>CM057451.1:749606250-752085625 GCA_016271365.2 Neoceratodus forsteri
TCGACTCCTGGGAGTCGGCCTTTGAAGAAGAGGACGAGTGGGAGGAAACGTTACCTGAGCCCTTTGATTTCTCGGTGGGCTGAGGAACCTTCAGCGGCTGGAGAGTAGAAGGCTTCGAGACAGCAGAGGAAGGCTTGAGGGTCGTGAGGTGGGATTCGTGTCCCGACGACCCGGACTTCAAGCCCAAAGACCTGTGCTTGGAGTGAGACCTTCCCCTGTCTTGCTCCTGATATTTATGAGGCTTGTGGGCTGGAGGAGGATCAGATTCCCTCGAGGAGGAGACCCGTTTCATGGCGACAAGTTTTGTCTCGGCGAGGCAGGCTGCAAGAGACTTCTGGCGCCTAATCTGCGTCCGCGAATTAAAGGCCTGACAATGAGGGCAGGCATTGGTGTCGTGGTCAGGCCCCAGGCAATAAAGGCATGCCGAGTGACCGTATTTGGCAGGTATCTGTCACCCACAAGCGCACTTGTTGAAATGCGATGACACAGAAGCAATAACTACGAGAAAGAAACGAATTTCTAACGGTGGAGATGAAGCGATCGGTACTGAGTCGTAACCGAGTGAACTAACCCTGACCGTGTGGCGGGAAAGAACTGGAGCACGTGGGGAACTCCTCCCATATATAGGGTGAAGCCAGGGGTGGAGCCGACGTCAGTGGGAAACGTTTCCACGTCGGTACTGCTAAAGAAAAAGTTGCCGGAACCGCCGACAGGTGGCGTCAGTCCTCATTGTGGAACCTGCTGCAAGAGCTTCCTCTCGAAGTAAGATCACACTTTTCTCTTCAGGTTTCAGGTCTCAACTCGGGCAATCGGATAAAGTACGACTTTCGCACTCACAGCAGTTCTTCACACTGGAAGATGTAGCAGGCAGGACAGCAGGATCTTCCCACCGATTCTCCTGCGCTCCTACGCAGGAGCAGCTGCTCGATGACTCAAGCTGTTCACTCTCCAAACTCCAACTCACAACTGACTCACTGTTGCAGGCAGCTCTGGGCTTTCCCAGTGATCCAAAAGGTTCGGCTGGCTGACGGAACTGTCTGTCATAGTAAGGGCTCCCACTCCAGGTCCATTTAGGCGCAAAACCTTAAAAACTACAATTTCTACAGATTTCATTCCCACAAGGCCTCTGGGGAAGGTCTCCATTTTAGGTCCCCTGAGGTTCCGATTGGTCCAGCACTGGCAGTTCCAGAACCAAAATGGTGGCTCCAATCCACATGTTCGTGCTGCAAATGGAAGCAAGTTAGGCAAACTCCTATATTATTATTATTACTACTACTACAGATAAACAGTAAATAATTACTTTTCCTAACAGAGCTCCCTCTGTGCAAGTAGCGACTACAGAATGGAGCAGAAATGCAACTTGTCTGGCTAGTCATGAGCCTTAAATCACTCAGACCCAGCCCAAACTAATTTCTAGCACAGCACAATGGTTCTCTTAAAGAGACAGGCATGGCGGCTTACTATAACGCTCTCAGGCAGGCAATTTAAAATGGCTGGACACAGAACACCATCCTGAGAATGGGCAGTAGGCAAGCCCAGGAAGACATTATAGGAACCCCTATTTGTAGAGGGGTTACATTTCAAATAATTGAAAAGGAGTGTTTCTTTTAATATGGCTAGTCCCAGATTTTTTATCAGTATTCACAGCTATCTTTGAACGCTCATTGCCCCTAAGGTCAGGGAACAGAGTCTGTTTTATGGTAGTTTGCCACAGCCACAAGAAAAGTGATGTGAAATGATGGGTATTCAAAAAAGCCTGAGAATAGTCCTGAAAACTTGAGGATAGCCATTTAAAAGGAGTTCCCATTTTATTATTTCTAATCTCAAAAATTCTGAAGCTAGGAGATAGAGTGGCTCTTACAAGACCAGAGAAAATGGTGATCTTAAATAGAAGAAAAAGGAATAAGTTCCATGTTTAAGCAATAAGGCATGACAGGAGTGTGTTATGGCGGAATAACGGCTCACCTCAGGGTGGGTTAAAACCCTCGGCATAGCTGAGGGCTTCCACCACCTGAGAAGTGCCATTAGCCCACCATAACACACCCCCTGGAGTGCCTCACTGCAACTATGAAATAGGTCATTTTTTAGTAAATGGTATGCATGTTTAATCATAATACTTTCAGCTGGGCAGCTGTGCTGGGATAACAGCCCAGCTGAAAGCAGCTCTTGGCCAATCAGAATTCAGCACTCTTTCTACCCATTTCATAAATGTTACAGTAACACACTGCTGCTTAAATTTTGAGTAGTTGGCGTTTGGTATCAAGTGACAGGGAAAATTGAATGTAAGTAGTCCAAGGTGAATCACCTCGGTCATTTATTCAAGGTCATTTCACATTCTTTCTGGTGTACAGGGCAAAGTATTGTATGGTACTGATTCTATGGGGAGGCCTGACGTTTTTCAATAAATTAGGGAAGGCTCACTATCACAGTGTTTGAGAACCAATGCTGACTACCAGCCCAATATTCATGGCAAAAAACTATGTTAGACTGCTACCGCACAAAACTCATGCCACTTAGAGGTGGAAAATAACCTATTAGGGTTGTCAAGACAATTCCCAAAAAATCTGAAAATGTGATATTGTCAATCCAATGCCCACAAAGTCTGGAAATGCACTATTAGGGCTAGTCTAAATCCCATACACATCCCACCTCCCCTACCCTCAGGACCCAAGGTCAAGGTACAGGTACAGGGCCATGCATTAACAGTTTGACACCTCACACAGGGCCAACATATTCTAAATCTGTAAATAGCACCCCAACTCCTCCACCCCCTCCACAACTCCTATGACCCAAGGCGAAGCTACAGGTCCAAAGTTATGCCACACAGGTCTGGTGTTTCATACATACCCCAAGAGGAGTCAATGGACAATGGGATACCATTTACTGAACTAACATGGTATAGTACTAAGATGGTATAGTACTGACGCTTTCGAGGCTCCACGGTTCTCTTTTTCAGATGAATAGCAAACTAAGCATACAAAAGCTAAGTAATATGCACTATGATGATTTGTTTCAAAATAATTTATGATAGGATAGTGAGATCCAACTATCCTGTCATATATTATTTTTAAACAATTCATCACAGTGTAAATAACTTCAGCTTTATTTGCATAGTTTGCTGTTTACCATAAGAAATGACCTATGGGGCCTCGAAAGCTTATGTACTATCCCATCTTTGTACAAGACGTATGTTGGTCCAATAAAATGTATCAAATTATCCAGGGACTACTGTTTTTCCAAGGACCTATATGGCTAAAAATCTCTTTTTACATTGAAATATACATACATACACATATATACATATCCTATTAATTCTATATCTGTAATTAGAATACTTTGGGGCACGACTGCAGACGTTTACATCCATTTATCATTGGTGGCTTACTTTTCACACAATATTGTAGACCCTGCAAAAGCAGCAGAAATATCGCAAATATGTAAGGACTATATACAGTCACACTTGTAACTTTATTTCTTTTGTCCCCCATCAATATTTTATCCTCTTTATCCTTTTATACAGTAGCACAGTCATGACATTTCCTGTAGCAAAGCAGGAAGGGGAGGATCAGAGGGGTATCCATACAGTGACCTCACTTACAGGGGCACAAGTAATTTAACTTGTTATAACAAGTTATTAAAAAAAAAAAAAAAACATTCAAACATTTGCTTTCATTTTCCTCCTTCTAATTATTCAGACCAGTTTATAAACTCGGCAACTCAAGTGGAATGGATATTATTAACTGCAGGAACTGCAGGACACTTTTCAAAATGACAGTTATACAGGATTTAGGACGCTGTCCTACATGCTGGATCTTTGGAGATCTAAGGGTTCAGCTCCAGGCAGCATGGGCAGAGACTGCGCACCTCAAATTGCATATTCAGGAGGAAATACAAGAACTACCTGCTATTTCCCCAAAATCCAAATGAAGCACCTCGACCGCAGAGGGTAGTTAGTCCAGGAGGTTGGCAGGTGGTTAGGAGGGGCAAATCGGGTGCCCCATCATTCTGTGCTCTCCAACGTATGACCTCCACAAACTATATAAAAACTACAAACAGGTATCTGCCTCTATCTCCAACATCAAACAAAAAGGCAGAGGACACTGCAGAGCAGGACACTGCAATGCAAGAGCTAGCACAACAAAACTCACCCAAACCAGGGACCAAAACAAACAAAAAGGAAAAGCAACACAAAAAACACTACTGATCATAGAAGACTCCATGATTTGGTGGGTTGATGCCTACACCTCCAGCCGGAGGTAATGGTCAGATGTCTCCTAGGTACATCAGCGTGGAGAGACACTGACCGCATTGCTAAAATCATGCAGGAAGCAGGAGAAAACACTGGTGTCCTGGTACACAAGGGGACTAACAATCTCTCCAGCCGGTCAGTTGTGGAGATCCAGGAACACCTGACCAGGCTGAGAGACAAACAGTCACCCATTTCATCCAGCATCTCCTTCTCTGAGATCCTACCGATCTAGGAGAGGGGTCAGATGGACGGAAGGACAGACAGGGGAGCTAAACATGTGGCTTAAGGGCTGGTGCCAGGAAAAAGGATACACATTTGTAAGTAACTGGCAACAGTTTGGGGGGCAAAAGTTCCTTAAATTTGATGGACTGCGTCTGACTAAGGAAGGAGTCAGTGCACTGGGGCAGAAGTTTGACGTATTTTCAGAATATTTAAACTAGCCAATGGGGAGAGGGGTGCAGCACCTGATACATCGAACAGGAAGAACCCCCCCCCCCCCAGCTAGTGATCAAACAGGTGTTCAGCATGTTTGTAGTTCATTTGTATCATCAGGTAAGGAAAAAGGTCCAGCTCCCCATACAACGAGCAGGGGAAACACCGGACCTCGTCCAACAACTAACGCACCAAAATCTGGCCAATGGAAACTCACGTACACAAATGCCCACAGTCTAGGAAACAAGATCCCAGACCTGGAGGCAACAATGACAGAGACTAAACTGGACATACTAGCCATTAGCGAGACATGGTTCACCAGTAACCACACTTGGGAGACTTCAGTACCCAGATATGTATTGTTCAGAAGAGACCGAGGTGCAAAAGGGGGTAGCCTTTATGTCAATGAAAATATCAAAGCTACAGAAATTCAGAATACACTTGAGGAGCCGGAAGAACTATGGGTCACCCTGGAAACAGGAAATGGGACAGCCATACGAACTGGGGTTTTCTACAGGCCTTCAGACCAGGGAGAGGACACAGACACATTACTGTTAGAAGATATACAAAACATGACAGCTAAAGGGGAGGTTCTGATAATGGGAGACTTCAACATGCCAGATACAGACTGGTAAATACCAGCAGGAACATCCACCAGAACTAGACACATAGTGGATTCCTAGCTGGGGAGGGCCTCAAACCACTGGTACAGCAACCCACAAGAGACAAGGCTATCCTAGATCTAGTAATGACTAACGGGGAAAGGATCACAGAACTCCAGGTAGAAGGTCACCTGGGGGCCAGTGACCATTACATGGTATGGTTTAGTTTGGCCATTAACACTAAATCATCCAATTCCAAGGCAAAAATATGTGACTTCAGAGGAGCTGACTTTGATAAGATGGCCAATAGAGTTAAGCTAGCTGTGGCAAGAAGAAATACAGGTGAGGGGGTATAGGCAAAGTGGGTAAGTTTAAGGATGCAATACTTGAAGCAACATCCCATTGTGTTGGGTAGAAAAGCAAGAGCAAAAGAAGGAGGAAACCACTTTGGTTCTCAAAAGCAGCAACAGAAAAGGTCAGAGCCAAAAGACTGGCCTTCAGGAAACATAAGGGAACGCAGCGGAACGAAGATAGGGAGGCATACCAAAATTCCCTAAGGGAAGCACAGAAGGCAGTAAGGCAGGCAAAGGCCCAAACCGAGGAAATACTAGCACGAACAGTAAAAGAAGGGGACAAGACTTTCTATAGATACATTAGTGAAAGGAGAAAGTCCAGAGGGGGTATTGCTAAGATCAAAGGAGATAAGAGGGAGTGTGTGGAGGAGGACCAAGGAAAAGCATCTATCCTAAAAAGATACTTCTGCTCAGTGTTTACTGAGGAGAAGGTAGGGCAGGGCCCACAGCTCAGCACCGTGGACACAGCGGGGGAGGGAGGTGTGCACAAGTCCCTTCACAAAACAAAAAGGGTCCTACAAGAGCTCACTAAGCTCAGGGTGAACAAGGCAATGGGACTGGATGGCATATATCCCAGGGTACTAAAGGAGCCAAGGGTGGAACTAGCAGAACCATTATCAGAACTGTTTAGTGAGTCTCTCAGCACAGGAGCGGCCCTAGAAGACTGAAGAAGGGCTCATGCGATCCCACTCCACAAGAGTGGTAGCAGGGAGGAGGCAGGGAGCTACAGACCAGTCAGTCTTACCTCAGTAGTGGACAAGATTATGGAGGCACTCCTTAAGGAAAGGATAGTGCAACACCTGGAATCCATAGGCGCACAAGATCCAAGACAGCATGGGTTTACAACAGGAAGGTCCTGTCAAACTAATCTCATAGATTTCTTTGACTGGGTAACCAGAGTGGTGGACCAAGGCGGTGCAGTTTATGTCGCCTACCTTGACTTCAGCAAATCATTTGATACTGTTCCACATAGAAGATTGATTAATAAGATGGGTAGGCTCAGGGTGGGTCAGAAGTTGGTCAACTGGGTGGCAAACTGGTTGGCGGGCAGAAAACAGAGAGTGGTGGTGGTAAACAGTATACAGTCAGAAGAGATGCAAGTCACAAGTGGGGTACCTCAGGTCTCAGTACTGGGGCCAGTCCTCTTCAATATCTTCATCAGTGACACTGCAGATGGACTGGAGGGTAAGGTTTGTCTGTTTGCAGATGACACCAAGATCTGCAACAGAGTAGATGATCCAGATGGGGTGGGCAGAATGAAAAAAGATCTGGATAAACTGGTAAAATGGTTGGAAGAGTGGCAACTGGGGTTTAACACAAAAAAGTGCAACATCATGCACATAGGGAAGAGAAACCCTGAAGCCAGCTATAGGTTGGAAGGGGAGTTGCTGGCAATCACAAGGGAAGAAAGAGACTTGGGTATCATCATCATCATCATCATCACAGATTACCTGAAATCATCCAAGCAGACCACTAAAGCAGTAGGTAAGGCTAGGGGGATGTTGGTGTGTATTAGTAGGGGTATCACAATTCATAAAAGGGAGGTAATAATCCCTCTTTACAAGACACTGGGTAGGCCCCATCTGGAGTACTGCGTGCAGTACTGGAGGCTACACCTGCACAAGAACATTAACAAAATGGAGGCAGTCCAGAGAAGGGCGACCAAAATGGTGTAGGGACTCCATCAGAAAACATACGAGGACAGATTAACGGAGCTCAATATGTATACCCTAGAGCAAAGGAGTGAGAGAGGTGATATGATCGAAACATTCAAACACCTTAAGGGCATTAACAAGGTGAAAGAGTCTAACATGTTTCAATATAAGAAAAATAGCAGGACAAGAGGACACAGCATGAAATCAGAGGGAGGCCGATTAAGGGGTACTGTGAGGAAGTTCTTTTTCGCAGAAAGGGTGGTGGATGCATGGAATGACCTAACTCAGGAAGTGGTGGATATGAATACAGTGCAGGGCTTCAGACAGGCATAGGTTAGGCATAAGGGAGCAATACAGAAGAGTATGAATAGATAGGCCATTGACAGAGTAAAGGTCTATGGCACATTCACAAGGTAGTAAAAATGGGCAGACTGGATGGGCCTTGCGGTCCTTATCTGCCGTCAACTTCTATGTTTCTATGTTAAGCTGCCCTCTGGCCCTCTTTGTTTTTTCAGCCCAACCAGCCCTGTCACCCACCTTCTCAGGGTCATTCCTGGTGCCCGAGACCACACAAGGATTTTCCCTTGTGGTGGGGCCAGAGAAGGGAGGGTATCCGCCCATGAACATACACTGGTCGGTAATGTGGGCCCTGCAGCAGGCTGTAACATCATCCTGCCAGCTGGTGGTTTCCCTCCTTTTTTCACCCCTCAGGCTGTGTCATGCTGTGACTACAATGAGCATGCGTGTGGAAGCAATTACATGCTACACATCTGACAGCCCTCCTCTACTTGCTGCTACTGCTACACCACCACCAGCCCTCCTCTTGGTGGCAGCCTATGAATAGAGTGCTCAGAGCCCCCCTTACCAGGAGAGGAGAGCAGTCCCTGGGATGCTCGCCCCCCCCCCCAAAACCCCTGTGAGTCCGCTCCCAAACACGGTCACCTAGCATGGCAGGTAGTAGCTTTCCTGCCATGCCACCAGATGGCCTTGTAACTTGCTTTCTTTAGGATACATACTTGCAAATAATCAACACAAGTTAGAGGTTTAAGATACATATACTATTTTATGCAGAGTCTTACTGCAGCTGTATAAAACAAGCTGAAGTGTATGGTACATACTACACTAGTCAATATATGACACAAAATGTCACTGGTAAATGTCATACTGTGCACAGGGTCCACAAAAACATGCACTAACATACAACTGTGTGGTAACAGTGTAAATTAGAACTAGATCTTCAGAGACTCACATAAACCAGAACAGCTATGTCACATGCAGCCGGACCTGTAGCTTGGCCTTGGGTGACAAGGGGGGAGGGGGTGGGATTAAAGCTGCTATTTACTGTACAAATTTAGAATATGTTAGCCCTGTATGAGGTGCCGAACTGTTGATGCATGGCCCTGTAACTGTACCTTGACCCTGGGTCATGAGGTAGAGGAGGTTGAAGTGGTAACGAAACTAGGCTGTTGTACCCTAGGGTAACATTGACAACCCTATTATCACATTCCCAGGCTTTGTGGACATTGTCTTGACAACCCTAATAGGTCATTTCCAACCACTGTGGGGTTTGAGTTTTGTAAGGTAGTTACCCTAATAAGCATTAACATAGTTTTTAGCCATGAATTTCCTTACTTTTTAGAAATTATAATGGTAACTTATTTTTCCCACGGCCTTTGAGACCTATGCAAAGCAGAAGGTGACTTCAAACAAACTTTTCGCAGGACCTGGCCTGTGAAAAGTCAGATGTTCTGGGTTATTTCAGCCCTGCTAATGACTCGCAGCTTTGTCTATGGAAAGCCTTGGATGCTCTGCACAACGGTATATATGAGTCATAAGCACTATTTAATTCATGTATGAATTTAAAAAGCCACCAAAGCCTTGAAAAGAACTTTCAAAAACATAACAGTTGGATACAAAGCAGCTTATATTTCTCTTCAGCTGTGTATTTCTTGTCACCACTACTTATTACTGAGGTCATTTGCCTTAAAAACAAGGTATGTGCTTCTTGAGGGTTCATCAGCTACTATTGCTTCTTCCCAACCAGATATCATAATACTTTGCTTATGACATCACAGTTATTCCCATGGCAACAGACTGTGATGCAACAACAGGGCATTATGATTTCAAGTAGGGGAATACGCTATAGAGGCAGATAAACTCTGAGGGATAAAGATCTTGGGCCGGATTCTCAAAAGGTTACACATGGCGCAAAGTGACTTGCGCCAAACAAAATGGTGCAAGTAGCACTTTGCACCATGAGTTCTGGCATTTGGGATTCTGCAAAGCAGCCTGCAACATGTCACAGGCTACTCGCACCAAAGTGGACATACACCACCATTTAAGCCATAAACCTCCTGCAACATGGTGCAAGGCGGTTTACGGCAGCAGTTGCGCCCTATTCTGAAAGGGCAGCTACCACATCTCCTAATTTGGGATTCAAGTACAACCCCTGGAGGACATCCGTCAAGTACCCTTACACCAGTTATTAGCTGGTATAAGTATATTTTGCATCCACCAGGGGTTGCACCAATGTGCCGTCAGTGCATCCCTCAGGTCATGTAGCCTCCCCCCATGCCTAGCTCCCCAATGGTACAATGCCCCCCACAGGGTTATCTGCGAACCTACAGCCCCGAACCCCCAAGAAGGTCAGAAATAGCCCCCTGGCTCCAATCCCCATAATAGTAAGACCCCCAGCCTGATCCTCCGTAATGTTAGAAAATCCCCCCAGCCTCAATCCGGATCCCGTACCCACAGGGTAATATATCAGATTGAATAGTAAATATAAATCAAACAAATCCCATAGTCCAGTAAATCCCTGGTAGTCTAGTGGCCCCACTCAGCAGTGTCAGTCCACCCCGCCCCCAACCCGTACTCCAGCCGGCAACTGGCACAGTCCCACTCTCACCACTGCGGCCAGCCGCTGACTAAGCTCCGCTACGAGCGTGTACTGGTAATAGTACGAGCTCACAGTGGAGCTCAGTCAGCAGCTGGCTGCACTGTGAGAGGTAGGCTGTGCCAGTCGCCGGCTGGGTATGGGTCAGGGAGCGGGGTGGACTGACACTGCCGGGTGGAGAGCCACTAGACTACCAGGGATTTACTGGACTACGAAATTTGTTTTATTTTATTTATTTTAACTATTTACTCTGACATACTACCCCTGTGGGGTGCAGGATCCAGGTCGGGGCTGAGAGGGGGGATTTTATTAATATTATGGGGATCGGGCTGAGGGGGCTATCAATTTACAGGGATCGAGGCTTGGGGGCAGCAGCCACAAAGGACTTTTTGTTCTTAAACATTTGGGATCGGGCTTGGGGGTGGTAGCCACAAAGGGCCTTTATTTCATACACAATCAGCGCTTGGGGGGGCACTTGTGTGCCCTTCCTCAGTGATGTACCACAGGCTTGCAGCAATCTGTTCACTGGTTAGCCCTCTGTTTGGCGCACCGTTCTGGTTGGCGCAAGTCACAGGACTTAGCCACGGGGACCCTGCCTGATATAGAATCGCGCACAAGATCCCTTACAGAATCAGCCCCCTTGTTTTGTGGGAATTTCTTCAATAATAATTAATGAAGAGGAGAAAGCTATACAAGGTATATGAAATATAAGCTGACTTGTTTTATATATTTTATTTAGGTCTAGGATTACAAATACCGAGGACTTCCGGTGACGTCATGGAGCCACCAGCAGGGACCTGACAGCATCTCCTCTCCCTTGCCACAAAAATCCGTTTTTTGCAGCAAAAACCCATCAAAACTCATCAGATAGGTCACTCCATATCTGCATTCAAGGAAGTCTCGCTACGGGTGCCTCAAGGGTCCATCCTGGGTCCACTGCTCTTCAGCATGTTTCTGAACGATCTACCCGATGCCTGCACTAGCAAAGTCATTCTATATGCTGACGATGCTGTCCTACTTAGTTGTCACTCTCGCACAGAGCACCTACAGGTTGAGCTACAATCATCCTTCCAGCAACTGAAGACCTGGTTCTACTCCCAAAGGTTGCTACTAAACTACATAAAAAAAAAACAAGACGATGCTCCTCTCTAGCCCCCCAACTAAAAAGGAGATGCCCAAAACTAACAAACAATCACAAATCACCTGACTGCCCCACTGGAACAGGTTCACTCCTTCAAGTACCTGGGTGTCATTGTGGATGATACCCTCTCGCATGTTCAGCACATTGACATGGTGGTGAAAGCTGTGAACACTAAATTAGGGATCCTGTTTAGGCACAAGAAAAGCCTAACTGCTGAAGCCCTCCGTCTCCAGCTCTGTCCTCTCCCTGGTCAACTACGGGCTGGTGGTTTATGGCGCTGCCACTGATACAGCCCTCAAAAGGGTTGCCACTGCCCTTAACAAGACTTGCAGACTACTGCTAAATGCTGACCGCTACACTCACACTTGTACCCTGTATGGTCTGGCTCACATACTACCGCTTTAATCTAGAATCAGATACCAAACTTGCCTGCTACGGAGAAAGGCCATGCTCTCCTTAACCCCTACCTGCATTGCAGACCTGGTAAAGGAAGCAAGCTCCAAATACAACAGACAAAGAACAGTGACAACACAGCTTGATGTCCCATTTCGTAGACCTTCCCTAGGACAAAAATCCTTCATGTACCGAGCTCCACTATGGCTAAATGAGATCCCTGCTGCAGCTCTCAATACAACAAATGTTGAGTCCTTTAAAAGAGAACTGAAGCAATACCTGCTGAACTCAAATGCCTGTGACTCTCTTACCTGAGCCCATATCCTCAACCTGGATAACCCCTGTCTGTCTGAGCTTTTCTACTGTTTTACCTACCCTGGACCCCCACCTGCCATCCCTTGCCACCCCCCTCTCTAGCTCCTTCCAATTCCCTCCCCTCCATACCCCCAACACCTCCCCTTTCTACCCACTCTCCCTATAAATATTTTCCTTCTCCCAGTCCCTTCTCTCTCCCCCCAATCTACCCTCATTTGCACTCTTCCCTTTCTTCTCTTACCCTTTCCAATACTCTACCTGACAGGTCCCCCTGGGGCAGCTATGCCTCACGTTGCTAATTGGGAAACCTTGTTCACATTCTCCCCCTTTCTGAGACTACCTTGACAGGCCCCACGGGGTAGCTATGCCATATGTTACTAATTGGGAATCTCCTCCTGCTATTTAATTTCAGTTGTCTAAGTTACTCAAATGTATTATTTATCTATATTCTGCTTTACATGGCAATCTTATGTTTTCTGTTAACTGTCAAGTTTTTATGTCTCTGCTGTTTTAAATCCTGACGTGGAACCTTTGTAAAAGACTGTATACTCAAAGGTTGTATTCGAATTATCAAGTAAATAAAAATAAATAAATAAATCTGGCACTAATGGCATCAACAAGTTGTTTCAAAGATATACAACAAAACGCTCAGTCCCAAAATACCCCTAAAAGTAAATATTGCCTCAACCAGCTGCAGCATCGAGCAGAAGCCCCTCTCTAGCAAGCATGGCTGACACGGAGGAGGAGGACGATCAGCTCTCTCGATTGCGATTTGAACAGCTGTTTCAAGAGCTCAAAGAAATGAGAGCGGAAAACAAACATGAATTCCACTCCCTCAGCCAAAAACTTACAGGACTGGAGACCGGACTGGATACTGCCGAGACCAGAATAGGAGCTGTGGAAGAGGGCACAGCACAGACGGCCCTCATAATTCAGGCCTTGACTGAGCAAACTGCATGTCTGCATGAGACATGACAAGTGCATAGATCTGGAAAGATCATGTAGAGATAATTTAAGGATATATGGACTGCCTGAAGGTACAGAAACTGGGCTGATGACAGAATTCCTCATAGATCTCCTAACGGATGTGCTACAGCTTCCAGCGGGATACTCACTTGGCATCAAGAGAGCACATAGAGCCCTGCAACCCAAACCGATGGATGCTAATATGAGACCACGATCTGTTATACTAAAGTTTAACAGTTACAAAGTTAAAGAGGATATATTGGCTAGGGCGTGGAAAATGGGAGAAGTGAACTACCTTACCTCTAGATTGTATTTCGATCATGATTTCCCGCCTGAAATACAGCATCTCAGGCCACAATACTCCAACATTATCAAGAGGCTGAAAACTAAAGGGATTCGTTTTCACACACCCTATCCAGCACTAATCAGAATGTTTTGGCCAGAGGAGCAACGCACCTATGACACCCCAGAGAAGACACGCCAGGACATGCTTGAAAAAGGCCTTAGGGAACCAGGAGAAATCCCAAAGAAAAACTACACTACCCAGCAGCCATTCTTGGGGCACTCTGATTGGAAAACAGCTACCGGTGGAAGGAAAAGGGGACGCGATGAGACCATGTCATCAACAGCATCCCTTCAAGCAATACAGAACCTGGTGAACAAGTTACAGAGAGGCCGGGCAGATAAGAATAAAGATAACCAGGACTGAGTTGGTGAGAAACTTCTTAGTGAAAATACCACATAAATGTTTGCGCTGCAGCCCCAAGATGATCTTATGATGTACTGCAGGCCACCGAACTGACTAGACTAACAGACTTGTAACAGGAGTCAATAAACTCAGAGGGCCCTTTTCTTAATACAAAAATGACTGAAATGAGAGATTTCCTATTTTCCCCTTGTTTATTTTGTTGTTTAAGGCCTCTAAGATTAGTGGGGTGTAGCCTGGGTCGTGTACCTGGAGAGAAGGTGCAGAGGCTAGACGGTACGGAAATGAGTTTATACTGCTGAGACTGCCAACATTTTTTCAGTATAGATTAGTACTATTCAGACTTTTAGTTCAGAGGAGCCTTCTGTATTTTTTTCCTTTTAAAATGAGATGGGGAAAGCATGTGGAGGGCAATATTAAGGTTTTTTTTTTATCTGGATCGCTTTTCATATTCTAGAGACTTAAAGGGACAGAACCTCAGATCTGGACATTGAAGATGGTTATTTTCTCAGGCTTTTACACTTGTTTTTGCTCAAATACTCTGTGCAACGTATAAAACCCCAGCTGAAACGAAATCTTTCCATAGCCAATACTTTACTTTGTGTAATTTTTACAAGGAATCAATGACTATGGTGGGTTATAAAATGTCTTACTTTCTTTTCAAAAAAAGGGGGGATGGTGATTCGAGGGGGGGGGGAGGGAAGAACTTTGGTTAACCTTTCTCACCCAACTGTTTCTTGGGGAATAACTGCTGTTGGTAGGGTAGAAATACCAAGCAGCTGCCTACCGCTGACGACACATACACAGTAGCTTTGTTACAGCCCAAGACCAAGATCAGTTGGGCTTTCAAGGGGGACTTCCTTAGAGGGCGGTAGCTGGATAACCCTCTCGTTCTGGCCCTCGTACCATCTAGTAGATGGACAGCACTGGAGCAAGAACTCTCCAGTAGGAGACGTTCCACTTTGTGGAAGTACAAAAAGTTTAAAGTTAATAGTTGGTATTAGAATAGTAAGTTCTATTGTTGACAGATGTTAAGGTTAAACTTTTTTTTTTTTTTCCAGTTTGAGGACAAGCTTCATGTTTTAGAGGAGGGGGAGGTGTGGGGAGGGGTTTAGGAGGGAGCTTGGAGAGGACAATGGGTTAACATTAAAGGTAATCCAGGCAGGTCTGACAGAAAGCAATAAAAATGGATAAATCAGATATCCAAATAATGTCCTTCAATGTGAATGGACTTACACGTCCAATTAAACGGAGTAGGATAAGGTCATATATCTGAAAGATGGATGCTTCTTTTATCTTGCTTCAAGAGACACACTTGAACAAAGAGGCGCATTCTAAATTGAAAAATTCAGATAGCAAATAGTAGTGGACTCCTTTTATAGGGGAAGCCGCAGACGTAGAACTGCCATACTGGTCCCTAAAAAGACCATTTTTGGACAGGGAGGGTAGACATGTGGGAATTAAAGGAGTTTTTAATGCGGCCAAAATTTCCCTGTTATCGATATATGCACCACCATGCGCAGACTATACTTTTTATAGGGATTCACTGCTGAGAACAGCAGAATGTGCGGAGGGGCATCTGATAATAGGGGGGACCTCAATTTGAGATTAAACGCTGCCAAGGATTCTTCAACTCAAGTTCTGTGAAAGGAAAACGGCCTAGAGTGGAAAGTGGCAGGGCTGATGGGGAGATAGGACTGCTGGATGCATGGCGTACAATGCATAAGGATAGTAGGCAATACACCTACTTCTCGCAAGCCCACCAGTCCTACTCTAGGCTGGCTTACTTTTTGGTCCCTAGAGACTCGTTTGGTCTCTGCAGGGACACCTGGTTAGGAGATATATGTATATCTGACCACGCGCCCATTTTTTTTTTTTAAAGTTGGCCCTGGGTCCTGTGAAACGCTCTACCTTTTGGAGACTGAACACATCCCAATTGCAAGATAAGGACACTCAAGTCACAATCAAAACAATAGAACAGGCCATAAAAGACAATGACACCCCGGAAGTCAAACCAGGCATACTCTGAGATACGATAAAGGCCATAATCAGAGGGAAATTTATAGCTATCTCCACACACTTCCAAGAGAAACAGGGAGGACAGAACTAAATTTTTAAAGGAACAGATAGCTACCATAGAAAAAGAGCAACAACAGAAAACTTGATAGCGAAAGGGCCAAAAAACTAAATACAAGGAGGAGTTTTTGGGGATACTGGATTATCAAATAGAACAGAAGCTGCTTTATTTAAGGCAGCTTTTACAAGGGGTGGGGGCAAAGCCCTACAGCTCTTGACCAGTAGACTTCGACACAACAGAGCAAAGGCATGTATACCTAGCATTTTAGATATAGGAAAAAATTAAACATGGAAGTATTAAGTAGAGGAGATTGTGGATATTTTCAAGAACTTTTATCAGAAGCTTTATTCCCAAGGTGCTTCCCCCTCAAAACAAGACGTACAGACTTTTTTTAGGGCCACTCCAACTCCCTAAAGTTACAGAAGATACAAAGAACATGTTGACTGCCCTTGTGACTCTGGGAGAGTTACAGTTAGCTATTACACGGTTGAAAGCAGGCAAATGTCCAGGGACCGACGAACTACCTAATGAATTTTATAAACAATTCAGAAAAGTTATACCCACGGTGCTACTGAAAGCATACAACTGGGTCTGGATCAAGGAGGGTGAGACAGCCCTTTCGTGGGCCCAAGCCACCATATTGGTAATCCCCAAGCCGGCCAGGGACCCTGCACTATGCGCAACTTATAGACCCATATCCATATTAAACATGGACTATAAAGCTCTTGACCAGTATACTAGCAAAAAGACTAGAACAAATACTCCCATCCCTGATCCACTTAGATCAGACAGGTTTTGTACCGGGCAGACAGACAATGGACAACATTAGAAGGTCGGTCAACATCACAGAACACCTGCATAGAATGGATGCCCCAGCCTACCTGATGTGCCAAGATGCTGAGAAGGCCTTTGATCAGGTTTCCTGGAGTTTCCTGCGGGGTAGCCTGGTCAGCTTTGGTTTCCCACTCCCTTTTATTGATTTTATCTTAAATGGTCATCTCTCTGGGGCATTTGAACTGGCTAGGGGCACAAGGCAGGGATGCCCATTATCCCCCTTACTTTTCGCGCTGATTATATATAGCCCGTGGCCCAGAGTTTTATGTTGAATCACAGAATACATGGGGTGAAGTTGGGGGGTACCAAACATAAGCTTGCTTTATATGCAGACGATGTACTGCTCTATCTTACCAAACCAGAGGAGTCATTGTCAGAAATATTTACTCAGATAGAGATTTTCTCCAAATTGTCAGGGTATACACTCAACTGGACAAAAACTGAAGTATTGTCCCTAAATGCATTGGTGCCCCCAAAATTTGAGCATAAATACCCCATGAAATGGGATTCTAAGGAGGTAAAATACTTGGGCGTATACCTCGGTGGAGATCCAACTACTCAAATAATTACCTCATCTTACTTAAAAATATAAAAGCTGACCTACATAGATGGAATGTTATGCCTTTTCCCTTTTCCTCTAGATTGCAAATTATCAAAACAAATGTAGTCCCAGGACTCATGTATCACTTTCAGAGTGTGCCATGCAATATTCCTACTAGGGATATAACAGACTGGCAGAGGCTCCTACTAACTTTTTTATGGGCAGGCCGTGCGCCCAGAATATCTTGTAAAACACTGTACCTTGCTAAAAGGGATGGTGGAAGAGCTTGCCCTAATCTGCAAGATTACTGGACAGCCATACACATGAAGATTGCACTTCTATGGGCACATGGGCAGTATAGGGCCCACAGGCAGCAAATAAAATTAAATGTATGATAAGGACTCCCCCCCCCCCCACAACATTGCTCATGTTCTCACCAGCAGATAGAAGACATAAGTAACGGGATCAGTTGATCACAGTGCAAACTACCTTACACGCATGGCAGATAGGCAACAGAAGGGGATATACAGCTAGATACAGCTGGAAATATATTTGGTGGATAGCAGACAAGAACTTCCAGATGGTCATACAACATCCTTGGTTCCAGAGGCAGGCAGATGGAGGAATCCTAGCACCTTGGCAACTGATGCAAGCAAACACTTGTTTGCCCATTCAGAGTCTTGCTACAAAATTAGGATGGAAACCAGCAGATACATTATTATAAAATAAGAGATAAGATTAACGCCTTAACTAAAAACACACAATTATTGGAGGACGAAGACCTTTTCCAGAGGCTTATGAAACAGTTTGGGCCTCTGTTAGTGGTAAAGGGGCTATCACAAAATTATATTGGACTCTAATAGCAGACCGGGCATACACGTTGCAAGCAAATCAACAAAAGTGGTTTCAGGAAATAGGAATTAAATACCATGATGCCATCTGGCAAAAGATATATTTGAGTAGTTGGAAAGTAACATCCTCTCGACGTGGCAGGAGTTTTCCTGGAAAATAAAATTGAGATATTTCTTGACCCCATTAAGACAAGTTAAAATGGGAATACTGACACAAGGAAAATGTTGGAGAGGGTGTGGGGATTTACAGGCAGGCATAGTACACATACTATGGTCCTGTCCCCTGATTAGGGAATATTGGCAGAGGATAGAACAACACTTGAAGACATTGTTTGGTGTGGAAGTGGAGTTAGGCCCTGAATATACCCTACTGGGCATTATTCTGCAGGGGATACAGGGGAAGGAGGGACAATACCTAAGGGCCATTATGGTGATAGCCTCGCTCAAAGCAATTACCAAAAGATGGCTGCAACCGGACCCGCCAGCCCTCTCAGAGTGGGTTGACCTTACTGGAAAAATACAAACCATGGAGAGGCTGACCTATAAAACCAGAGAACAGAACAGTTTACAAACAGATGGACCTGATGGGAAACTGTACTAAGAACATGTGTAGTAAACTCTTTTCTCCTTGTAATATGAAAGGGATGTTGTCCCCCCATGCCCCCCCTTCTCTCTTCACTGTAACCTCCCCCCCCATACATCCTCTTCCCCTCCTCTCTCCTTCCCCTCTTAGTACTTTTTAGCTCTTATCTCCCATACTGGTCAGAGGCCAACAGGATGTCTGTACAAATGTCCCCAAGGCAAACACCCCTTGATAACAGTTCACAATGCCCAGTATATAAGGATTATGAACAATATCAAGGTGATTGTCATTTAGAGATGAAGCTTGTCAATGTTAATTTGAATTTCAGTTAAAATAAGTTAATTTCTTTTTTATTGTAATATGGTTTTGTATCTACAGACTTGTTAAAGAATCAGGGGTAGTATGACGCAAACAATATTTCATAATGGTAGAGGAGAGGGACTGCTGTAACACACCTCTTCTTCTTAAACTTATTAATTGAACAAGATTTACCTTTTTATTCAGATTTGAACACTGAACTCTGATGTACTTATTTGGATTTTGTCTGATTTGTTGTTTTTTAGCCTGATGCATCGTAACTCTCTGAACAATTCAATAAACAAGTATAAAAAAAAAAAAAAGGATTACAAATACCTTTGAGCTATGAGCTCTTTTACAAAGGTTCGACGTCATGAGATAAACAATATAAACAGGACAATAAAGTAAATAAACCAAGACACACATGGTAATCAGCCAGTTACGAGAACATGATAATGCATACATTCAAATCAATATCAGCCAGAAGGCATTGTTAGAACATACAGGGTACAGAGGGAGGAGGGAGAAGGGGGTGGCAGAGAAGAGTATGGGAGGAGAGGGGGTACGGGAGGGAGGAATAGAGGAGAAGTAGGGAGAGTTTTCCCAAAGCTGTCAGCTGCTCATAAACTGTAATATAAAATGCAGGCAATGTTTTATTTTTTTGGGTGCTCATTTAACTTTAAAAAAAAAAAGCACACACACATATTAGGCCCTATGCATTAACAATACGCAGCCCTAAGCGCCACTATATGTGGTGCGCCGCGCCAGGTTACGCTCATCCTGGGTACTGAAGACACACTTGCAGATGCATGAACAGCCCACCACCACTCCCAGGGCCTGTCTGCATGTACAGCTGGACTGGGGTGAGTGCAGCTGTGTGCAACCTCTGAGGAAAGAGACCTAGGGGTCATCATCAGTGACTCCCTAAAACAATCAAACCAGTGTAACAAGGCCTAGAATAAAACAAACAGGACGCTGAGGTGTATAGGAAGGAGTACTAACTGACAGCAGAAGGAAAAAGGTAGTATTACCTCTCTACAAATCACTGGTGAGGCCCCACCTGGAGTACTGTGCCCAGTTCTGGAATCCTCACCTAAGAAAGATAAGGAATGGCTGGAGACAGTGCAATGTAGGGTGATCAAAATTATTCAGGGCCAGTAGGGCAGATCTTACAAGGACTGGCTCAAGGCACTGAACATGTACTTGCTGCAGGCCAGACAAAAGGGGGCGATATGACAGAGACCTTCAAGTTTCTGAAAAGAATGCACAAGGTGTTCAGAAATGGACCCGGGGTCAGAGGGCTGCCCGGGGCGTGGATTGAGCATCCTCTGGACTGCTCTCCTTCTCCAGGAAGTGTGTCTGGCACTTCATCGGCCCCTGGCGAGGCTGGGGTGCTGCATGGCTGCCACCAGAATCAAAGGGAGGCGGGGCGCTGGTTGTCGTGCACGTCCTCGCCCCTGGGGCATCAGCATATGAAAAACTGCCGCTCCTGACATGGTGCCCCTGCCCAGCCACGGTCCTCACTGCCTTAGATATCAGCCGAGGGGCCTCCCCATGGTCCCAACCGGGGGTAAGCCGGGCTCACTTACAATGACCAGTGGGAGGTGGAGTCTCCCTGCCGGCAGCCCACCCACGGAGGTAGGCATGGGGGGCGCAGACAAAGTATGGGCTGACCTCTGGAGGGAGGATTAGGGGGTCCAAATAAAAGGAATGCACAAGGTAAACTGCAAGAAACTATTTAGCTTAAGTAGTGGATCATCAAGTGATGTCAAGGCTTGACTACTGTAATGCACTCTACCTTGGGATCTCTGGAGGTACCCTCCGACGACTGCAGCTAGTGCAGGACGCAGCTGCCAGGTTGTTGATGGGGCAGCCAAAATACAGCCACATCACCCCGGTGCTGCGTGAACTGCAGTGGAGGGTTCTCTTTTAAGGTGGGCATGCTCACCTTTAAGGCCCTACACAGACTGGGCCCTGGTTACCTGTCAGACCTTCTAACACCTGCTGCCTCAGTCCGTTCCCTCCGGTCCTCCTCACGAGTCCCAGGACGAGGTTAAAAACTGTCGGTGACAAAGCTTTTAGTGTTATCGGCCCCGTCCTGTGGAATTAGTTTCCTCCATCAGTAAGGGAGGCCCCTTCAGTTGAGGCATTCAAGGCCTGCCTCAAGACCTTCTTATTCAGCCAGGCATTCCCAGACACTGTCTCTTAGATATTGTCCTTTAGATACTGTGATAGAATGGCTCCTTCAGGAATTTGCTGCTAGGCCAGGCCTCCCGCTTTTGGCTGGCTTGCTGGTTCCATGTCGTAATGGCAATCGCGGAACTGCGCTCACCATTTGGGTGAGTGTATATCGCCGAAAATAAATTTTGGCAAGCATACACTTACGGTGAACAGCAAAAGGATGCACAACAGTTAGGTTTTATATTTTATGTGGGGGCTGCACCCTCCCGCCGCACCCCCCAACAGATTCTCAACTCCAAGGGGTGCATGTTTGAGGATACAAAACTTAAAAAAAAAAAAAAAAAAAAAAAAAAGGAAACCCCCAACTCGGCGCAAAAAATGAGCGTGCCCAGAACCGAACCCAGCACCCTCCCAACTCCCAACTCCAGCCTGACACCAACCCACCATGCCACACAGCCAGCTTGGCAGCCCACCGCCACACTACACCCCACAAACCCTCCCTCCTCTTCTGCCTGTCGCACGACGTGATCTCTCCCCACCACCCCAATGTGTGTGTGTGTCTATAAAAAGCGACATCCTGTCGCTATATTCGCCTTCCTCCCCCAAACCGGTCACCCCCTGCCAGGTAGCCCTACCCACAGGCACCATGATTTGAGTTGCCTTTTTTGAAAGCACTGAATTGCGGTCGCCGTCATCACAGGCTATCGGTCTGCTTTTAACTATGTTTATCTGTTGATGTTTTGCATTTTAATAACTGTACTTTCAACTGTCCTTTGTGTATTTTAATTGTACGGCACCCAGAGCCTCTGTGTTTCCGAAACTGGAAAAATAAAATTTGCCTTGCCATCAAGAAAACAGATGCACGAGCTGGAGCTGATTGGGGAGGGGGGATTCAAGAGGGAAGTAAGAAGCTGTGGAACAATCTGCCAGTTGACGCTGTGGGCACCAAAACTATCAACAGTTGCAAACTGGACAGAGTGAAGGGCTTAGTGGTTGCTCAAGGTGATAGCAGTAGGGCAGGGAGCATGGAGTGGACGGTGTGGTTAGAACCCTGTATGGACCATAGGTCCAGGTTTGTTAGCATTTATGGGCAGACTGGATGGACCAGTGGCCTTTTTCTGTCGTCATTTTCTATGTTTCTAGCAGGGGCAGAAAGTGGGCATGCCAGTGTTGTGCATTCAAAGTATATCATGCACACTGCTGTTTATACATTGCTAGACCTGTGTCGGGGTTGGGGGGGAGAGGGTTACACCAGTCACAGTGCTGCCATAACAGAAATGCACCCCTCGACAGGCATACAGACAAACCAACGCCACCCCACAGCCATGGAACTCCAGCCCTCCTCAATGCCACAGAGAGATGAGGAGATAAAGCTGTGGGATACAGTGTTTCTAAACTGAAATTAAAGCACTTCTGCTGAGGGGGACAAGTAGGCTTTCCACAGACTGCTGTATCCCATGATTCCCTGCTTTCGCAGAACAGGGAATGTACTATGGGACCATCTAGGCCTTCCTACTGGAACAATGTCCAGTGTGGGGGGGATAAACAGGCTGCAGGCTCTTGGAAGTAATAGGTCTTGAAGTTTATTCTGATAAGTGAATTCAACGTTTTGTTCTGCCATGTCTCTATATTTTGGCCTGTTATTTGCAGGGCTTCATCAGGAGATTGCCTTCTATGTATTCTATAAACACAAATATTTTAAGTAGCTTGTGAAAAAAACAAATTAAATATAGAATGAAGAATAGGAAGAGTGTGATATGAGAATGTAATGCACACCCAAAGTGTGGGATGCTACATAAACCCCAAGAGTGAAGCCGAGGGATCTATTAAAGCATCCCACACCGAGGGTGTGCTTTAAATTCGAGTGTCACACACTTCCCCATCTTTTATTTATATAATAACTGACTAATATGTTTTCCAACCCAAGTCCTCTGATCCTGTGTAACACAGACACACACTGGTTCCGTGTCTCCCTTTTTAACTTTATTTTTGGGGCGGGGGGGCAGTGCCACTTGACATCGCAAGGATTGTGCTTAGCTTTGTATGCAGTAAGCTACAGAGCCAGTCCCGCTCGCAGTGCTTATCACCTGAAGTTGGCGAATCATGGGATCAACCTGATAAGATTTTTTTTTTTATTTAAATTTTTTAATTTCAAGGCAGGATCAACCAGATAGATATAAATGGTTACCTGAAGGTGAAGAGTCTTGTTGGCGGCTTCTCGCTAATTGTGATACAGAGCTGCCATGTTTGAGGAACTGTTCAGCCGCCCATAGAAAGAATGAGAGCCAATGACAGAGTGCTCGATTTTGAGTGACACAGTGCGTGCTTGCAGTAATAATCCGCAGGTTGTTATGTTGAATATTAATTGGCTGAGCCCTATGAAAAAAATTGCTCGCCAGTTATAAATAACATAAACCACCATGGTTATATATACGGTCACTTACTTCATGACACATGTGCTATACATCCATTGCACTCATTCTATTTGCTAACCTTATTTTATGATGCCTAGAAAAATACAGGTTACTCACCTGTAACAGGAGTTCTAGGAATGGTATATGTTGTTCATCCACACTTATTGGCAGGTTCCTTGCCGCTTTAATTGTTGCCGGAAGGTCTTCAAGCTGGCTCCTCCCACCCATCCAGGTGGTAAAACTCTCGGCTCCGCCCCATGACGACAGATCTAGCCCGCTGGAAGCCAGGTTTTGCGTCGAAGTCAGAGGTCAGGGTGGTCGGGTAGGATGAACAATATACCATTCCTAGAACTCCTGTTACAGGTGAGTAACCTGTATTTCTAGGGACATGGATATGTTGTTCAATCCACACTTATTGGCAGACTCCTAGCAATTCTCCGGGAGGAGGGAGGCAAGGCGCACACCTCCCGATACTTACTTGGGAAATAAGGACTGGAGAACCGAGGCCCCAAAACCAGCATCCCGGCGTGACTCAAGGTCGATGTGGTAGTGGGTAATAAAGGTATGTGCTGACTTCCAGGTAGCAGCCCTGCAGATATCCTGGATAGGGACGTCCCTGGAAGCAGCTACCGATGCAGCGGTATGGCGGGTAGAATGAGCTCTTATCCCTCTGGGAGGCTCCATGCCCGCCAACCTATAGCAGAGCTCTATGCAGGAGGTGACCCACCTGCTTATCGCCTGCTTGGCTGCAGGTCTGCCAGGTGCGGCTTCAGCGTAGGTGATAAACAGCTGGCTAACCTCTCCCGATTTCAGCCATCCGCTTCCTTACAATAAGCGGCGTCCTAGAGTCCAAAGTATGGAGCCTATATTGACCTCCGAGGTGTGACTGGGGTAGAACACCGCAGAGTCAACACCTGGTTAAGGTGAAACTCCGACACCACCTTCGGAAGGAATTTCGGTGGGCGAGGACAACCTTGTCCCTGTGGAAGACCAGATAAGGAGACTCGATGGAAAGCGCCTGGAGCTCTCCCATCCTTCTGGATGACGTGATAGCCACCAAGAAGGCGGTCTTCCATGACAGGTGGGAAATATCGCACCTGTGCATCGGTTCGAATGGCTTGCCCATGAGCTTGGCCAATACCAGCAGCAGATCCCACGGAGGTGGAGGTTCTCGCACCGGAGGGGAAATGTGGTCAAGCCCTTTGAAAAAGCGCACGACCACCTTCTCCTGCGCCACCGACTGCTTCCCGGCCCGCGCCCGGTAAGCAGAGATGGCTGCCAGGTGCACCTTAAGGGTCGTCGACCGAAGCCATTGCTGAGAAAGGGACCACAGATAGTCCAGAATGCTTGCCAAGGGACAGGTGGAAGGGTCCAAGCCCTTCCCCTGACACCAAATGGAGAATCTCTTCCATTTGAAGGCACAGCATTTCCTGGTCGACTCCTTATGGGACGCCTCAATGACGCTGAGGACCTCGTTGGAAAGACCCAAGGCCTGGAACTCTAGCCGCTCAGGAACCAGGCCATCAGGTGCAGGGGTTGAAGGTCCGATGGAATACCTTCCCTGGTTGACTGAGATCAGGTCCGGTGGCCTGGAAGCCACCTCGAGCCTGGAGCTGAGGCTGAGGAGATCTGGATACCAGAACTGGCGGGCCAGTCTGGGGCTACCAGAATCACCTGCGCCTTGTCCCTCCTCGCCTTGAGAAGCACCTTGTGGATCAAGGGAATGGGGAAAGGGTAGAAGGCCTGGGTCCACGGCCTCGAAGGCATCCTCGCAGCAAGCCCTGCTGAGGGGGCATGGAACAGACTCAGCTCGCATTCTCCCTGGAGGCAAACAGGTCCACCTGAGGCGTGCCCCAGTGGGAGAACAGATCTTGCTACCTCCTCGCAGGAGAGACCACTGTGAGAGGCAGCTCCTATCCGGCTTAGGGCATCGGCCAGGGTGTTGGAGGCCCTGCCATGTGAATGGCTAGGGGATCCGCCTCCAGGCTGCGCTCGAGGGATCATATGCGGAGAGCTTCCTTGCATAACAGCATGGAGCGCACCCCGCCCTGGCGGTTCAGATAGTACATGGTCGTGGTATTGTCCGTCTAGACCTGAACCACTTGACCCCACAGAAACGGAACGAAGGCGGTGAGAGCTAGGCGGACAGCTCGGAGCTCCAGCAGGTTGATATGGCATCGGGACTCCCGAGGGGACCAGAGACCATGCGCTCTGTGCTCCCCCAGATGGGCACCCCAACCCATCAGAGATGCATCAGTCGATAGAGAGACCATCAGTTCGGGGCGGACAAACGGGATGCCCCCCTGCAGATGTGCCAGAACGGTCCACCACTGGAGAGCGTTCCACATCTCCTAGGTCACTGTCACAGGCTGGTCTAACGGATCGCAGCGCTGTGACCACTGGCTGGCCAGTCCCCATTGAAGGGGACACATGTACCAACGGGCCCAACGGACCACGCTGGTGCAGGCTGCCATTAGGCCCAAGAGGCGGAGGAGTCCGGGCAGGGGGGCGGTGCCCAACCCAGAAGTGACTGGGCAAAGGAGAAAAGAACCTCGGCCCTGTCCGCCGGGAGCCAAGCTCTGGCTCGAAGAGAGTCGAGCTCTGCCCCGATGAAAAGTATCACCTGCTTCAGCCTTGTTGATGAGGAGGCCAATCTGAGAGCAAACCTGGAGGGCCAGATCTCTGGACCGCTCCACCTCCGCTCTGGAGGGGGCTGGAATCAGCCAGTCGTCCAGGTAGGGGTACACCCGGACCCTTCGGCGCCGCATGAGAATGCTGTCACCACTGCCATGCATTTGGTGAAGATCCTGGGAGCTAGAGAGAGCGGCAAGGGCATGGCCGGAACTTTGTAGGGACCCCTCCGCTCTGAAGCGGAGGAATCTCTGATGAGACGGATGGATCGGGACGTGAAAGAACATGTCCTGGAGGTCCAGGGAACAGAACCACATGCCTTGTTCCAAGGATGGTATTATCTGAGCCAGAGTGACCATCCTGAAGGTCCGAGACCTTAGAAACCTGTTCAAGTCATGCAGGTCGAGGATGGGGTGCCAGCCCCCTGTCCGTTTGGGGACCAGGAAATACCTGGACACAAACCCCGGGTCTGGAGGAGGATCCGCCACCTTCCTGATCACCTCTTTTTCGAGGAGCAGTGCAATATCGGCTCAGCGGGCCAACAGCGAGGCTGTGGACCCGTGGACCCCGAGGGCGGCGGCTCGAAAGGAGGAGCCTGCTCGAACTCAGAGGCAGGCCTTTTCCTACTACCTCCAACACCCAGCAGTCCGTGGTGATAGCGGACCAGGCGAAAGGAAGTGGTGGAGCCATCCCCATGGGGGAACCCAGGGGAGTGGCGGAGCTGGGGCAGCACCCTCAACCCGTCACTGGGCAGGCTTGGAGGAGGAACCGCTGAGGGACCTCCTGGGCCTTACCTACTTGCTTCTGTTGGAGGAAGCCGCGGCTTGGTTTGGGATGCCAAGCGAAGCCTGCTGGCCCAGTTGCTGGTTGTTGTGGCTGGTCGAGCTGCAGGGGCCGAAGGGCCGAAAGGACTTATGCTGTTGCTGATGTGCCTTTGTCCTTCTGGGCGGAGGTGACCGAGTCCAGAGTGGCATTGACTTTTCGATCCGCTGGAGGTGTCCCTCCACTCCAGGGCCAAGAGGTCAGTCCCAAGAGGGCGTCCGCAACTTGTGCTGGGTATCCACCGTGAAGGTGGATATCCTCAACCACGCCCTAGGTGCATGGCCACTGTGGCTGCTACTGACCTGGCACAGGAATCACCTATGTCCAGAGCAGTCTGAAGCTGCTGCTTCACCACCGCCCTACCCTGATCCTGCACCTGACGGACCGTGGTCTGCAGGTTGGCCAGGAGATGAGGGACAACCTCATCCAGGGAGCCCAAGAGAGCGTGGGAGAAGTGTGCCATCAGCACGGCCGAGCTGGCCTGTCGGAAGCCGAGGGTCGACACAGCGTACACCTTGCGCCTGGCAAAGTCCAGCTTTTTGGACTCTTTGTCGGGGGTGCTTATCCACATCCCGAGCGCTACTCGAACGCTGGAAGACGCTGTCGGTGACTAACCCTCAGCAGAGGGTGTCTCGAAACCGGGCAAGAGCGGTAGGGACCGCTGCATTTCTGGCCATCCTGGCCGAGGCGCAGGACAGGAAGCAGGCCGCTGCCAGAGCTCCAAGGCTGGGCCGACAATGGCCTCAGCCACCGGAAAGGCCTCCGTGGGGGAATCCCCTCGGTCCAGTATCTCCGTCAGGGGATACTTGGCCCGTTTGGACACGAGCTCGAGCTGCATCCCAGTGGACTCCGAGATGAGTCGAAGCAGACCCAAGAAGGACGATGGGCTATCGTCCAATGACTGGCCCCCGGAGGACTCCAGGTCGACCTGCCTGGAAAACAGGGAGGAGTTGTCGTCGGATTCCGAAGAGTCTGCGAAGAGCTGCCTCGGCCCTGAGCCACCCTCTACCTGCCAAGGACGGTCGGGAGTGAGGGTGACCAGACAACCTGTGGGGCAGGCCGTGACCCGACCGAGAATCCTTGGTCGGTGCCCCAGACTTCGGTTGTGGAGGCGGAGGTTCCACCACAATCGGTGGAGCAGCTGGTTTCGGCCGAACAACCGGCCCTGGAACGGGCATCTCGACTGGGGCAAGCGGTTGCTTCGGTCGTTCGGGCGACAGCCACTTGATGGCCAGGGGCTGAACTGGAGTCGGTTTAGTCCCGGACAACAGTAACTGCTGCCATATAAGCTCCTCATAACGTCGACGTAATTTACGTAGAAGCCTACCCTCATCTGAGGAAGAGGACGAGGAGAAACGGTGTCGCCGCTTACTTCGGTACCAAGACCGAGACCACCGATGTCGGCGGGAACAGCTTGACCGAGATGAAGTCCGAGACCGAGACCCTCGGGGAGACCGAGGGCGGGTCTGGGAAGGGCCGGGGGACACCCGCTCTTCCCTCGGCTCAGGCACTTTATCTGGGGACTGCGGCCCCGAAGGCGCAGGCAGATCCTCGGTCTCCACCGGGGGAACCGGTGAAGGTGGGTTGTTGGCTTCACCAGTTGACAGCCCGTCCGACGGGTCGAGAAAAATCTCGACTGCGTCGACGGGAGTCTCGGCAGGCTGGCCTGATGGGGATACCGTGAAGCCAGCAGCCTGAGCCGCAACTTCGACCAAAGTCGACGGTCGGCTGTCCAGAGAAAGAAGACCTCTCCCGCTCCACGAGCGCCGACGGTGGGACTTGCCCGCCGACTCCTTCTTCTTGGGCCGAGAGGATGTCCGATGGCCCTCTCCCTTCGTGGAAAGGGACGACAAAGCTCCTTGAGCGAAGCCGAGTCGAAGGAACTCAGAAGGCGGGATAAATGCCACGGCTGAGGAGGAGGAAGATGCGGCCTGGGCGCATCCTCCTCCTGAGGCGATCATCTGCTCGAGTTGCTCAGCCGAGCTAGCTGCCGCAGACACCGCCGAACGAGCCTCTTTTGATTTTACTGGCGGGAATCAATTGGGCGCTGATCATCCAGGATGTTGGCAGAGAAAGAGCGGCACAACTCGCAGGCTCGGGTCGTGATCTAGGCTAAGGCAGTAGACGCACGTGGAGTGCGGATCCGTCCTGGACATTTTCTGCCGCAAGGGCACCTCCAAAAGCCAGGAATAGATTTGTCCATTGCAGCCGAGAGGGAAGATGAAGACCGAAGTTTAGAAGACTTCAAAACCAGTTTCGGACGAACCCGAAGAGTTAGGATCCAGTCTAAAACGCAGAGCGCTAAGGAGGGAACCTGAGCTTCCAAGCGGTAAGGAAGATCTGGCGTCATGGGGCAGAGCCGAGAGTTTTACCACCCGGGTGGGTGGGAGGAGCCAGCTTGAAGACCTTCCGGCAACAATTAAAGCGGCAAGGAACCTGCCAATAAGTGTGGATTGAACAACGTATCCATGTCCCTAGAAATAACAGTTCTATTAATTTTTGTTATACACATTATATTGGTACCACTTTTTAGCTGCTATGTGTTATTCACATCCCTTCACCACGCTCCCACCAATGTGCAGTTCGTACTGAAGCTGGCAACTGATTGCCCTGCAAACCCTGTTACCATATCTTAAACAAACTCCTACCTCACTGTCATTTATCAGTTCTGTTTTTGATTCTGGAAACACAAAGCCACGCGCCCGCAAAGTGAGAGGGTGCCTGGCCACATCAATGAACAAACAGCAAGCTGGCGGCACTCTGCAGAAAAATAAATATTGTAAAGTCAGAAAAGTATATTTAATCCAACCTTTAATCAAGAGAGGGGAGATTTATGTATCAGTGACGTATGCTACTTATGTGTTGAATGTTGTTAGTCCTTTAAGGGACACTGTCAACCCCTTAGGCCTCAAAGTATCCCCAGTTTAAAAAAAAAACACATTTTATGATTGCGCATGGTCTGTAAAGATGGCCGATGTAGCTGGTTGTTTGATTCAGATTGTATTTTCTTTGTAAAAGTGAAAAACAGACTACCCACCATACTGGTGTTACCACACCAAAACATGTTTGTTTACATTCCTTGAACAATGTCCACTGCATCTTTGCTGGACTTGGGAACATCCACACACAATTCCGCCACTCATGGTGCAGTGAGAGGAAAGGAGACTACTGCATCATGAGTGGGTGCACTGTTTGGGGTGGTCATAATACTCATTAAGTATTGAATACGAGTTGATCAAGGATTTTAAACAAAACACTGTTGGGTATATTACACCATTACCATTCATTTCAGTTCAGCTAAGAAAGGAAGTAGCCAAAATAAACAGCAATGTCAATGCATTTCAGAGAAGGTGAGCAATCAAAGTGTGGGTTTCTTTCTAGAAATACTATGATGCAAAAAGGGTTGACAGTGTCCCCTTAATAGAGTGGAGTCCCACTTACATCAAGGATACTACTTCCATGTTAAAAATTCTACAGGAGGTATATGAAACTGTAAGGTGTGATGACATCTGTCTAACTACCATGGATGTGAAAGACTTATGTACCTCCATCCCGCACCAGGAAGCGGACGTAACCATGGGCAAATTACCAGACATAAGACCAGAACCCCAATATCCAAGCACAGTTGTATTACAAGAATTGGTAGACTTTATTTTAATGAAAAATTATTTTGAACTAATTAAGACTTTTCACAAAGAAAAATGCGGCACGACCATGGGCTCTACCATGGCTTCAGCTTATGCAAATGCATATATGCACACATTTGAATGGGAACACATTTTAAATTTAGCTAACAATCCATATTTTGAGAACATTAACTGCTACAAACGATACATTGTTGACTTTCTCCTGCTGCGGAGAAGTGACATAGAACACCTGGAAGCTTTTCAAAACTTTGTAAATACCAGATCACCGAACCTAATTATCATGCAACACAGCCAGGAGAACATCCCTTTTCTGGATTTAAACATACAGATTTCTGTGATAAAAAAATAGAGATGTCGCTGCACAGAAAGCCTAGTGATTGGAATACAGTACCATCCTTCACATAGGTGCCGACTCCAGGGGTGCTGAGGTGCTCAGGCACCCACAAAGGTGACTTAAGCACCCTCAACATTTTGAGGGAAGACTGCAAAAAAGCATTACTAGGGAACCTGGCCATAGGAAAAATACTATCTTCTGGCAGTGAGCACCCACAAAGGTTTATAAAAGTTGGCACTCCTGATCCTTCATGTGCATAGTTTCCACTCCCCAAGTCTCATTAACAGTCCCTTATTCACAGTTCCTAACAATACACAGAAACTGCAGTACTGAGCAGAAGGGCCAAGAGGAACTGAACACAATCCCATAATAAGTTTCAACAAAGGAGGTACAACCGCAAGACCCTTTACAGGGCCAAAACAACAAGAAGTCATTTCTGACAACCATAAACAACCCATGAGTTAGCAGGGTGGTTTTTCCCTACTCAGTATAATGAAGAATTGGCAGCAATATGCTGCATACTAAACAAACACTGACCCCATGGTACGGGATTATTCACAAAACGCAAACATCTTTAAAGAACCCCCTTTGGTGCAGTAAAGAAGGTGGCTACAATAAAGGGCAAACTGGTTCACGTGCACTACCACTAGGGAAAACCACAACCTGCTCAACTACTTCTGGGTTCATTAAAATCAGGAATGGTGCTCTGTGGATGGTGCTCAGTCTGTGGGCACACGAGTAAAAACAACTGTTTAAAAAAAAAAAAAAAGGAACTTCTGTTCACCCATACACAAACAAGAATCATGACATTAAACAACATGATATGTGCGCATCCATTGACGTAAAGAAGGCCAGTACCCCGGTGGCACAGCATTTTACATAAGCAGGACACATAGGGGATTCCCTACATTTCTGGGGACTTGAAAAAGTAAACCAACCACGGCGGCGGGGGATTATAACAAACTGACAGAATGTTATTAAATGTGTGAATTCACAACATGGATACCCTTAACCCAATTGTGGGCATAAACATGGATGCAAACTAGACTGTGTGTTGGTGAACAACTGTATATGTTGACACCATATTAAAGTCCCTTCCACTGCACGTCAATATGCATGTGACTAACAACATTCAACACATTAGCGGTGTACATCACTAACAACATAAATTTCCCCCCACCCCACCCCTCTCACTCTGGCCCATCACTGCTAGGTTTTAGTCTTATGAATAAGAAATCTCTTCTGCATGGTATAGGAGTACCTTCTTTCTCCACATTCCTACATTAGTCCATTGGAAAATGAAGAGACCAACATACCAGGGGTGTAGCCAGGCATTTCAGATTTGTACACCAACCTGCCACACTGCTACCCTCTCCCCCACTGCTGTTCATACCTGCCCCCCATATGACCCTGGGCAAGTGAATATATAGTGCAGGGGAATGTTATCAATTGTATAACACAACAATCTTCTGTGAGTGCTTCTCTCAATTCCAGTACAATTGAACTAATAGTATGGCTTCTAACTTTGCTGGGGCATTTAAACTCGCAGCCCAAGACTTGATACACCCCCTAACTGTTGCCACACCCAATCACTATGCAGGCAGACCATGCGAACCTAACTGAGACCTTCAGATTCAATATCCACAGCCCACTCTGCCACCACCCCCAAACAAAGCTGAAAGAGAAAAGAAAAAGCCTGCAAAGCTAAACAAAGGAATTTAAACGTGATGGACTAGAGAGGGCAAAGCGATGTTGGCCAGCTTATTTGCTACCCCCTGCTACTAAACCTGATATGCCATGGCTTACTTGGAGTATCAATAGCTCCACCCTTGCAACATACACTGCAACTCCAGACTGAACAGAAACACCCCAGTGATCTGGTATACACAGGTCAATGGACGTCTAAAAATAAGCATCTATGGAATGTTTTTTTTCTGCATTTTACACCTTTATTCCCAATGCGTGGTGAATACCCACATACCCACCGCTGCAGCCCAGGTAAACATCAATTTTGTGGTGGTTACACTGTATGGTTGCCTAGGCAACCTAGGGCATCTGCGCACATCCTACACATGTCAGGATGAAGTCATAGCATATGATGTTAATGATGTCAGGCTGCAGCAGTGAGTATTACGGGGCTTCCAGTCAGAAGATCTGCCCAACTGTGCTGATCCAGCAAGCAGCAGGAAGCGCTGCTGGATTCGATATCCAAGCAATCTTAAAAAAAACAAAAAAACAGCAGACTACAATATTATTTTGTAACCATTTACAAATGATGAGTGCAATATGTGAACCAAAAAAACTGCTAATAATGTGTCCTTCAGAGATATTATTAGCCTGTTGAGGGTGAATCAAAAACAGAACTGATAAATGACAGGCAGGAGCTTCTTTACGATATGGTTACAGGGTTCGCAAGCCAATCGCCAGCTTCAATGTGAACTGCACATTGGTAAGAGTGTGGTGAAGGGATGTGGATACGGTGAACAGCACATAGCAGCTGAAATGTGATACCAATATAATGTGTCAAACTAAAACGGAACTGGGATTTTTTCAGGAATCATCAAAATATAAGGAAAGCAAATAAGATAAATACCTATGGCTGTTTAGTACATATGTTACGAAGTGAGGGCTGCATATATAATTATGGTGGGTTATATTAGCTTTAATTTGTTTCAGTCAAAGACATGCGACTGAAAATACTGATTTATGTTTATAGAATAAACAGAATGCGATCTCCTTATGAAGCCCTGCAAATAATAGGGCGAAACACAGAGTGAAAGATGCCAATAAAAAATTCTGAATTTACTTATCAGAATAAGCTTCGAGACATATTACTTCCGAGAGCTTGCGGCCTGTTTAGTGAACACCCCCATCCCCACCGGCTGGACATTGTTTATAAGTATCTTGGGGCAACAGCAGCATTACCACATTTTGTATATGTATCATTTCCTGAGGTGCTTGCTCTCTTTGTGAAGATCTTTATTGGCTTCTGACTGGAAGCCCACCATTTGGTTCAAGTCCGGCCCCCTGGCTGATACTGCTCCTTGTGCAGAACTATGCGGCCATGCATCAGTCAAGCCACGGGAAGGGAATTCTAGTCCCACTTGTCCAGCTGGGGCCGGATGAGCAACGCAGTAAACGCCCTTTCTGCAGTTAAAAGTTTTACTGAAAGCCAGCTCGGCAGCACAGTGGTAGCACTACCACTTGCTACGCTGGCAACCTGCGATCGGTAATGATTGCAGGCCGTCATGGGCTGGCCAGCAGTGGAGGGATTCAGCATCACAGGAACTACTCTCCTTCCTCAGAGCAGGGAGTGGAAACGCTGCTCCCACTGTGGGACTGCCGAATGGTGGAGACCAGCTGGCAGCACAGTTGGGAGCACCAGAAGAAGAGGGGTTGCAACCAGGCACCTGTCACACATACGTGCCACCGCACACGTGTGACCATATTACCTGCATGCCAGCACACTGGAGAGAAAACTCAGGTGGCAAGAGAAAATAATGTCCATCCATGCTGGCCTCTTGCACAACTGACACAGCTGGCCACCCACCACACCGTCCATGCGGTCAGTGATGGGGCTGGGGGAGGTGCTGCTGGATTAGACAGGGCCGAGAAACAACACCGTCAAGGAAAAAAGGTTTTATTGAATATGTCACACAATACAAAAACTTCCATAACGGATTCACAGCCAACAGTGGCCAACCTACATACACTGCATGAAATAAAGACCACAACAAAATTAACCTCAACATATAACCTAACATAATTATAAAGGAAGCAACAAAGGTTATCATAAATTCATGTGGTATTACAGTGAGATCAGTAAAATGGTAACATGCTCCTAACTAGTGAAGGGCCTATCATAATCCCTGTATGGAATTAGCTAAATTTGTGGAAAGCAGCACTCAGATGTCGGAAGGGTGCTACAGTGTAGCAGTTACAGTCACTTTAAAAAGAAAAGCACTTACTCCTTCTGCTGTTTGAATTGGCATGTTTGTGGAAAATCATTGCACATCTGTCCAGAAGCAGACCAGCAACAACCAAACTTCTTTCAAGCAGGAAGAACGGCGGCGATATGATCACAGATGCTAATGTGCAAAACAGATTTTATTTACGTGCCACAAAGATGCAGAAGAAAAGTCAGGAGTGGTGGGCAGCTGCACAGTGACAAATGTTTCTTGTCATCAACTGACACTTTTTTTTTTTTTTTAATCATGACTATTTTTTCTCCTTGGGTTGCCTAGGGGATATACTCCACATCGGTCGGCTTGGGTCCCCGCAAGGATCACAGACTTCATGCTGGCTCGTCCAAGCGGTGCTTCTTTTGTGTGGTTCCCCTGTGGCCCTCTTGATGCAGGCAGATGTTGAATGACTTGTGTGCACAGCCAGGCACCCCCACCCACCCTGATGTGCAGGCGTCTGCCACCTCCGCCAATCCAGCCTTCAGTACTGGTACCAGGCTCACCTAGCCATGGTTAGGGGCCAGTATCTGCAAGGCACCAGATCCCCTCCCTCCCCAGAGAAGGTGAACAGTCCACGGATGCTCAGCATTTTTCCTCCAGGTGACCCTTCAACAGCCATGGGTTTGCTCCCGAACCAGGGTCCATCAGCGTCGCAAGCAGTAGCGCTACCACTGCGCCAACGGGCCAGCTAACTGATGCTTTTCATGCTACTGCCAGTTATCTCTACAGCTTTTCATAATGTTTACAAATATGGAAACACACCTACTCTTTCAAATGAACCTATCATACTGCAATATACTAATGAGCCAGTGATAAAGGGCACTGGTATACAATGTTCAACAGTGGAGTGATACAATACAATAAATAGTGCAAAATAATTCATAGCAGTTCAAAATCATTTTTATTCTGCAGAAAGGCAATCCATCTGCAACACATAAAAAGAAAATGCCAATCAGAGCTTACAATTGCCTAGCCGGCAATTGTGTAACTTATCGGACTACCACAAGTAACGTTGCGTAAAGGTTTCATATATACAGCGCTGTATAGTTGCATGCTTGCTGCCCTTACACTTATTTTTTTTAGTTTCATTTCTCGCTTATTTTTGTTATTAGTTTGAGTTGTGGGTCTCCCCCAACACCCCTGTTAAAAGATGGAGGCTGAGCCTCCAACTCAAACTGAAAAAAAAAAAAACCCTAAATCAACAAACATCGAGGTGCAACATCACAACATACAGCGTTACTCTACGTTGTTGGCGCAGGTACTGTGGTGGTCCAATAATCTACACAATCGCTGACTAGCCATCCTCTTGTAGATTACTCTGGGGTTAGCTTCTACAACATCTATGAGTAAGGGGTCAGCTTCAAGTATCTCCCAGTTGCTTTACACAATCTGTTGAACCTCGTGAAAAAGGCAAACATAGTAGCAAAACTGACTGTACTATTGCACATTCTATACTAATGCCCTTGCCACTGTCTCATTAGCATATTACACTATACTATGATGCAGTAGGTTTATTTGAACGAGTAAGTGTTTCCACGTTTGTAACAGTACAAATGGCTCCAGAGATTAGTCACCCTGAAAAAGCATCCATTGGTGACGTGAAACATCGGTCACCACTCCTACCTTTTCTTATGCACCTCAGTGCACCGAAATAAAATCTATTTTTACAACTTAGCATCTCTGACCAAAGCACTGTTCTTCCTGCTTGAAAGAAGTTTGGTTGTTGCTGGTTTGCTTATGGAAAGACGTGCAATGATTTTCCACAGAAGAGCTGATCCGAACAGTGGAGGGGGCAAGTGCTTTTGTTTTTAAAGTCCCTGTATGTTTGTAAATAGCATACAAGCTCTAGAGATTAGCTGGCAGCACTTTGAAAAGCATCAAACCCCAGGACCAAAACAAAAAACATACGGGTCATGTCTAAAAGTATGCTTCATCAGGGTCAGCAGGGCAGATCCTATAAGGAATATCTGGAAGCCCTAAACATGTATTCACTGTAGACCAGGCAGGAGCAGGGGACATGACTGAAACATGCAAGTTGCCTAGGGTATAAACAAGGTAAACAGTGAGGACCCATTTGTGACAAATAGGGATGCAGTCACTGACAGGCATGACTGAAGGTTTGTGGGGAACAAATTCAGAAGAAACTTGGCGAGGTTCTGTTTCACTGAGAGGGTGGTGGAACCATGCAACAGACAGTCGGTGTAAGTGGGGAGAGCAGCTACTCTTAACGGGTTTAAACAAGGTTGGTACAGAGCAAGGGGACACTCAGTCCCCAAAGGGGTCAGCAAGGCTTTGAGGTGTGGGGTAGTGGTGGGAATACAGACCACCAGGACAATACGTCGGTGGGGTGAGGTAGTATAGTTAAGGGCACATTCAATGGACCTTTGGTCTCCTTCTGCCATCAAATTCTGTTTCTAGGTTACTCCTGTACTTATTCTGATCTTTATTCAACCTCTTCCTCAGTACTTCCTCTCAACTTTCTTCAAAATATCACATTTGAGTTTTTTTATTTCAGGATTTGGTATTCTCACAGCATTCACCCGCAACTACATAGAAACATACAATCTGATGGCAGATAAGGACCACTTAGCCCACCTAGTCTGCCCATTTTTCCCTACCTACTGTATCACTGAAGACCCTACTTGATTTCGGGCTTATCCCCCCTTGTCTTATCACTAAGGTTCCCTTATGCCTATCCCAGGCTTTCTTGAACCCCATTACAGTTTCTGCCCCCATCACCTCTGCTGGGAAGATGTTCCAGGCATCCACCACCCTCTCCATGAAGAAGGGCTTCCTCACATCTACCCCGAGTCTACCCCCCACCCCAGCTTCGTAGCATGATCTCTTGTCCTTAAGCATCTTTTTGACTGAAAGATGCCTTCCTCTTGAACCTTATTTATACCGGTTTGTGACCAGGTTGTGGGTTAGGATAACAGATATGGGACACAATTTGAAGCTTTAAAACACACAAGGTTTGTGTGATATTTATTTCATAACTCAGAAAAAAAACCAAACAGAAAAACTCAAGAACTAGACTCTCCTCGAGCCCCAGTACTACCCTCTGCTGGTGGTACTCCCACAGAGTAAAATACATAAACTTCAGTTTCCACCATCATCTGTGCATCCACCTGCCATACAATGGACAGCATCTGTTCCCATAAAGTGGCCTCTGTTTGGGGCCGCTGGCTCCTAGGAGCCCAGTCTATTGGCACAGAGAAGCAGGTACCAGGGAACAAAACTCTCTTTTTATTTCTTTTACATAAATAACAAAACAAAAAAAACTTTTCTTCTAGGGCTTTATTTAGCCTTAAAGAATATTACGAGACTTTTATTTAGTCTCTTGTATTTCTTTGACAGCTGAAATGTCGAGCCATAGAGAAAACTTTCATTTGGGCCCTTTTTAATGGTTTCAGGGCTTTTAGCCCTGGGTTCAGCTCTCATCCTGGCTTTTCCAACTATTAGATATATGACTCTAGAAGCCATTATGGGGACACTTACTTTCCAATAATTTTGCTACCGCTTAATTTTGCTATCGCGAAGACTTGGTTTGCTGGCCAAGGCACCTAGCTTCACCTGAGCTCTTTCCTTCTAAGACTGCTTGAAAGGCAGAGTAGAGAAACTTACCAGAGCAAGGGAGAAGGATTAAGACTTAGTTTGGCTAAGCAGATTTACTGTGTGGTGGTGTTTTTATTTTTTACTCACAGGGATTGCTACTGTTTGTTGCTAACATTTCATTGCTTTATTTTTCTCTGATTCAAATTGTTGTTCTGGTATACCTTCTTCTGCATTATTACAAAGGTGTGCCTACAGGTGTGTGCTAACAGATTACTGCTGTAATCTTCTGATTCAAATTGTCTTTTGCAAGGTATATCTTCTGTTACTGCTTTATTTTCTCTGGAGCAAAGTGTTTCTTACAGGGTATATCTTCTCTGAAATTATTACAGGTGGTGCTTTGCAGTTTTACAGTTTTATCTAACATTAGGATAAGCTTTTCAGGGTTACTGCATTTGTTGTTGACTGATTGTTTCTGCTCTTACCTCCTTGTTCTTTCGTCCGTGGTTCTTCTTTTAGACAGGGAAGGGCCCAGCCACCCACCCCCATCCCTAACCACCCCACGCCTACACTCCTTTATAGGGTACCACAGTTGTGACATTTCCTGTGGCAGAGCAGGAAGGGCGGATCAGTGGGCCTCCACAAGGTGATCTCATTTACAGGGCACTAGTAATTTAACTTGTTATAACAAGTTAAACAAAGCACAATTAAACCATTACTTGCATTTTTTTTTCTTCTAATTACTCTGACTAGGTCACAAACCCAGCAACTTATTTGGAATGGATTTCATTAACTGCAGGTACTGTGGAACAATTTTCAGAAGGACAGTCTTACAAGATTTAGGACATGTCCTACATGCTGGGCCTTTGGAGATCTTAGGTCTCAGCTCCAGGCAGCATGGGCAGAGATTGCACGCCTCAAATTTCATATTGAAGAGGAAATACATTATAAGAACCACCCGCCATTTCCCCAGCATCCAACAGAAAAACCTCGGCGCAGAGGGTAGTTGGTCCAGGAGGTTGGCAGGTGGTTAGGAGGAGCAAATCAGGTGCCCCATCACTCTCTGCTCTCAACACATTACCTCCAAAACCATATAAACACTACAAACAGGTATCTGCCTCTATCTCTGAAATCAAATAAAGAGGCAGAAGACACTGCAGAGCAGGACACTGCATGCACAGGAGCTAGCACAACAATACTCACCCAAATCAGGAACCAAAACTAAACAAGCACAAAGGAAATCCAAAAACTTCTGATCATAGGAGACTCCATGATTCGGGAGTTGATACCCATCTCCAGCTAGGGGTGATGGTCAGATGTCTCCCAGGTACATCAGCATGGAGAGACACTGACCGCATTACAAATTGTTCACAAGCAGGAGAAAACATTGATGTCCTAGTACACATAGGGACTAATGATCTCGCCAGCCGGTCAGTTGTGAGACCAAGGAACACCTGACTAGGCTGGGTGACAAACTATCATCTATTTCGTCTCGGCATCTCCTTCTCTGAGATCCTGCCAGTCTGGGAGAAGGGAGCAGATGGACGGAAGGTCAGAGAAGGGGAGATAGGGGAGCTAAACACGTGGCTCAAGGACTGGTGCCAGGAAAAAGGACACAGATTTGTAGGAACTGGCAACAGTTCTGGGAGCGAAAGTTCTTTAAATTTGATGGACTGCATCTGACTAAAGAGGAGTCAGCATTGGGGCAGAAGTTTGACGCCTTTGCAGAATATTTAAACTAGCAAATGGGGAGAGGGTGCAGCACCCCATACGTCGAATGGGAAGAACACCCTCCCCTCAGCTAGTGGTCAAACAGGAATTCAGCGTGTTTGCCGCTCATTTGCATCACCAGGTAAGAAAAAAGGTTTGTCTCCATACGATGCACAGGGTAATGCCAAACTTCACCCAACAACTAACACACCAAAATCTGGCCAATGGAAAATCATGTACACAATGCTCACAGCCTGGGAATAAGATCCCAGACCTGCAGGCAATAATGTCAGAGGCTAAACTGGACATAGTAGAATTAGTGAGACGTGGTTTACCAGTAACCACACTTGGGAGACTTCAGTACCTGGCTATGTATTGTTCAGAAGAGACCGAGGTGCAAAAGGGGAGGGTGGCCCTGTATGTTAATGAAAATATCAAAGCTACAGAAATTCAGAATACACATAAGGCCAGAAGAACTGTGGGTCACCCTGGAAACAGGAAATGGGACAGCCATAAGAACTGGGGTTGTCTACAGGCCCCAGACCAGAGGAGGACATAGACACATTACTGTTAGAAGATATACAAAACATGACAGCTAAAGGGAGGTTCTGATAATGGGAGACTTCAACATGCCAGATACAGATTGGTCAATACCAGCAGGAACATCTGCCAGAACTAGACTCATAGTGGATTCCCTGCAGGGGGAGGGCCTCAAACAACTGGTACAGCAACCCACAAGAGACAAGGCTATCCTAGATCTAGTACTGACTAACAAAGAAGGGATCACAGATCTCCAGGTAGAAGGTCACCTGGGAGCCAGTGACCATCACATGGTATGGTTCAATTTGGCTACTACATCTAAATCATCCCATTCCAAAGCAAAATATGGGACTTCAGAGGAGCTGACTTTGATAAGATGGCCAACAGAGTTAAGCTAGCCCTGGCAAAAGAAACACAGGTGAGGAGGTACAGGCAAAGTGGGCAAGCATTAAGGATACAATACTTGAAGCAACATCCCATTGTGTTAGACAGAAAAGGAAGTGCAAAAGAAGAAGGAAACCACTTTGGTTCTCAAATACAGTAGCAGAAAAGGTCAGAGCCAAAAGGCTTGCCTTCAGAAAATATAAGGGAACACAGCGGGATGAAGATAGGGAGGCATACCAAACTGCCCTAAGGGAAGCAGGTAAGGCAGTAAGGCAGGCAAAGTCCCAAACTGAGAAACACTAGCACTAACAGTAAAGAAGGTGACAAGACTTTCTATAGATACATTAGTGAAAGGAGAAAGTCCAGAGGGGTATTGCTGCTTAATGGAGAAAAGGGAGCATGTGAGGAGGAGGACCTGTAAAGGCATCTATCCTAAATAGATACTTTTGCTCAGTATTTACTGAAGAGAAGGTAGGGCAGGGCCCACAGCTCAGCATCATGGACACAGGGGAGGGAGGTGAGCACTACTCCCTTCACAAAAGAAAGGGTCCTACAAGAGCTTGCTAAGCTCTGGGTGGATAAGGCAATGGGACCTGATGGCATACATCCCAGGGTACTTAAGGAGCTAAAGGAGGAACTAGCAGAGCCATTAGCAGAATTGTTTAGTGAGTCTCTGAGCACAGGAGAGGTCCCAGAAGACTGGAGAAGGGCTCATGTGATCCCACTCCACAAGAGTGGTAGCAGGAGGAGGCGGGGAACTACAGACCGTCAGTCTTACCTCAGTAGTGGGCAAGATTATGGAGGCACTCTTAAGGAAAGGATAGTGCAACACCTGGAATCCATAGGGGCACAGGATCCAAGACAGCATGGGTTTACAAAAGGAAGGTCCTGTCAAACTAATCTCATAGATTTCTTTGACTGGGTAACCAGAGTGGTGGACCAAGGGGAGCAGTTGATGTCGCCTACCTTGACTTCAGCAAAGCTTTTGACACTGTTCCACATAGAAGATTGATAAATAAGCTAGGTAGGCTCGGGTGGGTCAGGTTGGTCAACTGGGTGGCAAACTGGTTGACTGGCAGAAAACAGAGAGTGGTGGTAAATGGTATACAGTCAGAAGAGATGCAAGTCACAAGTGGGTACCTCAGGGATCAGTCCTGGGGCCAGTCCTATTCAACATCTTCATTAGTGACCTCGAGATGGACTAGAGGGTAAGGCTTGTCTGTTTGCAGATGACACCAAGATCTGCAACAGAGTAGATGATCCAGATGGGGTGGGCAGAATGAGAAGAGATCTGGATAAACTAGCAGAATGGTCAGAAGAGTGGCAACTGGATTTAATGCAAAGAAGTGCAAAATCATGCACATAGGGAAGAGAAACCCTGAAGCCACTTATAGGCTGGGAGGAGTTGCTAGCAGTCACAAGGAAGAAAGAGACTTGGGCATCATCATCACTGATGACCTAAAATCATCCAAGCAGACCTCTAAAGCAGTAGGTAAGGCTAGGGGGTGTTAGGGTGTATTAGTAGGGTATCACAAGTCGTAAGAGGAGGTAATAATCCCTCTGTACAAGACATTGGTTAGGCCCCATCTGGAGTACTGCGTGCAGTATTGAGGCCACACCTTCACAAGGACATTAACCAAATTGAGGCAGTCCAGAGAAGGGCAACCAAATGGTGCAGGGACTGCATCAGAAGACATATGAGGACAGATTAACGGAGCTCAATATGTATACCATTGAGCAAAGGAGGAGAGAGGTGATATGATCGAGACATTTAAACACCTTAAGGGCATAAACAAGGTGAAAGAGTCTAACATGTTTAAATATAAGAAAATAGCAGGACAAGAGGACACAGCATGAGATTAGAGGAGGCCGATTAAGGGGAATATGAGGAAATTCTTTTTCACAGAAAGGGTGGTGGATGCATGGAATGGCTTACCACAAGAAGTGGTGGCTATGAATACAGTGCAGGGCTTCAAACAGGCATGGGATAGGCATAAGGGAGCAATACAAATGACTATGAATAGATAGGTCACTGACAGAGCAAAGGCCGATGGCACATTTATGAGGTAGAAAAAGAAATGGGCAGACTGGATGGGCCTTGCGGTCCTTATCTGCCGTCAACTTCTATGTTTCTATGTTTCTATGTAGACAGGACATTATTCCTTATTTCGGCTTTCTCCAGCCACATGCCTCGACGGGGCTAAGGAACAAGGCACCTTTAAATTAGCATTCATACCACTACAGTGGTATGCATGAAAACAATGGTTCCCCTTTTTATTTTATAGTTCACCGCCTCATGCGGCAACCTGGAAGCCACTGGGTAGTTCCTATTTCTGTTTGGAGCATACCCTCACTCTGTACTATAATTACCATAGCTATGGAACAAATCTCGTAGTCACACATTGAAGGAGCTTTTATTTGTGCTCCGGGGTTTCACTGTCGCAAGGCGCGATATTATTAAGGGGAGCGAATCACAGATCGGAGCATCTCATTTTGTTCTCTGTACTCCGGTCCAGATTTTGAAGTATTAAATACACAATTCTGAGCCACAAGACTCAAACAAGGGCCAACACTTCACTACTTAGGGCTCCCCTTTACAAAGGGCAAACTGGCTCTCCTTTTCACATTAGTGACACTACTGGTGTCTTTTTATTATTCATAATCTAGACACAACATGTGTTTTCTATCAAGGGTACAGGCTGCAGGGCAGGGAGGAAAAAAGGAAACTTACAGAGGGGGCAGAATAGTATTAGGAAGGTACTGCAGTGGGTGGCTTGCCCGCTGTAGTAGAAAAAGGAAACAAAAAGAGGAGCGTGAACCCAATTAGAGGTACTGCAGTAGACTTATACAGTGGGGAAGAAGAATGCATGCCCATGCTATGACTGCAAACAAGACGGGGGGGGGGGGGCCTCTCTACCACACTGTTAGATATCTGAAAGTTTCTGTCATATCCCCCCTCTCCCTCCGTTCCTCCAGTGTATACATATTAAGGTTCCAAATAATCTAGCCAATGTACCAGGGTTTCCTGCTATATATTGTAATTACACATCATGACTGACTAATGTAAGTCTCATGGGTTGTACCCAGAAACAGGCATAACTGTCTAGTGTGCGTACCTGGTCAGAAAAAAACAAATAAAGTCTTTAAATGCTATATATCTATATCTATCTCAAAGTAGGCAGGAGTCATCCTGGCTCTGCCCCCTGACAAAGCATCATGCCTTTAGACACAAAGTGCCTTGTTTTTTTCCCTTTATCCTGGCTCTCTTGCTTGTTATAAGCCAATCTGATTAATAAACATTATTCATACTCAGCCATTTCAGTGCATTTTTTCATCTACTTTAGCACTCATATGCACTGCTTATTTTGCCTGAAGTGTGGATTTTTTTTGTGTGCCTGGGAGGGGGCAAGAAACTTTGCTTCAATCAAGTGCTGCAGTATTCTGTCCTTCATAATGGCTTCCAGGAACTTGCCCAGCATGGATGTCAAGATGACAGACCCGCAGTTGCAGTGGTCCTCCCCCAGCCCCCGGAGAAGGGAACCATGCAGGCCACTTTCCAGTCCTTTGCCACAACTTTCTGGACAGCCTGATGAAACACTACAGCAAGCGTTCCCACTAATTTCCTAGGGCGTATTTCGTCTGTCCCTTGGAAAGTCCCTAACATGATCTTCACCAGTTAACAGGGTGAGTGTGATGTCTGCAGCATACCTACTCTTGCTGCCGTGAGCCCTCCCAATGAGCACCCTCACTCCCCTGGGGGCCCTTTTGGGAACAATAAAGGGCAGTATTCATTCAACATCTGAGCAATCACCCCAGGCTCACTAACAAGTTCCTCCCCCAATTTTTAAAGGCCCAATCCCCTCCTTCACTTTCCTCCTTCCATTTATGTACCAAAGAAGGGTTTGGTGTAGTTTGCAACTCCTACTGCTTTACTGGCTTCTGGCCCCTCTTTGGCTTTCTAATTCTAGCCTTGAAATACACCATGCAGTGTTCCTATTCACGCACAGATGTTTGTGAATCACGTACAAAATAAGCATTTCACATACATCTATGTGTGTAGGGAGTACACTGCATGTAAAGAACCTGGCTGAGTTTTGTGTATGCAGGCATGTAAGTTCTATACTTGCACACTACAGACAAATTTTTTTTTTTCCACTCAATTGGAGCCCCCACCCCCAAACTGGTCCACAATCCACACAGTGAAAAAAAAATTACCCTATCGTCTTCCACCAGTTGCTGAAGGGGGGCGTGCACATTTGAGTATTTCCTTGGGACGGGGGTATGTGATACGCGGGCTTCACATGTGCCAGCAAGAGACAGTACAGCAGCAAGCAGAAAGCAGCACAGCTTCGTTCACAGGAGCAGGCCCAGCGAGTGAATCATTCCAGGACAAGAAATGCTGAATGAATCCCTATAAATCATTCAGGTAACTAGTTTTCTGTTTTGTTTTTTTGTAGGTGGAGTGGTGGAGGATCGAGTGGATGTGACTTGACTGGGAGTGTTATCGTCGATGTGTTCCCTCCAATCAACCACCCCTGGCTGCAGCTGAGTCCATCCTGTAACCCTGAGTAGTAGCGACCACCACCCAATGCATTTCTGAGGCAGATCCGGACCACAGTCGTCAGAATAGATAAGCCCGCTCAACAGATTCCCAATCCCGGCTATCCCACTCCATTGTCAGTCTCCTCCTCACACTAGGACCACCACTGTTATAAATCAACCAGCGACCACCAGCCCTGCATGTGTAGTAGTTGCCCCCCCATCGCTCGCCACTTATGTCCCTAGTTACTCCCTACCTCCCGGCCTGTTTCCTCCCTGTCTCCAGCACTCTGTTCTAGTTCTGACTCTCTCCCAGCTCCCTCCCTGGCCCAGCATCTCCATTTCCTTACCGTTGCCCGTCCTTATTACCTTCGGTATGGATTTCAAAATGAATGATAATGTTTTTGTTGTTTGCTCCTGAAGCGAAGGCTGACATAGTGCTGACTGATGTATAGCTGTAGTCAGAGAGGGCCTGCACTGGGGTCAGATACCCAGCCAGTGTTACTGAACTGCTGCAACGCCACTCACCAGCTCAGCCATCCCGTCTCACTGTCAGCCATTTAATGAATTTAATTTGAAATCAATTTAGAATGTAATGGTGTGGCAACCACGACATGGTATCCCCAGCTCAGTGCGACTGCAATCACCAATGCGCTGCAGTGTGTGCATCTTAAAGAGCACCTTTCCTGGATTGTTCTCCTTGCCTGCAAAATTATCTGGAGGCTCCCTTACCTGACTGGGAGTTCCTCCGAAGTAGCTGAAAATTTTTCTCTTTATCCCCCAAGAAAGGGAAGAGATGCGTATTTTGTCCCGGGGGACTAGCGCTCAATCCTTCCACTTCTGATCATCAACGCATCCACGCACTTCCTTGTTTTGTGATGTAATTATACGTCTAGCACGGGGACATGCTCTATACAAGTCTACGAGGGCAACATTTTAAAACTTATTTTTATGATTTTAAGCGGACTTACAGAACAAATCGGAATCAGTACTCAAGTAACAAGACTCTTGTTACTTGAATACTGACTCAGACTTGTACTACAAGTCGACTTAAAATCGTAAAAATAAGTTTTAAAATAAAACCCCACAGATTTGCATAAAGCACATCCCTGTGCTAGACATATAATTACATCACAAAACAAGGAAACGCAGTGACGGCATCGGCGATCAGGAAATGGAAGAGATCCGGCGGCTAGCCCCCCCCCCCCCGGGGGCACAATATGAACCCTTCCCTTCTTTAGGGGGATAAAGAGAAACATTTTCAACTACCATGGAGAAACTTCCAGACAGGCAAGGGAGCCTCCTGGTGATTTGGCATTGCACAGAGGAAGGTGCTACTTAAGTTCTCTATTCAATGGGCACAGCCGCGGTTCACCAGTACACTGAAAGTGTGACCCCAGAGCGGGCCCTCGCCGACCACAGCATGCATCTCTTCTCTCAGCTCACTTAGTTAGTGCAGCCCCCACCCAAAAAAAATAATAATAATAATCTTTATTCGTACGGCACCTTTCAGCAATCAAGATGCCTAACAACGTTTCAAATGACATATCAAATTTCACAATCATAAATAGTATAAAAACAGATAATACGACTAAAAAGAATTTAAATCAGTCACCAAATGCTTGATACCACAGATGTGTTTTTAGGGCCTGTTTAAATCCCTCCACGGTTGTGCACTCCTGTAACTGATGGGGTAGAGAATTCCAAATGGTAGGGGCCACATGCACAAATGCCTGTGCCCCAGAAGATTTTAAGCACACCCTTGGAATCTCTAGCAACCCCTCATCAGCCGAGCAGAGCGACTGTCCAAGGCAGTAAGGTACCAGAAGCTCTTTCAGATAGTCCGGGCCCTGTCCGTATAGGGCTTTATAAGTCAGAAGACCAACTTTAAAGGTGATCCACCACTGTACTGGCAGCCAGTGCAGTTCACATAGCACCAGGGAAATATGACAGGACCAGGAGGTTCCCATCAAAAGCTGGGCTGCTGCGTTCTGCACCAGTTGCAAGCAGCGATTTCCACCCCAGGCAGCCCTAAGTACAGGGAGTTGCAGTAATCCAGGCGCAAGGACACAAAGGCATGGACCAACGTGGGAAGATCGCCGGATGGAACAAGAAGCTTAACCCTGGACATATTCCTCAGATGGTAAAAAGAGGACTTATCGACGGCTGACACCTGCAAACGTAGTGTCAGCCCTTCATCAAAGATTACCCCCAGGTTTCGCACCCATTCAGAGGTCGGGAGTGATAGGCACCCAAGAAAAAATCACGAGGGCAAACTTGCCCCCAACCCCCCATCCAGCGCCCCGGGTCCACAACCAGCACCTCAGTCTTTTCAGAGTTCAACTTCAACCAGCTCGAATCCATCCAATCCTGGATTTCTGCGAGGCAGTTGTTAAAGACTGAGAGATCTCCATCCTGGTCAGGTGCAAAAGAAAGATAGAGCTGGATGTCATCAGCATAGCAGTAAAACCTCAACCCATAATTTCTTACAATGTCTCCAAGGGGCAGCATGTACACTGCGAACAACTGGGAACCCCACATGACAGGGGCACTGGGTCTGAGGAAAAAACCCCCGACACCACCCTCTTGAGTTCTTCCAGTGAGGAAAGGTGTAAACCACCTGAGGACTGCACCCAATAGGCCACAGACGAACCTCAGGTGACCAAGCAGGACCCCATGGTCCACAGTGTCAAATGCTGATTAGAGATCTAGAAGAACCAAGATGAAGCATTTTGTCCGATCTCTTGCCATCAGATCACTGAGCACCTGAACCAGCGCTGTCTCAGTACTATGCCTCTTTCGAAAACCAGACTATAGAGGTTCATAGATGTCATGGACTGTCAAATAATTCTCCAGTTGTACAGCCACTACTTTCTCAATTACCTTCCATAAAAAGGGAAGGTTTGAGATTGGTCTGTAGTTCGCATGGCAGTCTGCGTCCAAAGAAGCTTTCTTCAGGAGGGGTGTTACCATCGCCTCCTTCAGGGAGTTAAGAAACTCATCTGTTTCCAAGGAGCACCAGACTATCTGTGCTAGGACCGGACCAATGATGTCAATGCAACCCAAAATCAGGGAAGTTGGTCCTGGATCCAAACTACAGCACGTAGGGTGCGCACCCTGGACAATCCGCCTGACATCCATGAACTCTGGTCGGTCAAAGGTACTCCAGCAAAGCTGAGGGGCAGTGACCGAGCACCAATCCAAAGCAACGCCCATAGAATGGGCTGGTTGGAGCGCTGCCCTGATGTCAGCCACCTTAGTCGCAAAGAATCAAGCAAGTTCGTCACACTCTACTTGCGAAAAGGTGAAAAAAAAATCATCATTATTGCTGTTTCACTGGGTTCTACTACTCAGAGTGGACTGGCTTGCTTCTTAGTTCTCAGTGGATTAAAGTTATTTGGTGGGCCGCGGCAGCTACATCTTCTCAACTTGGCCCAGTAATCACACGTCCTGGTGGCTGGCCCCGTCACCTGTACTGACTCCCAACTCCTTCCCTGGCCCAGTCACACAATGCACTGCAGCCAGGGGTCCCAATAAGCAATTATCGCAGTTCACTGTGAGAACACTCTTGGTAATCGCTTGTTTTCTAACCTTCCCCTAGTGTTTCCTATAGCCTCCTTTCGCAGCTCCTAACCACTTTTTTACCTGACTCACTGTCACCCCGCCTTTAGAGTTAGCGTGTGCATGGCCAGCCAGATATTTTTGAGTGTCATGACTGTGTGACCAAGCACCACTCCGTGAAACTGTGATCAGGCGCTCACTGCCTGCATGCCCAATGATAATGAAAATGTATTGCATTTGTAATAAGTGTGACAAACGCTGACGTTAGTGGGTCAGCTACTGTGTTTAGGGAAAAAAAACTCCCTCCTCCCAGTGACAATCCCTGGCTCCCAGTCCCTCCCTTCCCCAAATCATTTACCCAAAGTCAGAGTGAAAAAGTAAACTTTTGATGCCTTGATTTTGAGTGCTGCTGGTGTGCGTGTGTGTGTGTGTGTGTGTGTGTGTGTGTGTGTGTGTGTGTGTGTGCATGTGTGCGTGTGTGTGACATCCTATTCTATCTTTACCACAGTGGTTCACTGGATATTTGAATTTGTATTTTGTGACAGTCTGTAACAAGTTCAGGTAGTGAAAGTGACTGGCAGTTTTATTGTGAGTCTGACTGTGTCAAAACCGTGGTGTTCCGCTCATGCCAAGTCAGTGATTGCAGTTGTGCAGCATACACCTTTAAAACAGTAGGTACCCCCATTATTTTGTGCAGGGGATGTGGCGTCAAAACAAGATCTGTACCTCTGAAACATTTTGAAGGAGGGTACGCTGTATCTCCTATTACATGGATGTGGTGGGAACACTGACACCATGAAAATTCACTCCACGCAATATACTTGGATCCTCTCTTGTTCTAATGCAAAATACATCAAAACAACAGAGTATCCATGTCTCTATGCTTTTGGTGCTTTTCACAAATTTGACTTTGCACCCATTAGTGCATCCTGCTCCTGCATTTAATTGTAACATTGAAGCCCAGCACTGTTGTTCATTACTCCTGTCTGGCCTGGAGGGCACCTGTCTCTTAGTTGTTTTAGGTCCCTGTTGAGTGTGTGGGGGGGGGGCATTTGTTGTCCCTTTTTCTTTTATTGCTTACAGGGATGCAGACCTTTCTTTCAGCTGCTTTCAGGACCCTCTGCAACAGGTTCCACATGTGCTCTGTATTATTAGCCTATTGCAGCTACTCCAGAGCTTGGATACCAGGTCATTAATTTCGGTAAAGTCCACTTTTCTTAAGTTCTGGGTCTTGGAGACAGTGGCACAGCTAATCTGTCTTATCACAAAGGAAAAGGTTACCTGGTTGTGGTCACTGCCTCCCACTGGTTCCTAGATGTTCACAATAGAGAAGACCACATTCCCACTGCTATGAACAAGGTCAAGGGTGGCCTGAAATCTAGTTCCTTGCTCCACTTCTGCTCTACTAACTGTAACTAAAGTAAAATTGTTTGGGTACCTGTATTCTCTCCTGGATATCCTGGACCTGCTCCTCATGACTCTCAGGCTCAGTGGGCTGGCTGAACTCCCACATTCCAGACTCGGGGTCCTGGTTTAGGGGCAGGTAGACATAGCCACCCCCATCTTCCATTTCTTCTCCCTGTTCCGCACCAGATTCCTCTTCGTCAGGCTCTTCAGTGACCCACTCGTTGACAACTTCATGGGAGCCATCCAAAAACCCATCCCGCTGCAGCTCTTCATCGGTGCTTGGGAAGATCTTCTCAGGGCCCATCTTCACGCTTTCGTTCACCACCACCACTTCCATGCACTGCAACAGAGAACCTGTGAGTGATTCAATATATAAACAGCACATGAGCACAAGCAAAAAGCAGAAAGGTAAATAGGCTCTATTATGTTAACACTGATATGAACACTGAATGAGTAGTTATATAAGCAATAACCCACTCCAGGGTATGGGGTTACAGGCATTTAATCTGCACCTCGAGTGCGTTGTGAGCCACAAGGCTGCAGGCCGAGTGTTCTCACAGTGCCCCAGACACGGAATAAATGCCTATAACTCCATACCCTGGAGTGGGTTACTGCGCTTATGACATAGGTTATGTTGAGCACAGGGTAGAACCCCCTCCCCCCAAAAAAAGTCTGTTCCCCCTGCTTCAAGGGGAAAAAAAGGAACTGTATCCTGCCACCTTGACAAATAGTCCCCCCCCAAAAAAAAAATACTGTCTGCTTGTTATGTACATTGAAGTGTCACAGACATAGTAATGACATGATCTGTGACATTTCTTTTGCATAACAATGTAGGCTACCATGCCTCCGACATTCAATTACATCTATCCCTCCCCAATGCAACAAGAACAGTGTCAGATGAAGCTCCCCCGGTGACAACCATGGTTGCTTCTGGCTCCGTGTGGCTCGGTCTCTCTCATCTCCTCTGTCAGTCTCTGCAAACAGCTGTCACAGGAGGGGTACACCTTTTCCACACCGCTCAGCTGCCCATCACACACACAGACACACAAAATGCAGTTGGTACACACAGACTCTGACAACAGGATTGCTGTGCTGCATGCCGCGCTTGCTGCCCATGTGTCACTTTCTCTCTCACTAATATTATGACGAACATGTGTTTCACCAGCTGATAAATTCCACTATTACTTTGGGGGGGGGGGGTTTCGGTGTCTAAAAACTGGAGACAGAGAGAGGAGACTGCAGCAATTCTTAGGTGTCCCGCTGTCACTGTCTCCCCCCTCTCTCCATCACTAGCAGCCCAGTTGCAGGGCTTCATGCATCTGGTGAGCAACATAGAATGAGCTACGTCAACACTTAGGGATGATCTTGTGGGAGAAGAACTGGATGCTACATGTAGGAAGAGGTGGGGGTTTAACACTGCATGTTCCGATCCCGATCCAATGTACCACTCCCTCTTGCTGTGTGTCTCAGACACACAAATTGCTGCTGCTTGCCTTTCTGCTTTGTCGGGGGAGGGAGATTCCCTCTACCTGCGCCTGCTATTATGTTTTGTCGGGGGAGGGGGGGTGCCGATTGTAGCTGTGGGACAACTGTCGGTCTCGGTCTCGCTCCCTAATGCTTGCAGCTGCTGTTTCTCTCTGAGACACTAATTGCCACCTGCTTTTCTGCTCAGGGTGGGGGGGCAATAAGCGTTGAGGACAGCACAGGGATCACAAACAGCTCTCTCACTTCGGTGGATTAAGACTAACTTTGAGAGAGAGCGAGAAAGAAACACAGAGACACACACAACTGCAAGAATTGTGCATTAAATGACCAGGTCTCTATCTCGCTCTCCCTGCAGGTGCTCAGCAATGATGTATGGGCAGGCAGAATTTAAATGGCTGCCGTTCTCTTTTGGAATCTGCAGGACACAACGAGTCCCGACGGCACTTTACTGACTCCTTCCGACAAATTGGATTAAATAGGGAACTGAATCCACAGTCAGGTGGTGGTGGTGACCCAATCACTTGTTGCCTGCTCTGAACCCATGTTATACATTTATGTATTTATTTAAAAGCTTTCTTCAGGAGAGCACATTAAGCAGAAGCTCATTTCCAGGTACAACCTAGGGGAAGCAGTTATAAAATATTCCATTATAAGGACAAAGAACCAGTCTAAATGTTTATGGTGATTTGCATATGCATTCATGATGCTTTGCATTACTGGGGCATGTGTGATTTTTGCATATATTATATTATATTATGTTACATGTGGACCCTCTCCAATCAGAAGGCAAAGCTACAGCTTATCCTACAGCAAACTCACAACAGCCATTTTATTTTCAATAAAAGAACAGTTATGACATCACAGTAATTTTATTAATAATAAAATGATAGCAGCCCTGCCCCAGGGTGGGTAAGCCTGGGCATGGGGGAGGGGGCGAGCGGGCGGGGGCTGAGCTCCCTTCAGGGAGTGTGAGAGCCGGACAAAAAACAAACAATAAAATGACAGTAATGATGTCATCGCTTTACCTTGAATTCTAATTGGGAGTGGTGTAAAATTAAAAAAAAACACCTTTACTAGCAATAATATGATAGTGAATTCACTATTCTTGGCAATATTCTGATCTCATGGAAATAAAAGTACTCAGCCTTCAGCCTCAAACGTTATCCATTCAATCACAATGTCTTGGGCAGTAAATCCACTAGCATGCTATCACTTAAATAAAACAAGAAATAATGCAGTATACAAATACAACACAGTAACGCAGCAAACTGAACTACAACACAATACAGTAGGAAAACTGGTGAACAGCCAGAAATATAAGAAACTGACTCAGGTTCAGTGCTGCTACTTAAATCCTAGTTATCTAGTACCCCTGTAACCCCTAATATAGTTGCTGGTATGCAGCCGCTGTCCAGAACCCCACAGTAGTTCACAAACAGGAGAGTACTTTGCAGTCCAGGAGTACGGTACACAGTACATTCACAGTGACCAGATGGCACCACAGCCTTCAAAGCAAGGCCCTTGAAATGCTGCATTTTTCTGTAACTGCAGAACTTGGTTTGTGCCAGATAACCTGAACCGCATCAGAAGTCACAATCTGTGATTATTTTGCAATACAGTGGGTTATCAACTCAGTGTACATACAGGATGAGACTGACATATTCTGACACAAAATAAATACATTAGCATAGATTAAAGTACATTCTTTCAATGCAATAAAATTGATGAAACTAATCAATGTGTACTAGTCTTGTTTTCATATCCCTTTATAACATGGGTGAAGAGCAGGACCTAATAGGATTGCTAAAACCCCATTAGGTGACCGTGCATTAAATGCCTGTACATGCACGGTCCCTGTGATGCTCCCTCAGCCAGTGTCCTGGGGTAGTAAAGCACTCGTTATTTAGTACAGAACTGGAAACTGAATGGCAGCCATGTTGACCACTGCGTTAGTGAGAGTAAGCTCTAACACACTTCTTTGAGATATTGGGCAGTGTTCACCCAGTTGTGGAATGTGGCAAGTGGTTATCTGCACCAGTATATGTCATAATGTTGCACTGTATCCGATCCCGCCCCGGAGACACAGAGCGCAGGGCAGAGAGAGAAACTGGGCTGCACACAATGACAGAGTTTGTAAATGATGACTTAACATTAACAGGCGAGAGTGAGCCGGTCACCCAGAAGACTGATTGGGAAGTGTTTCAGTGTGGAGAGACAGGACCATGACATGCATCGCGCAATATACATTTTTTCTGTCTCTCTGTCTGTGTGTGATCGCGGCTGGTCCCGAGGCTGTGTGTCGCATCCATGCCCTGGATGTCTTGCTGCAACAGCAGAGAGACGGAGGGAGATTTGAACCATCTACAGGCAGACATTGGGTTTATACAAGAAACAAGGCTATCAGAAGCAGAACATGCGAAACTGCACAGATTATGGGTAGGGAGGGTAATATCAGCCTCAGAAAAATGTAAGGGAGTGGCAATACCTATATGAAGAAATTTAACTGTTGAGGTCACTTCTTTTGAAAATGCAGATAAGGGCAGATTAGTTACAGTCACAGGGGTAATATATTCACAACAGATTCACCTTTTTAACATATATGCTCCGAATCAGGATTCCCCATCATTTTTTCGTAGAATCTTCTCAAAAACAGCCACACTGGGTGAGGGCACGCTTATCATATGGGGAGATTTCAATTGAGTCACTGACCCCATTAGGGACTGCTCATCCCACTCCTCCACAATGACGAATAAGCAGATGGGAAGGATGATTCAAGCGAGCCTGGTGGAGATGGCACTTGTGGGAAATCCATAAAGAAATGAAGGACTACACCTTTTATTCCAATCCCATAGATCCTACTCAAGAATTGATTATTTTTTTTAGGTAGTAGTAGTGACCTCCCTGACTTTATTAAATGTGAAATTCACCCTGTGTTTATGTCTGACCACTCAGCGGTTAGTCTGGAGTTCCACCTGGGGGCCTGGCTGAAAGTAACATTTTGGAGGATGAACACCTCCCTAATAAACAAAGAGGACTTTTGTCAGGATATAAAAAAAAGACTGGAGTACAGACTGCCTCCAGAATAATTTAAATAAAGGAACTAAACTTAAATGGGTGTGGGATGCTCTAAAAGCAAATCTGCGAGGGATAATCATTAATCATTCCTCCCATCTAAAAAAACAGAGTGGAGCAACAATTAAAATTGGAACTAGAATTACTCGCAGTAGAACAACAGCATAAGAAATCAAGCTCCCAGGGGACCTTACAGAAAGTACAGGAGGTTCTCAAAAAATTATAGACACAGGGTTTTAAACAAGGATTTTCGATTGATTAGCACTTTCACGAGGAAAAGTGCTACTCATTGTTGCTAATGTGTAGCAGTTGGATCGAGTTGATTAGCAAAATGAAAACGTTGTCATATTTACTAAACACAATATGATTGGTGTTATTTCTCACCTGATAAACACATTTTTGACTTCATTTGATGTGCGGAGTAAAAGAGAAAACAAACTCGGGTACAGAAGTGTGCAGCCACCAACTTATCACTTTATAAAAAATGTTTAAGTTCAGTGAGTGTCTGAAACAGACTCCTGACACAGTTGTTACAAATTTTTCCCAAGTTCAGTACTCTTAACACACTAATAAAGTACTCAGATCTGATTACTATTAAACTGTAGTTCCACTTGCCAACTTTCCCAAAGCCCAGTTACTGCTGAGACCTGGACTCAAAAGTGAACAGCAGTACTTAGGGTAACTTAGAATAAGCAGCTGAACCCTAAACCAACTGATTTACAAATGGCACAACTGACTAGTGTTCCCAGCCTCCGACCCATTTGGACTGCCTCTAACTTAACGGTCAATTTTAAATGGATGAGTGGTTGGGAACAGTAGTCAGTTGTCGGTCAGGTCTCTGTAAAAATGAGTATTTTAGGGTGCAGCCAGCTGCTTATTCTCAGTAGTAATTACCCAGAGACTGCGAAAGCAGTTAAATTTTTTTTTTCCATCAAGTTCAGTGTCTCGAACAAAATTTAAAGTTCAGTACACCAACATTTTCGGACCTTAAAGGGACACTGTCAACCCCCTTAGGTCTCAAAATGTCCCTAGTTAAAAAAACATATTTTATAACTACCAACATTCAGTAAAGATTGCTGATGTAGCTGGTAGTTTAATTCTGACACTAATTTTCTTTAAAAAAGTGAAAAACAGACTGCCCAACATACTGGTGTTATCACACCAAAACAGGTTTGTTTACATCCCTTGAGCAACTCCAAATGTATCTTTCCTGGGCTTGGGAACACACACAAAACAGTCTAGCCCCTCATGATGCAGTGGGAGTTTAGGAGGCTTCTTTCGTATGAGTGACTGCACTGTTTGGGTGTGTTTCTAATGCTCAGGAAGTGTGCAGTAAGAACAGAACCAGGATTGTAAACAAAACAAGGTTGTTTATAAATATACATCGCCATGCATTTCGGTTCTACTTACCAAGGAGACAGACAAAACAAACAGTATCACCACTGAATTTTAGAGAGGGTAAACAATCATAAAATGTGGGGTTTCAACTAGAAATAATATGATGAAAAACAAGTTGAGTGTCCCTTTAAAGCCTAAAGCCTCTGGTGCAGTGTGACTTGTGCTGCACATAGAAATTTAATTGAATGGGTGGCTGGGAACCTAGGTGCATCTTCTTAAGTTGTAAATGTAGTGCAACACTAGGTCAGACTTTGTAGTTTCCGCTTGTAAAACTTCCCAAAGCCTCAGTGACCCAAAAGTGAACCGTTGAGCAGTCTGTGTATGCTGGGTACTGAGAATAAGCAGCTGCAGCATCCTAAACTGATTTATGAACATGAAACAACTGACTACTGTTCCCAACCTATCATCCATTTGGATTGAGCTTCTAAATTAAATGGTCAATTTTAAATGGATGGGTGGTTCGGAACAGTCAGAATGTGAGCCTGTCTCTGATGTTTGTAATTTAAGTTAGTAACTTTAGGGTGTGTAGCTCTGCTGCACAGATGGTTATTCTCAGTACCGAGCATACAGTTACTAGTTGATGTTCACTGACTTGGCAAGTAGAAACAACACACAGTCAAACTTAACTTACATTACTTGACTTTAAAAAGTAGCTGAGTAGTCTGAGACTCAGGCCTGTAGACCCGGTTCCCGGCGGCCAGATCCCACTACCTGTAAATGCAGACTTACAATTTTAGAACAGAAAAAGCCAATTAGGCAATAAACAAACATCATCACCATCATCACTGATGACCCGAAATTATCCAAGCAGACCACTGAAGCAGTGCAGTACTGGAAACCACACCTTCACAAGGACATTAACCATATCGAGGCAGTCCAGAGAAGGGCAACCAAAAGGGTGCAGGGACTGCATCAGAAAACATATGAGGACAGATTAACAGAGCTCAGTATGTATACCAAAGAGCAAAGGAGGAAGAGAGGTGATATGATTGAAACATTCAAACACCTTAAGGGCATTAACAAGGTGAAAGAGTCTAACATGTTTCAATATAAGAAAAATAGCAGTACAAGAGGACACAGCATGAAATTAGAGGGAGATCGATTAAGGGGTAATGTGAGGAAGTTCTTTTTCACAGAAAGGCTGGTGGATGCATGGAACGGCCTACCTCAGGAAGTGGTGGATATGAACACAGTGCAGGGCTTCAAACAGGTATGGGATTGGCATAAGGGAGCAATACAGATGAGTATGAATAGATAGGCCATTGACACAGCAAAGGCCGATGGCACATTTATAAGTAGAAAAAGAAATGGGAAGACTGGATGTGCCTTGCGGTCCTTATCTGCTGTCAGCTTCTAGGTTTCTATGTAGTCATGGCATTTAACCAACTTATTTCCAGCCAGAGAGCACAAAAGAAGATGACGACTTGTACCGGAGAGAGGCCTGCTCATACAGTCCCCAAGTCGAGCCATAGGGATTTTTGATTTGTTGAGATCGGATGAAAGTTATTATAAACAGTCTGTTTCCAGCCAGACTATCATCTCACCATGCAATTAACATGAAGAAATTTAACAATTAACAACTGTGGACTTGTGACTTGAGCCACTGTCTGAAGAAAAAAAAAAATACACTGTGGCAGTCTCCACCAGCCAACCTGAGGACTTATTTGCCCTATAAAAAGTTTAAAACAGTAAATGGAAAACCCCTTAAACTCACTACATCTAGCACTTGTGAGTCAGTGCCCATACTTAACTAGTGAGAAGTGATTGATGTTCCATACCACACAAGCATCAGAGCTCAGCAGAATTAGTAAAGTTGGGATGAAGTCAGCACATGAAAAAAAGACTTGTATTAATTTAAGTTTCAATTTTTTACATTGGTGGCAGGGTCTCATCTCGTGGCATGTGTGCCCAGACTTAACCTACATTGTGCAGGTGGTTGCTGAACTCAAGACAGGTGTGACCCATTTGCTGAAGCGAGTAAAGTCCTGACCTGTGCAGAAGAGCCGAGTTCCCATGGCCAGCCGGGATACAGAGTGTCCACTACCACATCTGCCTGTGACAACCTCTGTGCTCAGAGATCTAGACTGCTAAGTAGGGAGAGGGAAGGGCACCCCCCTGATTACCCATGCACTCCCCCTGCTTGGAGATCTGGACATCTAAGCATGGGGTTGGGGGTTGGCAGACATGGAAGCGAGGCATCACTCGGCTGACTGTTGGGGTGGATTCTTCAATACTGACCCACTTCCCTCCAAGTCAGGACCTAATTAACCCAACTGCCATGGCTTACACTTTTTAAGCCAAAGACTCCACTCAGTTTACAGGGGCTACTAGTGAATGACCAATCATCGTCGTCATTGTCTGACTCAGATGAAGCGGAAGACATACAGTGCCTTCAGAAAGTATTCGCCCCCCCTTGGATTTTGTCACATTTTGTGATGTTGCAAACTCAAATTAAAATACATTTATATGGGATTTTTTTGTCACGTATCTACACAAATTACTCTATAATGTCAAAGTGGAATGAAACTTCTGGATTTTTTTGTACATGTAATTTAAAATAAAAACCTGAAATGTCTTGATTTGATAAGTATTCACCCCCTTTGCTATGACACTCCAAATTGAGCTCAGGTGCATCCAATTTCCTTGTGAGATCACTCTAAAACTTGAATGGAGTCCACCGTGGTCAGTTCAAATGGTTGACATGATTTCAGAGGAAATACACCTGTCTATATAAGGTCCCACTGTTGACAGTGCATGTCAGAGCAGAAACCCTACCATGAAGACCAAGGAGCTGTCCGTAGAACTCCGTGATAGAATTGTGAGGAAGCACAGATCTGGGAAGGGGTATAAAAACATTTCTAGGGTGTTCAAAGTTCCCAGGAGCACAGTCAAGTCCATCATTAGGAAATGGAAAGATTACGGAACCACCCAGACTCTTCCTACAGCAGGCCGTCCTCCCAAACTGAGCAACCGGGCAAGAAGGACCTTGGTCAGGGAAGTGACCAAAAACCCAATGACCACCCTGACAGAACTACAGAGTTCCATGGCTGAGGTGGGAGAACCTGTCCAGAGGACAACAATCTCTGCAGCACTTCACAGATGTAGCCTTTATGGGAAAGTGGCTAGACAGAAGCCACTCCTGAGAAAAGGCCACATAATAGCATGCCTGGAGTTTGCAAGAAGGCACGTGGCAGGCTCTGAGACCATGTGGCAAAAGATTCTCTGGTCTGATGAAACAAAAACTGAACTCTTTGGCCTGAATGCAAAGCGCTATGCCTGGTGCAAACCGAACACAGCTCATCACCCATGTAACACCATCCCTACCATGAAGCATGGTGGTGGCAGCATCATGTTATGGGGATGCTTTACAGCAGCAGGAACTGGGGCACTTGTCAGGATAGAGGGAACAATGAATGGAGCCAAATACAGGCACATCATTGAGGAGAACCTGGATCAGTTTGCAACAGACCTTGGACTGGGGTGAAGATTTACATTCCAACAGGACAACGACCCCAAGCATACAGCCAAAGCAACACTAGAGTGGCTTCAGAACAAAAAGGTGAATGTCCTTGAGTGGCCCAGCCAAAGCCCAGACTTGAATCCCATTGAGAATCTGTGGAAAGATTGCAGTTCACCGACGCTCCCCATCCAACTTGACAGAGCTTGAGCAAATCTGCAAGGAAGAATGGGCGAAAATCCCCAAATCCAGATGTGCAAAGTTGATACAGACATACCCAAGAAGACTCAAAGCTGTAATTGCTGCCAAAGGCGCTTCTACAAAGTATTGACTCAGGGGGGTGAATACTTACGTAAACAAGATATTTCAGTTTTTAATGTTTCATAAATTTTTGTTACACAATATAAATATTTCTGCCCCTTTAAATTGTTGAGTATGCTGTGTGAATCAAGGAGGAAAAAAATCATTTCAATGCATTAAAAATTCTGGTAGTAACACAACAAAATGTGACAAAATCCAAGGAGGGTGAATACTTTCTGAAGGCACTGTAATAATAATACTACTACTTGCTGCAGGAACTAGTCACACTTGTGGTGCTGACAGATGAATCTGACCTTTTTGCTTCAGATTGTGTTTGTTTCTCACAAGAAGTTCTTGGAGTGCTGAAGAATCTATCTACAGCTGGAACAGCATCAAAAGTCTAACCAGTGTTCCAACATTACTTCACAGTCTGTTTCTCCAATCAGTTTCGACACGCTGCATTATTGAAAATGACCTTTCCAGCTTTGCATTGGATACTGGAATGAGCCTGCAAATAACGACAACGTGGTAGAAGTTTGAGAACTGTTCTCTGTAGGACTTCAGAAAACAGTTCTAAAAGTCTTCCCTACTTAAGTGACTTAAAACCTGTTGTATAAAGTTTTAAGTTCAGACCATTCTCCTGACAAAGCAGCAAGGTCAACATTGTGTTTTGTGAGTATCTGTCCATAGTAATTAACAAATTCATCCAAGGCCATGTTTCCAAACATTTCTATGTCATCAGCACTCCTAGGCCATTGTTTCATATCTAACAGTTTTAAACTCCTAAAAAATGGGTGTTGGTCCCGAGAGTCACACTTCGTGATATCTGAAAATCTATCGGAAATGCACTGTCGTACTCTACTGACGTAATTAGGTACCTGTGTTATAAGGTGCCTGATGCTGTTGCTAGCATTTGAGACCGTGACAACTTTAAACATGACAGGTTCAGAATTGTCAGACTCGTCATTGTCAATGTCATGATCATGTTGCTGTGAGTGTCTTAAGATCAGGGTTGCATATTCAGAGAAGATTATCTGCAAGATGCTGTAGTTTTTTTCGTTTGTTTTTTTATTTAGCAGTTTCAGAAAATAACCTTTGAGTCAGACACTCATTTACAAAGGCTCCACGTCAAGCATACATAGACAGTGACAAAATACCAATCCAAAATAATCAAAAAACAGGCTACATAAAAGTTGCTGAGAACATGGTAAATATTAATAATAGCCAAGGAAATAGAGAGCTTTCAGATACATTTTAAAAATACTGATTCTAGGCAAGCTAGGGTCTGTTTTGAGTAACCACGAACAAGGGGAAGGGGTTGCGTCAACACAAGACAAAGCTAAGATCAAGTCAGCAGAAGAACCCTGTAAACTGAAGGATAGTCGTGACAGTGGCCTTGGAAGGTCAATATAGAACAGTAAATGTGTGACAAATTTGGCAGTTTTCAGTTTGGTCAAAATGCCCTTAACTCTGCTTTTCTCCATTGGTGGCGTAGTGGCAGTTTCTGAGAGATTTCTGAGATGGTGAACCGTAACTGTGTATGATTTTACCAGTGTCTGAGCTGCACGAAGTTTGTGATCTACCCACCTTGTTCCAAATGCCCTTTCTGGTTTGCGGACTTCACCGACCACTATTTTAGCTAATTCTCTGAGCTCTCAAAGTTTCTTTGGACTTTTTTCGTAAACACAGTACAATGTCATGAGATTATCGTTAACTTGATCAAAAAATTTTCCTCTCAGTGCATATCTAATTGCCAATTCCAGTCTACGGTTCAGACAATGAACAGATTGCAACCATGGCATTTCCACTTTTAGCAGAGCTGATAGCCCTTTCCCCCCAGGTTTACTGCAGCACCATCTGCACACATAGCAACTATGCGCAGCAGCGGCTCTAGCCACAAATGGTTACCAGGGCACAGCTGGGGCACAGCAAATTGCAGCCAGGGCACTGATCTATTGTTACAATGGGGGAAGCTGTGCAGCATATGGGGCACCAACTGGGGCACAGCATTTTTTTACCGGGGCACGTGCCCTGGCGGGCCCTGGTGTACAGCCGCCACTGACTATGCGACTGTTCAAGTCTCAAATGCCTAACTCGATGAAGGCTTCCTGAAGTGTTTGTAACAAACCTTCTACAGTGGCACGCTGAACATCTTTTAATCTGAAAAAGCTCATCTCCGTTAAGCAAGAACTTTCATTAAAATGCATAACATACAGTCATTCTTTTTCAGTACAACTTTCATCTATTGCCCCATCTAGAAGAACCGCAAAATACTGACTTTTCTGAAGGGCCGTGAGCAGATTTTCCCATAACAATTCACCAATAACTGACGTGAACATACAATAACCGTTAACTTTTGCAAATACAGTTCCGAGATCAACACTGTCTTTTTTTGAGTTTAACAAATGATTCAAATTTAGTAAACGAAAGTTCTTCTTTGGTGAGCAGATAAGTGATTTCAATCAGATGGCAAACTACAGCTTTGTCTTTTACTTCTGTTCTTCTTACTGCACGTCCTATTGGTGTAGTTTGGTATATGGAGGCAATTGATTCTGGTCTTTGGTTGAGTGTAACAGCTCGTTTATGAGCATCACATTGGCTGTGTTTTGCAACATTGTCTTTTTTCAAAGCTGTACGTCTGATGCCAGCAATGAAACTTTCACTAAAATTTCTGCAGTACTTTAAGTGGTCTGCCCATTTAGCACATAGGGAACATTTTACGTGGTCTACAAACTCACCACCATTGTCTGTTTCATACACTAATCATTCGTTGCAGTGATCAATCTCCTTTTTCCATTTTTCAACAGTGTATCTCCTTATTTTATTTCTTTTTAACATATCATATTTTCTGCACCTTTTCCGGACAGCCCCCATCTGATCGACCCCAGCCCTATCACCTGGAATTACCGGGGCTTACCTTATGCCCAGCCTGGGAGCGGTGCCTGTGGGGAGTCGATCGCCATCCTGCTGCCGGTGATTTTTCTCTTCCATTTTTCTCCCAAGGGCCCCAGGAGTAGGAGCGCATGCGTGTGAAGGCACACATTGTCCAACAGCCCCGGTGACGGCGCCTTTCCTCCCAACCCGTTGGCCTAGTGCCTGGCTCCCCTTAGGCCTATGCTGTCCCTGGCCTCCACCAGAAGGCAGCCATTAGCCGAGGGTTGCACTACACCTCTCCAGAGAGAAGAGCTTACCTATCGGCACCTCCATCCAGCTCCCCCCTCCCCCCCGTTGCCGACCTCCAATGGCCCGGGTTCATTCCCGAACCCGGGTCACCGGCATGTCGCGAGGTTAGGCATTCAGTGCCTTAGCCCTTTAGCACCACTGGGCCGGCTAACAGTGTGCCTCCTTACATTTTTGGTGCTGGTTGCCATGGTTGCTGTCTATTCTGGGTTCACTTAGCAGTGTGACACTGACTCACTCAGTTAAATGTAACAATAAAACAACTTTAACAATATGTGCGTGCTTCTTTCCTGTGTAATAATTTGTCCTAATAAATGACACTCTAAATTTGATAACAAACATGTGCTTCTAATTCTGGGTGTCGCTTCTTTCCTGTGTAAAATAATTACTACACAGACACCCAGTGATTACTTGAGTCCAGCAGCTGAACAGTCAGGCTGCTGGGGGAGGGGGGGAGGAGACTGATGCCAACGACTTACAGTAACAGCAGGTCAGTATCCAGTTAGCACGTCTGCGCTGTACAATACACTGCAAAGCTGTGCAAGTCAGATGACCAAATGTGGGGTTCTGGAACACTTTGATTTACCCTCTAACTTAAACGAGACAATCTGTAGTTACCCTACTAGTAACACCCTCTAAATGGTCTCAACCCAGGTTCCTACTCATCGTCTGCTGTACACAAAACTGCAGAACTGTGCAGGGCAGATGACCAAATCTGGGGTTCAGGAACACTTGATTGAGCCTCTAAGTTAAATGGTCAATCAAGTTATCCAGTACTGCACTGGTCTGAGCCTCTAACCCAGTACTAGTACATCTGCTGTACAAAACTGCACAGCTGTGCAAGGCAGATAACAATCGTGTTGAAGGGGGGACTTGATTGAGCCTCTAATTTAAACAGTCTAGTCTGGTGTGCTCTGTACAACTACAACACTGCAGAGTTGTAAAGGCAGATGAGTAAATCTGGGGTTGGGGGGACTAACTTGATTAACCTCTAACTTAAACGGTCAAGCAGGGTGTGGGGATCGACTCCGGGGGGGGGTTGGGGACTCAGGAGAGAGGACTGACTAACCCAACTGAAGTCTGCCCGTCTTGTTAGCTAACAGCCGCCCTCCCCCAAAAAATAAACAACTTTGTTCATCAGGCAGAGAGCGAAAATTCAGGCAAACAAGCCAGTCGCAGTTGGTTCCATCACAGAATCGTTCGTATTGACAAGTAGCGGAATGCCCAGTTTCAGCACTTTGGCAATCAACAGAAAATGTAAAAAAACAGAAGGCAGTCTTTTTTTTCAAATCATCCTGCTAACACAGCCAATTTCTTTCCTTTTCTCCTCAGCCTGTTTTCCGTGTCTGTCCTAGGCTCAGCCTCCACATTTACTGCAAGCAAGCTTCCTGACTCTTCCTGCTTTTCTTCTCCCTCCTCCAGTGCCCAGACTATCCAAGTAGTCCAACTGTTTTTCAGCACCTGAGCTCTTCAGTCCGTCCAGGTTGGACCTTTCCTGACCTAATACAAACACAATGACAAGATGTCAGTGTTTGTAAACTCCAATGGTACTCAGCCTAATTTTTCTTCAACCGAAGATCCCCGTCCGCCATGACCCAAACAAGTTACCTGCCTTACCCTGTCTCAGGACGAACTCCCCAGAAGTCCACTTTTGCTGGCCAGAATTACCGGGCTGACCCCTGCACAATAAAGAGGAGTGGACAGTCAGTTTACACTCTGGACCTCTTGCTAATCAAACCTTAACCTGAATTACGGTACTAGACTTTTAACTCACCACAGGGCCACCAGTTTAGGCTGGTCACCAGGTCTCGGTCTCTTTAGCTGAGTGCCACGGGAGGGAGTCACTGTCTGCACACCTGTTAGGGCTGAAAAGTATAACATAATTATTTTCTGATTTGGTTCAAAAACTTTAAAACAATGCTAAAAACACAAGACCCAAAACCTGTGCAGCTCCCCCCCACCCGTCACTGTGGCTCTGGTCATGGATTGGGCAGGGCCATGCCCGAGTGACAGTTTTTATGCCAAGGCAAGCAAGGCTTGGCCTGACTTGCCCTTGACAAAAAAATATCCAAGTTGACAGACAATTCTGGTGGGACATGACAGGCCACGTTAACTCCCAGGTGAAGCCAGGGCCCAACAAGTGACTTCTTGCAGTTGAGGTGGCCCAGTTATGCTCTCACACACACACTGGTGACAGAAACTAACAGGAACTGACCGAATAGGCAGGAGTCTGCTCTTGACCTGGGTCAGAATGCCTCATGTCCCACCAGAGATGGATCTGGTGGATGTCTTGTTCTGACTAAGCTGGGCACAGAGACGGACATCTCTGTGCCAAAATTAGACATGTCACTTGCCAGTCAGTCTGTTACCACCACCACCCCCAGAGGCCTAGCAGATCCCCTGCAGTGTGCAACACACACTAACTCCCATTGGACTTGTTTGCCTCCCCCCCCCCCCATAACCCACGTAGTGTTAGCAGTTTTTTTTCTAAATCCTCGGTGGAGATCTGCAGTTAAACCTTTGTTTGTGCAGCCTTTCTCCGAGATAATTCAACTCCCCCTGCCGAACTCGTGCTGTCACACTCAGAGACAAACCCAAAACAGAGTCGCAGCAACACACAAAACAAGTCTTGAGTGAAACCCAGCCTGGGCACAGTGACACTCCCACACGCCAGAAAAAGATTTGGACAACGAGGAGCCAGTGTCACACACTGATCATGTTAGACCCTCGTGGTCTCCGTGATGGGGGCACAGAGCTTGGTTCAATTCTTGCGAGATTCCAATCTCAACATCTGAAACCTGCCTACCTTAACTGTGGACTACTACACTGCACTTGGGCATTTTGGGTGGGCTGACACAGGAGCGAGGGTTGGGTGTCGTGAGATGCAGATGCCAGGTGGTTGGTCAATCAGGAGGGCAGCTGAGGCCAATCACTCACTAGCGAGGCCTACAGGGGGCCAGGATCCATGATCGGTCGTTGTCCACCTTTCTACAACACCCGCTGCGCAGGTACTGGATCGCCGTGGGCTGAGCTGCCTGGGAGGACTCTCTGATTGAGTGGATCACAAGAGGACTGTGGCTGGGGGGATGACTATAGGCCAGTGGGTCATGTAAGGAATCTCAACTGCAGCCAGGGGAGGGGTGTATGAACCACCTCACATTTGAGCTAGGCCGGGCCAGGGATTGCGCAGCATGGGACAAGGGACCAACAGCAAGCCTCCAAAAGGACCCCCCCCAGTCCTGCAGCTTAGCCCACACAAAAACTATCTGACACACCAGGAGGGGTGCTTGCTGCAGCCGTGGACACCTTATAGTCCAGGCCTGCCTGCCACCACCAGAAACCCCAGACTTACTCCCAGTCACCAACGCCTTAGCATCGCGAGCTTAGCCGCCAATGACCAGACTTCAAAAGCGAAAGGCTAAATACCCCAAAGTCTCCCAAATTATGCAGACTTAAACTGAGCTACAGATTTTTTTTACCCACCTTGGGATCCTGACTCAGTTCTTCTTCGGAGTTCAGTTGACGATCGGTCTAACTTCACCACTGAAGAACAAGTCACATTTGCAGCAGACTTCTTCCACTCTCTTCTGGAGCGTGGGATAAGGCAGCCAATCACTTTGAGAGGTAGGCAGAGTTAAGAGCACAGTCACACCCCCTTTCCGAAAACGGACACATTGCAGACAAAATCACCAGTCTCAGCACTTATAAATGCTGTCAAAACATGGAAAAAATGGATGGCACTTTTGTGTGATCCAGTCCATGTTCTGACTCGCATGACCTGCCAGTTTGCATTGCAAAATGTGATGCGATACCAGCTATGTAAAACCCTACAGACACTGTGGAATGATAAAGTGGAGTGGCAACTCTGCTACACTAACCAGAGATATTTTGGGTTTGGAAATCGGGCCAGTCGCCTACTGGCATTTTGACTCCAGAAACAGCAGGCAGAGAGATCAGCGAGATCTCTCAAGGTAACAGAGGGTGGGGGGCACAGGACAATCTATTCCCCAGTGGAAACAGCAGAGGTATTTTGCACCTATTACAGTGCACTGTACTGCCCAACCGATGGAGAAACTCCAAACACAGAGGAAATAATAGCATTTTACAAGGGGTGACCCTGCCCAAGTTAACGGACACACAAAGTGCTGCACTAGATGCACCCACAACCCACTTGGAGGTTTCCTAGACCATCCTTAATATGGCAACTGGAAAATTCCCAGGACCAGACAGTTTTTTAACATGGAATTTTTTTTAGAACATTTAGACATCAGCTTGCCCCTTTGCTGGCCCAGGTATTCAACTCCTGTAAGGAAGAGGGCGATTTACTAGAGTCTTGACAAAATGCATTCATAACAGTTATTCCAAAGCCAGATAAACCACAAGATAATTGCGGGTCCTACCGCCCTATATCTCTACTGAATGTAGACTCAAAAATACTAACCAAAATGTTAGCGTATAGAATTGACACGTTTATCCTAGATTTAATTCACCCAGCTCAAACAGGGTTCATGCCAACTCTTCAGATAATGGATAGTATTTGACACCACCTAAATATAGTATATTACTGCACCCAAACGAAAGAAACCCAAACTGCCATAACAATCGATGCGGAGAAGGCCTTAGACCGCCTGGGATGGAATTTCTGTTTTTAACCTCACAGAAGTATGGTTTTGGGGACCAATTCCTCACCTGTTTGAAATCTCTCTACCGAACCCCAATGGCTAGAGTAAAGGTTACTGGAACTGCATCAGAACCTCTTTTAATTAAGCGTGGTACTAGACAAGGATGCCCTCTGTCCCCGATTCTATTTGCCCTGAGCACTGAACCCCTGGCAGCGCTTATTAGGTCACACCCAGATCTGATGGGAATTCAGGTTGGGGGGGGGAGGATCGGATCTCGTTATATGCAGATGATTCTATGTTATACCTGAGGGACCCCATACGCACATCCCCTGTCCATACCAGACTCTACAACGATACGGCCGCATTTCAGGTTTCAAAATAAATGAAGGGGAAAACAGAAGTAATTTGAAATAGTTCTGATCAGCAGTGCTAGGACACCAGAATTGACAAATTTAGTACCGTTTAAATGGACAACCACCTCTATTCACTACTTGGGGGTACATATCCCAATACAAACTTGAGCATGTTAAATTCACTTAATTACAAGGCACTGTTGAAAAATGTACAAACGAACCTAAAAAGATGGGAGATGCTCCCCTTATCCCTCATGGGTTGAATTGATACAGTGAGAATGAACATTTTACCCCTTTTTTTATTTTTATTTCAGGTCCTACCTCTTAAAGTACTTAGATCTGCTTGGGCACAGCTAAGTAAGGCACTTCATCAATTTATATTGGGGGGGGGGGAGAGAGCTAGAATACGGTGGGCGGATCTACAAAGGTCCAATGAAAATGGGGTGCTTGGTTTGCCTAACTTGAAATTATATTACTGGACGGCTCAGATTACCTCTTGGATCTTGCTGTTAAAACAGGACTTGGAGAACATCTGGGTATCCTAAGAACTGAGGGGGTGGATAGGGTTCCCAACCAAAGGCAGGTTTCAAGACAGCATTTACAGATACCTCTGTCCTGATGGTGTCCAACCCATGGACTAAACAACTTTACAAGACCTGGGCACAAGTTAAAAGAGAATTGCAGATGAAAAAATTACTCACCTTAGTAATTATGTTTCTTCTAATGGAGTCTTGCTGTATTCTGAAAACTGCAGTGATTCCCAACCTTTGAACTGCCCTGGAAAACAAAGAGCTAACTTTCTATGCAGGGCACAGAATGCTGAGCTCGAGCTCGGTTGAAGTCTCTGTCTGGAGTGTTTCAAACTTAAACTGTCTGATTCTTATGAGCCCAATTAACTAAAAATTCTATGTGGAAATTGTAAAAATTCCTACAAGCAAACTGGCTGAAAAAAGTTTTGGATTCCCAGGAAAGACTCAAGTCAGGAAACCCAAAAAACAATCTAATACAAATAACAATAATAAATCAGCACCCAAACAAAAAGGAGGAGGGTGCAAGCAAAAAACACCCCTGGGGTGCAACACTGCACCTGCCCACCCACTTCCCAAAACAGGTTCTGAGAGGGGAGGCAGGGAGGGAGGTCAGAATACAGCAAGACTCCATTAGAAGAAATATAATTACTAAGGCGAGTAATTTTTTTCTTCAAACAACGTGAAGTCTTGCTGTATTCTGACAATTGCAGACTACCAAGCAGTACCTCCAAGGAGGAGGGAGAGAACCTACTTTGGGAATAGGCTCTGAAGTACTGCTGTGCCAAACTGAGCATCACTAATAGCCTGGATATCCAGAGAGTAATGCTTGGTAAAGGTATGGACTGTTTTCCAGGCGGCTGCTTGACAAATTTCTGAGAGGGATATCCCTGGCAGCAGCCAGGGAAGCAGCTGTACCTCTTGTGGAATGAGCCCTCAGGCCTGAAGGTGGAGTTTTTCCCAGTTTTTCATAGCAGAATTGTATACAAGACACAATCCACCTGGCAACAGATCTTTTAGTGGCAGGTTTGCCCTTTCCCACTTCTCCATAAGTGAGCAACAACTGGAGGGAGTCAAACCTGTGGCCCTTGGTACGCTCTATGTAGTAACTAAGGGCTCTTTTAACATCTAAACTGTGTAGCCTCCTCTCTCTTGAGGAAGAATGATCAGTGAAGAGACACAGACTGGTTTAAATGGAAGTCTGAAACCACTTTGGGCAAGAACCTTCTATTGGTTCTAAGGACCACTTTATCCCTGTGAAATGAGATAAAATCAGGTTCCACTGACAGGGCTTGCAATTCACTGATCCGCCTGGCAGAGGTAATGGCTACCAAGAACACAGTTTTCCAAGTCAAGTACTTAAGCTCTGCAGAAGACATAGGTTCAAAAGGGGGTTGCATAAGTTGAGCAATGCAAACATTCAAATCCCAGGCAGGGGCAGGGTCTCTAAAAGGAGGATTGGTGTGAATCAATCCTTTAAAAAATTTACAGAACACAGGATGAGAAGATAGTAAGGAAGACTTCCCCACAGACAAAAACGCAGAAATAGCTGACAAGTGTACCTTAAGAGTAGCTGGTCTGAGGCCTAGGCCATTAAGATGGACCATATAATCCAGAACCGTAGGCAATCCAGCAGTGTCTGGAGAAATATGTTTCTTAGAACACCAAATGCTGAATCTCTTCCATTTGGAGTTATAAGTCTTTCTGGTGGAGGGCTTTCGAGAAGCCTTGAGGATATCCACAACCCCTTGGGAAAGATGCAGATCTGCAAACTCTACTTTTCAAGAGCCATGCCTTGAGATCGAGAGACTGAAGACTGGGGTACCAAATCCTTCCCTGAGAGGATGTTAACAGGTTGAAAAACAGAACAATTCCTATCTAGTACTCATAGCACCACAGACAGAGACTGAACCGACTATGCGGATAACGGTTTAAAAAAACGACGAAAACTGAAACTTTAACTGACTTTCTAATCGAGCTGAAGGAGAAATCTCCGGAGCGACCATTCAGTGAGGCGGAGTAAAGAATCTGACGGTTTAAGTTTGAAACACTCCAGACAGAGACTTCAACCGAGCTCGAGCTCAGCATTCTATGCTCTGCATAGAAAGTTAACTCTTTGTTCTCTGGGGCAGTTCAAAGGTTGGGAATCACTGCAATTGTCAGAATACAGCAAGACTTCATGTTGTCTGAATGAGGATTCCCTTACCATCAATACCCAAATAACACACTGTACTGACTTCCAGCACCGCCCGTTGGATTTTAGTTTTCACAGGTGGAGACTGCATGGCTTAAAATACTTCTTAATTTAACAGTGAGGGAGTTATTAAATCCTTTGCCCAAATGACCACAGAATTCAATCTGCGAAGAACAGATTTCTTCTGATACCTCCAGGTAACGTTGTTCCTTAGACAGCGTTCACACCTACAAGAGGTACAACGGGTGCCACATCCAGTAGTCCAGATCATATATCAGGCAGCGGAAGGTCTAATCCCAAATAAATTTATATCCAGGCTGACCCAGGTCTATATAAAGACACACACACGAGGGCCCCTCAGCCTATCAGGAGGGACGGAAGAAAGAATTGGGCACCCACCTTACACCCAAGGAATGGAATCTGGTTTGGTCGGTTGTCTTTCATACATCTGCCTCGAACAACTGGAAAGAATTTTGATGGAAAGTACTGTCCCGCTACTTTCGTACCCCTACCCACAGAAAACACTGCTCTATACAGGGCTCAGATAAATGTTGGCTTGGATGTGGGGGGGACGGGTACCCATTATCATATTTTTTGGAATTGTTCTATCATCCAGCCATTCTGGACAGATCTGGGTCTCAGATTTGAAAAATTAGACAATATGACAGAAAACCTTGATTTCACACATCTTGTACCGGGAAGGCCCTTTAAAGGGAAAAGCAACAATAGACGGAGATCCTTCTTGGGCATTCTCCTTGCAGCCGCAGGAAAAGCCATAACAAAGAAATGGCTCTCAATGGAGCCACCAGCACTGGCAGAGTGGATGGTTCAAAGGAAACAAATATATGGGATGAAGAAAGACAGCTGATTTTAAACTCCAATCTGACAAACAAAGGCACGTGGCTTCCCTTCATGGAGCTGGCTGAGGGAATAAAAGGAATATCTATTTTGACCAAACAAGCTCAGGGTTATTGAATTATTACCTCACATAGGAATACACAGTGGTAACAAAGACAGTGGATAATTTCTGAAATATATTAACTTTCGCCCCTTTCTACTTTAACAAAAGAAAAAAAGAAGAGAAAATACCGTCAAGTTTTTATTTTTAAGCATTAACTTTTCCTTTATCAGATTTGCTTTTTATAGAAATGCAGTTTATAACAAGGTCAAGAAGAATATATTTGTGGAGCGTACATAGTTATTGTAACAGCATGATTTATGATACCAATTGTATGTACTTGTTATTGCTGACCATTAACAATAAAGAAATTTAAAAAAACAAAAAAGAGGATAGTGACACAAACTGCAGGATTGAGCGACATCCAGGACTGCCCCCCCAATCTGAGCAATGCAATCATCGCAAGTACTGAAGTGTGCGCTCAACTGTGCTGATATGTCAATACTGGAATCTAATACAGCCAGAGTGGTAGGTGAATGTTTCTGCCAATGACGGTAAGTCAGAGAGAGAGAAAGAGAGAGAGAGTGTCAGCAAGAAGGATGTGGTAGCAGTGCCAGGACGGGACCCACACAGCACTGCATGGCATCGAGGAAGTGTGTGTGTCTCTCTCTCACTCAGTTCCCAACAACCTCCTTTGTGTGTCTCCTCTCCCGTGCCTTCTTCCATGGCAAGTGGTACAGTAACGGGGACACTTCCCATCCCGAGAGCTACAGTATTGGGGACAGAGACAGGGGGTCCAATTCCAAGATGAATGGTGTAACTTGCATGCGGTTGCGAGTTACGCCATTTGCTGCTCTGCCAGGGATACTACACTGCATTCCAGAAGCAGCAGGGTCCTGGCACTTGCGACATATGGGATACGCCAGGCGTAGGCTACCGCCACACGCCTGGTGTATAGAACCCACATGTCACATATCACAGCCTGCGACGGGCTGCTCCCCTGAAGCCCCCCCCCCGCCTCAGACCACCTTGGCACACACCAGGGGGCATGGGGGGGCAGGACAGAAGGCACAGGCATCCGGGGGGGGGGCACACACCAGAAACGGACCCACGGGGGTCCCCGACATTTGGGGGGGTGGGAGGCTGGAGTATGCCTGTGGGGGCATGGGGAACACAGCTGCGCCAGTGTTGCGGTGCCGCAGGGCAGGCAGCGACGGACAGCACCATCAGCTGCCGCACAGCGCCAGCTACGGGCTGTCGGGTTTAACTCGCCAGTGCCCCTTCTAGAATGGCGATTCCCGAGGTTACAACAACCGCTCTCCTAGAATTGCGCAGCGAGATTGCTGTCATAACCTGCACTTGCACCAGGCGTTGCGGGCTGCGGTGGAGTAGGTGGCGTAACCCACGGATGTTGCAGCCCACATCCACCATGGCACAAGTCACCACTTGAAATACCACCGGGGGCATAACGCATTGCTTAAGTGGCAGGATAAGACATAGGGTTGGTGTATCTGCCCTTACGCTGACGTAGCCCATCTTGGAATCGGGCCCAGAGACCACAGTTTGAGTGGTGAAGCATTTGTGATGCGGCTCTCTGTTACATCTGTTCCGCAGCTTGTTCCCAACGGTGTCCTGTGTCCCTACTGTCCACGAGTAACAGAGGCAGAGAGACTACAGAACAACTTAGTATACTGTCTGTCTTTCTGTGTCGCTGTGCCATTGATGTTTACGCATGCCAGGGAGGGAGGGAGACAGACAGACAGAGAGAGAGAGAGAGAAGAGAGAGTCAGAGAGCGAGAGAGGGGAGCTCACGTTTTGCTGGAGAGGGGCACCACAGAAAGAGGTGCAGCAAGTGTACCACAGCATATTGTGCAAAACAAATGTCAGAAATCCTGTCAAGACTGTATCTGTGACATTTGAATGTGTATAGCACAAGTGAGATATGCCATCTTTGTTGGGGACTATTTTGCAAGGTGGCAGGATACAGTACTTTTTTTGCTATTTAAACAGAGGAAACTGCAGTTTTTGTCATTTTTTCCCTTGTTTAAACATATCCCATATTAAAAGTGCAATAACCCACTCCACAGTGTGGGTTTACAAGCCTTTAATGCATGCCTGGGGTGCTGTGAGGACACACTGCCTGCGGCCTCGTGCATTAAATGCCTATAAACCCACACCCTGTTGTGGGTTATTGCTTACGTAATAACTGGTGCTCCTTTTTTCCCCCCCTGCAGGGAAACCGGGTTGTAATTCTCACATTGTAACCAGCTGGACATAATGACGAACACGTGCCTGTTTTCCCTAGCTTGGTGCATGCTCCCGCCACAATCTTGTCCTATGTGCCTGTCAGCTGTTCGCCATGGCTCCACAGTTCGCCACACTCCAACTCAGCGGCGGTAAGTAAATAAAACAAATGAGCAGTTTTTTGTAGAGGATCTGATTTAACAAAAAAGGCGACTGACAAAAAAAAAAAAAAAAAAAAGCTTTTGTTTATGAGTCACGGACCGCACTGAAACCCAACCGGTCCGCGGCTATCTTTATTTTATATAATCGCTGTGGTGAAAAAACGAGTGTCAACACTTATATAAAATAAAGGATGGGCAGGTGATCAAAACTCAGATTTTACACTCACCCTCAGGGTGGGATGCCTTAATAAACCCTGAGAGAGTGGCATCCCACCCCTCAGGGGGTATAAAATCCTCATTATAACCACCTACTCATCCATTATTGTCTATTTATTAGTTTTGATCACACCATACTAGTCCACACCAAGCCCTCTTGTAATATCATGGCCTCCACTGCTGGTAGAAGCCAATTAACTTGTTCCAGCTTTTCATAAAGGCTTCCTGCCTTTCAACACATGGGTCTGCCTTTCCAGTGCAAGGATCTGGACAGCAAGGGCCCTCCACTGCGTAGTTGTTGGACTGACATAAGAACCCAAGTGTTCTGCACACACTGGTGTGCTAGTGTCAGCAGAACTCTGACCCATCTGGGGTATGGCTCCCAGCCTTCTCTCCCATGCCAAATAGTAGAGAGAATGGGGTGCATGGGATGGGTCTTCCCACTAACTGAGAAATTTACTGTGCCACTGCAGCCCAAAAGGGTTTCAGCATCTGGCATTCCCAAAAATAATGCACGTATGTCCCCACCATAAGTCTACATCTCCCACACATAGGGGAGATATTGGGATTAAATTTATGGACCACACTTGGAGAACAGTACAGCCGATGTATAAACTTGTACTGGGATTCCTTATACTTGTTAAACATTAGTATTCCCACATGTAAATTCAAGACAGTCCCCAACTTTCATCCGAGATGGGGATTCCTAGATCCCATTCCCATTGCCCCTTTATCTTAAGAGGATAGGTCAGGCATGTAGATTCTGTCCTGCCTCATTAGTCTGACTACAAGTGCCTTGGGGGCGACACAATGCAAATGTTGCCTGTTCCAGGGAGAACAGTGGGAAGGCCTCAACTGGTTCCCTGCCCAAGCTTCTGCCAAGTGCTCTTAGCTGTAGATACCTATAGGAGGCTGGAATTCACAGCAGTTCCTGCACCTCTGCAAATGAACAAATGCCACTACTAGTATAATAAAATAATAATAATAATAATAATACTTTATTTGTGTCTTTCGAATACCAAGGCGCAGTACAGTTAAAACAGTTAAAAACAAATAAAACAGGCTCAACATCATAGTAAAGTATCCAATGCTAAACCAAATCAGCAATCATCATCACCGTATGCCTTTTTCCAAAGAAATGCTTTTAGGGCCTGTTTGAATCCCCATGGTCATGAACTCCTAATCCATACAGGTCCCCAGACTGTGCCCCCCCACTCTTTAAAGCCTCTATCTTCCAAGCCTGGCAGAAACTCCTTGTTGTTCGCTATTGGTATAAGGTGTGTGCCTTCCTCTAGTGTCTTCCTGCATCATTTCCTCCCACACTTCCAGGGTGCATGTGACCAATGGGTTTTCACCCCCTTCCCCTGCTGTCTTATATGCCCATTCCCACCCCCGATGAGAGGTAAATAGCCTTTTCTGGGCCTCTCCCTCCTCTAGGTCAAGCCATCCCGATGCTCCCTCTCTGTTCACCTAATCCTGGATAAATCTGTGCTGCATAGCTATGACGTATTCCCTCAGGTCTGGAAGACATTTTCATTTCTAAAATACTAGTCTTCCACAATTTTGGGATCTTTTAACTTTGGTATTCAAACAAAAGGATGAAAAGGGAGAACTACCTTATAAACAGTCTTGAAAACTCAATCAACTAGCAAGAAAACCAGCAAGAGGTCAACACCAGTGACTCAGTAGGTTGCACTTCTGCCGTACAGGGCAGTAAGTGAGACCAGATGTGTGTTCTAGTCCCATACCAGGAACCTGGGATAATACCCAATAATAACACTGTTGTGCTGCACCAGGGGGTGGCATCATCCATAAGGCCGAGATCCCTTCTGTTCATCTCTGGTGGCTGTCCAAGTAAAAGGTAAAGATCCCATGGCACTTATCATAAGCAATGTGAATCTCCCCCCTCCCAGGTCCTACCCAACATTCCCTCTGCGAATAAACAGGGGATAGGCAACAAAGCAGTGCAGGATACATGTTTATTTTATCCCTACAAGTTGTGGTGACCTTGGATGACCTCACAAGTGGCAGAGTCTAGTATAGCCAGAGGTCACTACAATGAGTATGAATGAAAAATGTATCCAAACACTACCCTTACTGCATATTCAATTTATGCAATGTGGTTTGTCTTTTTGAATCATCCAATTGATTTTGGTATATGTAATATCGATGCTTAAAAAAAAAAAAAAAATCAGCAGCAGAACTATTTTGTTAGTGTTGCACTGCTGTTTAAAGCAGTTATTGCCAAAGAAATGTAGGGTTTTCCAACTGGTCAACATAATGTTAGAATCTGACTGATCCAACAGCTGCTTCAGGGAAGGGATGGCATGGTGTGTGGAGTGTGTAGTTAAATTTACACAAAGAGAATAAACTGTTTATTCTCATTTAGAATTATCAACCTGGTCAAATAAGTTATTTACCCTGCATTTCTTTTTCTCATATACACTATATAATTTAGTCTATGTACTCCCAACCCCACCCCACTGACACACCTGGAAACAAGTTGTCACTAATCAATATATCTTTTCTGGTCAAGAATTAAAAATAAAGAGGCACGTTTTTTGCAATTATTTTCCATGGGGCTGACCAGAGTATAAGGTTGCCAGAAATAAACAACGAAGCTAGGCCCAGAATGTGGCCCCTCATTCGCATGCAAGCATTTAGCAATCATTTAAAACTTTGTAGGTTTATACCAGTATTTTAGCCATCACAGAAAGGTAGAATTTGTCAGCAAAAAGAAGTCAGTAAGCTCATCCAGTCTGCCCTATTTTTCCCTGCCTATTCCAACACCTCAGACCCTATTTGGTCACCAGGGTCCCTCCTTCCTCCCCACCACCTCTTTTGGCAGGTTGTTCCAGGCATCCAACACCCGTTCTGAGAAACAATATTTCCTCACATCCCTCTTAAACCTCCCCCTCCCCAGCTTCTCTGCATTCCCCCATGTTCTGGTTGCTTTTCCTCCTCTGAAAGAGATTCCCCACCTGCACTTTGTTCACCCATGTGAGGTATTTATAGGTCTCAATCATGTCCCCTCTCGCTCTCCTCTCCTCCAGAGAGTACATGCTGAGATCCCACAGCCTCTCCTCGTATGGCTTCTTGTGAAACACTTGCACCATTCTAGTAGCCCTCCTCTGGACCCCTTCCACCCTGTCAATGTACTTGAGAAGGTGTGGCCTCCAGAACTGGACACAATACTCTAGGTGGGGTTTCACTAGTGAGCGATACAGTGGCAACACCACTTCCCTTCTCCTGCTACCTTGTCTATGCTTTATCACACTGCCCTGCCACCTTGAGATCATCAGATATGATTACCCCAAGGTCCCTTTCTTGCTTAGTGATTGTCAGGACCTCCGCCATCTTAGCCACAGCACCCGGTTTTCCCCATCCCAGGTAAATGACGTTACCCTTTTTGGCATTCAAACCCAGCTGCCACACCCGAGACCAATCATTTAGTTTCGGCAGATTCCTTTGCATTTTCTCCACCATTTCCTGAGTGTCCACTCTGTTGCAGATTTGTGTGTCATTCACAAAGAGACACACTCTCTCCTCCAGTTCCTAGTTATGTCACTTATAAAGACATTGAAGAGGACTGGTCCCAGTACCGATCCCTGTGGCACCCCATTCTCCTGTCTCCCGAGTGTCTGCCATTTACCACCACCACCACCCTCTGACTCCTATCCTTCAGCCAGTTTGATACCCAGTTGACCCACTTTCTCACCAACCCCCAGGCTGCTTAGTTTCTTTACTAGCCTCCTGTACGACAGTGTCAAAAGCCTTACTGAAGTCCAGGTAGGCCACATTCACTAATCTCCCTTGATCCACCAACCTAGTCACAGAGTCCAAAAAATCTATGAGATTTGTTTTGCATAAACTCTCCCCTGTGAAACCGTGCTGCCAGTGGTCCTGCAGCACATATGCCTCCAGATACTCCATCAGTCTCTTTTTCAGCAGGGTTTCCATTTGTTTCCCCACCACTGATGTGAGGCTGACTGGCCTGTAGTTGCCAGCCTCCTCCCAGCTGCCGCTCTTGTGCAAAGGGACCACATCAGCCCCCTCCAGTCCTCTGGAACTACTCCTCATCTCAAATGAGGTGCTGAATGTTGTTGCCATAGGAGCATCATGCTCAGTTCTTTTAGTACCCTTGGCTATTTCCATCTGGTCTTGTCGCCTTGTTCTCCTTTAGAGCTTCCAAGCCCTTTCGAACTCTCTCCTCTGAAAATGAACTTGTGTCCACTGCCCCCTCCCCAACTCCAGTGCCTTTGGACACTTGTTGATCTGTGCCCCCACAAGACTGAGAAAGAAGTACTCATTTGAAATGTTAGCTTTTTCCTGATCTTCTTCTGCACAGTCCTCATCCACCCTCCTGATTCTCACTATTCCACTGCTTGCTTTCCTCTTTTCACTCACGTACCTGAAGAAAGTCTTATCCTCTTTTTTGACCTCCTTGGCGCTACTCTCCTCTGTTTTTGCCTTAGCTGCCCACACCTTCCTTCCTGCCTCCCTTTGTTTTTCCAGATATACCTTCCTGTTCACCGCTGTCTGGGTCTCATACTTCCTAAATGCTGTTTTGTTTCTTCTTCACCACCTTAGCCACCTCCTTTGAGAACCATAGTGGCCTCTTCCTCCTCCTTCCCTTACTTAATTCACACAGCATGCCGTTGCCTTAGCTATTCCCTCCTTGATCTTCTTTCCATTGGGTCTCAATCCCCCGGCCATCCACGAGACATTTACTGAAGCAGTCTCCCATTTCTTTCAAATCTACCTTCCTGAAGTCCAGGACCCTTGTCTTAGTGGGTTTTTCCCTTGCCCAATCCTCAAGCCAAACCACACAGTACAGTGATCACTTGTACCCAGGGGACTACCTAATGTGACGTCTGCAATGCTGTCCCATTTTGTAAATACCAGCTCCAGCACTGCCCCATCTCCAGTGGGTTCCGTAACCAGTTGCCTGAGAAATAACCCCTGTAGGGAGTCCAGGATGGCCCTGCTTCTTATAGCTGCAACCAGAATGTACCAGTCTACATCCGGCAGATTAAAGTCCCCCATAATCAATACCTCCCCATTGCTTGCCATTCTGCCAGTGGCCTTCCCCAAAATCCTGTCTAACTCCTTCCCCTGTGTTGGTAGTCTCTACACCACCCCCATACGGATAAAGGTCCCGAACCCTGTCTCTAAGCTGACCCATAGTACCGCCAGCCCTTCCTCATCCCTCTGGTGTCCCTGTATCTCTGTGGCCTTTATACCTTCCCTCACATACAAAAGACCCCCCCTCCATTTTTCCTCCCTGTCCTGTACTTCCAGATCATGGTGTAGCTCAGTATGGCCACTTCCCAGCTGTGGTTGTTGGTGTACCATGTGTAACAGCCCCTTTTGGACTCACCTCAGCTGTTTCCAGGGCCCTCGGGTCTTCCCTGGACACACCTCAAGGGGGCCGGCCATGGTTCTCTGGCAAACAGGTGCTATGGGAACAACAGGTGCACGTGGTGCTCCACCTGGGGTAGTGATAGGGAATAACTGTAGATAAATTGCAGTTTAACACCCCCCCACCCCAGAAAATACAGTAACTGCCACCACTGAACCTTCCCCACATAACAATAATTCCCACTTTTTTGCAATGAGTGGTAGTACCAGAATGTAACATTAACAATTAACAAATTTTATCTTGAGAGAGGGGGGAAAAAGAGAAAAATAGCGTAACAACACTTTTACCCCATGCAGTCCCCACCTCCCACCTATGGGTGCACCTGGCTTCCCAATGACAGCTGCCCAAATGTCTATTAAGTCCCTTGGGTGGGTACCACACTGCCGTGAAGAAGACACTGGGGATCTTCGTTGGGGCCCAATAACTTTTAGCAGATGCAACAACTAACTTTCCACCTGGGCACAGCTGTACTACCTTTGTTTCTTGTATGCTCTTGTGTCTCTTATCTGTAATTAATTCCAGGTCGCCCCTGAAAAAGGGACTTTGTTGTCTCAGTGGGCCTACCTGGTCAACAAATTTCAATAAATAAATAAATAAATAAAATAATCTTGGCACAGTACTGCCCAGGACTTAACCCCCCTTAATTCTGACTAGCTAGGCTAGCTAAATAAAGACTTCCCCAAAGCTGCAGCCCGAGGGTACTTACAGTTCAGAAGTTCAAAGGGGTGGCAGAAACTTAGTTCACGGTACCGTGCTGGTGTACGGAGTTGTTGTTGCAACACAGCAGCAACTGCCTGAACAAACAAAGAATGCTGGTCTTCACCTGCCAGGCCTTTCCAATCTTCGCCCCCGGGGCCTTTGTATGCAGTGTTCACCTGGCAGGCCTCTCGACATCTTCCTCTTCAGTCTGGATACAGAGCAGGCTGGTGGTTACCCAAACTGATGCTTGACACACACTTTTATCTACTGCAGATACTGTGGGATTAGGCTGCAACCTTTACAGTTTCTGCTTTTCACTGCCAAGCTCCGCTGGCTCTTTCCGCACTGCAGGGCAGTCAGTTATCTCTCTCTCTCTCTCTGGCAGATCTCCACAGTCTGTCACACTAGCTGCGGAGTCTAACTTTCTAGACTGCAGCCACAGGTTCAAATCTCAGCAGCAGCTTTCCACTCTCTGCAACAAATTCACTTATTTGCAGGTTCAAATCTCTCCCTGGGAACTTCTCACACAGTCCTGTTCCTTTCCCAGGGGCTATGCTCTTCTCAAGGCATTCTGCGGCTTGACCAATACCGTGGCCAGACAAGGCCTTTGGCAAAGAAGCAGGCCTTCAGGGCTAGCAAGCCCACAGCAGTCTCTCTCTCTCTCTCTCTCTCTCCTCTTGCACTCTCTGGCTGCACCCTCAGGAACCCCCTTTTGCCGGGCAAACGGTCCTTAAATCAGTTTTCCAGCAGCCCCTTCCCATTGGCTGCAGCAATTGTCTCTCTGAACAAATTAATATTCATTGAGTTCGCTTGAAGCCCTATTGGTCATTCTTTTGGGTGCCAAGATTTGTCCCTGCATTTTCCCCAAAAGTCCATTTGCAGGCCAATCAGTCGTCTGGAACCTCCTGGCTCTCTGACTGGCTATGGAAGAGGCAACTGTTACCAAATATGGCTGTTAAACACACAGTCTCTGTGGTGCCTCAACTTATAAAATCCCTTTTAGCTACAAGGCTGTTTCATTATATTATTTTTCCCACAGTCCCATGATAACCTCTCTTCTCTCTCACCCACATGCAGAGTTAAAATATTTTAATTCACTTTCCGCCTGTTGCTGCTGGTGTTTTGCAATGTCCCCCAAGCAGCCAGCAGGTCCTCATTAATATTCATTCCCCCTAATTAATATTTATACGGTGCCCTGAGCGTACTCATTGGCGCTCTTTAAATGAATACTTTTGGGGTCCCTCACCCCCCACCCTGTGCCTCTGGACCCCGCTTAGTCTATTTGGGAGGTTGAGAGCACAGAGGGAGCCGGTATTAAGCCGCAGTGGCAGTCCGAAAATGAAAAATGCACCACTGTGGATGTGCAGACCGCCGCCTCACACATTCGTGAGGAAACCTTGCAGCAGTTCCATGGCTCCACTCCTCCAGCCCCTTTCTAAAGGGAAAAGAGGTACAGGGGCCGGACGGAGATCCATTGGCCACTCAGAACCCGTGAAACATGGCAGTGAGGATGCGGGGGCAACCAGGAGCACACAGAGTAAGCCCAACATGGTTGCGGGGCTTACACATGACTCAGTTATTGCCACCAGATCCACATCTGCTTCCGCAATGATTTCTTTTTTCCTAGGCTCCTTGCACTGACACACATGGCTCTCTACTCCTTTTATCCAACAGCGGAGCTAAGGGGAGGCAGGAAGGTAGACACTCCCTCAGGCCCCTGGTTGGGAAACTGGTACCCCTCCCCAAGATGTATCAATTTACAACATCATCGTTCTAAGATAGGGTGACCAAACATCTCGGAGCAGTCAAGATTTTCAATGCCCTGTCTCTGTATCTCAACACTGTCTTTAAAACTGGTGTTTTTTCCCTACTTTCAACTGCAAACCCAGGTTCTGACCTGGAAAAATCAGCCCTTTAGTGTAGTTATGTTGCCACTGGCCTCCTAGCCCTTTAAACATTAAGGATTTGCTTGCATTAGTTGTCTTGCCTTGTGGGTGGAGTCAGACCCTTTCTCCCTTCCTGCCTGTCTACTCTCCTTCCTCCAAGACCTCGACCAGTGTATCACACAGCTGACCTCCAACTGTGATTGCCCCACAGTTGACATACAACTCTACAGAATGCTCACTGAGAGTGCATGCACACACCACCAACACGATCACACAGTCTGTCACATACGCACACGACGGAGATCACCATCGGTGAGAGTTTGCAGCTTGGTTCTTGAGATGCAGTGTCTTTTGGTGTCAGCTAGTCTCCTGCTTTGTGGTCAATCTTCTCTTTTCTCCATTTATTTATTTGGAGCAGTGCCTTATTAATATAATTAAAAATGAAATCCTGAGTTTGGGTTGGACGAGAGACAGAACAGGAGGGGGGAGTGTGAGGTAGGGGGCTTGTGGGAGCGGCAGAAGCCTGAAGCTGATCAGGACTGTCGGCTGCTTAGTGAGAGGGGAGAAGAGGGGAGATGTTGTGAGTAATGTTTGTGAGTAAAATATCTGTTAACCAAAAAAAAAAAAAAGGAAGAAGTCAGTAAATAAAAAATGAAAAAATCCTAAGGAGAAGACAGGAAGTTCAGGCTAGGAGGTTGGAGGACCCTGAGGTGGGCCCATGCCACACAGATCAGGATCACCAGCTGTGTGACTTTTGTCTGGTTAATGGTGTGGGTAAAATTAAAAATTGGACTTTTCTTATCCAGACCCCAGTCTTAAAATCCCGAGGATTATTAGGTTTTGCTTCTTCTGGAATCATATGTGGAGTGAGACCTAAAAAAAGTGTCTATTTCTTCTGAATAAGCCCCAAAATGTACCAGACAGCTTCTAAATCCCCAGAGATCTAGGGGCCTGGTGGCCCCCAGACCCCTGGCTTTATGTAATTTTTTTTTTTTCAGGTGCACTTTCACTTTGCATGCATGTCCCAATTTCTAACCTAGTAAATCTGGTCCCTCTACTCTAAGATGATTTAAGCTGTAAAACAGTGCAGAGCTGTATTTGGATATTAGATGCATGTGGCACATCAGAACTGCCCATATTTGTGCATGAAACAGAACAGCAGGCAGGTAAGTAAGCATAAATACAAGCACGTATGTAGAGTGACATGCTTGCTTGGCTACAGACAGGCCAAGCAGCCTTTAGTTTGAAATGAAGAGATTCTGACCAGGTGCCCCATTCTGAGGCTTAAGCACCACTCTCAGTCTGTGTCTACAGCCTCACTACTTAAAAATAAGCAACTCTCACTAGAATCTTAGTTTTTTCAGCTCCTGCCTTCTCATCCAACTAAGGACACAATTATTAATTACATGGTGGGTGGGGTGGAGAGGGGAGAGACACTGGGACCGATGTTAAAAAGACCTGCAGATGCCACAAGTCCCTGGTGCGCCGAACATACAGTGCAGGGGGCTTGCGGCATTCCTGCAGCACCAATCACAACTCTGTCAGGTGTGCCAAATGCCTCAAGTTAGACCAGCTCCCCCCCCCCCGGTCTAACCTGCACCATTTGGTGGATCCTTTTCATGGGACTTAGCCAAATATTTGGCGCAAGCTGCCATAAATCGTGGAAACTGTAGCAACTGCATCCAATGTACTAAAATTGGGTGCAGTTGCATCAAAGGTTGGCACAAGCCCTGTGTCAACCTATGAAAATTGGGCCCACAATTACTGCTCAAGTGAGCCCAAACAAAAACATTTTAAAGTTCTACCAGCATTTTCTTAATACACATCTTGTGTACCAGCACCAGTGGGATTAGTTAAGTTTTGTATGTAAACACAGCTCTTATACGTTGGGAGAAGATTGTTTATTACCCATTATAGATAAAACCCACTGGTTATGCATCAGACCACATCACATTTTCAAACTGACACTCACTTTCTAAAATCTTAGTGCCCCTGTTGACTGCAGTGCCCCCTTCCCACCACCAAACGTGGCTCTGCCACTGCTTCTGTCCCTCCCCCATTCTGCCTTCCCTTTCTGTTTCCATCCTTTACCCCCCACCTTGGTTCCCAAGTCCTGTCCTCCCCTTTTTTACTATCCCACTGTCTGTCCTCCTTAACCCCTTTTCTCAACTTTAGTTTCTCTTGCTGACCCGCCCATCCCACCTTCTCCCTTGTCTTTATGCCCTTCTAACCCTGGGGAATTCATTTTCCCCGGGCTTTTCCTCTCTGCTGCTCTATTCTCTGGGCAGGGATGATCTCTGCCTTCCTCAGTTTTTCTGGCTCTCCTCTTTGCTAGTTTAAATGCCCATCAAAGTAGCATCTAACCCTCCCACACAGGATTGCTGACCTGTCCATAATATGCAAAAGAGGACTCACCACTCAATTTAGCAAGCTGCATCAACATTTATTTTACTATAGACAACATATTTCTAAACAGCTCTATAAAATGTTGACACCAGGAGAGACTCATCCAAGCCAGCAGAGACACACCAACTTTGGCCCCAACTTTTTTCACCCTCACAAGTCTTCGTTAGTAGGTCTTTTAAAACTTGACTTTACAGTTAATATACATTTTGCGTAATCCATGACCTATAGTAAGTCACTAGCATCATGGGCAATCTCCTCTAGGAAATTAACAATACAATTATCTCACTATTTTCCTAATGGGAAGGACAGGTGGTATGTGGCAGATAATGTAAACTGTTTTCGCTGCCTCTCTCTCTTTTCTTCAATTATCAGATAAGGGGGGCAGGCAGTAGAGTAGGTGCAAGTGTTTGAACTAGCAAGTGTAAAGAGAACTAGAGGACATGCACTCAAACTGGGGAGGTGGGGCAGGATATGGATAAACGTTAGGAAGCATTACTTCATACAGAGTGCGGTTAACATGTGTACTGCTCAACCACCCATCTTACAAATCAGGGCCAGGGCTTTTAAAATAAAATTAAAAAAATCAGGGACAAAGAACAAAATCAGGGTCACAGCCTACAAAACATAAATATCAGAGAGCCACCTCGATGGTCTAGAAGTAGCGTATCATGCTGTCAAGCAGACACAAAGAGTTTGGAAGTGGACTACAGTCATGTCAGATGCCAGGCCAGATTGTGGGAGGCTGCTTGAGGGCAGCTTACCTCAGTTGGCGAGGGCTGGCAGCAGGTTCTGGCATGCAGCAACCCCTGTTAGTAGGCCAAGGAGTATATTCCTGGTCGACAGCAGGAAAAGGGGAAAAAACCCTTAATAGGAGAAAAAAACAGAAACGTCAGCTCAAGAAGCTTGCTATATTGTGGGTCTTAGTGCAGACGCATATTCTGAAGGTGAAAAAGACTGTAACCCTAACCACTGCTGTGCCACGGACTGATTATCAGTCCATAATTCCAGCAGTCTAATTGGATCAGAAGCCCAGGGTTTAATGTCTAGTATTATATTATGCCTTAAGTTCCTTCTTTTCAGTAACAAAAATGCCAGCTTTATAAGGGACCGTGGACATTCTTGAGTCAAAAAATCAGGGACAGTTAATTGGTTAAGTATCGCTTACCCAGTGAGGTTGTGGAAGCTAAAACTGTTCAGACTTTCAAAGCTGGACTATACAGATTCCTACAAAATAATGGCACTGAGGGGTATGCCGCAAGAGTAGGTTAACATTCCAGCTGATTAAATTAGGATGTGTGTGTGCATCACCAAATTGGGTATTGTCACTGCCATATGGTGCAGGAGCGGCTACAATGGCCCCTGCAGGACCCTTCTGTCACCACAATATTATGTTATTTTAACTTTTAACAGCAATAGTGTCCTCCAGAGAACTGCATATTTCTTAACGAGTAAACCAACTAGGTTGAGGGAAGCCTGGAATGGCCTTCCCTTACAAACATAATTTGCATCAACACAAGCAAAATAGTCTTAATTCCTGATATACATGGTATGCTTTATATTTGGGTTGAGGGGAGGGGAAAGATTAGGTACACAGGGGGTTGCCTACATCCTATTTTGATGGAGTCAGGTAGCTGAGCTCCTATCCTTAGTGCTGCACATCCCCAGCTATAAGCATACATACCAGTTCTCCCCCGCATGAATGCGGGTCTCATTTTGTTAACCCACAATATTTTCCTGACTAGTCTCTCACTTCAACGAAAAAAATGTATTTCCCTTCCAACCAGTTAATAGAGAATGAACAGGTCTCAGTCCATGAACCAAGCTGACAGGTACATACAAATGCCTGCACCATCACATTTTTCCTTTATTTAGGATGTTAAGCCAGCCCTATCCTCAGAGCAACACATCGCATTCCTTGTTATACGCATAAATTGGGTCCGTTTGAGATGGATGATCGTCTCATTTCGTGCACCCAAAATACCTTACTGACTAGTCTCTCCCTCCAAGGAAAACAGGGTATTTCCTTTCCTGTCAGTTATAGGGAAATTGCCAGGTCTCGCACAGTAAGCCGCAGTGGCAAGTATGCCCCCCACCGCCGCTCTATAAAAGGACCAAACTGGCCCCCAACTCGCTATGGCTTATCTGTGATCCCAAAGTGCCGGAGCCCCCTCAGTGGTTTACAAAAGGGGAAGACTCCCCACCCGTATATTTAAAAAGAAGTCTGAAAAGGCTGCAGCTCTCTACGTGTGCCTTACGGGACACAATTCCTAGTTCTGACCGACAATGGAATCATAAAACCCCCATTTAGGTACTAATACTACCCAGTTTACCTGCTGATTCTGAGTTTCTTAGCCGATCCCGTACTCCATTACAGAGCAGCATTAACTTCCGGTATTGGTTGACCGGAAATGTGATTAACGGAGGGGGTGCCTTCTGGGAAATGTAGTTAATGAAGGCAACCCGACAGCACAGTCACGTTCTTCTAGAGTCTGACAGCGAAGGTACTGTCTGTGCCACGATAGAATGCTCCAGTCAGGGCTTACAGATCTGCAAGAATTCTGGCATTTTACAGGGAAAATAGCAGTCTACAGGGAAATCGTTTCCAAAGATTTGCATTGCTTACATGGAAAAACTGACCAAACCAGGTTCTATATAAAAAATAATGTAATAGGAAAACACCCGAAAATGTCCAGAAGTTACAGGAAACATGTCAAGCCAATCTAGGAGTCTTGTCAGGACAAGCAACAGTCACAATTTATTTAGCCTGTAATGCAAAATCCCCACGTGTGTTGCAGTCCAGGTTCAGGTTGCTGCCGGCTTCCGTGTGATGTAAATTAACATCTACGGGAGCTATCTAGTAATTAAATTGGAACTGTTTAGGAGGTGGAACTTTTATTTAGTTTTTGTTAACCGGATAGGTGCACTAGCCACAGACATTACTTTTTCAGGCACGACCCTGGAGCCGGTTACAAAGTATCATAGAAGAAACAATGTCAAGTACAGTATCATATAATCAGCACAGCGGTTGGATTTCTGCTTGCGACGCCAGCGACCCAGGTTCGAGAATGAACCTGGGTTGCTGGAGGGCTGGCTCGGGGAGAAGTATCAAGCGTCCCTTGGACTGCTCTCCTTCTCAGGGAGGGGGGCTGTGTGTGCGGTGCAACAGTTGCACCTAGCAGAGGCTGGGTTCACCGCGACGCACCAACACAGTAACAATTCAGGGGCAGGGAGGATGCAGGTTGTCATTGCACGTCTCCGCCCCTGCTTACAGGGGGAAAAACACGTCCCTGGCGTCTCTGAAACCCTCCCCGTGGGCTTCGATCAGCCTCCAGTGCCGGGCCTCTCGACCAGATACAGTAGTGTGGCACTGGTAGGAGAACAGAGCTGCAACCCCACCCTCTGGGGGGCAAGCCAGGGGTGACTGAGGAGAGCGCTAGCAATAGCCGGGGTTGGGAGCCCAGGGGGGCCATGACCAGGGCTGAAAATGGTGACCATGGATGCCAAAAAGTATAAATAAAAAAAAAAGTACAGTATCATAGAAGAAACAATGTCAGGTACAGTAAAACTTAGCACTAATAGCATTCTACAAGGTAGGAAATTTGGTACAAATACAGCCATCGCAAGGCAGAAAGCAGTTTAAACAGCAAGTTAACAAAGAGGCAAGTTAACAAAGAAGAGCAAGGTCAAGTACAATATATGAGAAAGTGAAGATTTAGTACGATAGCAGTTATGTACAAAGTAAGAAATGTGGTGCAAATAGTAGATACGAAAACAGTCTTGGCAATGCAGAAGGCAGTTTAATAGGCAAATATGAGTTACTGGACAATTCTGGGTAAGTGCCATGGAGATTTTATTTAGTCTTTGGTAACCGGGTAAGGCTCACTAGGCACAAGTGCCTGTTTTCAGGGGTGACCTGGGAACACTGGGCAGTTAAGTGACTTGCTCAGAGTCACACAGTATGCAAGTGGAGGTTATGAGAATCAAACCCATGTCTGGTCTGCTGGATGTACCAAGCTCATTCATACCTTGTTACTCTAACCTCAAGGCTATACTGCCAGCCCTAGGGAACCCAAATAAAGTGAGAGTACAAGTCCAATTGGTGAGAAAAAATAGTACAAGTATAATAGACATGGTAAGGCAAGGCCTCAGAAGTAATGTGAGTGTAGAGATCACAGTTCAAGAGATAGTAGGACATGCGGACTAGGAAGAAAGTTAGGTGCCTAGGGAGGTTTAAAACATGTGTAGGAAGCAAGGTGACTAAGTAGTGCCCGATACTTCTTTTTAAAGAGGGCATGACTTGGAGCAAGCCACACATCAAGAGGGAGGGGATTCCAATGCTTAGGAGCAGCATGGGAGAATGCACAAGCACCCTTGGAGGTTTTGCATCTTGGCACACATAGCAAGGATCTGTCAACTGCGTGAAGGCCATAGGAGGAGGACTGTGGGAGCAACATGGAAGCCAGTGAAGCAGGGGTTCTGTTTCTAATGATGTTATCCGTCAGTGTGCCAAGGGAGAGGAGCCTGTGGGTAGAGGGTGAGGGCCAGTTAAGGTCAGCATACAGTTGGCAGTGATGTTTGAGCCACGGGGAGGCAGAGGCATACCTACAAATATTATTGCATATTGTGTCCCATTTCTTAAGAATGGTCTTTGATGCGTTTAGATAGGTGAGAGCACCATAGGTTAGTGTTGGGAGTAATATGCCATGGGCAATGGCCAATCTAGCAAAGGGCGTAAGAACATAACTAGTTTTGTAAGCACTTCCAATTTTGCTATTCACAGATGTACAGGTGGTCAGAATATGTTGGTCGAAGTCCAGGGTCCCATCAAGCAGGACCCCCAGGTATTTGAAGGAACTCACCGACTCCAAACAGGAACCATCTGGGCATGAAACTTGAAATGACTCTGAAAGGTTTTTAATTTAGTAGCAGAGCTAAATAGCATAGACTAAATTTTACCTCCATTAAGAATAACTTTGTGCCTAGTGATCCAGGATTTGATGCTTAGGAAGGCTGAGGCTAGATTAGGATAGGTTAAACTCGAGTACATCACTGGAACTAGAGTACAGTACAAGAGCATCCGTATAAAGGATAGAAGAGCAAGCAGGAGTGTCCAGAGCAACCTGATTAATAAAGACAGAGAAGAGTAGAGGACTCAGGATGGAGCCCTGGGGAACTCCTAAATTGATGGTCATCGGATCCAATAAGACTGAGCTGAATTTGACAACCTGAACTCTATTTGATATGTAGCTTTTAAACCAGACCACTGAGTGGTCTGAGAAACCAAGAGAAAGGAGGTTAGCCAGTAGTAGGGGTGGTCCACAAGATCAAAAGCTTTAGTCAGGTCTATAAATACTGCCCCATTAGGTGGCCAGAATCCTGAGGGTTGAGGCGCTGGACACCACACCTCGCACCACACCGGCGACCCGGGTTGGGAGTGAGCTCCAGTCTTCAGGGGTTGGCGGGGAAGGAGAGGATTGAGCATCTGGAGGACTGCTCTTCTCTCCTGGGGAGGGTGGGTGGATGACTCACTGGTGTGAGTGGCTCCCAGCAGAGGTTGGGAGCGCTACAGTTCAGGGATCATGCTGACGCAAGGGAAGAAGCCTCAGCAGACATCCGCGGGCTGAGTGTGGGAGCGCGCCCAGCCGCACTGGACGTCATTGCACATCCGGGCTCATAGGGGGAGCTCTCTAAGAGCAGGGAAAGCACCCATTGGCTGGGGGGGTAGATGTCGCCCGCCCCCACCTCCAGCACTGGATCCTGCCCACTGTGGACCTGGTCTTGGTGTCACCTCCACCCATGGAAGCACCGGAAGAAAGCACCGAGGAGCAGAAGGTGGCTGTACTCCAGGGAGTGGATTCTGGAGGGACTGCTCCGTGTAGCATGTCACGGGTGTGCCGAGGACTGGGGTACTGCTGGGAAGATTTCAGGTAGGAGGGGAACAGGTAGGTCGACTGAAGGGGCTCCAGCCAGCAGTGACGAGGAAGGAAATAAAGTTGAAAAAAAAAGACCATATCATTCATGGATTGCGACTGCTTGGAACCCAGAAAGGTTTTTATAGGAGTTCAGAATTTCTTTGAGTCACCTGTCACATCCAGTAGTAGCCCTTTGCAAAAAGAGCTTTTGGCTAGCCTAATCTACTTTTTTGCATGTGTTTCTCAAAGCCCTATAGGTGTTAGACCTGAGCATTTGAATTGCCGCCAGCTTTTGTCCCTTGTCTGAATGGAGGCCAGAAGATCTTTGTGGAGCCACCTAGTTTGCCTACCACAGATATGTCGAGTGATAGTGAGTGTGTGCTTGTCTTGAAGTGCACCAAATTGAGCTAGGAAGTAATCAAGAGCAGCCTATGCATCCTGGGTCTGGAGGAGGTAAGACCAGTCTATTACAGAGACATCATACAAGAACTTGGTTTGATTAAGAGTGGCATAATTCCTAAAAGCAATGTACCGCAGGGGAGAAGAAAGGGCCTCGGAGTGGTGCCAGATACGGAAGATAGGAAAGTGGTCAGAGATGACATCAGCTAAGGTGCCTGCAATGGCAATTCTATCAGTGCGATTAGTTAGAACCCAGTCAATCAGGATACTGGTAGCCATGGAGGATGTCATCCTCATAGGGTCAGAGATTATCATGACTTTGGCCAACCCAGTTAAGAGTCATGTCGCCGAGACCTGTCATCTCTAAATTTGTAGGAGGTGGAACTGTCCTCTCTAGAAGGTGTAACTCTCCATAGTATTCAATAAAAAGAGACAAGTGTCAGAGGAGGTGGAACTGAGATTCTTGTGAGTTCCTGCCCAATTTAATATCTCAGTTATTCACGTCAGTGAAGCTCAGTGGCATACTGGATGTCGCCTTTAGCTGAGCAAAGAAAGGATAGGTTCAGTAAAACCTGAATGCAACCAGAATCAAGATGCGCCTCAGTCCGTAATCCCACCCACCCCTGAAATATCATCTTAATGTCCCCTAACCCCTGGAATGCCTCTGCCACCCACCAAAAACAATGACCCCCCCCCAATAACCAACACTTCTACCCCAAAATGCCCTCCACCTGCTAGGATAGGCTCAGCCAGGAGTGCTAGCTTGTATGAACCTTTGCGGGTGCTCAATGCCAGTAGGTAGTATTTTTCCTATGGCCATGTTCCCTGGTAATCTTTTTTTGTAGGCTTCCCTCAAAATATTGTGTGTGCTTAAGTTAACTTTTTGGGTGCTTCAGCACCTCTGCACCGATGGAGTTGGCACCTATGGGCTCAGCTGTCTCGGTCAATGCTTTCCTGACCCTAGAATGCCATCAAGACCGGAAAAATCTGCCTCGCTTCTGGTATGCCCCTCCATCTGCCTGAACCAACTGCTCAACCCCCCAAGAATGGACGCCTTATAACCCAAAATGCCCCTACCTGTCAGAATGAGCTCAACTGTTTCAGTCAATGCCTTCCCATTCCCGGAATGCCACCAGAATGTCCTATACACCTCTGGAACCAACAACCATCTCCCCACCTCCAAAGCAGGCACCTTATAATGCCCCCACCTGCAGAATCGGACTTAGTGGTCTCAGTCAGTGCTACCTTGACACCCAGAATTCCTCCAGAATGCCTGAACTACCAAAATGCCTCCTCCACCACCCTCTGGAACCAACAGCTCATACCCAGAATTGGCACCCCTATACCCAAAGGGCCATTCCAGTGGCCAGGGGTATGTTCTGGTGGGTCTTGGGGCATTTTGAAGGGGCCAGAAGCACATTCTGTGGGTCCTTGAGAAATTCCAGGGGTTGAGGCAAACACTTTGGCACATCTGGGGTGCATTCTCGGTGTCCAGGGTACATTCAAGCAGGTAAAGAGGGCATTTTGGGGTTAGAAGCACATTTCAACTGGTCTTTGGGGCATTCTGGGGTTTAGAAACATGTTCCACTGGGACTGAAAGCAATTCCATTGGTCAGGTGCATTTATTTATTTAGATAGTTTCATTGACGAGGTAAGCACACAAGACAAATGCCTATTTTCAGGTACAACCCGGGAGTTTACAGTAAGAATAGTATAATCAAGGCAAGGCAGACACTCTGGAGACTGGGGTGCCCCTTCTGCAGGACAGTTGAGGAACTATGGAGGGAGCTGTTGCAGGCAAGAGAAGAGATCACGAGGCTACAGAGGAGACTGGATTGGGGATGCCCACCACCACACCTTACCCACCCACTCCCACAAAGGCTTACGGTTCTTGGAGGATGGAGGGTGGTGGGAGGGGGCAGTGGGGCACCTAGAGCTAAGATGGGGCACCATCAGCCACACGCTATCCACATACAGAATTGTTTTGCCCCCCCCCCCAGCCAGGGGACAGAAACCAAGTGGGGAGAAGGAAGAATCAAGCAGGACAAACCTGATTCAAGAAAGCAGGAAGGAGGTACAAGAAAGAAAATGAAGAAGAATATACAGAGCAACAGGAGGATTCTTGTTGTGGGAGACTCTATATTGCGAGGAGTGGAGGCACAGTCCATCAGTGCAAAGGGAGCTGAAACCACAGTGAAATGCATGCCAGGAGCATCTGCAAGGAGAGATAAGGACAGAGTAGGACGGTTGGTGAGAAGAGATCAGGATTTTGCGATGACCATTGTCCACCTTGGGACAAATGACATAGCAAATAGGACTGTGGAAGAAGCCAAGACAGACATGAAGACCCTAGGGGAGAGTCTAAAGGAGTACACAATACACCTGGCCTTCTCGGAGGTGTTGCCAGTTTGGAGGAAGGGCGGAAGTGAGGACAAGATCAGGAAAAAAGAGATCAGGGAATTCAACCGGTGGCTCCAGGGTTGGTGCGCAGACAATGGGATGCACTACATTGGAGACTGGGAGACCTTCTGGGACAGGAAGTTCTTCAAACATGATGGTCTGCATCTCACCGGAGAAGGAGCAAGAGCGCTAAGGCAGACATTGGAGGTCTTCGTGGAGGGTTTAAACTGGGAGGTCTCCAGCACAGAGAAGAAGAACTAAATGAGGATGCATCAGAAAGATATGAAGGTAAGGGGATCAACAAATGGAAGTTAACTCCCCAACATCAGACTAAAGGAAACAGGCATGACCATGAGCAAGGAGTGGCCATAGGTAAAAAAGGAGGGACCTCATGTAAAGTACAGGAGGAGCAGACATAGAATAAGGGGGATGGTACTGGAATTATAGCAGAGGGGGGGAGGCTGTGATTGGAAGGCTATGTGCACCAATGCCCGCAGTCTGGGTAACAAAATCCCAGAACTTGTGGCATTAATGGCATCTGAGGACCTGGATATCATGGCAGTCACAGAGACATGGTGCAATAGCAACCATGCCTGGGAGCTAGCCTTTCTAGGGTACACGCTGCACAGATGGGACAGGGAAGGCCAGAAGGGGGAGGTGTGGCATTGTACATCAGGGAAGGGATAAAAGCGACAGTCCCACAAGACAAGATGGAAAAGCAGAGGCACTGTGGGTAACCCTGGAAGTGGGGAGGGGAACAGTACTTAGAACGGGAGTGATATACATGCCCCCAGGGCAGGCAGAGGATGTAGACAGAGAACTGCTGAGGACTATAGAGAACATGGCAACAAAGGATGAATTGCTGCTGATGGGTGACTTCAACATGCCAGATGTGGACTGAAGCATCCCGGTGGCAGCCTCAGCCAGAAGTAAGGGATTCCTGCAATCTTTACAAGGGGCATGTCTCACACAGCTAGTGAGGGAGCCTACAAGAGAGAATGCAATTCTGGATCTTGTCCTAAGCAATGGGGACAGGATGTCACAGTGGGGGAGATGCTAGGGACTAGTGATCATCGAGCTGTGGGGTTCACCATAAGGACATCACAGGAGGCTAGCTACATAAGGACTAGAATCCTGGATTTCAGGAGGACAGACTTCAGTAAGATGAAGGACGAATTCAGGAAGGCTATGGAGGGATACAATGACATAAGGGGGGTAGTGGGACAGTGGGATAAGATAAGGGAAGTCCTGCACCTGGTAGTAAACCATTGTGCCAGGCCCTGCAGCAAGAGCAAAAGAAAGAGGAAACTACTGTGGTTCTTGAGAGGAGTAGCAGAGCTAGTAAGAGGAAAAAAAGATGGCACGTCTGAGGTACAGGGCAACACAAAGCAAGGAGGACAAGCAAGAGTACTTGGAAAAATGAAAGGAAGCGAACAAGGCAGTAAGGGCAGCAAAGACCTAAACCGAGGAAAAGCTAGCTAAATAAGTGAAGAAGGACGGAAGGCATTCTTTAGGTATATAAGCGAGATAAGGAAAACGGGGAGGAATTGTGAGACTTAGGGAAGAGGGAGGCAGAGTAGTGGAGAAAGACATTGACAAGGCAGCCATCCTCAACAAATACTTCTGCTCCGTATTCACAGAAGAAGAAAATGGAAATGGTCCCCCATTAATGGAGAAGGGCAAACAGGGAGAAGGGGTGGACATTAGACCTTTTTCAGAGGACAGAGTAAAAAGAGCACTAGAACAGCTTAGGGTGGATAAAGCAATGGAGCCTGATGGGATACACCTAAGGACACTAAAGAAACTCCAGGAGGAACTGGCTAAACCTCTGGCTAAGCTGTTCAGTGGATCACTAGAAACAGGCATGGTTCCAGAGGAATGATGGAGGGCACAAGTGGTACCCTTGCACAAAAGTGGTAGCAAGGAGGAGGCAGGAAACTACTGCCCGGTCAGTTTGACCTCGATAGTGGGTAAAATGATGGAAACCCTACTTGAGGAAATGCTGGTGAACTACCTAGAGACAATGGGGCTGCTGGACCCAAGGCAACATGGATTCATTGCAGGGAGGTCATGCCAGACCAGCTTGATTGATTTATTTGCATAGGTAACAAAGGAAATAGACCAGGGAAGAGAGGTAGATGTGGCCTCTCTGGACTTCAGGAAGGCCTTTGACACAGTCCCACACAGGAGACTAATCCACAAGCTGGCAAATCTGGGGTGGGGACAGAGGTGGCCATATGGGTTAGAAACTAGTTGAGTAACAGAACACAAAGAGTAGTGGTAAATGGAGTTAGCTCACAGGAGAGATGGGTAACACGTGGCGTATCCCAGGGATCAGTGCTGGGACCAGTGCTCTTCAATGTCTTTATAAGCGATATTGCAGAGGGTCTAGAAGGGAGAGTTTGCCTGTTCGTGGATGATACAAAGCAATGTAACAGAGTAGATACACAGGAAGGTATAGAAAAAATGAGGAAGGATCTGAAGAGGCTAGAAAACTGGTCCAAGGAACGGCAGTTGGGTTTCAATGCAAAAAGTGCAAGATTATGCACATTTGGAGAGGGAATCCTAGGGCTGAGTATGAACTAAATGGGGTAACACTGGACGCCCCCACAGAGGAAAGGGATCTAGGTTTAGTCATAGAAGACAACCTTAAAGTAGTTAAACAGTGCAACAAAGCAGTTGGAAAGGCTAACAGAATGTTTAGGGTGCATAGGGAGGGTTATAACAAGTATAAGGAGGGAAGTAATGGTACCATTGTACAACTCCCTAGTAAGGCCTCATCTGGAGTACTGTGTTCAATTCTGGAGGCCCCATCTCCAAAAAGACATAGACAGGATGGAGACATACAGAGGAGGGCAACACATATGGTGACGGTGATGCAACATAAGTCATATGAGGAGAAACTCAGAGCTCTAAATATGTACTCCCTGGAGGAAAGGGGGGGGGGACATGATAGAGACTGTCAAATATCTAAAGGGGATCAACATGGTACCAGAGGGAAGCATCTTTCATATGACAGGAAATAGAACAAGGGGGCACAGCATGAGACTAAAAGTTGGGAGACCGGCCTGCTGGTGCAGGGGCAAGGTGCCGACCTGCAACACTGACAACCTGGGTTCGGGAACGGACCTAGGTTGCTGGAGGGCCGGCTGGGGGAGAGGGGTCGAGCATCCCACGACTGCTCTCCATCTCCAGGGTGGAGGGTGGGGAGTATGTTCGGTGCACTAGGGACACCTGGCAGAGGCCGGGTTCACCACAGCACCAACGCCAGCACGTTGGGGGTGTTGGGGCGGACGCTGGTCGTCATTGCACATCACAGTCCCCGTATACCGGGAAAAATCTTGCAAGTTGGCTGCATCCGTGAAGCCAGCCTCCAGCTTCAATTGGCCTCTGAGCCAGCTCCCCCAGTCACTTACTGGTTTTGCAGCACTATAGGGCCGGTGCCCTGACCCCATCCCCTGGGGGTAAGCTAGGGGTTTCAGGGGAAGGGCACTGCAATTGAGGTGGGAGTGCGGAGGTCCGTGACCAGGCGGATAATCGGTGGCCAACTGTGGGGCAAAAAGAAGGGGAAAAAAAAAAAAAGACTAAAAGGTGGAAGACTTAGAGGGAACTTGAGGAAATTCTACTTCACTGAAAGGGTGGTGGAGAGGTGGAACAGTCTCCCCCAGGAAGTGGTGGGGGTGGCCATGGTTAAGGGATTCAAGAATGCATGGGATAGGCACATGGGAATTATCAAACTAGGGGTGGGGGAGGCTTGTAACGTCTAGGGTACCTTACGCATTAGAAAGAGGGATAGGGCACACTGGATGGGCCACAAGGCCCTTATCTGTGTACAACATCTATGTATCTAAGTACTATGCATCCGAAGGCATTCTGAGACATGTTCCAGCAGAAGCACATTTTGCGCAATCCAATTCTGGACATATTCCTGTGTTCTCCTTTTTACTTATACCCATAACAGCCAATGAGGCCACAGTTTCAAAGTTTGGTGCCAGTGTGAACGTGGTTAGTGCTGGTGCTAACCTGGGTTTGAGCTAGCGCTCTGGGCAGGGCCATATTCATAGGCCCCTGGAGGAGTTCCCAAACCCGGCAGCACCATGTTGCTAACTATAACGCTGCACTTAATGCAAATGAGGGGTGTCCCCTCATGCATACCGGTGCAGAAGCAATTTGAAGGTTTGTGATGACAGTAAACAGCCCCAGAGCAGTGCTGTTCACCGCTATCAACAATGGGAGGGCTTTAAGCCCAAGGTTAGAAGGGCAGAGCAACTACGTCACTCCCCCATCAGGCTTATAAGGCCACTCATCCTGGGGCTCTTCAGTATTAGTTTTTTGTTGCGGCTGGAGGCACTGCTCTTCCTTTCTTCCATTCTGCCCCATCGCCCTGTTTCGGCGGTCACCTCCGGTCAGTGGCCTGCTCCCCCCATCGCTCACTTGCACTGCGTTCATGCATTTTCTCCCTCCTGCTGCTTCACGGCTCAACTTTTTCCATTTCGTTTGCTTCCGCATCAGTCCCCCCCCCCAATTCTCCACTTCTGCCTCGTCCTGTTTCCTACCTCTGTGCTGTCCCTCCCCACTTCAGACCCGCTCTCTCCTATGTGTGCTGTCTCTTCCCCTCCTTCACCACTCGTTCATGCACCATTTTCGTTCCTGCGCTGGAATTCACAACCTGGTGCTGCTGTTGCCTCTTGCTGTCCTGGCATCATCGTTCTGCATCTACTGCTGGGCTCACTCGCTGCTGCCGGCTCCTGCCATTCGGTCTGTCTCTGTCCTGTGCTTGGTTCCCTCCCTCTGCTCTCCTCGCTCCTTTCTGTTTCCCCTCATTGCAGCTTCAGGCGGATCTCCTCCTTCAGTTAGTGCAAGTTTCACATCTGGAGTCGGTCTTGTCTGTCAGTGTATGCTGTCTTGATTGTGCATGGCTCCCTGTCATGCCGGGTTGCTTCCCAGCACGTTCCAGACCCTCATTTGTGCGCTTTTTCCTTTCTTTTCCATCCTCGGTTTTCCTGTGGTATCTCAGCCTTAGCTTGCATACCTCTCAACCTCTAAGCATTGTATAGCATGGCACTCTCGTAGCGGATGGCCTGATTGTGGAGCATTTTCTTATTTTACCAGATAAAACGTCTAGGAATAGTGGGCCCCATGTAATTCATGATTAAGAATGTTTCTATCTACTTAGTTCAATGATTTACTAGTTTGTGTGTCCAGCAACAGCTCTAACATTATTAAGGATATCAGTAAACCTATGCGGAGCAAGGGTCACTCGGAGTCTGCATATCATAGCGCTATGCAAGATTCATAGCAGTTGCTCGGTATGTTTCTATGTGTGTTAGTCAGACACTGCACCTGCCGTTTATGAGTCAGAGTTCTTTGTGTGTTCACTGGCTTTTGTCAGGTATGCCTGGTGCTCTGCTGCTTCACTTTGTGCTTTATTTGCATTCTCTTGAGCACCTTCATACCTTTTCACCTTGGTTTTGGCCCTCAGGGTCCACTTCCTCAACGATCATCACCATCAGTAATCGCATAATCGATTCTGTAGTTCTCGTCCCGTACCGGCCATCCAGGATTCGCTCCACTCAAGGCTTGCAATCTATATTTCTTTTGAGCACGCCTATCATGAATCATATGCCCTCTCATTGAACCGCGGCCTTCCTGCCGCATCTATTCAGGTTCCTGACTACCGTCTTCTCACCAGTTATCAAGGATTTCCTCCAATTCAGGCCTACAGTCAATATTTACCCATTCCAGCCTTTATCGCACGTTTTATTTCAGTGGTCCGTGGAATCCATCTTACCTTGATACCTCGCCTCAACCTGCTCATCTCTTTCATTCACTCTATCGGTATGCCTCAGCTGACTCTGTCTGTCCTGCCATTGGTATTTATTTTGGGCATACCTATCATGACTCATATGCTGGCTTGTTCCATCTGCCACTTCGAGTCCCTTCATTCATTCCTCCCTCTTGTGGGTGCCCTCCTTCCTTCCTTGTCCAGTACTGTACCTTCTTTAGGGGTTTCCCCTATCCTGTATCTGGCTACCTATCATTAATCATATGCCACCTCATCGACCCATGGCCCTCCTGCCGCTTGTATCAGGTTCATGACTCCGATCATCATTCACCACTTATTATCTCGTACCAGCCGTCAAGGAATCACTCCAATCATGGCTTCACTCCATCATCATCATCATCATCCATCAAGGATTTGCTCTAATCATGGCTTCTATCTCTCCTCATGCTTCAATCTCTCATCATGCCTTTTCTCATGCCAGCCATCATGGCTTCACTCCACTCATGGCTTCACTCCTCATCTATCCCTGCTACCTCGATTCGACTCTATCTCCACTGGAGCGCCATGCCTTCCTGTCCGTTGCCCTTTGCTAAGGGCTGGCTGGAGGTTCTCCACCATCATTCAAGTTCATTTCCAAATCTACCTCCTTTCAAGGAGCCTACTTACTCACATCACTCTATTCATTTCGAATCTACCTCCTTTCGAGGAGTCTACTTAGTCACATTGCTCTATCGAGCATGCCACCGTCATCCTAGTTCAATTTCAAGTTACTTTCCTGTCTCCTCTTCCTTTTCAAGTTCATTTCCTGTCTCCCATTCCTCATGCTCCCATCGATCAATTGAGCATATCTCTCATGAGGTCTTATGCTACCCTATCAACCCGCTGCACCCCTGCAGCGCTCATCGTTGTCCATCTTCGTCATAGTCCATCTTCATGTCTTCTCATGCTGGACTGCTGCACTTCTGCAGTGATCATCATTAGTCTTCCTCATCCTCAGTCTTCTCATGAGCCCATCTGGATACCCCTTGCTCCCCTGAATTCTACTTGGTTTTACTCCTTCCCATCGACTCCTCGGCATGAGGCATGCAATAGCAACCCCAAATGTAACTACCCAATCCATGGAATTATGTCTTCTGTCTTATTGTAATCACCTCTGTACATTAATATTTATTAATTATTGTTGTTATATCTTGCATAACTTGTCTGTTTGCCTTGATGTGGAGCCTTTGCAAAGGAGTCACTGACTCAAAGGTTGTAATTCCGAAACTTTAAATAAATAAATACTCCTCTCGGGTCCCTGCTGCCTCATGTTCCTTCTTCGATCTGTGCTTTGTTTTTGGTTTTTTTTTTCCCCTATACAGTCATCCTGCCTACTCATATCCTTCTCTTTAATGACATACATCCTTAAATCAAACGTCATCAGCCTGGAGAGATGGCGACCTAGGCCTTAGATCCCCAGAGGTTTCCTTCTTAAAGGGTTTTTTCCCTCTCCTCCATGCCAATGGTCATCATATTAGTTAGAGTTAGTGCTTTCTTAGGTTAATTAGTTAGGTTCTGCTGTTGGACGGAGGTGGATGGTGGCCCCGGCTTTCCCCTCGCTCCTTAGGAAGTCTGCCCTTAATCATCTTCTCAGAATTCATTCATTACTCATCCTCGCCTCTTCAATGCTCGACACCGGATTGGGTATTCTTTTTGGGCTTCTTCCTAAGCTAACTTTAGCCGATGCAGTCACTCCCGTGGCACCTGTAAGGAGGGAACCCTACTCTAGGGTTTCTTGCGTTGTACCCCTACAGGGTGGTATATCCCATGGATAGAGAGGCGGAAAGCCACAAAAGTAAATCAAGTTACATAAGCATCATCTCATCTCATCTAGTTGCGTAAGCACATTGAATGGGAGGGCTTTAAGCCTGAGGTTCGATGGGCGGGAGCAACTACGTCACTCCCCCATCAGGCTTATAAGGCAACTCATCCTGGAGTTCTTCAGGATTAGTTTCTTGTTGCCCACCATCCACCCCTCCTCCTCCTCCAGCGGCTCGTCTCTCTTACCCAAGGGCTTCTTCCTAAGCTACCTTTAGCCAACGCAATCATTCCTGCGGCACCTGTAAAGGGAAGGGACCCTCTCCAGGGTTCCTCGCGTCATACCCCTACAGGGTGGTATATCCCATGGATAGAGAGGCGGAAAGCCACAAAAGTAAATCAAGTTACACAAGCATCATCTCATCTCATCTAGTTGCATAAGCACATTGAACTACATCTTAACTGGGCACTAAGTCCATGCCCCCACCCCCCTGAACACAGGGTGGTGATATTGCAGCCACCCCCACCCATGCCAAGCTGCCACCACCTTCTCAATCATCCAGTGTGCTTGAATATATTATCCCTGGTGGTCTAGCGGTACCCCCATTGCCCAGTGTACCTGAATGTACTTACCCTAGTAGTCTAGTGGTCCTCCTAACCCCATGATCACTTGGTAGACATTTTTGTAATATTCACTGGTGGCATAGTGGTTCACCCCACCCCGATCACCTGGTAGACATCATTGTAATATTCCTTGGTGGTATACTGGTTCTCCCACCCCCCTGTCACCCGGTGTACTTGAATGTAGTTACCCTGGTGGTGTAGTGGTCTCCAACCCCCCCATCGCCCAGCTTACTTTAGTGTATGTTCCCTGGTGGTCCAGCAGATCCCCCCAAACACACACCGACCCCCAACTGCCCACCCTCTGAGGACCCCGCCCCGAACCCCCTCACACCAAGTGCCAGTTTCAGTTAAAGCAGCAGACAGCACAACCCTCCTCTCACCTTCTCAGCTGGCTGCCATCTGACAGTCGCAGAGTGTGATCATGTCCGTACAATGCTGCAGGAAAGATTTAGGAAAGTAGGACAGATTTGCTGAGGAGAAGCCAAATAGGTAGCCTTCTTGGAAGTGCTGCCACAGGACTGGGACCCCTTCATTCCGGGGAACACCCTCTTTAGAAACAACATGGAGAAGGGAAAAAGGGGGTTGGAACTCTATATCAGGAAGGGCATAAATGTTACAAGACAGAACACGAGGGAGCCTAGAGGCACTGTGGGTCCAGTTACATATAGTAGCAGGACAAAATCCGAGGTTGGGAGTGGTCTACCAGCTGCCGCAGCAGGATGACAGCAGGGACAGAGAGATGGGTGACATAATCAGGCAAACAGTAGGGATGGGGAAGGGGGTGATATTGTGGGACTTTAACTTACCCAAAACAGATTGGGATGTCTCTGTTGCCACATGTAATAGATGCCAACTGTTCCTTGTCCAAGGGAGTAATGAACCCACTTGGGAAGAAGCCACCCTGTGCCTGGTGCTAACAAATGGTGATCATGTCAGGGATATTACAGTAAGGGAACCAATGGGAGGAAGCCACCACAAGATAGTGTGGTTCCGCATAGATAAGAGGAAGGAAATTCTAAATCTGAAAATGCATGTGCTGGATTGTAGGAGGGCTGACCAGCAGGATGGGCAGAATTCTGAAGGACAGACTAAATAGGCATCGGGAAGACTAGATATGAACTGGAAGTAGACCATGATAAAGGATGGGATCCTGGAAGTCATGGAAACCTGCCTTAAGCAGAGGGGAAAGAACGCTAGAGCCAGCAGGCCACTTTGGTTTAACAGAGCATTGCAAAGGGCTGTTATGGAAATGTGAGCCTTGTAGAGGATATCCCAGAAGGAGATAGATAGAGAAAGCTATGTGGAGAAGGTGAGGGAGGCTGAGAAGGTGATCAGGCAGGCAAAGGCGGAGAAGGAACTACAAACTGCGAAGAGAGTCAGGGAGGGGGCAAAGCCTCCTTCAGATATATTAGGGAAAAAAGGGTCATGAAAGAGGGTATAGTTAAACTAAAGAAGGAGGAAGGGTGGATGGAAGGAAGTAAAGATAAGGTGGAGGTATTAAACAAATACTTTTTTTCCATCTTTATTAAAGAGAAAGATGGACCAGTGCCACAAGGAAAGAAGGGCAGGGGAAGTAGGGGTAAATATAAATATAGTAGAAGAAAGGGTCACAGTGACTGTGTCATAAAGGGACTCAGAACCCTAAAGGCAGACTAACATAGAAACACAGACTTTGACGGCAGATAAGCACCACTTGGCCCACCCAGTCTGCCCATTTCTTTACCTACTGGATAAGCTGGAGATCCTAGTTAACCAACAGCCTACTTCCTCCTACCCCCCACTAGAATTGTCTTATGTCTGTCCCATGTATTCTTGAATTCCCCCACAGTTTTTGACCCCATGACCTCCTCAGGAAGGCTGTTCCATGCATTCACCACCCTGTCCATGAAAAAATACTTCCTCATGTTGCTCCTGAGCCATCCCCCCTCTATCTTCACATTGTACCTACTTGTTCTTGCACATCTGTTTTTCTAAAAGATGCTACCCACTTGGACTTTGCTGATTCCCTTGAGGTACTTGAAAATTTCTGTCATGTCCCCTGTAATGAGGGGTAAAGAAGTCTGCCCCTATATTGCGGCCTAACCTTATTTTGGTCTGAAAACATTCTGTATGTATATGACAAATGCTGGTTTATGGAGCTAAAAAGCTTATGAACCCTTATAAGGAGCTAAGCTACAGTTGCAATACTAATGTGCCTTTTTAGCATTATAATTTAGCAGAAGTAAGTAATATCAGCCCACGTGACTGCAAGCACAGACACAGACTAGTGTCCAAAATTCCCTTATAGTTAATTTAATGCCTGTCCTTATATGGACAGTCCAAAGTGTTAGCCGAAACTTATCTCTTTCTTCTGAACTATGGTGACTGGTGGTAACAGCAGGTTATCCACCTTATATGGTAAATAAAATGTACACTGTCTATGTTTGTGCTGACCAAGGGTGAGATCATGCTCATACTAGGAAGAAAATGTCTTATGACCTTATAAGTTGATGTGTATGCTGTTTTTGACCAATTATAAGTAATTCTAAAATAGACACATTGCTTTTACTATATAAGTAGCTTGTACAGCCTGTTATTTGAAGAATGTACCACTTGTAATTTCTCGCTGTGATTATTATTATAATCATTAAATTCTTCGCCCTCAGTCTAGTCTCATCCGTCTCCTTTCTAAGTACCTGTAATTAATAATTTACCAACTATAGTTTTATAGTTTTACCGAACACAATTGGTGCCTTAAGACTCGGATCGTTGGTGCTACATGCTGAGGAGGCTGTCTAACCGCCGGTCAGTTGGGCAGCCAGCCCATAGCAGGGTGAGGACGCCGGAGACGCAGCACAGCTGGCTTAAAGCGAGAAGGAAAGGTACACAGGCAGCCATAGCCACTTGACAATCAGGTGATGTATGCTTCTCTTATTTATTTAAAGTAATTAAAAGTAATAAAAGGGTAATACTTAACTCTGTAGGAACTCATGGGGCAGAGTAGGTAAGTGAAGGTACTGGGACTTGCAAGCCGGACCTCACAAGGGAGCCATAAGACGTAGCCAAACAGGCTGGGACACTAGTGCACGGGTGAGCCCAGCTGTGGAGGCTAGGCAGGCAAGTAAGGAAAATGAGCATGGAAACAATAATAGGTCGTTTTTTGGGGAAGCATTTAAAGGGGGGAGCATATGAACCAGTGCCTGATGACCAACAGGCGCAATTGTATTTTACTCAGCAAGTGTCCCTACGCAATGAGAAAGTAAAAAATGAAAAAGAAATTTTTGCAAATGCGTTGCAAGGGTTGTGGCAGTATAATCAGACCATTGTGTGTCACCGAAATAAGGAATTAAAGCAGTTAAAGGAAGAGAAAATTGGGAATGATATGTTAGTAAGGCGATTAATGAATTAACACTAGAACTTAAAAATAGTGTTACAAAGGGTCAGTACCAAGAATTAGAACAACAGTGTGATGACCTTAAGGCACAACTAATAAAGGTAAAAGGAGATTTGTGCCTGTTAGAGAGAGATCATGCCCTCTTACAAATTAAATTAGATCAGCAATCGCAAGAGCACGCCGCTGAGACTAGACGCCTCTACGGCGAGCTCCAAAATGCTGCAAATAAAATACAAGAAATACAAGAGGTGCAAAAACTGTCAGATAGCCTCCAAAATGTGAAAGAAAAGGAGGTGGTAACAGTTAAAATGCCCCTGTACAGACACGGGGAACCTCGTTAACAGGAGGCACTATGTCAGCAACTACTAGGCACCAACAGGAACAACTCCTAGTACAATTAAAATTACAAGAAACTAAGTATAATTTAAAAAGGAGTTCGCACAAAAAAATAAAAACAAAGTAGAGGAGGAAAAGTACCAAGCGTTAGAGGAAAAGTATAAAAAACAAGTCAAAAAGGTAGAAGATGCCATTGATTTAGATGACGACAAAATCCGAGAGGCAAAGGAGAGGGCAGAGGCGGCAGAAGGCGAACCATCCAATAGCAAATTAAAAGGGGAAAAAAAGAAGGAACGGGAGGAATGGACAGAACAGGAGGAGACAGTGGGGATGGAACAGGATGGGGACCAATGGATAGAGACGGGCGAAAAGGTAGTAAAAGTCAAAAAAATTATAAAGGAGTTCCCACCAAAACCAGATGAGGGAGTGAGGGAACCAGAGACGCCGTAGTCAAGGATTTGACTATTGAGACACAAATTTAGGAAAATGACCGGTCCTGTCGATCACAAAACCAACTTACCTGAACTACGACAAAACTAAAACAACTTACTATTAACGCTAAGACTAACCAACCAGGATGTATGTAGGTTAGTGATGTTTAAATTGTCAGCAGCCTTGGCTGAGGCAATGCCGCCCGAAGTACAAGGAACCCATGAAGGGGCATTGCAAAATGCCAACTCATGGGCAGATTTTAATGAGGTAGTGGAAGCTATTAGGCGGGTGTGAGGAGAATCAGCTCGTCAAGAGGTGGATTGGGATAGAATATTACAGACTAAGCCCCAGGAAGGGGAGGGTCCCCGAGTTTTTATCCCACGACTGTTTGAGGTGTACCAGAGGTATGGGGGTCAGGATTGCCCCACAGAAGATGATACTACCCTTAGGGACCTGTGGATTCGAGCATGTGACTTGGATCCCACCCTACGGACAGTCGTTAAATTAGCCCCAACCCAGGAGGAACGAATTATCCTCCTGGAAACTTATCTTAATGAGAAGCAGGGAAAAGCGGAAGTGGCCACTGTGACTTGGACTAATGAGGGCCACAAAAGAGACTAGGACATGCTTAATTGTAAAAGCCTGGGCATGTAATGAGTGACTGTTGGGCAAAGGGAGGTAGAGAAGGACAAGGACCCGGCAGTTGGGGAGGGCCGAGGACAAAAAAGACAAGACGCAGTAGACAGACCACGGACGCGGGGTGATAGTGCGGATTTGTTGGACAGACTACAAACAATATTAGATCTGACGGCGAAAAAGAGCCAACCGCTTCGCCCCAAGAATTTGATGACGAAGACCTTGTCAGGCGACTTGGCGGCAATCAAACAGTTAACCGAAAAATAAGAGGCGGAGGCCCGGACCCCTGATTCACAATGGGTGTGTGCATTAAAATTTGATAAACAGGGGCGACCAACCATACCACTTAAAGTGGGAGAAAAACGGGTAATGGCTTTAGTCGACACGGGGCAGCCGTCTCACTCACTACTATGCATACAACCATTAGATCCAGATAAACCTCCCATACAAATAGAGGGGTGTACAGGGCATACAGCACAGGGATATGTTAGCCACCCCAAAATAATCGCCTGGGAACTAAAGTAGTTGGAAAGGAAGATTCATAATGATGGAGGGAGCATAGTGGAGCAAAACATAATAGGAAGTGATTTCTTAAAACGCTAGCTAGCAATTATTGACCTGGTAAATAAGTGTTTGCTCAAGTAAACATTAAAGGATATGGTGCTACAACAGTACCCGAAAGTTATGTCTGGGCTTCAGTCAAATCTAATAAGAGGTATAATCGGCCCGAGGTGAGCCAAACAGAATTACAACAAATAATAGACAAATACCCCAGTGTCTGGGCAGTGTCTGGTACTGACTGTGGAGTAGTCAGCGATACAGAGATAGCAATAGAGGGCCCCGACCCTGGGCATATTAAGCAGTACCCCATCCCCCAGGAAGCAGTAACTGGAATAGAACCAGTAATAAAAGATTTACTGTCCCAAGGGGTGCTAAGGACTATTTGTTCCACAGCCAATAGCCCTATTTGGCCAGTTAAAAACCCAATGGTAAATATAAACACCATAGATTAACAAGGTTAAATAAAGTAACCCACAAGTTAGTCCCATCATAAGCACAGCAATTGAAATGTTTAATAAACTCAAACCTACCAGTAAAGTCTTTTAGGTACTTGATCTAGCAAACGGATTTTGGTCTCTACCCTTAGACAACAGGACCAGTATAAATTCGCTTACCTTTAAAGATCAACAATACGCTTACCCGCTTACCACGGGGTTCCACTCTCCCAACACTGTTCCACTGATATGTGCAACAGGTGCTCCAAGAGGAGGACTAGAACATGAGGTAGTCCAATATGTGGATGATTTGTTATTACAAAGCAAAACATGGCAGAGCACGCCCAACTGTTGGACCGTGCTCAAAGCCCTAGCTAAAAGAGGTCTTAAGATTAACCCAGAGAAGGTACAAATTGCTAGACCAGAAGTGACGTTTTAGGAACTATAGTGTCAAAAAGGTAGGAGAATAGACCTGCAAGAGCCGCCTTATACAAAATTTGCCCTACCCATAACTGTAACAGGGCTCAGAAAACTGTTGGGAATGACCAACTTTTGTAGAGATTACATCGGGGTACTCAGAAATTACTAAGCCACTCTACACACTACTGGAGACAATCCACAAAAGGAGGACAAGCTAATGTGGGAGGGAGAAGAGTTGCAGTGCTTTAAAAACTAAAACAAGCATTAATGCAAGCCCCAGCTTTAGCTGTCCCAGACCATGCAAAGCGTTTATAATACAAGCGGTAGCAACAGATGACACCATAATAGCTGTGCTATTACAAAATCATTAGGGATAATTTAGTCCCCATAACATATTTAAACAGACAATTGACTAAAGTAGAACAGGATTTGGCCAGTGTGAGAAAACTTTGTTGGCAGTAGCATGGGCAGTGCAGGCTTGTGGAAGAGATAGTTGGGTTTAGCCCATAACTATCCAAACCACTCACACACCCATCAAATTACTAATAGAGGGAAAGCCAAAGGAGTTAGCCACAGCAGACAGGCTAAATGGCTACTTGCCTTACAAGATAAACAAGTCACAGTACAAAAACTTAATAAACCCCATATGATGCAATACTTAGACTATCAGGGAGAACCACATGATTGTGGAGAGCTCATGCAGCAGGAAGCATATTTATCTCCATTCATAGAGAGACATGACAATGGTAAGACTTATACCATGTTGTGTGTTGATGGGTCCAGGTATTGGGAAAAAGGAAATGCCTATACTGGAGCTGCCGTGTATTTTAATAGTGGAGATGATGATGAAACCAGACCACCAGAGGAACAGCCAATACTTATTAAATTGTCACCCGAGACTCATCTCATACGCTGAGTTAGTTGCTATACATGAAGCTATAAAGGCAGTTCCACTTGGGCGACTTACAATTTGCACTGACTCACAATTTGCCATGGGCTCATTAACCACATGGTTGCCCATATGGGCTAGGAGGACATGGAAACATCCACAGGAGAACATGCGACACAGACAGCTATTAAAAGCAATTTAAGGAAGGAGAAAAGCTCCCAGGGAGGATAGCACTAGTCAAAGTAAGAGCCCACACCCATAGTAAGTACGGTCATGGGTCGTTTGAGGAATGGGGAAATGAAGAAGCCGATAAATGGGCTAAAATTGCTGCCAAAAGAGGGGACCCCTGGAAAGGAATAAGACCACAAGATGAAGAAAATTCAAATAGAGTTAGTGAAGTTAAAAAGGTGGAGACTTTACTTAATTTGCAGGAGCTCCAAAAACAAGATCAGTGGATCCAAGAGAAAATAAAACAAGTACAAGAGGATCCCAAAAGGCACGGGCTTTACCATAATAGACAATGTGTTATATCAAAGGGGAGGATGAAATCCAAAATGGTAGTGCCAGAGTCACTACAAAAGATATAGCTTAGAAAACCATCGGTGGGCAGGACACCGGAAAGACAAAACATGCCAGATTATTAAGAATAAATACTACTGGCCTGAGATATCTAAAACTGTTCAATCAGCATTACAGACTTGCTTAATATGCTTCCAACAGGATCCCAAACGAAAAATACTCCTACAGCGATTACCCCTGGCAGATGGACCTTGGGATGCACTACAAATCGACTCGTTGGGCCTCTACCCACCGCAGGGGGATATAAGTACATGCTAGTAATAATAGATATGTTCTCAAAATGGGTGGGCGTATGCCCTAGTTAAGAGTGCAAATGCTATAACAACAGCCTCGAATTTTGTACACACAAGTCTGTGTTAGGTGGGGTTCCCAATACCATAGAATCCACAGGAAACTCACTTTGTAAATCAAATAATGCAGGAAATGTGTAAAATAATGGGAGTTCAGCAGCGATTACACCTACCATACAGGCCTCAGGCTTCAGGGATGGTAGAAAGACTAAATCGGACTTTAAAAAATGCCTTAAAAAAGGCAGTATTGGATGAGGGAAAAGACTGGGTTATACATCTCCCAGGGATCTTAATGGCTATCCGAGGGACCGTCCAAGCTAGCACAGGATTAACCCCTTATGAGCTAATGACAGGAAGGAGGATGAGGTTAGCCCACCCACAAGATGTACCCCCACCAAACTCAGCTACCCAAGATAAGGTTAAACATGAGCAGTTTTTAAAATCAATACAATACCAACTAGAGAAATATCTGACCTTTGCAGCCAAAAACATGGCCGTAGCACATGAGCAAAATAAGCAGGGTAGACAGCCAGTGGCAGGATGGGGGTTACCTATAGAAGAGGGGGACGTGGTAATGGTAAGAAATTGGGAACAAAAAAATCCATGGAAGGATGCTAATTGGTTGGGACCGTACAAAGTGTACAAACGAGTAGGTGAAAGTACAGTGTATGTGGTTAGAGTAAGTGGTAAGAAAGGGGTCAGAGGAAAAAAGCAAGAATTTTGGGTGCATGTTGATCAGTGTAAAAAAGTATCAAATAAAGTTGGTTAAAAATTAAAATACTGCACTTGATGTTTTTAGCTATGAAGATCCAAGGCATCCTTGTCATCGGTCTGGTAGTAGCCATCAAGTTTTCTATGATTCTCAGCCTGCATATTGATGTGGAGCAGATTAATGTCACGTGTGAACCTAAATAGTCGGTCACACTGCTAGTTAAATGGAACTGGGACCCTGTTGATACAAATAACAATACCACACGAGCATGGAAAGCCACCTGGACCAAGGACAACAACATTTTTATATCCAAAGACTGGTGTGTGGACTCATTTAACGATTGGTCCAGCTGTGCCTCAGAAGTTAAGACTGGATCCCAACACAGTTATATGGATTGGACACAAAATGGGTCTCTTGTTATAAATGGGACTACACCAAAAGATAATGGTGCCTATGTGTTGACTCTATCTTATTGTCTCTGGGGTAGCAGTACTGTCTGTAATTATGCTAGTACGACTAATTCACTGCGTTTTGCAATCTCAGATGCTATATACTTAACTGTAAAACCAATGGAGTGCCCCAGTGTGACCCAAGGGCCAGAGAGTGGGCTCACGGCGACTCCTGTTGACCAAGTACTTGTAAATAACGTAAAATACAGTAGGATGCATGTAAATCTAGATTTTTCTGGCTGGAATATAAATGTTAACAGTAGTTGCGCTAACACTAGTGTGTCAAAGTTTTACGCCACCATGTTAAGTGACATGTTAGGTGCCTTCCATGCCAAAACAGGAAGTATCACAGCACCTTTTAATAGTGAAGGGAGGTTAAAACTCTAGGAAAAAAGAGACCTTTGGGGACCTGGCTGGACTTTTGGATCAGGAATGAGCATATGGAATCGGGCAGATCTGAGGCTATTAAAAATTACCAAGACCATATTAATACCAATACTGAAAAAGGGTCTTGCTACCACTTACACTAGGTCAACAGGCTTGGCAATGGAAGAGCGCTTATCTGTGTACAATATACATGAGGTGGGTCATTTGTTTAAAGAGGTAGAGCATAAAATTAATGAAGTAATAGCTAAGCATAATGAAGAAGTTCTTAATAATACAGTAAATAAGGCTATAGTGTGTAGTGCTTATGGATCTTATGTTTTAACTCAAGTTAGTCAACTGCTACAGGAAATTACTAATAATCAATTACCTAATCAAATCTCTGATGTTCAGTTAAAATTGGGGTACTGCCCAGATTGCTTTAACATTACTGACAGTAAATGTATGGCCTATTGTCTTAAGGATAGGGCCCCACCCATGTGGTGGGTCCGTAAGGTTACCAAAGTATTTATTAGGCCTCAAATGTTCAGACCAATAGTACTCTTAGTGGCACCATGAAGGTGTCCCTCGTGGTAAAACTGCCCCATGTTGAGTACAATAAAAAGTATACTCTCAAATAGTAAAGGTACACTCTGTTGGGTATCTACAAGGCCAATATTATGCATATCGAGTTTCACCACCAGAGATCCTAGTGCACAGCAGTGATGGCTCTTGGACAGCACCAAATTTACATTGCTGTGAGGAAATTAATAATCAATGGATATGTCAGTGTGACGTCATGTCAGAAACACAACCAATCTGTGGAGATTCCCATAGGCCAAATTAAAATGACACCGCATGGTGTCCCGTCCAGTTAAACGATGGTACACCCCACAAGTCAGTGTAACCTATAATAGTACTAACCAATATTGTGTTGTTACTAATATACCTGTTTTATCATATGAAGGACAAATGTGTGCCATCAATAATCCAAATTTTTGCATCACTCCCAAGCATAATGTCTATATTGGTGACAAAGTGTTACACCCTATTACAGAGGCAGAAGACAAGAGTTATGACGTTAAATTTAATAGCCCTCACCAGGCATATGATATTACTAAATATGCACCCTCATTTGGAGCGGTAATACCTCCTCTGTCTCTTAACGTGCAGTCACTTTTAAATCGGAAGGATACTCATTTAATACATATTCAAAATACCGCTTGTAAAGCACAAGCAAGTGTAAATGAGCTGCTCAGTGAGAGTGACAATGAGCACTTAATTTACAACTATGCAGGAGGGCCCTTGGGAGTCCTCTCATTTAGGCATTACTCCTATTGCAAGTAGTCTTAGTGTTCATAGTAATTATAAGTCTGTGTCGATTAAAATTTGCCATTCGTAAAATGCGAAGTGAAATGTATAGGCTCAGAGGAGCTGCATTATTGTACAACTAATAATTTGGCAATATAGGGCCAAAGGGGGGCTTGTAATGAGGGGTAAAGAAGTCTGCCCCTATATTGCGGCCTAACCTTATTTTGGTCTGAAAACATTCTGTATGTATATGACAAATGCTGGTTTACGGAGCTAAAAAGCTTATGAACCCTTATAAGGAGCTAAGCTACAGTTGCAATACTAATGTGCCTTTTTAGCATTATAATTTAGCAGAAGTAATTAATATCTGGCCTACGTGACTGCAAGCACAAACACAGACTAGTGTCCAAAATTCCCCTTATAGTTAACTTTAATGCCTGTCCTTATATGGACAGTCCAAAGTGTTAGCCGGAAACTTATCTCTTTCTTCTGAACTATGGTGACTGGTGGTAACAGCAGGTTATCCACCTTATATGGTAAATAAAATGTACACTGTCTATGTTTGTGCTGACCAAGGGTGAGATCATGCTCATACTAGGAAGAAAATGTCTTATGACCTTATAAGTTGATGTGTATGCTGTTTTTTGACCAATTATAAGTAATTCTAAAAAATAGACACATTGCTTTTACTATATAAGTAAGCTTGTACAGCCTGTTATTTGAAGAATGTACCACTTGTAATTTCTCGCTGTGATTATTATTATAATCATTAAATTCTTCCGCCCTCAGTCTCGTCTCCGTCCGTCTCCTTTCTAAGTACCTGTAATTAATAATTTACCAACTATAGTTTTATAGTTTTACCAACGCTTACATCCCCACTCTCCCTCCTTTCCTCGAGGGTATACATATTAAGCTTCTTTAGTCTCTCTTCATATGGCTTCTGGTGCAGACCCTGCACCATTTTAGTTGCCCTCTTCTGGACTGCCTCCATCTTGTCTATGTCCTTGTGGAGATGGGGTCTCCAGAACTGCACGCAGTACTCCAGGTGGGGTCTCACCAACTGTCTGTACAGAGGGATAGCAACTTCCTGTTTTTTTTTACTGGTGATGTCTGTTCCAATGCATCCCAGTATCCACCAGCCCTCCTTACTGCCTTCTCACATTGCTTGCCTACCTTTAGGTCATCTGATACGACTACCCCAGGTCCTGTTCCATTTTTGTTGTTGTTAGTACCTTCCCCCCATTGTGTACTCTTCCCCTGGGTTTTTGTGTCCCAGGTTCATTATTTTGCACTTCTTTGCATTGAATCTAATCTGTCATGTTTTTGACCATTCCTCCAACCTTGCCAAGTCCTTTCTCATCCTTTCCACCCCTTCCCCGTGTATCAACCCTGTTGCAGATCTTTGTGTCTTCTGCAAACAGTCATATTTTTCCTTCCAGTTCCTCCGCAGTGTCACCTATAAAGACATTAAAAATGACCGGTCCCACTACTGAACCCTGCAGTACTCTGCTAGTAACCCCCCCTTTCTTCGGAGTGGACTACGTTTACTATTACCCTCTGTGTCCTGTTGTCCAGCCAATTTTTGACCCAGGCTACCACCCTGGGACCCACTCCCAGGCTGGCTAACGTGTTTATAAATCTTTTGTGTGGGACTATATCAAATTCCTTGCTAAAGTCTAGGTAGGCCATGTCCACAGTCCCTTCCTAGTCTACTACTTTGGTCACCCAGTCAAAGAAATCTATTAGATTTGTCTGACATGATCTTCTGCTGTGAATCCATGCTGCCTTGGGTCCACTGTGTCCCGCTGGCCTCTAGGTACTCAACAGTTCTTGAAGTGATTCCATCATTTTCCCTACCACTGAGGTCAAACTAACAGGTCTGTAGTTTCCTGCCTCTGCCTTGCTTCCACTTTAGTGAAGGGGAATCACATCCGCCCTCCTCTAGTCCTCAGGTAGCACACCATCCTCCCATGATTTGTTAAAAAGGTTAATTAGTGGTGTCACTAGCTCTCTCCTTAGTTCTTTTAGAACTCGGGGGTGAATCCCATCAGGCCCCATTGCTTTGTCCACCTTCAATTTTAGGAGTTGTTTCAGGACCCTTTTTTCTCTGAATGGGCTGGTGTCGACCCCCCTTTCCAGAGTGCTCCTACTGTTCAGTTTAGGTACCTCCCCCTCCTCTTCTTTTGTGAATATTGATCAGAAGTATTCATTCAGTATCCCTGCTTTTTCACTGTCACCCTCTGCCCACCCTCCTCCCCTTTATTAAGCCTCACTATCCCTCCCTTGATATTTCTTCGCTCCCTAACGTACCTATAAAAGGTTTTATCCCCCTTCTTAGCTGAGCTGGCTATCTTTTCCTCAGTTTGGACCTTTGCTATTCTAACTGCCTACCCCGCTTCCTTCTGCTTTAACTGGTACAGTTCTTTGTCTTGCTCGGGTCCTGCTCCTTAACCTTCCCCGAGACCTCTTTTGAGAATCATAGTGTTTTTTTCCTTAGTTTTGTTGTGTTTTATTTATTTGCTTCACACAAAGGCTTGTTGCCTCTGTGATGGCAGTTTCGATTTTTCCCCATTATTCCTCCATCCCTCCTTCTTGCCCATTTGCTAGTGCTTTTCTGAGGCACTCTCCCATTTTGCCAAAGTCAGCCCTCCTGAAGTTCAATACCCTTGCTTTTGTATGGCTTGACTCTATGGCTGTGTTTATCGTAAATCACACTGTTTGGTGGTCGCTTGTTCCCAGATGGCTACCCATTTCTAAATCTGAGATCCTCTCTCTGTCCCCATTTGAGAGTAGTAGGTCTAAGATTGCTCCCTCCCGAGTGGGTTCCAACACTTGCTGTCTGAGGCAAGCCCCCCACAGAGCATCGAGAATAACCCTGCTGTTGGATGTGGCTGCAGCAAGGGTCCTCCAGTTAACATCTGGCATATTAAGGTCCCCCATCAACAATAGCTCCCCTTTCTCTGCTGGTCATGGCTACTTCCTATGTGCATAAGGGACCTATTGGCATCTGCAAGTCACGTGACCCCGTCGTTACATGCCGGGGGACGTCACCTATTCCAAACAGCGCTTTGCAAAGGCGAGCGGCTGCAAAGGCTGGTAATGAAAAGTGAAGTGAGGCATTGCAACGGCAAATTATACTGTAAGGACTTTAGTTTTTTTTTTGCTTTTGTTTCCCTTTATGGCTGAGGATTGTCCAGGTTTTTATTTTAATCCTACATGTTTTCCTAGTAAAATCATTTGGGTAATACTTCCGTAATTGCTTCCATCCAGCACATGGTTATACAGCACATAAAGACTACTTCATTAATGAAATTGTTTATCCAGTGATTTATGATCCTGTACTTAACTGTGTACCAGCTATAGTTTCTACTCAAATATTCTCAGATACCTGTGAATGAAAGACTCTAAACACATTTAAATGGTATTCGATTATTTCTTTGTTTTCCTGCAAAATAACATACTGTGTGTAGTTATTTGGTTTTTGTTAAGCAGGTAAGCGCACTAGACAAGTTAATACCTCTTTTCAGGCATGGCATGGGATTTATATTCAGTTTGGATTTAGCAGTTCTCCGCTTGTCTGTAGGCTAGGTAGAAATATTGTTAGACAAGTACTTACTACAGTTTCACTGACCCAACAGATGAGATTGCTGCTGCTGATTCATGACTGGGCAGGAATTGCGCACCAGAGGCGCATATCCCGCCTGCGTTGCTCTGCGCCTGTAGACAGGTGCGCACCGGCCGGTATTCACCAATAACCGCCACCTGTCTGCAGGCCCGAGGTGCACAAGTCCACACAGGGCAGCAGGGGGCAGAGTCATGGACCCAGCCAGGCATCCAATAGGATGGTTTTTGCAAACATCATAGTACCTCTTCTGCCTTGACACTTTTACAGACCACATACTTAGAAATATGAACAAGGGGATGGCCACAGGTGCAGTTTTGTGGATCTATCCAAGGCGTTTGCCCCAGTTGACCACCAACTTCTCAACTCCACTCTTTGAAGTTTTGGTTGCTAATCTAACACTATGTCCTGGTTCCACAGTTATCTATCTGATAGATCCCAGACTGTCATCATAGGCAAAGTACACTCTTCCACTTTACCTATTGGTACTGGTGCCTCCCCCAGGGCTCAATACTTGGCCCTTTGCTTTTCCATGTTTATAATTGCGCTCCCATCAGATAGCCTCTCCTGTAATTCACTCCTCTACGCCGATGATTTAGTCCTCTACAATAGTGACAACTCTCATCCACCCTCTCTGTTAACTACGGTGCTGCTCACAACTGGTTCCTCTCCAACAAACTGATAGTCAATAACAAGAAGACTAAGGCTATACGCTTACGGAAATAGAAAGCGCTCCCTGTCTTGTTTGTGCCATTAATATACTATTCTGAGTGTGCTGATTTACTGAAATATATCTACTGCCTTTTATTTGAGCCCTGGTATCCCATGACAGGAACCAGGAAGAGAGCCTGTAGTTTTGTGGAGTTTACTCTCGAACTACAGATTACACAAACAAGCTCTATTTTATCCTTGGGCTTCTGTGTGGTGTTTTGTGCACTGATACAGAGCTCCCTGGTTGCCAGTTCTTAATTCTTATTTTAAAAAATAACACTTTGGGTTCAAGGTGCAGTCTGACCCGTTGCAGTACATCCAGGTCATAGACTGCTATTTTAGTAGCATGCTCGGTGAGCGGGTGCGCAGTGATACAGGAAGACATGCACAGAGAGACACGATGACGGTGCATGTTCTGCATGTTCAGCAGGATCCGGCAATGCTAATCACTGCAAAAATAACAGTAGGTCTTGAAAATGTAACCTGATTGAAGGTAAACTAAAAGGACACTTCTTGTAAATTTCAACTTGTTCTTAGGAATAGTTTAGATATCACACTATGTCTTTGTCCGTGGTCGAAATAAATATGAATAATTATTTACAATGTACGGAATGTCACATGTTTAGTGCTGATGGGAAAGACATACTTTTAAACTTCGTCGGCGGTAAATGTGAGGAAGATAAATCCTTTAAGGAAGCGGTGTCATTATTTAACAGCAGGCTTTCTGAACTAGAAGCTAGTCAGGTTCAGATGCAGAAAATATTTGTTGCTCTAACATGTCCTGTCACTGATACAAATTCCTGTATATCACAGGATGATACAATCCCAACTTTAAACACTAATACAACTGGACACATGGATAATCTTCTTTCAAATGAATATCTTCCTGGAAGTTCTAGAAAGCATCGACGAGATTATGATATTCTTAATAGTTCTGATGAACAATGGTTTGAAGTACAGAGTAATAGGGCTCTAAAAAAGGGACAAAAGGCCAGTAACTTCATATTACCACTTAGTAACAGTTTTTCACCTCTATACATTGCAGATGAACAAACTGTAGAAACAGTATTTACCCAGGAAGCATTTCAGGGTGTATCTGTATGTGCCCCATTAAGCAATAGCAACATGTTAGGTCATACACCAAGCATTACAGTAAATCAGTGCCCATTACCATCCAATATTCCCATGATTCCATCTGTAGTGGCACCAGCTGAATGACTAATAAATGAAAACTTTGATATTACACCTATGGATATTCCAACAATTCATGTTGAAAGAAAAAAAACAAGTTTTTGTATTAGGAGATTCTATGACAAAGAATCTAGATAGGGCTATTTGCAATGAGGATAAATCACATCGTACATGTTCTTCATTTAGGGGTGCCCGGATCTCACATATTACTAGTATGGTACCCATTATCCTAGCTAATCAGGATCAGAGACACCTTGTGATCATACATGCTGGTACTAATGATTTCATAAAAGCTGATTGGCTTGATATAAAAAAAGACGCGGTTGCTCTTTCAAATATTCTTGTTGACATCGGCTGTGAAGTGGTCTTTTCTGAAGTCCTACCTGTTCCAAGAGCCTCAACTGAATTTAACAATACAATACGTATGTTTAATAACTGGTTGCGTGGGTGGTGTCTCTGTCAAAATTTTGGTTGTATTACTCATTGGAAAGAGTTCATTAGTAGACCAGATATGTATTCTAGAGATGGTCTGCATCTTAACCGGGGAGGTAATTCATTTTTGGGAAAGCAGATAGTAACTTACATTAATAGTAATTGTCTTTATTTTAATGCTAGAAGTTTGGCTAATAAAATGGATGAATTAAAAATTATGGTAATAACAGACAATGTGGACATAGTATTTATCACCGAGACATGGGGCGATGATAAATCCTGCTGGGAATTCTCTCTTCCCGGGTATACATTTTTTAATTATAATAGGCAGATAAAAAAGGGAGGTGGTGTTGCTATTTATATAAAAAATCAGATTCAGGTAATGGACATATCGGATCAAATTAAAAATATTAATTATTTAATTGAATCCTTATAGCTTAAAATGATAACAAATACTGGCCAATATATTATAATAGGAGTGTGCCACCATCCACCTAATACATTAACTGATTATATGGACTTAATTATTAACGAAATTTATACTGCCTGTACCATGGGAGAAATTATATTAACAGGCAATTTTAATCTTAGTGATATTGATTGGAATGGTATGACAGCCTTAACAAATTCCAGTAAAAAACTAATTGATATCTGTCAACAATGTAATTTAAATCGGGGTAACACAACCTACTAGGGGTAAGAATTTGCTCGATCTGGTTCTTTATAGTAGCACACTTCTAATATCTGACATTACTGCCCTCTTACCAGTTGGTAATAGTGATCACTGTTCAATCACTTTCAACATTAGTCTTACTGTAATTAAATCTCATAACTATACAAAAATCTTTCTTTATGATAAAGCAGACACAGATAGTATTAAAGAGGATTTGAGGAATATTGATTGGCATTCCATTATAAAAGATAAGGGTATTGAAGAATATTATAATGTTCTCTTAAAAAAATTGCATGATTTAAGAGATAATTATGTACCATTCAGAAATAAGGACCAGGTTTTTTAAAAAAAAACTAAATGGATGACCAAAAATCTAGCTAATTAAAAAGAAAAAAAGTGTTATGACAAGTATTTAAAAAATAAAACTACTGTAAATTGGAATTCTTACCTACATATTCAGAAAAAATGTATACATAGTATAAGAAAATTAAAAAAAGGGAATATAAACTTGCAACCAGTGCATCGAAAGATAATAGCAAGTCATTCTTTGTTTATATAAATTCCCTAAAAAAGTCATCTTGTGCAGTTGGACCATTAAAAACTGAAAATACTTTAGTTCATGATCCTTTAAAAAATGGCTAATCTATTAAATGATTCTTACTGTAGTATTTTTGAAACACATCAGATAGAACATACAGCACATGACTCAGAAGGTAGTTATATAAATATTTCTATTTTGGATGTCCAAACTAAACTTGTTATGCAAAAGGGTAAAACTAGTGTATCCCCAGAGGACATTCCAGGTTATTTATTAGCTGATATGTAGTCACTTCCATTACAATTATTATATGAACATTGTTTAAATACAAACTACGTGCCTGCTTTGTGGAAAAAAGCATTTGTAGTACCAATATATAAAAAAAGGTCCTAGAAACCTTTGTGACAACTATAGACCCATCAGTCTTACATCATCAATTTGTAAAATAATGGAAAGTCTAATTAAAGATATGGAAAGGGAAAGGGGAAATTGTTTAACCAGGAAAGGCACACTAAGCTGGAGCTTGTTTCCAGGTGTGACCTGGGAGCACAAGGAAGTTAAGTGACTTGCTCAGGGTCACACAGTATGCAAGTGGAAGCTGTGGGATTCAAAGCCAGGTCTGGTCTGCTGGATGTCACCAGATTATGCTTACTTTCATCCTGCAAAATATTGATTCTGAACAACATGAATTTAAATCAGGTAGAGGATGTTTAACTAACTTGATGTGCCTTTATGAGGACGTCAGTTTTAAACATGATTGTAGGATTTCTTACGATGTAGTATATTTGGATTTCAGTAAAGCATTCGATTTGCTCCCTCATTGGGCTTTAATAACAAAACTACATCAATTAAACAGCAATCCTACTTTGGTTTGTTGGATAGCTAGTTGGTTGAATAAGTGTTCACAACAAGTCCTAATAAATGGTCAATTATCAGATCCAGGATTAATTACTAGCGGAGTACCTCAAGGCTCTGTTTTGGGTCCATGTTTATTTCATTTATTTGTAATGGACATTTCTGAGACTTGCATCTCAAACACCATCAAATATGCGGATGATATTAAGATTGGAGGACCCTGTGAAAGCAGCGAACAAATCAAAACAGTACAAAGGGACTTGGATAATATTTCTTTATGGGCCTCAAAATGGGGAATGAAATTAAATCATGCAAAGTGCAAGATTTTACATTTTGGAACCAATAACCCTAAACATGTTTATATACTGGATAGTAAATTACTACAGGATTCGGAAAGTGAAAAAGCTCTAGGGGTCATTATAACTAATAAATTCCTCCCTGAACTTCATATCAACGAAGTAATACATAAGGCAAATAGTGTTATATGGGCAGGCAAACGGAATATTAAATCAAAAGATAAAGAAGTACTTATGTCTCTTTATAGGGCATATGTTCTTCCACAACTTGATTTTTTATCACAATTTTGGTGTCCCTATAAAAAAACAAGATATTGTTAAAATTGAGAAAATTCAAAGAAGATTTACCAAAATGATAAAAGGTTTTAAAGATACGTCATATGAAGACAGATTATGTCATATGAAGACAGACACAGCTTGCAGAGTGGATCCACAGAGGGTCCAGGAGGTCACGAGGGCTGTAGGAAAGGACGCCCTCCCCTGCCCCCCTGAATTTTCGACAGCTTGCAGAGCGGATCCACAGAGGGTCCAGGAGGTCACGAGGGCTGTAGAAGGACGCCCTCCCACCCCACCCCAAATTTTCGGCAGCTTGCAGAGCGGATCCACAGAGGGTCCAGAAGGTTGTGAGGGCTGTAGGAAAGGATGCCCCCAATTTCTCGGCAGCCTACAGAGCAGATCCACAGAGGGTCCAGGAGGTCGCGAGGGCTGTAGAAAAGGATGCCCTCCCCACCCCGGCCGACTTTCGCAGCTTCTGTGAGCAGATCCAGAGGATCCAGGAGGTCGCGAGGGCTGTAGAAAGGTTGCCTCCCCACCCCTGAATTTTCAGGAGCTTGCAGAGCAGATCCACAGAGGGTCCAGGAGGTCACGAGGGCTGTAGGAAAGGATGCCCTCCCCCGCACCACCACATTTTCGGCAGCTTGCAGAGCGCATCCACAGAGGGTCCAGGAGGTCGCAAGGGCTGTAGGAAAGGATGCCCTGTCCCCCCCCTGAATTTTCGGCAGCTTGCAGGCGGATTCACAGAGGGTCCAGGAGGTCGCAAGGGCTGTAGGAAAGGATGCCTCCCGCCCCTTGAATTTTCGGCAGTTTGCAGAGTGGATCCACAGAGGGTCCAGGAGGTCGCGAGAGCTGTAGGAAAGGACGCCCTCCCGACCCCATCCCCTCGAATTTTCAGCAGCCTGCAGAGCGGAGCCACAGAGGGTCCAGGAGGTCGTGAGGGCTGTAGGAAAGGATGCCCTCCCAGCCCCAGATTTTCGGCAGTTTGCAGACTAACACCTCAGTGCAATTTCTCCCTGTTAAGCTACTACTTGGTGCCCAAAATAAAGTGCTTACTGTGGCCGCTGTCTATATCCCTCCTAAAGATCCAGGGTCCGGCCTCCAGACTGTTCTTGAATTTGTAAGATCGCAACCACCTGACACCGAGCTCCTTCTCCTTGGTGACTTCAATATAAATTGGCTCGCATCACACGTTGGGTCCCTCAAGGATGCCATCCTAGCAGCTAACCTAACGCAGATGATGAGTTCCCCACTAGAAAAAACTACAAAACTGGAACTTGCACTCTCATTGACTGGATCCTTGCTAGCCACCCTGCCCACATAAAAAACACAGTTGTTCTCCCAGACTCTCTCAGTGACCACTCCCCTGTGATCTGTACCTGGACAAATAAGTTCCAAAAACCACCTCCAAAAACCATCTCAAGCAGAGTGCTACAGCATGGAAACCTTACTAAGCTCAAGACCTGTCTTTTTACAGCAAGACTGGTCCCAATATACAATACTCTGGAATGTTGGCAGCCTAGATTATTTTATCACAACTTTCAACACTGCCTGTGACACCTCGCACCAGTAAAAAGCGTAAAATCAAAGTGCTCTCAAATCCCTGGCTCACAGCCAAACTACTGGCCCAACTCAAAGCTCGGGACCACACAGGCTCCTTGACGGATATCCAGAAGTATAAACAGGCACGAAACCAATGTACCAAACAAATCTGACTAATGAAGAGCTATTTCAAAAATGCCCTCGCAAACTCCTGGGGTGACGGGAGATCATTCTGGGACAACATCAGAAATATCACGGGTAAGCAGTTCAAATCCTCTCCCACTATAATGACTGTCAATGGAACCACTACCCTAGACCCAATAGTCATGGCAAAGGCCTTAAATAAAACTTTCACTGACCTCAGTGGGGTCCTCCCGCTGGACTTCTTCTCTGACACGGACTCGCCAAAACCAACATCTCCTACTGCCTCACCTGACCAACCGCTTTCCACTTCAAAATAGTTAAGGCACATGAAGTCTACAAATATATAAAAGGCTATCTCTAAATCCAGAGCAAGCAGTGATACTATTGATCTTAAAATTCTGTCCCTTACCCTGGAAGAGGTGGTACCCACTCACCAAAATTTTCAATCTCTCCCTCTGCTTTAGTCAATTTCCCAGCAAATGGAAGTCTGCTATAGTCACACCAGTGTTCAAAAGTGGCGACAAGTCCCTACCGGGGAAATATCGGCCTATATCAATACTTCCACCTCTCTCCAAGGCCCTCGAACGCATTGTGGCTGACCAACTCTCAGACTACCTGTATAAAAGTATAACATACTCTGCTTGCAGCAACATGGATTTAGGAAAGGACAGTACGATGACCGCCCTACTGGAATTCTCAGGAGAAATTCACACTGCCTTGGACAAAGGATATCAAACCAGAGTTGTTTTCATTGACCTAACAAAGGCGTTTGATACTGTTCACCATGGCTTACTTATCACACAACTACACGTCTTGGGCTCTCGGAAGGACCAGGTGCCTGGGTTAAAAGTTACCTGGCCCAACGCTCTCAATCAGTAAAAATCTCAGAAGTTCTCTCAGACTCTAAACCGGTCCTCTCAGGTGTCCCACGGGGGTCAATCCTAGGCCCCCTCCTTTTCAGCCTTTTCCTAAACTCTCTCCCCAAATCCTGCCCGGAACAAATAATCCTTTATGCTAATGATGCCGTGAGTCTCTCCTCTCATAAGGACCCAAAACCCTTACTCCAGAGCCTGCAACTTGCTTTCTCTAATGTTGAAAAGTGGTTCCTAGATCACAAGCTGGTCCTAAATCACAAAAAAAACAAAATCCATGCTTTTCTCCAGTCCACAAAACAGAAAAAGACAAATTCCACTCACTATCAAAATGTACCCAGGAAATACCCTTGAACAAGTGTCAACATTTAAATACCTTGGAATCACCTTTGATCAAGGTCTTACCTTTGCAACCCATTGATAACAGGAAATGGTGAACCAGACATTGGTATCCTGTTCCGAAACCGCAATTCCTTACCCAAGCTGCGCTGAGGATTGCTATCTAAAGCTCTGTCATCTCAATCATAGACTATGGCTTAATTATCTATGGCTCTGCCACTACCACCGCACTAAGGCGCATCTCAACCACCCTAAACAAGGCCTGTTGGCTGCTCACTGGAGCGCAAAGACGTGCTCATACATGTGAGCTCTTCACTGAAACAGGATGGTTGCAACTCTCAAATCGCATAAGGTACCTCACATGCTTGATGGCAAAAAATCCATCTTGGGCCTCACTCCGCTGTGTATCCAAGACCTACTTTGCCCGAATAGCAGCATCCATCCCACCAGAAGATCAGAACACCAGCCTCTCCAGGTCCCCAGATGCCGGACCACACAGGGCCAAAGATCTTTTGCCTATTGTGCTCCCAGCTGGTATAATGCCCTGAGCTCGCTCATTACATCCTCCACTTCACTAGGAGCTTTCAAATCTATGTTTTACTCTCATCTCTCAGCCTCTAGCTCCTGTGACTGCCTTGACTAATGATTCTTCCCTCATGGCTGTTTTTACTGTTTTTCATCCTCCTCCTCTGCTCCTTTCTTGACAAAGGCATCTGAGTACCTCTAACTACTCTAAGTCTGCTCCCTTCCCCATATCTCCTCGTACCCTTCCCACCTTGACCATTCCTCCAATGTTTTGTTTTTTTCCTTGGATATAATGTATTATACTGGCTTACTGAAACCTTTATAATTTGCTGACCATTCTATGTAACATGTCTTGTTTTGTTTGTACATTAATGACGTGGAACCTTTGTAAAAGAGCCATCTGCTCAAAGGTAATAATTCCTAGAATAATAAACTAAACTAAACTAAACAGATCCACAGAGGGTCCAGGAGGTCGCGAGAGCTGTAGGAAAGGACACTGTCCCCCGCCCCCCCCGAATTTTCGGCAGCTTGCAGAGCGGATCCACAGATGGTCAGGAGGTGCGAGGCTGTAGAAAGGACACTGTCCCCCCCCCAATTTTCGGCAGCTTGCAGAGCGGATCCACAGAGGGTCCAGGAGGTTGCAAGGGCTGTAGGAAAGGGCGCCCTCCCCGCCTCCCCAATTTTCGGCAGCTTGTAGAGCGGATCCACAGAGGGTCAGGAGGTATCAAGGGCTGTAGGAAAGGATGCCCACCCCCCCAAGTTTTCGGCAGGTATGTGCGCGGCTTGCCACGAGGAGCCCCTCTGCTCCAGCATTTTACGGAGGATTTGAATTAAGGACTTGGCGCCATGTTTCACTGCCTGCTTTGTTGCTTTTATTAATTACTGTCAGCCTAGGCTTGGAGATAGTTTTTTTAATTAAAGAATTCCATGCCCTAAGGCAGAAAAGGCTTTATTTCTGATGTGCTTTAAGACCACTTCAACTGCATTTAGGATCTTAGGATTTCATGTAAAGTAGTAATACCTGCTGTTGTCTAAAGATTTTCCCTGCTGTTTCATGCCCTTAATTTTGTAGTAAGTGTGCTGCTTCCCGAGAAACCTCTGTTTCCCCTGCATTACAATTGCATGCTTAATCCCCTTTTAGACCCCAGTCCCCTTGCCTGGCTTCGGTTCCTAAGAGCTAAGTCAGTCTCCGAATCTACAGCCTGTAAGGTGCTACACAGGTTGGAGCATTTCCAGCATTGGGATGGTTTTACAAATTGAAATAAAACTGTACTCCACTTAATCTGAATTAGGACCTTGTTTCTGGTGTGCGTTTCTGTCCTGCCCTCACCCCCTCCCCCTTGCTCAACTGCCATAGTGTATATATAGCTTACCTCTCTGTGCTTTCTCCACACCTTGCAGAGCGGATCCACAGAGGGTCCAGGAGGTCACGAGGGCTGTAGGAAAGGACACCCCCCACCCTCCCAAAAATTTTTGGCAGGTATGTGCGCGGCTTGCCACGAGGAGCCCCTCTGTTCCATCACTGTACCCAGGATTTGAATTAATGGCCCCGCCGCCCCCACCACCACCCTTAGTCGGCATTCCCTTATATAGGGAGAGGCTGTGAGCTGAGAACCAATCAACCCACATCTCCATTTGCAGCTTATACACATTCACCACTAGTGGCTGCTGCTCTGCCTCCTGGTTTAATCCCACCTCCTAGGACTACTCTCATCCACCAGAATGCTTCCTTTAATTCTCCAGCTCTGCTCTCTATTACCAACCACCCTGCCCCCCCAACCAATACACTTTACAAATACCCTACCCAGCTTTGGGCTCAACATTAACCTGGATGCCTGGCTTCCTTCTAACATATGGGATGCCCCTTTCTCCCTCCCAGCCTCTGTGAATATGCAAAAGCACGTAGCCTTCTCTGCCACTATCATTACCTATAAGCACCACCCTAGGTGCACCATGCTAGCCTTACCTGGCTCCATTTTTTGGCCATATCACCCCCTATCACTGGTGCAGCCCCCCCTTCCCTCATTTCAACCCCTCCTACTAGCTACCCCTCTTATACTCCACCTCCTCATTCCTATCTTCTCAACCCCTGTACGGTCAGAAAGGCTTGCTCACTACAGTAACAAAAGGTCCTGGTATGCTGCACGCAGATTCATACTCCTCCTCCTTCTTATGTCAGGTAACGTACACCCTAATCCTGGGCCTCCAGCGACCCATCCAACTAAACAACTCCGTGTCCGTGGCCTTCATATTGTCTCCCTTAACGTCTGCAGTCTCTTAAACAAGTGGGACTCCTTCCATGGTTGGGTCCTGCAGCACCAGCCCGATGTCATAGCCATCTGCGAAACCTGGCTTAATCCTAGGATTCCTGACTCATCCATCACCCTCTCTGACTACAACCTCTACCGCATGGACCGGAAGGGAAAGTGTGGGGGCGGATGTGCTATTTAAAGCAAGGCTATATTACATGAGCAGCTGCTCCCCACACCCTTACTGGGTCCAGGACCACAAGCCCTCACACTTAAACTAACCTTGGGATGCTCCCAAACCCCGCTCCTGATCATTGTTGTGTACAGTCCCCCCAGGGACCAAAAGGTGTCCTTCCTCTCATTATTGTCCTATCTCAGACGGAAAAGATTATACTCAGGGATTTCAATATCAATTGGCTAGGTAGGGACGCCTTTCCACTCGTGGACACTGCCACAGCCCTAGATCTATCCCTAGTGGTCACATCAGCCACCCATCGGGACCCACTCACAAGGTCTTCTTCGGTGCTAGACCTTGTTTTCACCAATCGGCCACACAAAATCACTAATGTCACTGTCCTCCCAAATGTACTTAGTGACCACTCCCCCGTCCTCTGTTCCTGGACTTGCAAAGCCCCTAGATCTCCTCAAAAATTAGTATCGCAACAGAAACTAGGCCCTGGTAAGCTGACACTTCTTAAAGCACACCTCGGTGCACTGGACTTGTCCTTCGTTACGAACTCTCTCGATCCTGATAGAGCACTTGACCTCTTCATCCTGGCCTTCAACAATATATGTGACAAATATGCCCCTCTCACCAAAAGAATGGTCAGAGGCAACACTGTGCCTTGGCTCTCCGATTGTCTCCTAGCCTTGATGCGGGCAAGGGATTAATTGTGGCAATTCTCCAAGGAGTCCGGCCTCTTGCTTGATAGGCAAAAGTACAGAGAGGCATGGGACAAGTGCACCTGGGCTGTGCGCATGGCAAAAGCAGATTATTATAAATCCTCCTTAACCACCTCCTGGGGCTCAGGGCATAAGTTCTGGAACAACATTAAGGAAATCTGTGGAAAAGACCCTAAACCTGTTCCCGCTCAGGTCCTGGTCAACGGGTCTCTGACTTCTGACCCTACCCAAATTTCTGAGGCCTTCAATCATGCCTTCTCAAACCTCAACCATGTTCTCCTCCCTAATTTCTTCGATCCACTTTCTTCCTGCACCCCTACCCCCTCAGAAGCCCCCCCTTTACCTACGCCAAATTACACATAATTCTGCAGCACCATATCTCATGAAAGCTCTGAGCCACTCCTCCTTCAGCAGTGACTCCCTTGATGTGAAGCTCTTTCGACTCACCCTCCGGGAGGTCCTAAACCCGATAACTCACATTTTAAACCACTCCCTGTGTCTAGGTAAATTCCCCTCCAGGTGGAAATCCGCTGCCATTACCCCCATCTTTAAAAATGGGGATCAATCTGATACAAATAGTTACCGCCCCATCTCCATACTCCCACCCCTATCCAAGGTCTTAGAGCGGATTGTGTCGGACCAGTTTACTGATCACCTCTCCAAATATAATCTACTTTGTAAACAACAACATGGCTTCCGCAAAGAGCACAGTACTACCACAGCCCTTCTTGAGTTTACCACCCACATACACTCTGCGTTAGATAAGGGTCACATCACTGGTGCTGTCTTCATAGACCTCACAAAGGCGTTTGACACTGTAAACCACTCCCTCCTGCTAACCACCTTGACCAACCTGGGCTTCTCCCGTGATACCATGGGCTGGTTTACGGACTACCTCATGAACCGGTCCTAGCAGGTCAAAATAGGGAACACCTTATCCAAAAGTTTGCCTGTCCTCTCAGGCGTTCCCCAGGGTTCCATCCTCGATCCACTGCTTTTCAGCCTATTCCTCAACTCCTTCCCCATGTCCCGCCCCAGCAATCTTTTACTGTATGCGGACGATGTTGTCCTCTTCTCCTCCAACCCTGACCCCTTTCAACTCCACTGCTCCTTCCAGGCCACCTTCAGCTATGCTGAGAACTGGTTCACTGCTCAGCGACTTACTATTAACTATTCTAAAACCAAATTTATGCTGTTTTCCCATCTGCAGAATTCAAGAAAGCAACATTGCCCTCTAGTTCTAACTGCAAACCAGGCCCCCCCTTGAGCAAGTGGGCTCCTTTAAATACCTGGGCATCACTTTGGACCCTGCACTTAACTTCCACCTTCATATCTGCCACCTGTCCAAGTCCTTAAACATCAGGTTGGGACTGTTATATCGCTTCAAACACTGTCTCACCTTGGATGCCCTCAGGCTTGCTGCCTCCTCCTTGGTTCTCTCGCTGTTGGATTATAGCTTACTGATATACAGAGCAGAAAATACCACCGCCCTAGGTAGTTTCCCTCGCTCCCTAAATAAAGCCTGCCACCTTGTCCTGGGATACGACTGGCTCACGCACACCTGCATACTTTATAATGACACCGGCTGGCTAAACCTCGACAACAGAATCCGGTTCCACACCTGCCTCTTGGTTAAAAAAATTGCCCTTGGTCTCTCCCCCTCTGGACTAGCCCCTTTAGTCAAACCTGAACCCAGGGTGCATCACACTCATAGCTATGACAAGCCCCTCTTCTCAGTGCCCGGCTGCCGGACCTCCCTATTCCAAAGATCCTTTAACTATATGGCCCCTCGGTGGATGAATAGTCTACCTGGCCCCTTGGCAAATTAACCTAGACTTGGGCTTTTCAAAACCCACCTTAGGGAACATCTCCTGTCCTCAAGTGCCTGCGACTGCTCATGATCTGATGATAGCCTTGACGATGGCCCCTAGCCTGAGTTTACCCCCTCCCCCGCCTGCTTCTCAGCCTAAGCTATCAATGTCAGAAATTGTTTCCAAACTGTAATACCTGTCGTGTAATGACCATCACTAAGCAATTCCTAGTGTTTGAATGTTTTTTACTGCTCACCGTAACTGAATGTTTGCCTTCTGCTCACTGTATATTTACTTGAATGTTACTCACTGATCTATTGTTAGTACTGTCAGTCTGTATTTTTATCTCTGTGACGTGGATCCTTTGTAAATGAGTCTATGACTCAAAAGTGTTTCCAAATTCCAAATAAATAAACAAAATAAAAATAAATAAATAAATCCCTTAATCTAATGTCATTATTTACTAGAAGATTGAGAGGGGACCTTTTATTGATGTATGACATTATTGATGACCCTAGTTTATTAGAAAATCTTGGATTTACTTTTAAAGAAGATAACTATAATCTTAGAGGACACTCATTAATGATTAAATAAAGACGATATAAACATTTACCAAGGAAATATTGTTTTACATTATGTATTGTTAAGATCTGGAATGCTCTTCCAATTTATGTTATTGTTAGTAACTCTAAAAAGACTTTTAAAAATCGGCTAGATAAATTTATTATGTTACATCCAACTTTGAATTATTATTAGTAAATAGGAGCAATTATGAGCCGCATCGCTCCCCAGCTCCTAGCAAATTCTTAATATGATTCTTAGTATGCTCTTTGGCTCCAAACCTTTCCTGACCAAAGCCACCAAATCCAACTTGTCCCTCCTGGTTCACACCCCTGCAGGTCCCCCACTTGACATTGTCCCCACTTTCAAATACCTTGGTGTTACCCTCAATCCCTCTCTTACTTTTGTGTAACACATCAACAACACCATGTGGAAAATCTACCAAAGACTTGGTGCTGCCTACAGGCTAAAGCAACTACTATCCATGGAAGCTCGCCTTGCCATCGCACTAGGCGGTCTTCTGCCCCTACTAGACTACTGCTCCACTGTCTACTCTCTCATGTCCTAGGAGATCAAGGTAACCTCTGTTCCCCCACCTCAAAGTGCCACATATATCTTCTGTCATGGGCAGTCGAGCTTTCTCAGTCTCTGTCCCCACCCTGCAGAATAAATTACCTGCATCCATCCACTTCTCTGCCACCCATCTGTCCTTCAAAACCAATCTGCGCAACTGGCTTCTAGTTGGGTCAGGCTGTAACTGCCCCGAAACAATACCAGAGGGAGCGAGCTATCAAGATGCTAGGACCTGGTGAGCTGTTGGGACAACTCCATTGCCCTACATTTCTGACCTTTCCCACTCTGTTTGTCCCTTAGCTTTCTCTGCCAGCATCAGTTGCCTCCATGATAACACCAGTAGGTGTGGGCCATCGTGGTGCCAGGACCTGCTGTGCCGTTTTTTTGGGACCCCTCCCCTTCCTCCAACTCACCTCCCTGTTGCCCCCTAACCATCTCTCCCTGCATCATACCTCATGGTACTCTCTGCTCTCCTAACCTGTTCTTACCTCTTTGCAGTACTACTGATCCACTGTTTTGATATTTCTCTAGCAAGTCTGAGCTTCAATGCACCTAGTTATCCTAGATCACTGTCAGCTTGTATAGCTTGTATGCTGTATGTAAACGTCCATGCACCTATTAATTTAGCCCATTGCCCACTGTTACAGCAGGTAGGCATCTCAGATGGACCTTGAACACTGAAACTATGCTTGCTGACCTGCTTTGTCTCCATCACATGTTGATTACCTCATCTGGAAGTATGTTACCAAATATTGTATTATATTGTATATGTTGTATTATATGTGTTACTCTGGACTATTGCTATTTTTGTACATCATCTCTGTTGATTATGTTATTTTGTAGCCACATCTGTGGCCCGGGTCGTGTCTGAAAACGGTCCAATGGATGAGTGCACTAACCTATTTACCAAAGACATATATAAATAAATACATACATACATACTGTACATAAATAAATACATACATACATAACTAAATAAATACATACATACATAACTAACTAAATAAATGCATACATAAATAAATACATACATACATAACTAACTAAATAAATACATACATAACTAAAATACGTACTTAAATAAATACATACATAACTAAATAAATAAATATATACATAAATAAATAAATACATACACACATAACTAACTAAATAAATACATACATACATAACTAAATAACTAACTAAATAAATACATACATAAATAAATACAAACATACATAAATAAATACATAAATACATACATAATTAACTAAATAAATATATAATACATAATTAACTAACTAAATACATACATACATACATAACTAACTAAATACATACATACATAACTAACTAAATAAATAAATACATACATACATAAATAAATATATACATACATAACTAAATAAATAAAATACCTACATACATACATAACTAACTAAATAAATAAATACATACATAACTAACTAAATAAATAAATACATACGTACATACATACCTAACTAAATAAATACCTGTCCTGGTTCCCACAGTGGATCACTTGCGCAGGGAGGCACGGGTTCGGGGGAGGGAATAGCTCCCACAGGCACCCGGACCAGTGCAGCTGCATACAGTCCCCAAGCTGAGCGTCACAGGCACTGTGGCCCCCGCCATAGAACCACCCCCCCAACACATGGCTGGCTAGTCTCCATATGGCTGAGGGCACCCCCGCCCAAAAACAGTACTGCCCCATCACCGATCCTGTCAATCACCCCAAACCTGGTGTTGCATTGCCATCCCCCCGCCTTGACACATGTCAGGCCCCGGTGCAATGCAGTACCCCCCAGGCACCTCCCTGTCATGGTCTATGGTGAAGCCCCCCCCAACAGCAGTGCAGCCGCATCTGGGCAGTGCTCAGTACTGCACACCCCAACCCCCTGGTCCAGTCCCAAATGCTCCACCCCATCATTGGTGGTCATTGGTCCCCCATTCACAGCGGCACAGACACACACCCCATACCCGCCCGTTGGTGCCACTGCACCCTCCACACACCTTCTCAGCCGCTGACCATCCAAATTCTGCTGGGAGCTCTCCCCTATAAATAGGCAGCGCACTCCCAGCAGCAGTCGGGTGGCCGAGGCGGTGTGAGGAGGGCTGTGCTGCAGTCCATTCCTGGCTGCAGCACCAACAGGAAGGGCCCACTGACCATCAGTGTGGGGGTGGGGGTACAGAGGGCAGGTCTTGTGATGTGTTGGTGCCCCAGCCGACACCTGTGTGCACTGGGGGGGATTAGTGCACATCACTGGGACAGGGGCAGCCCTGTTTGTTGGAAGGGCATGCACTGCAGGGGGACTGGGCTGACACTTGCATGGGATGGTGGTACCAGTGGTATTACTGCCGGCGCGCAGGATGACATCTGTTGGGTGGGTGGAGGTGCCTTCGAGACTGAATCCAATTTGGAGGCAATTAGCCACTGGTGTGACAAGCTTTAACCTGAATAAGACCGAAGATTTGCTGACTGTGATCGGCCTGTCAGGACTTCCAGCTACCTCAGAACTCCTGGATTGTGCAGAGATTCTGTAATTGTGACCGGAGAGCCATTTGCCTGGTACAGTGGAATTTCCTTACATGTGAATGTGCTGTGTGCTTATAGTGAGTCGTGATTTGGTTCCCCACTGTGTGTCTGAACTGTGTTTTGCTGGCTGGAAGCTGTATCCAGCTCCATGGACTGAATCTGTATCCATTTCCATTTGCCTGGGCCCTGCTACACTGGCCCAGCCAGAATACCTGCTACGCAGAGAAAGTCATCGACGAGAGACCGACCTGGGGATCAGCCCCCTGCTCAACACCTTGAACAGGAACAATGCCTCGGTGATTCTTGTGGGCTCTGCTTTTCTGGGCACTCCAGCTCAACAGCCTGCAGTCTTGATTTCATCCTGCCTGTGTCCAGTATTGGGTATCATGAGTAAACATCAGGGTAGCTCCCTGTAGCAACAAATAAATCTGAAAGTGTTGTCATCTGATTGTCTTGTAGCTTTTTTAAGCTCAGTTTGGGTAGTGAGCTCTGATAAATATAAACACCTTTGTGAACCACACAGAGGCAAATCCACTGGCCTCCTGGGAGAATCATAACTGAAGTGCAATACTGGCTTGACAGCTTGGCCAGTCTTTCTTGGGAGAACAGCCACAGTGTTTGTACTTTCAGCACTAACTTTGGAGCTTTCGTCATTCGTGAGGGGTGCCTCTCCATGGATGGGAATGTCCAAACTGGGAGCACTGTCAGCTTCTTGCTCTGTATGCTCTGTTTCCACAACACTCTGCTCGTTTAGAGAAGGTTCTGGCACAATTAAGCTTTGTGGCACTGAAGGAGGGCTGTCAGTACTCTCATATTGTTGTTCAAGTTCTGGTGTGTCACCAGAGAGACTCAGACCATCAGCCCCTTCTTCGGGCAAGTCACACACTTCCACTAAACACAGGGAGTCTGCAGCCTCAGACGTGATGCTTTGCACTTCACTTTCAGGGAGCATTGGCTCCAAGGACAAAGCCCGGGGGTTAGGCAGTCCAGAAGGCCCAGCTTCATCCCCACAATTCTGCATAGGATTTCCATGAAACAACTAACTCAATTCATAGAAGGGATAATAGGCATTACCCTAGTCACTTTCATCAGAGGTGGACTGACAATCACTATCATTCTGGGCCTGCTGTGGGGGAAACCTTAAATCTGTAACTACTGGGGTAGGTTGACTCTGTCTCTTTTTTGCAGCAGTATGAGTCACCGGCCCAGAGGAGGCAATATCTGCTGGCTCAGCTTCAATAATAACTTGGCCGATAGGCAGCAAGTGGTTACGGTGGATGGTCTTGACAGCTTTGGAGTTATTCTCTGAGTGTACCTTGTACACTGGTAGATCATCCAACTTTCCAACTATTACATGAGGAAGATGGTGCCACCTATCAGCAATTTCGTGCTTGCCATGTAGTCCCAAATTGCGTAACAACACATGGTCTCCGGGCCATAGCTCTTGAGCCTTTACTTTCTTATCATGCCTGTCTTTGTTGGCGAGATTTCTTTTGATGGCCATTGTCTGGGCCAGTTGATATGCATGGTTCAATTGAGCTTTCAGTTTCTGTACATACTGCAGGTAGTTTTCGGCTCGGACCCCATCTGGAAAGACCCTAAAGCAGACATCAACTGGCCATCGGGCCTCCTTCCCGAACATGAGGCGGTAGGGGGAGAACCCAGTAGCATCATTTTTGGTGCAATTGTATGTGTGTACCAAGGTGCTAATCTGCTGGCTCCACTTATACTTGTCTTTTGGATGGAGGGTGCCCAGCATGTTTAGAAGGGTCCGGTTAAAACGTTCTGGTTGAGGTTCCCCCTGCGGGTGATAAAGGGTGGTTCTTGACTTCCGCACCCCCCCACAGAGAGAGCATTTTTTTGATTAGCCTACTTTCAAAGTCTCTGCCTTGGTCAGAGTGGATCTGCTGGGAGGGCACTATAGTGGACAAAGAATTTTTCCACTAGTACCTTGGCCACAGTAGAGGCTTTTTGATCTTTAGTTGGAAAAGCTTGTGCACACCGTGTGAAATGATCCGTAACCACTAACACAGTGCCAATATTCCATTTATCAGGTTCTAAACACAAAAAATCTATGCAGATCAGTTCCCTGGGGGCACTGGTAGTGATATTGAAAAGGGGGGCAGCCCTCTGAGGCAGGGCTTTTCTTTGGAGGCAACGACTACAGGTCTTTATGTGGTGCTCAACATTGGCCCCCATCTTGGGCCAGTAGAATCGAGATTGTACCAGGTCGAGAGCCCTGTCAATACTGAGGTGCCCCATGTGATTGTGGAGGGACCTCCGTACCAAGTGTTTAAAGGCCGTGGGCATGACCAATTGTTGCTTGTCTACTTGACCACTACGATCCACTGTCTCTCTGTATAACAACTGACTGAGTAACTTCAACCTGGGGCCTTCTTTAAACAATAGAGCAGTTCGCAAGTCAGGGGAATGCAACTTAGACACATCTTTCCCAGCAAGCAGGGCATTAAGTGCGGGTTGAATCATAGGATCTTGGGATTGAGTCCACTGAATACTGTCATTGTCAAGTTGAGGTAGTGCATTAATATCTAGAGCAGAGAAATGGCAATAGGCAGCCGGTATGCAGGTATCAGGAGGGCCCAAGCAATCTACTAGACAGTCCACTGTGTCCGCAGACATCTGTTCATCTCTGTCAAACTTTTGGCACAATGCTCAGATATCAGGTTCAGACAGCCTGACCCAATCACTCTTGGAAGTGGGCCTTCGTGACAGGGCATCAGCATCAATATGGTTCAGTCTCAATCTGTATTCAACAGCATAATCATGGGTTGATAAGGCAGAGAGCCACCGGTGCCCAGTGGCGTCTAACTTAGCTGAAGTCTGTACATAGGTCCACAGGTTATTGTCAGTCTTTACCAATATCTTTGCCCCATTGAGGTACTCATGAAACTGATCAATGATGGCCCATTTTAGGGCAAGGAACTCCAGCTTGTGCACAGGATAGTTTCGCTCCGATGGGGTCAGACTCCTGCTGGCGAAAGCGACCGGTCTCAAACCATCCTCATGGTCTTAATACAGCACAGCTCCTTGGCCCTGCAGACTAGCATCCGTATGCAGCACGTAGGGCTTGGTAGGGTCAGCATAGGTGAGGATGGGGGCATGGGTGAGCTGGTATATGACTTTGTGGAAGGCTGCTTCACATTTGGGTGTGCAGCAGGGCCTGAAAGGGTCACCTGTGCATAAGTACACTTTCTCTGGTTCTTTGACAGCCCCTTTCTTGTACTTATGGTTGTTAGGGAAGTAACCCTAGGTAAGATTCAGGAGTGGGCGAATCACCTTTGAATAGTCTTTTATGAACCTGCGGTAGTAGCCACAGAACCCCAGAAAACATTGTAGTTCTTTCAAGTTATGGGGCTGGGGCCAAGTAGTCAATGTCTCAACCTTACTGGGATCGGTCTCTATTCCTTCTGCAGAAATTATGTGCCCCACACACTTCATGGAGGTTTGAAAAAACTGGCACTTGTCGATGGACAACTTGAGGCTGAAGTCTTCCAATTGGTCCAGCACTTTAAACAGTCGGGTCTCATGCTCCTCTAATATGCATCCAAACACAATGACATCATCTAGGTACACTAGACATTCCAGCAGGTTCATATCTCCCACCGCACATTCCATCAGTCGCTGAAAGGTGGCTGGGATACCCGAAATCCCGTGGCATTCTCAGGAATTCATAGAACCCCAAAGGACAGATGAGGGCTGTTTTCTCACGGTCCTCCGGGGCCATCAGAATCTGGTAATATCCGCTGCGAAGATCCAATACTGAGAACCATTTGCTCCCATTCAAGCAAACCAGGGTATCTTGTATACGGGACTTGGTGTATTGATCTGGGATGGTCCGCCGGTTCAGGGTTCGATTATCAACACACTTCCTCACCAACCCATTCTTCTTATGCACAACCACAATGGGAGAGGCATATGGGCTTCTTGATTCTTGTATCATGCCAGCAATGAGCATTTCCTGCAGTTGTCTCCTCACATCATCTATGTCCGCTGGGCAAGGCGTCGGGATCTCTCTCGAAATGGCCGGTCATCATGCAGGCATATATGATGCTCTGCACCCTGGACACACCCCACATCCCATTCCTTTAACAAAAACACATGGTCTCTCTGGGCGAGTTTCTTGCTAATCCTAGCCTTCCATTCAGCTGGCAGTGGGGAATCACCAAAGTCAAATAAGTCCGGGGTCACTCTCTCCTTTTGGCCAAAGTACTTGTTATTGGGTAATACTGCAGTGTCTGCACAGTGTACTGTAGCTAGAGTGCACCCTCTGTTCACCAGGACCTCCCAATCTGACACATTTCGAATCTGGACCATCACTCGTCATGCATAGGCATGGGCACAGGCAGGCAAGATGCTGGGTTTAACCAATAATCCTTCTGGCAACTTTCCATCACCTGGTGCATCCAACATTAATATTTTGTTCTTTACGTTTCTCTTAGGTGGACTTCTCCATGGATTGTGCACTTGGTGTTGGGGGCCAATACCAAGGAGTCAGTTTCCTTTTTCCACACTATCCCCAATGGCTTATCTGGGTCCTCTTCATTGGGTTTCTGTTGTAAGTCGTATGCCCTTTTTATTAAGGCTGGAATTCTTAGGGCCTGCCCAATCAGTTGCCCTTGTTTCTCATGGCAGAGTTGTGCTAGTCTCCCAAACATGTGGGCGTTTGTTCCAATTAACAGGGGAACCCCATCATACAGTCCAGTGTGGGGGGGGGGACACCAGGGCCGGTGTCTCTACTTGCTCCTCTACAGCAGTTACAGTTGCAGGAAAAAGATAACCAGAGGCGGACATATCCTAGGTAGGGATAAGACTTGTCACTCAGCCCCCATTCATGTAGGCCTTCCAGGGATTGTAATGGCACATCAGATAAGTGTTTGTCATACCAGTCCTGAAACACAATGGTCACTTGCGACCCACTGTCAAGCACAGCCTGAGTAGGAATACTGTTCACAGTCACAGTAGTCTTCATTGAAGGGCCCACTATTTTGGATCAGTCTGGAGGGACAACAGCAGGGGCCTGGACAGACGATTTAGCCACAGAGGGGTTTGAGTTAGGATGGCTGAAGCCTTCACTGTGGTCATTTCGTGCACCCCTTGACCACTGACTGGTTTTCTGCAGTTCTCCTTGAAGCCGGTTCACCACTTTCTCTAAGTCCTTCTGAGACCATCATTCCCTGTTTATATGGCTATCCTTGCCGCAGTTGTGACAAATGACAGGCTCTCGGGGCATTGTTGGGGAAAACATAGTAGGGGATGCTGGAGCATTGATGGGAGGTTATGATCTGACTTCTGCTGGTAGTGTACCATGTCTCAAAAGTTCCTTTAGGGTGACAGTCAATTCCTTGAGCTCAGCCGAGAAGCCACCCTCAATAGAGGATGCCTGAGGGTGCACTCCCCACCCCATAACAGTCACGTCCTGACAGGGGCCAGGGTCTCTGTCAGCAGGGGATACCTCATTGAACGCACACAGTTGTACTTTTCTGACTTCCTTCAGCAACTCCTCCCCCCACCGTTTAGCCCACTGCAGGACACTCGTAGTGGTCTCCATTTCGGAAGGGCCTTCCGGTGCCATGTTCACTTGGGCTGCACTCACCCCATAATTACAATCTCCCTCTTCACCTTCTACCTCCCGGAGTTCTTTTATCAAGTCACAGTAGTCAGGTGGGTTACTTCTCCTATCCTGGAGCCTTAACTGGATGATCTGCCAATTAGAATGCTTGGCATGTTGCAGTATGTGCCCCAATCTCACACAGTTCAAATCACTGGTGGCTACCCCACCTTTCCGGTAAGCTTTCTGCAGAACTCTTTCTAGGTGAGTAACATACATAGACCAACTTTCCCCCTTCCATTGTTTGGTACCTTGTAATTTCCACATCAAACTCTCCCCTGTCTAAGTGCTCCCAAAATTGCCTTCAAGTACAGATAGGTACTTCTGGGCAGAAGTATCAGGGTTCGTGTACCTCAAAAATTTAATGGCTTCAAGGGTGGAGCCCCTCAAACTTTCTTATGATTCTTTTCCACTTCTCAGCCTCTGCACACTGCCACTCAGGTACCAAGGGGGCAACATAGTTGATCCAGGCCTCCCAGTCATCCTCCCCCCCGGGGGGTGGGGAGGGTGCCCGAGAAGATTCTCAGCCTCGGTTGGAGTCATGTCTAATGGAAGGTACAGATATAGGGGCCAGTATTGGCATGGGTACAGAAGGCTGGGCAGTAACAAGCGCTGGAGTGGGAGGGGTGTTGGGGAAGGAACACCCCCAGGTGACAGGAATAGTTTCTTAAATTCTATATGGTTTTCCCTTCCTCTAGCAACAACTTAGCAAATTTCTCCTCAAAAGCATCAGATAATGGTGGGAGCTCATCCTCCCCAGGGTCTATACTGTCTTTTGTTATCACTCTCCAGGCGGCTAGGACCCCTTCTGAGGCAATAGTCTGTGGCACTTTAGCGTTGTCCATGAGGTTACTACACTCTACCAGGGTTATGAAAGTTTGGGCGATCAAATCAGCTTGTCGACCCAGTACCACAGGGTTTTTTAAACATTCAACTTTGGAGAGTGTTCCCTCTACAGTGTTATTACTGGTAGCCAGGGGAATATCCTGTATAAGCAGAGCATTTTGAGGGTCAATCTCCTGCCCAGTACACCACCCCACCAACTGCTGTACAGCTATTTCTACTGGGGTAGCCATTAATCTTTAAGAATAATTCATAATTTTTGGCCACTGGAAGGCACAAAATCCCAGCGGTGAGCCTCCAAGATGTAACCCCTAGGTGGCGCTATTCCAAGGGCTACTACCCCTGCCTGCTTGGCTAGCAGCAGGTTAAGGGGCCTGGGTAATGAAATGGGTGCCTCCACACGGAGGTCAGGGTTGTTAGTGGTCAAGCTAACCTGGGCACAGCCCTCCGGGACACTGTAACCCCCCCCTTTCCCTTGTAGTGGCCTGAACAATATGCAATAATTACTTTCACAATGACTGTTATTCACCAGGCAATTACCCACACTGTTTGCACTTACCATCAGGGCTGTTTCCTCTAGCGTGACCCTGGGGACTCCCCGTAAAACAAGGTTAAGCACAGCAAATAGCAACAGTACAATACTTTTGGCACAAACTGGAACCACAGTCAGGTTAAATGCAAACAAAGTTAAATCTGATTTATTCAGGGGACTTGAACAAGGGAGGGGCATAATCAGGTTGATTTGCTTAAAAGCTATATTAATCAGACAGTTATGCATGCAGTTCAGAGTCCCTACACAGTCACACACTCTGGGTACCCAGGTAGGAAAATGGTGGGCTAGCCAGGAACGTTGCAGCTGGTTGGGACGCTGTGATGGAAGAGAGCAACATGCACAACACACATTATTTGTAATCCGGCGCTGGAGGGCTCAGTTCGTGAAAGAAAAAGCAACAAGATAATCGGATGACAACACTTTTAGATTTAGCTGTTGTTGCAGGGAGCTACCCTGATGTTTACTCACGATACCCAATACTGGACACAGGCAGGACAAAATTGAGAATGCAGGCTGTTGAGCTGGAGTGCCTGGAGAAGCAGGGCCCACACAAATTACCGAGCCATCGTTCCTGTTCAAGGCATTGAGAAGAGGGCTGATCCCCAGGCCGGTCTCTAGTCGATGACTTTCTCTGCATTGCAGGCATTCTGGCTGGGCCAGTGTAGCAGGGCCCAGGCAAATGGAAATGGATACGGATTCAGTCCGTGGAGCTGGATACAGCCTCCAGCAAGCAAAACACAATTCAGACACACAGTGGGGAACCAAATCACGACTCACTATAAGCACACAGCACATTCACATGTAAGAAAATTCCACTGTACCAGGCAAATGGCCCTCCGATCTCAATTACAGAGTCTCTGCACGATCCGGGAGTTCAGAGGTAGCTGGAAGTCCTGACAGGCCAATCGCATTCAGCAAATCTTCAGTCTTCTTCAGGTTAAAGCCTGGTCACAATTCAGTGGCTTAATTCACTCTCCAAATTCGGATTCGTGGAAGCACAAGTTCCCTCTCAGGGACAGCAGGCAGGCATGCAGGTCAAACTCAGGGCTTTCCCCAGTTCTCCCACGCAAATTCACTATGGATTGCTGCTTGAACTATCTCGAGCCGTTACTTCTTCACTTCTCAACTCAGATCTAACTGAAACTGCAAGCAGTGTGGGACTTTCCCCAAGATCCAAAAGGTTTGGTTGGCTGATCTGTCTGTCAGTCACAAGGGCTCCCCCTCCAGGTTATTTTAGGCGCCAAAAGCCCAAAACTACAATTCCTACAAGTTTTGGTCCCACCAAGCCCCAGTAGGCAGGCTCCATTTTAGAATCCCAAATGTAGTGATTGGCCCATTCTGACAGTCCAGGACCAAGATGATGGAAGCAAACAGAACTGTCCATGCTGCAAAGAAGGCAGGTTAGAACAAACTGCAATATTATTACTATGCTAACAAATGATCAGCAAACAAGTACATCTTCTAACAGAACTCCCTCTCAGATTAATTATGACTGCAATCCAGGCAGCTCTTAAAGAGACAGTACACAGAGGCTATACAGGCACTATCTGGCAATACATTTAAATTGCTAAAACACAGGACACCAGCCTGGCAGTGAGCATTTAAGCAAACTCAAGGAAGACTTTTCGGGAACCCTCATTTGTAGGGGGTTACATTTGCCACCATCAACCAGCGCACAGGATCGTAGCGGATTCTGCAGCTTCAGTCGACCGCCAATACTCACACTTGCTGCACTTTTTTATTTTCCTTTTCTTTCAGTAGTAAACATCGAATTTTCAGTGTTTCAGCCTTCAGGTTTATGTCTTCTCCACCATCCTCATCTTCCAACTGCTCCACTAAGTGTGCCTGTGGCAAACAAATTCCTGAAAAAGATGGCCACTCTTGTGCATTCTCTGTCTAGGACCCAGCCACGACACTGAAATCGGCCAGATTTGCCAGAAGTTTAACCAAGACACTCGGCGACATCGTCTTACAATTCTGAAGAGTCCTCTTCTCAAGCAGAAGCTGGTCACAATGGAAAGGTAGCTGCAGACCAGGAGCTCTTTGGCCATGCCAGCACTGTCTTCTGGGGCTTCTTCCTCTTCACAATGCTGGGAAAAATCTGATGGGAAGCACAAACATAGAGACAAACACTGGGACCAGTCTGCTTTCTGCTTGTAGTTGCCACACAAACCTTCAACTGCCTTGGGGTTGCCCTCCCGTGGGGGAACAGCTCAGCTTGCCCTGTCAGCCCTTTCTTCCTCTAGGCTACTGGTGGCACAGCTGCCCACCCTCATAGCTACTACTGGCAGCAGCTCTTCGGGGCAGGGGACTTCATCTCCAGCCCCTGAAGTTCAGGCCCTTTTCTTCCCTAGGTTCTCAGCCAGGAGGCTTGGCCAGTGTTGGTGCCTCTGGCGTTGGTTCCTTGACCGCCCTCCCCTTGGGTAAACATGTTTTTGCACCCACCACCATAGCTATCCACCTGGCCCACATGGCTCGATAACAGAATGTCCTCTGGGATCAGGCCAGGGATCTTGTGTAGGCTTTGTGGGAGGATCCCTCTAAGACGCAGCTCGCCCAGCTTCTTAGGTCAGGCTCTGACATTGGCAGTCACATTCTTAAGGCTGTCTGTGATGCTGTGGATGCTTTGGGTAGGGGAGCAGTAGCTGGTGTCTGCCTGAGGCACCATTTCTGGCTCTGGGTTTCTGGTTTTGCCACAGATGTGCAGTCCAGCATTTTGGATACCCATTTTCAGGGATCCATCCTCATTGGTGGAGATGTCCAGAACATGATCTCCACCCTTGAGGAGTCAGGGCGTGCTCTCTGGATGGTTCACTCGATGTACCACACTCAATCTTGGGTAGGTCAGCGCCCTTCCTTTCACCAACTTGCTTGCAAATACTCTCACCAGCCTACCAGAGGTCAGGGCAAGCACAAGGTGGCGTTGGTCCCCTCTGCCTCCAGAGCCCCTTGAGCACCTGCAGCAACCTTCCAGGCATCCGTCCCCACCTCTTGACTCCTTACCCAACCCCCCCAGCCAAGGTTTTTGGAGATGCTTTGAATTGCTTCACCAGGAAGGCATGCTGAGCAGCAAGTTGCTTGTCTCCTGGTGCGACCTGGGGGGTAGGGAACAATGGAATGGAATACAGAGAAATGTTACAGTGTTGGAATACAATTTGCTTACTTGCATACAATGAGAGCAGGAAGGATTACAGGTACATAACATTGGCTAACAATGCAACAGTTAAGTAGTGTAGATATGAAGACATATATAGCAAATTGGCAACAGTTGGTAACACTGGAACACATATAATAACTTGGCAACAGTATGTAACCCTAGATGGTAAGGTGATCCAATAGTAATTAGTAGCCATTAGTGTAACATAGATATTCAAGATTGGAGTAAAGCGAGGAAGAATGGAAGGAGGGAATGCAAAATTGCAGTGGGTAGGATGGAAGAAGGGAAGGAAATTTATGGAGAGACACAAACAGAACACAATTTTAGATGCATACAGAGAAGGTAGGATGGACTAAAATGCATATAAGAGGGGTATAGGGGTAGGTTATAAGTGCTTAGTTGAGTGTCGGGGTAGGACAGTGTTAGACTATGTTAACCAGAAAGGGGTTAGGAGGAGAGGTAGAGTGTGACAGGGTGATGAGAGAGAGATAGGTATTGTAGGTGGGGGCATCCAAGGGGGAATGGTGAGTTGAAATTCAACAGTGTCCTGTTAGCCCTACTGGTAGGACACCAGTTATAGGCAGTGAGAGTTATTTATATATAGTGATGTGAGAGAGGGGGGAGTTGGGGGAGGGAGTAGCAGAGGTCAACTATAGTGGAGGAGTAGCACCCCACCAGTGTGCTGGGTGACCCTGCCTGCACAAGGCAGTGACAGAGGGGGTGCAGTAAAAGGAGAAATAGGGGAAAGGGGGTAAAGTTGTTGCCCACCGTGCGCTACGGATCCTGCCTGCACAAGGCAGTGATCAAGCTCATGGGAGGGAGATATATTAAGGGTAGAGAAAGAAGGGGGAGGAACACTTTAGGAGGAGGGAGAGTAGGGGAATAGGAGGAGCATGATCAGAGGGAAATAGGAGTGGTGGGGAGTAGACATATAGTAATATGGGCTTAGGGGAGATGGCGGGGGATTAGGGAGGGTCATGGCAGGCACAGGAAGTTCTTGAGGGCAGAGTTAATGAAGTAGCAAGAGGATGAGTGGAGAATTTGAGGGGGAAGTGAATTCCAGATTTTTGGGAGGCAATAAGAATAACTCGATTGGCCAATAAGGGTGGAGCGGCATGGGACCACCAGAGTTTGTGAGTTGGTAGATCTTAGGGAGTGGGAAGGAGGGGTGTGGTTCTAAAGGCAGGGGAGAGATAGGGAAGTTCACCCAGCCAGTGCTTGGAGGTGAATTTTGCGCGGTGAGAGAGACGTCGATTTGTCAAGGAAGGGAAGGATAGGGCATGGTAGAGATCACAATGATGAGTGTGGAGGGAGCGTTAAGGGCAAAACAGCAAAAGGAGTTGAAGAGGGTATCTAGTCTGGCCAGGGAGGACTTAGGGGCAGCACCATAGGCGACGTCACAGTAGTCAAAAATAGGTAGGATCATCTTCTGGACAATCTCACTCCTAGCCATGGGTGGGATGCAGGCACGGTTCCTGAATAAGGCGCCGAGCTTGGAACACTATTTTTTCTGAATGGCATCGATATGACCAGAGAAGTTCAGGTGTTGGTCCAGCCAGACACCTAAATACCTGAAGGAGGATGTATCCTCGAGTAAAGTCCCATCGAGGGTGTGGAAGGAGGGTAGAGAGGGAAACCTGGTAAGTCTCTGCCTGGTGCCGAATGGAGACTGTTTTTTTGGCGTTGAGCGATAGTTGGTGGTTTGCAAATTAACACTGAACTTTGTCGAAGTCGTGCTGCAAGTTGGATGCAACCTCGGTGGGGCAGGAGCCAGATGCATACAGGACTGTATCATCAGCGTACATGTGAATGAAGGAGAAAGGAGAGCAGGTGGACAGGAGATCATTTAGAAAAATAGAGAATAGTATTGGGCCTAACACTGATCCCTGGGAGATGCCAGTTCTTATCAGGAGGGGTGGGGAAATTGCATCAGAGATCTTGACTGATTGGATTCTGCCAGTGAGGAATGTCTTGAACCAGTCTGTGGCTAAGGGGGATAGCCCAGCTGTTGATAGGGTGTCAAGGAGAAGGGAGTGGGAGACTGTGTCGAAGGCTTTGGCCAGATCGACAAAAATGGCCGAGGTGATTTGGCCATTGTCCATTCCCATGAGGATACAATCAGTGAGCCGAAGAAGGGAGGTGGTGGTGGTGGAGTGATTTTTCCTGAAGCCAGATTGATAAGGGGTGAAGAAGGAGGAGGAGTCATTGAGGTAAGCGGAGAGCTGGGAGAGGGCTAGGTGTTCCTGAAGTTTGGCAAAAGTAGGGAGAAGAGATATGGGGCGGTAGTTGCCAGGGGGAGGTGGGGTCTCCACCTCTGGGAAGGGGAAGGACCACTGCATGTTTCCATGGGGAAGGTACTGAGGTGGTTGAGAAAAAGAGGTTTAGTATAATAGAGAGTGGGTATGCGATGGCTGGGGCTGAGAGGGATAGTAGTTTAGGGTCAAGGCCATGCAGGGAAGAGCCTTTTGAAGGGTTGATCACTAGCAAGGCATTTAGGGTGTCATTTGGTGGGACAATGTAGCGAAGGATAAGGGGGAATCGGGGGGGTCATTCATAGGCAGGAAGGGGGAGAGGGAGGGGAATAGTTTGGGAGGGACTGAAGTAGCTCATCAGCACAAGTGGTGCAATAGGAGTTGAATTCAGTAGCTACTGCAACTGGATTGGCAACAAGGGTGGCGTTTTCCTAAGAATAGGGGTGGGTGGACAGGAATGGGGGTTAAAGAAGGTGTGGACCACTCTCCAGAACTTGGAGTGGGAGTTTATGCTTGTCGTGAAGGTAGATTTGAAGTACTCTGTTTTGGCTAGCCTTGTAGCCTGGGTGCAGGCATTACAGAGTTTTTGGTAGATAAGAAGGTAATTTGGAAGCTGGGAGACTTTGTGCCGTTTCCAGGCCTGATCTCTGGCTCTGTGGCAGACTAGTAATTCAGGGGTAATCCAGGGGAGGTGATGACCTCTAACCCTTGTTTGTTTAGGGGTACGAAGGCATTCCAATTTGCTAGGAAGATGTCTTTAAAATAGATTAGGGCTTTATCAACTGAGGAGGTGCTTGCTAGAGGGGACCAGTCTAAGAGGGCAAGACTATGCAGGAGAGGTTTCAATTCCAGGGATTTATAGGTCCATATTTGTAGAGTTTTATGTGGGGATTTAGGGCTGTGAACTTTTCTGACCTGGAAAACCAGGTTCTGGTTGCCGAGAGCATCCGGAAGGATGCCGGAGGTGATGATTTTATGGGGTTGGGAAGTTAGGGCCCAGTCAAGTAGGGAATGGTTTTGGGTCTTGTGATTAGGGCGGGTGGGTTCTGTAATTAGTTGTATGAGGTTGAGGACACTGATAGCATTTCTTAGCCCTCCCCTAGCTTGGTCTGCTTTCAGTTTATTTAGGCTAGCCCTTGGCTTCTTCCCTTGCCAAATGAATTTAGAACACTCTTTTTCAAATTCTTTTATGTCTTTCCCTGTTAGCCCTATGGGCAGCATCTGTAGTGGGTATAACACTCTAGGAAGAATGTTCATCTTAAGTAGATTAATACGTCCCAGCCATGATGTGGGCAAGGTCCTCCATCTACCCAAGTCCTCTCTCACTGACCTCAGTAGTGGACTATAGTTTAATTTGTATAGTGATCGGAGGTCCCTTCCTATTTTAACCCCCAGGTAAGTAAAGTATGAACCTACCCTCCGCAGGCCCCAAGTATTTCCTCCTTCACCCCCCTTTTCTCCTAGAAACATAGTTTCAGACTTTCCCAAATTCAATTTGTATCCAGAGAACATAGCAAAATGTGAGATAACCTCCAGCAGAGCCGGCATGGACTAAGGAAGCTTCATCAGATATAGCATCATATCATCAGCATACAATGTAATTTTATGCTGCCTTCCACTTTTCCCTTTCACCCCGTATATTCTTGGGTCTTCTCTGATAGTTATGGCCAGTGGTTCTACCGCCAATGCAAATAGCAAAGGGGAGAGAGGGCATCCCCGCCTCGTCCCCCTATGCAGTGTAAATTGTTCTGACAGGTTCCCATTGACCAGCACTGCAGCTTTAGGTGCCCGATATAATGCCCCCTCCATTCTAATATAGTTCTTTCCCAGTCCGAATCGTTCTAATATTTCAAACAGGTGTGGCCATTCAATCCTGTCGAACCCTTTTTCAGCGTCCATGGACAGTACGGCCCCCCCCCGGTCTATTAGCTTGCTCTAGGACGTTAAGGACCTTTCTGATGTTATGATAGGAATGCCTCCCCTTTATAAACCCAGTTTGATCCGGGTGGATCAGGTCGGGAAGGATGCCCTCCAATCTGGTGGCCAGAATTTTAGCATATACCTTGGCATCACAATTTAGAAGGGATATGGGTCTATATGATGCACATTCTATTAGATCTTTATTTGGTTTTGGGATCACACACACCATAGCATTGCCACATGTTGCAGGCAAGTCACCGCTCTCTCTTCCCTCCCTGAATAGTTCCCACATAACCTCCCTTATATCTTCCTTTAGTAATCTGTAGTATTCTGCGGGCAGCCCGTCCGGGCCACAGGCTTTCCCAGGTTTCAGTGCATTAATAGCTAGGGTAATTTCCTCTTTGGTAATCTCCTTGTCTAACATCTCTTGTTGCTGTTTTGTTATTTGGGGCAACTGGTACTTACCCAGAAATTCTCGCATACCTCCTTCCTTTCCTTCCCCACCTGTTCTATACAAAGCTTCATAATATTCCTTAAATATCTCTCTTATCTCTTCATATTTAGTAGCAACCTGCCCTCTTCTATTCTTAATATCCAAAATATGCACCTTGCCCTTTCTACCCTTCACAAGGTTTACCAACAATGGCCCCGGCTTGTTTCCCCATTCATATATCCTGTGTTTCAGATAGTATAGCTTCTTTCAAGCTTCATCCAACAAAAGGGTGTTTAATGTCTGTCTGGTTATCATCAACTCCTGCCTCATTTCCTCACCCCCTCTCCCCTTGTCACCCTCACCCCCTCTCCCCTTGCCACCCTCCCCTCTAATATCCTCAGCTTCTGCTGAAGGGCTTTCTGCTTTTCTAATCTATTCTTTCTATATTTTGCCATAAAGCCTATAATTGCCCCTCTCATATAAGCCTTACCAGCATCCCACAATATTTGTTTGGAAATGGCAGTCGGTGCATTTGTATCCTTAAAGAATTTAAATTGTTCTTTCAAATAATCCTGAAATTCCTGTGAGCTTAACATATAAGTAGGGAATCTCCATGTCTGTTTCCCCCCTCTCACTCGGAGACTGAAAGGACGCCACCACCCCTGCATGATCTGAAATCTGTTTAGGTCCATGTGCCACCTTTCTCAGCTTTTCATACCAACTCAGTGCTACATAAACATGATCAGTCCTCGACCATGTTTTGTGTGGATTGGAATAGAAAGTAAACTCCTTATCCTGCAGATACGCCGTTCTCCAGGCATCCACCATATTCAGTTCTGCTATCCCCTCCCTCCATTTTCTAATACATGGGTCTCTGTGTCCCTTCCCCTCCCCTCCGAGTGATCGAGGGTAGCATCAGGCGTACAGTTAAAGTCCCCCATAATTAAATTTTCAAATTGTTCTTTTACTGTATAAAATATATAAAATTCAGGTCTAAATTTGTTGGTGCGTATATACTCCCGAATGTGACCTTCACGCCATGGAGAGTCCCAGTATCAAAGACATATCTGCCCTCCCTTGGATCCATAAGTATTTTTGTAACCTGTAAAGGCAAATTTTTATGTATCAAGACCACCACCCCCTGCTTACGAGAGTTAAAAGAAGATGAATAGCAAGCTCCTACCCAGCCCCTTTTAAGTTTCCCTTGCTCCACCAACATCAGGTGCGTTTCCTGCAGGAAAGCTAGCTGCACTTGTACCCTTCTTAAAGCTGTCAGGAGAGCACTCCGCTTAATCAGGGAGGAGAGGCCTCGCACATTCCTGGATTGTACCACTAGATCATTTCTCACCATTGCCCCTTTTCATTTTTCCCTCTTCCCTTTCTTTTCCCAAACCTCCTCAAGCTCACCCTTCCCCTTACTAACAGTTTATGCTCCGACGTGGACTCTCCATCCATGGCCTCCACCATTACAGCAATCATATCAGTAGCTTTTAGTTCAGTGCAAAACCCTTTGCTCCTGTTTCTTTTTTGTGAACCCTGATTGCTCTTATCTCTACCCCTCCATACCCTAACCACCCCCTTTATTCCCCCTTTCCCAGCATTATTCATACTACTAAACTCTACATACCTTACCCTCTCCCACTATAAGCCCCCCGTCCCCCTCTTCGATCCTCTTTTACCACTCCTGCCATCTGCCATCATGGCTACACCTCCCATTCTTTGCTGATTGAGCAGCTACCTCCCCTCACCCCCCCAGACCATGTTACATATAGCAGATCGAAACCCGTCTCTTTTATGACATAATGAGGTACCATTTATGAAAAGAAAAACCCCAACATAACAATTGTAACTACAAGTTGCTTCAAGCAGGCTCCTAGCAGCCCGGCTTGACCCTCTGTTATTGTTGCCTGCGACCAATGCGTACCCCTCTCCCGTCACTTAACAACCCCCACAGTCCAGTTAATTTGTAGAACTTCGATTCTATGACTGGCCCAGTCTGGGGTCAGTAGAGTAGGCCGCATGACTAAAACAATATACACGCTAAGCTCAAGCCACCAAGCACTCCTCCCGGCCTACCTTGCAGGTAGCGCTGTCTGGATGTCTCTCCACGCTTCATCACCCTTCCTCCTCCACGCTTCCGTTGCTCCATCTAAGATTTTCATTAAGTCCCCATTCGGCCACCAATGTAGGCCAAGACAGCTGCAGCTCTCCCAGGTCCATGCACTTTAACAATGAACATTCAAAACAAAATTAAAACGTGGGGTATCACCCCCAACCAGAGAAACTGTCAGTGTCTCTAGTCCCTCTTACTCCTTCCATCAGGTCGCCGTCATCCTCAGCCTATTTTCTTTTTAAGCTCACTTATGAAGATGTTTGCCTTCTCCACCTCCCAAAACAAAAACACTGCTCCTTCGTGTTTTATCTTCAGGGTGGCTGGATAGATCATAAAGTGTTCCACCCGCATCTCTCTCAGCTGGGCCATCGCAGCACCAAATACTTGTCGTTTCTTGAGTAGCGTAGTCGAATAATCTTGTGTGACACGAATTCTCGACCCATTTATTTTGACTGGCTGATTAAGCTTGAAGGCTTTAATCACTGCTTCCCGATCCTGAAAATTATGATACTAGATCACGATGCTTCTGGGGGGCTGACCCGGTCCTGGCTTTGGTAGTACAGCTCTATGCGCCCTTTCAGTCTTGTGTTTTCCCCTTTAGGCTGCAACTTCAGCACTTTTGGTAGTTGTTCAGCACAGAACTTCATTATATCTGCTCCTTCTTGACCTTCAGGGAGCCCTCGTAGACGCAAGTTAGTGCGCCGAAAATAATTTTCCTGATAATCGAGGGCCTCCCTGAGGTCCTCCAGCTCCCTCTCCAGCGCAACTATCTTCTCTGGCAACGGTTGCACCGCATTCTCCACTCTAGATGTACGATCGTCCACCTCTGTCAGCCTTTCCCCATGTGCTGCTGTTCTTTCAGCTATTTCTTGCAGCTTCGCCTCTATTTTGTTCTCTAACTTTTCCAGACGGGGATTCAGAGCAGCCAAGACCTGTGTCGTCACCTCCCGCCCCAGTACTGTTAGCTCTGCCGCCGAGAAGGATATTGGGCCTGTGACTTCTGGCGTGGGCCCAGTCGGCTGCTTCTTTGGATTTTTTCCGGCGTTTCTTGTGGGTTTTCCCAGCATACTAGTAAGGTAATCATCCATCATTGTGCAGCATGAACCACTTATATATCAATATTCGACGGTTCTAACCTGTACTTTAGTAAAAAAAATGGTTTATTTTGATCTCCCGGGTGCAGAGCTCAAGGAGTTTATTTATTTATTTATTTATTTAGTTTTTGTTGACCGGGTAAGTGCACTAGACAAATCCTGCCTATTTTCAGGCACGACCCAGGGAAGGGGGATACTGATGAATGCCAACTGACCTTGAACCAGATTAAACTGTTGGTGGTATTTTTAGTGAATGAGGGAAATTTGGCCAGGACACCAGGGAAATTCCCCTACTCTGCTTCCTGTGAGCAGAGGGGACCCTTTTGCTGGTGACTCCAAGATGGCTGCTGTTCCAGATCCTGGTGGAGGTGGTGGAAATCCTGCGGAAGGCAGGGGAGCTATCCTTACTGATATGGAGACTGAGAATGGAGTGGTGAAGAGTTCTGCTGTATGCACACCGCGGGAGCACTTTCAAGAAAGCCGCGGAGAATATCGCGCTATGGGAGAGGCAAAAGCCATAACAAAATACAACACAGAGCTTACGGATGCTGTTGCAGTTCAGAATCAGGAAGTTGGTGGCCCGGATGATTTGCAGGACGGCAAGCGGTGCACAGAACCTCCGATTGTGGAGGAGGAGGGTTTGCTAGTTCCTGGTGCGGCTAGGATGCCTTTCCAACCAGAGGAGGAGCATGGAGCTACGCGGAAGTCACAGGCGACATTGGAGGGCTTTCCAGCAAGGGACTGGAGCAAGGAGACCGCCCTGCTTGATGCAGGCTGGATGAGAAAAGATGGTAAATGGATTCCAGATGCTGAATGGCTCACTTTTTCACCAGAGGGCATGGCTGCTCAGGAGTCTCCAGGGCCAGTGCAACCTCATGAGGTGCAGATGGAGGCAGGTAGTGCTGCTGGTGGTGAGCCTTTTTTTCATGTTGGGGCAGACTCTGGGGCTGCTTCTGGGTCATCGGGTGCCCCCTCTTCCTCCCCTCAGAGGGAAAAATTTAATAAAGGTCCTCGCTTTTCGGACCTATTTCGTAACAATCATTTGGAACAAGCCCCCAGACGGGACGCTGTCCGCCTTAGGGACGGGGGGGCTTCCGGAATCACCTGACCGTTTCTTCGTGGCCCGCAGGCTACTCAAGGGATCGATGAATTTCCAAGCATCAGATATCTATGCCCTTATTAACATTCAAGGGGAAGAAACATTTGATATCTGTTTCAAATCCTTTGCAGGACTTGATAAAGTTTGGCAAAAATATGATTCCCTCAAAACAACCCCTCTGTGGACTCCGTTTTGGGCAATTCCTATTACAAAACCACTGTTTAAAACTGTTCACATTATGTTTAGAAATGAAGGGGTAAATGTGGGGGATATTTTGTATTGACTTGAAAGTAAATGTACTGTCCTGGGTACTCCTGAACCTGTCATTGATGGGGAGGGCATTTGAACAGGTGGTTGGAGGTTTAAAATAAAAGTGCGTATTGTGGGGGATTTGGTACAATATATTCCAAACAGTTTTTTCCTGGGTAGGGATCGAGGTGTCTGCTTTACTCTGGTCAACCCAAGGCATGTTACAAATGGAAGCTTACGTACCTTAGCAGTGCTTGTGACAAAATCAAATGTGCCTTATGTGGGGAACTAGATCATGACAGTTATACATGTCGCAATGTTTTTCACTTAATTTGTGTGATACCCAGTGTCATGCATATCATCAATATCCATATGCTGGCCAGAACAATTCTGGTGAGTTAGATAAAGAAACCTGGATTTCGGATGCACAAGGCCACTTTAGGCCAACTACAGAGAGCGGCCTTCACTGACCCAGTCCTCCTGGTCCAGACCACATGGGTTCGCCTCCCCTCACGGAGACACATCTGACTCTTCGGTATACCTCCTGTTGTTGTCCACCCACAGGAAGGTCAGGAGTGCATTGACCCTCTGGTGCTCGTAACTGCCCCCCATCTGCCCCGGAGTTTCAGGCGCCTCATCCAAAGCAGAGTGACATGATCCTATGCCAAAAGCTTGTTTTACGCCCCTTACTACTACATAATACTTTTCAGGTTCTGCAGGCTGTAGAAGGAGACTCTGAATCTGATTTATCATTTGCCTCAGGGGTCTTATCTAGGATGGAGTGTGATGAGGAGGGAGGACCCGAATTCTTGGCATCTAAAAAGAAGTTGGGATGAAAACGAAAAAAAGACAAAACTTAGTTAATGCGCACTGGCTTTTTTGTCAATAGCTTCCTTGAATTCTTGTAGCCTCAAGAATTCAAAAAACGTCTAGGGCTTTTGCACTTTTGTAAAACCTTACCTGCAGATATTATTTTTCTGCAGGAGTCACATTTTTCTACCCTTACTGATGTTAATTACACCAAAAAATTGTGGCATGCAGGACCCTCTTTTTGGTCCTTTGGCTCAGACGTTGCAGATGGAGTAGGGGTATTATTTTGTCATCCTTTCGTTCAAGTTACTGGCTTGGTTGACATAGTCCCTGGGCGGGCCCTACTCCTAGACTGTGTTTGCCGAGGGTTTTTTCTCCAGGTCATTAATGTTTATGCACCTCAGGTTAAATCAGCCAGGGTTGCTTTATTTTCTGACATACAACAATATTTGTCTACCCCTAGGCATGTCATTCTTGGGGATTTCAATTGTGGATTGGATATTAAATTTAAAGATCACCGCAGTGTAAGATATATTGTGATTCTCATGCCTTGTTTAAATTATTGTAGCGGCATCCTTGACAGATGTTTATAGAACAGTAAATTCGAATCCAGGATTCACTTATAAGCGTGGTAATCTTGCAACACGGATTGATTTTATTTTTCTTCCAGATTTTTGTTACCTTATTCTTTTTTGGGCCCCATGTGAATTCTCGGATCATTTCTTGTTACAAGCAAAATTTTCTTTAACTAAGATTCCACTGGCTTTTCCGACCTTGCCGGCTAGGTGGAAACTAAACCCAACAATCCTTGCCACTGAGCGCTATCAGATATGTTTATTTCAGGCTTTTGATAATCGGTGTTCAGTAGCTGAGATGTATGATTCCTTGGGGGATTGGTGGATGGACACTAAAATGGAATTTCGACGGGCCTCAAAAAAGCATCATTGTGCTACCCAGTCCGCAGATTACCTTGACTATTTAAAACTCAGAGCACAGTTCTATAAACTACTGTTACGGTCTTCAGTTTCTGATGATTTTGCTAAAAAACTATTGGCTATACTTAGACAAAGTATGGGGAATTACCATTATGGCAAGGCATGCAAAATTCATGAAGATTTATCCTATGGGCTTAAGTCTCCGCCAAGTTCAGAGCCTTATTCAGCATGTAAACAAGCTTTGGATAGTAAACTTATGGAGGGTCTTTATGATTTTCAAGGGGTTCTACGCACTGCAGACACTGACATGCTACATATAGCAGGGAACTTTTTGCGATCCCAACATGGTACAGTTTTTCAGTCCACCATTTTATGGGAGGATTTGTTTACTTTTCATCCACCTACCATAACTACCTCTGACTCTTTTATTCTAGATGCTCCAATAACACTAGCCGTGGTTAAATCAGAAATAGTGCACTTAAAATCCGGAATATCACCTGGTCCAGATGGTTTAATTAATGAACTATTCAAGCTCATGGCAGATGACATCAGTGTCATACTGACTTCAGTTTTTAATGAGATTCTGGGTTCTTCACGGATACCGGCTGTTTTTTTGGATGCTTTTGATGTTTTTTTTATTTAAAAAAGGGGTTAAGCACCGTATTGAGAATTGGAGACCAATCTGTTTATTAAATACAGATTACAAAATTTTTTCGGCCATCCTGTGTCATCGGCTTCAACAGGTTGCTCCCTTTTTAGTACACCTGGTGCAAACATGTTCTATCGGGAGACATATTCAGCAGAATTTGACTCTATTACGAACGTCGTGAGTTTGGATGCTTAGGAAAACTTTCAGGGTATTTACTTTCTCTGGATCAGGCAAAAAGCCTTTGATAAGGTGGCACCACGGGTTTTATTCGATGTTCTCTGCGATATGGGTTTTCTGTTAAAACAAGAACCTGGGTGGCACTTTTATATAACAACGCTCACAACTTCCCAGTTGTAAATCGTTTGGTGGGGGAAGGGATTGATTTTTGTAGAGGAGTGCGCCAGGGTTGTCCACTCAGTCCCTTACTATATACCTTTGTTTTGGATCCTTTGGTTTGGGAAATCCTTCATCATCCACACATTCAAGGCTTAACTCCGTCTCTGGAGGTTCCACCTCAGTGTTTAGCGGTATATGCGGATGGTATGTGTTTCATGCTCAAGGATGTAACAGAAGGACTAGCCGCATTACATATAGTGGAACGTTTTGGTTGGATTTCAGGAACATCCGTAAATTATGAGAAAAGTGCTGGTTTTTTTTTAGGAAACGGGGTTTCTGTTTCCATGATTGGACAGATAACTGTTTCTTCGGGGCCCATCAAGATTCTAGGATTTTTTTTGGTTCTGGAGATTTAAATGATATTAATTGGCAATCAGGTATTGAAATAGGAGAAAAGAAAGTACAATTGTGGAAAAACTGGTCATTTTCTAAACAGAAATGTGTATTAATCATTACAAAATTTTTACTTCTCTTATTTCTTTATTTGAGTTCAGTTTTTCCTTTACCTAGGAATCAGGAGACCCGTTTGTATAGTATTTTTTTTCAAATGTTGTGGGGTAGCAGATTGAACCCAGTCAAATGGGATTTTACTTATCTTCCAATTAAGGCGGGAGGTCTAGGGATAATTAACCTGGTAGTCTTTTATTTTAATTTTTTTATTAAAACTATTTTTCAAGAACGGTCAACCGCAACCTGTCATCCATGGGATGCCTGGACTATGGCTTTTCTCCAGGATTTTTTTCTCAAAGTGGTCTACTTTAGCACCTATTGTGAAAATTAATTATAAAGTTCCCTCTTTTTTGCCAGTAGTGGTAACTAAGCTTCGTGCATGGAAGGTGGTTAAAGATGAGGTTTTTCGGCTTACTCAGAAAGGTCTTTATCAATATATAATGTCCCAGAATTTTTTTGTTCAGGTGGATTTTCCCAGGTGTAACCCCTCGAAAGTACCACTAGCTCTTAAAGTTCTCACGGATGGGAGGATCCCGGCTCGGATGTGGGATATTACATCGTTAAATTGCCATGGGACGCTTGGGGTTAAGGGGAATTTAAAACATAAAGCTTTAACAGAAAGAAACTGCATCCGCATTGAATGCATGGGTATAGAAGAAACCCAGACTCACTTTTTCCACAATTGTCCACACACAGTACAGTTTTGGTCTGCTTTGTCTGAGAAATTGGAGTGGGGAATAGCATGCCAGATTACATATGAATGTTTGGTTTTAGGAGAATATTCAGGATATTTTTCTTGTTTTCATCCCAGCACTCTTCATGTAATTTTTGCTTGTATCAAGTTTTATCTTTGGCAAGCACAATGTTCTTTTTCTATACAACATACCTGTATTTTACCTAGGGTAGTGATCAGTCAAATTGAGACGGCTTTACGGATACAGAAAGATTTTGAATACCGCCATATTCCAAGTTCATTATTTTTTGAATACTGGAAACAGGTTTATTGGATTTGAAATGTTTTGTTGTACTTATTTTTTCTTTTCTTTATTTATATTGCTTTGTTTTGTATCTGAAATTTGTATAGTGATGCTTTATTTCCAGTTTTACTTTCAGTTTGTTTCCACTGAGTATTTGTATTGATGGTTTTGGGTTTTTGCAATAAACAATTCCCCTACTCTTTTCGATAAGTGCCATGGGATCTTTAACATCCACCTGAACTACCACCAATCCAGGCAGATGGGACCTCGGTTTAATGTCTCATCTGAAAGACGGCACCTCAGAAGTTCAGCACCCCCTCATGCTGCACTACAGTGTCAGTACTGGGATATTAACCCAAGTGCCAGATGTGGGAACTGAACCCACAGCCCTCTGATCTCCCGGCCTCAGAGGTGAGTGTGCTACCTACTGAGTCATGTCCTGCTTCTTAGCTGCTCATTAGCACCCCCGGAGGTGTACATTTTAATGGAAGGAAAAGGAAGCACTGTAGGCATAGGTGCTGACTCCATGGGTGCTGAGGTGCTCAAGCACCCACAAAGTTGACTTAAGCACCCTCAATATTTTGAGGGAAGGCTGAAAAAAAGGATTACTAGGGAACCTGGTCATGGGAAAAATACTATCAATTGTCATTGAGCACCCACAGAGTTTCATTAACAGTGGCACTCTTGACTGTAGGTTTACAAAAGAACCCCAGAGCAAATGCCACTGATGTATGTGTTGTCCCGGATTATATTGGCCGGACAGCCACATTTTAAAGAAACCACAATTGCACATACCCCAATAATGCAAAGCATTATGGGAAACATATGCAAATCCCCATGATGGTACAGAAGGTGGCAGTACATGAAAAAGTAATGGCTGGCATATGTTCAGCCTTGGGATTATTTACACAGGTTTTTTTTTTTTTTTTTTTTTAGAAACAGGGTTTTTGTCCATGAGGTGATGTAAGTTATATTTAAGCAATGTGTTGATGTCAGGAAGTCAGGTGTAATGATAACGGACTGTTAGCAGAGAAAATGTGATAGTAACTTTCAGAGGGGGTCGCTTTAATAAGGGCAAAGTAGTTATGCTTGTGATAATGGGAATATTAGGAAAGTAAGAGGTCTATGCAGAAGTGAAGTACAAATATGCACAGTTTCATAAGTATGTGCTCAGCGTGTAGGCAAATGTGATATGCAGGTTTGTTTTAGAAATAGGTAAAAATTGTGATACATGCAATTGATAGAAAAAGAGATAATTACATAGACATGCAGGCTCTGTCCACACTACACTCGAAAAAGCTGTAATGGATTCAAACCGTTACAGTCTGTAAACATTACAGTGTGTCCACACTGCCAGTGAACAGTGTGGATAATGGTTTGAAAACATTACAGCCTGTCCAAACTGAGTGCTGAGTGCGACAGTGTGTGTAGTCTCAACCCTGTAGTAGCAGTGCATATCCCATGGTGCACTCGGTGATGACTGCTGCATTTTGAGATGCCCTCCTACATGTCCTATGGAGTACTGTGTATATGGCACAGTCATATTATGTAAATAACTATATTTCACTCTTATGAGACACACTTATGTTGTGGAGGTGACAGAGAGAGGTTCGAGGGAGGGAGATCTGTATGTTGGAATCGAGGGCTCGTCAGTGAGAGGGAGGAGTGAAGGGAGGGAGGGGAGAGAGGGAGACATGGCATCAGTTCTGCCAGTATTAGGGCACCTGGGCACAACAGACATTCATGTACTGCTGCTGTATGGCTGAAGGCAGACACTCTTCTACTGCCTTCAGTGTTCCCCACTGCTCCACTGTACACAGTGCCACACGTCTATTGTCCACCGTAGCAGTGCTCCATGATGCACTCCGGAGCTCCACTAATGTATGTGTTCACTACTGGCACTGCTCTGCAGGTAGTATTGCTGCCTCATCACACATGGGCAGGCAGGGTACTCCCAGCACTCGGCACAGTGAGAAGAGTAATCAAGGACAGTACACGGATACCATCAGGAGGTGGCTCTCGGGGAGGCAAGTGCAGACAGAGAGATAGGTTAGATGGGGACATGGGGGTACACCCGTGGGGGGTGCACATACAGCTGTCAGGTTACTGTGGTATGGAGGCATCCCAGTATTGCAGCCTACACCTGTGCTCCACACTGCCATCTGCATATGTCCTGGTAGCCTCCGATCTCCCTGCATCCAGTGAAACAGTGTTGCAATGTGTGCAGGTATAGTGGGAGACTGGAGGCTACATGGTGGATCATTTAGACACAATTGCAATTTAAAACTAATAAAGGTGCAAAGCTGTAAATAAGAGTGAAATAACCACACTGGTATGCACACCACAAAGTGGTTCTTGGAAGGATACAGATTGGGGATTGCTCAATTAAAGGAGTAGTCCACCCAGAATTTGCAAAAACATATATTATGCAGAGTGTTTTGATTTGTATGAAAAGTCCTAGTGTGTCCTTCCCTCTGTTTGCTGTTAGGGGTTTCTCCTAAATTAGACTGCTAGCTTTAGGGTAGTTTTATGACCCTTGGGGATCTCCATCACAACTAGGTTCATTGCCTTCTGCCTCCTACAATGCATCCTGTCTCACGTGACAGTGACGTAGCCAGACCCTTAGATTTAGAATATGCAGTGCTTTTTAAAATCAGTTCACAACAGCAGAGCTTTGTAACTGTTCTTATCCATTGAGCACAAATGGCAACATTTACAATTTAACAGATGCCTGAGAGCTACCTAACTGGGGTTTCTGTAAGGAAGCAGCTACTAAATAGCTCTAATTCACTATTTGTGTTTTTTGGGTGTGTCATGTCTAGCTAGCAGTAATATGTGTTTTCATTTTAAAATTTAATTTCATTGAATTACGCACAACAATAAAAAGCACAGAAATTGCCCCAGATCATCACTGCTATAATTAGGAAAAACTATACTAACATACTGAAATGCCAGCAGACTAGGCCTAACAGTCTTCCGTGTCTGCTTGTTTGGTCGTCCCTCACCCTGGGAGCTGACCTTGCTGCCCCCCTCACCCTCTCTGGCTTCTCCCTTCCCAGTCCATTTTTCTCACTGCACTGGACTTTGCTTCCAGAACCCTTCCCCTCTACCTGTCCCACCCCCTCCTGAACCCCTCCACTGTCTCTGCCTCCACCAGCCCCCTGGGCAGCACATTCCATGGCTCCACCACACTCTCAGTGAAGTAGCACCTCCTCCTTTCTCCCCTGAATCTCCCCCTCTCCAGCTTCCACTCATGCCGTCTAGTTGCCCCCCTTCCTTTGGAGCACCCTGACTGCTCCACCCCTATTAACCCCTTCATGTACCTGAAGACCTCTATCATGTCCCCCCAGTCCCTTCTCTCTTCCAATGTGTACATATTTAGCTCTTTGAGCCTCTCCCCATAGGTACTCTCCCCCAAGCCCCAGATCATTTTGATTGACCTCCTCTGGACCCTCTCCAGGAGTTCAATGTCCCTCTTTAAGTGTGGCCTCCAAAACTGCACACAGTACTCTAGGTGTGGCCTCACCAAGCAGTTATACAGAGGGAGTATCACTTCCCTCCTTCTGGAGGTGATCCCCCTAGCAGTGCATCCCAGCATCCTGTTGGCCTTGGCCACTGCCCTCCTACAAGTCTCCAAGTTGTTCATCCTGACATCCACCACCACCCCCATAGCAGTTTTCTTACAGAAAACTCACTCAGTTAGCTCTAAAGTATTTGCTAAACTGTAAATGTAGGTACCAGCATTCTTTTTTCCTTTTTTTTTTCCAGCAAGAGAGACACACTAAAGCTTGTTTACAGGTGTGACCTGGGAGCACAAGGAAGTTAAGTGATTTGCTCAGGGACACACAGTACGCATGTGGAAGCTGTGGGATTCAAACCCAGGATACCAGGTTTGCAGCTCAGAGCCTTAGACCACCGCACTATACTGCCTCCTCTATTCTAATAGGTAGAACTGTCAGTTAGTACTGATTTTGCTCTGTGACATGATTTTCACATTTTTTTTGTTTAACAAATGTGAAGTATCTTTTTAATAAAGTATAAAAATATGTATGTGCAAGTTATTTAGGCTGGCAAATATTTGTTTTATTTGAAAAAGTGGGATACACTAAATGTGTAGGGCAATGAACCACTGTAAAATGGGATCAAATGTGTAGCTGTAATAGTCACTGTCATCCATCCTGTTGTTTTCATGCTATACCAGATACAGGAGAAAAAGTGACTTTAAAGTATTTTGCAGTTTCTAGGCTGCAGCTTTGTACCATACACTTCATTTGTAAAAAAAATTAAAATCATGTCACAGACCAAAATCCATACTAAATGCTAGTTCTACCTACTAGAAAGCTGGTACCTACATTTATAGTTTAGCAAATACTTGAAATCTAACTGAGTGGGTTTTCTGTAAGAAAACAGAGCCTTAACTAATTATAGCGCTAATGATCTGGGCAATTTCTTTGCTTTTATGGTTGTGTATACTGTAGTTTGATGAAATTAAAAGTTTTAAAATTAAAACACTCGTGCAAGCTAGACCGGACACACAAAGAAAACAATAGTGAATTAGAGCTTGATTTAGTAGCAGTTTTCTTACAGAAACCCCAGTTAGCTAGCTCTCCGGTATCTGGTAATGGGCTAATTTAGGAAAAACTCATAATAGCAGACAGAGGGAAGGACACAATAAGACTTAACATATAAATCAAAACACTCTGCATAACATATGTTTTTGCAAATTCTGAGTGGACTACTCCTTTAAAACTGCTAGTTCAGTAAAAAATATACACTGCATCCTCTTGCTGTACTGACATGCTTCAGCTGATGCAAAATACAGAGTAAGGTGGGGGCAGGGTTGGAAGACAGGTCTGAATAACACCATATACCCACCAGGAGGAACTTTCCATCTCTTGGAATGTATTTGTGAAAATGTGTGACCAGGAGAGGAATGTAAGCTACTAAATGTGTAGTGCAATGAACCATTGTAAAATGGGATCAAATGTGTAGCTGAAATAGTCACTGTCATCCTGTTGTGTTCATGCTATACCACACACAGGAGAAAAAGTGACTTTAAAGTATTTTGCAGTTTCTAGGCTGCAGCTTCATACCATACACTTCATTTGTAGAAAAAAAAATGAAAATCATGTCACAGACCAAAATCAGTACTAAATGCTAGTTCTAACTAATAAAAAGTTGGTACCTGCATTTATAGTTTAGCAAATACTTGAAATCTAACTGAGTTGGGTTTCTGTAAGAAAACAGATAGAGTCTTAATTAATTATAGTGCTAATGATCTGGGCAATTTCTGTGCTTTTCTGGTTGTGTATAGTTTGATGAAATTAAAAGTGTTAAAATTAAAACACTCCTGCAAGCTAGACCGGACACACACACAAAACAAAAATAGTGAATTAGAGCTTGATTTAGTAGGGGTTTTCTTACAGAAACCCCAGTTAACTAGCTCTCTGGTATCTGCTAATAGGCTAATTTAGGAAAAACTCCTAATAGCAGACAGAGGGAGGGACACACTAGGACTTAACATACAAATCAAAACACTCTGCATAACATAGAGCAGTCAGTGTCAGTGGCTCAGTAGGTAGCACACTTGCCTCTGAGGCCGGGAGATCAGAGGGCTGTGGGTTCAGTTCCCACATCTGGCACTTGGGTTAATATCCCACTACTGACACTGTAGTGCAGCATGAGAGGGGTGCTGTACTTCTGAGGTGCCATCTTTCGGATGAGACGTTAAACCGAGGTCCCATCTGCCTGGATTGGTGGTAGTTCAGGTGGATGTTAAAGATCCCAGGGCACTTATCGAAAAGAGTAGGGGAATTTTTATTGAGAGGACTTACAGACAAATTCATACACATATTATACATATTTACACTATATACATGCCAGTAAATAATGTATTTTACATATTTCAGATTCTTTTTCAGTATACAACAATTCAGAAACTTAATGGTTATTAATCAGTACTTGTTTTCCCTTATCATGGTGGTTTAGCCCAGTGTTCACAATTAAGCCATAATAGTTTTCTTCTTTCCTCAGTACATCTCTTTGTATCTAATGCCTTCATTTTTTGTAATGAAATGCCAATATTCCTCTGCATTTCAATATATGATACCCATCTTTGTTGAGTTGCCCATAGACAACGTGACTACTGCCAAATATAATATCTTATTATTATGAATACTATTTGCAGTGTTTCAGGGAAATATTTACCCATACCCTTTTCCATTTGTCCATATATCAGAGAACCGTATGGTAAATTACTCAACATTGGCTCATTCCATTCCTTTGCTAGGTATTCCCAAAAACCTTGCACATAATCACATTTTATAAACAAATGTTCTTGTGTTTCCAATATTTGGGTACATGACTGTCTTAGGCAGTATCTGTCTTGTATCTGTTTATGTTTATTGTTATTTCTAACTCCTAATTTCCATGTAGACTGAGCCATGCCATGTCCCATGCAAAATCTGGTAAACGTTTGGACTTCAATATGTCCAGATTAAATTGTAGCTTCTGTTCTGGGCATTCTCCCAAGGAGATGTCTTCCCTATCCTCCATTTTGATCATATGTGAGTACAGCTCTTTCTTACCTTTCAGTAAGACCATTTCTTTTGTAATATTCCATTTTATTAAATTTTTCATTTGTTCTATCACATATTTTGGGACTGATGTGATTCTATATAATGCATTAGATTTTCTCCGGGCCCAATCTAGGGAACATAAATCAATCCATTCCCTTACTTGTTCTTTCCAAATTTTGACTCCAGGTCCTAGTGAACCCCCAAAATTGTATGTTATAAACAAGCTGAAATAGAAAATGGTGGGGTTCACCATCCCTAGGCCTTCTTCTTCTACTCCCCTATAGGTCACTGTTCTTTTTATAGGGTTTAATCTACTCCCCCACAATGCCTGAAAAAACACACTGTACATTGTTACTAATAAAGATGGTGGGGAGGGAAACTATAGCTTATGTATAAAAAATAGGGTATTAATAGAGTTTTATCAACATAACCCTTTTCTCTTTCCAATAGTTTGACCTTTCCATGTGTTTACTAGCCTTTGTGCTTTCGTTGTAGATTTGTCTCCCAGTTCAGTCTGGCCATATCTGGACTACCATAAGTTATTCCTAACAATGTGATTGTGCCTTCATCTATCTTAATCCTGGAATAAGTATTATTTTCTGGGACCTGGGTATCACCTAGTACCACCCTACACTTTTCTGCAAGTTAATTTTAGACCCTGAATAATCTGAGAATTTCTTATAGTGTTCCATCAAAACTCTTCATTTGTTGAAGGATCTATACATAATACCAGATCATCTGCATAAGCCAAATGTTTTATCATAGGAGCAGAAGGGCTCGTCCTTAAGCCTCTTATCCTTTTGTCATGCTCTATTCTCCTTAAGAAAACATCTATACAAAATACGTATAGCAAGGGGCTTAGTGGGCAGCCCTGCCTTACTCCTCTTTTTACACCAATATTTTTCCCTACCCATCCATTTATGTTTGGTGTTAATATAGCTTGGGTATATAACACTTTTATCCATCTTACAAATTCACTGGGTATCCCGTAGGCCCTAAGCACTTTATACATATAATGATGTGAAATCTTGTCAAATGCTTTTTCTTGATCAATTCCTATTATATACCCCTGTAATTCTTGCTTTTCTGCTTTATTCCCTTAACATAATGAGGTTATCAACTTGTCTTCTATTAGAGATTGCACAAGTCTGGCTAGGACTGATTAATTTATCTGCAATTAACATTAATCTGTTCAATAAAAGTTTGCTTAATATTTTAAAATCTGCATTCAACAAACTAATGGGTCTCCAGTTTTTCAGATCCTCTCTTTCCCCTTTTTTGAACAACAGTATTAATGTTGCTTGATACATGGATTTTGCTAAAATGCTATTATATACTATCACTAAGGCTGGTGTCAAATCTTCACTAAAGGTTTTGTAAAACTCTGCTCCTATTCCATCCGGCCCTGGGGCAGAGTCACTCTTAAGACCTGTTATTGCTGTTTTTATTTCTTCGCTTTGTATTGGGACTATCAAGTACTCACTTTCCTCTTCCTCAAGCTGTGGTAAGTTCTGTAACATGTCTTCCTCCTCCAGTGTTTGTGGAGCTGTCCCAAATGTCTCTAAAAAATGAAAGTTTACTGCTTGTAATATGTCTTCTAGTGAGGAGGTATTCTGACTGGATTTTAGTTTTAGTTTCTTTAAGATCCTATGATCTACTCTGTCTTTATATTCTTTATAGGGATCAATGGATCCCTTTTTCAAATTAGTGCTGAATCTTAGTTCCTGTTCTAGGGTCTTAGCTCTATCATATTGTAACATACACATCTGCTTTTTAACTTCTGAGATTTGATCGTCTAAATTCAGTCTCAAGGTTTCAGATTTTGGAATCAGGGTATGTAATTTTGCCCTTAATTGGAGGTATTTCAGATATCTAACATTTACATTGTCCCTTGTAATTTTCTGAAAAAATTGCTTCCATGATGTTTTTGTGTCCTCCTACCAGAGGGCAGCATTATCATACATTATTGCTGTAGAGAGTCTGGCTTGCCATTCTTGCCTCCAAATTTCCTGTACATGTTTATCAGATAAAATGGAGTTGTTCAACCTCCATAAGTTTTTCTTACATCTTGTAGTACCTTCCCAAGTTATTTTCACTGTTATTGATTTGTGGTCTGAAAATTCTCTAACCAGGAGCATAACACTTAAAATGGTTAAAATCTCTGAAGCAAAAACATAATCAATCCTAGTTGATAGGCTTCCTTCAAAAAGGTGTTTCTCCAGTTTGATGTTTAGATCTATATGAGTCAATCAATTTAGCATCTGAGATTATTTTATTCAGAGCTGTGGAGTCACAGAAGATCTTATCTGTCTTAAGCCCTCTGTCTGATTTCTTTAACCCATAATTAAAATCCAGCCCACAACAGTAATCTGGATGTGTGTAAATATATGGCTGTATTTTCTTGAATAAAGCTACTCTTAGGGCTTTAGTCTGGGGGCATAAATATTTATTACCGAAACCTTTCCTGATATAGGAAATATCTAACATTAGAGCCCTCCTGGGTCTATATCTACTAATTTTGCCACTTTAATGCTAGAGTTATTTAATAAAATTCCTACCCCTATCACATCTCTCTTGGCCTAAAGACCAAAAGGAAGAGCCTTTAGACCATTGTTTAGCAGCTAGCTGTAATTCAACATTTGTTTTAAAACGTGTATCTTGTAAACATATGATGTCACTCCCTTCTGAAGCTAAAGAATTCAAGACTGTAAGCATTTTTGCATTTCCTTTAATACTATTTACATTTATCAATGTAAGAGTAAGGGAATCCATGAATTACATATGTACTATCAGGAGAAGTACTACAACTGACTACAATCAGGAAGTTTTACTCCATCTCCTTCTCCTAGTCCTCTGGGAAATGTATCCCCCTTTCCCCCATATGTATCTGATGCGCTCTGTAGCACCTGCAGTTGTGGATGATGTGTCTGTTTGTTCCCCTTCAGTGTCTTCATCAGATTTTTCTGGTGCTATAACTGCATATTTATTTCCCTTTTTCCATGCTCCTCTGAGGGTTCTTTCTCTGTTATGTTTCCAGTGTTTTTTGTTTTCAATGTTTTGCCTGACCTATTTCTTTTCGTAGCTACTTTCCTATACTTGGTTTCTTGACTGGGAGGTGGGGGGGTGCATCCCTTTGTCTTCTATTTCAACAGCAGAAGTTGAAGCTTGAGCACAAGGCTGCTCTTCTGCCTGATTTCTAGTCTCAGAAATATCTTTACTACCTACTTCTGAGGACTTCTCCCCTTCAGCTGGTTTGGGAGTTTACTAGTTGACACAGGATCTTCTATATCCAAGACTTTATTAGCTTCTGCAGCTACTTTCTGGGCCTGCATTTGTTGGGCCTTATTGATTAGGCCATCTTGTGGGGGGGGCAGTCTTCCCGGTTATGGGAGGCCAACGGGCACTTCCCATAACCATGTCCTGTGTTTTCGCATAAATTACACTTGAAGAGATTTACACATGTGGGGGAAGTATGCCCATAATCCAGACAGTGACTGCATCTGGGAGTGTCGCAAGCTGAGCTTAAATGGGTACGGGAGCTACATTTAAAGCAAGATTTTGGCTGCCCCATGTAAAACAGAACCCCTCTATCCCTTCCCAAGAAGAAAGTATTTGGTAGATGCACTGGTCCATTGTTCGTAGTGTACAGTTTTACTTTTATTTTTCAGCCCCATTCCAAATCTGTTCACTGTCTAAAATGGGGCTGGCCTGTCGAGTAATTTCACATCTCTGCCTTAACCAGAAAAGGATATCTCTACATGGACTCCTCATTATGAAACATAATGGTGATGTACTTAATAGCTGGTTTTGTAAGAGGGATTGCCATGTAGGGGATCCACAAAGGGTTATTTTTCAATGTCTGGTATTGTGACCAGAATCTGTCAAGACTGGAAACTGTTTTAAAACTGACATCATAATTGCCATTCCCCAAATGTATTAAAGCAAAGATTTCTGATGAGAAAAAATGCATAGTACCTTTAAGCAACTGTTTAGCTATGTGCAACCTATCTGGAGATTCCTCTAAGCCTCCTTTAAATATTAACCTTACAGCATTTTTTCTAGGGGCTGGTTCCCCTTTATTTTGAAACAGGTCAGACAATCTAAACATGGGATCAAGCCAAACTTTTTCTTAGGGTCCTGTAAAATGTGCTCTGCAGGTCCCAGTCTATTAGATAGTTCATCTGGCTGTGGTGCTCCCTCTGTCCCTTGAATTGCAATCAGTTTTCTATCACACTTGTTATTTTCAATGTTGGGGCCCATATCAGATATACACTGAGTTTTAGTAGCAACATGAGAGGTGGAAGCTTCAGCTTTAAAGGTGTCTGCCTGGTATTTTTTTATTGTATCATCAGCAGGGTCAGGTTTCCAGTTCCCCTGTTTCATTTTGTAGCCAACCTGCACCTTTAAGTGCTCGAGCTGGAGACCAATCCTGCTGTAGTGCTAGTAAGTCAGCACTAGTCCTTTTAGCTTTCACCAGGGAAATTCTGTCCTCTGCAACATTTACAGGCTCTTATTCTGTTTGCATCAGATCTGCTTTTATTGCAGCTTCATGAGTATTTTGCACTTTCTGGACATTCAAAAGTCCCAGTCTACGTTTTGCTGGACGTGGAGGTTTAATGTTCTCTTCTTGTTTTACCCGGCTCTGGGCACACAGCACTACACTGTTTGTTACTGCCAGCCAGGAGAAAGTTTTTAGTTTTCTGGTTAGTTTCTGCTGTAGGTGCTTGAATACAGCCTGCTCCATCACCACTCAGCTGTAGTTCAGGTGAGTCATTTAGTTTTCCTGTCACAAAGCCAGTTTGCAAATTAGACGGTTCTTTCTGTAACACTTCTTTTTTTAATTTATACTGTTCTTCTGTTTACATTAATTTATTCATTAGTCTTTCCTTATCTGCTGACTGAGAACTAGTTGGTAAAGAATGTTCTACCTGGTCTGTATTCTCAGCATTTTCCACAATTTGAGACCAATCCATAGTATTCTCAAAAAAACTTACAGGAACATCAGTTTCTTCCTCAGACATGGATTGTAAATCCTTTTCAAGCTCTGGAAATAAAGGCTCAGATCAGATATGCCAACTTTTAGGAATCTTTGCGGGTGCTCATTACCAGTAGATAGTAATTTTCCTGCGACTAGGTTCCCTAGTAATCCTTTGTTGCAGGCTGCCCTCAAAAAATTGAGGGTGCTTATGTCAACTTTGTGGGTGCTTGAGCACCCAAGCACCCATGAAGTCGGCTCCTATGGCTCAGATGTTGGTTCTTTCTCCTCTGTCTTTCCTGCTTGCAATCCTCCTCCTCCTGGATCCATAGGAGCCGCCATCTTGGTCCCACAAGAAAATGGGTCCCCCCTGCTCACAGGAAGCAGAGTAGGGGAATTTCCCTGGTGTCCTGGCCAAATTTCCCTCATTCACTGAAAATACCACCAACAGCTTAATCTAGTTCAAGATCAGTTGGCATTCATCTGTATCCCCCTCCCCCGGGTTGTGCCTGAAAATAGGCAGGATTTGTCTAGTGCACTTACCCGGTCAACAAAAACTAAATAAATAAATATGTTTTTGCAAATTCTGAGTGTACTGTGGACTACTCCTTTAAAACTGCAAGCTCAGTAAAAAATATACATTGCAGCCTCTTGCTATACTGACCTGCTTCAGCTGATGCAAAATACAGAGTAAAGTGGTGGGGGCAGGGTTGGAGGACTGGTCTGAATAACACCATATACCCACCATGAGGGACTTTCCATCTCTTGGAATGTATTTGTGAAAATGTGTGACCAGGAGAGGAATGTAAACTGAGCCAATGCTGTTTAAACAAGTGCTGTATAGGGATGCAGTTTCAGGCTTTTCCTTCTGAAGCTTAAGCTCTGATGCCCCAGGCAGCTCTGATAGTCAGTTGTTCCAGCATGATAGATCCACCTCATATCCCTCCCACATGAACCAAAAAATAGGTGGTGTGGATCTTTAGGAGCTTCTTGGGTGGAGGTGGGGTGGGTCTTATTCCCCCCAAAAAACTAATTCTGCCTCCCACTACTCAGGTTCCAGTTCTTGTACCTCCCACTTAAGAAAGAAAATAGTGCACTGCAACCATTGACTAACACGAAAGTGTATTTATTTGAGGGCGGAAAACATTTCTTGGAGGAAGGTAAGACGGAGGAGACTATTTGCACCTTCAGTCAGTTCCACGGACAGAAAACATGACATCACTTCTTTTGTACATGCAAAATGTCTGCAGGCTCTGCCTATTGCAGCCGTAATAAAGGAAGGAGGTGGAGGGGGGGTGAATCACTAAGAAACCAGTTCAGGTTAGGCAAATGCTGATCTGCACTGATCAGTGTTTCTCTGCAGTCTTATGCCCTAGTCCAATGTTTTCAGCACTGGCTGTAGCGTTGGGCAGGAAACCAGTGTCAGTGCTCCAGGGCTGTCTGGAACCATTCAGGTCCCACAGCAATGGGTGCCAGGTATTCAATTAGAAAAAGGTGGAAAGCTCCAAATTCCCCTTCCCCTTGTCCTGTATCAGGGACCAGCCGTTACCTTGTGAGCCAAGGAGGAATGCAGGCAGCAGGCACCTTCTTACCCTGTCCTAGGTGGGCAGGTTGCTTGTGGAGGGGACCACGTAAGCAGTACCAGCCCAGTGGGTTCCGATCAGCCTGAGAGAGAGGAACAGAAGAGAGGGCAGTTATAAGCCTCAGTGGTGGTCAGGGGGAGGTTTCAGAACAGGGAGGGGTGAGAAAAATTAACAGTTGAAAAGGCTTGGGATGAAGGGGGGGGCTCTGTTGCAGACTCTGGTAAGGTGCCAGCAGCAAATTGCAACAGGGAGCTAAAACAAAGGGTGTTAAATGGGGCGTGTATCTGACCTGATCATTTGGTGCCAGAGTCAGGGGGAAGGTCTAGTAGCCAGACAGATTAGAAATGCAGAATCAGTCTTAAACTGTAAAATACAAGTGCAGAAATTGACATCAGTAATCTAATATGCAATGTAAACATTGTTCAACTTAAAATTAATTCAGAAAATGAACTCTACAGTCCATTTAAGAAAACCCTAGTGGCAGGATCACCATTAATAATACAAAAAATCACTAAGAAACCAGTTCAGGTTAGGCAAATGCTGATCTGCACTGTACAGCTCGCAGAACTGTGCAACTGAATGAACTGGGAAGCAAAATGATCAGGACTTCACTACGCAGCTGTTAAAGGAAGAAAAGTAAAAGGTCAGTGTTTCTCTGCAGTCTTATGCCCTAGTCCAATGACTTCAGCATTGGCTGCAGCGTTAGGCAGGAAACCAATGTCAGCACTCTGGGGCCATCTGGAACCATTCAGGTCCCACAGCAATGGGTGCCAGGTATTCAATTAGAAAAGGGAGGAAAGCTCCAAACTCCCCTTTCCCTTGTCCTGGATCTGGGACCAGCCGTTACCTTGTGAGCCAAGGAGGAGAGCGGGCAGCAGGCTTCTTCTCACCCTGTCCTGAGCTGGTGGGTTGCTTCTGGAGGGGACCACATCAGTGGTACCAGCCCAGTAGGCTTTGATCAGCCTGAGAGAGAGGAACAGAAGAGAGGGCAGTTATAAGCCTCAGTGATGGTCAGGGGGAGGCTTCAGAGCCATGAGGGATGAGAAAAAGTAACAGTTGAAAAGGCTTAGGATGAAGTGGGGGGGAGCTCTTTTACAGACTCTGGCAAGGTGCCAGCAGCAAATTGCAACTATATATATATATATTATTACCTTGTTTCTCTCTCTCTCTCTCTCTCTCTGTCTCTCTCTCTGTCTCTGTTGTACGCCACCTTTTCTCCATCTGGAACCCACAAGGCGCCTCTCCTCCCTTCCCATGTCTAGGGGTAAAATGATGGAACAGTCGCAAGGAAAGGGGAAGGCCCCTGCACAGTACTCAGCTCAGAGATACTTCAACATGGCATAACTAAAAACAGTACCTAACATATTGGGATTCAATTGGGTGATAGTTGGAACTCTGTCTTGGGTGCGGTGGTGTTTTCTTGAACTGGAGGTGCATCAGGCAATCTCTGTCAGGGGAAAAGTCATTAGGAACAACAACAATCAAGCAATTCATTTGGCATGGCACAAAGATTACTGTCCAGCCAGAAAATCCATTGCAGTCATTCAGAGTATATTCATTTGGACACAAAGTTCAGAAAACTCAAGCTACAAACTAATTTCTGCTCCATGGAGTGGTGGAACATTCAGTTACATGTCACTAGACAACAGTAGATGGCTGGTGCACCTCTTCGAGGGACCTGGGTCTCAAACCTGTATCCTTGCACATTTAAATTGGAGTCAAGAAGGCTCACATTGGTGATGGCAGGCAGGTTTCTAACTCTCATTCTCTCATATGGCCTTGGCTTGGAACATAAACTCCCCCACTATGGTGCCCTTGAGACAACACAGCTTGCAACCGAGGAACACATTTGGGACACAGTCCCTTCCTTCCTACAGCTGTGCGGGGGTCTGTTAGTTGGGTGTAGTTCTTTCCCATAGGTGGCCACGTACCAGGTGACACTCCCTCCTCACAGTCAGTGGACATAGCCTTACAGCACGTGCCCGAGCTGCCACTCCAGACCCTCCAGAACCCAGTCTTGCCACTTACCGGATCTGGACCTGCAGTGGCAGCCACCAACAAATCAGTCAGCCTTCCTCTCTATGGAGCCAGACGGGCTCCTCTCCTCACTCAGACTCTGACAGGACATTTGCAGATCTTTTGTCGCCCTCCCTGATGGATCAATAGGAGATTCCTTTACTTCTGTGGGACCGGAGTGACAGTCGGCCCACCCCAGCCTCGATTGGTGGCCCACTTCCTCATCCAGCCCTACAAGCACCAAATGTGTCCTCGCTTCATTGGCTTCCGCCATGAACTAATTCCCTTTCAAATGCTTTCTCCCACTGTATCCTCCTCTGCGCATGATGCCAGGGCCATGCCCACATTTCACATCCTGGCATCACACTGGGTCCCAATGCCAAGTGGGCATCTTAGTAACCCCCAAAATGGAGGGGGTGTTACATATATATATAAAAAAAAGGAGGACGTTCTCTTCCCTCTGTGGAGGAGGAAGAGGGAAGAGAGTAGACGGATTCCAAATAGGGAATGTTTTTCCTCCCCTGCTTCATAATAAGTCCTTGTCTTTTGGATAGCTGAGGCATGTAGTCCCTTACAGCTCAGCAAATACAGTCCATGGAGATGGAGGATGTAAATCAGACTCTGTCTGCATCTTTTTCAGCTACTACGTGACCAAAAATTATTGAGCAACATTGGGCAGGTGAGCATCAGAAGAAGTATCTTCCCAACCATGTCACGGATCTTCCTTTTTTAAAGGAAAGGTTTTCATGATTGAGCAGCTCCTCCACTGAAAGACAAGGCCATTTGTATTTCTGTAAAGAAACTGCCCTGCCTGTAGAAGGCTCTGGCTCTAGCAGTATTTTTTATGTCAAACGAGTGGACACCATGTGCAGGAGCATGTTCGCCTCTATCAGCACACAACAGTTGTATGTCTTATGCTTTTCCTTGGCCAGAGCCATCAACATATGGGTCACTACCCTGGCCAGTTTCATTCTGCCTCTCTGAAAGTGTGAGCCTTTTGCAATTCATGGCCATGGTTCCACCTATTCACTGGAGAATTTCGTGTCAGCCCACTCAGATTACTTCATTGTTTGTCAGCCATGAGGGACATGTGGCTTAGTCTCTGGGTCTGGTCAAGCTTCATAAGCTAAGCTGTTTAGCCTACCCTTGAGGGAGGCCTATGATTTGATCCTGCCCAGATAGTATTTTAAAAGATATGCAGTGAAAAGGGCTATCTCCAGTGTCAAACAGCGCAAGACTACCATAACCCAAGGGGTCAAGGTAACGGCTGGTGCAGACAGGTGTTTTTGGTTTGTTTGTTTTTTTTGTCGACTTCCCTGACCCCACCCCCACAGGGGCTCAGCTCCCACCCATGCTGCCTCCCCTATACCCAGGCTTACACCCCACGGGTGGGGCCATCAGGTGGGCACCCCCTTCCCAAGGTTAGTGATAATTTGCCCTGGCTTACCCCCCAGGGTGGAGCCACAAGAGCGGGGCCCCACCCGGCGTACACAGTAGGCAGTGGAGGCAGCGGAGCAGAGCTTCACACTTTGAGGGCCGGCATTTTGTAAGCTGTATCGGGGGCAGGGATGTGCAATGACAGCCAGCATCTGCCCCGCCCCCACTGATACGGCACTGGCACAGTGGTTTCCCGGCCTCCGCCAGGGGTCATAGCATGCTGGACACATAACCCCCTACCCCCCCAGAGAAGGAGAGCAGTCCCTAGGATGCTCAAATCTTCTCCTACAGCCGACCCTCCAATGTCCCGAGTCCGTTCCCAAACTTGGGTCGTCGGCATCGAGGACGGATGCCCTGCCTCTGCACCGGCAGGCTGGCCGTCTGGTGCAGACAGTTCCAAGGGGGTTCCATTCGTTTGGAATTTGGCTCCAGAGAATGGAGGAGCCTACTAAGGTAGCAAGGTTATAGTATCAGAGGAGCACTGGCCAGGCACCATGTAGGAGGCCCAGCACCAAAAGTCTGATGCCTCACAAGAAGGCATGTGGGCCATCCCTGACTCCTTTTCTTGGTGGAAGACTACAGGAGTTTTTTTCCTCAAGATGGGCCAGAACAATGTCAGATGCCTTATTAGGGGAATGCATTCTCCACCCCAGTTCTCAAGGATGTTGCAAAGGCCAGATGAAGTCAGGGATCCTGACCCCCTCATTCTTTCGGGGCCATAGTACAGGACCCACTAATCAAACAAAGTCGGGGGTCCTATTGGATTTATTTTATACTCCCTAGGAAGTTTGGGTTTTTTAGGCTTTTTCTAGATTCAAGCACCTGAACAAGTTCGTGTAACACAAACCTTTCAGGATAGAGTTCCAGAGGTCAATCACTGGGCTGCTCAGTCAAGGTTTTTTTTTCTTAAGCCCCAATATATTTGACAGATGCTTGCTCCACTTCCTTCCATCAGTTCTACTTGGAATATCTCAGGTTTTTTGATACTGGGCCAACCTTCCTGTACAGGGTGCTTTTATTCGCTCATGCATCAGTGCCCCCCAAGTTCCTTGAGGGTGTTGATAGTCCTGGTGGCTTAATGTCTGTCCTGATTGAACAACCTACTTATTTGTGCACTGACGTCCCTGGCAAGAGGTCGATACTCAGGACTCTAGATATGCTAAAGTCACATGGCTAAGGGTGAACTGGAAGAAGAGCTCTCCCAAGCTGTCTCAAACTTCGGAGTGCCTGCTGGTAATTTTTCAGCACAAAATCAGGAAAGGTTTTTCATCTTCCTGGAACATGACATTTTTGCCAGAAGTCTACTGCCTCAGGACACGGTCATCGGCATCTGCCCTCCCAGTCTGTTGTGATTTTGGCCTCAGGATAGGCAGCGATAGTTGTAATCCTGTGGACTTGCTTCCAGATGTGGCCTGTTCAAATGGGTTTACTGTCACCCTGGGATCACTCATCTGAGAATTATCAGTCAGGTTTCCCTTCACCTCTCAGCTTTGTCACTCCCTGAGTTGGTGAGTGGATATGCGGAATCTGAGCAAGCGTTCCACTAGAACTTCCCAGAGTTAATTCTCACAACAGATGTCAACTTACATGGACTGGGGGCAGGCCAGAGCCAGCTTCCCACTCAGGGAACTTGGTCAGTCTAGGAACAACATCTCCACATTAATGTTTGGGAGATGGAGGCGGTCCATCTAGCTTCCCTTAGGTTTCAGCCATGCTGCTAAGCATGGTGTATATTTGGACATAAACATTAAGGTGCAGGAGATATTTCAAGAGGTCGCTGACCTGTCGACAGTTCACCTGGCAGGGGAGTTGAGTCTTCAGGCAGACTGGCTAAGTCGTGAAAATGTTCACCCTATGGAGTGAGGGTTGAATCTGGAGGTTTTCGAACTCCTGTGCAGCTAGTTTGGTTGGGCTTGGATCAATCTGTTCACATCCAGCCACAATGCTCAGATCCTAGAAGTTTCTTCAATCTTTTTTGGTCTGCAGCCGGGGGGCAGTGGTCATTCTGCCTCAAGAGTGGAATTTCAGTAGAACGTATGCTTTCTCCACTAACTCTTCTTCCAAATTATTTAAAAAAAAGAATAAACATTAAATACAAAAAGACGCTCTAGAGGGAGCTGCCTGTTATTAGCTGTAGAGTGGCTGAGAAGACCGTAGTTCTTGGACTTAGTGAATTTTGCTCAGCAAGAACTCTTCTGCCTTCTGGTGTGTAGAGACCTACTATCAGGGCTCCTCTCTCCACAAAAAAAAATTCCAGGAATGATACAGCTCATGCCCTGGCTCCTCAGAGGAGGAGGCCCCTTCCAAAAAAAATAAAAAACTAGTTGACACCTTGATGGCTGCCAGAAAATCCTCTATGTCCAAGCCTATGCTCCAGTAGGGGCCACCTCTCTTTTTTACCTTGGGCCAGCAGGGACGTTTTTAACCTTGCCATACCTTATTAGGCATAAGGCCCTTACTGGGCATAAGGACTGGTGGTAATCAGTATGTTTTTTTCATCCCTAAAGTGCTCATGACCCTCCAGGAGTTCCAGGAAATAGGCCTTTCATCCTCCTGTCTGCAACCTCCTCAATCCAAAGAGAAGGAATTGCACAAGTTGAAATTATCAAGCACCGTTAAGATTCTTCCTAAATGGACAGCTGCATTTCGTAAGTCAGATAGTCTTGTCTGTTTTCATGGAACAGACAAGCACAGTCAGGAGGCCTTTTTTAGGCCACCCTAGCTAAAAGAGTGTGGGCCTGCATTGTTCAGGCCAACGTTGCAATACAGAGGAGGCCCTGAGCTCTCCTCAAGGCTCCCCACACCAGGGCTAGGGCAATGCCCTGGGCTATACAGGTGAGGCATTGGTTGTAAAGTTATGCAAGGCAATTATGTGGTCTCACCATCCACACACTCTCAAAACATCCATCTTGGATGTTCAGAGTTCGGCTGACGCAGTTTTGGTCACAGAGTGCTTCAGACAGCAGTTTGCAAGTAATCCTTCAGTGCTTGTCTCTGGCATATGGGATAATCTTTCTCTCCTCCCCCCCCCCAGTTTTTCTGAGTACTGCTTCTTAGAACCCAGTTGTTATGATTACCCATTGACAATTTGGAGTGCTACAGAAAGAAGAAATTTCTTCATCCTTACTGTAAATTCCATTTCTGTTAGTTCCAACATTGTCAATGAGGCCCTCCAAGTAGCCTGGCTCCTGCGGGAGAATCTTATCCTGTATGCTAGGAGGGATGTCCTGTTAGTTCAAATCCCCTACTAATTTTTCGATCGTCCCTCTTTTTTATTTTTGCTGTACTGTACTCATAAATGATATATATGGATTATTTTTTGATTAGTCTGTGACCACAGGTTAACAGCTTTGCTGATAACTCTTGAGGTGTTTGCCTTGTTGCAGGTAGCCTCACTGAATCCAGTTGTTTTTTGGTTTTTTGTACATTTTCTTTATGCTCCCACTTTGCTGGCCACCTGGACTCTCTCCAGTGTAGTCACTCGAATTGGCCGACTCCCACCCGCCTGAAGTCTCCCAGCCATACCTGGCAGTGTGGGTCCATCTCCACTGTGCACAGCTGATCGCCTGAACCCCCCCCATGGTGGGGCTGCTGACTCCTCCTGGTGCTCTATCTAGAATCTAGTGGAGCGACCACAGCACAAAGGAAGCATCGGATGCAGGCTGGGGAGACCCGGCACTGGGCGTGTAGGCCATCCACTGGACCCACCTTCGCCTACCAGGAGCCAGGGCCTTTTTTTCCTTTTTCGTCCCTCCCCCTTGGCATGGACATGCAATGCACATAAGCACGAGCGTGCATGTTCCCGCACACGCCCACAGAAATGCTGCTACCACCAATCCCCTTCCATGGATCCCATAGGGCCGCTGAACCCCCAGTCTCCACTAGGAGTCATCCAAGCCAGGGATCTACGTCCCCTTCCCTGCCTCCCAGGAGAGGAGAGGAGTCCTCGGGATGCTCAGTGCTCTCCTCCCCGTCTGACCCCCAACTCCCTAAGCTTGCTCTCAAACTCAGGTCGCCAGCATGACGCAAGGCCTCAGCCCTCAGCACCACCGGGCTGGGGCACTGCATCCAGCTGTTGTCCGAAAGTTATGCCTTAGTGGGTGGCCAGCTTCAGTTTTCCAGATGTATGAATTGTGGGGAGCCTACCTTGTCACCGGATTGTTCTTCCTGCAGGCAGGATCGAATTATCCAAACCTTGAGTCTAATGGAGGGCATTCTCTTTTTCGGATGTCTGCCTGGAAGGTAAGACAGTTTTTTGTTTACAGTGTTGAGGTATGTTTTATATAGGTAACTGATTATAATATATGAAAATGTGTAGCTATTCTGGCACTGCGAGATCAGTAGTGATTGGGGAGTTGCTGCTGCTTGGAATCCTCATGTGCTCAACATTCTAAAGCTTGGGCTGCGCCATTCCTCTGGTAGGGGTGCACAATACCCAGTTGTTACGATTACCCATTGACAATGTTGGAGCTAACAGAAAAGGAAATTATGGTAAGTATGAAGAAATTACTTCTTTCCTGCGCCTTCTGGGCCATGTGGCAGTGGCCATTGCTATGGTTCCTCTCGCTCACCTGCATATAGAAATGTAGAAACATAGAATCTGACAGCAGATAAGGACCGCTTGGCCAACCTAGTCTGCCCATTTCCCTACCTAATGGATAGGCTGCAGATCCTAGTTAACCAACAGCCTACTTCCTCCTACCCCCCACTAGAATTGCCTTATGTCTCTCCCATGGATTCTTGAATTCTCCCACTGTTTTTGACTCCACTGCCTTCTCAGAAAAGCTGTTCCATGTATCCACAACCCTCTCCATGAAAAAATACTTCCTCACATTACCTCTGAGCCGTCCCCCTCTGTCTTCAAATTGTGCCCCCTTGTTCTTCCACATCTCTTTTTCTGAAAGATGCTACCATCTTGGACTCTGTTGATTCCCTTGATGTACTTGAAAGTTTCTATCATGTCCCCCTTCTCCCTCCTCTCCTTGAGTGTATACATATTAAGCTTCTTTAATCTCTCTTTGTATGTCTTCTGGTGCAGACCCTGCACCATTTTAGTTGCCCTCCTCTGGACAGCCTCCATCCTATCTATGTCGTTGCGGAGATGGGGTCTCCAGAATTGGATGCAGTACTCTAGATGGGGTCTCACCAACTGTCTGTACAGAGGGATAACAGCTTCCTGTTTTCTACTGGTGATGCCTCTCCCTATGCATCCCAGTATCCCACCAGCCCTCCTTACTGCCTTCTCACATTGCTTGCCCACCTTAAGGTCATCTGATATGACTACCCCCAGGTCCCTTTCCATTTCTGTTATTATCTCACCCCCATTGTGTACTCTTCCCCTGGATTTTTGTTTCCTAGGTGCATTACTTTGCACTTCTTTGCATTGAATCTAAGCTGCCATACATTTGACCATTCCTCCAACCTTGCCAAGTCCCTTTGCATCCTCTTCACCCCACCTTCTGTATCAACCCTGTTGCAAATCTTTGTGTTGTCTGCAAAGAGACATATTTTTCCTTCCAGTCCCTCTGCAATGCCACTTATAAAGACATTAAAGAGGACTGGTCCCAGTACTGAACCTTGCAGTACCCCACTAGTAACCTCCCTTTCTTCAGAGTGAACTCCGTTTACTATTACCCTCTGTATCCTGTTGTCCAGCCAATATTTTACCCAGGCTACCACTTTGGGACCCACTCCAAGGCTGGCTAACTTGTATATTAATCTTTTGTGTGGGACTGTGTCAGATGCCTTGCTAAAGTCTAGCTAGGCCATGTCCACAGCCCCTCCCTGGTCTACTACATTGGTCACCCAGTCAAAGAAATCTATTAGATTCATCTGACATGACCTTCCTGCTGTGAATCTGCAGTTCCTCAGTGGACCTTATGGGTCCAGTGGGACCAGCACATGGATGACCTGGACTAGCTGGTCCTGGTGTCCGACCTGGTCAGGAGAGCCCTGTCGTGGTGGGTGGAGCTGACCAACCTCCTTTGGAGGGCCTCTTTTCAACTCTCAAGCCCACCATCAGATTCTCACAATGGATGCTTCCGATTTGGAATAGGGCGCCTACCTGGCTGGCCATCAGACTCAGGGCACTCGGATGGTGTTGGAGCTGGGTCTCCATATCAACATCTTGGAGATGCAGGCAGTCCTTCATGCTCTGCAGTCCTTTCAGTCTCATCTCTTCCTCAGTCCACTGCTGGTGCAGACGGACAACATGTGTGTTGTGAATTACATCAAAAAGAAGGGGGGGTCGCTTTTACTACCTGTGTTGGGAGGCGACAAGAGTCTGTTATTGGGCCATCAGGTACGGCCTGGAGCTCTTGGCTGTTCATGTTCCTGGCGGACAGTCTCAGCTGCTGCAGGTAATGGGCTTGTGATTGGGAACCTCTGGCCGCATTAGTTGAAGATCTCTTCGACCGGTGGGGTCATCCAGAGTTGGACCTTTTTGTGTCCCCATTCAATGCAAAACTGCTGCTTTTCTACTCGGTCAGTCCCGGGCCTGGTGTTTTCTGGTATGACACATAGTCCCTCTCCTGGAAGGGGAGTCATCTCTGCATACCATGCACCTATAGAGGGCAGGGCTGTGGCTCAGCTTGAGGTGCTCTGCACCTATCTGCGGAGCATTCTGCATCTGAAGCCTCCCATTCGAGACTGATCCCTCTATGGGACTTCCATTTTATGTTGGAGAAACTTACGTTACCTTCCTTTGAACCAGCCATGAATTGCGGTTTTTGTTGCGGAAAGCTCTCTTTTTGGTTGCTATTATTTCTGCTCAAAGGATTTCAGAGCTTCAAGCTCTCATGTGTAAAAAGCCTTATTTTGTTTTCCACAAAGACAGTGTCTTTCCGTACTAATCCTAAATTTCTTCCCAAGGTGGTGTTGAAGTTTACATTACACTAATCCATCCATTCTCCAGTTTATTATCCCGAGTACTCTAAACAGGGGGCGGCTTTGCGCCATACTTTGGCTGTACATAGAATATTGCAGTACTATGCGCACCACATGAAGGCTTCAAGGAAGTCTGATCAGTTGTTTGTTTCATTCATCCTAAACAGGGAGGGTACTCCTGTTTCCAAACAGTGCTTGTCTAAGTGGTTAACCAACTGCATTGTTTAATCCTACCATAAGTAGCACAAGGACTTCCAGGAGGGGTTAAGGACAATTCCACCAGGGGTATGGATGCCTCCATGGCTTGTTTCAGAAATGTGTCCACTGCAGACATCTGTGCAGCTGCCACCAGGAGTTCTGTTCACACCTTCACCAAGCATTACAGCCTGGACATCGCCTCTCAGCACAGGCCAGTTTTGGCCTTGCAGTTCTCCAGGGCCTTCTCTCCTGAGCCCTTGCTGCTAACATTTTTTCCTCCTTCTGGTGCTGTTTTCCAGGTACTGCTTGGGACTTAGTCCTACCAGTGCTGGCCTGCTACAAGAGTCTTCCTCGAAGTAAGATAGTACAGTTACTAAGAACTTACCACAACAGTAGATCTTCAAGAGAAGCTCTTGCAGCAGGCCTTACTTTCCCTCCCTCCCTCCTTCCTCCATATGTCTTTGCTTTCCTTTTGTTCCACTTGCACTATTTCTGTTTTACCTTCTTTGGCTCTCGCAAGCCCCCTTGGTTCTCCATTCGCTGCCCACTTGGGGTCTCCAGTGGGAGAACTGAGGAGGGTATGGGGGACTGCCCGCCTTTATTGGCTAGGCCAACACCAGAGGTTGATGTCAGCAGTAGGTGGTTCCCTGTGGTAGACTACTAGCTAGAAAGTTTCTGTGTGGTCATGGCGCCTGATGGCTAGGTCCTACTGGTGTTGGCCTGCTGCATGAGATTCTCTTGAAGATCTAGTGTTATTCCTGGTGGTCTAGTGTCTCCCCCCCAGACAGTCACCATTCTGATAGATAAAAGGGCAAAGGGGATAGTGAGAATAGGGTGGGAAATGAAATAGAAGGGGTTGGGAGAAGGATAGAAGGGAAATGCAAACAGAAGGTGATGGAGAACAGGGTCCTACTTGTTGGGGACTCTATAATAAAAGGAATTAGATGGGGTGGGGGGCAAGAGTAGCACAGTATGGGTTAAATGTCTGCCAGGCATGATGGCGGCAGAGGTCATTCACTATATTCCCTCAAGGGGAAAACAGCAGGATGAGAAAACACACCTGAGGTTCCACCTGGGAACAAATGACCTGTCAGGAAAAAGCCTGTTGGATGTGCAGGCAAGATTTAGAGCACTTGCTAGATACTGCAGCAGTCTGGGGTTAAAATCAGTGGCTTTCTCTGAAGTGTTGCCAGTACCAAAGGCAAGCACTGATAGGAGGCTGAGTATTAAGGAGTTCAATGAGTGGCTGGTGGGGTGGTGCAAGCAAATGGGGGTATGGGTTAGTAGGGGACTGGGGATCCACGTGGGGGGATGAGAGTCTATTTGCTCCAGACAGACTGCACCTGAATAAGGAGTGTTCAGCACTGCTAAAAAGCAAATTAGGAGAGTTCATAGAGGAAACCTACAATTTAAATTAGATAGGGGAAAGGGTGGGAAAAATCTGCACCACAAGGCAGGAGAAATGGGGACTACCAGCCTCCCCCCAAGGATAATGCTAAAATGCTGGACATGAAGGAGACTAGATGGGGGGGGATGATGAGGGAACCTGGTGGAAGGGCTTAGCAGCCAACTCCAGGAGCTTAGCAAATAAAATGGTGGACTTGGAGGCCATCATGGGGGATGAAGGACTCGATATAATAGCCATAAGTGTGACCTGGTGGACAGAGCTGCACACCTGGGAAACAACTATCCCAGGTTACAGACTGTTCAGAAGGGATAGGGAGGATAAGAAGGGGGAAGGAGTTGCTTTATACATCAGGGAAGGCATAAGTGTAACTGAAGGACAAGAGGAGGACGGAGAGACTGAGCTACTGTGAGTAACGCTAGGCAGGAGGACGGGAGAATCCTTGCGACTGAGGGTGGTATACAGGCCAGCTACACAAGGGGAGGAGGGTGATCAACAGTTAATTCAGGCAGTCACAAGGCTGGCCCTAAAAGGAGAGCTACTCCTGGTACGGGACCTAAACCTCCCAGATGTAGACTGGGAAATCCCAGATGCAGCATCGTCAAGGAGCAGGGAGATACTAGCTGCACTTCAGGGAGTATTCCTTCAACAGCTAGTCAGGGAGTCGACAAGGAGCAACAACCTGCTGGATGTGGTCCTGACAAATGGGGAGAGTGTGGAGGAAGTGCAGGTAGGAGAAGCCTTGGGCAACAGTGACCACAGCACGGTAGTGTTCAGGGTCAGGGCAGGAAGGGAGACAAGTAAAACCAGTACTACAGTCATGGACTTCAGACTCACAGACTTTGACAAGATGAGAAGGATAGTAAGAGAGACAATGGAGGGTACAGAGAATATAGGGGCAGTGGAGGAGTTATGGCAAGCTATCAAGGGAGGGGTACTGAAAGCTACGGAAATGTGCATAAAGGTTAGGAAGAGCAAAAGGAGGAAGTGAATTGCTTTGGTTTACAAAGGTGGTTGCGGGGGCAGTCAGGGAATAGAGGATGGCTTTCAGAAAATTTAAGAGGACACTCAGTGAGGACAATAAGGAAGAGTATAGGGAAAAGAGGAGTATGGCAGGGAAGAAGACCAGAAGGGCAAAAGCAGATACTGAGGAGAAAATAACAAAAAGGCCAATGGGGGGATAAAAACTTTTCAGATATGTGAGGGAGAAGAGAAGGGCAAGGCAGGGGATTGCTAGGCTGAGGGGGGAGGGAGAAATACAATTGGGCTGTGAAAAAGCAGAGTTATTAAATAAGTACTTTAGCTCGGTATTCATAGAGGAGGAGGATGGTAGGGGACCTGCACTAAAGTTGAATGGGAAGGAGGGAAAATCAGTGGATCTGAGCCCATTCACTGTGTATAGGGTTAGGGCAGAGCTAGATAGATTGAGGGTGGACAAGACAATGGGGTCTGATGGGTTACACCCCAGAGTGATCGAGGAATTGAAGGAGGAGTTGGCCGCACCCTTGACAAGGCTCTTCAACTTGTCCCTGGATACGGGGAGAGTGCTGGAGGACTGGAAGAGGGCAGACGTAGTGCCTTTACACAAGGGAGGTAGTAAGGAGGTGAAGGAGAACTACCAACTGTCAGCCTCACATCAGTGGTGGGGAAGGTAATGGAGGCATTAACCAAGGAGAGGGTGGTGGATTACCTGGAGGATGTGGCTTGCAGGACAGCAGACAGCATGGCTTCATGAAGGGGAAGTCTTGCCAGACAAACCTAATTCAGTTCTTTGATTGGGTGACTCAGATGATTGACCTGGGGGCGGTGGACATGGCCTATCTGGACTTCAGTAAGGCCTTTGACACCGTCCCCCATAGGAAGCTGGTGAGCAAGATGGAAAGCCTGGGGTTGGGTGAGAATATAACAAGCTGGGTGGAAGCCTGGCTGTCAAGAAGAACTTAGAGAGTGGTGCTAAATGGGGTGCACTCCGGGACAGCAAGGGTGGAGAGTGGAGTGCCATAGGGGTCAGTTTTGGGTCCTCTTCAATATTTACATCAGTGATGTTGCTGAGGGTTTGAGGGTGAGGGTACGCCTATTTGCTGATGATACAAAAATATGCAATAGGGTGGACACCCCGAGGGGGGTGGAGGACATGAGGGAGGACTTAAATACACTTGAAAAATGGTCTGGGACATGGCAGCTGAAATTTAATGCCAAGAAGTGCACTGTGATGCACTTGGGGAGTAGGAACAGAAGAGCAGGGTACACCCTAGGTAGGGAGGAAATTCAAGTAACAGAACAGGAGAGGGATCTGGGATTCATAGTCTCCTCGGACCTTAAGGTAAGAATGCAATGTAGCAGGGCAGTGGGAAAGACCAATGGAATGTTGGCATGCATAGGCAGGGGCATTACTAGCAGAAAGAGGGAGGTAATAATGCCCCTTTACAAAGCCATGGTGAGGCCGCACCTGGAGTATGGGGTTCAGTTCTGGAGGCCACATCTCCGCAAGGATGTAGATGCATTGGAGAGGGTTCAGAGAAGGGCAACCAAGATGGTGCCGGGTGACACAAACCCACTCAGCAGGTCAAGCCCTCTGCTCCCACAGTGCCAACCTCCAAGCGCAGTATTGTGAACAGTCAACAGAACAGGGTAACTTTCCTGTCTGTTTTTGGGTCCGAATCACCTTTGGTCTCAAGTTCTGGAGGGATTCAGACTGTGAACCTTATGCTAGCGTACCCAAATGTACAGGCTCAAATAATTCTGCTCTTTGGGGAATGCCAGATATCTTTCGCCTAAGGGCACCTAACCAGGTATCCAAAATGAACACTAAAAACTCTATGAAAGACCTTCAGAAAATTCTTACATTTTCCCAGTTTAGTATTACCATTAAGCTTATGAACAGTGTCAACTTTAACCATCTGTACTTCACATGCAAAAGAAAGAATTTTGAAGGCACACCAGGCAGTCTCTTGAAATATAGATTTACTTAAAAATGGATAAAAAATATGAAAAAGGGTAAACACAGAACCATATATCACAAAGCATACAATCACTTAAAAGAACAAGGTTAAAGTACAAACATAAGCTCCTGCCACAATACAATTAGACTTTCCTATCTAATGTATTACCTTCTAAACAGTGCTTAACGTAGATGTTGTTTTCTAACAGCCCACAAGAGAAGTGTGTCTAAAGATCAGATACAGAATAGTTTAAACTGTCTCTAAACCTGCCTCTTCCATGATGTCCCCTAGCTTCTCCTTGTATTAAAAAGTATACAACCAGGCTGTATTATCACTCAGGAGGTACAGTATATTAAATAAGGTGATAAATAAGCAGAAATTCATTTCCCAATATGACTCTTTGATCTTGAGTCTTTCCTTTGATGTGGTTTCCTGCTTTTCAAAGACATCACAGGACTTTTATGACTAACTCTGCCATATCTCACTTAGGTGCAGTATAGATTTTTAACACTAGTTGAAATGAACTGCTCTTCCTCTGAATATGTCACAAAATGGATATTTTAGTTCTCAGCTTCAGAGAAGCACAGTTCATCAACAAAGCCATAAAATGCAACTTCTTGGAAATTAATCACATTACAGAGCTCTGCTGTTTAACATATATCCTGTCATTTTAACTGAAACCGGGGGGGGGGTGTCATGCCAGGGGAACAGGATATCTCCTGTGAGACAGGTCACATACCACATTCTATATTACAAATCATAGAACAATCATAACCAGCTGGCCAAGTGTCACAAATCCTCCCCACCTAGACTGAATTTGGGGGCTCTATCCCCTGCATGGGATCAGCTTAACAAATCAGTTCACTCCTCATAAAGACGCAAAAGGCCATCGCTGTTCTGATTTTTCACTCCAGATCTATGTAAGATTGTCATGTCATACCCTTGAAAGGCAAGACTCCATCTTAAGAATCTACCGTTAGTTTTTCCCACTTGCATCAACCAAACCAAGGGGTTGTAGGAAGAAGTAGGCTGCTGGTTAACTAGGATCTGCAGCTTATCCAGTAGGTAGGGAAATGGGCAGACTGGGTGGGCCAAGCGGTCCTTATCTGCCGTCAAATTCTATGTTTCTATGTTTCTATGTTGTGGTCAGTTTGTACCACAAAATGCTGCCCATATAAGTATGGCTCTAACTTCTTTAGGGCCCACACTATGGCAAGACACACTTTTTCCACAGTAGAGTATGCCTGCTCCCTGGGAAGTAACTTTTTACTCAGATACACTACCGGGTGATCTTTCCCTTGGTTGGATGTCTGACTCAGTACTACCCCAATACCCACGTCTGAGACGTCAGTCTGAACTATAAAGGGTTTGCTATAGTCAGGACTTGTCAATACAGGAGCACTGCACAATGCCTCCTTCAGTCTGGTAAAGGCTTTCTTACAGGCTGGTTCTCAGGTAATTTTTTTTGGCATCAAATTCTTTTCCGGGTCAGATAGGGGAGCAGCTAGGGCACTGTAATTGGGTACAAATTTCCTATAGTACCCTGCTGTCCCTAGAAAACTCCTGATCTGCTTCTGCATTTCTGGTCTGGGCCACACCTTGATCACCTCTATTTTTGCTTGGTTAGGATGGAGCTGCCCCCGGCCTACCGCATAACTGAGGTATGCCATCTCTCCCATGGTCACCTGGTACTTCTCAGCTTTGACAGTGAGCCCCGCCCTCTGTATCCTGCCTAGCACTTCCTTAAGGTGGGACAGGTGTTCCTCCCAGCTGGCAATAAAGATGGCAATGTCATCCAGGTTCGCCACGGCGTACTCCTTAGCACCATTTAACACTTGGTTCACCAACCTTTCGAAAGTGGCCAGGGCGTTCTTCATTCCGAAAGGCATTTCTTTAAATTCAAGTAAGCCTATCAGAGTGATGAAGGACTACCTCTCCCTAACTCTGTCCGTTAACTGTACCTGCCAATATCCCTTGGTCAGGTCAGTGGTCGTAAGGTAGGTCACCCCTCCCAACTTGTCCAGGAATTCATCCGTCCGGGGCATCGGATGGGCATCTGACTTCATGACTGCATTCAGTCCTCAATAGTCCACACAGAAATGAGTAGAGCCATCTGGCTTGGGCACAAGGACTACGGGTGAGGCCCAGGGGCTGTGGGATCTCTGGATTACACCTAATCCAGCATCTCCTCCACTTCCCTCTTAATGTCCTTTTGGACAGCCTCTGACACCCTATATGCCATTCGCCGTATGGGTGTCTGTGTCCCCATCTCCACATCATGTGTTGCTAAGGGGATTAGTCCAGGGTTGGCACTAAACAGTAGGGCAGAGTCTGATAAAACCTCCTTTACTTCCTGGATCTTGTCTGGGGCCAGCTGGGGAGACAATTTAACTGCCTCCACAGAGGACTCCCACTTGCTTTCTTCCAGCAAGTCCAGAACAGGGTCTTCATTGTCCGTCCCCACCCCAGGACTACATACTGCAAACACCATGTCAGCCCTATTAGCACATGGCTTCATCATGTTGACATAGTACATCCTTTCTGTCTGTCTTCTGTCAGGTAACTCTGTAATATAGTTCACATCATTTACCTTCCTAACTACCTTGTACGGTCCTGCCCACTCAGCCTGCAGCTTGTCTTTCCAGATCAGAATAAGGACCATGACATCCTGACCCACCATGTACGAGCAAGCTCTGGCTCTACGGTCGTACCACAGCAAGTTGCTCTGGGCTGTCCCCATAAGCTCCTTCAGCCTTTCCCTATATCTAAGGACGTAATCCACTAGGGGAGTTCCCTGGGTGGTGTGCTTGCCTTCCCAGTCCTCCCGGATCAAGTCTAGGGGCCCATGTACCCAGTGTCCATATAAGAGCTCGAAGGGATAAAATCATGCTGACTCTTGGGGCACCTCCATGTATGCAAACAACAGGTGGGGAAGGTATTTCTCCCAGTCCTTCCCATGCTGTTCAGCAAACACCCAGAACATTGACTTCAGGGTACGATTAAATCTTTCCACAAGCCCATTGGCTTGTGGGTGATACAGTGTTGTGCATCTCTGCACCACCCCACACTTCTCCCACAAACATTTCATCAGGTCCGACATGAAGTAACCCTCTCGATCGGTGATAACCTCCTGTGGAAACCCAACATGGGAGAAAATCCCAAATAAGGCATCTGCCACTTTGTCTGTCCTCAGTGAGGATAGAGCAACTACTTCAGGGTACCAGGTGGCATAATCCCCCATAGTTAGGATGAATCTCTTCCCTGAGGAGCTGGGGGTATTTAAAGGCCCCACAATTTCCATTCCCACTGTCTGGAATGGCTCTACCACTATGGGCAATGGAATCAGGATGGCTTGTTTTTTCTTGCCCGCCTTCCCTATTTCTTGGCACCGGTGGCAAAATCTGCAATACTTCTTCACCTGCTGGGTGAAGTTGGGCCAATAGAAATTCTGGGCCAACCGCTGCTTAGTGCATGCGATTCCCAGATGACCAGACAAGGGAATATCATGTGCGGTCTTCAGCAACTGCTCACGATACCCCTGGGGAACAACAAGCTGCCTGCCTATCACCACTCCCTCTATCTGCACAGCCTGAGTATACATCAGTCAATTTTCCCAATAAACCTTATGTCTACCACCACCTCCCTGTGTACTGTCAGAGTCTGCCCAAGCCCTCAGTTTCTCTAGATTAGGGTCACTTTTCTGAGCAGCTGCAAACTCCTTACACATTCCCAAGGTATGGGACAGGTCCCCTTCAGTCTCTAAACTAGGGTCCCTAGCACTAGCATCAGGGCACTCAGGATCACTGTCATCCCATACCCTCTGACAATGGGTCACCCTCCCTCCTCAGAGTAACCCTCCGCAGCAGTGTGGTTAACTACTACTGGGGAAATTTCTACCCCCTTTTCATTAGTCTCCATATCAGGAGACACAGACTGGGGAACGAGCCTCCCAGTGGTTTCCACAAAGGCTTCTGTGGGTCCAGGAAACTACAATTTTCCCTTGCCACTTGGCTACGGGTAACTGCACACACCATCCCCTGTTTGAGATTGTTGCCAAAGATGACATCCACTGCTAACGTTTTGGCTACAGCCACCTGTTGCACAGTTCCCCCTGTTTCACCCCAGTCTGGGAGGACACTAGCGAGGGGCAATGTTTTCTCCTCACCAGTGAAGTCTTGTACAGTGACATATTTATTGGGTATAAGCCGGCCAGGCTCTGCCAGATCCTCTTTTACCAATGTCAGGGATGCCCACGTGTCCCTTAACCCTTGTGTCTGTACACCATTGATCGTGACTTGGTGCATGTGTTCCCTCATGTTCACAGGCATGCTTCCAGGGACACACAAACAACCCATTTCTTTCCTAGCCCCATGTTGCATATTGCTTGCTCTTGTGGGACACTGGCAATATGCCCAGTTTCCTCACAAACCCAACATTAATTTCTTTTCTGAGAGAAATATTTTCTCTGAAACCTGGGGCTAACTGGTTTCGGTGGAAGCAGTGAGGGTCTTAGCTGCCCTGAAGGTGCGCTTTTCCCTTTCTGTGCTGCCACGCCCACCCCATTCACTCTCAGAGCAGGTCTGCTCTTGGCATAGTGGTCCGAGAGTTCTGCAGCCTCTTGCATTGTTTTGGGATCTTGGTCCTCCAGCCAGGTTTTCAGCTCTGCTGGGCATGCCCAAAAAACTGTTCTAGTAAAACAGCATTTTCAGTTTTATCTACAGAGTTTGCTTCAATTCCTTCTCACCAACGTTTTAAAAACTGACGTTGTTTTGTGGCTAGCTCCTCATAATTCATGTAAGGGCTTCTCCTGAGCTTACAGAATTTCACTCTGTATGATTCAGCAGTTAAATCAAACTTTTTTAAAAGTGCAGCTTTAAGTTTGCTGTAATCATTACTGTCCTCATTGTCCATTTGACCCAATGCATCCCAAGCTTTCCCGGTAAGTAGCGGGGATAGCTGGAAGCTCCAGGACCCTCTAGAAATTTTAGCCTGAATACAAACTTTTTCAAAGGAATTTAAAAAGGTATCCATATCCTCCCCCTCTTTAAATTCGGCTATCAATTTGGAATTCAATTTGTAACCCAGTCTTGTAGTTCCAGTTAAACCCAAGCCACTTACCTGCTCTGGTGCTGGTAGTTGGAGTTGTAGCCTCTCCAGTTCATGTTCCCTCTGCTGCTCTCACTCCTCTCAGTCTGCCTGTCACTGTTCATGCTCCTTCTTCTCCTCTGTGGCTCACTTCTCTCGCTCCGCTTCTCGGCGTTCTCGCTCAGTCTCCCTCAGATCTCCAGCTCCATTCTGCACAACTCAATCTGCAGCCTGAGTACTTCTGGCTCCAGAATGCTGGTGACCTTCCCCTGCTGCTGCAGCCCTTCGCTGGCACTGGCCCTGCTGTCATCCTCTTTGGATCTGGACACTGCACTGGCCGCTAGCCCTTCCACACTCAAGGTTTGGTCTTTTACAGTCACAGTCAGTGACTTGATGCTCTGGGCATCTGCTACCATCAGGGCATCCATGAGGTTCTGCTTGGTGGCTCTCACCTCATACAGGACTCCTCTGTCCTTGCACAACTGCCTCAAGTAGTCTACAGTGTGCCCACTGTAGTTGGAAGCCATCTTCTTCCATAACTACAGCTACTATAACTTGCACTTCAGAAAAAAAAAAAAACAGGTAGGAACTTGACTGTAAGCCAAATGATGTAGTTCTGTTTCCCTTTTTTTTTTAATTAAATCACTGCCTTATTTTGCAAGTGAGCTGTACAGTATCACGCTGACACGCTGAACAATTAAAGCTTGTATTACCCAAAATTATCAGCACCACTGCCAACCAATCTGTCACAACCCCACTCCACAGGTCAGGCCCTCTGCTCCCACAGTGCCAACCTCTGAGCGCAGTGTTGTTAACAGGTAACAGAACAGAGTAACCCTCCTGTCTGTTTGTGGGTCCAAATCACCTTTGGTCTCAAGTTCTGGAGGGATTCAAACTGTGAACCATATGCTAGCGTACCCAAATGTACAGGCTCAGATAATTCTGCTCTTCGGGGAATGCCAGATATCTTTCGCCTAAGGGCATCTAACCAGGTATCCAAAATGAACCCTAAAAACTCTACGAAAGACTTTAGGAAAATTCTAACCTTTTCCCAGTTTGGTATTACCATTAAACTTATTAACAGTGTCAACTTTAACCATCTGTACTTCACATGCAAAAGCAAGAATTTCGAAAGCACACCAGGCAGTCTTTTTAAATACAGATTTACTTAAAAATGGATACAAAAATTTGTAAAATGTAAACACAGAACCATATATCACAAAGAATACAATCACTTAAAAAAACAAGGTTAAAGTACAAACATAAACTCCTACCACAATACAATTAGACTTTCCTATCTAATGTATTACCTTTTAAACAACGCTTAAAGTAGATGTTGTTTTCTAACAGCCCACAAGAGAAGTGTGTCTAAAGATCAGATACAGAATAGTTTAAACTGTCTCTAAACCTGCCTCTTCCATGATGTCACCTAGCTCCTCCTTGTATTAAAAATTATACAACCAGGCTGTCTTATCACTCAGGAGGTATGTTAAATAAGGTGACATCAACAAAAACTAATTTCCCAATATGACTCTTTGATATTGAGTCTTTCCTTTGATCTAGTGTGGTTTCCTGCTTTTCAAAGACGTAACAGGACTTTTATGACTAACTGTGCAATATCTCACTTAGGTGCCATATAGCTTTTTAACACCAGTTGAAATTAACTGTTCTTCCTCTGATGATGTCATAAAATTAATATTTTAGTTCTTAGCTTCAAAGAAGCACAGCTCATCAACAAAGTCATAAATTGTGACTTCCTGGAAGTTAATCACATTACAAAGCTCTGCTGTTTAACATATATTCTGTCATTTTAACTGAAACCTGGGGGGGAGGGTGTCATCCCAGGGGCACAGGATATCTCCGGTGAGACAGGTCACATACCACATTCTATATTATAAATCATAAATCAATCATAACCAGCTGGCCAAGCGTCACACAGAGTATGCAGGGAAAGTTATACGAGCAGAGGTGTAAGGAGCTCAATCTGTACATGCTGGAGACAAGGAGGGAAAGGGGAGACATGATTGAAACTTTTAAATATGTAAAGGGGCTCAATAAAGTGGGAGACGAGAGTTTACTTAAGAGGAAGGAGAGGGTCAAAACTAAAGGACACAGCTTCAGACTGCAAGGAAAAAGATACAGGAGCAATGTGAGAGGGCGTTTCTTCATGGAGAGGGTGGTGGAGCCCTGGAACAGACTACCAGACAGTGGTGGGGGCTAAATTGGTGGAAGAATTCAAAAGGGCATGGGACAAGCATATGGGGCTAAGTATCGGGTGGGAGAGTGAGGGCTGGCAAGGAGGGGAGGTGTAGGGGGAAGGGCAGACTAGATGGGCTAGTATGGTCCTTTTCTGCCATCAAGCTTCTATGATTCTATGATAATGAAGAATATCTCTGGTGGTCTAGTGGACCCCCCCACCACTCTGGTGGGAAGTGACCCACCACCCCACTCCCTACCATCCTGGATTCGGCATGGATGTGGGGGCAGGGTGGTGGGTCACTACCTGCCAGGGTGGGAAGGTCCACTAGACCACCAGGGAAAACTTTTTCTTGTAGTATACAGGCAGATCAGGGATAGGGAGGGTGCTCTGCTAGTCCACCAGGGATATTCTTCATTATCTATCAGGCCGGCAATCAGCGGGGGGGGGGACACTAGACCACTAGCTATAATCTTTATTATATATCAGGCCAGCGGTCAGCAAGGACGGGGGACACTAGACCACCAGGGAATATTGATTTAGACATTGGGAGAGGGATTGGGTGGGGAGAGAGGTCACTAGATGACAGGGAAACTTTATTTATGGAATGGGAATGTGTGCAGGTGGGGGAAGAGTCAACTGGACACCAGGGTAACTTATTTTTTTATACTCCATCCAGCGATCGCAGGGGGAGGGGGCACTGGCATCAGGGAAACATTATTTATGGAACATGCATGGGTGGGGGAAGGGACCACTGGACACCAGGGAAACCTATTTTTTTATACTCCAGATGGTGATCGTGGGAGGGGGACCACTTTCTCCAAGGAAATATTATTTGTGGAATGGGTATGGGTTCGGGTAAGGGGAGGGTCCACTTGACACCAGGATAAGCTATTTTTTTATACTCCAGCCAGTGATTGTGGGGGGTGAGGTGCTAACCGCTGTTGCAACCTATGTAAATGGGCCCATGATAAGCATTCAAATAGCCACATAGCACTTTGCTGTCCCATTGGTCTCATTTACATGTCCAGTTTTGTGAATTCCAAATAGCGCACATGCACTATTCATTGCAGGGCCATTGTCCGGGATTCCTATGGGGGCAGCGCTAGTGGGGTTAGAGGTAGTGATACGGGGGTTACCACTGCATCGCCTGGCCCTATTCATAGTTGGATAGCATGGTGCACTATCTGACTGTGAATAACAAATTATACACCTGCGCAGTCGCAAAGTGCAACACAGATGTTTGCACTGCGCTTTGCGATTTGTTTTTGGTGTATGTGAATCTAGACCCTGGCCTCTTGCAGCAAGCTGACCCAGTCCTACCTTTTCCAGTGTGAGCTCTAGCAGAGAGGCTTCAAGTGAGAGGCAGATATATTGACAGTAAGAAATGCCCATTTAGCTATGATAATGGTGCATTCTACAAATGAACCATATGTGTCTTGTGCACAAAGAAAATAGCCTTCACTTTTACTTGTATCCAGGAATAAACCAAAAATGGTTGCCTATTTATTTAGAGGGAATAGACTTGTTCTACGCAGTGATGATTGGTGAATGAAAGGGAATGTCATGTTCCTCCTTAGGGCTCAGATATAAGGATTCAAGGTAGCCACATGTAACTGTCCACAGCTCTTTCAGTTTGCTGTAATTGTGGACATTGGGTGGGGATGGAGGAGCAGTGTCCCAGATTGCTTGATGGTTAATTCCTTTTTGATTTTTATTAAGTCCTGCCTGATTTTCTCCAAGTCTGTTCAGTTGAACTGACACCAGACCCAACTGAGAATATCCACAAGTGCGGTGAGTCAGCAGCAGCCATCTCATCTGTTGGGTCAGTGAAACTGTAGTAAGTACTTGCCTAACAACATTTCTACCTAGCCTACAAGCTGCTAAATCCAAACTGAATATAAATCCCAGGCCATGCCTGAAAATAGGTTTTAACTTGTCTAGTGTGCTTACCTGCTTAACAAAAAACAAACGATGACTCACAGTATGTTATTTTGCAGGAAAACACGAAATAATCGAATACCATTTAATTTTGTATAGAGTCTTTCATCCACAAGTATCTGAGAATGTTTGACTAGAAACTATAGATGGTACACGGTTAAGAGAGATTATTTAAGCCACATGATTTCTGAGCTCGTCCAGGATTTGAACCCAGGACCTTTCGGACCCTAAGCGAGAATCATACCCCTAGATGGTACACAGTTAAGTACAGGATCATTAATCACTGGGATAAACAATGTTATAAAACTTTATGTGATGTTTAACCAGGTCATGGATGGAAGTAATCAAGGAAGTATTTCCCAAATGATTCTACTTTTAATTCTTTAACTAGGAAAACACATAGGATTAAAATAACCTGCACACACAATCCTCAGCCATAAAGGGAAACAAAACAAAAACACTTTAAAATCTTTACAGTATAATCTACCTCTGCAGCTGCTTGCCTTACTTCCCATTTCCAGTCTTTGCAGCCTCTCGCCTTTGCCGCCAAGTGCCGTTTGGAATTGGTGATGTACGCCGGCATGTGATGTCGGGGTCACGTGACATGCGGATGTCACTAGGTCCCTTTCACATAGGTGTAAGGGACCTAGCGATGTCTGCATGTCATGTGACCTGCACTTTACGTGCTAGCGGATGGCACCCATTGTGAAGAGTGAGCGGGTGCAGAGGCTGGGAAGTAAGATAAGCAGCTGCAAATGCTGATTATACTGTAAGATTTTTTGGTTTTTTTAGTTTCCCTTTATGGAGTCTTTATAGCCGAGGATTGCATGTGTAAGTTTTTGTTGACAGGACCTTGTCAGGTTTGGCACTGGTGTCTTGCTCCTTGACCCCCAGTGTGTGCCTGGGCCGAACCAGGTCCAATTTGGAGCTTAGTCTCCACATTTAAGTGCAGTACAGAGTCTTGACGGCAGTGAACGGTATACCATGAGGTCACCCCAAAGCCCAGGAGATCAGTTACATTAAATTTATATGTGTTTTCCTGTTTTCCATCATGTGCACCCACAAACAGGGGAAGGGGCTACATTTATTCAGTATAATAAATAAATGATTATATAGTGAGTTAGGTTTATGGTGGGAGGAAGACAATGATGGGATGCCAACAAACAGAAAAAAAAGGCCAGTGTGAGAAGTGCAGAACAGAATGAGGTCCTTTACTGTTATGGGAACTAGCATTTTCACACTGCAACAGAATGTTCCCATAACTGAAAAGGACCAACAGAAAAAGTGGAATACAGTGCAGAACAGAATGAGGTCCTTTACTGTTATGGGAACACTAGCATTTTCACACTGCAACAGATAGTTCCCATAACTGAAAAGGACCAACAGAAAGAAAAAATTACTCACCTTAGTAATGTTGTTTCTTCTAATGGAGTCTTGCTGTATTCTGACAATAGCAGTGAGTCCCAACCTTCGAACTGCCCCTGAGATGAAAGAGCTAACTTTCCATACCAGGCATGGAACACTGAGCTCGAGCTCGGTTGAGAATCTGTCTGTTGCTGTGTAAACTCAAACCATCAGATCTTTACGAGCTAAACTCAGTAAGGTCCTGTGTGGAAGCTGTAAACCTACACTAACCAACTGGCTACTAAACATAAAAACACATTTTTTGGTCCCAAAACAAAGACTCAAGTCAGGAGACCCAAAAAATGAAAAACAACACCCACTCACCCAAGAAAAGGGGGTGAAAACAACAAGGTGGGCACCTACTGAGTGCCAACACTGCCACTGCCCACCCACATACCAAAAACAGAGGTTCTGAGAGGGGCAGGCGGTGGGGAGGTCAGAATACAGCAAGACTCCATTAGAAGAAACAACATTACTAAGGTGAGTAATTTTTGCTTCAAACAACATGAAGTCTTGCTGTATTCTGACAATAGCAGACTACCAAGCAGTACCTCCATGGAGGAGGGACAGAACCTACTTAGGAAATAGGCTCTGAAGCACATCTGTGCCAAACCGAGCATCACTCCTAGCCTGGATATCCAGGGAGTAATGCTTGGTAAAAGTGTGAACTGTTTTCCAGGTAGCTGCTTGACATATCTCTAGAATAGGGATATCCCTGGCAGCAGCCAGGGAAGCAGCTGTACCTCTGGTAGAGTGAGCCCTCAGGCCTGAGGGTGGAACCTTACCCAGTCTTTCATAACAAAATTGGATACAAGAGACAATCCACCTGGCAATGGATCTTTTAGTGGCAGGTTTCCCTTTACCGACCTCACCATAAGTGAGGAACAGTTGGAGGAAGTCAAACCTGTGACCCTTGGTACGTTCTATGTAGTAGCTAAGGGCTCTTTTCACATCTGAACTGTGCAGCCTCCTCTCGCCAGAGGAGGAATGGTCAGTGAAGTACACAGGAAGAGACATAGATTGATTAAGGTGGAAATCTGAAACCACCTTAGGCAAGAACTTCCTGTTAGTCCTGAGGACCACCTTATCTCTATGAAAGGAGATAAAATCAGGCTCCACTGACAAAGCTTGTAACTCACTTATGCATCTGGCAGAAGTGATGGCTACCAGAAACACAGTTTTCCAAGTCAAGTACTTAAGCTCTGCTGAAGACAAAGGCTCAAAAGGGGGTTGCATAAGCAGAGCAATGCAAACATTAAGGTCCCAAGCAGGGGCAGGGTCCCTGAATGGAGGGTTGGTATGAAGCAATCCCTTGAAAAACTTGAAGAATACAGGGTGAGCTGAAAGAGAAGAGGGCTTACCTGCTGAAATAAAAGCAGAAACAGCTGCCAGATGCACCTTCAGTGTAGCTGGTCTAAACTAAGCTATTTAAATGGACCATATAATCAAGGACTGTGGGCAGATCAGCAGACTCTGGGAAATATGCTTTCCAGAGCACCATATGGAAAATCTTTTCCACTTGGAATTATAAGTAGCCCTGGTGGAAGGTTTCCTAGAAGCCTTCAGAATATCCATTACACCTTGGGAGAGGTGTAAATCAGCAAACTCTAACTCTTCAAGAGCCAGGCCTTGAGATTGAGAGATTTGAGATTCGGATACCAAACCCTCCCCTGAGCACAGGTTAACAGGTTGTAATTCCTGGGAAGACACAGGGGAAGATGGACTGCTAAGGAGAGTAGGAGTGGATATCAGGGCTGTCTGGCCCAGTCTGGAGCAATCAGGATCATCTTGCAGGGTTGAGATCTGATTTTGATTAGCACTTTGTACAGGAGAGGGAAGGGGGGGAAGCATACAGGAACTTCCCTTCCCAACTGAGAACTAAGGCATCCAGGGGGACTGAGCCCAACACTGGGGGCCTGCAGCAAAAAAGGGGAAGTTGGTGATTGTCTGGGGCTGCAAAAAGATCTACCTGTGGGGTGCCCCATCTGGAAAATATCACCTCCAAGACCAGGGGATCCAGTGACCATTCGTGATGGCCCTGGGACATCCTGCTGAGAGCATCTGCCAGGACATTGTCCTTGCCTGGGAGGTGAACTGCTGTGAGGGAGGTGTTCAGGGAATAAGCCAGAGACCACAACTTCATTGCTTCTGTGCACAAGGCCGTAGACCGAGTGCCTCCTTGCTTGTTGATGTACCACATTGTGGTGGTATTGTCTGTTCTGACCTGGATAACTTTGTTCTGAACAGATTTGGAAAAAGCTTGAAGTACTAGAAATACTGCTCTGAGTTCCAACAGATTGATGTGAAGCAGAGATTCCTGAGGGGACCACAACCCCTGGGTGGTCAGGTCACCCAAGTGAGACCCCCACCCCAAGAGGGAGGCATCTGTAGTAAGGATTAAAGAGTGAGACTGAGTGACAAAGGGAACTCCTTGTCTCAGATTGTTCTGATCCTGCCACCATTGTAGGGTCTGGATCAGGGTTTGAGTCACTGGGATCAATTTGGTCAGAGGGTCCTTCCTTTGAGACCAAAAGGCTCTCAAATGGAACTGAATGTCCCTCATCTGAAATCTTGCTCCCTGCACCACTGCTGTGGAAGCAGCCATGTGCTCCAGGAGCTGTAGAAAATGCCTTGCTGGTTGAGACACCTGCAGGGTGAATGAGGAGGCCAGAGAGATAAGGGTCCTTGCCCTGTCCAGGGGAAGGAAAGCTCTGGCCTTTTCTGTGTCTAGCTCTGCGCCTATGAAGGTGAGGAGCTGGACAGGCTCTAGAACTGACTTTGAAAGATTCAAAAGGAAACCCAAAGAGGTGAGCAGTTGCTGAGTTATCTGTAAGTGTAACTTGACTTGGTCTGGGGACTGGCCTATTATGAGCCAGTCGTCCAGGTAAGGGAAGATGGCAATCCTTTGCCTTCTTAGAAAAGCAACTACTACTGCCAGGCATTTGTGTAATACCCTTGATAGAGGTCAGACCAAAGGCATTGCTCTGAACTGGTAATGGCCTGAGGGCAGCTCGAACCTGAGGTACTTTCGATGGGAGCTTCTGATGAGAATATGGAAGTAGGCATCCTTGAGGTCCAGGGACACTAGCCAGTCCCCTGGCCTTAGAGAGGGTAGAATAATTCCCAGAGTCACCATTTTGAATTTTGGTTTTAAAAGGTGCTTGTTTAAGTATCTGAGATCCAGGATGGGCCGCCATTCTCCTGTCTGTCTTGGGGTAAGGAAGTACCTGGAGTACAACCCTTTGCCCTGGTGTAGGGGTGGAACCCTTTCCACAGCTCTGAGAGCCATGAGGGGAAGAGACCTCTGCCTCTAGGGCAAGTGCCTCTGAGGGATTTGCAGGTGGAAAGGATCTTGTTCTCATCTTTGGAAACTTTTTGAAGCTGAGAACCAGTCCCTGGCTTACTACTTCCAGGACCCATTTGTCTGATGTTAGAGACTCCCAGTCCTGGACAAAGTAAGCCAGCCTGCCCCCTACAGGTAGTGGAGAATCGGCCCTGGCCAACCCATCAGGGTGCCTGTTTGGCAGGGTTTTTTGGCTGAGGGGTGGAAGCAGGTCTACTTGTACCCCGTCTGTCTCTCCCTCTAAAGAACCCCCTCTGAGCATAAGCAGAAGAGGAGGCCTGGCTTGGTAGAAAGGCCTATGAAAAGGCCTGCCTCTGCCCCTGGGATGCTGCCTCTGAGGAGTGGCCTGCCTTGCCTTGGCCTGTGCACTCCTATAGGTGGTCCTATATCATCCATTTTCTTCGTGTAATTCTCTGCTCCCCGAACAGAGAATTACCCACAACAGGAAAATTCATGGCCTTAGTCTGGGTATCCCGTGACAGGCTAGTACATCTGAGCCAAGCCATTCTATGAAGTGCCACAGATGTAGCCATGACTCTAGATGACACATCATTGGAGTACACTGCAGCATGGAATTGCACCTGGGATGCCTCAATACCATCAGCAGCCACCTGCTCCAGCTCCTTGGCAAGCTGGCCAGGGACCTGTTTTGCTAAAGCCATGACAGTGTCCCATCTGGATTTTTGATACCTAGCAGTATAGGCCATATAGTTGGCCTGTCTGAGTCCCAAGGATGCTGCCATGTACTGTTTCTTTGCCATGGCATCAATCCTCCTGGAGTCCTTGTCTGGGGGGTGTGAAGCCAAGGAAATATTTGCCTTATCACAGGCTGCAGCCTGCACTACCCCAACATGGCTGCATTGGTTGTGTAAGGAACTCTGTATCTGAGCCTGACAATGTATACCTCTTGTCCATTCTCTTATCCACAGGAGGTATAGTATTAGGAGTCTTTAAAACCTTAAATATCTGTTTCCCAAAAGATTTGTGTAAGGGAATAGACAGCCTCCTAGACTCTGGGATATCTATCATTTCCACATAGTCAGGCTCCTCCTGGTCATCCACAGCTTCTTCCATAGGAAGCTGGAGGGTTTCAGCCACTTTTTTATAAAACATGAAATGGGAGGGGGACTCAGAAAGCCTAGGAGGAGACACTCCTGAAGGTCTGTCTGGGGAGATGTCCGGGTCAATAGGCACATCCAGACTTTCAAAACCACATTCACTTTCCTCATACTCCTCTTCCTCCTCCTCCGGTTCATAATATTCCTCTAAATTATAATCTTGAACCGGTGGAACCGGCCGAACCGAGCGCCTCCCTGATGGTGTCGGTTCGGTCGGAACCTGGGAAAGCGACTGCACAATTTTTATCGCTTTGGCTATTTCTTCAGCGGTTGGAGAGGAAAGTTTTGGCTCCACACCAGCTGATTTTTCCTTTCTAGTTCTCTTAGCCAGAACCGACTCCTCAGAATTGGCTCTCCTTTTGCCTGAAGAAGTCTTGCCCTGGTCAGAGGGCACTCCTTCTGGTTCGGTTTGAACCGAACCGGGCTGGCCATCCGATTCAGCTGACTTTTTGGCCTCCCTTTCCCTGAGCCTACCAACTCTCTTTTCTAGGGTAGCTGCAGGAAAATTTTTACAAATCTGGCAGTCTGCATTGAGGTGGTCAAACCCCAGACAATAAACACAGGTGGTGTGGGGGTCAGCCTTAGCAAAGTCTTCCCCACACACACTACAGTGTTGAAACCCCAGTGGGCCCGGTTTTTCTTTTGGGTTTCTCAGACATTGTGCCAGTCCTAACCAAACTTACCCTTTTAATGGCAATCCACCAGGCAAGATCCTCTTATCGGTTCCTGACCGTGTCACGGGTCGTGGAAAAAAACGTAATTAAAATATGTTTTTTTAGAACCGATAAGAACCGGTAACCACACTCTAAAAGTACAAATTAAGATTTTCTAACAACTTGATCGGTTCAAACCGAACCGATGAACCATTTACAAGTTCCACACAGAATAGAAATAATGTATAACCTATCTAGTACTCACAAATACCACAGATAGAGACTGAACTGACAGGTTACGGTTTAAATTCGGTCGAAAACCGAGAAAAGCGGTACTTTAACCGACAAATTGAACCGAGCAGAAGGAGAAATCTCTGGAGCGACTGTTCAGTGAGGCGGAGTAAAGAATCTGATGGTTTGAGTTTAAACAGCAACAGACAGAGTCTCAACCGAGCTTGAGCTCAACGTTCCATGCCTGGCATGGAAAGTTAACTCTTTCATCTCCGGGGCAGTTCGAAGGTTGGGACTCACTGCTATTGTCAGAATACAGCAAGACTTCATGTTGTTTGAAAAGTTGAATACAAAGCAGAATAGAATGAGGTCCTTTACTGTTATGGGAACTAGCATTTTCACACTGTGTCAGATAGTTCTCATAACAGTAAAGGACCTCATTCTGTTCTGCGCTGTATTTTTTTTCTGTTGGTCCTTCTAGGTCATGAAACCTATCTGATACAGTACGAACGTGCTAGTTCCCACAACGATAAAGGACCTTATTCTATTCAGCACTGTATTACACATTTCTGTTGGTTCTTTTCGGTTATGAAAACTATCTGATACAGTGTGAAAGTGCTAGTTCCCATAACGTCAAAGGACCTCATTCTGCTTGGTCCTTTCTGGTTATTGGAACTAGCTGACTTTTTTAGAAAACCACTAGTTTCTTTAAGAAACAAGCATTTGTCAATGCTGAATGTTGGCTTGCTGGCATTGACATTGGTAGTGCAGGAGTTAGAGAGATGCACAATAGGACTGGCAGTGAAGTAGTGAACTGATGTCACCCCAGTCCCACCCTGCATAGAGTGACAGGCATTGGGGTGTGCCTTTGGGTCATCGGTCATAGTGCTCACGCCATTTCACCTCACCCTACCCCACAGACACCAACAAGTGGTGCAGTGTGCCTTGGAGTCTTCAGGCCTTATGCTCACCCCATTTCATAAGGAAATATGCTGTCATGGGTGTACTATAGGAGAATGGGGTGAACTTTGGGGCCGAAGAGTCCATGGCACACCTAAATGTCTGTCACTGGCTGCAGGGTGGGGGTGGAATGTTGTGAGCATTACAGCCGACAATTCCAAGTCACACCCCTGACGCCTGTCAGTCTCTACAGGGTGGAGTGTTACAGTTGGAAACCCTAACGCCCCGGTCATTTAATTGTATTTTCACTCCAAATTTTCAACATGGGCCGTTTGTGACCCCACCTCATGAACAGTGGCACTATGAGTTCATTCGCCGAAAGGTGATTTTGCACAGTGACTGTGCATTGGCACCACAGGTGTGAAAACACATTTCGGGCAGCATGTGAAAAATGACAGCTGCACTGTTCGTGAGGGGGTGTAAAAAAATGGTATTGTTAAAAATCTAAAGTGAAAATATGAAAAATTGGTGAAATCACAAGCGTGCGTAGAAACTGCACAACGCACGCACGTAACGCAATGATATTGGGAATTTTTTTAACCAAATTTTCAACATAATCATTTCAGGAACTCCAGTCATGAACAGGGTTACTGTGATTTTGTTAATCTGTCCCAAACATTGATTTCCCACAGCGACTGCGCCATTGTGCGCAAACACATTTTGGGCAGGTTATGAAAAATGACAGCTGTGCTGTTCATAAGGAGGTGTACAAAATGGCAGTGTTGAAAATCTGAAGTGAAAATATGAAAAATTGGTGAAGTCACAAGCATGCATAGAAACTGTGCAATGCATGCCCGTAACACAATTATTTTGGTGATTTTTTTAACCAGATTTTCAACATAGGCATTTTGGGACCTCCACTCATGAACAGGGTTACTGTGATTTTGTTAATGTGACCTGAACATTGATTTCGCACAGCAACCGTGCCATTGTGTTCCACATGCGCGAAAACACATTTCAGGCAGGGTGTGAAAAATGACAGCTGTACTGTTCATAAGGAGGTGTGAAAAAATGACAATGTTGAAAATTTGGAGTGAAAATATTAAATATTGTCAAATTTATGAGCGTGCGTTGAAACTGCACAACGCATGCCCATAACATAGTCATTTTTTTCAAATGTTTCCACCAAATTTCCAAGACAGGCTTTTTGGGACCCCACCTTATGACCAGTGGCACTGACGTTTTGTAAATCTGTCCCGAAAGGTGATTCCGTGCAGTGACTGTGAAATGACCTTTTGGGACCGAGTCACGAGATAACAGTGCATGTGTTCATGAGGTGGGGCCCCAAGCATCCCATGTTGAAAATTTGGAGGCAAAATTAAAAAAAATGACTGAGATATCTGTGATGCTTGACCAGCTGGTTATGATTGTTCTATGATATGTGTAATATAAAAATATAGTATGTGATTGTCTCACATAAGGCAGCTTGTGCCATGGGTGCCCCCCCCCCCAAGTTTCAGTTACAGGAACTAACCAGGAGATCTCTGTAATGTAGTTGACTTCCTTGAGAGGTTGCATTTTATGGCCTTTTTATGACCTCCTGCCTCTGAAGCTGGGAAACTAAAATATACATTTTATGACTTCAGAAACATGACATAACTTAGCTGATTCATGCTGGCTATATTCGCACCTAAGTGATGTATGGCAGAATTGTAAAAACCTTTGATGTTCCTTGGGAAAATAAGAAACCAGCAACCAGTTCAAAGGAAAGGCTTGATTAAAGACTATCATAATTTGGGAAATTAGTTTTTGCTGAAGTCACACTATTTAAAATATCTCCTGACAGGAAATCATGGTTGTATTTTTTTGGTTCTAAATGGAGGTGCTAGATGAGTCAAAGAAGGGGTGTGGAGACACAGAGTTTTTAACTGAATACTGTGTCTGAACTTTGTTGTCATATACCATCTTGGGATGCTAGAAAGACGGAGCTCCCTGATAAGCATTAAGAGGTAATACATTAGATAGAAAAGTACCTAACTGTATGTTGGTAGAAGTTTGTAGTTTTCTTTGTTTTCTTTTAAGTGATTGTATGCTTTTTGATATATTGTTCTGTGTTTACATTTTTCATATTTTTATCATCTGTTAGTAAAATCTTTATTTGAAAGAGACTGCCTGGGTGTGTCTTCTTTTTGCATGTGATGTATACGTGGTTTAAGTTTGAAAGCTGTTCTGGAGAGTTTGGTGGTGTTACTAAGCTGGGAAAAGGTAAGAATATACCTAAGGTCTTTTATAGAGTTTTAAAGGGGTCATTTTGGATAGCTGGTTAGGTGCCCTTAGGTGAAAGATATATTGCATCCCCCCGAAGAGAATATTATCTGAGCCTGTACATTTGGGTACACTAGCATAAGGTTCACAGTTTGAATCCCCCCAGAACATGAGACCAAAGGTGATTCGGACCCATAAGCAGACAGGAGGGTTACCCTGTCTATTACCTGTTCACACTATTGCACGCTAAGGTTGGCACTGTGGGAGCAAAGGGCCTGACCTACGGAGTACATTTGTGACAATATCCAACTAAGTTGAACCCCCCCATTTATACCATTTTACAGCTTACTGGCATTTCTTCAGTTCGCGGTCGATTCTGAAGAGTGCAGACGTGTTCCCGCTCCACCGAAGATCGCTGCGCCGGACTCCGGAGGTAAGTATGGGGTGAGGGGGGGTGTGAGGAGGTAGGCTGTGCAGAGGGTGGGTGCGGGTTGGGGGCTGGGACCTGACGGCGAGAGACCGTTTTCTTCGTTTCAGGTAATAAAAAAAAAAATGAACTCCATGGGCAGTTTTCTTTTTTTTACAGGTGAAAGAAAAAATGTTGTGCACACTGAGGTGAGCTCCCAGTGTGCCACATGACTCTGGGAGGAGTGATGTTAGCCACACTGGGGTGTGCTCCCAGTGTGGCACACATTGAGGGTGGGGCGGGGGCAGGCACATACCGACGGTGGTCGGCTTTCGATTATGGGGAGGCACACTGGGGTGGGTTCCCAGTGTGCCACACTATCTTGGGGGGTTATTTAACATGCCGACAGGGGGACTGGGCACCCCCGACGTCGACTTTGTGGGCATTGTGTGGCAGACGGCAGCAGCTGCTGCCATGTTTCTTTAAGTGCTTCACCAGGAAATGCACATCGGGAGGCATGTCATTGCGCTGCTGCATGACAAGCTTGTCTCTGATTGCAGCAGCACTTTCCTTACAAGTTGTGGCCACTTTACATAATGCGTGTGTCAGCGCTAGCATGCTGGCTAATTGGTGAATGAGGGACGCACCTACTAAAGTGTGCCCTGCATTCGCCAAACACTGACACACCTCTGAAATGTGCTACTAGCACAAGATGTTGGCTTGTGCATACACAGCAAGCCAACATAAAAATGATCATATCCTGTTCTGCAATGTATTGGCCCTTTTCTGTTATTGGAACTATCAGACACCATGTGGAAGTGTTAGTTCTCATAACAATAAAGGACCTCATTCTGTTCTGCATTGTATTCTTTTTCTGTTGGTCCTTTTCGGTCATGGGAACTATCTGATACAGTATGAAAGTGCTAGTTCCCATAACTGAAAGGACCAACACAAAAAGAATACAGAGCAGAACAGAATGAGGTCCTTTATTGTTATGGGAACTAGCACTTCCACGCGGCATCTGATAGTTTCAATGACAGAACAGGATAAGGCCCTTTTTTCTTAAAGGAACTAGTGGTTTTCTAATAAAGTCAGCTAGTTCCAATAACCAGAAAGGACCAAGCAGAATGAGGTCCTTTGCTGTTATGGGAACTAGTAATTTCACTGCAAGTTGGCTAAAAGCAGGGTCCTTTGCTTTAATGGGAACTAGCATGTTTGTTTAGAGCAAGCTAGTTCCCATAACAAGAAAGGACCAGGCAACCAAAGGTCCTTTCAAATTATGGGAACTAGACCCGACCAATATAATCATTTCCTTGTCCATTTCTTCCCCCTTAGATGGGGGTCTGTATACAACCCCTGTGCGGACTATGGTGCCTTTTCCTGTCTCCAGGGTGACCCACGATGCCTCCTCTCCTCCCTGTTTACTATTTAGTTCCATTGCTTTGATCCCTTCCCTTACGTAGAGCTCTATTCTCCTCCTCTTTTCCCCTCCCTGTCCCTCCTATAGATTGTGTACCCTGGTATGTTACCTGACCCCTGAACCCAGGGCCTGCCACGGTTCATCTTGCACTCTACAAATTGGCCTGAAGCTCCCTGCTCTACACCTGCCCTACTGGCCTACCTACCATGCACCCCTCCCTACTCCCCTCACTTACTTCCTGTTAGCCCTCGCCTCCCTATTCCATACCCTCCCTACCCATGAGCCTAATCTCTGTTCCCCTCCTCTGATTCCTCTTCTGCTACCTATTCCTGATTAGTTCCCCTACCCCGACTGTTTACCATGGCTATGCTTACTCCCCTGGATGTAGCCTAGTAACCAATTTAGGTATCAGGAATGATGTTTAGTCACATCGCCTGTTCTGCCCTACAAGCTCCTGTATAGCTTCAACCTCTGATTTTCTCCAACTAGTACCTAACTTGACTTATGCACTTTATTGTGTGCCCTGCTGCATGTACTGTATCCCCATGTACCCTGTACCCACACTCTGGTTATGTGTTGCTTTTGCCTTTGTTACCTATGTTGTGTTGCTATTACCAATGTTATTGATTGCTACTGATCACATTATGATGTTTTTGACAATGCCTATTTAGTTGCTATTGACTCCCAAACTCTTGTATTCTCCCCTCTCTTTATGACGAGGATCATTTGTAAATGAGCTTTTAGATCAAAGGTTGTAATTCCGATTACTCAATAAATACATAAATAAATAAATGTTGACATCCCAGTCATGGTTCTCTATGTATAGGGTTACCAGATATCCTCTTTTATGAGGACATGTCCTCTTTTCCAGCTGCCAAATATTCTTCATGTACCTTATCTAGCCTGTTGTATTATTATTATTTTTATAATTTTTTTACTCTCTCCTACCCAGGCCCTCCTTGTAAATGAGCTGTGAAGGCAGTGGAGACTTTAAACCCATTTACTCGGGGTCTGGCACAAGGGCTTATTGGGGTAGGGACTAAGTGTCCTCTTTTTGGCATCCCAAAATCTGGTACCCCATCTATGTTACGTACCATGTTTCTATGACTGATATCCAGGTGTCCCTCTTCCATCAAGGCCACTAGTTTAAGGAGCTTGTTACACAGACTATGGGCATTGGTACTCATCGCCCTCCATTTTTTGATGGCCTAACCCCTTTTAGCCCCATCCCTGTCCTTACTGCCTTTCCCTTTTTCTCCATTTACCCCTGTTCTGCTCCCTATCGACTTCTGTACCTTGGCGTTTACCTCACCAACTACCCTGTTTTGTGGGGGGGGGGCTGGGATTTCCCTGTTCCTTTTCAGTGCCTCCCCCTTGGCTAGTTTAAATGCTTACCAGTGAAATATTTAAACCTATCACCTAGGATTCTGGTTTTCTTCTCAGACAGATGCAGACCATTGCACCAGTATAGGCCTGTATCTCTCCAGGTGGATTCCGAGTCCCCAATGAAGCCAAAACCCTGAGCTCTGAACAAGTTTTTCAATCATTTATTGAATCCCATGGTGCAGAGTACCCTAGCTTCACACATGCCATAGACAGGCAGCACCTCCGAGAAGGTTACCATGCGTGTTACTTGTCTAAGGCCCCTCTCCAACTCCACAGACTCCTCCTGCACTACTCTGATCCCATTCCCAGCCAGGTCATTTGTTCCTAGGTGGACAATGATGTCCAGTTCCCTCTCCTGTGCTGCTGCTCCCATGCTCCTGAGTTCCAGACAAGTCCCTGGGACTGGAAGGCATACACCTCAGAGTAATTATAGTATTCATAGTAGTGTCTAAGCCAAATCAGGCAATAGCCTATGTACAGCTCACCCTTAACTCAAAAGGGATAGGCAAACACAGCTTGTGATATGCACTAAGTGTCTAAACCCTTTTTTAAAAGTGGTCATATCGACCGGCCCGGTGGTGCTGAGGGTTGAGGCGCTGGATGCCACACCTCACTCCACACTGGCAACCCGGGTTCGGGAATGAGCCTGGGTCATCGAGGGTCAGAATAGGATTGAGCATCCAACGACAGCTCTCGTAGTCCTGGGGAAAGAGGTGGTTGCATGCTGCACTCTAGTGGTCCCTGGGGATACCCAGAGGTACTGCAGATACACGGGTACTAAGTGGGGAGGGAGCATGGCAGACATCCGCACGCTGTGCATGGACATCATTGCATGTCCGTGCTCCCATCAGGGGAAAAAAGGGAGCAAAATAGCAGCATAGTCTGCGGCAGCTTGATGGCCGCAGCTTCACTGGCCGACGATGCCTGAATAAGGCGTGTGCCGGTATTGGATCCTCGCCATGCACGGGGGCTCAGGGGGTCCCTCTCACTGGTTGTAGCTGCAAATGCCAGCTGGGTACGTCAGCTCCGGGGTCGGCAGTGAAGGATGAGCGGTGGCTGGATTAACATGGCAGGACTGTGGCTGCAGGTGAGAAAAAAGAGATGTGATGAAAAAAAAAAGCGATCATATCTGCACCACCCACCATCTCCAATGGAAGCTCATTCTAAAAGTTCACTACTGTCTGGGTGGATCATGCTGCCTTTTTCCTGGTGCGGTATAATTCCTCTTTAAGCTGACGCTCATGTGTTCTCATAGTATAGTAACTGGTCTTAAGTTCCAGTCCTGGTCAGTCCCATAGATCATTGTTTGTGAATGCCGTGAAGACCAGATACATGTCCCCTCTCAGACGTCTATAATACTCAAGTTAGTATAACCCCAGAGCATCCAGCCTACCTCTGTAATTCATATGTCTGATTTAACCATCTGAGTGGCTCGTCTCTGTACTCCCTCCAGCAGTGAAATGTCTGCTTTGGCCCAAGAGGATGTAAATTGTGCACAGTACTCCAGGTGAGACCGCACCAAGGAGGTATACAATGGCATCAGCACCCTCCAGCTGTCCCTACTCGCAATGTGCCTCCATATACACCCAGGTATACCTCTAGCTCTTTTTGCCATAGCCTGACAATTACTATTTAGCTTAAGGTCCCTGGTTATACCACTCCCAAGCCCGTTTCTTCTGACGTTACTCTTAATATATGACCCCTGATAGAATACTGTGCATGTATATTTGATTTTCCCAAGTGCATAGTGGCACATTTTTTCAAGTTAAACTCTAACTTATGTTTCACTGCCCACTGCTCAAGTTTAGTCAGTTCTGACTGCAGGTTATCAATTTCACTGGTGTTCTTAACCACTGACCCCAATTTGGAGTCGTCAGCAAAGTTTGACAACCAAAATCCTTCCTCACCACACCTCAGTACTGAGTGCACATTCAACATGAGCCAACAGCTCCATTATAGAAGTGGACCCACGATTCAGATTATGTATGCACGTACTGTAGGTTCACTGGCTGATTCCATCCAGCCATTTGGTCCCAGATATAACATATCAAAGTTCACCACATATTTAAATGTATCTCCAGCCCCCTCTTTCAAAAAACTCACCAAACATTAGCTTTTATATCTCATCTAGAGAAACATAAAACTAATCACTAACCCTTAAACAACATAACTACTACCTAGCGGGACCGTGTGTGAAACACTGAGTTCAGCAGAAATCTATACGTGAAAAGGAACAGGCAAACAGTGCTTAAAAAGCAGCTCTGTACCTCAGCATGTACTTCCAGTATCTATGATGTTTTGGTTTTTACAATTTAATAGAGGATACATGTAAGCCCCCCCCCCGATGTTTAGTGGTATGCCTGATGTTAATTGAGGGGAAGGGGGGCACTATACAGCTAGAAACACAGTCTCAGAAAATAATGCAACTCGTTACCTGGGCCCAGATGCGATGTCATGGGGCGTGCTCGCTTCACTTAGCAGCGAAGGGCATACAGCAGCTGTGACGGCAACTTGATAAGTGCAGAAACACAATGGGCAAAGTGATTAAGTCCATTGTCCACTCCAAATTGAAAAGTGCAAACTGATTTAATGTAAAACGAGAAACCTGATAAACCACTCCATGGAGCGTGGGGTAACAATTCTGGTGGGGGTACTTCACAGGCCGAGACCTGACATTGTCCTGCAACAATCGAAAAGGCTACATTCCTGACAGCAGCAGTGTATGTGGGCCGAAGCAGGCCTTAATTAAAAGCAGTTCAACTTCAGCGGCACTGTCACTTCACATTCCTTCACTTTACTGTGTCTTCACTTAGGTACTTGCTGACTGTTCCCCTCTCTTAGTCTCAGCCATATTCAAACTGATGCAGCAATTGTGACAGCATGAGATGTTTCTACTGTCCCAGTCCCATTTCTTGCTTTAACTTTCTAACACAGGGGGTTACCTCAAAACATGGGGGGCTGATTTTAAACCACAGGGAGCTATCTTCCTTACTGAGAGGTCTTAAACTTCCAACAGTGTTCCTTTTAGCAAGAACAAAAACCACTGAAGACCTTCTGGATACCCACTCGCTGATGCCACATGCCAGCTCTGTGCATCCCAGGGAATTATTTAGTACCTGGCGATTCTGAAGACCCGAGGCACTTTCCAGTCATACAGCGATTCCAGTTTCTGAACTGCCTTCACCCAGGGAACTGACTGCTGTGCCACACGGAGCACCCAGGCAGTCTGCCACCCCACTGGGGTCCCATCCAACCATTCCCCACATGGATCTTTTCCTGCCTCCACAGACTGCACCCCCTGAGAGCCCAAAATTGCAGCGGCCACCGGCCAGGGGAAAAGGGGTAGACTGCCACCACTACACCCTCAACAGTTCAGGCTGCCACCTCTGAACTGCACCCCAGGCCCAATCTGTCAAAGCAGGCCTGACTACAGAAATACTACTGGCTTACAGGGTGCAGTAGCCCACGGGCAAGATGAGGCCCCCACCGGTGCTTACCCTACCATGGTGCCAGAGATCACATGGCAGGCCTCCATTCTTTAGCTTCTCACAGGCTCCAGCTCCCAACTGCACTATTAGGACCCAGGCTTGTGATCTACATCTCTCATGCCCTCTTATGGCCCAAACCACCACACGTCCATACGCGGGTCTTCGAGGAGGAGGAGGGCTGGGGTGGCAAGCGGCTGGCCGTGGCCCTCCAGCCGAACTTGCAGGCAGAAACCCCAATTGGCTCTCTTTCTTCCCCCTTCTCCTGGAATCCCCTTAAAAAAAAACTCCGACCTTTACACCCTCTGGGCTGGGGCCCCCCTGCTTGCAGGCAGGCTACCAGCTCCAGACCTACAGGCACCAGAACTTCCTTTGTACTAACTATAGCTCCCAGATAAATTAACTAGTAAGCTGTCAGAGGGGGCTTATATACATTTTTTCATTTTCAATGTTCTTTTCCAAGGTTTACAGCACATCTTGGTAGTCTACCCAAAAAGTCTGGATAAAAAGCATTTGTCTCTCCCCAGTTAACCTCATGGTGCTTTTGTTTATGACTTCATAGTGCTCATCATGACAACAGACTGTGATCTCACAAACAGCAATTGTGAAGTCAGCAGGGGAGTGTCAGATATATTCTAAAGGACCCAGTGAAATAAATATTGCATTATCTGCAATACTTAGTAAGTCAACACAATAATACTAATAAAAAAAAACCTAGAAAATACTAAAGTTAAAATATAATTGGTGTAAATGAAGTTGCATTAAGCTTTGAACTGTAGTAGAAAGGTGCTTTTTAAACAGTAAGATCCATTGCAAAGCACTGTCTCATTTGACAATTTTCAACAGTCACTTGATACGACCATAAAGGAGGAGGGGCAGTGTCAGATCCAGGATTTTTAAAAAGGGGTCCTGCAGCAGTAATGAAAGGGAACAGAGTTATAGAGGTTTGGCTATCAGCAAGTAGACAGAATGCTTCTGTGTGTGTGTGTTATCTTCAACCAAATATTGAAACTCTGCGAAGCAGGCCATAATAAAGTGAATTTTTTTGTGTTAGGAATAAATTACTGTATTTATGCTGGATTGCTCTAACAATATCTCATTTAAATGCCCAAGAAGGGTACTTCTGCTGCAGGATCTTTAGTAATGCTGGATCCACCACTGGGGAGGGGAGAAGAGAAAGGGGACCAGCGGAATGCTGTCATGCAGTCAGCGTCATTGCTGAGAGAACAGGCCTCTACACAGAGATGCATATAATTTAAACTGATGCACCTAAGCCAGCCCAGTAGCACAGAGGGCTGAGGCGCTATGTGCCCTACCTGTCACCACACTGGCAGCCCAGGTTTGGGAATGAGCTTGGGCTGCCAAGGTTGGCTGGGAGGGGGGGGATTGAGCATCCGATGGACAGCTCTCCTCTCTCGACAGAGGGAGGACTGCCAACTTGGCCCTTGACTGCCCCTGGGTGGAGGCCCATAGGTAGTGCCGGCAGCTTGAGCTGCCCAAAGGGATGGTCCACAGTCTCGTAGCATGTGTATGCCTCCACTTTCAAATGCTTACATGCCGCTGCAGCAGGGGATGATGAGAGAAAACTGGAAAAATGACTGTCACAGGCTATATGAAGCCTTGCCTGTCTGCCTCCACCATCAGTGGTTCACTGGCACACAGTCTGGATGAGAGTCACTGGGTTGGGGGAGGAAGGCCTTTACCTTCCCAGCCCCACCACGGTGTGCAATCCATGAGGGATTAGGGAGACAGGTGCAGGGCGAGGGGGGCAGGGACAGGGCTGAGCAGCCACCTTTGACAAGCCAGCGAGGAAAAAATATAAATAAAAAAAACTGATGTACATACTGTAACAGTGCCAATTTGCAGTACATTTAATAAACTCACAGAAGAGGATGTATACCACGTGGGCATATAGCCCATTTACCCTGGCATTACCATCCACCACACTCCACACTCCAGACCTCCTAACTCCCTCCCCATATTCCTACTCAGAGTTACTGATATGAGTAACTCCCCCAGGAGTTACATAAATATCCCTTTAAGAGTGTCTCTCGATTGCTCAGTTGATGCCGGTTTCTATGCCCTTGGAGGACTGGGTCAGCTGGTCTTCCCTGACATTCCAAAGAGGAGGAGTCAGTGTTCTCTGCTGTAGGGCAGAGATTCTGCTGAGTCAGAGTGGTGGGGAGGTACCACTGGCACAGAGTGCCAGCTCCCACAGTCTGAAAGTTTCTCTTTAGAGGCTGGTGTCATTAAAAAAGTGCTCGTTCATAGAGGCTGTCATTGAACAAGGTCCTCAAAAGGGGGGGGTGCCCCTCTCAAGAAAGAGAGAAACCCGTCTGAAGATAAGTTCAGAGATTTGTCTGTGAGGAAAATTGTGTCAGTGAGTGCTGTGGGCCAAAGATCTGAGGTGATGTTTACTTCTTATTCATTGTAAAGTGTGAAAGATGGTGCTCAGTAGTATCCTCCCTCCCCAAGAGAGGGTCAGTTCCTGACGGGATGTGAATTCCTGTCAGCAGAAAGACCTTTGCCTCAGAAAAGTGTGTGGTGTGGGCTGGTCTGCCCGGAATTGAAGATGCGTTGTGTTCGGAGGGCACGTCAGCTGTGCCCAGATGGGCTCAGAGTCTGTGATTTTAAAGTTACTGTAAAGGTGTGAAAGAGAATACAGAAAGGATGTGTTTTGTGGAGAGCAGAGTGAATCCCTGAGAATCACTCACAGAATCAAGTGGCACTGAAATGCTGCCAGCAGAGAGAGACTGTGAATTAGTCCAGTGTCTAGTGTCTGTGAAAATGGGCTAACAGAAGTCTGTTGGGTTTCCACCCAGGTTTAGAAATGGGGGACACTGAAGTAAATACATTTCCTTTTGAGGCCAGGAAAATGTTAAATAAAAATAAAGTACCCCACCAGAGTTGACGCCAACCTAGAGAAATTTAGGAGAATACCATCTTACAGTGATTGCAAAATGAATTGTGCTAGCTCGTAAAAGACTAACATCAATTGAGCTCAAGAAAAAGAAAGGATCCTGTTGTGTTTTAAAGTAACCCATTTGGACATTTAACCTTGTTTGCCTCCAAGTTATGTTAGCCCCTTTGATCCATAGCTTAGCTTGCTCTACTGTGTGCCAGTGGATGCCCAGAGGTCACCTCAGTGTTCAGGAGGTCAAGTATGTGGACTGTGTGTTTGTTGGTGTAGGGCCCCTCCCAGGTAATTGCTGTTCCTCCACATACCCCTAGACAGCTTGGAGGATCCACCCTACATTGGGGGCTCATCTGGGATTCTGAGGTACCTTTTTGGTGTTTCTGGCATTTCAGAGGGTGGCAGGTGTAGGTCTGGATTGTTACAGTAACATTAAGTGCACGAGTTGAGAAAAAATGGCACTGAAGAGTTTAACTGAATCGAACATTGATGGGAGCGGAGAGCGCAAGCTGTGTGCCTGATATGAAGAGGATGTGGTAGTTTGAAGACTTGTGCAGTTGCATATGAGCTGCTAATGAATATGTAAATGTAAAAGAAAAGGTGGCCAGCCTGCTGGTGCAGTGGTAGATCCTTTGCCCACAGATCACCAAGCTGGTTAAATGCACTCAATCCTGACATCTCCTCCTCTTCTACCCTCGGCTCATTCAAATCTAAACTCCACCTCCGCCTCACTATTTCTAGCACCTGTGAATGCTACCTATAATCTCCTCAGCCCACTCATTTTGTCTCTCCCACCATCACCTACTGCATCACCCTCCTCTTTCCCCTCCACCCCTCCTTTTTTCTCTCTGTTACTTATTTTTATTTTGTCTTCCACCACCATGGACTCCCCTCTCCTCTTCCTTCCCCTTTATGCACTTTCCCATTATGTTAACTAATTTCAATCTGCTCCCAGTTGCTGACAATGCCTCATGGCTGCAATTACTGTCCACACCAACTACTCTCCTCATGTTTATCTTCATCTTCCTCCCCTTCCTACTTATCCTTCTGTTACTCTGTGTTCCCATGTATACCTTCAACTTCTTCCAACTCTTGTTTTTGATCTACCATTGTAACAAACATGTCAACCTATTTATTGCTTTGTACTTATTTACTGTATCTTGTATTGTATTGTATTGTATTTGTTCTCTGACGCGGAACCTTTGTAAAAGAGCCTGGCTCAAAGGTATTTGTAATCCTAGTTGTAATAAATAAAAAATTAAAAAACTACCACTTGTGACACCAGCGACCCGGGTTCAGGAGCGAGATCTGGTGGCTGGAGGGTCGGCCGGGGAGGGGAGATGGATCGAGCGGCAATTGTGTGCTCTCCATCTCCAGGGAGGGAGGGGGAATTGTGCCTCATTGTGCCTCCCGGTAGCGCCCCTGGGTGATCACAGGGGTGGCTTACCGGGAATAGTGGCTGAGGCTAGGAGGCATGCGGATGCTTGGTATGCATATCCCATGGTGTCATTGCACATCATGCCTTCCCAACTGAATAAACAGAAAACTAAGCTCGACCCTGTTACCGGTCTCCATGTACCACCTCTGTTAGCATGCCCAACAACTGCACAGTAGGGGGTGAAGCCAGCTGCCTCCTGCCCCTGCCCGGAGGGTAAACTGAGGCTTCATGGAGGCAGGCTGCAGTGGATGAGCCAGGAGTACCGACCCAAAGATGCAGGGGGCATAAAGCATTAAAAAAGTGTCAAGTGACTGGTGGAGCATCATTGCTGGGGGAGTGGCTGAGGCAGCTGGCGGGACAACATGCCATCAGTGTGTTGGGAGAAGTGAGAGTGTGAGGAGTGCCAGAGTGAACAGCTGAGTAATAGCAGTTTAAAAGTTAGAGAAAATCTCCTGTGGCCAAGAAAGAGCACCCCTTTCACCACTATCCAATGTGGGAGAGCATCAGTGTGGAGTTCAGTTATCCCATGTGAGAGTCAAGAAAGGAGACAGAAATGAACTCCACCCTGTAAGTACCAGGAATTGTGAAGGACCTTGCAATAAAATATCTATTGGGGATATTGCTCCTTATGGCTAAAAAATGCATAACTAAAAGATGACTTTAAAGAGAGATCCCCTTTATGCGGATGATGTTCTCCTATACCTCCGAAACCCAGCGATTATGCTCCTGAAGGTCAGTGAGATACTAGAAGCTTTCGGGCAGGTCTCGGGTTGTAAGGTTAATATCTCAAAAACCGAGGTCTTGACCTTCCAGTATTCCCCCGATCAGAATATTCGGGAACAATTCCCCTGTAAATGGGATCTGGGGAAAATAAAATACCTTGGGATAAACTTAACTAAGGATCTAGAGGATGCATATAAGCAGAATTATATCCCCTTTACCACTCGCCTTAAGGATGATTTAGCCAGATGGAACACACTCCCGCTGAGTCTCTCCAGAAAAATAGATATTATCCGAATGGTAACTTTGCCCAGGGCCCTGTATCTCTTTAACAATATCCCTATTAGTCTGCCACATTCTGTGTTTCTGGATTGGGAAAAGGCTATCTTGTGCTTCATTTGGGTGGGCCACAGGCCGAGAGTTAGACTAAAACTCCTTACCAGACCGAGGGCAATAGGTGGGATTGCCCTCCCAGACCTCTTTCAGTACTATCAAGCTGCACACCTGACACATATAGTGGCAAGGCAGCTATCCGTAAAGGATGTGCACTGGGCAGATATGGAACAGGCAATCATTCCTGACTCAGACTATTATACCATACTCTACCACGGTCATATAACCCCCGACTCTGCTCAAGCCTTAACCTAACCTTGGAGTTACAACACAGAGTGACAATCTGGAAACAAGTTAAGAGGCAATTTTTGATTTCCCCCTTTGTACCATTAATATGTCCAATAGCTTTTCTCCCAGATTTTCAGCCTGGTAAGATGGACCATGCCTTCCAGCAGTGGAGCAGATATGGCTTGAATTACTTGTCTCAGATTACCACTGGAGGGGAACTGTGGTCATTTCGGGAGATACAGATAAAATTCAACCTGCCAAACACACACCATTATAGATACTTACAATTAAGACACTACTGCGAATCATTACCATCTGAGGTACGAAACCCAGAGCAGCTGCCTCCATTGATCACTAAGCTGCATTCTTTAATTGCTTTTCCAAACCAAAGTCATTTGATATCTGCCCTTTATCAGGCTTTAATGTCAAACCCCTTGGCAAGTCTTGTAGATATCCGTGGGAGATGGCAACAGGAGTTGGGCACACACATAGAGAACAAGCAATGGGAACAGGCATGCTGACAGGTGGCGTGCACTTCTAGTTCTCACCAATGGAGGGGAATTTGCATGGAAATTCCTGGTTCATTATTTCATGACCCCAGGGGTCACAAGTCACTACCCACCTGGACATTCTGCCTCCTGCTGGCATAACTGTGGTGAAAGAAAAGCCCACCTCACACACGTAATGTTCACCTGTCCTAGGCTGGAACCATTTATTTGTCCACTACAGTCTGAGCTTCAAGAACTATTAGGCCCATCCAATTAACTCCACAGACATTTATCTTGTTAATTCTCCCTGGTGGCCTCAGAGACCCGGATACCCGCTACCTCCTAGCCATTCTGTTTACTGCAGGTAAGAAGGCCGTCACTAAATTGTGGCTGTCTCCCAAAGTCCCAACACTGCGGGACTGGTGGACCATTTCACAACAAACCTACCAACTGGAGAAGATAACACATAGTTTGAATGGTAGGGAGGAAAGATTTGGCTCCAGATGGAATAGATGGCTTTTGTACTATATGCTGAAAGACACAACTTTTGTTCTATAGGGAGATAAAACTCACCCCCCCCCCGTGAGGGGCTGCTGTGTGTGGATTCTGGGGGGCCTCCCATGGCAGCCCTAGTCTTGGTATGCTAGATTTGATATGCTTAAAGTAGCTAAAGTAGATTAGTTGTTCATTTTGTGTATTTGAACTCCCAATGTTCTGTCTGACACCCAGGACCTATTGGAACATTACTCAAGGAAGGGAAGGTAATCCGAATCTGGGGTCTTTTTTGAATGACCTAGGCCTTCCAAGGACAATGAACTCTAACCTCCCTGTTATTAAGCTTTTACAAATTTTTGAACTCCCTGTGTATTATGACCAGATGGACTTCTGTAAGTACCTTTTACTGATTTTTTACTCTTATTACTTTGGACACAATCGACTGTAAGTAAAAATAGAAATAAAGATGATATTAACAAAAATAAATAAAAGAGAGATCCCAGCAATAGAAGACTGGATAGCTGCTCTTAACACTAGCTATGTTATTGAAATGCTCACATATAGAATACTTCAGCAAGAGGATAGGGGAGAAACAGGTGGAGTAGGTGGGTTATGTATGTTTCTACCAAGGACCCTGATTTTGTCCCATAAATGACCATTCCACATCCACAATGCCCGACTGTGTGGGGCAATGGGTGGCTTGTATCCCGCATACTCTAGCTTTGGGCCCTGCCCTCTGCACCTTTCCTGACATGGAAAAACTGTATTCACAATCCTGTACTACCTTGTAGCTTTGCACTGTAAAACGGAGATAACTGTTTGTCCTAGACTTGTCTGTATGTGTTTGTCTTTGGCACTGTTTTATGTCTGTCACATGTGTTATTGGAAAATCAGTAAAAACTTTGAATATAAAAAAGTGTCTGCAATTGGTGGACTGATGTCAATGAAGGGGTAAGTGAATGTGAAGTAAGGCTTGAGAGTAGAAGAAAAAAATGTATATATTGCTCTGTGAGGGACTGCGACTATTTAATGGAGGCACAGTTTTCAACAAAGCAGAGCAGTATCTGTATACATGTGGGACTGTGACTGAAAAAAAACCCATAAGGGGCACAAAAATACTTTTTTATTTAAGTATGCTGAGACTGTGTGAGATTGAGGAAAGACTAGGGTATTCCTTTGTTGTTGCAGAAAGGGGACTGCTGAGTAGAACTCAGTTGGGGTAGTTTAATACAACCAAGAATGGCTAAAGGAGGAAATAGCACAGAGTCAGAGGTGACAATCCCAAGGTCCCTGCTGGACTTCCAAAAGGCACTGGCAACACAGCACCAGGGGGAAGCAAGTGATGGCATGTTTCAGATGGGTAAGCCACCCTTACAGTGACACCAACACAGCAAAATACACACCTGTTGGCAAAATCGACACTTTGCCGACAGGTCACTGTGTTGGTGTGCCCGAGACAGGTGCATGCTGTCTCCCAGTCCTGCACCCCACCCCAAATAAACTCTGACTGGAGTTGAGAATCCTAAAGATGGGGGGCAGGGGGCAAAGCCCCCGGCATGGGCGGTTCGGGGGGAAAGCCCCCCCGACAAAAAAACAGGACCAGGATACACACAGGAATCATGTAGACCACAGCTTGTGGTCTACATGATTCCTGTTGGCAAGATGCCGGTCGACATAAAGGATGTCGAACCGGCATGGTAGAGCCGTTTCAGATGTACTACCCAAGGGGAGGATGTAGCATGTGTACCCCTATGTGATGCCTGTAAAGATGGCATATCCACTGTTCTGGGGGGCCAGGTGGCTTACTCAGACATTAAAGGAAGAGAAAGAGGAGGAGGAGTCAGAAGAGTCCCTCAACGAGTCCTGTGAAAGGCCCACCAGTGGGAGCGAGGAAGTAGAGGAGCCCAAAGAATGTCCCCCCCCTTGAGCAAGATTGAGCTGAAACAAACCATTGAGATCTGTACCATTTCAGATGGAGCTGCCAGTCCCCAGTCAAGTGACGCTAGCACTCTTGTCACAGACAGTGCCACTTCTTGGAGAAGGAAGCACTATCACCCCCCTAACTCCCCTCATGCACCCTCAGTGGGGGATCAGGCTAAAGTCTCTGCTCCCAGTCAGAAACCCTCCAGTAGGGGAAGAGGAAGATCCCTAGTAAGGGAAGGGGGCTTACTTCAGCCAAATGGCAGGACATCCTCAGTGAGATGACCTCCAAGCCTGCAGGGGCAGCCGAAGTCAATAAGGACTCCACTATTGGGCATAGATTCAGCATGATGCCCAAGTCTTTGAGGAAATATTACAATTAAATTTGACTAACCTCTGGACAGGCTCTTCTGTGCACATGTGAGATCATTGCCTGAGTGGAGCCAGGCGGGAGGGATCTTAAGATGTAGGATGAACACTGATTATCCTGTTCTTCCCCATCTAGTTTCTGAGATAAGACTGCCTCAATACCATTCTCTGATGCATCAGTCTGAACCTCAAACACTTGGTTGAAGTCAGGGCTTTTCAATACACGAGCTGTACATAGAATGGCCTTGATATTCCTAAAAGCCTCATAACAAATAGGAGCCCACTGAACCTTATTTGAGCATCTCTTTTTAGTGAGATCAGTCAAAGGACTGGCAATGGCTGAGAAATTAGGAATAAATCTCCAGTAATAACCAGCCAGGCCTAGGAAAGATCTCATAAAAAAGAGGTGCCCAAATAAGGTTCAGTGGACCCCTATTTGTGATGAGGCTTTTAGGAATATCAAGATCATTCTGCGTACAGCTCCTGTATTGAAAAGCCCTGACTTCAACCAGGTGTTTGAGGTTCAAACTGATGCATCAGAGAATAGTATTGCGGCAGTCTTATTGCAGAAAATAGAGGGGGAAGAAAATCTGATTATGTGTATCAGCAGGAAGCTACATGTACGGGAGAGAAGATATGCTACCATAGAGAAAGAATGCTTAGCTCTGAAGTGGGCTGTTGAGTCTCTGAAATATTACTTGTGGGGGCTGAATTTAAGATTGTAACTGATCATAACCCCCTTTGCTAGCTGCACCAAATGAGAGAAAAAAATCCCTGTATAATGTGGTAATTAGTTCTTCAGCCCTATCAATTTACTGTGTCCCACAGGGCAGGGACAAAACGTGTGAATGCAGATTTCATGTCTAGATATGGTGCAAGAATTGATGTCAATGAAATATGATGGACTTTCCCTAAAATGAGATAGTGCAGGGAAGGTACCATTAGTTTCTGTTGAGAAATGTGTTAATGCCTCAGGGTAAAGAATGATATGCCGTTTATGATGGAATGTTTATCATTAATAGGGACCCTAAGATGGAGCTTCTGAAGAGGGGTGGGTGGAAGTTACATCCCTTCCTAGGACAGGAAGGTGGTAAGCAGTCTGAAATAACTACTTCCCTCTTAAAGAAGGGGACATGTGACAGGGAGATCCTGCCCACTCTTGAGGACTGACATTTTCTTAAATCTATTACAACAGTTCTTCTGTTTCTTATCCTAATTTATGCTTTACAATTTCTAGTCCATAAGGTTGGCCACCAATTGGCACCCCTCCTTTTTTCTTGATTATGCTATAGTGTCCTCTTTAATTTTCCTTTTCCCTCTCAGGTCCTCTTACAGGGAGGTTATTGTGGTGACCTCCAATCTGATGTAAAAGAACAGGCTGTGTTCCTTGTTGGATTTAGTATGCAATAGCACTGTGTCATAAAATACCTTGATGTATATGCCTTATATGTATGAAACCTGTAAATGTTGAAAATACCATAAAGGTAAAAAGTTACTAGGGGACTGTATTATAAAATTAAGTTAGTTATATTATTATTATGCATGTAAATAACAGATTATTTGAGAGGCCCTTTGGCACCATATATTCCTGTTTTATCTGAACAAGCCTAAAATTTCATGAGTAGTTTCTTCTCTGTGGAGGGAAGGAGTAATAACACTTTGTCCCCTGACTGAGATGTTTTAGTCTTCAAATCCTGATCGTATCTTTCTTTCTGCAAGTCTTGCTCCTGTTCTAAGCTCTGGTGTGCCAAGTTGTTATACCTCACTGAGTCATGTACTCTACAATATTAAGATGTCCCACCTCCTTCCCTTCTTCCCAGTGTTCTTTAACCACATCCAGTGGCCACCTCAGGTTCCTCCCATACAGTAAGGAGAAAGGAGAGAAACCAGTGGATGCTTGAGGGATTTCTTTGTAAGCAAAAAGTAAATAGGGGAGGTACCTATCCCAATCTCTACCCTCTTCTTTTACATACTTCCTCAACATTCTCTTTAATGTCTATTTAAACCTCTCTATGAGGCCATCAGTCTGTGGGTGGTATGGGGAAGTACGCACTGCTACCACACCCAGAAGACAGTACAATTCTTTTAGCAAGTGTGCATTAAAATTACCCCCCTGATCAGTAAGTATTTCCCGATGAATTCTCATGTGGCTAAACAACTTTGCTAGCTCCTCTGCTATCCTCGGGTCGGTAACAGTTCTCATGGGGGTAGCTTCTGGGTAGCAGGTAGCATAATCACATAAGGCCAGTACAAATCTGTTACCCTTGGAGCTCTTTTCCTGGGGGCCCACTTCATCTATGGCTATCCTTTCAAAGGGGCTAGTCACAGTGGGGATGGGTTGTAGTGATACTCTATTCCTTTTTCCGGCCTGAGCTACCTTTTGACACTCCGCACATGCTTTACAATACTCAGCTATGTTCTCGTGGATAGAGGGCCAATAAAACCTGGGCAATATCCTATTCAGGGTGCTATCTTTGCCTGCGTGGCCTGCTAAAGGGCTGTCATGTGCCAGATACATGATTTGGGAGCAGAATTTTTCTGGAACCATTAGTTTATCTACTACCTCTCCAGTCTGAGGTTAGTGTGTATTCTCTGTTTTAAAACAAACTGAGGGGCACCTTTTTCCACTTCCTTTCCAACCTGTGAAAAAAAGGGTTAAGGGAAGGGTCTGCTTTTTGCTCATGCTGCATATCACATTTAAAAGTGTGTCCCAAGTCTGGCTGTACATCAGTATGAGTATCAATCCAGTCCTTCTTTAGGTTCCTCTTCTCCACCTTAGTTTTACGGTCCTTGCCAAGATTCTCAAAAACATCACCATCAAATGGGAACACAGATGGTAAATGTCCCTGATTTACTTGAGCTCTAGTGGTTACAGCAACTATAGCAGAGTCCGTGGCGACATGACAATGTATAAATAAAGCAAAGTCTGAGTGGCCATAGCGATAACAACTGACACGAGTAGGCGAGGTACCAACCCCACTTCTACCTTATGTGTCTTTTCTTGAACAGTCATTTGTATGGCGGCTGTGTGGTAGCAATCGGTATCTCCATGCACACAGATGACTGCTGTATCTGGCCCTTTATTATTCCCAGTCACCAGATCTGCTCGCACAAGAGTCTGGTGGCTCCCTGAATCAATCAGTCCCATCATCTGCTGTGATCTAGTCTGCACAGTAGCCATAAAGTGACATCAGTTCACTGAGGTTATGTGAGCTGTCTCTTTCTTTATATTAGGACAGTTTCTTACACAATGTTCTTTCTTTTGGCACCCATGACATACAATCTCTGCTACTGGAATTCGCCCTCCCCCCGCTCTCCAGTCTTATTTCACTGGGGCTGGATTTTACAGTTTATAAGTAAAAGGGCTATTTACCAGACTACTGGTGGTTGCAGCTGCTGATGTCCTTTGGAACCCTCTGGGTCTGGATGGTCAGGCTGCCAGGAAGTCTTCCACCAATGTGATGGTTTTATCAGCAGAATCAGGCTTATGTTCCCGAACCCAAAGTTGTACATCTTGGGGTAAAACTTTAATAAACTGTTCAATAATGACCACCTCCAGAAGTTGGTCCTTGCTTTTGTTATCTGGCTGCAATCATTTGTAGCAGAGCTCCTTGAGACAGGCATAGTCTCTTGGGGTATACAGTGATTGTATTTTAAGAAACCTAAACCTCTAGTGATAGGTTTCAGTGTTTATGTCATAGCACCTGAGGATCTCCTGCTTCACACTGTCATAGTCCTCTGCCTCTTGAGAGTCCATGTGGGTAGAAACCAACTGGGCACTGCCTGTCAGGTGCATTGCCAGTCAAACAGCCTACTGTTCCCTTGGCCATGCGCATGTTCTAGCATTCTCTCAAATGTTGTAAGGTAGGCTTCAATGTCATCACTGTCTAAACGTTTAGACAGTTTAATGTCTTTTGGGCTGCTGGCTCTTTCTGTTTGCCCTACATTGATGTCACGCAAGACCCTCGTGGTATCTGCTCATTTGGCATCTTGACTTCTCCACTTAATGTCTCTATCTCTCTCTCTGCTCAATGTCTCTCTTTCCATCTGCACCTGTTTTATGCAAAGCCATTTCAACAACTCCCCTACATCTTCAGGTAGAGCGTCTTCAAGAGGAGGCAGTTCCCTCAATTCATCCTCATCCTCTTGCATTTCTTCATCATCTTCAGGCTTGACCTTCCTCTGAGTTTCCAGGTCCAGTCCAGGCAGCAGCTTCTCTCCCAGTCTGTCGGCCATGGTTCTGGTCAGAACTCCATGGACTTTCTTATCCAGGTTCTCCTCTGGCAACTCCTGGTGCATCAGTCCACCTGGGATATCTGAGTAATATCCACAGGAAAATGACCCCCTAACCCAGCAAGTTATCCTACTACTAACATCAAGTCTGTGGAGGGGTTGTGGGATAACAGATGGACCAGACACTGCACTTTAGGTCCAACACACAATCTATTTGTGAAGTTTATTTAAAAACACAGGATAACCTTAAGAAATGGCATATCCCTTCTTCAATACATCAGTTTGCAGCAACAGACTGTGCATATCCTTCCTCTGCAATTAGTCAGCACCTACTGCCCTACTGATCTAGCTCCCCTGTGGAAATGAACTATCCCCTTTGTTGGTCTTGCATGTTTGGTTGATGGGGAGCTCAAAAAAAGAAAAACCCCAAAACAAGCTAAAGACAAAAAAATCTCAGTGCAGAAGCACTGAAGCAAGGGTTACCCTAAAGGGCACTGGCAATAAAGCCAAGTTTCAAAGAAACAAAACATCACACATACCCCCATAATGCAATGGGATCTATATACAAATCACCATGAAATTTTAGGCTGTTCAGCTTAAAGCAGGAATGTATGGTGCCAAAGGGCCTTTCAAACACTCTATAATTTACATGCATTTTAAATAACACAACAAACTTAATTTTTATAATACAGTCCCCTAGTAACTTTTTCCTTTATCAAAATCACCTAGTGCCATGGTATTTTCAACATTTACAGGTTTCATACACATAAGGCATATACATCAAGGTATTTTATGATATACTGCTATTGCATACTAAATCCAACAATGAGGAACACAGCCTGTTGTTTTACATCAGCTCAGAGGTCACCACAATAACCTTCCTATATGAGGACCTGAGAGGGAAAAGGAAAATTGAAGAAGACATTATAGCATAATCAAGAAAGGGAAGGGGGTGCACATAGGTAGCCAACCTTATGGACTAAAAATTGTAAAGGATAGATTAGGCTAAGAAATAGGAGAACTGTTGCAGCAGATTCAAGAAAAGGTCGATCCTCAAGAGTGGCAGGATCTCCTTGTCACAGGTCTCAAGTGGCAAAGCTCAAATCTGGGAAGAGAGAAAGTATACCTCTGTCCTCCAACATGGTCAGACCCTACCATCTTGACACCTCTGAGACTCTGTCCCATTCATGATGTGCTGACAGGCTGGCTAAAAAGAAAGCTTTAAACAAAAGCAGGGGCACTACAGAGATTTTTTTTAATTTGCATTTTTACATTTTTTTACCTCCATTTTATCCCCAATGTACCCGGGACCCTGGCACGTGGCTGTGCATGTGTGTAGAGGTGCACATGCACCCCATGGCATTGGCTCAGCCCCTTCTACCCTTCCCCTGGCAATGGCCGGGCTCCCTCATAGCCCAAACTGCCATCCGTCCTCCACTGGATGGCAGCCAAGGGCCGGGGAAACCCCTCATCCCTCCCCAGTAGAGGAAAGTCACCTCATGGCAGCTCAGTCCTGTTCCTCACCTTCCCCCTGCTGACCCCTGACCACCCAGGCTCATTCCCGAACCCAGGTCATCGGCGTGGTGCAAGGTGTAGCGTCCAGTGCCTCAACCCTCAGTGCCACCAGGCCAGCTACTACAGAGATGTTTTTGAAGCAAGAAGCACCTCACACAAGTGCCTGTATTTTCAATACTTGCAACCTCTAAAAATTGACTATTATATAAGACCTTTATAAAAATGTGACAGTATTGTATAGTACTCTCCTCCAGCTTCATTTTGAAAAAATGGGACATGGCAATTAAGTGGCTATGAGCAGAGGAGTCTAAAAACCCTACAGTGACTCCTAAGGGAACTGCAGGATCTCCCTGTCACAGGTCCCAAGTGGCAAAGCTCAAATCTGGGAAGAAAGAAAGTATATCTCTGTCCTCCAACATCATCAGACCCTACCATCTTGACACCTCTGAGACTCTGTCCCATTCATGATGTGCTGACAGGCTGGCTAAAAATAAAATTTTAAACAAGGCAGGCAAGATGTGGAGAACCAAACTCAGCCCCCACAGGAGTCTGTTCTTACCACAGTCCACGCAGTGGATCTGAAGATAGAAGCAATCTCAATAGACTTGGATCGCAGGACACTACAATAACCATAGCTAAGGACACTGCAAGTTCTGACAAAGCCAGATTAGCTCAAGCCCTGTCTGCCACAACAAAATGAATGCAGGAAGCTGCATCCCTGCATTATAGGCTAGAAGCCTTGGAGAATGCTAATAGGCCCTTAATCTCAGTATTGTATGGCTGGAAGAAGGAATTGAAGGTGAAGATGTGTTGCAATTTCTTTCAAACTGACTCCTGGATTTGCTTTACGTGTGAGAGGAGGAATCTCTTAATGTACATTAAGAAGGCATACAGGGTGGCCCGGTGGCATGGAGGTCAGAGGCACCCATGCCTCACCTGCCACCACACCATGAAACAGACTCCAGTCACTGGGGGCTGGCCAGGGAGAGGAGGATTGAGCATCCGATGGACTGCCTGTCACCCTGTATGTATCTACTCTGAACCTGTTGTCGCACCATTGTTTTTGTACCTATTTGTATTGTATGTAACCCCCTAGGTCGCATCTGGAAATGAGCGGTCCTCGCTCAGTATGCTTATCTGGTAAATCTCTTAAATAAATAAATACTGCTCTCCTCCTTTGGGGGAGGGTGGGCTGTAGTTTCCTGGCACCCGCCTGGCTTCTAGCGGAGGCTTGGGGGGCCAGACAGTCAAACTGGCAACTTGGGTGATGGAGGGGTGGCAGCTGTACTGTCCCATGCATGACAGCATGCATGGGTATGTCTGGATGGCACTGAATACCCATCCCTCCAGGGAACAACAAAACAGGGAAAATGGCCAGGTGCAGGGCTGGATGACACCGACCCCTTGCAGGATCTGCACTGGCTACAGGACCCTCTCCCAGAACCAGATCCATCTTATAGGTGATAAGGTGCCAGCCATCGACCCTCGCCATGGGGGAAGAACTGGTTAAGGTAAGTCCCTGGGATGCCGGGTGACAGGGCTGGGGGGGGGTTGGTGGATGGCTAAGCCTTCACCGCAGTAGGGGAAAAACAACATGAACTATAGAAAGAAGGCATACAGAACATTCATGAATCAATGGAATAGTTGTTTAGTATGGATAATGGCACACAGGGCTGATGTGATACCATAGAATTAACAAAATACTATGGAAAGGAAATGTTAATGAGCATTATTGGGTCTTTTCGCATTTTGAAGGTAGGATCAGATTAGTACTCTTTTGAATAGTTATTCATTTAAGTATTTTTATACATATAACAAAATAGATAGGGATTCATGTGCCATAGAGACTCTGTATGTTAAAGATAGATGTAAATATGTCTTTTATCTTGAATAGTTACTGAGCACGTTACTGAACAGTGGACTGTACGATGAATGTTATTGTATGATTTTACCTTGAACTGTACCTAGCAATAGTTCTTTGCCTTGCTGGTTAAAAGTTATAATAAAAAGACCATTACAAAAAAAAAGGCATAGAGAGTTACAGTAAGGAAAGTGTGAAATGCATCCAATGCACTGAAAACTGTGATGAGACCCTCAGTCTCTGCAGTGTTCTGTCCAAATGGTGAATCAGGACCAGGGACAAGTGACAGAGTAATTTGTAATAACATTTATTACAGGTTTCCCTAAGGCAACAGTTAATTACAGCTTACCATACTTGGAGTTCACATAGAGATCACAGTTTGTCCGGACGAAAGAAGAACTCCCTGCAAAAATGCAATTACATAAACTATTATACTAGAGATAACAAGGAAGCATATAGTAAATACGGCTCTCCCATTCGCGTGTAGCTGGTCGAAAGACAATTAGCTCATCCTTAGTTTTGCACATAAACACACATGAGGCTAACTAGCTAGAACTGGCTTTCCTGGGTTCCGACACAAAGGAAATGCTTAGCTTGTATAAAAGAAATACAGATATGTCAGCTATATACTTGGAACTGCATCATGTGGCCTATAACAAGAGCACATAATACTTTCCTACATTCTACCTTACTAAACATATTACAACCTTAGTTGTGATATCATGGCTGTCATGTGGGGTACCAGAAGGAGTTTGGGCAAGCCAACAACCGTATTGGCTACTATGACTGTTATCAGTGAGAGACATGGTTTTGCAGGTGGCCAGGGCACAACAAGCTTTGATGCAAGGTGATTGATAAGTGCACATTTTTCCCTAACTGTCCTTCCCCTCAAGAACATGCAGGGAAGCCTTTGATGGTGTGAGATCAACAACTAAGAGGACTCGGTGTGGTTCATTCTCTCCTGATGCCAGTAAGTCTACGATTAGCCTATGAAGTGAAAACATTTCAGTTTTCTGATCCACACGATGTTCGGAAGCAGATCACAAGTGCTGCAGAATTTCATGCGAAGAAAATGGGGACAGCAAAGAGCAGGATGGCCAAGGCCAGAGCTTGATAAATAGCTGAACTGGTGCTCTGATCCTCTAATCTGATCTCAGGCTATGTTATTTTAATTATGTTAAGAACTAGTGTACTGCATTAGTGGTATAGAATTCCTGACCCCATCCCCAGTGTTCAGTTGCCTATTTATTATTTGTAGTGTTCTGATTTAGTAGTTTTATAAAGTATTTTTTATAATGTTTATCAGTTTAGTACACATCTGTGTCTCAGTGTTTGTAGGGCACCATTCACACTGCAGCATTTGAACTGACAACTGGAGAAACAGTGTCAGTCAACTGCCCTTTTCTCCTGCTGAAAAGAAGCATGTCTAACAGGTGAGTCCAACCTGACACTGAATTTCCTTGTGTCAGATATCATCAGAATGCTGCTGAATGTGCATTTTTTGATGCACATACGGTACTATTCTAGCTACTTTTAACTTAATTGGGAGTGATACTGATGCAAACGGACAAGCAAAAGTTATGTGACATTGCAGTTGAATATGCACAGCTCACAGATTTTCATTTTAAACTATTTTTGTCTAAAACTCTCCTACTGTAATGTTTCTTTTGTTTATGTTTCCCATCAGTTTTTACAATGTTAGTTATGAAACTTTCGAGTGCCTACAGAAACACTTGATCATTGCCTTGTAGTCACGCCTTTGCTCCCATCCCCCCAGCATTTCATACCTCTTCAACTCCAAGAAGACAACCAAGCAGTATTTTTCTCACATTTACATCTCTCTCCTTTCCGTTTGTGAGGTAAGAAACCAAAAAGGACTCCTACAGAGAATCGAGCAGCGCTCAGGATGTTGGGTGGATTTCCATGTGAGTTGTGTGCACTGTGGCAGTGGGCAGGTATACATTTAGAAAGGCAACCGGGGAACAGGACTGTTATCTAAACATAATTCTCGGGTAAGAAAGTGTCCAGATATTTAGGATTGCTGTCATCTACATGGCAATATCATTAGTGGGAAACAAGTGGAGATCTCTGTTACCACACCAGTTACCCGATAATGATCCTGCATGTATATGCGGTGACTGTGATAAAAGCAATGCCTCGGACAACCAGCATGTTTCTAACAAAACAATTTCAGTTTATTTTTTCCCCTCTTTGGAGAGACAGCACCTCACTAACTAAACAGTGATACACACTGTGGTGAGCTAGCCAACTTCCAGTCATAATCTGCAGATATATTTCTGTTATATTTTGTTATGTGATTTTGTGTATGTTACATGTCACAAAAATGCCCATGTGTGTTTTTTTTTTAAAGGAGTAGATAGTTTTACTGAAAGATCACAGGATATGGGAAAAGGTCTTGCAAAGTATGTGACATTCCTATGTGACCCAGGAAAAACCTTAAAATCTGGAAAGAGTAAGAGTGACATCTACTATCCTAAAAGTTAGGACCAGACCAGGACTTTTTTCAAACTGCCAGAGGGACTATAAATACATCCTGTAAACAGAAACTCATTGCAATGCACTTTGGACACTCTTCTGACAAAACACAGAGCAAACTGCCAGTGGCTGACAACGAAGAAAGGATTTTTCAGACTTCACTTACTCTTCCGGATTACAATTTTACTATGAACTTAAGGTAGAACTTTAGATAACAGTTACAGTGTATTTTTCATCTATATATTTCCACCTTTATTTGTGTTATTCTGTGACCAAAATTTTCTAAATCTTTTAGTTGTAACTGTTGATCATTAATTATTTTAGTAAAAACATTTGTTTTTAAGGAACCTGCCGGAGCAAGATTTTTCATGTTGTGTGTGGTTGTGAGATGTTTAATAATCTGTGACTAAACTGTTATTACTGAGAGGTGTCACAATAAGCTACCAATCAAACAAGGGTCTGTACAGGGAAATCTGGGTAAATACAGGGAGAATATGAAAGTCCCAAGGGAGGGTCTGTGAGGATTTGAACCAAGTTATTGCATGCCCATGGGCGAAGACAAAATCAGGGTTTCAAGGCTAGCCCATATAGATTGTAATGCCTGGATCTTCCCCGTTTGTGTAACAACCAAGAAAGGGTTCTCATTTGGCTACAAGACTCGAGACTGGTATTGTTCCCTTATCCAGAGTAAAAAGGGAGCCCTGAGGCCTCATGGCGGGTGTTCAGTTGTGACTTCGGTGAGCATTCTGGAAGGACAAGGGGAGAGTATCCCTGTTTCCCCCCTCCCTGTCACAGATTGCACTTAGTGGGCACTGTGAGCTCAGTGGACCTGACCCTCAGGAGTGGGTTCATAACAGATTTGGTGCACAGTGGTGGGATCCAAGAGATCTGGTAGCATAGTGTTGTAGTCTGAGAGATATTATTGGCAAAGGCATAGAGGTTGGATTCGAGGCCAGTGTATCAGATTGATAAACCAAAAACAATACACACACAAACGGCAGAGATTTGGAAAAAGTCAAATTTGGTTGCAATATAAAGTTCCCTACCCTGATTTATTGGGGGGGGTCGGTGAAAGTGTAGCACTAGTTAGGGAAGAAGATGGCTTCCAACTACAGCAAATACACTAAAAACCACCTAAGGCAGTAGCGTCAGGAAAGAGAGGTCCAGTATGAGGGGCAAACCAAAAAGAACCTTGTGGAGGATCTCGTGGCAGCTGATGAACAAGCGGTTCCCCCAACCTCGAGTCATGGTGAGTGACTGAAAGGGACTAGACTTTGGGTGTGGGGTTGCTAAGGGACATCATAGTGTCCAGTCACGGGGAGGAGGACAGCTAGACCAGAGGAAACCCAGAGCCACAGTGCCAGGGGGAGGCTACCACAGAGCAGAAGCTGTAAGGGATCTGCTACAATTGGAGCTGGAGCAGAGGCAGTTCGAAGCCCAGCAGCAGAGGCAGTTCGAGCAGAAGAGGTTTGAACTGGAGATGGAGAAAAAACAGTGCCAGAGAGAGGCAGAGGGAAAAAAAACAGTGTCAGAGTTTGAACTGGAGAAGCTAAGACTCCAATGACCAACACCAGAGGAGGTAAGTGGCAGGGGTGAACCTGAAACTCCAGGGCTGGGGTATAAGTTAAATTCCAAATTAATAGCTGAATTTAAAGAGGGGGAGGATATGGATGCATTTTTGAATTTGTTTGAAAAGGTCTGTATTCAGGTCAAAATACCCAGGGAGTCCTGGAGCTTCCAGCTATCCCCAATACTTACTGGTAAAGGGCATGAGGTGCTAAGCCAGATGGACAATCAAGACAGTAGCAATTATGAAAAACTTAAAGCTGCATTGCTTAAAAAGTACAAACTAACTCCCGAGGCCTACAGGGCTAAGTTCCGTTAACTCCAAAAAAGCCATGACATGGGCTTTGAGGAACTCGCCACAAAGCAGCATCAGTTTTTAAAACATTGGTGGGAGGGGGTGGAAGCAAACTGTGTGGGGAAAATTGAGGAGGTCATACTTTTAGAGCAGTTCTTTTGGGCTTGCCCAGCAGAGTTGAAAACCTGGCTAGAGGACCGAGATCCAAAAACAGCAAAGCAAGCTGCTGAGCTCTTGGACCACTGTCAGGAGCAGGCCTACTCTGAAAGGAAGTGGGGGAGCAGGTGTGGCAGGGCAGAAATTGAAAAGCACACCTCCAGGGCAGCTAAAACCCTCACTGCCTCAGTAAAAATGGGGAAGCCCCAAGTTACCAAAAAGGAATTTCTTGGATAAAAGAAATTATGACTGTTGATTTTGTAAACAGCCAGGGCATCTTGCTAGACAGGGTCCCAAAAAGGCACAGAGTGGACAAAGTGGTGCTTGAACAGAGTTGGGTGCACTGTGTATCCCTGAAAGCATGCCTGTAAACATGCAGGAGCATATACACCTGTACTGTAAATGGGGTGCAAACCCATGGGTTAAGGAACACGGGAGGGGCGTCTCTTACCTTAGTAAAAGGGGATTTGGTTGGGCCTGTACAGTTTATATCTAATCAGTTTATAATAGTGAGGGGATTCACTAGGGAGGAAAAAAACTGCCACTAGCTGGTGTTCTTCTGGATTGGGGTGACAGGAGAGAGAGTGCAAAAAGTGGCTGTGGCAGACAACCTTGCCCTGGATGTGATTATAGGGAATAATCTACAGCAAGGGGTGGTGTGTGCAGTTACCCACAGTCAGACATCTAAGGCTGCTTGTGATTCCTTGAACCCCACTGGAGCCCTGGTGGAAAAAAATGAGTAGTAAAGGAGAGGCAGGATTTCCCCAGGTGTCCATTCATAAACCAGCTACAGAAGGTTACTCTGAGGAGAGAGGGATAACCAGTTATCAGAAGGTTAGGGATGGCAGTGACTCAGAATGCCCTGATGCTAGAGCTATGGACCCCAGTTTAGGAACTGACAGGGACATGTCCCATACTTTGGGAAAATGTGAGGAATTTGCCACTGCTCAGAGGAATGATCCTAGTTTAGAGAGGCTGAGGGCTTGTGCAGAATCTTATGGGACACAGGGAGGTGACATGAGACATAGGGTATTTTGGGACAGTGGACTGTTGTATACATAGGACGTGAGGACAGAGGGAGCGGTGATGGGCAGACAGCTTGTCATTCCCCAGGGGTACCATGAGTGGTTGCTGAAGATTGCTCATGATATCCCCATGTCCGGACATCTGAGAATCATGCACACCATGTAGCAATTGGCCCAGAATTTCTATTATCCCAACTTCACACAGCAAGTGAAGGAATATTACAGATCTTGTCACCAGTGTCAACAAATAGGGAAGGCAGGTAGTAAAACCAAAGCTGCTCTAATTCCCTTGCCCATAGTTGAGGAGCCATTCCAGAGAATATGAATGAATATTGTGGGACCTTTGAGTACCCTAAGCTCCTCTGGGAAGAAGTTTATCCTGACAGTGGTCAATTAAGCCACCTGATACCCAGAGGCAGATGCCCTCTCCTCACTTAGGACAGACAAAGTGGCAGATGCCTTGCTAGGGATTTTCTCCTGTGTTGGGTTTCCACAGGAGGTTATCACTGATCAAGGGAGTACGTTCATGTCAGACCTGATAAAGTGTTTGTGGGAGAAGTGTGTGGTGGTGCAGAGGCACACAACACCTTATCGCCCACAAGCCAAATGGCTTGTGGAATGTTTTAATGGTGCCCTAAAATCAATGCTCCAAGCATTTTCAGAACAGCATGGGAGGGACTGGGAGAAATACCTTCCCCACCTTTTGTTCGCATATAGGGAGGCGTCCTAAGAGTCGACAGGGTTTTTCCCCTTCGAACTGTTATATTGACGTAGAGTGCGTGAGCCCCTAGACTTGATCCAGGAAGACTGGGAAGGCAAGCATGCCACCTAGGGAACTCCCATAATGGAGTATGTCCTTAAGTTTAGGGAGAAGCTGAAGGAGCTTGAGGGGGTGGCCCAAAGCAACCTGTCAGCTGCCCAGCAGAAGTAAAAAGTCTGGTATGACCATGGAGCCAGAGCTTGCTAGTACAGTACAGGTCAGGAAGTAATGGTCCTAATTCCAGTCCAGAAGGAAGAGCTGTAGGCCGAGTAGGCAGGACCATATAAGGTAGTCTGACAGGTCAGTGATGTAAATTATATTGTGGAACTGCCAGACAGGAAATATATCCATAGGATGTACCATGTCAACATAAAGAAGCCATATGTAAATAGGGCTGACATGGTATCTGCAGTGTGTAGTCCTGGGGAGGGGACGGACAAGGAAGACCCCCTACTGGACTTGCTAGAGGAAAGCAAGCAGGAGTCATCTGTGGAGGCAATCAAACTGTCACCCCAGTTTACCCCAGAACAGTCCTAGGAAGTGAGGGAGGTTTAAGATGACTTTGCCCCTTTGTTTACGGCCAAGCCTGGATGAACCCCCTTACTGATACATGACGTAGATATGGGGATGCAAGCACCCATATGGTGGACTACCTACCAGGTGTCCGATGCTGTCCTGAAGGACATTAGGAGGGAGGTGGAGGAAATGCTAGATTTAGGGGTAATCCAGAAATCCCACAGTCCCTGTGCCTCACCCATAGTCCTCGTTCCCAAGCCTGATGGCTCTACTCACTTTTGTGTGGACTATCATGGACTCATTGTAGTCACAAAGTCTGATGCCCACCCAATGCCACAGACGGATGAACTACTGGACAAGTTGGGAGGGGTGACATACCTTACCACCACTGACTTGACGAAAGGGTACTGGCAGGTGGAGTTAACTGCCAGAGCTAGAGAGTGGTCTGCCTTCATCACTCCAATAGGATTATTTGAATTCCAGATAATGCCTTTTTGAATGGAGAAGGCCTCTGTCACCTTCCAAAGGTTGGGCAACCAGGTGATTCATGGTACTGAAAAGTAAACTGTGGCTTACCTGGATGATATTGCCATCTTCAGTAGCAGCTGGAAGGAACACCTGTCCCACCTGAAGGAAGTATTGGGCAGGATACAAAGAGCAGGCCTCACTGTAAAGGCTGAAAAGTGCCAGGTGGCTATGGTGGAGGTGGCATACCTAGGCCATGTAGTGGGGTGGGGGCAGCTTCACCCTAATCAAGCAAAGCCTGAGGCAATAGAGGTGTGGCCTATGCCTGAAACCCAGAAGCAGGTTAGGAGCTCCCTAGGGACCGCAGGGTACTACTGAAAGTTTGTATCAAATTACAGTACCATGGCAGCACCCCTATCTGACCTGCTAAAGAAAATAAAGCCCAAAAAGGTAGACTGGGAGCCAGCCTGTGAACAAGCCTTCATACAGCTAAAGGAGGCACTGTGCAGTGCCCCTGTGTTGGCCAGTCCACATTACTTTAAGCAATTTGTAGTCCAGACAGACGCCTCAGATGTGGGGATTGGAGCAGTCCTCAGTCAGACATCTAATCAGAGAAAAGACCACCTAATCATATACCTGAGCAAAATGTTACTTCCCCAGGAGCAGGCATACTCCATGATGGAAAAGGCAAGCCTTGTGCTGGCATGGGCCCTGAAGAAATTAGAGTTGTAACTATATGGGAGGCACTTAAAGGTACAGACTAATCATAACCCCCTGGTGTGGTTAAATCAGATGGGTAAAACAAATGGTCATCTCTTAAGGTGGAGTATTACCCTACAGGCTTAAGACATGACAATTACCCACAGGGCCTGATAGGCCAAAGCCAATGCAGATGGCCCATTTCGACAGTTAGAACAGTAACAGAATTTGTGAAAACTTACCAAGCAGTAGGGTGCGTGTTCTCACAAATTCAGTCTAAGGAGGGAGGGATGTTGTGAGCTAGCCAACTTCCAATCATACTTTGCAGATATATTTAAAATGTGATTTTGTGTATGTTAAATGCCACAAAAGATGCCCATGTGTTTTTCCAAAAAGGAGTACATAGTTTTACTGAAAGATCACAGGAAATGAGAAAAGGTGTTGCAAAATATGTGACATTTCTACGTGACCCAGGAAAACAGCTACTAGCCAGGAAGCTGAAAATTACATTTTCAAAGGGGATGGAAGTCCCTGGTTAGCTAATTGGTGTAATAAAATATCAGGATGAGAGAAACTATCTCACCTGTCGTAAATCTTTAAGATCAAAAGGAGAAATGGTTTTAGACAGGAGGAGTCAGCAAGGTTACCACAGTCTGATTAATTTTTTTTAGTAGTGCCAGGAAGTGGTGATATGAGGACCCAAATAAGGAAATAAGTAATCATTTCTTAAAATCTGCAAAGAGCAAGAGTGACGTCTACTGGCCTAAAAGTTAGGACCAGACCAGGACTTTTTTCAGACTGCCAGACAGACTATAAATAACCCCTGTAAACACATGCTCATTGCAATGCACATTTGGCGCTCTCCTGACATGACAAAGAACAACCTGTCAGTGGCTGACAAAGAAGAAAGATTTTTCAGACTTCACTTATTCTTCTGGACTACAATTTTACTACAAACTTAAGGTAGAACTTTAGATAACAGTTACAGTGCATTTTTCATGTATATTGTCCACTTTTAATTGTGTTATTCTGTGACCAAAATTTTTTAAATCTTTTAGTTGTAACCGTATGATCATTAATAAAGTATTTTAGTAAAAACATTTGTTTTTAAGAAACCTGCCTGAGTGATATTTTTCATGTTGTGTGTGGTTGTGGGATGTTTAATAATAATCTGTGACTAAACTGTTATTGCTAAAGGGTATCACCATAAGCTATCAAACAAACAAGGGTCTGTACAGGGAAATCTGGGTAAATATATGAAGAATATGAAAGTCTCAAGGAAGGGTCTGTGAGGATTTGAATCAGGTTATTGCATGCCCATGGGAAAAGACAAAATCAGGGTTACAATGCTACCCTGAAGAGACTGTAAAGCCTGGATCTTCCCCCTTTGTGTAACAACCAAGAAAGGATTCTCATTTGACTACACGACTTGAGACTGGTATTGTACCTTTATCCTTAGTAAAGAGGGAGCCCTGGGGCCTCATAGCGGGTGTTCAGTCATGACCTCAGTGAGCATTCTAAAAGGACATGGGGAGGGTATCCCTGTTTTCCTCCTCCCTGTCACGGATTGCACTTAGGGGTGGGCACTGTGAGCTCAGTGGACCTGACCCTCAGGAGTGGGTCCATGACACACATGCCTAAACAGACAGCGTCGTGGTGCTATCTGTAGGCAAGCTGACTGCAGTTCAAAATGATCATGCTCCCCCCAATACATTATTCCCGCTCTCTCTGGCTGTGGTCCACTCACCACAATCAGAATCATCAGGTACAACTACAGAATGTGTTTTGTTGTTGCCTCTGCATACCTGTACTAAATAGTTTACTTCTATTATTACCATAAATCCACATCACAACTGTGCTCCAGTAATCACCAAATGAAAATAACCGTGTGTTCCACTATCTCTTTAACTGTTAGATGGTCTGGGGATAAAATTAATTATATGGTGCATATCACATAAAATGGTATTGGTCGCATGGTTGAGAAAAATTTTTTTTCTTCTATTTACGCAAACTTTCTGGCCCATAAAATTTTGAGATGAGTTAACCTCAAGACAGTTGTGCTGATGGCCACTAGAGAGGGTAAAGCCACCTTGACTGGAATGCTGGACTGGTTTCATGTTTTGAGATAAAATTCTACGGTTGGATTTTGATTTAAGGTACATTTTTATTTGCATATGGTTGCAATTTCTTATACGTGTTTTAATTTTCTATATAGAACATGCAGTGAGATCGTATGGGGGGTGGTGTTAAGGATTTTGAATAGTATTACCCATTTTACATGGTTGCTCAACATTGCTATGCATGTCTATGGTAGGCACCTGGCAAGAGCATCGTGTAATGCTTACATAGAAATGAAAAACAGTTTACATTTAAAATACAAACAATGCATGCACTACAACACGTATTACATAAATACTGCATCATGAAACAGGCATTATGTCTGTGTTAAATGATAACTTGCAATGTGGCAGAAAGTATCAACTGGCCGCTAATTAATGCACAAGTACATTAACAGTTTGAATGTAAACTTTCAAAGCTTAGGATGACTGTTTATTTTAAGTTATGTTGCCTGTTTATAACTGTGATAGCTCACTCTACACAGTGGAATTATCTGGGGAAAATGTAACAAACCACAAATTTGATAAGCATAGATTATTATTGTACTATTTTCATTTTCAAAAGGAGTGGGGGTCTCTTGGTATTCACCTCGGGGCTCTGCTGTGAAGTCACCAAATTACAAATGTTGAGGTATACGACCAATGAGATGGTTCCCTTCTATAAGTAGCATCTGCCGCAAATGGCTGACATTTATCTAAAGTACATTAGCCAGAAATTATATTTAACTGCGTGAATTGGTCCCACCTTGAGGATTTGGTGATTTTGCTTGCTCACATTGTAATTCCAATCTGATAACTAAGATAACCCCTTTTTTTCAAGGAGTTTAAAGTAAGAAAAGCCAATTAAGGCAATTAAAATGTTTAATTTCTAATATGTGCCATTTTTTATTTGGGGGGGGGTCTACTGGATTCTGTTTGTTTGTCTGTTACATGCCACAAACCAGTAGCACCCCTCAGTAGAAATGTGAATTATATTTTGTGAGCAATGCAAAGGTTAGAGCAAGCTAGTATTGGATGTGTCTAAGAGTATTGGGAGTTGTGGTACTCCTTTTAGCATGTTCCCTTTGACCACCTATGAAATTTTCTGGGTGGAAGCACTTTATTAAAAGGAGCCAATTAGGTAATGCACTCTATATTTAAGAGTAGCCACTGCAGGTATTTCAGAGCTGGGAAGCTAGTGTAGGGACCAAACCATGGGTCCCACCTTGATGATGGTAACCCGTGATAATAGCGAATAAAAAAAAAAGTGACCGCAGTAACAGCGAAGGCAAATCAGCGACTCTCTAATTCAGCTACAGTAATGATAGCGAACATGCAGAAATAGCGCCACCGCTCGCCTACTGAATAACAATATAAGCGACTCAAGGTGAAGAAGTGCTTTATTCCCCCACACTAATTGTAAAACAGCCTCCTGGCAAGGCTCAAAAGTAAAGCACTGCAGATGCACATTGTATTGAGCCACTGTACATCCAATCTAGGCAGCATAACAATCGTAAACCCCCCTTCTATATATCTCTAAACAGCTACTCAAGCGTCAACAAAGCAGAGAAAAAAACATGAATGCACAAAGCATCAAAAGGCATCAGCATGAATATTAGAGATGCCATTAAAAATCCTGACTCTTTTCTGCAAAGTAGGCCAGCAGATGCTCTTCCCTGTATGTGGAACAGTAGTTAACTCTTAGTCTACTTTTCCTTCCTAATCTCATGTATGGATATATCATCTCCAGACAGGTGATTTTTTTATTTCCTGAATGTCACTCTAGCAGTGTCAATATCTGCATAGCAGAAACAATTCTTTCAACAAAGATGTTTCTGATCATTTTAAGAATAAAAATAAAAATCATACCATATGCGAACTTCTAATTCAAGTTTTTTTTTCTGAGTAGCTAGCTGCCATCATTCTGACCATATTGCCAGCCTAGGTTTCCAGCAGCTTTGAAGTCTGCTACAGAAATGCACAATACATGGACACCAGCAGAAGTTAAAGTTCCCTGTCATCCTCCCATTCTAGACAACTATAACAGCAGGGTATGATAGTGCGCTTTTATTGAAGTTGGCGAAATAGGTAAGTGTCATTATTTACAGATGATATTTTGTTGGTTGCTGTTTTGCATTTGTGCTATTGATTTTAGCGATTTTTGATTCGCTATTTTTACACGGAACCCTTGATGATTTGGTAGTTTGGCTTGCTCACATTGGAATTCTAATCTGATAACCAAGAGGACCCCTTTTTTCATGGAGTTTAAAGTAAGTAAAGCCAATTCAGGCAGTTAAAATGTCTAATTTCTAATATGTGCCATGTTTGGGGTGGTGAGCTTGATTTTGTTTGTTTGTTTGTTACATGCCACAAACCAGTAGCACCCCTCAGTTGAAATGTGAATTGTATGTTGTGGGCAATGCAAAGGTTAGAGCATGCTAGTTTTGGATGTGTCTACAGTTTTGGGAGTTGTGGTACTCCTTTTAGCATGCTCCCTTTGACCACCTGTGAAATTTTCTGTGTGGAAGCACATTATTAAAAGGAGTCAATTAGGCAATGCATGCTATATTTAAGAGTAACTACTGCAGGCATTTCAGAGCTGGGAAGCTAGTGTAGGGACCAAACCATGGGCCCCACCTTGATGATTTGGTGGTTTGGCTTGCTCACATTGGAATTCCAGTCTGATAACTAGGAGGACCCCATTTTTCATGGAGTTTAAAGTAAGAAAAGCCAGTTCAGGCAGTTAAAAAGTTTAATTTCTAATATGTGCCATGTTTGGGTGGGGGGGAGGTTGTGAACTGGATTGTCTGTTACATGACACAAACCAGTAGCATCCCTCAGTAGAAATGTGAATTATATTTCGTGAGCAATGTAAAGGTTAGAGCACGCTAGTTTTAGATGTGTCTAATGACTGGTCTAGCCTCTGAGAATTCCCCCAGCCACTACGCTCTGATTTGTACCTTGTAGCCAGTTTCTAACCCACATAGCCAGTCTTGCCCCTACCCCATGGTCCTCCAGCCTCCTAAGCAATCTCCTGTAGGGAACAGAGCCAAAGGTCCTACTGAAATCCAGATATAGGACATCTACCACTTGGTCCCTGTCCACTGCCCTGGTTACACAGTCAAAGAAATCAATCGGGTTGGTCTGGCAGGACCGTACTGATGCAGGCTCATGCTGCCTCTCATCTTGGAGCCCATTTTCTTCCAGAAAGCTTACCAATCTTCTTTCAGAATGGTTTCCATGACCTTCACCACTGTCAAGGTCAGACTGACCATCTGATAGTTACCAGGGTCATCCCTCAGCCCACTCTTGTGTAGCAACAATACATGAGCTGTCCTCCAGTCCAGAGGTACTTCCCTTGTCTCTAAAGAGGTGTTAAACAGGTCCATCAGCAGACCCGCCAGCACATACACCAACTCCCTGAGCACCTTCAGATGTATGCCATCTGGTCCAGGGGACTTGTCTATCTTCAGGGCCTTCAAGCCTTTCCTCACCCTGTCAATTTCAATTTCCTCTTCTGTGACCCCTCCCATCCCATTTCCTCCCCCTTCTTCCCATGGGGTACTGGACTACATTTCTGCTTTCCCCTCACTACCCTCCCCCTATCAACCTGACTATCCTATTCTTGATATCCTGCTTCTTCCTGATGTACTGGAAGAAGATCTTCTTATCAGTTTACACCTCCTTTGCCAGCTGCAGCTGTCTCTTTACCTCAGCCAGTCATACTGCCCTGCCCACCTCCCATGCCTTAGTATAGTACTCCTCCCTGTCCTCATCCCTCTGGGTCTGTCTGTACTTTCTTGATGCTATCTTCTTACTCTTTACTGCCTAGGCTAACTCCCTCTCAAACCAGCTGGGCTTCTTGGCTCTAGATGTTTTGCTGTTTATTTTGGCATACTGGCTAGAGGCTGTCTGCAGTCCTTCCTTGATAACAACCATTTCTGGTCTACCCCCATTTCCTTACTGATCCCACGAGGGTGTCCTCCTAGGATCTCCCCCACCCTACCATAGTCTGCTCAGCTGTCTGGAACTCTAGCAACCTTGTTTTTATCACAGTCTTCTTCCTGCCCATGTCCAGGTGAAACCACACAGTGTGATGGTCGCTTCCTGCAAGCAGTGCTTCCACCTTTACCTCCTGGACATGCACATCATTAGACAGAACCAGACCCTCTCCCTGGTGGGCTCCAGGACACATTGTATCAGAAACCCACCCTGGAATGTATCCTGTATCCAGCAGCACCTCCGTCCTGGTACAGGTGGCAGCAGGGATCTTCTTCCTTTTTTTTAATTTATTTTTGTTAGTTTAACTGTATACAGTACACAGTATTACCATGCTATAGGAAGGCACACAGTAGGATCATAAGCATTATATAGCAGATGAATACTGTCACAAACTCGCTCAGCCAATCAGCCCTCTACTCCCAAAGTGCCAACCTCTGAGCGTATGATTTGTGTACAGTGAACAGAACAAGGCAACCCTCTTGTCTGTTTATGGGTTCAAGTCACCTTAGTCTTAAGCTCTGGAGGGATTCAAACTGATAACCCTCTTGTTAGCGTACCCAATTATCAGGCTCAGATAATTCTGTCTTTGGGAGGCCAGATATCTTTGCCTACGGGCACCCAACCAGGTCTTTCAAATGAACCCTTAGAACTCTATCCATTTCCCAGTTTGGTATATCAATAAGCTTAATATCAAGTGTCACTTATAACCGCTCTAAGCTCTACTTAAATAAAAAGAAATGTCAAGGCACTCCAAGCAGTTTCCGTTGTAAAATATATATTTACTTTAAACTATCAAAACAGAACAATAAATACAGAACAAATATCCCAAACACATACAATCTTAAAAACAAAACAGGTTTTTAAAGGTACAAACTAAGCTCTCTTATCTACATAATACTTCTCTCCTATAGTGCTGATGTTGTCCTTCTTCTCTCAGTCAGTAATATTGTCTTGTGTGAGTCCGTCAAGGTTCTCTCAGCAATTAAACACAGTTCTGAGCTGGCCTTCTCTGAGGTCACCAAACTCCGCCTTGGTGTAACAAAAATCTGTATTTTATATAACACAGGATGTCTAAATAAAATATTTAAAAAAACATAATAGGTGACCTCACTGACTTTCCTCTCCTCAGGTTAACCAGACAAAACTGGTTTGTTTGTGCTCTGCTACACATACATCTCAAAAGTTTCTTGGATCTAAGTCACTGTATTCAAAGTAAAAGTGTATTTGCCTCTTTAATCCCATCTGGGCCTTGGAATCTACACCTCAAAGGTCTCTGATGTAATTCAAGGGTACCCCAGGAATGTATATTTGGCCTTCCAAATTCATCTGGGTCCTGTTTGGCCAAGCCATCAACCTCTTTGATGAAATGAGCTGGTTCCTGGAAGGTTATTCATAACCCATGCATGCTCTTTCCATATGACACCTAGAGCAAACTCAAAGGATTCCCTTGGGGATGCCATGAATGACTAATTTCATTTCCTGGGATCAAAGCAAATTTAACATGCTAATTGAACCTCAGATCTCTGTAGTTTAAATACCTTCTGTCCTTTGAACTTATCCTTGGGGTTTTTTGGATGTGTCAATTCAGCAAGACTGTGGGTCTTCTGACTGCCCTTCCCATCACATATTTTATATGTAATAAAAAAAATTAGATACAGCACTCAGAGCTGGCTGTCTATGTCACAAATACATCATTGTTACAGTAAGGATTTGATATGACCCTACCCATTGGTACAACACTGGGGGGTTTGCAGAATAAAGGATTAATGCACAACAAGGTGTGTGTCATGCTGGGATAACGTCACGCCTGGGGTGATTGGGCATTATTCCTATTATACAATGGCTTTTTTTTTCAAAAAACAAAAAAGGAAAACATATTAAAATATTTATTGAAACTATATTTTTCTGATATATTTTGATGGGATAGGAATACTTAACAAAAAAGTAGTACGATTATTTACTTTGGCCAGTAGGTGGATCTAAGTCAAAATTCAAATTGGTGCACAGTTGAAATGGGGAAAGGACTTACAAAAGGTAGAAGGGCCTTGTCAGCAAATGAAATACAAATTGAGAACATTTATCACATTCTAGTGGATATGGATACTCAGGACCCCATAGTATCCTCACTTAAAAAGAATGAAGTTGAAATTATACTGTTAGGAGACTCAATTATAAGGAAATGTGATATTACTATTGTCACAAACGCACTCAGCAGGTCAGGCCCTCTGCTCCCACAGTGCCAATCTCCAAGCGCATATATTGTGAACAGGTAACAGACAGGGTAACCCTCCTGTCTGCTTTTGGGTCTGAATCACCTTTGGTCTCAAGTTCTGGGGGGATTCAAACAGTGAAACTTATGCTAGTGTACCCAAATGTATAGGCTCAGATAATATTCTCTTTGGGGGATGCAATATATCTTTCGCCTAAGGGCACCTAACCAGGTATCCAAAATGAACCCTTAAAACTCTATAAAAGACCTTGGGTATAGTCTTACCTTTTCCCAGTTTAGTAACACCATCAAACTTTTGAACAGTTTTTGTCAGCCTTAACCCTCTATACATCACATGCAAAAAAAGAAATGGCAGACATCCAGGCAGTCTTTCAAATAATAGATAATTTACTAAGAGATGATAAAAATATAAAAAATGTAAACACAGAACAATATATCAAAAAGCATGCAATCACTTAAAAGAAAAGCAAAAAAAAAAACTACAGACAAACTCCTACCAACATACAGTTTAGATATTTTCTAATGTAGTACCTCTTTAACTGCTTATCAGAGCTGTGTGTCTTTCTCTAGAGTCCCAAGATAGAGTATGTCAACAGTTCAGACACAGTATAGTTTAAACTGTGTCTCTCCACACCCATTCTGTGAGTCATCTAGCTCCTCCTTTTAGAAAATAAAAAAATACAAACAGGATGTCCTGTCAGGAGGTATATTAAATAAGGTGACATCAGTAGAAACTCATTTCCCAAATTATGAGTGTTTTTGATCCACCAGTTCCCTTTTAAGTTTACAATCCTGCAATTCTCTTACCTAGGTGCAAGACATCTGGCAGGAATCAGCTTAATGATCTCCTGTTTCTGAAGTCATAAAATGTATATTTTAGTTTCCTAGCTTCAGAGCAGCAATAGGTCATAAAACAGCTATAAAATGCAGTTTCTCAAGGAAGTTAATTACATTACAGAGATCTCCTGTCAGTGTAATATATGTAGCTTCACTGAAACCTGGGCGGGGGGCACCCACAGAGCACAGGCTGTCTTATGTGAGACAATCACTTACTATGTTTTTATATTACAGATAGCATACAATAATCATAACCAGATGGCCAAGCGTCACAGTCCTCCCCACCTAGACTGAATTTGGGGGCTCTATCCCCTGCATGGGATGAGTTGCCTAAGTCAGTTCACTCCTCATATAGATGCGACAAACCATCTGTGTTCTGACTGGTCACTCCAGCCCTATGTAAGATCGGAATGTCATACCTTTGCAAGGCAAGACTCCATCTTAATAGTCTACCATTAGTTTGTCCCATTTGTGTCAGCCAAACCAGGGGGTTGTGGTCAGTTTGTACCTCAAAATGCTGCCCATATAAGTATGACTGTAACTTCTTTAGGGCCCACACTATGGCAAGGCACTATTTTTCCACAGTAGAGTAAGCCTGCTCCCTGAGAAGTAACTTTTTATTCAGGTACACTACAGGGTGATCTTTCCCTTGGTTGGATGTCTGACTCAGTACTGCCCCAATACCCATGTCTAAGGTGTCAGTCTGGACTATAAAGGGTCTGCTATAGTCAGGACTTGTCAATACAAGAGCACTGCACAGTGCCTCCTTCAGTCTAGTAAAGGCTTTTCACAAGATAGTTCCCAGGTAATTTTCTTAGGCATCTTTTTCTTTACCAGGTTAGATAGGGGAGCAGCCAGGGCACTGTAATTTGGTACAAACTTCCTATAGTACCCTGCTGTCCCTAGAAAACTCCTGACCTGCTTCTGCATTTCTGGTCTGGGCCATGCCTTGATCACCTCTATTTTTACTTGGTTAGGATGGAACTGTCCCCGGCCTACAGCATGCCTGAGATATGCCACATCAGCCATGGCCACCTGGCACTTCTCAACTTTGACAGTGAGCCCAGCCCTCTGTATCCTGCCCAACACTTCCCTAAGGTGGGACAGGTGTTCCTCCCAGCTGGCACTAAAAATGGCAGTGTCATACAGGTACGCCACAGCGTACTCCTCAGCACCATTTAACACCTGGTTCACCAACCTTTGGAAAGTGGCTGAGGTGTTCTTCATTCTGAAATGCATTATTTTAAATTCAAATGAGCCTATTGGAGTGATGAAGGCTGACCTCTCCCTAGCTCTGTCTGTTAACTCTACCTGCCACTACCCCTTTGTCAGGTCAGTAGCCGTAAGGTAGGTTGCCCCTCCCAACTTGTCCAGGAGTTCATCCATCCGGGGCATCAGGTGGGTGTCTGAATTTGTGACTGCATTCAGTCCATGATAGTCCACATAGAAACAAATAGAGCCATCTGGCCTGAGCACAAGGACTACAGGTGAGGACCAGAGGCTGTAGGATCTCTGGATTACCCCTAAATCCAGCATTTCCTCCACCTTCCTCCTAATGTCCTTTTGGACAGCCTCTGACACCCAATATGCTGTCCACTGTATGGGCGTCTGTGTCCCTGTCTCTACAACATACGTTGCTAAGGGGGTTAGTCCAAGCTTGGTGCTAAACAGTGGGGCAAAGTCTGCTAAAACATCCTTTACTTCCTGGATCTTGTCTGAGGCCAGCTGGGGAGACAGTTTAACTGCCTCCACAGAGTACTTCTGCTTGCTTTCTTCCAGCAAGTCCAGAAGGACGTTTCATTTGTCCATCCCCTCCCCAGGACTACATACTGCAAACACCATGACAGCCCTATTAGCATACGGCTTCATCATGTTGACATGGAACATTCTTTCTGTATGTCTTCTGTCAGGTAATTCTATGATATAGTTCACGTCATCTTCCTTTCTAACTACTTTGTGCAGTCCTGCCCACTGAGCCTGCAGCTTGTCTTTCCATACTGGGATAAGGACCATGACTTCCTGACCCACCATGTATGAGCGACCTCTGGCTCTGCAGTCATACCACAGTTTATGTTTCTGTTGGGCAGCTGCCAGGTTGCTCTGGGGTGTCCCCATAAGCTCCTTCATCCTTTCCCTAAACCTAAGGACGTAATCCACTATGGGAGTTCCCTGGGTGGCATGCTTGCCTTCCCAGTCCTCCTGGATCAAGTCTATGGGTCCACATACCCGGTGTCCATGTAAGAGCTACATATAAGAAAAGGGGGAAAATCCTGTAGACTCTTGGGGTACCTCCCTGTAAGCAAACAACAGGTGAGGAAGGTATTTCTCCCAGTCCCTCCCATGCTGTTCAGCAAACACTTGGAGCATTGACTTCAGGGTACCATTAAATCTTTCCACAAGCCTATTGGCTTGCAGGGGATAAAGTGTTGTACACCTCTGCACCACCCCACACTTCTCCCACAAACATTTCATCAGGTCCGACATGAAGGAACCCCCTCAATCGGTGATAACCTCCTGTGGAAACCCAACACAGAAGAAAATCCCAAGTAAGGCATCTGCCACTTTGTCTGTCCTCAGTGAGGATAGGGTGACTGCTTCTGGATACCAGGGGACATAATCCCCCACAGTCAGGATGAACCTCTTCACGGAGGAGCTGGGGGTATTTAAAGGCCCCACAATATCCATTCCCACCCTCTGGAATGGTCCCCCACTATGAGCAATGGAATTAGGGCAGCTTGGGTTTTCGTACCTGCCTTCCCTATTTCTTGGCACTGGTGACAAGACCTGCAATACTCCTTCACCTGCTGGGTGAAGTTGGGCCAATAGAAATTCTGGGCCAACTGCTGCATAGTGTGCACAATTCCAGATGACCAGACAAGAGAATATCGTGTGCAATCTTTAGCAGATACCCCTGGGGAATGACAAGCTGCCTGCCTTCACCCCTCTCTCTGTCTTCACAGCTTGAGTATACATCAGTTCATTTTCCCAATAAACTTTATGTTTACTGTCACCTCCCTGTGCTCCATCTGAGTCTGCCCAAGCTCTCAGTTTCTCTAGACTAGGGTCACTTTTCTGAGCAGCTGCAAACTCCTTACACATTCCCAAGGCATCGGACAGGTCCTCTTTAGTCTCTAAACTACGGTCCCTCACACAAGCATCAGGGCACTCAGGATCACTGTCATCCTTAACCCTCTGACAATGGGTCACTCCACCTTCTTCAGAGTAACCCTTCATAGCTGTGTGGTTAACTGCTACTGGGGAAATTTCTACCCCCTTTTCATTAGTCTCCATATCAGGAGACACAGGCTGGGGAACCAGCTTCCCAGTGGTTTCCACAATGGCTTCTGTGGGGTCCAGAGAACTACAATTTTCCCTTGCCGCTTGGCTTTGGATAACTGCACATACCATCCCCTGTTTGAGTTTGTTGCCAAGGATGACGTCAACTGCTAAAGTTTTGGCTACAGCCACCTGTTGTACAGTTCCCCCTGTTTCACCCCAGTCTAAGAGAACACTAGCAAGTGGCAATGTTTTCTCCTCACCAGTGAAGTCTTGTACAGTTACAAAATCATTGGGTATAAGCTGACCAGGCTCTACCAGATCCCCTTTTACCAATGTCAGGGATGCACCTGTATCCCTTAACCCATGTGTCTGTACACCATTCACCGTGACTGGGTGCATGTGTTCCCTCATGTTCACAGGCATGCTTCCAGGGACACACAAACAACCCACTTTTTTTCTAGCACCATTTTGTGTGTTGCTCACCCTTTTGGGACACTGTTTGGCAATATGCCCATTTTCTTTACAAACCCAGCATTCATTTCTTTTCTCAGAGAAACCTTTTCTTTGAAACCTGGGGATAACTGGTTTCAGTGGAGGCAGTGAGGGTTTTAGCTGCCCTGAAGGTGCGCTTTTCCCCTTCTGCACTGCCACGCCCTCCCAATTTGCTCTCAGAGCAGATCTGCTCTTGGCATAGCAGTCTGAGAGTTCAGCAGTCTCTTGCACTGTTTTGGGATCTCGGTCCTCCAGCCAGGTTTTCAACTCTGCTGGGCATGCCAAAAGAAACTGTTCTAGCAATACAGGGTTTTAAATAATTAGCAGTTTTTTTTTTCCTGGGACAATACTAACTGTACAGAAAGTATTTATATAGGTTTTCTAGAAGTGTTATGTTTGTTAAGTACAATGAGGCAAGTGCTATGCATTTTTACAATGGTTTAGCACTTTTATGAGCAAAATGCTAATCAGTTTTTAGAGTTAAATAAAACCCTGCAATATAGCATTTTCAATTTTGATCTACAGAGTTTGCTTTAATTCATTCCCACCAATGTTTTAAACACTGTTTAACACACGTTTAAGCTCCTCATAGCTCATGTCAGGGCTTCTCCTGAGCTTACAGAATTTAGCTCTGTATGCTTCAGCAGTTAAATCAAACTTCTTTTAAAGTGCAGTTTTAAGTTTGCTGTAATCATCACTGTCCTCATTGTCCATTTGACCCAATGCATCCCAAGCTTTCTCAGTAAGCAGTGGGGATAGCTGGAAGCTCCAGGACCCTCTAGGAATATTTGCCTGAATACAAACTTTTTCAAATTAATTTAAAAAGGCATCCATATCCTCCCCCTCTTTAAATTCAGCTATCAATTTGGAATTTAATTTGTAACCCTGTCCTGTAGTTCCAGTTAAACCCAAGCCACTTACCTGCTCTAGTGCCGGTGGTTGGAGTTGTAACTTCTCCAGTTCATGTCACCTCTGGCACTCACGCTCTTGATGGTTCACCTCTTGCTGTTCACAGTCCACTTCTCGCCATTCTCTCTCTCTCTTCTCTTCTGCAGCTCGCTGTTCTCGCTCCCTCTTCTCCACTGTGGCTCACTGTTCTCACTCCTCTTCTCTTTGAACTCCAGCTCCATTCTGTGCAACTCAGTCTGCAGCTTGATTGCTTCTGGCTACAGAATGCTGGTAACCTTCCCCTGCTGCTGTGGCCCTTCACTGGCACTGGCCCTGCTGCCCTTCTCACCACATCTGGGTACTGCACTGGCCCCTCCATGCTCAAGGTTTGGTCCTTTACAGTCACAGTCTGTGACTCAATGCTCTGGGCATCTGCTGCCATCAGGGCATCCACAAGGTTCTGCTTGGTGGCTCTCACCTCATGCAGGACTCCTCTGTCCTGGCACAACTACCTCAAGTAGTCTGCAGTGTACCCACTGTAGTTGGAAGCCATCTTCTTCCCTAATTACAGTTACTCTAACTTGCACTTAAAAAACATAAAACAGGTAGGAACTTGACTGTAAGCAAAATGATATAATTCTGTTTCCTTTTTTTAAAATAAATCACTGCCTTATTTTGCAAGTGGGCTATACAGTATTAAGCTGACACACTGAACAGTTAAAGCTTGTGTTACCAAATTTATTGCACCGCTGCTAACCAAATCTGTCACAAATGCACTCAACAGGTCAGGCCCTCTGCTCCCATAGTGCCAACCTCTGAGCACAATAATGTGAACAGGTAACAAACAGGGTAACCCTCCTGTCTGCTTTTGGGTCTGAATCACATTTGGTCTCAAGTTCTGGGGGGATTCAAACTGTGAACCTTATGCTAGCGTACCCAAATGTACAGGCTCGGATAATATTCTCTTTGGGGGATGCAATAGATCTTTCACCTAAGGGCAGCTAACCAGGTGTCCAAAATGTACCCTTAAAACTCTATAAAAGACCGTAGGTATATTCTTACCTTTTCCCAGTTTAGTAACACCATCAAACTTTTGAACAGTTTTCGTCAGCCTTAACCCTCTATATGTCACATGCTAAAAAAAAGAAAGGCAGACATCCAGGCAGTCTTTCAAATAATAGATACTTTACTAAAATATGATAAAAATATGAAAAATGTAAATACAGAACAATATATCAAAAAGCATGCAATCACTTAAAAGAAAAGCAAAAAAACTACAGACAAACTCCTACCAACATACAGTTTAGATATGTTCTGTCTAATGTATTACCTCTTTAGGTGCTTATCAGAGCTGTGTGTCTTTCTCTAGAGTCCCAAGATAGAATATATCAACAGTTCAGACAGAGCATAGTTTAAACTGTGTCTCTCCACACCCATTCTGTGAGTCATCTAGCTCCTCCTTTTAGAATATAAAAAAAATACAAACAGGATGTCCTATCAAGAGGTATATTAAATAAGGTGACATCAGCACAAACTCATTTCCCAAATTATGAGTCTTTTTGGTCCACCAGTTCCCTTTTAAGTTTATATCCCTACAATTCTCTCACCTAGGTGCAAGATATCTGACAGGAATCAGCTTAATGATGTCCTGTTTCTGAAGTCATAAAATGTATGTTTTAGTTTCCCAGCTTCAGAACAGCAACAGGTCATAAAACAGCTATAAAATGCAATTTCTCAAGGAAGTTAATTACATTACAGAGATCTCCTGTCAGTGTAATATATGTAGCTTCACTGAAACCTCGGGGGGGGGCACCCATGGAGCACAGGCTGTCTTATGTGAGACAATCACATACTATATTTGTATAATACAAATAGCATCCAATCATAACCAGCTGGCCAAGCATCACAACTATATGTAACAGTGACAAGGAAAACAGAATGGTTCTTTGTTATCCAGGAGCAGTAACTGAAGATATCCAAAGAGTTATTCTCAAAGTAATGAAAAAATCAAACAAATTGTTACAATCCACATCAGCATAAATGATGTGGGTTATGTGAATGCGAAGGATATATGCCATAATCTAATTGAAACAGCGAAGGATGTTAAGAAGTTTGGAGCAAATGTCCTCATTTCTGGCCTTCCCCCAGTTCCTAAATCAATGGCAGAAAAAAATAGAACAATAGAGAGAATTAACACTAGACTGAAAAAAATTGGTGTGAGAGAGAAGATATAGGCTTTATTAATTCTTAGGATAGCTTTAATCACTCTTATAGCCTCTACTGTAAAAATGGATTGCATTTAAATAATAATGGCACATGTATCCTGTAAAAGTTGATAAAAGAACAAATGGAATCCATGCCTTTAATCTAGAAAAGTGAGGGGAAGGGGTTCACCACCAGGCTAGTAAACACGCGTATATAAATAAAACAGCCAATAAGAAAATCACATTCCTATTAAGTAGTGTTCAAAGTTTAAATAATAAATTTACTGAATTTGAAAGCATTTACATATGGATAGCATTGACATTGCCCTGTTAACAGAAACATGGTGGGAAAAAGGAGATGATTGGGCCAAAAATATTGCTGGCTATAATCTAATTAGAAGAAATAGACTAAACAGAAAGGATGGTGGAGTTGCTATCTACACCACAAAAAGCATAAATGTAGTAAATATCTTATTAAAAATAAAAGACACCAACATAAATACAGAAACAGAATGGGTTATGATAAATAATAACAACACAAATGTAATCCTCTGACTCTGTTATAGAGCCCCCTGACTCATCTAAGGAAAGTAACCAGGCCATGATGAACAAAATTGTTAGGGCCCTTGATTTAGGAAGAGTTACCATAACAGGGGACTTTAATTATCTGGACATAGACTGGAAAGCAAACAAGGCTTGTAAAAAAGAAAGTAAGGATTTTTTACAGATGTGTTTAGAACACAATTTAACACAACATGTTACTGAGCCAACATGATTGAACAACATCCTAGATCTGGTTTTGACAACAGAAGAAATTGTTATTTTACGGAGTGTAATGTTAAAGCACCAATAGGCAAAAGCGATCATGCAACAGTAACATTTGTACAGGAATACCCACACCAAATAGCTAAATGATGTACCAACATGTATCTATACAAAACAGCCAATATAGAGGGGATATCTGCAGATTACAAAATATAGACTGGACAGAGTTTCTGGAAGAAAAATCAATAGATGAGTGATGGAACTACATTAAAAACACCATATTATCAGTCATGAAAAAACATGTTAAAGGTATAAATAAATACAATCATAAAGGTCTTAAACCAAAGTGGCTTACTAATAGTATAATGAAGTTAATTAAAAGGAAAAACAACCCAGGTGCTGGAGGGTAGGCTGGGGAGAAAGGGCTTCAGCATTGGATGACTGCTCGCCTTCTCTTGGGAGAAGGGCAGGGAAGTGACCCAGCACTTGCTGACCCCTGGCAGAGGCTGTGGGTACAGCAATGCACTGGGTCCGATTGACTAATGGGGCATGGTGAAGGTTGGTGTACTCCTTGATGTTTGTGGCACACCATGCCCCTGGGGAGCAAATGGGAAAAGAGTCCCGTGGCCAACCAGATGATGGTCACCAGCTCCTGCTGCTGCGAGACTTCAAGCAGTCCACAGACCACCTCAGCAGCACCCAGGCCAAGAATTGTGCTGGCTGCCCCACCGGTGCCTTCCCCCTCAGAGGAGAGGGACCCATCCGGCAAAGATTTACTGTACATCCGGGTTACCCCGGGGTTGCAGGTGACAGGCTGCATTGGGCAGTGTGGCAGTGAGGGGCATAGGAAGACCCAAAGGAAAGGTCAGCCCAGAGCTGGGGAGCAAAAAAAAGGAAAAAAAGCATACAGTGTGTATAAAAGAGCTCTGAAATGAACTGCCATACCTTCAAGGAGTTACACAAAAGGTGCAAAAACAAATTTAATAAAATGAAGAAAAAGTATGAGAACAAATTAGCCTCTACAGTTAACAAATCAAATAACAAATCATTTTACAGCTATATAAATTCATTAAAAAATTAGCAAAGAAGAACTAATGTCAATCATTGACAACAATGAATATATAACTAACCCTGTCCAAATGGAAAACTCATTTAATACATACTTTTGTTCAGTATTTAATCAACAGAAGTTAGTTTCAAAGGATAAAACAAATATAGGACTAGGGAATCATACGTTCAAAACATTGTGAAAATCATTGAAAATTTAAAACCACATAGTGCATCTGGAATCGATAACATAACACTGTCAATGCTGAAAATCATAAAACATTATATTTTTGTGCCACTAAATATCATATATGAAAAATCAGTTAGTGGTATACTAGCCAAAAACAACAGCAGCAGCTCTAGCTCTTACTTGGGTGCCGAAATGCAAATAAATGATGCCGTACCAAAATAACAAAAGAACTTGCTCAGCTCACCAGTAGCACAATAAACCACCAGTTCGGTTCCAATAAAAAAGTCATTTTATTGTGGTCAAAAAAATGGACAAAATGTTAAGAGACATAATACACACAGAGCACCCCTAACCAAAAGTGGGCATGGTCGACGTTTCACGTCACTCTGACGCTTTTTCCAGACGTAGTGGCTAGTAAATTACCACCACTATTTATAGTGCCCATACTGCAAGCAATCGTTATCAATTAAAGAAGCAGAACCCACAATAAGTTCATATCATATGAATGTGTGCATACCAACACCATAAATAAAAAGAAGTAATAAACCACAAAACCATTGCCACATAGCAATGATATGGCCATACACATGAGACATACATACAAAGATATTTAAATAACTTTTAAGTAGTTGACTACTATTAGTACTCATAGTTGCTGAATAAACAACAAATAATGCCATCTACTGGACAAATCAATAAATATATGTGTATTCAAACAATTTTTTATATAAATGGAGGAATACAAAATATATCTATCATAAATAATCCTCCAAAACACTCTATTGTTATTGGTACCAATATAAAATGTTCCATTCTATTTTATTTTATTAGTCATAAAAATAGCCATATCACAATTACTATAATATCCTTATAGCAAAAGAACACTGTCTGACATATTAATGGCAAGACCAACTAGCAGCATATAAAGAACTTATCACATAGAACCATCATATTTAATAATGATACAAAACAATGTATCTAATACACAATCTGCAGGATGTTAAACAGGCCAGAAGACGAAGGGGAGGGAAAGGGGAAAAGGGGGTGGGAAAAAGAAAAGGAAGGGAAGGAAGGGAAAGCTACCAAAAATATCTCTCACCAATAAATATGCAAGTATAATATAACAGATATGAGTTAATAAAATGTATATATCATATGTATATATATATATATATATATATATATATATATATATATATATATATCAGGAAATAGGGAAATATACATGATAAAGGAAATAGAGAAAAATAAAGGGACCAAGGTGGAGGGGCAGATAATATTAAAGTTCAATTACTCATCTTCTTTTTTTCAGAAAAGGGGCTAATTGAAAGTGTTCGTTTAGACATGGGTGGCTACCAGCTTTCAGCCTATGTTGCCAAACGCTTTCCCTGCAAAGCAGTTTATTGTCCAAATCACCACCTCTTGGTCCCAAAAAGACCTTCTCCAAACCCCAAAACATAAACACATGACCTGGACCATCAATTTTACAGTGGTGTGCAAGAGCATTGTGTTCTATCCCATATCTAATATGTCTCTAATGCTCAAGAATTCTTTCTTTCAGCTTTCTCTTGGTTTTTCCTACATAGTAACAATTGTAGGAACATATAGCCAAATAGACCACCAGTTCCATATTACAAGAAATAAAGGATTTTACCTGAAGTCTTTCTTTTGTCCTTTCAAAAAACAATTATTTCCCTACCAATATCCACTGGCAGGCCGAACAATTGTCGCATTTATATATCCCAACCGGTAAATGTTCTCTCTTTTTCTCCATGTGTTCCAGGCTGTGTACCAGGATGTTAGACACATTTTTGCCCCTCCTATATGTAATTCTTGGACCCCTATTCACAATGTCTTTTAGTGCAGGTTCCACCGCTAAGATGTGCAAATTCTTTCTTATAATATCTTCCAGCTCTTTAACCTGCATATTAAAAGTAGTAACGAAGTTAGGACACTGGGATACACCGTAATCTTTTTTTTTTTGAGTTATGTTAGTCCCTCCTGTATTGGTAGACACTCTTTCATTGTTATAACATAATAAATCCTATCTTTCCAATCCATTAACTTTTTGTCTGGCTGTCTGCAAACATGTATTAGTATATCCTCTGGCTCTAAATCGATCTGTCAAAATATCAGCATTCTCATTATACATCTCTACTGTATTACAATTTAGATTCACCCTCATATACTGTCCAGAGGGTATACTAAAAATTATATGTCTAGGGTGGGAGCTCTGGAAGTGGAGAATATAATTCTTATCAGTCATGTTTTCTATAAAGCCCCCCCCATCTTTGCTAATTTCCAAATCCTGAAATGTTATTTTAGACATATCATATGTCAACGTAAATTTTAAATTAGGATTTGTAGTTTCCAGATAAGTCACAAAATTCTTCTACTCCACAGGTCCCCCCTTCCATATAAATATGATGTTGTCAATAAAATGACAATAGAAATCCAGGTACTGCAAGAAAGAATTATAGGTGGCATCATACACATATAGTTTTTCCCACTGTGCAAGATAAATGGTGGCACAGTTGAGGGCCATCGCTGCCCCCATCACCGTCCCCTTTATTTGATAAGTGGTACCCAAAAAGGAAAATACATTTGTATTTAGAACACATTCTGTCAAATCAACAATAAACCCAATGAATTCATTGGACAACATGGCCCCTTCACACATCGCCTCCCTCACTGCTTTGAGTCCCCCCTGATTGGGACTATTCGCATATAAGGAGGTGATGTCAAGGGTTGTCAGAATCCACTCTGCCTCCACTTCCATATCCTGAAGGATACTCAAAATCTGAGTGATGTCCTGAATATAGCCTCTGGACTTCTGTGCCACCGGTTTAATATAGAAGTCCATGAATTGGGCCAGTGGTTCTGTAAGTGAACCAATACTGGAAACAATTTGCCTCATTGGTGGACTTTCAAGATTTTTGTGAATTTTAGGCAGCCCATATATGGTAGTCCTAACTGGATGCTATACTTTTAGGAAATTATTTCTTTTCAAATTAATCACACCATTCAGTACTGCTTCATCTAACATATACTCAATTTCCCTTTTATATTCAGGAGTTGGATCAAAAGACAATTTCTTATAAAAGTCAGTATTACTGAGTAAAAGTAACATCTCTTCTATGTACTTAACTTTGGCCATCACCACAATAGCTCCCCCCCTTGTCAGCAGGCTTTATGGTGATGGCAGATCGATCCTTGAGTCTTTGTAATGCCTGTTGTTCTTCTCTTGAGCAATTTCTTCGTGCTGTACAGTAGGTGGTTTCTCCTTCAATTTAGCCACATCCTGCTCACATGCTCGGAGAAATACTCCAACAGCCATGTTGGTAGGTGGAATAAAATTTGATTTCCTTTTCCATGTGCTTTGATGTACATTCTCTAATTCCCTATTTTCTTCCACATAGCTCCACACTGTCATTTTGCCAACATTTCTGTTTTTATTTTTATTTTCATCATTGTGAAACAAAACTTGCAAGTTCAATTTGTGAGCATAACTATTCTGGTCTACAATGGTATGAAATTCGTTGAGGGGGTGTGTAGGGACAAAGGACACGCCTTTATTTAAAACAGATATTTCAGCCTCCATTAATTCTATTACCAAAATATTTATGACTAAGGTATTGATTTCAATATCATGGGTCATTGTTACATTCTCCACCATCTCTGGTTGGCCCTCCCCCCTCTTCCTCTGTATCATGTACTCCGGTAGCCCCTTTGTTTGTCTTGCATCCATTCCCCATTGTTGTAAGCAGAACCTATCCTTGCCCCGTCCCTTCCCCCTTGTGCCCCTCCTGGTACCTTGTCAGAAAAATGAGTGAGTCTTGGACTCCTCCATACTCCCCTTTGGTGCAGGATTGGCAGTTGTGAGAAAGAATGGTTCCCTTGTGCAGATATTTGGTGCTGGGGAATTTGTTTCTCTACTTGTAAATTCTACATTCTGAGAGCTTCCTGATTTGGGGGGAGGCTGTTGTATAAACCATCCTGACAGGGATTTACACAAGTTGGAGCTTTCTGAGTTATTAAGGAGATGACCTCTGTTGTTTGACCCACAGGGTCCCAGTATATAATTTGCATCTTTGTTCCTAAAAAGGCTGCTGGAAATTATTTACTACCTCACCTCCCTCCCCAAAATTACCTTTAGTTTCCGACTCTGATGCACTACCATAGACATCATTTGGAGAATCTGATATTTTTTTAGGATGTTTCAATATCGACTTGGGCTGATAATGTGGATCATACATTTTCTTTCCCCACTCGAATATATGTCCATTCTCATAGACCCTGTGGTCTTGCTCAAATTTTCTCATTTTCACTCTCTTAATTCTAATGTCCTGTTTCTCAATCGAATTCTGTAACTTGTTAAACCATTCATCATAGTCCTTATCTCCTTTAAAATCATAAAAGTATTTTTCACAATCACTTAATTCAATTTTCACATCTTCTTCCATGATAGCAGCATTCTTCAGAATGATTCTAATTAAACCAACTGCTGATTCAAGTAAATGGGTCTGCCATTCCTTAAGAAACAGCAATCTCTCAGTACCAAAGGTTGGTTGGTTAATTAACCTCAAGCCCCTCGGTATCCGCCACACATGCAAATAAGCTTCCATCGTTACTCTTTGCCAATAAAGACATCTAGCCTTCAATGCTACTCATTCGAGCTTTACATATACTTGTTTAATGTTCATTACAAATTGCTCCAAGTCATTACTAATGTTCGGCTGAGATCCATTAATGTCTTGATGGTTAATTAACAAGGGGTTACTATCCCCCTCTTTAAAGAGTAAGTTGCCAAAGATGGATGTATTTTGATTTGGTGGATTAAGGCAAGAGGTATTGGAAGGGGTGCTATTTATCAGGCTCAACCTCACTACCATAATTTGTGAGTATATAACCATGTGCTGAGTGCAAACTGCTAAGTAAGTAAATGGGACAAAAACAACAGCAGCAGCTCTAGCTCTCACCTGGGTGCTGAAATGCAAATAAATGATGCCGTACCAAAATAACAAAAGAACTTGCTCGTCTCACCAGTAGCACAATAAACCACCAGTTCGGTTCCAATAAAAAAGTTGTTCTATTGTGGTAAAAAAAAAATGGACAAAATGTAAACGACATAATATACATAGTGCGGGCACTCCTAACCAAAAGCGGCATGGTCAACGCCTACTCTGATGCTTTTTCCAGATGTGGTGGCTAGTAAATTACCACCACTATTTATAGTGCCCATACTGCAAGCAATCATTATCAATTAAAGAAGCAGAACCCACAATAAGTTCATATCATATGAATGTGTGACTATATCCACACCATGAATAAAAAGAAGTAATAAACCACAAAACCATTGCCACATAGCAATGATATGGCCATACACATTAGACATACATACAAAAAAGAGACACAAATAACTTTTAAGTAGTTGGCTACTATTAGTACTCATAGTTGCTGAATAAACAACAAATAGTGCCATCAACTGGACAAATCAATAAATATGTGTGTATTCAAATGATTTTTTTATATATAATGGAGGAATACAAAATATATCTAGCATAAATAATCCTGCAAAACACTTTGTTGTTATTGGTACCAATATAAAATGCTACATTTTTCTCTATTTCCTTTATTATGTATATTTTACCCATTTCCTGTTAGATATACATTTTTTTATTAACTCACCATATCTGTTACATTATTCTTGCATATTTATTGGTGAGAGCTATTTTTGGTAGCTTTCCCTTCCTTCTCTTCCCTTCCCTTCCTTTTCCTCTTTCCCTCCCCTTCTTCTTTTGTCCTGTTTAACATCCTGCAATTTGTGTACTAGATACATTGTTTTGTATCATTACTAAATATCATGGTTCTATGTGATAAGTTCTTTATATGCTGCTAGTTGGTCTTGCCATTAATATGTCAGACAGTGTTCTTTTGACATAAGGATATTATAGTAATTGTGATATGGCTATTGTTATAACTAATAAATTAAAATAAATAGAATGTAGCATTTTATATTAGTACCAATAACAGTAGAGTGTTTTGGAGGATTATTTATGCTAGATATATTTTGTATTCCTCCATTATATAAAAAATAGTTTGAATACACATATATTTATTGATTTGTCCAGTAGATGGCACTATTTGTTGTTTATTCAGCAACTATGAGTACTAATAGTAGCCAACTACTTAAAAGTTATTTAAATATCTTATTTATATGTATGTCTAATGTGTCTGGCATATCAATGCTATATGGCAATGGTTTTGTGGTTTATTACTTATTTTTGGTATAGATCAAACTCCTGGTTTACTGGAGAAACAAATTGTTGGAGAAGGTGGAGAATGGAGGGGCGTGTCACATCAAAAGGAGGAGCCATCCAGTATAAAAAGCTCTCTGCTGCTACAAGGTCAGGTAGCCATTTTGAAACTTACAAACTGGCGTCTTTCTCTGAAGAGAACTGTTATTTTTTCTGCCTGCTGCCTTGAACTGTTACAGCATTTATTGCCCTACCAGTGACTACCATTGTAAAGCTCAAACTCCCAGTTTACTGGAGAAACAAACTGTTGGAGAAGGCAAAGAATGGAGGGGTGCATCACATCAAAGGAGGGGCCATCCAGTATAAAAAGCTCCGTGCTGCTACAGCGCGAGCGCCACTCGTTAGAGAAACTAGAATTTGAAATTAAGATTTGTTCAACTGGTAAATTGAATGGGGGTTTGAAATGAGTATTACTCTAGTAGCAACTTTATAGTAAAGTATAAACAATAGATAAATTCAAACTGTGGTTTTATACTTAGTGCCACTAGTGTTTTATGCAATTCTGAAACCTCACTATCTGCCAAATTGGTGGTCCTTTTGACAGATATTGAGCGCCCATTATTGTTACTAGTGGCTTAGAGGATATTCATTTTTGGTTTTTAAAATAAACTATCGTAGAACAGACATGGATTTTAAATAGATTCATAAAAATAATGGGGATTAAAGGTCTACATATGTTATACATTGATATTTAATTATTATTACCTTACAAGAAGCACTGAATATTTTGGACATTGTGAACTTTAAGGATATCTCTTACTTTTGCACATATTGGACTCTGCACTTGGTACTTACCACTTTGAATATTTTGTATATCCTGCTAGTTAGGACCTTAGAATCACTTTTGCTGTTGATGGGAGTGATAATGGTTCATGTCCCATGTTTGGTGTTGTAAATTGCTTATGAACCAATCCCTTAACTGCATAACTGTTTAACTGCCTTTCCCACTTTCATTGTCAGTACTTGTTTTAGTGCTGTTAATGGCAGTGGTAAATGTTTATGCCTATGTTTGGTACTATAAATTGTTTTTGAATTAATCCCTTAATTGCTTAACCATCTTTCCCACTCTCATTGTCAGTACTTGTTTTAGTGCTGTTTATGGCAGTGGTAATGGTGTATGCCCTATGTTTGGTATGTAAATTGCTTTTTAATTAATCCCTTAACTGCTTAACTGCCTAACTACCTTTCCCATGCCCATTGCTAGTACTTGCTTTAGTGCTGTTAATGGCAGTGGTAAGGGTTTATGCTTTATATATGGCATTGTAAATTGTTTATGAATCAATCCCTTAATTGCATAATTGCTTAATTATCTGATTCCCTGAGCCCCTGTCTGCTTTTGTACTGTTACTCTTGCTAATATCATTGCATCTTGTCCCTGGTACTGATTTACAATTATTATTCCAGGTTGATAATTGGCTATGGGGTATAGACCCCATTATTGAGATCTACTGACCAAGTGAATTAGAGGGGAAATTATTATTTTTTTATTATTATTATTATTTTTGGGGGGTGATAGAATGAGAACTAGAAGCAAAAAAATAATGGAAGTATGAGTAGTGAGGGATATGAGGGACAGGAAGGAAAATCCAACACTAGAGATCTTGATGAGGATTTTATATGGCCTAAGGGAGTACACCTGGAAGGATGGAGGTTTGTTCAAGCCTGACAGCCTACATCCATCCTGGAGGGGAATCCAAGCACTCAATGATAAGTTTAAATGCTACATTGACAAGCATTTAAACTAGCAGAAGGTGGCAGGCCAGCAAGGAGGTACCATTGTTTCGCTTCTGCCAGCTAGCAGTGGAATCCAGTGAACCAGAGGAGTGGCTATCTCTGCAAAAGCAGTGTGTAAAAGATGGAGATTAGTGCCCAAGAGGTGGATAGGCAGAAAAGGACAAAATTCAGCAGAAGGGCAGACAGCAAGGAGAACCAGGGATAAAGGACAACCAAGGAAGGGGCTGGAGTAGAACAGTGAAACAGTCTAGGGAGGTCAAATCATGGAAAGCCATGTGTGCAAATGCCAGGTGCCTTAGCAACAAGATGGAAGATCTGGAGGCTGTCATGGTGCAGTCAGACCTGGACATTGTGGCCATCACTGAAACCTGGTGTAATGATAACCATGACTGGGAGATGGCCATACCTGGCTACAACATATTCAGAAGAGACAGAGCAGGCAGGAAGGGAGGAGGAGTGGCACTGTATGTGAAAAATGACATAAGGGCCACAGAGATCCAGGAGGAACAAAATGGGGAGAGATACTGTGGGTTAAGCTGGAAAGGAAAATGGGGAAGCCATCCGCACAGGTATGGTCTCTATAGACCACCAGCCCAGGAGGAAACAGATAGGAGCTGATGCTAGCCATCCAAAGGATAGCAGACAAGGGTGAGGTAGTACTGGTTGGAGACTTCAATATTCCAGACGTGGACTGGAGCATCCCAGCAGCAGCATCAACTAGGAGCAGATTTATCCTGGACTCCTTCAGGGTGCCTTCCTCAAGCAACTGGTCATGGAACCAACTCGGCAGCAGGCAATACTGGACCTTGTGCTCACAAACAGGGACAGTGTGATGGGGTAACAGTGGGGAACACCTGGGAACAGTGACCACCAGTCATTGTGGTTTGAAATCACAGAAAGAGCAGAACCAAACCACACAAAACATGTATCCTGGATTTAGGGGGCAGACTTTGGGAAAATGGGAGATACTTGAAAGAGGCATTAAGGGGAATGGGACAGGAATCAGGGGTTGAGGAACAGTGGGCAGTATTTAAAATGGGGATTACAAGAACAACATAATTATGCATTAAGCAGGTTAGCAAGAGGAAAAGGAAGAGGAGACCATTATGGTTTTCCAAAGAGGTAGCAAAGAAAGTGAAAGCCAAAAAGATTGCATTCAGGCAATGCAAAAAGACACAGGCAGAAGGGGATAGGAAGAAGTACCAGGAGAAGCAAAGGGAGGCAGGGAGGTCAGTAAGGGAAGCCAAAGCTCAGACAGAAGAACACATCACAAAATCAGTGGGTAGAGGGGACAAAACCTTTTACAGGTACATAAGTGAAAAAAGAAAGACAAAGGGAGGGATAGCGAGACTGAAGGGGGAGGATGGGGGCCTCATGGAGGATGACAACAGTAAAGCTGACATATTGAACAGGTATTTCTGCTCAGTCTTTACTGAGGAAGAGGAGGTTAATGGGTCTGAAGGGAGTACAAGGGGTGAGAATGGTGCAGAAATGGACACAAGTCCCTTTACATGAGAAAGGGTCCTGAAGGAATTGGAAGTAATAAGAGTTGATAAAGCAATGGGGCCAGATGGGTGCACCCAGGGTCCTTAAAGAACTAAGAGAGGTGGTGGCTGAACCTCTGGCTATCCTGTTTAGCCGATCACTGGAAACAGGGAGGTACCCAAGACTGGAGGACAGCAGATGTAGTCCCCTTATACAAAAGTGGGAACAAAGAGGAAGCAGGGAACTACAGACCAGTCAGCCTCACCTCGGTAGTGGGAAGATCATGGAAGCACTACTGAAGGAGAGACTGGTTGAACATCTGGTTGTCAATGGACTACAGGACCCAAGGCAGCATGGTTTCACCAGGGGGAGGTCATGTCAGACCAACCTTGTTGATTTTTGACTGGGTGACTAGGGAGGTGGATCAGGGAGGGCAGTGGACATGGCCTATCTGGACTTCAGCAAGGCCTTTGACACTGTGCCACATAGAAGACTATTACACAAACTGGGGAATATGGGTGTGGGCAGGACAGTAGTGTGGTGGATAGGTAACTGGCTGGGTGGCAGGACACAGAGGGTGGTGGTAAATGGCTGTCACTCCACAGAGGGAAGAGTGACCAGTGGGTACCACAGGGATCAGCTGGGACTGGTCCTATTCAACATCTTCATCAGTGACATTGCGAGGACCTAGAAGGCAGAATTTCACTGTTTGCTGATGACACAAAGCTCTGTAACAGAGTAGACACACCAGAGGGTGTAGACAGAATGAGAAGGGACCTGCAGAAACTTGAAGAATGGTCAGGGGTTTGGCAGTTGAAATTCAATGCAAAGAAGTGCAAGATAATGCATATGGGGCACAAAAAAACTGGCACAATATATCAGTTGGGGGGTGAGGATATAGCATGCACCAAGCAGCAAAGGTATCTTGGGGTTATCATCTCTGATGACCTCAAGGTAGGGAAACAGTGTGACAAGGCAGCAGGTAAAGCAAATAGGATGCTGGGATGTATAGGCAGGGGCATCACCAGTAGGAAAAGGGAGGTCATAATTCCACTATATAAGACACTAGTGAGGCCCCACCTGGAGTACAGTGTACAGTTCTGGAGACCATACCTACATAAGGACATAGACAGGGTAGAGAAGGTTCAGAGGAGGGCAACAAAGATGGTGCATGGATTGCATCACAAGTCCTATGAAGACAGGTTGAAGGAACTGAACATGTACTCCCTGGAGGAGAGGAGGAGAGAGGGATATGATAGAGACATACAAGTATCTTACAGGGAGGAACAGGGTGCAGGAATACACTATTTTTAAGTGAAAAGATGTTCCAGGACTAGAGGCATGGGATGAAGTTGGAGGGAGGACGATTCAGAGGAAACGTGAGGAAGAATTTCTTCACAGAATGGGTGGTGGACAAGTGGAACACCCTGCCAGAGGAAGTGGTGGGGGCTGAAACAATCATGGGATTTAAGAATGCATGGGATAGACATAAAGGAATTCTGAAGGTCAGGGGTAAGGGGCAACAGACTTCTAGGAAAACATAAACTGAACTTACAAGCTCAAATGGGCAGACTGGGTGGGCCATAGGCCCTTATCTGCTGACACTGTCTATGTATCTATGTAAAAGAAGGGTAAGAAGAAGGGGAGGTTAAGAAAAGGGAACATCTTATTGAAATAAGCCCAGTTGAATCAAAACAACAAAAGAAGAAGGGGCAAACTTTAATTACAGAACGTCGTAAAAAGGATATAAATCCTGGAGAAATAGAACTGCCCAAAAAATAAATAAATGAGGCAGTAGTAGATCTTGTAACACAGGAATCCCTGGAATTTTCACCAAAATCTAATTGGAAGGACATGGATGGTGATGAATGGGTAGATGAAGATGATCTGGTGTTGGATGAAAGAAAGGTTGAAATACTGAAAAACTCTGTATGTACAAGTATAGGGAGTTATTCAGAAGGTCTGAAGGATCTGAGAGTTGAGAATAAGACCAGAAGTAAGAGTAAAGAATTTGATGTATCTCAAATAATATCTGTATGCAGGAGGTAGAAGACTTGGTTTGCTGGCCAAGGCACCTAGCTTCACCTGAGCTCTTTCCTTCTAAGACTGCTTGAAAGGCAGAGTAGAGAAACTTGCCAGAGCAAGGGAGAAGGATTAAGACTTAGTTTGGCTAAGCAGATTTACTGTGTGGTGGTGTTTTTATATTTTTACTCACAGGGATTGCTACTGTTTGTTGCTAACATTTCATTGCTTTATTTTTTCTCTGATTCAAATTGTTGTTGCTGGTATACCTTCTTCTGCATTATTACAAGGTGTGCCTACAGGGTGTGCTAACAGATTACTGCTGTAATCTTCTGATTCAAATTGTCTTTGCAAGGTATATCTTCTGTTACTGCTTTATTTTCTCTGGAGCAAAGTGTTTCTTACAGGGTATATCTTCTCTAAAATTATTACAGGTGGTGCTTTACAGGTTTTACAGTTTTATCTAAGATTAGGATAAGCTTTCAGGGTTACTGCATTTATTGTTGACTGATTGTTTCTGCTCTTACCTCCTTGTTCTTTCATCCGTGGTTCTTCTTTCTAGGCAGGGGAAGGGCCCAACCACCCACCCCCATCCCCAACCACCCCACGCTACACTCCTTTTATAGGGTACCACAGTTGTGACATTTCCTGTGGCAGAGCAGGAAGGGGCGGATCAGTGGGGCCTCCACAAGGTGATCTCATTTATAGGGCACTAGTAATTTAACTTGTTATAACAAGTTAAACAAAGCACAATTAAACAATTACTTGCATTTTTCCTTTTTTTTCCTTCTAATTACTCTGACTAGGTTACAAACCCAGCAACTTATTTGGAATGGATTTCATTAACTGCAGGTACTGTGGAACAATTTTCAGAAGGACAGTCTTACAGGATTTAGGACACTGTCCTACATGCTGGGCCTTTGGAGATCTTAGGTCTCAGCTCCGGGCAGCATGGGCAGAGATTGCACGCCCAAATTTCAGTTGAAGAGGAAATACATTATAAGAACCACCCGCCATTTCCCAGCATCCAACAGAAAACCTCGATCGGAGACAGGTAGTTGGTCCAGGAGGTTGGCGGTGGTTAGAGGAGCAAATCAGGTGCCCCATCACTCTCTGCTCTCCAACACATTACCTCCAAAACCATATAAACACTACAACAGGTATCTGCCTCTATCTCTGAAATCATATAAAGAGGCAGAAGACACTGCAGAGCAGGACACTGTGGCACAGAGCTAGCACAACAATACTCACCCAAATCAGGAACCAAACTAAACAAGCACAAAGGAAATCCAAAACTTGATCATAGGAGACTCCATGATTCGGGAGTTGATACCATCTCCAGCCAGGGTGATGGTCAGATGTCTCCCAGGTACATCAGCATGGAGACACTGACCGCATTGCTAAAATTGTTCACAAAGCAGGAGAAAACATTGATGTCCTAGTACACATAGGGACTATCGATCTTGCCAGCCGGTCAGTTGTGGAGACCAAGGAACACCTGACTAGGCTGGGTGACAAACTATCATCTATTTCATCTGCATCTCTTCTCTGAGATCCTGCCAGTCTGGGAGAAGGGAGCAGATGGACGGAAGGTCAGAGAAGGAGAGATAGGGAGCTAAACACGTGGCTCAAGGACTGGTGCCAGGAAAAGGACACAGATTTGTAGGGAACTGGCAACAGTTCTGGGAGTGAAAGTTCTTTAAATTTGATGGACTGCATCTGACTAAAGAGGAGTCAGTGCATTGGGGCAGAAGTTTGACATCTTGCAGAATATTTAAACTAGCAAATGGGGAGAGGGTAGCACACCATACGTCAAATGGGAAGAACACCTCTCCCCTCAGCTAGTGGTCAAACAGGAATTCAGCGTGTTTGCCGTTCCATTTGCATCACCAGGTAGAAAAAGGTTTGTCTCCCCATATGATGCACAGGGGTAATGCCAAACTTCACCCAACAACTAACACACCAAAATCTGGCCAATGGAAAATCATGTACACAAATGCTCACAGCCTGGGAAATAAGATCCCAGACCTGCAGGCAATAATGTCAGAGGCTAAACTGGACATAGTAGCAATTAGTGAGACATGGTTTACCAGTAACCATACTTGGGAGACTTCAGTACCTGGCTATGTATTGTTCAGAAGAGACCGAGGTGCAAAAAGGGGGGGAGGAGGGCCCTGTATGTTAATGAAAATATCAAAGCTACAGAAATTCAGAATACACATAAGGAGCCAGAAGAACTGTGGGTCACCCTGAAACAGGAAATGGGACAGCCATAAGAACTGGGGTTGTCTACAGGCCCCAGACCAGGGGAGGACATAGGCACATTACTGTTAGAAGATATACAAAACATGACCGCTAAAGGGAGGTTCTGATAATGGAGACTTCAACATGCCAGATACAGATTGGTCATCACCAGCAGGAACATCTGCCAGAACTAGACTCATAGTGGATTCCCTGCAGGGGAGGGCCTCAAACAACTGGTACAGCAACCCGCAAGAGACAGGGCTATCCTAGATCTAGTACTGACTAACAAAGAAGGATCACAGATCTCCAGGTAGAACGTCACCTGGGGCCAGTGACTATCACATGGTATGGTTCAATTTGGCTACTACATCTAAATCATCCCATTCCAAGGCAAAATATGGGACTTCAGAGGAGCTGACTTTGATAAGATGGCCAACAGAGTTAAGCTAGCCCTGGCAAAAGAAACACAGATGAGGAGGTACAGGCAAAGTGGGCAAGCATTAAGAATGCAATACTTGAAGCAACATCCCATTGTGTTAGACAGAAAAGGAAGTGCAAAGAAGAAGGAAACCACTTTGGTTCTCAAATACAGTAGCAGAAAAGGTCAGAGCCAAAGGCTGGCCTTCAGGAAATATAAGGGAACACAGCGGGATGAAGATAGAGAGGCATACCAAACTGCCCTAAGGGAAGCAGGTAAGGCAGTAAGGCAGGCAAAGTCCCAAACTGAGGAAACACTAGCACGAACAGTAAAAGAAGGTGACAAGACTTTCCATAGATACATTAGTGAAAGGAGAAAGTCCAGAGGGGTATTAAGCTTAATGGAGAAAAGGGAGCAAGTGAGGAGGAGGACCCTGTAAAGGCATCTATCCTAAATAGATACTTTTGCTCAGTATTTACTGAAGAGAAGATAGGCAGGCCCACAGCTCAGCATCATGGACACAGGGGGAGGAGGTGAGCACTACTCCTCTCACAAAAGAAAGGGTCCCATAAAAGAGCTTGCTAAGCTCAGGGTGGATAAGGCAATGGGACCTGATGGCATACATCCCAGGGTACTTAAGGAGCTAAAGGAGGAACCAGCAGAGCCATTAGCAGAATTGTTTAGTGAGTCTCAGTGCACAGGAGAGGTCCCAGAAGACTGGAGAAGGGCTTATGTGATCCCGCCCACAAGAGTGGTAGCAGGGAGGAGGCAGGGAACTACAGACTGGTCAGTCTTACCTCAGTAGTGGGCAAGATTATGGAGGCACTCCTTAAGGAAAGGATAGTGCAACACCTGAATCCATAGGGCACAGGGTCCAAGACAGCATGGGTTTACAAAGGAAGGTCCTGTCAAACTAATCTCATAGATTTCTTTGACTGGGTAACCAGAGTGGTGGACCAAGGGAGCAGTTGATGTCACCTACCTTGACTTCAGCAAAGCTTTTGACACTGTTCCACATAGAAGATTGATAAATAAGCTAGGTAGGCTCGGGTGGGTCAGAAGTTGGTCAACTGGGTGGCAAATTGGTTGACTGGCAGAAAACAGAGAGTGGTGGTAAATGATATACAGTCAGAAGAGATGCAAGTCACAAGTGGGGTACCTCAGGGATCAGTCCTGGGGCCAGTCTATTCAACATCTTCATTAGTGACCTCGCAGATGGACTAGAGGGTAAGGCTTGTCTGTTTGCAGATGACACCAAGATCTGCAACAGAGTAGATGATCCAGATGGGGTGGGCAGAATGAGAAGAGATCTGGATAAACTAGCAGAATGGTCAGAACAGTGGCAACTGAATTTAATGCAAAGAAGTGCAAAATCATGCACATAGGAAGAGAAACCCTGAAGCCACTTATAGGCTGGGAGGAGTTACAGTCACAAAGGAAGAAAGAGACTTGGGCATCATCATCACTGATGACCTGAAATCATCCAAGCAGACCTCTAAAGCAGTAAGTGAGCTAGGGGGTGTTGGGATGTATTAGTAGGGTATCACAAGTCATAAGAGGGAGGTAATAATCCCTGTACAAGACATTGGTTAGGCCCCATCTGGAGTACCGCATGACAGTATTGGAGGCCACACCTTCAAAAGGACATTAACTCAAATTGAGGCAGTCCAGAGAAGGGCAACCAAAATGGTGCAGGGACTGCATCAGAAGACATATGAGGACAGATTAACGGAGCTCAATATGTATACCCTTGAGCAAAGGAGGAGAGAGGATATGATCGAGGCATTCAAACACCTTAAGGGCATAAACAAGGTGAAAGAGTCTAACATGTTTAAATATAAGAAAAATAGCAGAACAAGAGGACACAGCATGAGATTAGAGGAGGCTGATTAAGGGGAATGTGAGGAATTCTTTTTACAGAAAGGGTGTAGATGCATGGAAATGGCTTACCACAAGAAGTGGTGGCTATGAATACAGTGCAGGGCTTCAAACAGGCATGGGATAGGCATAAGGGAGCAATACAAATGACTATGAATAGATAGGTCACTGACAGAGCAAAGGCCAATGGCACATTTATAAGGTAGAAAAAGAAATGGGCAGACTGGATGGGCCTTGTGGTCCTTATCTGCCGTCAACCTCTATGTTTCTATGTTTCTATGTAAACCCTGCAACGCCTGGAAGAATTAGCAGAAAGGAAGTCATTGACAAAAAATAAGACTAAACATATAACATATACGCTATTCATGGATACTAATTTAATTGAGGCAATATACGATCCTCATGTAGCCAGTGTGGCAATAATGGAGCAATTAATTATTTTGAGAAGCTAAGTTAATGAACTTAAAGGGGAAATTATGGTAATTATGACAGGATTGAAGTAATTAATGCATGTTGGGGGGTGGAAGGGGTACAGATAATTCAGAAATTAGAAAAGAATTTGGATGAGGCGAAAATATCAAACTCTGATATGGAAAATAAGCCCTTAGAGCAGGATGATTTAGAGGATAGAATAAATATTCAAAAGGAATGGGAGGTTGAAGAAGAAGATCAAGTAGATCAGAAAAAACGAGTCCAAGAGAAAGTATGGAATATCCCTGAAAGCCCTAAAAGGATGAAGAATAAAGTAAAGAGAAGTGGACTGATTAGTGGAAAAGAGGAAAGTAGGACAGGTATACAGGATGAGGAGGAAAAGACTCTGAGACTAGAATATAAGGAGAAATGGGAAAATAAAAGAAGGAAAAGTGGGGTAAAATAGTGAGGCAGGAGGAAATAATTGAGCAGGGGATATTGGAAGATGATAAGAAGGAAAAAATAAGAGGGGGACTGATGAAATAAGTCTAGAAGAACAAGATGGCTCACGGGGAGAGCAGGTGATTGAGGCAGTAGATTTAGACTTAATTGAGAAGGACCCATCTATGATTATGATCAGAGGTATGAAACAGGATAAAAATGAAACTGGTGTAGTATTGAGAACACTGGGATGTCTAATTTGTAGCGATATTTTAAATTTAGATGTGCAGTTGGAGAATATATATGATGCTAGAGGGTTTTTGTATGATGAACACAATTCTGCATTGCAATTATTTTTCAAACAACCAAGAGTGGCCCAGTATGTATGGAGAAACTTGGTCTCACTACAGGAACTTAGACTTGAGTGTGGAATCACCTATATTAACTAATGATTTGATTACTTGGGGGATACAAAGAAAGGAAGAACTGGAATTGTATTATGATAAACAAGGGACATTTTTATGGTTTAGAGAAGAAACTTATGAGAGGGAAGTTTCTCTATTCATAACACTTTTTTATTTTTGGTATTACGTATGTGGGTATGAATAATAAAGCAACAATAAGAACAATGATGACACACTTTATATGTAATATTCTATGGTTAGAATTTTATGAGGATGATAGTATACATGTTCAAAGAGCTCATAATTACTGGAATGAGGGAGATGAGATTGATTTGATACTGGAAGATGGGAATCCAACTAAAAACATCTTAGAAGTGAGTTCAAAGCTGGATAATTTAGGGATTTTAATAGTGGATTTTCAATCTCTGAATGCTGATAAATTGATAAATGAAGTAGAGAAGGTCCAACAATATGTGGACCTACGTCAAGAAGGAAAAAAGATTGAGTATAATATTGATACATACAATAGATTTCAGATGCTTGATGAAAAATAGTTCTGACCAGGGAATGATTCAGAAACAGATGAGGAATTCTCAAAGTACAATGAGAAGAATTTAAGTACTGTACAATTTATTGAGAGAAATAGGGATCATAATTGGGAATATTGTCATGGAATATTGCTGGGTTACAAAATAAATAAGCTTATCCAGAACTTAGGGATTTCTTAGTAGGGATGGATATAATATTGATTCAGGAATCCTGGCATGATAAGGAACAGACATATTAATAATCAATGGTTATAGTATCATTCATTCCCTGGCCAAAAAAAACAAAAGAAAATGGGAAGGTATATGGAAGGTCTAATTGTGTATATTAGAATAGATGATTATATAAGAATTCTGAAACAAGTGGTGGAACAAAACTATATTTTGGTCACAGTTTGGGTAGAGGGTAGGTTGTTAATTATAGTGAAAGTCTATAATCCACCAATAAAATCACCCCTGTACAATAGTGTATTGTTCAATGATGTTGTGCAAGAGGTTAAAAAGGCATGGGGAAAGAACCTGTTAAAATACTTATAATGGGAGATTTAAATATTAGATATGGGAATAAAATCTGTCTAGATTGCAAGGAACAAATATGTACAGCACTTGACATCCCTAGTAGGAGCTCGAGGGATAATAAAAATACGGATAAATATAAACAGTTGGAATATATAATAGAGGCATTACAACTAGTTATTTTAAATGGAAGATTACCATCTGATAGTTTGGGAAGCTGGACATGTATAAATGCAAAAGGGGCAACTGTAATTGATTATGCACTGGTTTCAATATTTGACTATTGTAATTATGAGGATTTAAAGATAGTTAATAGAATGGAAAGTGATCACCGTCCTTTAGTACTGTACAGAAAAAGGGAAAGTCAGATTCAGATTTTACCAAATCAAGATTATGTGGAGATAGTGAATAGAAAATTTAGATGGAATTCAAATAAAAATAATCAGGGGAAGAAATTGAGTGATCACATTGTAAGAACAATAGCTAACAACATTCAAGATCTCTGGGAGCCGGTCGAAATATATAAAGAAATTATTGAGACATTTCAACAATTGGTTAATGAGGCAGAGAAGGGAAAAAAGGAATTCCCAATACAATATCAGGGGTGGTTCTATAAGAAGTGTAGAGCTGAAAAAAAGAAATTAGCGAGGTTGGTAAGGAAAACAAAAAAGTACCCTAACAAGAGAAATATAACAGATTTAAATACAGCGAGAAAAAAATATAATAAGTTTGTCAATTTATGTAGAATAGAACATCAGAGTGAACTTTGTGATATCATGCTCAAGGCAATAGAGGATGGAGATGATAGAAAATTTTGGTCATTGGTAGCAAAAGGAACATGCAATTATAAATTCCAGATTGATGCTTATATTGAGTCTGCTATATGGGAAAAATACTTCTTGGATATCTTTAGTGGTCCTAGTCGGGTTCAAGAAGAAGAAGATGTTGGGAAATTAGATGAGGGTTTTAGATGGTGTACAGCAGTAGAGGTTAAATAAAGTATAGAATCCTTCAAAAGTAATAAAGCGCCGGGTCCAGATAGGATGTCTATAGATTTTTATAAATTTAATATAGAATGGTGGTCAAGTTTACTTGCTGACTTTTACAATAAAGCAGCAATGCATGCATTTGTCCCTGATTCATGGTCAGGAAGTTTTATAGTACCCATTTTTAAAAAGGGATTGAGGTCAGATCCAGTAAATTACAGGCCAATTAGCCTTTTAGATGTGATGGCGAAAATTTATGCAAAAATATTGTTGAATAGATTAATGAAAATATTAGATCAGTCTCACCAAATCTCAGAATTTCAGGCAAGTTTTAAAAAGGGAATAGGAACAAGGAATCAGGGGCCAGATATTCAAAACTTTGCGCTGGGCAAAAATCATTTGCGCAGGTTTAGCGCGGGATTAGCGCGGGTCTGCCATATTCAAAAGGCCAAATAGCGCGGGCAAACTGCATTAGCGCCAGGCAAAAGTATAATGTATGCAAGGGGCAAACTGACATGAATACAAGCGCAATGCTATATTCAGTGGCTAGCGCCTGGCTAAGTGGTTTACGCGACCCAGCGCGACAGTTAGCGCTGGTGTAGATTACCGCCCAGAAAAGCTGGTCTCATTCCTGGCAATCAGCTTTGGCGCAACATAAATGGCTGTTGCTGGATCTGCTGGGTTTAGCGGGTCTTGCGCGACCTTAATACATAAATATAACACATAGATAAAGCCAAACATAGTGGAAGCTTGCTGCTAACCAATGGCATCACAATGATGCCATCATCTGCCACCAGTCCCAGCCATGCCAGGCAGAGTGGTGACTCTGCCGCCAGTGGACAGCATGGCAGTGTAGCCATACAGCACACACCTGCTGACCACACATATCTGGGACAAAAACAGATGCCAGCACACATGCAGCACTGTGGGCATGGAGGATGTTGAGGGGAGGTATATGAGTGGCCGGCTTGTGCCACAGACCAGATGTGGCCACAAGGCTGGGACTCAGCATGCAGTGCACATGGGCCAGTATTAGAATACCCCCAACACTAGTGTGCCTTTCGGATACTATATGCCCCCCCCAGCCACATACCACACAGCTGTACAACTGCCACAACACACAAAGCCAGATATGTACATGTCACTGTAAGCATCACATGCCACAGGTACAGCATCTGTGGGTCACACAACAGTGTAACAGTAATGTCGACTGTCAGTAAACACCTGCAGGTTGGGCCTGTCACTGTGTACAGTGCAATCAGCATCACTTGCCCTACACACCATAGGCAGTGCTACGTCCCTCACACTACTGTCTCCTTGCTACTGTAGTGTCTGCTGTGCACTGTAGCATGCCCTACAGTGTGACAGTTGCATGCAGCACCACCACCACCTGTGCCTATGCTGTCCTGTCCCTGGGGTACATTATGCTATGCTATGCTGTACTGTTTACCTGTAGCCTGTAGCTATCATCGCACTGCCAGACTGACCTACAGATGGAGCTGCGGTTGGACCTTGTCTGCCCTGTACTTCCAGACTGACCTACAGGTGGCTCTATGGGACCCTGCAGTAACGCTATAGGCAAACTGTGTGCAAATCAGGTATAATGAGATGCTAATCCGGTTGTTTGCCCAGAGACTACCTAAGTAGGCTCATTTGTATGGCACTTTTGAATATGGCACATTTTAGCTCCGGGCAAGCGTGTTTGCTCCAGGTTAACTGGTTTAGCTCCGCGCTTAATGTGTTAGCCGCGCTAATGGTACGGGGAATATTGTAATGTTTTGATCACTGTCTTTCTCATCTGCTGCTTCCTGCAACTGTACTGAGTCCATGCATTTGCTGGCACACACATTGGCCACGAGTCTGCCTGTACCTGCCTCACGCTGCTGTGTACTGTGTTGTTGCTGTGGTTGCACTTCCTGGTTGCTTTATTCAGTGCTGTCTTATTCCAGGGCAATGTTGCCCTGCACTCCCAGCCCAGTTTGCATGGCCTCATTACCATGCTATATTCAGAAGCTGTTTGCCCTGGGCTATTCCGTTTGAATATGGCTTGCTTTGTGCTCCGGGCTCGGTTTGCCCGCTGGGCAGTGCTAATTTTGCCCCTGGGCAAAGTTTTGAATATCTGGCCCCAGGTGTTCATCCTCTTGCATATAATTGAAAAATATTGCAAAATTAAAAAAAACAAGGCGTATTTATTGCCTTTGTTGATTATTCAGCAGCATTTGATACTTTAGACAGAACATAGTTATGGGTAAAGATGAGACGAATGGGAATAGATAAAAATCTGATAACTCTTATTAAAAGATTGTACACAAAGACATGTACCAAAGTTAAATATTCACAAAAGGGTGCTTTGACCCAAAAAATAGTAACTGAGATAGGGGTAAGACAGGGATGTGTCCTTGCACTGACTCTTTTTAAAATATATCTATATATATATATATATATATATATGTATCAATGAAATTTTGCAAGAGTTAGATAACCCAAAATATCACTGTCCACATGTGGCCCAAAAAAGGATACCTGTCCTAGCATATGCTGATGATTTGGCAATTTTGTCAACATCTACATTGGGATTACAAAGAGCATTAGATAGACTGGATATTCTATCAAAAAAACATAATCTAAAACCTAATACTAATAAAACAAAAGTGATGGTGTTGGGTTCCAATAAAGGTTATAGGAAATTAAGTTTAGCACAACATAAATTAGATTTTGTATTAGAATACCCATATCTAGGAATATTAATATCTAGTAATTGTAGATGAGGTAAACATATGGGGTGGACTGGAAAAAAGGCAGAACAAGCAATAAAAGCCCTTAAGAGATTTAATAATGTTTATGGTGGCCTGACAGTAACACCAATGGTGAAGGCCATTAATGGTAAGGTAATAAGTCAGGCCATGTATTTGCCTGAGAAATGGGGTTTGGAAAGTTTGATTAAATTGGAAGCAAAAGTAGATAAAGTTTATAAACAAATACTGAGACTCCTGCAGGGACTCCAAATGCAGTAGTAAGAGCTGAGATTGGGCTGATTAAATTGGAACATATAATACAAGTGAGAATGATAAAGTTCTGGGTTAAATTAACAAGGGAAAATATAATACAATAATTGGTAAGATTATGAGTGAAAAGGAAAAGCAGTTAGCTATATATAACAAAATATGGTTATTCTTTGTGTACAGTCTGTTAGAGATATATGGGTTAAATTATCTAAAGGAATATGTAAGTCAAGACATACAATTGAATCTAAGTTACTGTAAGAAAATAAAAATATATATATAAATGTTCACAACAGAAAGATATAGATCAGATTAAAGATTTGAGGGTTGCAAGCTGGTTAACCAAGAATACAAGGCAGCATAGGCAACATTTTTATCTTAATGCTATTCATCAGTCAGAGTATAGAACAATTCTGATGAAATACAGATTTGAGGTATTTCCAAGCAATGTACTTGAGAAAAGATATAATAAAGCAAGTATAATAGGTTCAGAGTGTTATTGTTATCTGAGAGAGGAGAAGGATCTGAGACATGTGATCCTCAGATGTCCATGGTATAAGGATGCTAGGGATAAATACCTCAGACAATACCTAAAAGGGATGAATTTCCCAGATAGGTATATATTGGATCTGATCTTTAACACAGAAAATAGTGATGTTTTGATTAACCTAGCAATATTCCTGACAAAAATTATCAGTATTAGAAAGAAATGTATTCAGCAACATATTCCACTAGAATAAACTCTCTATAATAGAGGAAATACTGGGCTAATATGATATGAATATATTTCCCTTTAAATAAAATAGTTTGGGTGGGATTTGAGTCACTTTTGGAAAGATGTAAAATGTGTGATATGAAAATACTTTGGTTATATTATGTGGACTATTAATTAATATGGAAGTCTGAAACTGAATATTTGTTATTGTACTATAGTGTTTAAGATGTCTATAAGGATATTTAATTATGGTGCGTGTTGTAACATGCACAATGGTAAATGAATGTATGTCGATTTTTAAGGTACTGATATGTCTATGTTGATATTTATTTATTGTATTTACTGTATGTGATCATGATGTTTTCATTTCTGTAAATGGTTGTAATGACAACTGGTTTTGTTGCATAATAAGACTAAACTATTCATGGTGTTGATATGCACACATTCATATGATATGAACTTATAGTGGTATCTGCTTCTTTAATTGATAATGATTGCTAGCAGTATGAGCACTATAAATAGTGGTGGTAATTTATTATCCACCTCATCTGGAAAAAGTGTTAGAGCGACACAAAACGTTGAACACGCCCGCTTTTGGTTAGGGGTGCACTTACTTGCTATGTGTAGTATGTCCGTTTACATTTTGTCCGTTTTTTTTACCACAATAAAACGACTTTTTTATTGGAACCGAACTGGTGGCTTAACGGTGGTATAATACCTGATGAACGGAAAAAATCTAAAGTTACACCAATGTTTAAAAATGGAAATAAGACAGATGTAAAGAATTACAGACCAATCAGCCTGATATCTGTCCCATGTAAAATTTCAGAAACATTATTTAAGGACAAAATACAACAGTTATTATGCATCTCCTATTTTGACAATAAACAGCATGGTTTCAAAACTGGATGGTTATGTACTATAAATTTAATCTGTTTTTATGAACATATAAGTCAAAACCTGGATAAAACTGTACCAATGGATGTTATATTATTAGATTTTAGTTGTTGATTTTGATAGCATTCCACATTGGGCAAGTCATGAAAAACTGGTTACATATAATATTGATGACTTCCTTCTTAGATGGGTAGATGCATGGTTGAACAACAGAACCCAAAGGGCAAGCATCAGAGGACATTTATCGGTAGAGGGCGGTGTTACAAGTGTAGTACCACGGGGATCGGTTCTTGGTCCTGTCCTTTTTTCAAATATTTATTGCTGACTTGGAAGATAATAAAATAAATAACCTCACTGAATATGCAGATGTTGCAAAGTTAGGAGGACCATGTTACATGGTAGAACAAAGAGACTCAATCCAGAAAGATATAGATTCAATAGTCTTGTGGACCAGTAAATGGGGGCTGGACTTAAATCTTGATAAATGTTGTGTCCTATATTTTGGGAAGAAAAACCCTGGTCATAACTGTCTCTTAAAGAATCAAGTAATACAGAAAAAAGACAGAGGAAAAGTCCTTGGAATTCTAATAGACAATAAATTGGATTTAAAAGAACATTGCACAACCATAGTAGCTAGGGCAAACAGAACTTTTAAGATCAATAAAGAGAAACATCAGAAGCAACTCAAGAAGTCTTGATGCCACTGTATCTTTCATACGTAAGACCACAATTAGACTTCAGTAGCCAAATTTGGAGTCCTTATTACAAATGGCAGATAGCACAAATAGAAAAAGTCCAACGCAGGTTGACAAAAACCATAAAAAATCTGAAAGAGCTAACATATGAAGACAAACTGAAAGAACTAGGTTTATACAGCCTTGAGCTACGAAGACAGAGGGAGGACACACTCTTTTATTACAAAATTATGAATGATATTATTTTATTATCAGATTTGGGTATTGAATTTAAATCAGATGTAATAACTACTAGAGAACATCCATTACAGGTTAAAATCGATCAGTACAAAACCAAAAAAAGGTAATACTTTTATACACAAAAAACAGCAAATTTATGGAATAAATTACCTGAATTCATTATTGTAAGTGAAAGTAAAGACATTTTCTTTTTATCATGTAACACTTTTTACTTGCTTCCGATAAGGAGCGGGCCACAACAACTGCCGGCCACCAGCTCCCGCGCCCTGGACCAGGTATGGCTTCGCTGCTGCACCTGACTCACACAGGCCCCCATGAAATTAACAGGACACCCCCCGGGGAGCCTATGACCAGGAACCAGGTGGCCATACCTCTCGTGTCCAGGGTGCAGAGCTCGGCTATGAGCCACTGTGGTCGCCCCATGATTTTCTGCCTTTTTTACTTCCCCAGTGGGAGCTGGACATGCAGTGAAGCCTGATGCACCTATGTGCAGGTGTCCGCCATGCCCCCTCTCCTTTGTATGCTCACCACTGATAGTGTGCTTAGCCTCCGCTAGGCACTGTTGCAGCACAACACATGCCCCAAACCCACCCTAGAGGTAGGAGAGCAGTTGTAGGATGCTCAATCCTACCTCTCCCCTGTCAGCACCCAGCAGCCGAAGTCGTTCCCTAACCCGGGTCACCAGCATGGCGTGAGGTGTGGCGTCCAGCGCCTCAACCGTCGGTGCCACCGGGCCAGCCAAGTAAAGACATTTTCAAAATAAAATTAGACACATACATAGCAAATGGGGGAAATAGGAGTTACTATAGTTTTTCTTAAAAGGAGCTGATTTGGGCCTCCACCTCTTTTGCTCCTTACATTTCAAGTGACATTCAGTTATTAACAAAACTGACCAGCAACGGAGTAGCAAATGGCCACTACTGCCATGAGCAGGAATAACCTTCAAACACATCATGATATAGCATAATACACCCTGTGATATGGGTAAAACATCCCCCAAACCTAAATAAGAAAGTACCATCATAGTAATAATGTAATACTCTATGGGTAATAAGTAGCCAAATAAGTAATAAGATCCTCAATATTTCTGGAAACATCAGGTTTTAGATTTAAGATAATGACAAGCAGAGCTACAGTAAATGTTGCATTTAAACTATTCTCTGCTAGGAATGAGCATCACTGTAGAAAAAAAAATTGTTTTAAAGAGAACTCTCCAACAGTCTATGTCTGTGCATTGTGCATGTACAGGTTTGTAAAAGGCACCAACGGTAATCATTTTCATGAAGGAGGAAGACACCATAGCCCAAAACACAAGTGTGCCATCAAGGATGCCATTTTAAGCATTCCCCTTCAATCTTCCCACAACCCATGACCAGGTCGCAGATATTACTAAGCAATAGTAATGATTATAAATGAAAAGTTTCTTCTAGCCATGGGTCTGGGAAAATGGGAATTACTGATCTGTCTTTAGCACTAGCACTGTAGTTAATATCCATTTTATGTTACTCACTCTCCCCAGGGTCAGTGCTAAGGGTATTCTGTTTGGGTTGAAACTCTTTCTGAATATGTTCCACCATTTTCACAGCCTCTAAAGCCTCCAAGAACTGACAGGACTTTTCCCCATAGATGATGCGTAGACTAGCTGGCATAAGGAAGATATGATGGACCCCCTGCTGTCACAACTGAGTTCTGACCCCCATAAAGCTTTTCCGGCACTGCCGGCTCATAAACTCAAATCCAGAAATAGGTGAACTTTGTTGCCTTGCCAGTCCAGAGGGCCTCGCTTTTTAGCATAATTGAGAATAGTGTCTCTATCCAAAATGGTACCTAAAACCACTAGAAGAGTCCGTGGTCGAACTCAGTTGGTTACCGATCGACTTCCTCCTCCTTGTGGGCTAATTCAGTAACTTTTTTAAATAGTGAGTGGTACCTCCACTTGTAGGACATCTTCAAAAAAGGTAGAGACAACGAATGTAGGATTTTCTTCCTCAAACCCTTCAGGGAGACCAAGAATACGCACATGTGTAGCTCAGGAGGAATTTTCCAGGTTTTCAAGCCGACGGCAAAGCAGCATATTTTCCTTGGTGAGTCCAGCAGATACAGTTAGCACTGTCTCAGCAGATTTAGAAGCAGCTTTAGTCTCACCTTCCAGCAGGCCCATTTTGGTGTCTAAAACTTTAAACTGAATTGTAAATTCCTCCACGCATCTGCATCTGGATGGCTTTGAGCAGCGCAGAGTTAGGAGGTTGCAGTACTTCCTCATCACCCATTCCATGGCTGGTCTCCTTACTTGTTCCAGGCTTCAGGTCTTTAGGTTAGGCTCCCTCTCCTCCCACACCCAGTCTATTGCTCCTGCCCATAACACTGGCTCAGACAGATGGAGAGCTCTCAAATAAAGAATGTTCTCCTTCTCTCCAATTCCACTTTCCAATAAGCTATAGTTGATCCATCAGAAGACATTTTTTAATGTTAAAAAACAATTACACTACCTCTCTTGGAGCACTGCAAGTATACTGCTTCAAGCTCAGCTGTTGGCCACGCCCCCTGCAGCATGGATCTTCAAATCTACCAATCTCCCCCAAGTACAAACCAGCGCAAATGTATCCAGCAGCATTTGAGTCCTGGTACAGGTGGCAGCAGGGATCTTATAATCTACCAATCTCCCTCAAGTACAAACCAGTGCAAATGGGTAGTTGGGTGGCACAAGCTCTGGACAGGCTATGTCCAAAAACAGAAACAGTTCTCCCAGAATTTTTTTTATATTTATTCTTTTTGCACCCCTTTCTCTCCATCACAGCATCTACCTTCAGGGATCCCTAGGTTTGAAATCCCCTAGTCTTGCCCCAGGTAACTCCCCCGAGGAGCCGATGGACTACCCCATCCTGCCTCAGCTTGCCCCCCAGGCAGGAAGGGAGGGGGTCCTGGGTCATCCCCCTCCCAGTCCATTCTGCATCGGGGGTCCATTGGTCACTTCCTTAGGGTTAAGAGATCTGGAGCAGCCAGGTCCCATCTACAGATGCTGCAACAGGGTTTTTTTTCCTGGTCCCTCCCCGAGAGCATTGGCATGTGAGGGGATCCTTGGGGCGGGGCATATTGAAACATGCCACCACTCCAAATCCTGACCAGCGTTCTCCCCTCCCAGACTTCTGCAGTCCCACTGCACCTCCACCCATGGTCACCTAGGTGGTAGCAAAGTGGCGGGACCTGCAACCCACCCTCCCCGGAGGAGGAGAGCAGCCCATTGGGTGCTCGATCCTCCTCCCACCAGCCGGCCCTCCAACAAGCCAAGGTCGAGCAGTAGCCCTGCCGCTGCGCCAGCAGGTGGGTTAGTTCTCCCAGGATGGTGAACACACTCAAATTCTACCAGGTTCTCTCTAGTTTTGTCCTCAGAATGATGGTACTAACACAAAAAAATATTATAACAAGGCTCATTTATTAGAATCCATCCACCATTGCACATATAGATTACTGCACTAACTTTTGCAAAAGTACTGTTGCTGTATAGCTGTTATAGAGTTATTTCACAGTCTATTGCACAGATTCAAACACTCTCATGTGGACAACATGAGGCTTACTCATCTGTAACCATACTTCTAGAAGTGATATATGGTATACATCCACACTTAGGCAGTCTTCTTTTCCCCTTTAAATCTAGCCGGAACATCTTCAAGCTAAGCTCCCCACCGGTGGTCTACTCCTTGGCACTGCCCCATGGCATCAGATCTTACATGCTGAAGGATCCATGTGCCACTTGCAAGGAGAGGTCAGATGGATTGTGTGGATATGTACCATATACCACTCCTAGAATTATGATTCCAGGTGAGCAACCCTCATTTCTAGGGACATGGATATGGTGCACTATCCACACTTAGGCAGACTCCTAACAGTTCTCCAGGAGGAGGAGGAAGCAAGGTGCACACCCCTGTCTAGTGAACAGGGATTGGAGAACTTAGGTCCCAAAACCAGCATGACTCAAGGTCGATGTGGCAGTGAGAAATGAAGGTGTGTGCTGACTTCCAAGTAGCAACACTGCAGCTCTCCTGGGTAGGGACATCCCTGGAAGCAGCCACTGAGGCAGCTGTATATCTGGTGGGTTGAGCCTCTAGCCCTATCAGCCAACCTGTAGCACAGGTTGATGCAGGAGACAATCCACCTACCAGTCATCTGCTTTGCTGCCAAACTGCCAGGTGTGGCCTCAGCACAGGTTACAAATAGCTGGTGAACCTCTCCCTGAACTCCAGCCATGTGCTTCTTGTAATAAGTAAGCGCTCACCTCAGGTCCAACATGTGGAGCTTTTGCCTGGCCTCCGAAGTTGGACTGGTGAAGTACACCAGGAGGTTAATCACCTGATTAAGGTGAAACTCTGCCACAACCCTTGGGAGGATCTTCAGGTGGGAGCAGAGAACAACCTTGTCTTTATGGAACACCAAATATGGAGACTCCACCAAGAGTGTCTGGAGCTCACTGATCCTTCTGGCTAAGGTGATAGCCACCAAGAAGGCAGTCTTCAATAACATGTGTGCCATCTCACACCTGTGCATTGGTTTGAAAGGCTTGCCCATGAGCACTGCCAGTATCAGCAAGTCCCAAGGTAGTGGTGGTTCATGCACCATCGAGGACAGGTGGTCAAGGCCCTTGAAGAAGCACCTGACCACCTTCTCCTGCACCTCTGATGGCATCCCAGCCCATGCCCAGTATGCACATATGGCTGCCAGATGCACCTTGAGAGTTGTCAACCTCAGACCTGACAGAGAGGGACCATAGGTAATCCAGAATACTAGCCAAAATGACAGGTTAGGGGGTCTAGCTCCCTGCTCTGTCACCAAATGGAAAACCTCTTCCATTTGAAGGCCTAGTATTGGTGGGCTGACTCTCTCTCTGGGAGGCTTCCACAACATAGAGAACCTCTTCAGAGAGACCCAAAGCCTGGAATTTTAGCCGCTCAGGAACCAAGCCGTCAGGTGCAGGGACTGAATGTCCAAATGCAGGACCTTCCCCTAGTGACAGAAGAGTAGGTTCAGGTGTAGGGGCAATCACCATAGGGTCTTGCTGCTGAGGCTGAGGAGATCTGGGTACAAAAACTGGCGTGGCCAGCCTGGGCTACCAGGATCATCCGCATCCTTGTCCCTCCACACTTTGACCAACACTCCGTGGATCAGAGGAAAGAGAGGGAAGGTGTAAAGGAGGCCTGGGATCCAGGGCCTCACAAAGGCATCCCCCACCAGTGTCCCACACTGTGGGGGTTGGGCACAGAACAGCCTCAGCTTAGCATCTCCTAGGAGGTGAACAGGTTGACCAGGGTAGTGCCCCACTGGAAGAACAGGTGGTTCACCACCTCCTGATGCAGGGACTATTTGTGAGATGCCTCACCAACCCAGCTGAGGGTATCTGCTAGCTGGTTGGAGGTTCCTGCAACATGAATCACCAGGAGATCAGCATCCAAGCTGTGCATGATGGTCCAGGTGTGGAGGGCCTCCCAACACAGATGAAGGGAGTGCGTGTTCCGCCCTGCTTTTTCAGGTAATACATGGTTGTAGTATTGCACATCTGTACCTGCACAATCTGACCCTGGACAAATGGGGCAAATTTCATCAGAGCAGTGCACACTGCATGGAGCTCCAGCAGGTTGATGAGGTAAGGGACTCCCTGGGGTCCAGAGTAATTGGGCCCTGTTGTCCCCCCTGGTGTGATCCCCATCCCACCAGAGACACATAATTTTTCAGGGTGACTGTCGGCTCTGGGCAGATGAATGGAACTCCTTCCTTGAGATGTTCTAGGATGAGCCACTACTGGATGACATCCCACATTGACTGAATCACTATGACGTATAACTGACTGGTCCAGGTGACCTAGGCACTGAGACCAGTGGCAGGCCAGTTCCCACTTCAGGTAGTGCATCTGCCAGCAGGCCCATCTAACCAGCCTGGTGCGGGATGCCATGTACCCCAGCAGCTGCAGGAAGTCCAAGGGAGGGTGTGAGTGCCCATCCTGAAATGATCAGGCAAAGGAGGTAAGAATCAATGCCTGGTTCACAAGGAGTCAGGCCTTGGCCCGGAGGGAGTCCAGCTCTGCCCCAGTGAAGTGGATAACCTGCAAGAAGTTGTGTTTGGACTTGGCTGGGTTGATCAGAAGGCCCACGTCTCTGCAGGTTTGGAGAGCCAGGTCCTTGAACCACTCCACCACCTCCCTGGATGGCTTGGCTATCAGCCAGCCATCCAGGTATGGATAGACCTGTACACCTCAATGCCACAGGAATGCTGCCACCACTGCGATGCACTTGGTGAAGACCCTGGGGCCAAGAAGAGGCTGAAAGGCATGAACTGGAACTTGTAAAGAATCCACTCTGCACAGAACCGGAGGTAACACTAGTGGAATGGACAGACTGAAATGTGGAAGAAGGTATTCTGTAGGTTCAGAGAGCAAAACCACATGTCCTGCTTCAGGGATGGAATGATGTGGCTCAGAGTGTTCATGCAGAACTTGCACTTCTTGAGGAACTGACTGAGACCATGAAGATCCAGTATGGGGTGCCAGCCCACTGTCTGTTTGGGGACCAGAAAGTACCTGGACACAAAGCCCTGGCTGGCCATGGTGTCCAGGACACAGGCTAAGGCTCCTTTCACTAGCAGCAGAGCAAAGTCCTCCCTAACAGCGGACAGTGTATCCTACGACACCAAAGACTCCTGTGGAGCATGGGCTTGGTATGGCAGGAGAACCTCAAAGTTGACAGGCAATCTGCTTACCACTTCTAGCACCCATCTCTCCAAGTTGATGGTGGACAAGATTTGCCAGAAATGGCAAAGCTGACCTCCCACAAGGAGCAGAGGTAGGTACTGGATGGGAGGGAGGTAGACACCTCTAAACTGTCACTGAGCAGCATTGGAGGGAGCACCAGCACCAGCTGCCAGAGGAGCCCTGCCACCCCAACCCCCTGGGTTCTTGAAGCCCTGGCTGGCAAACATAGGCTTAGGTCACCAGATCTAATGTTCCTCCTTCTGGGGCTGCTGCTGCTCTTTGGGCTGCTGGGATGGAAATGAATGAACCTGAAGGGGCTTTTTCTTCAGCTGCTTTCCTGGCTGATCTTTATGTGAGAATTTTATTTATTTATTTAGTTTTTGTTGACCGGGTAAGCGCACTAGACAAATCCTGCCTATTTTCAGGCATGACCTGGGTTGGGGGGGATACAGATGAATACCAACTGATCTTGAACCAGATTAAGCTGTTGGTGGTATTTTTAGTGAATGAGGGAAATTTGGCCAGAACACCGGGGAAATTCCCCGACTCTTTTCAATAAGTGCCATGGGATCTTTAACATCCACCTGAACTACCACCAATCCAGGCAGATGGGACCTCAGTTTAACATCTCATCTGAAAGATGGCACCTCAGAAGTGCAGCACCCCTCTCATGCTGCACTACAGTGTCAGTACTGGGATATTAACCCAAGTGCCAGATGTAGGAACTGAACCCACAGCCCTCTGATCTCCCGGCCTCAGAGGGGAGTGTGCTACCTACTGAGCCACTGTCAGAGCTGAGAGTGGCAATTGACTTTTTGATCCTTGTAAAGTGACTGTCCACCCCAGAACAGAAAAGGTCAGTGCCCATGAAGGGGAAATTGGTGAATTTGTGCTGGGTGTCTGCCATAAAGGTGAAAATCTGAACACATTGCGACTGCTGCTGCCACGGATTGGGTGCAGGAGTCTCCAACGTCCAAAGCTGTCTGAAGTTGGTGTTAGGCCAGTTCTCAACCCTGGTCTCTGATCATCTTAATCACCATCTTCAGATCAGCAGAAAGGCAAGGGAGGATATGGTCAAGGACTCCAATCAACGAGTGACCAATGTTGGCCATCATCAAGGCATAACTCACCTGACAGAGACCCAGGGAGGATGCAGCGTAAACTTTCTTAGCTGCTTGGTTCAGCTTCTTGGACTCCTTGTTGTGGGGCTTGTACATATCCCCGATATTGCTGGTCTTATGGAAGACGAGTCAGCCACCAACCTCTCGAATGTGGGGTGGTCTGAGTAACTGGACAGGGAACTGGTCCAGATGATATACTGCCAGAGCACCAGTGCAGGTCCCAGGATAACCTCTGCCACCAGGAAGGTGAACCCTGGGGATGATCCAGGATTTCTGTGAGGGGGTACTTAGCCTGGTTCTGGACTGGCTCCAAGGCTTGGTATGGCAGGAGAACCTCAAAGTTGAGAGGCAATCTGCTACCCACCACTTCTAGCACCCATCTCTCCAAGTTGATGGTGGACAAGGTTTGCCAGAAATGGAAAAGCTGACCCCCCACAAGGAGCAGAGGCAGGTACTGGAGCTCCATCAATTTGGAGATCAACCGCAGCAAAGCCCCAAAGAACATTGACCCATGTTCGGTGGTCAGCTCTTCAGCGAATTCATGGTGGAAGCCTGGTCTTTGAAGATTGTGTGGAGGACCTGTTGGAGTCCAAAGATTCCTCAAATACCACCCTTGACTGTTTCTATCCATGAACTATGCTGGACTCAACTGAGTGGGTAATCTCGACCCGGTAGCCAAACCCAAAGGCCGGTTGCCAGATGGGAGGCCTTTGTAGGGGCTACTTGTAAGGATTACATGGGCAGCGGTTCCACCCAAATCAGTGGAGAGGCCAGCACTGGATACACCAGGTGTGGCAGGACTGGGGCAGGCTGACTAGGGTGACCATGGAAGCATGGGGGCTGGAGGTAGGGGTCTAACCTGCCCGAGGACCCACTGTTGCCACATCAGCTCCTCATAGCGCCAGTGCAGTCATCAACTGAGCCTCTCCTTGTCCAAAGACAAGGAGGAGGAGGGAATGTCAGCGGTGCTTCGGTGCTTCCTGGCTGAGGGTTGAGCATTGGAATGTGAGGAGTCCCTCGACTGTGATCTCAGCCGAGACTGTCATCTTGACTGACAACAGCGGTGTCAACAGAGAGGAGAAGTGGGTGGAGGGGTAGTGTACAGAACATGCACTGACTCCTGTCACAGAACCCCAGAAAGAGTTAACTCCTGGGAGGAGACAGTCTGGTCTACCAACTACTCCCAACCCTCCTGGGAGACAGTTGAAAGGACTGGAGTTCTGGTGATCCTCAATCCCCCTCAGACAATGGGTCAACAGGGTTGAGAAAGATCTCAATCACCTGGTTTGTCTGTGTCATGGCCAACAAGCCCAACAGGGGCACTGTAAAACTGGCAGCCTGGCCCTCAACGGACACAGGCTTGGCTGAAGTTGAGTGCTCAATGGCCATCAAGTGCTCAAGGGAATCATGGGAGAGGGAGGAGAGTGCTCGATCCCAGTCCCATGACCGACAGCAGGATATTTTGCATTTTTCTTTTCACTGTGGGAACGGCCCAACCTAAGTGTCTGGAAGGATTTTCACAATGCTCTATATGTGCCTGTGAAGGACTCCCAAACTCTGGCTTCAGCTGGGAGCAGTGCAGATGCCGAGAAAGCACCCACCACAGCCTGGACAGCCTCCTCTTCCATGGCTGCAAGGTGGGCAGCCAAGCACACTGCCACGAACACCACCTTATAGGCATCCTTCAAGCGAACCGGGTGGTCCTATTCATCCAGCTGAGAAGGTGCGCATAAAGAACCTTGAGCAGTGAAGGTAGGAGAGTTTTATACAGGACACAGAACTCAGCATCATGCTCTGCCCCAAGGCAGTAAATGCATGATGAGTGCAGATCCATCTGGGATATTGTCTGGTTGCATGTGACGCAACACTTGAAACTGGGACTGGACCATGCTTCTTCTTGAGCCGTGATGAAGCAGTAACCAAGGGAGAACGTGAAATGAAGACAAATGCCAATGGCACACTTAGGATTTGCTTTTGGGCTTATACTGTGCACAGAGCGTGAAGAAAGAGACCTGACTCTTCCAGTGGAAAGGAAGATCTGATGTCACAGGGCAGTGCTGAGGAGTATATCAGCTGGGTGGGTGGGAAAAGCTTAGCTTGAAGATGTTCTGGCTTGATTTAAAAGGGAAAGGAAGACTGCCTAAGTGTGGATAGTGCACCATCTCTACGCCCCTAGAAATAAAGCTTCCATAATTATTATACTGGTTGGAATTATTGTCCCTAATTACATCAGCTATGCTGAGAATAGTCCTTCACATTAGGGATGGTAGAACTCGGTGAAGTTCTGACCCTTATTAAATAAGAACTGGAACACAGTGAAGTCCTGATTTATCCTGATTAGTTCTGATTTATTGACCAATGTTTGAAAAAATGCGTAACAGTGGCCAAAGTCACTCACATTTGACACAGAAGCCCAAAGGAAATAATTTAATGGATTATTTACATAAAAATTAAAGTAAAACTGCTAAATAAAAAAGCAATCTGTCACTACTAGCCCCTTCAGGGCTGACCTATAATGGTGGCATATCATGCTCAGGCCCTTGACATTAGTGTGCTGGGAGAGACAGACAGACAGATGCAAATACCTACAGTATATCGTAGCACCACCAAACACTGCAGGCACTGCCAGGCAGCTAAGATCTCTTTTTTTATTAATGGTGCTGTGTGAGTATTATTTTTATGGATGTTTCAGTCAGAGCCAAACAAGCCAAAGAAATGGATATGAGTGATCAAATGAGCAGCACTAAGAGAGCCCACCCACCTTACCCATGTGAATGATGCAACTGCTTTGCATGCCCCAGTGTACTGTGGTATACAGTACACTACCTGGTCCAAGAGGTGGTAATGTTTTCTAGTACTACAACTACTCCTACTGCATCTGATCAATGTGCTGAGGAATGGATGCTGAATCCTTAAAGAAGAAAAATGAAAGACATACTGTAGTGATCACCACACAAGCAGGCAGTCACACATCGCATCACATTGGTCAAGTACAGTGCAGTCATAAAAAAGTTTGCCACTGCCACCTGAAGACCTGATGACACACAACACAACACAATGACATCCTTCCTAATTCCACAATTGCTTGCTGCCAGCCACTGCCAAGTAATTTAAGTATCACAAATAAAATATAGTAATATAATAAGCTCAGCCCAGTTACTGTAAGTGAGATGTAACCAGGCAAGCATACCATGCACACACACAAACAATAAAGAAATTACATGAATTTTCAATTTAGTAGCATTTTTTCTGTGAAGTATTTTCAGCCAAATATTGGGGACATGAGAAATATATAAAAAGTATTCAGTTTCTCAACTTTCAGGCATCTGCTAAGCCATACATGCACTGTATGAAAATTAAAACAGTACAGTCAGGATCACTTTGAGGGCAAAAAAAGTGGCAAGTAGTAGTAAGGAGGATTGGAGTAAGAACAAAAAGTGACAAGTAGTTCAATTGTGCTTATGCAGCTGGATGAGATGTATGCTTGTATGACTTCAATACACTGTGGCTGTTCACCTCTCTATCTGTGGGATATACCACCCTGTAGGGGTACAACACAAGAGGAGGATTCCCCCCATAGCGGCCATGGGAATGATTCTCTGCCTAAAGGTAGCTTAGTTAGAAGCCCATGGGAAAGGGAGATGAGCCACAGGAGAAGGAGAAGTGAATGGTGGGACGACGAAAAGACGAATCCTGGAACAGTCCAAGAGGAGTGGCCTTTTAAGGCCTGATGGGGGAGTGACATAGTTGCTTCACCCATTGAACCTCAGACTTAAAGCCTTTCCATTCAATTGTGCTTATGCAACTGGATTTGATGTACACTTGTGTGACTTTGATACATTGTGGCCATTCGCCTCTCTATCCATGGGATATACCACGCTGTAGGGGTACGATGCAAGGAACCCTAAAGGAGGGTTCCCCCTTATAGGTGCCATGAGAATCATTCTCTGGCTAAAGGTAGCTTAGGAAGAAGCCCAAAAAGAATACCCAAAGGATGTCAAGCATCGAAGAGGAGAGAAATCAGAAGAATTCTAGACCAGAAATATTTGTGACAGACATAGATAGGAAAGACAGGAGAAGAACAAGCAAAGGTGAGGACAATGAATGAAAGGAAATCTGACAAGATGCAGAAAGGTGAACTTCCTAAGGAGAGAGGAAACAGTCAGGGCCACCACCCGACTCCATTCAACAGTGGAACCTAACTAAAGAACCTATGAAAGCACTAGTCATGACTAATATTATTACCATTGGCATGGAGGAGAGAAAAAAAACCCTTTGAGTAGGAAACCTTTGGGGATCCAAAGCCTAGGTTGCCTTCCCTCCAGGCTGAAGGACGATTTCAGTAGAGATGGCTCCGCTACAGCAATTTAAAGTAGAGATCGAGGAAGGAAGAAAAGTGCAATTTCAGAGGCAGCTCTCACTCCATCCTCCTAATAAACAGCTGTTGAGGGATGCGAGCAATGTCTGCAACTAGATGCTCAAAAGCAAGAGAGGAAGTACCATGATGGAAAGAAGCCTTGAAGGCCTGAATGGTTTAAGGTAAGACATGAAATGAATTATGTACGATGATGGAGAGAAGCCTGCCAGCCCTGAGCAAAGGGGCAATAGACATGAAGGCATGTCTCCGAGTGGAGAGCAGATTGAGTCGAAGTAGCATGGACCCGAGAGGGTTATGCTCGAGTAGTCGATGTAAAGGACTGGACCCTCATAGAGATCGGATGAGCAATGGATACCCAGCTGCAGGCATGAGAAGACTAATGGTGATAATAACCACAGGAGTGCAGCACTTCAATGAGGTAGCATAGGACCCAATGAGAGGTATGCTTGATTAATCAATGGGAATGAGTAGACCCTGAGGTCAGACTGAGTGAAGGAGAAATGGACTAAGACACCTGGACACCATACAGACTAAAATAAGAGCAGGATATGAATAAGGAAGGTGATGGCAGGATAGGGAAAAAAACCCAAAAGAAAGTAAAAGGGGTAGAAGGAGCGAAACAGAGGGTGGAGAGAATGGGAGAAGGAGGGCAACAAGTGGAGCAGACATGGGAAGACACCCCTGAAACAGTAGACAGAGGTAGAGAGAAGGACCGAGGCAATCAACAGAGGCCGATGATAGAACAGGTTGAACATCCACAAATTTCTCAAACAGCCTGAGGGATGCCAATAGAAAATTGCACTACTGAGATGACACCACAGACAGAGCACATCAATTCCAAAGAAATGCTAAAACTAAAAAAGTGCTACACATACGGGCAACGAACAAAGAAATGTGAAGGCCAGAGCCATGAAGGCCAGTGCTACAAGAGGCAACCCCGAGAGGGCGAGATGAATGGGAATAGGGGGAAAGCCTAGGAGTGACCCGTGAGGCAGTCACACCACTTAATTGCAAGGAATGTAGCAGAGCACCAGGCATACCCGGTTTCATGACCACAAAGAGCACCAACAGCATGAGGGTGCCCATCGAATGCTGGACTACTGTGAAGGCCCAACATGACAGGCATATGAATGAAGAACACAGTGCGAATAGGGCGGAGGAGGAGAACCAGGATCAGGACAGGCACAGCTATGGACACACCCCTCAACCTCCCAGCATTAAAACCCTAGCACCGGCCAGCAAAAATCACAGCAAGGGGCCAGAATGTGTAGTAGTATCCCATCTGAAACAACAACATGTCAACAGACAGTGAGCCCTAAAGAATCAGAGACAAGGAATGGCACTGGCAACTCAGCCCAATGAGTGACTACTCCGTGAGTCCAGAAACAGAGCCAACAGAATGAGGAACATAGCAAACCCATGTGAGCAAGGGCAAATCTGAGTGATAAAATCATAGTGTAATGCACAGCAGCTGAGAGGTATAGCCATGGAGACAGGAAGGGATGAACCCCAAAACAGGACGAGAGGCAGAGGGCGATGAATGAAGCAGAAGGACACTGAGGAAGGGCAGGCAACAGCGTAGAGTGTGGGGAACTGTGACATCGAGATTCCAATGAGCCAAATGAATCAGGGCTCCAACGGGAAGCAGGATGGGCCAGAATGAATGGAGGAAGGTCCCAAAGGCCCATAGGCATGGAGAGCAGAACAGGGAGCACTGACTGGAGAGTAGCACAGAGCCCCAAGGCCAGGCAAAGGAAAGAGCGTTGGGGTGAGCTGGAGGCAGAATGGTGCACCAACCCAGAAGCGAGACGGGAGCCATGGGAGTGATGCCAAAGGAAGGAGCCAACGGGACCAGAGGAGGACTAATGGCACAAAAGAGTAGCAGCCAGGGAACAAGCTGCTGGCAGGGTAACAGAACTAAAATGATAGCCACAGGAGGAACATCAAGGCGGACAGGAAGGATGTGCAGGAAGGTACGAGGAAGTTGGGGGGCTGAAGAAGGGAACATGATCGGGTACAACGAGCGAGATGGCAGCTGAAGGCATCCACAAGCTCACAAGCAAAAGCCCGATGTAGAATAACAGGGAGAGGAAGGCAGTCAGGCAGCGCCCCCGGCCGCAACAAAGAGATGAATCCTGAAACAGTCCAGGAGGACTGGCCTTTTAAGGCTTGATGAGGGAGTGACATAGTGGCTCCGCCCATTGAAACTCAGGCTTAAAGCCTTCCCATTGTCGTGACTCGTAACTGTGACTCATGACGACAAAAGTGATAGTAGTAGTAGTAGATAGCAGTACCCTACCTTACAGATCTGAGAGTGGTACCTGGTACCACCAAGTAAATCTGCGACATGAAATGCAGTTGCTTGCTGTATTTGGACTCTGAACCCACTAATGTTATTATATTTTTTTTCTATTCCGTGCTACTCATGTGATCATAGTGGCCTGGCCTAACCTGTCCTGACCTGACTTGTTGCAATTAATTGCACCCTCATGTAGTAGACCCTGTTCACAAAAGATTTTCACCACAGGTACAAATTCTTGAAAATGTTTTGTGCATAGGGCCTGCTTGGAGCAGTTACTATATGTTTTATTCACGTATAATATTTGAAATTAAAGTGAGAAATGTTGACTTTGAAAAACGTGAGGCGCTCAGCATTTTCTGGTGTCAAACAGGATCATGTGTCAGTAGAAACATAGAAACATAAAAGTTGACGGCAGATAAGGACCGCAAGGCCCATCCAGTCTGCCCATTTCTTTTTCTACCTTATAAATGTGCCATCGGCCTTTGCTCTGTCAGTGGCCTATCTATTCATAGTCATTTGTATTGCTCCCTTATGCCTATCCCATGCCTGTTTGAAGCCCTGCACTGTATTCATAGCCACCACTTCTTGTGGTAAGCCATTCCATGCATCCACCACCCTTTCTGTGAAAAGAATTTCTCACATTCCCCTCTAATCGGCCTCCCCTAATCTCATGCTGTGTCCTCTTGTCCTGCTATTTTTCTTATATTTAAACATGTTAGACTCTTTCACCTTGTTTATGCCCTTAAGGTGTTTGAATGCCTCGATCATATCACCTCTCTCCTCCTTTGCTCAAGGGTATACATATTGAGCTCCGTTAATCTGTCCTCATATGTCTTCTGATGCAGTCCCTGCACCATTTGGTTGCCCTTCTCTGGACTGCCTCAATTTGGTTAATGTCCTTGTGGAAGGTGTGGCCTCCAATACTGCAGCAGTACTCCAGATGGGGCCTAACAGTGTCTTGTACAGAGGGATTATTACTCCTCTTATGACTTGTAGATACCCCTACTAATACACCCTAACACCCCTAGCCTTACCTACTGCTTTAGAGGTCTGCTTGATGATTTTAGGTCATCAGTGATGATGATGCCAAGTCTCTTTCTTCCTTTGTGACTGCTAGCAATCCCTCCCAGCCTATAAGTGGCTTCAGGGTTTTCTTCCTATGTGCATGATTTTGCACTTTTTGCATTAAATCCCAGTTGCCACTCTTCTGACCATTCTGCTAGTTTATCCAGATCTCTTCTCATTCTGCCCACCCATCTGGATCATCTACTCTGTTGCAGATCTTGGTGTCATCTGCAAACAGACAAGCCTTACCCTCTAGTCCATCTGCAAGGTCACTAATGAAGATGTTGAAGAGGACTGGCCCCAGGACTGATCCCTGAGGTACCCCACTTGTGACTTGCATCTCTTCTGACTGTATACCATTTACCACCACTCTCTGTTTTCTGCCCGTCAACCAGTTTGCCACCCAGTTGACCAACTTCTGACCCACCCCGAGCCTACCCAGCTTATTTATCAATCTTCTATGTGGAACAGTGTCAAAAGCTTTGCTGAAGTCAAGGTAGGCGACATCAACTGCTCCCCCTTGGTCCACCACTCTGTAATGACGTTACCAGCTGAACTGAACAATCATTCTGAACAGACACTAGTTGGAGGGCAATTCATGTACTTCATTGCAATGTTTACTAAAGCAGGCCACATATTTTGTTTGGATTTCCAGTATTTCAAAGAATCCGCAATCCAGCTGATATTGGGCTCCGCCAGGTACATTTCAACAATGGTCTGTGCTGAGGCTGTGTTATAAGAGGCAGATGAAGATGTTACAATAACATCTTCTAAGTGACTCCCAGAGACATGAAGCTGAACCAAGTGATTGTGGGACAGTGCTATCATGCTTGACTGGTGGTGAAGAAGAAGATTCGGCTACAGTGGCTGAAGAGTAAGAGGGAGAAAATGCCGCAACAGTAGAGGATGGTCCACCTGATGCTGTGCTGCTGTGTTGTGAAGAAGATTCTGAATGTGGTGCTGCTGTTGTTCTCTGTTCCATGACAGCATGCACCTCGTCAATTATTTCTTGTTTGTTTCTCTCAAAACAGGTGTCATCATCATCACTCAATAGTTGCTTCGATTTGTATTGTGGGTCCAAGATTGTTGCTTTAGTGTAGTAATCAGAATGAAGCATTTTACATAGTTTGTCATCTTCTTCAACTTTTTTGATCATACATCTCGTTAGATCTTGATGTATTCTGGGAAGGCAACCTGCATGTGTCAGTGCCACTGGCAGCCTGTGTGATCATGGAACTGTCTTACTTCTCTAACTTTTCCCTAATCAGATTCAATCTGAATTTTTATTAGGGGTATCACTTGGCTCAGAGTTGCTGTGTTTGCACTAACCTCCCTGCTGATTTCCTCAAATGGTTGGCAATACCATGAGAAACTCCAGCATGGCCCACTGTGGTGGAGTGATATAGATGTCTGCATCTGTACTGCCCAACAGCTTTCTTTTCTTCCAGCAGCCTTTGGGACATATAAAAGGTCAAATTCCATTGAGTAGAAATGTCCTGGATCAGTCTGTGCAAAGGTAAACTGTGCTCCTGCTGTATTTTTTTCAAACAAGTGATGGGCTTTGCTTGAGTGACTGAAATGAGTGCATATTCTTTTACCAGTGCTAACAAGAGCCTTAATCTCCTGTCGTCATCGAGAAAATCATGAACTATTAAATGTAAGCAATGCGCAAAGCTCAAAGACCCCCCTCCTCCAAGGTCTTCCTTATGTTGGACCATTATCTGCAATTATAAAGCCAACGGACAGTCCCTGTGAAGTAAGCCATTGCTGTATTGATTTTTGAAGCTCTTCACTGATGTTGTATGAGGTATGTTGAGATGGAAAGTAAAACATTCTTAGAACAGCAAAATGCGATGCTTCACTGTCCCCACTCCCACATGACTTATCAAAACATTCCCAATGGGCCGTGACAGATATGAAGGGTTCAGGCTGACAGCTTGTCCAGATATCTGTTGTGAGATGCACCACCCTCCCAACAGCACTGCAGAGGATGTGTCTTAATTTTTTACATACGACATCTTAAAGATCGGGAATCCCTGTTACCGAGAAGTATTTCCACCATGGTATACTACATCGAGGTTCGAGGTGCTCAAGTAGCCGCCTGAATCCTATATGTTCAACCATGTTATATGGTAGCAAATCAACAGCTGTCATTTTGGAAATTTTTTTGGTTATTGTAACAGCAACAGGGTGAGTCAAGGCATATTTGGCCTTACGCTCATATGTTTCAGAGATAGTAAGCTGTCTCCTTGAAGGAGGAGGGTTTTTGAACACATGGTCACTTTCAGTAACAGTCGGAGGAGTCCTTCGAATGGCAGCAAGTGGTGGTGGAGGTGTAGTGCTGCGGGGGCTGCCTCTGTTTTTATCTATGGGTTTTACCCCCGAGTGTAGTGAGCTAGCACTATCTCTTTCTCTTCAAGACTCACAACTGACCTTCTCACTAATGTTATGATATCTGTCTAGGTGCCTTTTCAGTGCTGAAGTTCCCAATGCTCCTTTCTTTTTACCCCTGCTGACTCGCCATTTTACAAGTAGCGCATGTTACTATCAACTCACTGGAAGCACTAATGGAGAAGTATGACCAAACAAAAGATTATATTTTTTTAGTTTTTTTCCCAGGAAGGCACGACATTTCGGTCATCTTTTCAGGGCCCCCCCCCCCGGATTTGTCCTGGGCCTGTTCTGGTTTATTCCCACTGCCCCCTTCTCCACAACCGAAACATTTCTGCCTGTTCCTTCCTCATCTGCAATTTTCATCCCCTCCAGTAAACCTTCTGCTGCCTGAGCATTCTCTTCGTCTTCTTTATTATCATCAGTATTACCCTCATTGAGTTCAACCTCAGAAGAATCGGATGAGGGACTGGCAGTAGCATAGTATGCAATTGTTCCATACTGTTGGGTGCCTCTGCAGGTGGCACCCACCACGTCTTTAGTTTTTTTAACTGCATAATTTTTTTTTTTTTTTACTTGGGACTGATGATGATGATCCAAGACATTCACCTTTTTTGGATTCAAACATTTACTTCGAAGACAAAACCTTATTAGATGTGCAAAAAATCCCTTTTTTGGGGTTTGATTTTATTTTCTCTTTTCAGGCTGATTCTCGTCTTTTGCAGTGCCACTGCCTACCTGAGAACTAGAAAGTCATCAACACTTTGATCCATTTTGGAACAAAAGATCCTTCTAACGTGAAATGTGATGTCCTTCTTGATGACTCCCATCCCCACAGACCAGGGACAAATTTACTATTGTGAGTGTATACAGGACACTGACAGCACAGCAGTCCAACACCACTTCCTTCCAAGACTGCCGGACTGGCTCCTATAATACTGTTAAGTGAAAGTGACCAAATTCAGCAACTGTTAAGTGTGCCTCAGAATTTGAATTGGAGATGCAGACACATCTGGTGCATTAGCCTCATGCAGCACAGTGACACACTAGGGGTTGGTTAATGCTTATATGTAATGTAAGTTTGTAATGCGATATATTATGAAACTAATGATAATAAATAATGGGGAATGAGTGATGATAATGATGACACTTGTGTGTAATGCTTTTGCTTTACTTGTGTTGTACTGTAAACACTCAGCCTACTACAACTCACAGTCAGATTATCCCCTGGGCCACCCACAGCCAGCAGCACAGGGCAGGTGCATTAACTTGTATGTTGTTTGAACAGTATTTTTTTTTTGTGTGTGTGTTACTTGTTTATCCGCCTACCCATACTCCCCTCCGGTCTTCCCTTCAGGTCTTCCTAGGCACACTGTGCCACTCCCGCCACCCTACTACAGGCTTTCAACCCCATATTGCAGCCCCCCAGGTAACCCAGCATTTCCCAATCGCCAGACGGGTCCCCCCCTCTGGGGGAGAAGGCACCGGTGGGGACAGGCCAGAGCACTCTATCATTAGCCTGGGTGCTGCTGAGGAGGTACAGACAGGCTGTTTCAGGGGCCTTAGAGCCAGCGGAGGACCAGAGGACGTCGTCTGGCCAGATGGAAGTGATGTTTTTCCCTGGTTTTCCTCTCATGGTGCGTAGCATCCGGATGTCTAGGCAAGAGCCAACATCTGCCACGCACCTCCCAACAGTGAACCCAACTTGTTGTCCTACCCCTGGCCTCCACCAGCAGTCGCCCAACACCGAGTCGCAGTCCCCCTCCCTACCCAGAGACAGCAAACAGTCATGGGACACTCAAGTTGTCTCCCCCCAGCCGGCCCTCCAGCAACTCGAGCTCATTCCCGAACCTGGGTCAGTGGCGCTGCAAGCAGAAATCCAACTGCTGCGCTGGTGGGCCGGCTAGTATTTATTTTTTTTAATACATGAAATTGTGATTGAACGTAGGTGATGATGATCGTTATTCGTGATTGGATTGTACACAATGCTGCACTGAAGCCAGGAAAAAAAATTATTTGGGATTTCTGGGACTGTCACATTTCTTGTGATCCACCCTGCAGTCTTTTTCCCTCTCCCCTCTTTGTCACAAAGATTTATTTTGCCACCCTACTGCCCTTGCTCTGTACACACAGCCACATTGAAGCCAGGAAAAAAAAATATTTTGGATTTCTAGGGTGTCACATTTATTGTAGGCTACCCGGCAGTCTCTTCCCCTTCCCCTCTTTACGTCACAGATATTTATTTTGCCACCCTACTGCCAAGAAAAAAAAACTTTCATTTGAGATTTTCTGTAACTGTAATCTCTGGGCCACCAGTATGTTCTCCTCTGGATCTGGAATGGCACAAGTCAGGTTTTGCCAGCCTGCACTTTCTGTACACACAGCTGCTGTCTGAGGCCAAGAAAAAGTTTCATTTAGGATTTTCTGTAACTGTAATCTCTGGGGACCCCCCCCCCAGTACTCTGGATCTGGAATGGCACAAGTCAGACTTTGCCAGCCTGCCCTTTTTGTACACATGGCTACACTGTCTGAGGCCAAGAAAATAAACTTTCATTTAGGATTTTCTGTAACTATAATCTCTGGGCCACCAGTATGCTCTCCTCTGGATCTAGAATGGCCCAAGTCAGATTTTGCCAGCCTACACGTTTTGTATACACAGCTACTGTCTGAGGCCTAGAAAAAGTTTTATTTAGGATTTTCTGTAACTGTAATCTCTGAGACCCCCCCCAGTACTCTGGATCTGGAATGGCATAAGTCAGACTTTGCCAGCCTGCCCTTTTTGTACACATAGCTACACTGTCTGAGGCCAAGAAAAAAAACGTTCATTTGGGATTTTCTGTAACTGTCATTTCTGGGCCACCACCTCCAGTACTCTCTCCTCTGTGGATCTGGAATAGCACAAGTCAGATTTTGCCAGCTGCCATCCTGCCCTATTTGTACACACAGCTACTACTGTCTGAGGCCGAGAAAAAGGTTAATTTGGGATTTTCAGTAACATTCAAGGCCCCCTGTACTCCCGATGCTCCCTCCTGTCGTCAGCTGACAGACTTCACCCATCCCACGTCCTCCATGATCTTTAATCTCTCTCCCCTTCCTTCCCCTAACTTTAGTGCTTTTGCGTTTTGGCCCTTCACCTTCTAGTCTCTCTCTCTCTCTCTCTCTCTCTCTCTCTCTCTCTCTCCCCAGTCTCTCTCTAGTCTCTTCTGTTGCGATCTTCCTCTTTCTGGGCTGTGTGGCACACTCACCAGCCTTATATACCGGTGAGTGTGACACATGACCTTCTGCCTGATTGAATGCCACCGGCTGCCTGTACATCCCAACAGCATCCCCCAGGCAACAGAAAACAAAATGCGGAAAAAGCACCTCCACGGACCCGGAACCAGACTTGTACCACGAAGTCCATATTTATCCAGGTCCATGGATTGTGGATTCGATCCGGGGGTACGGATCTCCCACAGAATAGTCCACCCATCCCTGCTTCAGATAGTACATCTGCTTCATAAGAGGCAGCTTAATGTGCCACAAAGCTCCCGAGCTCTTTCCACCCTACCACAAAAAAAAATCATGATTATATTTTACACAGACATAAGGAGTTGAAAACTTCTCTTCCACTTACTTCTTGATGGGGGATAAAAAAATAACTAAAAACATGGGAGAGCCACAGCCCATGCCTTCACAGAGAGTATTCAACTTACCTCACTTGGATGCAGTTAGTGTGGCCTCCTCTCCTGCCGACCTCCCCAGCATGGAGACCACTCTAACAATTGTCTTCTCATAGAGTTGAAAGTATTTAGGTCAGAGGCTCATGATGCACTTGCCAGAGTAAGACAAGAGATTGCCACAATTAAGAAGGGCCAAAAAGACCTCCAAGCAGCTAGCAACAAGGTCTCAGAAAAAGTGGACAAAATAACTGACTTACTGCTGCACTTCCATTATCACATGGTGCAGCCTGACCTTAAACAACAGGATTTAGAAGGCCGACTCTGTCACAAAAATGTAAGAATATATGAAATGCCTAAAGGAAAGGAAGGCACACAGATTTCTGCCTTTACTGAAAAATTGCCCAGGGACAGTCTCTGCCTGCAGCTTTTGAGTTCAACTTGGAAAGGGTCCACAGGGCTCTGGGACTAAAGTCTGCACCAGGGGAACATCTGAGATTGATTATTTTAAAATTCCTCCAGTTCCAAGTCAAAGTAAAGGTCCTATTAATGGCCTGGCATCAAAAAGTGTTCAATAATAAGGACATTTGAACATTATCTCAACCATGATTTTGCCCTAGCAATATAGCAGCAGAAGAGAGTTGTACACCGCTTATTTGCATGTGGTGCGTCACGAAGGAATTTGTTTCCAAACTCCTTTTCCAGCCAACCTATGTGTATTTTACGATGATGGTGAGATATTGTACCATACACCAGCTGAAACCAAGCATGACTTAGATCACCGGGGCATCGCCATCCCACCCCCACCTCCCCAGCCACAGCATCCATGTATAGCCCGATCAACACGCCGACCTTTTGGTTCCAACCAACCAGCCAATGCCGAAGAGTCATCTCAGCTCAGTCAGATATCCAGGTCACAGCATTCTCAGGATGTGCTTCACCACATTAAGGAGTTGCTGAAACAGTTCGAGTGCCCCAGCCACTAAAGACTATGTTCTCTTTGTATCCTCTATAGATTCTGGTTTATTTTAATATAACCCCTTTTTCTTTTTTCAGGTATATATGTGATTGCAGAGCTCTCTTCGTTTAATGTTTATGTTGCTGTTAATCAGCCACTGGTCTTTCATCCAAGGGTAAGAATTTGGGTACTAGGTGGTGCATACTTGCAAGTTGTGTGGCTTTGGTATTGGGGTGGGCATTGGGCGGGGGATGGGCCACTGCTCAGGGGGACTCCATGGTTACCTCCTAGTCCCCTTTTCTTTATATATAGAATGTAACTGGGGTCCTGACTCATTCTCTTTCCCTTTGCAACAGGCTGTCCCTTCTAAATCATTGGTGGCTAATATTATGGCTTATATTTAATGAAGGGAGTTGGGGGACTCAGCTTGGGAGTTCTTTTTCTTCCATCCCCTTCGCTTGCTGCCCCCAAATAAAAACCATAGTGATTGTTTTTGTTTACATTGCTTGTTTCCATGAACACTCAGTAGGCAAAGGCAGGGATGATTTATTCCACTTACATCAGACAAAATAACCAAGGAGAAAATGGCACTACCCCTTTCCCTCAGAATCCAATATGGTGCGTCTAGCAAAGGTCTGTGCTAAACTGTCAGACAAAATAAAGAATATAAAGAAAATTTAAAAAAATGAAACCAAAGAATTAAAGTGCTGTTAGTTGTGGGGATTGTCTGCCATAATGATTATTAAAAAGAACATTTTTATCAACTAGTAAAAGGACATTTTTGATCAACTAGTACTGCTACTTTAAATTTCTTAGTTCAACTTCAAAATCAACTTTAGAAACATAGAAACATAGAAACATAGAAGTTGATGGCAGATAAGGACCGCAAGGCCCATCCAGTCTGCCCATTTCTTTTTCTACCTTATAAATGTGCCATCGGCCTTTGCTCTGTCAGTGACCTATCTATTCATAGTCATTTGTATTGTTTATTCTTAAAAAAACAAAAAACAAACAGCTCGCTCCGTGGTGCTGAGCGATGGTGCATCGCTTTGGCACACTGGCAGTCCAGGTTCCTGCCTCGAGCCTGGATGTCAGGAGTGGAGGCCGGCAGGGAGAGAGCTTTGGATGATTCTCTCCTGGGAGGGGGGTGCTCCACACTGCTACTACAGTTGCTCCTGGTGGGAGCTTGTGGCAATGTCCTTGGCAGTGTTGGTGACCACATACTTCCAGATGTCCCCACCCCAGGATGCTTCTGTGGCTGCGTGCATTAGTGGGAAGTGGGTGGGTCAGAAAATGGAGAAACGTCCAACCCAGACAGACGACGATGGCTGCCTGTTCCACCACACCACAGTCTCCAAGGCACACCACTTCCATCCCCCGTGCCTGTAGTTCTGGAGGGATCAAAGTTCACTACTCCTCTCCCCTGTGGCCCAGCAGGGATAAGCTGGAACCTTCCAGACATAGGAAATGTGGAAGCCAGGTGGCAGGAGCTGACAGCAGGGGTGAGATTAGTGGGCATCAGGGGCATGTGCAGCCAAAGGAGTGGCGGGCTGGGGGGGGACAGGATAGAAGGAAAAAATTAGGCTGGTTCTATGGTGCTGAATGAAAGGGTGATGCTCTAGTATGTTGATGGCCCAGGTTCTTGCACAAAGCCCAGGATATCAGAAGTGGAGGATAGCAGGGAGGGACTCAGAGCATCCATCAGATACTTCCCTCCCTCAGGGTGGGTTTTGCTCTCTGCTTCGATAGCGCCTCCTGGTGGAGGCTTTTTGTTCATGCTTCTGGCAGTATGGGTGACCACATGCTGCACAGCATCCCCACACCACCCAGGTGACTCAGTAAATCATCAGTCATGTTTTTTGAAAGGAGGTCATGACTGATCCTTGGTAATCATCAGATGTTACCATATGGTCATCAAGGGAAATGATGCTCTAAGATAATCCTCTAGAGCATGATTTAATAATCAAATATGTGACTTTGAAATCACCAACTAATGATTATTGATAATTTTTTTTAAGCTTAAATCAGCATGATGGTTTTTGATGATCTGTGGAGGATCACAGATGATTATATTAGTTCTGTATTATAAGATTGTAAGTCACATGAGCAATACTTAAAGTTTTGTTTATTACTAATGTGAAATATGAATGTCAAATATCGGCAAAAGCAAATTAAATATAGTGTAAATCATGTGAAGTCAGTTTTTAATCACTTTAGGAAGAGTACATGCAATGCTATTTATTTATTGAAAATATGGTAACCGGGAAAGGCACATTGAGCTGAGTCTCATTTCCAGGTGTGACCCGGGGAAGGGGGAGATGGAGCAAAACAGCAGTATACAATAGTAAAACAACATCTGAACAGATAGACGTGTTACAGTAATAGAATAAATAAACTGAATTTGCATGTACCACAATTAAACGAAGTGCAGTGAACTTTAGCAGTGCTTAGAATCATTACCAAGAACCTGTATGGGTTAAAATCAAGACTTCAAGGGTAACTGGAAGAAGGGTAGCAGGAGCAAATGGGGGTGATGTTTCAGCAGGCATTTGAAGGAGATAAAGGCTAGGGAGAGATGGAGGGAGGAGGGGACTTTGTTCCAGAGAGAGGGAAGCCTACACATTGTCCAGCAGAGAAGCTTAGGTGAGGAATGGCAAAAGTGCAATGGTCCATGGAGCGGAGGAAGCAGGAGGCGGGGGGAGGGAGGGAATTCAGTATAGGAGTTAGGAGACGTAGGAGGGAAAAGTGTTGAAATGCTCTTCTGCCCATCAGTACCTTTCTGAACTAAACCTCTTAGTATTACAGGAGGTGCAAATAGCAGCTTTTTTGACACTACCGGGGGATGGGAAATTCTGGCACCCATTAAGGCAGCCAGAACAACAAAATATCCAGGAGTTGATGATTTTGTCATAGAATTATATACGTCTTTTACCCCTTCTCCTGCCACTGTTAACTTGGACCTTCAGAGAAGTTCAAGAAGGTCAGGCCCCTCCCCCATCATGGATCTGGGCTATGATAATCAGCTATAGTAAAACCTGGAAAAGACTCGGTACAACCTCCTTTGTTTAGACCAATATCAACTCCCTTTGTATAGGCCAATATCGATTTATAATGATGATTATATGTTATTTACGGCAGTACAGGTCACACATCAGGATGTTATCCATCTGATGCTAATTCAAAAAGATCAGTCAGATAAACCTAAAAAAATTAAAACTTTGGTGCTTCAACACATCCCTTCTTCAGGATTCAGAATTTCTGGAATCCATCTGAAAACTAATCCCACAAGCAATTCAAGAAAATCTATCCCCAGAAATCTCAGACCCTATCCAATGGGATACTTTAAAAGCAATACTCCAGGGAGAGATTATAGCGTACGCCTCCCGTAAAAAGAGAAAAATGGAGGCCCCCTACACTTATTTCACAGAACAACTCCACTCATATCAGTTACTTTACAGAGAAGGAGACAAGGAGTTACAGTGGAAAATTACAATTGTAAAACAAGAAATTCAGAAAATACTAGACTATAAAACCCTCTAGAATCTAAACTATTTGATGCAAAAAAATTATGAAGGAGCGAAAGGCTCAGGATTATTGGCTCGTAGGCTTAGAGCAAATAAACAAGCATCAACAGTTCTTAAAATAAAACTCCCAGATTCAAATAAACATACATACAAAGAGGAACAGAGTAAGGTAGCTTTTTCACATTACCAATCTCTGTATTCAGCCCCCCACCCTTAGAAAACCACCCACAAATTCAAACAGAATTTTTGTCCCATCTCTCTCTCTCTCTTCTCAAACTCTTGGGAAATCAAAAAAGTACCCTGGAAGCACCAACTGGGGCAGCAGAGATACTTCACGGGTCAAGGTCCTCAAATCTTTAAAATGCCCAGGCTCAGATGACTTTGAGGCAGAATGGTACAAGTCATTTGTACCTCAACTTCTTCCGAACCTCCTTCCTGCTTGTAGAGCAGTGGCAGAGGGGGACATGCCCCCACCTTCATAGGATTATGCCATACTTTCTCCCCTCCCAAAACCTGATAAGGACCCTACCCTCACTCTTCTTATCGCCCCATCTCTATACTGAACATGGACTCTAAGATCGATATGGCCATATGGGCAAAAAGACTGGAACCCCTTCTCTTAACCCTGATCCATCCAGACCAATCAGGCTTTATCAAGCAACGCAGTACATCAGATAATATACGTAGACTTATGATTCTATTAGAACACATACATACTAGACAGATTCCCATGACACTTTTAAGTCTGATTGCTGAAAAGGCATTCGATAGAGTGACGTGGGATTTCCTATGGTCTACTCCGTCGGAGTTTTCATTCCTGGATACCTTCCTAAAATGGGTGAAGAACATCTATGCCCATCCCAAGGCTTACATTCATATAAATGGTGCCCTTCCCCCATACAACTCCAATGAGGTACAAGACAGGGATGCCCCTTATCCCCATTGCATTTTGCCTTGTATATAGAACCTCTGGCAGCGGCAATAAGAAGGACCAATCAAATAGAGGGAATCCCAATGGGGCAGCAGGTATATAAAGTGTCCTTATTTGTGGATGATATTCTGCTAACCGGTCTCTCTCTCTCCAGAGCAATCAATCCCCGCCATTTGGGAATCACTTGGGGAATTTGAGAAAATAGGTTTTAAACTCAATATATTAAAAACCGAAGTCCTTCCACTGTACTTTTCTCCATCCCAAACACTGAAAAAAATACCCCTTAAAATGGCATTGTACCAAACTTAAATATTTAGGAATCCAAATACCTTTAAAATTAGATCATCTTGAACTGATCAACTATGAACCACTTTCAGTTCAAATTCAATCAGATCTCTCAAAATGGATTAAACTACACCTTACCTTTTTTCAGAAGGTGGAGGCTATTCACGTGAACATCCTCCCATGTCTTCTTTATTTATTTCAACACATTCCAGTTTTTCCCTCACCCTACTATTTTGCATCCTGGGATAAAACAATTTCTAACTTTATATGGGGTGGGAAAAGACTAAGGGTAAGGCTTTCCCTTCTTCAGTTATCACTGGCACTGGAAGGGGCAAACCTTCTAAACCTTAGATTTTATGCAATGGCATCCTTCCTCAAAATATTATTTCTCTAGTTATCTCCTATCTTTACATCTCCATGGAAGGAAATAGAATCTATAATAAATGATCTACATGACATTATTAAAATAGTTCTTCCCTCTAGGGGATGGAGACCCCCACTCTGAGATTTATCTCTATACACAGCTCGGGTATTAAAGCTCTGGTACAAAATAAAACAAAAAGGAGCTTTCAAGGAAACAATTTTCTATTACACACTAATTTCAGAAGATGAGAAGTTTTTCCCCAATTACTTTTGATTTGACCTTCGCTCTATAGAGAAGGGTGGGCTTAAATTTCTTTCACCAATTTCTCACCAACTCAGGAATAGCACCTTTTGAACTTCTCATGGAGAAATATGGGCTTCCTGAGAGAGATGCCTATAGGCACCTCCAGGTCAAAAATTATATTTTATGCCAAAGAGACATAAAAGCCTTCCTCCCTAATCCTTTATCAGTGTTGTGGAGCCTTCTGAGAGATACCTTGCAGGGAGCTTCCTGGGGACACCTGATTGGTCATCTCTACAAATTATTTAGAGACCAGCTTGGGGATACTTCCAGCTCCATTTTGGATAACTGGAATAAGGATTTGGACCTTGATGTCTCCTTTTCTTCCTGGCACCTTGCCTCCCCCACTGCACTGAAGATAACCCATTCAAATGTATGGAGGGAGTTTGCCTGGAAATGGAGGGTGAGATTTTTCCGATCCCTCACTGTTTTGGCTGAATATCTCCTACCATCTAATGGTAAATCTTGGCACAGCTGTACCTGTAAATTGGCCGATCTGGGACACATTTTCTGGCTCTACCCAAAAGTAACACCCTTTTAGTGCAAATTTCAACAAGAAATATCTGATTGTCTTGGGGAATTTATAGACCTCACGGCGGACATAGTGCTGCTCTCGATATCCCCCTCATAGGCCATCATAGCACCACACCTTATTCCCTTTGTATATATTTGCAGCAAAAAAAGCTATTACACCACTATATAGTACAGTATATGCATCCTCTCACTCTAGTACCTGGAGACACGGGACTGCTATTTTAGTGCCCACCTCTACACCTCTGGATGTAATGTCATTGCGGACACCCAGGGGAGATAAGCAATTTTAACTGGGGTGCTGTACTCTCAGGAGGTTACCTTAGTGAATACCTACCTACCTACCTACCCCCCCAATAATCATGAGGAGTGATCCAGACCTTCCTCCAGAAAGTTTTAGCTACTCACCAGGGCATCTTAATAATGGGGGGAGATTTCAATTTAGCACTTTCACCTCACCAGGACACATCTTTGCCACGGGTCTAAAGGTCCTCCACTGCCCTTAAATACTTTAGATCTACACTTTCTCACCTGGGCATAGAAGACACCTGGAGGAGGCTATTCCCTTCAGATCCTGGATTCTCCTATTACTCGGCTTGTTTTCAAACCTATTCCTGCCTGGACTATTTCATCATTTCATGGGAACACTTCTCCCTCATCCAGGACCTAACCATAGGACCACAAATCTTATCTGACCATCACATAGAAACATAGAAGTTGATGGCAGATAAGGACAGCAAGGCCCATCCAGCCTTCCCATTTCTTTTTCTATCTTATGAATGTGCCATTGGCATTTACTCTGTCAATGGCCTATCTTTTCATACTTATCTGTATTTATTTATTTGGATTTTGGTAACCGGGTAAGCCCACTGAGACCAGAAGTCCCTTTTTCAGGGGCGACCCAGAATTAGTTACATAAAGAGACATTTAAAGGCAATATTTACAGTAATTACATATTATTGCTCCCTTATGCCTATCCCACGCCTGATTGAAGCCCTGCACTGTATTCATATCCACCACTTCCTGAGGCAGGTCGTTCCATGCATCCACCACCCTTTCTGTGAAAAAGAACTTCCCCACATTACCCCTTAATTGGCCTCCCTCTAATCTCATGCTGTGTCCTCTTGTCCAGCTATTTTTCTTACATTGAAACATGTTAGACTCTTTCACCTTGTTAATGCCCTTAAGGTGTCTGAATGTTTCAATCATACCACCTCTCTCCCTCCTTTGCTCCAGTGTATACATATTGAGTTCCATTAATCTGTCCTCATATGTTTTCTGATGCAGTTCCTGCACCATTTTGGTTGCCTTTTTCTGGACTGCCTCTATTTGGTTAATGTTCTTGTGAAGGTGTGGCCTCCAGTACTGTATGCAGTACTCTAGATGGGGCCTAACCAGTGTCTTGTAAAGAGGGATTATTACCTCCCTCTTATGACTTGTGATACCCCTATTTATATACCCCAACATCCTCCTAGCCTTACCTACTGCTTTAGTGGTCTACTTGGATGATTTCAGGTCATCTGTGATGATGATGCCCAAGTCTCTTTCTTCCCTTGTGACTACCAGCAACTCCCCTCCCAACCTATAGGTGGCTTCAAGGTTTCTCTTCCCTATGTGCATGATCTTGCACTTCTTTGCATTAAACCCCAGTAGCCACTCTTCTGACCATTTTACCAGTTTATCCAGATCTCTTCTCATTCTGCCCACCCCATCTGGATCATCTACTCTGTCACAGATCTTGGTGTCATCTGCAAACAGACAAACCTTACGCTTCAGTCTGTCTGCAATGTCACTGATGAAGATATTGAAGAGGACTGGCCCCATGACTGATCCCTGAGGTACCCCACTTGTGACTTGCATCTCTTCTGACTGTATACCTTTTACCACCACTCTGTTTTCTGCCTGTCAACCAGTTTGCCACCCAGTTAACCAACATCTGACCCACCCAGAGTCTACCCAGCTTATTAATCAATCTTCTATATGGAATAGTATCGAAAACTTTGCTGAAGTCAAGGTAGGTGACATCAACTGCTCCCCTTTTGTCCACCACTCTGGCTACCCAGTCAAAGAAATCTATGAGATTAGTTTGACCGGACCTTCCTGTTGTAAACCCATGCTGTCTTGGATCCTGTGCTCCTATGGGTTCCAGGTGTTGCACTATCCTTTCCTTAAGGAGTGCCTCCATAATCTTGCCCACTACTGAGGTAAGGCTGACTGGACTGTAGTTCCCTGCCTCCTCCCTGCAAACACTCTTGTAGAGCGGGATCACAAGTCCTTCTCCAGTCTTCTGGGACTTCTCCTGTGCTCGGAGACTTACTAAACAGTTCTGATAATGGCTCTGCTAGTTCTACCCTTAGCTCCCTTAGTACCCTGGGATGTATGCCATCAGGTCCCATTGCCTTGTCCACCCTGAACTTATTGAGCTCTTGTAGGACCCTTTCTTTTGTGAAGGGACTAGTGCACACCTCCCTCCCCCCTGTGTCCATGGTGCTGAGCTGTGGGCCCTGCCCGACCTTCTCCTCAGTAAATACTGAGCAGAAGTATCCATTTAGGATAGATGCTTTTACATAGTCCTCCTCCTCACACGCCCTCTTATCCCCTTTGATCTTAGCAATACCCCCTCTTGACTTTCTCCTTTCACTAATTGATCTATAGAAAGTCTTGTCACCTTCTTTACTGTTCGTACGTAGTGTTTCCTCAGTTTGGGCCTTTGCCTGCCTTACTGCCTTCCCTGCTTCCCTGTGGGGAAGTTTGTGTATGCCTCCCTTATCTTCATCCCGCTGCATTCCTTTATATTTCCTGAAGGCCAGCCTTTGGCTCTGACCTTTTCTGCTACATTGTTTTGAGAACCAAAGTGGTTTCCTTCTTCGTTTGCACTTCCTTTTCTATCTAACACAATGGGACGTTGCTTCAAGAATTGCATCTTTAATACTTGCCCACTTTGCTTGTACCCCCTCACCAGTATTTCTTCTTGCCAGAGCTAGCTTAACTCTGTTGGCCACCTTATCAAAGTCACCCATTAACACTGAAAATTAATCTGGGCAAACTTCCAAAACCAAAAGTGGGGCAGCTTAACCCAGCTTTACTGAAGGACCCTGAGTACATAGAATGTATCACTACTAGAATCCCACAGTTCCTTAATGACAATAATGGAGGGGATACTTCTGATCCTATAGTATGGGACACCTTAAAAGCTGCTATAAGAAGAGAGACAATAGCCTTTTCATCCCGTAAAAAGTGGAAAGCAGAGGCTTTATATAAACATTACACTGAACAACTACAATCTTACCAACTGCTTTATAGAGAGGGAGACAAAGCAATACAACAAAGAATAAGGGAAGTTAAAAAAGAAATACAGAACATAATGGATTTTAAGATACTTCAACCTTGACCTACCTAAAGCAAGCTAATTATGAAAGGGGCGCTAGGGCTACCCGCCTCCTGGCTCGGAAGTTAAGAAACAGGAAACATACTGCAATTATTATAAAAATTAGGCATCCAATAACAAAACAAATTTCCTATTCAAATGAACATATTAGATCATTCTTCTGAGAGTTTTACCAAGTTGTATACACATCCTCCCCTGCTGCTTCAGAATTCAGAGTCAGGTCAGAGTTCTTAACCAAATTAACTTTCCTAAAACTAACAGACACAACATGCTGCCCTCAAATCCCCTATACACCCAGATGAAATCCTAACCCACATTCATGCCCTAAAGCCCTTTAAATGTTGAGGCCCTGATGATTTCATGGCAGAATCGTACAAACAATTTTCTGGTCTTCTTCTTCCCATGCTCCTGTCTTCCTTTATAACAGTGGCAGAGGGAGGGGCTCCACCCCCTTCTCGGCATTATGCAGTTATTACCCCTCTTCTTAAACCTAACAAAGATGTAACAGACCCAGCTTCATATCAGCCTATCTCCATTCTTAACGCTGATTATAAGATCTTTTTTTTTTGTATACTTTGTTTTGGTTGGATTCATACAGACATACTACTCCTCCACCACGGGGAAGCAGCTCAACCATTTCTTTATACAATTAAATGTAATGGAATGAACAGAATCAATGTACAAATCAATTAAAAGGCAGAAATTAGGTACACATAGAGTTGATGGTGCCACCTAGTCTCAAAGAGACTAAGGGCCTAACAATATCTAGTGAATGGCTTTCCATACAAGTACATAAATGCTGCCTAATATCATTGTCCAGTGGTATTTCCCCTCCATTCCTGGAGCTATACTGTAAAACTATGGTATGTTCAGACTGTAAAAATACTATATGTAGGGTTGAACAAAAGTAATAATACCTAAGGACAATGACTCTTCAATGTTACAGTGTCAATGGGTCTGAATTTAAAATCTGGAATCTGGAATTCTAAAATGCTGGGAACCAATACTGTGGTATAGCCTGTCCCATGGGGCCCCATATTTCCTCATATTTGCTCTATTGGTTCCTGACCAAGTATTGGGTTCTCTCAAGTTTCATTACTTGGAGTAGAGAGGTTAACCAGGCAGCCACTGAAGGCACTTGTTGCATTCTCCAATAGATTGCCAATTCCTGCATCCCCACCACCAGGCCCAACCTCCATAGTCTGTGTCCTTTTGCTGGTTTCCAGGAGCCTTGGCTTGAAAGCCCTAATAAAATCTCCATTGGTCCAGATGGGGGGGATTTAGAGTCCTGGACAGAACCCTGACCACTCCCTCCCAAAATTTCTGTACCTTTGGGCATGCCCATGTCATATGATAAAAGGTACCCTCCTGTACTTGACATTTATAATAGTATGGGGGTGAACGCGAGTCAATTTTGTTAGCAAGTGTGGGGGTATGATACGACTGCACAAAAAAATTATATTGAATAATTCTTAGTCTATTGTTTACTGAGGAATTCAAAATGTTTCTACAAATGAAATTCCAATCGTCCTCTGTAAAAACATCTGGATATAAATTTTGTTCCCATGAAGTTCTCACTCTTTCCAAGGGGGATGGGATGCCATATAGCAACATTCTGTAACATCTATTCAAGGGTTTGAAGCCTCGGATGTTAGAATATTTTATAAAAAGTTCTCCTAGTGGGGATCGTTTTAAAACCATTACTTGCAAGTCTTTCTGCAACTTAGTTTCTATCTTAGCTTTAAGATGGAGGTAAAGAAAATAATATGTGGGTGGTATCTGATATTTCTGTTGAAATGTTTTGAATTGACACACCCCAACTGATCCAGTTTAAATAATCCCAGTGTTTTCCAAGCCACTAGGCCCTTTTTCCTCAAGACCAGATAGTTTTCCCGTCTCCCCAAGCAGTGTTTCCAACCATGTGTCTGGTGACATCCCCTTATGTACCCCCACCAAAGCATGTGCCTCCTCCCAGGCTCTCCATGTTGATCTGGTACAAGGGTTTTTAATTTTAGGTGGGTCTATGGACCTAAGATTGTTAACCAGAGTAGAGTAGTACATATTTGTCTCTGATTTAGACTTCATATCTCGCCAGGTGGGGGCTCCTTTACCATCTGCCAAGATATCTGGCATATGGGCCAGTTGTGCCGCTATGTAATATAAACACAGATTAGGGAGGCCCAGACCTCTCGACTGTTCTGTTCATCAAAGTATGTCTTTTTTAATTTCCTTCTTTGCTACAACAACATTGAACATGCCCCCTCCATAGCTCTTATATATTTTTTAGGGAGATGTATGGGAATGGTTTGGAATAGGTACAAGGCCTTTGGTAGTATATGCATCTTAATTAAGTTTACCTGCCCCAAAAGTGTTAGTGGCAAAGCTTTCCAATTGGAGCAGTCTTCCTTAATTTTTTGTATGAGGGGTCTATAATTAATTTGGATTATCTGAGAAAGTTTACTGGTGAGGAGTATGCCCAGATATTTGATATGTTTAGTAGGAGCTACCAGGTTCCCTGCAATTGTTATGGATGCTGTTTTCCCAGTGGGAGCCATTCGTTTTTGTCCCAGTTAATTTTATGACCCGACAATGGGCCATATACTCAAATTGCCATAGAACAGCAAACATGAATGGCCAATCGACCCTGTTGAAGGCCTTCTCCGAGTCAAGTGCAAGAAGACCCCCTACCCGGACAACCCCTTCCCCCTTAGTCCATCTATGTATTATGTTAATAGAGCGTCTGAGGTTATGCTTAGCCTGACGACCCTTGACAAAACCCCCCTGGTCAGATTGTATATGGTCTGGGAGGAAACCCACCAGTCTTCCTGCCAAAATTTTTGCTATTATTTTGTAATCCGCATTTAAAAGCGATATAGGGCAATAAGAACCACATTTTGTAGGGTCTTTTCCCGGTTTAGGGAGAACAACTATGGTGGCTAACCTCAGTGAAGGGGGTAAAACCCCCTCCTCTAGTGATTGACATATAACCTCTGTTAGAAGTCCACCCACAGTATCCCAGATATGTCTGTAAAATTCCACAGGGATCCCATCAGATCTTTGTGCCTTCCCTTTGTTAATTTGCCATATAGCCTCTTTAACCTCCTCAAGAGTAATAGGTATGCTTAAGTTGCTCGTATTATTCGAGTTCAAGGAGTGGTAACTCCACTTCTCTCAAGGAAAGTTCTCTGGTTTGCCATCTGCGGGAACTGGAAGAATACAGTGTATCATAAAATCTCTTTAAAGTGTAATTTATTCTTCTGTTCATAAGTAGAGAGCTGTCCGCCCTAGCCATTCTGAGGATAGTCCTTTCCGTTTTTTTTTGTTTTACTAGACCTGCTAGCCACTTGTCTGCTCTGTCACCTCTTCAAATGTGTGTGGGATTTAGTGATTAGAGGTATCTTTCCAACTTCCGGGATTCTATTTGTCTTCAAGGCACCCTTCAGTGCTCTAAGTTCCTGAGTACACTGGATTTAGGGTCAGCCATAGCTGCCTTTCTAGGTTGTGAATTTCATGGGCAAGGCTTACGCCTCTCTATCTCATTTTTTTAATAAGCAGTGTATGAGATGGTTTCCACCTCTTATGTGTTTTTGAGGCCCCAGTATACGAATATGTGTCCCTTTATCCTTATTCAGGGCAATGAATCCCTTTACCCTATCAGAGATAAAACCAATATACTGGGGATCTGCTAAAATGATTGGGTCCATTCTCCATGTAGTTTCAGGGGGTACTTGGGAAGAGACCCTCAATGCCAACCTCAGGGGAGCATGATCCAAAACCAGTATGGGCCCATAGCTAACCATCATGCCCTCTGTTACCATCATAGCGGGAATGAATATGAAATGTATTTGGTGTAGAGGTGGTGGGCATGGGAATAGAAGGAGTATTCTTTTACACAAAAGTGAGTGCATCTCCATGACTCCACTAGGGCCCTTCTATTAATTAAATCATTTAGCGCTGCCACGCTCTTAGGATAGGGTTTTAGTTTGTTTCCAGAGTGGTCCTGAACCGGATCTAAATAGGTATTAAAATCTCCCACCATCACAATGTTATCAGGAAATGGGGCCACTGTGACCCCTAAATGGGTAAAAAAATCAGGGAAGTCGAAGTTGGGTCCATAGACCGATACAAATGTTATACTCTTCCTCCCTATGTCCACTTCAGCTATGGCATATCTGCCTTGTGGGTCTGCAACCCATTTAAGTATTTTATAGGGCAGGCCCGGGTGAAGCCATATTGCCACCCCTCTCACCTTGGAGGTGAATGGGGCCGCCAGAAGAACCCCCCCGGACTGAGCCAGCTTATCCGATTCATCTTTATTAAGATTAATTTCTTGCAATAACGCTGCAACCCCCCTCTGCTTCTTTATGTATGACTAGACCCTCTTTCTTTTTACCACAGTTTTCAGACCATTGACATTCCAAGTCAGTACATTTAAGTTTGCCATTTTGTAAAAGTAAAATTATAAATAACCATTATAAAATGTAGTACCTTTGTGCAAAACTTCCTCTCTTTTGAGATTGTCCGATGAATCCATATTTTTTAACCTTGTTAACATCTCCTAAACCATAACTAACTAAATCAAAAACTTCCCCATCACACTCCCCATGAACTCTGATTCCCTCTTCGCTTGTATAGTCAATCCCATTTTTAAACTTCCCTACCGCCTCCCCCTTTCCTTTTCTTCCACCTACCATCCCCTGCTTATTGTGCATATGCACCGTGATTCTCACCCTCTGCTTATCGTGGAAGGAGCCCCTGGATCTACTACACCAAAAGAGGGCATTCCTTATGCGAATAAAAATTTCCTGCCCTATTCAGGCATCATTATGGCTCTGGGGAAGGCCTGAGTCCGGCTCCCCCGGCCGGCCCCAGGAAGGCGCTCACTAATTTAAACAGCCTATCACACCGCCCCAGTGGAAGTATGTGTGCAACAGAATGGGGGCAGTGGCAAAAAGGACTCACATTACACACTGTGTGACACACGTCTCACAGTCCCCTGCCACTTCAATATATCGTTCACAGTTTGTCAACATTGCTCTACCTTTAATCTAAAAATAAGTCCCCTTCTGCTGATATGCGAAATTAGGTCTTCCCCTTGGAGTAGTCACCTGCATAGGCTGTGGCAGCCTTTTGTGTTGTGGGCTGCTTTTATCCATGTATGCGCCCACCTCCCCACCTGCTATCAAACCCTCCCACCGAGGAGCTGGAGGTCGTGAGGCTACATCTCTAGTGCCCTCCTGCTGCCGAGATCGGCCGCTGCCAGAGACGCTGACACCCCGGCCCCGAGGAACCGTTGTCGTGATTGCCACCTGAAATCACCTCCCAGCCTCCCCACAGTGCAGGTAATTCCTGGGCCCATACATTAATCCGGAGCCAGCTTACCCGAGGACCTGTGTGCTTTTTCAGTCGGGAGGCAGCCTACCTGAGGACGCTGGCTTGTTTCAGTCAGGAGCAGCCCACCTGAGGATGCCAGTCTTAGTTTGGCAATCTTCCAGACTCGCTTTGTTTCTCTCCAGCCGGTGCTCCGGAGTAGCCTCACGCCTCTACCACTCACTCACCTTGGCTCTGCCCTTATATTGGGTTTTTTTTTTTTCTGTCACATGGGCGCTAGAACCAATCAGCCTACTTTCCCATTTGCTGGTTATATTTTTCCAGCACCAGAGTGGATCCTGCCTCACTTTCTGCTCTTCTTGGGAGATGTCACCTCTAGCTTAAACTGTGTCTATGCTGGCTCCTCCTTATCCCTGCCTTTATTTGCTCCCTCACCCCCATATCCCCCTCTACCTACCCTCGACTAAAATGCCCCCTCCACCTCATTACTCTGGTCTCCCATCAGACTGCCCAACAACTATCTCCCAGGCCATCCCCCTTATCCCTCACGTGCTCCTGGACCACCTCTCTGCCCCACCCACCCATCACCCAAGTGCTACTCTCAGTATTGTGATTTTTATCACAAGTGGTCTCTCTCTCGCTAGCGCCCACCGTTCTATTCTCCTTCCCATCCCTTGCACCCTCCCTGGTAAGGTCTCGCTGCCCACGTATGTACCTCCCCCCCAGCAACCCAACACCTGGCGAGGCGCCTAATTTTTCTGCTGCTCCTGCTCTCTGGCAATGTGCACCCAAACCCGGGCCCGTCCTCCCCAACCCTGCCACAGCCTACGGAGGCAAAGGCCTCTGAATCGCTTTATCAATATGACAGTCTCCCTAAGAAAACTGCTGCCTCCAGTGGTGGGTTTCCCAACACTCCCCGACATTCTCATGCTTGCAGAAATCCTGGCCTCCCCTCATGCCTGACTCTGCCATCTCTCCCAGGTTTTTCCCTGTTTAGGGCCGATAGGATGGGCAGGCGTGGAGGGGGTGTGCTATCACTCTGCGCGACCACCTCGGTCATGCCCTTCCAACCCCGGAGCTTAGCTAATGGAGCGCAAGCCATTACTTTAAACTCCTCCCCCACCCAGGTCGTGGGCTCCATTTATCTAACCGTGGTTTACCTACCCTGGGGCCAAAAAGATCTTGCTGTCACCTCCTTCTTGACTACCTGTCCACCCTACCCTGAAGGCCAACAACCAATCTTGGCTATTTAAACACCAACTGGCTCAGCCCATCTTCTGACAATATGAAGAATGAGCTGCAGCCCTTGACCTGTCACAAATGGTCACCCAGCCTACAAGGCTTAACAAAGTAACAGGAAGTTCCGTTCTTGGATGTAGTCCTCTCCAACTGCCACATAAAATAGGATCGTGCAAGTCCTTCGGACTCACTCAGTGACCACTCCCTATCATCTGCTCTTGGGTCATCCCCACGCTCAGCCGGGATTGCAGGACCCGCGGCGCTTTTCTCCCCAGAGGCCTTGTCAACCTCAAACGTCACCTCACCCAAATCAACTGGACCCCAGTGGCTCTGCACCTGACATCAACTCTGCCCTAACTTACCTTACCACAGCTTTCAACCATGCCTGTGATCAGTTTGCCCCCTTCCACATTCCCAAGTTAAAAAAAACAGTCAGCTGCCTGGATAACCCCTGCATTGATCCAACAACTAAAAAAAAGAGATAACCTTTGGCACATAGCTAATGACTCCGGTAGATTTGCCGATAGGCAAGCCTACAGGGCAGCCCGCAACCAATGCACGTGGACCATCAAGCTGGCAAAAGCTAAATACTACCAGGCTGTCTTGACATCTTCCTGGGGCTCGTCCAGAGCCTTCTGGGACAACATAAAAGAACTGAATGGTAAAGCCCGCTCCCCCCCACCATCCCAGATTGTCATAAATGGGACTGTCTCAACTGACCTAACGCGTATCGCTGACTGCCTTAATAAGACCTTCACAGATTTAAGCGCTGTCCTTCCTGCCCACTTTTTTGACCCGGTTTCCACACCCACTCATACTCCCACCTCCAGACCACAATTCCACTTCCAAATGATCACACCACATGATGCCAAACCTTTCTTATTAAGATCCCTTGCCTCTCAGAACCCAAGTAGTGACCCTCTTGACTCCAAAATACTCCGCCTCACCCTAGATGTCATGCTTACCCCCCTCACGCTTATCATAAATAAATCCTTAAGCCTAGGCCAATTCCTGGAGGCCTGGAAGCATGCTGAGTAACCCCATCCACAAGTCTGGGACCGACTCTGCCTAACAACTACAGGCCCATCTCCATCCTCCCCCTATCCAAAGCCTTGAAAAATAATAAACTCAGCTCACGAGTAGCTTTCTAATACAACCTTCTATGTCCGAGCAACATGGGTTTCGTCCTGGCCATAGCACATCCACTGCCCTCCTGGAATTCTCCCATCACATACACTCCACACTAGACAATGGCCAGCTCACAGGGGCGGTTTTCATAGACCTTTCCAAGGCTTTTGACACGGTGAGCCACCCCTGCTATTACACTCCCTGAGCAATCTGGGCCTCTCATCCAACCCCTGAAGTGGTTCACAAGCTATCTTCACAACAGGACCCAAAGAGTCAAGCTAAATGGAACCTTCTCCTCCAACCTACCCGTGCTCTCTGGGGTCCTGCAAGGCTCGATCCGTGGACCGACCCTTTTCAGCCTATTCCTGAACACCCTCCCTAGTTCCTGTTCCAGCAAAATACTACTATAAGCAGATGACGCTGTAATTTAGCTACTCACCCTGACCCTCTCCTCTCCAAGTCTCATTACAAAGCCTTCCTTCAAACCGAAAATGGTTCAATGACCATTGTCTAGTCCTTAATCTAAAGAAAACTAAGTCCATGCTATTCTCACATCGCAAAACAGCGCCAAGGACTTTCCCTCCACATCACCACCAGCACGCCTCCCAATTGAACTTGTAACATCCTATAAGTACCTGGGCATCACCTTTGACTCCGGCCCTTCGTTCCATGCCCACCTCAAAGCCCTGTCATCTGCCATGAACTCCAGGATTGGGCTTCTCTACCGCCACAAAGACTGCCTCCCTGAACCCGCCCTAAAACTAGCTATCGCCTCATCGGTGTTATCACTGGCTGACTACGGGCTCCCAATCTACGCTGCTGCTGACACCACTGCCTTATCTAAAGTCCAGACTGCTATTAATAAAGCCTGTAGGCTCCTTACCGGTGCCCACAGCAGAACCCACACCTGTCTGCTATACTCCACCACAAATATACTCACTCTTGAGGAAAGACTAAAATATCAAACCTGCCTGCTGGCCAAAAAGTCCATGTCAGGCCTTTGCCCCCTGGAGTCTCTGGACCCTTGCAGTTGGCTACCAGGCCCCTGCCACCATAGGTCTTCCACTGCTGTACCGTTGTTCCCAGGGCCAGGACCTCTGCTGCCAAGGTCTTTCCATCACTTGGCCCGCTTTGGTTCAACTCCTTCCTGAATCTATCTCCAAAATTCCGAAGGATTGGCCGCTTCAAACTACCTCCATTAAGCATATTATTGACATCCGCTGCTGTAACTGCCTATAGCCACCTAACCGGCCCCGCCCACTACATAATTTGTCTGAGACTAGCTGTTAGATATGCGATGTATCTATTACCTTGTTACAATGCGTGTACCCTTACACATGTTTGTACCTGTATAGCTGCTGCCTGTAATTTCCAAGTGTGTTTATTCACTTTCACCCGTATGTTCACCCCTGTCTCAAACTCACTTAATTGTTGTCTCCCCCCCCTTACGACGAGGTACCTTTGTAAACGAGTCCATGACTCAAAGGTTGGAAAACTGATTTCTCCAATAAATAAAAATAAACTCTAATAGCCCAATCCCCACACTGGCCTACAAAATGTAGGCATGTAACTTCAAACAATTGAAACATCTTAAATTTAACTCTTTGTGGTATAAGCTAAAACATTATTAAAACAAACTTCTTCTAGGCTGTAGAATTAGTGTTTTAAAGATCAAACGAGTCAAAAAGTCCCAGCAAGGTTGAAGCCTAGTTATCATCATGTCCAAAGATTTCTTGAGACAGTGCCTACCGGAGAGACAGGGTGGGAAATCTCCAGGAGCCCTCTAAGACCTGCCCTGATAGGCCTCCAACCATGGAGTTGTGGACTCCGAGGGACCCTTCCCTAAAACTCCCTTCCCCTGAGTTACCTTATAGTTTGGCATCTCACAGTGTCTATGATATATCAGTTCAGCCATCATTGTTTCCAACCCGTTCATTTTGTTCACATCGCCGCAATCCCTGCACATGTTGCAATGCCACCTACAGGTCTGTAAACGCACCTTGTCAGCTGCCTGGATATCGGATGATCAGCTTTGCCGCATAGGCCATGGTGAAAGGACAGTTAATATCATGGAGTTTACGCTTCACTTCCACAAATGCTTGTCTCCTAACTTGAAGTGGCCTGGAGAAGTCTGGGAAGATGCTCACCTGAGAGCCTTGAACCAGAATCGGCTCACATTTTCGAGCAGCAGCAAGGACATCCTGGCGATCTTGGAATCGAAGAAATTTCACCAGCATATGGCATGGATTTTGCTCCAGAGTCATTTTTTGTCCAGGTGAGCGATGAGCCCATTGTATTTCTAGGGACACTGTTGCAGGAAGTGCTAGGGTTTTTTTCGGCCAATCCTTTATAAAACTTATACAGTCCCTTCCTTCCAACCCCTCCGGGAGACCCACTAGCTGAATGTTACAACGCCTCTCCCGATTTTCATGATCGTCCACCACTTGTTTCAAAATCTCTATATCCTTCATAGCTTGTTGCAGCTCTGGTGATATTTGGACTGTTTTGTCTTCTTGGGCACTTATTCTGGATTCCGTCTCTGTTATATGGGTTGCATGGGCCTCCACTGTCTCCGCGGTAGTATTCACCGTTTGCAGCAAATGTTGTATTTGTGCTGTCATGTTGTCAAAGCCAGATTGCATCCGTGTACCCAGGTCGTATTTCAGGTCCCGGAGCATCCTCTCCAAGTTCTGGTAATTAGCTTCCATGACTACATTTGCACTACTTCCCCCGGTTCCTGTGATTCTTGGGCCTGTGGAGGAGGGCCTGTCAGTGGATCTGTAGGCCCCGATGCACGGTTGGAGTTAGGAGGCTGATTAAAACATAATTTTGCCTGTTTCTTCATAGATTTTGATGTAGGTGGCATTGATGCTGTACTATCTTGGCCCGTGTGAACTTTTTGGGCTGAATTGGGGCAGGATGGTGTAGCTTTACAGTAGATCCAGCTGGAGCTTTTCTAGTTGACCTCCATTCAGCTCCCAGGCTTGGCCACCCCCCCGATTATAAGATCTATATGGCTATATGGGCTTCAAGGCTTGAGACTGTTCTCCCCTCACTTATTCATCTCGACCAATCTGGATTCATTAAACATCGTAGCACCACTGATAATATCCGGCGTACTACGTTAATCTAAGAACATATACATTCTAGACAAATCCCCTCAGCTTTGTAAGTTTCGATGCTGAAAAGGCATTTGACAGAGTTTCATGGAATTTTATCTGGGATACCCTTAAATGCTTTTCCTTTCCTGACCAATTTCTTCTTCGGCTCAAAAATATGTATTCTCAACCTAAGGCCTATATCCATTTAAATGGAGCTATGTCCTCCCCTATACACTTGTAACAGGGCACCCAGCAGGGATGTCCACTTTCCCCTTATCTGTTTGCTCTTTACATGGAACCTTTAGCTATGACCATAAGACAGGATCCCCGGATAGAAGGTATTCTCCTCGGTCAGAAGGCCTACAAAATATCCTTATACATGGACAACATCTTTTTAACAGTCCTGTCCCCTGAAACCTCTATACCAGTAGTTTGGGAGACCCTCAGGAATTATGAAACAGTAGCGAACTTTAAATTAAACATGGCTAAAATAGAGGCCATGATGCTATACTTTAAACCAACACAAAACCTAAAAAACTCCCTACCATTAAAATGGCAGTGCACCAAGTTTAAATACTTAGGTATTTATATACCTTCAAATTGGAACATCTCAAATTAGTTAATAACGAGCTGGTCTCTCTTCTAATTCAAGACAATCTAACTCAATGGGGTAACCTAAAACTGACCTTTTCCCAAAGAATAGAAACCATACGAATGAATATACTTCCCAGACTATTATATCTGTTTCAAAACATCCCGACCTTTCTGGCTGCTTTCTATTTTAAATCCTGGAATAAGCTGATTTCTTCCTTTATCTGGGAGAACCAGAGACCGAGGGTCCGTCATTCCCTATTGTCCTTACCTTTGGATTAGGAGGTAGTAAATCTCCTTGACCTGAAAATGTATGCAACGGCAGCTTTTCTAAAAATCTTCTTCCTCTGGCTCTCCCCAACAAGTCTGTTGGCATGGAAAGAAATAGAATTTTTCATAAATGACCTACATGATATAGAGAAAATTGCCTTTTCTTCTTCCGGATTATCTCCTCCACTTAGTGATTTCTCTAACTTCACTGCACAAGTTCTAAGGATATGGAATAATTTTAAACATAAAAAGCCCTTCGAACAGAGCATCTTCTATTTCTCATTAATATCAGGAGATGAAAATTTTCATCCGGGCCTTCTAGATACCTCGTTTACGTCCTGGTGGAGACTGGGACTCAGCTACTACTACCAACTAGTTAACAATTCTGGCGTCTTACCTTTTTCAGATATACAACAAAAATATGCCCTTCCTGACAGGGATATGTATTGTTATGTCCAGATGAGAAGCTATATTTTAAGACAAAGAGATTTTCCCACTTGTTGTCCTTCTCCCTTACCTACTCTTTGGACCCTATTTAGGGACACCCTCGCTGGAGGTACCTGGGGGAAATAAATAGGTCACCTATATAGAATATTATGAGATAATTTGGGGGACTCAACCCATTCGATATTAGAGGCCTGGAATAAGGATTTACAATTAGAGATCCCTTTCCCACTCTGGCAAGAAACAACGTTGAAGGCAACCAGAATTACTTCTTCAAGAGTGTGGAAGGAATTTGCATGGAAATCCCGCTCTTACACTTTCGCTCACCAGTAGTACTAGCAAAATATATGCCAGCCTCATACAGCTATTGTTGAAGAAACTGCAATTGTAAGCTAGCAGACTTGGGTCATATCTTTTGGCACTGCCCAGGCCTGATGCCCTTTTGGTACATTTTACAGACAGAGTTGGAGCGGTATCTTGGTGAAACAATTGAACTGACAGCAGAGATGGCTGTATTATTTATCTTCCCTCCTCAGAGACCAAGATGGGTTAATACCCTAGTCCCTCTTTTCCTTTTAGCAGCAAACAAAACCATCACCCACAGGTGGATGACCCCTTTGATCCCAACAGTCTCAGGTTGGCATAAAATAGTACTCGAAATTATAGATTTGAATATATGACAGCTAAGTTCCATAATAAACAGAATGCCTTAATGAGGAAATGACAGCGGTGGATTTTATATTATTCTCAGATTGACCCAAATTCTGTCCCCTGGAGGTTGAGGGGGGAATGGGGGAATCCTATGTTGCGAGGGGGGCCCTCTTTCCACCTCCTCCATTCCTCAGTCTGTCAACGGGGCTGGGGAGGGGCCCTCTTAGCACCCCTTTCTTAAAACAAATTTAAAATACTACAAGGTTCTGCTGCCTGCTTAAGGGTACTTAGGATTGTTCTTGGTCCATGAGGTGACCGCAGTAGAAAAGGTGTATGACTAATTTAATATTACTTAATACAGTATATTACAAACCTGATATTATGCAATATTCCTGTTTAACCAGAACAATGATGTAAAATTTATTTTAAGATCAGATGTAATTACCTGAGGTACACTAGATGTCTCTATTAATAAAAATGAAATTTAAAAAAAGGAACATATTATTCAGAGAATCATGTCCACAGTGGTAATCAATTTAAGATGCAGGGAAGATGTCCAATGGGGTGTACTGGCCTTTTGTTAGGACACCCTATCAAACTTTGACTTCCAGCCTCTATCATCACCATGCTTCAAAATCTGTATAGTTCTCCACAGGCATGGATACATATAAATGGCTCCCTTTCCCAGCCACTTCTTTTGGAGAGGGGCACTCATCAGGGATGCCCTCAGTCTTCGTTATGATTTGCTGTATATATTGAGCTATTGGCAGAGGCAATTTGACAAGATGGTAAAAAAAAATGGGCATCCTTATTAGTGGGTTGGGGTAGAGTTTAAGCTCACTTTATATGCTGATGACATCCTTCTCACTTTGTTAACCCCAGAACAATCACTTTGGGCTCTATCGGAAGACTTGGATAGTTTTGGCACAGTAGTGGGCTTTAAATTAAATATCCATAAGATGGATCTACTCCGATTTAATTATCACCCCAGCAAGGACATCAAAACTATACTCCAATTGAAATGGAGCAAAACCGCCATTACATATTTAGGAGTTGGTCGACCCAGTAGTGCAGAGGGCTGAGACGCTGTAAGCCTAAACTGAAATTAAACTAAAATTGGCCTAAACAAATGGGGTTGTACTGAGTCTTTTCCAGGTTTTATTATAGCTGATATCATAGTCCAGCTCTGCAATAGGGGAGGGGCCTGACCTTCTTGAACTTCTCTGAAGGTCCAAGTTAACATTGGCTGGAGAATAGGGTAAGAGACACTACCCCCCCATTGGCAACCCCCTGCAACCCAAGTCCACTTCCGAACTCAGGTCACTGGTGTGGAGCAAAGTGTGGCATCCAGAGCCTCAAACCTCAGTGTCACTGGGCAAGTGTGGGGTACAGTCATCTTACATGGGGACCAGTAGGGGACTTGTTGGAGAAAACATGAGGAGAGCCAAGCAGACCAAGTTCATATCTTCTGGTCATGCCCCAAATTGGCCATCAGTCACAGGAAGGTTGAAACCTACCTGCAGAAATTATTCTTACAAATGCCATCTCTCATAGCTAGTATGGTATTTCTTAATACACAATGAAAGGGAATGCAGGTTCATGGCAACTCCAGAATTCTGCTGTATATGTTGCTAGTCATAGCTTGTAAAGCTAATGCCAGACTTTGGCTTAGGGAAGATACACCCAGGCCTCAACAATGGGTTACAATAGTCAACCTATCGTATAATACTGAACAACTAACTTTTCCTCTTAGGAACTGTTTACCTAAATTTAAGGACAATTGGCAACCCTGAACACCACAGGTCATGGATGTGGACCCTTCTTTTGTACCATGACTACTAATTTTATAGTACTTAGGGTATTTCTTTTTTATCACATCTATGTATTTCCTCCTGCAGCCACTGACCTGCTGTGAATCCAGCCACCACTCCGCTTCCCCTGACAACCCCGGAGGCACATCCCCACACCAGCTAGTATATGCAGCTGTACTCACAAAAGGACCCTCTCCCGTGATCCCTGCACCTGGCCAGGAACTAATACCAGCATGCGGCTGTGCACAACGAGCCCCACCAGGCTCAGGAAGCTGCAGCTATCAAGCTGCCTCACTCAATGCTGCCATTTTACTCCCTGTAGCTTGTTCACTGGAGTGCAGGCATGCAGTGATGTCAGTGCACCAACGTGCTGATGTCTGTTGCACTCCCCCCTCACTTGCACTGACTCTAGCAGTGCCCCTAGTCATCACCAGGGGCCGCTGCAGAGCAGTGGCAACCCACATCCCTCCCCGGGATAGGAGAGCAATCCTCCGGATGCTCAATCCTATTCCTCCCCTGCCGACCCCAAACAACCCGGGCTCATGTCCAAACCTGGGTTGCCAGTGTGGCGTGAGGTGTGGCATCCAGCACCTCAACCCTCAGCACCACCGGGACGGCTGCACTTAGGGTATTTCTGATCTCAGCCTTAGACAATAAGGATTACATAGGTTTGTTGTTACTTCAGTTCTTTGGTCCTTGAAGTGTAGCACACAAAGGGACTCAGCTAGCAATTACAAGAGGTAATAGTCTTGCTGTACTACTTAATCTGACTATCGTTTGGACAATTGTCTATGATAAGCTAGTACTGCATTCAATTTAATTGAATATTTAATGATTGGCAGGCATGCAAGGCATCACCTCAAACAAGGCTTAATTGCGTAACATTAAACATAGAAACACAGAAACTGTCAGCAGAAAAGGACCTCCTGGCCCACCTAGTCTGCCCTATGATCTCAACCTATTGTGCTACCGTAGACCCTAATTGATCTCCAAACTCCCCCACCCCAGCCCTGTTACCAAGGTCCCCTTGCGCCTATGCCATGCATGTTTGAAACCTGTTACCGGTTTGGTATCCACCACCTCGGCTGGTAGGCTGTTCCAGGCATTCACCACCCTTTCCATAAAGAAGTATTTTCTCACATCCCCTCTAAGTCTCCCCCTTCCAGCTTCATATCATTTCCCCTTGTCCTTGAGCATCTCTTTCTGTGCAAAATGCCACCTTCCTGTACCTTACTGATACCCTTGAGGTATTTGAATGTTTCTATCATGTCTCCCCTTTCCCTCCTGTCCTCCAGAGTGTACATATTTAACTCCCTGAGTCTTTCCTCGTAGGGCTTCTGGTGCAGCCCATGCACCATTTTGGTTGCCCTTCTCTGTACTGCTTCAACCCGGTCTATGTCTTTCCTGAGATGGGGCCACCAGAACTGGACAAAATACTCCAGGTGGGGCCTCATCATTGATCTATAGAGGGTATCACAACCTAACTTTTTCTACTGGTAATACCCCTCCCAATGTATCACAGCATTTTTCAAGCCTTTCCCCTTGCTTTATCACATTGCTTTGCTACCTTCAGGCCATCAGATATGATGTCCCCCAGGTCCCTTTCCTGTTTTGTGGTTGTTAACTCCTCCCCCAATGATATGTTGCCCTAGGTTTTCTGTGCCTTATGTGCATCATTTTGCACTTTTTCGCTTTGAAGCCCAGTTGCCAAACTCTTGACCAGTCTTCCAGCTTTTTCTGCTCTTCCTTAATTTTTTTGCTCCCCGTGGTGTGTCCACTCTGTTACAGATTTTTGTGTCATCCACGAAAAGACATACTTTTCCTACCAGTCCCTCTGCAATGTCACTAATAAAGACACTGAAAGACATTCCTTAAGATGACTGGTCCCAGTACCGACCCTTGAAGCACCCCACTGGTTACCTTACCTACTTCCAAATGAACTCCATTTACCACTACCCTCTGAGTTCTGTTACTTAGCCAATTGCATACCCATTTTACTATCTTTGGACCCACTTACAGGCTGCCCAACTTGCTTACCAGTCTTCTGTGTGGAACGGTGTCAAAGGCCTTACTGAAATCAGGTAGGCCACATCCACCGCTCCTCCCTGATCCACCTCCCTGGTTATCCAGTCAAAGAACGCTATCAGGTTTGTTTGATAGGATCTCTTCCCTGTGAATCCATGCTGCCTCAGATCCTGCAATCCACTGGTTTTAAGATATTCCACTATCCTTTCCTTAAGTAGTGTTTCCATAACCTTGCCCACCACCGAAGATGGACTGACAGGACTGTAGTTTCCTGCCTCCTCCCTAGTCCCACTTTTGTGAAGTGGGATCACATTCACCCTCCTCCAGTCCTCTGGAACTTCCCCATTCTCCAGTGATAGATTGACGGGGCCATCAGAGGCCCAGCCAGTTCCTCCATTCAGTACCCTGGGGTGAACCCCATCCAGCACCATTGCCTTGTCTACCTTTAGTTTTGCTGGTTTCCTGAGGACCCTTTCCTCTGTAACAGGGCTAGTGTCTACCTCCCTTCTCTTCATGTCCTTTTCCCTAATCTGTGGCCCATCCTCTACTCCTTCTTTTGTGAAAGCTGAACAAAAGTACTTGTTCAGTATGCCTGCCTTCTTCTGGTCATCTTCCACACACCCTCTTCCCCTTTTAGTCTTATTATCCCTGCTTTGCTTTTCCAATGTACCTAAAGAATGTTTTAGCCCCCTTTTTTGCTGACTTGGCTATGTTTTCCTCTGTTAGTGCTTTTGCTCTTCTAACTGCCTTCCCTGCCTTCCTTTGTTTCTCCTGCTAACTCTCCCTATCCTCTTCCTTCTGTGTTGACTTATACCTTATGAATGCTTGCTTCTTTTCCTTTACTTTGTCTGCTACTTCTTTGGAAAACCAAAGCGGTCACTTTTTTCTCTTACTCTTTTTAACCTGTCTGACACAGAGGTTAGTTGCCTTCTCAATGGCCCACTTTATTTTTGCCCACTTTTCCTCTACCCCATCCATTATACTTATTCCTGCTAGGGCGTCCTTAAGGCACTCTCCCATTTCCTTGAAATCGGCCTTCCTGAAGTCCAGGACCCTAGTTTTAGTGTGGCTAGATTCTGTTCCAGTCCTCATGTTGAACCACATTGTCCAGTGGTCACTGGTCCCCAGGTGGCTTCCCAGTGTGATGTCAGCAACACTGTCCCCGTTTAACAGAACCAGGTTCAGTATCACCCCCTCACGAGTGGGTTCCTTAACTAGTTGCCTGAGGAATGCCCCTTGCAGGGAGTCTAGGATTTCCCTACTCCTACCTGTTGCTGCAGCAGGGAGGCTCCAATCAACATCTGGCACACTGAAGTCCCCTACCAGCAATACCTCACCCTTGTTCACCATCCCTTGGATTTCTCCTATCATCTCCTCATCTTCCTCCTCCACCCTGCGCTGGAGGTCTGTAGATCACCCCTGTTCAAATAGCAGCTTCCATTCCAGTCTCCAGGGTGACCCACAGTATCTCCACTTCTCTCTGTCCCCCCAGTACTTCTGTGACCTTTATGTTATCCCTCATGTAAAGAGACACCCCCCCTTTCCTACCTACACTATCCCTCCTGAATAGAGCGTACCATAGAATGGCTACATCCCAGTCCTGGGTTTTATTACACCAGGACTCTGTAACTACTACTATGTCTGGGTCTCCTGCTGCCATGGTGGCCTCTAGGTCTGCCATCTTGTTGCCCAGACTTTGAGCATTTGCACACATGGTTCTCCAGTTTGTACTTCCATCTCCCCTCAGCTTGCCCGTTTGTCCTCTTCTGTTTCCTCCATTTTCTTTCTTCCTTCCCTCTTTTCCCTTCCCCTTTCTCTTGGTTATTTTTTGTGTTTGTTTCTTTTGGTACTCCCGTCCTCACCCTCAGGATACTCATTGCTGACCCTGTATGCATGTCAGGGGCGGCAGACTATGTGTTACTGCTTTATTCTGCCTCCCCCACAGCTAGTTTAAATGCTTACTGATGTAGTAGCATTTAAACTGTTCACTGAGGATCTCAGTACTCTTCCTGAAGGGATGCAGGCTGTCACCCCTGTACAGGCCTCCATCACTCCAGGTGGAGCCCCAGTTCCCAATGAATCTGAATCCCTCTTCTCCATACCATTTCCTCAACCATAAGTTGAAGTTCCTGGTGTGGAGCCTCCTGTCCTCACCCTTGTCATGGACAGGTAGCACCTCTGAGAAAGTAACCAATTGTGCCGGGTCGCACCTGGACACAAGCCTTGGCTCAGCGTGGCTGTCCCGGTTACCAAATGTTTAAACAAAATAAATAAATAAGTAAACTTGCCCAAGACCCCTCCCCAGTTTCTTGAACTTCTTCTGGATTGTTTCTGGCCTCTCCTCAGCCAGATCATTTGTCCCCAAGTGGACAATGACATCCAGCTCTTCCTCCCTTCTTGCCTGCCCAGTGATCCCTAGGATTCTCCTTCCATCCCTTTAAGCCATGGCACCAGGAAGGCACCTTACCACCCTCTCATTATCCCCACCTGTCCCCAATTGTACCCACTTTCTATTGAGTCCCCCACCAGAATTCACTTCTTCCTCCACCTCTGGGGTCCTCTGCTACCCCTCTTAGAGTCTCCACTGTGGAAGACCTCCACATCTGTCCCTGCCAATACTTTGTGTGCCTCTGTAGGACAGTTCCACCCTGCCAGTGTGGAGAAGGAGTTCTGTAATGGTATGGGATTAGTGATGTGCCTACACTCCACCATCCTAACCCTCCCCCAGCCCACCATTGTCCAGGCACTCCTCTTTCCCAGCACCCTTTGAGGCAGCAGAGGAGGACTTGGTGGTCCCTGAGTGGGGGAGTAGATCCTCCTAACCCAAGCCATCTTGGTCTTGTGTCTAGCAACCTCCTCCCTTAGCCCAGAGAGGTGCGTGCAGATGGGGCAGCACCACAGAGTCCAGAAGGTCTCCCTGAAGACTTCCACCCCACAGCCACTGTACTGCGCCATTCCCATCATAGGTACTTTTTATTTCTAGACCCTACTCGCTACTCTGGAAAAAAAATGTCCCATTCTTCTCTCTCTCTCCTTCTCACATGATGATAATATTACCTAGATACAGTGTTTACTTTTCCACTCCAGTTACCACTCCCCGATACTATAATCAAACTCTCACTTTTAGGCTAACACCTCCAGAAATATCGTGCATTACGAAATGCCTGCACAAGGAAACTTTGCCAAGCCAGAGCCAATTATTTCAAAGTCGCATTCAATTCCACCACTCATCACACAGCCAACTTCTGGAAAGTGGCAAAATCACTTCTCAGCCCTCCATCACAGCCACCCACTCCTACCCTCCAGGTAGGTGGTCTTACCATAGCTGACCCCTCAGCAGTGGCCACGATGCTTAACTCACACTTCACAAACAGCCATGCCACCCTCTTGCCCCCACCTCCCCTACCCCAGCACACCACCTCTTCCACCCGAGCCAGTCCCGCACCCTCAGCTCACTCCTTCTCCTTCCTGCAGGTCACCCCAGATGAGGTATATAAGGCGTTGACTGCCCTTAATCCAAACAGGGGCAAATGTTCCACTGGGCTGGACTCCAAAATGCTGTACCTCTCGGCCCCCGCCATAGCCATACCCTTGGCCTCCCTGTTCAACCTATCCTTCTCCCTTGCCGAAGTCCCCTCAGAATGGAAACATGCCATTATCCCCCTTCCTAAGGGGGGGATGCTTCAAACCCGGCAACTATCGGCCCATCTCCCTACTCCCAATCTTGGCAAAACTACAAGAGCGTCTAATTCTCGCTTGTCGATCACTCTTTCTGGATTCCTCTTCCTTTTTCACCCCATTCCAGTCTGGCTTTAGGAAATCACACTCCACTACTACCTCCCTCCTCAGGCTCACTGACTCCATTCTTACTGGGATGGATGCTGGCCACATCACGGCTGCCATCTTCATTAACCTGGCCAAGGTGTTTGACACTGTCTCGCACTCACTCCTCTTGACCAAACTCACCAAAGCTGGTCTTTCCAGCTGGCCTACCAGTTGGTTCCACTCTTACCTAGCTGGCAGGTCCCAATCTGTCAGAATCCATACTTCCACCTCAGCACCCCTTCCTGTCACCACAGGGGTACCATAAGGCTGAGTCCTAGGCCCGCTCCTGTTCTCCATCTTTCTGAATGACCTACCTTCTGCCTGTCCACACACCTCAATCCACATGTATGCGGATGACACTGTACTGTATACCTCTGTCCCTTCTGCCTCAGAGGTTATGACCAGATTGCAGTTGGACTTTAATACGGTACAGCACTGGCATCACTCCAATCAACTCGTCCTCAATGCCAAGAAAACAGTCTCAGTGACCTTTGGCACAAGGCAGAGACTATTGAGACTACCCTCCCCGCTCACTTTCCATACCCTGGAAGGAACGCCCCTCAAGGTTTGTACCTCCTTCAGATACTTTGGGGTTTGGCTTGATCAGCACCTCAACTTTTCTGCTCACGTTGACTCCATACTCAAGAAACTGCACCCCTGGCTTGGTGCACTCTACTGAAACTGAAACAACATCCCTGAATCCGCCCATAGGGCTATTGTGCAGAAAATGATCCTCCCCGTTTTTGACTACAGGAACACAGTCTACAGTGCCGGTCCCAAGTCCACCCTAGCCAGGCTGGACCCTCTTTTCCACTCTTTCTGTCGTTTTGTACTAAATTGTTCCTACTCCACCCATCACTGTGTCCTTTAACACTCAATGAAACTCACATCTCTAGACAATCGCAGGCAGCTCCACTGCGCCAAAATCCCAGCCAAGTACTGGTCCCAGTCACTCCCCCCCACCTCTCCGATGCTCTAGTCAACCCCAGCACCCTAGCATATTCCCTCAGAAAACTTGACTCCCAGTCTTCAACTGTCCCACATAGGACCACTGCTGTTGGGCAGGGAGCATTCAGCTACCGCATTCCTAAGTTGTGGAATTCCTTCCCTGCACACATTCAGCACTTCTCCTCCCCCCAGCATCTTAGCTCCTTGCTCCAAGCTCATTTCTCCACTACCTGTACATGTGCCTAGGTAGTTTTGTTAAACCATTCTGTGTAAATATCAACAAATTGTAATACCTATGGAGCTATATGTATGCCAATATATGTAAACTATGCCTGTATTTCTGCTTGTTCCCCAGATCCACTATGTCCTTCTATTCTGGACACATTGTGTAGTGTTTACCCCTCCTGAATCTCAATTGTACTGTTTGTCATCCACCTATGTACTTGTTCCCCTTCCCCCAGGACGCATCTGGAATCAAGCAGTAGCCTGCTCAGCATGCCTTCCTGGTTAAACGCTTAAATAAATAATTAATTCAATAAATAAATAAAGACGCACTAATTGACCACACTCCCTTTAGAGCTACCTACCTTTTTTTCTCTCTCTGTTTCTCTCTCTTTCTCTCTCTCTCTCCCCCTGTCTCTGCCTGAGTGTACTTATAACTTAAATTACTTGGGTGAGATGGGGAGGCCCCTGGCAGCCATGTTACTGTGGCATGTTCTTAATTTTTTCATTCTGTACAATGCCATGTGAATAATCAATAAAAAGGATATACACTGCTGGTGAGTACTTAATTTTTTTGCTCTTGGGAAGGAGTGCTGTTCTTTCTCATTTAATATCTTACATAAGACAGGCAATGGGGGGGCACTAGATTACCAGTAAATTTAATGTCTCGTATAGGACAGGTGATCGGGGGAGGCACACCAGCCATAAAACCAGATTTGTGGAGGCAATAAATAGTGCTGCACTGATGGCTAGTTACTGCCTTTCCAAACCACAGAATATGCCACAGCACTTACAGTTATGAAAGCACAGTCAGCTACTTTGCATAGGTGTACTGCTGCTCACAAACAGGTTAGTACCTCACTAAGTGTGCCTTCTAATATGGCATGTTTAGCAAAGTCCCTGCTTCCGGGGGCACTAATCATAGTTTGCAAGGTGCTAACTTGTTTTGCAAGCACGCACTGGTTTCAGTTATTCTGGTCGTTATGTAATGCTACTCTTTACCACCATGGAATGGGATCAGTTGATAAGCATTTAGAATCAATGGCTCACAAAGAATTAAAAAAAAAAGACAGTGACAAAGAACAAAGAACAAAGGACAGTCATATCGAGGTTTGAGAAAAGCACTGAAAATAGAGAAGATAAGAACATTACCAATGTTAAGTTTACAGAAGCTTTTGCATGCACAAACAGGTCTTTCAAAAAACATGATCATCCAAAGTGTTGAAAATTCACTGAGAAAAATGAGCCAAATGGTGGAGCTGTCATTCAGCAGACAGGCTGAGATGTTAATATTTGCCCAAGGTTGTCGTTTATCAAAAAAATTAAAGATATTGTGAAAGTGGCTGGTTGTGTTTATTATTATTTATATAATCCACATACAGTAGGATTTACAAACTTTTGGTATTACACTTTTACAGTTTAAACCAGGAGGGTGCCAGTCCTCTTATTACATTCTGTTGATCCACGAAGAGCTAAAGATACATCATATGGGGGTATCCTTTGTTAAACATTAAACAAAATTATTTGCAAAAATCTGCAACTGTGAACTGAGCCCAAGAGCTACATGGAATTTTCCCATTGTATAGTAAAAGTACTGTCCATATATAGTCTCTGCTCAAAGAGCAGAAAAAGTCCACCATGATTTTTAAAAGTGAGGGCACATAAACTGTGCTTTAACAAAAAAGAGAATAAGCTCTAAACCATCTGTAAGCCATTTATCACTTAAAACCTAGCCTCCTCCCTGTGTATATGTTATCATTTTTTAGAATGGCTTGAACATGTGAAAACCCATTAATACGAAGTATACTACTTAGTAACAACAAGCCATGGTTCAGGAAGGGGTGCTTAATATCTAGCCCATTCTTAAGGAAGAGAAAGAAAAGAACTCCCTTTTTTCCTATTCTTGGAGCAACACATAAACCCAGGGCCTGAAATCAAACCCCTTATGCTCATTTTAGAAAACAAAAACCTGTTAGGCAGTCCAAAAAAAAGTCTCTTTCTCAAGCCTCCTCTTCTTCAGCCAATGAATCCTCTCTTCCATTCTCCCGTGGCTTGACTGCATTCTTATGGCACCAGGTTGTGTTTCTTTAGTAACAAATGAGTCCACTATTGCTCAAGATCAGTATGGGTTACATTTTCTGTTTACTTTGCAGCAGCTAAACAGTGATGATGATATTAACTCTGATGAGCTTAATTAAGGTACTTGCTGGCACTGTATGGTCACCACTGAGTGCCTTTCTATTCATGGGGGGATCTAAGCACAAAAGGTATGATTGCCTAGGCAACCCCAACTCAGAATGCCATGTACCAAGGGTCCAGCAGACCCCCTGCAGCATTCACAAAAGGGGTATGCCTCTTGCGAACTCAATCCCCTGGCCAATCATGCAGCTACGTGCTGCGGATGGTATGGAGGCCTGCTCGTACTACATGTCATTGACTAAGGCATGGAGTGCCAAGTGAGGGGAGAGAAGGATATGGCAGCAGGGACCCTGCTGTATCTATTGTACACTCCCCCAGTGAAAGCCCACAAGCTGTGGGAGACTGAAACATCCTTTAATATGGTGCCACCCCAGTCATCTGCTTGAAAAGGGATAGCTGGGGTCAGCCATTTGAGCATTCACCTGACATTGTAAACTTTTGTGTTCTCGCACCTTCCCGGAATCCCTTGCTTGTGCAGAGCAGGGAATCCACTTCAGGAGCCAGGACGGGCATTCAGTTGAATTTCTGTCTGTATCCCCTGATCTCACCCCCCCAAGCTATGCACCAGGGATGGCGGGGTTGCGGACAGGTGCCCTTGGAGGCATGTGGTTGTGCATATTGCACACCCTGCTCCTGTCCACAAGTGTGGAGCTACACGGGACAGGTATGCACCAATCACACATACCTAGCTCATAATAGTGCACAGCCCCCATTGAAAGGAGTTTGATTCTTCTGTGCTTTCATTACCAACAATGCATTGTACAGGTACATTGTCAAAGTTACCAGATTGGACATTCTATTCCACTCTTTCTGCCGCTTTGCCCTTGATGCTCCCTCTTACACTTATCATTGCGATCTCTGTCATGCCTTGTCCTTCCCCTCTCTCACAAACAGATGCCTCTCTCACTGTGCTAAGTTCACCTCTAAACACTGGTTGGGTGAACTCCCAACCTACCTCTCCTAGAAACATCGAAGTTGATGGCAGAAGGAGACCACCAGTCTGCCCATTGTCTTTTAGCCTAGCCTTTTAACTTCCCTTGGGTTTGAGGACTCCCTTGTATCTGTCCCAAGCATTCTTGAAACCTACCACTGTGCTTGCCCCCACCATCTCTGCAGGCAGGCTGTTCCAGGCATCCATCACTCTTTCTGTGAAGAAATACTTCCTGGTGTAGATTGAGAACTGCCCTCCTTGCAGCCTTAGGTCATGTCCCCTGGTTCTGCTGCCCTTCTTAAATTGGAAGAAATCATCTATCTGCACCTAGTTTATGCCTTTTATGTACTTGAGTGTGTCGATCATGTCATCCCTCTCTCTTCTCTGTTCCAGGGAATACATGTTCAGTTCTTTCAGTCCCTACACACCATGGGATTAAATCAATGGGTGAAAAACTGGTGCAGAGCTCAAGGTTTTGGTGCAGGCCTATACTGGCGAGATGGTCTGCATCTGTCCAGGAGGGGAACCAGGATCCTAGGTGATAGGTTTAAGTGCTTCATTGGCAAGCATTTAAACTAGCCAAGGGGGGGCACTGAAAAGGAGTAGGGAAATCCTAGCCCCCCCTAAAAATCAGGGTAGATAAAGAAGTCAATAGGGAGAAAGGCAGGGGTAAATGGAGAAAAAGGTAACGGTAGTAAGGACAGGGATGGGGCAAAAATGGGTAAGGTCATCAAAAAATGGAGAGTAATATGAACCAATGCCTGTAGCATAGGTAACAAGCTCCCTGAACTGGTGATCTTGATGAAAGAGGAACACCTGCATATTGTGACAATCACAGAAACATGGTACACAGAGAACCATGACTAGGATGTCAATATACCAGGGTACACAATCTACAGGAGGGACAGGGAGGATAGAAGAGCAGGAGGAGCATCTCTCTATGCAAGGGAAGGGATTAAAGCAATGGAACTAAAGGGTAAACAGAGAGGAGAGGAGGCACTGTGGGTCACCCTGGAGACCAAAAATGGCACCACAGTCCACACGGGGGCTGTATACAGACCCCCATCTCGGGGGAGGAAATGGACAAGGAAATAATAGAAGGCATCCTTAAAATGGCAGAAAAAGGGGAGATATTGTTGATGGGGGACCTGAATATGCCAGATGTTAACTGGAGCACCTTTGCTGCAGTCACATCCAAGAGTAGAGTCATTCTCAATGCCCTACAGAGGGCATGCCTCAGACAGCTAGTGGTGGAACCCACTCAGGAGGGAGCAATCTTAGACCTGGTACTCTCAAATGAGGAAGGAGAAAGGATCTCAGATTTAGAAGTGGGTAGCCATATGGGAACAAGTGACCACCAAACAGTGTGGTTCACAATAAACACAGCCATAGAGTCAAGCCATACAAAAACAAGAGTATTGGACTTTAGGAAGGCTGACTTTGGGAAAATGAGAGTGCCTTAGAAAAGCACTAGCAAATGGGCAAGAAGGAGGGGTGGAGGAACAATGGGGAATAATCAAAACAGCCATCGCAGAGGCAACAAGCCTTTATGTGAAGCAAATCAATAAAACAAAATGAAGGAAAAACCACTATGGTTCTCAAAAGAGGTGGCAGTGATGGTTAAGGAGAAAAGGAGAGCATTCAGGAAATATAAGTAAACACAGAAGGAGCAGGACAGAGAACTTTATCAGTTAAAGCAGAAGGAGGCAGGGAAGGCAGTCAGAATAGCAAAGGCACAAACTGAGGAAAGATAGCCAATTCTGTTAAGAAGGGGATAAAACTTTATAGGTACATTAGGGAGTGAAGAAAGACCAAGGAGGGATACGAGACTTAATAAAGGGAGGGAATGTGGGCAGAGTGTGACAGTGAAAAGCAGGATACTGAACGAATATTTCTGCTCAGTATTCACAACAGATGAGGAGGGGAGGTGCTAAACCAAACAAGGGAGAAACTCTGAATAGGGGTCGATACCAGTCCATTCACAAAAGAAAGGGTTTTGAAAGAACTCTTGAAACTGAGGGTGGACAAAGCAATGGAGCCTGATGGGATTCACCAAGAATACTAAAAGAACTAAGGTAGAACTAGTAACACCACTGACTACTCTCTTTAACAAATCATGGGAGGATGGAGTGGTACCTGAGGACTGGAGGAGGGCAAATGTGATTCCACTTCACAAAAGTGGGAGCTGGGCAGAGGCAGGAAACTACAGACCAGTTAGTTTGACTTCAGTGGTAAGGAAAATGATGGAATCACTTCTGAAGGAAAGAACTGTTAAGTACCTAGAGGCCAGTGGGGCACAGGACCAAAGGCAGCATGGTGTCACAGCAGGAAGGTCATGTCAAATGAACCTAATAAATTTCTTTGACTGGGTGACCAAAGTAGTAGACCAGGAAGGGGCTGTGGATATGGCCTACCTAGATTTTAGCAAGGCATTCAACACAGTCTCACACAAAAGATTAATATACAAGTTAGCCAGCATTGGAGTGGGTCCCAAGGTGGTAGCCTGGATAAAAAAAATGGCTGGACAACAGGACACAAAGGTAACAGTAAACAGAGTCCACAGTGAAGAAAGGAGGGTAACTAGCGGGGTGCCGCAGGGTTCGGTACTGGGACCGGTCCTCTTTAATATCTTTATAAGTGACATTGGAGAGCACCTGGAAGGAAAGGTATGCCTCTTTGCAGATGACACAAAGATCTGCAACAGGGTTGATACACAAGGTGGGGTGGAAAGAATGAAAAGGGACTTGGGAAAGTTGGAGGAATGGTCAAATATGTGGCAGCTCAGATTCAATGCAAAGAAGTGCAAGGTAATGCCTCTGGGAAACAAAAACCCAGGAGAAGAGTACACAATGGGGGGTGAGATAATAACAACAACAAAAATCGAAAGAGACCTAGGAGTAATTATATCAGATGACCTAAAGGTGGGCAAGCAATGTGAGAAGGCAGTAAGGAGGGTTGGGGTGCTACTGGGATGCATAGGGAGTGGCATCAACAGTAGAAAACAGGAAGTTGTTATTCCTCTCTACAGACGGTGAGACCCCACCTGGAGTACAGCGTGCAATTCTGGAGAGCCCATCTCTGCAAAGACATAGACAGAGTGGAGGCTGTTCAGAGGAGGGCAACCAAAATGGTGCAAAGTCTGCACCAGAAGACATAAGAGGAGAGACTAAAGCAGCTTAATATGTATACCCTTGAGGGAAGGAGGGAGAGGGGGGACATGATAGAAACTTTCAAGTATCTCAAGGGAATTAACAAGGTACAAGAGGGTAGTATCTTTCAGAAGAAGAGATGTGCAAGAACAAGGGGGCACAATTTGAAAATAGAGGGGGACGGCTCAGAGGTAATGTTAGAAAGTATTTTTTCACAGAGAGAGTTGTGGATGCATGGAACAGCCTTCCTGAGGAGGTTGTGAAGTCAGGAACAGTGGGAGAATTCAAGAATGCATGGGACAGGCATAAGGCAATTCTAGTGGGGGGCAGGAGGAAGTAAGTTGTTGATTAACTAGAATCTGCAGCTTATCCAGCAGGTAGGGAAATGGTCAGACTGGGTGGGCCAAGCAGTCCTTATCTGCCGTCAAATTCTATGTTTCTATGTGCATGACGCTGAATCTCAACTGCCATGCTCCAGACCATCCTTCCAGTTTCTTGAGGTCAGCTTCCATCTTGTCCTCTCCCTGCTGGGTGTCGACCCTGTTGCATATTTTGGTGTCATCTGCGAACAGATACACCTTTTCCTGTAGTCCGTTAGCTATGTCCAATATGAAAATATTGAAGAGCAGGAGCCACAGTACTGAACCCTGGGGCACACCGCTGGTTATCCTACCTTCTGATGAGTGCTCTATTTACCTGCACTTTCTGGGTTCTGCGCTGTAACCAGTTTTTCACCCATCTAACTACTTCTGATCCAACTCCTGTGTGGTCTAGCTTCTTTACCAGCCTTCTGTGTGGAACCGAGTCAAAGGCCTTGCTAAAGTCTAAGTAGACCACATTTACATCTATAACCTTTGTAACATAGTCAAAAAACTCAGTCAGGTTCGTCTATCATGACCTACCCACTGTGAAACCATGCTCCTTGGGATCCTGATGGCCGCTAGCCTCCAGGAATGCCATGATCCTCTGTTTGAGTAGTGTCTCGATTAACTTCTCCACTATGGATGTGAGGCTTACCGGCCTGTAATTTCCAGAGTCCTCCCTGCTGCCTTCCTCCTCTTTTATCTCCCTTCCCCCTCCCTATCATTCCCTTAGATCTACAAACTCTCGCACTTTGGTGATCCCTCGGCACTCCACCCTCATTGGTCAGTGAGGCTACTCATGCCATTTCCCTAAAATATGGAATTCCCTCCCTCAAGTGCATCACTCCTCCTTCTCCTACTCCATCAGCTCAGCCCTTCACAACTATCTTTCATCTAGCTGCTCCTGCCATGACCCTCCCCAAACCACATCCTGGCATATGTCTTGACTCACCATAACCTATATCTACTCCTAGCCCAACCTTTCCCCCCCTCTATCTTATCTGGCCTCCCTTGCAGGGTTCTCAGTATCCTGAAGGGGTCCATCAGGCTTGGCTCTCCTTCTCCTCCCCCCTTTATACTCTTTTTACCCATAGCACTTGTTATCTACTTGCTCTCTTCCCTTGGCACTCCCCCTCATTCCTCCTATCTCTCCCAGCCCTTCCTACCCCTTGCAGGGCTCTCAGCATCCTGGAGGGTCCCCTGGGTTTGTCTCCCCCACCTATCCTCCCAGCATCCTGACTGGGCCTCTTAGACTTAGCTCTCCTTTACCTTCCTGCTTTCTCATCCTCCCCCCCCACCCATTGCACTTGTGACCTTCCTGCCCAATTCCCTCTTCTCCTGGCGCTTGCCAAAATCCCCCCTCCGGGTTTGTTGGTCCCTGCACCTTGCAGGGTTCTAAACATCCTGGAGGGGTTCCTGGATTTGCTCTCACTCCCCTCCCCCCTACTCCCCCTGTTTTTCCTATTAGAAACATAGAAACATAGAAGTTGACGGCAGAAGGAGACCACTAGGTCCATCTAGTCTGCCCATTTGTTTTAGACCTATTTTGACACTCTAGCTGCCCTTTGTAGTCAGGGCTCCCTTGTGTCTATCACATGCATTCTTGAATCCCCCACAGTGTTGACCCCCATAACCTCTTGGGGCAGGCTGTTCCAAGCGTCCACCACTCTTTCTGTGAAGAAAAACTTCCTGATGTTGGTAGAGAACCTTCCTCCTTGCAGCCTGAGGGCATGTGCCATGGTCCTGGAGCTCTCCTTGTAGTGAAAAAGTTCCTGTGCCTGTACCTTATTAATGCCTTTTATGTACTTGAATGTTTCAATCATGTCCCCTCTCTCTCTCTCTTCTCTGCTCCAGACAGTACATATTCAGTTCCCTAAGACTTTCCTCGTAGGACATGTACTGCAGACCCTGAATCATTTTTGTCACCTGTCTCTGTACTGTTTCCACCCGGTCAATGCCCTTCTTGAGGTGAGGCCTCCAGAATTGGACTCCATACTCCAGGTGAGGCCTGGCCAGTGATCTATACAGTGGTAGTACCACCTCTCTCTTCCTGCTCCTGATTCCCCTCCCAATGCAGCTCACTATTCTGTTGGCCTTCATTGTTGCCTTTCCACACTGCTTACTAACCTTCAAGTCATCTAAGATTATGATTCCTAGATCTCATTCCTGGTTTGAGGTTACCAGTCTTTCGCCTTCTAGATAATACTCCTTTCTTGGATTTTTCTTTCCTATGTGCATGACCTTGCACTTTTTGGCATTAAATCTCAGCTGCCACACTCCAGATCATTCTTGTAGTTTCTTGAGGTCAGCTTCCATCTCGCTCACTCCTTCTGGGGTGTCACCCTGCTACATATCTTGGTGTCATCTGTGAACAGACACACCTTCCCTTCCAGTCCATAAGTGATGTCTGCTATAAAAACAATGAAGAGCACAGGCCCTAGTACTGAGCCCTAGGGTACCCCACTGGTCACCCTGCCTTCCGTTGATTGCGCTCCATTAACCTGTACACTCTGGATTCTGCCTTGTAACCAGTTTTGTACCCATCGGACTACTTCTGGACCAACCCTTGTGTGGTCAAGCTTCTTTACCAGCCTTTTGTGTGGAACTGAGTTGAAGGCCTTACTAAAGTTTAGGTAGACCATATCTACTGCCCCACCGTCATCCACTATTTTTGTAGCGTAGTCAAAAATCTCATGCAGATTTGTCTGGCATGACCTACCTGCTGTGAAAGAGTGCTGTTTAGGGTCTTGTTGGCCACTAGTTTCGAGGAATGCTATGATCCTCTGTCTGAGTAGTGTCTCCATTAGTTTCCCTACTATAGACATGAGGCTCACTGGTCTGTAATTACTAGCCTCTTCAGAACTGCCTGATTTGTGAAGTGGAACCACTATTGCCTTTTGCCAATCTTCAGGTACCACACCGCTCTTCAAGGATTTCATGAAAGAAGTGCCAGAGGGGCTGCTAATTCTGCCCCCAGTTCCTTAAGGATTTGGGGGTGCATCTTGTCTGGTCCCATGGCATTGTCTGCTTTTACTTTATTTAGCGTCTCCCGTAATTCGGCTTCTGTAAAAGGACTTGTGTTTACCCTTGGTCCTGGGGTGTTGTGTTTTTTCAGGGCTGGGCCATCCCCTGGGTCCTCTTTGGTAAACACTGAGCAGAAGTATTTGGTGAGGATTTCAGCTTTCTCTGGGTCTCGTTTGGCGCACTTCCCTTCTTCTGCAGCAATCTTTACTATCCCACCTTTTGTCTTCCTACATTCCCTAATGTATCTAAAAAATAATTTGTCTCCTCTCTTCGCCCCTTCTGCTATATTTTCCTCTGTCTGGTCTTTTGCCTTTCTAATTTGTTTGTTTGAAGCTCTCATTTTTTCCTTGTACGACTCTCAGTCTTTCTCAGTTTTGGTTTCCTGGTAAATGCTGTATGCCATCTTTTTTTCCTTTGACTGTGGTAGCCACTTCCTTGGAAAACCATCAAGGATTTATTTTTCTTTTTGCTTTGCTGACCCATCTGGTGCATTGATCTGTGGCAGTCTTTATTGCTGTCTTGAATCTCCCCCACATGACCTCCACCTCCTCAGCCTCTATTTCCATTAACTGGCTACTTATGTTGTCCCTCATTTTTTGGAAGTCAGCCTCTCTGAAATCTAGCACCTTTATCTTTGAGTGGCTGGTGTCCTGCGTTATGTTTACCTTAAAGCTTATTTTGCGATGGTTGCTGTTGCCCATATGACATCCCACTTTGATGTCCTTGATCCTTTCTGAGTTTTTCAGGACAAGAGCGAGAATGGTATCTCCCCTTGTTGGGTTTTTAGCAAGTTGGCATAGTCCCGTGCCTTGTAATGACAATAAGAAGTCCCTACTTCTTGTTGTTGCTGCCATTAGTGTACTCCAGTTAATATCTGGTAGGTTGAAGTCCCTCACCAATATCACTTCACCTTTATCAGGCATTTTGTGGATTTTCTGTATTAGGTCTTTGTCTCCTTTATCTCCTTGATTTGGGTGCCTGTACATGACATCGATTCTGAAAGGTTTTCCATGCCCATGTCTACTGTTAGCTACAGTGACTCAAAGTCCCCAGGTTGCCCTTTTATTTCTGTGGCTTTTATTTCCTCCAGAATGTAAATGGCTACGTCCCCTTCCCTCTCTTTTTTTGCCCTGCCTGTCTTTCCTGAACAGATTGTAACCGGGAATCGCCGTATCCCATCTGTGGTTTTCCGTGAACCACATTTCTGTTACAGCCACCCAGTCCAACCTTTTGGTTTCCAAGATGGCTGCTAGTTTGGGAAGTTTGTTGGTTAGGCTGATAGTATTTGCAACCACTGCCTTCCAGGAATGTACATCCTCTTTGGTGCAAAGTTGTACCCTCTTCCTGGATTGCTCCAGTTTGTTCTTTCCAGCCAAGAGATAATGAAGGTTGCTGATTTGAGAGGATATTGGCTCTGATTTGTTTTCGGAGAATGTATGCGTGCATTTGGCATTTTGGTGAGTGATGACCAGCCCACCGACGGCATGGGTGTGAGCTGCATCATACTCCCCTTTATTTATCCCCCCTTTATCCCCACCCTAACCTACGGGGCTCCCTTATTGGGGGCTGCTCATAAAACTGACCTACTCAGATGGGATATTATGTATAACAACATATGTCGCTATGCCTCTTCTGCTCCTCGGCTTAAACACCACTGTCAACTTTATAATGATCTTGGTTGGCTCTCTCTGTTAGCTAGTAGGAAATACTACCTTGGCTCTCTTATTGATTCAGTAATTCAAAATCAAACCCCTGGGTGTCTTGCAGCTATGCCTGTTCCTCAGGATGTACTCCATGGTCTACGATCAGCTGATAAATCTTTTCTGAATTTGCCAAGGTGCCACACTAGGAAAGGAACTGTTGCATTTGAGCATGCGGCTCCACAGCTGTGGAATTGCCTTCCCCTCGACATTAGACTTTCTAGCTCACACACATGCTTTAACAGAAAACTGCGCTCAAATCTGCTGATTGCTGATACCTGTTCCTGCTTTCAGCCTACCTAGCAACTGATTTCTCTGGCCATACAACAGTATTTCCTCACCTCTGTATAACCCTCTTACTGCCTCAGCCTCTCCTGGCTCCTTTTCCCTGCCCATATATAATTTTGCACTGCAGGCATGTCCCTTACACTTACTAACATACTATTTGCCAGCAGATTAGGCCTTGCGGTCTATCGAGTCTGCTCGAACCTTAGATCTTTAGTTGGGTGCCGAGGCCCTCCCATCTCTTGTGCTCCAGAAACCCCTATCATCCATCCCCACCCCCCTGGGACAGGCCATCATCTGATACATCCACTTTCTGTGTCTGTCCCCTCTCTTGAAGCCCTCCACTGTGGATCTCTGAACCAGCTCGCCAGGCAGTGCATTCCAAGGTCCACCACCCTCTCAGTGAAAAACCCCTCCTCTTTTCCCCTCACCCTTCCACCTTCCAGCTTCAAACCATGCCCTCTGGTGATACCTCCCTGCTTTAGTCTAAATATCCCCACCATGTTTACCCTATTTATTCCCTTGAGGTACTTGAAGACCTCAATCATGTCCCCACTGTCTCTTGTCTCCTCCAATGAAAACAGGCAGAGCTCCTCAAGTTTGTCCTCATACGTCAAATCCCCTAGCCCTCGTATCATCTTAGTTGCCCTCCTCTGTACCCTCTCCAGGAGCTGTATGTCCCTCTTCAAGTGTGGTCTCCAGTACTGTACACAGTACTCAAGGTGTGGCGTCCAACCAGTCCATTGTACAGCGGCAGAATCACTTCCTTGCTCCTAGAGGTGATCCCCCTTATGATGCATCCCAACATCCTGTTTGCCTTGCTAGCCACCTCCTGCACTGCTCAGAGTTATTCATACATGCATCCACCATGACCCCTAGGTCTTGTTCCCCTATTGAGGCCTCCAGCTCTCCATCCCAGGGCAGTACCTGTGTTTAGGGTTCACCGACCACAAGATGCAACACCTTGCACTTAGTGATATTGAAATTTAATTTCCATGTGTGAGCCCAGCTTCCAGGGTGTCCAGGTCCTTGCAGGGCCAACCTCCTCTTCTCCTCAACTACTGCTCCCATCTTGGAGTCATCCATGAAGAGACTCATTTCACACCCTATACCCTCCTGATGTCCGATATGTATGCATTAAACAGGATTGGACCCAGGACTGAGCCTCATGGCACCCCACTACCAACCTCTCTAGGATTCAAGAGTCTCCACAGACCACTACCTCTGGGTGCATCCAGCTAGCCAGTTTTCAATCCATCTGACCATGAAAGGGCCTACCCTAACCTCATCAGTTTCTCCACCAGACCATTGTGGGGACAGAGTCAAACGCCTTGCTGAAGTCCAAGATAATACATCCACAGGCTTTTCCTGTCCAGTTCGGATGTTACCCATTCAGTAGAACTCCACAAGATTGGTTTGACATGATCTACCTGCACAAACCCATGTTGCTGACTATCCAGACCTCCCACCTCCTCCAAGTACACCCCAATCGTTCCTTTAGTATACTTCCATTAATTTTCCCACCACCGAGGTCAAACTGATGGGTCTATAGTTACCTGGTACTTCCTCAACCCCCCTTGTGGATTGGCACCACATGTGCCTCTCACAATCCCTAGGTACCCTCCCCCTGTCTCAAGTGACCTGTTGAAGAGCTCCACCAGGGGTGCAGCCAGTATGTCCGCCATCTCCATAGTACTCTCGGAAGAATGCCATCCGGCCCAGGAGATTTGTCTTTCTTTAGGGCCTTGAGGGCTAATCACACCCTTTTGGCGGAGATAGCATCATCCGTCCCCTCCACCTTACTGGCCTTTTTATCCTTATTCAGATGTGACACCCTTGGGGTACCTCTCCTTCCCTCTTGCTCCATTTCTGTTGCTCCCCTGATCCCACTCACAGCCGCTTCTATCCCCTTTGTGCTTTGCTTTGCAGATATCCCATCCCCCTCACTAGTGAACACAGAAGTAAAGTACTCATTAAATACCTCTGCCTGGTCCCTCCCCTCTTCCACCCACCCTCCTTCTGATCTCAATCTGCGGAGATGGCCCTTAGTTTTTCTCCACTCCCCAATGTACCAGAAGAACCCTTTTTCCCCTCCTTGTATCCCCTGTGCCAGCCGCTGATCTTTTACTGGACTTTCTCCCCTCACCATCTGGGCGACTTTTCAAGATGCAAGATGGTACATTTCTTATCCCTATCCTCTTGTTTTTATATTTTTGTAGGCCCTTCTTTTCTTTGACTGCTACCTGTACCTCACTGGACCACCACAGCATGGTTTATGTGACCTTGCTCCCTTATGTTTCAACTTAGCACAGACCCTGACTGCCTCATGAAGTCCCCGTTTTATGACCTCCCATCTCCTTTCCACACTTGTCATTGATGTAATCCCCTTCAAGTGATCCTTGAGAATATTTCCCATGCCCTCAAAGTCTGCCCCCCTGAAGTCCACTGCCAGTGTCCTAGAGCTCACCCCCTTCCCCCATGCTTATTTGAAACCAGACAGTATTGTGGTCGCTCCCAGTCAGGAGGTCCTGTACAACCAGGTCCCTTACCAGATCCCCATCTGCCAGAACCATGTCCAGACATGCCCTCCCTTGTGGGCTCCATCACATGCTGTGTTAAGAACACATCCTGGAAGCCATCCAGCAGCCTCTGCCTGGCCACCTTAGAGGACATGGTTCCCAGTTTGTACCTGGCATATAAGGTCCCCATCAACACCACTCCTTCCCTTTTGGTCCACACTGGGCAATTATGTTGTCCAGCAAACCATCCTCTAGAACATCACTCATCCCGGGGCCCATATACTACACCCAGCTTGACCTTATCTCCTGCTAGACTGTGAAGGTGACCCATAAGGCCTCAATGCGTTCTCTGCCTCTTCCTACCCTAGCAATTTCTATGTCATCTCAATGAACATAGCCACTCCACCCTCTGCCCTCCTTTCTATCCTTCCTAAGTATAGTGTACCCCATACGTTTAGGTCCCAGTCATGGTTTTGGTGGCCCACATCTCGTGACGCCAGCCATCCACCCCGAACAGCATGGCCTGGAACTCTGGCAACTTGTTTCCCAAGCTCCTGGCATTTACTAACACCAACCCCACCCCTTATCCTCTTATACTCTTTGTTAACCCCACCCAGATTCCTTATACTTCCATCCTCCCTCTGTTCCTCCTGAAACCTCCACCCCAGTCTGTTTCCCTCCTGGGCTTGAAGGCTACTCCTCATCTGTAGGACAGGGCTTCTGGTCAGCCCCTCCTTATCCCTTCCCCTCACAAGTTTAAACCCACCTTCTTGAATGTAGTCAGCCATCCCCTGTTTAAGGACTTCCTTCCTAATGGGGCAAGATGAAGCCTGTCCTGCATATAGTCCTTATCCTCCCAAACTCCATTCCAGTTCTCTAAGACCCCAACCCACTCTCTTCACCCCACTTCCTGGAGCCAATCATTAACCTCTGTGATCTTCATTTTTTCTCCACTGAGGCCTTTGTGTACTGGCAATATATCTGAAAAGGAATGTTGCATCCATTATCCTGACAGACTCTGGCAAGTTCTTGGAACCTTGCTTGATTTCCAAATGCTATTTCCTCTAGATCGTTAGTTCCCAAATGCACCAGAAATCGGTTTCCTCCTGATCCCTAACCATTTCTTACCATGAACTTTGCTCTGTGCACTGTCAGCCCAGAGATACTCACTACCTTCACCTGGTTATGGCATCCACCTCTCCTCCCACTGGATACCCTAATCATCGAGTCTCCCAATAACAGAACCTTAACACGCCATCATCCTATGGTTATCCTATGCCCTCTCAGCCCCCCCCCCCATTCATGATTTCAATTCCATGGAGTCTTCCTGCCTTATTAGAGACCCCTGTCACCCTCCCATTCTGCATCCCTCGTTATTTTGACCATTTAACTCAAACCCCTCTGAATAGGTGTCCCTAACCCTCTCTTATCCAAACCATTTAACCTGGCCCTGATGGTTTCCTTCCCCCACACTGCCATCCTCCCCTGTAATAGTACCCTGCCTCCAAAGCTGTCTGTGGGTCCCTTAGCTAGGGCCCATCCTTGGTACTGACCCCCTGCTGGGCAGTCTGCCCCACCTCCTTGTCTCCTGTGTTTCTCTCCAATCATGTTTCCTCCTCGTGTCAGCAATATGTTGCATCTCCCTCGTTTAACACTTATGTTTCTCCCTCTGGGACTATTTCTATCCTTTCCATTGCCTGTCTGTGATGCCCTAGTGGGTATCCGACCCTCCCCGGCCCCTGTATAAGTTTCTCATTTCACCAAACCATTCCTCCCCTCTAGGTTGCTTAGTAGCTCAAATTTATTGTGACACACTATGTCAGCCTCCATCAAGTAACCGAGTTTCTCCTGACTGCACCTCTAAACTGCCCCTCTTCTTCCCTCTTGCTCTGTTCTACTTTAGAGCTCCTTCCCACAGTCTGCTGTTTTAGGCTTCCACAAACAGCCCCTCCTGACTTCTTCCCTCCACTCTTTGTATTCAGAATGTTCAATTTGCACGCTTCCCCTAGGCCAACATCCTATCTAAGGGTCCTCTGTCCCTACTATCCTCCTGCTTGCTGTAACATAACGCCCTGTAATTTCAGAGCTGCCCCAGCCTCCCTCAGCCCCACCCTTCTGCTGCCAATATCCACACCCCTTATCCTTGACACCCCCTCCAGCTCCCCCAGCTACTCTTTTACCAATATACCTCACTCCTGATACAAGATAGCTGTCTGACAGAGTGGGCAAGCCTCTCTCTCTCCAGGCCCAATTGAGGATTATTGCCATCCACAGCCTGTGCAGCCTACAACCCTTCCGAAGATGCCTGCCATGGTGGAATATGACCACTCTGTTTATCCCCTCTGTTTATAATGGCACACCCACTTTTCTCAGTCCCTTTCCCCTGGAATACAGTTTCTCTCTATACTGACTGCAGTTATTTACAAACCCAATTTCAATCCCACCAATAAAGTTCCCAAGTCTCACAAACACATACAGTCCAATGTGTGTTCAGTCCCACTAACAGTGTGTGTATGCAGACTTCAGGTACCATATGATGTCACAGGCCCAACAGCCCCTGTTCCTTCGAATTTCAGTCCCAAACAGAAATAATCAGCCCTTCAATCCCAACCCCCAGTGACTTTTCAGTATTTAAGAAAGCCTACAAAACAGGGAGGGTGGGAGGACTCCTACCAACACCAGGCAAACAACACATTTAAATTTCACTCTAATTATCACTGCCAAACAACTGTTCCCAAGCCTCCAAAGTTACAATATCACAGCCCAAGTAACAGTTCTAACTCAAGGTAATAATTTTTAACACATAGAACTAATTTCACTTACAAAACTATTCAAATCTTTCAATTAAAACAGAATATAACCCCAGACCTCTGTCCTTACCAGCCTTCTGCTTATGTTCCCAGGTGAACAATGAAAGCCAAGGTAATTCCTGTTAAAGACAAGGTAATTCCAGTTAATGTCCTCTCCCCCTAACACCAGGCAAACAACACATTTAAATTTCACTCTAATTATCACTGCCAAACAACTGTTCCCAAGCCTCCAAAGTTACAATATCACAGCACAAGTAATAGATCTAACTCAAGGTAATAATTTTTAACACAAAGCACTAATTTCACTTACAAAACTATTCAAATAGTACAGTTAAAACAGAATATAACTCCAGACCTCTGTCCTCACCAGCCTTCTGCTTATTGTTCCCCAAGTGAACAATGAAAGTAAAGAGTAATTCTGTTAAGACAAGGTAATTCCAGTTAATAGTCCCCTCCTCCTAACATAGACAAACAATACATTTAAATTTCACTCTAATTATCACTGCCAAACAACTGTTCCAAAGCCTCCAAAGTTACAATATCACAGCCCAAGTAACAGTTCTAACTCAAGGTAATAATTTTTAACACATAGAACTAATTTCACTTACAAAACTATTCAAATATTTCAGTTAAACAGAATATAACCCCAGACCTCTGTCCATACCAGACTGCTGTTTATGTTCCCAAGTGAACAATGAAAGCCAAGGTAATTCCTATTAAAGACAAAGTAATTCCAGTCAATGTCCCCTCCCCCAACACCAGGCAAACAACACATTTAAATTTCACTCTAATTATCACTGCCAAACAACTGTTCCCAAGCCTCCAAAGTTACAATATCACAGCCCAAGTAACAGTTCTAACTCAAGGTAATAATTTTAACATATAGAATCAATTTACTTACAAACTATTCAAATATTTCCAGTTAAAACAGAATATAACCCCAGACCTCTGTCCTTACCAGCCTTCTGCTTTATGTTCCCAAGTGAACAATGAAAGCCAAGGTAATTCCTGTTAAAGACAAGGTAATTCCAGTTAATGTCCCCTCCCCCTAACACCAGGCAAACAACACATTTACATTTCACTCTAATTATCATTGCCAAACAACTGTTCCCAAGCCTCCAAAGTTACAATATCACAACCCAAGTAACAGTTTTAACTCCAGGTAATAATTTTTAACACATAGAACTAATTTCACTTACAAAACTATTCAAATATTTCAGTTAAAACAGAATATAACCCCAGACCTCTGTCCTTACCAGTTTTCTTCTTATGTTCCCGAGTGAACAATGAAAGCCAAGGTAATTCCTGTTAAAGACAAGGTAATTCCAGTTAAAGTCCTCCACCAACACCAGGAAAACAACACATTTAAATTTCACTCTAATTATCACTGCCAAACAACTGTTCACAAGCCTCCAAAGTTACAATATCACAGCCCAAGTAACAGTTCTAACTCCAGGTAATAATTTTTAACACATAGAACCAATTTCACATACAAAACTATTCAAATATTTCAGTTAAACAGAATATACCCCAGACCGCAGTCCTTACCAGCCTTCTGCTTATGTTCCCAAGTGAACAATGAAAGCCAAGGTAATTCCTGTTAAAGACAAGGAAATTCCAGGTAATGTCCACTCCCCTAACACCAGGGAAACAACACATTTAAATTTCACACAAATTATCACTGCCAAACAACCGATCCCAAGCCTCCAAAGTTACAATATCATTGCTCCATAATAGTTCTAACTCACAATAAATTTTTAACACATAATAATTAATTTCACTTAAAACTATTCAAATATTTCAGTTAAAACAGAATATAACCCCAGGCCTCCTGTCCTTACTAGCTTCTGCTTATGTTCCCAAGTGAACAATGAAAGCCAAGGTAATTCCTAATAAAGACAAGTTAATTCCAGTTAAGGTCCCCTCCCCCAACACCAAGCAAACAACACATTTAAATTTCACTGTAATTATCACTGCCAAACAACTGCTCCCAAGCCTCAAAGTTACAATGTAACAGCCCAAGTAACAGTTCTAACTAAAGGTAATAATTTTTAACACATAGAACTAATTTCATTTACAGAACTAATCAAATATTTCACTTAAAACAGAATATAACCCCAGACCACTGACCTTACTAGCCTTCTGCTTATGTTCCCAAGTGAAAAATGAAAGCCAAGGTAATTCCAGTTAAAGACAAGGTAATTCCAGTTAATGTACCCTCCCCCTAACACCAGGCAAACAACACTTTTAAATTTAACTCTAATTCTCACTGCCAAACAACTGTTCCCAAGCCACCAAAGTTACAATATCACAGCCCAAGTAACAGTTCTGACTCAAGGTAATAATTTTTAACACATAGAACTAATTTCACTTACAAAACTATTCAAATGTTTCAGTTAAAACAGAATATAATCCCAGACCCTCTGTCCTTACCAGCCTTTCTACTTATGTTCCCAAGTGAACAATGAAAGTAAGGATAGTTCCTGTTAAAGACAGATAATTCCAGTTAATGTCCCCTCCCATAACACCAGGAAAATAACACATTTACATTTCACTTAATTATCACTGCAAACAACTGTTCCCAAGCCTCCAAAGTTACAATACCACAGCTCCAATGTGTTCTAACTCGGGTAATAATTTTAACACATAGAACTAATTTCGCTTGAAACTATTCAAATATTTCAGTTAAATGAATATAACCCCCGATCTCCTGCCTTACTTGTTTCTGTTCCCAAGGAATCACAGCCAAGGTAATTCCTAAATATAAGGTAATTCCAGTTCCCCCCAACACCAGTCAACAACACATTTAAATTTCACCCTCTTATCACTGCCAACCGTTCATGTTCTCCAGTTACAATATCAATCCTGGCAATGTTCTAACTCCAGGTAATACTTTAATTACAGAACCAATTTCACTTACAAACTATTCAAAATTTCAGTTAAACAGAATAACCCCAGACCTCTGTCCTTTATAGCCTCTGCTTATCTCCCAAGTGAACAATAAAGCCAAGGTAATCTCTCAGCAAAGACAAGGTAATTCCAGTTAATGACCACCCCAACACCGCAACAACACATTTAATTTCTACCCATCGTCACTGCCAAGAACTGTTTCAAGCTTCCAAAGTTACAATATCACAGCCTGGTACGTTCTAACCCAGGTAATATTTTTCACACATAGAACTAATTTCACTTACAAAACTATTCAAATATTCACTTAAAACAGAATATAACCCAGACCCTGTTCTTACTAGCCTTCTGTTTATGTTCCCAAGTGAATGAAAGCTGTAATTCTTGATAAAGACAAGTACTTCAGTTAATTCCTCCCCCAACACCAGGCAAACAACATTTAAATTTCACCTACTTCACTGCCAAACAACTGTTCCCAAGCCCAAAGATACAATATCACAGCCCAAGAAACAGTTCTAACTCATGGAATAATTTGTAACACATAGAACTAATTTCACTATAAACTATTCAATAGTTCAGTTAAAACAGAACAAAACTCCAGACCCTCTGTCCTTAATTAGCCTTCTGTTTATGTTCTCAAGTGAACAATGAAAGCCAAGGTAATTTATGTTAAAACACAATTCCAGTTAATAACCACAGCCCCAACACTGCAAACACATTTACATTTATTTAATTATCAGAGCCAAACAACTGTTCCTAAGCCCAGTTACAATATCACAGACCATAACAGTTCTAACTCAAGGTAATTTTTTTAACACATAGAATCATTTCACTTATAAAATATTCAAATGTTTCGTTAAACAGAATATAACTCCAGACTTCTGTCCTTGTGCCTTCACATGTTCCTTGCTGTGAACAATGAAAGCCAAGGTAATTCTGCTAAAGAAAAGTAATTCCAGCATGTCCCCTACCCCAATATCAGGCAACAACACGTTTATATTTCACTTAATTATCACTGCTAAACAACTGTTCCCAAGCCTCAAAGATACAATATAACAGCTCAAGAAACAGTTCTAACCCAGGTAATACTCTTAACACATAAACCACTTCACTACAAAACTATTCAACATGCCTGTTAAAACAGAATAACCTGACCCTGTCCTTACAGCCTTCTGCATATGTTCTCCAAAAACAATGAAAGCCATAATTCTTGTATGACAAGGTACCCACGCATTTCCTCCCCAACACCAGGCAACACATTTAATTTCACCAAATTATCACTGCAAACAATTTTCTAAGCCCAAAGTCACAATATCCAGTCAAGTAACAGTTCTAACTAAGGACACTTTAACATAGAATTCATTTTTACTTACAAAACTATTCAAATATTTCAGTTAAATAGAATAACCTCAGACTGTCTTACTAGCTTTCTGCTTATGTTCATGAATAATGAAAGCTACAATTCTGTTAAAGACAAGGTAATTCCAGTTAAGGTCACCTCCCAACACAAGCAACAACACATTAGTTTCACTCTAATTATTGCCAAACAACTGTTCCAAGCTCCAGTTACAATATCAAGCTCAAGTACAGTTCTAACTCAATAATTTTTAACACAGAACTATTCACTTACAAACTATTCAAATCTTCAATTAAAATTGAATATAACCCTAGACCTCTGTCCTTACTAGCCTTTCTGCTTATGTTCTCGGGTGAACAATGAAAGTTTGTAATTCCTGTTAAAGACAAGGTAATTCCAGTTAATGTCCTTCCCCACACCAGGTAAACAACACATTAAATTTCACTCCAATTATCACTGCCAACAACTGTCTCAAGCTTCCCAGTTACAATAACACAAGTAATAGATCTAACTCATGGTACATTTTAACACAAAGCATTAATTTCATTTACAGAACTATTCAATAGTACAGTTAAACAGAATATAACTCCAGACCTCTTCCTCACCAGCCTTCTGTTTGTGTCTCATGAACAATGAAAGTTAAGTAATTCTGTTAAAGACAAGGTAATTTGTTATGTCCTCTCCTAACTCCGGCAAACAACATTTAATTTCACTCTAATTTTCACTGCTAAACAACTGTTCCAAAGCCTCCAGTTACAATATCACAGCCCATACAGTTCTGACGCGTAATAATTTTAACATAGAATTAATTTCATTATAAAACTATTCAAATATTTCAGTTAAACAGAATATAACCCCAGACCTCTGTCCATACCAGACTGCTGTTTATGTTCCCAAGTGAATAATGAGCCAAGGTAATTCCATGTATTAAAGACAAAGTAATTCCAGTCAATGTCCCTCCCCCCAAACACCAGGCAAACAACACATTTAAATTATTCATTATCACGCAAACAACTGTTCCCAAGCCTCCAAAGTTACATACAGTTCAAGCACAGTTCTAACTCGTTGTACACTTTTGGGCCACATAGAACTAATTTATTTATAAAACTATTCAATATTTCAGTTAAAACAGAATATAACCTGACCTCTGTCCTACTAGCTTGCTGTTCAAGTGAACAATGAAAGCTACGGTTCCTGTAAAGACAAGGTAATTCCAGTTAATGTCCTCCCCACCACTAGGCAAACAATACATTACATTTCACTTTAATTATTGCCAAACAACTGTCCTGGCCCAAAGTTACAATATCACAACTCAAGTATCAGTTTAACTGTAGTAATTTTTAACATATAGAACTACTTTGACTTACAAACTATTCAAATATTTCAGTTAAAACAGACAACCCCAGACCTCTGTCCTTACCAGTTTTTCCATGTTCCCAAGTGAACAATGAAAAGGTAATTCCTGTTGAAGACAAGGCACTCCAGTTAAAGTCCTCCACCAACACCTGGAAAACAACACATTTAAATTCATTCACTCACTGCCAAACAACTGTTCACAAGCTCCAGTTACATATCGTTTCAAGTAACAGTTCTAACTCCAGGTAATAATTTTAACATAGAATCAATTTCACATACAAACTATTCAAATATTTCAGTTAAACAGAATATACACAGACCAGTCCTACTAGGTTTCTGTTTATGTTCCCAAGGAATAATGAAATAAGGTAATTCTGTTAAAGACATGAAATTTGTACGTCCACTCCCCCACTTGGGAAAACATATTTAAATTTCACAAATTATCACCCAACAACTGATCCCAAGCCCAAAGTTACAATATCACAGCCTAAGTAATGTCTCTAACTCAATAATCTTTAACATATAACTAATTTCACTTACAAACTATTCAAATTTTCAGAAACAGAATATAACCCCAGACTTGTCCTACTAGCTTTTTTTATGTTCCTAAGAATAAAGCTAAGGTAATTCCTAATAAAGACAAGTTAGTTAAGGTCCTCCCAACACCAAGTAACAACATATTTAAATTTACTGTAATATCATCACAACTGCCCTAAGTTCAAAGTTGCCAATGTAACAGCCCAAGTAATAGTTATAACTAGTTGTACACTTTTAACACAGAACTAATTTCATTTACAGAACTAATCAAATATTTCACTTAAACAGAATATATCCCAGACCACTGACCTTACTAGCCTTCGTTATGTTCCAAGGAAAAATGAAAGCCAAGGTAATTCCAGTTAAAGACAAGGTAATTAGTTAATGTACCTCCCCAACACCAGGGGCAAACACTTTAAATTTAACTTAATTCACTGCCAAACAACTGTCCAAGCCACCAAAGTTACAATATCAGCCCAAGTACCATTCCGCAATATTTTAACACAGAACTAATTTACTATAAACTATTCAAATGTTTCAAAAACAGAATATAATCCTAGACCTCTGTCTCATTAGTTTCACTTATGTTCCTATGAATAATGAAAGTTGTTGTAATTCCTGTTAAAGACAAGAATTCCAGTTAATGTCCTCCCATAACACTCAGGAAACAACACATTTATATATTTCACCTAATTATCACTGCCAAACAACTGTTCCTGCTCCAAGTTACAATACCACAGCCCAAGTAACAGTTCTAATCTAGGTATACTTTAACACATAGAACTAATTTTACTTACAACTATTCAAATATTTCCGTTAAACAGAATATAACCTCAGACGTCTGTCCACTAGTCTTCGCTTGTTCCCAAGGAACAATCAAAGTCAAGGTATCCTGTTAAAGATAAGGTAATTTGTTAATGTCCCCCACCAGGCAAACAATACATTTAAATTTCACCCAATTATCACTGCCAAACAACTGTTCACAAGCCCAAAGTTACAATATCATGCTCTGGTACAGTTCTAACTCCAGGTATAATTTTAACATAGAACCACTTTACTTTCAAAACTATTCAAAATTTCAGTAAACAGAATTAACCAGACCTCTGTCCTACTAGCCTCTGCTTATCTTCCAAGGAACAATAAAACAAGGTAATCTCGTTAAAGACAAGGTATCCTGTTAATGACCACCCCAACAGCAGGCAAACAACACATTTGCATTTCACTTAATGTCATCACAGAACTGTTCCAAGCCCAAAGTTCCAATATCACAGCCCAAGTAACAGTTTTAACCCAGGTAATAATTTTCATATAGAACTAATTTTACTACAAATTATTCAAAGTTTCACTTAAACAGAATATAACTTAGACTCTGTTTCACTAGTTTTCGTTTATGTTCCTGTGAACAATGAAAGCTGGTAATTCCTGATAAAGACAAAGTAATTCTGTTAATGTTCTCTCCCAACACCAGGCAACAATATATTTAATTTTATCCTCATCATCAAACAACTGTTCCTAAGCTCCAAAGATACAATATCACAGCCTAAGAACAGTTCTAACTCAAGGTAATAATTTTGTAATAGAACTAATTTCACTTAGAAACTATTCAAATAGTCTGTTGAAACAGAATAAACCCGACCCTGTCCTACCAGCCTCTGTTTTGTTCTCAAGAACAAAAGCCAAGGTAATTTATGTTAAAACAAGGTAATTCCAGTCATATCCACAGTCCCCACCCATGCAAACAACACATTACATTTCACTTTATTATCACAGACAACTGTTCCAAGCTCCAGTTACAATATCATGACCAAGTAATGGTTCAACTCAAGGCATAATTTTTAACACATGTGAACTAATTTCACTTATAAAACTATTCAAATAAATGAAGTAAAACAGAGAATATAACCCAGACTCTGTCCTTAAAGTTTTCTGCTGTGAGTGTTCCCATGAATAATGAAAGCTAAGGTAATTCCATAAAGAAAGATAATAGCATGTCCCCTACCCTAACACCAGCAAACAACACGTTTTATATTTCACTTAATTATCAAACAACTGCCCAAGCCAAAGATACAATATAACAGCCCAAGAAACAGTTCTAACTCAGGTAATACTTTAACACATAGAACCAATTTTACTTACAAAACTATTCAATATGTCAGTTAAACAGAATATAACCCCAGACTCTGTCTCAGCCTTCTGCATATGTTCCCAAAAACAATGAAAGTTGTTGTACTTCGTGAAGGACAAGGTAATTCCACGAATTTCCTCCCTAACACCAGGCAAACAACACATTTAAATTTCACCAAATTATCATGCCAAACAATTGTTCCCAAGCCTCCAGTCACAATGTCACAGCTCATGAACAGTTCTAACTAAGGCACATTTAACATAGAACTAATTTCACTTACAAAACTATTCAAATGTTTCTGTTAAAATAGAATATAACCCTGACTTCTGTCCTTACTAGCTTGTTTATGTTCCCATGAACATGAAAGCCATGCATTCCTGTTAAGACAAGGTAATTCCAGTTAAGGCTCACTTCAACACCAAGCAACAACACATTTAACTTCCCACCTAATTATCACTGCCAAACAACTGTTCCTGCTTCCAAAGTTACATTGTCATAGCCCAAGTAACAATTAACCATAATAATTTTAACATAGAACTACTTTTTTACAGAATTATTCAATATTTCACTAAAACAGAATATAACCTACATCTCTGTCGCTACTATTTTCTGCTTATGTTCCAAGTGAACAATGAAAGCCAAGGTAATTCCTGTTGTTAGAAGGTAATGCTGCTAATGTACCTCTCAACATTAGGCAAACAACACTTTAAATTTCACCTAATATCATCCAAACAACTGTTCTGAAGCCTCCAGTTACAATATCATAGCCCACGTAACAGTTCTAATCAGGTAATATTTTTTTACTAGAACAAATTTCATTGACAAAATTATTCAAATATTTCAGTTAAACAGAATGTACCCACCCTCTGTCTTTACTATTTTTGTACTCTGTTATCAGTGAACAATGAAAGCTAAGGTATCTTAAAGACAAGGTACTCCAGTTAATGTCCCTGCCCCAACACCAGGAAAACAACATTTAAATTTCACCTAATTATCACTGCCAACAACTGTTCCCAAGCCCAAAGTAACAATATCACAGCCCAAGAAACAGTTCTAACTCATGTCATACATTTTGTACATAGAACTACTTTCTCTACAAACTATTCAAATATTCAATTAAACTGAATATAACCGACCTCTGTCTCACAGTCGTTTATGTTCCTGTGCGCAATGAAAGCCAAGGAAATTCCTGTTAAAGACAAGGTTCCAGTTAATGTCCCTCACAACACCAGGCAAATAACATATTAAATTTCACTTAATTATCACTGCCAAACAACTGTTCCTAAGCCTCCAAAGATACAATTCACTGCCCAAGTAACAGCTCCCTTTCATACTTAACAGAACTAATTTCACTACAAACTACTCAACAGTTCAGTTAAAACAGAATATAACTCCAGACCCTGTCCACTAGCCTTCTGCTTATGTCTCATGAACAGAAAGTCAAGGTAATTCCTAAAGACAAGGTAATTCCAGTTAAGTCCCCTCCCCAATACCAGGCAAACAACACTTTAAATTTCACTCTAATTATCATCGCCAAACAACTGTTCATGCTTCCAAAGGTAAATATCACACACATGTGATGTTCTAACTCCAGGTATAATTTTAACATAGAACCAATTTCACTACAAACTATTCAAATATTGTTAAACAGAATATAGCTCAGCCCCAGTCCCACAGCCTCTTCGTTTGTGTTTCAAGAATAACGAAAGCCAAGGTAATCCTGTTACGACAAGGTAATTCAGGTACGACCACCCCTAACACCAGGCAAACAAAACATTTAACTTCACCAAATTATCACTGCAACAACTGTTCCCAAGCCCAAAGTTACATTTAAGCCCAGAAATGTTCTAATCTGGTGCACTTTTTAACACATATTAGTAATTTCCATTTGCAACTATTCAAATATTTCAGTTAAAACAGTAATTTAACTCAGACCTCTGTCCTCATTTCAGCTTTTCTGCTATTCCTAAGTGAACAATGAAAGCTAAGGTAATTCTCAATAAAGACAAGTAAATTTGTCCCTCCCAACACCAAGCAAACATCAAATTTCACTGTAATTATCACTGCCAAACACCTGGTTCTAAGCCCAAGTTACAATGTCACAGCTCAATATTATGACTAAAGGTAAATATTTTAACACATAGAACTAATTATTACAGAACTATTCAAATATTTATCAAACAGAATGAACCTGAGACCTCTGTCCTACCAGCCTTCGTTATGTTGCGAAAAATGAGAGCTGTGTACTTTGTTAAAGACAAGGTATTCCAGTTAATGCACTCCCAACACCAGGCAATAACATATTTAACGAATTAATTTCACCTGCTAAACAACTGTCTTGCCAACAAAGTTACAATATCACAACCCAAGTAACAATTTTAATCATGTAATAATAATTTTTAATATAGAACTTATTTCACTTACAAAATGAAGTATTTCAGTTAAAACAGAATATAACCTAGACCTCTGCTCTATAGTTTTGCTGTGTTCCATGGAACAATGAAAGCCAAAGTACTTCTGTTAATGAAGTAATTCTAGTTAATGTCCCTCCCCAACACCACGAAAACAACATTTAAATTTCCTAATTGTCATCGCAGCAACTGTTCAAGCCCAAAGTTACAATATCACAGCTCAAGTAACAGTTCTCACTGGTTCTATACTTTTTAACACATGAACTACTTTCCTTAAACTATTCAAATGATTTAGTGAAACAGAATAATCCCAGACCTCTGTCCTTACTAGCTTCACTTGTGTCTCATAACAATGAAAGCCAAGGTAATTCCTGTTACAGATTTTGATCATACCTGTCCCCCCATAACAGCAGGCAAACAACACATTACATTTTACCTAATTATCACTGCCAAACAACTGTTCCCAAGTTTCAAAAGTTACAATATCACAGCTCAAGTAAAACAGTTCTGACTTCAAGGTAATAATTTTAACACATAGAACCACCACAAAACTATTCTCAAAATCTTTCAGTTAAACAGAACATAATCCCAGACCCTCTGTCCTTACCGCTAGCTCTTTCACTTATGTCTCTAAAGAATAATAAAGCTAAAAGTAATTCCTGTTGTTAAGCAGAATTTAATGTCCTCCCCATAACACCAGGCAACACATTTTTATTTCACCAATTATCACCAAACAACTGTTCCTGCTTCCAGTTATATCACTGCCCAGCAATGTTCTAACTCAAGGTAATAATTTTAACACATAGAACTAATTTCCCTTAAACTATTCAATATTTTAAAGAAACAGAATAACCCCAGCCTTTCTCATTAGTTTTCGCTTATGTTCCTATGAACAATGAAAGGTAATCTTGTTAAAGACAAGGTAATCTGTTAATGTCCCTCCCTCAACACCAGGCAACAACACATTTACATTTTACCTAATTATCACTGCCAAACAACTGTTCAAGCTCAAAGTTACAATATTCACAATCAGTAATAGTTTTTATTTCCAGAAATAATTTTTAACACAAGTCCACTACTACAAACTATTCAAATATTTCATTAAACAGAATATAACCAGACCAGTCCTTACTAGTTTTCTTATGTTCCTAAGTGAACAATGAGTTAATTCAAGCAAATGTTCCTCCCTAACACCAGGCAAACAACACATTTAGAATTTCCTCTATTATCACTGAAACAACTGTTCCAAAGCCACCAAGATACAATATACAGCCCAAGTAAGTTCTAACTCAAGGTAATAATGTTTAACACATAGAAATAATTTCACTTGCAAAACCATTCAAATAGTTCAGTTAAACAGAAAATCTCTAGACCTCTGTCCCTACCAGCCTTCTGCTTATGTTCCCAAGTGAACAATGAAAGAAGAAATTCCTCTTAAAAACAAGGAATTCCTGTTAATGTCCCCTCTAACACCCTTGCCAAACAACACATTTACATATATCTAACTACAAAGTGCCAAACAACAGTTCCCAAGCCTCCAAAGTTACAATATCGCCCAACTAACAGTTTTAACTCCAGGTAATAATTTTCACATAGAACTAATTTCACTTGAAAACATTCAAATATTTCAGTAAAACAGAAGTAACCCCAGACCTCGTCCACCAGTCTTCTACTTATGTTCCAGTGAACAATGAAAGCAAAGGCAATTCCTGTTAAAACAAGGTAATTCAATTAATCTCCCCAACAACAGGCAAACAACACAATTAAATTCCACTATAATTATCACTGCCAAACAACTGTCTCAGCCTCCAAGTTACATTATCACGCCAAGTAACAATTCTAACTCCAGGTAATAATTTTAACACATAGTACTAATTCCCTTACAAAACTATTCAAATATTTCGAAAAAACAGAATATAACCCCAGACTCTGTCATACCACCTTCTGTATGTGAGTGAACAAGAAAGCAAAGGTAATTCCTGTTAAAGACAAGGTAATTCAGTTAATGTCACCCCAACACCAGGCAAACAACAATTAAATTTCACTCTAATTATCGCAAACAATGTTCCCAAGCCTCAAGTTACAATATCACAGCCCAAATAACAGTTCTAACTCCAAGTATAATTTTAACACATAGAACTAATTTCACTTAAAACTATTCAAATATTTCAGTTAAACTGAATATAACCCCAGACTTCTGTCTGACCACCTTCGCTTATGTTCCCCAGTGAACAATGAAAGCAAAATAATTCCTATTAAAGACAAGGTAATTCAGTTAATGTCCCATCCTCCTAACACCAGGCAAACAACATTTAAATTTCACTCTAGTATCATGAAAACAACTGTTATGCCTCCAAGTTACAATATCACAGCCCAGTAACGTTTTAACCAGGTAATAATTTTTCACATAGAACTATTTCACCCACAAAACTATTCAAATATTTCAAACAAAACAGAATATACTAGAACCTCTGTCTTACCAGTCTTCTTATATTCACAAGTGAACAATGAACAAAGGTAATTCTATTAAGACAAATAATTCAGTTAATGCCCCAACACCAGGCAAACAACACATTTAAATTTCACTCTAATTATCACTCCCAAACAACCACTCTAAAGCCTCCAAGTTACAATATCCAGACCAAATAAAATTCTATCTGGGTAATAATTTTAACACATAGAACTAATTTCATACAAAACTATTCAATATTTCAGTTAAACAGAATACAACTGACCTCTGTCCTTACCAACCTTCTGCTTATGTTCCAAATTAACATAAAAACAAGGTAATTCATATTAAAGACAAGGTAATTCAATTAATGTCCCCAACACCAGGCAAACAACACATTTAAATTTCACTCTCATTATCCTGCAAACAACACTTCCTAAACTCAAGTTACAAAATCCAGCCAAGTAACAGGTCTAACTCTGTATAATTTTTAACATACAACTAATTTCACTTAAAAACTATTCAAATATTTCAGTTAAAACAGAATATAAACCCTGACATAACTCATACAAATTTTCTGCTTATGTTCCCAAGTGAACAATGAAAAAAGGTAATTCCTGTTAAAGACAAGGTAATTCCAGTAAATCCCTCCCCAACACCAGGAAAACAATACATTTAAATTTCACTCTAATTTAAGCAAACAACTGTTCCCAAGCCTCCAAGTTACAATATCACACCCAAGTAACAGTTCTAACGTAATAATTTTTAACACATAGAACTAATTTCCTTACACTAATCAAACATTTCAGTTAAACTGAATAACCCCAGACTTCGCCTTACCAGCCTTCTGCTAATGTTCAAGTGAACAATGAAAGCAAAGGTAGTTCCTATTAAAGAACAATGTAATTCAGATAATGTCCCATCCCCTAACACCAAACAACACACTAAATTTCATTCTAATATCACTGAAAAACAACTGTTAACATGTACTCCAGTTACAATATCACAGCCCAAGTAACAGTTCTAACTCCAAGGTAATAATTTTAAACAAATAAAAATAATTTCACTAACAAAACTATTCAAATAGTTCAGTTAAAACAGAATACCAACTCCAGACCTCTGTCCTACACCAGCCTTCTGCTTATTTCCCCAAGTCAACAATGAAAGCCAAGAGTAATTCCTGTTGAGACAAGGTAAATTCCAGTTAATGTCCTCCCCTAACACCAGGCAAACAACATTTAAATTTCACTCTAATTATCACTGCCAAACAACTGTTTACAAGCCTCCAAGTTACAATATACAGCACTAAGTAACAATTTTAACTCAAGGTAATAATTTTAACACATAGAACTAATTTCACTTACAACACTATTCAAATATTTCAGTTAAAACAGAATACAACCCCTGACCTCTGTCCTTACCAGTCTTCTGCATATGTTCCCAAGTGAACAATGAAAGCCAAGGTAATTCCTCTTAAAGATAAAGTAATTCCAGTAAATGTCCCCTCCCACTAACACCAAGCAAACAACACATTTAAATTTCACTCTAATTATCACAGCTAAACAACTGTTCCAAAGCCTCCAAAGTTACAATATCACAGCACAAGTAACAGTTTTAACTCTAGGTAATAATTTTTCACACATAGAACTAATTCCACTTACAAAACTATTCAAATATTTCAGTTAAAACAGAATATAACCTCAGACCTCTGTCCTTACCAGCCTTCTGCTTATGTTCTCAGATGAACAATGAAAGCCAGAGTAATTCCTGTGAACAAAGGTAATTCCAGAGTAATGTCCCCTTCTACTTTTCAGATCAAACAACACATTTAAATTTCCTCTAATTATCACTGCCAAACATATTCCCCAAGCCTCCAAAGATACAATATCACAGCCCAAGTAACAGTTCTAACTCAAAGGTATAATTTTAACACATAGAACTAATTTCACTTACAAAAATTTTCAAATAGTTCAGACTAAAACAGAGTAAAACTCCAGACCTCTGTCTTTACCAGCCTTCTGCTTATGTTCCCAAGTGAACAATGAAAGCCAAGGCAATTCATGTTAAAGACAAGGTAATTCCAGTTAATGTCCACTGACCCTAACACCAGGCAAACAACACATTTACATTTCACTCTAATTATCACTGCCAAACAACTGTTCCCAAGCCTCCAAAGTTAAAATATCACAGCCCAAGTAACAGTACTAACTCATGGAAATAATTTTTAACACATAGAACTAATTTCACTTACAAAACAATTCAAATATTTCAGTTAAAACAGAACATAACCCCAGACCTCTGTCCTTACTAGTTTTCTGCTTATCTTCCCAAGTGAACAATGAAAGCCAAAGTAATTCCTGCTAAAGACAAGGTAATTCCACTTGAAGTCCCCTTCCCCAACACCAGGAAAACAACACATTTAAATTTCACTCTAATTATCACTGCCAAACAACCATTTCCCAAAGCCTCCAAAGATTACAATATCACAGCCAAATAACCAGTTCTAACTCCAGGTAAATAATTTTCAAAACATAGAAGACTAATTTCACTTAAAAAAACTATTCAAATATTTCAGTTAAAACTAAATATAACTTCCCAGACTTCTGTCCTTACCAGCCTTCTGCTTATGCTTTCCCAAGTGAACTTAGTGAAAGCAAAGGTAATTCCTGTTAAAGACAAGGTAATTCCAGTTAATGTCCCATCCCCTAACACCAGGCAAACAACACATTTAAATTTCACTCTAATTATCACTGAAAAACAACTGTTCCCATGCCTCCAAAGTTACAATATCACAGCCCAAGTAACAGTTTTAACTCCAGGTAATAATTTTTCACACATAGAACTAATTTCACTTACAAAACTATTCAAATATTTCAGTTAAAACAGAATATAACCCCAGACCTCTGTCCTTACCAGTCTTCTGCTTATGTTCCCAAGTGAACAATGAAAGCCAAGGTAATTCCTGTTAAAGACAAGGTAATTCCAGTTAATGTCCCCCCCCAACACCAGGCAAACAACACATTTAAATTTCACTCTAATTATCACTGCCAAACAACTGCTCTAAAGCCTCCAAAGTTACAATATCACAGCCCAAGTAACAGTTCTAACTCCGGGTAATAATTTTTAACACATAGAACTAATTTCACTTACAAAACTATTCAAATATTTCAGTTAAAACAGAATATAACCCCTGACCTCTGTCCTTACCAGCCTTCTGCTTATGTTCCCAAGTTAACAATGAAAGAAAAAAGGTAATTCCTATTAAAGACAAAGCTAATTCCAATTAATAGCTCCCCAACACCAGGCAAACAACACATTTAAATTTCACTCTCATTATCACTGCCAAACAACTGTACCTAAGCCTCCAAAGTTACAATATCACAGCCCAAGTAACAGTTCTAACTCCAGGTAATAATTTTTCACACATAGATCTAATTTCACTTACAAAACTATTCAAATATTTCAGTTAAAACAGAATATAACCCCAGACCTCACTCCTTATCAGTCTTCTGCTTATGTTCCCAAGTGAACAATGAAAGCCAAGGTAATTCCTGTTAAAGACAGGGTAATTCCAGTTAATGTTCTCCCCCAACACCAGGCACACAACACATTTAAATTTCACTCCAATTATCACTGCTAAACAACTGTTCCTAAGCCTCCAAAGTTACAGTATCACAGCCCAAGTAACTGTTCTAACTCCAGGTAATAATTTTTAACACATAGAACTAATTTACATACAAAACTATTCAAATATTTCCGTTAAACAGAATATAGCTCCAGATCTCTCCTTACCAGACCTTCTGCTTATGTCTCAGGTGAACAATGAAAGCCAATGTAATTCCTGTTAAGAACAAGATAATTCAGTTAATGTCCTTCCCTAACACCAGGCAAACAACATTTACATTTCCATACAGTATCACTGCCAAACAACATTTTAGTATCAAAGTTACAATATCTAAAGCAACAGTTATAACTCCAGGTAATAATTTTAAACCCATAGAACTAATTTCACCTTACAAAACTATTCAAATATTTCAGTTAAAACAGAATATAACCCCAGACCTCTGTCCTTACTAGTTTCTGCTTATGTTCCCCAAGTGAACAATGAAAACAAAGGTAATTCCTGCTAAAGACAAAAGTAATTCAATTGAAGCCCCTCCCCAACACCAGGAAAAAGAACACATTTAAATTTCACTCTAATTATCACTTTGACCAAACAACTGTTCCCCAAGCGCACTCAAGTTACAATATCACAGCACCAAATGATCTAACTCAGGGTAATAATTTTTAACACATAGAACTAATTTCACCTACAAAACTTTTCAAATAGTTCAGTTAAAACAGAATAAAAATCCAGACCTCTGTCTATACCAGCCTTCTGCTTATCTTCCCAAGTGAACAATGAAAGCCAAGGCAATTCATGTTAAAGACAAGGTAATTCCAGTTAATGTCCACTTACCTAACACCAGGCAAACAACACATTTACATTTCACTCTAATAATCACTGCCAAACAACTGTTCCCAAGCCTCCAAAGTTACAATATCGCAGCCTAAGTAACAATTTTAACTCAAGGTAATAATTTTTAACACATAGAACTAATTTCACTTACAACACTATTCAAATATTTCAGTTAAAACAGAATACAACCCCAGACCTCTGTCCTTACCAGTCTTCTGCATATGTTCCCAAGTGAACAATGAAAGCCAAGGTAATTCCTGTTAAAGACAAAGTAATTCCAGTAAATGTTCCCTCCCCTAACACCAGGCAAACAACACATTTAAATTTCACTCTAATTATCACTGCCAAACAACTGTTCCAAAGCCTCCAAAGATACAATATCACAGCCAAGTAACAGTTCTAACTCAAGGTAATAATGTTTAACACATAGAAATAATTTCACTTGCAAAACCATTCAAATAGTTCAGTTAAAACAGAATAAATCTCTAGACCTCTGTCCTTACCAGCCTTCTGCTTATGTTCCCAAGTGAACAATGAAAGCCAAGGGAATTCCTCTTAAAGACAAGGTAATTCCAGTTAATGTCCCCTCCCCCTAACACCACGCGAACAACACATTTACATATCACTCTAACTATAAGTGCCAAACAACAGTTCCCAAGCCTCCAAAGTTACAATATCACAGCCCAACTAACAGTTTTAACTCCAGGTAATAATTTTTCACACATAGAACTAATTTCACTTACAAAACTATTCAAATATTTCAGTTAAAACAGAATATAACCCCAGACCTCGTCCTTACCAGTCTTCTGCTTATGTTCCCGAGTGAACAATGAAAGCCAAGGTAATTCCTGTTAAAGACAAGGTAATTCCAGTTAATGTCCCCCCAACAGGCAAACAACACAATTAAATTTCACTCTAATTATCACTGCCAAACAACTGCTCTCAAGCCTCCAAAGTTACATTATCACAGCCCAAGTAACAGTTCTAACTCCAGGTAATAATTTTTAACACATAGTACTAATTTCACTTACAAAACTATTCAAATATTTCAGTTAAAACAGAATATAACCCCAGACCTCTGTCCTTACCACCCTTCTGCTTATGTTCCCAAGTGAACAATGAAAGCCAAGGTAATTCCTGTTAAAGACTAGGTAATTCCAGTTAATGTCCACCCCCACCAGGCAAACAACACATTTAAATTTCACTCTCATTATCACTGAGAAACAACTGTTCCTAAGCCTCCAAAGTTACAATATCACAGCCCAAGTAACAGTTCTAACTCCAGGTAATTATTTTTAACACATAAAACTAATTTCAATTACTAAACTATTCAAATATTTCAGTTAAACAGAATATAACCCCAGACCTCTGTCCTTACCAGCCTTCTGCTTATGTTCTCAGGTGAGCAATGAAAGCCAGGTAATTCCTGTAAAGAACAAGGTAATTCCAGGTAAGTCCTCCCTCTAACACCAGGCAAACAACACATTTAAATTTCACTCTATTTATCACTGCCAAACAACTGTTCCCAAGCCTCCAAAGTTACAATATCACAACCCAAGTAACAGCTCTAACTCAAGGTAATAATTTTTAGCACATAGAACTAATTTCACTTACAAAACTATTCAAATATTTCAGTTAAAAGGGAATATAACCCCAGACCTGCCCTTACCAGCCTTATGCTTATGTTCCCAAGTGAACAATGAAAGCAAAGGTAATTCCTGTTAAAGACAAGGTAATTCCAGTTAATGTCCCATCCCCCTAACACCAGGCAAACAACACATTTAAATTTCACTCTAATTATCACTGAAAAACAACTGTTCCCATGCCTCCAAAGGTACAATATCACAGCCCAAGTAACAGTTCTAACTCAAGGTAATAATTTTAAACAAATAGAACTAATTTCACTTACAAAACTATTCAAATAGTTCAGTTAAAACAGAATATAACTCCAGACCTCTGTCCTTAACAGCCTTCTGCTTATGTTCCCAAGTGAACAATGAAAGCCAAGGTAATTCCTGTTAAAGACAAGGTAATTCCAGTTAATGTCACCTCCCCCTAACACCAGGCAAACAACACATTTAAATTTCACTCTAATTATCACTGCCAAACAACGGTTCCAAAGCCTCCAAAGGTACAATATCACAGCCCAAGTAACAGTTCTAACTCAAGGTAATAATGTTTAACACATAGAACTAATTTCACTTGCAAAACCATTCAAATAGTTCAGTTAAAACGGAATAAAACTCCAGACCTCTGTCCTTACCAGCCTTCTGTTTATGTTCCCAAGTGAACAATGAAAGCCAAGGTAATTCATGTTAAAGACAAGGTAATTCCAGTTAATGTCCACTGCCCCTAACACCAGGCAAACAACACGTTTACATTTCACTCTAATTATCACTGCCAAACAACTGTTCCCAAGCCTCCAAAGTTACAATATCACTGCCCAAGTAATAGTTCTGACACCAGGTAATAATTTTTAACACATACAACTAATTTCACTTACAAAACTATTCAAATATTTCAGTTAAACAGAATATAACCCCAGACCTCTGTCCTTTCCAGCCTTCTGCTTATGTTCCCAAGTGAACGATGAAAGCCAAGGTAATTCCTCTTAAAGACAAGGTAATTCCAGTTAATGTCCCCTCCCCCTAACACCAGGCAAACAACACATTTACATATCAATCTAACTATAAGTGCCAAACAACTGTTCCCAAGCCTCCAAAGTTACAATATCACGGCTCAAGTCACACTTTTAACTCCAGGTAATAATTTTTCACACATAGAACTAATTTCACTTACAAAACTATTCAAATATTTCTGTTAAAACAGAATATAACCCCAGACCTCTCTCCTTACCAGTCTTCTGTTTATGTTCCCAAGTGAAAAATGAAAGCCAAGGTAATTCCTGTTAAAGACAAGGTAATTCCAGTTAATGTCCCCCCAAACACCAGGCAAACAACACATTTAAATTTCTCTCTCATTATCACTGCCAAACAACTGTTCCTAAGCATCCAAATTTAGAATATCACAGCCCAAGTAACAGTTCTAACTCCAGGTAATAATTTTTAACACATAGAACTAATTTCACTTACAAAACTATTCAAATATTTCAGTTAAACAGAATATAACCCCAGACCTCTGTCCTTACCAGCCTTCTGCTTATGTTCTCAGGTGAACAATGAAAGCCAAGGTAATTCCTGTTAAAGACAAGGTAATTCCAGGTAATGTCCCCTTCCCCTAACACCAGACAAACAACACATTTAAATTTCACTCTAATTATCACTGCCAAACATCTATTCCCAAGCCTCCAAAGATACAATATCACAGCCCAAGTAACAGTTCTAACTCAAGGTAATAATTTTTAACACATAGAACTAATTTCACTTACAAAACTTTTCAAATAGTTCAGTTAAAACAGAATAAAACTCCAGACCTCTGTCTTTAACAGCCTTCTGCTTATGTTCCCAAGTGAACAATGAAAGCCAAGGCAATTCATGCTAAAGACAAGGTAATTCCAGTTAATGTCCACTGACCCTAACACCAGGCAAACAACACATTAACATTTCACTCTAATTATCACTGCCAAACAACTGTTCCCAAGCCTCCAAAGTTACAATATCACAGCCCAAGTAACAGTTCTAACTCATGGTAATAATTTTTAACACATAGAACTAATTTCACTTACACTACAATTCAAATATTTCAGTTAAAACAGAACATAACCCCTGACCTCTATCCTTAGCAGTTTTCTTCCTATGTTCCCAAGTGAACAATGAAAGCCAAGGTAATTCCTGCTAAAGACAAGGTAATTCCACTTAAAGTCCCCTTCCCCAACACCAGGAAAACAACACATTTAAATTTCACTCTAATTATCACTGCCAAACAACTGTTCCCAAGCCTCCATAGTTACAATATCACAGCCCAAGTAACAGTTCTAACTCCAGGTAATAATTTTTAACACATAGAACTAATTTCACTTACAAACTATTCAAATATTTCAGTTAAAACTGAATATAACCCCAGACTTCTGTCCTTACCAGCCTTCTGCTTATCTTCCCAAGTGAACAATGGAAGCAAAGGTAATTCCTGTTAAAGACAAGGTAATTCCAGGTAATGTCACCTTCCCCTAACACCAGACAAACAACACATTTAAATTTCACTCTAATTATCACTGCTAAACAACTGTTCCCAAGCCTCCAAAGATACAATATCAGAGCCCAAGTAACAGTTCTAACTCAAGGTAATAATTTTTAACACATAGAACTAATTTCACCTACAAAACTTTTCAAATAGTTCAGTTAAAACAGAATAAAACTCCAGACCTCTGTCTATACCAGCCTTCTGCTTATCTTCCCAAGTGAACAATGAAAGCCAAGGCAATTCATGTTAAAGACAAGGTAATTCCAGTTAATGTCCACTTACCCTAACACCAGGCAAACAACACATTTACATTTAACTCTAATTATCACTGCCAAACAACTGTTCCCAAGCCTCCAAAGTTACAATATCACAGCCCAAGTAACAGTTCAAACTCATGGTAATAATTTTTAACACATAGAACTAATTTCACTTACAAAACAATTCAAATATTTCAGTTAAAACAGAACATAACCCCTGACCTCTGTCCTTACCAGCCTTTTGTTTATGTTCCCAAGTGAACAATGAAAGCCAAGGTAATTCCTGTTAAAGACAAGGTAATTCCAGTTAATGTCCCTTCCCCCTAACACCAGGCAAACAACACATTTACATTTCACTCTAATTATCACTGCCAAACAACTGTTCCCAAGCCTCCAAAGTTACAATATCACAACCCAAGGAACAGTTATAGCTCCAGGTAATAATTTTTAACACATAGAACTAATTTCACTTACAAAACTATTCAAATATTTCAGTTAAAACAGAATATAACCCCAGACCTCTGTTCTTACCAGTTTTCTGCTTATGTTCCCAAGTCAACAATGAAAGCCAAGATAATTCCTGCTAAAGACAAGGTAATTCCACTTAAAGTCCCCTTCCCCAACACCAGGAAAACAACACATTTAAATTTCACTCTAATTATCACTGCTAAACAACTGTTCCCAAGCCTCCAAAGTTACAATATCACAGCCCAAGTAAGAGTTCTAACTCCAGGTAATAATTTTTAACACATAGAACTAATTTCACTTACAAACTTTTCAAATATTTCAGTTAAAACTGAATATAACCCCAGACTTCTGTCCTTACCAGCCTTCTGCTTATGTTCCCAAGTGAACAATGAAAGCAAAGGTAATTCCTGTTAAAGACAAGGTAATTCCAGTTAATGTCCCATCCCCCTAACACCAGGCAAACAACACATTTAAATTTCACTCTAATTATCACTGAAAAACAACTGTTCCCATGCCTCCAAAGTTACAATATCACAGCCCAAGTAACACTTCTTTCTCAAGGTAACAATTTTTAACAAATAGAACTAATTTCACTTACAAAACTATTCAAATAGTTCAGTTAAAACAGAATATAACTCCAGACCTCTGTCCTTACCAGCCTTCTGCTTATGTTCCCAAGTGAACAATGAAAGCAAAGGTAATTCCTGTTAAAGACAAAGTAATTCCAGTTAATGTCCCCACCCCCTAACACCAGGCAAACAATACATTTAAATTTCACGCTAATTATCACTGCCAAACAACTGTTTCAAAGCCTCCAAAGATACAATATCACAGCCCAAGTACCAGTTCTAACTCAAGGTAATAATGTTTAACACATAGAACTAATTTCACTTACAAAACCATTCAAATAGTTCAGTTAAAACAGAATAAATCTCCAGACCTCTGTCCTTACCAGCCTTCTGCTTATGTTCCCAAGTGAACAATGAAAGCCAAGGTAATTCATGTTAAAGACAAGGTAATTCCAGTTAATGTCCACTGCCCCTAACACCAGGCAAACAACACATTTACATTTCACTCTAATTATCACTGCCAAACAACTGTTCCCAAGCCTCCAAAGTTACAATATCACAGCCCAAGTAACAGTTCTAACTCCAGGTAATAATTTTTAACACATATATCTAATTTCACTTGAAAGCTATTTCAATATTTCAGTTAAAACAGAATATAACCCCAGGCCTCTGTCCTTACCAGCCTTCTCCTTATGTTCCCAAGTGAAAAATGAAAGCCAAGATAATTCCTGTTAAAGACAAGATAATTCCAGTTAATGTCCCCCCCTGGACTGTCCACGTACATGTGTCAAGACCTAGGCACCCTTGCACCTTGGTGTAAAAGTGCAATGCAGGCATCATCATGCACACGCACCTGTGGACAGCAGTTGGGAGAGTGTGCAGGTGGTCTGTGTGTCAGCTTGGTGAGCAGAGCACCCAGCAGTGCACTGCCCACCATGACACACATTGCACACAGGGCAGCACCAGACAGGGCCTGCACTGGGAGACAGCTCAGTCAGGTAGCACTGTCCACGGCCACCGGATCGTGGGCAGCCCGCCCGTGGCCAGCAGCACTGGCAGGCTGAGCAGGGGCCACATCGGGTGCGCTGGTGCACCACCAGGGGTCCCACTGTGTGAAGCGTGTGCCCACCAGGGGTCTGCATCCTGCCAAACAAACTTGCACCAGGGGTGCTCGGGATGCCACAGCAGAACCAGGCGTCGACAGGCCTGGTGTCATACATTACGGGAGAGCGAGGGAGTGGAGCGCACTGTGTGGGGTGTGTGGTACGGGGCACCTGACAGTGTGTATCGTCCGCGACAGAGACCACTGCCTGGGTCAGCCTGTCAATGGCAGCGGTCACATCCATCCGCATAAGGACCAGCTCGGCTCGGTCTGAGCACACTCCCTGCTATGCCGCTCCATGGACACAGACGGTGCCTCCTGGACCTTGCCCGCCCCACCGGCTGTGCCGACTCCTGCAGCAGGCGGGTGTGCGTGTCAATGGGTACTGTGCCCCAATAGCATCGTGACCCCCAGGGTGTGGGCGGTCTGGTGCACAGCACCCCAGTGGGCGCTGTTCGCCGGGACCAGGTATGGAAGCAGATCAAGGGGCGGTGGACATGTGCGCTGCTTGACACTGTACCCCGGACCTGGTGTGCGACTGCTGCCGCCGCCTCAACTGCTGAGCCCCAGGTCCACCTGTTCCACCTCCGTGCTGACAACAGTGCCAGACACCTGCACAGCCAACGGTGCTGCCCCACACGGTGCTGACAGAGCACAACCTGGGACTGTGCCAGCATGCTGGTACACAGGTGTGAACCAGGAAGGCCCAGGGGCACGTGCTGGCCTGCCATGTGTCCGTCATGGGACACACACCTATCACTGCCCATTGCAGACCTGCTATCATCAATGGTGCAGGTGCGTGCCATGCCATAGGCACAGCATGCTGGCATACCTGCATGCCAGACTGCTGTGACACAGGCTGCACCCCCTGCACCCATATCACTGACTACCGAGTTGTTGGCCCAGCCTGCATGCTGCTGCAGTGTCTGCAGGCTGGTGGCGGAGGTGGATGGTCCCTCCTCCACGTCAGCAGGTCTGCCTCACTGTCTGGACCCACACCACCACCGTCTCCTGCAGGCGAACAGGATCTGTAACAGAAAGAGTACATGTAGTGCATTGAACAACAGCCCCCAACAACACCACCATGTCACCCGTTACAGTGATGGGCTTCCACCTGTCTGGAATCACCGCCATGCAAATGCGCCCATAGCGGCACTCGGCTGCATGGCAGCGACCAGTATGTCTCCTCTGTGAGGGTCAGCTGCAACACCACTGGTGGGCCCCGCAGTGCCAGCACGTGCCGCCTGAGGCTGCCACCTTCTCCTTCAGCCTCCTGCGGTCAGTCCCCATCTTCTTCCTGCATTCCTGCACGGAGGCTGGTGGCTTCCGTGCAGGTTGATACCCGAGCTACCCCTCCCATGCAGCTGCACGCTCCTGAGGTTGCCCTCCGTCCACTCAATAGTGGCTCATCCTCCAGGTAGGCCTGGAGGAGGGCCTCCGTCTCTGCCACGGTGAATTCGGCCTCCTCCTCGCCCGTCCACACCCTCAGCTTGGCTCTGGTCAGTCATGGTGATCTGTATGGGTGGAAGTGGACACCTGTCACTGTGCAGTTGACAGCATTTCCCCATAGAGCATAGCTGCCGCCCCCCGTTTCCTCTCCGCCCGCAGATGCTGATAGAAGGGTGCCCTTTGACCCTTTCTAAGTGCCCTTTCATGCTCAGCCCCTCAGCCTTTATCATCCTCCGGCACCCCTGCCCATGACCATTGTCCTGGGCATCACACAGCATGTAACTCACCTCTCACCTGCAGTAACCAAATCTGGCGGCCAACCCACTGTCGCATTTTATAGTGCAACCATGCAAATGAGGTGTGGCGCAACTTTAATGACATGCTAATCGCGACTACGCTTTGAATAGCTGATCGAATGATTTGCATATGTCAGCTGAATATCGCGTATTGCGCTTTACTGTCAGGAAGGTCGGCTGAGCCAATGGCGCCAGGTTTGTGGCTGCGTGCTACACTGCATTGCACATGCCCAGACAGCTTACGCATGCGTCTATCGCGCTGCAGACCTGCTGGTAGCGATAGGTGATTCGAACCATGGCCACCATTGTGCCAGTGGCGCTACAGCACTGGGCACTATAGGCGCTGTGCTACTACTGTGCGATAGTCCACTGTGGCACTGGTGCTCAGCAGCAATCGCACAGGATGCCTCTCGTCCAATGGCGCTGTCGTAGCCTGCGTCGTGCCGTGACCTTGTGTATGCCCTCTGCCCTCTGGTGCTGTTCGTATGCCATGTGTACATCCCTATTGCGCTGTCTGGTGACAGTGCCATGTAAAATGCGGCACTGTTCGAACAAGCGCGATTGAGCCTGTGGTGGTCTATTCGCATAACAACGATAAGGGGTCCGCGGCGAGCAGGGCGCCATATTGCCTGCTGTAAAGTTGGTGCCATGGCTAAGAGGAGGGCGGTGTCCTGGAGCCAGCTTGAAGTGGCCAACCTGGTGGCCCTGGTGGAGCCCCACTGTGAGGCACTGTATGGTGAGGCCCCCCTCACCATGCCTAGAACCCATGTGTGGCAGCAAGTGGCCACTGACCTGGTGGAGGTCACTGGCTGGGGACGGTCTGCTGAGCAGTGCCGGCACCGGTACAGTGACCTCCGCCGGAGGGAGCCGGAACTCTTGACGCGGCTGCGTTCACGTGCCAGGCGGGGCATGGTGCCTAGGCCAGGAGAGTGTACCATCTATGCACCTATATTCTCTGTAGGGGTGTGTGTGTGCTTGGGTGGCTGTGCATAGGTGCTGGCTTGGACACGGTTGGCTGTGTCAGTGTGTGCAGCTGTGCGATGGATGGTTATGGCTGTGTGGGCAGGCACTCTCACTGGGGCAGGGGGCACTCTGCTTTTGAGTCACACTGATGTTTGTCTCAACATATGTCTCCACAGGCCGAATTTGGGGGCGCGGGCGGTGAGGTGGGCCATGCCAGGAGCCCGGTGCCAGGGGTGTTGTGCCCCAACCGCAGCAGTAGCAGCAGCAGCATCAGCAGCAGCGGCAGACCCAGCTGCTGGAGGGTGTGAGTATCATTACTTCATGGATGCTATTGCATGCTGGGGCAAGACCACCAGCCATGCACAACACAACCAAAGGGAAGTCATAATTCCACTATACAAGACACTAGTGAGGCCCCACTGGAGTACAGTGTACAGTTCTGGAGACCATACCTCGTAGGACATGGACTGGGTAGAGAGGGTTCAGAGGAGGGCAACACGGATGGTGCATGGATTGCATCACAAGTCCTATGAAGACAGGGTGAAGGAACTGAACATGTACTCCCTGGAGGAGGGAGGGAGGGGATATGATGGGGACATACAAGTATCTTACAGGGGGAACAGAGTGCAGGAAAACACTATTTTAAGCGTAGAAGATGTTCCAGGACTAGAGGGCATGGGATGAAGTTGGAGGGGGGACGATTCAGAGGAAACATGAGAAAGAATTTCTTCACAGAACGGGTGGTGGACAAGTGGAGCACCCTGCCAGAGGAAGTGGTGGGGGCTGACTTGGTCACGGGATTTAAGTATGCATGGGATAGCCATACAGGAATTCTGGAGGTCAGGGGTAAGGTGCAACAGACTTATACGACAACAGAGTGAACTTACAAGGTCAAATGGCCAGACTGGGTGGCCTATAGGCCCTTATCTACCGACACTGTCTATGTATCCATGTATGTAGGCACGACACAGGTGACATGCATCACAGTGCAGTATCACAGCACATCTGTGTATGCGTCACTGGTGGTCAGAGCATGCACTGGGCACATAGCTGTGTAACTAGCATCGCACCACGTTGCCACATCACTTGCCAGCCCTAGTTTGTACTGTGATTGGCGTGGGCAGTGTGTGTGTGGCGGTGAGTGCATAGCTGGTACCACCTGTTTGTGATAGCCATGTGCATGTTTACTACATGGTGGGTGCATGCCATCACAGGTGCGGGACATTGGGCTATATGGCTTGCAGGTTGGGTGGTGTTCAGGGTTGTGGTCAGTCACAGCCATTGACTGTGTTCCCATTTTCCCTAGGCCTCGAGGTTCTCGGAGGATGCAACAGGATGTCCGTCGCCTCACAGAGGTCAGCATTGCAAACCACAGGATCCTGCCGCCATCCGGGCATGGGCGCCATCAGGGCGGGATGGAATGGCGCGGCAAGCGAGAGGACCAGGGCCGGCTGGCGCAACCCCTATACCCTTCCACTTCTCCCATCACCACCCTGCCTTCCCTCTCCAAGTTTTAATCCCTCCTCTTGAACATCCTTCCTTGTACCCGTCCCCCCTTGTAAATAGTTTTATTGTTCTTGTTGAAATATGTTTAATATACATTTCTATTTTGATATATGAATACTGTGTCAGTCTCTGATTTGCAGCTGGCTATGGGTGCTCAGTTGCAGGTGTTTCATACCATCTGGGCTGGTATGGTCCTGGGTATGTGTGTGTGTGTGTGTGCATGGGAGAGTATCTCCAGCATGGCAGTGACTTTCGGTTGGTCTTGCCATCTGCTGCCACCCAGTGCTGAGGCACAGGATGATGTCTGGCTTATAGGCTTCTGTGTTGCATGGGGCTGAGTACTGGGGGACTGCATGGTTTCCTGCAGTGCCAGGCACTGCACATGGGTGGTGTCTTGGGGTCACAGTGCAGGGTGTGCTGTGCATACGGGGGGCTGATGTGCACTGTGGTTGTCAACCCCCTGTGTGTGGCCCTCTCCACCTGCCAGTGGTTGTGCTGGGGTGTCAGGGCTCTGCTATGCTTTGTTGGCTTGTCCCCATGGGCATGTGGATCATCCGTCCCACCCCCAGTGCTGCTGTGCTTGGGGTGTGCCGGTGTGGTGTGGGTTCTGCAGTGTGTTCCTGTGCCCATGTGTGGCATGGCTGGCGGTGGGCCCCAGCCTGCCTCCTGGATGTGCAGTTCCATTGCCCTGGGGGCTGTGCTTGCACTATGCGGCTCTGGACTGCTCAGCTGAAGCTTCCCTGGTTGCGCCATAAGCGCAACATTTTGGCTCAGCTTCTCCTTCCTGGTTGCACGATGGCGCAGTATGTGCGATATTCAGACGTTGGTTGCTTGCGCAATGTGCTCTGCTCCATGTTTGAATATCGCACCTGTTGCGCATTTGCGCAACTGGTTTGTGCTTGCTCCTGCTGTTGCGCCAGTTTTGAGCGCAGTTTGAATATCCAGGTCCCTGTCTTTAAATAAAAAATAGAAGCTGAATACAAAACTCTGACTGAATGGTTCCAAAAAAATAGAGCCATATTAAACAAAAAAAAACAAAACAAGCAATGGTGTTTTGCGCGGGGGTAAAAAAACAATACTTGTCTACCTTTCAAGTTTCCATTGAAGTGGATGAAACATTAAAAGTAGTCAACAAGTTTCAATACTTAGGTATCATTCTAGATTCTCAACTAAATTTAGAAAAACATATGGAACAACTTTTTACCCAATCTAATAAAAAAACTAGGAGTAGTGTACACAGTTAAGGACTTTTTGACTGATGAGGCCAAGAAAATGTTAGCACATAGTTGCCTGTTGCCAGCAATGGACTATGGGAACCTAATACGGGAAGGGGCTTTGAAAAAAGTATTAAAAAAAAAAAAATGTTTGCATGTATAATGGCATCTGTAGGTCTGTCCTTAGAGGAAGGGGCAGGGAACATCACTGCAACCTTTATGAAGGGTTGAAATGGTTCAAAGAAATGTGAGACAAACTACACAAATTTTTTTTTCCCCAACTTTGTCCCCCTCCCTCCAAGACACTGGTTGGGTCCTCTCTCCACCCTCTGCCAATCTGCCTGCCTGTGACATACTGCTGTACTGCCCCCCGGCTTGCTCTCCCCAGGTCAGGATTGTCTTCTGCCACTTTGGCTACTTTCCCCATTGTTCATCTGGCCACCCGCAGCAGAGGTGCAGACCAGGAGGACCTCCAGGCAGTGGTGGTATGGGTCTAGTTGTGAATGTGGTGGGTGTTGGGCAAGGGTTTCATCTGCTTTTCCAGTTCTGATTTTCCATACTCTGACCTGCCTTCAACCAGGAGCATGCCATGGCATTGGTAGTCAGTGAGCCAACGCAACCAACAACCTGACACTCACTCCAAGGTCCCCTGCCTTGCGCTCTCCCCCTTCACCACCACCCATGGCTACCCAGATGGTGGTAGCAGAGTGTAGTAGCAACCCCCTCCTCCCCGGGGGACAGTGACCAGTGGGATGCTCGATCTTCTTCCCCCCCAACTGGCCCTCCACGACCTTGGCTCATTCCCGAACCTGGGTCATTGATGTCGCAAGCAGTAGCTCTACCACTGCTCTGGCAGGCCAGCTAAGTTGTTTTGTGTTTAAAGTTCTTCAAAAAGGTAAAGACAGCCCATTAGCAGATATATTTGCTCCAGAAATTTGTGTATGAACCCTGAGAGCTGATAACTTGATAGCCATTCAAATACCCTTTCTAGGGATATGGATATGGTGCATTATCCACACTTAGGCAGTCTTACTGTCCCTTTAATTCCAGCTAGAATGACTTCAAGCTAAGCTCCTCCTACCCACCTGGGAGCTATCCTCCTCAGCTCTGCCCTGTGATGTGAGATCTTTCTTTCCACTGGAAGAGTCAGGTTTCCTCCTTCGCAGCTCTCTGTGCACAGTTTAGACCAGTTTTTCTTGTCTTCAGACAAATCCCTTGTGCTGTTCAGCGTTTTTCTTCAAACACAGAGTGTGATAAACCTAGAACCAGACCCAATTTCAAGCAGTATGTCACGTATAACCAAAACATGTCACATAATGATCCGCATGCCTCGTGCATTTACTGTCTCAGGGCAGTGCACAACCCGGAGGCCAGTGGACCATGTAAGTCTCTGCTTCCTTCCTCACTCAAGGACTGGTTTGCTCACCTCCTCTTAGACGGAAGCACAAAGTTATCTCGTTGGCGAGATGCCAGCATCCCCACAGCGGCGGCTGTAATACTGGCCAGGTATTGTTACCTCTTACATGGGTATTTTCTGTGGGCGCACCCCGAGACTCTAGGATTCCAATTCCAGGTTGGAGTTGGTCCGGGGAGGGGGCAGAACACTGGGGGAAGGCGAAACACGGAAAAAGGACCATTACCGCAAATGTCACCGTAATGGTCTTTTCCTGTGTTTTGCCATCAGGGTGTCAACAAGGGGTGATACGCTCTTAGACCGCCCAGATAGATGAGATCCTCCAGTCTGTTCCAGGGACACCCACAAGGCCATTTTGGCTGTGGTGGGTTCGGCCTCCCAGCTTGCTGCTCCTTTTTTTGTTTGTTTGTTGCTGGCCAGGTTCTCCGGTCCCCCTGACCCACCAATTGCTCCTCAGATGCCTCCAGGCTTCTCCCCCTGGACAGGGCAGCTGGCGGGAGACCCCTCTATGGAAACACAGGTCATGAACCCTAGCTTGCCCCCCAGGGTGGGGTCATAGGCAGACCCCCAGCGGACTCAGAGTTGGGCACTGGGCGGCAGGGCTGTGGCCATTATTTAGCAGCCAGCAATTTTTCTTGTGTTTTTCCCGCTGGGAGTGGGGACATGCAATGACACCAGCGTCCACCCCACCTCCTGTAACATGAGGTGTTGGACACATGGGTTCCCCCAGCCTCTGCCAGGGGTCCTCAATGCACCTAACACTCTGCTCCCCCCTACCCCCCAGAGAGGGAGAGCAGTCCATGGGATGCTCAATCCCTCTCTCCCTGGCTAGCCCTCTGACGTCCCGGATCCGTTCCCGAACCCAGATCACCGGCATCACAGGTCAGCGCCCTGTCCCAGCACTAGCAGGCCGGCCCAGCTTGTTGCTCTTTCAGAGGCAGTGGCTCAGGCCACGGCAGTCTCATCCTCGACTCCTGCATTGCTCCCAGTGGGAGCCAGTGTCGGGGCTTCATTTTTGGATTCCTTCAGGGACACATGCCAGTCTCTGCAGACCCTTATAGAGGGCCCTTCCCAAGAGGATAAATCCAAGAAATCTAAATGGACCTACCATAGGTTGTGGGACAGGGAACAGGCATGCACTTCCCACTCCTGTGACTCCTTTGATCACTCGATGGCTGTCAAGCTCTCAGTTTTGGATGATCCTCCTTGGGTTGAAGGGCAGGCTGCTAGCTCCTCAGTTGCTTGTTGGCTGAGATGCGGGCCAACCAACTGGCGGAGATTTTTCTCAACCCAGTTGACCCACTTTTCAGATGAGATTGGGGATGACTTGCTCTCCAGGACCCCAGTTCTCTTGGCCCTCTCTCTCCAGAGAGGCAGGAGAAGTCAGTCAATCAGGCTGTCTCCTCCTTGAAGATTCACCTTTCAGGGGTTCTGTGGCAGGACCCACTCATGGCCCCACCTCCCATGTCTCCTCACCAATGACATGTTTGTCATTGGTTGAAGACCCAGTCTTGATCCAGATCGCAGTCTGGGAATTTGGGCATTCCTGCACTCGACCCTCATCCATGAAGTGCTGCCATCAACACTCTTTTTCCTCCTTGTCATTGGATGATGAGAGGCTCTGCCACAAGTTGCGACAGTACTACAAGGAGCTGATGTGGCTGCAATAGGTTCTTGGGCAAGGTCGACTTCTCCCGCAGGCCCTGGAAATCCTCTGGTCCCCTTCTGTGAAGCCTGTCCTAGTTCCATTCCATGCAGTATGCCGACCTCTCCACTGATCCATGTGGAACCTCCGCTCCAGCAACCCTTGCACAGGGTGCCATCCAAGGCTGCTTGCCCTGCTACTGGCCTTTCCAGTTGACTGTCCAGATCATCCACTCCAATGAGTCCAGGATGGTCCATGGGGACAAAGGGCTGAGGACAGTGTATGAAGATTCATCGAATACTGAGGACAGTGTATGAAGATTCATCAAATACTGATGGGTCCTCCCGAAGCAGGAAACTGCAGACCTGTTAGTTTAACCTCAGTGATAGGGAAAATGATGGAATCACTTCTGAAGGAAATAATTGTCGAGTACCTAGAGGCCAGAGGGGCCCAGGACCCAAGGCAGCATGGATTCACAGCGGAAGGTCATGTCAGGCCAGATCTAATAGATTTCTTTGACTGGGTGACCAAAGTAGTAGATCGGGAGGGCTGTGGACATGGCCTACCTAGACTTTAACAGGCATTTGACTCAGTCACACAAGGTGTAATACAGTTAGCCAGCCTGGGAGTGGGTCCCAAGAGGATAGCCTGGGTAAAGAATTGGCTGGAGAACAGGACACAGAGGGTAATAGTAAATGGAGTCCACTCTGAAGAAAGGAGGGTTACTAGTGGGGTGCGCATGAGGTTCAATAATAGGACCGGTCCTCTTCAATGTCTTTATAAGCGACATTGCAGGCGGACTGGAAGGAAAAGTATGTCTCTTTGCAGATGACACAAAGATCTGCAACAGAGTTGATGCACAAGGTGGGGTGGAAAGGATGAGAAGGGACCTGGCAAGGTTAGAGGAATGGTCAAATGTATGGCAGCTTAGATTTAATGCTAGAAGTGCAATGTAATGCACCTGGGAAACAAAAACCCAAGGGAAGAGTACACAATGGGGGGTGAGATACTAACAACAACAAAAATGGAAAGGGACCTGGGGTAGTCATATCAGATGACTTAAAGGTGGGCAAGCAATGTGAGAGGGCAGTAAGGAGGGCTGGGGGGATACTGGGATGCATAGGGAGAGGCATCACCAGTAGAAAACAGGAAGTTGTTATCCCTCTGTACAGACAGCTGGTGAGACCCCATCTGGAGTACTGTGTGCAGTTCTGGAGACCCAATTTCCGCAAGGACATAGACAAGATGGAAGCTGTCCAGAGGAGGGCAACTAAAATGGTGCAGGGTCTGCACCGGAAGACATATGAAGAGAGACTAAAGGAGCTTAATATGTATAGCCTCGAGGAAAGGAGGGAGGTGGGACACGATAGAAACTTTCAAGTACCTCAAGGGAATCAACAAAGTCCAAGAGGGTAGCATATTTCAAAAAGAGGTGTGCAAGAACAAGGGGGCACAATTTGAAGATGGAGGGGCAGCTCAGAGGTAATGTAAGAGTATTTTTTCACAGAGAGGTTGTGGATGCTTGGAACGGCCTTCCGGAGGAGGTTGTGGAGTCAAAAACAGTGGTTGAATTCAAGCATGCATGGGACAGCCATAAGGCAATTCTAAAGGGTGGGGGTAGAAAGAAGTAGGCTGCTGGTTAATTAGGATCTGCAGTTTATCCATTAGGTAGGGAAATAGGCAGACTGGGTGGGCCAAGCGGTCCTTATCTGCCATCAAATTCTATGTTTCTATGTTTCCATGCACTCCTCTAGGACTCCAAGTTTTGATCAAGAGTTGACCAAAGAGCTTGCTTCTAACCGTGGTCCTGTCTTCTTTGGGGTCTTGCTCCATCTTATCTCTGAGTCTATGGAGATTCCTCTAGAGCCAGTCCAGAAGCAGACCAAATACCCCCTATGGAAATCCTTGACAGGGATGATTCCCTCGGGGTTGCCTTTCCAGTGGCAGGGGCAATTTTGGGTCCTGCACTGGAGCTATGGCAGCATTCAGCTGTGTGTCCTGTGCTTCTGACTGTATGGTCTGCAAGTATGCGGTCCCGACCTGGTCTCTCCCAAGTTTCTCTGACCACCTCTTGGCTGAGGGGTTAGTGTCAGACTCTGTCTTTCATAAGACGGGTAATGTAGGGAACATCGACATGCCCCCTGACAAGGAATCTAAGAAGCTGGATCATGCAGCAAAAAATTTATGCTGTTACCTCACTGGGTCTCTGGCAAGTGAATTCCACCATTATGATTGTGAACTCTGGCTATGCCCTTATGGGGGTCCTGGACCGTGTCCTTTCCCACCTTTCTGCGGACTTACAGACAGCAGTTAAAGTGGTCTGAGACCAGGGTCGTACTTTGCCAAGCACCAGTTTCAGATGGCCTTGGACATAGGCGACTCTTGCACCTGGTCCATGGCTGTGGCAGTTGCTATGCACTGCAGAGCCTGGCTTAGGATCTCCATCTTTACAGAGGATACCCAGCACAATCTGGTGGATGTCCCCTTCTTGGGCACCAACCTTTTTGGGCTGGGGGTGGAGAGACAACTCACTAGAGCTGAGAAGTCCAACGCCACCCTGGATTCGGTTACATCCTTGCAGAAGGACCCCAAGGGACAGAAGCCAAACAATAAGCCTTTTTTGTTATGTCCCTTTCCATCCTAGCAGTGTAAACAGTGGCAACCAGGGCAGTCCCAGGTCTGGCAGCCAAGTCAGCCAACCAGAGCTCCAAGAAACCCAGAGGCCGGGGCGTTGGTGCTCATCCAACGGACAGTACCAGGGCCTCCTCCAAGGTTGCTCAGTGATGGGTTGAGGGGCATCTGCCCATGCATTCCTGGCCCACTTCGCCATCCACCCATCCAACATTACATTAGCCTCCCAACGTCCTTGCTCTGGCAGCCACACTCCACTGTCAGCCAAGATGGGAATAACTTACCACTCTGACCCGAATAGGAGAGCTGCCTGATGGCTAGCTCAGTCCTGCTCCCGCCTTCCACCACCCCACCCCCGTCGACCCCCAACAACCCAAGTTCATTGCCAAACTCAGGTCGCCAGCATGACGTGAGGTAAGATGCTTGTCAGCGCCTCTGTCCTCAGCACCACACAGTCAGCTGGTATCCATTCAAACACCCTTTTATAGAACAACAAAAAAATCAAAAATCAGTTTGTTAAACTGCTGCCAAACACTGGAACAGTACTGACTTAGGGATCAAAAAACAGTCGATACTGATCATTTGAAAACTAAATACAAAGAAAACCTTTTTTAAAGATGATAATGTAATTGTTTTTTGTATGACCTAACAACTGTTTATACACTATTTATTGCTTAAGTATTAGCACTTTGTCCTGTAATGGATGTGGTGTATTACAAAAATCATATAAAGTTTGTAGACTGGATTTGTATTTGTCTATGTCTGTCTATATCTATACCCAGGTCAAGCCCATAAAAGAACCATGTGGCCCAGTGCTTCCCACTCAGTTAACACATTTTTAAATAAATAAAAAAAAAACAAGTACACAGAGGCAACACCACCTCCCTCTTTCTGCTGGGGATACCCCTCTCTGTGCATCCCAGCACCCCACCAGCCCTCCTGACTACCTTGTCATGCTGCCTGGCCACCTTTAAGTCATCAGAAGTGATAACCCCCAGGTCTCTTTCCTGCTTGGCAATCATCAATAACACTCCACCCCATTTGTACTCTGCCCTAGGGTTTCTGTGCCCTAAGTGCATCATTTTATTTTGCACTTTTTCACACTGTTACCAAACTACCATACCCTTGACCACTTCTCTAGTTTTCTCAGCTCTCTGCTCATCTTTTCCACCCCTCCCCCTACGAGTATCCACTCTATTGCAGATTTTGATGTCATCCGCAATGAGGCATTAAGACATTAAAGAGGACTTGTCCCAGTACTCATCCTTGAGGCACCCCACTGGTCACTCTCCCTTCCTCACAGTGAACTCCGTTTATCACCACCCTCTGTCATCTATCCCCTAAACAAGCTCATATCCAGTTTACTACCTTTGGACCCACTCCTAAGCTACCCAGCTTGCTTACCGGTCTCCTATGTGGAATGATGTCTGAAATCTAGGTAGGTCACGCTCACTGTTCCACCCTGATCTAATTCCTTTGTCGCCCAAAGAAATCAGATTTGTTTGACATAACCTCCACCATGTGAAACCATACCACCTCAGGTCTTATAACCCATTGGTTCAAGATATTCCATACAGAGAATACTGGATGGGCAACCATGCAGAACCAGTGTGTTCTGCCACAGAAGGGCTCTTATTCCCTCCTCAAGAGCGAAGCTCAAGAGGTCCAGAATCAGAGCCCCAAATAACGAAACACAATGGTTCTACTTGTCTCATACAGTATTTTTATAATGTACAGTGCCGAAAATACAGTTTAAAATGCTTCTATTTTATATAGAAATACAGTCTTGCTGCTTTGTTTTAGTTCATGTTACTGGTTGGTTGCTAGGTTCACTGGTCATTGCTAGGGAACCAGACCAGTGTACATCACTAACATGTCTTTCAGTTGGCTGTTAGTTTAATTAGGGCGGATCTTTCAAAAAAAAAGCCATCCGTATTCTCATTAAGCGACTTTCAATTAGTAAAATATGATACATAATATCTGGTTGATCCTGTTTACTTATCTGTTATTTAGTCTACTTATCTGGTTGATCCTGCTGTTTTGATACTTGTATCTGAGGTCCCGTCAACGACGGAACGGATTATCTGGTTGATCCTGCCATTTTCAGTGAGTGCAGCACATGGGCTTACAAGAAGCTTTTGAATCAGTAGAACACTATAATAACTGGTCAGCAATTTTTCCTATGGGCTGGACCAGTTGATATTTCTCATAACAACTGGCTGGTTGTTACAGCATTTACAAGACATTTCAATCAAAGGACGCCACTCCCTCATAGGCTCTTGTCTTGCTTGTGGGCAGGCCTAACAGTTTAAAAAACATGGTGGCTCTGTCTCTCTCGCTTACCGTGGAGCTGCCACAGTTTTCAGCATAGTTTTTTTTATATCTGGTTGATCCTGCCTGAAAAAAATTGCTGCCCAGTGTGTTATAAAAAATAAAAGATTGGGGATGGGGGTGCTATGAGAATTTTATGCACACCCTCGCTGTGGGATGATTTGATAAACCCCTCTGGCTTTGCCCTCGGGGTTTATGTAGCATCCCACAACTCGAGTGTGCATTAAATTCTCATAGCACCCCTTCCCCATCCTTTGTTCTCTATGTTCTGCACGTAAGGGCAGAACAGCATTCTAAGAACTTTTTTTATCTGTGCTGAACAGCTTTTCAGCACACATAAAAAATTAACTAAAACAACATTCTACCATATACTGTACTATAATCCTTTCCCTCAGCAGTGATTCCATCAACATTCTCACCAACAATGTCAGGCTGACTAGCCTATAATTGCCAGCCTCCTCCCTGCTACTACTTTTGTGATGTGGGACTACATCTGCCCTTCTCCAGTCCTCTGTTTCCAGTGAGCTGTTAAAAAGGACTGTTAGAGATAAAGCCAGTTACTTCCCGAGTTCCCGCAATACCCTTGGCCCCATTGCTTTGTCCACTTTCAGATTAGCGAGTCCCTTCAGGATTCTCTCCCCTTGAAAAGGACTGCTGTCTATTTCCTTCCCTCCAAAGCTTCTGCCACTTTTTTGTGGCCTCTCCCCTTCTTCCTCTGTGAACACTGGACAAAAGTATTTGTTCAGGATGTCTGCCTTCTCCTGGTCTCCCTCTGCACAGCCCCCCTTCCCTTTTTAACCTTACCATCCCAACCCTGGTCTTCCTCTTTTCACTTACTAACCTAATAAATGTCTCCTTTCGTTACCTCCTGGCCTATTATCTCTTCAGATAGCACCTTTTATTTATTTACTTTGAGCGTTTAGTGACGATATATAATTTTTTTATTGTTTGTTTCGTAATTTTGTATTTGTTTGCTACTTCCTCCTTTGTATTGGTGCTCTGGGCCTCCAAGGAAGGACATTTGCACTCCTTACTGCTTTCCACTTCCCTCTGTTTCCCAATACACCTCCATATCCTCCTCCCTCTCCTAACTTCTGAATGCTATCCTTTTAGCCTTTACCATTTCAGTCACCTCTTTCGAGAACCATAATGGTCTCTTTTTCCTCTTGCTTTTTCTCACTTGTTTAACACAGAGTTTTGCTGCCTGTAACATTCCACATAGGAGAATGGTAAACAAGCTAAGTAGCTTAGGGGTAGGCAACAAGGTGGTAACCTGGGTAAGAAACTGGTTATGGGATAGGAGACAAAGGGTGGTGGTAAACGAAGTACACTCCAAGAAAGGAAGCGTGATCAGCAGGGTACATCAGGGTTCTGTGCTGAACTGGTCCTTTTTAATATCTTTATTAGTGACACAGCAGAGGAGCTGGAATGGAGAAGGTCTACCTCTTTGCGGATGACACCAAGATCTGCAACAGGGTAGACACTCCGGGGGGGGTGCAAAGAATGGGCAGGGATCTGAAAAAACTGAAAGAATGGTCCAGGGTTTGGCAGCTAGGCTTTAATGCAAGAAAAGTACAAAATAATGCACTTAGGCCATAGACATCCAGGGGCCATGTACAAAATGAGTGGAGTGATACTTATGTAACCCCCTTACAAATGGGGGTTCCCGAAAAGTCTTCCTTGAGCTTGCCTAAATGCTCACTGCCAGGCTGGTGTTATGCGTTTTAGCAGATTAAATGTATTGCCAGAGAGTGCCTGTATAGCCTCTGTGTACTGTCTCTTTAAGAGCTGCCTGGATTGCAGTCTTAATTAATCTAAAAGGGAGCTCTGTTAGAAGATGTGCTCATTTGCTGCTCATTTGTTAAAGCAGTAATAATATTGCAGTTTGTTCTAACCTGCCTTCTTTGCAGCAAGGACCGTTCTGTTTATCTCCACCAACTTGGCCTGGGACTGTCAGAATGGGCTAATCAATACTGTTGGGACTCTAAAATGGAGCCTGCCTACAGGGGTTTGGTGGGGTCAAAACTTGTAGGAATTGTAGTTTTTGCATTTTGGTGCCTAAAATAACCTGGAGGGGGAGTCCTTGTTGTGACTGACAGACAGATCAGCCAACCGAACTTGTGGGATCTTGGGGAAATTCCCAAGCTGCTTGCAGCTAGTTTCAGTTCTGAGTTGGGAAGTGAAGAGATAACAGCTTGAATGATTCAAGCAGCAGCCCCGGCATAGATTTGCGTGAGAGAACTGTGAAAAGGCCTGAGCTTTGGCCGGCCTTTTTCAGACTGAATCCAAACTTGGAGAGCAAAGTAAGCCATTGAATTGTGACCAGGCTCCTACCTGAAGAAGGCTGAAGATTTGTTGGATGCGATAAGCCTGTCTGGACTTCCAGCCATCTCTGAACTCCCAGATTGTGCAGTGACTCTGTAATTGCAACCAGAGAGCCTTTTGCCTGGTACAGTGGAATTTCCTTACACGTGAATGTGTTGTGTGCTTATAGTGGGTCGTGATTTGGTTCCCCACTGTGGTTTTAATTGTATACTGCTTGCTGAAAGCTGCATTATAATTTCCTTACATGTAAATGTGCTGTATGCTGCTAGTGGGTCACAATTTGGTTCCACACTGTGGTTTGAACTGTATTCTGCTTGCTGGAAGCTGCATCCAGCCCCACGGACTGAATCCAAAAGCATCTCCACTGGGACTTGGCCTTGCCACCCTGGCCCAGCCCAACTACCCGCTGCACAGAGAAAGCCATCGACAAGAGACCTGCCTGGGGATCAGCCCCCTGCTCAACGCTTGAACAGGAATGACGCCTCAGTAATTCATGTGGGCCCCGCTTCTCCGGGCACTCCAGCTCAACAACCTGCAGTCTCGATTTCGTCCTGTCTGTGCCCAGTATTGGGTACCATGAGTAAACATCAGGGTAGCTCCCTACAACAACAGCTAAATCTAAAGTGTTGTCATCTGATTGTCTGGTTGCTTTTTCTTTCACGAACTGAGCCCTCCAGCTCCGGATTACAAACAGTGTGTGTTGTGCATGTTGCTTTCTTCCATCACAGGGCCCTAACCAGCTGCAATGTTCCTGGCTAGCCCATCATCTCCCTACCTTGGTACCCAGAGGTGTAACTATGTGGGGACTTAAAGTGCATGCATAACTGTTTGATTAATATAGCCTTTAAGCCAATCAACCTGATTATGCCCCTTCCTGGTTCGTCCCCTGAATAAATCAGATCTGACTTTTTTTTGCTGCATTTAACCTGACTGTGGTTCCAGTTTGTGCCAAGAGTACTATACTGTTGCTATTTACTGTGCATAACCTTGCTTTACAGGGGGTCCCCAGGGTCGAGCCAGAGGAACCAGCCTTGGTGGTAAGTGCAAACAGTGTGGGTACTGGTATGATGTACAAGAAGTACTGCAATAGTGATTATCGTATATTGCTCAGGCCACTACAAGGGAAAAAGGGGGGGTTACAGTGTCCTGGAGGGCTGTGCCCAGGTTAGTTTGACCACTACCAATACTGACCTCTGGGTGGAGGCACCTGTTTCAGAACTCAGGCCCCTTAACCTGCTACTAGCCACACAGGCAGGGGTAATTAAGTCTTGGGATACTGCCACCAAGGGGTTACATCTTGGAGGCTCACCGCTGGGATTTTGTGCCTTCTAGTGGCCAAACATTACGAATTATTGTTAAAGATTTATGGCTACCCCAGTAGAAATGGCTGCACACCAGTTGGTGGGGTGGTGTACTGGGTAGATCGACCCCCAAAATGCTCTGCTTATACTGGATATTCTCCTGGTTACCAGTAAGGACACTGAAGAGGGAGCACTCTCCAAAGTTGGATGTTTAAAAAACCCTGTGGTGGTGGGTCGACAGACTGATTTGATTGCCCAAACTTTCATAGCCTTGGTAGAGTGTAGTGACCTCATGGACAGCTCTAAAGTGCCACAGACTATTGCCTCAGATGGGGTCCTAGCTGCCTGGAGAGTGATAACAAAAGACAGTAAAGACCCTCGGGAGGATGAGCTCCCATCATTATCTGAGACTTCTGAGGATAAATTTGCTAAGTTGTTGCTGGAGGAAGAGAAAACCATACAGGACTTTAAGAAACTATTCCTGCCACCTAGGGGTGTTCCTTTCCCAACACCCCTTCCACTCCAGCACCAGTTACTGCCCCGTGTTCTGTGCCCATGCCAATGCTGGCCCCTATATTTGTACCCGCCATTAGTCACGACTCGTATCACCGGCTGAGGATGTTTTCAGGCACCCTTCCCGCACCCCAGGAGGAGGACAATTAGGAGACTTGGATAAACTGTGTTGCCCATCAAATTTGAGGATGACAATGCCCCGAACCAGAGAAGAGGAGAAGGGTGGTTGAAAGCCTTAGTGGCCCCTCCCAACTTACTATCCATGCTATACAGGCTAGTAATCCAGAAGCAACTGCTCAGTATTTTTGAATGCATTGGAAAATGTGTATGGGAGTCCCAATTTGGATGAGGACCTGTGGGGTAGGGTCAAAAACACTCAGCAATACCAAGGGGAGCCCTTATCCTTGTATGTGCCTGGACTCAAAGAAGTAATACAGGAATGCCTAAAGAAAGGTGGCATGGCCCCAGCTAAGTTAGATTGGAATAGATTGGACCAACTTCTCAAGTCAGTCCCATTCTCTGAATTATTGCTGCTCCAACTACGCCTTGCTGCTCGGTTGGATGCGCCTCCTACCTATGACGGACTGATGAAGGAAATTCAGAGGATTTAGAGGAGGCAGCCACATGGGGGGGCCCCTCCTGTATCTGCTGTTGCTGCTCCCCAGATGACCGAGGATGCACATGTGACTGATGTTCAGGGGTGAAATACAGTGCCAGTTGAACATTGGGAGGCTAGCAAGGATGCTCCACCCTGGGGCAAGATACTGAGAGAGGTCCGAGAAATGAGAACTACCATTTCCCTACTAGCCCATTCCAGAGATACAATGGGCCCAAACCCCTCTCAGAGCATGTCCGCTGTGGGGGTGGGGGTGCACTCCCAGGCATCCCCTGTTGACAGCAGCTCAAAGATTGATGAATTGACTATGGAAGTGAGGGAATTACTGAGGTGTCTCTCCATGCTCACCACACACCAGATGGAGGTTGAATCATGATTTTCTGTTGGTGGTACCCCCATCTCAGCCCACAATGTGATGCCTCGGCCATGCCATACTCTGTAGAAAGCATACTCTGTCATAATTGTGGGAAGGAGGCGCATATGAAGAAAGAATGCCAGTCTCCAAAACACTTAGATAAGGTTGTATACAGACTTCACGGGGAGCTCCAGAAAGCGAAACCATTGCTGAGGGGTGCTGGAAATGACCACAGTGAAGGCTCATAAAATCCCAACTCCAACTTCTTTGTGGCTAAGTCGTCTGTACCGGCCCTTGCTACTGTCCCTCCAGACTGGTCCAAGATAGTGGGCCCTTCAATGGAGACTAATGTGGCTGTGAATGGTGTTCCTACTTGGGCTGTGCTTGACAGTGGGTCACAAGTGACCACTGTGTTTCAGGACTGGTATGACAAACACTTATCTGATGTGCCCTTACAATCCCTGGAAGACCTACATGTGTGGGGGCTGAGCGACAAGTATTATCCATATCTAGGATATGTCCGCCTCTGGTTGTCTTTTCCTGCAACTGTCACTGGTGTAGAGGAGCAAGTAGAGACACTGGCCCTAGTGTGTTCCCCCACCGGACTGTATGATAGAGTTCCCCTGTTAATTGGAACAAATGCCCACATGTTTGGGAGACTAGCACGACTCTGCCATGAGAAACAAGGGCAGCTGACTGGATGGGCCCCAAGAACCGCTATTCTACACGCCAACTGCTTGTTACTTATGCTAGATATCCACATCCTTCCCAACCCTAACCACCCCCCATATCTCATCTCTCCTGCCAATGATTTGTATATGATGTTTATTTAATGCAGCTATCAATATTAAGCTTATATATCCTACCTTGTAGGGGATGGTATACGATGAACCAAATGTTCTGTTTCTATACACCCTACGTCTTTGCTTTTTCTCTGGGTATTGCCGTTCATGAATTATGAGGGCATTCTACACATATTTGTAAATATTGTTTGCTGAACCTTGTAATGTTCATTTGTTTGTATACGTCTCAGGACCTCCTTGTGAATGAGCTTGCTCAATGGAGTTTTCCTGCAATAAACTTGAAACTTGAATTCCAACCTTAGTAAAAAGGGCTTATGACTGGCAACAGAGACCCAATGAAGTGGACCCAGATGAGCCAGTGGGGATAGTATGGAAAAAGGAACCTGACTCCTTGGTATTGGCCCCCAACACCTAGTGCACAATCCATGGAAAAGTCCGCCTAAAGAGAAACGTAAAGAACAAAATATTAATGTTGGAAGTACCAGGAGATGGAAAGTTGCCAGAGGGATTATTGGTCAAACCCAGCATCTTGCCTGTTTGTGTCCATGCCTATGCACGACGAGTGATGGTCCAGATTCAGACTGTGTCAGATCGGGAGATTCGGGTGAACAGAGGGTGCACCCTAGCTACAGTACATTGCACCAACACCACCGTATTGCCCAGCAGCAAGTGCTCTGGTGAGAAGGAGAGAGTGACCCCAGACTTATTTGACTTTGGTGATTCCCTGTTGCCAGCTGAATGGAAGGCTAGAATTGGCAAGAAACTTGCTCAGAGGGACCAAGTGTTTTCATTAAAAGAATGGGATGTAGGGTGTGTCCAAGGTGCAGAGCATCACATACACCTGCATGATGACCAGCCATTTCGAAAGAGATCCTGACATTTCACCCTAGCAGACACAGATGATGTGAGGAGACACCTGCAGGAAATGCTCGCTGCTGGTGTGATACAAGAATCAAGGAGCCCATATGCCTCTCTCATTGAGGTTGTGCTTAAGAAGAATGGGTCGGTAAGGATGTGTGTTGATTATTGAACCCTGAACAAGTGGACCATCCCCGATCAATACACTATGCCCCATATACAAGATGCCCTGGATTGTTTGAATAGGAGCAAATGGTTTTCAGTATTGGATCTTCGCAGCAGATATTACCAGATCCCGATGGCCCCAGAGGACCATGAGAAAACAGCCTTCATCTGTCCTTTGGGGTTCTATGTGTAACCCCCCTGCAAATGGGGGTTCCCAAAAGACTTCCAGGAGCTTGCTTGAATGCTCCAAGCCTGAATGGTGTTTGGCGTTTAAGCCATTTATCAGTGAGTGTTTTTAGAACCTCTGGTACTGTCTCTTTAAGAGCTGCTTGCAGACATAATTAGTTTGTATGGGGGACTGTGTGCTTCTCTGTTTGAGTACCACTTGAGCTGCTGCCAATTCACTCCATTTTTGCAGTCACTAGGAGTGCAAAGGGAACCTATCTGAAAGATGTAACTGTTTGCCAGAAATCATTTACAGTAATAATGAAATTACAGTTTGTCTAACCTGCTTTCTTTGCAGTCAGAACTGTGTCTGCCTAGTTCCCATTCTGGTTTTGAACTGCTGAACTGAACCAATCAGTGTGGGTAAGCTAGCTCTAAAATGGTGCCTTGGACGAATCAGAACTTGGACTCATAATCTGAGCCAGCCACAAGAGGATTGTATGGGCAGTGACTCTGGGAGATGTAGTTTAGACTTCGGCGCCTTTTTGGACCAACAGCAGCAGTCTATTGTGAGTGACAGCCAATCCAGTCAAGAACTGGGAGGAACTCAAAGGAAGTGCCCGGTTTTGTCTGTTGGGAGTTTCAGTTGAGCTTTCGCAGTGAAGGGGAAAGGAACCCTGTGCTCCTTCAGTGCACAGTTTTAGTCAAAAAACATGTGTAAGGTCCAGAGTTCCGGTCTGCAGCTTGTTAGGACTGAATCCATCCTGTGAAGAGAATCAAAGGATATCTGAAGAGTAGAAACCAGGCTCACCCTGTAGAAGACTGGAGGAATTGCTGAAAATTGCACTCGGTCTGTCAGGAACTGAATCTGCTGTGTGTTCTCCCGGGTATTGTGCAGTAATTGCGATCGGGATACAGATGCAGCCTGCCTGGTATAGTGCTTTCTTTTTACCATATAAATGTGTGAAGAGGTTTGTGTACCTCAAGTGAATCCTGCTGCCATTAAGTGACTTTTGCCTGTGACTGTTTACCATATAAATGTGTGAGGTCTCTTGGAGCTCAAGAGTAACCCTGCTGACATTGAAGGACCCTATCTTATTTGGAGGTCGTGAGTACTAATTCAGAGGTCGCTCCTTGTTGAATTGCCACATTAAATCCAAATGGAATTACTGTACTGCTGACTGTTTAATTCTCCTTTTCTCTGTGTAAAGGGCCCCTACCAGCTGCCATGGTTTGGACTAGCCACTAGGGCTTGGGTACCCAGGGACAGTAACTGATAGGGATAGGCCTGTGCACAGAGCCATAGTAGATGAGTAGAGTGATAAGCTAATTAACCTGATTTCCTCCTGTCCTTGTTATATCCCCTAAATAAATCAGAGCTGCTTGTTTCAGCAAAGTTATACTGCCTGAGGTATTTGTCTATGTTAAAGTACTGTACTGTGATTGTTGCACTGTATCTTATTTCACAGGAGGTCCCAGTGCGGAACCAGTCCTGGGGGTAAGTGTATACTGTAAAGGTAATTCTGATGTATTGTGTGGGCCACTAGTGGGAAGAAAGGGGGGTTGCAGTGTCCCAGAGGGCTGTGACCAAGTTAGTTTAACTATTGTAAACCCTGACCTCTGGGTGGAGGCACCCGCCATTGGATCCAGGCCCCTCAACCTGTTAGTGGCAAATCAGGCAGGGGTAGTAGCCCCTGGGATAGCGCCATCTAGGGGTTACATCTTGGAGGCTCACCGCTGGGATTGTGTGTCCTCTAGTGGCCATATTTACGAACCACTGTTAAGAAAAAAATGGGTACCCCGACAGAAGTGGCTGTGCACCGGCTGGTGGAGTGGTGTACTGGGAGGAGATCGACCCCAAAATGCTATGCTTATCCTGGACATCCCCTGGGTATCATACGGACACTGTGCAGGAGTACTTTCAAGGTGGAAGGTTTACAAAACCCTGTGGTGGTGGGTCGGCATGCTAATCTGCTCACCCACACTTTCCTGGCCCTAGTAGAGTTAAGGATCCCATAGATAGCTCCAAAGTGCCACAGACCATTACCCCAGAGGAGCCTCACTGCTTGGAGAGTGATAACTAAGGACAGTAAAGACCCGGGGAATGAGCCCCCACCACTATCTGAAACTTTTGAGGAGAATTTGCTAAATGGTTGCTGGGGAAGGGAAAACTGTGGAGGACTTGAAGAAACTATTCTTGCCACCTGGGTGTTCCCCCCAACACCTTCTCCCGCTCCAGTGCCCGTAATGGTGGCTGAACCAATGCAGACTCCAATTTCTGCACCTGCCATTAGTCACGACTCTTACCGAAGGTTGAGGATCTTCTCTGGCACCCTCTCCACCCCTCAAGGGGAGGATGACAGGGAGACCTGGATAACTATATTTGCCCCAAGTGCTAGAATGGCAATGCTCGGAAGCTTGGCGAAGAGGTTGGTGAGAGCCTCGAGGTCCTGCCTGGCTACCATTCATGCTAAATGGGCCAGTAACCCTGAAGTGACTTCACAGGCCTATCTTGAGGCCCTGGAGAATGTGTAGGAGCCCAGATTCTGATGAGGACCTATGGTGGAAGTAAGAGATGCACAACAGTACCAAGGGAGTTGTTGTCTGTGTATGTATCTCGGCTGGAAAAATTGTTGCAAGAATGCCTCAGAAAGGTAGTTTGCCAGCGATTGAACTGGACCGAACCAGGCTGGACAGGATCCTTAAGTCTGCCCCTCTCAGAACTGCTGTTGCTTCAGATTCGCCTGGCAGATTGACTGGAATCCCCACCCTCCTATGATGAGTTAATGAGAAGTCGAGGAGTTGAGAAAAAGCGACCTCGGGAGGGACCTGCACCAATAGCTGCGGCTACGACCCGAGTGACTGAGGGTGACCCATCAAGTGAAGTTCAGGGGCAGAGGTTGGCAGTAAATGAGTGCTCTGGCAAGGAAAAAGATATGTCACAATGGGGCGAACTGTTGAGAGAGATCCGGGAATTCAAAAACAGTCCCTTTATGAAGGCCACGCCTGCAAGTACGGTCCCTGACCTATATCCGACTGCATCTGCTACCCACCCATGTATCTCCTGCTGATAACAGCTCCAAACTCAATTCCTTGACCATGGAAGTGGAGAAACTGACGAGATGTCTCCAAATGCTTATCACGCCGCAGACAGAGATGGCACCCAGGTTTCCAGTTAGTAATACCCCCGCCCTGGCTCCCAGTGTGACGCCTCGGCCAGCTCAAACTCCAGAAAGTATGTTTTGCTATAATTATGGGAAAGATGGGCACATGAAAAGGGAATGCCAGTCCCCAAAAGACACTGACAAAGTTGCATATAGGCTACAAGAGAGCTTGGAGAACAAATCAGTGGTTAAGAGGTGCGACATGATCCCAGTGAGGGCACCAAAATGCTAATTCATGTCCTTTTGTGGCAGGTCAGTTGCCCAGGCCCCACTACCGCCTCTCCAGACTGGTCCAGAATAGTGGGTCCCCTCCATGGAGACCACTGTAAAGGTGAATGGAGTGTCTACAAGAGCTGTGATAGACAGTGGCTCCCAAGTGACAATTATGTTCCAAGATTGGTATCAGAAGCATTTGTCAGACGTGCCCTTACAACCATTGGAAGGACTGCATGTATGGGGTTAAGTGAGAAGCCTACCCCTATTCGGGTATATCCAAATTTGGCTGTCTTCCCCACCTCCGTGGCTGGGTGGCCGAACAAGTAGAGACCCTAGCCTTAGTGTGTCCCCCACTGGACTGTATGATGGTGTCCTTTGTTGATTGGAACAAATGCTCATATGTTCGGAAGGCTGGCACAGTTGTGTTATGAAAACAGGGGTCAAAGACTAGTAGAGCTTTAAGAGTTCCGGCTTTAATTAAGAAGGCCTATGAGGCACAGAGAGATGCTGAAAAATAGAACCAGAGGAACCAGTCGGAATTGTATGGAAGAAGGATCCTGAGTCTTTGATCCTGGCCAAATGCCCAGTGTACCTTACAGGAGAGGTCCATATCAGAAAGGATGTTAAGAATAAAATATTAATGTTGGATGCACCAGGCGATGGAAAATTGCCAGAGGGACTGCTGGTCAAGCCTAGTATTTTGCCGCTAGAGCCCATGCTTATGCCAGAAGGGTAATGGTCCAAGTTCATAATGTGTCTGAAAGAGACATTCGAGTAAATAGAGGTTGCATCCTGGCTAATGTGCATTGTGCAGACACTGCAGTGCTACCCAGCAGCAAGAGTTCAAGGAAGAATGACAGAGTAACGCCTGACTTGTTTGATTTCAGCGACTTCGCTGCCAGCTGAATGGAAAGTGAGGATCAGTGAGAAGCTTGCCCAGAGACCAGGTGTTTTCTTTAAAGAATGGGACATAGGATGCGTGCAAGGAGCTGAACACAATATCCGCTGCATGACGAAAGACCATTTCGTGAGAGGTCTCGACGCCTGGCACCTGCTGACATAGATGATGTGAGGCGGCATCTGCAAGAGATGTTAGCTGCTGGTGTAATACAAGAATCCAGAAGCCTTATGCTTCCCATTGTGGTAGTGAGGAAAAGAATGGAACAGTAAGGATGTGTGGATTATCGCACCTTAAACCGTGGACTATCCCTGATCAGTACACAATGCCCGCATTCAGGATGCTTTGGACTGCCTAAATGGGAGCAAGTGGTTCTCTGTGCTGGATCTCCGAGTGGGTACTACCAGATCACGATGGCTCCCAGAGGACCGTGAAAAGACAGCCTTTATCTGTCCGCTTGGCTTCTACGAATTCATGAGGATGCCTCAAGGATTTCTGGTGCCCCAGCCACTTTTCAACGATTGATGGAGCGTGCAGTGGGGACATGAACTTACTAGAGTGCCTGGTATACCTAGATGATGTTATTGTGTTTGGCAGCTCACTGGAGGAACATGAGCAGATTATTTAAGGTATTGGACCAACTGGAGGACTTTGGCTTAAACTGTCCATTGATAAGTGTCAATTCTTTCAAACATCAGTAAAGTATGTGGACACATATAGTATCCACCGAGGGAATAGAGACCGACCCAAGTAAAGTTGAGGCCTTGACCACCTGGCCGCAGCCAAAAATCTAAAAGAACTGCAAAGATTCCTGGGATTCTGTGGTTATTATCGGCGCTTTCATCAGGACTATTCAAGAGTGATCCGCCTTTACTTAACCTTACTCAAGGGTATCCCCAACCCACAAAAATACCAAAAGTCAGCATCCTCAAGACTGAAAGAGTGTATTTTCATCCAGTGAAGTATTTGGGGCCGCTGGACTCTGATTGTGAGACTGCTTTTCATGAGATCATTTATCAACTTACCCATGCTCCAGTGCTGGCCTATGCCGATCCAAGAAAACCTTATGTCCTGCACACTGATGCTAGCTTGCAAGGGTTGGGGGCTGTGTTGTACCAAAAGCATGAGAATGGCCTGAGACCAGTAGCCTTGCCAGTAGAAGTCTGACCCCATCCGAAAAGAACTATCCTGTACATAAGTTAGAGTTTCTAGCTTTGAAGTGGGCTATTGTTGACCAATTCCATGAGTACTTGTATGGGGCTAAAATACTAGTAAAACTGACAATAATCCTTTAACCTATGTGCAGACCTCAGCTAAGTTGGATGCCACTGGCCATAGGTGGCTTTCTGCATTATCTACATATGACTATATCTCGAATACGAGCAGGTCTGAACCATAGATGCTGATGCTCTCCAGGAGGCCTATTCCCAGAATGATTGGGTCCGATTGGCAGAACCTGACATTCGGCACTCTGTCGGAAGTTTGACAGGGAGGAACAATGTCCACGGACCAGTGGACTGCATGGTGGATTGCTTGGGACCCTCTGAGAATTGCATACCTGCTGCTTATTGCCACTTTTCTGCAATAGACATTGGTGCACTGCCTCACCTGGACAATGACAGTATCACGGGCTCAATCCCGCGATCCCATGATCAAAGCAGCTTAGAAGCCCTCTATGCAGGAAAAGATGTGTCCAAATTACGCTCCACTGATTTGAGAACTGCACTGTTATACAAAGAAGGTCCTAAATTGAAACTGATCAATAAACTGTTATACAGAGAAACAGTAGACAGAGGGGACAAGTAGACAAACAACAACTAGTGCTGCCCACTGCCTTTCGAGGACTCAGTATTGAGGTCCTTGCACAACCACATGGGGCACCTTGGTATAGACAGAATACTTGACTTGGTGAGATCCAGATTCTATTGGCTAAGATGGGGGCTGATGTGGAGCAACACATTCGAACTTGTAGTCGCTGCTTACAGAGGAAAGCTTTGCCCCCAGAGGGCTGCCCCCTTGTTAACATAACCACCAGTACACCCATGGAGCTGGTCTGTATTGATTTTCTAAGTTTGGAGTCAGATCAAAGAAATATCAGTAATGTGCTGGTGGTCACTGACCATTTCACGAGATATGCCCAAGCTTTCCCACAAAAGACCAGAAAGCATCCACTGTAGCCAAAGTACTTGTAGAAAACTTTTTGTTCACTATGGGGCTCCACAAAGAATCCATTCTGATCAAGGAGAGACTTTGAGAGTCGTCTGATCAAAGAGATGCTTTCTCTGTGAAGTCAGCGAAAGTCCAGAACCACTCCTTACCACCCCAGGGGACCCACAGCCTGAGACGTTTCAACCGCACTTTGCTAGATATGCTAGGCACCCTGCACCCAAAGGACAAGCCTAGATGGAGCCAACAAATTAGCACCCTGGTACATGCTTATAACTGCACCAAAGTGATGCCACTGGGTTCTCCCCTACCGCCTGATGTTTGGAAGAGAAGCTCGACTACCAGTAGATGTGTGTTTGGGGTCTCTCCTGATGGGGTTCAAGCTGACAACTATTTACAGTATGTGCAAAAGTTAAAGGCCCAGCTAACTCATGCGTACCAACTGGCTCAAACCATGGCTGCCAAAGAAATCTGGCCAACAAAGAAAGGTATGATAAAAGGTGAAAGCACAGGAACTCCAGGAGGAGATTGATTGCTAAGAAATCTGGGACTGCATGGCAAGCACAAGATTGCTGACAGATGGCACCATCTCCCTCACATTGTAGTGGGCAAACTAGATGATCTGCCAGTGTACAAAGTAAGGCCTGAGAATAATTCAAAAGATGTAAAAACAATGCATAGAAATCATTTACTGCCCATTGGACAAATCTTAATTGAGTCTGAGCCCTAGAAGATGCCCCTCTGGACCAGTGACTAGAGGTGCTGCTAAGAAAAGATCAAGAAAGTCTGCACCTACAGAAGCAAAGTGAAAGTGTTCCCTCCACAAGTCCCAGTTGAGCATGACTGTCAGTCCATATCGGAAGAAAGTGAGAGTGACTTTGAATACTATCCTTCTTGAACTGAGTCAATTGTTCGGGGCAATCCCTAGTCAATACTGGAGATGAAGCTGGGCCTTCTGGACTGTCCAAGCCCCCAGCTTCGTCCCTGAGCCAATGCTCCCAGAAAGTGAAGTGCAAAGCATCAGATCAGATGAAATGGAATCATTGTTCATGGTTGAACTGTTTGAGCTTTCAGGGAGGAAAATGATAGATTGGGGCAGACTGGTGATACACCAGTACAAGAAGATATTTGAGTGCCCTGACAGTCCACTGCCAGTGTCCGAAAGCTCTCCATGCAGCCAAATGTTGTGGACTCAGAAACTGCAACTCCTGGAGCTGAAAGTGCCCCAAGTTCTAGCCTCTCTACCCCCATGGAGACTCCTGACAAGTGAGGACAATGCTGAAAATGAGGCTCAGAGTGCAGAGACTGTAACAGTTCCCCTAGAAAGACTGGTCGAGCTGTAAAGCCTGTGGTGCACCTCAGTTATGATTCCCTGGGAGGCCTGTGGATTTGCCTCTCAATGTTGTCCATAAAGGAGTGTATGTGTCCCCGAGCTCATTGCCCAAACTGAGTGTCAGTGCTAACTCCAAGTTACTTGTGTTGCCCTCTAAGTATGGTGCCCTTGCCCCGTCCAGCCCCAAGGTAACTGATAGGGAAGGGCCCCCTCTCTTCAGGTTTCATGTACAAGAGGTAATAACTTGAGTTATGGTACAATGTGTGTGTAATACTGTGTAAAGAGACATACTGCAATGTTTCAGAAATGTGTTCTTGGTAAAATGATATATTGACTGATGATTACATGTGTGAGCCTAATGCAAATGTATATGGTTGCAGTTGAAACTTATGGGTACTTGCTAGACGTGGACGTCAAGCTTTCCCAAACCAGGAAGGTGTAACCCCTGCAAATGGGGGTTCCAAAAGACTTCAGGAGCTTGCTTGAATGCTCCAAGCCTGAATGGTGTTTGCGTTTAAGCCATTTATCAGTGAGTGTTTTAGAACCTCTGGTACTGTCTCTTTAAGAGCTGTCTGCTTGCAGACATAATTAGTTTGTATGGGGGACTGTGTGCTTCTCTGTTTGAGTACCCTCGAGCTGCTGCCAATTCACTCCATTTTGCAGTCACTAGGAGTGCAAAGGAACCTATCTGAAAGATGTAACTGTTTGCCAGAAATCATTTACAGTAATAATGAAATTACAGTTTGTCTAACCTGCTTTCTTTGCAGTCAGAACTGTGTCTGCCTAGTTCCCCATTCTGGTTTTGAACTGCTGAACTGGACCAATCAGTGTGGGGTAGCTAGCTCTAAAATGGTGCCTTGGACAAATCAGAACTTGGACTCATAATCTGAGCCAGCCACGAGAGGATTGTATGGGCAGTGACTCTGGGAGATGTAGTTTAGACTTGGCGCCTTTTTGGACCAACAGCAGCAGTCTATTGTGAGTGACAGCCAATCCAGTCAAGAACTGGGAGGAACTCAAAGGAAGTGCCCAGTTTGTCTGTTGGGAGTTTCAGTTGAGCTTTGGCAGTGAAGGGAAAGGAACCCTGTGCTCCTTCAGTGCACAGTTTTAGTCAAAAACGTGTAAGGTCCAGAGTTCCGATCTGCAGCTTGTTAGGACTGAATCCATCCTGAGAGAGAATCAAAGGATATCTGAAGAGAAACCAGGCTCACCCTGTAGAAGACTGGAGGAATTGCTGAAAATTGCACTCGGTCTGTCAGGAACTGAATCTGCTGTGTGTTCTCCCGGTATTGTGCAGTAATGCGATCGGGATACAGATGCAGCCTGCCTGGTATAGTGCTTTCTTTTACCATATAAATGTGTGAAGAGGTTTGTGTACCTCAAGTGAATCCTGCTGCCATTAAGTGACTTTTGCCTGTGACTGTTTACCATATAAATGTGTGAGGAGTCTCTTGGAGCTCAAGAGTAGCCCTGCTGACATTGAAGGACCCTATCTTATTTGGAGGTCGTGAGTACTAATTCAGGGTCACTCCTTGTTGAATTGCCACATTAAATCAAATGGAATTACTGTACTGCTGACTGTTTAATTCTCCTTTCTCTGTGTGAAAGGGCCCCACCAGCTGCCATGGTTTGACTAGCCACTAGGGCTTGGGTACCCAGGGACAGTAACTGATAGGGATAGCCTGTGCACAGAGCCATAGGTAGATGAGTAGAGTGATAAGCTAATTAACCTGATTTCTGTCCTTGTTATATCCCCTAAATAAATCAGAGCTGCTTGTTTAGCAAAGTTATACTGCCTGAGGTATTTGTCTCTGTTAAAGTACTGTACTGTGATTGTTGCACTGTATCTTATTTCACAGGAGGTCCCAGTGCCGGAACCAGTCCTTGGGGGTAAGTGTATACTGTAAAGGTAATTCTGATGTATTGTGTGGGCCACTAGTGGGAAGAAAGGGGGGTTGCAGTGTCCCAGAGGGCTGTGACCAAGTTAGTTTAACTATTGTAAACCCTGACCTCTGGGTGGAGGCACCCGCCATTGGATCCAGGCCCCTCAACCTGTTAGTGGCAAATCAGGCAGGGGTAGTAGCCCCTGGGATAGTGCCATCTAGGGGTTACATATGAATTCCTGAGAATGCCAAAGGGGATTTCAGACACCCCGGCCACCTTTCAGCGACTGATGGAATGTGCGGTGGGAGATATGAACTTGCTGGAATGTCTAGTGTACCTAGACGATGTCATTGTGTTTGGGCGCACATTAGAGAAGCATGAGACCTGACCATTTAAAGTCCTAGACCAACTGGAAGACTTCGGCCTCAAGCTATCCATTGACAAGTGCCAGTTTTTTCAAACCTCCGTGAAGTATGTAGGGCACATAGTATGGTATCTGCAGAAGGGATAGAGACTGATCCCAGTAAGGTTGAATCACTGACTATTTGGCCCCAGCCCCATAATTTGAAAGAACTACAATGTTTCCTGGGGTTCTGTGGCTACTACCATAGGCTCATAAAAGACTACATAGAAACATAGACTTTGACGGCAGATAAGGACCACTTGGCCCACCCAGTCTGCCCATTTCCCTACCTATTGGATAAGCTGCAGATTCTAGTTAACCAACAGCCTACTTCCTGCAACCCCCCACTATAACTGCCTTATGTCTGTCCCATGCATGTTTGAATTCCCCCACTGTTTTAGACCCCACAACCTCTCCAGGAAGGTGGTTCCATGCGTCCACCACTCTCTCCGTGAAAAAGAATTTTCTCACATTACCCCTGAGCCGTCCCCCCTCTAACTTTAAATTGTGCCCCCTTGTTCTTACACATCTCTTTTTCTGAAATATGCTACCCTCCTGGACTTTGTTGATTCGCCTGAGGTACTTAAAAGTTTCTATCATGTCCCCCCGTCCCTCCTTTCATCAAGGGTATACATATTAAGCTCTCTCAGTCTCTCTTCATATGGTTTCTGATGTAGACCCTGCACCATTTTAGTTGTCCTCCTCTGGAAAGCTTCCATCCTGTCTATGTTCTTGCGTAGATGAGGTCTCCAAAACTGCACGCAGTACTCCAGATGCGGTCTCACCAACTGTCTGTACAGAGGGATAACCACTTCCCTTTTTCTACTTGTGATGCCCCTCCCTATGCATCCCAGTATCCCCCTGACTCTCCTTACTGACTTCTCACATTGCTTACCCACCTTTAGGTCATCTGATATGACTACACCCAGCTCCCTTTCTATTATTGTTGTCGTTAGTACCTCCCCTGCTATTGTGTACTCTTCTCCTGGATTTTTATTTCCCAGGTGTATTACTTTGTACTTCTTTGCATTGAATATAAGTTGCCATATGTCTGACCATTCCTCCAACCTTGCCAAGTCCCTTCTCATCCTTTCTACCCCCCTTGTGTATTAGCTCTGTTACAGATCTTTGTGTCATCTGCAAAGATGCATACCTTTCCTTCCAGACCCTCTGCAATGTCACCTATAAAGACGTTAAAGAGGACTGGACCCAGTACTGAGCCCTGAGTTACTCCACTAGTAACCCCCCTTTCTTCAGAATATGTTCCATTCACTATTACCTTCTGTGTCCTGTTGTGCAGCCAGTTTGCTACCCAGGCTACCACCATGGGACCCACTCCCAGGCTGGCTAACTTGATTATTAATCTTTTCAACTATTCAAAGGTGATTCGCCCGCTCTTGAATCTTACCCAGGGTTACCCTCCTACCAATCATAAATATAAAAAAGGGTCCGTCAAAGAACTAGAGAAAGTGTACTTCCACACAGGTGAACTTTTTGGGCCACACTGCACAGCCGAATGTGAAGCAGCCTTTCACGAAGTCATGTACCAGCTCACTCATGCCCCCATCCTCGCCTATGCTGACCCCACCAAGCCCTATGTGCTGCATATGGATGCCAGTCTGCAGGGTCTAGGAGCCATGCTGTATCAAGCCCATGAGGATGGTTTGAGACCAGTGGCCTTCGCCAGCAGGCGCTTGACCCCATCGGAGCGAAAGTACCCTGTGCACAAGCTGGAGTTCCTTGCGCTAAAATGGGCCATCGTCAACCAGTTTCATGAATACCTCTATGGGGAAAAGATATTGGTGAAGACCGACAATAACCAGTTAACCTATGTACATACTTCAGCTAAGTTAGACGCCACTGGGCACTGGTGGCTTTCTGCCTTATCAACCTATGATTATGCTGTTGAATACAGGCCAGGACTGAACCATATTGATACTGACGCCTTGTCATGAAGGCCAGTTTCCAAGAATGATTGGGTCAGGCTGTCCGAACCTGACATCCAAGCCTTGTGCCAAAAATTTGAACGAGATGAACAGATGTCTGCGGACACAGTGGACTCTTTAGTAGATTGCTTGGGCCCTCCTGATACCTGCATACCGGCTGCCTATTGCCACTTTCTGCTCTAGATATTAGTGCACTATCTCAATTTGACAATGACAGCATTCAGTGAGCTCAATCCCAAGATCCTATGATTCAGTCTGCGCTTCATGCCCTGCGTGCGAGAAAAGATGTGTCCAAGTTGCGTTCCCCTGACTTGCGCACTGCTCTGTTGTTTAAAGAAGGCCCCAGGTTGAAGCTACTCAATCAGTTGTTGTTGTACAGAGAGACAGTAGATCGTGGCGGTCAAGTAGACAGGCAGCAACTGGTCCTGAGGTCCCTCCACAATCACATGGGGCACCTTGGTATTGACAGAACTCTCAGCTTGGTATGATCTCAATTCTACTGGCCCAAGATGCAGGCAGATGCTGAGCACCATATAAAGACCTGCAGTCATTGCCTGCAAAGGAAAGCCCTGCCTCAGAGAGCTGCCCCTCTTATCAATATTACTACCAGCACCCCCATGAAACTGGTCTGCATATACTTTTTGTGTTTAGAACCTGATCAGTGGAATATTGGCAATGTGTTAGTGGTTATGGATAATTTCACATGGTATGCGTAAGTTTTTCCAACTAAGTGCTAGTGGAAAATTTCTTCATCCACTATGGTGCCCCTCAGCGGATCCACTCTGACCAAGGCAGGGATTTTGAAAGTCGGCTAATCAAATAAATGCTCTCTCTATGGGGGGGGGTGCGGAAGTCAAGAACCACACCTTATCACCCACAGGGGGACCCTCAGCCAGAACATTTTAACCACACCCTTCTAGACGTGCTGGGCACCCTCCATCCCAAAGACAAGCCTAAGTGGAGCCAGCAGTTTAGCACCTTGGTGCACGCATACAATTGCATAAAAAATGATGCTACTGGGTTCTCCCCCTACTGCCTTATGTTCAGGAGGGAGGCCCGACTGCCCGTTGATGTCTGCTTTGGGGTCTTTCCAGCAGGGGTCCGAGCCAAAAATTACCTACAGTATGTACAGAAACTGAAAGCTTAATTGAACCATGCCTATCAACTGGCCCAGACAATGGCCACCAAAAGAAATCTTGCCAACAAAGAGAGGCATGATAAAAAAGTAAAGGCTCAAGAGCTTCAGCCTGGAGACTGTGTGTTGTTACACAATTTGGGACTGCATGGCAAACACAAAATTGATGATAGGTGGCACCATCTTCCCCATGTAGTAGTTGGAAAGTTGAATGATTTACCAGTGTACAAGGTACGCCCAGAGAATAACTCCAAAGCTGTCAAGACCATGTACCATAACCACTTGCTACCTATCGGCCAAGTCATAATTGAGGCTGAACCATCAGAGATTGATTCCCCTGGGCCAGTGACTCGTGCCGCTGCAAAAAAGAGACAGAGTCAACCTACCCCAGTAGTTACAGATTTAAGGTTTCCCCCGCAGCAGGCCCAGAATGATGGTGACTGTCAGTCCAACTCTAACGAAAGTGAGTGTGACAATGCCTATTACCCCTCCTATGAACTGAGTCAGTTGTTTCAAGGTAACCCTTTGACTAATTGTGGGGATGAAGCTGGGCCTTCTGGACTGCCTAACCCCCCCCAGCTTCATCCTTGGAGCCAATGCTCCCTGAAAGTGAAGTGCAAAGAATTACATCTGAGGTTGCGGACTCTCTGTGTTTTGTGGACCTGTGTGAATTTCCCAAAGAAGGGGCTGATGGTCTGAGTCTCTCTGGTGACACATCAGAACTTGAAGAACAATGTGAGAGTGTTGACAGCCCCCCTTCAGTGCCGCAGAGCCTAACTGTGCCAGAGCCTCCTCAAAATGAGCAACCTGGTTCTCCATCAGAAGATAATGAGCAAAGTGTTGTGGAAACAGAGCCTACAGAGTAAGGAGCTGACAGTTCTCCAAGTTTGGGCATTCCCATCCATGCAGAGGCACCCCTCACAAGTGACAAAAGCTCCAACATTAGTGCGAAAGTACAGAGACTGTGGCTGCTCCCCCCAGAAAGAAAGGCCGAGCTGTCAAGCCACTGTTATGATTCCCCTTGGAAGCTGGTGGATTTGCCTCTCAGTGTGGTTCACAAAGGGGTTTATGTTTCACCAAGCTCACTGCCCAAATTGAGCTTGACGGACAACTCCAGGTTACTTGTTCTTCCCTCCCACCATGGTGCCCCTGTCCCATCCAGCCCCAAGTTAGTTGACAGGGAACAGCCCCCTCTTACATTGTTTAATGTCCAAGAAGTTATTAAATGAATCAGTATTACTTGTATGAAACCTGAATAAATATTGTCAATATGGATGTAGTAGTGTGAAGTATATTGAAATGTATAGTAATGTAACAAGCTGATAATATATATGTCTCACTTATATCACATTTTTGATATTGTGTTGGTACAGACTTGAAGTGGAAACCAAGTTTTCTCTAGGCAGGGAAGTGTGTAACCCCCCTACAAATGGGGGTTCCCGGAAAGTCTTCCTTGAGCTTGCCTAAATGCTCACTGCCAGGCTGGTGTTCTGCGTTTTAGCGGATTAAATGTACTGCCAGAGAGTGCCTGTATAGCCTCTGAGTACTGTCTCTTTAAGAGCTGCCTGGATTGCAGTCTTAATTATTTTATTTACTTATTTTATTTTATTTTAGTCTTTGGTAACTGGGTAAGGTCCAGTAGGCACAAGTGCCTGTTTTCAGGGGCAACCTGGGAGCACTGGGCGGTTAAGCGACTTTCTCAGAGTCACACAATATGGAAGTGGAGGTTGTGAGAATCAAACTCAGGTCTGGTCTGCTGGATCTATCAAGCTTTTTCACACCTCGTTCCTCTAACCTCTAGTCTATACTAATATATTATAATTATATAATTATACTAATATATCAATCTAAAAGGGAGCTCTGTTAGAAGATATGCTTGTTTGCTGATCATTTGTTAGAGTAGTAATAATATTACAGTTTGTTTTAACCAGCCTTCTTTGCAGCGAGGACGGTTCTGTTTATCTCCACCAACTTGGCCCGGGACTGTCAGAATGGGCTAATCAGTACTGTTAGGACTCTAAAATGGAGCATGCCTACAGGGGCTTGGTGGGGTCAAAACATGTAGGAATTTTGTTTTTGCATTTTGGCACCTAAAATAACCTGGAGGAGGAGCCCTTGTTGTGACTGACAGACAGATCAGCCAACTGAACCTTTTGGATCTTGGGGAAATTCCCAAGCTGCTTGCAGATAGTTTTAGTTCTAAGTTGGGAAGTGAAGAGATAACAGCTTGAATGATTCAAGCAGCAGCCCCGGCGTAGATTCACGTTGGAGGACTGTGGAAAGGCCTGCGTTTCGGCCTGCATGCCTGCCTGCTGTCCCTGAAAGGGAACTTGTGCCTTTTTTGGACTCAATCCAAACTTGGGAGAGCGAAGTAAGCCACTGAATTGTGACCAGGCTTCTACCTGAAGAAGACCAAAGATTTGCTGAATGCGATCGGCCTGTCTGGACTTCCAGCCACCTCTGAACTCCTAGATTGTGCAGAGACTCTGTAATTGCGACCAGAGAGCCTTTTGCCTGGTACAGTGGAATTTCCTTACATGTGAATGTGTTGTGTGCTTATAGTGGGTCGTGATTTGGTTCCCCACTGTGATTTGAGCTGTATTCTGTTTGCTGGAAGCTGCATCCAGCCCCACAGACTGAATCCAAAAGCATCTCCATTGGGACTGGGCCTTGCCACACTGGCTCAGCCTGACTACCCGCTGCACAGAGAAAGCTATCGACGAGAGACCTGCCTGGGGATCAGCCCCCTGCTCAACACTTGAACAGGAACGATGCCTTGGTGATTCGTGTGGGCCCCACTTCTCCGGGCACTCCAGCTCAACAACTTGCAGTCTCAATTTCATCCTGCCTGTGTCCAGTATTGGGTATCTTGAGTAAACATCAGGGTCGCTCCCTGCAACAACAGCTAAATCTAAAGTGTTGTCATCTGATTTTCTGGTTGCTTTTTCTTTCATGAACTGAGCCCTCCAGCTCCAGATTACAAATAGTGTGTGTTGTGCATGTTGCTTTCTTCCATCACAGGGCCCCAACCAGCTGCAATATTCCTGGCTAGCCCATCGTCTCCCTACCCGAGTACCCAGAGGTGTGACTGTGTGGGGACTTAAAGCACATGCATAACTGTCTGAGTAATATAGCCTTTAAGCCAATCAACCTGATTATGCCCCTTCCTTGTTCAAGTCCCCTGAATAAATCAGATCTGACTTTTTTTGCTGCATTTAACCTGACTGTGGTTCCAGTTTGTGCCAAGAGTACTGTACTCTTGCTATTTACTGTGCATAACCTTGTTTTACAGGGGATCCCCAGCACTGAGCCAGAGAAACCAGGCCTGGTAGTAAGTGCAAACAGTGTGGGTACTGGTATGGTGTACAAGGGGTACTGCCAAAGTGATTATCGTATATTGCTCAGGCCACTAGAAAGGAAAGAGGGGGTTACAGTGTCCCAGAGGGCTGTGCCCAGGTTAGTTTGACCACTACCACCCCTAACCTCTGGGTGGAGACACCCGTTTCAGAACTCAGGCCCCTTAACCTGCTACTAGCCACGCAGGCAGTGGTAGTAGCCCTTTTGATAGTGCCACCAAGGGGTTACACTTACAATGAGCAAGCAGGAAAGAGACCTGGGGGAACTCATATCAGATGACCTAAAGGTGGCCAGACAAAGTGATAAGGCAGTCGGGAGGGCTAGTGGGATGCTGGGATGCATAGCAAGGAGTATCACCAGCAGAAACAGGGAGGTGGTGTTGCCCCTATATAGATCACTAGTAAGACCCCACCTTGAGTACTGTGTCCATTTCTCGAGATTGCATCTCAGGAAGGACACAGACAGAGCAGAGGCAGTCTAGAGAAGGGCTTCTAAAAGGGTGCCAGGTTTGCATCATAAGCTCTAGGAAGAGAGGATAAAGGAGCTCAAAATATACACCCTGGGGTAAAGAAGGGAGAGAAGAGATATGATAACGACATTTAAATACCTCATGGGGGTTAATAAGGTACAGGCAGGGAGTATTTTTCAGAAAAAGAGGTCCTCTGGAACAAGGGACATGCTTTGAAAGTAGAGTGGGAAAGGTTCAGGAGAGATGTGAGGAAATACTTCTTCACAGAAAGAGTGTTGTATTCATGGAATAGCCTTGCAGTGGAGGTAGTGAGGGCAAAAACAGTTTCAAGGTTCAAAAACGCTTGGGATAGGCACACGGAAATCATAGGGGTAAGTAAGGGAACGGAAGAGTGAGTATCATAGAGCAAATGAGTCCACAGTGAAAAGGAATAATATGGGCAGACTGAGTTGGCCAAGCGGCCCTTATCTGCTGTCAGATTCTATGTTTCTATGTTTACTAAGTCCCTTTTAGCTTCGCTTACTGTTCCTCCACCACACCCAGGCCATCCCCACCCCCAGATAGGTCATCCCTGAGACATTTACTCATCTTCATAAAATCTGCCCTCCTGAAGTCCAGGACCCTGGTCCTTGTGTGGTTCAGTTCTGCAGCCGTCTTTATACTGAATCACACCATACGGTGTTCACTGGTCCCTGGCAGCCTCCCACCTTGACATCTGCAACACTGTCCCTGTTAGTGAGTACCAGGTCCAGTATTGCCCCATCACGAGTAGTTTGGCTCACTAGTTGCCTTAGGAATACCCCCCTGCTGAAAGTCCAGGATGTCCTTGCCTCTAGGTGAAGCCGTTGCTAGGAGGTTCCAATTTACATCCAGCAGGTTGAAGTCCCCCACCAGCAGCACCTCCTCCTTTTCTGCCATCTTGCCAATGGCTTCCCCCAGTACCTTATCTAATTCTTCCCTGTTTTGGAGGTCTGTTGATCACTCTCGTGCGAATAGTGGCTCCATTCCCCAACTCCAGGTGACCCACAGTACCTCTGCCTCCCCCTGTATTCCTTATATCTCTGTTACTTTTATGGATTATCTTACATGAAGCACCACACACCTCCTTTTCTTCCCACCCCTGTCCTTCCTGAACAGAGTATAGCCTGGTATGGCCATGACCCAGTCATGATTTTTAGTGCCTCAAGATTCAGTTATGGTCACAATATCCAGGTTGGCCTCTGCCACAATGGCCTCTAGGTCTGAAATCTTATTTCTTAGACTTGTAGCATTTGCACTCATGACCTTCCGGATTCCGCATCCACTCTGCTTGTTACTCCCCTTTTTTCCTTTTTCCCCTCCCTCCCTCCTTCCCCCCTCTCTTTTTAATGCTACCATTCCCTTTCCCCTTTGTCTCAACCACCCTGCTTCCTTTATTCATTTGCACCCTGTGGTATTCCTCTCTCCCCGCGTTCTCTCTACTCTCTACTTCAGCCTTTGGGGGGGGCAGTTTCTGCCTCCCCAATTCCTTCTACCTCCCCTCTCAGCTAGTAATTACTAAGTACTCGCTGTGTGACCTTGAGCAACTCACTTAAGCTCCCAGTGCTCCATTCCACCCAGCTATGTAAATGGATGGGGGCAGGACCACACAGGAAATAAGACAGGGTGTCTCAGCTGGGCCATCCTGGGTAAATACTCTGCAAAAGGTTATAAGCAAGACCCCAATGAAAATGAGATTACATCTGAGTTGGAGTATCCTGGGTAAATCAATTTGAAAATAAAAATGCACTGCCAGCAGTCATTGGTTCTTTTGTGCCCCTTCCAGACAGTGGAAGCAGTCTGGTTTACTGGTTAGAGCACTACCCAGAACTGGAAGATTGCAAATTCAACTCCCACTATTTCACAGTGTAACCCCGAGCTAGTGCTCTAGGCCACCCACCCACCTACAGGAAAGAGTAGAAACATGGTTCCACTGGACATGAGCTGTTGCATCTCATCTGGGCTATATTGGAAAATATTTTGAAAAAAACAAACCAAAAAAACGCTGTCTTCAATTGCTTGCTTTTCCTTATTCCCTGCCACTCACCACCCAGAAGCAGTGGGGTCTAATGGTTGGGGCATTGTTAGGAGTCAGGAAATCACTGTTACCGCCTAGAGAGAAATATTCACCGTTTATAAAATTGGAAGAGAAAATCCTGCATCCTGATTGGTCATTCGCCATGCATTAGAAGTGTCTAACGCATGGCTAAAAACACGTGCTGGCCACCAGGATGCAGGTCAGGGAAAGAAATCTATGAGGCGGTGGAATTTTAAAAAACTGACAGCTGCCATTTCCCCCCTCAGTTAGCCCACATAAGTGAATAGTCAATAGTAAACACCACAAAACCAGTATTTGAAGAATTCTTTAACATGAAGTAAGATGTGACTGAAATATTAAGTCTGTCCATGCAAAACTAAAATTCCTCTTCTCTGCGGTTAGAGCCACAATCAATTTTAAAAGCAGGATTCTGTGTGCGGTTGTGCTCCCTTCCCCCCGAGCAAGCTCCGTTTCCATCAAACTGTGCCCTCTGAATGAAATGTTACTGCAGCACGACCAGCAGTCAGGAAGATAAATGGTACTGCTGATGCACTTGACTGACCTCTGGCAGAGGCCAGGGGAAGCAGCTGCCACAGCTTGGTAGTGGGGAGGCATGCAGGACATTGGGGCCTTGCATCGTTACATCACTGCACACCACGCCTCTCATGGGGATTAATCAGCAAAGACTGCCCCGTCCATGACACCCCACTTCATTGGTCTCTCCCCACCTGCTCATGGCATTCCATGGTGATCTAGTTTAGTGTTCCATTGGGACTGACCCGACCCTGCAGCCCTGCCCTGGAGGGCAAGCCAGGGAAGAACACTGGTTACGAGGGTCCGCCAGGAACCTGATTGAGTTATCCGTCGGGGGAGCACTCACTCAGTGTCCCCGCATTGTGGGGGTAATCCTGAAAAGGATCGTCACAGAAGGTAAGTGCCAGGGGGTTGAGCAGGGGTCCCAGAGTGGGGGCTGAGCCACTGGAGCATGGCAACAAAAAAATTATTCACCACATATTGTAACAGTGTGACTGACTGTTCATTCACCACATATTGTAACAATGTGACTGTTCGCCTTGCCTGTAGTGTTGCAGCATTCCTCCCAGCCATCTGTCTCGCTGTCCACTCACAGCTCGCAATGCTGATCTCACCTAACTCACTTGTTACCCCCGCCTGCTCACCTTACCCTTTATGGAATTTTTGCACTTTGGTTTCTGTTTAAAAAAAAAAAAAAAGCCTGTGGCTTCAACTACTGATTGGCTACCAAACTCATTCCCGTAGTCTCTCCTTCAGAGACATGTCGAACACCAATCGGACAGTTTTTTTTTTTTAATTCATACTGTACAGACTGCACTAATTTCAGTAATTATTAATTTACTCACTTGCATAGTCTCTACTTCAGAGACATGCTGAACACCGATCAGGCGATTTCCTTTTTTTTTTAACTCTTGCTGTAGAGATGCACTCATACGAGTCATTAATAACAATTAAAAAAAAAAACAGTAAAATGAAAGAAATGTTTAAAATGCTTACAGAAATGGGATAAGTGTGTTGGTGGGGGAAGGTGTCCATGAGGACCACAGTTTTCAACTTGTTGCTGTGGAGTCTCCAGTAGGACAAAAGTCCAAAAGTCCATCAAAAACACACATAGCAAGCCAGCCAGGTGGCGCTGAGGGTTGAGACGCTGGACACCACACCTCGCGCCACGCCGGCGATCCAGGTTCAGGAACGAGCCGGTGCCGGCGGGGGTCAGCAGGGAAGGACTGGGACTGAGCATCCGTAGACTGCTCTCCCAGTCCTGGGGTGAGTCGGGGAATCTTGCCGTGCAGTAGCGGCTCCTGGGGACGTTTGGGGGCACTACAAGCACTGGCGATCTGGAGGAGGAATGCGGTAGACATCGGCACGCTGTTCCCGGACATCATTGCACGTCCACATTCCAGGGGACCAATCGGAGGAAAATGGCTGGGCACGACCATGCAGCTTGATGGCCGCACTCCGAGCAGCCTGGAGGACTTTGGCGGAGTCCTGTCGGGGAGGGTCTGGGGCTGTCCTGTCTGGCTGAAGCAAAGGGGGAGCCCTCCAGTGGGATGGTAAGATGGCCGTCCTGGATCCTCCTTGGTGCAGTCTGAGCTACCCAGTTCTCCGGGCGGGGGGAGCCGCCTGCTGGATGCCTTAAGCTGGTAGTGTGCTGCAGCAGGTGGCAAAAAGCATTGCATTAAAAAAAAAAAACACATAGCAGAAATGCAGGCGAAAGAACTATTTTACTACAAAATTAATGCCAGTTTTGACTGTTTGAATATTGAAACATGTAAATTAATTTTTTTCATATTTGTAAAATACAGTGCCCCATTTTATAAGCGCAATAAGACACTCCGGGGGTGAGCGTTAGACAGTTCTAATGCATGGTCAGGGGCAGAAGGCACTCAGCCTGTGGCCTCATACCTTACTTTGCCCCTGGCTGTGCATTAGAACTGTCTTAACACCAGCTCCATGGAGCCGAGCGAAGGGGTTCACTTGGCATGCTGGTGACCTGGGTTCATGCCTGAGTCCAGGTATCAGGAGCGGAGACTTGCAGGGAGGGAGTACAGAGCATCCATTGGACACTTCCCTCCCGGGGGGGGACAGGTGGGCCTTAGGCACCTGGAAGTGATTTGGTGATGTGCTAAGTGGCTTGAAGCCTCGATACGCCACCGAAAATCCCTGCCTCATGTTGCCATCACGATTATGCCCAAGGAGGATGAAAGGAGAGGGGGAGAGCAAAAAACAGAAAAAGCACCCCCCAATTGACCAAATGATGGCTGCCGGTCCCTATTACCACAAAGCCCTGGAGAGTGTCCGGACGCACCCCACATACCTACATGTAGTTGCGCTCTGGCAAGTTTCCCCCAGAAGAGAGAGAGAGAGACTCACCCAACAAAGAATTACTTCAGGTTACCTGGGGGGCTGCTAAATAGGAGCAGTGGATGGGGGCAGGGGACAGAGTGATGGCGGGTGCACCTTGGTGTCCCGAAGGAGTGGCTAGTTGGGGGTGCCTAGCAAGGTGCAAACGAAAACAAAACTGTCTAACACACACCCATTTGTGTCTTATTGCTTATGTAACCCTTAGCAAAGTACTTGACGTCATCATGCTCCACTCAGCTGCAAAAATGAGAAACAGCAAGACTGTACTGGAAATTGGATGCTGCATCTCAGTTGCATTACATTATAAAAATGAGTAAAAGCAGGACTCCACTGGAAAGATGTTGCACCTCAGCCGGACCATTCTTGATAAATAAACTAACAAAAAAAAAAAACATAGCTGGCAGCAACTGGCTTTTCCCAGTGCCTCCACCCTTAGGCAATAAAATTTAGTGGTTAGAGCACTATTGGGAGATCACGGGTTTAAACCCTTCTATAGCCAAATTCTGTGTGACCCTAAACAAGCTACTGAAAATGAGATGTTGCACCTAAACTGGATTATCCTGGGGAAATAGTGTACCTATAAAAATAAGTAAAAGCAGGACCCCACTGGAATCAAGATGTTACATCTTAGTTGGGCTTTCCTTAGTAAATAAATTGTAAAAAAAAAATTGTCAAGAGTCACCCAACTTTTTCAGTCCTAGCACATGCTTCGTCCACAGTCCTTATACTAATATTCCCTGTCACGAACCAAGTGTAGCAATTTTACTAATAAAATATTTTCAAGGCAGCTACATAGGGCTGCGGGAAATGGGAAGGCAGTGATTATGGCTTAATGGGTGAAAAGGGGCTGGAGGCGCTCAGAGTAGATAAAGCACAGGGCCCAAATGGCTTACACCCAAAGGTGCTTGGGGAACTGGCTCCAGACCTGGCAGAACCTTTGACCCAGCCATTTAATAACTCACTAGAGTCTGGAGTTATGCCAGGGGATTGGAACGCTGAGGATGTAGTTCCTGTCTGATAGGGGGAGACAGAGAGGACCTGAGAAACTACAGGCTGGTCAGTCTTACTTATGTTGTAGGTAAGCTAATGAAGATTATAGTTAACCAAGTCTGGTGGCCTACTTAGAAGGTAACAGGCTAAAGGACTGCAAGAAGCATGGGTTTGCGTCAGGGAGGTCATGCCAGACAAACTTGATATTGTTTATTGATTAGGTCATTAGAAAGATAGAGGGCAGGCAGTAGATTTGGTCTACTTTGACTTCAGCAATGCCTTTGACTCGGTACCACACAGGACACTGCTAAGACAGCTGGAGGACTTAGAAGAGCAGGGTTTAGACAGATGGGTAGGGAACTGGCTAGGGGGAGGCAACAGAGGGTGGAAGTGAACCGGGCCATGTCAGGGGAAAAGGGCCAAGAGTGGGGTGTTGCAGGGATCACTTCAAGCAAATATAAGGCTGCGCTCATGGCAAAAGTCTGGATGCTTGTAAAAACATAGTCACAAAGAGCAAAGAAGACAAGCACTCCAATACATCAGAGAAATATCTAATTTAATGTGCAAATAGTGCAATAAATACAAAAATAAATTTCAATGATCCTTGAACCACAACCTGACAAGCCCCAGCACTTCGAGACACTAAACACCTCTTCCTCAGGGGGCATGCCAACAACCTGTAAACCCTGACTAAAGAAAACATATCACATATCATCTTGTTTGGTCATAGACTGGGATAAGCTTTAAGGATGAGAACCCCAAGGAAGACCCCACCCCTGATTCACCAAGAGTCAGAACAGTGAAAACTGTAGTTTTTCCCTCTTCCTGCTTGAGGGGTGGGGATGAAACCCTAACACCACATTTCCCTGCTTTTGTTGGTTTAATCAAAACCCTAACTGATGCATCAACACAATTTTTAAGCAAAAAATATCCTTACTTTTGAGATAGAATTGTATCCTAATTTACGCAGGTCCCTTTGGGGCCTATGTTGAACACATCAAACAGGCTGGGGAAGTGCAGGGCCCTCTTGGTCCTGCACTTCCATCTCTCCATAGATGCACGGGCCCTCTGGACCCTGCACTTCTATGCCTCCAGAAAAGCAGTGAGATATACCTTTGGTGCACTTTTTTTTTTTGTAAATTTTATTTATAAGAATATGGAGGTAACAAGGATACATACATAACTTGACAAGCACAGTGAATATTTACATTAAAAAGGTGTAGGAAAAAATGGTTGCATAACTCTAATGAAAATAAGGACATTCAATATACATCAAGCAGGAACTAGATACGATGATCATGATGATTACACCTTCACTGTAGATTTGGCACCACGTGAAGACTGGCGGTAATTTTGGAGTGCAGTGCATACCACATGAATGTTTAGGAGGGGATTATGTGTTAGTGTCATAATAGTCCTTGACACCTTTTACTGACGTATACACTGTACTTTAACTCCAATTATTTATTTATTTTTTTTAATTCTTTTTCCCTCCAGCCACCGGCCACACTGGGAACTCCCTCAGACATGACCCATGGAAGTTGGTCATTTCTCCCACTCACCCGAGATCCTCCCACACCAGGCCCTCCCCCCGGAGCTCCTACCATCTCTTACCTTGCCGAGCCCCTGGCTTGCATACCCCCCTCCCCAAGGCAGGGCTGCTGCTCCTTCTTGGTGCCCTTTCTCAGAATCTAGTTAGCAGGCAGAGTGGAGGAGGAATTGGTGGCTCTGGTGCAGGCAGGGTCCAGCAATGGGTGTGGAGGACCAGCTCCAGGGTTTGTCATCATCCTCCCGGTGGCCAGGGCTTTTCCTTGTTCAGGTAGTCCCTCCCCGAAGGCAACAACATGCAATGACATCAGCATGTGGTGGGCATGCTCCCACATGTGCCTGCAGATGTCCACCGTCATCTTCACCCAGCACACATCCCCACAGGGTGTAGTGCTTTCAGTTTCCACTGCGAGCTGCTACATGACAGGGATTCCCAGTGCACCCTCCCCAAGAGAGGAGAGGAGAGCAGTCCTCCGGATTCTCAATCCTTTCTTCCCCTGCTGACCCCTGGCACCCTGAGTATGCTACCGAACCTGGGTCGCCAGCATGGTGTGAGGTAAGGTGGATGCCTCAGCCCTCAGTGCCACCAGAAAGGCTCCATAACTCCAATTATTGACAGACTTATGGCTTGTTTTTTGTCCCATCTTCTGTCCCCCCCCCCCCGGGCTGCTGGCAGGCAGGCTTTGGCTCTCTCATGATAGAGAGAGCTTACATTCACCCTGACACCGCATGTGTCTCCCGACCATAAACCCAGATCCCGGCGAATCTTTCATGGATTTCCCCCGTAACAGGCCAGGGAGGGGAGGGCTATCCTCCCCCCAGTACACAGTTCATCATGCTGGGAGTGGAACCCTGGATTGAGAGCATGGCTTCGCATCTTGCAGCCTACCAGCACCCCCTCCATGTTCCATTTTCATCCCTCCACTTCCACATGAGTGCATGCACGTCGAGATGCGCGCTCCATGTCACCACGTTCTTGACTCCTTAACTCCAATGCTGCCACCCGGCCTTCACCAGAAGGCAGCCAAGAAGTGGAACAACATTCCCTCCCTCCCAGGAGAGAACAGTCCATCGGACGCTCAATCCTCTCCTTCCCCTGCCGACCCCCGGCAACCTAAGCTCACTCCCGAGCCCTTGTCACTGGTGTAGAGTGAGATGTGGTGTCCAGCGCCTCAACCCTTAGTTCCACTAGGCCGGCTGTGTTGTAATACTTATTGAGACCTTTTGTTGCTACATAGATTGTCCCTCAACTCCACAGACCAATGGAGTTAGGGCTTGTTAAAGCTGCAATGTTATCCTATGGAACTGTTCATTTTTTAATCTGTATGTTTTTTTACATGGCCCCTAAATTTTTTGGGGGGTATTATGAAATACTGTTGTAGAACTCATTGAAACCCTTTTTCATACATAGACTATCCCTTAACTCCAAAGACTGCCAGACTTACAGCTTGTTAATGTTGGCAATGTTATCATACAGGAATTGTAATTTGTACATTTTTATGTTTTTCTTAGGGCCCGGGAATTGTTTTGTAGGGTTATTATGTGTTAATGTTGTAGAACTCACTAAAACCTTTCTTTTGATATACAGATTGTCCTTTACATGCAAATGTTAACAGAGTTATGGCTTTTTAAATTTGAAATGTGGAAAAAACTGAGTCCAAATTATTTTTTCGTATGAAGTGCAATTGTGTCATTCTCATGAAAAATGATTCCTTCGTATGAAAAAAGAATCTGAAAAAAAACTACAGTAAGTCCAAATTCTTTTTTGTATGACGATAATCTTATTTCATATGGCCCCATTCCTGTATCATATGGCAATGTGAAAAGAAGAAATTAACTTCATACTTACCAAAATTTCCTTTTCTGTTAGCTCCAACATTGTCAATGAGTAATCAAAACAACTGGGTATAGTGCACCCCTACCAGAGGATGGTGCAGCCCAAGCTTTAGAATGCTGGGCATATGAAGATTCCATGCAGAAGCAACTCCCCAGTTACTACTTACCTCGCAATGCCATGAGAGCTACACATCATATATAATATAAACAATCACATGCTTGTAATAATAAGAAAAAATTACTCACCTTAGTAATGTTGTTTCTTCTAATGGAGTCTTGCTGCATTCTGACATATGCAGTTAGGTCCTGCCTTTCAACTGCCCCGGAGAACAAAGAGTTAAATTTTCCATGGCCAGCATGGAATGTTCACTGCAAGCTCGGTTGAAGCCCCTGTCTGCTGCTGTTTAAACTCCAACTGTCAGATCTGTATGAGCAATACTGCACAGTGTGCTTCACAATAAACACAACCATGGAGACAAGCCACACAAAGACGAGGATACTGGACTTCAGAAGGGCTGACTTTGGCATAATGGGTGAATACCTGAGGAATGCATTAGCAAATGGCCAGAAAGGAGGGGTGGAAGAACAATGGAGAAAAATCAAAACTGCCATCGTGGAGGCAACAAGCCTTTGTGTGAAACAAATAAAGAAAGCAAAGTGGAATAAAAAAACACTATGGCTCTCAAAGAGGTGTCAGGGAAGGTTAAGGAGAAAAGAGCTGCATTCAAAAGTATAAGGAATCACAGGCAGAGCACGACAGGGAACTGTATCAATTAAAGCAGAAAGAAGTGGGGAAGGCAGTCAGAAAAGCAAAGGCCCAAACCGAGGAAAAGATAGCCAACTCAGTTAAGAAGGGATAAAACCTTTATATGTACATTAGGGAGCATAGAAAGGTTAAGGAGGGATAGTGAAGATTAATAAAGGAAAGGAGGTGAGCAGAGGGAGACAGTGAAAAGGAAGAGATACTGAATGAATACTTTGCTCAGTATTCACAAAAGAAGAAGAGGAGGAGTTACCTAAACCAAACAGTGAAGCACTCTGGATAGTGGGCTTGACACCAGTCCATTTACAGAAGAAAGAGTACTGAAAGAACTCCTAAAACTCAAGGTGGACAAAGCAATGGGGCCTGAATGGATTCACCCTAGAATCCTAAAAGAGCTAAGGAGGACATAGTGACACCACTAACCACACTTTTAACAAATCATGGGAAGATGGGGCGTATCTGAGGACTGGAGGCAGATGTGATTCCCTTCACAAAAGTGGGAGCAAGGCAGAAGCAGGAAACTACAGACCTGTTAGTTTGACCTCAGTGGTGGAAAATGATGGAATCACTTCTGAAAGAAAGAATTGTTGAGTACCTAGAAAGCGGAGCACAGAACCCAAAGCAGCATGGATTCACAGCAGGAAGGTCATGTCAGACTAATCTAATCGATTTCTTTGAGTGGGTGACCAAAGTAATAGACAAGGGAGGTCAGGATATGTATTTCACCTAGACTTTTAGCAAGGCATTTGACACAGTCCCACATAAAGATTAATAATCAAGTTAGCTAGCCTGGGAGTGGGTCCCAGGGTGGTAGCCTGGGTAGCAAACTGGCTGCACAACAGGACACAGAAGATAATACTGAATGGAACACATTCTGAAGAAAGGGGGGTTACTAGTGGAGTACCTCAGGGCTCAGTACTGGGTCCAGTCCTCTTTAACGTCTTTATAGGTGACATTGCGGAGGGTCTGGAAGAAAGGTATGCCTCTTTGTGGATGACACAAAGATCTGTAACAGAGTTGATACACAAGGGGGTAGAAAGGATGAGAAGGGACTTGGCAAGGTTGGAGGAATGGTCAGACATATGGCAACTTAGATTCAATGCAAAGAAGTGCAAAATAATGCACCTGGGAAATAAAATCCAGGAGAAGAGTACACAATAGCAGGGAGATACTAACGACAACAATAATGGAAAGGATCTGGGTGTAGTCATATCAGATGACCTAAAGGTGGGTAAGCAATGTGAGAAGTCAGTAAGGAGAGCCAGGGGATACTGGGATGCATAGGAGGGCATCACAAGTAGAAAAGGAAGTGGTTATCCCTCTGTACAGTTGGTGAGACTCCACCTGGAGTACAAGTGCAGTTTGGAGACCTCATCTACGCAAGGACATAGACAAGATGGAAGCAGTCCAGAGGAGGGCAACTAAAATGGTGCAGGGTCTACATCAGAAACCATATGAGAGAGAGACTGAGAGAGCTTAATATGTATACCCTTGATGAAAGGAGGACAGGGGACATGATAGAAACTTTTAAGTACCTCAAGGGAATCAACAAAGTCCAGGAGGGTAGCATCTTTCAGAAAAGAGATGTATAAGAACAAGGGGCACAATTTAAAGTTAGAGATGGCTCAGGGGTAATGTGGAGAAATTCTTTTTTACGGAGAGAGTGGTGGACGCATGGAACCGCCTTCCTGGAGAGGTTGTGGGGTCTAAAACAGTGGGGGAATTCAAACATGCATGGGACAGACATAAGGCAATTATAGTAGGGGGTTGCAGGAAGTAGGCTGTTGGTTAACTAGAATCTGCAGCTTATCCAATAGGTAGGGAAATGGGCAGACTGGGTGGGCTAAGTGGTCCTTATCTGCCGTCAAAGTCTATGTTTCTATGAAGTTCTGTGTGGAAACTGTAAAACTCAAACTAGCCAACTGGCAACTGTATTTATATAAAAGGGTTTTTTGGTTTCAAAGCAAAGACTCAAGTCAGGAAACCCGAAAAACAACACACATCCCAAAACACAACACTCACCCAAAATAAAGGAGGGTGAAAAAGGGACACCCCTAGGGTGCCAACACTGCTCCTGCCCACCCACATCCCAAAAACTAGGTACTGAGAGGGGAGGCAGGGGGGAGGTCAGAATACAGCAAGACTCCATTAGAAGAAACAACATTACTAAGGTGAGTAATTTTTTCTTCAAACAACATGAAGTCTTGCTGTATTCTAACATATGCAGACTACCAAGCAGTACCTCCATGGAGGAGGGACAGAACCTACTTTGGAAACAGGCTCTGAAGTACTGCTGTGCCAAACTGAGCATCATTCCTAGCCTGGATATCCAGAGAGTAATGCTTGGTGAATGTATGGACTGTTTTCCAGGTGGCTGCTTGACAGATCTCTAAGATAGGAATATCCCTGGCAGCAGCCAGGGAAGCAGCTGTACCTCTAGTAGAGTGAGCCCTCAGGCCTGAGGGTGGAGTTCTACCCAGTTTTTCATAGCAGAATTGTATACAAGAAACAATCCACCTGGCAATAGATCTCTTAGTGGCAGGTTTGCCCTTACCAACCTCTCCATACGTGAGGAACAACTGGAGGGACTCAAACCTGTGACCCTTGGTGCGTTCTATGTAGTAGCTGAGGGCCCTTTTAACATCTAAGCTGTGCAGCCTCCTCTCTGTCCAAAAAGGAACTCCGTGTCTGAGCCAGAAAGAGTATACCTCTTGTCCATTCGTCTGTCCACAGGAGGTATGGAATTAGGAGTCTTAAGACTTTTATGTGTCTGTTTCCCAAAGGATTTGTGGAGGGGAATAGACAGTCTCCTGGACTCTGGGATGTCCATCATTTCAACAAAATCAGGCTCCTCCTGATCCTCTACTGCTTCTTCCATAGGAAGCTGGAGGGTTTCAGCCACTTTTTTGTAAAACATAAAATGAGAAGGGGACTCAGAAAGCCTAGGAGGAGAAACACCTGAAAGTCTGTCTGGGGAGATGTCCGGGTCAATAGGCACATCCAGACTTTCACAATCACCATCATCATCCTCATACTCTCCTTCCTCCTCATCCGGTTCATAAAATTCTTCCAAGGTGTAATCCGGAACCGGGGGAACCGACCGAACCAAACCCCTGCCAGATGGTGCCGGTTCAGCAGGAACCGAAGTAAGCGATTGCACTATTCTTATCGTCTTGGCTATCTCATCGACAGTCGGAGTATGAATTTTTGGGTCCGAACCGGACGATTTATCTTTTCTTTTTCTTTTTACTGGAACCGACTCCTCAGAATTGGCTCTCCTTTTGCCCGAAGAAGTATCGCCCTGGTCAGAGGGCACTCCTTCTGGTTCGGTCGGAACCGAACTGGGCTGGCCATCCGGGTCAGCGGACTTCTCGGCCTCCCTTTCCCTCAGTCTACCTAATCTCTTTTCCAGGGTAGCTTTGGGAAAATTCTTACAAATTTGGCAGTCTGAATCGAGGTGGTCAAACCCCAGACAAAAACACAGGTGGTGTGGGGATCAGCCTTAGCAAAAGACTTCCCACACACACACTGCGATGTTGAAACCCAGTGGGCCCGTTTTTTCTTTGGGTTTCTCAGGCATAGCCAATCCTAACCAAAGCATTACCCTTTTTCGGCAATCCACTTAAGCAAGACTCCCCCTCTCGGTTCCTGCAGCCGTGTCTGGGTCTTGGAAAAAAGGTAATAAAATCCGTTTTTTTTTAGAACCGATACAGACCGGTTACCACACTCTTAAGTAAATACACAAACTTTTTTACCTGAAACCGATTGGTTCAGCCGAACCAATCCAGAATTTACAAGTTCTACACAGAAACTATAAAGAAAACCTAACTAGTACTCACGGTACCACAGACAGAGACTTAAACCGACAGATCGGTAGCAGCAATTCGGTAGAAACTGAGCGAAAAAACGACACTTTAACCAACTTTTTTTTTAACCGAGCAAAGCAGAAATCTCCGGAGCGACTGTTCAGTGAGGCAGAGTAAAGAATCTGACGGTTGGAGTTTAAACAGCAGCAGACAGGGGCTTCAACTGAGCTCACGGTGAACATTCCATGCTGGCCGTGGAAAGTTTAACTCTTTGTTCTCCAGGGCAGTTGAAAGGCAGGACCTAACTGCATATGTCAGAATACAGCAAGACTTCATGTTGTTTGAAAACTGTATTTTCTTGCTATCTGACGTTCGGGGAAGGGATTGTATTTCATGGATCCAAAAGAGGCCTGGAGTGTTCAGTTCTTACTGTAGAGAAACCATGTAACAGCAAACAGGCTTCGTAAGAGTCACCAATCTGTGAAACTGATGCTAACACACAATGAGGCATATCCAGTCTTTTTTGTTTGTTTGTTTTTTTGTTTTACTGAATGCAGAGAACTAACCTGTAACAGGAAAACACACCTTAATAAACTAATGGAACCATTTAACCTGTGGTTGCAAATAATTGATAGATCAGTCTATAAATATACATATCAGAGTACGGTGTAGCAGAATAGAGATAGATCCAAGTAGGGGATTTTTACAAAAATAGACCTCTCCCCTAGCATACTGGATAAGATTCTCCCTCAGGAGCCAAGCTCCTGGGCGGGTCCCATTGACAATGTTGAAGCTAACAGAAAAGGAAATTACAGTAAGTATGAAGTTAATTTCTTCTTTCTGTAGCGCTCCACATTATCAATGGGTAATCAGAACACCTGAGTTCTAAGAAGCAGTACCCAGACAAACAACTGGGAGGGGGGAGAATAGTTTCCCATACACCACATGCATCAGAATTACTTGCGAACTGCTGCCTGCAACACTCTGCGACCAAAAGCTCCATCAGCAGAACTCTGAACATCTAATTTGCAATGTCTTGTGAAAGTATGGACTGAAGACATGTAGCTGCCTTGCATAGTTTTAAAACTGTGGCTTCTCCTCTCTCCACCCAGGAAGTTGCCATTGCCCTGGTGGAATGAGCCTTGATGAGAGCCGGAGGCCTTTTCTTTTTTGCAACGTAGGCCTTAGCAACAGAGGCACACACCACATAGCTAGGGTGGGTTTAGAGCCCTTTTGTCCTTGTTTAGCTGCCTAAAAAAGCACAAATAGATTCATCTGATTTACGAAACTCAGATGTGCATTTAAGGTAGACCTAACTGCCCACCGGAGGTCCAGTTTGTGCAACTCCTTCTCCTTGAGGTGAGAAGGTTGCAGGCAAAATGATGGAAGGCAAATTTCCTGGTTCACATGAAAGGTTGCAGGCACTTTGGGGATAAAGGAAGGAACCATCCTAAGTACCACTTTGTCCTTATGCATAATAAGGTATGGCTCCTTGTGAGACAAGGCCTGGAGTTCACCCACTCTCCTGGTTGAACACATTCCCACTAAGAAACAGACCTTGTAGGACAACACATCCAGTGACGTGGATGACAGCAGCTCGAAGAGTTCAACACAGAGAGCATTCAGAACCAAGTTAAGATCCCACAGGGGTACCAGGGATCAAAACAATGGTTGGCTCCTGCTAATCGCGTGCAGAAAACAGATAGCCTCTCTATGTTTTCCTAGGGAGGACCCCAAGGAAGCTCTGAGAATGGAAATGTGACCTCTCGCCATGCTCAATGCCAACCTCTTTTCTATGCCCTCCTGAAGGAAGGCCAGGATTTGAGGAATGGAGGCTTTTGATGGTTTAATCCCCTTCTCTGTTGACCATGAGAAAAATATATTCCAGACTCAAGCGTAAGCTGTCAAAGTGGAGGTTTTCTGGCCACCATCAAGGTTTCAACTACTTTCAGGGAAAAACCTAATTTTAGGAGCCTCCTTTCAGGAGCCAGGCTGTGAGCTGCATTGCGTCTAGGCTTGGGTGGAGAATGGGGCCTTGTAACACAAGGTCCCTTTGTACCGGAAGACGGAAGGGAACTTGCTCGGCTAAATTCACTAGTTTGGAGAACCACAGTCCTCTTGGCCACTCCAGGGCTATCAGAAGAAAGTTTCCACTTGAGTGTCTTATTTTTTCTTAAAGAGATTCACCAAGATAATACAATTAGCCCCTGCACCATACCTATTGGTGCCTTGCCGCCAGAGGATCCATATACAGTTAAGATGTCTGTGAAGTTTGAAGTAATTAAAAAGCTACAACACTTGTCAAATTGCATAAACTTGGTCCCAATGACTTCTCGGTTTTTTTTTGCTGCTGCCCAAGCTCCGCTGCCGTGCTCACTAGCATGAAAACGAGATGCCAGTGAGAGTGCGGGGGCACGCTCCATTACATGCAATAGGCAGCAGCTTTTCCATCTGTTTTAAATGAAATAATGGCCACTTGGCAATGTTTCAAGTTTAAATTTATTTGTTCGGCAGAAATGCCATTACAAAGAAAGTGGCATTTTTATAAAAAAAGAAATATACATACAACACGCACAATACAATATACAATATCGACAAACATTCAGATATTATATAATTAATCAGATATTAAGTAAGGCCTTCGACACTGTCGACCACAGCCTCCTTCTTTCTTCATTAAAAGCTATTGGTCTAGATTCTACCTCCTTGCGTTGGTTCCACAACTACCTTTCTAATAGGCACCAACAGGTCAAGGCCAAAGGTGAACTCTCCCCCTCAAATCTGTTAAAAAGAGGCGTCCCGCAGGGATCCATCCTGCGGCCACTCCTATTTGCCATCTACTTCAACAATATAGACTCAGGCATCAATGAGGCGAAAATTCATCTGTTCACAGATGATACAGTGATCTACTTAAGCCATACAACTCCTGAAACTGCCTGTAGCGACCTGCAAGCTGACTTCAGCATACTTCAATACCAGCTCCTTAGTAAAAAAACTGCTACTTAACGCCAAAAAGACAAAGGCCATGCTATTTTCATCTATTAACCATACAGCCTACCCTGCTCTACCCCCCCCACCATCACCACCCTCCTAGGAAAAACCCTGGAATTTGTGCCAAAATTCAAATACCTGGGGGTCTTTCTAGACTTCAAACTCTCCTTTGCAGACCACCTGGAGGATTTGATAAAAAAACTGAGGCAGAGACTAGGTCTCTTCTTCAGGTTAAACCGCCTACTAACTACAGAGGCCAAGAGACAGCTAGTTTAGTCTACGTTCCTTTCCCTAATTGATTACGCTGACTTTATATACAGCCAATGTGCTACTTCATAATTCAGTAAATTGGACATACTTTACCACAGAGCCCTGTGCTTCATCACTGGTCTCCCCTTCTCCACCCATCACTGCTCTTTATATGCGGCCGTAGGTTGGACCTTCCTACACTACAGACGAAATAAAAATGTGGCTCTCTGGACATACAGAGCTATCACTGGCAAACATCCGCAGTACAATGTTGATTGCCTGACTCTCAATATGCCTGGAACCTATGCCCTAAAAAGCAGTTCATTGATTTCTCTGAAAGTGCTCAAAGCCCTAACACATTTTGGGAGAGCTGCCATAGGATTCGTTCTAACGTAACTCTGGAATGTGCTGCAGAAATCACTGAAACTGAGGACTCTTGTTAGTATTATTGTGTTTAAGTCCTTATACTGAAAATATATTACAGAAGCCTGAAACTGCTTCCAACGATCCTAGCTCTGGAATGTGCTACAGAAATCATTGAAACTGAGGACTCCTGTTAGTCTCACTGGCCCAGATATTCAAAAGGGTTGCGCCATGCGCAACAGGGTTGCGTGTGCGTAACTCCAAAAATGCGCCATTCTGCGATATTCAGAAGGGGCCAGTTGCACCACCAAAACATGCTGAGCAACAGCGCAATGAAATGAAAGGCATGCGCAGCTTGAGGGGCGGGTCCATGAGCCATATGTCGATATTCAAACACTGCGTAATGCACAAGTGGCTCAGCCGGAAGTTGCGTAGAGCGGAATTGAGCCAAAATAAAGGCTCAAGGAAGGCGCAAGAACCGTAGAGCCACAAACTGGGGAGAGGAGAGACAGAGACAGAGAGAGAGAGACAGAAGCTGGAAGGGCAGACGGGGACAGTGGGTCCAGGAGGAGAGAGGCCAGCGGGGTGCCGGTGCAGTGGAAGCAGCAGTGGGGCAGGGGGGTAACAAGGAACAGCAGCCGGGGCAGAAGCCAGGGAGATGGACAGTGCCAGCTTCCACATGGAAGCTGTAATGAGGGGGGTGAGACACCATGCTGCAGGGGGACGTGGCCGCGGAGGGGCCCGTCGGCGGTATGCCCCCGACAGGCGGTATCGTGCCCGCATCAGCTTCGAGCTGTACACAGATGTCGAGATTGTGGGCCGGTACCACCTGAACAGGGCAATATTGAGACGGCTCTGCGAGCTGTGCAGTGATGTGATGCAGGCACCCTCACGACAGAGTCACGCTCTGTCTGTGGAGACCAAGGTGACAGCCTGCATGTGCCTGCTCACCACGGGCACCTTCCAGAGGCCGACAGGGGACACCACAGGCATTACACAGTCGGCCACGTCACGCATCCTCACCCAATTCCTCAGCGCACTGCTGCCTGCGTGCTGAGCGCATCCATTTCCCCAGCACCACAGCAGAGCATACAGCAAACATGCAGGAGTTCCACGGGTAGCACGTATGCCTGGCGTGCTAGGGGCCATAGACTGCACCCATGTGGCCATTCGCCACGCTACCTGCCCCGATGGCCAGGCATACTCGGAACCGAAAGGGTTTCCAGTGTCAACTGCCAGGTGGTGTGTGATGCCACTGGGCGCATTATCAATGTTTGTGCCACACACTCGGCGGAGCACATGATGCCTTCATATGGCACCAGTCTGCACTGTGCCATTGATTCGAGTGAGGACATCCCCACGGGTCATCTAGTGGGTGAGTACACATGTATGGAATGCAAACTCTGGGCAAGGGTGGAATGACACAGGTGCCATGGTAGTGGCACACAAGGGATATGGTCAATATGGACCTGACATGACACTGCTCTCCACTACCTCCACACAGGTGACTGCGGATACCCACTCCGTCCCTGGCTGCTCACACCGTGCCGGCGCCCCCGACCCCAAGCGCGGCTATGCTTCAATAGAGGCACATGCCGCACAACATCATAGAGCGGGTGTTTGGGATGCTCAAGGCAGCTTCGATGCCTAGACACCTCCGGTGGTGCCCTACAGTACAGCCCCCAAAGGCCTTGGGATATTCCTGGCCTGTTGCATCCTGCACAACATGGCCAAAGACCATGGGATAGCCGTACAGGTTGAAGAGGGGACAGCGATGGGGCGCCAGTGGCGCGGTGATGTTGGTGATGCAGCCCCAGGACCGGAGGGACCCCCGACTGACCCGGCAGGCCCAGCTGCACGGGACACCATTGCAGAAGAGCACTAGGCCCAACACAGGTAAGTCAAGGGGACATGTGCAGGCAACACTGTCCATGCAAACCACAGGCACACAGGGGAACACACGTGCTTGAAGGTCAGGAGTTGAGGTTCAGGCATACCAACACACCATCAGGGAGGGTGAGCACTCATATGGACACACACACACACCAGGCAGCGTGCATGGGCAGAAGCACAGCACTGTGGAAACAACATTGCCAACACAGCACCACCGACCACCCACCACTGCCTGCCTGTCCCGCGTACGTGTGTCAGGACCTGGGCACCCTTGCACCTTGGTGTACAGTGCAATGCAGGCATCATCATGCACACGCACCTGTGGACAGCAGTTGGGAGAGTGTGCAGGTGGTCCGTGTGTCAGCGTGGTTTGCAGAGAACCCAGCAGTGCACTGCCCACCATGACACACATTGCACACAGGACAGCACCAGACAGGGCCCGCACTGGGAGACAGCTCAGTCAGTACTGTCCCACGGCCACCACGGATGCGTGGGTGGCCCTGCCATGGCCCAGCAGCACTGGCAGGCTGAGCAGGGGCCACATCGGGTGGCGCTGTTGCACCACCAGGGGTCCCACTGAGCGAACGCGACCTTGCCCGCACAGGGGTCTGCATCCTGCCAAACAAACGTGCACCAGGGGTGCTCGGGATGCCCACAGCAGAACCCGGCATCGACAGGCCTGGTGTCGCGACACCGGAGCGGGGAGTAGAGGCGCACTGTGTGGGTGTGTGGTACAGGGGCACCTGACGTGTGCCCAATGTATCGCGACAAGACCACTGCCTGGGTCCAGCCTGTCAATGGCGCGGTCACATCCGTCCGCATAGGATGACTGGCGCTCGGTCGAGCACCTCCCTATACCGCTCCACGGACACAGACAGTGCCTACACGGACCTTGCAACCCCGCCCCTGCAGCTGTACCGATTCCTGCAGCAGGCGGGTGTGCGCGTCCAATGGGTACTGTGCCCCAATGGCAGCGTGACCCCCAGGGTGTGGACGGTCCTGGTGCACAGCAACCCTTGAGGGCTGTTCGCCAGGACCAGGTATGGGCGGATCAAAGGGCAGTGGACATGTGCCACTGCTTGACACTGTACCCCCAGACCTGGTGTGCGACTGCTGCTGCTGCCCCTTCAACTGCTGAGCCCCCAGGTCCACCTGTTCCACCTCCGTGCTGGCAACAGTGCCAGACACCTGCACAGCCACCAGTGCTGCCTCACCGGTGCTGACAGGCACAGCCTGGGACTGTGCCAGCATGCTGGTACACAGGTGTGAACCAGGAAGGCCCAGGGGCACATGCTGGCCTGCCATGTGTCCGTCATGGGACACACACACCCATCACTGCCCATTGCAGGCCTGCTATCATCAATGGTGCAGGTCGTGCCACTGCCATAGGCACAGCATGCTGGCTACCTGCATGCCAGACTGCTGAGACACAGGCTGTGCACCCCTGCACCCGTATCACCGACACCAGAGTTGTTGTCCCAGCGTGCATGCTGCGCGAGTGCCTGCTGGCTGGTGGCGGAGGTGGATGGTCCCTCCTCCACGTCCAGCAGGTCTGCATCACTGTCTGGACCTACCACCACCACGTCTCTGAGGCGAACAGGATCTGTAACAGAAAGAGAGTACATGTGAGTGCATGTGAACAACGCCCCCCAACACCACCACCATGTCATACCATGCAGTGATGGGCTTCACCTGTCTGGAATCCTCTGCCTGGTACACCCGCAATGGCACTCAGCTGCATGGCCGCGACCAGTGTCTCCTCTGTTGGGGTCAGCTGCAACACCACTGGCGGGCCCCCACCAGTGCCAGCACGTGCCGCCCTGAAGGCTGCCACCTTCTCCTTCAGCCTCCTGCGGTCAGTCCCCATCTTCTTCTTGCATTCCTGCATGGAGTGCTGGTGGCTTCCGTGCAGGTTGACGGCCCGAGCTACCCCCTCCCATGCAGCTGCCGTTCCTGAGGGTGCCCCTCCATCCACTCATAATGGCTCATCCTCCAGGTAGGCCTGGAAGAGGCCTCTGTCTCTGCAGCTGTGAGTTGAGCTCCTCCTCTCCGCCGTCCTCACCTCACCTTGTCTCTGGTCAGTCATGGTGATCTGTATGGGTGGAAGTGGACACCTGTCACTGTGCAGTCTACAGCATTTCCCCATGAGCATAGGTGCCGGCCGGGCGGGAAGCCCCCATTTCTTCTCGTGTGGCAGATACTAATAGAAAAAGTGCCTTTGTCCCTTTCTAAGTGCCCTTGATTCTCAGCCCCTCAGCCTTTATCATCCTCCGGCACCCCTGCCCATGAGCATTGTCCTGAGCATCACACAGCATGTAACTCACCTCTCACCTGCAGTAACCAAATCTGGCTCAGACACCCACTGTCGCATTTTATAGCGCAACACATGCAAATGAGGAGTGGCGCAACTTTAATGACATACTAATCACGCCACTCTCGCCTTTGAATAGCTGATCGAATGATTTGCATATATCGGCTGAATATCGCAAATTTGCGCTTTGCAATACGGAAGGTCCGGCTGAGCCAACATGCAGTTTCCTGCTCCGCGCTACACCGTATTGCGCGCATGCCCAGACAGCTTACGCATCGTCTATCACGCTGCAGACCTGCTGAGTGCAATCGGCAATTCAGGCCATGGCCACCATTGTGCCAGTGGCGCTACAGCACTGGGCACTATATGGCGCTGTGGCGCTACCTTCGCGATGGTCCACTGTGGCACTAGTCGCGCGGCTGGCGTCGCGCGGGATGCCTATGTCCGATGGCGCTGTGCGTAGCCTTTGCGTCATTGCCGTGACCTTGTGTAGCCCTCTGCCCCTGGCGCCGTCTCGCATGCCATGTACGGTACCCTATTGGCGCCGTCTGGTGACAGCGCCATGTGAAGTGACGCCGCTGTTCGAACAGCGCGATTGGAGCCTGTGGTGGTCTATGCGCAACATCTCCATGGGGTTACAGTGCAGCGGGCGCTATATTGCCTGCTGTAAACTGGCTGAGATGGCTAGGAGGAGGGCAGTGACTTGAAGCCCACTGGAGGTGGCCAACCTGGTGGCCCTGGTGGGCCCACTGTGAGGCACTGTATGGTAGGCCCCTCACCATGCCTAGAATCTGCGATGTGTGGCAGCAAGTGGCCACTGACCTGGTGGAGGTCACTGGATGGGGCGGTCTGCTGAGCAGTGCGGCACAGTACAGTGACCTCCGCCCGGAGGAGCCAGACAGCACGGCGTGGCTGCGGTCGCGTGCCAGGCGGGCGTGGTGCCTAGGCCAGGTGAGTGTACCATCTATACCTATATTCTCTGTAGGGTGTGTGTGTGCTTGGGTGGTGCACAGGTGCCGCTCGGACACGGTTGGCTGTGTCAGTGTGTGCAGCTGTGCGATGGATGGTTATGGCTGTGTGGGCAGGCACTCTCACTGGGGCAGGGGGCCCTCTGCTTTTGAGTCACACTGATGTTTGTCTCAACATATGTCTCCCACAGGCCGGAATCTGAGGACGCAGGGCGAGGGTGAGGTGGGCCGTGCCAGGGCCCCGGTGCCGGTGGGTGTTCTGCCCCAGCAGCAGCAGCAGCAGCGGCAGACCCAGCTGCTTGAGGAGTGTGAGTATCATTACTTCATGGATGCTATTGCATGCTGGGGGGGCAAGACCACCAGCCATGCACAACACAACCATGCAGGAAAGGGGAGGTCATAATTCCACTATACAAGACACTAGTGAGGCCCCACCTGGAGTACAGTGTACAGTTCTGGAGACCATACCTACGTATGGACATGGACTGGGTAGAGAAGGTTCAGAGGGGGCAACACGGATGGTGCATGGATTGCATCACAAGTCCTATGAAGACAGGTTGAAGGAACTGAACATGTACTCCTGGAGGAGGGAAGGAGAGGGGATATGATGGGGACATACAAGTATCTTACAGGGGAACAGAGTGCAGGAAACACTATTTTAAGCGTAAAAGATGTTCCAGGACTAGAGGCATGGGATGAAGTTGGAGGGGACGATTCAGAGGAAACATGAGAAGAATTTCTTCACGGGCAGGGTGGTGGACAAGTGGAACACCCTGCCAGAGGAAGTGGTGGGGCTGACTTGGTCACGGATTTAAGAATGCATGGGATAGACATACAGGACTTCTGGAGGTCAGGGTAAGGTGCAACAGACTTATAGGAAAACAGAGTGAACTACCAGCTCAAATGGGCAGACTGGGTGGGCCATGGGCCCTTATCTGCCGACACTGTCTATGTATCCATGTATGTAGGCACGACACAGGTGACATGCATCACTGTGCAGTATCACAGCAAGTCTGTGTATGCGTCACTGGTGGTCCAGGCATGCACTGGGCACATAGCTGTGTAACTGGCATCGCACCACGTTGCCACGTCACTTGACAGCCTAGTTTGTACTGTGATTGATGTGGGCAGTGTGTGTGGGCGGTGGTGCGCATAGCTGGTGCCGCCTGTTTGTGATGGCCATGTGCATGTTCACTGTGGGTGGGTGCATGCCATCAAAGGTGTGGGACATTGGACTATGTGGCTTGCAGGTTGGGTGGTGTTCAGGGTTGTGGTCAGTCACAGCCATTGACTGTGTTCCCATTTTCCTAGGCCTCACTGTTCTCAGGAGGATACAGCAGGAGCTACATGGGCTGACATAAGTGTCCCTGGACAACCAGGCCATCCTCAGAGACATCCAGCAACATGGTCTGCGAAGGAGGCATCACCAGGAACAGCGGCACCGGGTGGAGGAGGACCAGCCTGCTGGGCCTTAGGCCAGATTACCCTTCCCACTTCACCCATCCCTACCACCCCGCCTTCCCTCTCCAAGTTGTTCATCCCTACCCCTTGCCCACCCCCTACCTTGTACCGTACCCCTTGTAAATAATTATAGTTGATTGTTTTACATTTTGATAATACATTTATATTTTGATATGAATACTGTGTTGGTCTCTGTTTTGCAGCTGGCTATGGTTGTTCAGTTGCAGTAGTGTACATGCCATCTGGGGTGATATGGTCCTGGTTGTGTGTGTGTGTGTGTGTGTGTGTGTGTGTGTGTGTGTGTGTGTGTGTGTGTGCATGGGGAGGTATCTCCAGCATGGCAGTGACTTTCTGTTGGTCTTGCCGTCTGCTGCCACCCACTGCTGGGTGCACAGGGTGTGTCTGGCTTGTAGGCTTCTGTGTTGCATGGGGCTGACGAGTACTGGGGGGACTGCATGGTTTCCTGCAGTGCCAGTCACTGCACATGGGTGGTGTCTTGGGGTCACAGTGCAGGATGTGCTGTGCGTATGGGGGGCTGATGTGCACTGTGGTTGCCAACCCCGTGTGTGGCACTCTCAGCCTGCCAGTGGTTGTGCTGGGGTGTCATGGCTCTGCTATGCTTTGTTGGCTTGTCCCCATGGGCAGGTAGATCATCTGTCCCACCCCCAGTGATGCTGTTCTTGGGGTGTGCAGGTGTGGTGTGGGTTCTGCAGTGTGTTCCTGTGCCCATGTGTGGCATGGCTGGTGGTGGGCCCCAGCCTGCCTCCTTGGATGTGCAGTTCCATTGCTCTGGGGGGGCTGTGCTTGCGCTATGGCAGCTCTGGAATGCTCAGCTGAGCTTCCCTGGTTGCTCCATAGCGCAACATTTTGGCTCAGCTTCTCCTTCCTGGTTGCGCGATGGCGCAGTATGTGCGATATTCAGATGTTGGTTGCTTGCGCAATTTGCTCTGCTCCATGTTTGAATATCGCACCTGTTGCGCATTTGCGCAACTGGTTTGTGCTTGCTCCTGCTGTTGCGTTAGTTTTGAGCGCAGTTTGAATATCTGGGCCACTGTGTTTAAGACCTTATACTCAAAATACATTACAGAAACCTGCAACTGCTTCCAATGATCCTAACTTACTTACACCCCCTTCCACATCCTGCCTGCTTTTCCCATCCTCCTTCCTTCTTGTATGAGTGCATAACTTGTCCCTGAGCCACCTACTTATCTACCACCCTAAATTTCACCCTTCCTCACCCACCTATTCCTTGTATACCCACAGCATCTCATTTCTTCGCTCCTAGTATTATCCCAATTCCAGACCCCCACACTGGCTGCCCTTCTCCCGACACATGTCTCCCCCTTGATACACCTGGGTCTTTTTAAACTGACTATGTATATCTCTTCGCTTGTAGCATCCACTTCAACTAATCTCTTTACTGGACTATAATGCCTTTACCTTACAGGAATACTAAACCATGTATGTTGTTGTATCTGGTAACAATTTTTACTGACTTGCTACCCTATTGTTATGTATACCCTTACCAGTTGTCTTTTACCTGAACCCAAATGTATTTTTACTTATCCTGTCTATTGCAGGCCTACATGTACTGTTATACTCTTGCATCTACTGTCTATTTGTCTGAATATAAATGCATTGTTACTCGACTTGTGTATTGCAGGTCCACCTTGTAAATGAGCTTGCTCAACGGTGTTCGCCTGGATAACTAAAGAATTTGATTGACTGACTGATTGATTATTCTTATTATTTACATAAACAATCATAAAATATACATAAGGGCAGTTCATATAAAGTGTTACAGTTTTGATGTCATGAGAGAGTGCATCCATGACAGAACCGTTTTCTTCTATCTCAATAACTACACTATAAAACCCTGTATTCTTTTCATTCTTATTTTTTTAATCCCTCTTAGATACATTGCCAGATTATTTAAAACTTCAGGATTTTCTGCACTGAATAGCAGATCTATCACATATCCTGTAGGTATACTATTGTCCACTCTGAGTCCATGATGGTCTATGAAATATGTATTCAGTGATTCTCTAACGTCTATCTATGTCCTGTAACAATTTGTACAATGTGTGGCAGTATCTCTGCCCTTATACAAGCGTTGTTATAGCTGTTTTTTACTGTATCATGCTGTTTCTCCAATGTTGCCATGTATGTATACTGTATGTTTTGTGCTCTACCGGGTCGTTCCTGAAAATAGGCATACTACTTGTCTAGTGTACTTACCCGGTAAACAAAAGCTAAATAAATAAATATATAAAATTCCAATGTACTCCCCCAATCTTTTGGCCCAAACTTGCTCATACCATGGGCATCTAAATACATGTTTTAAGTCTTCCAACTTTTGCAAGTGACAATAGCAATTCTTCGTTTTTTTCCTGTTCTCTATTATATCTGGCTTCCATTACATTACTTGGAAATGTCTCAAACCCAAACTGTGTTATCAGGTGTCTATATTCTGGTTCATGTACAATGTTTAAGTATTGTCTCATACCATGTTCTTTAGTAATGCTAGTTAACCAAGTGGCAACTTTCAATGTTGTTATAGCTCTAAGGCCTATTTCTTGTGATTTTTTCCATCTTTTTTGGAAATATATTTTGTATATGTCAGGCTGAGATTAATCTTTTGTTTAACCCATCTCCATAAATATTGCAGACCATTTTCCCTTATTATTATTTGTATGGTATTTAATCAACCCATATTATTCTGCGCCAGTAGTTGTACTTTCTCTCTAAACATACTGCAAGTAATTATTTCTTATTTTCTAATGTTAATTTAACCCAATAATTAATTAGTCTGCTGTATAGCAAGTACTGGAAGATTACTTGTCCCAGTTGCGTTCTCACCAATGAGCTGGGTGTACTATTTGGAATTCTTAGTGTTCATTTATACACCTTATTTAATATACTTTCAATCTTAGTCACCCTATCCACACCCCATATTTCTGCAGCATAGATTGTCTGATGTATGCAATGGGCAGCAGCTTTTCCATCTGTTTTAAGTGATATAATGGCCACTTGGCAATGAAGCGTAGTGCGGTTGTTAACAAGGCCCTTGTTAGTCAACCGGCCCATTCAGTGCCAAGTAAGCATATATCATTTAAACAGATGGAAAACTGCTGCTCATATATATAATGGAAGCGAGCCCGGCGCTCACTGCACCATCTACATCATCACGCTAGTGAGCGCGGGGGAGGAGCGTGGGTGGCAGCACAAATACGGGAAGTCCTTGGGACCGGGTTTATGCACTTTTATGAGCGATGTAGCTTTTTAATTACTTCAAACTTCATGGAAATCTTAACTTTATATGGATTCTCTGGCAGCAAGGCACCGATAGTTATGGTGCAGGGGCTTATCATTGTGGATCTCTTTAAGATCTTCAGAAGGAGAGGTAGTGGAGGAAAGGAATATGCTCTGCAGAAGGACCACACCTGAGTCAGAGCATCCATTGCCTCTGCCTGTGGATACTGAATCGATTACTTAGGAGTGTGAACATTTCCAGGTTCAACTGCCACTCTCCGGGGTGAACATTTTCATGACTTAGCCAGTCCACCCTTAATGTTCAATTCCCCTGCAAGATGTATTGCCAATGCCAGCCCAGTAACACTGAGGGTTGAGGTGATGGACCCACACCTCGCTCCACGCCGGCAACCCGGGTTCGAACACAGGCTCGGGGCACCAGGGGTTGGATGGGGGGGAGGTTGAGGAGCTGACTGAGCTGCCGGCTGGTAGCTCTCATCCTCGGGAGGGATCTGAGGGGCTCCTCTGTGTTTGGCTGCCTCCTGGTGGAGGCTGGGTGGCAGCATCACATTTGAGGAGCCCTGGCGCTAGGCCAGGGGAGGGTGGACAAGGCTGTGGACTGCATCTGCAGTGCAAATGCGTGCCTCCATGTACATGCGCTACCACTTCTAGGGCCTTGGGATAACAGGGCACAAGCAGAAAACACCCCAGAGGATACAGGGAGGCAATGGAGGCCCCAGCAACCAAAGCCCACATCCCAAGGCTGAACCATCCTTCCAACGGGCACTCTCGGACCCTTCGAACCAACCCAGGACCACTCTCTAATTTCAGAAAGGCCACCAGGTAGGTGAGGTGGGCCCTCCCCTTGGGGAGATCTGGAGGGGCTAGAAAGTTCCTTGGGTTCAGGGAGAGGGTGCTCGGTAACTGTGTTCCCTGGAGGAAGGTGGTTTCAGGTGGGGAGTAGAAGCTGCGGTTGAGTAGGCACTCCTGAGAGATGCCCTGATCCCCCGGTGAATAAACAGAATCTACAAAAAAAAAAAAGATGTACTGCTGACAGAGAGAGAAGATTCTCCTCTGCCCAGCTCAGGAGTTCGGAAGCCTCCCGAAGCATTTCCCTGCTTTTTGTGCCTCCTTGGTTGTTTATGTATGCCACTGTGATGGCATTATCTGACCGCACTTTTACTGCAGTGTTCTTCAGCATGGACTGAAATTGAAGCAGAGCGAGGTAAACCGCTCGCATCTCCAGGACATTTATGTGGAGATGCTGTTCCTGTACTGACCAAATCTCGAGTGGGAAGTTGGTACAGGACTGTTGCCCACCTGTGCAGACTTGCATCTATTGTGAGAATCACCTCTGGCGGTAGTTCCAATGGAACCCCCTTGCTGAGATTCTGCACATTCAGCCACCAACTCGGGGAGTGATGAAGCGAAGGGGTGAAGAGGATCTTGGCTTGGCAAACCCCTGATGACAGATCCCAGGCTGTCAGCAGCCCCATCTGAAGGGGCTGCATATGGAAGAGGGCATACAGAACTAAGTCTGTTGCTGCCACTATAGAAACATAGAAACATAGAATTTGACGGCAGATAAGGACCGCTTGGCCCACCCAGTCTGCCCATTTCCCTACCTACTGGATAAGCTGCAGATCCTAGTTAACCAGCAGCCTACTTCTTCCTACCCCCACCCCCTAGAATTGCCTTATGACTATCCCATGCATGCTTGAATTCCCCACTGATTTTGACTCCACAACCTCCTCCGGAAGGCTGTTCCATGCGTCCACAACCCTCTCTGTGAAAAAATACTTCCTTAAATTACCTCTGAGCCGCCCCCCCCCATCTTCAAATTGTGCCCTCTTGTTCTTGCACACCTCTCTTTTTGAAAGATGCCACCCTCTTGGACTTTGTTGATTCCCTTGAGGTACTTGAAAGTTTCTATCATGTCCCCCCTCTCCCTCCTTTACCATGAGGCCAAGAATCCACAGCAGACTGTGGGCCGACGCTGAGGACTGATGCCTGAGCCACCGTATCTCTGACAACAAAGTCTCCTCCCAGGAGGGTGACAGAAACACCCTCCCTACTTTCATGTTAAAGACTGCCCCAGGTGCTCCAAGGACTAAGATGGTTCAAGGGAACTCTTCTCCCTGTTCACTATCCAGCCATGTGACTCCAGGGTCCTGGATACTGACCTCCTCACTAGAGGCAACATTGGTGCCCAAATGAGCACGTTGTCCAGATAAGGGTAGACATGATATCCCTCCTGTCATAGTTGAGCCACCAGAACTAGCAATACCTTCAAGAAAACTCGAGGGGCTGTTGCAAGGCCAAACGGAAGTGCCTTGTACTGGAAATGTTGGCCCAGTATCACAAAACTGAGGTTCTTCTGGTGGGACTGACAGATGGGGATGTGAAGATAAGCATCCATCAGGTCTATTGAGGTTAACAGGTCCCCCAGTTGAACAACTGGGTTTATTGACCTCAGAGACTCCATCTTCAATGTCTTAGGTGAACAAACTTGTTCAGATGCTTCAGATCCAGAATGGGCCTGAAACCCCCGGACTACTTGGGAACTATGAAATAGATAGAACAGAACCCTTAACCCTGCCCATTTGGAGGAATTGGCACAATGGCCCCAATTTGAATGAGGTGGGCCAGAGTGTCTGACACCACCTGGCATTTTATCACTTGCTTCATAACCGGGGACGGCAGAAAACATCCCCTTGAGGAAACCATTAAAAATTCTATGGCATAGCCTAATTGAAGGATTTCCAGAACCCAGACATCTGACGTTGTTTGGGCCCATCTTGCAAGAAACTCCTGGAGTCTTCCACCAAGGGAAGGGGGGACAGTGATGGGCCCACATACCTTCATTGTGAGGTATCAGATTTTTGTGCTGGTTCTCCTCCATGGTGCCTGGGAAAGGATCTCTATTGCTGTAACCCCTATTGCCTCAGTAGGCACCTCTGTTTCTTTGGTTGCCAACATTCCAAAAGGCACAAAACCCCCCCTCGGGACTGCCTGTGATGGCTATCCCCTTGATCCTGCTGGGGTGCTGTGGCCTTGCATTTCTGTTTAGACACTGAGAGGTGGCCCTTCTTATCCTGCACATCCTGCAAGACAGAATCCAGACCAGAACCAAACAATAAGCCTCCTTCAAATGGAAAGCTAAACAGCTTCGCCTTTGAAGTCTGATCAGCAGACCAATGTCTCGGCCACATGGCCCTCATGGCCGATGCAATGTAGCAGGCCGAGCAGGCTGACATGTGTAAATTGTCCACTGTATAATCACCAAGAAAAGTGGATGCAATGGCTACCAACTGCAAAATGCTTGCACCTTCTGAATCCGGTGGAACAAATTGGTCAGTGTAGTGACCCAAAGGTTTAAGGCTCTAGCAACAATAAAAGAAGTACAGGAGGTACGAATGTTTTTACCGGTACAGGCGAAAGCCCTCCTGCATGTGGTATCCACCCGTTTGTCATGTGAATCCAAAAGTGCTAGAGAGCACCTTCAATTGGAATGGTGGTGTGTTTTATAGAATTATAAACTACCTTGTCTGCCAGAGGGAGAGATTCCCACTTGTGAGACCTGTTCCGTAAAAAAAATAGTTCCTAGTTTTTGGTTTGAGAAGATTCTTTCTCTGATTTACACTTGCCCATTCTTGCTCAATAATTTAGCCACAATGAATAAAACCTGGGAAACATTTTGGAGCAGAGGAGGATGCAGACAGAACTGGATTAACATCCACCGTCTCCACAGACTGCTCTTCATTAAGCTGTAAAGATCTACAAGCCTCAGCTATCAAACAGGACAAGGACTTATTATCACATATGGGTGGAATCCTGGTCTTGGGCTCCATCCACTCTTCTTCCTCTACCTCCTCCTCGGAGGGGACGTCCTTCTTGTCTGAGAGTAATTTTTTAGGTCAGGAGTTTCCCCAAGATCCCACAAATCCTAATCTTGGCCTTCTAAGAAGTCAGGGTCGGGGTCTGCCTGTACATCTGATTCTGCAGCCTGCTCTTGCTGCATTGTATCTGGACATGCCTGTGTGGGCCCCCCTGACCTGAGGTGCCCAGTTATAAGAACCACCCGCCATTTCCCCAGCATCCAACAGAAAAACCTCGACCGCAGAGGGTAGTTGGTCCAGGAGGTTGGCAGGTGGTTAGGAGGAGCAAATCAGGTGCCCCATCACTCTCTGCTCTCCAACACATTACCTCCAAAAACCATATAAACACTACAAACAGGTATCTGCCTCTATCTCTGAAATCAAATAAAGAGGCAGAAGACACTGCAGAGCAGGACACTGCGGCACAGGAGCTAGCACAACAATACTCACCCAAATCAGGAACCAAAACTAAACAAGCACAAAGGAAATCCAAAAACTTTGATCATAGGAGACTCCATGATTCGGGAGTTGATACCCATCTCCAGCCAGGGTGATGGTCAGATGTCTCCAGGTACATCAGCATGGAGAGACACTGACCGCATTGCTAAATTGATACAGCAGGAAAAACATTGATGTCCTAGTACGCAGGGACCACGATCTCGCCAGCGGTCAGTTGTGGAGACCAAGGAACACCTGACTGTAGCTGGGTGACAAACTATCATCTATTTCCTGTCCGGCATCTCCTCTCTGAGATCCCGCCAGTCTGGAGAAGGGAGCAGATGGACGAAGGTCAGAGAAGGGAGATAGGGAGCTAAACACGTGGCTCAAGGACTGGTGCCAGAAAAAGACACAGATTTGTAGGAACTGCAACAGTTCTGGGAGCGAAAGTTCTTTAAATTTGATGGACTGCATCTGACTAAAGAGGAGTCAGTGCATTGGGGCAGAAGTTTGACGTCTTTGCAGAATATTTAAACTAGCAAATGGGGAGGGGTGCAGCACCCATCGTCGAATGGAAGAACACCCCTCCTCAGCTAGTGGTCAAACAGGAATTCAGCGCGGTTTGCCGTTCATTTAGCATCACCAGGTAAGAAAAAGGTTTGTCTCCCCATACGATGCACAGGGTAATGCCAAACTTCACCCAACAACTAACACACCAAAATCTGGCCAATGGAAAATCATGTACACAAATGCTCACAGCCTGGAAATAAGATCCCAGACCTGCAGGCAATAATGTCAGAGGCTAAACTGGACATAGTAGCAATTAGTGAGACGTGGTTTACCAGTAACCACACTTGGGAGACTTCAGTACCTGGCTATGTATTGTTCAGAAGAGACCAGGTGAAAAAGGGGAGGAGTGGCCCTGTATGTTAATGAAAATATCAAAGCTACAGAAATTCAGAATACACATAATGAGCCAGAAGAACTGTGGGTCACCCTGAAACAGGAAATGGGACAGCCATAAGAACTGGGGTTGTCTACAGGCCCCAGACCAGAGGGAGACATAGACACATTACTGTTAGAAGATATACAAAACATGACAGCTAAAGGGAGGTTCTGATAATGGGAGACTTCAACATGCCAGATACAGATTGGTCAATACCAGCAGGAACATCGGCCAGAACTAGACACATAGTGGATTCCCTGCAGGGAGGGCCTCAAACAACTGGTACAGCAACCCACAAGAGACAGGGCTATCTAGATCTAGTACTGACTAACAAAGAAGGATCACAGATCTCCAGGTAGAAGGTCACCTGGGGACAGTGACCATCACATGGTATGGTTCAATTTGGCTACTACATCTAAATCATCCCATTCCAAGTCAAAATATGGGACTTCAGAGGAGCTGACTTTGATAAGATGGCCAACAGAGTTAAGCTAGCCCTGGCAAAAAGAAACACAGGTGAGGAGGTACAGGCAAAGTGGGCAAGCATTAAGGATACAATTACTGAAGCAACATCCCATTGTGTTAGACAGAAAAGGAAGTGTAAAGAAGAAAAACCACTTTGGTTCTCAAATACAGTAGCAGAAAAGGTCAGAGCCAAAGGCTGGCCTTCCAGAAAATATAAAGGAACACAGCGGGATGAAGATAGGGAGGCATACCAAACTGCCCTAAGGGAAGCAGGTAAGGCAGTAAGGCAGGCAAAGTCCCAAACTGAGGAAACACTAGCACGGACAGTAAAAGAAGGTGACAAGACTTTCTATAGATACATTAGTGAAAAAGAGAAAGTCCAGAGGGGTAATGCTAAGCTTAATGGAGAAAAGGGAGCATGTGAGGAGGAGGACCCTGTAAAGGCATCTATCCTAAATAGAACTTTGGCTCAGTATTTACTGAAGAGAAGGTAGGGCAGGGCCCACAGCTCAGCATCATGGACACAGGGGAGGGAGGTGAGCACTCACCCTTCACAAAAGAAAGGGTCCCACAAGAGCTTGCTAAGCTCAGGGTGGATAAGGCAATGGGACCTGATGGCGCCATCCCAGGGTACTTAAGGAGCTAAAGGAGGAACTAGCAGAGCCTTTAGCAGGATTGTTTAGTGAGTCTCTGAGCACGGAGAGGTCCCAGAAGACTGGAGAAGGGCTCATGTGATCCCACTCCACAAGAGTGGTAGCAGGAGGAGGCGGGGAACTACAGACCCGGTCAGTCTTACCTCAGTAGTGGGCAAGATTATGGAGGCAATTCCTTAAGGAAAGGATAGTGCAACACCTGGAACCATAGGGGCAGGATCCAAGACAGCATGGGTTTACAAAGGAAGGTCCTGTCAAACTAATCTCATAGATTTCTTTGACTGGGTAACAGAGTGGTGGACCAAGGGAGCAGTTGATGTCGCCTACCTTGACTTCAGCAAAGCTTTTGACACTGTTCCACATAGAAGATTGATAAATAAGCTAGGTAGGCTCGGGTGGGTCAGAAGTTGGTCAACTGGGTGGCAAACTGGTTGACTGGCAGAAACAGAGAGTGGTGGTAAATGGTATACAGTCAGAAGAGATGCAAGTCACAAGTGGGGTACCTCAGGGATCAGTCCTGGGGCCAGTCCTATTCAACATCTTCATTAGTGACCTCTGAGATGGACTAGAGGTAAGGCTTGTCTGTTTGCAGATGACACCAAGATCTGCAACAGAGTAGATGATCCAGATGGGGTGGGCAGAATGAGAAGAGATCTGGATAAACTAGCAGAATGGTCAGAAGAGTGGCAACTGGATTTAATGCAAAGAAGTGCAAAATCATGCACATGGGAAGAAAACCCTGAAGCCACTTATAGGCTGGGAGGGTTGTAGCAGTCACAAAGGAAGAAAGAGACTTGGCATCATCATCACTGATGACCTAAAATCATCCAAGCAGACCTCTAAAGCAGTAGGTAAGGCTAGGGGGTGTTAGGGTGTATTAGTAGGGTATCACAAATCGTAAGAGGTAATAATCCCTCTGTACAAGACATTGGTTAGGCCCCATCTGGAGTACTCATGCAGTATTGGAGGCCACACCTTCACAAGGACATTAACCAAATTGAGGCAGTCCAGAGAAGGGCAACCAAATGGTGCAGGGACTGCATCAGAAGACATATGAGGACAGATTAACGGAGCTCAATATATACCCTGAGCAAAGGAGGGAGAGAGGTGATATGATCAAGACATTTAAACACCTTAGGGCATAAACAAGGTGAAAGAGTCTAACATGTTTAAATATAAGAAAAATAGCAGGACAAGAGGACACAGCATGAGATTAGAGGAGGCCGATTAAGGGGAATGTGAGGAAATTCTTTTACAGAAAGGTGGTAGATGCATGGAATGGCTTACCACAAGAAGTGGTGGCTATGAATACAGTGCAGGGCTTCAAACAGGCATGGGATAGGCATAAGGGAGCAATACAAATGACTAGAATAGATAGGTCACTGACAGAGCAAAGGCCGATGGCACATTTATAAGGTAGAAAAAGAAATGGGCAGACTGGATGGGCCTTGCGGTCCTTATCTGCCGTCAACTTCTATGTTTCTATGTTTCTATGAGTCAGTGTGTATCTACTGGGATGTCCTGTGGGACATCAGGGCTCAGAAGCTCACCGAAGAGCAGTAAGAGAGATTTTCGTAATTCTGCTTTGCCACTGCCAAGAGATGGACCAGGTGCTGCCCTCTGCAGCTCAGAGGACTGGCTGAGAGGATTCCATGAGAGAAATATTATGCTGGGCAACATAATAAGGACAATATGTACCCATGGGGTGGGTCTCATCACCTTCTGCAGGTCTTACATTGTTTCATAATTAATGGTCTCCTATAAGCCATGGTGCCAATAACAGAAAATTCTGACAGAAAAAAAAAAAAAGATTTTAAACTGTATTGGTGTTTGTTGCTTAAAAACTGCCAAACCAACTGCCAAAGTAATCCAGTACACTCCAAGATGCTAAACTGAGCATGTGCGCGTGTCTGCCAGGCATGTGGAAGCATTAGCATGCATGCACACACTTACACAATGCGTGCATGCACTTGCGCAATAGGTTTCAATGGGGATTAGTGCTGCATAAAGCCATTTGCACTGCGCACACACGTGCACCACGGGCATACGCTAAGGGCACTGGCGGGAAACCGAACTGATGAAGGAGCACCCCCAGCCCTAATGGCAGACGCTCAAATGGTAAAAACAGAGGCTGAGATGGAAAATCACCAAAACACCTCAGAAGTTGACCAAATTCACAAAATTGCTGTAAAACACCGAGGAAACACAAAACCGCAAGCTGATGTAGGGGGCAAGGGAACCCGATGCCAAATGGTACCCCCACAGGACCCTACACTCCCAATAAATAAATGTGAACCTACCTGTCATTTTTTAGTTTTAACAGGAGACCATTAAAAAATGCCCTAGCAAGGCAGAAGTGGCACTCAATCCACACAGGGAATGAGAAAAAAGGCAGGTTATTCAATTTGAAAGCCACAGCTTAACAGGCACGATTTAAATTTAGGGGTGCTCCTTGAAACAAGTAGCCCCAACCTGCAGAGTAGAACTGCAACCCCAACTGAAGTCTTGAAATCTTGAAATTCTTGAGAGAGAAAAGTAACTCTATATCCTTTGAATGGTACAGGTTAACTGGGGAGTTGTGCTGCATGGAATCCTCATATGTCCAACAGTCTAAAGCTTGGGCTCCGCCATTCTCATGATAGGGGTGCACTATACCCAGTTGTTGTGATTACCCATTGACAGTGTGGCGCGCTACAGAAAAAGAAATTTGTCACGCGAAAAAAGTTTTAAAATGTGTTCTCCATTGACGGTACCGAGAATCAAATCTTTTTTTTTTAAATGGAAACAAGATGGCGGCCACACAAAAAAATAATTTTTTTCTGACAAAACAGGATCACTCTCCATATGAAACAGAATTTTGTTTCATATGGCCAAATTATTTTTACGTATGAAAGAGATATCCAAAAGTGTGTACTGTGCATGCTCAGAGCTGAAATTTCAAATCCTTATAACTCGGAACAGATTAGTATTTTTTTTACCAAATCAATGAAAGGCACCACTCTGGGTGAAGCCCTTTCAGTCTTAAATTCTAAACTGTCTGGGTGCTAAGCAATGACAAAAAAAGGGATTTTTTTTCACTTTTTTCACTATCCAGATCTCTGAATTCGCACATCCCATTGGAATGAAACTCGGCATGTCAAGAGACCTTGCCCCTGAGTCCACGCATGCAAAACGTCATGCAAATCAGCTTAACGGAGGTGAAGCTATTAAAGTGCAAAGTTAGGGATTTAACATTAAACAGCCTACTCAACCCTAACTATCTGTAGCGCCACTATAATTTAAGAAGTGAAAGGCTGGCCTGTCAGCAGCACTGTCATTTCTGAAGCCAGCTACCTGGCTTTGGGAACAAGCCCAGCATGTCACGGGCCGTCTAGGGTGAGGAGATGGCCTGAACTTCTAGAGAATGCTCTCCTCTTCTAGAGAGGCAGAACAGTGGGCTTCACTACCATACCACCACCACCTGGATGACCCCAAGTGGCACTGCAGTTGAAGTTGTTCATAGGAGAGAGGCCAGCTGGCTCTGTTCATAGACACTCAGGGGTTCTTAGATGAAGTCCCTGTACTCTACCAACAGGATCTCTCAGATTGCCAGTGCTGGTCATGCCCCCAAGGGTGTAAAAGGTGACTCGCATTTAAGTCCGAAAGGTCTATGAAAAATACAGATTTCAAAACAGCAACACAGTTAATAAGTTACTAAACAAGTCTTTCTTGAGACCAAGACTATCCTACTTACGAACATATGTAGAAGCCAGCAGAAGCATTTGGTCTATCAAGTCTGCTCATGTTGCAAGGTCCACAGCTTGAACTACTGTCCCTGCCCCCTCTCCCCCACTCCTCCCATTCTCCTTACCCATGACACTTACCCTCCCCCTATACCTGTCCCAGCCTCTCTTAAAGCTGCCCACTGTCTTCAATAAGATTACCTCTTCTGGCAGCGCATTCCAAGTGTCCACCACCCTCTCTGAGAAGAAGTGCTTACTGACCTCCCTCCTAAACCTCCCACCCTCAAGCTTAAGACTTTGCCTCCTTGTGTTATAGTTGCCACTTAGCTTAAAGAGACTCTCCTTATCAACCTTATTTATTTCTTTCAAGTACTTAAAGGTTCCAATCATGTCCCCTCTTTCTCTCCTGTCTTCCAGGGAGTACATGTTCAGTGCCCTCAACCTCTCCTCGTATGCCTTACGCTGCTGACCAGCTGTCATCTTTGTAGCCCTCCTCTGGACCTTCTCCAGCAGGTTAATTTGCTTTCTGAGGTTTGAGCACCAGTACTGAACTCCATACTCTAGATGCAGCCTTACCAGTGACCTGTACAAGGGCAGTATAACCTCCTCTCTCCTACTGATCCCCCTAGATATGTATCCCAGCATCTTGTTTGCCTTTGCTGCTGCTTTCTTGCACTGCGTGGAATGATTCAGGTCACTAGTGATCATCACTCCAAGGTCCTTCTCCTCCTCTGATGCAGATACTTGGATTCCACACAGGTAGTACTCTGTTCTAAGATTCTTGACTTCAATATGCATAACTTTGCATTTCTTGGCATTGAAGCCAAGCTCGGCACCAACACTTCACACAAAAATGAACTGTATTATGGCTTAAAAGGAAATGTACACACCATAACAAAATGCAGTAGCGCCATACAAGGCAAGAGCAGCTCAAGACAAAGAAATGCCCGACGGGTTTTGGGTGAAGCGCCCTCTCAGGTGTCCTGAGGAGGCACTGTTCAGCCTTGAAAGCCCGGTAAAGCATTCTGTGTGAATCATCTGACAACATCGTCTCATATGCTGCTCATATGTCGACCCTATACTAATGTTGAATGCCTGTTCATTTTCTTTCTTTGATGCTATTTTGTTACACAGGCACGACATGAATTGGAGCCGCTATTTTTTGTGCCATTGAAGCCAAGCTGCCAGATCCTGGACCACCTCCCTAGCTTTTCCAGATCTTCCTGTAGGTCCTGTATCCCTTCAGCTGTATCCACTCTCCCATAGAGCTTGGTGTTATCCACGAATAGGCACATTTTGCCCTTAATACCATTTCCAATGTCCTTGATGAAGACATTGAATAACACCAGCCCCAGCACTGAGCCCTGTGGGACCCCACTGATTACCTGTCTTGTGCCAGATAACTCTCCCCCCACAACCACCCTCTGGGTTCTGTCCTTCAGCCAGTTTTCCACCCATCTGGCCATCTTTTCCCCAACCCCGAGATCCACCAACTTCCTGATCAACCTTTTGTGGGGCACAGAGTGAAAGGCCTTGCTGAAATCAAGATAGAGGATATTTACCACTTAGCCCATCTACTGTCTTAGTGACACAGTCAAAGAAGTCAATCAGATTTATTTGACACAATCTCCCCCCCCCCCATAAACCCATACTACCTTGCATCCTGGAGATCATGTTCCTCTAGATATTCCACCAACCTTTCCTTTAGTATGGTCTCCATGAGCTTGCCCACAATAGAGGTCAGACTGACTGGTCTGTAATTCCCTGGGTCATCCTTGGGACCGTTCTGTGAAGCGGCACTACATGTGCTGTTCTCCAGTCCTGCGGTACTATGCCTGTCTCTAGTGAACTATTAAATGGGTCTGCCAGTGGCCCTGTCAGCTCCTCAGCCAGTTCCTTTAGTACCCTTGGATGTACTCCGTCTGGGCCTGGTGATTTGTCCATCTTCAGTGCCAGCAGCATCTCCCTCACTCTATCCTCCTCTATCACTACATCTGTGTTCCCCTTCCCCCTGCTCCTCTTTTCCCTCCAGAAGGCACTGCTCCAGCCTTCTCCCTGGTGAAGGTGGATCAGAAGTATTCATTTAGTATCTCTGCTTTTTCCCCATTATCCTCCACCCCTTTCTTAAGCCAAACAGTCCCTTCCTTCTTGTCCCTTTTCTCACTTATATATAGAAAGAAAGCCTTCTCCCCCTTATTAATTCCTTCAGCTATCTGCAGCTCCTTCTGTGCCTTTGCTCACCTGACTTTCTTACTTGCCTCACTAGCCAACCTTAGGTAATTTCCCCTATCCACCTCTCTGTCTTCCTGAATTTTTTATAGGCCAACCTCTTTTCCCTTACTGCCTGGGCAACCCCAGAACTGAACCAGCTGGGCACGTTGGCCCTTGTGTTCTTCCCCCTGAGCCTAATGCACTCATCTGTGGCAACCAGTATTCCTCCCTTAATGATGGACCACCTTTGGTCCACCACCATGTCTGCTCTGATGCCCACCAGATGGCTCCTTAGCACTTCGCCCATTTTGCTGAAGTCCACCCTCCTGAAATCCAAGATTTTGGTCTTAGTCAGGATGCTTTCCCTGCCCATATCCAGCTGGAACCACAATGTACAATGGTCACTTCCTCCCAGTGGCTCCTTAACCATTATTTCCTGTACATGCTCCCCATTTGTGAAAACCAGATCAAGAATTGCCTCAGCTCTTGTTGGTTTAGTGACATCCTGAGTCAGGAAGCCACCCTGCAGTCCTTCCAGGATCTGACTCCTAGCACATGTCGTGGATGGTATGCTCCAGTCCACCTTGGGCAGGTTCAAGTTCCCCACAATTACCACCTCTCCTCTCCCCTCAGCTTCTGATATTTGTGGGCACAGTTCCCTGTCCCTCTCCTTATCCTGACTGGGTGGTCTATAAACCACCCCCAACCTCACCTTTCTCCCTCTATCAGACCTTAATTTAACCCATAATGCCTCCACCTCCCTTTCCTCTGACTCCTCCCTCGTGCAAGTTATTCCCTCCCTGATACAAACTGCCACCTCTCCCCCTTCCCAACTACCCTGTCCCTCCTGTATAGTTTATATCTAGGGATTACAAGGTCCCAGTCATGGTGTGATGTTGCTCAAGTCTCAGTTACTGCAGCTATGTCCACCCTCCTGTCTGCTAATAGTGTTAGTGTTAATAGTTAAGGGGGACTCCTGTTTGCTGTCCTAATTCAATCTAAGCCACAGTAAAATATATATTTTATACGTGTACCAAAAGAACCAGTGTAGCTCACAAGACCAGGTTGTGAAATCGGTATATCTCCTAAGGCAACCGGTTCTACTCCAGAAGTAGCAGCCTACTTTAAACATATATGCTCATATTGGCAATTTTCATTGACCTCTCAAAGGCATTTGATCTCATAGACCATGACCTTCTCCTACACAAACTCAAATCATACAGCTTTACTCCTGTCACCACATAATGGTTTCAACATTACCTCTCCAACAGATCCCAGAGGGTCTGCATCAAATGGATAACATTTGGTCTACCTTGTGACAGGGAGATCCTGCCACTCTTGAGGACTGACCTTTTCTTAAATCTGTTGCAACAGTTCTTCAATTTATTACCCTAATCTATCCTTCACAATTTCTAGTCCATAAGGTGGGCCACCTATGGGCACTCCCTCCCATTTCTTGACTATGCTATAGTGTTTTCTTTAACTTTTCCTCTTCTCTCTCACGTCCTCATACAGGGAGGTTATTGTGGTGACCGCTGAGCTGATGTAAAACATTAGGCTGTGTTCCTCATTGTTGGATTTAGTGTGCAATAGCACTATGTCATAAAATACCTTGATGTATATGTCTTATGTGTATGAAACCTATAAATTTTGAAAATACCATGGCACTAGGTGTTTTTGATAAAAGTAAAAAGTACTAGGTGACTGTATTATACAATTAAGTTACCAGGGTAGAGATATCAGAAAACCCCCATTGTATTGTTAAAATGCATATAAATTGCAGATTGTTTGAGAGGCCCTTGGCACCATGTATTCTTGCTTTAAGATGAAGAAGCCTAAAATGTTATGGTGATATGCATATAGATCCCATTGCATTATGGGGGTATGTGTGATGTTGTGTTTCTTTGAAACTTGGCTATATTGCCAGTGCCCTATGGAGTAACCCTTGGGTCAGTGCTTTTGCACCAAGGTTCTTTGTCTTTAGCTTATTTTTGGAGTTTTTCTTTTTTTTTAGCTCCCCATCACCCAAACACACAAGACAAACTTAGGGACTGAAAATGTTTCACTGAAGAGGTAGATCAGTGGGTGTTGACTGAGTGCAGAGAAAGGACACGCATAGTCTGTTGCTGCAAACTGATGTATTGAAGATGGGATATGCCACTGCTCAAGGTTATCCTGCGTTTTAAATAAACATCACACAGAGACTGTGTGTTGAACTTGAAGTTCTGTGTCTGGTCCACCTGTTATTCCACAATCCCTCCACAGACTTGGTGTAAGAAGTGGGATAACTTGCTGGAAATGTCTGGACTGGGCTAGGGGGACGTTTTCTGGTTGATATCACCCAGATATCCCAGGTGGACTGATGCACCAGGAGCTGCCAGAGGAGAACCAAGAGAAGAAAGTCTGTGGAATTCTGACCAGAACCATGGCCGAAAGACTGGGAGAGATGCTGCTGCCTAGACTGGACCTTGGAGCTTGTAGGAAGGCCAAGCCTGAAGACGATGAAGAGATGCAAGGAAGCACCAAGTTTGGTCGACAGTAAACCTGTTGACCACCTCCACAGCGATGGCACAATACTGATGCAGGTATTGTGCCGCCCAAGCCCCCAGTGTTTTCTGTGGGGGGCTGTGCCCCCACACCCCCCATGTGGGGGGTTCTGCCCCCGCACCCGACTTTAAGATTCTCGTTAACCCAGATTGAGTTGGTCCAGGAAGGGGCAGGACACTGGAGGACTGTGAAACACAGAAACGGACCATTACAGTGACTGTCACTGTAGTGGTAATTTTCCGTGTTTCGCCATCAGGGTGTCGGGCAAAAGGGGGCCACCCAAGATGCAAGGGGATGAGGACCTACTGTGTTGTCGAGGCAGACCAGAGATGCAAGATGACACTCCAATGGTGAAAAAACCTGATGAGGCTAATACAATGGATGAGTGGCCAATGGCTAGAGGCAGACAGACTACACAGAGAGGCAGAACACCAGTGCCAGTTGCTTGAGAGGTCATAGGTTCATAGGTTGCTTCAGAGCATAGAAGACATGAGTCCATATAGCTCGCTGGTTTATTAACAATACCCGCGAATACCTTTGTTAATTAAATAAGAATCCAACCTATTTTTAAAGGTATTCATAGTAGGACTTGACACTACTTCATTTGGTAGTGTATTCCAAATTCCTGTTATTCTTATGCTAAACCAGTTTCCCCTTTTTTTGGTGTTATATTTATCTTTATACAGTTGATAGGAATGGGTCCTAGTATCGTAAATTTGTTTCTTAATTTTTATATCAAGTTGCTCCCGTAATTGCTCATCACTGAGTGCTCTATATATTTGACACATATCTCCGCGTAGTCTACGGTACTCCAAGGAATATAATCCAAGTTTTTCCAATCTCTATTCATATTCCAAACCCTGAACCTCCTTCATGCCTTTTGTTGCCCATCTCTGTGCCCTCTCAGGGCAACAAGTGTCCTTCCTATAGCCTGGTGCTAAAACTGGGCACAATACTCCATAGGGGGGCGCACCAGTGAGGTGTACAGTGGCAGCAACACTGCCTTTTCACGACTTGTGATGTGTTTACGTATACAGTGTTGAATACCACTTGCCTTCCTTACCACCTGGATGTACTGTTCTCCAAATTTTAATTCATTGTCTACCCTTACTCCTAGATCCTTTTCATCCTGTACAATCCTTAATTCCCTGTTGGCTAGTTTATATTTAAAATGTAAGTTGTTCCTGCCCAAATGCATGACAACACATTTATCAATATTAAATGATGATCCCTTATTATTTGTCCATTCTTCCAGTTCTATAAGTGCTGACTGCAAAATAATGGCTTCATTTATATTGTTGACTGAGTATCCCAGCCGTGTGTCGTCCGCAAACTTTGTTAGCCATACTCCATTACTTACATTCATATTAGAAATGTATATATTAAAAAGGCATGGTCCCAACACCGAACCCTGTGGTATTCCACTTGACACCTCAGCCCACTCAGAGCATGCTCCCCTCACACATACCCTCTGCCTCCTATCTCCCAGCCAAGTCTCCACCCAAGAAAAGAGTTTTTCATGTACTCCTATTTCCCTGAGTGCTCCTATTAATTCCACATGCGACATCTTGTCAAATGTTTTTGCAAAATCGAGGCAAACAACATCCTCCGGTTGCTCTAGATCCAAGACTTTATTGCCTGATCCATAAAGTTTCTGACATGCGATCTGCCCTGAGCAAACCCGTGTTGCGACCTGTCAGTAATACCTTTAGTACTCAGAAAGTCAAGGATATATTCCTTGATGATAGATTCAAGATTTTCCTAAGACCGAAGTCAGGCTAATTGGGCGGTAATTTTCAACTTATTGTTGAGATCCCTTTTTAAATATTGGTATGACAAGAGCCTGTCTCCAATCATCAGGCACAACAGATGTATCCAGGGATTTTTGGAAGATATAGGTTACTGGCCCTGCCAATTCTTGTGCCAGTTCCCTGATTACTCTTGGATGTATCCCATCTGGACCTTGTGCTTTGTTAGGGTTTATATCCTTAAGTCTTTTTAATACATCAATAATGTTTAATGTAATAGTAGAGCCCTGTGTCATATTTTGCTGTTTCATTTGTATTGGCTGGCCTTTATTAAAGACTGATGCAAAATAGACATTACACATATCTGCCATTTCCTGATTGTCTGAGGTTACATGTCCATCTGGGTCCTTCAAGGATGTAATACTGCTGTTGGTGCCTTTTTTAGATCTAATGTATGAATAAAAGGATTTATAGTTGTTTTGTACTTTGTTTGCTAATTTATGTTCATATATCTTTTTTGCTAGGGTTATTGCTGCTTTGGTTTTTTTAAGTACTTTTTATATAACTCCCAACACATCTTGTTGTTACTTTTTTTTGCCCTTAAATATGTTATATTTTTATGCTTAATTAATTTCCTAACTGGGGGGTCATCCATAAGGGAAGTGCTTTTTTAAATCCATTGTATTTCCTTTTAATTGGTACATGCCTATGGACCAATGTACCAACCATATTACTCAACTTACTCCACAATTCTGATACAGATATATTAGCAAATTCTTTTTGCCAATTCCAGGCTGCCATCTCATTTCTCATTAACCCAAAGTGTGCTTTATCGTACATATGGATGATTGTGCTACCTGTATGTTTTCCCAAGTTTCCCAAGTATTCAAAACTGACCATGGCATGATCGCTTGAGCCCAATGGAGGTAGTGTTATGCAGTTATGAATACTATTGCTCAAATTACTTAGCACCAAATTCAATATGTTATCCCCCTAGTACTATCAGTTACATGTTGATCTAGTCCAGCCAGTGTAAAAATCTCTAGATAACTGGTCCCTACCAGAGAGTTTGGATAAAGAATCAGAGGAGGATTTTTCATAGGCTCAGCTGAAGGAGGAGGACCCCCGACTGAGCAGGATAGTCTTTTGATGCCTGTGTTCCCAGGATGTTACCTGTTGGAGGTTGGAGATGCAAATATGAAACTTGAATGTGAGACCCCAGGTAAGACTGTGCCTAGTGATATTGTGCTGGGGTTGAAGACTCCAAGCAAGTAAGAAGAAGCCTATGAGGCTGAAGGGAATTTTTTCTTGTATTGATACAGCTAAATCTGTTAACAGTATTAACTGGAGTATACTGCAGGTTAAAGATGATAATGTTGGGAAACTGTTACAGTATGTTAAGGTCAAGGAGGGTATGCAGATTAATGGTGATGTGGGGCAAAACAATGTCGGTGGTATGAAATAAAGAAGGGTGTTTTGTACCACATCAGGCCCAACCACCATACAAAAAGTGTGGATGCCCAGATAGTGGTGCCTGAGGCCTACAGACAATAGGTGATGGAGGCTGCTCATTCCAGTCCCTGTGGGCATCTGAGCCATAACAGTGTCTTGGCACGGTTAACTCCTTCTTATTACTGGCCTGGTATGTACAGACAGGTGGTGGCCTACATTAGGACCTGTCCAGTGTGCAGTATAATGGAGGTTTCTGCTGAGAACAGAAGACATCCGTTCAGCAGTGGTACTGGTTCATGGGGAGTAGGAAGAGTGTCCCAAAGGGAAGGGGTCATTATGTGGAAGAAATGGCGTCCTTGGACAAGGGGAAACCTCCCGCCCAGGACACATGGTACCAGATAGTAACAGTCCTTGTTATTGTTAGTTCACATATTGCTGAGATGACCACTGTAAATCATTATGATGTTAATGACTTTCCCTAAACTGAGATAGTAGAGACTGGTACCATTTATCTCTGCTGAGAAATGTGTCAGTGCCTCAGGGTAAAGAATGATGATATCCACTATGATGTGACGGAATGTTTATTGTTAATAGGAATCCTGAGATGGAGCTTCTGAAGATGGATGGGTGGAAGCTCCATCCCATCCTGGGACAGGAAGGTGGTAAACAGTCTGAAATAACTGCTTTTCTCTTAATATGAGGGATATGTGACAGGGAGATCCTGCCACTCTTGAGGATCCACCTTTTCTTAAATCTGTTGCAACAGTTCTTCTATTTCTTAGCCTAATCTCTCCTTTACAATGTTTAGTCCATAAGGATGACCACCTATGAGCACCCCCCTCACCTTTCTTGACTATGCTATAGTGTCCTCTTTAATGTTTCCTTTTCCCTCTCAAGTCCTCATACAGGGAGGTTATTTTGGTGACCTCCGAGCTGATGTAAAACAATAGGCTGTGGTCCTCGTTGTTGGATTTAGTATGCAATAGCACTATGTCATAAAATACCTTGATGTATATGTCTTATGTGTATGAAACCTGTAAATGTTGAAAATACCATGGCACTAGGTGTTTTTGATAAAGGTGAAAAGTACTAGGTGACTGTATTATAAAATTAAGTTACCAGGATAGAGATATCAGAAACCCCCTCATTGTGTTGTTAAAATGCATGTAAACTGCAGACTGTTTAAGAGGCCCTTTGGCACCATGCATTCCTGCTTTACGCTGAACAAGCCTAAAATGTAACGGTGATTTGCATATAGATCCTGTTGCATTATGGGGGTATGTGTGATGTTGTGTTTCTTTAAAACTTTGCTTTATTGCCAATGCCCTATGGGGTAACCCTATGCTTCAGTGCTTTTGTACTGAGGTTCTTTGTCTTTAGCTTGTTTTTAAGAGTTTTTCTTCTTTAGAGCTCCCCGTCACCCAAACACAAAAGATAAACATAGGGATTGAAAAATGTTCACTAAAGAGATAGTTCAGTGGGTCAGTAGGTGCTAAGTGTAGAGAAAGGACATGCATAGTCTGTTACTGCAAACTGATGTATTGAGGAAGGGATATGCCACTGCCTAAGGTTATCCCCTGTGTTTTAAATAAACATCACACAGAGATTGTGTGCTGAACTTGAAGTTCTGTGTCTGGTCTCTCTGTTATCCCACAAGCCCTCTACACTCTTCAAGTATGTGATGGAGTCCCGCAGGGGTACATACTAGGCCCCATCCTTTTCTCCCCGTTTGTTAACAACTTACTTGAGGTCAATCCAGAATGCCAGAAAATCACGTACGTGGATGACCTAATCATTTTCAGGTGTGGTCACAATCCTTATAGTCTATCCATCTCCCTCTCCAAGGACTTCTCACTAACCCACTGCTGGTTTATAGCCAACAGTCTCCTAGTCAACACAAAGAAAACAAAGACCATGCTGTTTGGCTCCAAAAGCAAGCTGGGTAATTGCTCTGGGGACCAGCCCAACTCCTTTCTCATCCATACCACAGACAAAACTCCCCTTGAACAGGTAACCAGCTACAAGTACCTCAGAGTCATCCTGGACCACTTCCGTATGTTCGAGGACCACACTGGAATGACAGTTAGAAGGATCAATCAACAAATTGGTGTCTGCTATTGCCTGAGACACTTCCTGATCCCAGAGGTGCACCTAGTAATAGGGTGGGGCACACTCCTACCTCTTCTGGACAATGGCTCCCCCTTTTATATCCCAAATCTTGTCTCATTTAATCACCCATCTCAATACCATATACAACAGTATCTGCTGTTTCATCCTACTTGCTCCTCTTACTGCTCACCACTGCTCCCTATATGCCTCGTTTGGGTGGCTCTCCTTCCAGGCCCGCCATGACCTCAGCTTGGGCACAGGAGCTGCATCGCCTCTAGCCACATTTCTCACAATTAAACACAGTCCAAGGGAACTGAGGTCATCCTCTAAACAACTATTTAACCTCATCTGATCCTCAGCTGATAATGAAACAGACTTTGATGGCAGATAAGGACCGCTTGGCCCACCCAGTCTGCCCATCTCCCTACCTATTGGATAAGCTGTAGATCCTGGTTAACCAACAGGCTACTTCTTCCTACTCTCCACCAGGATTGCCTTATGTCTGTCCCATGCATTCTTGAATTCCCCCACTGCTTTTGACCCCATGACCTCCTCAGGAAGGTTGTTTCATGCATCCACCACCTCTCCATGAAAAAATACTTCCTCACATTGCCCTTGAGCCTCCCCCCTCTATCTTCAAATTGTGCCCCCTTGTTCTTGCACATCTCTTTTTCTGAAAGATGCTACCCTCCTGGACATTGTTGATTCCCTTGAGGTACTTGAAAGTTTCTATCATGTCCCCCCTCTCCCTCTTTTCCTCGAGGGTACACATATTAAGCTCCTTTAGTCTCTCTTCATATGGCTTCTGTTTTTTCACAGAGAGGGTGGTGGACACATGGAATGGCCTTCCTGAGGTTGTCGGGTCAAAAACAGTGGGGGAATTCAAGAATGCATGGAACAGACATAAGGCAATTCTTGTGGGGGGCTAGGAAGAAATAGGCTGTTGGTTAACTAGGATCTGCAGCTTATCCAGTAGGTAGGGAAATGGGCAGACTAGGTGGGCCAAGTGGTCCTTATCTGTCGACAAAGTCTATGTTTCTATGCTTCTATGGTGCAGACCCTGTACCATTTTAGTTGCCCTCCTGGACTGCCTCCATCCTGTCTATGTCCTTGCGGAGATGGGGTCTCCAGAACTGCATGCAGTACTCCAGATGGGGTCTCACCAACTGACTGTACAGAGGGATAGCAACTTCCTGTTTTCTACTGGTGAGGCCTCTTCCTATACATCCCAATATCCTCCAGCCCTTCTTAGTGCCTTCTCACACTGCTTGCTTACTTTTAGGTCATCTGATATGACTACCCCCAGGTCCCTTTCCATTTTGTTGTTGTTAGTACCTCCCCCCTCCATTGTGTACTCTTCCCCAGGGTTTTTGTTTCCCAGGTGCATTACTTTGCACTTCTTTGCATTGAATCTAAGCTGCCATACTTTTGACCATTCCTCCAACCTTTCCAAGTCCCTTATCATCCTTTCCACCCCCCCCCATGGCATCAACCCTGTTGCAGATCTTTGTGTCATCTGCAAAGAGGCATACTTTTCCTTCTAGTCCCTCCACAATGGCACTTATAAAGGCATTAAGAAGGACCGGACCCAGTACTGAACCCTGCCGTACCCCACTAGTAACCCCCCCTTTCTTCGGAATTAACTCTGTTTACTATTACCTTCTGTGTCCTGTTGTCCAGGCAATGTTTTACCCAGGCTACTACCATGGGACCCACTCCCAGGCTGGCTAATTTGTTTATTAATCTTTTGTGTGGGACTGTGTCAAATGCCTTGCTAAAGTCTAGGTAGGCCATGTCCACAGCCCTTTCCTGATATACTACTTTGGTCACCCAGTCAAAGAAATCTATTAGATTCGTCTGACATGATCTTCTCACTGTGAATCCATGTTGCCTTGGGTCCTGTGCCCCACTGGCCTCTAGGTACCGAACAATTCTTTCTTCCAGAAGTGATTCCATCATTTTCCGTACCACTGAGGTCAAACTAACAGGTCTGTAGTTTCCTGTCTCTGTCTTGCTCCCTCTTTTATGAAGGAGAATCACATCTGCCCTCCTCCAGTCCTTAGGTACTATACCATCCTCCCATGATTTGTTAAAAAGGGTAGTCAGTGGTGTCACTAGTTCTCCCCTCAGTTCTTTTAGAATTCTGCGATGAATCCCATCAGGGCCCATTGCTTTGTCCACCTTCAGTGTTAGGAGTTCTTTCAGAACCCTTTCTTCTGTGAATGGACTGGTATTGACCCAATCCAGAGTGCTTCTATTGATTGGATTAGGTACCCCCCCTTCTTTTGTGAATAATGAGCAGAAGTATTCGTTTAGTAGCCCTGCTTTTCACTGTCACCCTCTGCCCACCGCCCTCCCTTTATTAAGCCTCGCTTATCCCTTCCTTGGTCTTTCTTCGCTCCCTAATGTACCTATAAAAGGTTTCATCCCCCATCTTAACCGAGCTGGCTATCTTTTCCTCAGCTTGGGCCTTTCCTATTCTGAGTGCCTTCCCTGTTTTCTTCTGCTTTAACTGGTGCAGTTCAGGGGGCACCAGAGAGCCAGCTTCTAGGCAGGAAGCATTCTTCCATAGCTCCACACCAGTAGCTCCAAATAAGTTAATATATTCAGATTAAAAGGCATTTTATTCAGATTTGATGATGATATCTGAACTCTACAATCAACTACCTGCAGAACAATATCAAATTTACCATGGGTCGCAAAAATGTTCAACAGCAACAAGCTTCAGGGTCTCAAAGGCCTGCGGCATCTAGAGCTGAAGTGAGCAATGAGGCAGTTCTTCCTGGGCCTACAACAGTTAATTTGCTACAAGAACCTCCATGGTAAATGATTCTGGACTCTGTTAGGGCCATGGATGCCAAAATAGAATGATCACTAGCTAAACTGAAACACAGGAAATGGCTCTGGCATCAGTGAAGTATTTAGCCATGGATGTACATAAAAGATCGCTAGCGACTCATGCCACAGCAGCCTTGCTAAGGAAAGAAAACCTACAGCTGCAAGGGAGACTTGAGGCAGTGGAAAACACCCTATGAGTGGGAAATGTCTGTATCGTCAGACCCCCAGAAGGAGCAGAAGGGACACATCTTCTCAATTTACTGTGACTTTGGCTGGCAGAGAAACTCGAAACGCCTGAAGAGTTTGACTGGATGGATCTCCAGCTGGCATACTGTGTCAACTCCAGAGCACGGCCTGCAGAGACTAATCAACCCAGGACAATACTGCTGAAAACCATTGGCCCTTACGTGAGGGATGCAATCATTAATGCGGCAAGAGCAATTTAACTAATCGAATTCCAAGGGCAAGACGTCAAGTTTTTCCCAGACCTATCGTTCCAAACCAGGGCTAAACACAAGCAGTTTGATGCCATCAGGCAGAAATTGTGCCCATTGGGACTGTACATTCTTTCTTGTTATCTGCTCGTCTGCACATAACATATGGAGGGAAAAGTTGGCAGTTTCATGATCCAAAAGATGCGGGATGTTGGATTGAAAAAACTGAACTAGAATTTCAGAAGCAGCCACCTCAAGGGATTCTAGCAGAAGAATCAGACTCAGATCAGGGCTGAGTAAAACCTATAGACTCTGATTTACTTTTTTCTCATTTAAATTTACTCATAATGTTTTTTCCCTGTGAGTTAGGGCAGGGGAAAGGTTTAAAAGGAGGAAGAGTTTTTATAACGGATCACCTTCTTTCTAGTTCTAAGATGTATTTCCTGGTTATTTTGATATTCCCTGACTAAGTTGCTCTCAGGGGTCATATAGTGGCTTAAGAATGATGATGTTTAATTGCCTAGTTTAAAGTTTCAGAAAACATTTGTAAATGGAGTTTGGTGTGGGAGTGTGGGGTTTTACTGCCATAAATATAATAATGATTCTATAAGGTATATAGCACTATTGGGTTAGTGCAGTTTCTTTTTCCTTGGCATATTCCTATGGACACTACCTTTGTCATTGGAGTGGCTGGCATATACTGGGACATTTTGGACTTTGGGCATATTATGCCCACTAATTTAGTTATACCCCCATTACCTTATATACAAGATTGTAAGACTACATCTTTGTTACTCCATCTATGCCTGATACTGTACTTGTGAATCTCTTGCATGAGAATGACTACTGTATTGTTTTCCCTTGTGAAAAGCAATAAACAGAAAGTTCAAAAAAAAAAAAACTGGTACAGTTCTCTGTCCTGCTCCTTCTGTTTTTCCTTATACTTCCTGAATGCTGTCTCTTTCTCCCTAACCTTCCCCGCCACCTCCTTTGAGAACCATAGTAGTTTTTCCTTCGGTTTGATTTATTTGCTTCACACAAAGGCTTGTTGCCTCTGTGATGGCAGTTTTGATGTTTCCCCATTGTTTCTCCACCTCTCCTTCTTGCCCATTTGCTAGTGCTTTTCTGAGACACTCTTCCATTTTGACAAAGTCAGCCCTCCTGAAGTCCAGTACCCTCACTTTTGTATGGCTTGATTCTATAGCTCTGTTTATCATGAACCATGCTGTTTGGTGGTCACTTGTTCCCAGATGGCTACCTACTTCTTTTTTTAAACTTAGAACAATTTTTATTGATAGGTCCATATACATTTCATCAGTAGGTATACCATTACATTATACATTGTTAGATGTATTCTAAGTAAATGATTACATACATAGACTTACATTCATTCCTTTTTCTTTTAAACAGATGGAGACACTTCAAGCAACCTTTTATCTTTTGATTAAACCTTTCCATTTCATGGGTTTTCCAGCTCTTTCCACCTGTTGCTAGTAAACAGTTCATGTTCTTTAATATAAAAACTGTATTAGGTTGCCATTTCCAGTTAATATTTACCAATGTTTGAACCTATATCACTAAATATATTGCCATTCTAAGAATGAATTAATCTTTCTAATCCATACCTAATAAAAAAAACTTCATAGACCAAAACTATAAAACTCAGCAGTGTGGCTTTACTTTTTCAAATTCGTATTCCCCTATAATTATCTACTTGTATATGTATCAGATGACTGATTATTCTCCAGCTCATTCCCCCTTTTTCCTCTATATAATCAGTCAGTCAGGGTTTTTTGACAGTGAGTCCCATCCCCCTTCAAGTTCTTATAAGTCCTACCTCCTCAATCTATTGTCACTAGAGCCACTTTTCAGTGAGACCCTCAAATCTTAAGCAAAGAGAAACTGGTCCAGCACTGGTGTGCCTTCTGTACTCTCAACATATTCATAGTATGGTAGCCACCTTGTGTTGTATTGGTCTGTACCTAGTCTCAGATGAGCTGTGACCGCTTCCATTTCTTTAATATACAGCACGTTAGATTTCCACATGTCTAAGGATAAGGTGCAGGGCTGGAGCCAGTGCTGAGTGACTACCTTTACAGCTGCTGTGACAATAATATAAAATAAGTATCTCTGGTTATTAGATTTGAGTTCTTCTGGTGGCAGAGCTAACACCATATTAACCTTCGTTAGGGTGCTGTGGAACTGGAACATTTCTTGTAAAGCTTTTATGATCTCTTGCCAGTATATCAGTATCTGCGGGCATTCCCACAAAATGTGTGTGTGAGTGTCTCTGCCTCCACATCCTCACCAGCATCTATCTGTTGGTGGGTTTGCATAATGGGAAGACATCACCGGGGTAATAAAGTATCTCGTTGTGATCTTCCACCTATATTCTCTCCATTTAGGAGAGGCCGTGGTTTTAGATACCCCCGCCCAAATCTTCCCCATTCTTGTCTGTTATTGTGATATCGAGTTCAACCTGCCAGCATCTTTCTATTTTCTCTACATGCATCTTCCCTATTTCTCCCTGAAGTACTTTGTACATTTATTTATTTATTTATTTTTATTTATCAAGTCTAGGATTACAAATACCTTTGAGCCATGGCTCTTTTACAAAGGTTCCACGTCAGAGAAATACAAATTATGGGGAACATCAAGACAGGCATTACAACAATGTGGACATTGCAAACAGAGTACAGATTAATTCAAGTTCAAGGGTAGCATTGTAACAAGGCAGCCAGCGGCATTTGTCAGAGAAAATAGACAACAGATAAGAAGTGCCAGAGTCATAGGGAGAGGGGAGAGGGAAGAGGGTGGGGGGAGAAGGAATGCAGGAAGGGTGGCGAGAGGGTGAAAAGTGCAGCATTGGGTATACCAAGATGTGAGGGTAGAATCCAGTGGGGGGGGGGGACAACTAGAGCAGAAAGGAAGTGGAGAAACAAGCTTAAGTTGGGCAGTCACAGGAGCTGTTGGTAGTGAGATAGTCCCGGAGCCTAGTTTTAAACATACCAATAGTTGGAGCAGAGGAGATGGTTGGGCTGAGGCCACTGAACCAGAGTGGTGCTCGATAAGCAAAAGAGCGTTGTCCCTGTGAAGTGTGACAGTGGGGGACTTTCAGTAGCTGTAGTGTGGATCTCCTAAGGCACCATTTGTTAATTCGGTGTTGTAACAGAGTTGAAACCCCAGAAGGTGCAAGGCCAAGGTAGATTTTTTTGACCATGGAGCAGGTGAGAAACGTTATGCGGTTTGATAGTTGGAGCCAGCTGGTCTGAGTGTACAGGTCACAAGTGTGGGTGAGACGGTGAGCACCAGTGATGAGACGACATGCTTTATTTAAGGCAGTTGAGAGGCGTCTAAGGGTTGTGGTTGTGGCCGAGTCATAAATGATGAGACCATAGTCTATTACAGAGATCACAGAGCTCAGGACTGCAACCTTCAAAGCTTCTGGCATGAGGTGTGGTCTGTGTTTGTAGAGGAGACCAAGCCGTGTATTAGCAGCTCTAGCTACATTATCTACATGAAGTCCATAGGAGAGATTAGGGTCAAGCTGAATCCCTAAGTATTTGAAGGACACCACCTGATCTAGAGTGTTCCCCTGGGTGGTGGAGATAGCCAAGTGGTGTAGCTTGTGTGGGTTATGAGAGCTGCAGAAGAGCATAGATTTGGTTTTCTTGTCATTGAGGACCAGTTTATGATTAAGAAACCATGTCTCTACAGAACTGAAACCAAGTTGAAGGTTGTGTTGAAGAGTTGCAGGATCTTTGTGAGTGGAGAATACAGCAGCATCATCGGCATATAGTATGATCTGCTCAGAGCAGTGGTAAGGGAGGGAGTTTGAGAAAAGGCTAAAAAGGAGGGGTCCCAGTATGGATCCCTGTGGGACACCCGAGCGAACAGGCAGGGTGTTAGAAAGAGTGTCCGCAATTTTTACTCTCTGTAACCGGTTTTCTAAGTAGCTTTTAAACCAGAGAGAAGGGTCAGGTGATAGCCCGGCATTCAGTAGTTGGTGTATTAGTAGTCCATGGTGTACTGTATCGAAGGCCTTGGAGAGGTCGACGAAAACGGCCCCTGTGAGAAGGCCGTTGTCAAGGGATTTGTGCAAAGCTCCAGTGAACTCAAGAAGGCCTGTGGTGGTGCTGTGACCTTTCCGGAAGCCGTGTTGTTGTGGACAAGGTATATTGTATTTATCCAAGTGGTGGGTAAGTTGATCAGCCACATACGCTCAAGTGCCTTAGAGTGGGGCAGCGGTATGGGATAGGTCGATAATTTGAGTGAATCGTCTTGTCACCACTTTTATGGACGGGTGTCATGGTGGCTGTTTTCCATAGGTCCGGGAATTTTCCACAGCTGAGAGAGAGGTTTAGGATTTTTGTTAATGGATGAATTACGTCATCGAGGGTGAGCAACAGAAGCTTAAGGTCCAGGGTGTCGCTACTAGATCTAGATTTAGAGATAGCTGCAGTAATATAGCGGTGAGCTTCATTCAGCCTTACCTTCCTGAAGTAGAAGAGGGGATGGTTAGACTGAGGGGCTGAGGTATTTGGGGAGTAGGCCCTGTTTTTGAAAAAGTCATGGGGTAGAACAGCACTAAGGTCTGAAAAAGCCATGTTAAAGATGTTTGTGATCACCTAGGGGTCAAGGGTTGAGGATCCATCCACCATCAACATGGCTGGAGAGGTTTTTGGCTGCTTCCCTGTGACATCCTTATACATATATACATGTAGGATATAAATCCTCTGGTATCTGCTAACTGACTTTTTTGAAAAGTGGCAGTGATTGGTTGGGGTGGGTCAGCTACTAAGGCTGAAACTCCAAGTGAGATCACTATATAGTGTCTGCATTGTAGAGATTTAAAAAAATCTGTTCTAGGTAGGTCAAATTCTTTTTGCAGTTCTGTGAAGGATTTAATAGTCTCTCTTTGGATAAACTGTGTAAGTACCTTAAGCCCTCTATTTCTCCAGTGTTGAAAACAATTATCTCCCTTATGGGTTGGGAAGTTAGGGAGGGAGTCCAGGGGTATATACCTCCAGACCGGCATAGGGATTTCCCACCATTGTCTGCAGTCCATCCAGACTTTGAGGGTTTGTTGGGTCCACCTGTTTTTTATGAATTTTAAATCAGAAGGGAGAGTTGCCCATGGCAAGACACTCAGCGGGATCTTTGGATGAGCCTGTCTCTCCATAAGATACCATCCTCCCCTATAATCTGGGTTTATCATTTTTATGATTGGTAACATCTGAGCTGCTCTATAATAATTAAAAAAGTTCGGGACTCCCCTTCCTCCTCTCTCTTTGGTCTCCGACATAAGCTCCCATCTTTTTCTGGGTCTTCTCCCTGCCCAGATACAGTAAATCTAGACAATTTCCTTTTAAGCTCTCTCCAGTCTTTCTTAGGGTATGGGATAGGCAAGTTTGTAAACAAAAAAAGGTACCATGGCAACAGATTCATCTTAACTGTATCCATTCGATTTGTAAGGGTAAGGGGATGAGTTTGCCATCTATTTATGTCAGCATATATCTTATTTTTTAAGGTTCCATAATTAAGCTGATATAATTTGGACATTTTAATGGGAATCTGTATTCCTAGGTACTGAATGCTTCCCTTCACCCATTTAAAAGGGATATTACTGTGGGTGGATGTAGATATATATTTATTTATGGGTAGGGCTTCAGATTTTTCTATGTTAATCTGGAAACCTGAGATTTTACCGAAATGGGTTAATGTATTTATTAAGGGTTGGATCGATGTATCTGTATTGTTTAGATAGATCAGAGTGTCATCCGCATATAGGGAAATCTTATATAAGGTTCCTCCCATGGGGATCCCCTGAATTTTATCCTTTTTCCTAATTGCCTGAGCCAGGGGTTCCATTGCAATTGCAAATAGCAAAGGGGACAGTGGGTATCCCTGTCTAATGCCTCTTTCGATCCCGAAAGATTTTGATATTGTACCATTAACTCGGACTCTGGCCAGAGGATTTTGGTAAATTGCCATAACCCACTGTAAAAGCGGTCCCTCAAATCCCATATGCTCCATGACTTCCCACAAATAATTCCAATTCACCCTATCAAAGGCTTTTTCGGCATCTAGAAAAATAGCTATTTGGGGAGTTGGGGAATTATCTTTGTTAGTAAGAAACTTAGAAACATAGAATTTGACAGCAGATAAGGACCGCTTGGCCCACCCAGTCTGCCCATTTTCCTACCTAATGGATAAGCTGCAGATCCTAGTTAACCAGTAGCCTACTTCTTCCTACCCCCAACCCCTAGAATTGCCTTATGACTGTCCCATGCATGCTTGAATACAACCACTATTTCTGACTCCACAACCTCCTCTGGAAGGCTGTTCCATGCATCCACAACCCTCTCTGTGAAAAAATACTTCCTTACATTACCTCTGAGCCGCCCCCCATTTTCAAATTGTGCCCCCTTGTTCTTGCACACCTCTTTTTTTGAGAGATGCTACCCTCTTGGACTTTGTTGATTCCCTTGAGGTACTTGAAAGTTTGTATCATGTCCCTCCTCTCCCTCCTTTCCTCGAGGCTATACATATTAAGCTCCTTTAGTCCCTCTTCATGTGTCTTCCAGTGCAGACCCTGCACCATTTTAGTTGCCCTCCTCTGGACAGCTTCCATCCTGTCTATGTCCTTGCGGAGATTGGGTCTCCAGAACTGCACCCAGTACTCCAGATGGGGTCTCACCAGCTGTCTATAGAGAGAGATAACAACTTCCCCTTTTTCTACTGGTGATGTCTCTCCCTATGCATCCCAGTATCCTCCACAGCCCTCCTTACTGCCCTCTCACATTGCTTGCCCACCTTTAAGTCATCTGATATGACTACCCCCAGGCCCTTTCCATTTTTGTTGTTGTTAGTATCTCTTTTTTTTTTTTGGAACTTTAATAAAGCTTTTATTGATAGCTTAAAATACTCCACTTTACATATGGGTATATCAACCACTGAAGCAGATTAATACATTTGTATCCAGAAAGAAAATAATTTTTCAGCAATTGTCATATTCTCTTTCCTATTACATATGGGTATATCAACCACTGAAGCAGATTAATACATTTGTATCCAGAAAGAAAATAATTTTTCAGCAATTGTCATATTCTCTTTCCTACTAATTTTAAACCCCATATTTATTATACCATCATAAAGAGTGAGTGATTGCCATTAATTTTCAAACCACTAAAGCAATCCATTTCTCCTATCCCCTCCCCCCCAAATAAATTAGAGGAGAGAGGAAAAGAGAGAGGTCTAATTGCACTCTACCCTTCATTTACATCCTTTGTTTCATGCCATCTATTCTAAACTGATAAAGTGACATCCAATAATCTTTCAGGTCTCATTCATACTATTGATATAAGTTATGCTATGTTGTCATCCTTGTTAAATAAACAAAGTTTAACATCTCAACCGAACCAAGCGATGTGATTTCATTTCATTCCATTTATCCAGCCATTGCATTTCCTTTTTCTTTTTTCCCTTCCCCATTTTCAGTTCTCCACCCCTCCCTTTTAATTCCCCTCCCCCCCCCCTTTTTTCCCCTTTATAAACCAGTCAGGTTCTAAATATTCCAAAACCCCGCCTCCTTTTAACTTAGGCCAAAGCCTCCTTCAGGCTATCTCAGGACAGAAGGTATTGCTCTAACACCGGGGTGCCTTCCAGACTTTCAATATAATTGTAGTAAGGGAGCCATTTTGCATTATACTGTTCTGTGGCCAGTCTTAGACAGGCAGTTATAGCTTCCATGTCTTTGATTTTTATAATATTAGCTCTCCACATGGAGAGGTTAAAGGTTCTGACTGCAACCAGTGTTGCGTAATCACTTTCAGAGCTGCAGCCACTAATATGTAGTACAAATATTTTTGGCCATTGGAGCTTAATCCCTCTGGTACCAGACCTAATACCAAATGAGCTCCATTAACCACAATATCCCCTTGAAAGATAGTCTGGAGAGCCTGCGGAATTGACCTCCAATAGTTACTTATCTGGGGCAGTCCCAAAACAAATGAGTATGTGTGCCCAAACCCCACATCCCCTCCAGCAGTTCTTTGTTGTCAGTTGTGTATAATGGACCGAAATCACTGGAGTAATAAAATACCTTACCACTACCTTCCATCTAAATTCCTTCCAACTTGAAGAGGTGGTTGTTTTCGAAATTCCCAACTAGATCTCTGACCATTCTTCCTCTGATAGCTGCAGCTTTAATTCCTCCTCTCACCTCTGTTCAAGCTGTTGGGTTAATAATTTACCTATATTTTCCTGTAATGTTTTATATACATATGATATAAACCCTTTGGGGTCCGTCATATGACTCCTTTGAAAAACAGTTCGAATGGGGCAGGTGGGTCTGAAAGAACCGCCTGTTGCCCTGTCCTTGTGTTAATATAGTGACGGCACTGGAGGAACCTAAAAAAGTCCTGTTTGGGAATGCCAAATTCTCTTTGCAGCTCTTGAAAAGATTTTAATATATTTTGTTGAAAAAATTGGGTCAAAAAAACATAATCCTTTACTCTGCCATTGTTTAAAGCAGCTATCTCCGAGCGCAGCTGGAAACCCTGGAAGAAAGTTAAATGGAATATATCTCCAAACCGGAGTTAAAGACCCCCAGTACTGTCGGATATCTAGCCACACTTTAAAAGTGTGCTTCGTCCACTTATTTGTAACTTGTCTGATGTCTGAAGGCATTGCTACCCATGGTAACATTTGCAAGGGAATAACTTGATGAGCCCTAAGTTCCATAGGACACCACCCTCCTATCTGTCTCAGATTTAACATATCAAGAATAGGCAGTGTCTTCGGGTGGCCGGGGGTTGGCGGGGAGAGGGAGGATCGAGCGTCCCAACGGATGCTCTCCTCCCTCAGGGCGGAGTTACCAAGGCGCATTACGCTCTGCATTCCTCCGTGGCGGTGGAAGCACGGCAGTGGGAGGAAGGATGGAGGCTGACAAGCTAGACGGGCCAGGAGAAAGTGTCGCGGCGCGCGGGGTCTGCGTCCAAGCCGCTACCTCCACTGAGGCGTCGTCCCCTAGCGCAAGCGTCCCTAGGGGGAGTGGGGACGTAGGGGAGAAAACGGAAAAATCCCCTCCGGCAGCCCTAGATGAAGGCCGCCCTAAGTCCACCCGGACCACCTACAGGACAGACCCCACTGTGCGAGGAGAGGAGGATGGGCACTCTAGGGGCAGATCCCTAAGGTAGGTACCGGGGGACATGAGCGGACAGAAGGAGTGGGCACCGGAGGTAGGAAGGAGGAGGATAAAGATGAAAATAAAAAAAAAAAGAATAGGCAGTGTCTGAGCCGCTTTATAATAATTGTAAAAATCTGGTACTCCTCTGGCCCCCTCATCCCTGTCCTCCGTAAGAAGTTCCCAACGCTTCCTGGGTCGTCTTCCTGCCCAAATGAATTGAGAGAGCTTCTGTCTCAGTTCCTTCCAGTCTTTTTTAGGGAAGGGTAGTGGTAAACTAGTGAACAGGAACAAGTACCGGGGAGAATGTTCATTTTCACCGCTTCTATCCTGTTAGTAAAGGAGAAAGGCATCATTCGCCATCTATTTATATCAGCAAAGACTGCTTTCTGCTACAGGCCATAATTAACCTGGTATAAACGGGATAGTTTAGTTGGAATTTGAATACCTAAGTATCTGACTCTATCTTTGGTCCAATTAAATGGGATCAACTCTTGTAATTCCCCCAAAATTCTGCCACTTATTGGAAAGATCTAAGACTTGTTCATATTAATTTTAAATCCTGATATTTTGCCAAATTTATTTAATAAGTCCATCAACGGAGGGATCGAACTAGCCAGGTCCTGCAGGTATATTAAGGTGTCGTCCACATACAATGAGACCTTGTTTATCACCCCTCTACCAAAATCCCCTGAATCTTGTCCTCTGCTCTAATCACCTGGGACAGGGACTCCATTGCCAGGGCAAAGGATGAGGTACCTTTGCAAATGAGCCTCTGGCTCAAAGGTTGTAAACCGATATATCAAATAAATAAATAAAAAGCAAAGGGGACAGAAGGCACCCTTGTCTGATGCCTCTTTGTATAATAAGACTTGTGGAGATAGTGCCATTTACCCGCACTCTGGCAACTGGCTGTTGGTAGGCCATCATGATCCATTGCAAGAAGGAGCCCTCAAATCCCATTCTACCAAGCACTAATTTGAGATAAGACCAATTAAGCCTATCAAAAGCCTTTTCTGTGTCTAGAAAAATAGCTAGTTTGGGAACTCCGGAATGCTTTTTATGACCTAGTATATTTAAGAGGCGTCTAATATTGTCTGATAAATGCCTATGGGGTATAAACCCCGTTTGATCTGGATGCACTAATAACTCCACAAATCTTTGTAAACGGTTAGCCAAAATTTTCGTAAACATTTTGAATCCTGATTTAGTAAGGATATAGGCCTATACGATTCACAGGATGTTGCTGGTTTACCTGGTTTTGGAATTACAGTTACTAGTGCCTCCCTCCATGAGTTCAGGGTTTTCCCTCCTCAAGCACAGCGTTCAGGACTATTGCTAATTTGGGTACCAACATTTTTTTTAACTTTTTATAAAACTCTGCCGGGAGTCCATCCGGGCCAGGCGACTTTCCAGAGGGAAGGTTATTTATCACTGTTAGAATTTCCTGGTCTCTTATGGGGGCTGATAACTCTTGCTGCATTGTGGTGGATAATTTGGGGAGTTTTAACGTTTTTAGAAAGCATTCCGTCTGAGTTGTCACAATCTGGGGTCTCTCTTTTCTGCATATAGCATCTGGTAATACTTTTTAAAGGCCTTAGCTATGTCTCCTGGCTTCTCTAGCCGATCGTTGCTATTGCCCCCTGTCTGGAGGAAAGGGATGTGTCGACTTGCATATTCCTTCCTCATTCTGGGAGCTAATAATTTCAGTGCTCCCCCCCCATAATATTTTTGGTTGGTAAACTGTAACAGTCCCTTGGCCTTATCCAATTCCAAATCATTAAGTTCCCTCCTTTTTTTAACTAACTCTTTAAGAATTTTCTCCTTTCCCCTTGGTTCACTTTTATGTTCTCGTTCCAGAGTTTTCATTGCGGCTTGCAACTCCAGTAACTTTTTATTTCTCAATTTCTTTTTGGCCGAGGCCAAACTGATTATATGGCCCCTTAGCACTGCTTTCATAGTGTCCCACCACACCCCAGGGGAACATTCTGTCATAGGGGAATCTATTGTTAGGTGTTGAAAATTTTGGACAATTTGTTGTACCAGGTTCTTGTCATTAAGCAACGATACATTTAACCTCCAGTTAGTGACTCTGGGCTCCCTACTCCAAGTATACTCTGTGGATATTGGGGCATGATCTGATAAGGTTAACGAGTGGATCTGGGCTTTAGTAAAAAGGTGGAGATCAGTAGAGTAAGTCAAGAAAAAGTCTATTCGTGAATACGAGCTTCGAGAAGCCGAGTAAAATGTATAATCTTTCTCAGTTTTTGTCTCTCTCTCTCCAAATGTCTACCATCCCTCCCTCTTCTACCAGGGTCTTCAGTCTCTTGCTGGCTATCCTAGATGTGTCTGTGTTCCCCGAGGACCTATCCACTGCAGGGCACAAAATGGCATTAAAATCTCCCCCTATGTATTAAAAGTCCCCTAGGAATTCCCCCTATTTTCTGAAAAACTTCCAGGTGAAATCTTTCCATGCCTGTATTAGGGGCATATATGTTTATTATATGTACTAATTTTTCCTGTATAAGACCGGATACCCTAATACATCTCCCTTGGTGTATAATTTCTGTCTCTTGCACTATAAAAGAGGATTCCTTCTTTATTAGAATTGCTACACCAGCTTTTTTTCCCGTTACCTGAGGTGGCTTCAACTCTCCCTACCCATTGACGTCATAGTTTCAGATGTTCTGCTTCTGAAAGGTGCGTCTCTTGTAAAAGAGCAATATCTCCCTACATTCTTCTCAATTCAGTCAGAATCTTAGTTCTTTTAATGGGTGAGTTAATGCCATTAATATTGTAGGAAATTATTTTTAAGTGTGTCATTGGGTCCTGTTGTTTCTGAGCTTCTTGTTCGTCTTCATGTGTAGCTTATATCTATCTACCCCCCCTCCACCTAGTTGTGTAATGATCCATCCAGCTGGTTTACTTTGTATGAAATCACATCACAATTTTGCAAAAAAACAGTAATTTAAGAACATTGTTTTAACCCTATAACTGTTAACTTGTAAGGTGGAACCCTTTGATTCCAACAATAAAGAGCTGATTAATACAACCAAAATCCCAATGTTTTTGACCTCCTAGGAGAATCCGATGGCGTATACTATCACCACCAGAAGTCACACGTGTGACTAGTTTCAGATCCCCGTGATGTATAGGAGAGTTGTGGCTATACCCAACTCATTAGGCGTTCGCCTGCAACCTATAAATCCACCCGACACCTCAGGTGGGAGCTGAACCAGGTATCCAATAATCCCCAGACCCCCTCCCTCTTCTTATTATGTGCCGTGACTTCCCCTTTTATAATTATAAGAAAAAGATCCCCGTTCTCATTTCCCCCCTTCATGTCCCCTCTAGTTACCTCTCCCTTTACCCGGTATCTTCCCTCAACCCCTCTTCTCCTCCCCCTATCTTCATAACCCTTTCCAATAGCTTTTAACCATTCCTGTCCCTTTTTCCCCTTGGTAGGTCCCCCCCCCCTTTTAGTTCCCCCACTTCTAGCAAATATTTGTCTATTCTTGCATATTTACTACTAGGTTTCCCATCACAGCACTTCAAACCCATTGAATCCTCTTGTGAGTGGCCCCTGTAAAGACGAAAAGAGCTTATATAATTCTGAATGTCATAATGCATAAGTTCCTCTCAAAGTCTCCTTAAACACCTTCAGTCCCATTGTATTAGTTCGCATCACTCCATCCCCACAGTGTTTCTTCAGAATCTCCCTCTCCCATGCTTCTGCGGGAGCATTTACCAGTTCAATGCAGTACCTTTAATTTCGGATTTAAAGTCAGTCCCCTTCAGATGTCTGCTTGCTTTTACCTCCGCCCTGCGCTTTCACTCTCTTTTCCGCTCACTGCATAAGCTTCACAATGTCCCCTAGTGCAGCTGGTGAGATTGCACTTGGAAAACCATGTTTCCTGTTGTTAGTGCGATTTACCACATTCCAAGCCCCCATCCTGAGCTTTTGTTCCAACATATCAGGCTCTAGGTCAGGCATCGAAATCTGAAGCTCCTTCAGGGTAGGGGCAGTCTCCACCAGCGTAGGAAAGATTTTTGCCCCCGATTCTGAATAAATCTTAATCCTTGCAGGAAAAAGCAGTTGAGCCTTTATATCTTTTTTTTCCTTCAATTCTCTGATGATCCCTCATACTCTCCATCTCTCAGCTTGCAAAGCAGATGAAAAGTCCTGATCGAAATAAATTCTCTTCTCCTGGTACATTATTTCCCGCAGCCTCCATGCTTCATGAAGGATCCACTCTTTGCTCCGATAGTGAAGCATACAAATTATTAGGGAGCGAGGTCTTGCATTCTCCTTGGTTGGTTTTGGGCCCAGGGACCTATGCGCTCTATCTACAAATTTATGTCAGGTAGAGGAGAGGGCGTAGATCTAAGCACTTGCTGTACAAAATCAGCTGTTGTAGCAAAGCCCTCCTCAGAGCCTTCGGGGATTCCGTGAATCCTAAAGTTATTGCACCGGGAGCGATTTTTGAGATCTTCCAGCTTGGCCTGCATCTCCTGATCCCTCTGAAGTAAATGTAAAAGCAGACGATCTATACAGTCCTGTGCTTCTGAAATCTCTATTATTTTAATATCTGAAGCTGAAACCTTTTTGTCTAGGATGCGGACGTCCTGTCTCAGGTCTGCAAGTGCAGTGTCTATTTTATTTACTGTTGCTAGTATTTGTTTAAGCGTCTGGTTAGTACTTTCAGGTAGATCGGTTTCCTCCTGTTCCCAATCTGCTGAGAATTCTGATGGCTGCCGTCGGTGTGGTGGGAGAACAGTTAGGCCTTCTTGCGGTCTGCTCAGGGTCGTTTGTTTCATCTTGCTTGGAGCGGAGGAGAATCTCCAACCTCTGACTTTCTGGGGTTTCCCCGCCATCTAAGGGACCTCGGGCTATATCTTTTTTGTAGTTAGTAGCCACTCTCCAGAGGATTTAGCTCGATAAAGGCGAGGGGGATCATGGAGCTTTCAGGTTCAGCTGCCCACCATAGTGGTAACGTCACCGGAAGTCCCCTGTTCTTAGTATCTCACCCCCCATTGTGTACTCCTCCCCTGGGTTTTTGTTTTCCAGGTGCATTACCTTGCACTTCTTAGCACTGAATCTAAGCTGCCATACATTTGATCATTCCTCTAACCTTGCCAAGTCCCTTCTCATCCTTTCCACCCCACCTTGTGCATCAACTCTGTTGCAGATCTTTGTGTCATCTGCAAAGACAACTTTTCCTTCCAGTCCCTCTGCAATGTCACTTATAAAGACATTGAAGAGGACCAGTCCTAATACTGAACCCTGCGGTACCCCACTAGTAACCCCCCCTTTCTTCAGAGTGGACCCCATTTACTATTACCCTCTGTGTCCTATTCTCCAGCCAATTCTTTACCCAGGCTATCATCTTGGGACCCACTCCCAGGCTGGCTAACTTGTATATTAATCTTTTGTGTGGGACTGTGTCAAATGCCTTGCTAAAGTCTAGGCAGGCCATGTCCACAGCCCTTCCCTAATCTACTACTTTGGTCACCCAGTCAAAGAAATCTATTAGATTCATCTGGCATGACCTTCCCACTGTGAATCCATGTTGCCTTGGGTCCTGTGCCCCTCTGGCCTCTAGGTACTCAACAGTTCTTTCCTTCAGAAGTGATTCCATCATTTTCCCTATCACTGAGGTTAAACTAACAGGTCTGTAGTTTCCTGCTTCTGCCCTGCCCCCACTTTTGTGAAGGGGAATCACATCTGCCCTCCTCCAGTACTCAGGTACCACCCCATCCTCCCATGATTTGTTAAAGAGGGTAGTCAGTGGTGTCACTAGTTCTACCCTTAGTTCTTTTAGAATTCTTGGATAAATCCCATCAGGCCCCATTGCTTTGTCCACCTTCAGTTTTAAGAGTTCTTTCAGAACCCTTTCTTCTGTAAATGGGCTGGTATCAACTTCTGTATCCACAGTGTTTCTATTGTTTGTTTCAGGTACCTCTCCATCTTCATTTGTAAATACTGAGCAAAAATATTTGTTTAGTATCTCTGCCTTTTCACCGTCACCTCCTGCCCACCCCCCTTCCCTTTATTAAGCCTCACTATCCCTCCCTTGGTCTTCCTTCACTCCCTGATGTACCTAAAAAAGGTTTTATCCCCCTTCTTAACTGAGTTGGCTATCTTTTCCTCGGTTCGGGCCTTTGCTGTTCTGACTGCCTTCCCAGCTTTCCTTTGCTTTGACTGATACAATTCTCTGTCCTGCTCCTTCTGTGATTCCTCCTAGTTTCTGAATGCTTTCTTTTTCTCTTGAACCTTCACTGCCACCTCCTTTGAGAACCACAGTGGTTTCTTACATCGTTTTGTTTTGTTTATTTGCTTCACACAAAGGTTTGTTACCTCTGTGATGGCAGTTTTTATTATTCCCTATTGTTCTTCCACCCCTCCTTCCTGCCCATTTGCTAGTGCATCCCTTAGGCACTCACCCACTTTGCCAAAGTCAGCCCTCCTGAAGTCCAGTACTTTTGCCTTTGTATGGCTTGACTCTATTGCTGTGTTTAGTGTGAACCATACTGTTCAATGGTCACTAGTTCCCAGATGCTGCCCACTCTACATCTGTGATCCTCTCTCCATCTCCATTTGAGAGAACCAGGTCTAAGATTGCTCCCTCTCAGTGGGTTCCAATACTAGTTGTCTAAGGCATCCCCCTGTGGGCATCTAGAATAACCCACTCTTAGAAGTGGCTGCTGCAACTGCACTCCAGTTAACATCTGGCATATTCAGATCACCCATCAGCAGTATCTCCCCTTTTTCTGCCATTCTAAGTATACTTTCTATCATTTCCTTGTCCATTTCCTCCCGCTGAGGGGGGGGGTCTCTATACAACCCCTGTGCGGATTGTGGTGCCACTGCCTGCCTCCAAATTGACCCACAGTGCTTCTTCTCCTCCCTGTTTACACTTTTGTTCTGTTGCTTTGATTCCTTCCCTTATGTAGAGAGCTACTCCTCCTCCTCTTTTACCCTCCCTGTCCCTCCTGTAGATAGTGTATCCTGGTATGTTTACGTCCCAGTCATGGTTCTGTGTATACCATGTTTCTGTGACTGCCATGATATCCAGATGTTCCTCCTCCCACAAGGCCACTAATTCAGGAAGCTTGTTACCCAGACTACGGGCATTGGTACTCATTGCTCTCCATTTTTTGATGGCTTTACCTTCTGTAGCAGCATCCCCCACTGACCTTTCTGCCTTGGTCTTTTTCTCATTTAGTACCCTGTTTTGTAGGGGGAGGCTGGGATTTTCCTGCTGCTTATCAGTGCCTCCCCTCTTGACTAGTTTAAAAGCTTGCCAATGAAGCATTTAAACTGACTGCCCAAAAGACTTGTTCCCTTCCTGGACAGATGCAGACCATCCTGCCAGTATAGGATGGTGTCCCTTCAGGTGGAACCCCAGTCCCCAATGAAGCCAAACCCCTGTGCTCCACACCATTTTTTCAACCATTCATTAAACTGCATGGTGCAAAGTATCCTCGCCTCACCCATGCCACTGACAGGCAGCACCTCTGAGAAGGATACTGTGTGTGTTACTTGTCTTAGGCCCCTCCCCAACTCTACAAAGTCCTTCTGCACTGCTTTAATCTCATGATGAGCCAAGTCATTTGTCCCTAGGTGGACAATGACGTCCAGCTCAGACTCCCGTGCAACTGTTCTCGTGATCCTTATCCTTAAGGATGCGCTTCCTGTCCCTCTAAGCCATGGCACCAGGCAAGCACCTTACTTCAGTTTTTCCTGCTCCCCTCAGTTCTATCCCCCTAATAATTGAGTCCCCCACCAGGAGCTGCTTCCTTTCCCTGTGGCGCCCTCTGCCTCCTTCCTGAGGGCCTCCCTGTGACAGTTGTCTGCAACCTCCTTAGTCTCCTCTGCGGGTGCATCCATAGGGGAACTATGCTCCCCCAGAATGGTGTATGGATTGTGCAGTGGAACAACTGACTGGGTGTGCCTCTGTTCCACCACCCTTACCCTCCCCAAGCCCACTGTGGTCCAACTGCTGTGCTTTCTTTGCAACCTCTGAGGTAGTGGTGGTGGCTCTGGTGCTCCCTGGATGGGGGAGGTTCCCTTACTACTGTCCATTGCGGCCTGAAGACAAGCAACTTCCTCCCTCAGGGCAGAGAGTTGTCTGCAAACAGGGCAGCATCTCAGCCTCCAGAAAGACTCCCAGAAGACTGCTGCCCCACAGCCATTACAGTAATTATATTATATTAAAACTGTAACCACAATCCCCTGGGTCTGTGTGGTGGTTGCTTGTGTTTGTCTGTGTCTGTAGCTTAGTTTTTGTGGATTTACATGTTTTTCTGCTTGTGGTAACTATACCATTCTTGCTCACTACATCCGTGAAAGTCTCCTGGACTGGATTTCTGCAAAAAAATCATCATCAGGTATCTTTATTTTCATTTTAAAATCAACTTTTGGAAGCTATCCCAAGCAAAACACAAGTGAAGCAACTACATCTGACAAACTTGGTGACTCTGGGTCCTGCTGGAATCCACATTTTCGTCTGACCTGCTCCATGATCTGTATGTGAGCTTTTCAGCAACCTGTTTGAATGACAAAAAGCATACAGACAAAGGATTTCACATCCTGCATATGTGCAGGCAAAGTTAATCACCTTCAGGAATTTTAACATTTCAGTGACTCTGGACCTCAGCTGTTGATCATTCTTTTGGCTTTTGACTTAACCACCAGGTACCTATCTGCAAGCGACTGGGTGCAACTGACAAGCTACAACAAGGATAAATGGGCATATCATCCTCTATTACTAACAATCTCCTTGCTCTGGGTCCCTAGACACCTGCACTGGTCCAAGCCGCATAAGCCTCAGAAGTGTAATTCAATTGACTACAAAGTACAGCAACTGTCTCTTAAACTCCTCCTCCTCTTGATATCAGGAAGTGTCCACTCAAATCCTGGCCCTGTCTCCTACAGTACAACAAAGCCTGCCAAAATGGAGGGGGGGCTCAAAATTGCTACCTTAAACATCTGAAGTCTCCTCCCAAAACTGGCCTCCCTTCAAATCTCTGCCAGCCGACACAACCCGGATATCCTTGCCATCATCGAAACTTGGCTGACACCTAATACTCTGGATCATGCCATCTCTATACAAGGCTACAAGATATTCAGGCTGGATAGGACCTCAAAAAGTGGTGGTGGATGTGCAATCTACATAAAGGACTACCTCACCTGTCTCCCTGGTTCTTATCCCACCACAGAAACCTCACTGCAACTCCTCCCTATCAAGATACTACTTGGTGCCCAAAACAAAGTCCTCACGATTGCTGTTGTCTATATCCCACCAAAAGATCCTGATTCCGGCCTACAGGCTGTCCTCGAGTTCGTAAGTACACAACCTTCTGACATCGAACTCCTTCTCCTTGGGGACTTTAATATAAATTGGGTTGCTCCTGATGCAGGGTCAAACAAAGATGCCATCCTAGCAGCAAATTTAACACAAGTGGTAAACTCCCCTACCAGGAAAAACTACAAATCAGGGACCAGCACCCTCATTGACTGGATCCTTACCAGCCACCCTACCCAGTATAACCAATGTAAGTGTTCCCTGACTAGCTCAGTGATCACTCTCAATAATATGTACCTGGACAAATAAGTTTAGTAGTCCGCCTCCAAAACCATCTATAGCAGAGTCCTACCTTATGGCAACCTTACTCATCTCAAGACCTGTCTTAGGCAGATAGATTGGTCCTTGATTTACAAAACTCAAGATGTTGACCTAGCCCTTGATTACTTTATTACTACTTTCAACACTGCCTGTGACACCTATGCACCAGTAAAAAGCGCCAAAATCAAAGCACTCACAAATCCCTGGCTCACGGCAAAGCTATTGGCACAACTCAAAGTAGGAATCACCTCTGGGCCACTGCAAGAGCTACTGGCACTCTGTTGGACATTCAAAAGTATAAACAGGCTGCAACCACTGTACTAAACAGATCCGCTTGATGAAAAGCTCCTACTAAAAATGCCCTCTCCAACTCCTGGGCGAAGGAAATCTTTCTGGGACAACATAAAGAATATCATGGGTCAGCAGTCCAAATCCTCTCCTACAATAATGAATGTGGATGGAACCACTACATTAGACCCAGAGATCATTGCAAACACCCTAAATGATACCTTCATGGACCTTAGTGGTGTCCTCTCATCTGATTTCTTTACTGATGCTGACCCTCCAATTTCTACTTCTACTACTGCCTCTCCAACCAAACCACCCTTCCAGTTCAAACTAGTAAAGGCACATGAAGTCTATAAATATGTAAAGAAGGCCATTTCTAAGTCCCGAGCAAGCAGCGACAGTATTGACCTTAAACTTCTGTCCCTCACTCTGGAGGAAGTACTGCTCCCCCTCACAAAAATTTTCAATCTCTCCCTCTGCTACAGCCAATTCCCTAGGAAATGGAAGGCTGCAGTTGTCACTCCGGTGCACAAAAGTGGTGATAAGTCACTGCCTGGTAATTATCGCCCGATATCAATACTACCACCTCTCTCTAAGGCCCTTGAACGCTTGGTAGCGGACCAACTTTCAGACTACCTGGAAAAGCACAACATCCTATGCACTCAGCAGCATGGATTTAGGAAAGGGCACAGCACATCGACTGCCCTACTTGAATTCTCAGGAGCAATCCACAATGCCATGGACAAAGGAAACCTAACTGGAGCAGTCTACATTGACTTAACCAAGGCATTTGATACAGTTCACCATGGCCTACTTATCAAACAACTTCTATCCCTAGGGCTCTCGCAGGGTCCTGGTGACTGGGTAAAATTACCTTGCTCAAGCGCTCTCAATCTGTAAAGTAGCTGGAGTTCTCTCAGACTCAAAACCGGTTCGCTCAGGAGTTCCCCAGGATCCATCCTGGGCCCTCCTTTCAGCCTTTTCCTAAACTCCTCCCAAATCCTGCCCTGAACAATTAATCCTCTATGCCGATGATGCCGTGATTCTTGCCACTCATAAAGATCCGAACCTCTTACACCTCAACCTTCAGCATGCTTTTTCCAAAGTTGAGATGTGGTTCCTTGAACATAAGCTGGTTCTAAACCACAAAAAACTAAATCCATCTCTTCTCTAACCATAAAACAAGAAGCGGCAAGTCCCACTCACCATTAATACATACCTGGGAAATACCCTTGAACAAGTGCCAATTTTAAAATATCTTGGAATCAACTTTGATCAAGGCCTAACCTTTGCAACTCACATTGATAGTACAGCAAAACTATTAATCAGCTGAATTGGGATTCTGCATCGGAACCGACAGCTTCTTACCCATTCTGCAATGAGGATTGCCATCCAATTTTCTATCATCTCAGTCGTGACTATGGCTTAGTTATATACGGATCTGCCACTACTACAGCACTTAGTCGCATTACAACATCCCTAAATAAGGCCTGTCGGCTGCTCACTGGTGCACATTGACATACCCACATGTGAACTCTATGCTGACTCAGGTTGGTTGCAACTCTCAAACCGGATAAAGTACCTTACCTGCCTGATGGCGAAAAAATCCACTCTGGGCCTCACTCCACCCTGTTCAAGACCTGTTATGCCTGAGCGCTAGCACCCGTTTTACCAGAAGATCAGAACACCAGCCTCTCCAAGTCCCCAGATGCCGGACTTCTCAGGGACAAAGATCATTTGCCTATCGTGCCCCCAGCTGGCTAAATGCCCTCAGCACTCATATTACTGCCTCCACCTCTCTAGGTATTTTCAAATCAAGGCTTTTCTCTCACATTGCCACCTCCAGCTCCTGTGACTGCCCTGATTAAACCTCCTATTTTCTCACTACCCACCCTGTTCCGTTATTTGACAAAGACATGTTTGGGAAACCTTTTCTCCTGCTATTGTCTGCTCCCCACACCTTTCACTTAACCTCTCTGTTATGGACTTTTTCCCTATTTGTTTCTCCTAATCTGGCATGACCTCTTTCTTGCAATAATAATATGATTATTGATATCTCAAGTCCTTTTGCACAAGTGATTTGATATGTATTTGTATATGTTTTCTTGCTCTTGACACAACACAAATTGTTGTGTTATTGATGTAACCTTTTGTACTGTACCTAATTGACGTGGAACCTTTGTAAAAGAGCCTCTGGCTCAAAGGTAGTAATTCCTAGAACAATAAACTAAATTAAACTAAACTAAACTAAATAATTTTCTAATATTGTTAGACATGTGTCTATGTAGTATGAAACCTGTCTGGTCTGGATGGATTAGCATTTCAATATACTGTTGCAATCAATTGGCCAGTATTTTTGTTAGGATTTTGCAATACTGATTTAAGAGGGAAATGGGTCTGTAGGAGCCAGTGTGCATAGGGGGCTTACCCGGTTTAGGTATTACTGTGATTAGGGCTTCCTGCTAGGTTTTAGGGATCTGTTTCTCTTCTAAAATGTTATTCATGACTATGGCTAGTTTTGGAGCAATAATCTTTTTGAATACAAAGAAACATAGATTATGACAGCAGATAAGGACCGCTTGGCCCACCCAGTCTGCCCATTTCCCTACCTAATGGATAAGCTGCAGATCCTAGTTAACCAGCAGCCTAATTCTTCCTACCCCCATCCCCTAGAATTGCCTTATGACTGTCCCATGCATGCTTGAATTCCACCACTGTTTTTGACTCCACAACCTCCCCCGGAAGGCTGTTCCATGCATCCACAACCCTCTCTGTGAAAAAATACTTCCTTAAATTACCTCTGAGCTCCCTCTATCTTCATATTGTGCCCCTTGTTCTTGCACCTCTTTTTGAAAGATGCTACCCTCTTGGACTTTGTTGGTTCCCTTGAGGTACTTGAAAGTTTCTATCATGTCCCCTCTCCCTCATTTCCTCAAGGCTATACATATTCAGCTCCTTAAATCTCTCTTCATATGTCTTCCGTGCAGACCCTGCACCATTTTAGTTCCCTCCTCTGGACAGCCTCCATCCTATGTCTTTGCGGAGATTGGGCCTCCAGAACTGCATGCAGTACTCCAGATGGGGTCTCACCAACTGTCTGTACAGAGGGATAATAACTTCCTGTTTTCTACTGGTGATGCCTCTCCCTATGCATCCCAGTATCCCCCAGCCCTCCTTGCTGCCCTCTCACATTGCTTGCCCACCTTTAGGTCATCTGATATGACTACCATCAGGTCCCTTTCCATTTTTGTTGTTGTTAGTATCTCACCCCCCATTGTGTACTCTTCCCCTGGGTTTTTGTTTCCCAGGTGCATTACCTTGCACTTCTTAGCATTGAATCTAAGCTGCCATACATTTGACCATTCCTCTAACCTTGCCAAGTCCCTTCTCATCCGACCACCCACCTTGTGCATCAACTCTGTTGCAGATCTTTGTGTCATCTGCAAAGAGACATACTTTTCCTTCCAGTCCCTCTGCAATGTCGCTTATAAAGACATTGAAGAGGACCGGTATTTTGAAAAATTCTGCCGGGAATCCATCTGGACCCGGGGATTTACCCGTCAGGAGGGACATAATTACTGAATTGATTTCCTTTTCAGTTATTTGTGCCAAGAGATGTTTTGGGGCTTCTGTGGTTAGCTTAGGGATATGTAGCATCTCCAAGAATCTCCCTGTTAATTCTTTAACCTCTTGTGGCTCTCTAGCCTCTGTGTATAGTTTTTTATAGCATTTTTCAAAAGCAGCAGCAATCTCCCCCAGATTTTCAGCTTTATCCTTGCCAGTACTATTAACCTGTATTGACTGGACATATCTATTAGCTTGGTCTTTTTCTAACCTCATTGCTAACAGTTTAATTGCTTTCCCTCCTCCTTCATAATATTTCTGGCTTGTGAATCTTAAGATCCCTTCTACCCTTTCAGTTTCTAAACCACTAAGTTCAGCTCTCACTAATTTCAGTTCCTTTAGGATCTCAGCCCCCCCCCCACCTATCTTCTGCTTATGCTTTCTCTCTAAAAATCTTGATTTCTCTTTGTAGTTCTAATAGTTTTTTTTGTCTGCCTTTCTTCTTGGATGATGCCAGGCTTATTATGTGACCCCTGGTTACTGCTTTCAGGGTGTCCCACCATAATAATGGGGAGCAGTCTGCCATGGGGGAATCCGTTGCCATATCTCCCATAGTTTTCTCAATGTGTTGTACTAGATTTTTATCATTGAGCAACGAGATGTTTAGTCTCCAGGTCGTACACCTCGGTTCAGTTCCTCAAATAAGCTTTGTAGCTATTGGGGCATGGCCGGACAGTGTCATTGGATGTATTTAAGAGGTTGAGAACATATGGAGGTCTGCTTTATGAGTTATAAATAGGTCTATATGTGAATATGAATCCTGTGGTGCAGAGTAAAACGTATAGTCCCTTTCTCCCTTGTGATGAGATTTCCAAATGTCCACTAATTCCCCCTTCCTCCATTAGTGCTTTCAACTTTTTATTGGCTAGTCTAGAAGTGGCTGTATGCCCAGAGGAGCAATCCATCGAAGGGGACAGCGTTGCATTAAAGTCACCTCCTACAATTAGAAGGCCCCTGGGAAGCGGTGCTATTTTTTGAAATACCTCACCAAAAAATGTATCTGCTCCTACATTGGGTGCATATATGTTTATTATATGTATTGTTTTGTCTTGCAGTGTTCCCAAGACTCTAATAAATCTGCCCTGCACATCTCTTTCCACCTCCCGCACCTCCAGGGGGCATCCTCTCTTGATTAATACTGCTACTCCGGCTTTTTTGGCTACCTCATGCAAGGCTGCTTCCACCCTTCCTACCCACATGCGCCTAAGCTTGGACTGTTCTATCTCAGAGAGATGTGTCTCCTGGAGCAAGGCCACTGCACAGTTGAATCTCCTTAATTCTGTCAGTATTTTTGTTCTTTTTATTGGGGAGTTACTAACGTAGTAATATACTAAAATGCCAGCAGAACAGGCCTAACGGTCTTTCGTGTCTGCTTGTTTGGTCAGCCCCCACCCTGAGAGCTGACCTTGCTGCCCCCCCTTTCCTCTCCGGCTTCTCCCTTCCCAGTCCCGGGTATTCCCACTGCACAGGACTTTGTGTCCGGAACCCTTCCCCTGTACCTGTCCCACCCCCTTCTGAACCCCTCCACTGTCTCTGCCTCCACCAGCCCCTGGGCAGTGCATTCCATGGCTCCACCACCCTCTCAGTGAAGTATCACCTCCTCCTTTCTCTCCTGAATCTCCCCCTCCCAGCTTCCACCCATGCCCTCTAGCTGCCCCCTCTCCTTCCTTCAGAGCACCTTGACTGCTTCTCCCCTATTTAACTCCTTCATGTACCTGAAGACCACTATCATGTCCCCCCAGTCCTCTCTCTCTTCCAATGTGTACATATTTAGCTCTTCGAGCCTCTCCCCATAGGTCCCGTCCCCCAAGCCCCAGATCATTTTGGTTGCCCTCCTCTGGACCCTCTCCAGGAGTTCAATATCCCTCTTTAAGTGTGGCCTCCCAAACTGCATGAAGTACTTGAGGTGCGACCTCACTGAGCAGTTATACAGGGGGAGTATCACTTCCCTCCTTCTGAAGGTGATCCCCCTAGCGATGCATCCCAGCATCCTGTTGGCCTTGGCCGCTGCCCTACTACAAGTCTCAGAGTTGTTCATCTTGACATCCACCACCACCCCCAGGTCCCTCTCAGCCATTGAGACTTGTAGCATCCCCCCCGGGGTGTACTCTTGGCCGGGGTTTCTGGCTCCCAGATGCAATACCTTGCATTTCCTTGCATTGAACCTCAGCTTCCACTTTCTAGACTACCTTTCCAGAGCCTCCATGTCCCCCTGTAGGGCCACCCTCCCCTCCTCCCCATTCACCACCGCTCATAGTTTTGAGTCATCCGCAAAGAGACTCATCTCACGCCTGATACCTTTCCTTATGTCACAGTCATAGGCATTGAACAAGAGGGGCCCAAGGAATGATCCCTGAGGGACCCCACTAATGACCCTCCTTGGGGATGAGACTATCCCGCCAACCACGACCCTGTGGTCCTGGAGCCAACTGCCTAGCCATCTGATCATCTGGTTCCCCAACCCCATTTCTCCCAGCTTATTCAACAGGCCCCCGTGAGGAACAGAGTCAAATGCCTTGCAGAAGTCAAGATAGAGGACGTGCACCGGTCTACCCAGGTCCAAGGCTCTCATCACCCAGTCATAGAACTCCACAAGGTTAGTCTGACATGATTTCCCTGGGACAAATCCATGCTGTTGAACTGATTCCATTAACGTTATATGAGATAATCTTTAACTCCATCATAAGTTATTAGGAGGTATTTCTTTCTGCCTATCATTTCCCTGACACTTTAGTATTACCCCTCCCACTACCCATTTCTGCATTACTAAACGTTTACCTTCCTTCAATAACAAACCACACTGTATAACACAAGAACAGTTTCTAACAGTATAACATAACAACTATGCAAAGCTTAATATCTTTTACATAACATAACATTGCTTTGAAACACATTGCCTTTTGATTGACTTCCTAGGGAATTCCTTGCGGTGCTAAAGACTGCCACATGTCACTAAATCGTGACTTTCCCAGAGCCCCTATGATGGTAGTGGGGCGTTGTGGTTGGAACTTGAATATTTGTATCAGACTTACAACTTTGTGAAGTAAAACATCCCTCCCGTAGAGTGAGGTTTCTGAGCTCACACATCCTCCATCTCCCCCCCCCACTTCACTTTTCTCAAATTTAAGTTTTATCCTTCAGTGATTCCTTCCAATTAGATACCCCCAGCATCCAGCCCCGTGCATCCCTTTAGCCTTCTTTAAACTCACTAAGTTCGGCTGATTGACTTCCAAACATTGGGCCCCTTTGTTCAAGCGCTTTTCCTATGCTACCTTTAACCCTGAACTGTGCTTGTTCTTTACCCAGCTCTGGTTACCCCCTTTAAATTACACCATTTAAGTTGCAATCTTAGCACTCACATTCTACAGGGTTTAATATTATTAAACCCAAATGATTATTTCCCTTTTTCCTCTCTTTTCCATCCCCCTCCCCACTTATCTGTCCATCTGCAATTATGCTTTCTGGCCTACTGTGACCATACATTTGGAAAACCCTAGGCCTCACAGCTCCGTTGGGGGACTTCCTTCAGTTCATTTTGAGCTCTTAAACACTGTCTTTCATTAGTAAAGTCAGCCAGTACCTTCCATAATCCAGATCATTCTTTTGGGGGGGGGGGAAGAGACAGTCTTTCCCGATTTGTGGGTTTGCTCTCTTTGGTCTGCCCTCTGCATTAATCTAGTGATGTCGCTTATTGCTGCTTTTGGGATAGGGCCATGCGCCCCTCTGTTTCTCGCCAGGCCTCTACTGACCATGCTCCACGCACTAGCTTTCAGCTTCTTTTCCAGTGCCTCACATTCTAAATCAGGGACAGAAATATTTAGGCTTTTCAAGGTTGGGGCTGCCTCTAACAGAGAGGGGAAGATCTTGGTACCTGTCTGCAGGAAGAGCTTCAGATGTGCCAGGAACAGGAGTTGCGTCTTCATATTCTTTCTAACCTTCAATTCTTTTATAATTCCCCTAATTCTTTGCCTTTCAGCTTGAAGAGCCAAGGAAAAATCTTGATCATACCAAATCGTCGCACTCTGATATTTCAAGTCTCTGTGACGCCATGCCTCATGCAGGATCCATTCTTTGCTCTGGAAATGGAGCATTTTAATAATAGAAGAGCGGGGCTTCACCAAGGGGTCTGTTGGCTTCGGAATGAGCAAGTGATGCGCTCTATCACTCTCCAAATTTAAGTCCCCTGGGATTTCGAGTGTGGATCTGAGCACTTGCTGTATAAAATCTCCTGTGGTTGCAAAGCTTTCTTCTGCTCCTTCTGGGATCCCGTGTATCCTGAAATTAGTGCGGCGAGAGCAATTTTCAAGATCTTCCATCCTCGCCTGGGTTTCCCAATCTCTCTGCAATAAGTAGAGGAGTAGACATTCAGTGCTCTCTTGGGCCTCAGAGATCTCAAAGAGCCGTGAGTCGTTAGCTGTAACTTTTCTATCTAGTGTCTGGATGTCTTGTCTAAGGTCCGCCAGAGCACTATCTGTCTTATTTACCATAGTTAGGATCTGATTCAAAGTATTTGCTATTGTTTCCGATGTCCCATTTTCCTCTGGATCTAACTCTATAGATGATTCAGACACGTAGTGCCTACACGAGGGAAGAGGAGTTAGGCCTTCTTGGGACCCTGTTAGAAGCATTTGCCGCATCTTGCCTATAGAAGCGTTGTGCTTCGCTCCTTTTGCTTTCTGTGTCTTCCCTGCCATCTTCCAAAACCAATTCTACCCTTTAGCTCTGGTTTTGAAACTTGTTCACCGAGAATTCTGTTAGATTAAGGGGGGATGAGTGTGGAGCTCTCAACCTCAACCTCCCAACTTTACAGTGACGTCACGGGAAGTCCGGCTACCTACTTCTAAATGTGAGATCCTCTCTCCATCCCCATTTGAGAGTACCAGGTCTAAGATTGCTCCCTCCAGAGTGGGTTCCAACACTAGCTGTCTGAGGCATGTCCCCTGCAGAGCATCAAGAATGACCCTGCTCTTGGATGTGGCTGCAGCAAAGGTGTTCCAGTTAACATCTGGCATATTCAGGTCCCCTTCAACAATATCACCTCTTTTTCTGCCATCCTAAGGATGCCTTTTATCATTTCCTTGTCCATTTCCTCCCCATGACCGGGATCTGTTTACAACACCCATGCAGATTGTGGTGCCATTTCTTATCTCCTAGGTGACCCACAGTGCCTCCTCTCCTCCCTGTTTAGCCTTTAGTTCTGTTCACTTCCCTTATATAGAGAGCTACTCCTCCTACTCGTCTACCCTCCATCCCTCCTGTAGATATGGGACAGAGTCCTCTCCGTCGTGTCCCCAAAACTCTGGAACAGTCTTCCTGCTTCGTTACTCTCCACTGGCTCTCCATCTACCTCTAGAACTTGATAAGCTTTCTGCTCTCGGCATCTGTGTGCAGATGCCTCCTCGACATCAGCACTCTGACTCCTCAGTCATGTCTGTCAGGTTACCCTGGCTCAGGGTCAGAATCTGCTCCATACTCTACCAATTTTTCCTCCACATACAGTTATAGTGGTTTTGCTACTGCATGCTGCACTTTTACATTGTATGTCATATGATCTATGTTGCTCCTATCTCCTAGCTCTGCAGGACTGCTTGATATCTCATGCTCAGTTACCCAGGTTACTTGTATAGCATCTCACCTGTTAGACTCTGATGCACTGTATGGTCTCTTGACCTCTGTATGGTATCCAATGTGTTAGCACTCTGAAACACTGTATGTACTACAGGACCTTTGAATCTGTATCCTAAGTTGTTGCCCCCTGATGTACTGTATATTATAACTACTCACATCATATATATTTAATTATATTTATTTTTTATTTATTTGTTATTCGGAAAATAGCCTTTGAGCCAAGGCTCTTTTACAAAGGTTCCACATCATGTGAACAGAGTATGGACATTCAATCAAGACGGCTACAGCGTTTTAGGACATTTGATGCTCTGAACAGCACAACAATCAGGAAAAGGTTACAGAGTTTCTTAGTCATTTAAAACACTATACAGCATATGGACATCAACTTTAGTTGATTACAAGTGCAGGTGAGGTGCAGAGGTACTAAAGGTTAGGTTAGGTTGAGCAGAGGGTCAGTAAGGACAGGATTTTGGTAGGGGAGGAGGGGGGACCTCTAGTAAAAGTGCTCAAGGAGGCAGGGCTGAGGCCAGGGAGGCACAGACCCATCCTAGCGTGGAGATGGGGGAGCGGGCGGAGGGGTGTACAGGAGCAGCACCTTAGAGTGATTCAGAGGCATTGTCAAGGAGTGTGTGGAAGGGTGGCTTCTGTCTTGTGCTGAAAATAGTTGCTGTTAGCAGAGCCAGGCCTTGTCATCCTGAGTCTATCAGCTGTTGGAGAAGTAGCTGTAAGCACCATCATAATGGCCCGGATCGTAACTGAAAACGGTTCCTGGGATCAGTGTACTTACCTTGTTAACAAATAAATAAATCTACAGCATACCAGAAGGTGGACCATGGTGACAAATACCTCCATGCAGAGTATGTAGTGAAAGTGCATACTGTGCCTCCTGAATGCGATCATGTGATCACCACTATCTTGGAGCTGCCAGTCTCCATCAACGGTACCAAGAATCACTTGAAAGTTTAAGGAATTAAAACCCCTAAATGAAACCACCAACCAAATCCGGCATAGAAACATAGAAGTTGACAGCAAATAAGGACCGCAAGGCCCACCCAGTCTGCCCATTTTTTTCTACCTTATGAATGTGCCATAGGCCTTTACTCTGTCAATGGCCTATTTAGTCATACTCATCTGTATTGTTCCCATTATGCCTATCCCACACCTGTTTGAAGCCCTGCACTGTATTCATATCCACCATTTCCCATGGTAGGCCATTCCATACATCCACCACCCTTTCTGTGAAAAAGAACTTCCTCACATTACCCCTTAATTGGCCTCCCTCTAATCTCATGCTGTGTCCTCTTGTCCTGCTATTTTTCTTAGATTGAAACATGTTAGACTCTTTCACCTTGGTAATGCCCTTAAGGTGTTTGAATGTTTTGATCATATCACCTCTCTCAATCCTTTGCTCTAGGTTATACATATTGAGCTCCGTTAACCTGTCCGCCTATGTTTTCTGATGCAGTCCCTGCACCATTTTGGTTGCCTTTCTCTGGGCTGCCTCCATTTTGTTAATGTCCTTGTGCAGATGCGGCCTCCAGTACTGCACACAGTGCTCCAGATGGAGACTTCAAGCGGATCCAATCCTGGCTGGTGGAACACAAGCTTACCACCAACCTTAAGAAAACCCAGGCTATGCTCTTCGGCTCCCTGAACAAAACAAAATCCAGCCCTGCCCCCCTACTAATCTACGGGGCTGATGGCACGCCCCTGCAGACGGTGGCCACTGTCAAATACCTGGGTGTCACTCTGGACCCTCAGCTGGATCTTTCCCTGCACATCCGTAACGTCTGCAAGCCTACAAGCATCAAACTCGGTCTCACCTACACAGCCAAAAACTGCCTGACCCCGGCTGCTCAGGTGGCCCTAGCCAGGGGTGTTCTCCTCCCCTCTCTCTGCTATGGGCTAGTGACCTTTGCCCCCGTGCCAAAAACCAGCCTTTCGAAATGGGACACGGCCTACAACAGCATCTGCCGTTTTGCGCTATCTGCCCCACCCATGACTCACTGCTGCAACCTCTACACACGCCTCGAGTGGCTCCCTCCTGAGAAACACCACACCTTTGTAGTAGGGAACTTCACTGACAGCATTGTAAGATCAGCCACCCCCGCTGCCCTTGCCCTTCCCCTCAACCCTGACACCTCTTCCTACCACCTTAGGTCAAGCACGACACTCAACTGTCCGGTTCCTAGGACATGCACCCTTGCGGGTGACTAGGCCTTCGCCAACTATGCCCCTAAACTATGGAATTCGTTCCCAGCCCTTACTCAGTCCACCCCCTCTCATCCAAGCTTTAAAACTTCCCTTTGGAACTTCCTGAAGGGCTCCTCCACCTGTCTATGCACCTCGTAGCCCCCTGCACTATGCAGGCATGGGGGGTCTCTGCGCCCCCAGGGTCCACCGCACTTGTTCTCCCGTCCACTGATCAAGTAATGGCTGACCCCCATCTTACCTCCCGAACAAGGTCACCAGGCCCTCCCTCCTGTCCCCCCCCCACATGCTAGCATTTATTCGGCTTAACATATGATTGAACCTATGTTATGGTTATTATGTGCACTGCACCTACCTTGTCCTAACCCTTTTGAGCACTGTCAACTACCTACCCAAATCATTCTAAAGCGTACCATCTCCTCCTTGAGTGCCATATTGGTTTCGCCTGCTCTCCCGTTATATGTAAATCTTGACTCACTCATTGTTTGTGTATGCTCTAGCTTGTAACTCTCCCGGGTCGTCTGTAACACCCCCCCGAGTTCGTGACTTGTTACTGGTTGTCATTCTATTCCATCACCTGTTATTCCATTGTATGTAAAACTGATTTATCACTGTACCTGCCTACTTAAGTCTGTAACTCTCCCGGGTCGCACCTGAAAATAGGCACTTGGCTGTCTAGTGTGACTTACCTGGTCAACAAAAGCAAATAAATAAAATAAATAAATAAGCTGGCAAAGGTTGAGGAGCGAGGTAGCAAAGAAATGTGTACAAAAAAAAAATATTGGTTCGTATGTACACTTAATAGGGGTAGTCGGGAAAATCGGAAAGAGGAGTGGCAGCGGAGTTTCTTGAGCGCAGCTGCCTGAATGTTGAGACGCTGTGCCGGGTTGTTAGTGTTACTATGTTTGCTGGCTTTTCAGTGAGTGGGAATCACAACTTGCTCAGTTTCATTTTGTTTAGTGTGTTGCAATCAAAAAGCTTTGAATTTATTAAAAAACGGATGTTTTGCCATGATGTGGTTGTTTGGGTATGGAGGGACTGCCACTGTGTTGTTCCGAGTAGTTCCGCTTCATTTTCGGTTGGTGTGCCTAGCATCACAAGTTGCCAGTTTGCCCTGCGGTTGTGAGCTCAATTGTTTGAAGAGAAGTTTGGTGGTGAGTGGCTGAGGGATATTTTGGGGTAGTGAGGCATCCTGGACTGGCACTCATTTTAGGTGGGCATTGTTGTCTGATATATGCCTACCTAAACGAGTGGCTCAGCCAGTCAGATTAAAGAATAGATTTCCCCCATTTTCTAAAGAGGGCTTATTACCTCTCTCTTATGACTTGTGATACCCCTACTGATACACCCCAACGTTCCTCTAGCCTTATCTACTGCTTTAGTGGTCTGCTTGGATGATTTCAGGTCATCTGAGATGATGATGCCCAAGTCTCTTTCTTCCCTTGTGACTGCCAGCAACTCCCCTCCCAACCTATAGGTGGCTTTAGGGTTTCTCTTCCCTATAGAAACATAGAATTTGACGGCAGATAAGGACCGCTTGGCCCACCCAGTCTGCCCATTTCCCTACCTAATGGATAAGCTGCAGATCCTAGTTAACCAGCAGCCTTCTTTCTACCCCCACCCCCTAGAATTGCCTTATGACTGTCCCATGCATGCTTGAATTCAACCACTGTTTTTGACTCCACAACCTCCTCCGGAAGGCCATTCCATGCATCCACAACCCTCTCTGTGAAAAAATACTTCCTTACATTACCTCTGAGCCGCCTCCCATCTTCAAATTGTGCCCCCTTGTTCTTGCACACCTCTTTTTTTGAAAGATGCTACCCTCTTGGACTTTGCTGATTCCCTTGAGGTACTTGAAAGTTTCTATCATGTCCGCCACCTTTCCTCGAAGCTATACATATTAAGCTCCTTTAGTCTCTCTTCATATGTCTTCCAGTGCAGACCCTGCACCATTTTAGTTGCCCTCTTCTGGACAGCTTCCATCCTGTCTATGTCCTTGTGGAGACTGGGTCTCCAGAACTGCACCCAGTACTCCAGATGGGGTCTCACCAGCTGTCTGTACAGAGGGATAACAACTTCCTGTTTTCTACTGGTGATGATTCTCCCTGTGCATCCCAGTATCCCCCCAGCCCTCCTTACTGCCCTCTCACCTTGCTTGCCCACCTATGTGCATGATCTTGCACTTCTTTGCGCTAAACCCCAGTTGTCACTCTTCAGACTGTTTAGCCAGTTTTTTCAGATTGCTTCTCATTCTGCTCACCCCATCTGGATCATGTACTCTGTTGTAGATCTTGGTGTCATCTGCAAACAAACAAACAAACCTTACCCTCCAGTCCATCTGCAATGTCACTGATGAAGATATTGAAGAGGACTGGCCCCAAGGTACCCCGCTTGTGACTTGCATCTCTTCTGACTGTACACCATTTACCACCACTCTCTGTTTTCTGCCCACCAACCAGTTTGCCACCCAGTTGACCAACCTCTGACCCACCCGGAGCCTACCCAGCTTATTAATCAATCTTCTGTGTGGAACAGTATTGAAAGCTTTGCTGAAGTCAAGGTAGGTGACATCAATTGCACCCCCTTGGTTCACCACTCTGGTTACCCAGTCAAAGAAATCTATGAGATTAGTTTGACGGGACCTTCCTTTTGTAAACCCATACTGTCTTGGATCCTGTGCTCTTATAGATTCCAGGTGTTGCACAATCCTTTTGCCTCCATAATCTTGCCCACTACAGAGGTAAGACTGACTGGTTTTTGGTTCCCTGCCTCCTCCCTGCTGCCAGTCTTGTGGAGTGGGATCACATGAGCCCTTCTCCAGTCTTCTGGGACCTCTTCTGTGCTCAGAGACTCACTAAACAGTTTTGCTAATGGCTCTGCTAGTTCCACCCTTAGTTCCTTTAGCACCCTGGGATGTATGCCATGAGGTCCTATTGACTTGTCCACCCTGACCTTAGCGAGCGCTTGTAGGACCCTTTTTTTTTTTGTGAAGAGACTTGTGCACACCTCCCTCACTCCTGTATCCATGGTGCTGCACTGTGGACCCTGCCCTACCTTCTCCTCAGTAAATACTGAGGAGAAGTATCTATTTAGGATAGATGCCTTTCCTTGGTTCTCATCCACACACTCCCCCTTATCCCCTTTGATCTTAGCAATACCCCCTCTGGACTTTCTCCTTTCACTAATGTGTCTATAGAAAGTCTGTCCCCTTTTTTTACTGTTCGTGCTAGTATTTCCTTGGTTTGGGCCTTTGCCTGCCTTACTGCCTTCCCTGCTTCCCTTAGGGAAGTTTAGTATGCCTCCCTATCTTCGTCCCGCTGCATTCCCTTATATTTCCTGAAGGCCAACCTTTTGACTCTGGTCTTTTCTGCTGTTTTAGAGAATCAATGTGATTTCCTCTTTCTTTTGCTCTTGCTTTTCTCCCTAATGCAATGGGATGTTGCTTCAAGTATTGCATCTTTAATGCTTGCCCACTTTGCCTGTACCCCCTCACCTGTATTTCTTCTTGCCAGGGCTATCTTATCAAAGTCAGCTCCTCTGAAGTCCCATATTTTTACCTTGGAATGGGATGATTTAGTTCTAGTGGCCAAATTGAACCATACCATGTGATGGTCACTGGCCCAGGTGACCTTCTACCTGGAGATCTGTGATCCTTTCCCCATTAGTCAGTACTAGATCTGGGATAGCCCTGTCTCTTGTGGGTTGTTGTACAAATTGTTTGAGGCCCTCCCCTGGAGGGAATCCACTATGTGTCTAGTTTTGGCAGATATTCCTGCTGATATTGACCAATTTGTATCTGGCATGTTGAAGTCTCCCATTATCAGAACCTCCCCTTTAGCTGTCATGTGCTATATATCTTTTAACAGTAATGTGTCTATGTCCTCCTCCTGGTCTGGAGGCCTGTAGACAACCCCAGTTCGTATGGCTGTCCCATTTCCTGTTTCCAAGGTGACCCAGAGTTCTTCTGTGTTCTAAATTTCTATAGCTTTGATATTTTCACTGACATAAATGGCAACTCCCCCTCCACCCCCTTTTTGCACCTCGGTCTCTTCTGAACAGTACATAGCCGGGTACTGAAGTCTGCCAAGTGTGGTTAGTGGTGAACCATGTCTCACTAATGGCTACTATGTCCAGTTTAGCCTCTTAGTATTTGTGTACATGATTTTTCATTGGCCATATTTCAGTGTGTTAGTTGTTGGGCGAGGTCCGGCGTTTCCCCTGCGTGTCATATGGGGAACAACTGCAATAATGAAAGTAGGGAGGGCAAGTGCTCAGTGTGGGTGCAGATAGTCAGACAACGGGATGAACATCAGGTACTGGAGTGCTGTATAGGCCACCAGCTCAGAAAGAAGTGACTGACAGAGAGCTGGGGGACGAGACTAGAAGGGCAGCAGAAAAAGGTGACATGCTGCTAACGGAAGACTTCCAAGATGCCAGATGTTGACTGGAGGATCCCAGTGACAGCAAGTGGAAGAAATCAGTCATTTGAAGAGGCATTCCTGTTATACAGGGTCGAGGAACCTACAAGGGTCAGAGTCATAATTACAAACAGGGACAATATCAGGGAGGTCACAGTACTGGACCGCTAGGAACCAGCAACTACTAGACTGTATGGGTTAATATCAGTGTAACCAGGCTTTTTCCCCCACCTGTGTGAACATAGTTACTAAAAAGTTAAAGTATAAAGCAGAGGCCCAGAGTTCTGGAAAATTCTAGGCTACTGCCCCCTCACATTTGATAGGTTGTTATGTAGTGTAAAGTCTGCACAAGTCAGGCTTATACAAATGCTGATAAGCTGCCTGCCCTTTCCACCCCTCAGAAAAAAGGGGAAAGGTACATGCACCACTCTGTCTAGGGCCCTGAGCTCAGGACACAGCTTGGAGGAGTGCAGTAATCTTGGCTTAGACAGCTAAACAGAGTCCAGCAGCCTCTCTCTTCCCAGGGAGGTGCTTTCTAGCCACAGGCAGCAAGGAAGCTGAGAAGGAGAAGCAAGAGACAATAGAGAGAAAGAGAAAAGGACAATTAAATCTGAAAAGAGAGAGGAGAAAATAGTATTTACAGAGAATGAAGAGTCTAGCGACCCTACAGTGTCACAAATGGAAGAAGGAAGGGAGGGGAAGATTGTTTAACCAGGAGCAGCACACTAAGCCGAAGCTCGTTTCCAGATGTGACCTGGGAGCACAGGGAAGTTAAGTGACTTGCTCAGAGTCACACAGTCTGCACCTAAGTGGTTGTGGGATTCAAACCCAGGTCTCTAGATCTGCAGCTTAGAGCTTTAACCCACTGCGCTATACTGCCTCCTATACTGAGAAGGAGGTAACTGGAAAAGTGGGTGTCTCACCTTAAGAGAGTCTTTTAGAGGTGTGTGAACCCCTCTCCCCCAAGCTTCCATGGTGGAGGAGAGCAGCCTTGGCCATAAGATGGAGTCTCAGGGGAGTAAGGAGAGCTCCTCTGTGCCACCAGTGCTGATGTCATACATGTGTACAGAGCATGGTCCATCAGGTATGTTTCTGTGCCCCAATAGGCTCGAGAAAGTTTGCCACACAGTAAGCTGGAGCTGAGGGTAGTTTGCAGGGAAGCCTGGGAAAAAATTACTCATGTAAATTCAGGCCTCATAGGGGAAAGAGTAACAACAGACCCCAAGTGCACCAGGGGATGGGTCACTGTAGGATAATGACCATATGCCCAGCTCTGAGTGGCAGCAGTTAAAAGAGCTGCAGAACTGCTTGTATATAGTTAGAGGATTACATTTTTATAGAGGGGTCCCTGTAATTCAGAGACCATAGAAGCAAGCCTTGTGAGTAATGTTTGTTAATTTATGTTCCCCATGTACTGGCCGTATTATCCTGCTCTGACCACACACCCCCCACACTGTCACCCAGCATCTCAGGGACTTAGCTCAGCCTCCATTCTTCATCCATGGTGGGGTCTAAATCCGGTTCATGGAGAGAGGGCCCTGTCACTAGTGTGGGGCCTGCAAGGGGTCACACCTCTCATCACTGCTCTGTCTGGGATTTTTCCTCTTGGACTTCTCCCCTGGCAGTCAGAACCACAGACTAAAGTCTGTACACAGGAGCTAGCAAATAGATATTTTACTTTGCTGTTACAAAATTAAAATGTAGAGTGCTAAGGTGCTACAAACTCTCCTTTGCTAGATACCCTGCCTACATTCAGAGCTGCTCACTCCTTCTGAACATTTTAATTTTCTATGTAATGCCAAAATAAAATATCTGTTTGCTAGCTCCCAAGTGCAGAGTTATTCTGTGGCTCTCACTTTGCTTCTTAAATTCTGCACCACAGAATTAGAAGTGCACTGTTTTTGTGTCTGCTCTTTCTCCCCTGGGATGCCAGCTTTGGGGTGGTACGCAAGCTCACACATGAGCGTAGAGTGCATCCCCACCAGTGTCCCCGACCCAGTAAGTCTCTTTCAGTGTGCTGCCACCTATGGTCACCCAGGGGGCAGTATTGCACCGAAGCATGACTGCCCTCCCTCCCTGGAGGAAGTATCCTCTGGGATGTTCAATCCTAGTGCCCCTTGGCCCCCAATGACTGGCATTCAGCACCTCAACACTATGTACCACTGGGTCAGCCACTCTGTTATTATATGTATCACTGTAAATATTGTGTCCCTTTTCTGGGACAGAGTACCTGTTTTGAAACCAAATAATGTTATTTGCACTTGACTCTTCTCCCCCAAGTGGACAATGGCTTTTGTACCAGTGTAAATAATTACTGCAGTTAGCAGTCATTTTAAGTGATCTCCTGTGCTAGTCTCCAGTGTTTGGATACAGTCTAGAACCCTGGCCGGCTCCTCACCTTGCAAGGTAGGGCCCATAAGTACCCAGCATCCTGGAAACCAGCTAAATCAAATTAGAGATGGACAGGAAGCAGTAACAGACCAAGGTTCTGGACTTCTGAAAGGCACATTTTGGTAGGATGCAAAGGCTGTTGAAGGAGAAATAGAAGGGTGAAGTAGTAGAGGGCATTGACAAGAAGGAGGAACTGATCAAGAATGGGATATTAGAAGCCATAAGTTGCTGTGTAAGTGTGGTATAGAAAAACCGGAGGGGAACTACTAGGGAGGTGGGTGAGGCTGTGAGGGGAAAATAACATTCAAAAAATACAAAACCAGAGTGATTCTTTCAAATTATTTGCCATGCATGTTTTCGTATTGCCTTATACTGGTTACATGATCCAAAGACTACCGAAACCAGCAACCCCCAAGTAAAGAGAGAGTACACTTTGGAGACTCAGCTTTATTTCTGCCCACTGCATGTCAACAATTTTTCCAGCATGATCCAGAGACAGTTCCATTCAACTTCATCCCAAAACATTTGGGGCCAGTCATCAGAACAGGAACAGTGCAGTCAGCCAAGGAACTCCTTGTCACCTGCTTTCTTCATATTCTTCAGACCAATCCCACCCTAACAGTGAGCTTGGCAGTGCAGAGAACTGCACTGCTTCACAGATAAGGATCTGACACCCAGTGGGTTTGGGGTTTTTGTTTCAGGTTCTTCAGTGATTCTTTCAAGGTCGACAGCCTGGATGTGTTCCAGATCTTCAGTTTCGTCTCAGTCCAGTCTTATCCTTTTCTAGGGCCTACGGTGATGGTCTGGAGGTTCTTGATTTTGTCCACAGTTTTAATTTGAAATGCCTAGTTCTTCAAGATTCTTCCTGTGGTCAGAGGTGACAGCCCAGAGGTTCTTCGGTTTGCAACATCAAGATCTTCAGGTTCCTTCCCAGGGTCCACAGTGATGGCTCGGAAGCATTTCATTTTGTCAGAGTTCCTTGAAATTACAAGTGTTCCATTTCTTCCCTGGAGTCTGTTGCGACAGCCCAGAGACTCTCCTATGGAATACAGATTTGTGTAAGCCCCCCCCCCCAAATTTGGGGTTTACCCAGACTGCTTTCTCCAGCATCATTGGAGCTGTCTTCACCCTCTGGCCCCCCAAGAACTGCAGAAGGGGGATCTGCAATGCACCTGTGCAGTTGTCAGAAGCCCTGGTGGGATTTTAACCAGAGTTCCTCTTGAGGATCCACCGGCATAGCCGATCAGGTCCCCCTGCTCTCGGCTGCCAAGACTGGTAGTGTAGCCAGGGGAGGGAGCAGGAAAGACAAGCGTCAGCAGTTTTTATATTCCCCAGCCCACAAGATGCAGTAGACCAGGGAATGGGACTAGGAAGAGTGTAGCAGCAATGCTGGCTGCCATGCATGTGCAACTATGCGTAACGGAGTTGGTGCTCCAAGAATGAGATCAGACAATACTCCTGCTTCATGTGTGGATCCCACTCCATGGTGGTAAATGGGGCTAGGATCAAAGCTGAACAGCACCACTGGCACAATCTAAGTGGGTTCCTGGCCCAGAGCAGGTAGCGGGTTGGGAACTGGAAAATGAAACTAGTGTGCATATGCACCTGATCAGGACAGCAATGCAGACAGCCACCTCCTGCAACAAAGCACCCAACAGCTGAAGGGGCTAAAAGCACAATAAAACAAATAGATCCATGGCCCCAGAACAGTAGTTGGGACCAAGACATGGCAAAATCAACTTTGTGGAGCTGTAAACAAAGTAGCAGTAAGCTGCTGAAGTGGAGAGGTAAATGTAAACAAAGATGGTGGCCCCCTTCAGAGAACTGAGCAGCAAAGCACCATAGGAGGGGGTTGAGGGTTGGTTTCATGTTCCCCATGAATTTTGGTCAACAGAAAAGCAGCTTGAGCCAGAGACAATTTGCTGGTTAACAAGCCTGGCCAATCGACTGACTTCTGGTTCCGCCATGGATGGCTAAGCAGCATTACTACCAGCCTCCCTCCCTTGCTAAAACTTAAAAACCTCATCGAATGATATTAACTGGGAAAAATAGCAAAAATGTCTAAGAAGGCACGCAAGAAAGACAGAGGTGGAAATCTAGGAGGAAAAATGACTCCAAAGCACCAGGATGCAGACCGATTCCTTTGTGAACAGAGGCCTAGAAGCCACAGCCAATCTCCAAGCAGCCCCCAATGCTCTGACCATGACACGGAGGGGGAGAATGATAGGCTTTCTCGGTCACGATTTGAAACTGTACTACAAGAAATATGAACCTCAAGAAAAGAAACAAAACAAGATCTGCAAGCTCTCTCACAGCAAATTGCTAAAATAGATAATAGGCTTGAGGAGGCAGAGCAGAGGATCTCACATGTAGAAGATGTAGCGACCAACCTCAACCAGGCCGTCGGAGCATTAATGCAATGGTCGATTGCCTTACAGGCCAAAACAATCGATCTTGAAAGTAGATCGCGACGTAATAACCTGCGCCTCTATGGACTAGCTGAGGTTGCTGGAACCTGTCCAATGACGGCGTTTCTTGAGAATCTGCTGCGAGATGTTCTGGATCTTCCCCCAAACTATGAGCTAAAAATTGATCAGGCCCACTGATCACTGACTCAGAAACCCCAGGATCCGAAAGCTCAGCCACGCTCAATTATATTCTTGATGGCCAGCTATCAAGCAAAAGAGAATCTTCTCTGGAGAGCGTGGTCCAAAAAAGATATCATGTACCTGTCATCAAAGCTTTCATTAGACCATGACTATCCTACGGAAATTCAGCAGGCCCACCAGCAATACATTCTAATCCTCCGTGTTTTAAAGGAAAAAGGAATCCGGTTCCAGGCACCCTTCCCAGCTAAATTAAGGGTCTTCTGGCCTGAGGGTACACAGCTTTATCCGATTCCACATGCAGCGGCAGAAGAGCTGAAGCTAAAAGGGATCCAGCTAGTGGGTGAAGATACGGAACGTTTCTCTAAACAGCGGGTCAACACTTCAAGCTGAGTTCAGGTGGCAACGCACTGAAGTTGACCGTCCCTGATGAGAGCCCTTCGAGAAGCCCGTGAAAAGCTTTTGAGCATGGCAAGAAATACGTCAAGGAGTCGGGACAAAACTGGGCCAGTAACAGATGGCTGATCAGAGTACAGGACAGTTGGGTGTTCTTTTTTCCCTCTAGTTCCCATCGGTTGCCTCTTAGCTATTCTTGGCGGTCTGTGGGGAGCCACAGCAGAGCATACGTTCTTCCATGACTGCCAAGCCTGAGATCAGATTTGGCCTAATTTACAATGGACTACCACTTGCCATGGACCTAATAAGTACCATTTTTAGACTATTTGACACAGAAAAATATGGTGGAATATAACATTTAAAGAGTTTAACAATGGGAGAACTAAGGGAAGGCGCGAGATGCTTATAAGCAATAGATTGAATGTGATCTTCGAAAAGTTCTTGGGGGGGCAGACTTACATTCTCTGGGTTAACATAAGTATACTACTGGATTGGAGAAAGGTCCAGGCCTGAACAGGGCAGATGTATAGTAGAACTCGATGTGTGAGGGGGGTGGTGACTAGTCTGTGAGTGGTAGAGGGCCCAGTTTCCCTGCTTTTCTCATCTTAATTGCCAATTGAAATAATATTTTGATACTGGATAGGGGGAATACAGACAAATAATCTTGAGCCTCAGAATGCAATGATGAGGCGATACAGGTCTCTGGGGTTTCCCGGGGTAGGGTCGGGAACCTCTTATGAGGCCTGGGGTAAGAAAATAAAAAGAGAGAAAAATACGGATGTGGGGGGATATTTTTTCGCTAAGAGACAAATAGTGCTGACTGGTAGTCCATGGGTGGCATTAGATATAAAGCCTCTTCTTTGGAAGGCTTTCTCAGGAAGAGCCGGCTTAACCCAAGCAGTAATGAATGGTGAAGATACAAGAGAAGATCAAGAATTACGGTAGGTACGTAATTATCATTTCTTGTCCATTCAGACCCTCAAGTCCATGCATCTGCATGCGTGGCTCCTGAACTCATAGCCATGGCACCATTTGTGGTGTCATTAAAAGTTGCTGATGTTCTAGTTGTGTCCAGAAAGCTGTCCACTAGATATACATACTCATTGAAGTGAAACCAAGAATATATGGACCCTTTTACCTGTCTGGTCAGTGCAGTGTTGGAATACTTGCGGTCACTGTCAGACTCCAGTCTGTAGTATTCCTAACTGACTGTGCATCTGGCAGCTATATCAGCTTTCCATGCTCATATTAATGGGTGTACATTAGCCTAACTGGAGCTCTCTTGTTCCTTTTTGAGAGGTATTCTGCATATGAAATTTCCCATATGCAGTCCGGTCCGCCTCCCATGGGACCTAAATTACACGCTTGAGAAGCTTACTTTGGTACCTTTTGAGCCATGTGAGTTGCGGTCTACACTTTCTTTCATGGAAAGTGTTAATTTTTTTGTTTGTTCCCTCCATGCCTTCTGGCACTCCTCTCCTTCAGACCCTGTAGTGCTGCCTCTTATACTCTCCCCCCACCAAAGACTTACCCTCCTGTTGTCACTCCCCTGGGCCACACATCCCCAGTAAAGACCTCTGGTCACCTCTGGGGGCCTGCGCATCCCTGCCGGGGGCTCCCTTGACTCCTGAGAGCTCCTAAACTTGTCTCTCTCCATGTGGCCGGTTTATCCCTCCCGGGGGCTGCTCCACGGACTAGTGGAGGAGCATTGCTGTTGATGCCACAGGGGACGTGGCCGTTGAGTGCGCCACAGGAGGGTCCAGGCATGGGGAGGGGAAGAAAAGCCGTTACTTAGCATATCAGAGCGACAATGTTTCCATGTTCTTTGTCCCTGTCATACCCCTCCCCATTGGTGCACATGAATGGCTGACGGGGCAGACGATGCATAGTCACCCATGCCACCACCGGCAGCCGCTGAAGAACGACGCTCTTGCACTCTCCTTGCCGGCCTCCACTTCAGACGGTCTGGGTTCGGGTTGCAAATATAGGGTACCAGAGTGATGCCCCATCACTTTGTGCCACAGAGCAGGCTAAGTTATTTTTAGTTACCATCTCTTCGGCTCAAAGGATTTCAGAACTACAGGCATTAATGTGTGAGCCTCCTTATTTGATTTTTCATAAAGACAGGATGTGTTTATGTACTAATCACAAGTTTTTGCCAAAGGTGGTGTCTGAGTTCACATTAATAATAATAATAATAATATTTTTTATTTATATAGCACATTTCCAGTTTCAAAGCGCTGCACATACAAAACACTTCACAAATAATTTTAAATCTAACACTAGATTCAACTTCAAATAAAAAACTTCCCCAATCATAAATATCAGTCATTAAAAGCTTGCTGGAAAAGATGAGTTTTCAAGTTGGTTTTAAAGCTCTCCACGGTTCTACACTCTCTGATCTGACGAGGTAGAGAGTTCCACAGGGATGGTACCACAAACACAAATGCCCGGGTACCAGATGTTTTTAAACGCATCCTGGGAATCTCTAACAACCCCTCGTCAGACGAGCGGAGGGGATGGCCAGGGCTGCAGAGAACCAGGAGCTCTTGCGGGTAACTCAGTCCGTGTCCATGCAGGACTTTGTAGGTCAGCAGACTGACCTTAAAGGTGATCCGCCACTGTATCAGAGGTAATTTAAGGAAGTATTTTTTCACAGAGAGGGTTGTGGATGCATGGAACGGCCTTCCAGAGGAGGTTGTGGAGTCAAAAACAATGGTGGAATTCAAGCATGTATGGCACAGTCATAAGGCAATTCTAGGGGGTGGGGTAGGAAGAAGTAGGCTGCTGGTTAACTAGGATCTGCAGCTTATCCGTTAGGTAGGGAAATGGGAAGACTGGGTGGGCCAAGCGGTCCTTATCTGCCGTCAAATTCTATGTTTCTATGTATGAGTCCCCGTAGACATGGCGTTACTGCTTTTTGTAGCTGTAATCTTCTCCAACTAAAGGGGGCAGATGAAAGGACCTACAGTGCTGGGTTCCCCAACCTTGAAAGCCAATACAAGTTTATATGGTTTAACATAGTTGGTTGATAGAAAACAGTTTTTTTATTATATTGTTAGATGCAACTGTTAGTTATAGTTATGTTTAAAGTGGTTTAAAATGTTAAAGCACAGAATACAAATAAGTCTGAATGTCTATAATCTACTACAGGTATATACCTACCTAAAGAACATAACAGCAATGGAAAACCCAGAGGATGGGGAACTGAGGGGAATTACAAAGTATTCAAATGGATAAAGCAACTGTTAAATGCTCATTTAATGTGAATGGGCTCACAAACCCTGTTAAGAGAAGCAAAGTACTGTCTGCATTGAATTAGGCAGCCCCAGATTTCATTATGCTCCAGGAAACACATCTCTCTCCTCAGGAATACATTAAATTAGGGAAATTGGGGTTCAATCATGCAGTTAGTGCATCTTATAAGGGCGGTAGACGATGTGGGGTCTCAATTTTATCCCCACTAAAATAATATTTGACCCAATAGACAAATTAGTGGACAAGGAGGGGAGATATGTGTTTTTAAAGGGTGATTCCAGGGTAAGGTGATCACATTGGCATCGTTTTATGTACCTCCGGGTTCACAGTACTTGACATATAGGGCTATTCTATTCCGGCTCCAGGAGTGGGCTGAGGGACCGGTTATTATGGGGGGGGAATTTAACATAGTGTTGAACCCACACCTGGATCATACATCTCAGAGCAACAAAAGAGACAAAACTACTGCCAAGAAATTGGTTAAATTGCTAAATGAGGTTGGTTATGTTGACGTCTGGAGGCAAATGCATAAGCAACAAAAAAATGTCACCTTCTTTTCCCCACCACACAAGACTTATTCAAGGCTTGACTATTTTTTCCTACCAAAGGAAACAATGGGATGGATCAGGGACAGTTGGATGGGGGACACAGTACTATCAGAGCATCCTCCTAGTTTTCTTCAGATGACACTGGGAGATTTTCAAAAAAAGACATTTTGGAGGTTAAACACATTACCTCTTACAAGACCTGGAAGTTAAGCAACAAATGGTAGATACTATTAAACAAGCAATAAGAGAGAATGCCACCCTGGAGGTAATGACATCGTTGTTGTGGGATACTACGAAAGCAATACTTAGGGGTAAACTAATTGCGATCACTGCCCATAAGAAAAAAACAGAGGGAAAAGAGGACAGAGGCCTTGCAGGCAGAGATAGCTAAAGTAGAAATGCAATTGACAGATAGGTATGACCGACAGAATTATAAAAGGTTAGACACCCTTAATAAAGAGCTGTAAGATATCTTAAATTATTATGTAGAACAAAAGCTTCTTTTCCTAAAGCAGCGATTCTATGAGGGGGGGTCCAAGAGCCTCATGGTTGCTAGCTGCTAGGCTACGAGTACAGAGGACCAAGGCGCACATTCCTCTACTAACACACCCGAGGAGCCATACAATACTGTATAAGACCATGGAAATAGTAGAAGCCTTTAGGACATATTATACAGAGCTCTACTCTGCACCCCCTCCTCCAGATGACAGGGTACAGGAGCAATACCTCACAGGCATATCCCTGTCTAAGATCCCTCCTATAATAGGACAACAACTTACACAGCCAATCACAGCAGAGGAACTGAAAGGGGAAATAGCATGTCTGAAAACGAATAAATGTCTGGGGACAGATGGTTATCCCGTTGAGTTATACAAACACTTGAAAGCCCAACTTTCCCCGATTCTAATTAAGGTTTTCAATGAGACTCTGAGACCTGAGGGATGCCCTCCGGATTCATGGTCCCAGGCTATTATTTCAGTTATACCCAAAATTGGAAAAGACACGAAACTATGCCCCTCTTACCGCCCCATTTCCATCCTTAATACAGACTATAAATTATTCATGACTATACTATCCCGCAGGCTTCAACAAATTCTACCTAAACTAATCAACCATGATCAGACAGGTTTTATCCCAGGACAACAGACCCAAGATAATCTGTGGAGAACCACACACATCATTGATCATATAAATGCTTCTAGTCAACAGGTGGTCCTCCTCAGCCTCGACGCTGAAAAAGCTTTTGGTAAAGTTTCATGGACTTTCCTACAAGCAGTTTTGATAAGATTCGGGTTCCCAGACCAGTTTATTACCTTAATAATGAAACTATATGAGGCACCAAAAGGTTTTATACGGGCGAATGGCCATCACTCATCGGCTTTTACCCTGGAAAGAGGGACCAGACAGGAATGCCCACTTTCCCAGTTATTATTTGCCTTATATCTGGAACCCCTAGCTCAGGGAATTAGGGATAACCCAACCATAAAGGGAATCCAATTGGGGGGGACAATACACAAGTTAGCCCTCTATGCGGATGATATTTTACTATATTTGACCAGCCCGGAGGAGTCAATTCCGAGGTTGTTTCAGCACCATAACACCTTCTCTACCTTCTCTGGGAACACATTAAATACCACTAAAACAGAGGTACTAAAATTTGATTTTCAGCCCTCCCCCGTGCTGCATAATCAGTACCCTATGAAATGGGACCTGCCCTCAATGCGGTATTTAGGAGTTAGATTAGTCACCAAATCAACACAGTTAGTACACCTGAACTACCACCCTCTAATAAAACAGCTATCTGAGGACATTCAGAGGTGGTCATTGCTACCCTTAACACTACATTCTAGAATACAGGCTATCAAGATGAATGTCTTACCCCATTTTCTCTTTCTGTTCCAATATGTTCCAGCCCAGATATCACACAGGCAAATGGGAATCTGGCAAAAAAGATCATGAACTACATATGGCTTAACAAGAGACCGAGAGTTAGAAAACAAACACTTTATCTAACCAAGAAACAAGGAGGGCTAGCTGTCACTCTGCTATTAGGATACTGGATAGCGACCCAAACTAGGATAATACTCCTGCTACGACACCCAAGTTATACAGCAAGATGGAAAGAGATAGATCTTAATACCACCTTGACTCCCCCCATACAGGAGCAGAGCACGACACTAAATCCTAAAGAAGATTGGACAAGTACCCCATTTACAGGTACGGAAACGGCTTTACAGGGATACAGAGTGGCCCTTTCTAGAGGTGTGACCAAACTATACATGTGGAAATATAAATGGTGGACCATGAGTATAGAGCTGAATCCAGCGGCAACCAAACCCTGATATAGGAGGCAAGAGCGCAGGAAGTGTAGAGCTCCTTGGCAGCTACTCAAGGGGGACATGGTCATCTCCTTTGAAGAAGCACAGATCAGGTTCGGTTGGGGACCGGGAACTTAATATTTTATTACCAGATACGAGACTACATTGGGGTTCAATTAAATAACTCAATTAGGGTGCGTAAAGGTCTCTCTGCCCCAGAAACTTTCAATATAATTTAGAGTTCAGATAGAGGAGAAAAAACAATTTCTCTACTACATCAAAACTATATTAGGGATTTGTAATACTCAACTGAGTATCTAAAAGAGAAATGGGAAGGAGACCTTAACACTGGAATAAGCACTAATGACTGGAGTAGAATTTGGCACAATACATGGTGAACTACTTCCTCGCCAGGATGGAGTGAATTTGCCTGGAAAATGAGCGCTAGATTCTTTCGAGTCCCGGTCCAGGTTGCAAAATAGAAGGACAAGGCTCCGAGCCAATGTTGGAGGAACTGTGGGGAAACATCTGCCACACATGCACACGTGTTCTGCAACTGCCCTAAATTAAAGGGATTCTGGCAAGAAATAAAAAGACAGGTGCAGGTTTTGTTTACACCCATTGATACTTTGGGTCCAGAACATCTACTTCTGGGGATATATCCTACAGTGCTTAAAGGGTAAAGAAACACAGTATCTGTGGAATGTTATAACTGTGGCAGCTGGTAAGACTATCACTAAAAGATGGCTTACCCCTACTCCTCCATCCCGGGAAGACTAGATAGGATTGATAGAGAGCATGAAGCAGTATGAGGAGGTTACATTTTCAATCAGATAGAAACTCCCCCAATATCAAAACAGGTGGGAAAGATGGGAACTTGCAATTGGGGGAAGTTACTGAATGACAGGTATAAATGAGCTCGGCTGGGGTTGAAGACACTAGAGCTGAGGCTATATAAAAAGGGGGTGACCCCCCCACGACACCAAGGAAGTAAGGGGGAAAATAATTAAAAGAAACATAAAACATACGTAAAGAACATAATTATTTATTAATACATAAGGGGGGGGGAGGGAGGTCTTATTATAACATTTGGACATGTCCCATCTATTCACTGGTGTTAGTTGATGGTCCTATAAGTGAATATCAATGAAGGTGGCGGTTTTCTTTAATGAATCCTGTAATGAAATAGAAAGAACTAATACAGAAAATAGAGACTTAAAACAAAGATAGATATTGTGATAGAAATAAAAATGGAAAAAATAAAGAGAAAAGAAAGGATATTCTATGCTAATGGTTACAGTTTAGGTAGAAGAATTATTTGAATAAGTTTAATGTCTTTTATTTTATTCCCCAAAAAAATAACAAAAAGTGTTTCTGGACCCTTTTAATGGACTCTAAACCTGAATAAGTAGAAGTTTGGGATGGTTGTTTTTTTAAGTTTGTTGTATTCTTTTAGAGAATATAGGGATATAGTATTTAAAGAAATTGGAAAATATAATCTGATAAGAAGACTGTATGTATAAGAAATGTGTATGCTGCTATAATTGATGAATAATTTGTTGTGATGAATCTTATATTTGTTTGAAATAAAAGTTGAAGTATAAAAAACAAAACAAAAAAACAAGCCTGGCCAATTAAGCAACAAGTTTCAGCCTGCATAAAAGGGTCTGTTTTTCAAGGGTTTGTGGCTTTGTGGCAGTTCAGTCACACCTCAGGGAAAGTAACAGCGTGTCAAGGTGTGAGCCAGAGTGCCATGTTATGTCCAGGCCTGGATGACTACAAGGGTTTGGGATCCCTAAAATAAATTGTGTATAAGAAGAAAATAAGTTTTCATCGAAACTACCATTTAAAGCAGCAGTGCAATGAACAAAAGTAATTACAAAAAGCACATTTTCTGCTATGGTATGAAAAATATTGGCAGAACCGTTGATTTAGGTTTTCCTCACTTCTATCTTTGAATGAATAAGAAGAAGAAGAACAGAAGAAGAATCAGCATTTATATAGCGCTTTTCATACATCCAAAGTGCTTTACAAGCAATGCTAGACTGGTAGTGAAGTGACTGAATGTGTGGTGGCAGCCATATCGCACATCATCACCCACACACAGCCTGGATAATTGCATGAACCGGTTTATGGGAAGGGGAATGTTGGCCAGGACACCGGGAATGTTCCCTACTCTTTGTGAAGAGTGCCCTGGGTTCTTTTACTTCCACCTGGACACCCACCAGGAGAACACCAGGATGGGCAGAAGGGACCTCGGTTTAACGTCTCATCCGAAGGACGGCACACCCCAGCAGTACAGCACCCCCCAATACTGCACTCGGATGCCAGCGATTTTTAGGTGCAAGTCCAATCCCGGTGTGGGACGAGAACCCACAACCTTCTGGTCCAGAGGCAGATGTGCTACCAACTGAGCCATGCTGACACCTAATAAGTGATAAGTGATATTTTGGGCTGATCGCTGATGCTCATAGATCACCATATATCCTTCATCCACCTCTCTTTTTGCACAAAAAGTTGGAGCCTTGAAAAATGGCAAATAGAATTTTGATTGGCAGTATAAGACTAAATGTTTGATTAGTGATTAAAATAGTTAAAAGTTATATGTTCTATCTATGTCTAAATATTATATACTGCTTTTATCACTATTAAGTGTTGTATATTAAAGGAATTCTTGCTCTTTTAAAGCTCTGGCATTACAAACCTGTTTAGATCTTTTATAGCACTGTTTGTTTCTGTACCTTTATATGGATGCACATTGTTAGTAGTCAGAATGGAGTTTATAATAATCAATTAGCAACACCTGTGTAAATGTGAAAATTAAGTGACCCTGTGATGTATTTAAACAGTTGCCTTTTCCCTGCCTACCATGCCCCCTGATATAGGATTAGTACCCGATGTGCCGGGGCGATTGGTAGTGTGGCCAATCCAGGCACAATACTGTAATCTAATAAGCATTAAAGCTTTTTTGAACTGTGTTTGGTATTGTTTGCCTTGATTTTAATTTTCGTAGAGTGCAGTTGGCATTTTGCATTTGAGTTTATCTTGTGGGCTGGCTGCCCATTCCAAATGCACCCACCGCTGAGAAGGTGTTTTTCAGATTCACGGTATTTCTGTTCTGTGTAGTTTTATATATTGCCATTTACTGCTGAATCTCATTCGTTTGAGCCATATTTTCCTCATGGCTTTGAAATAATCAGAATGGATCGGCCCGCATTTTCCGAAAAGTGTCATATTAGATCAACTGAAGATAATAAATTACGGCAATTTTTCCCACTCATCTGTGCTTTATTTTTTGAATTTTTTCGAAAGAAATGATATGTATGAAAATGAGGGAAGCGGCTCGTCAGAAGAGGACATCTTCGGATGGGGAAAGATAATTAGCAGCAAAAAGAGGCTGGAACGAGCAAAAAATGTACTAAACAACAAAGAGACAGAAACCGGTCAAGGTGATGTACAAAATCTATTCGACAAATTGGGAAAGTTATTAACGAAAAACATAGATGTTACATATACAATAATTACTCTAGAGGAATATCTATTTAGAGATCAATCTCCCAGGGGTCTGAGAATTAATATAATTCTATCTTCAGGCTTAGAAGAGTTTGAATTCAAGGAGGAGAGGATACAGGCAGCAAGTGCATGTTCGAAGATTTTTTTAGAATTGCTGATAAGAGGTGAGACGAAAAAACTTAATAAACTTACAGAGGAATTGAAAGATACCAAACAACAGGTTCTGGTATATAGAGAAGAGACTGAATATAAGACCTGTAATGTTGCCTTACAAAAAAAGCTTAAAAAGTACTAGAGAGAAATCATTAGTAGAAAGCATACGAAACTGCATAGAAATGCAGAAGATTATAAAAAAGGTGACATTCTAAAGTGGGGTAAAGATAAATCCAAGATCAGAAAGTTGAACAAGAGGAAGGTCAAGGGTCAGATTTCAGACTCAAAATAGAGGAAAAACCAGTGAAAGTGGAAATCAAACAGAAAAGGAATCAGATAATCACGAACCAGGAAAATCATATATATTGCTACAGGAAAGGCTTTTTTTTTAGAGAAACGAGCAAAAGAAAAAGGAAGACCAGGAGAGGTAGGAGGGGAGGTCAGAAACACAGACAGACCACAACGCTCTACAGGCAAGAAAACAGAAATCTACTAGTAAATATTTCTGGGACAGTTCTTGACCCCACACAAGTTGCAGTTCTATCTAAAGGCCTTTCTTTTATACCAATGCCAAAACCAAATAATTTTTCTATTATTTTGGACTTGAGGAAATTCTTTCAAAAACTACGGCTTAAGGTCTATTTTTCACAAAAGGAAAGAACAGCTTCCGTACTTCTAGCTTATGAGAAAACAGTCCTTCATCAAGTCAAGACTTTGTTATCAGAAGCTGTATCTGTTACACAATGCAATGTAAGTAACAACCAAAGAAATGCTCTAAATAATTTATCTAATAGACCGGATTTGGTAATAAAAGCAGCCGACAAGGGCGGAAACATAGTGGTAATGAATAGACAACAATATGTTGAAATTGTTGAAACTCTATTAAAAGGCAAGGTGAAGCTGTGTGCATGAGAAGAAAAGAAGTTGTGTTGGGAGAAACTACGGTTTAAAAGACAAGTTGGAGTTGGGGGTTTTCTACTCCTCCACAGATTTTCCCCCCTCTGGGGGATCTGCTCCTACCTTATTTCCAATCCAAGAAGACACCTGCCTCCATCCAGATCCCCAGCCTCTGATAAATGAACAGAGAGAAGTGAAGCACAGAAAAGTCACCAGTCTGGGAAAGCCAATGTCCCAGCCAGGAGCACCGCACACAGTCCATCTGTTCCAGCAATCTGTACCAGAAGTAGCATCTGAGGCACAAAAACTATGAGTAAACCCAGGGCTCAACCCTGCAACTGAGGAGTTATTGTGCCAAAAGTTGAGGGAGGAGTCCTGGGCAAGCATGTGCCAGTGAGAGAAGCCCAGGCAGAACTGCTGAGACCAGTTTGCCAACAAGTCCCATTTGGATTATAAACAGGGCCCTTTTTCAAATTCTTGTCCCACTTTAAAAATTTGTGTTCAGCTATAGTGTGTTTTAAAACCAAAGTATTTTACCTGCAACAGTTTAAAGTGTGCCACCGAGATCCACCCTGCTAGCAGCATCAGCATTCCCAGTGTGGTACCCACTGCAACTATTTGAGAGATCATGCACCCATGGCCTTTGAGGGAATTAAGATGGGTGCACCCACTTTGGGTCTGAGGATTGCTGGGGGGTGGGCAGAGTACTGAATTGTTTATTGCCCTGAAGTCTGCATGGAATATAGAGATATTGCTACCCATATTGGTTCCATTTTACCCTTGCTGCCCCTTGTTCTTTTTATGCCCTCCTTTTTAAATAATTTGTTTCAATTGTCATTGCTTACTGTCAGTTGCTTTGAGGGAGGGACTGTGTGGGCAGTTTATGCATTGTTTCCTGGGAGGTGGAGGCGCCGTGCCATGTTAGGTCAGTGTAGCATGTCCTTAAGGAACCCAGGCCAGCCTCCTTGGGAGAGGTGAACCCTTAGGATCTGGTACAGTGATCGCTCACGTGTTTCTCATTTGATGACATCCAGTGATTCAAATCCTTTGTTCTGGGTAAATAAGTTCTTTAAAACAGACAGCGGAAAGCATGTGCTCAGATGTTCCTCTGTTCATATTCTTCTCAACTGCATCATCTATGGTGCCCAGCGGATCCAAATAAACTGTGGTGGCATTGTACAAATGAAGTTTTATAGCTACAGGCCCAGATATTCAAACTGTGCCCAAAAAGTGCGCAACAGCAGGAGCAAGTGCAAGTCCACTGCGCCCATGCGCAAGAAGCGCGATATTCAAAAACTGCACAGGCCAAGATGTGCCTATGGCAGATGACTGAATATCACACCACCTGCGCCATAGCGCAACCAGGGATGTGAAGTTGTGCATATCTGATGCGCCATAGCGCAACAAGGGATGCTCAGCAGAGCAGTCCAGATGTGCCATAGCGCAACCAGGGATGCCCCCTGGAGCATGGCAGCAATGCAATAGCACAACCAGGAATGCAGGGACCCACCACCCATGCCACAGATGGGCAGAGGAGCACACAGCAGAACAGACATCGTCCCCCACACCCCATGCACTGCACAACCAGGGGAGAGCTGGAATAACCACTGGCCCATGGATACCAGCAACTAACCCACAGCCGGGCCATGGTGCCCCAGCAGACCCCCTGGCAAGCTGTGACTGGCACACAAGGAGGGCCGACCACCCCATGCCACACCATCCCACCAATGCAGAGCACACCCTGCACCACGATCACCATACACCCTTCCCAGGAGTAGCGCCCAACAGTGCAGGACACCCTATGCATGCCATCACCCCCACTGTGACAGTGCAACCCTGTGCACCATGGAGCCATGCAAGGCAGCCCCACCATGTGCACCCTGCTGCGGGTGGCAGCAGACAGCAATGCAACAACAGCATACACAGTGCCGCCCTGCACGTCCCCCCCCCCCGAGGTACACCTGAGAGACCGGCCATGCGTCGACACACCACGTACCCCACATGCAACAGTGCATGCCCCAGACCCCACCACCAGCGGTACAGCACCCTGCACACCCTCCCAAGGACACATCCTGCCCCAGCACTCGCCACAACAGGCCAGCACAGACACGCACAGTGTTGCATGGAAGCATGCACCACACAGGATGCAACACAGTGCATGGACAAACACCCACCCATACCCAAGGGCACACCAACACAGGGACACAGTAGCGGGTCAACCAAGCCACTGGCATGTGGCCACGGCTGATGTGTACACATGGCCAGCACCCCTACATTGCACAGGTGTGCCAGCCACCCTGCGCAGACACCATGAAGCTGTATGCCACCAGCATGCTGCCGTAGCACAGGTGACAGACACTGGAGCACATTCCCTGCAACAGACACAAGTGACAGCATGGGGGGGGACAACAACAGCAGAGGCCACAGTGCCACTGGAGGCAGATGTGTCAGCTGCACAGGCCATGGACGGTCTGACAGGGGTGCCAAGCACACAGTGCAGGCACCGTGGACCACTGCACACAGGCATCCAGTGCACAGAGTACAACACACAAACCACAGACAGTGACTGATCCCCCTGCCCACACCATAGGCGGCGCACCTCTGCACACACACACACACACACACGTCCATGCGTGCACCACCCCAACGCCAAGCACACCACTGCAGCTGAGCACCTGTAGCCCACTGCAAATCAGAGACCACCACAGGTGTCATAACAAAACAAATGTATTTAAAACCGGAAATACAAAAACTATATACAACTATATACAATGGGGGGGAGGGCCACATACCAGGTGGGGTCGGGTAAGGGGCAGGGATGAACATATGGGAGAGGGAAGAAGGGGTGTGAGGGTGGGTCTGAGGGGGAAGGTGTTATTAGGGGCATGGGGTGATCGTCTGCCCCGTTCCTCCTCCACATGGCGTCGATGTTGTCTCCTCCTCCTCACCCCGTGGCGGTCCATTCTCTGCAGGAGCTCCAGGGTCATCCTCGCCACCTGGAGCAGCTCCTGCAGTCCTTGCTCCAGCACCTGGAGTCGCCGTCCACCTAGGACGAGGGAGCAGAGTCAATTAGTGTGACTGTCCAGCCCCCTGCAGCCCACCCATTGTGCATGGCATACAGCCATGTGCCTTGCCCCTGTGATGGTGTGCGACCACCCACAGTGACCGTGTCCACAAGACCTGCCTACCCAGGCAGCCACAGCCATGTGGACCACTCCACACACCCATCGCCCATGTCCTGCACAACACCACCGTAACTGTACAGTGACTTGGCTATGCAGTGTGAAAGCAGTGGCACAGCCATGTGCTTGGTGCATGCATGGACCACCACTGATGCACTTCCAGACATGCAGTGCCACTTGACAGTGCTGACTGTAACAAGTTGTGTGCATGGCAGTGGTGTCAATGGATGGTGGCCATGCCCCGCTGCCCACCCAGTTATACAGCATGCAATAGTAATCATAGATGTAAGGCACTCACCATCATCAGGCTGGTCCCCGCGCCGCTGCAGACCTTCAGCCTTCCTGTCCTGCTGGTCCTCCAGGCAGCGCCTCCACTCCCTCGCCTGCCTGCGCTCTTCTGGGCCTAAGGTGCAAACATGGAGAGAGGAACATCAGTACAATCTGGTAGCAAAGTCCCCCCGCCCCCATGTGTGTGCAATCCCACACAGCCATACCCATCCACCCCACACCCCGATACCACCACCATGGCCAACACTGGACGGCCCCCCCATGTGCCGGACACATGCAACTGTGATACCCATATGGACGATAACAGTGTATGGATGGGGCACCTACCTGGCCGTGGCATCGTGCCCCTCCTGGCACATTCCCGCAGGTGGGCAGGCAGGTCCGGGTCCCTGCACCTGAGGTCCCCATAACGGTGGCGACACTGCTCCGCCGTGCGCCCCATACCAGTGGCCTCCTCCAGAGCATCGGCCACCTCCTGCCAAACTGCACTCCTGGCCCTGTCCAGGGGTGCATCACCATTTAGAGCCCCAGCATGGGGCTCTACAATTGCCACAGGTTGGCAAGCTCCACCTGGCTCCACATCACTACCCTTCTCCGCGCCATCTCAGCAAAGTGGTGGAGTCAAAATGGCGCTCGGCAGCGTTGTCCTGCCATGTGCAGATGCTGCACGGCACAACGCTGCCATTCCCTATTGCGCTGTCACCAAACAGTGCGATAGTGGTGCACCCACGCCTGACGCATGGCGCTTAGGGGGCAAAGGCTGGGCACAGGGTCAAGGGTCTCTCGCGCATGGACAGCCACAGAGTGATTGGAACCCAATGTGTGTAGCGTGATTGGGTGCCTGTGTGCCACCTCCTGTAGCAGCCTACAGCGCTGTTGCCCCAGTGTGCCTATGGCGCTCCAGTGCCACAGCGCCATATATGTGAACAGCACAGTAGCACCACTGGCACAATGGTGGCTGTGTCCTGCATTGCCTCCCACACACAGCGTGGCAGGCGTCTGCGTCATCAACCTGGGCATGCGCAGTTAGGTGTGTACTGCGCATGTCACAGAACTGCACCCTTGGCTCAGCACGTTCAACACAACTGAGCAAAGCGCAACAGCGCGATATTCATCTGGCATTTGCAAATCAGCTAATCAGCCATTCAGTGGTGCAGTCACTGCATTTACATCCACTTAAAAATGTGCCTCACCTCATTTGCATGCGTTGCACTATAAAAATGTGACATTGGGCTGCACTGGCCATAGTCGGTTACTGCAGTCTATTGCGGTGAATTGCATGCTGTTTGGGACATGCATGGGACTACACAGTCACAGGTAACACCTGTCATTCTCACAGGAGGAATCATGACCGATCGTGAGGTGGAGGAAGAGGAACAGAGACATGGGAGGAAGAGGAGGCTGAACTTCACCAAGACAGAAACAGATGCCCTGTTTGAGGCCTACCTCAACCAGGAGCCGCTGCTCAGCGGACGCCAGGGAACACCACAGGCCCGTGCTGCTGCATGGGAAGAGGTGGCGTGTGCTGTCAACCTGCATGGCAGCCACCAGCGCTCCATGCAGGAGTGCAAAAAGAAGATGGGCACGGACAGGCGGAGAATTAAGGAGAAGGTGGCTGCCATCAGGGCAGCACGGTCTGCGACCAGTGGGGGACAGCCGGAGGTGCAACGCCTGATCCCACAAAAATGGCGGGTTGCTGGCAGCATGCAGCGTTGCGCCATTGAGGGTGTTCCGGGTGGTGGATTCCAGATGGGTGGTAGCCCGTCACTGCATGGTAGGTCCTAGTCTGTCAATGGGGGGGGGGCAGGGTAGGTCACATACATTAATGCTACTGTTTTTCCCTTACAGCTCCTGAGCATCTACATGGGTCAGCAGTGGTGAGCTTCTCCACTGAGGGCGGTAGCATGGAGATGGAGGAGGGCCAGTCCACCTCCACAGGCATACGGGGGTTAGGGTGACAGTGGGCCCGCCTGGACATCCGGACTGCTGTTGGTGGAGCAGGTGCAGAGGAGGCCTTGCCCGTGTCCCAGCATGCCAGCGTCCATGGATGCCAGCATGCTGAGACTCAGGCTGGTGCCGGATCTGTCACTGATGATGATGGAGCTAACGTCATGGGCAGTGAGACGTGTGGGCCACAGGATGGCCACACAGCAGGTGATGTCATGGGCATGGCTATGGGTGGTGCCGCCGTGGAGGCCTGCGTGACATCACAGTCCCAGCCTGTGCCTGTCTGCACCGGTGGGGCAGCACTGGTGTGTGTCCAGGACAGTGGGGCTGTTGCGGCCACTGCGGCACCACCACTGAGCCCTGGAGAGCGGCAGCCGGAGGGGCAGTATCAGCAGTTGGCCAATGGCCATGGGGGTACAGTGTCAGGGGGGCGTCAGTGCACCGCCTGTGGACATGCCCAGGCCTGGCCCTGATGTGCAGCGCCCACCCTCAAGGGGTGATGACCATCAGGGCCATGAACACCATGAGGAACAGCATGCCGATCAAGCAGATGACCTCTTAGATGAGCACACCTGCATACTCCAAGCATCAGTCAATCAGCAGATGCGGCTTGTGACGGGGGTGGATGCACTCAGTGCGGCTCTGCACCAGGCAGAGGAGCGGCACAGCAGAGACACCGCTCTGCTCCTGGCAGGGATGGACCGGTTGCGGGAGGATGTGACCGCTGCCATTGACAGACAGACACAGGCAATCACAGCTGTCGTGGCCACAATGGGCACACAGTTATTTTCCCATGCATCGCAGACACCGCGCAGTGCAATGTCCACCCCCCGTTCCCGGCGTTATGTGACACCCTCCTTGTCGACACCGGGTTCAGCTGTGGGCATCCCAAGCATGCCTGGCGCAGGCACGTTCGGTGTGCTGCAGACCCCTGCGCGAGCACAGTCGTGTTCACGCAGTGGAACCCTGGGGACCGGCTGGTGCCACCCACTCGAGGCCACTGGTCAGCCTGTCACTGCTGGCGGGTCTCAGCAGGGCCGCCCACGCATCCGTGGTGGCCGTGGCACTGTGGCGTGTGACTGACCTGTCTCCCAGCATGGCTACTGTCTGATGCTGCCCTGTGTGCATTGTGTTGTTCAGCGTGCAATGCACAGGTGCGGTACCCGGCCCTGCACTCACACACATGTTCCATCTGCACACCCTCCTGGCTGCTGTCCGCTGTGGCGTGTGCATGATGATGCCTGCGTTGCATTGTCCGCCACTATGCAATGGTGCCCAGTGTCTGACACACGCACAATGACAGGCAGTGGGCGTGGTGGTCTGTGGACGTGTGTGTGGCTAGGGGTGGCGGTCTGGGTCGGCGCTCCTACCCTTTGTGCATGTCTTGTGAGGTGTGTGTGTATATGACCACGTGCCATGTTAGACCTTGCCCATCCCTGGCGGTGTGTGCGGTTCCATGCTTGGCCACTTCCCTTGACAGCATGCACCCCTGGTGTTTGTCCATGCATGTTTGTGGGTTGTGCCTTTGCCACTGGTGGTTGCACATGGCCCCATGAATTACCTGGGTTGGCTGAAGTGCTCCTCTGTGATGGTGTCCCAGTGCAGCTGTGCCAGCCTGATCAGTCGGGGGTCCCGTCTCCCAAGGGGGCTGCCCATCACCATCTTCACCAGCGTCCTCATCGTCCCCATTGCTGTCCCCCTCTTCGACCTGTACGGCTATCCCACAGTCGTTGGCCATGTTGTGCAGAATGCAACAGGCCAGGAATAGCCCGCAGGCCTTTGAGGGGCTGTACTGTAGGGCATCGCCAGACGTGTTCAGGCAACGTAAACGTGCCTTCAGCATCCCGAACACCCGCTCGATGACATTGCGTTTGGTGGCATGTGCCTCACTGTAGTGTTACTGCGATGGGGTCGTGGGCCACCGGTATGGTGTGAGCAGCCAGGGATGGAGTGTGTATCCACTGTCACCTGTGTGTAGAGGGTGGAGGTTAGTTTGGTGATCAGCGTCGCCCTGCCTTGGGCCATCTAGGCCAATGTCCCATGTCACCTCTGTCTATGCCCCTCCCAAGCTCTATGTCTTTCCGCGTGGTTTGCATACTCACCCACTAAGTGGCCAGTGGGGATGTCCCCACTCTTGAATCTGTGGCACAGTGCTGACTGGTGCTAGATGAAGGCATCATGTGCTCCCCCAGGGTGCGTGGCACAGACATTGATTATGCGCCCCCTGGCATTGCACACCACCTGGCAGTTGATGCTTGCATAGCCCTTCCGATTGATATATGCGGCCCCTTCGGGGCAAGGTAGTGTGCGGATGGCCACATGGGTGCAGTCTATTGCCCCTAGCACACCAGGCATACTTGTTACCCTGTGGAACTCCTGTATGTTTGCCGTGCGCTCCGCCGGTGTGCTGGGAAAATGGATGCACTCCGCAGCATGTGGCAGCAGTGTGCTGAGGAATTGGGTGAGATGGCGTGACGTGGCCAACTAGGTTATGCCTGTGGTGTCCCCTGCTGGTCTCTGGAAGGTACCCGTGGTGAGCAGGCACATGCAAGCTGTCACTTTTGTCTCCACTGACAGAGCATGGCTCCGACGTCTGGGTGCCTGTATCACATCACTGCACAGCTCACAGAGCCGCCTCAGAATTGCCCAGTTCAGAAGGTACTGGCCCAGATCTCGGTATCCGTGTAAAGCCTGAAGCTGTGTGTGGCCTGCATTTGTTAGCATACCGGGCCACGAGGCCCACCTGGCTGCACCTCTGCTGCCTGCCTTCTCACCCCTCATAACTGCTCCATCTGGATGGTGGCACTGGCCATGTCCCTGGCTTTGTGCCCCCGCAGCTGTTTCTGTGTTCTCCGTGTCCTGGCTGCTACTTCCCTGCACTGGGAACACCTTCCCCTGGTGGCCTCAGTGCTGTGTGGCACTTCCCCCTTCTGCTCTGTGGCTGTGGCTCCCCACATCTTCCCTGTGCCTGTGGGTTCCAGGTGCCCTTTCTCTGTCCTGCCCTGTGTGTGTGTGTGTTGCCTGTGTGGCTGGCTATGGTTCAGCAACATGCGACTTCCCTGTAGCGTTCTTGCGCCTCTCTCGTTCCTTTTTATTTTGGCTAATTTCCACTATCATGCAACATCCGCTTGCTCCCCTATTACACATGGCGCATGTTGTTGAATATCGCACTGCGCCATTTATGCATGGTTTCTCCCACTTCAGTTGCGCATGCAATCATTATCACTGCGCTCTTGCGCAGTGTGATTTGGGGGGCGCATCTGCCTCCCGCTGAATGTTGCAGAATGGTGCATTTTTGGACTTGCGCTGGAGCAACCCTTTTGAATAACTGGGCCACAGAGTGATTTTAGCATAGTAATATAGTTACACAAGTGATTTCAAGAGTACAGAAATAATACTAAGAGTTGCGGATTAAAAGTGAAATTCTTATTGTTCACATTTCTTTTCCTTGTTTCTATTTTTTTTTTTTTAACCAGGAAAGGCACACTAAGCTGAAAGCTTGTTTATAGGTGCGACCTGGGAGCACAAGGAAGTTAAGTGACTTGCTCAAAGTCACACGGTATGCAAGTGGGGGCTGTGGGATTCAAACCCAGGTCTCCAGGTTTGCAACTCTGAGCCTTAAACCACTGTACAATACTGCCTCCTAAAGAACTTATTTCCATGGTTCAGTTGCTCAACACTGCTCCATTTTTGCGAGTTGTGTCTTCTGCCTCTCCAGTTTGGTGAAACTTCCACTGTATAGCTAAACAGTCAAAGAACCACCGCACCCACAAACCGACCGAGACAGCAGGTTCGAAAGTGAAATTTTTATTGTTCACATCTCTTTTCCTTGTTTCTATTTCCGTGGTTCAGTTGCTCAACACTGCTCCATTTTTGCGAGTTGTGTCTTCTGCCTCTCCAGTCTGGTGAAACTTCCACTGTATAGATAATTAGTCAAAGAACCACTGCACCCACAGACCGACCAAGACAGCACCCCTTAATCAGAGACCTGAGAAGCTAGCAAATATCATTTGACTCAGAAGATTTTGCTCACTTCACCTGACATAGTTGGAGTCTAGACCGTTTGATTCAGGTCCCAAACAGTTTCTTGGCATACTTCACCTGGACAGTCGGAGTCCAAGCTGATTGGTTGGTTTTGGTTCACAGATCTCTCATCTCACCACCTCCTACAAATTAAGAGTGTCCCTCTCCTAAACCTGTTCAATTTAACCTCTGCTGCACCCACCAGCACCCACATATCTATCAAACTCCTTTCCTGTCTGTACTCTTGTGCCCGGATATTCAAAGGGGTTGCGCCTGGTACAACACAGATGCACCACGCAACCCCGCATTGCGCCCCTATGGGATATTGAAAAGGCTTCCCGGCATAGCGCAACTCCCGATGCTCCAGGGCACAATGTAATGATATGCAGTGCAGATGCAGGGGGTGTGTCCATGCATATGAGGCACATCCCGACATTCAACCCGGGATGTGCAGCGCATATGCTGGCACAACCCTGCAATGCGCCACATAGAGGGGCTCAAAGTTGAGCCCCTGCACAGTAGGAGCAACTCCCAGCCACCCAAAGGCGGGCTACAGTACTGCAGGGCACAACACAGCAGCCCAGCCTTGAGTGGCCACCCGCCCACCCAGAACACCATCCACAAGCACTCACTGTACCCGTCCCCCATAGCTGCGATCACGTGGCATACGTAATAAGCAAAACCCTGGTAGTCTAGTGGCCCCCCAGTCCCCGATGAATATAATATAAGACCATCCCTTGTGATCTAGTGGTCCCCCTCCCACCCAAGTCCCCGAACATGTAATGATGCCTGTCTTTGGTGGACTAGTGGCCCCCGCCCATTGCTGCAATCATGGTAATCGTATTCCTTCAGTCCCTGGTAGTTTAGTGGATCCCTCCCTCCCGAATCCCTGATGGTGGTAGAATGCACAGGCGGCATTCCCTGGTGATCCAGTGGCACCCACTAACCCACACAAGACCCCTTGACCACCTTGCTCCCCCCAACAGTCACTGGCGGGCGGCTGCATCCCACCAGCACACTGCCCTGCCGCCCACCGAATAACAGATACAGTGTGGGCTGTAAGCCCATTGGTCCCCTGTGTGGACCAATGGGCTTGCAGGGCATACTGTACTAGACAGTCCCAAATATATAAATGTTTCATTCACATATTTGGGACTGCCTAGTACAGTATGCCCTGCAAGTCCATTGGTCCCCACAGGGGACCAATGGGCTTACAGCCCATTCTGTATCTGTCATTCAGTGGGTGGTCAGGCGTGTATAGGGGATGCAGCCACCACCAATGACGGAGGGGGGGAGCGGGTGGGCAGGCCCTGTGTGGGTGGGTGTTGTGGGGTGCCACCGATCACCAGGGAATGCCGTGTGTGCATTTTATCGCGATCGGGATTCATGGTGGGACCACCAGACTACCAGGGATGGTCATATGTTGTATTAATCAGGGAATCCGAGACTGGGGCATCTAGACACTTCTGCTGCGAATGGCGGCTGCAGGGTGGGGATGTCCCGGATCCCCACAGCACACATCATGCTGTGCAGGGCATCAGGCACAAGTCACTGCATTGCCCTGCCCAAGGCAATGTAATGGCTATATGATATGCAAATGGCCCATTTTGCGCCTTTTGCTATATTATGGCCTCATTTGCATGCCCCCTGTTGAATATCGCAGGTGATGTGCCTTGCACAACTGCACTTGCGCTGGCGCATCCCCATGCTCCTTTGCTGTGGCTTGTGCTGGCACAGTGCCACTGTGCCATGTGCAATATGTGTGCTGGCCCTGCCATATTCAACGGTGCTGCGCCATGGCATTTCCCCGTTGAATATCACCTCGACCTGGCCCCAGCACATCACAGTTGTGCTGCACCCAGGCTTGCACCACTACCTGGCACAGTCTGAATATCCGGGCCTTAGAAAAGATGCCCTAGCCAACTCCCCACTGGCTCACCTCAGAGTGCCCAACCCCCCTGCTGTAAGAATGGGTTTGTTACACAATGTTTGGCACACATCTCAACTGTCCCTGAATATGAGAGACATCCCTCATTTTACTCTTCACAATTTATTTTATTTTATTTAGCCTTTGTTATCCAGGTAAGCACACTAGACAAGAAATGCCTATTTTCAGGAGTGACCCAGGAGATTACAAGATAAAACTTATACACAGGATAACAGCATACCAAAGAAGTGTAGTACAGGCACTGAACAGTGCAAACTACAGCAAGAGGAAGGAGGTGCTGTTAGAACTTGACTACTGTACTGGGACTAAAGAACTAGAACTCTACTAACGGGACCTTCAATTTAGCGTAAAAACAAACAAACAAACAAAAAGTGTTAGTGTGTCTGTCTGAGTTGGGTGAAATGAACTGTTATCTGTGCAGTTAACTAGGTGAAGAAGAAAACTGTGAATTAGGGGGAGTGACTTAGACAAAAGGAAGCCAGGTGTTTTGGATTTAAAAACTGCCCTAGATAGCTTTTGGCAGAGAACAGCAAGAGGAAGGAGGTGCTGTTAGAACTTTACTACTCTACTGGGTCTCTATAGCCCTCGCCCCCCCACCACCCACCCATAGCTAGTTCTACTTTTACATGCACAGGATTTGACTGACAACAGGAACTTCCTTTTTGGGAGCAGGAGGAGAGTGATCACAGAGGCACAAAAGACTCACCATCCTAGAAGGAAAAGAGTAGCTTTCCATCTCTCCCAGCTGCTGGAGGTCTGACTCTGAGCAAGTAAAAAGGAGACTACTGAGGAATATAGGAACTTCCTGTCCTAAAACAGGAAGATCAGGAGCTTTAAGGGCATGGAGGCAGTAGGAAAGTAGGGAGGGGGAAAAAATAAACAGAGAGAGGAAAGAGTAAGTATACAAAACAACAGTTAAGAGGTAACAAATAAGACATGATGGGAGTGGTGCAGTGCAGTGGCTGTGGAGCAGTAGTCTTCCGGGAGAGGTTCTGGAAGATGCAGTGTTATCCCATCTGTAGGCACCTCTATGGGCTGAGGGAGGAGGTTGCTTATCTCCAGGCTGAGTTGGTCAGGATTCGGTGGACCTCCTCTCCCACCCAGGGACCACCAGGGCCACCGCTGCTGCCTCAGAGGTTGCCAAGAAAGAGGAGTGGTTGGACCACAGTGGGCTCAGGGAGGGTGAGGGTAGTGGAACAGAGTTGCATCCCTCCAGCTCTACCTCGTCACAATTCATATGCCATTCTGACAGAGTGTGATTTTTCTATGTAGTCACCCACAGTGGAGACCAAGGAGGATACTGGGAACCTCCACAAAGGAGACCCACAAGAAGGTGGCATGGGACCCCACAGGGGAAAGAAACAACTCCTGGTGGGGGACTCCACTGTTAGGAGGGTAGAACTGGGGGAAGGGAGAGGGAGGTAAGGTGTCTGCCTGGCACCATGGCTTGGAGGAACAGGGAGCGAATCCTCAGGATCGCAGGAACAGCTGCACTGGGGAGGGAGCTGGATGTCATTGTCCACCTAGGAACAAATTACCTGGCTGGGAAAAGGATTAGAACAGTGGAGAAGGGGTTTGTGGAGTTGGGGAGGGGCCTTAGACAAGTAGCATGCACGGTAACCTTCTCTGAGGTGCTGCCTGTCTATGACATGGGTGAGGCAAGGTGCTCCGCACCATGGGATTCAATCAATGGTTGAAAAACTGGTGCAGAGCTCAGGGTTTTGGCTTTACCGGGGACTGGGGGTCTACCTGGAGGGATACAGGCCTATACTGGCACGATGGTCTGCATCTGTCCAGGAGGGGAACCAGGAACCTAGGTAATAGGTTTAAATGCTTCACTGGTAAGCATTTAAACTAGCCAAGGGGGGTGAAGCACCAAAAAGGAGCAGGGAAATCCTAGCGCCACCCCCCAAAATCAGGGTAGATAGTGAGGTAAACACCATGATAGAGATGTCGATAGGGAGAAGGGCAGGGGTAAATGGAGAAAAAGGCAAAGGCAGTAAGGACAGGGATGGGGCAAAAAGGAGTAAGGCCATAAAAAATGGAGGGTAATGAATACCAATGCCCACGGTCTAGGTAAGAAGCTCCCTGAACTGATGGCCTTGATGTAAAAGGGATGCCTGGATATTGTGGCAGTCACAGAAACATGGTACACAGAGACCCATGACTGGGATGTCAACATACCAGGTTACACAGTCTACAGGAGAGACAGGGAGGGTAGAAGATGAGGAGGAGGAGCTCTCTGTGCAAGGGAAGGGATCAAAGCAACAGAACAAAAGCTAAAACAGGGAGGAGAGGAGGCACTGTGGATCACCCTTGAGACTGGAAATAGCACCACAATCTGCACAGGGGTTGTATACAGACCCCCATCTCAGGAGTAGGAAATGATAGAAGGAATCCTTAGGATGACAGAGAAAGGGGAGATATTGTTGATGGGGGACCTGAATATGCCAGATGTTAACTGGAGCACCTTAGCTGCAGCCACATCCAAGAGCAGAGCCATTCTAGATGCCCTACAGGGGACATGCCTCAGATAGCTATTGTTGGAACCCACTCGGAAGGGAGCAATCTTAGACCTTGTACTCTCAAATGGGGATGAGAGAGGATCTCAGATCTAGAAGTGGGTAGCCATCTGGGGACAAGTGACCACCAAACAATGTGGTTCACGATAAACTCAGCTGCAGAGTCAAGCCATACAAAAGTGAGGCTACTGGACTTCAGGAGGGCTGACTTTGTCAAAATAGGAGCATGCCTCAGAAAAGCATTAGCAAACAGGCAAGGAGGAGGGGTGGATCAACAATGGGGAAACTTCAAAACTGCCAGAGAGGGACAGTGAAAAAGCAGGGATACTGAACAAATACTTCTGTTCAGTATTCACAAAAGAAGAGGAGGGGGAGGTACCTAATCCAATCAATAGAAGCACTCTGGATAAGGGCGTCGATCCCAGTCCTATCACAGAAGAAAGGGTTCTGAAAGAACTTCTAAAACTGAAGGTGGACAAAGCAATTGGGGCCTGACGGGATTCACCCCAGAATTCGAAAATAACTAAGGGAAGAACTAGTGACACCACTGACTACCCTTTTTAACACATCATGGGAGGATGATGTGGTACCTGAGGACTGCAGGAGGGTGGATGTGAGTCCCCTTCACAAAAGTGAGAGCAAGACAGAGGCAGGAAACTACAGATCTGTCAGTTTGACCTCAGTGGTAGGGAAAATGATGGAATCACTTCTGAAGGAAAGAAATGTTGAATACTCAGGGGCCAGTGATGCACAGGACCCAATTCAGCATGGATTCACAGTGGGAAAGTCATGTCAGACAAATCTAATTGATTTCTTTGACTGGGTGACCAAAGCAGTAGACCAGGGAGGGGCTGTGGACATGGCCTACCTAGACTTTAGCAAGGTATTTGACACAGTCCCACACAAAAGATTAATAAACAAATTAGCCAGCCTGGGAGTGGGTCCCAGGGTGGCAGCCTGGGTAAAACATTGGCTAGACAACAGGACACAGAAGGCAATAGTAAACAGAGTCCACTCTGAAGAAAGGGAGGTTACTAGTGGTGTACTGCAGGGTTTAGTACTGGGTCCGATCCTTTTTAATGTCTTTATAAGTGACACTGCAGAGGAACTAGAAGGAAATGTATGCCTCTTTGCAGATAACACAAAGATCTGCAACAGGGTTGATACACAAGGGGGGTGGAAAGGATGAGAAGGGACTTGGCAAGGTTGGAGGAATGGTCAGAACTATGGCAGCTTGGATTCATGCTAAGAAGTGCAAAGTAATGCACCTGGGAAACAAAACCCAAGGAAGAGACACAATGGGGGTAGTAACAACAACAAATGGAAAGGGACCTGGGGTAATCATATTAGATGACCCAAAGGTTAGCAAGCAATGGAGATGCATTAGGGATGGCTGGGGGATACTGGGATGTATAGGAAGAGGCATCACCAGTAGAAAACAGGGAAGTTATCTCTCTGTACAGACAGTTGGTGAGACCCCATCTGAGTACTGCATTCAGTTCTGGAGATCCCATCTCCGCAAGGACATAGACAGGATGGAGGCAGTCCAGAGGAGGGCAACTAAAATGGTGCAGGGACTGTGACAGAAACCATACGAGGAGAGACTAAAGGAGCTCAATATGTATACCCTTGAGGAAAGGAGGGAGAGGGGGGACAGGATAGAAACTTTTAAGTACATCAAGGGAAGTAACAAAGTCCAAGAGGGTAGCATCTTTCAGAAAAAGAGATGTGCAAGGGACATAATTTGAAGATAGAGGGGGATGGCTCAGGGGCAATGTGAGGAAGCATTTTTTTCATAGAGAGGGTGGATGTATGGAACAGCCTTCCTGAGGAGGTTGTGGGGTCAAAAACAGTGGGGAATTCAATAATGCTTGGGACAGACCAGGGCCGACCTTAGCTAGGTGCAAGCTGTGCCTCTGCACCTTGGGGGCTCATACTTGTTTCTTGAGGAAAACAAAATAATTTAAAACATTTAAAAATACCTAAATGTTGTTAGAAATGAAAATGTTGACCAGCAAATGAAAGTGGAAGCCAGCTGGCTCTGTTACTGTTACAAAAGGTGGGGGCAGCTTTGCTGCTATGCCACTTTAAGATGCAGTGGAAAACATTAGGTTAAATAAGTGCTAATGGTGTTAATGGCCATACTTTACACCTCCCAGTTTGACTGCTTTCACAAACAAAGGGCTATATTGACAAGAGAACTTGTTTGTAACCTGGACAGGTAGCTGAAACAATGAATGATATGACAAAATTTGTTTCAAAAGTATGTGAGCACTCAAAATGATAGGGACCCTGAAAACTGAATCACCATGTAAAAAACCTTAAAGGTGGCAACCTTACTGGTGCCCCATGATAATCCTCTCTATTTTCTCTCACTCACACCTCCAGTAAAGTTAAGTGCTTTAACTTGTTTGCAAATCAGATTATCTGAGGTGTGAGTGTCCAGTGATGATGTCCCTGTCCTTACAGAAATGAATATGGTAGTAGTACCGCACTTAAGTTCTTGTTCCTGGCTCAGTCAGATTCATTTCCAGTGGTGAAGCCAAATAATTTAGTGCAGTCAATGGCAATAATTAAAAGATGTTGGTTAAACTAGTAGACCTGGTACTGCTTTATTAATACAGGACAGGAGGGTTAGTTACGTGTAAATGATGGATGTCGGGGGGGCACAGGGAATGGAGTGGTGGGGGCCCAGGCCCACAGGGAATTGAGTGGTGGAGCCCGGCACGGAGCTGCACAAGGGCCCAGAATGGATAAGGCTGGCCCTGGGACAGACATAAGGCAATTCTTGGGGGGGGGGGTAGGAAGAAATAGGCTGTTGGTTAGCTAGGATCTGCAGCTTATCCAGTAGGTAGGAAAATGGGCAGACTAGGTGGGCCAAGCGGTCCTTATCTGCCATCAAAGCCTATGTTTCTATGTCTCAATAAACAACTGACATATGCAACAATGGTAAAATCAGGCAAGCAGTAAATGGTTATATACATATCGCGGAAGGGTACAAGAGCATTAAGGTAACACAGTATACATGTCATGAAATGGATACAAGAGCAATTTGGACAGGACATGTTGCATGAGCCTATGCTTAAGAGCAAGTGCTTTGGTGCTAGGGAGAAAAAAGGAGCAAGGGTGATCTTTCATAGGTTAGAGAGTTAGTGATCCGACAGACAGGATGATGGGTAGAGTACACCAAGGCAGTAGAAGAGATACCAGGCAATTTAGGGACAGTTACAGCAGCGGTGGCTTTCAAGTGAGACTACAGGGAATTCTTAAGCAGGTGATGGGAGGGAATACATCTGGTGGATGTAGGAAGGGAACTCCAGAGACAGGGGGTGCACACAACAAAGGCGCAATCACCTGACAAGGTACGAGTTTTGGGGACAAGGAGGGACAGCGTGTCAGTAAACCTGAGTTGGTATGATGGCTGTGCAGGCAGGAGTAGCTGAGACAGGGCAGGAGGGAAGGCACTGCAAACAATTTTGTCTATGAAGCAGCCCAGAAGAAATGAACAATAGTTACTCTGAGACAACCAGTGAAGCTCCTCATACAGCTCACAGTGATGGGTGAGTTGCGGGGCAGCGAGAGGAAAGCGGCAAATATTGCTGTAAGCAACATCCCATTTTGCAAGGCTAGCTTTAGTGGCGAGAGGAAAGTTTGTCAGCTTATAGCTAAGTGAGGGGAGAAATACTCCTTTGGCAAGGGCTAATGTAAGGGACCCATGAGCCCTATATACAAGGCAGAGTTTGATGTCTGATGCCCTGCATACATTTTGAATGTGGAGGGAGAGGTCTAACTAAGGGTCAAGGGTGACTCCCAGGTATTTGAAGGAGCCCGTTATGCCAACAGGGACCCCTTGAAGACTCAAGACCTTTAACAGGGCAGAACACCGCTTAAGTTCTGTTGAGGAGCCAAAGAGCATAAGCTGAGTTTTCTTTACGTTTCGCACAAGCTTATTTGACAGAAGCCAGTGTTGCAGTTCATTGAAGTTGGCTTGCAGATGATAAATTTATAGTACTGCTATCATCCGAGCTATATAGGAGGATCATGTAATCGGCATATAGGGTCATGTTGCTATGAGAGAGTACTGAAGGAAAGTCATTAATGAAGAGAGAAAATAGGACAGGACCTAAGATGGAATCCTGCGGGACACTTACCGTGAAAGGAACTGGTTCTGAGAGAGTTTTATTATACTTAAGCTGAAGCCTATCAGAGAGAGATTTTGAGAACCAACTTAGGGCTGAACCAGACACACAGAGGGAGTGTAGCTTTGCGAGTAGCAGGGTGTTATCAACTAGATCAAAGGCCTTAGAGAGGTCAATGAAGATTGCCCAATAACTTGCCTTGGTCCATGAAGGTCCTATTTTGGATGTCACCTTAGCAAGGGCTATGCCAGTAATGTGACCTTTGCGAAATCTATGCTGTTCGGGGGACAGTGGGCATGCTTAGACAACTGATCTGTCAGCTGCGCCTCCACCACTTTCTCCAGTAATTTGCTGACAGCAGACAGGATAGTGATAAGGCGGCAATTTTCTGTACATTTCTGATCACCCTGCTTAAAGACAGGCACCACCATAGCTACTTTTCAGATAGGCAGGACAACTTCAGTGGTGAGAGATAGATTAAGATTGTGGGAGATGGGTAACGTGAGCAAGGGGGCCCCAATCTTTAGCAGTTTGGGCTCAAGACCATCGAGACTAGCACTCACACAAGGAGAAAGCCCAGCGAGAAGCTTGTGAGTGTCCCTCGTAATGACTGATATTAGATAGAATGGGGGCAGAGCAGGGATGCAGGGTGGGCGGTACAACTGGGGGAAGCTGACCAGATATTGTTGGTGCCAAACATGTAAATATAAGCCGAGAGATCAGAGAATTGTTTGTTGAAGGCTATAGCTATAGTAGCATTATTGCAGTTATGGCCAGCAACAATCATGTCCACAATGTCACACCTATTATAGCCACCTACTACACCAAAAATTTTGAGGATCTCAGGTGGAGGAAAATAGGGCAGTCTTGCAGTACTCACTCCTGGCGATTCGTATAGCTTTTTTTGTGTGTTATTCTATACTCCTACCCCTTCAGCCCTCACGATCATGGAGGGAGCCCCAGCCCCATCACACTGGCATCTACCACCCAGCACAATAGGCTCCAGGGCTTACCCCCGAGACCAGACAGAGGTTTCCTGTGCTGTGACTAGCTGAGTGCAGGGCCTGTGAGCTCCCTCCTTCATCATCTGTGGGGGCATATGTTTTTCTGTGTTTTCTCTGCTTGCCGGGTGGCGATGCAATGGTGGCTCAGACTGTACTGTGCATGCACCTGCGCCCGCCTCCCAACCCAACTTATGGCACTGGCGGGCGCACAGCCCCAGCTACCGCTAGGGCCCAGACTCATGCTGACAGCCGAAACCCCCCTCCCCGGAGGAGAGCTATCCTCTGGACGCTCAATCCTTCTCCTCCTCCCTGCCAACCCCTGACGGCCCGCACTCATTCCAGAATGCGGGTCGCCAACATGGTGCGGGGTGTGACATCCAGCGCCTCAACCCTTAGCGCCACTGGGCCAGCCCATCGTATACAGTTGTTGCTGAGTCGGCGGTATTCATGAAAATCAGATAAGTAATTTGAGGCTTTAAATTTGCCCCATTGTTTGTCTCTAGCTTTCATGAGAGACAGCAGGTCACCATGTAGCCACTTGGTAATGGTACCACTTACCATCTTTCTGATATGAGGGGTGTGTTTATCCTGTAGACGGGGGAGGATGTTAAGGAGGTTATCAAGAGTAACTGAGGCCGCAGTAGCAGAGAAAACTGGGGACCAATCAGTGAGAGCAAGGTCATGAAGGGAGAGTTCAGGGATAAAATGTGAGAAGTCCCTCACTTGCAGGATTCTGTGGGGGACTTTAGGAGAGGAAACTCTCCAAACACAGTAAGTGGGAGAGTGGTCAGATATAGAGTCAGAAAAAACCCAGACACAAGAATCCTGTCAGGCCAATTAGTCAGAATCCAGTCCAGGAGTAAACTTCTGTTCTCAGGAGGGGAGGTGCGCGTAGGGACATTGATGAGTTGAGTAAGGCCATGAGCTGCCAGCACAGGCTCATATAGTTTGACATTGTCACCGCACCAATTTAGGTTGAGGTCTACACATATAAGCACCTCATTTGTTGAGGTTTTAGGGCTAATATTAATCGAGCAGGTATTTATTTATTTTGTTTTTGATTACCGGGGTGGGTGTGCTAGACACATACAGTGACTATTTTCAGACACGACCCGGGAAGTTACAAGGTTCCAGACAGTGTTACAAACAGGGTAATACAGTTTCAGTTAGAAGCATCAACACAATACAGTACATAAGGTAGAAAATCAAGGTGAGGTATACAAATTAAAGATTTAATTCGGTCAATAGGAAAAATAAGCAAAAATTACATAACAGATTGCGAGGAAAATTTCAAACACAGAAAATATACAGAGTGATAAGCAGAACAGTGTATTTAAAAGGAGAATAGTGGCAATACTAAGCTCCCCATCTCTGAAAGGCTTACCTCCCGAGTAAGCTTTTGTGAGTGAAAAGCCTCTTTTTCCAGCAGGCGCATGCTTTATTTATATTTCCTAAAATCTGCGAACCGGAAATATGGCGGACTGTGTGCAGTTTCATTTACTGTAACAGTGCGGTGCTGTACCGCTCGCTTCTGGAACTGAACACAGTCTGCATATTTCTGGTTTGCGGATTTTAGGAAATAAAATTAAAGCATGCGCCTGCTGGAAAAAAGGAGGGTTTTCACTTGCAAAAGCTTAATCGGGGGGAAAGCCTTTCAGAGGTGGGGAGCTTAGTATTGCCACAGCTCTCCTTTAAAGTAAGTGCTTGTAACAATGTCAGCAGTGGGCCACATCATATAGCCACATGTACATAAACACCACTGGCTCAAATCAAACTGAGCAAACAGAAACAAATGACATAAGAGTCAGTTTACAGACAGTATCATAAGTACTGTGATCAATGCAGTGGTCTAAGTGAGGGTTGACAGTGGAAAGGGAAGGAGGTAGGCAGAACTGGGGGGGGGGTGCTTCAGGTGGGAGGGAGGCCAGAGTTTGAGGATATGAAATAGGGTTGTAGACGAGGAGGTCAAGGTGGCTTGAAGCACATGCAAGATTCAGGGTTAACAAGGCAGTTATGTAGCATGTGTTTGAAGATGGTACATGTGGGTGCAATACAAGCTTCCATGGGTGTGGAGTTCCAGTGCTTTGGGGCCGCATGAGAGAAGGCAGTGCCCCTTGAGATTTTGCACCTGTAACACAGGCCATGGGTGGAGGAGTAGGGCGGAGGAGTAGGGCATTAGAAGGGTGCTTAGTGACACTGGGGTGTTAGACCTGATTATGTTGTCTACCAGGGAGCAGAGGGAGAGGAGCCGATGGGCGGAGGGGGAAGGCCAGTTGAGGTCAGCAGAGTCGACAACGGTGCTTTAACTGAGGTGAGGCAGAGGCATAGACAGATGTTACTGCAGGTGGTGTCCCATTTGTGAAGAGAGGCTTTAGAGGTACTGATGTAGGTGATGGCACCATAGGCAAGTGGTAGTAATAGAATACCATGTGCAATGGTCAGTCTCACAGAGGGAGTGAGCACATGACTTGTTTTGTAGGCAATGCCGATTTTGTGATTTACTGCATTGCAGGTGGCCTGGATTAGCTGGTCAAAGTCAAGTGTTTCATCAAGTAGTACCTGAAGGTATTTAAATGTACTCACAGTGTCCAAAGTGGAGCCAGCTGGACTGGGAATTTTAAGCTGACCATTGTTACAAACTCACTCAGCCAGTCAACCCTCTACTCCCAAAGTACCAACCTCTGAATGTATGATTTGTGTACAGTGAACAGACAAGGTAACCCTCTTGTCTGTTTTGTGGGTTCAAGTCACCTTAGTCTCAAGCTCTGAAGGGATTCAAACTGATAACCTCTTGTTAGTGTACCCAATTATCAGACTCAGATAATTCTGTCTTCAGGGGGCCCCGATATCTTTGTCTATGGGCACCCAACCAGGTCTTTCAAATGAACCCTCAGAACTCAATGCAAGACTTTTAGAGAATTCTATCCATTTCCCAGTTTGGTATACAGTAAGCCCATACACAGGGTACTTATAACCTTTAAAAGCTCCACTTAAAATAAAAAGAATTGTCAAGGCACTCCAGCAGTTTCATTTGTAAAAAAATATTTTTACTTTAAAAATATCAAAACAGAACAATAATTACAGAACAAATTATATATAGCCCAACACATACAGTCTTAATACAAACAGGAAAAAGTACAGTTCCTACAACACATACATTTAGACTGGTCTAATCTTACTCTTTTTCAGTGCTGTGATGATTCTCCCTCAGTCAGATAATATTCTCTTATGTGTCTCTGTCAGGTTCTTTCAGCACTTAAACACACTTCTGAGCCAGCCTTCTCATGAGGTCACTAACTCCACCTTGGTGTATCAAACTCTATATTTACAATACAGGGTCTCCAAATAAAATATTTGAAAAAAAAAAAAAAAAACATATGAGATGACCTTACTGACTTTCCTCTCCACAGGTTAACTGGTCAGAACTGGTTTTTGCTCTGCTACACATATATCTCAAAAGTTTTCTTTGATCTAAGTAACTGTATTCAAAACAAAAGTGTATTGGCCTCTTTAATCCTATCTGGACCTTGGAATCTACACCTCAGGTCTTTCTGATATAATTCAAGGGTTCCCCGGGAATGTATTTCGGACCTTCCAAATCAGTCTGGGTTCTCCCTGGCTCAGACATCAAACCTCTTCAATGTCCATTCTGGCCTCTCTCGACACTCCTCCCCACAAGTTCTTCCTGGCAAATATGCAAGTCAAAGGATTTCCCTGAGGGCACTATGAATGGCTAGTCTTATTTCCTAGGATGAAAGCAAATTGACAAGGTAATTGCACCCCAGATCTCTGCAGTTTAAAATACCTCCTGTGCTTTGAACTTATCCCTGGGGGGTCTTGATGTGTCAGTTCCAGTAAGACAGCCTTTTCCTTGAACTGACCCTTCCCTTCACATATTTTATATGTACTAACAAAAATTAATACAGCACTCGAGCACTCAGAGCTGGCTGTCTAGGTCGCAACCATGACAAGTTTTCAGTTTGGTGGCACAACATAGCAAGTGTCTTAGAGATACTGAGACGAAGTTTGTTGTTCACGAGCCAAGACTGGACATAAAAAAAAGCAGGGGATAGTTTCAGGTTTACGTCTTGTATAGAACTGCAGCTATAGTACAGGACAAGATCATCCGCATAGAAGATGGTTGAGCAAGAGGGGATGTTTAGCGCAATGCTATTTATAAAAATAGAAGAGGGCCCAGTAGAGACCCCTGAGGGACTCCCGAGTTTAACAGGGGATTTACCAGATATTGCAGAGTTGAATTTAACAACTTGATATTGGTTGGATAGGTAGCTATTGATCCAAGTGACAGAGCTTTGTGAGAAGTCAAGGGATGCAAGATTAGCCTGTAGAAGAGGGTGGTCAACCAGATCGAAAACTTTTGTGAGATCGATAACTATGGCCCCAGTCAGGAGGCTAGAGTCCATAGCGTGAAATATGTCATTTGTAAGCTGGAACAGGGCAGTGGAGGTGCTATGCCTTTATGGAAACCATGCTGATATGGCAATAGCAGGTTGTAATTGGAGAGGAATTCAGTGATTTGGGTTGCTACAATCTTTTCAAGGATCTTGCTCGGCACCGAAATGATGGCAATGGGATGGCAGTTGAAGATATCCTTCTTATTTTTCTTCTTGAAGACTGGGGTGACTGACAATTTTCCATAAGTCTGGGAGATGTCCTTGGCAAAGAGACAGGGTGAAAATTCAGGCTAGAGGTGCTGCAGTGAAGGGGGCGGCCAGTTTAAGCAGTTTGTGCTCAAGGCCATCAGACCCAACGCTAGTGTAGTCCGAGATGGTGCCTAAATGCTTGAGGACGGCAAGTCTGGAGATGGCTTTAAAGTGGAAAGGGAGGTGATTAGGCGAGTGGTTCTTGGTTGCTGGGCTGGTCATGGGGGGTGATGACGGGAAAGGTGCCGTGCATTTGGAGAGGTCAGAGAAATGAGTGTTAAAAGCATTGGCAATGGTGGATGGGTTATTGTAGTGGGCACTGTTCAGGACCGTGTCGTTATTCCAGTGATGTTGTTGAGAACCCAGAAATATCTTGATGTGGGCCCAGAACTTTCTAGAGTCTCCAGATACATCCAACAGAAGTCCTTTGCAACAGGAGCTTTTCACTAGCCTGATTTGCTATTTACAGGTGTTTCGTTGGACTCTGTATTTATTATAGTCAGAGGCCTGATTTTTTTAAAGACTTTCCAGCTTTTGTCCTTGGCCCTAAGGGAGGCCAGGAGATCTTTGTGAAGTCACCTGGTTTGTTTAGCTCAAACACATCGTGAGGTGAGGGGGAGGTGTTTATCTTGTAGGGTCATAAACATTTCGATGAAGAATTCAAGGGCAGCTTGAGTATCAGGGGTTTGATGGAGGTAGGCCCAGTCTATAGAGGCGATCTCATTAAGGAAAATAGTGTGGTCTAGTTTTGCATAGTCACAGAAGGTAATTAACCATGGTGGGGGGAGGGAGACGCAGAGGGACTCCAAATGCACAGGATCGAAGAGTGGTTAGAGATAGAGTCGGGTAGAATACCTGCAGCCGTGATCCTGTCAATGTGATTAGACAGTAACCTGTCAATAAGTGTGCTAGATGTAAGTTAATGTCTTGGACCAGGGAGAGAAGGGTGTTATGAGTGTGCCCCAGCCAATTTAGGTTCATATCACCAAGAATGAGTAGTTCATTGTTGCCAGCAGTGGAGACAGAGAGCTCAGGCAGCTCAGTGAGGTCTGAGGGGCCGCTACGGGGTGGGCTGTAGGCACATACTATGTGCAGCTTTTTTGAGCCTTGTAGGAGGATGGCGTGGAGAGATTGGCATGAATGCTCTGAGGGGGTAGGGGCTAGAGAGAGATTTAGATGGTTCCCAAAATAGACTGCCACTCCCCTGCCCCGTATATGGGAGGCTCTGTCATTCCTAAGAAGGTTGTAGTTCGTGCACGCACTGCATCAGGGATAGAGACCTCGAGTCATGTTCCAGATAGGCAAATGACGTCAGGATGACATAGAGCCACAAAGGCCTCAAGTTTAGAAAGAGTCTTCATAAGGCTTCTAATATTAAGATGGATGATTCATAACCCCTTGACCTTGGACCAGTTTCCTATTGTACCTCCAAGCAGCGTCTGAGGGCCAGGTTCGATACTATGTCTCTAAATAATAATAATGCAAGGAGCAGCAGGTACCAGAGCTTGCTGTGTATAAATGAGTGGGTCGGGAGAGATTTGTTCCTTAGTTGTTTGGCAGTATATAGCAAGGCATGGTACAGTGGGAACCTCGGGAGGATCACTGGGGTGAGATCAGCATGGTTGCGAGGGGCAGCAATCATGTTAGAGAAGGTAAAATCATCAACACTCAAGGCGGATTCAGACATGGCTAGAGGCCAAAAGCCGACAGAGAGCATTTGTAGGATCAGTTGTGCTAGGCCAGAGATCAACAGGGATCTCATAATTTTGTCATGCTAAAAATGTGGGTAGGCAGGGATTTACAGGAACTATGAGAAGTGTCAACACTTGTAAAAGAAGAGAGAAAACAGGAGGGGCATTAGTGGGTAGAGAAGGGTTAAGGGAGGGAGTAGCTAGGTTTCAGGAGGCGGGGTTTGAAGTTACAGAAGAGCATTTAATAATGAGCTGAGGTGGGGGTGAACTGAAAATTAAAGTCAGTGGCTGCACTGAGAAACAGAGAAAAGCCCACAAGGAAGGTACCAAGGGCACACAAGATTAAAATTAGACACTTTGTGCGGTACAGCCAATGGCAGGCCAGCAGCAGTAAGCAGGAGCCAATCGGAGATGCGGCTTTGAGTCCGGGAGGGAGCCCAGCCAAGTTTCGTAGCTGTGGTCAAGGGGATGTGTGCGGCCATTGGCACTGCTGGTTGGTGAGTCCCAGTTGGGCAGGCTGCTTTGAGGAGGTGAGCAGCCACCAAGACAGGAGCCTCGGGCAGGCGGCAGCGACTTCTGGAAAAGAAAGGAGACGGGGACAAAGGTTAAGCAGATTAGCAAGCAAAACAAAGGACTAGCTGAGGTTAGGGGAAGGAGACATGGTGAGAAAATTGCAGTAGATAAAAAGGTGAGAAACAGTGGGCGTAGTTTGGCAGAAGGGAGTAGGCAAAGGTTAGGAGCGGGGTGTCTAGGCTATGGCGCCAGGTTCGACACCAGGAAAATAAAATAAAATACTGTTGCACTACAGCAGGGATGGGGGGAAAGAGATAAGATGGCGGGGTACTGAAGGTTGCGATGAAAGGTGGAGTTTTTAGTCAGCTGAGGCAGCTAGGGAAAATAGAAAAAAAAATCACCAGTCACAGAGGGGAAAAGAGCATGTACGTAGACTAGAAAAATTAAGAATACAGATTTAAAATACACTCAATACAAATTACTTAGGCTAGCAGGCAGACAAGCTGTATATTCAGTACTGCCAGCCCAAAATGAGAAACCGTCTATGAGCTGCCTGGCAGGCATATAAACAAAAATTACTAAGGCAGGTAGTGTAAATAAAGCACAAAGCAATACTAGCTTTTACAATCAAAATTACAGTCAGTGTGCTGGCCCGGTGGCACTGAGGGTTGAGGCGCTGGGTGCCACACTTTGCGCTACGCTGGCGACCCGGGTTCGGGAATGGACTCGGGTCGGTGGGAGTCGGCCGGGAGAGGGAGGATCGAGCGTCCCAATGGATGCTCTCCTCTCTCTGGGGTGGGATACCAGGGGTGCTAAATGCACCCATCCTGAGAGAACCAGTGGGAACACGGGCTCTTGAGGGCTTGGCGGCTCCGTTCAATGGAGTTGGGGAGGGGAGATGCTGTTAGACGTCTGAGAAAGACGCGAGTCAGCATGTCACCCCTCTGGACATATGTCCTTGTGCCTGCATCTCAGGGGGCTGGCAATGGGAACACAGAAAAACAAAAAAAAACTCTGCGGTCCTAGATGACAACCGTTCGGAGCCACCCAGATCACCAATTCCGGGATAGACCCCGCTGTGCAGAAGGAAGAAAGGAGGAAGAGGCACTGTAGGAGCAGATCCTGAGTCCAGGGGCTGGACTGGAATGAACAGCCCGAAGGAGTGGACACCGAGGGTAGGTAAGAGGGGATAAAATGAAGTAAAAAAATTACAGTCAGTAGCTGCACTAAGAAACAGAGAAAAACCCGCAGGGAAAGCGTCAAGGGCACACAAGTTTAAAATTACACACGTTGCATGCTATAGCCAATGGCAGGCCAGCAGCAGAAAGTGGGAGCCAATCGGAAATGCAGCTTTGAGTCCGGGAAGGAGCCCAGCCAAGTTTCGTACCTGTGGCTGAGGAGATGTGCGCGGCCGTTGGCGCCACTGGTTGGTGAGCCCCGGTCAGGCAGACTGTGCTGAGGAGGTGAGCGGCCATCAAGGTAGGAGGCTCGGGTGGGTGGTGGTGACTTCTGTGGCTAAGGGGAGTGTGTGGCCATCAGTGCCACTGGTTGGTGAACCCCAGTCAGGCAGGCTGTTTTGAGGAGGTGAGTGGCCACCAAGGCAGAAGCCTCGGGCAGGTGGTAGTGACTTCTGTGGCAGAGAGAATGTGCGCGGCTGTCAGCGCCACTGGTTGGCGAACCCCGGTTGGGTAGGCTGCTTTGAGGAGGTGAGCAGCCACCAAGGCAGGAGCCTTGTGCGGGTGGCGTCAACGTCTGTAGCTGAGGAGATGCACGTCAGTGCTGCTGCAGGTGTTTTCCATTGATACCCTGCTTGGGAGGATTATAAACGCAGATGATGTGGAGGTTTTTAATTTTTAATTTCCTAGGAGTAGCAACCAGTGAAGAAACTCGTAGGTAATGGATGGAGGAGTAACATCATATGGGTCAAGATGTACGTTGAGGTGATTCTTATAATACATATGTCCTTTATCCAATACTCATGGAAAAGATGCTACCCACAAATATGTTTTTCAGACTTTAATACACAGAAAAAAATTATTGTTGCTGTATTGGCAATTGTAAGAAAAGATCCAGAAAAAAGATCGGATACCTTTTATTGGACGAACATAGATCTGCTAGGCCATGTCCTCCTCCCCACTCCCTCAACAGACCCTTGTGTCTGTCCCATGCTCTTTTGAGCCCTCCCACTGTTTCTCCAACCAACTCCTCATGGAACATATTCCAACTGTCCACCACCTTCTCTGTAAAATAGTACTTCCTAATGTTCCCCTTGAACTGTCCCCTCACACTCTGCAATCCATGGATCCTTAGTCCTCAGATTCCCTTTCAGCTGGAAGATGCTATCCACTGGCACATACCTTTTAGGTACTTGAAAGTCTCAATCATGTCCTCCCTTTCCCTCCTCTGCTTCAGGGCGTACGTGTTCAATTCCCTTAACTTTTCCTCGCAGGAAAGGTGGCTGAGCCCATTTCCCATCTTCGTTGCCCGCCTCTGAACACGCTCCAGCCTCCTCACATCCTGAGATAAGGCCCCCAGAAGAAATGGACCCCATATTCTAGATGCAGCCTAACCAGATGAGTGTATAATTCTAAAGACTTTAAGACAGAAATTCATAATATTCTACAAGCTTTTATATCCACGTTTGATGATATGTTTCTCACTGCAAGTTAGATCCGTGTAGTTAGCTCCTACAACTGCAGTAACAATAATCTTCCTACTTCGTTTATCACCCTGGCTCAGGGGTGTCGGCAGGTATACGCACTGTACTCAGCAGAGTACAGTAAAAAAAAAAAAAATTCAGGCAGGGGCAACAAAAAGAGGACAGCAAGGACACTGTGAGTCACATTGTGTCTGTGTTGCACTGAGTCCTTTTGCCTTTGTTGTTTGCTATGGGGCACTGATGACACCAGCCAAATACACAAACAAGAACAACTTACCAAGCAGGCAGAAAAATAAAGGAAGGATTACAGGAAGAAACTGATTACTTGAACTCAGATATGGAAAACGGATGGGGGGAAGGGGCTATTGCTGGGGTGACCTGGCAGCGCATATTTCGGTTTATGTTTGCATAACAGTGGGGCAACAGCGCATCAGTTCTGAGTACAAATTTAAAATTCCTGGTTACACCCCTGCCTGGACTCATACCTCTCAACCTCCTGCCTAATAAATCAAGACAAGGCTTAAAAAATCAGGGAAAAATGACCAAAATCAGGGACACATCTTCAAAATTAGAGATATCCACCCAAAAAGCTGGTAGAATATGGGGCTTACTGCAAAATACACTTTCCAAAGAACAAGTCTGTAACTTTAAGGCTTGACATTGTTTCGTGCTTACAGTCCCCACTGTTTAGCCACTAAAACACACATTTTAGGAGAAACAAAGTAAAATATTGAGGCAAAATCAGGGACGCTTGAGAGGTATGCCCTGGCTCGGCTGGGGGTTACTACATAGCTGGGTACCACACGTCTTCCACTCTCACTGCCTAAAGCACTGTCCCAGACTAACCTTTGGTCAAGAATTTCTGGAAACGTCAACAACCCTACACGCGTGTTCTAGGCGGCGGGCCCACCTCCGAGTAACACGCACTCTGGGAGGCGCGGCACGTCGGCGTTCGCGCTCATGGGAGTACAAGTTTTTCCGTGCCACGCAGCACCTTTCGCTCCGAGTTAGAGCACTACAACTCCCAGGTTTCCACGCTGCTAGGGTCTGGTATGCGTGCACCGCGCTTGCTGTCAGTCTACAGATTGAAGGCGGGGCATCGAAATGGAGAATATCCGTTTTGATATTTTTTCTTTAATTTCCATGCTTTTGTAGCTTCGTGTTGAATATATTTATATTTGGCAATACACGGTGCAGTCGTGGGCGTTAGGACTACTGTCGGTTGCAGGCGCCTTCCGGGCAGAGTTTATTTTCCGGCTGTGCTGTCTGTCGGTGCGAGCGAGAGTGTCCGAGGAACAGTTCGGAAACGGTCCGAAAACCAGCCGGGCGCTGTCGCCGCCTGGGAGACGGCGGGAGTGAGAGTAAGAGAGGACTGCTGGACTGCGGGAGGTAAGGAGCACGCCTCTTATATAAGAAAGCGGAGGGGAGGGGCAGGATTTTGGTTGTGGATGCAGTATGGGAATATATACAGATTCAAATGAGGGGGAAGACAGGTTATGGCAGAAGGTTGGGAGGAGGGGTCATACTCCAGACAGTCTGGGGCAAAATGGGGAGGGAAGATGGACCTGGGCAGGATGGATTTGGGGGTGGGGAGTAGTAAAATATTAGACCACCACTTTTAGCTTTTTTTTTTTAACACGAGGGTGTGAGGCTGAAACCACCCAACTCAAATAAACTAATAAAAAATGACCGACAGTACTCTGTGGCCGTAAGTGAAGTTTTGTCAGTTTATTTGAGTTGAAAGCTTTGCCCCCCTTGTTCCCCCGCCCATACCTCTCAATTGTACCACATTACGAGGAACGTTCCTCATTTTACTTCAGAAAAGGTCCCTGTTCCACATTGTGAGGACTTGTTCCACATTCAGAGTAAACATTTTAAAGCAAATATCCATAGTAAATGATGGAAAAAATAACTTATTCAGTTAATAACAAACATTCTCAACATAAATGCAACATTTTAATAGTGTTTTGAGCTTCTTAGGTAAAGATTTGATTAAGTGTTCCACATTTTGCCCATTTGTTCCACATTGTGCCAGGCAATGTTCCATATTTGGGGGACAAAAGGTTGAGAGGTATGCCCCCGACCACACTTAAACTAATAACTGACAGGCTGACCTAACATGGACCATAGCAGTGGGCAAGTAGCGTAACTGCTGCGCTAAGCTAATAGCTTAGATCCAATGGCGGTCCAGTGTTCTACACGGTTGCCATTGGGGAGGGGCGGTTGAGGGAGATACATGGGCAGGATGGGGTGTGGACAGACTTGGGGAGGGGAAGGCAGATTGAGTCAGGAGAGTGGAGAATTCAGAACAAGAGGGAAGGAGAACTGGGAAAGGTTGGAGTGGAAGTGGGGGAGGACAACCTAGGATTAGAGATGAGGAGAGACACAGAATGGGCGAGGGACTTACCTCCATTAAGCAAGTGTGCTGCCTTGTGTTCCTCCAGAAGAAGTGTCACCTGGGCAGCAGAGTGGGACTGAACTTGGCCAAAGGCAATTTGCCAGACTGCCCTAGTTTCTACCGCTGTCCTGGGGTGGATGGTTTGAAGTGGTCTTATTCCAGGAGAGCATAGTTTTTCCATTCCTCTCAGTGGAGGTGGGGGTGTGGTGGCTTTCTCACGGGTTTCCATCTTTCTCATTTTAGAAGTTCCTCTTGGGGCAAAGCATTTTGCCAAAGCCAAACTTTACACTATCTAGTCCATTATTACTGTCCTCACTGTATGGGAATTGTTGCTAATGGCAAGTACATGCCACCTACCAAGTTTTATTAAATAAGTGCCTGGAGGAGTTAATGCCTCAATGTGTTAATGTGAGAGTTGAGCAGCTGTATTAATTCTCACTTTAGAAATCCATCTTCTTTTAGTCATGCCATCTGAACCCATAGCTGTGTCCCTGTTGCACGTGGTGGGATTGAACTGTTATTTTAGCATCAGAATCCACTTTTATATCAGCTATTATTGTTTTGCCTTTGTTTTTGAGAGAATATGTCATCTGATGATGCATTTGAAGCTCTGCTACATTCTGTTGCTGTAGAAAATAGGTGGCACATTCAGTTTACCATTTCAGCACCTAGTTGCTAAGCATAAAGACTCAAGATCTAAGAAAGTTTTGAAGTTCCCAACAGAGAAGAGGAGCCATTTTTCTAAAAATGTTACTTTTACTACTGACCTGGATACGCCTTTCTTTTGTTAGTAGTAGTTTTCCCTGCCTGCAGTGCTGAAGTCTTGTGCCATATGGTGTGTAACATTTTACATAGTGTAGATGTTGAGGTTATGATTCCACTCCAACACAAAATTCTCATCCATGGACATTGTTTAAAATCAAATCAAAAGTTGCTGAGATTCAGGGATTGGTATTCTGTAGTTCAGCCTGCTGTTGGGGAGAAACCAACCCAAATTTTGCCACTGTTGAATACCGACAGTTCAGTAATGCAGATGTGAATTTTGTCTCGAAGACAGTGAGTGGCTGGTATCCTGATGTGGGTAAATCTTTATTATTCAGCGGTTAAAACAAATAACTCAAACTTGATTGGCTAACAGCTGTTGGGGAATCCTACATATACCTTTGGTATGAAAAAAAGTGCCAGCCAACAGCCTTTTTTCTCTACTTCATCCTCTTTACTCGCACAAAATATTGCTGCCCTGATATCCAAGTTATGATCCTCCCTTCTATGGAATACGCTAGTCTTATTTACCAGTTGGAAGATCAGCTCTGGCAAAACTGAATGTAATGTCACAAAATTGCTACAGTGCAAACCTACAGTTCACCACTGCGTTTTGAATGAGACTGTGGGATGGCAGTCTGAGTATTGGGGAGAGAGAAAATCTGGTTGTCGGTGATTTTTTGGCATCCTTTTCTCTGATCCATTTGTCTTTTAAACTCTTTTGATACTACAAATGTTAAGCCACCTGTGAGATATCATATGTGGGGGAAAAGGTACAATAACATGTTATCTGTTCCAGTGATTCAATACTTTAGCATAGCCAGTTCTTGGAACAGACTCCCCCTGTGTCTCATGCCTCTGAATCATTGGAATCTTTTTAAGAAGAAAATTTCCTGAGCAATATTCTATACTTGTTACTGTTTTGATACTATGTGATACATTTTTTTACAACATTGTTGTTTGTTTTATCAGTATGTATTGCATTATGAATATTGTTTTGTATTTATGCAGCACAGTCCTTTACTTGTGACAAAGCAGTACACTCTAATATAAATGTTACTGTAAACAAATAAACTTATCATCATTCTGTGTTCCCAATGCCGCAATTCAACAAGTACAACTACTGCTACACATATCTCTTTGTCCCTGGTTTACTACACACTTGTCTTGCTGCTGCAGCACTCACAGGCTCTGGGCTCCCACCACACAACAAGAACAGGCTGGCTAACTACCACTCAACCTCAGATCCGCGTCCCTCTTCCTTATTACCACACTGCTTCCCGTTCTGTTCTTCTTTGTAACTTACTACAGCAACTGCATCTACAGACCATATAAAAAAATAAGGGAACTGTTTTTCTAAATATTCACTTGTACTGTAAAAAGATCATTAAACACATTTTGAAAGTTTTTTTTTTTTTAATTTATATGTACTCTCAAAAAAATCATTGAATACTAATAATGTATTCAAGAGTGTGGTATATGTAAGTAATATGATACAACAGGGTGTGGGTTACTATTCCTGAACCACATGCCTTGGTGCACTGTGAGTCATGAGGCACTTGTGCAGAGTGCTTTCAGCCAACAGTGTTTTTTAAAAAAACAAAACAACAAAAAAAAAGCCCTTATTCAGCCAGCACAGCCACTGCTGCACATTTCTCCTAATCCCAGGTTTCCAACACACCTTACCAGCTGCTGCATTCTTAGACTCTGAGCTCACGCCACACAACAAGAACAGACTGACCAACTACTATGCAAACTCAGAGCTATCCCATTTCCTACTGTTACCACACTGCTTTCTGTTCTCCTCTCATGTGGAACCTACTCCAGCAGCTCCATCTACAGACCGTATAACAAAGTAAAGGAACTATTTATTTTTTTTTTTTAAATGTACATCAGCACTGTTCAAATTTATTATTCAAAACTTTTAAACATTTATTTTTATGAACACAAAAACATGTTTGATAATAATAATACATTCCAGGGTATGGTGTATCATAGGATACTGCCACTTCTCGGGTGCATTAGTCACTCGGCCAACTTGCAATGCACCTGAGTTGTGGCAGTAATATTCCTGATCTACCATATCCTGTTGTGTGTTATTCCTTTAGTAGGACAGGCAAGTATGTGGTGGTCAAACAGTTTGCACATGACTTTCATCGTCATGGGCAACCTGAGTTTGAATCATGACGACTTAAAAGTCACAAATGGTGAGAGTTTGCTGGACTTAATTTAGCTAGTATAGTCCATATAACAGAACCACCAAATATAGTATTTATTATTTATTTAGATTTTGGTAACTAGGTAAGCCCACTGAGACCAGAGATCCCTTTTTCAGGGGCGACACAGGATTAGTTACAGAGAGTACATTTCTTGGCAACTTTAAACAGTAGTCTTAGAATATACATTTGAAGATTTAGTATGTATATACATAGTAGAATAGCATAGGATGACATTAGATAAAAAGCATAACAAAGAGTGTGATACATAGGAGCAACAGTAGAGCAGTGTTAGCTGAGTACTTAACTAGTCACGGGGGTACATAGATGGGTATTAACATACATAAGTTTATGGTTTGTACATGGTACACATAGGGTATAGCACAGTTTGGCACAAATGGCTGCCAAGGGGTTAGGAATTCAGTAGAAACTGCAATGTAGGAGGGGGATATTCATTTGGTATTTTGTCTCTCAGTTGTATGTCTCATTCTCATGGACCTGCGGCATGGGGAGTCTCCTGTAGAAGCATGGGCATAGGTTAGGATTTCCATATTTCCAGCCTGCCACATGAGGCTGTATTACATGCTGGTCAGGGTGGCCACGATAGTGAGAGAGCACAGTGAATTGGTGAAGCATCCAGTGAAAAAGCTTGCGTGTAGATGCCCTGAAGCGAGGGTTACTCTAGAGTGACATTGGCAATTAAGCCCAGTTTTAGAGAAATACAAAATTATACGTATCCCAAAATGAAAAATTACACATTCCCCACTAATGCAAAGTATCATGGGAAATATATGCAAATCACAATGAAGGAACTGGTCCATTTAATTATTTATTTAGCTTTTGTTGACCAGGTAAGTACACTAGACAAATTATATGTAGGGTTGGCAGTTTTTAATTTTTATTTTTTTATAATTTCGATGGAAAATATCGATTTTTATTTTTAAACCTTTTTCCCGAGTTTTATCGATTTAAACTTTACCAGTTGCACGAAATTATGGTTTTTTAAGCATTTATTTTGATTTGTATTGATTTAATTTTCACTGTGTTGCAGTTAATGACAGCAAATGCTGAGGATTTACAAACTGATAAAAGCACAAATTGTTATCTTCACATGTCAAAATAGCAACATAACTTACTTTTTCTATCTGTAAATTTAGATTATTATCGATGGAAATATTTTTTCGTCTGTATGTGTGTGTGCAGTGAAATCGACATTTATCGATTTTAAATCTACTACTGCCTAAATCTAATACTGCCAAACCTAGTTATATGCCTATTTTTCAGGTATGACCCGGGAGAGTAGAATGAGATGCAGATACAGTGAGATACAGGTTCATACAGAGGACAACATGACACAAGTTGGGCAGTGTACAGAATCAAAATAGAACCATGTTAACATAACCAGTAGACAGTAAGCACAGTTAAGATATGTACAGTAATCTGTATATATATACATAGAGACACCAAGGCTAGGAACAGTACAGTTTTACAAGGTATACACAGCTCCGAGCCACAAACAGAGCCACAGTCTGAGTATCTCCTGAAACGGAGAAAAAATACATTATTTGCTCCTCAGAGTCCAGTTAGACAGGCTGCGTCAGCTGTAACTGCAATAGGGGTGCTAGGAAGGACATGCGAGTCCGGTGCAGGGGACTGCAACTAGCTATGGAGGTCTAGGACACCCACATGCAGAAGAGAGCTTCAAGTGATACCACAGGGAGCTCTGGAGGCATGAGAGTGGGGGGGGGGGGAGAGTGGACTTGAGCAGGAAAGGAGTTTCACAGCCATGGGGCGCATGAAGCAAAATCCCTGTCCCCTGTTTGCGTGCGGATGATGGGGACTTTAAGAACGCCAGGGCCCAGAGACCTGAGGGAGTAGGTAGAAGAGACAGCCGGTTTGAGAAGCTCTGCCAGCTCTGGGGGAGTGCCATTACTGAGCACCTTGCACATGAAGCAGCCCAGGACAAACTTCATGTGGTTGGGTGGGGAGAGCCACCCGAGTTTGTCATAGGTCACAGTGGTGGGTGAGGCGAGGGGCAGCAAGTGCAAAGCGGCAAATGTTATGTTTCGTTTCCTGGGTGCCCTGGATCGATCCTTCCCTGCTCCCTGGTTTCTGTTTTTTTACAGTGAGTTTTAGTTTAACTACAGTCTGCGCATATGTTTCTAGACTTTCCCCCTGCTCCCTGGTTTCTTGGCTTTACACAGAGAATTCTGGCTTTAACTACAGACTGCTCCTATGTTTTCCAGAATTTGAGATTTCTGTTCGAGGCTTGTTGTTTTCAAATAAAGATGAGAGCTCATTTGAAAATTTGAATACTGTCACCATTTCTTGGAGATATAAGCTCCTGGACTTATTCTGAATTTAATAAGAGCGGTCTGCAACATGTTACTTATTTGAACTGGTTTTTCACCTGTGAGAGGGGTGAACTATCTACTGGCCGACCCTGTGCTCCGGTGAAATTGTGACTATTATGAATATGTGACTCTCAGATTTTAGCCCTTTTTAATTTTATAGGTGATTAGATTGGGCTGAAGAAATTGGTTAGTTAATTTTCATTATTTGGACGTCCTGGTGGTGAGAGGACCCTGTGTCCATTTATTTGTTTATTAGATTTGTAGTTTATGTCGTTATTTGTTTGATACTGAGAGTATTGTCCTCTCTTCCTAGTGGTGTGAGGACTGGGTGGGGAAGGAATTAATTATTTTAGTGTATATTATTTTTTTTACCTCTCTTCCCCAGTGGGGAGAGGACTGGGTGGGGAAGGGGAATTTAATTAGTGGTTTGTTGTACTTGGTTGTATTTTGTGTTTGGGTTTGGGGGGTGAGAGTCCTTAAATCAATATTTTGAGTTAGTTTGGTGTTGTAATTTGTATTTTATTTTGTTGTTAAATCATTATATAGGGCTTTGTATTTATTTAGCTTTTGAGGGGTGGGTTAATTTTGTAACTAGGACTGTTTATTTGTTGGTATTTATTTAGAGAGTTAAATATGTGCTGGGACAGCACAAGGACAGTCTGGTATTATTGCCCCTCCAGGCTCAGAGACCTTAGTCCTTTTTCCTGTCCTCCCCATTGCCAGAAGTTTAAAGACGGTGTAGGGCTTTGGGGATTGTTGGAAGAAGGAGGAGGACGAGGGCTGGGTCTGGAGAGGGGAATGGAAAGGAGTGGGTGAGTAGATTGGGATAGTGGGGACAAGGAGACGCCCTGGGGCGAAATGGGTCCAGGAAAGGGGCCCTTCCTGTCTGGTTCCCATACCCATGGGTTCTGCTTGTAGTCGGCAGGTAGCACGGTCATCCTCGGATGCTCATCCTACTCGGGCGGTGTTGTGCAACGCCAAGTCTATTAAAAACAAGACTGCTATTATAGCTGATTTTGTTGGGACATCTGACCTAGTGTGCATCACTGAGACCTGGCTGGATGAGAATGCTGGACCAGTTTTGGCAGCAGCAGTTCCAGCCGGTTACTCAGTGATACACCGCTTGAGGATGGATCGTAGGGGCGGGGGATGTTGCTGTCTGTTTTAGATCAGAACTGGGCCTAGTGGAGGTACCAGTGTGAATTACCAAATCCTTTGAATGTATCATGGGCGAGGGTGTGGGGTGCAGCATACTTCTCGTGTATCTTCCACCAGGTGACGGAATGTTTTCCTATGGGAAGTCGCAGACTTCATTGTCGACCTGCCGTTGGGGTTCCCCAGATGGTTGGTTCTGGGGGACTTCAATGCTTGGGTCAACGATGAGCTCTTTTGCAATTTGGTCAAGACTTCCTCCAGTTAATGATTTCACTGGGCTTCACACAGGTTATTTCCTCCTTGACCCGTATTGGGGGTCATTCACTGGACTTGGTGTTCCTTCTGGGGATGGAGATATCCGATTTGGTGGTGGAACCAGTCGGATGGTCGGACCATCACTCCATTGGGTTCAGTTTTGAGGCCACGCCTAGTAGGCCGGCCCCTATGGATATGGTCCGGTATCGCCCTTTAAGGGGTGTTTCCCCGGATGGCCTGATGGTGGTGCTGGACCTATCGGGCTTACTGAGAGATTGCATGGATCCAGGAGAGCTGGTACTTGCCTATAATAAGGCAGTAGCAGAGGCCCTGGATTCCATTGCTCCTGTTCGTGTTCGTCCTCTCACTCTTCGTCCCAGGTCTCCTTGGTTCGATGAGACTCTGAGGGAGTTGAGGAGAGCTGGACGAAGGTTGGAGAGGTGCTGGCGGAGGTCAGGTTTGGATTGTGACAAACTTAGTTTGACGGACCACTATGTGGTATATCAATCCACAATCTCTCATAAGAAGGCAGAATTCCTGTCCAGAGAGATTGCTGCTGCACAGAATAGACCTGCTCAGCTCTTCCGGACTGTGGACAGATTGTGCAATCTAATCTGTCTTCAGCCCAGAAGAGCTTTTTCTCAACAATGGTGTGAGGAGTTTGCTCTGTTCTTTTCAGATAAGGTTGCCACAATCAGATCTGATATCCCTTTGACCCTCTCTATTGGGAATTGTGATGATCGGCAGGAGATGTCGGACACCCAGTTTGTGTGGTCTGACTTCAGCCTCCCCACAATCAGTGACATTGTGATGATCATCCAGTCGCTGCGTCCAACCAACTGTGGTTTGGATCCGGGCCCCACACGTCTCTTAGTGGGTTGTGTGGATAAAATTGGTCCCGTCCTTGCTGAGATAGTCTGGTGGACCTTGGAGAGGGGGATTTTTCCAAATCCTCTACAGGTGGCTGTGGTTCAGCCCCTTCTTAAGAAGTCCTCCTTGAACCCGGACTGTCTGGCAAACTACAGGCCTGTCTCTAACTTACCCTTTGTGGGTAAAGTTATTGAGAAGGTGGTCGCATCGCAGTTGGATGATCATTTGACTAGCCACAATGTCTGTGATTCTCTCCGGTCCGGATTTAGGAAAAGGCATAGTACCGAGGCAGCTCTGGTCCGGGTGCTAAATGACCTAATAGCGAGAGATCGAAGGACTCGTTCCATCTTGATCTCACTGCAGCATTTGACACTGTGGACCATGGTGTGCTATTAGAACGCTTGTGGTCTACCTGTGGGCTGTCTAGTACAGTCCTCAGTTGGTTTCGATCTTAACCTCGAGGGTAGGACTCAGAGGGTGGTGTCCGGGATTTTTCCTTCGGCATCATTCTCCCTATCCTGTGGGGTACCACAGGGTTCCATCTTGGCGCCCATGTTTGCAGTGTGCATGCTGCTGTTAGGAGCGATTATTAGACGGTACAGTCTGGGTTTTCACTGCTATGCAGATGATACTCAGCTGTACATGTCCTTTGTGCCCGGCCAAGATGCTGCCTTTTCCATCTTTAACAACTGTCATGCTGAAATCCAGGACTGGATGAATGTGAGTTGGCTGCGGTTGAACCCAGACAAAACTGAGGTGTTGGTTGTGGACCAGGGTCGTCGGGAGGCGGGTTCGTTGGTTGGATCACCCTCGGGTCTGTGGCTTGGGGGTGTCCAGCTAACTACCTCGGATCGGGTGCGGAACCTGGGCGTTGTGTTTGATGACTGTTTGACATTTTAAATCTCAAGTGTCAGCAGTTGTCAAAACCTTTTTTTACCATCTGAGAAACATCGCCTGGGTGAAGCACCTGGTTCCTCCAGACGATCTCCCTACTTTGGTCCACGCTTTCATTACCTCCCGCCTTGACTACTGCAACGCACTTTACCTTGGGCTACGGGGGGTTGAGATTTGCTGCCTGCAGCTAGTGCAGAATGCAGCAGCCAGGCTGTTGACTGGTTCTTCTAGGTCCAGTCATATAACGTCTGTGCTCCGCGGACTGCACTGACTGCCAGTTTGCTGGTGAATCACCTCCAAGGTCGGTTTGCTAACCTATAAGGCCCTACATGATCAGGGACCTGCTTACCTGAAAGATCTCCTTTGTCCCTACTGTCCCCCCCGCTCTCTCCGATCCACTGACGAGGGATTGCTAGAGATTCCCAGGGTTCGTTTAAAAACTTAAGGGGCCAGATCTTTTAGTTTTATGGCCCCATCCCTGTGGAATACTCTACCTCATCAGGTGCGAGACTGCCCGACTGTCCAAAGTTTTAAAGGAGCTATAAAAGCCTATCTCTTTAGCAAAGTTTAAATGATTTTTGAATATTGTTTAGTTTAATTTTAACATTGTTTTAACTATTTATTGTTTTATCATGTATTGTACAGGCGCTTTGGTTTTAGAAAGGCGCCTTAAATAAAGATTGATTTGATTTGATTGTAAGGTGTGTTCTCGCTAAGGAGCTTGCTCAGTGATGATCGCCTGGTTAAATAAAGATTTTGATTGATTGACTGGAACTAGTCCACTTAAAAGCAGGACTGAAAGGTGCCAAAGGGCCTCGCAGACAATCTTCAGAGTCTGAGAAAGGACAGAAAACAAGGACCGCTGACTCGGCATGATGCTGTAAATTCTATTCCGCTCAGACACAAACCAGTAAGGACTCAGCACTTGAGTCTCATAAAGAAAGTTCAAACACCATCATTTCAGTGCAGAACTCTGCCTTTGTATTACTGCTTCCATGTGTGTAAAGCGCAGATATTGTTAACGTGCAGAGGGGATCTACGAGAGGAGCCGCACCAGGAGCGGAAGGTGCAAAACGTTGGGGCTCCAGGGGCTTCTATTTTGGATCTCCCCTTGGACTTCAACAACACCTGCACTTTTTACGGATGGAAACAATAATAAAAAGCAGAGCTTTGTATTGAAGTGATGGTGTTTGAACTTTCCTTGAGAGAACCAAGTGCTGGGTCCTTTTTTGGGGTTTGTGTCGGAGTCTGAGAACAGTAGTCAGGTGGATTAGTACCATGTTGCTGAACTGTACAAATTGATGTGCTTTAACATAATCCATTTTTAGGCAGCAAACAGTAGCACTGCTTATAGTCAGGCATACTGTTTTATACAGATTTTAAAGATTATTGTTAAAGTAAATGTGTGATGTTCCAAAATCACACTTTGGGCTTCATAACCTGCTGCCCTGGGGCGGCGATAGACCCACTGTGTAAAAATATATATTTTTTTACTCGCTCATGAAACTTTGGGAAGGGATCGGAATTTGTTAAAACTGCGAGCTAGCCAATCCTGTCCCACTTCCTAGGTTGCCTGCTCCGCCCCCGCGCTCCCCTGTTTTGTGATGTGGTACCAGGGAGAGAAGAGAGATTTTAAAGAGTGGGGGTTTGTTTTTTGTATTTTTACTTTTTAAGCTACATTTTGATAAAGAAGACACCGCCAACCAATATGGTCCCTATTAGTTGAGCGTGTGTTCTTTTTATCAAAATGTTGCTTAAAGTATTAAAAAAGGTTCTGAAAATAAGCCCCATTAGCTTGCATGAGAAGGTCCTCGCGCCTCCCCTGGTACTCACGTCACAAAACTGGGGAGCACGGGCAGAGCAGGCAATCTAGGAAGTGGAAGGGATCAGCTAGCTCGTGGTTTTAACAAATTACGATCCTTCCTAAAGTTTGATGTAGTAAAAAAAAATTTATATATATATATATATATATATATATATATATATATATATATATATATATATATTTTTTTTTTTATACAGTGGGGCTATCGCCACCCCAGGGTAGCGGGGCTGTGGGGCCCAAAGTGTAAGATCACACAATTTCTTTAAATTTAGTGTGTCTGAGTCATCTGTGGCTGAACTTCAGTAGTGACATGAGCAGCAGAATGTAGTGCTTGTTGAGATTTCCTACACAGCTCACCCAGGGGAACCGATACAGGAGCTAAAGGATCATTTACACCCATTTTTGAAGATTTATTACTGTACCTTTTTCTGATTTAAAGAGTTTATTTCCACTCTGTACATTTAAAATATTCTTGAAACACATGCCACAAAATTGCCAACTATGCTAGTCTTCGTCAGCAAGCTGTAACAGAGTGGAAGCAGTAGCTGTGGAGATAGTGTGTGTTATGACCTGGTTTTAGTTACCCAAGCCCAAATGTGGTAGCCAAATGTGTGGAAGGCAACCTGATTTATACTGGCCCAAGAGCAAATGTTAATCCCAATGTTTGGCCCCTCACACAAATCCCACAATGTCCTGAGTTTAACAGGAGAAGCAGATAACAAGAAATTCATACTATATAGTTCATTAGGTTTTATTTTATTTTTTTTTTTTTTTGAACTTGTTCAAGTTTATTTGGGATAACATCATCCAGTTTATACACCTTTGACATTTGCCACAATTTATATAAAACAACATATAAGAATGGTCTCTACTGAATTCCATACTGAAAACATTCTCTGTTTCTACTTGATTTTGTCTTCCTACTCTAGACTTATTACAACAGACCACTCTGTAGAGCCCTCATCCTTTTCTTGTGGAATTTATCTTGTATCCCATTATTTTCATTTTTTTCCCCCCTGTATAACCCCTAACTTAATAATCGTCTGTCTGCTTTATAAGTTATATACTTAAAAGAAGAACAAGTATTTACTGTAAGTTAGTGCACTGAGGAATTCTCCCCCAACCAAATCCCTCTACCTCAAACCTGTAACTGTTGCTCAAATACAGGAATTCCCTTCTGCTCTTCCAAATAATTGAAGATTGGATGCCAGTTGGTGTTGAATCTCGGGACCTGGATTCTAAGCCTAGCCGTAACAGCCTCCATTCGTTGAATATTATTAATATTGTTCCACCACTGAGTAATTGTGGGTTGTTTCTGTGTTAGCCAATTTCGTGTTAAGACCTTGACCGCTGCCACCGAAAGAATTAAAAATAGATACCTCTTGCCTTTTGTTCTAATTTCAGAATGTTGCCCCCCCCCAAAATCATGTGCTCAAAATCCAGGTCCCTATCCAGCCCCAATATTCCCTTTATCTCACTATTCACTTGGTCCCAGAAATTTCTAATCTCTGGGCACGCCCAAAACACGTGGAAGTGTGAACCCCTCTCACCACATTTTCTCCAGCATCTGTCCGATGGGTGTCTGGCATAGTGCTGGGAGACTACTGGGGTATTAAAAATCTTACCACTACCTTCCATTTAAACTCTCTCCATATCATAGAGCTTGTAGTGTTTTGAATGTTGACCCATATCTTTTCCCAATGTTCCCCCGGAATTTCCCTTCCCAATTCCTCCTCCCATTTTCTTTGGATCTTTTGGGTAACCAGGAGGTGCGTCCTGTCCTCTAACAATTTATAAAATTGTGAAATTAAATGGGCTGTATCACCCAAATCTGCCTTATGTTTAATCAGAGCTACACCCTCTTCTAACTGCCCAGCCAAGTTAATGCTCCCCACCCTCGAGAAGATGTAGTGCCGGATCTGAAGGTACTTATAAAAATCAGAATTAGGAAGACCAAATTCCCTTTGTAACGTACTAAATTCCTTAACAGTATCACCCTCAGTAAGTTGTTCTAGTGTGACTAAACCCCGTTCGCACCAGTTCTTAATAATTTTATCCCTTCTCATACTAGGTAACTCTGGAAGGTACTGTAGGGGAATTAACCGCCAAACCCAATCAGGCTTCTCCCATGTTGCTCTGATCTTTAACCATATTGTCATGGTGTGCCTTGTCCATCTATTTTCCATTTTGTGAAGAACCTTTGAAAGACAAATCCATGGCAACACCCAGACTGGCACCCCCAGATAGACATTTCGCTCCATCTTGCACCAATCTACCGGTTGAGTTTTATTTAACAATTTCACTACTGGAATAACCTGAGCTGCCCAGTAATATCTAATTAGATTCAGTAGGCCCCAACCACCCTGTCTTTTGCCCTCTTGTAATTTTATTAGTCGAATTCTGGGTTTACGGCTCGCCCAAATAAAGTTAGTAATTTTTTTTGTAGGTTTTGAAGATCTTTACGGGTATCCACACTGGGAGAGTGAGAAACAAGTACAACATTCTTGGCAAGATGTTCATTTTAATCGTGTCAATCCTCATTGACAAAGTGAGAGTCAGTACTTCCATCTATCCAAGTCCTTGCAATTTGGTCCATCAATCGTTTATAATTGAAGTTGTATAGGTTATCAATCTGTTTCGAATCCAAACACCCAGATACCTAACCTTCTCCTTAACCCATCTAAATGGAATTTTCTCCATAATCTCAGCCGTCACCTCCCCTCAGCACCAGGGCCTCTGATTTTTCAATATTAATTTTAAATCCTGATATTGCTCCATATTTGCCCAATAGTTGTAGCAAATTTGGAATCGTAATACGGGTTGTCCACAAAATCAACGTGTCATCTGCATACATAGATACCTGCAGCACTGCCCACCCACCATGATACCTCTAATATCCTTTGATTCTCGAATAGCCACTGCCAATGGCTCCAAGCTGAGTGCAAATAGAAGGGGCGAAAGGGGACACCCCTGCCTGGATCCTCTCTCTAACTTAATATTTGAGGAAGTAGTTCCATTAACTCTCACCTTGGCCGTGGGGCTTCCATAACAGAGAGAGACCCATTTTATAAAGGCTTCCCCTAAACCCATCCTTTCCATAACCACCCACAAATATTCCCAACTTAGGCGATCGAATGCCTTTTCCGCATCCAAAAAAAGGGCTAATTGAGCAGATGTTGTCTGAGTATTAGATGTCATAACATTCAAAAGCTTTCGAATGTTATCTGCTAAGTGTCTATTTGGAATGAAGCCTGTTTGATCTGAATGAATCAGTATTTCTATATATTTCTGTAATCTGGATGACAGAATTTTAGTAAGTATCTTCAGATCCTGATTCAGCAAGGATATCGGTCTATAAGCTTCATATCTATCTTTTGGTTTATCTGGTTTATGAATAACACTAATAAAAGCCTCCCTCCATGAGTCAGGAATCCGGCACTCTTCCAAACAAAAGTTAAATACGGTAGTCAAGATAGGGGCCAATACCTCTTTAAACTTTTTGTAAAATTCTGGGCCATAGACATACGGTCCTGGAGCTTTATTCGCCGGCAGTTCATCTATTGTATCTATAACTTCCCTCAATGTAATTTTACTGTTCAATTCTAATTTAGCCAGGTCCGGTAGTTTAGGAATTGGTAAATCTTTCAAAAAGTTTTCAGTACTTATTACAATATCCATTCCCTGCTCCTCCCTCCTATAAAGGTGTTGATAAAACTGCTGAAATTGCTGTGCTATTTCCTGAGGTTTAGTCCACGGGCCGAGGGGTCGGCCTCATTTCTCAACTTCAGTATTGTCCTATTCATGGCTTACGTGAGTCGAATTGCTAAGAGCCTGGAGGCCTTTCCTCCAGTCATGATATCTCTGGTTCAGGTATCTTAATTGTCCATCTATCACCCTGTCATCCAGTTTTCTTAATTCCTCCGTCCCTCCTCTAATGCTTTCATAATTCTAGTGTGTGGGATTCTCTTATGTTCCTCCTCCAAGGATCTAATCTTATCTAAGATTCTAGTTCGAGATAATTGAGTTAACTTTTATTTGCTGAAGCTGCGCTAATAAGCTCTCCCTCACCACTGCTTTCAAGGCCTCCCAGGTGCTAATTGGGGAGCAACGCTGATGTATGTTAATATCGTATATTTCTTTTATCAAACTGGCCAATTTCTTAACTAACACCTTGTCATTTAGTATCGAGACATTTAATCGCCATTGGGAACTTCTATGCTCTCTTGATAGAGCCCATGTTATACCTACTGGGGCATGATCCGAGAAAGTAATACTATGTATTTTCGACGAGATCACTCTATGTAACTGCGCCATGGGGACCACCACCAGGTCTGTTCTAGAGTACGACTGATTAGCTGCTGAAAAAAAAGAGTAATCCCTTTCCCCTTTATGTTGGGTCCGACAAACATCACTTAGCCCCAGTTCTTCTAATAAAGATGCCAGAGTTCTAGTTGTCACCCTGTTATAATTCAAGGACCTGGAGGATCTGTCAAGGCATGGTGAAATCACAGCGTTGAAATCTCCGCTATTATCACCTGACCTTCTGTCAATAAGGCCACCTTATGTAGCATAAGTTTTAGAAAAGCATGTGTTTGGCTGTTGGGTTATATAAATTCACCAAGTGCAGCAATTGACCCTGTAAAATACCAGATATTACTTAAAAAGCGTCCCTCTTTCCTCTCTCGATATCAATTATTTGAAATGGGCACCCCTCTTAAACAAAATAGCGACCCCTGCTTGCCTACCATTGGGTGAAGGGGAAGCTTCCACCCTGTCTACCCACAGTCTCCTTAGTTTAAGGTGTTCATCCTTTCTCAAGTGGGTTTCCTGCAAAAAGGCTATGTTACATTCAAGCTTTTTCAATTCATTTGAGATCCTAGAGCGTTTTACAGGAGAATGGACACTCTTCACATTGTAAGTTATCACATTGAGATTAGCCATCCTAACTCGCATTATCAATAGGTCTTATCCCTTTCCCTTCATCCACAGCCAACAATTGGAGTATCAATATGCACCCATCCAAAACCTGCAAATATAATTTGTTCCCTATAGTAGACAGACGGTAACTATATAATTACTAACTACAATAATAAACAGTTTCCCCTTCAACATGTCAGTAACCCATAAAGCAAAATAAAAAATAAACTGCCAAAACTGAGTTACTGTTCTCAAACATAATTGTTGCTCACCATAGCAACTATTGCCTCTGATTTTAAAGATCATACAACGACTTCCTAGGTGAGATATTTTAGGTTTATGCAACCTCACCGATGTAACCCTGGAGGTGACCTTAGTGACCTCCTGGTGTAGCATGTTAGACTCCCTCTCCCCGCATAAACCGAGGAACATGAGTAGCATGCAGAAATTCCCCTGCATCATTGCCCACCCGGTTTTGTGGCTGCCCTCCCACACAACTCCCTCTTCGAAGTAACTTTTGGGAAGGCTTTGATACTGCTCACACATCCTACCCTTTCCTTCCCCTCTCATTTCCCCTTCATAATTCTAAACAGATAGAAACATACTAAATAGTAAAGAAAACCTAAACATGGGCATCATATTGACCAGATCCCTTCACTGTGGTGTTGAAATGGCAAAGGATAAGTTCCCAATGTACAAAAATAATTGAGGTGCAGGGAGGTTTCTCAGCACTTCATAGAAATGTTCACCCTGCTGTAAAAAAGGCGAACCTCTCTCTCTTTCCTTCCGCCTGAAATGACACCTCAGATGGCCGAATACAGCCTACAGTACATGAATACAGTTACCAAACTTCTTAGCAGCCCTCAAGTCGTCTGATTTCCTTCTTCTTCCCCACTTTCCGAGCGTGTATCCAGGTCTGCCCTCTTTAATAACAGCCATATCAGTTTACAGCCCGAAGGAAAAGCCAAGTCGAAGACCTCTTGCACCCTCTGATTGTATTCCCAGGCTCGACAGCAGTTTATGCTCTAACATCTCAAGTTCCCTATTAGGGAGCGTGATTTTCTGTTCCGCCAAAAAGGAGCTGCCTCTGCCAGGGAGTTGAAGACTCTTGTTCCGCCCTCTAGGTAAACTTTTAGCTTTGCTGGAAAATTAAGTTGAGCTTTTATATTCTTTTTTTCTTTTAGTTCTTTAATTATTTGCTTAACTTGCAGACGCTTCGCCTGTAGCTCCGCTGAGAAGTCATGGTCAAAGTATATATTCTGGTTGATAACTGTAGTTCTTATGCCGCTAGGCTTTTGCAGGATCGCTTTAGCTTGATAATGCAGCATACCTAACAATCCAAGATCTTGGTTTAGATTTCGGTCCGTAGGCGAGGGCCGAGTGACCGTGTCTGCTGATCGTGAGAGGCAGGTCCGATGGGAGAGATAAGGTGGTTTTCAATAAATGGATTATAAAGTCTGCTGTTAGTGCATAGCCCTCCTCTGCCCCTTCCTGCATACCGTGAATCCTAAAGTTGTTTCTCTTCGCTCTGTTTTCGGCATCCTCAAGCCTGGCATGAACCGAACGGTCCCGCTGCAACAAGTAAGCTAGTATTCTATCATTACTGTCCTGGGATTCGCTCAACTCTGTGATCTTGGTTTCGTTCGTTTGGACCTTAGCATTAATGTTTCTGATGTCCATCCTCGGATCTGCAATCGAAGATTCAATTTTATTCACTGCTTTTAGGATTTTTGCCAGGGCTTTCTCTGTTTTGTTCTGCGGGTCTTCTTCCTCCACATCAGGGTCCCAAGAGGATTCGGAAGGTGTTCTGGTCCTCGCACAGGCCGCAAACCCCTCAATACCCGCGTCTATCGGTAACTGCTTCAAATTTGATTTTCTAGCCATTTTTTTCTGATCTTTCGCCTGTGGTGGTTTCCCAGACATTGGGCTGAATGTAGGCTGACTTCCTGAGAATAAATTATAGTTTTTTTTAAGGGGGATTACAATGGATTAGCGAGTTGGTTTAGGAGCTCGCTGGATTAGGCAGCCACCATTGCAATGACGTCACCGGAAGTCCTCATTAGATTTTATTTTAATCTACAGACTTGAAAAAGATGACATGTAAGCAACTGGCAAGTAATTAAGCAGCTGTATTGTTCAAGTACACTTATACCAATACACTCTTCTTAGATGAACATGACATAGCTGATGGTCACAATTTCAACTTGGCTTGCAACCAGTCCATACGATGACAGTTTATACAGTTTTAAGCAACATGCACAAACAGTCATTCAGTGAACCTACAGCCCCCCCCAGATGAAATCCCACTCCCAGTCCTTTTAGTTTCTTGCCAAAGGTGAGATGTTAGCTAGGAATTTAATGGCATACAGTCATTGACAAACACTTGTTTTTACCTGGTTCCGGGGGTCTTGTTGGCATTCTCTCCCTTGATGATCCAATTCAGTGTAGATGTTTAGAGCTGGTAGGAGTTTTGTTTCTGAATGACTTGTCGCATGAGTTTGAGGCAGGGTAGATGGCAAAGGATTCTGCATGTTGTTGTCTTTCTTTTTCCATCAGTATTTTATCCCCCCTTGTTGCCTCTGGCCAGATCCCCTCTGTCTGGTTCCCCCCCAGTCCCATCACCTGACTTTCCTGGGACTTATCTTTTTGCCTGGTGTCTTCTGCTTGCAGGACTGTTGACAGGGTGCTGGTCACCGGTGTGGGGCCTGCAAGGGCTCGAACATCATCCTGCGGCCAGAGGGTTTTCCCTCCATTTTTTTTGTTGCAACCACACAACGTGCAGTCGCGTAACAGATGAGCACTGCCTCCTTGGAGACATCCTCAAACTCCCGTGGTCGTTTCTGCTTGTGTTCCCAAACTGCTCTACTGCCAAGACACTTCAGGTGGCAGGCAGGCAGTGGGTCCCACTACTCCACTCTCCCCTGAGGGAGGAGAGCCATCCATTGAGACGATCGATCCTCCCTTCTCTGGCTGGCCCTTGAACGACCCGTGTCCGTTTCCTAACCTGAGTCACTGGCGTGGCAGGAAGTAAGGTGCTAGATGTGTCTGAGCAATACTGTCAAGATGGTATTTCAACATCTAATGCCATTAAGAGATGTGGTATTTTTCAACATCTGAAGCCATCATCATGTCACCTGTAAGCAGCAAGTTTTTCCTACAGCAACTCAAAGCTACAAAACACTAGGAGAAAGGCATCAACATAGCTAGCCTAGTGGCGTGGAAGGTAGATTTTTAAACCAGCACTTGAGAGTTAATTTTTCATGAAACAAACTCTGTTTGCACCACTTTATCATGAAGAAAACCCCAACTTGCACCAGCCTTTTGGGACAGATCCCTCCATTTTGAGGTACATTTTTGTTAAAAACATGCTGATTTGCCCTTAATTGGGGGGGATCCCTCGATTTTGAGACTTTGGCAATGGAATTGACCTTTTTTGAAAACAGAGAATGATTGGCTCCGCATCTGTTAAAGTCTACCGTAATGCTTTGCAGAAGTGTTTTCCAGTTTGTTACTGTGGTTTTTTTTTTTTTTTTTTTAAATTTTGTTTTTACTCTGGTTTATTGTAGATGTATTAATCATACAAGCATACGTTTCTTCAAGACACTGTGCTTCAAATTGCAAGTAATTCATGAAGTGTACAGTAGTGGATGATTTAGACATGGCTATATCCTGGTGAGGGTATCTATAGATAACCAGCAATGGGTATAAGGAGTTTCAGGTATCTGCTACCACTACTTGCACATCTTCACTTGTTTCTCCGCCTTCACCTCAAAAACGGTTAACCATTATAACAAGCCAGCTGTGGCTAACAGACTAACAACAACATAGCACAGCACTGTTGGTATCAGGGGCACCATGCATTTCTGCTTAAAGTTGAACCAGCATAATATTCAGTGGTGATTTGCATATACAGCCCATGATGCTTTGCATTATGGGGGGCATGTGTTATTTTGTATTTCTTTGAAACTTGGCTTCCCAGCCAATGCCCTTTGGGGTAACCATTGCCTCAGTGCTTGCACACAGAGGTTCTTTATCATATTATATATATTACTGGCTTGAGGTTTGATATGGTTACCGTGTAGGTGTCACTATGGGGTGACTGACTAGCCCCTCTAATGGCACGGGCCTATGACATTGGCTTCTAGTCTTCTAAGCTTCTGATCTCCCCCGTCTCCCCCTCAGGGATATGGCGTGAAGTCCACTTAGCCCATAATTCATTATGTTTGTCCAGTTGTACTAAGTTTGGTTGTTAACTCTTCCATCTTCACAATATTGTCCACCCTGCATGTCCAGGAGTTATTTGGGGGGGGGGGTTGCCCATAGCCAATTTGCTGTGATTTCTTTATGGGCTGCTAAGTATTCTTAACACCTGTTGTTTAGAGTTACCCACCTCTGGAACTTCCAGGCCCAAGATCAGGTGTTTGAAGAAATCTAGTTTTATCTGGACACTCCAAATTTTGGAGAGTTCTGTTTGCATGCTGGACCAGAAGCTTACTACTATTGGGCAGGCCCAGAATATGTGGTAATGCGACCCGGATTGACCACAACCTCTCCAGCACAGGTCTGAGCCTCCCACTGCAAAGTGCCGTTCCCATTATTTTTTTCCAGCTCTTCTCTGGGATAGTAATGTCCGCTTCTTCTTCTTCCCATTTAACTCGAAGACTGTCTTAATATCTGGGTGTTTACACCCAAGAGGGCTTTGTAGGCATCTGAAATCGATCCTCTAGTGCCTTTAAATGTCGTTACCCAGTATTAGAAGTTCTCTAGGGGGTGTCAGGTCTCTGCCTGCCTTTGGAATCGAGTGATTCTCTTGTAGGTAATGCCAAATCTGCAAGTATCTATGAAAATCTGTGAGAGTCCCTATTTTGTCTGCAGTTCAGCAAATGAAAGGATTACTTTGTTCTGTATCAACAAGTGGTATCTGGGCATGGAGAGCCTGTTCCACCTGTGAAAGGCTGGGTCGGTTCCGGGGGGGGGGGTGACATTTTAGATCCCATGTGGGTGCTGGCACATGCATGGCATATAGTCAACTTCTGTAAAAACAGCACCGGGCATAGAAAATATGTAGATTTTAAAATCTCTGTACATTAGGGCAATAGACCGGAAGGGGCCAAACCACACCAGCATCTCGCGGTTTTGCCCAGCACGATCTCCCAGGGGGCTCCACTTCATGATCGAAAATGCCGGCTGCACCAGGGTAGGATTAAAAAATTATGAGAGATCAGGTATTTAAATGAATAAATATGTTTTAGAATTACAAGGGGAATTGAGGTGCTTTAGCCACCGTATAGCATATGGTGGCTCCTTCAACGTTACCAGTAGCTTTTTCTTAAGAACAATTCTTTTAAAGCAGCAGTAAACATATTAATAGTAAATCATTCCTAAATTACTAAATGCAGAATAAACTCACTGGTCAACATAACTGGCTAACAGCTCGGTTTAGCTGCTCAGATCAACCACTGCCCTGCAGGATGACGCTAGGAAGTGTATTTATCCTCCTATAATGTCCCAGTCCATGCCAAAGGCTTCACACCACTTTTAAAGTATCACCTCACTATTACGCCATATGCACCCCTTCTCCAGCTCCACTGCTCTGCTTCTGGTTTCAGACAACTGTTGGCTTACTGTTTTCGACAGTCAAAATGGACTGGGAGGGGACAGGAAAGACATGGCCCTTAAGGAGCAGTGACTGAGGAAGGCTGACACCAAGCACACCTTATTCTATTAGCGTAGCTGTGATCTTAAGACATCTTGTGCATTTAAACAGTGGGATCACAACGGGAAATTCTATGACCAGTGCTCACCTGGCAGCTGTAAGTCACTGCTCGGGTATAATACAGTATTTAATTCATGCCGCATTTAGCTGGTTTCTCCAGGCTGCATGGGTTAGCTGTTATGACCGCCGTTATCTCTCACTGTCTTTATGATAGTACCAGTGATAGTGCTAGAGGTTTTAAAACATGGGTCAAATTAGACTCACTGGTGTAGACAATGTGGGTCAAAATGAGAAACAGCTGGGTCAAAAAGTACACATTTTACCAGTACAGAAGCCAAGACTTGTCAAGTAAAATTGCTTGCCTATTGTTCACTTTTATATCTTTCGTCTATTGTTACAGACCAGGTGCACCACTGTGGACCCACTGTCATGTGGAAAGTGGGTAATTTCTGGGCAGGCTGCTACTTTTTCCCCTATTTAGTGCTGTCCCTGAGTAGTACACAACATTTTGTATGTAACCTATTTTTTTCGTTCCTGCCGTGGTCAAATGCCAATTAGTTCTGAAATGTATCCAGAGAGTGTACGTAGAAGTGGGGGGATAGTGGGTGCCCCCATTGGGTACCTTGGGTAAGGGGGAAGGTTGTAATCAGGCACCTGTTTATTAAAATTTGAGCTTTGGTAGCATGGTAGAGGGCCTCCACCCATTTTGTGAACTTTGTGCCAGTCTTATGTCGGCCTGGTGTCTCAAACATGTATCCCCACTCCATGTGGTCAGAGGCCTTTTCTGCATCAAGGGTAAGGACTGCTGCTCTGTGCCCTGCTCTAATTTTGGCCCATCTGTGAATAATATTTAAAGCTCGCCTGACAGTTTTTCCTTGCCTTCCCTTAATAAATCCTGATTGATCGGTGTGTATTACTTGCTGCAACACTGGCCCCAACCAGGCAGTCAAGATTTATGCTATAATCTTGCAGTCAGCAGTTAACGAGGATATTGGCCGATATGAGGTGCATTTCAAGGGGTCTTTACCTGGCTTCGAGAGCACAGCAATTGTGGCAGACCACATGGATGGAGTAGTGCACTGGTGTCAGAGCTTTCATAAATCATATGGGAGAGCGGATCCATCAGATTTGTCACAAATACTTCATAAAAATATATAGGGTGCCCATCAGGTCCTGGGGCTTTACCTCCTTTGAGAGATCATATAGCACCTATGATTTCTGACTTAATTTTGGGGTTATTTAACATGGATTCTGTAGCGCTATCCACTGGGTAAATTGGAGCTTTGGAGAAAAAAAACTATCAAATTGCTGCTTGGTGGGGTAGGCCTCTTGTGTGTATACTGTAATGCTGTGTAAAATTGGTAGACTGCTTTTTCTGTCTCTGTTGTCAGTACTAGTGATCCCACTTTCTGGCCCCTTCTCGCTGTTTAAGTTGCCATGCTAGTAGTCCGTTCCCCCCCCCCCCAATCTCTGTCAGAGTACTGTCCTGCTTGGGTGAGGAGTATCGCTATTTCTGTTTGCGCTGTGGTTATACTATTGTAACATCATTTGAGTTTTTGTGGGCTATAGTATAGAGGCCTGGAGGGATTTTACATGTGGTCTTTTTCAATGACTGCAGTTTTGTTTTCAAGTATTTTCTGTTCAGCTAATTGTATTTTTCGCTGATGACTTGTAAAGGCAATCGCTAGTCCTCTGAATACTTTGAGGGCATTGCCACCTCATAGAATAGAAGGTATCACCTGTTTTATTGTGTGTTAAGTACTCTGCAATCCCCTTACGAATAGCCATCTGGTATTTGGTCTGTTTCAAAAGCACAGGGTCAAGGTTCCAGGCTTTCTTTGGCTGTGGGGTGCCCCCTCCAGACAAGTAAAGATGGAGCAGGGCGTGATCAGATATTATAGGCTCATACTGGACATCAAATGCATTGCCCATCAAGGAAGTGGTTATTAATAGCCAGGCAGTCTGAGCGTATGGGGGTGGATATGGGAGAAAAAGCTGTAGTCCTGGGACGTGGGGTTACCATGTCCCCAGCAGTCTCAGGGTGCACATGCTTATCAAAGCTGACAGCACCTTGGCACACCTGGTTCGAGGCATCAGTGTATGATTTGATCCATCCAGGATTGTGTCTAGGGCACAGTTGAAATCTCCCCCCCAACACCCACGGCCTAGGAAGTCCCACCATGTCCAGTTGCAACTTGGGATAGAAGGAGGGCTCATCAGTATTGGGCCCATGCACTGAGCCTACCGAGAAGGACATGCCATTATGCATTTTTATGTGGCCCAGGGTGTACCGTCTCATTGGGTCATTCTTCACTGTAGTAACTTCCCCTGGATGGCTTGGCCTCACCCACACCACTGTTCCTCTGGCCTTAGAGTTTTAAAACAGTATAGCCCCCCCCACACACCATTTTGCAGTTTTACTCATTTCATCTTCCGTCATATGGGTTTCTTGCATTAACAACATGTTTTCTCTAAGCTTTCTGGCTTGCACCCTCTTGTGCTTTACCACGTATTTTAACCCATTCACATTCCTGGTTAGTATGTTAAGTTTGTCAGCCATAATCGAGTGGTGTATTTGTTTCCCAGCAAAATCCCCGAGCACTGTAAGCCCTCATTTCATGTTTAATGATGCCTTTGCAGATTGCTGTTGTATCTGTCTAAACAACAAACCTTTACATTTTAATATATTTAACTTTTAAACCTAAAAATCCCCCCATATCCCACAACAAATAAAACAGAACAAATAAGAAAAACATAATCTTTCCATTGTTCTTCCCCCACCCCATTTTTCCTAGCCAGGCACAACTTTGTCCGTGATAACTTCCCCATCAAACAGCTCTAGTGGATTTTGTTCCAACAGTTTAATAAAACTGACCATCATAGAAAACATAGACTTTGACGGCAGATAAGGACCGCTTGGCCCACCTAGTCTGCCCATTTCCTTACCTACAGGATAGGCCGCAGATCCTAGTTAACCAACAGCCTATTTCTTGCTACCCCCCACAAGAACTGCCTTATATCTGTCCCATGCATTCTTGAATTCTCCCACGGTTTTAGACCCCACAGCCTCCTCACGAAGGCTCTTCTGTGCATCCACCACCATCCATGGTGATTAAAGGATTAGCCATATATGATTGCTGTAGGTGATCTTCTGCTCCTGTTATGGGGGCAGAGGTGTAACTTTAAAACTGAGTTACATTAACTTCAAATAAAAAAATTGGTAAGAGCGCCATATAAGGGCACTCAGAACTCGCCTGGGCTCTGTCTAACCCAGGTTGCCAGTTGTATGGTCAAAAAGGCAGTTGAGCCCAACTACTGTTGCATTGCCCATAGGTGGCAAATTTACTATGTGATTTGTTTGTAACAGGGTTGATCATAGAATAGGCTCTTTAAAAAGCAGATGCAAATATAGGCTTGGCTTAGAGGAGCCCCTCCTCCTATGAGCTACTGGGACGGCTCAACACATGGGAATACATTACAGTGTTCCCCATTCATTATTTTTGCGCGGTGGGCCACCACCCTATATTTTTTTGCCACCACCCTATATTTTTATCCATTACTGATTGTTTGTTATAAAATTCTCTAAAATTATATTTTATTCTCATTCTTTATTGCACTAGTACCCCTGTTCTGATACCAGTCCACTATATTTTACTTAAAATCCACTTATGCACATGTACAGTGCATATAGGAGGTCCAAAAAAATAATGCACCTTTGGACTCGCTCATCACTGCCACCACCCTATATTTTCAGACAGTGGGGAACCCTGCATTATACATAGCTCTACTTAGCACATGTATTAGTTTTTATGTGCATGCTTTTACCAGAATTGATGTTCTGGTATGCCCAGCAATGACTTTGTCTGACCACATGGGGGCACTTGGCACTCGTAAGAAGAAATCCTGTAGCCTAGGCTAGCATCTTAACAAACCTCCATTAGGAGGACTGCATAAAGAGGTGTGGTTGGAAGCATTTTTATGCCCTTTGAACACCCTATCTAATACATCGCTGCTTAATTTAGTTGCTGGGACATGGGACTGTTGTTGGCTCAAAGATGGAAAGTTTAGAGTCAGTCCAATCAAACAGAGCATAGTCCGCTATAACCCAGGAAGGCAATGTACAGATCGGCAGAGAGAAGTGTAAGACCTACCCCCGCTCCATAAACGATAGATCCCCGTGGTCAGGGGTGGGTACTGTAAAGCGAGAACACTGGTTAATGTAGCTGCCATTTGGCAACGCTCTCAGCTTCCCTGTCATGTGGGGGCTCCAACTGACCCAGCAACAGTAAGAGGCATCTGTCTGTAGTGCAAGCACACAAATCTCTGTTCTGTCTCCTAAAGCTGGTCTCCGGGCTCAAAACTACTGGGAGGTCCTTCTTGGTACAGTGTGACAGGCAGGATACAGATCTTTGTAGAGAGACTGCATCCTCCCCTCCATTTCCTGTAGCCATCAGTTTACTTCCTGCCTGACAAGAGACTGGTTCTCTGTAGGGGCTCTGTCACTGGAGTGACAGAGCTGAAGACATCATACTGTAAGTGCTGATTATTTTTATTGGCAAGAGAGGTTCAGCAGTTTCATCAAGAAATTCTACTTTGGCACTCCTTTGGGTTTACTCCTCTGTAATACATTTTAAGGAACTTCAATACAAATTCTTGCACAGACTCTACTGCCCCCCCCCCCCCCACCGAGTGTAGTGTATGGTTCCCCCCATGTGGGAGGTGTGGCATAGCTATCCACTACTACTGGGAATGCCCAGGTATTCAACAGTATTGGAAGGACATCTGGAGGGAGCTTACACAAATGGGTGGGGGGGGAGTCACTGACATTTTTCCCCATGCTCCTTACTAATGGGAGTTGCTGATCAAGAGGAGGAACAATGGAGTTTATATCCCAGATGGATCAGAATCCTCTTGGTCATGGCCAGGCAAGGTATACAAAACTTATGGATTACAAAACACATCCCAACACTGGTTCAGTTGAAGAATCTAGCCATTAAGGCCCTATCAACAGACAGGTTGACATATGCCCTCTGAGGAAGGGAGGAGACTTTCCTGGACATGTGGTGGTGGGGGGGGGGGGGGGTTTATGAGTGCCCTTACTCTGGGGGAGTTGTCTGTGCTACAAGAGGGAAGCTTAGTCTAAAAAAAAAAAAAAAAAAAATCACATCAGAGACAGGTTCGAGATAATAACTGCACTTTATTTCTGCTTCTCCTGTTATTGTATATATGAAGTTTATATCTGACTTCTATTAGAAATAGCACTTCTCTCAGTGCAGTTTAACTCCTGCAAGGTATACATATTTTTAAATCAAGGATGGAAATGAGAAAGGAAAAGTGTGGCCTACTGGGATTTGAACCTCCGATCTCTGGTATGCCGTTTCAGCGCTCTAACCATTAAGCTACAGGCTCACTGGTCAAAGCGTCTGAGGAATTTCCTTATAGCCACACACACTCCTTTTTCTAGTGTTGCGCAATTATGCAACTAGGAACCTATGTTTAGAAATGCCACTTCTCTCAGTGCTGTTTAACCTCTGCAAGGTATACATATATTTAAATCACATTTTTCTGTTTAAAAATATGTATATCTTGCAGGGGTTAAACTGCATTGAGAGAAGTGTCATTTCTAATAGAAGTCAGATATAAACTTCATATATACAGTAACTATCAGGAAGAGTAGAAACACAGAGCTCAGCCTAATTTTATTTTATTTATATCAGTGTCATTTAATATAATACATATTGGTAATAAAAAGTCTGCAGTAACATTAAATGTCTCTTCTTTTTTTTTTTATTGGAAGTTGATGTGTCACTATAGTTAGAATACTAGGATGTTCAGCTGGTATTCGCTTAGTTCTTTTCTCTTTTCATATAGATATGGATGACTTAAGAGATAAAAAGGAAAAAAAAAGATTACAAACATGTTAAACTGTTTGATTATAAAGGATGGAGAAGAAAATAGGAAAGGAAAAATTCTACTGTCAACAGGATGCAAATTCCTATACCTTAGGTGCCTCAGGGCAGGCACTATTGTGTCAGGACACCTAGTGCTCTTTAGTGCCTGCCCAATTGGGCACCTAAGACATAAGTGCATTGCAGACAGTGCAGAGCTCTGTTTTCACATCCCTGCCTTGTGTTCTGGCTGTCTTTTTTTTTTTTTTTGCTGTTTTGCGGGGGCGGGACGCCTGAAACAGATGATCGTATGCGCAGTGTTGACAGTCACAGAAGTGGTATCAGCTGACAGGCTCCTCTGGGGCAGAGAAGACAAGCAGAAGATGAGCAGGCTGAAGTCCCCCTCCTTAGACTGGCAGCAGTTACAGCCAGTTGAAAATGTTGAGGGCAGGGTGTGAAATTCCTATACCGTAGGTGCCCCAGGGCAGGCACTATTGTGTCAGGACACCTAGTGCTGTTTAATACCTGTCCAGTTGGGCACCTAAGGCATAGGTACAGTGCAGAAAGTGCATAGTTCCGTTTTTTACATCCTCTGTGTTCTGGCCATCCTTTTTTTTTTTTTTGCTGATGTCTTCCAGGGAGTGGGTGGATGGCGCCTGAGACGATCGCATGCGCAGCGCTGACACAGTCAAGAGATCTTCAGAAGTGGTGTCAGCTGATAGGCTTCCTGGGGCAAAGACAACGAGCAGGCTGACGTCCCCTCCCTTCCTTAGACTGGCATCAGCTACTGCAAGCTGAAACTGTTGATTGGACGGTCCATCAGACTGGAGGCGGACTGCAGCAATATGAGACCAATTGGGGACTGTAGGGTGATAGTTCGCGCGCTGATTTTAGTCCATGTGTCCGTGTGTCTCGAGGTCTGCCTGAAAGCGCGCTACTCTACTGCTCCACAGAGGTAGGTCGGACTTGTGCTGTGCAGCATTACTAGTATTAGAGGATGATTTGGCTGAGGGCTCTCTGGTTGTGATAAAACTTGAGCACAAAAAAATAAAGAACTAAAAGCTCTTAAGAGCTCGTTACTGTGCTTTGTGGGTGTAAAAAGTGGAACAGGGGACGAATTCCCAGGCGGAAGAAGCAGTGTGTGTGAGACTGCAAAGGTCTGCATTGGAAGGGGAAAATTTGATTCATCAAGCACAACAGAAATGTAATTAAGTGTATTAGACCCTATGGGGGGGGGGGGGCAACGCCTTCATCATTTGCTTGCATAGAGTAAAAAAAAAAAAAAGTTTACTTTAGGCAAGTAGATTGCAGCAGATTGAGGGGGAATAGTGGGACTCAGAGGTGGCCATTCCCAATCATTTTGCAGCCTACAGCATTTTTTTTTTTTTTTTTGTAGTCTGTCTCTGACTAGTTGCTGTGTTGAACTTGCAGGGAAAATCTGTAGTCTGTCATTAAAAATTAAAAATGTAGACTGTCTACTTTGTTTCCTTTACCCTTACTTGCTAAATGCTACCTTACCTAATAAAGAACTAACTAAGCCTAAAGCCGTCAAATAGAAAAGCTGTCTGAGTGTATAACTTCTTTGAGCTGAGGAAAGTACTAGTAGCTACAGTATTTGAAAAAAAGGATTAAGGGAACTAAAACCACCATATGTGTACCTAAATTCTGATCCATTATCTTGTAGACAAAGGGCAGGGGCACAGCCTAGGACTATTGTGGGGGTGCCGTATAGCCTTTCTCAGAGTTTGAAGGCAGCAGCAGCAGTATTTTTTATTTATTTTTTTTATTTTTTTTTGGTACTCTGTCACTCTCTCTAATTGCTTGGTGGTCCAGTGACGATGACATTTAAAATTACGTAAACTAAGTGGTGGCATGTAAGTAGTTTCTTGGGCATGTACTTTTTTCTAATTACATACCCAAGTGGGCATGTACTTTATTTCACGAATTTCATACACTGGTTGAGGGGACCATCCATCAGACTGGAGGCGGGCTGCAGCAGTCCAAAACCAATTGGGGGTCTGCAGGGTGGTAGTTCGTCCGCCCCCTTTAATCCATGTTTCTAGAGGTCTACCGCAAAGTGCGCCATTCTACTGCTGTACAGTTAGATACGTCATGCTGTGCAGTACTGAGCCTGTGACAGAGTGCCATTAGACTTGGAGGATTCATTCAGATCGCCGATCGCGGTAAAACCTTTGTTTCTGTGCACAAAAATAATAAAGAACTAAAAGCTCTCTTAAGAGCTCTTTACTGCTGTGGGGTGTAAAAAGGGGAACGGGGAGGACTTGTTAGGCAGGAGAGGACGTGTGTGAGGCTGGGAAGGTCTGCATCAGGCAGGAGGAGATTAGATTTGGCAACCACGAAAGAAATAAAATTAAGTGTTTGGTCTCACCCAAGCAGGAGGATCAGGATTAGACCCTGTGAAAAGGGGTGAGGGTGACCAACATCTTTACCACTTGGCTTTTATCGAGTAAAACAAAATAAAAAGCAAAGTTTGACAGAGAAGAAGGGGGTTGGGTGAGTATTTCAATTTTCCGGTGCTGAAACTTTAAGTTCTCAGCTCTGAGATAACTACTTTGAGCAAAAGTGTTGGCCTGCTGCATAAAATATTAATAATTACGTGTACCACATTTCTGGGACCCTAGCAGCAGCTTCAGTCTCAACTTAGGCAGTACTTTAGGCAACTAAACTACAGCAGAGTAGTGGGACTCAGAGGTGGCCATTCCCAGTCAGATTGCAGTCGCAGCTGTCTTTTTTTTTTTTTTTTTTTTTCTTCTTTCTAGTCAGTCACTGACTAGTTGCTGAGCTGAACTTGCAGGACAAATCTGTATTCTCTCTGTCACTAAACTATAGACTGTGCTTACTCTGTTCTGTTACCGTTACCATACCTGCTAGTAGCTACCTTGCTTAATACAAAGAGCACTGTATAACCTCTCTGAGCTGAGGAAGGTAGTAGCTATTTGAAAAAGACAGTGAAGGAGCCACAGCTACTAAGACATTTAAAATGATGTAAACTAAGCGGCCTGTCGGCAGCGGTTGGATTTCCGCTAGACGCCGCGACCGGGTTCGAATGGACTCGGGTCGCTGGAGAGAAGGTTGGGTGGAGTAGGTCTCGAGCATCCCACGACTGCTCACCTACTCCAGGGGGTGGGAGGGTATTCAGGACACTGCATGGTACCCTGGCAGAGGCCGGGGTCCAGTCGCAGCAGCCTGGACATTGGGGGCGTAGGAACGTTGGTCCTTGACGTCAGGGCACACCATGCCCCAGAGAAAAGCGGAAATACCAGCCTCTGGGTTCGGCCGGATGATGGCTGCCCGCTCGCTGACCTGAGGGGTCCTGTGCCTCCGATCCCACCTCAGCAGCGCCCAGGGACTGGACGCTTAGTACGCTGGGGCCCACCCCACCCGGTGTCTTTCCCTCTGAGGAGGGGACCACTTGGCAAAGGGATATGCGGGCCACCCTGGGTCGGCTGCGATGTGAGGGAGGGGGACAGGACGAGGGGTCACGAGTAGCAATGTGCAGCCGGAAGGAGTGGCAAACCCGGAGGCACGACCGGAGGGGAAAAAAAAAAAAAAATGATGTAAACTAAGGGGCGGCATGTAAATAGCTTATTGGGCATGTACTTTTTCTTATTACATGCCCAAGTGGGCATGTACTTTTTTTCACAAATGTCATACCCTGACTGTCAACCTGCTTTGTATACTTTTTAACATGTGATCTGAAGATATCAATGGACCTGCATCTTTACTTTGTAACAAATATGTTTGTCAACGTCACTGATGTATAATCTTAATTAAAATATTATACCAAAAAAAAAAAAAAATTCTACTTAAAGGATTTGCTTTTCTTCTTTACTGGGGACTCCAGTCTCAGCCGTGCATGCTGTACAGACTGGCTCCCCCCGCCGCCTTCCTGCACTCTGAGGAGTTCCTGTGGTGCTGCCCCCCCCCCATCCAGAGTCAAATCCTTCTCAGTGGTGCAGCAGGACTTAAAAGGGGCACAAAATAATGACTGTATTGCTCTCAGGAGCAACAGGGAAAAACCGCAACAGTTATTCCCGGCAGCGGAAGAGCCGCGTTTCCCCTTTGGATCGTTGACGGATGCGCTGTACCATGCGCAGGCTGCATTCAGGGCAGCAGGGGAAGTCATTCGGAGCGATCACGCTCCACCAGTGGGGGGGGGGGTCCCGTGATGAACCAGGTTGTCAACGGCATTTTCAAGTGGCAAGGCCCACCTTGAGGCAAGTTGGGGGGGCAATGCTTCTAGCATGTCGATGAGCATCTACGAGCCTTTGCTTGTTGATGGATTTACAAGCCCGTGGCTCCAGGCTTCACTACTGGCCTTTGCTCGTCGACAGCTTTACAAGCCCCTGGCTCCAAGCATCCGTGTCTTCAGGAGGGACTGTAAAAGGGGCTATTGTGGCACTGTCAGTAAGAGATGGAACAGAGTTACAGTTTAAATTCCTTGCCCAAGGGACACCACAAGCATCAGTATGTCCTCCGCTCAAATGGACAAGCCCTCAAAGGGCTGAAAGTGCCACAAATGCAGACCCCCCCCCCGCTGGCCACCTTTGTGGGTTTGCTTTGCTTAAAGTGCAAAAATGCCATGGCCCCAAGGATGGAGGAGGCCACGGATGCATCCATTTCAGAGCTACAGGAGCAACAAACCCTGGTGACGGGGTCTGAACAGACCTCCAACTCTGCTGGGCGGCATTCCTCGTCCAGACCTCATCGAAAAGCTAAACGGGGCTTTTGCCCTCATCCTGTCTCCCTTGTATCCTGCACAATCCCCAGATCACAGGACACAGAGGAAAGCCACCTGAAGACGAACCCCTCCCCTTCCTCAGACAAGAAGCAGTACCCCTCTTCACTACATGACAGGAGGAGAAAGAAGTCCAGAACCAGGAGCAGATCCAAGATGCCCATAAAGAGAAACGTTGACAACCCAGGTTTCCTGACCCATCGGAGTCCAGTTATTTCTCCCCGGGGGGGGGAGACTTCTGGACAGTGACTCCGATTCAGGCGCCTCACCATCCACAAACCTTGAATTGGATGAGCTGGTTTTTTTTTTTTTTTTCATCGAACAGGCGACCGAGAAGATTCAGCTGGGACTCTCCTCACCAGCTTCTAAGCACTCAAAGCCAGCTTTCAGGCTACCGTCAGCCTCCAAACCTTACCAAAAAAAAAAAAATCCCAGCAGAGGGTGGGGCCTCCCTGCAGGACCCAGGGGATAGGATTGTGGACGCATTTCTCAAGAAGACGTTCTAGTCCGCTGCAACCCTGCTCAAGACAGCTACAGCACACCTGTTCTTGGCATGAGCCGCACTATCATAGGCCACTGACCTGGCATTCCAGCTTGCTGATGAGCCAGATAAGAACAATCCCGCCCTGCAGCAACTACAGCTAATGGGGCTAGCTTCTGCCTGCTCAGCTGACGTATCTGAGGAGGCAGTCAGATGTGCAGCTGGAGCCATATTTTACCAGAACTCTGCTCGATGTAACCTGTGGCTGTGGGCATGGCAGATGGACGCCTCCTCAAAGGTGCACTTGGTGAATGCCCCCTACGAAGGAGGCCTTTTTGGATCAGCTCTAAAGGAGGCAGTCAGGGAACCCGGAGAAATGGCAAAAGTTTGCATGCCACAATCCAGGGGCAGGAACAGGTCCTGGTCATTAGGATCCAGGGAGAATTTTTGGGCTCAGAATTATTCAGGGGGACAAAATTAAAGCATTTTCAGGCCGATGAACTTAGTTCTCTTTCCGCAACCAGAATGTCTTCAGGGGAGGAAGAGGTGGTTCCCGGGACGCTGGAGGCGATGCTAAAAAGTCTCAGTGAGGATCCCTGGGCCCACCCTTGAGTAGGGGGGCAGGCTTTCCAGTTTTTTTGAGGGGTCAGTCCACATCACCATGAATGATTGGGTGCTAGATATAGTACGTATGGGTTACTTTGAGTTCGAATCAAAGCCCCCGCTACCCGATGCATCGCCCTACACATATCTAGCAATCGAGAAAAGAAAGTGGTGACATTACAGGCGATCACAGACCTTATCCAGGCATGAGCCTGCAATAGATTATTTGCCTGCATGTGCAGCCTGTCAGTATCCTGTTATCAGCAAACAGCAGCACCAAGGCCCATCAGACTACCACAGTATTCCTATATTCTCCACTAATGAATTGTAACCTGTAAATTTGTTCTATCTGCTTGAAGTGTAACCTTGTAACTTGTTCTGTCTGTCTGTTATACCTGACATGGAACCTTTGTAAAAGAGCCGTTGGCTCAAAGGTGTTAATCTGCAAATGAAATAAATAAAAAATAAAATGAGCGATCAAAGAAGTTCCCATCTCAGAACGGCACAAGGCCATTGTCTCTATTTTTCATAGTTCCAAAACACTCAGGAGGATTCAGACCCATAGCAGCCCTAAAATTTCTGACCAGATTTGTTTGCAGCAGAACATTCAAGATGGAAACCCTTTCGTCCATCATCAGGGAATTCCATCAGGGGGAATTTTTAGCCTCAGTAAATTTGCATATCTCCATCCGAAGGGCTCACAGACAATTCCTCAGATTCAGGGTGGGGAAACGCCACTTCTAATTCACGCTAATACCGTCCCAGACCCTGAATTATCTAGGTGTGGACTTTAAAACACTACAGAACAAGGTTTTTCTCACAATCAAAGTTCAGGGACCTTATTAGCAAATTCCAGTTGGCACAATACCTGCCAGCTCACCTCTTCATGCAGTTCATAGGGATGATGGTCTCCCTGGTAGACTCAGTTCCCTGGGCACTGGTTCACATGCGTCCCCTCAGTTGAACCTTCTCCAAAAATGGTCCCAGAAGCATCCTTACCAGATGAGAATTACTACTACTGATACCAGTCTTTGGAGCTGGGGAGCTCACTTGGATCAGGTTTTGACACAGGGCAGATGGACACTGGCAGAAACATGTTACAAACAGCATCAACATTCTGAAGATGTGTGCAGTCCCCTGGCACTTCAGCGGTTCCAAGTACAGATCTCCAACTGATATGTGCTCTTCCTCACAGACAATCGAATGACAATGGCCTACTTCAGTCACCAGGGAGGCACCAAGAGCTCTCGGATATTACAAGAAACCCTGTTGCTCTTCCAGTGGGCAGAGCACCACCTGGATAGCCTAATGGCCATGTACATCCCAGGTCAAGAGAATCTCGTGGCAGATAGGCTAAGTCGAAAGGATGCTCTTCCAGGAGAATGGGAACTGAAGGACAGTGCTTTCCACCTCCTTACTGCACGGTGGGGCCTCCCACAGGTAGATCTTTTCACCTGCTGGCAAAATTACAAAGTTCCACAGTTCTGCTCCCTAATCAGGAACGAGCTGGCAAGAGCACAGGATGCCTTCTCCATAAACTGGGGTAGTATGCTCTCCTGTACGCCTTTTCCCCAATACCACTGATCTCAAGAGTATTGCACAAGATCGCTCTAGATCAGGCGGAGATGATTCTAGTCTGTCCACGCTGGCCCTGCCGGCCATGGTTCCTTCGACTGATTCAAATGTCGGTACAACCTTCTCTGATTTTTCAGGCCAGCCCGGACCTGCTGCATCTGGGCCCAGTCTGCACAATCTGTCCCTGTCTGCATGGAGAATAAGCAGGAGACTCTCTCTCTCAAGGAGTTATATTCTACCTGTCGTTGAAATGATGATCCACTCAAGATGACCTTAGTCTTTCAAGGCCTATTTCAGAGTATGGTGAAGATTTCTTTTCTGGTTACAGTCAATCGATATACCAGACAACAAGGTATCTCTTCCTACTATACTGCAGTTTCTACAGGAAGGCTTTGACAAGGATCTCCAACTAGCAACCTTGCGAGTTCATGTTTCAGCTCTGGGTGCACTTCTGCTGGCAGATTCAGGGGAGTCCTTGGGTGCTCACCTCATGTTAGACTTCCTGAGAGCAGCAATGCTAAAATATCTTCCCAAACATCTTCAAATCAAGCCCATTTTCCCACCTTGGAGACTCAACCTGGTCCTCAAGGCCCTAACCAAGGCCCCCTTTGAGCCTCTTAAAGAAGCTTCCCTTCTCCACTTTCTTACAGCAATCACCTCAGCACGATGCATCCGTGGGATAGGAGCCCTGTCGCCCAAAGAGCCATACACTGTGTTTCATTAGGACTCGGTGGTCCTGCCAACAGCTCCCTCTTTTTTACCGAAGGTGATGTCTCCTTTTCACTGCAACCAAGAATTGAACCAACCAACCTTCCTTCCTTTCTTTCTTTCTTTCTTTCTGTTCTCACCCTAAGAACGAGAAAGAGAGGGAATATCACACGCTGGACCCTAGGAGAGCACTCAAGTTATACATCAGTAGAACAGATTCCATATGCAAGACTTTGAGTTTGTTCATTCTCACTGCGGGGCAGAATATGGGCCAAAAAGCAGCAAAAGTCTGTTGCCACATGGATTCATTCCACCATATCCATCGCCTACCAGAAAGCGGGGGTAGCCCTACCAGGTCCAGTGAGGGCCCACTCAACGAGAGCAATGGTGGCATCCTGGGCCGACCCCCGTGAAGCCTCGCCGGCAGGCTTATGCAGAGCAACCACTTGGTCATCCATCCATACCTTTGCAAGGTTCTACAAATTGAATGTGTCCGCCTCAGCGGAGGCGTCCTTTGGCTGCCTGGTCCTCCAGGCAGTGGTGGATCCATAAAGGGCTATTAAGTCTTTCCACTCGGGAAGTAAGGGGATGTACTGCTGTAGTATATCCCAGTAGTCATGAGCCCAGAGACCAGCTTTAGGAGAGAAATAAACATTTTTTTTAAATACCTGTAAATTTTTTTTTTCTCCGACTGCTGGTCTCCAGGCTCCTTCCCTCCCAGAATGTTTGAAGTTTGCCATCTAGTCACATGTTCAGATTAACGTTTCTTCTTTTTGTTTCCAAGTTCTGTAGTACTATAGGGTACAACTGCTTTAGGAAGAACTGATAGCTACAGGAAATGGAAAGGGGGGATGTAGTCTCCCTACAGAGATCGACGTTCTTGGGAGTGGGAGAGGTCCCCTTCCCTGGATAGTCGACACTCTACTTCGGTCGAGGTTGCAACTAAGGCCACTGACTTGATGCTGTCCCCGTCAGGTCAGCCGGCCGAGACACCCGTCGATGCAGTCGAGATTTTTCTCGACCCGTCGGACGGGCTGTCGACTGGAGAAGCCGACAACCCTGCTTCACCGGTTCCCCCGGTGGAAACCGAGGACTTGCGTGTGCCGGAGTCCCCAGTTAAGGTCTCTGAGCCGGGGCAGGAATGGATTTCCACCGCTCCCTCCCAGACCTACCCTCGGAAACACCGAGGATGTCGGTCTCTGTCTGTCTTGGACCTCCTCTCGGTCCAGCCGATTCTGCCAACATTGGCGGTCTCGGCACTGAGGGAAGTGGCGGCTCCACTCATCCTCATCCTCTGAGGATATACTCCGGCGCAAGTTGTGTCGGTGCTACGAGGATCTGATATGGCAGCAGCTCCTTTTGTCTGGGAGCAAGCAGACTCCATCGCCTTCCCTGGCCATTAAGTCGCTGTCACCTGAACGGCCAAAACAACCCCTCGTGGTCGTCGAACCAGTTGTTCGGCCAAAACCAGCTGCACCACCCATTGTGGTGGAACCCCCACCTTCACAACCAAAATCCGGAGCTCCGACCAAGGATTCTTGGTCAGGTCATGGGTTTCCCCATCGGTTGTCGGTTACCCTCACTCCTGATTGTCCTCGGCAGGTGGAGGGTGGCTCAGGCCCTCGGCAGCTGTTTGCAGACTCCTCGGAGTCTGACGATGACTCCTCCCTGTTCTCCAGGCCCCTCAACCTGGAGTCCTCTGGGGGACAGTTAGTAGACGAGAGCCCATCATCGTTCATGGGGTTGCTTTGGCTCATCTGGGAATCTACTGGGATGAAGCTCGAACCCGTGTCAAAGCGGGCCAAGTATCCCCTCACGAAGATACTGGACCACGGGGATTCTCCTACAGAGGCCTTTCCTGTGGCCGAAGCCATTGTTGGTTCGGCCCTGGAGCTATGGCAGCGGCTGGCTTCTTGTCCAGCTCCCTTGGCCAGGATGGCCAGGAAGTATGCCGTTTCCCCCCGCCCCCCCGGCTCACTCTCCGGATTCTCGAGCACCTCTCGTGGAGGGGTTGGTGACCGACAGTGTTTTCCGCACCGGAAACGCTTGGGACATGGACAAGCCACCCGAAAAAGAATCCAAGAAACTGGATTATTCCGGGCTTAGAGTTTATGCTGCATTCTCCTTAGGCCTTCGTCAGGCCAGTTTGGCCGTACTGATGGCATACTTTTCCCACGCCCTTTTGGGCTCCCTGGATGAGGTGATTCCTCATCTCCCGGCTGACTTCCAGACTATGGTCAAGCAGGTGCGGGATCAGGGAAGGGCGGCGGCAAAGCAACAGCTCCAAACTGCTCTTGACATTGGAGACTCTTGTGCCCGGTCAGTAGCGGCCGCAGTGGCCATGCGCCGCAGAGCTTGGCTGCGGATCTCCACCTTTATGGCAGATACCCAGCACAAGCTAGCAGACATTCCCTTCCTGGGTGCCGACTTGTTCGGTTCCGGGGTGGAGGGTCATTTGCAGGGGATCGAGAAGTCCAATGCCACCTTGGACTCTGTCACGTCTGCTGAGAAGGACAAAGACCGCCAGCAGCAGTGTAAGCCCTTGCGGCCTTCTGCCCCTGCTGCACGACTGGCCCAGCAACACCAGCATCAGGGCCAGCAGGCTCGCACTTGGCACCTCAAAGCCAAGCCTGCAGCTTCCTCCAGCAGGAAGCTGGGAGGAAAAGCCCCTGGAGGTTCCTCGGCCGGTCCTTCCTCCAAGCCTGCTCAGTGACGGGTTGAGGAGTGTCACCCCCAGCCGCGCCACTCCCCGGTTCCCCTGTGGGGATTGTTCGCCACTTCCTTTCTGCCTGGTCCGCTATCACTGCAGACCGCTGGGTGTTGGAAGTGGTAGGGAAGGGTCTGCCTCTGGAATTCAAGCAGGCCCCACCTTATCGAGCCATCGCCCCACGTGGGGCTATGGGGTCCGCATCCTCTCTGTTGGCTCGTCGAGCCGACATTGCTCTGCTCCTCCAGAAGGAGGTGAACAGGGAGGTGGCGGATCCTCCACCAGACCCAGGGTTTGTGTCCAGGTATTTCCTGGTCCCGAAACGGACGGGGGGGATGGAGCCCCATTTTAGACCTACATGGCCTGAACAAGTTCCTAAGGTCTCAAACCTTCAAGATGGTCACTCTGGCACAGATCATTCCATCCTTGGAACGAGGCGTGTGGTTCTGTTCTCTGGACCTCCAGGACGCGTTCTTTCACATCCCAACCTGCCCGTCCCACCAGCGATTCCTCCACTTCAGAGCGGAGGGGTCCTTTTACGAGTTCCTGGCCATGCCATTTGGCCTCTCTCCAGCTCTCAGGGTCTTCACTAAATGCATGGCAGTGGTGACATCATTCCTGTGGCGCCGAAGGGTCCGGGTGTACCCTTACCTGGACAGCTGGCTGATTGCAGCCCCCTCCAGGCCGGAGGTGGAGCGGTCCAGGGATCTGGCCCTCCAGGTCTGCTCTCAGATTGGCCTCCTCATCAACAAGGCCAAATCGGAACTCGTGCCAATGCAGGTGATTCAATTCATCGGGGCAGAGCTCGACTCTCTTCGAGCCAGAGCAAGGCTCCCGGCAGACAGGGCCTTGGTTCTTTCCTCCTTTACTCAGTCATTTCTGGTTGGGCAATTGCACCCTGCCCGGGACTTCCTGTGCCTCCTGGGCCTCATGGCGGCCTGCACCATCGTGGTCCGTTGGGCCCGCTGGCACATGCATCCCCTTCAGTGGGGACTGGGCCGCCAATGGTCACAGCGCTCCGGTCCTCTGGACCAGCCAGTGGCGGTGACCCAGGAGATGTGGAACACTCTGCAGTGGTGGATCGTTCCATCTCACCTGCAGGAGGGCATCCCGTTTGTCTGCCCCGAGCCGATGGTCATTCTAACGACAGATGCCTCTCTGATGGGTTGGGGTGCCCATCTGGGAGAGCACAGAGCGCATGGCCTCTGGTCCCCTCAGGAGTCTCGATGCCACATCAACCTGCTGGAGCTTTGAGCAGTCCGACTAGCCCTCACCGCGTTCGCTCCGTTTGTGTGCGGGGTCAAGTGGTCCAGTTCCAGACAGACAATACCACGACCATGTACTACCTAAACCACCAGGGTGGGACGCGCTTCTTGGCCCTGTGCAAGGAAGCTCTCCGCACTTGGTCCCTCGTGAGCAGACTGGAGGCGGATCTCCTAGCCATCCATGTGGCGGGAGCCTCCAACACTCTGGCCGATGCCCTAAGCCGGATAGGCGCTGCATCTCATGAGTGGTCTGTCCTGTTGGAGGTAGTACACGATCTCTTCTCCCACTGGGGCACACCTCGGGTGGACCTGTTTGCCTCCAGGGAGAATGCGAAGCTGAGTCTGTTTCATGCCCGTCCCCTTAGTAGGGCTCGCTGCAGGGGGATGCCTTCTCGAGGCCTTGGATCCCGGGCCTCTTCTGTGCCTTTCCTCCATTTCGCTTGATCCACAAGATGCTTTTCAAGTTGAGGAGGGACAAGGCACAGGTGATTCTGGTAGCCCCAGACTGGTCCCGCCAGTTCTGGTGTCCAGATCTCCTCAGCTTAGCTCCAGGCTCCCGAGGCGGCTTCCAGTCTGCCCTGACCTGATCTCGGTCAGCCAGGGGAAGGTACTCCACCCAGACCTTCAATCTCTGCACCTGATGGCCTGGTTTTTGAGCGGCTAGAGTTCCAGGCCTTGGGTCTTTCCGACGAGGTCCTCAACGTTGTTGAGGCATCCCGTAAGGAGTCGACCAGAAAATGCTGTGCCTTCAAATGGAAGAGATTCTCCATTTGTTGTCAGGATAAGGGGTTGGACCCTTCCTCCTGTTCCTTGGCCTGCATTCTGGACTACCTATGGTCCCTTTCTCAGCTAGGGCTTCGGTCGACGACCCTTAATGTGCGCCTGCCAGTCATCTCTGCTTACTGGGCGTGGGCTGGAAGCAGTCGGTGGCGCAGGAGAAGGTGGTGGGGCGCTTTTTCAAAGGCCTTGATCACATATCCCCTTCGGTGCGAGAACCTCTACCTCCGTGGGATCTACTGCTGGTATTGGCTAAGCTCATGGGCAAGCCATTCGAACCGATGCTCAAGTATGACATCTCTCACCTGTCGTGGAAGGCCGCCTTCTTGGTGGCTATCGCATCAGCCAGAAGGATGGGAGAGCTCCAAGTGCTTCCCATTGAGTCTCCTTATCTGGTCTTCCACAGGGACAAGGTAGTCCTGCGGACCCACCTGAAATTCCTTCCGAAGGTGGTGTCGGAATTTCACCGTAGCCAGGTGTTGACTCTGCCGGTGTTCTACCCCAATCACACCTCGGAGGCCGAATATAGGCTCCATACTTTGGACCCTAGAAGAGCGCTTTCTTAATATAAGGAGCGGACGGCTGAAGTTCGGGGAGAGGTTCACCAGCTGTTTGTCACCTACGCTGAAGCTGCACCTGGCAGACCTGCAGCCAAGCGGATGATAGGCAGGTGGATCAACTCCTGCATAGATCTCTCGTATAGGTTGGCAGGCATGGAGCCTCCCAAAGGGATAAGAGCTCATTCTACCCACCATACTGTTGCTTCGGTGGCTGCTTCCAGGGACGTCCCTATCTAGGAAATCTGCAGGGCTGCTACCTGGAAGTCAGCACACACCTTCATTACCCATTACCACATCGACCTAGAGTCACGCCGGGATGCTGGTTAAGGGACCTCTGTTCTCCAGTCCTTGTTTCCCAAGTAGGGGGTGTGCGCCTTGCCTCCCTCCTCCTGGAGAACTGCTAGGAGTCTGCCAGTAAGTGTGGATAGAACAACATATCCATGTCCCTAAAAATACATGACCCTAGAAATGCAGGTTACTCACCTGTAACAGGAGTTCTAGGAATGGTATATGTTGTTCATCCACACAACCCGCCCGACCTCCCTGGCTTCCAGTGGGCTAGATCTAGCGTCATGGGGCGGAGCTGAGAGTTTTACCACCCGGGTGGGTGGGAGGAGCCAGCTTGAAGACCTTCCGGCAAGATTTAAAGCTCAAGGAACCTGCCAGTAACTGTGGAAGAACAACATATACCATTCGTAGAACTTTTGTTACAGGTGAGTAACCTGTACTTACAGGCATTTAAATTTCTGTTTTCCTCACATGAATACACTGGCGATGGCCATGGCCAGCTTACAATGCCAGCAAATATAAAATGTACAGGGCAGTGAAAAACACATGTTACACAGGCAGCGCTTGCCTTTGCTCAAGCAAACAAGGGATATTCCAAGTATGATCACTGGAGTGTAGGAGGACACAGATTCCTCTCCCCGAACATGGCCCTTCGGTGCCAAGAGGCACAAACACAGGCTCCGCTCGGACTTTTTTTTGAGTCATCATTAGTCAAGTGAGAATGCATGCACATTGAGCACTCGCAGGCTGGCTAGTGGTTTAAATAAGCAGATGTCACTAAAGTCACTGATGTGCAAGGAACTGATAAGGCAGTTAGCCTAAAAATAACTCCTGTAGGTCAAGAGTAGCATGTTAACCTTCCAAATTTATTTATTTATTTTTTGCTGCTCCCCAGGTCCCTGGTCAGCCACTCCTTCAAGTCGCCAAGTCCCACCGCCACCTCACGCTTTGTCGCCATCCACCTCCCTTTCATTGCCATAATCCTGGGTAACCCAGTGTAACCCGTCACTGGGTGGGCCTTCCCCTTTGTGGGACCCAGGGGAGGAGAAACATCCACAGGTGTCATATACGTATCCAGGGCACGGCAGGGTCGGCATGGGATACTTCCGCTATCATCGGGAAGTATGGGAGACTGGGCGCCGCTATCCAGCGTCGATCGAGGGCAGATTTTCCACATTTGTACTGACCCACCCACCCCTTCCCACAACAGGATGGCCACATCAGCATCCTGGGACGCTGGCGTGTTGAGGCCACACGTCACCAAGAACGCCATCCCAAGCCACCTCCAAGGGCCCAACAAACAGCAGGCAGCCCTCCCGGGAGGGAAGCGTCCAAAGAATGCTCTGAACTCCCTACCCACCAGACTCCACTCCTGACATCTGGGTTCGGGATGCAAACTGTGGTCGCCCGCGTGCAGAGCAGATATCTTCGCTCAGCACCACGGAGCCAGCAGACAACTTTTGACCATATTCACTGGGGGCTGTGGGATTTAAAACCAGGTGTCCAGGCTCATTGTCCAGAGCCTTGGCCACTACACCGTGTTGCCTCCATCGGCTTCAGAAAACACCTATGCTCTTCCAGTGGACAGAAACCCACACTCAATTGCTTCCCACAGACACCTCACAACAAAAGATGAAAGTAAGAATTACAGGGTGTTTAGAGCATTCTTTGGACACTTCCCTCCCGGGAGGGGGGCTTCTGCCTGCTGTTTGTCAGGCCCCTGGAGGTGGCTTGGGATGACGTTCTTGATGACATGTGGCCTCAACACGCCCCCAACGTCCCAAAGAACTGGAAGGGGACAGGATCAGTTGTGTTCCAGGACAGTAGCTGCTGCTAGTTGTTTTTCACAGGGTTCCTGTGGATTTTACTTGGTAGAAGGTTAGTTATTTTCTTTCTTACTTCTAAGGGGCTAACAGGGTATTGTTTTGGGGGCTGCTGGAAGTTTGAAAACTAGTTTGGTGGCTGTAAGTGGGCTCATTTTGTGGATGTTTCACTGTGTAACAGGCTGCGCTGGTGGAGGCCTATTTCTTCTGATTTAAAACCTATTTGGTGGGATTTGCTTGGGCCTGGTTCTTTGGCTCTTGGGCTTGAGGGAGACACAGGGCTGATACACTCTCTCTCGAGTCAGGTGGCTGCCCAAAACCGCCCTCCTCCCAAATTCTTGCTAATTTATAGGGACACCTGCCCTGCAATTTGAGGAAAAGGCTGCAGGTGCAGCTCATGTAGTTCAAGCCACTGGGGTTGGATTTAAAGGCTGGGAGAGGGAGCTTAGGGAGTTGTTCATTTCCTTATAAGTTTAATGTGTTGTACTGCACCTAGTAACAGGGTTACTGTACAGTGGGACTGTCTCTAAGATTAGTGGGTGACCTGATTAGGCAGTAGGGTGTATCTTGGACTAGGGGGAACCTGGTGGCTCACCCAAGGAAACCTATTTGGAAGGGGATGGAACCATGCGTCATTAGGGCCGGCATCTTTGGGAGGGTGGTGGGGTGCACAGGGTGTGGAGCAGCCATGATACTGGACTGGGCTTGGAAGTTCGGTGGTTGCCCAGTGTGCTACCAGCTGGCACAGGTTAGGGAGGAGGTTGCGGGGATTAGGAGGCAGCTGGGGAAGGGAGGTATGGTTGGGGAAGGGGCTGGATCTCCCACAGGGTTGCACCAAGCACTGGGGGCGGGGCATAGGGAAAGGAGTGCAGGAGAATACTCAGGGTCACATAGGGACCCCTGGCAGAGGGGTCCAAAGGACACTACCAAGGAAGCAGGCAGGTAACTGGGGACCCTCACAAAGGAGGGACGGAGGGACAACATTCTCAGGGAAGTAGGCAGATGGCCAGGGCTGGACAGAAGGAAGCAAGGGGGGAGGTGGATCAGACCTTACAATCAGTAACTGCTTCAAATCTCTTCTTCTGCTCGAGGATGAGGGTGATGTAGCCACGACAGGGGTGGTTAGAGACGGAAAGGGAGTGGGGGCAGGAGTCAGGGGCCAGATAGCAGGAAAACGGGGGACCTGGAATGCAGGAAATGGGGAGCAGTGAATCAGAGCAGGAGGGGCAGGGAAGAGGAGGAAAGCGCATGGAGAAGGACCATTTGGGAGGAAAGGTAAAGGAGAAGGACCAGAAGTACAAGGATTCAGTAAAGGGAGCTGAGGGTTTAGGCCAGGAGAGCACGATTTAGCAAGGAGGAACTAAATGGAGACAGGAAGGAAGGGAGGATGACCAGGCTAGTTTAGCAGATGGGGAGAAGGACCAGTCACAAGCAGTGAGGGGGGAATTAGCAAGGTACAGAAGGATACTCAGGAGGAGGAGGAGTCAGGGTTGGAGGGAGGGTGTGGCCATGGTAAATAAGGAGGGTGGCATGTGAAGCCCAGATAGGGGAGGAACAAGGAGCCGCTGGGTGGGGCCAGTAGAAAGGATGAGGACATGGAAGGGGGGAATGGAGGAAAAGGAGCGGGTCAGAGTGCTCCTGTTGGGGGATTCTATGATCAGGGGTATCAAATGGGATAGGGAGGGAGAAGCCTGGCCAGTTAGAACAAGATGCTTCACTGGACTAATGGTGCACAGGGCTAAGCACGAGGTATATCAGCTGGCAAAGGATTGTGGGGGTTCCCCGGACATACTGGTCCACCTGGGTACAAATGACATTGAGGGAAATAGCGAGCTAGAGATACAGGCAAGATTTGGGGAGCTTGCCAGGGTCTGTCTGACATAGGATGCATAGTTTCCTTCTCAGAAATCCTGCCGGTGCCAAGGGCTAGTGGGAACACAAAAGGAAGATTAGGGAGATAAACCAGTGGCTCAGGGAGTGGTGTGGGGAGGGTATGGGTTGATGGGGATTGGGGAGACCTAGGAGGATAAGGAGCTGTATGCTAGAGATAGACTCCATCTCAATTTGGAGGAGGGAATCCTTAAGTTGAAAATAGAGGGTTCATTGGTGAAAAGTGGGTTTAAACTTGTGAAGGGGAGGATGGGAGAAAAGGCTGTCAGGGGTGCCGATAAAGGAGGACTCTGTCTCCACCCCCGGGAGCTGGAGGATTGCGGAAAAGGCCGACTGGCAAAGTGCAGACCAGGGAAACAGAATCCCCATGGGAACATGAGCAGGGAAATGGAACTATAGGAAAGGGTGGAAGGTAGTCCTGCTAAATGCCAGGAGCTTGGGCAATAAAATGCCTGAGCTCCAGGCGATGCTAACTGAGGGAGCAGTGGATGTGGCAGCGGTCACTGAGACTTGGGCCACTGCAGGACACGACTGGGACCTGAACCTGGAGGGTTACACTATGTTCAGGAAGGACAGGGGAGGGAAGGGAGGAGGGTAGCAATGATAGTCAAAACTGCATTGGCATGGGGAGTAGGGAGGCGGAGGGAACCGTGGAGGCGATTTGGGTCACCTTGATAACAAGGGGGGGCAAGAGAGTAAAAATAGGAGTGGTGTATAGACCCCCTGCCCTGGCGGAGGAGGTGGAGGAGAGTCTGGTGGCAGATGTTGGGAGACACTGCAGACTGGGCAGAGGAACGGTGGTGGTGTTGGGGGACTTAAACATGCCAGGAACAGACTGGGAGACTATGACATCCTCTGTGACCAGGGAACAGAGGTTGTTGGATGTCTTTCAAGACGCTGCCCTAACTCAGCAGGTGAGGGAACCCACCAGGAGGCGCGGTACTGGATGTGATCCTGGCAGACAGTGACCAGATTGGGGACTGGAGGTAAGGGACCCATTGGCGGGGAGTGACCATGCCACGGTCTGGTTCTGCCTGGACCTAGGAGGGGTAGAAGGCTGCACAAAGACGGAAGTAACTGACTTCAGAGGGGCGGATTTTAAGGAAATGGGAAGGATCCTTAAGGAGCATTTGGATGGGATTGGGTCAGACATGGACGCTGATAGTAGGTGGGATGCAGGATGCTACCAGCACCTGTGCAAGAGTAAGACGAAAATGCGGTAGGGCCCAAAAACCCTGCTGGTGGACCAGGGAGGTCCAGGAGGTGGTGCGGGGAAAGAAGGCAGCCTATAAGCAATTCAAGTGCTCAAGGAGTGAAAGGGATCGAGGGGAGTACGAGCTGATGGCTAGAAGGGCCACTAGGGTGATGAGAGCGGCTAAGGCAAGGAAGGAGCAGAACCTGGCCAGGGAAATTAGGAGAGGGAACAAGGGGTTCTTTAGATACATTGGGGAAAAACGAAGGGTGAAGGGGCAGATTAGCAGGATTAAATCAGGGGAGAGATGGGCACAAGACCCGGGGGAGCAGGCTGAGGTACTAAATGAGTACTTCACCCTCAGTTTCACCAAGGAAAGTGGGGGTGTTGCATCATACATGGGAGGAGACAGAGATACTGAGGAGGGGGAGACCCTTACCGATCAGCGGGTCTGGGGAGAGGGGGAGGCATCACTGGCAGGAGGGGGGAGGGCTAAGCAGGGAGAAGAGGTTCTGGAAGTGGAAATCACAGCAGAGAGAGTGAGGGAAGCCCTCAGCTCCCTTAAGACGGAGAAAGCACCGGGGCCGGATAAATTACATCCCAGAGTGCTGAAGGAACTTGCATGTCCTGGCGAAACCCCTGGCGGAGCTTTTCACCATCTCTCTGAGGACAGGGTGGGTGCCCCAGGACTGGAAGGTGGCCATATAGTGCCTATCCACAAGGGGGTTCAAGGAGGTGGCAGGAACTACAGGCCTGTCAGCCTGACATCGGTGGTGGCAAGGTGATGGAGGGCATTATCACAGGAGAGGCTAGGGGGGACCTGGATAAGTCAGGGTGCCTGGACGATAGACAGCGGATTCATCCTGGGAAATCGTGGTCAGACAAACCTTGTGGAGTTCTATGACTGGGTAACGAGTGCCTTGGACCTGGGCAGACCAGTGACATCCTCTTTCTAGACTTCAGCAAGGCATTTGACTCTGTTCCTCACGTGGCCTGTTGGATAAGCTGGGAGAAATGGGGTGGGAACCAGATGATCAGATGGATAGGCAATTGGCTCCAGGACTGGACCCAGGGTTGTAGTTGGCGGGATAGTCTCATCTCCAAGGAGGGTCATTAGTGGAGTCCCACAGGGATCAGTCCTTGGCCCCTTCTGTTCAACGCCACGCTCTGACATAAGGACAGGAATCAGGAGTGAGATGAGTCTCTTTATGATGACTCAAACTGGGGCGGTGGTGGATGGGGAGGAGGGGAGGGAGGGTGGCTCTCAGGGGACCTGGAGGCTCTGGAAAGATGGTCTAGAAAGTGGAAGCTGAGGTTCAATGTAGGAAATGCAAGGTGCTCCACCTGGGGCCAGAAACCTGGTCCAAGTGTACACCCTGGGGATGCTACAAGTCTCGATGGCTGAGAGGGACTTGGGGGTGGTGGTGGATGTCAAAATGAACAACTTTGAGACTTGTAGGAGGGCAGCAGCCAAGGCCAACAGGATGCTGGGATGCATCGCTAGGGGGATCACCTCCAGAAGGAGGGAAGTGATACTCCCTCTGTATAATTGCTTGGTGAGGCCGCACCTTGAGTACTGCGTGCAGTTTTGGAGGCCACACTTAAAGAGGGACATTAACCTCCTGGAGAGGGTCCAGAGGAGGGCAACCAAAATGATTTGGGGCTTGGGGGACAGGACCTATGAGGAGAGGCTCGAAGAGCTAAATATGTACACATTGGAAGAGAGAAGGGACCGGGGGGACATGATAGAGGTTTTCAGGTACATGAAGAGGGTAAATAGGGGAGGAACAGTCAGGGTGCTTCGAAGGAAGGAGGAGGGGGCCACTAGAGGGCATGGGTGGAAGCTGGAGGGGGGAAGATTCAGGGGAGAAAGGAGGAGGTGCTACTTCACTGAGAGGGTGGTGGAGCCATGGAATGCGCTGCCTAGGGGGCTGGTGGAGGCAGAGACAGTGGAGGGGTTCAAGAGGGGGTGGGACAGGTACAGGGGAAGGGTTCTGGAAGCAAAATCCAATGCAGCAAGAATATCCGGAACTGGGAAGGGAGAAGCCAGAGAAGGCGAGGGGGGCAGCAAGGTCAGCACCCAGGGTGGGGGCTGACCAAACGAGCAGACACGAAAGACCGTTAGGCCTATTCTGCTGGCATTTTAGTGTTAGTATGTCTGTACTGTGGAAAGAGTAGTGACCTTCACCACTCATGTGGCAGTGCCACTACCATCAGTGAATTTATACCTCTTTGACCAGCTATGTGACCAGTCAGAGGTGTGAGTCTTGTCCACTTTAAAAAAAATAATAATAAAAAGATAAGTGTATATTACATTCTGATCAGGGGAGGATATGTTCAGCACTGTACATGCATACTGGGTGAAAATGTCAGAACCCAGCTAGTATCGTGCGCTCTCATCCCAATTCCCTGAGTCACTGACCCCGTGGTTACTCCTGTGATATAGGTACTTGAAATTGAGGTCACTGGACCTGCCGTTCTGGTGCCCTTTTCCATTCTGTAGCAGCCTCATTAATAAAGGATTCAGCCTCCTGTGGGTCAGTGAAAAATCTAGGCAGCTTTCCTGGTCTGCTTATCTGGAGACGGGAGGGATACAGATGAGCAAACTCCCACTCTTTTAAATGTATTGCCATTTTATCTCCTTGAATTTCTGCCTTCTAGCCTGGAGCTCTCTGCTGTAGTCCTGGAAGACATTTTGTCAGCCATGCTCCAGCTGTATGGGACTGTGTGTCTTGACTGCCTTCAGCACTGCTTCTTTATCTGTATAGCAGAGGCATTTCAGCAAAAAATGTTGGGGTCATTCTCCAGTGCTGTATTGGGGTCCACATGGTCAATTTCAGAAGATTCCGAGCTCTTGCTCAAGCCCAGCTTTTCCAAGATCCACTTCTGCACAGTGGGGCCAGGGCTCTTACCCTCCAGTCCCTTGGGTAACCCCACCAACCTGAGATTTGACTGCCAGCTGTGATTCTCCTGTTTGTCCATTTTAAACTGCAGGTCAATGACTGAAGTTTTTTTAAGATGTCTCGATCCCTGACAGTGGCAGCAAACTGATCTTATCTGTGTCAATCTTCACCATTCGTCACAGATGGGTACTGGCCGGAGATCAGGACCCCGTGGGAGCTTTTTTTTTTTTAAGGGTAGGTGGGCCGACAGCATCGGCGCCGCCCTCGGGGCCTACGTACTGCGTGGCGCTCGAGGGTTGGCCGTTGGGCTGTGTCGACTCCGCCTGCCTACCAGTTCTTTGTCTCCCGCCATCGAGGTCGCCTCATGGGAAGCTTGTCTCCAGTTTTTAGGCCTTCAGCCTGTTTAAAATCAATGTTCAGTCCGTCGGTCGTCTACCGGTTCTGGGTTCTGCCTCCACTCGACATCGCCGATAAGATCGTTCCTTTTATTTGAAATTCTGCGACGTTGAGTCTGTTTGTGGTGTTTTTTTCTCTGTAGGTCATGTCTCGGTCGGAGGGCAAAAAGTCTTCAAAGACGGGTCTGCCCCCCCATGCGTCGGTGCCCGTGCGGCCGAAAGTTTTCTGTCACCGACCAGCACGACCGGTGTCTTGCGTGTCTTGGCCCACTTACAACATGGACTCGTCAGGCGCCTGCTTCTCCATGGACCGCTGGGTCCTCGAACAGTGCGCATTGAAAGTGGCGAGCTCCGCCGACTTCGGGGTAGGTTCGCACTGGGCCGCCTCGGCCCTTCCTCCGGGTCCCCTCCCGGTTCTGTACGGACTGAGGAGGAGGGAGCCTCGGTTACTTGTAGCCTGGCCGTTGCCGAGGCTCTTCCCGTGGCGCAGGAGGCCCGTCCTGCTTCCTTCCGGGAGCGGGCGGGAGGCGCCGCCACGGCAATCGCCCCTTCGGGGGTGAAGGCTCCCCCAGTGTCGCTCCCGTGGCTCGGAAGGCCCGGGTCGGCGCCGTCCTCAACGCCGTTGGTTGGCGCCGTTCGCGGTGCCGTGGGCCCAGTTGGCGCCATTGTTGGCACAGAGTCGTCACTCGGCGCCGTGGGCCCTGTCGACGCCGTTCGTGGCACCGACGCTGCTCGCGGTGCCATGGGACAAGATCCGCGCCTCCGAGGTTGAGCAAACGGCGCCGCGTGCTCGGGCGCCGTAGGGCCTTTGACTCGCCGTCGGTGTTGTACTGGCGCCGTCCATGCTCTCTGTGTCGCCATGGGCCGGTTGGTGTGTTTGGCACTGGGCTGCCCTGGGTTGCCGCCGGCACCGCTTGGTCCTCGGGTGCCAAGGCGCCGTGGGGCCGGCGGTGTCGTTGGGCCAAGTTTCTGCTGTCACGCCGCCCCTGTTCCTGTACCGCCCGTGCTCGTGGACTTGACGGGCGCCAGTGCCTGGCCCTGGCTCTGGACCTTGGCTTGAGCTGCCCTGGTGCCTCCTGCAGGTACCGACAGCGGGGTTGCGGAGGGCAGGGGTGCCTTCTCAGCCACAGCTCTAGCTGCCGGGCCCGCTGGCAAGGTTGGGTCTGCCTGCCCTCCTACTGTTTGGCTCAGAGCTTCGGACTCTGCCTCTTCGGAGTTGGAGTCGAGCTCAGAGTCAGACGTGCAGTCACACCCTTCGGGGTTGACTGCGGAGGAGGGCGCTCCTGAGGTCTCGTCGACGCAGTCGAGGCCAGCCCCTATTGAGGAGAGAAGAGTGGCCCCGAGACTAGGGTCAGTGGTGCTGACCATCAGGCAGTGGTGCGAGCCATCATTGCTCTGCAACCTGGCCTTGGGGGTTTCATCGACCCCTCGGTGGTGGTACCCCCTCCAGTGGTGTGTCTTGATCGCCCAACTTTGGGGTCCATCGAGAAACCTACAGGAGGGGAGGGTACTGTTCCCTGGGTATCCCCTTCGGCCTGCCCAGAGATGCCAGCTACCTAGGCTGGCCCTCTCGAGGAGGAGGACTCTCTCGGACTCTGAGGGGTCAAGGGGTGTGGGGTTGGCACGCCGGCCTTCTCTGGGGTCCACTCGGGCCCTGGACGGAGCCGAAGTGCGGATCTCCACCCTTCCCTCGGGTTCCTTGAGGGAGTCCCATTCTTTGGAGGCAGGGACCATCCTTCTGGACTTTATGCGCCCTGTTGCCTCACTGGGGGGATTCTTCTGGGTGCAGCCAAGGCAGTACCAACGTGGTTGTACAGCTGTCGGCTGTGGAGTCTTCCGGGGCACCCTCCTCGGGTGCTCATGGTCCGCTCCCTAGCCCTGGTGGAGGTCAGCCGACTTCTTTTCTCAGCTCTGCCCCTCTCCCTCTGCCACATTTTCATGCGCCTCCCAGGCATTCTTGGTCCTAGCGGCCTTCTCACCTGGGAGCAGTTCAGAGCGGGCTGCCCTGTCTCTGCTTATGTTAGAGCTATGGACAGCCGGTTTTTCAACCTCCCTCCTGCAGCCACCCTCGAACATATGGTGACCTCCAGCTCTTCATCCCCCTCTTCTGGGGGAGAGGAACCTTCTGTCCACATCTCTCCGGCTGCTGATCTCCGAGTATCAGCGCTTCCTCGTGAGGATGTTGGAGGACTTGCACCTTTCATCCTCTACTGTTAGCAATCCTGAGCATGCGGCACACGCCTTTCTAGGCGATTTTGGCGAGGCCACCCTTGTGGTGCCACCCTGGCCTGTTCCCTTTCGGGAGGCATCCTTGCGTTTCTGGCAGAGGCCCTTCTCCGGAGTTCCTGCCCCTAGGGATCTCAGCCAGAGGTATTGAGCTCCCCCGGAGTCTCCAGGTTCTATGCCTCATCCGCAGTCTGGCTTGACGCATCTGGACACTCCGGATGGGCTTCGCGCCCTCCACCGTGACCGGCCCCCAGATCAAGATTCCTCGGATTTTGATTTTTGGGGGAGGAGGACCTTCTACTCGGCACGGTTGCTCCTTTCTATTTCTGCTCACCAGGCCCACTATGCAGCCTACAACAGGTTCTTGTGGTCCAGGCTAGGTCAGGTCCTAGCTTCTTTGCCTGACTCGGAGCAAACCAGACAAGCCATCGCGCTCTCTGCACGTGGCCTGGAGCTAGCAAGGCACCAAGCGGAGGATCTTACACGCCAGCAGGTAGCTACCAGGGTCGGAGGGACAGCGATCTGCACTAGAGATCGGGCGGCTATGTCTTTCCCGGTTGTCACCCTTGGCCCGCGTAGGTGATTTGCTTCGCCACCAAGGATCCTACTTTTTCTCCTAGAGCGAGACAGCTTGTCGGGCAGCTTCCTTCCCTCTGGGGACCCCGCCTCCCTCTCCCACCTCGGCCTCACCAGGCCCTGAAGGTTCCCCCTTAGTGTGTCACCACTGAGGGCTAAGGGACTCTGTCCCTAGGGTGTAAAAGAAACAATCTCCTCGGGGCTCAGGCTCACCTATCCGAGATGAATGGTGAAGATTGACACAGATAAAATATGAAAATTACGACCTACCTGTAATTTGATCTTTCTGTGTATCTTCACCATTCATCACAACCCCACCCACCATCCCCTGGGGCCTCAGTCTCTGTCCTCCTCTGTGGCTCCCCCTCTCCTCTTTAGGAGCGGGGTAAAGTAGGGACACACAGGGGTATTCTCCTTTAAAGGGTACAGCTCGAGCGGCACTCCTTCTCTACTACATGTTTCCACCCCGATGGGGTGGGAGTTGGTGGTTGCCCTCCTCCTATTCTCTTCTGGTTTCCATCCAACTGTCTAAAAAAACAAAAAAAACCTTTTTTCACCAAACATTTTTCCTGAGAGAGTACTAAATCCCTGTACCCTGTCCTTCTCCAGAATAGCCGACTCTGCTTCTGGGGTATTTGCCAGTTATTCTATGCCTTGAATTCTGGCAGAGAGCTGTCTACTCCTTGCAGTTCCTATACAATCTGGTGACGGACAAGGGTCTCGGATACCTCATACCTCTCTCTCTCTCTCCTAAATCTCTCCCCTCCCTACCCTCCCTTCTTCCGCTTCCAGAGATTGGGGCCCCTACCCAATCCCCTTAGTCTTATCTCTTCTTTGCTGTCCTTTCAGTCATTATTTCTCCTTTTAGTTCAGTTATTCTTTCCTTTTTCTGTCCCTTGGGCTCTCTTGTCCCACCCTCCATCCCTTCTTACCTCTCCAGCGACTCAGAACTGGTAGGCAGGCGGAGTCGACACAGCCTAACGGCCAACCCTCGAGCGCCACGTAGTACGTCGGCCTTGAGGGCGGCGCCGATGCTGTGTCGGGTTCACCACCCTTTTTAAAAAAAAAAGCTCCTGCTGGGTCCTGATCTCCGGCCAGTACCCATCTGTGATGAATGGTGAAGATACACAGAAAGATCAGAATTAAGGTAGGTATGTAATTTTCATATCTTGGAGGTCACCAATTCTTTGCTTGGCCTCTGTCAGCTGCATGGAGTGTGTAGTTACTGTATCCGATAATTATTTAACTATGTTTTACATATGTAAGATTTGAGCAGAGATGTTTTCAAATCCGGTTTTCATCTCATTTTGTAAATTAGTAATTAATGCGACAATCGGTTGATCACCTTGCTTGGCTGGCAGAATCCTACCAGATGCCGTACCTCTGGTGCATGTGCAGCCCTCCTGTGGCATGTCTGCAGATCTTTGCAGCGATGGCACGGCTTCAGAGTTTAACAGTGCCTGTTTCTTTTGTGATTTTTGTGAAACCATGAATCGTAGGCAAGCAGCAGGTCCAAGTAAGTTGCTTAACTGTCAGTTTAAACAGTGCTGTGGCTAAAATTTTATTGGTGCCCTTGAGAGCAGCTCTAAAAGGCAACCACCATCTTGCTTGGTCAAGCCACATCCCCCACCTACTGCTTCTTTATAGATCTTTGGTGAGGTGAGGCCACACCTGGAGTACTGTGCCCAGTTCCGGAGGCCTGATCTCAGGAAAGACAGGGACAGGCTGGAGATGGTGCAGTTAAGAGTGACAAAGATGATTCGTAGCCAACAAGGCAGGTCTTACAAGGATTTCCTCAAGGCCAGGACTCCTGAGAACGCAGGTACCCGCATCCTTTATGTGTATTTTGGGAATCGGGGTGCTTGGAAATTTTTGCAGCAAGTCCCAGAGATGCTTGCACTACAAAGGCCAGGAGCCCCACGACTGCTGCTTTAAGACTCAGCATATCATGAATTAGCATTTGCAGCAGCTCTGTGGGTACAGTGTTGTGAGGAGGGGCATGTCAGAACTCGACAGCGGGTGATGCAAAGAGCTGAAATCAGAGCAGCATCGAGGGAAGAGAAGGGGAGCGAGATATATCGCACACTTCACGCCCCTTCTCTTCTACTTCTCCCATTTCAGCTCTGTGCATCACTCACTGTGGAGCTCCGACATGCCCCTCCTCCCAACATTGCACACACAGAGCTGCTGCAAGTGCCGATTCATGACGTGCTGCATAGATCTGGGCCTGTGGCAAGATATGGTGAATTCCATATACCGGATGGAAAGAGTTACCATTTGGCCTTTATGAAGGTCGGACATTTTGACATGTCGGTGGAATTCTCAGGTGATCTGTGTCGTATAACACAACCTGAATTTTGTCCTGTGAGCACCTGGGTCCTCAGGTTGTAGGATGATGTGTGTAGAAGGTGACAACTGGAGAGAAGGGGTAGGGTCTGCTGGCTTGGGGTTGGTTTCATGGCAGTCGTAATATGTGGTGGAAGCCATTGTGAGTTACCAGGCCCCCAAAGCTGAGTCGGGGAAATTTGGGTTCCTGGAGTCGACTTTCTTTGGCAATAAGGAGCTGTTTTTTTTGTTTTTTTTTTAACTTTATTGTTTTCATGTAAAATCTTACACAGACAGTACCTCATACAGGGTAATAGATATGATAAAGAAAAGCAAATTCCATACATATATTTGATAAACATAGTATGCCCACCTGTATTCTTTTACAGCGGGAAGGGGGAACCAAGATTTTTTCAGGAATAATGTCCCAGATATGCCAGCCTTCTCAGTGGCCTTGGAAAATCCTTAGAAAGGGAGAATTACCAAAGACAGTAAAACGCAGTCATGAAGACTGCTATTAATCCAGTTAACAGACTGTAGAAAAAAAGGGTGCTATTTCTCAAAAACAGTGCTACATTCTGTAAGGAAATAAATACAGTATCAACTGTCCTACCACTACTATTCTTACTTTAAGCTTTCTTGTTTTTTAGGTCTAGACTAAATACCCAAACAATGAGGCAAATAGGCAGCCCAAAGAACATGTAGAGCATTATAGCCGAGATTTGGGAGCAACTAATATCTACATAGCAGGACCCACTGGGGAAATAATTATACGAAGGGTGGAGTAAACCACCATAAAGATTACAAAGACCAGCAGTGTAAAATCCTCCCAGAATAATACGTAGTAAATCCCCCAGCAGTCACATCAGCTATGAGTCCCTAACAGTATAAGTTCCAAAAATAAATTAGTTCATGTCCCCAAAGTTCAGAACATATGCTCTGTACACATAATTAGTTGCAGACTTGCCCGAAGTGGGAACCGGTCCTTCCCAGACACAGCACAAATCTCTCCAGCTTCCATCCTCCTTAGTTGTCTGAAGACCTAGCCCCTAGAGTGGTAAGGAAGTAATCCCCAAATCTGCCATCGATTCCACCAAAACCCGCACCCGATGGGGGATTTATCGGAAAACCACGTAATCACAGCCCTGTCCATATAGAAAATAATTCAGTCCCATACTGCTGCGTCCTTCTGGTGATTTTGTCCTTGTGGCAGGGCCACGACCTGAATCTCAATTCTTTCAGCTACCACATGGCTTCTGTGTTGTGCACTCTTTCCGTTGTGCTTTGCAATGATCACCAGGGAAGCGATGATCGCTTGTCACTTGCCCGCAGCTCTTCAGTTGGAGCACTCGAATCGGCTATGTGCTTCTCCATCTTTAGAAGGGAATTTTCCAGTTTAGTATCCATAGTTTGCAGTAAGATGAGAAGTTGCTGCCATGGAGAAGTCTGTGGTGACTCCAGCCTGGTGGTGGGTGCTCTGCATGGAGGATCTGCAGCCTTGCTTACTTCCCCCTCTGTGATTCCATGAGTTGCAAGGGTGGGAATTCTGATCTGTACCATCTTGTGTTTGGTATCAATCAAAAGCCAGTCAGTCGAGGAAATCAAAGCTAATTCCAAATAAAACGTTTGAGCAGCAGATAATGCTGTTCTTAATAAAATATAACAGCTGATGTATAGCACGTTTTGGAAAAGCTCCCTGTCTGGAGAACGGCACTCTAGTGCCCCCAGTGTGCTCTTCTTGTTTTATAAAATTCTTTGCTGCTTCTGTATATGCTATTTGAAGATCTGGATGTGCAAGTCTGTTAATTTAATAACTGTATATTTACAAAAACAAAAGCAGCAGGTGTGGGACACATGGGAGCATGAGAACAGAGGTAGAGGCTGGAGGGAGTATGTAAACAGGCAGCAGTTTGGGAAGGACATTATGGGAGGAGGAGGAGCTTGCCAAGTCAGTGAACTCTGGAAAGGAGGGGCTGGAGCTAACTTTATCTACATCCAGACGTCTTGTAGTTATTTTAATGGGGACCCTCAAATTTCAAGGGAATAGCTGGCCCAGTGGAGTAGAGGACTGAGGTGCCTAGCGCCTTGCCTCTTACCATGTCGAGGGTTGGCAGGGGGGGGGGATCGAGCACCTGGAGGACTGCTGTCCTGGGGAGGGATGGGTTGTTGGCTCAGCCCTTGGCTGTCCCCTGGTGGAGGCCCGGAGGTAGCGCCGGCAGCTATAGTGGCAAGTAAGGGAGGGGCCGCAATTACATAGTGCGTGCAGGCCTCCATGCGCATGCACGTACGTGATGCCATGGCATGGGAACCCGGGAGAAAGTGGAAAATGGCAGTCACAGGCTTCATGATGTCCTGGTTGCCCACCCTTGCTCTGCACTGCCACTGGCTCACCAGCCCCGTGAATCTGGAAGCTGGGCCTCCGGGTAGGGGGAGGATGGCCCTTCTCTTCCCGGCCCTGCCATGGGGGGTAGTCTGTGGGGGATTTGGGGGCTTGGTGAGTCGGTAGGATAGTTGCCAGGCGAGGGAAGCTGGGACAGGATGGAGTAGCTGCCTGCAACACATTCTGGCAGAAAAATCTCTAAGGGGGGGGATTTCAAGCAAACTCCCAAACTTTACCTGAAGACCCCTATATTTTTTTTTCTTTTTTTGCTGAACGCCCAGGACTCCCAAATTTAAAAATCCTACTCTGAGCCCTGAAGGCATTGAACATGTACTCCCTGGAGATCAAATAAGAGTGGGAAGATACGATGGAAACCTTCAAGTTCCTGAAAGGAATAAACAAGGTGAAATGTGGGGAATTATTTAACATGAGTAACTGTTCAAGGGCATGAATGGAAACTGACAGGAGGGAGGGTCAAGAGAGATACGAGAAAGTATTATTCCACAGAAAGGGTGGTGGAACCGTGGAACAGTATCAGCTTAGGTGGTGGGTGCCAAAACCATTAATGGTTTCAAGTATGGTTGGGACTGAGTGAAGGATATAGTGGTTACTCAGGGAGATGAATAGAGGGGTGGATATGAGAGGGGTAGAACCCTGTAGGGACAGTAAGTCCCGGGGTTAGCTAGGTAACCATGGGCTAACTGGATGGACCATTGGTCTTTTTCTGCCGTCATTGTCGTTTTCTGGTTTTATCTCTGTCTCATTGAGGATTAGAAAATATTGCTGTAGCAGTCCTGTCACCCCCTGACCTTACATTAATATCACTTCTAGAATGGATTATTTTTGACCAGATGACTGAGCACTTGCTCAAGTACGATATCCTGATGCCTGCCCAGCATGGATTCCGATCAGGACATGGCACGACAGCCTTGGTGGGGTTCACACATGTGGTACACGAGACCCTAGATAAGGGTCACTTTACAGTGGCCATTTTTGTGGACGTCACCAAGGCCTTTGACTTTGTTAATCACAAATTGCCTTTGTCTGCACTTCTTAAGCTGGGCATGTCTATGGAGGTTGTTATTATGTCGGAACTATCTCTATGGATGAACATAAACCACTAAAATCAAGGGTTACTCCTACTCCCATCCTCTGTCTCATTGGGTGCTCCATATGTTTCTTATTTTGGGTCCACTTTTATTTAGTTTATTTCTGAACACTTGACATTCTGTTTGTAGCAACACCAAGGAGTTTCTTTATGCTGCTGACTCCGTGGTCCTCATGAGCAGCCTCAGCTTTCCAGTTGTACAGGAAGAACTAGCATTTGACTTTGCCAGAATAAAAATGGTTTATCTTAAGCAAATTGGTTCTGAATAAAAAAAAGGTTTTTGTCTTTTTTTATAATCATAGAAAGACATTGCTTGTTGAACCAGTTCTCTCTTTATGTACTTTTTTTTTTCTTTAAATATTTTATACTTATTTGCGAGCTTAGTCATTGGTAAATATTGAATATATAATACAAATATCAGGTGACAGTTTCCATACTGCATAGACTGCCTGTGTAATACCATTTATAAATATACCATTTAGTATAAGAATGTTTAAGGTCAATAACAAACCTAACTTAAGTTTACGTGAGCATATTTAATGGAGATACATTTGAGTTATGTATGAATTGATGAATCATCATAGACAGTTAAGTCTCTAATCTACAAGAGTGATCAATTTAGGACACATCTAAATTCCTCAAGCCCATGTAATAGTGGAATCTGTACATACTCTTAATGGGGAGGAAAGTAAACAGATTAGGGCATTTAAATATCTTGGCCTCACCCTGGACAGCTTCCTTTCCTATGAACAGCATATAAATGCCAGGGTTAAAATAATTCATCGGACTACGCTCATTATACAGAGTAAATTCACTACTCATCCCCTCAACAAGGAAGCTTCTGTCCCAGAGCATTCTCCTTCCGTGTAATTAATTATGGTATACTGTTTTATCATTCAACTGGAGAGGGGCTGCTGGCCAGGGCGAGGACCTTTCTAAATCAGATAGCAAGATATGCTGCTCAATTGCCATATCACACTCACTGCTGTGATTTGTATAAACATGCGGGATGGCTTCCACTAGAACGGGAGGTATCCACTTCAAGTTGGTATCCTTGCTAAAAAAAAAAAAAAAAAAATAGTCTTGCATAGTGTCCCTACTTCATTTCATGTTATTTTTTTAAAAGCACTTTAGCACTGTTTCAACCTGATCATCTCTACATCTCCAGTGTTCTGCCCCCAGGATGAGGAGATTGGTCAAAAAACAATGCTTTATAATCTGCCATCCTTTTTATGTTTACACGCACAAGAAACATCTTGAGATGGTACGGCATTTTAGAGATGTGTAAGTTTCTGCCCAGTGCAGTTGATGGCTTTATGGGGCTCATCCCTCAGGCACCAGTGAATTGTCAAGCTGCATATGACAGCAGTTTGAGAGAAACGGTCTTCATTTGAAAGAAATGTGCCGCTCCAGTAAGAGATGGTTATGAGTTGACGCTTTATGGGGCTCGTCCCTCAGGCACCAGTGAATCGGTGAGCTGTCTCCTGTGTGCCTTTCCTGGTGAACCATTTCAATAAATAAATGAGCCACGGCGCAGCTTTCCACATTGGCTGCTCCTGCTGCCCGCCACACTCTCTGTGGAAAGCAGACACAGGGATTGGGCACCCCGATAGAAACACACACACACACACACACACACACACACACACACTCTCTCTTCTCTTTCTCTCTCTCTCTCTCTCTCTGAGAGCCCACCTGGGTGTGCCTAAATATTTTTGGTAATCTGTAAAATAAAGAAAACTGTACCCGGCGTTCTTTTTTTCTCCCCTGTAGAAATGAAAATGGTCCCTCATCGTCTCCTTATTCCCTCCCACCCTCCCTCTGCAGACGCACCTCCTCTTATGCCTACTTTGGAGGTCGGGAGCAGCAATCTTCTGTGGGGAGGTGATGGGGACACATTTGCACTCTTCAGAGCCCACCGGCAAACTGAAGAAATTACAGTATAGGTTGATATCTCAGTCATTTTTAGGAATTTTGGCCCAAAGTTTTCAACGTGGGGTTCCTGGGACCCCACCTTGTGAACACGGTCACTGTCATTTGGTTACTTGGTCCTGAAAGGTGATTCAGCAGTTGCTGTGCGAAATTGCCCAACTGTCCAAAGCTTTAAAGGAGCATTGAAAACCTACCTTTTTAACAAAACTTTTAATGATTTATAATTATTTTTAATTTTGTTTTAAATATTTATTGTTTTATGTAATTTGTAAAGGCGCCTTGGTTTAAGAAAGGCGCCTTAAATAAATAAAGGATGATGATGATTAAGACCGATTAGTGAAACGCCAGTGCCACTGTTCATGAGGGTGGGGTCCCAAAAAACCCATGTTGCAAATTTGGTGAAAAAAATTCCCAAAAATGACTGCGTTACGAACGTGTGTTGCACAGTTTCTACGCACACTCGTAACTTCACCAATTTTTTATATTTTCACTCTAGATTTTCAACATTGTCATTTTTTTGCACACCTCCTTATGAACAGTACAGCTGTCATTTTTCACATCATGCCTGAAATGTGTTTTCGCACCTGTGGCGCAGAATATCGCAGTCGCTGTGGGAAATCAACTGTCGCTATGGGAAATAAACTTTTGGGACAGATTAACAAAATCTCAGTGGCACTGTTCAAGAGGGGAGGTCCCAAAATGCCTATGTTGAAAATTTGGTGAAAAAATTCCTAAAAATGATTGCGTTATGAGCATGCGTTGCACAGTTTCTACGCACACTCGTAACTTCACTAGTTTTTCATATTTTCACTCCAGATTTTCAACATTGCCATTTTTTCACCACGAACAGTACAGCTGTAATTTTTCACATCCTGCCAAAATGATAGTGCCACTGTTCATGAGGTGGGATCCCAAAAAGCCCATGTTGAAAATTTGGAGCAAAGATGCCAACAAACGGCCGGGGCGTTAGGGTTTCCAACCACAACACCCAATGCTGTAGAGACTGACAGGTGTCAGGGGTGTGTGTGACTTGGGGGTCATCGGCCGTAATGTTCACGCCATTTCACCCCTCCCACCCTGCAGCCAGTGACAGGCATTGAGGTGTGCCTTGAGGTCTTCGGCCCCAACGTTCACCCCATTCTCCTCTGCTGCACCCATCTTGGCTTATTTCCTTATGGAATGGGGTGAGCGTAAGGGCCGAAGACCCCAAGGCACACCACAACACTTGTTGGTATCTGCAGGTTTGAGTGAGGTGGAATGGTGTGAGAGTTATGGCTGACGAACCAAAGGCACATCCCCAAACTCCCATCAGTCTCTGCAGGGTGGGGATGGGGATTGGCATTATTAGTTTAATACTTCACTGCCATTTCTATTATGCATCTCTCTATCTACTGCACTACCAATGCCAATATCAGCAAGCAGATGTTTGGCATTTATTGATGATATGACACTTCATAATTTTGATCAACTTGTGACACAAGCAACTAGGGGGAACAACGTACAGGACTTGATTTTCACCAATACTGTTGATACTGTAAGTGATGACATTCAGTTTTGTGAAGTATACGAGGCAATAACTGACTTCTGTGGATGATTAAACGCTGAGGCGAAGCAGAAGAGTTTACTCTCCACAGAAGCCAGTTATTGTGAGTATACTTCACAAAACTGAATGTTATTACTATTATGCCACTAGAATTTGTGGTAAAAATGTATTTTTGAGTAGAAACGAAATGCAGCTTGCAGCACACGTAATGTATCCTCCGTGCATCTGTGAAGAGTGCTGTGGGAGGAAGTAAGAAGCTTGTTTCTGACTGACAATTTTAGGGTTGTATTTGGGAAAGCAGTAATGTGTGAGACTTACTGTCAGATACAATATTTGGAAGTTGGTCCCATTCAAAAGTGAGCGCTAGAACCTTTTTTATTGTCCGTTTCCAAATCGAATCCGTGAAGGAGTTCCTTCTTAATCGGCTGCAGTTCTTTTTTCTGTGCTTGAGTTTGCGCCGATAAATCTGGGAAAAAGGAGAGATGGTGCCCTTCCCAGTAGGTCTCACCTCTAGAGTGAGCGGCCTGCAAGAGAGCAATCCTGGCATCTGAGTTAAGACAGCGTGGCAATCGCAGTGCGTTGTTGCTGCGTCCCATCTCTGGGCTTCTGGCGCTGAGGGATCAAGAAGGCTCTTAAAACAGCAATCTCAGAATCTGGTGGCAATAATTGTAGGTCTCGAAAAATTAGTTTAGTAATAGCAGGTATCAGTTCCTCAGATCCAGCACATTTGTTGGGAAAACCCACTATTCGGATATTAGCCATGCGTTGAGAATTCTTCAGGTTTTCCATTTTGGCCGTCATCAAGCTTAGGTCCCTTACACACGATGCGTTATACTGCTGCTGGTGCTCGCCTTCTGCTTTGAGCTCTGTAATTGACGTGGCGTTCTCCTGAATCCGGCGATCATTTTCTGAAAGTTTGGCTTCGACCGCTGCTAGGCATTTATTCGTTTCGTCGTCTGTAGCTTGCATCTTTGTCAGCATGACGAGGATTTGTGAGGTCGGTAACTCTGTTGAGAGCTGCTTCTTAGTCGAGGTAGGCTTTACATTGCTCGTCGTCCTGTGGGAGAACAAATATGAATCTATGTTCTAGGACGAGCGTTTACCATCTTTTCTAGGGCTCATCTTAGTGTAGGAGTGTTCAGGTATACACCACTACCGAAAAGGAGTTTAAATCTTAGATTTTTCCTTCTGTTTTAATCTTTTTTTGCTGTAGCGAGCTGGAGCTCTCTCAGGATGCTGCCTCCATGTAGCTGCTCAGCAGCCCCCGCCCCCACCTGTGTCTTATTTTTAAAGTTATAAATGATCAGTATATGATGGAAACCTTAGGATTTAAAAAAAAAAACACCTGGGTAAAAAAACAACCAGATCACATGTACACAAATTATTAGGTGAAAATCAGTTAAGAGAAGTGAATTCTTCACGCAGAGAGTAATAACAATGTGGAATACATTTCCACAGCAGATAGTGGAGAGTAACAATAGAACAACATTTAAACAAAGATTGGACAAATATATGGGTGATAAGAAGTATGCTTTCCATCCATGAGCAGGGTGGCGAGTTCACAGAAGGGCCTTGGCTCACTGAACTTGTAAAAAAAACCCTGTGAACCTATTGACATATGCTTGTTTAATTCACTGCTGCCATTTTTCTGCTGTGTTAGTAATTCCCGAAATTTGTTCCAGACATGCACTGAAAAGTTACTTTCAGCCAACCCGGTGGCGCTGAGGGTTGAGGCGCTGGACGCCACACCTTGCTCCACACTGGCGACCCGGGTTCAGAAATGCGCTCGGGTCGGCTGGGGGAGAAGGATCAAGCGCCCAATGGCTTGCTCTTTTTCTCCGGGGGGGGGGGTTCTGCAGCATTCTCCGCCGCAATGCCACCACCTCCCAGTGAACTGGGGGGGCGTCGGTGCACAGGGGAAAGCGCAGCATCGTAGTAGGTTGACGCTGGCAGGGGACTGGGGCGGATGCACGTCTCTGTGTGCGCCTGACCCCTTGCTCCCCATTGCATGCTGGCGTCGGGGACGGAGGAAAAAATCCTTCACCTCTCCTAGATGACAGTCTCCCCAGCAAGCAGGCATGCCACCACCGACGAAGATTCAGGGCAGACTGCACTGTGCCAGGGCCCTCTCCCTGTGGAACTTTCGGGGATAAGGTAAGGGAGAACTTGTCCTCACCCCGCCTGGGGAGGGGGCGGGTAATCCGGACTCTTCAGGTAGTAGGGGAGTCGAACTGAGGTGCTTGAGGGGCAGACCCTGAAAGTCAGGTAGGTGGTAACGTTTGCAGCATTGGGAGTTCTGATTGAGTGGAGAAGTTGAGGGAGAAAAATAGTTCAAAAAAAAAAAAAAAAGTTACTTTCTTTCCAACTGTCAATGTAAATGTTTTTTCTTGTTGGTCATTTTATTAGATTTGTGTTTTCTTTCTTGTATTGTACATTTGTTTAATGTTTTGCTTGCCCATCAAAATGGGTCTCTGACCCACAGTCTTACCAGATTTTAATCCAACAAAAACAAACTTCTGCTTGTCCTTGTTTTATTAAATGCACTGCAATAAAATGTTATACTGTTTTGTTTTTTTGTTCATTCTTTCCACAAAGTCCCCCTCCCAACACACACACACACACACACACACACTCAAGTTACATTCACATTTGCTTTAGCATGGCTGCTTTTGCTTCCAGGTTGCCAGCATACAATGTGATCATCATTTTGGGAGGGAAATTTGAAGGTCACAGTAGCTGTGCTCTATAGCTCTCCTGGTTAAAGTGGAATTCCATGTTTTATTTCATTTTCTCAATTTAATTGTGGTCATTTAGCACATCATTATAGGTCTGTGCATTATGGTGATTTGTTGTGTGGCAGCAGGTTGCTGCAGGACACACAAGTGTGGTGTAACTATGTTCCACTTTCCCAAAAATGAAAGAATAAAAAATGTGTATGGATAAGTGAAGAGAACGCGAGACAAGTGTGTCAGCCTCACCAAATACAGCTTTCTTTGCAGTAGTCATTTTCCGATTGTTTCAAGACCACCTGTCAACTCATACCTTCTTTAACGTGTCGTCGTGCAAACGTTTGAAGCCAGATCTTTTCTCTCAGTTTTTCAACATCCATCAGTAATTACACTAAAAGAAAAATTTGACCTTTGAGACGTTCTTGCATCGGCGAAAAAATTTGTGTGGGGCCTTTGAATAGCATCAACATGCAAGGGTGAGTCTATCTGTGTAATATATGTGAACTGTTATTTAACATGATAGTGTGTGGTCTGTTCTAAGTAAATAATGCATAACTGAGGGAATGAGGTTCAAGGTGTGGCTGAGTGGTGTGAGGTGCTTTGTGGCTGAGTGGTGCTGTGGGTATAAGGAATGGCTGATTGGTGGTATGAGGTACAAGATATGGCAGAGTGGTGCTGTGAGATACAAGATGTGGCTGAGTGCATCATGTCAAATTTCTTTTTTCCACCCTTCTCAATATTGTTAATGCTCCTCTGCAACACAGGTCTGGTCCTCCTTTATTCCTGCCAGTGCTGGCTTCCTGAACATTGCTGTGCAGTCAGTGATCCCCCGCCCCCCGGCATACCAGCCCACATGTGACTTGGCACGGTGCTTCTTCCTCCAGCATTCCCCCGATGCCCGATGCACCTTCTGCTCTGTTGCATTTCATCACCGATGTCGTGTAGACCACACGCAGCATAGGTGACGACTGTGGTACGCCTGGGGGATGGCAACTCTATCACATTGTAAAAGTGTTCATATGTTGTAGTTTCATACTCCTGACCAGCTTAATTTTTCAGTCCCCCCCCATAAGTGTTTTTACATCACTGGGTGCCATGTATGTAGTGCTCCCAAACTGTGTACCATCATGCCTGCCACACACAGTTGCCAGGCACACTCCCAGTGGCCCTCTTCTCAGCTGTTGTACCTCTGTTCGTCTGCACCACCACTACCTGTTATCACACAAGTGGTGGTAAAACAGCAGTATGAGGACTATACCCCATACTCCCCCATGGAGGAGGTGAATGTCCGACAGGAAGCTCGATCCTCCTCCCTCAGATCAGCCTTCTGACAGTCCATGCTTGTTCCAGAACCCTATTTGTTTTGGTTGTGTGCGTTTCCGCTACCATCACAATGGTGGGATGCCATCACATTGTGTGACTTTTAACTTGAAATTGTTCACACTTGTGGCTCTGGTATTGCTTGCCATACATGGAAGCCATGTTTGTGTGCTGGGCACGTAAGGTCTGATTCCAGTCAGTGATGCATTATTTTTTTAATGAATCCATCTCGAATGTCTCCTGCCTTGGGTGGTAGGGCACCTACTTTCACTGCCTTGAGTTCCAAGGAGATTGTTTTTATTTTTTAATTTTTTTTTATTTTATTTTTTATTTACATTAATAAGTGATCTCTGATCATCAGCCTTATGTCAGGACATACCCACTTGTTTATCATCCAGCCACATATGCAGAGCGGTTTCAGCACTGAATTTCTGAAGTTCTGTAAGTGCTTGCCCATCATTACTCTGACACTGATAGGTTTCAGCCTTGTCTCTCTTCAGTATCAGGCTCTGGCCCTGAAATTATTTTTTTCAAACATATTTTTATCCCCCAGAGGCTGGAACCTCCTTCCACCTTCTTGCCAGTTACCATTTCTCACTCGTCAAGGTTCCAGTAATACCCTATACATTATCCCACAGCCCAGCCATGTCTAACTGTTGTACTGTCCCCCGCCTTACTTCCCAAGGCCAGGTATGCATTCAGCTGCTTCAGCATTTCTTACGTCCTCTGTCTGTCAGCACACAGAGAAGGTGAAGACCTGGGATGTATCCTGGGAGGTGGTGGTTGGAACCCAGCATCAAGCGTGGTGGACAAGGGCTTCATCTGGTCAGCACGCACTGTTTTTCCCCTTTTAGTCCTGCCTTTCACCAAGGAGAGATCTTATGTCATCAGGTGCCAGCACACTTGAAGCATCAGATTGACAACTGCTCAGACTTCACCCTTCCACTGCTGTCCTCAACACCATCAGTCACCTGTGATCACCAAGGTGATGATACAGCAGCGTACCTGTCAACCCTTCCGAGTTGGTATGCTCAGTCATCCTCCCCAGTGCTGGTCCTGCTTGTTTATAAAGTTGTGCATGGGCATGTATTACTGAATGCTTATTGCTTAAAAAAAAAAAATAAAATAACCAGCAACCTCAGGCAGGTGAAGGTGGCCCCCCACACACATACCAGTGTAGTGCATCTTCTAACCATGGTGTAGTATTACACATTTTTGTTTCTGTTTTTCTGCTTACTGCTCAGCCTGCATCATGTGTTAGTTTCAATGTGGTCAGAACCCCATCACCCTGCCTCCTCCCTGGACTTTGCTAGCTCCAGTGTTTTACTCACTGTCTCCTGTGCAGGTTGTCCTCGGCCTGACTCGAGTCCCTTGGAAAGTATCAAGTTGTGTGCTTAAGCAGGCCCGAGTCATCGGGTGAGTGGTATGCGAACAACGCAGAGTGCTGGCATCACGCGATGGCTGTCTGACGTACCTGTTGTTTTTTTTTTGTTTGTTTGTTTTTTACCCTTCTCACTACCACCAGGACGCAGTGTTAGGCCAAAGTGCACAATGAGTGCAGCAACGTTTCCAGTCATCAAGTGTGCTCCAGCATGTACCACCACCTCTAGTCATCCCTGTTTTTATTGTGTGGCATAGGGGACCACCATCCCTCACCATAGTAGGAGAGCCTGCCCATTTACCAAATCTATGTCTGATTGAATGTCAGTGTATTTATGATTTTGCTTTTTAATTTTTTTCATTTGTATTGATTCTAGTTAATGCGCAGATGGAGGAAAATACTAAACAACGAGAACAGGAACTGTGAAGTTGGTACCAATGAAGCAGTTGATGTTGTTTCAACTGAAGATCCTCTTCCCAGCAGTGTGAATATTGATGTTCACAAAAGGTGGATGGTAAATCGGTGAAAGTCCAGGCTGACAAACTCCTTGACAGAAGTTCATGTGGTATATTGTAGGGGTGTGGTAGTGCCCCTATAGTTAGGGTTGAGTAGGGTGTTCAATGTTAAACCCCTAACTTTGCAGTTTAATAACTTTGGTTTGGGTTGTCCAAATAGTCCACAAATTTGCATTTTCCATTAATGTTCAGTGTTGTGAAAACATGGAGAGTTTCATGACGGCACCTTGTGCGGTTTCTGAGATCTGGATACCCATTATTTTGTAAAATGGTCACATTTTTCCTTATATTTAACATTTTTTTTTTTTTTTGTTTTGTTTTTTTTCATTTGCTTACTCTCATATACAGGCTGCACGGTACTGAATTTCTGCACAGAACTTTCAGGGTACACGTTGCCTGTGCTGAGTTAGTGTCTTCCGAGTGTTTGGTGAAAAAATATTAAACGGTTCTGGAGTTACAAGGATTTAAAAACTGGTTTCAGATAGATGCCCCATACAAACCAGAAATTTCTGGTTTGTGAGTTTTTTGGTTCTCAAATTTGATGCATCATGAACCAAAAATGGGTCTCACTAACCACTTTTTTTTTTTTTTGTTCTGGTTCGTGGCGGCCAGTATCTTGTTTCTTTTTCTGTTGCTACTGAAGTTGGAAAATAATTGTAAAGGGATAGTTTTAGCAAAACTAAAATATCCCCGATGTACAGTGTTTTCCTTAAGCAAGATTTTATAGTCTGTTTATGGGGAAATTTGCCAAAATGTTATATTTCACAAATTTGTGATTTCTCCTGAGCAATTACTGGTTCAAACCACTTTTTTTTCTGGCTTGAACTAAAAGTGTTCTGGTTTGTGAACCAGGAAAAATGGTTTGAACTAATTCTAGTTCACAACCAGAAAAAGTGGCTCTAACTTGGTATTCTGGTTTGCGACACAGAAAATGTGGTTCCAACTAGTACCTTTGGTTTTCGAAGCAGAAAATCTGCTCCAAAGTGCTACATTTGGTTCGTGAACCAAAAACTTTAGTTCAGACTACTACTACTGGTTCGGCGCACACACAATGTGGTTTAGAGTTCGACTTTTGGTTGGTGAAGTAGAAAATACGAAAATATGAAGAAGCTAAGAGAAGGCAATTTGGTTTATGTAGTCTGCTCCTATTGCAATGTCCAGAGGTTGAAGTACTAAGTGTGCTCCACATTCTCACTTCTTCCATGCCTGCTATATTTACTACTCATGGAGAGTACAGCCCCCCACGACTATTCTAGCTCCTCTTGAAGTGCAGCGCATTGCAAGTGTCTGTCACAAACCCACTCCTGAGGGTCAGCTCCACTGAACTCTGTGTCCACCCCTAAGTGCAATCCGTGACAGGGAGGGGGAAAACAGGGGATTCCCTCTTTGTGTCCTTCTATTGTGCTCACTGAATTAACAACTGAACACTCGCCATGAAGTTCCAGGGTCCCCTCTACTCTGGATAAGGGGGCAATACCAGTCTCGAGTCTCGTAGCCAAATAAGAACCCTTTGTGGCTGTTGCACAATGGGGGACGATCCAGGTATTAAACACTCTTCGGGGTAGCCGTGTGACCCTGATTTTTGTCTTCTCCCACATGACATGCAATAACATGGTTCAAATCCCCACGGACTCTTCCCTGAGACTTTTGTATTCTCCCTATCTTTTCCTACATTTCCCTTTTTAGATCCTTCAATTGGTAGCTTATGGTGGCACCCCTTCTATTCTAGCAATAACAGTTTGGTCACAGATTATTACTAACGTCCCACAGTCACGCACAATATAAAAATCTTGCTTAGGCAGGTTTCTTAAAAACACATATTTTTACTAAATACATAAATAATTATCATACATTTTACAACTAAAAGATTTGGAAATTTGGTCACAGAATAACACAGATAAATGTGAACATGTGCAAGAAAATGCACTATAAACTGTTAAATTTCTACTTTAACTTTGTAGTGAACTGAAGTCCAGAAAATTAAATGAAAGTTTGTTTCCTTTGTCCTGGCAACCCCTGGGTCTCAGCAGTTTGCTCTGTGTGGAGAAGAGTGTCCTTGAAGATGCTCAGCAGAATGAGAAGTAATGCCTCTGGCTCATCCCTTATATAGCCGGATGCAGCCTGCAAAAACTGTCTGGTCCCAAAGTGTGGTCTTCTCTTTTAGGCCAGTAGAGGTCACTCTTGCGCTTTCCCAACATTCTTATTTATTTAGGTTTCTTTTTGTTTTCAGTTCTAGTACTTCCTTGACAGATAACACCTGTACAAAAATTAACACAGTTTTGCCAGAAAGGACATTCCTGTACTGTTATTTCACTTCATAAAATGTAATATACTATGACAGTTTCCTCAAACTCAAGTCTCTCCCTTTAAGTGTATAGTTTATTACAGGCGAATGGATTTTGGCATAACCGTGTTAAGGGACCTGGAAATGCAATATCAGCTTCCTCAATTTAGTTTGCAAGGCCTTTCCACTACTCAGATCACAGAATACTAATTCCCTATGTGACCTTTTGAGTAACACAGACATTCTTATGGCATTTCATGTGATATTTGACATACGCAATTACATAAAAAAAAAAAAAAATCTGCAAATAATGACTGCCAGTGGTTAGCTCGACACAGTGTCCACCGTCCTATGTGTGAAGAAGTGCATTGTCAGTTTGCTCCTAGATCTTCCTGCCTGCATCTTAACACTATGGCCTCTCGTGTTATGGTTGCCACTTAGGTTAAAGAGAGCTTCCGTATCCATGTTATCGGTTTCTAGTACTTGAAGATCTCAATCATGTCTCCTTTCTCACTGAGTAGATGTTCAGTGCCTTAAACCTCTCATAGCATGCCTTACTGTGGTGACCTGCTATCATCTTTATAGCCATCCTCTAGAACTTCTCCAGTAGGTTAATGTGTTTTTTGAGATGTGGGCACCGGTAACAAAGTCCATATTGTAAATGTGGCTTCACCAGAGAGTTATACAAGAACAGTACAAGTTGGTCTCTCATTTAATAAGCCATACAGCCAAGCAAATAGGGCCCTGCACTTCCATATCAACATACGTGTATGCATCTATGGAGTGATGAAAGTGCAGGGCCAAGAGGGCCCTGCACTCCCACAGGCAAGTGAGTATACGATTATATTGTCTCAGAAAGTAAGGAAATTCATTGCAAAAAATTTTTGTTAATGCTTTAGTTAGGGTTCGGAACCGTAACACCGCATTTTTCTACTTTTGTTGCTTTAACTTTAATATTTACTCACCTCTGCAGGCAGCAACAGGAAAGTAGTTTTACCTTCCTGAAATCGGTAGGCGTGGTACCTGAGGTTGTTGGACCCTAACGCTGACCTGATTCCCATACTCTGCATATCTTGGCTTATTTACTGATAGAATGGGGTAGCGTTAGGTTAACCATGCCAGGGTACATCCCACGCCTGATTTGGCGAAGACAGAGGAGAGGTGAAACCGTAATGTTGTTTTTTTTTTTTCTGTTGCTTCCTGCAGGGTGGGGGTGGGTTGATAAGGTTGTTAATCCTAACATCACATTTCCCTACTTTTTGTAGCTTTCACCCTAACTGGTGCATTTACAAATAATTTACTTTATAATTGACAGTGTTAAGTCGTTCCATTGCAACGTATCTCATACCATATTGTGTTGTGATTATGTAATGCAGTGTTCATGGGACCCTCCACGTTAGTCTTTTTCCCTGTGTCTTCCTCCCAGTTGCTGGTTAACCGTAGCTGCACTGTAGTGCATTTGGGCAGCTGTCTTCTCACTAGTGTGAAGACCTCATTTTGCAGTCAATACTGCTTCAGTGGCTGCAAGCCTCCCACCCAGGCAGTATAGCGCAGTGGGTTAAGGCTATGAGCTACAGATCTGGAGACCTGGGTTTGAATCCCACAGCCGCCTAGGTGCATACCGTGTGATACTGAGCAAGTTACCTAACTTACTTGTGCTCCCAGGTCGCAGCTGGAAACAAGCTTTGACTTAGTGTGTTATTCCTGGTTAAACAATGTCCCCTTACCCACTTGTTTGAAGGCTTTTTTGCCATCATGTTCCAGTAGTTGGGGCACATCTGTAACCATGTTATTAGAATGCTGATTGTTACTAGTGTGTGAAGACATATCGTGTGCATGGTTTAGAGTCCCACTGACCAACATGCAAACCTTGTATCACAACCTGACAGTGCAGCTGTGCAGAATATTCCATCACTGACATACAAGTAATGTATCTCCCATGCCTACTGTGTGCAGTGATACATTCACAGCTTTCTGCATCATTAGCCTTTTTTTGCATTGCTGTTTAATGTTCAAAGCTGCTAAAAGCGAACACTTATCAACACACAGCAGTGCCACCCCCCGCACCTCCGCTTCTTTGTCCGAATGGCATTAGTAGTGTAGTTTTCCTTTCCACCCATTTATGTATTGACACAGGGTGATTTTGTAGTGGTCCAGGCACCTCCTGATCACTGCTTTGTTTTTACTGGATGTCATACAGCGCATGAGTAGTAATGGTCCTATAATTTTCTGCCTTTTTTGCCAAAGCACCTTGAATGCCGAATTGGGTCCTTGTCATGTTAGTACAAAATTTTGCCAACTAGTATCCATGGCGGCAGTTGCAAATGCTGCAGTGGCACAGTCTGACATTAGATGAGATCTCTTTATTTTTATGTGGCCATATTTTCAGCTGTTCTGGGACTGTCTTACTTTGCAGCCACTGGTGTAGTACAGAATCTCTGCACTGTCATGCAACCAGCACCTGTTTGTATGAGGAATCTGAATGATTCACACAGATCCTGCTCATGCCAGTTGTATTTACCCTCATTGCTCTGCTTGTAATAGGACAAACATGTTTACAGTAATTGCTGATTGTGTTTCCTACTGTGCCACTATTAAGGTTCGGTAGGTTGGTTAATGTTAAATCCGTAACTTTGCACTTAAATAGTTTAGCCACCGTTCAACAGATTTGCACAAAACTTTGCATGTGCGGTCTTGGGGGCAGGGTCTTCTGGTATGCCAAGTTTCGTTCTGGTTGTCATTGCCTAGTGCTCAGATGGCTTAGAATTTTGGTCTGGAATTTTCAGAGTAGAATGACCTTGGCCCAGAGTGATGACTTTCATTGGTTTGCTGAAAATATATTATTCTAGGATCGTAGATATGTTGTTCATCCACACTTATTGGCATGTCCCCTTTCCCTTTAAGGATTGCCGGAAGTCTTCAAGCTGGCTTCTCACACCCACCCGGGTGGTATAACTCTCGGCTCCGCCCCATGATGCCAGATCTTCCTTTCCGCTGGAAGATTCAGGTTGCCTCCTTCGTGCTCCTGCATTTTGTAGGCCCTGGCTTCTAAACCTTTGGTTATTCCGAAACTTAGTCTAGTTTGCATTATCAACTGTGACTCTTCTGCTTCGGTTATGGAAGACAAGTCTTCTCCTGGATTTTGCTGGTGTTCATGGGGCAAGAAAATGTTGCACACCGATCCCCACACCGCGTGCGTGTACTGCTTGGGTGTTGGCATGACAACTATCTAACAATCTAAGTACGACTTCTGCCTTGCATTTCATCCTGACGTCCTCGACGACCATTTCGCACGCCTGAAGTTGTGGAGGCCGGAAAAACGGAACCCTCCGGTGAAATCAAAGGAGGCTCGATGGGTGGTTTCTGCGGCTGCGGGATCCGCCGAGCAATTGGAACATATGCAAGCCTTCGAGGAGGAAGCGGCTCTGACCACAGAATCTTCCTCTCGGAGCTTCTTTGTTCCGTTTAACCTGGGCTCCACCTTCTCGGGTTCTTTCTGAGAGTTGTGTCAGTCTCTCCCGACTAAGGGGGAGGGTCCTGCGGGCACGCTCTCCTCTCGGTCCCATAAGTGGGAAAAGGACCCGGGATTGTCTTTGTCTCGGCAAAGATGTTCTTGGGATCGGGAGAGATCTCGGTCCCAGGAACTGTCAGTCTCGACTTCGGTCGAAAATTGCCTCTTCGGCTGCTGGCTTCTCGGCCTTGCTGTCTGGCCAGTTGACCGAAAATGTTGATCGATGAGGTCGAAACTGTCATCAACCCGATCGACCCATTGTCGCTTACTTCGGTCGACAACTCTCTTGATTGGATTCCAGTCCTTTCTTTCCCCGACAAGGAGACCCAGCCCACTGGGAATCCCATTGAGGATGTGATCCCCGACCTCAGGGAAATCACCAGTCCTGCTGGTGTCTCCTTAGAGACCGAATCGGTCCATCCGATCTCGGTCGAGGACCCCCTTGACCGAGAGGCCGAGGAAGAACCACAAGCGCTCGAAAAAGAGTGCGCCATTGGTCGTCCTTGTCCTCCTCAGATGAGGAGAGGCACCAGCGCTACGAGGACCTCATCTGGCAACAGCTAATTTTGTCTGGGCACAAGCTGACCTTGGCTTCTACCCTGACCATTACCTGCTTTCACCTCCTAGGCTGAGGCCAACTCCTTCAGAGCCGATTACATCTGTTCCCCCACCCGCGGAGCTGGCCAAACCACCGGTTCAGCCTATACCGATCTCTCCACTGATTGTGGTGGAAACACCGTCCAAGCAGCCTGTGGGAGGGGCTCCTTCCAAAGGAGATGGACCAGACACCAGGCTTCTCCAGCGTCTTTTGGTGCCCTACCTGGACCGCCTCGGCCGTTCAGCGAAAGGTGACTAAGCGGTCGACCGTTGTATCCGGATTCCTCGGATTCGGATGAGACCGGCCTGTATTCTCATCCTGGGGATGACGAATCGGCTGGTGGGCTACAGATGGAGGGAGGTCCTTCGTCTTTTCAGGGCATTCTTCGTCTCATCTCTGAGTCTACAGGGATGCCCCTTGAACCTATCCAGAAGAAGGTGGAGTACCCTCTCATGGACATCCTCCAGAGAGGGGGTACCCCGACGGAGGCCTAAGCCATAGTTGGCCCGGCTCTAGAACTTTGGCAGCACCCTGCCTCTTGTCCAGCTCCATCTGCCCACATGGCCGCAAGTATGCAGTGCCCATGGGGTCTCTTGTGGGGTTCACAGAGCACCCTTCGGTCGGTAGCCTTGTGACAGCCTCTGTGTTCAGGCGTACTGGCAGTTCTGCTGACACTGACCGACCTCCCAAAAAAGAATCCAAAAATTTGGATAATTCGGCTCGAAAGGTCTATGTGGCTTTTTCTTTAGGCCTCCGTCAGGCAATTTCGGCTGTCATCACGGCACAGTTCTCCCATGTCCTCTTGGTGTCTTTGGATGAAGTCCTCCCACACCTCTCCTCGGACATGCAGACCACGGTCAAGCAGGTATGGGATCAGGGCCAGGCTGTTGCCAAACAGCAGCTTCAGACAGCCCTGGACATTGGGGATTCTTGTGCCAGCTCAATGGCAGCAGCAGTTGCCTCTCGCCGTAGGACTTGTCTGAGACTCTCCTCTTTCCTGGCAGATACTCAGCACAAACTAGCTGATGTGCCTTTCCTGGGCACCGACCTTTTCGGACCATGTGTGGCTGGTCACCTTCAGCGTATTGAGCAGTCCAGTGCCACCTTGGATGCTACTTGTGCTAAAGGTTCTTCGAGCAAGAAGCAGCAGAAGAAAAGAAACTTTTTTGGCACTCTTCCCCTGTGGCCCAGCAACGCTTCTTTCAGGGAGGGCAGCAGCAGCAGTCTCAAGCTTGGCGCCCCCGGCCCAAGCCCGGGCCCTTCCAGGTCTTTAAAGGAGGCCGAGGTTCAGGTTCAGGATTCTTCTCCTCCAAGCCTGCTCAGTGATGGGGTGGGGGGCTGCCACCCCCTCTCCTGTCATGCCAGCTCTGGATCCTCCCTTGGGGGGCTGGCTTCGCCACTTCATTTCCGCCTGGTCCGCCATCACCATGGACAAGTGAGTTTTGGAGGTGGTTGGTCAGGGACTGCTTCTGGAATTTGAGCAGTACCCTCCAAGCTGAGCCCACGCCCCTCGGGAGGGAAGAGTATCCGTCCATACTCAGTCGGCTCTCCGAGACATCGCTCAGCTCCTCCTCAAGGAGGCAGTAGCTCCAGTGGCGGATTCTCCAGCAGACCCAGGCTTTGTCTCCAGGTACTTCCTGGTGCCCAAGTGGATGGGGGGCTGGCGCCCCCATTCTAGATCTGCACAGCCTGAATCAGTATCTCAGGTCATGCACCTTTCAGGTGGTCACTGTGTCCCAGATCACACCATCCTTGCAGTGAAACATGTGGTTCTGTCACTTGATCTGCAGGACACATTCTCTCACGTCCCACTCGGTCAGTCTCATTGGCGGTTCCTCTGCTTCAGAGCCGAAGGGACTCAGCCATGAGTCAGCCATGCCGTTTGGCCTGTCATTGGCCCCACGGCTCTTCACCAAATGCATCGCAGTGGTGGCAGCCCATCTCATGAGTCGGGGGGGGCGGTATCAGGATTTACCCTTACCTTGATGATTGGCTGTTAGTAGGTCCCACCTGGCAAGAGGTGGAGAGGTCCAGGTACCTGGCCCTTCAGACCTGCTCCCAACTCTGCCTCCTGATCAGTGAGGCCAAATTGGAACTCGTGCCTTCCCAGGTGATGTGCTTCATCTGGGCAGAGCTCGACTTTCATCCAGCCAGAGCTTGGCTCCCAGTGGACAGGGCAGAGGTTCTCTCCTCCTTTGCCCAATCATTTCTGGTTGGGCAATTGCGCCCTGCCTGGGACTTTCTGCGCCTTCTGGGTTACATGGCGGCATGCACTTCCATGGTCCGCTGAGCCCGGTGGCACATGCGCCCCCTCCAATGAGAGCTGGCCACCAAATGGACTCAGCACCACGGTCATTTCTACCAGTTGATCACTGTAACCCAGAAGATGTGGGACGCTGTCCAATGGTTGACCGCCCCAGACCAGTTGCAGGAAGGGATCCCATTTGTCTGCCCCTAGCCGACTGCCGTCCTCGCGACCGATGCCTCTCTCGTGGGCTGGGGAGCCCACATGGGGGAACAAAAGGGCCCATGGGTTCCGGACCCTGAGGAGTCCTGATACCACATCAACCTGTTGGAGCTCAGAGCAGTCAGACTGGCACTGTCAGCTTTCGGTCCTCAGCTCCAGGGTGAAGTGGTTCAAGTCCAGACGGACAATACCACGACCATGTACTACCTCAACAAACAGGGCAGCATGCACTCCCATCTGCTTTGCTTTGCAGGGAGGTGCTCCGCATCTGGACCCTCGCCAGCTGTCTGGAGGCGGATCTCCTAGACATTCATGTGGCAGGAGCCTCGAACCATCTGCCAGATGCTCTCAGCCGCTTAGGCTAGACATCCCATAAGTGGTCTCTCCATCCAGAGGTAGCTTACAGCCTGTTCTCTCACTGGGGCAAACCGATGGTAGACCTGTTTGCCTCCAGGGAAAACACCAAGCTGACGCTGTTTCATACCCACCCCCACCCCAGCAGGGCTCGCTGAAGGGGATGCTTTCTTGAGGCTGTGGACCCCAGGCCTCTTCTACGCCTTCCCTCCATTTCCCTTGATCCACAAGGTGCTCCTCAAGGTGAAGAAGGACAAGGCAAAGGTGATTGTGGCAGCCCCAGACTGGCCGTGCCAGTTCTGGTGTCCAGATATCCTCAGCCTCAGCTGCAGACCCCTGGTGCGACTTCCAGCACGCCTGGACCTAATCTCGCTCTATCAGGGGAAGGTATACCATCCGGACCTTCAATTCCTGCACCTGACAGCCTGGTACCTGAGCGGCTAGAGTTCCAGGCTTTGAGTCTTTCTGAGGATGTCCTCACCATGGTGGAGGCATCCAGAAAGGAATAGACCAGGAAATGTTATGCCTTCAAATGGAAAAGGTTTTCCATTTGGTGTCAGGGCAAGGGCCTAGCCCCTCTGTCCTGTCCAGTGGCTAACATTCTCAACTACCTTTGGTCTTTGTCCAAAGGGGGTCTCCAGTTATCGACCCTTAGGGTGCACCTGGCAGCCATCTCTGCTTACTGGGCGCGGGCCAGTCAGCCGATGGCACAGGAGACAGTGGTCGGGCACTTTTTTTAAGGCCTGTATCACATATCCCCTCCAGTGCGTGAACCTCCACCTCCGTGGGATCTACTGCTGGTACCAGCAAAGCTCATGGGCAAGCCATTTGAACCAATGCACAAGCATGCGTAGTCGCACTTGTCGTAGAAGACTGCCTTACTGGTGGCTATCACTTCTGCCAGAAGGACAGGGGAGCTCCAGGCGCTTTCGATGGACTCCCCTTATCTGGTCTTCCACAGGGACAAGGTTGTCCTACGCCCCTACCCAAAATTCCTTCCGAAGGTGGTGTCAGAGTTTCACCTTAACCAGGTGTTAACTCTGCCAGTATACTACCAACAGAAAAAGAAAGCATTCAGGAAGTACAAGGAATCACAGAAGGAGCAGGACAGAGAACTGTGTCAGTTAAAGCAAAAGTAAGCTGGGAAGGTAGTCAGAACAGCAAAGGCCCAAACCGAGGAAAAGATAGCCAACTCAGTTAAGAAGGGGGATAAAACCCTTTATAGGTACATCAGGAGCGAAGGAAGACCAAGGGAGGGAGGGTGGGCAGAGGGTGACTTTGAAAAGGCAGAGATACTATACAAATATTTTTGCTCAGTATTTACAAATGAAGAGAGGGAGGTACCTAAACAAACAGTAGAAACACTCTGGATACAGAAGTTGATACCAGCCCATTTATAGAAGAAAGAGTTCTGAAAGAACTCTTAAAACTGAAGGTGGACAAAGCAGTGGGGCCTGATGGGATTCATCCCAGAATTCTAAAAGAACTAAGGGTAGAACTAGTGACACCACTGACTACCCTCTTTAACAAAATATGGGAGGATGGGGGTGGTACCCGAGGACTGGAGGAGGAGGGCAGATGTGATTCCCCTTCACAAAAGTGGGAGCAAGGCAGAAGCAGGAAACTACAGACCTGTTAGTTTAACCTCAGCGATAGGGAAAATGATGGAATCACTTCTGAAGGAAAGAATTGTCGAGTATGTAGAGGCCAGAGGGGCACAGGACCCAAGGCAGCATGGATTCACAGCGGGAAGGTCATGCTAGACGAATCTGATAGATTTCTTTGACTGGATGACCAAAGTAGTAGATCAGGGAGGGGCTATGGACATGGCCTACCTAGACTTTAGCAAGGCATTTGACACAGTCCCACATGAAAGATTAATATACAAGCTAGCCAGCCTGGGAGTGGGTCCCAGGATGACAGCCTGGGTAAAGAATTGGCTGGAGAATAGGACACAGAGTAATAGTAAATGGAGTCCACTCTGAAGAAAGGGGAGTTACTAGTGGGGTACCGCAGGGTTCAGTATTAGGACCGGTCCTCTTCAATGTTTTTATAGGCGACATTGCAGTGGGACTGAAAGGAAAAGTATGTCTCTTTGCAGATGACACAAAGATCTGCAACAGAGTTGATGCACAGGGTGGGGTGGAAAGGATGAGAAGGGACTTGGCAAGGTTAGAGGAATGGTCAAATGTATGGCAGCTTAGATTCAGTGCAAGGTAATGCACCTGGGAAACAAAAACCCAGGGGAAGAGTACACAATGGGGGGTGAGATACTAACAACAAAAAAAATGGAAATGGACCTGGGGGTAGTCATATCAGATGACCTAAAGGTGGGCAAGCAATGTGAGAGGGCAGCAAGGAGGGCTTGGGGGATACTGGGATGCCTAGGGAGAGGCATCACCAGTAGAAAACAGGAAGTTATTATCCCTCTGTACAGACAGCTGGTGAGACCCCATCTGGAGTACTGCGTGCAGTTCTGGAAACCCAGTCTCCACAGAGACATAGACAGGATGGAAGCTGTCCAGAGGAGGGCAACTAAAATGGTGCAGGGTCTGCACCGGAAGACATATGAAGAGAGACTTAAGGAGCTTAATATGTATAGCCTCGAGGAAAGGAGGGAGAGAGGGGACATGATAGAAACTTTCAAGTACCTCAAGGGAATCAACAAAGTCCAAGAGGGTAGCATCTTTCAGAAAAAGAGGTGTGCAAGAACAAGGGGCACAATTTGAAGATAGAGGGGGGGCTCAGAGGTAATTTAAGGAAGTATTTTTTCACAAAGAGGGTTGTGGATGCATGGAACGGCCTTCCGGAGGAGGTTGTGGAGTCAAAAACAGTGGTGGAATTCAAGCATGCATGGGACAGTCATAAGGCAATTCTAGGGAGTGGAGGTAGGAAGAAGTAGACTGCTGGTTAACTAGGATCTGCAGCTTATCCATTAGGTAGGGAAATGGGCAGACTGGGTGGGCCAAGCGGTCCTTATCTGCCGTCAAATTCTATGTTTCTATTACACCTCGGAGGCTGAATACAGGCTCCATACCTTGGACCAGAGACGAGCCCTCTCCTATTACAAGGAGGGGATGGCAGAAATTCAGGGAGAGGTTCGCCAGCTGTTTGTCACTTATGCTGAAGCCGCTTCTGGCAGACCTGCAGCAAAACGGACTATTGCAAGATGGATTACATTTTGCATACGTCTTTGCTATGAGTTGGTGGGCATGGAGCCTCCTAGACTGGGATAAGGGCTCATTTTACCCACCATACCGCTGCAACGAAGGCTGCTTCCAGGGACATCCCTATCCAGGAAATCTCTTGGGCTGATACCTTGAAGTCAGCAAATGCCTTCATTACCCATTACCACATTGACCTTGAGTCATGCCGGGATGCTGGTTTTGGGGCCTCGGTTCTCCAATCTCTATTTCCCAGGTGAGTATTTTGCAGGGGTGTGTGCCTTGCCACCCTCCTCCTGGAGAACTGCTAGGAGTCTGCCAGTAAGTGTGGGTGAACAACATATCCACGATCCTAGAAAAACGGGTTACTCACCTGTAACAATAGTTCTAGGAGTGGTATATGTTCCACATGGACCCACCCGACCTCCCCGGCTGCGGTCGCACAAACCTGACTTCCAGCGAGCTAAGATCTGGCGTCATGGGGGGGAGCCAAGGGTTATACCACCCGGGTGGGTGGGAGGAGCCAGCTTGAAGTCTTCCAGCGATCCTTAAAGGGAAAGGGGACATGCCAGTAGTTGTGGATGAACAACATATACCACTCCTAGAACTACTGTTACAGGTGAGTAACCTGTTTATCCGTTCCACAGTTACAAGGATTTGAAATTACAGTTCTGAGCATGCTCGGTACGGTCCATTTGGTAGCTGCTTCATATGATAAAAGAATCTGTGCCATACGAAAAAGGATTCTGCTTCGTATGGAGTAATCTCTTTTGTGAGAAACATTTTTTTTTTTTTTGGTATGGTCCCCATCTTGTTTATTTCTTGAGAGACTAAGAAGTTTTTTTTCCAAACCCATAAAAATGGTATCATGGAAACACACCAACACATGTACCATGCTAATCGAGGACCCAGATAGGTGGATTCTGTAGTTACGTCTTGGAAAAATTACCAAGAAATGTGGGTTTTCTTCTTTTTTTTTTTTTTTTTTGCTCCTCCCCACACCCCCCGAGTGGCCACTCCTTCAGGCTGCCAAGGGACTCCACCACCTGCCATGTCATCCCCTTTGCTGCCACAGTGCTGTCCCCCCCCCCCACTATGCTGTGCCCTGGCCGACCCAGTGTAGCCCTTCACTGGGGGGGGGGCGGCTCTCTTGGGGGTCCACGAGAGGGGAGATAGGGTCCATATCCATGCTGGGCACACGATAGGGGATCAGTTCTGTAGGCTGCTTGCCAGGGTTGCATGCTGCAGTGAGGGACCTGGGTGTCACAGGGTGACCTGTGAAGAGTGAGGGTTTTAGAAAAGGTCAATCCCCAAGTACAGGATATAAAGTGCTTAGGTGATTTAGTTATTTATAGTACAGGTATGGATGCAGCTTTGTAATGAAATGGGGCTGGAAAATATTTGTTTGAGGTTCCTTTGGGGATTCGTTTTCCTAATTGGAATTACAGGTGTCCTGACAACGCTATGAAGTAGTGTATGCCCGAGTTAGAATTTCCTGCTGCTTCTGGAATGTATTTGAATAATAGCAGGTGCTAGTAAGCAGTAGTGCACAAAATGGTGCTTTGAATTGTGCAGTGCTGTTATTTGTCCCTTTATTTATTGTGGGAAGCAGGAGTGCTTGAATAGTAAAAGTAAATAGTGAAGGTAATTAGTGGAAACCGGCACTCTGGGACTTGCAGGTGGTAAATAAAGGCTGTTCCTCATGGTGGTGGGGCTTCTCTAATTTCATGCTTATGCAGGCTGCGTCTTGGGAGATGAAAGGGTTTAAGCGCAGTGCTATGAGTCTGGTAGTTCTTTATTAATTATGCAGTCCAGGGAGATTGACAATAATAGGCTTGAAAGAATGTCTGTAAAGGAAACGCACAGTTTAGTGCTGTTTTATGCACTATGTGGGGTAAATATTTCAATGGGGAAAAGCAGACTGTTGTGATGTGAGTTGTAGGATGTCCCCCCGCGTGAAAGTGGCGTGTAGCCTTTGGGGAAAGTTGGTGCAAGGGGTTTGAGCAGCCTATCTTTTGGGAGGCAGAGTTTCTTTAGCTTTTCGAGCATTTGCCTGTGTTGCCAAGACTTTGGTGAGGGAGCGCAGGATCGGGCTCAGTAAAACTGCCACCTGGATGACTGCAAGAACATGGTGCAGTTGCTCCGTGCTGGTGCAGCTTGGTGTGTTGTGTGCTCAGATTCCTAACTAGTTCCCTTTGCTTTGGTGCTGGTGTGGCAGACCGCCATGACTTAAGGCACATTTGTGCTGCTGGGGATAATGCCTGGGGTTGCACTTCCTAGGTAGTTATTTCTTATAGGGTGCTGCTAGCAAATGCGGTTTCTCAGGTCGGGAGCTGCCTTTCCTCGCCCTTCATGGACACCATACCTCTCAACCTCCTGCCTCAAAAATCAGGGACAAAGGACCAGAATCAGGGACACATCTTCAAAATTGGATATATCCACACAGGAAGCAGGTAGAATAAGGTGCTTAGTGTAAAATGCATTTTCTAAAGAAGAACAAGTCTGTAACTTTAATGTTTGACATTATTTTGTGCTTACAACTCCCATTATTTGGTCATGGAAACACAATTTTTAGGAGGGATGGAGTCAAATTTTGAGGCCAAATCAGGGACTTCCCTGAAAATCAGGGACAGTTGAGAGGTATGATGGACACTACTATTTAACTATGCTGTAAAATGGTCATAAGGTGTAGTAGTGTTTAAGGTTAGACTGAAAAGTAGTTTAAAGATGTATCTTGTACATTTCCTCTCTTCTTAGCACAGAAAATAAAAGGTATTGGGAATAAAATTGCTGTATTTGCTCATACTGTTGGTTTTCTGGCTGGGGCTCGGTTAGAATGATGTGGAGAGGATTGTTTCCTGTTTCCACTTCACTTGAGCATAATTTACTTTAAGGGCTTTAAAAAGCTGACTTAGAAAATGGATAAAGTGGAACTCGTATTCTCATTGACTGAAACAGCCTGGCACCCGGGCTGTTATTTCTCAACACCTGCAAAATAACAAGTTCCACTTTAGCATGCCGCATTACTAAATAAATTCTGGGGCCACCCAAATTGCAAAACTCGCAAGCCGCCATGTTTTACCCCGCTCATTTACCGAGATTTACCTCGCTAGACAGTATAACAGGAGCCAACCTGCCCCACTAAAAACAAAGAGAAAAGCCATTTGTGTACTAATGAAAATGTACGCCCGTCCCCCAAATCCAGTCTGGTTCCTTTTTTCTCCATAAAAAAAAAAAATGTCCGTTCCTTGTAGAATAACACTATGCTAGTGCTATCCCCCATTCAGCCACACTGTTTCTCTAGAAACCAAAACACAATTCGGAAGCAACTGCAATACAAAAAACGTTCTTTTATTAAAATAGTCACTGTCCTTTTCCATACTCAACACTCCTATTCATCGTCCGTGTCAGCTCACAGCATGCTATCACGCTAGCACTGGAAAATCGTGCCATATTTGAAAGGTCATCAAAAATGGAACAAAAACATGTACCTCTCTTCACAGCCAGTCTCCAGATCACCAGGCTAGTATTTCCCTGTGCCCAGTGACGATCATTAGAGAAATCAAAATAAAGCGCTCTCCCCTGTCGTGTCTGTGTGTGTGGTGGTAGTGTGTGTGTGTGTGTGTGGGGGGGGTCAGGGGACAAAGCAGCAGTTACGTTTAACCTGAACAGCATGTTCATGTAAAGAAAACAAAAAATCAGCAGCTCCCTCCAGTGGTGATTTCACAAAAACAGGCACTACTTTTCTACAACAGTTACTTAAAATAGTTTATTTTTTTAAATATGTATTTTTTATTTTTATATGTATTTTTTTAAAGTCACCTATAGCCCATTTTCTAAGTGTAATAATACCCTCCAGGATGGGCGTTATGGGATATAATGGACCTTCCAGGGGCTATAAGGGCCTCCGCCTGCGGTGTCGGGCCTCATTATGCCCCTGGGCAGTCCATTATATCCCATTAATGCCCACCCTTTCGGGTATTATTACTTACATAGAAACTGCCCAAAGAAACTGAAGCAGGTGAATTTTGTTGCTACTTGTTCAAACGTTTACGTAAGCAATAATACTCGACATGGTGGGCGGTATTGGGCAGTACTGGACCGCCCAGGGGTGTAATGAGGCCCGATGCCGCAGGCGGAGGGCCTTATAGCTCCTGGGCGGTCCGGTATTGCCCATACCGCCCACCATGGAGGGTATTATTGCGCTTAGAAAATGGGTACTGTAATGTATTTGTTTAAAAAGGCATAATTTTATATTTAAATGTTAAAACATTTAGATATTTCATTTATTCTGTAATCAAGTAGTTCCTACACCTGCATTACAGTACCTTTTTTTAAGCTTCTGACTTTTCTTTCTAGATCTGGATCTAGTTGTCATGGCTATCCTCTCACCCACAGACACTGAGATAGAGCAGGCTGTGGAACAAAAATGCAATGAACTCTTTTAGAAGGAATACATTAATGTTTTTTTATTGGATTTGCTCTTCATTTTGATGTGATATTGCACAGTCAGTGTACATTTTAATTGTGTAGTCGCTCTCCCCCCCCCCTTATAGATGCTAAGATTGCTTTGGGATCGGGGAGGGAAAGGACAGTAGTGTGCAGTGAGGTAACAAAGCAGCGTTAATGTTTTTAAATGCTGACGCCTTTTCAGTCATGCTTTTTTTTCTTTCGACATCAAGGAGAATCAGGAGGCAAACCCAGGACTAGCGGGACACTGGCTATGTCGGGGACAGTTGCAGTTACGGTGGCGGTACTTTAAAAGAATGGTTCCTCCCTTCAGTGATTTTACCCGTTCTCCAAAAAAAGACTACCCCTGCCAAAAACAAACTTACTGGTCTCTCCGTTGTTTAACCCCCATTCTTACACTTAAGCCGTTCTGTCAACCGGACCCGAATCAGTCGGAAGTAACTATACAGTGTGAGGCAGCAGAGCCACAACTGTAAGCGTAGCTTCTCGGTAGAGGTAAGGAACTGGAGGAGTTACAAACAGGCCTGTAAGCAGACAGGATGGGTACAATTTTAAGTTAGAGGGGATCAGGAGCAGTAGTGCCGTCAATTTAAAAGAATGGCATTAGCGCTACTGCCCACATTCGAGCCATTGGGCAACAGTACGATCAGGTATGAATGAAGGATCTGTTTTGTTAAGGAAAACAGTTAGTTGTTGCCAAGAAACAAGTTGGTGTATGTGGTGTGTGGGTCTGCAACCTTCAGGGTCCGTCTGCTACTCTGACTCGTTCGGGGGCGGGGGTGTCCTGCTGGCTTTCGTGTTGAAATTGAACTGCCGGCTTTCTGGGGGGAGAGAGAGAAAGATACGCCTGTGTCCTGATGCCTGTTGAGCTTTTGACAGTGAATGCAGGCGATCGCTGTAACTGTAGATTTGTGATTTTACTTTTTTGTTATATGCTACTACTTTATTCTGACTCATAGTACTGGATTCGGGGAAGGAAAGGCCGCAAACTCACCCGCTAAGCAGCAAATAAAAATGTCGGCATTTTGAAATGAGTTCTTTTTGCATACTGATCTGTGTAATTAGGTCTTTGCCAAGCTGGCACTTTTAATGCCCGGGCTCTATTGCCTGATAGACGCCCACCTTGCCAGGGCTATCAGCCAATCAGAGCCTGGGATTTCTGATGCCCATTTTCTAAAGTTAGGTGAAACAATGGTCCTAAGGGAAAGGAACTCCACTTACACCTCTCTCTGGTCTGCTGTTCCTTGTGTAAATTCAGGACTCCTTTAGGAGCCTGCTGGCCTGTAGCCACTAAATGTATACAGCCTAAGGTAGGACAGTTTGAATGAAGGTGGAGTCTATTAATTATTCATGAAGTCTTTTGGGTTTTCCTGTAAAATACACATTAGAAAGTAATTATTTTTAGTGTTATGTTATATAAGTGTTAAAACAATACTGTTAAATGAAGATTGAAGTAAAAACAATTTGAATTGCGTAAATAAAAGTTTGAAACTTTAGATGGGGCAGGGGCAGGCTCAGAGTCACATGGGTTTTAAGCAAGTATATACGGGCTGTTATTGCAAGCTATTTCAGACAGGTGTTGGGTCTGGAGACCGACTCCAGCAGGGAGCTCTGAGCATTGCTCCTAGGTAATTAAAGTAACACCTGGGATGGCTAGCTCTTTCTGGCAATGGATTCCCAGTGATTTCTATGCATTGAAGGTGCCATTTATGATTTTTATTTATGTTGTACCAGTTCGCTGTTTAAATATGTCTTGCTAAAAAGAAGAAAGATGCTGAAGTAAAATAAAGTTGCTGAATTTTTTTACCTGCCATTGTATCACACTACCATGCAGTTTGCTCAGTCCACGAATTCACCCGCACCCTACGACACTGGGTAACTGTCTTCTGGTCAGCCGAGTGGGCAGTTTTCTCTTTTCTCCACACACACACACCCTCCCACAGTGCAGCTGCACCCATGCAGCATCCTGGGAGGACACACGGCAGCACTTGTTCACCCGCGCTGCCAAGTGCGCCTCCATCGGGGACTGCCAGAAGCCGCTGTAGAAGTGGTGCAGGCTTGTGCCCTCCCTCCCAGGGAGGAGAGCATCCGAGTGGATGCTCCTGACCCTCCCTGCCAGTCTGGGCTCCTGTCATCCTGGGCGCGAACCTGGGTTGCCAGTGTGCTGAGCGATCCCCTATCACTTGACACCAGAGAGCCGCTGAAATGTCTTTTTAAAAACTAATTTAAAAATCTTTTTTTAATGAGACGAGATTCTTGTTTTGTATGGCCACACGAAACAAGAATCGGCCATATGAAACAAGATTGCCTTCATGCGAAAAAATAATTTGGTCTTAGTTTTTTCCCCCACATTCTTATTTCATATGAAGGAATCTTTTTTCGTTAGTACGATGCAATCTCATGAAATAAAAGATTCGTTCATACAAAAAAGTATTTGGCCTTAGTTTTTTGCACATTGGTTCTTTGTATGAAGGAATATATTTTTTTTTTTGATATCGTGTCGTTCACATGAAAAAAAGAATCCTTCATAATAATAATAATAATAAAAAAAAAAAAAAAACACATTAATTGGGACTTTATTTTTTTCACGAGAGTGTATTGTTATCCCGAATAAAGATTCCTTCATACGAAAAAAAGAATTTGGACTTTTTTTTTTTTTGCACATTTCAACTTTAACAAGCCATAACTCTATCAGTGGGCCCTATGCACTATGCCAACACGCTGTGTAAACCGGGTGCATTGGGATAGCTAAGTATGAATGCCACGGAGTGGTGGCCACGCTGCATTCACGACATGGGCGCACAGCTGGTACACACCTGAACCCACTGCCGTGCGGACAGCAATGTGCCAGCACTGAACGCCAAGCACCATGGCAAGTAGTGCTGTACACAGGCGTGGGTGCTGGCTAGTGCGTCCGGAACAGCCCTGCCGTAAGTGCCCTTACACCTGCCCCTGCACACTGAACAGACAGTCTTCCTCACACATCTTGGGCCAGCCCGAACCTCGTACTCCTGTCAGACACCCTGCACACACAGCAGCAGCGCTGTTTCCACCTCCTGATGCTGCACTCCCAGCCCAGGTCTGCATCACCATGCCCAAGCAGCCCATCGCCCAGTAGTGCCAGCATGGCACGTGGAGAGGCACAGCCAACCCCCCCCCGGTAGTGCCTGTCCATGGTCCGTAGTCCCCACCCCTGTGGGGACACCCGTCCTGGGTATCACATGGCAGCTTCCACCCCACAGATGTGGGGTGCCCATTCCCCCACCGAATGGACCCTGTGTTGAGCCCCCCAGCAGCGACAACCCGTGACTCTTACCTGAAGTGTTGGTACAGTGAGCTGGGCGGCCAGCGCATACCCGGGCCCGCCTGACCTACAGTGGCGTGCAGCTGATGCGTGCCTAGGTATGTCAGACTGTTGGCCGTGGAGGTGTAATGGAGGGCTGTGCTACTGGCTGTCTGGCTCATGGTGCCGACAATTCAGGTATGGGTTGAGGGTTGTCAGTGCTAGAGGCACCATTGAACATTACTGTAGGGTTGGGGTAGCGGGTTCCGGGTCACCTGCATGGGGCAGGTGCACCCTGTGTGCGTGTGTGTGCATGGGGCGACTTGCTACGGGTGCCGTGGGTTGCCTTGAGCTGGGGAGGGTGGCGGTGTGCCCCATGCCCAGGGTCTCGCCTGGGGTCCGAGCCCAATGGGCATTGCCGCATGGGTCCGGGTGTCCGCCAGTGTCATTCACATACCCGGATCTGCGCCCAGCTGCACGAGTGATCCACTAGGGTCCCAGGGCAGGCATCCGATTGGATGCCCAGCTGGGTCCGCTATGCTTTCCCCAGCCGGACAGCGTGGGTCTGCGCGCTGGGGGGGCTGCAGACAGGTGGCGGCCGGTAGTGAATACCGACTGGTACACACCTGTTTGCAGGTGCGGAGGTACTCAGGTGGGCTATTTCCCGCTCATTAGTACATAGGGCCCAATATTTGCAGTTATGGGACAATCTATATAGCAAAAGAAAGGTCTTAGTGAGTACTACAGTGTTAACACATAATACCCCATGACAAATGTAGGGGCCATGTGAAAAAACCTAAAATTTGAATTCCAATAGGATAACATTGCAACTTTAACAAGCCATAACTCTGTCAGTAATTGGAGTTAAGGGACAATGTATATATCAAAAAAGGTGTCTATGAGTACTACAACAGTAACACATAATCGCCTCCTAAACATTCATGGGATATGAAGTGCACCCTAAAATTACCTGTAGTATTCATCATGGTGCCAAACCCACAATGAAAGAAATGCACCACAGGTGTATCTACTCTTCCGCTACAACCATAGCAAATTTCAGAGCAAACCAAGAAAAAATTACTGACTTAGTGTGCAATCCCCCCCCCCCCCAAAAAAAAACATTTTGCCCATATACAGTCAAACAGTGGCAGTTAAGAGGGACAGTACTGGTGCCCGTACCTGAAGAAGAATATTAAGTTACTAGAGGGGGTGCAGCGCAGGGCGACAAAGATGATCCAGAGGCTTGGGGACATACCCTGCGAGAGCAGGCTGAGGGAGTTCAACATGTACTTTCTGGAGGAAAGGAGGGATAATGGAGACATGATAGAAACCTTCAAAGTATATGAAAGGAATAAACAAAACAGGCACAGAGGGGCTTTTCAAGTTAAGGAGGGGGAAGGACACGCGATGACATGATCTGAGATTGGAGGTGGAGGAAGGCTCAGGAGGGAAATGAAAAGACACTTTTTCACGGAAAGGGTGATGTCTGGGTGGAACGCATTGCCTGCGAAAGTGGTATCCTGTACAACAGTGGACTGCTTCAAAAGGGGATGGAACAGGGTGAGGGGAGGGTCAAGGGGAGGGAGGGGCAGCTGCAGTGTAGAGGATGTTAGGTGCACAAACAAGCAGAACTTGATGGACCATAACGCCTTTATCTGCTGCCAATTTCGTATGTACGTATTTAATATATTTTTCCCTTTGAAGCAAATCCCACAATGAAAAATTACAACCAAGCACATAAATTGCTTTTCTGGAGACATGGAAGCACAGGACCCTTCAAGCCCCGCGCTTCCACAGCCACATGCACATGTGCATCGATGGAGGAATGGAAATGCAGGTGTCTCTAGGCGCCGTGCTTCCCTAGGCACATGGATGTGTTCATGCATTGAGGATACGATTTACTATCTCAAAAAGTAAGGAAATTCTTTGCAAAAAGACTGTGTTAATGCACCAGTTAGGGTTCAGGTTAAACTGACTCAAGTAGGGAAATGTGGTGTTAGGTTTTCCAACCCTAACACCCCACCCCCACCCTGAAATCTGCAGAAAGGGAAGAATAATTATGGTTTGGCTGTCCTGAGACTTGCCAAATTAGGCCTGGGGTCTTCCTTGGGGTTGTCAACCCTAACGCTCACCCCATTCTCATATAGTCTGCACATTTGAGCTTATTTGCTGATGGAATGAGGGGAGCATTAGGATTGAAAACACCAAGGAACATACCAGAAACATAGAAACATAGAATTTGACGGCAGATAAGGACCGCTTGGCCCACCCAGTCTGCCCATTTCCCTACCTGATGGATAAGTTGCAGATCCTAGTTAACCAGCAGCCTAATTCTTCCTACCCCCACCCCTAGAATTGCCTTTATGACTGTCCCATGCATGCTTGAATTCCACCACTGTTTTTGACTTCACAACTCTTCCTCCGAAGGCGCCCATGCATCCACAACCCTCTCTGTGAAAAAATACTCCTTAAATTACCTCTGAGCTGCCCCTTCTATCTTCAAATTGTGCCCCTTGTTCTTGCACACCTTCTTTTGAAAGATGCTACCCTCTTGGACTTTGTTGATTCCCTTGAGGTACTTGAAAGTTTCTATCATGTCCCCTCTCCCTCCTTTCCTTGAGGCTATACATATTAAGCTCCTTAAGTCTCTCTTCATATGTCTTCCGGTGCAGACCCTGCACCATTTTAGTTGCCCTCCTCTGGACAGCTTCCATCCTCTCTATGTCTTTGTGGAGATTGGGTCTCCAAAACTGCACGCAGTACTCCAGATGGGGTCTCACCAGCTGTCTGTACAGAGGGATAATAACTTCTTGTTTTCTACTGGTGATGCCTCTCCCTATGCATCCCAGGCTTGATTTGGCAAGAGTCGGGCAGCCAAAACCATAATGTTTTTTCCTTTTTCTGCTTTCAGAGTAGGGGTGGGTGTTAGGGTTGGAAACCCTAGCACCACATTTCCCTACCTTTATCAGTTTAATATGAACCCTAACTAGTACATTAACTCATTTTTTTGCAAAGAATTGTTAATTACTTTTGTACCCTTTTTTTACAAAGACGGTTCGGAACCATAATCCTACCAACCACCTATTCTGTATAAAGGTACTGTTGAAGCAGCAGGGCTATGTGATTTACTGCTAACATTCAGTGGAGTTGCACTCTGAACACCACGCAAAAACCTTGATGTGAGTTTCCAGATAAACTTTCGGATGTCATAGCTGCATCTGTATTGGATGAAAGTAATGTAGCAGCAGTAGTAGTGTAGTGGTGATGGTGGTAGTGGTAAAAACTTTATTTTTCAACGGGCTATAAACTTTAGAAGAGACCTGTTTACAAAGTTGTCCTGCTTCAAACAACATGAAGTCTTGCTATATTATGACATATGCAGTATAACCCCAGGTTAGAACTGCTCCGGAGGTGAAAGAGTTAACTTCCATGTAGGGCATGGAATCTTGAGCGTGAGCTCGGTTAAACACTCTGTCTGTTGAAGCTCAAACTTAAACTGTCAGATTCTTTACTCCGCCTCACTGAACAGTCGCTCCGGAGATTCCTCCTGCTGCTCGGTTTGTTTGTCGGTTTAAAGTGTAATTCTTGGTTTATTTTACCCAAATTTAACCGCAATCGTCAGTTCAAGCTCTGTCTGTGGTATTGTAAGTAATAGATAGGCTTACTTTTTATTTTTCTTCTGTGTGGAACTTGTAAACGTCTTTTTCGGTTCGGTTTGAACCGATCAGAGGGGTTTAAAAATTACTTTCTAGCCCTTTAGAGTGCGGTTCCCGGTTCTTATCGGTTCTAAAAAAAACGGATTTTATTACGTTTTTTTCCACGACCCGTGACACGGTTGGGAACCGATAAGAGAGTCTTGCTTGGTGGATTGCCGTTAACGGGCAAGTTTTGGTTAGGCTGGCACTATGTCTGAGAAACCCAAAAGGAAAACCGGACCCACTGGGTTTCAGCACTGTGGCCTCTGTGGGGAAGCCTTTGCCAAGGCTGACCCACACACCATATGTGTATATTGTCTGGGGTTTGACCACCTCAATGCAGACTGCCAGATTTGTAAAAATTTTCCTGCTGCCACCGTGGAAAAAGAGTTGGTAGGCTAGGGAAGGGAGGCCAAAAGTCCGCTGACCCAGATGGCCAGCTCGGTTCGGTTCCAACCGAACCTGAGGGAGTGCCCTCTGACCAGGGCGATGCTTCCTCGGGCCAACGAAGAGCCAGCTCTGAGGAGCCGGTTCCAACTAAAAGGGCTAGAAGGTCAGCTAGTTTGGGGCCAAAAGTTCTTTCTCCAACCGCTGAGGAAATGGCCAAAGCTATTCAGATTGTCCAGTCTCTTTCCCAGTTCCGTCCGAACCGCACCATTGGTAAGCCGTCTGGTCGGTTCCTCGGTTCAAGATTATGATTTTGAAGATTTTATGAACCAGGGGAAGGGAGGAGGGTACGAGGAGCGTGAGTGTGATTTTGACAGTCTGATGTGCCCATTGAACCGACATCTCTCCAGACAGACCTTCAGGAGTATCCTCCCAGGCTGTTTGAGTCCCTTCTCATTTTTGTTTTACAAGAAAGTTGTTGACACTCTGCAGCTCCCTGTTGAGGAAGCTGTGGATGATCAAGAAGAGCCTGATTTTGTGAAATGATGGATATTCCAGAGTTAGGAGACTGTCTATTCCCTGCATAAACTTTTAGGAAACAGACAGTTAAAATTCTGAAAACTCCTCATTCTATCTTCCCTGTGGATAAAAGGATGGACAAGAGGTATGCTTTATCAGGCTCTGATACGGAGTTTCTATCTCAGCAGTGCAGCCATGTGGGGGTAGTGCAGGCTGCAGCCTGTGACAAGGCTAATATTCCTCTAGTCTCTCACCCTCCTGAAAAGGATTCCAGGAGGATGGATGCCATGGCAAAAAGCAGTACATGGCAGCATCTTTGGGACTCAGACAGGCAAATTATATGTAGCTTACGCAGCTGGGTACCAGAAATCCCAGGTGGGATACTGTCCTGGCTCCTAGCAAACAGGCCCTGACCAGCTTGCCAGGGAGCTGGAGCAGGTGGCTGGATGGTATTGAGGCATCCAAGGTGCAATTTCATGCTGTAGACTCTAATGATGTTTCATCTAGAGTTATGGCTACATCTGTGTCTCTTCAGAATGGCCTGGCTCAGATGTACTGCCCTGTCACAGGATACCCAGTCTAAGGCTATGGATTTTCCTGTTGTGGGAAATTCTCTGTTTGACAGACAGAGAATTATATGAAGAAAATGGATGAGTATAGGACCACCTATAGGAGTGCACAGGCCAAAGAAAGGCAAGTCACCCTCAAAGGCAGCATGGCAGGGCAGGCCTTTCATAGGCCATTTTACCAAGCCCAGGCCTCCTCTTCTGCTTATGCCCAGAGGGGTTCTTTAGAGGAAGGGCAGAAGGGGTCTTAGTAAGCCTGCTTCTACCCTCAACCCAAAGCCCTGCAAAACAGGCTCCTGATGGGGCAGCCAGGGCCGATTTCTCCACCACCAGTAGGGGCAGGCTGGCTTACTTTGTCCAGGACTGGAAGTCTTTAACATCAGACAAGTGGGTCCTGGAGGTAGTAAGCCAGGGACTGGTTCTCAGCTTCAAAAAATTTCCGAAGATGAGAGCCAGATCTTTTCCACCTGCAAACCCATCAGAGGCACTTGCCCTGGAAGCAGAAGTTTCTACCCTCCTGGCTCTCAGTGCCGTGGAAAGGGTTCTACCCATACACCAGGGCAAAGGGTTGTACTCCAGGTACTTCCTTACCCCAAAAAAGACAGGAGAATGGCGACCCATTCTGGATCTCAGGTATCTAAACAAGCACCTTTTAAAACCAAAGTTCAAAATGGTGACCCTGGGGATTATTTTAACCTCTCTAAGGCCAGGGGACTGGCTAGCCTCCCTGGACCTCAAGGATGCCTATTTCCATGTTCTCATCAGAAGCTCCCATCGAAAGTACCTCAGATTCGAACTGCCCTCAGGCCATTACCAGTTCAGAGCAATGCCCTTTGGCCTCTCCTCGGCTCCAAGGGTGTTCACAAAATGCCTGGCAGTAGCAGTTGCTCATTTAAGAAGGCAAAAGATTGCCATCTTCCCTTATCTGGACGACTGGCTCATTGTAGACCAGTCTCCAGAACAGGTCAAACTTCATTTGCAAGTAACCCAGCAGCTGCTTACATCTTTAGGTGTCCTTCTCAATCTTCCAAAGTCAGTTCTGGAGCCTGTCCAGCTTCTCACCTTCGTAGGTGCAGAACTGAACACAAAAGAAGCCAGAGCCTTCCTTCCTCTAGAGAGAGCAAGGATCCTGGTGTCTCTGGCCTCCTCTTTCACCCTGCAGGTCTCTCGACCAGCAAGGCATTTCCTACAGCTCCTGGGGCACATGGCTGCTTCTACAGCAGTAGTGCAGGAAACGAGATTTCAGATGAGGGATATTCAGTTCCATTTGAGAGCCTTTTGGTCTCAAAGGACGGATCCCCTAACCAAATTGATTCTAGTGACTCGAACCCTGATCCAGGCCCTTCAGTGGTGGCAGGATCAGAACAATCTGAGACGGGGGTTCCTTCATCCCCAGTCTCATTCCTTGACCCTCACTACAGATGCATCCCTCCTGGGGTTGGGAGCTCACATGGGCGACCTTTCCACCCAAGGGCTGTGGTCCCCTCAGGAATCCCTGCTCCACATCAATTTGCCGGAGCTCAGAGCAGTTTTTCTAGCACTTCAGGTTTTCTCCACATCTGTCCAGAACAAGGTAGTTCAGGTCAGGACAGACAATACCACTACAATGTGGTACATCAACAAGCAAAGGGGCACTCTGTCTACGGCCTTGTGCACGGAAGCAATTAAGTTGTGGTCTCTGGCTTACTCTGTGAACGCCTCCCTTACGGCAGTTCACCTCCCAGGCAAGGACAATGTCCTAGCGGATGCTCTCAGCAGGATTTCCCAAGGCCATCACGAATGGGCACTGGATCCCCTGGTACTGGAGATAATATTTGCCAGATGGGGCACTCCGCAAATAGATCTCTTTGCAGCCCCAGACAATCACCAACTTCCCCTTTTTTGCTGCAGGCCCCCAGTGTTGGGCTCAGTCCCTCTGGATGCCTTCCTCCTCAGTTGGGAAGGGAAGTTTCTCTATGCTTTTCCCCCCTTTCCTCTTCTTTTCAAAGTGCTAGTCAGAATCAGATCTCAATCCTGCAAGATGATCCTGATTGCTCCAGATTGGGCCAGGCAGCCCTGGTACCCACTCCTCATGTCCTTAGCAGTCCACCCTCCCCTGTGCCTTCCCAGGAATCACAACCTGTTAACCTGTGCCCAGGGAGAGTTTGTATCCTAACCTCAAATCTCTCAATCTCGAGGCTTGGCTCTTGAAGAGTTAGAGTTTGTTGACCTACACCTTTCTCAAGGTGTATTGATATCTTGAAGGCCTCTAGGAAGCCTTCCACCAGGGCTACCTATAATTCAGAATGGAAAAGATTTTCCATATGGTGTGCTGGTAAACATATTCCCCCAGAATCTGCTGGTGTGCCCACGATCCTGGATTATTTGGTGCATTTGAATTCCTTGGGGCTGAGACCAGCTACCCTAAAAGTGCACCTGGCAGCTGTGTCTGTCTTCTTGTCAGCGGTAAGCCCTCTTCTTTATCAGCTCACCCTGTGTTCTCCAAGTTTTTTAAAGGGTTGCTTCACACCAATCCCCGTTCAGGGATCCTGCCTGCTTGGGATCTTAATATTTGCATCGCTCAGCTTATACAACCCCTTTTGAGCCATTGTCTTCAGCAGAGCTGAAGACTTGATTGGAAAACTGTGTTTCTGGTAGCCATCACCTCTGCCAGGCGCATAAGTGAGCTACAAGCCTTGTCAGTGGAGCCTGATTTCATCTCCGCTCATAGAGATAAGGTAGTCCTCAGGACTAACAGGAAGTTTTGCCTAAGGTGGTTTCAGACTTTCACCTTAATCAATCCATGTCTCTCCTGTGTACTTCACTGACCATTCCTCCTCTGGTGAGAGGAGATTGCACAGTTTAGATGTCAAAAGAGCCCTTAGTTACTATATAGAGCGTACCAAGGGTCACAGGTTCGAAGCCCTCCAATTGTTCCTCACCTATGGTGAGGTTGGTAAAGGGAAACCTGCCACTAAAAGATCCATTGCCAGGTGGATTGTCTCTTGTATCCAATTCTGTTATGAAAAACTGGGCAAGGTTTCTCCCTCAGGCCTGAGGGCTCACTCTACCAGGGGTACAGCTGCATCTCTGGCTGCTGCCAGGGACATTCCTATCCTAGAGATATGTCAAGCAGCTACCTGGAAAACAGTTCACACTTTTACTAAGCATTACTCCTTGGATATCCAGGCTAGGAGTGATGCTCGATTTGGCACAGCCGTGCTTCAGAGCCTATTTCCCAAGTAGGTTCTGTCCCTCCTCCATGGAGGTACTGCTGTGTAGTCTGCATATGTCATAATATAGCAAGACTTCATGTTGTTTGAAGAAAAAATTACTCACCTTAGTAATGTTGTTTCTTCTAATGGAGTCTTGCTATATTATGACCTCCCCAGCCTGCCCCTCTCAGAACCTCTGTTTTTGGGATGTGGGTGGGCAGTGCAATGTTGGCACTTCTTTGGTGCCCACTTCTTTTCACCCTTCTAGGGTGCTTAAGTGTTATGCTTAAGTTCTTCTTGAATCCCCCGACTTGAGTCTTTGTTTTGGGATCAAGATCAAAAAGGTGTTTTTGTAGTTAGTAGCCAGTGGCTAGTGTGGTTTCACGTCTTCCACACAGAACCTTAGTGGGTTTTGCTCGTAAAGATCTGACAGTTTAAGTTTGAGCTTCAACAGACAGAGTGTTTAACCAAGCTCGCGCTCAAGATTCCATGCCCTGCATGGAAGTTAACTTTTTCACCTCCGGAGCAGTTCTAACCTGGGGTTATACTGCATATGTCATAATATAGCAAGACTCCATTAGAAGAAACAACATTACTAAGGTGAGTAATTTTTTCTTTTGTCACAGTTTCACGTATTGGTACCAGAAGAACATTTTTTAGAAGACAATTAAGCAACAGACCTTAGTAGTAGACAAATCAGACATGAAATGAGTTATCCAAAGAAAGCAGATTATCTGCTTATACTGCTCATCACAAATGAAACATCCACAAATAATTTGCATTACAAAAGAAAAAAATTAATATTTCACAAGCCCACCTCAAACCTCCAGTCATACATCAACCTCCCCAAAGGACCCAGTGAACACGTGGGTTTATTTCATACATGTACAAGTCTCTGCCATATGTGTGCTAATAGCATGGACGAAAGTACTCCGTTTTTGCATATCTCTTGTGGTTGGAGGGACTTTGTTCCACAGTTCTGCTATATTATAAGAAAGTGTCATTTGACCATTTCTACCCCGAATTTCTGGAATTCACACCCTTCTGTGAACCACATCCCTTAGAGGGAATCTGTGTTCACTTGGGCTGAATTATGAACCATTAGAACCAGACACAGCTGACATGGACAGGTAAATCTTTGAGTCTTTATAATTGCATCTTTCTTTTGTTATAATCACCAACAAAATGGGTGAGGAAATGATAGTGATCTCATTGGCTTATTGGTGAGAGATCACACATCTGAGAAAGTACTGCTTCTTCATAAGTGATGATCTTGTCACTTATATTCAAATGGTTAGCACGCCAGAAACCCTGCTAGCAATATGATAAATACGATTGTGGGGGCCATAGTGAAAGGCTACATGTGCACATGGTTTACTGGGCAGCACAATGATGTTTGATATATGATTGGTCCCACAACAGTGATTGATCACCTTCTTTAAGGGTCTGTCCTCCTTCCCACAGCTGCCCCCTCCTACCTACATTCTTACCCTCTGAGATTGGGCAGTGTGGAGTTTCCTAGTGTCCCCACCGAGTACACAGATCTGGGGACAGGTATGTAGTCGGCAAGTCAGGACCTGTGATGCTGGCGGCGCATCATCGTGCAACCATGTTTACCATTTTCCAGTTTTCTGATCCCTCCTACTAGAAGATGCCATGTGTTGAAAAGTGTGGAGTGTGTCCAAGCATCTGGCTATTCAGTTGGCGTCTTCCCCACATCTGATTGGTGCATCAGTCTGCACCACCACCAGTTATCACACAGGTAACGGTTGCACGGCGGCAGCAAGATCCCTCCCTCGAGGAGCAGAGTGTCTTTTGGGATGCTAGATTGGCCTTCACTGGTTCAGCCTCCAATGACACGAGATCACTGATGATCCTTGGTCGCCAATGGAGGATGTACTGCAGCATCAACGAGCCGCCTATTGATAACATTTTTATACAGGGTGTGGACGTATATTAAAATGTTCCTGCAGTGTTAAACAAATGCCTTTGAAAATCCTGTGTTACACTGTCAACACTAACCATTGAAACTGCATATATTCATTCATGACTGATGTTCCCGAAATGTTCTGTGATCACACCACACCTGCTCAGCACCCTCCACTGCTTCTGTTAATGTTAACACATTTTTCAGATACCAGCATTTATTCATTTTCCCGGCTGTGCACAATGTTTGGGAGTGGCACCAGCATAAACTCATAGCCAGAGTGAAATTGTCCGAATTGCTCGTGATTGGTAGAGGTAACGGAAGAGCAGATAGTCCAAGACACTCATCCAAGTATAGAAGCTGTTCCCTAGTTGACCTATCGAGGAGAAAGGTTTTGACTGTCCAGTTTGTGCAGGTAAGAGCAACTGAAACTGTCTGCGCCTATGAATGTATTGTTCCTGTAACTCAACTTCAGCTTCTTTCACCCTGTGTGGACTGTGTATCTGTGCCTATTTCTGTGTAACCTTTTGTTGTTGATCAGTCGACGCATTATTTTTTGTCTTTTGGCTATTTTTTTCCCTTCCTACCCGATCATCTTTCTCCTATTCTCCGCATCTCAGAGGGATTCCAGCCACCGTCCGTCTCTGCTGTGCTTCCAAGCTGCCCTCTGAAACCTCTGTGGCTTACCCCCCGCTGTGGGGGTGGCAGGGAGCACCTAACTCCCCACCCAGTACAGATCCAGTCCGGGAGCAGCGGAGCCAGTGAACATGCAGATGGCCATCCAGCCGCGATCGGGGTGCCTTCCATTTTCCGTTTTTCTTTTGGCCTAGATCTGGGGATGTCCAATAACACCAGGCAGAGGGGAGCGCACATGCATCCACACGTGCTCCCTCCAGGCATCTGCCCCAGCTTCTCCCTGATATGGCTGCGTGTGTCTGTCCCCCCCAGCCTCCGCCAGGGGGCGAACGGGCACCGACAGGTGTGGACACCCTCCCGGAGAAGGAGAGCAGTCCATCGGCGCTCAGTCCTTCTCTCCCCTGCCAGCCCCAGCGTATGCTCATTATTCAGACATAGGCTGTCGGCATAGCGTGAGGTAAAGCGACCGCGCCTCAGCCCTCAGTGCCTCGGGCTGACACAGTCGATGCATTATTGGTGTTGGTGAATATATGTTGCATTCCACAGTTACAAATATGACAGTCATGCTTCTGTATAGGTTGTATGTTCTTAATATATACATTATTGTTAATTATAGCCACTTCTAACTGTCTGAACTGTGGAACTATTCACACTTTATGCTCATTGTCACCCGTAATTGCAGGAAAAAATGATAATGTTGAATTACCATTTGCATTGTGGCTGTCTACCTTCTAATACAAATGGGCTGAGACATAGAAACATAGAGTTTGACAGAAGATAAGGACCGCTTGGCCCACATAGTCTGCCCATTTTCCCTACCTACTGTAACACTGCTGACCCTTCTTGATCTCCGTCTTTACCCCCCACCCTTTTCTTACTAGTAAGGTTCTCTAATGCCTGTCCCATGCATTCTTGAATCCTGTTACCGTTTTTGCCCCCACCACCTCTGTTGGGAGGCTGTTCCAGGCATCCGCTACTCCTGTGAAGAAGTACTTCCTTGCAGCTCCCCTGTGTCTACCCCCCCAGCTTCATAGCATGTCCCCTTGTTCTTGAGCATCTTTTTTTCTGAAAAATGCTTCCCTCTTGAACCTTATTTATGCCCGTGAGGCATTTGAAAGTCTCTGTCATATTCCCCCTCTCCCTTCTTTCCTCCAGGGTGTACATATTAAGGTCTTTAAGTCTCTCATCATTTTGATGCAGACCCAGCACCATTTTAGTTGCCCTCCTGTGGACCCCCTCCACTGTGTGTCCTTCCGAAGATGTGGTCTCCAGAACTGGACACAGTACTGTAGATGAGGTCTCACCAATGATCTCTACAGTGGTAACACCACATCTTCTTTAAGGATATTCCTTGCATCAGGCTACACCTATGGCTCTACAGCCATCAGGCACTAGGACCACACAGAAACTTTTTGGCTAGCAGTCCACCAAGGGCTGCCCACGATGATGACGTCAGTTGAAGACATCCTTCCTGTATAAACGTGGGTGGCCCTGTGCCATCAGTTCCTTTCCCGCCGTCAACCATCGCATGGTGGACTCCACAGAGACAACACCACTTCAGTTAACTGCCATATCTTCAATTTCTACCTCTGTTTTCTTTCCTCACCCTAGTTCATTTATCACTTTATTTTTTTTAAAGTGATTTTCGCCTTTGTCTTTGCCGACAAACCCTGAGAAACTCTACAGACACTGCGGGTGCGGTCAGAAGATCTACGATAAAGATGACCATGATGCCTGCATCTGCTGTCTCAGTGCTGACCATGACAGTAAGGCCTGCGAAGTCTGCCGCAGATTTAACCAGGCTACCCAGTGGCACTGTCAGAAGGCCTTAAGAGTCCTTTCTCCTGCAACAGAAGGTTGCCAGAATGGAGAAGGAGCTCCAGGCAAGAAGCTTCTCAGCGTCACCAGCTCCATCCACAGTCTCCCACTCCTCTAAGGCCCAGGACATGTTGGCTTGTAAACACAAGCATTGGGAGAAGGATAGGCCCAGGGCAAAATCCTCCCCAGTACGCTTTCAGTCACTGCTTTATGTGCTGGCTGGTGCTGGGTTGTCTGCTGCCCCAGCAATAACCCCCACTGCCATCCACACCCTCTCCTTCACAGGGTCAGCTCTGGCAGTGCAGCCCGCTGGTCCTTCATTGGCTGACAATGGCTTGTCGACTTTGGTCCTACAACACCCTCGCTGTCTTTTCAACCCTTGTCATTCACACCCCTTCCTCCTCAGGGACAACGGACAGGGAGTTCTGCCAGGTCTGCTTCGGCTAGCGATGGACTGTTGATGGCGGGATTTCTGCCTCCCTCGTTATCTTTGGCTATTTCGTCAACACCGGGGATTTCACCTCCCCTGTCAGTGCCAAGAACTCAGCCTCTCTTTTTGCTTCAGGCCACGCTGCTGACTCTGGGGATTCAGCCCCCCTGCCCCTGTTGGTGCCACAAGTTGCTCTGGTGACACTGTTCACCATCGATGTCCAGACTGTGCTATCCTCCTTCTGGGAGTTCACGCACTGCATTGCACTCCCTCCGGGCCCATCGATGTTGTGGCCTAACAGGCCAGCCTCTGTGCCGACACCTTCTATTTTGATGTGGCCTGCGCGCTGTCAGTCTTCTGTGCCCTTTATAGAGCCAGTTGATGAGGATGAGTATAATCCTGATCTCATACCACATGAGTAGGAGGACAAGGAAGACGAGGAAGAAGGGGCTACTAGCCCCTTCCACTCTGTCTCCACTGTTTCCTCAGGGGGAGAGGACTCCTCCAAATATACCCCGACCCCTCTTCTTCATCTCAGTGATGAAGCAGATGCAGACAGCTATGGGGTTTGCTGCTGAAGAGCAGGATATTACTAGGAGAAATCTGGCTAAATATTTGGAATTACCAGACTTTCCTCCTCTGCTGACTGCATTAGAGGATGCCACCATGGCTGCCTGGTACAGGTCAAATGTGATCCCTGTGATGCCCAGGAAAGCAGATAAATTGTACCAAGCTCCCTCAGGGAATTCTTTTTCACAGGGCAACCCCAGGTAGATTCAGTGGTGATAAATGCTTCCCACGATAGGTCCAAAAGACCCCAGCACCTCAGCTCTCTTCCCCCTGGACAAGGAGTCCAGAAGGCTGGATCTTCAAGAGGGCCCATGCCTTGGCCACACTGGCCCTCAGAATTATTACATTGCCGATATGGTCAAATTCCAGAACACTGTCTGGAAAAAAGGCCAAAGCTGCAGCTCAGGCCCTTCCAGAGTAAGTCAGGAGCTGCTTAAAGCTCTCCAGTCTAGGGCATATGTGGGTAAGCACCTTTATTATGAAATCTCGGATGCCTCTACTAAAGCAGCTGTGGTTGGTGTCTGCTTAAGAAGGCATTCTTGACTGAGGGTGTCTGGGTTTGCTGTTGATGTACAACAGTCCATCCTGAAAGCCCCCTTCAGAGGCTACAAGCTCTTTGGGGCGTATATACAGGACATCCTTTCTGACCTGCAGGCCTCATGGAGGACCCTGCAGTCAGTCCACTCTTTACCATACCCAGCCAGAAAGTGGACAGAAAGTGCTTTTTTGTCGGGTCTCCCACAGACCAACGATGGGTGCCCGACAGCCCAGCAAGTGCAGAGCAGGAACCCGCCTGCCCCTACCTCCACCACCGGGAAGGCAAACCCTGGAGGTGAGGGTGCGGTCCTGGGGCCAGTCCTCTTCAATATCTTCATCGGTGACATTGCAGATGGACTGGAGAGTAAGGTTTGTCTGTTTTGCAGATGACACTAAGAGCTGCAACAGAGTAGATGATTCAGATGGGGTGGGCAGAATGAGAAGAGATCTGGATAAACTAGCAAAATGGTTGGAAGAGTGGCAACTGGGGTTTAATGCAAAGAAGTGCAAAATCTTGCACATAGGCAGGCCCCTAGTGCTCTGCGGTAGAATTTTCTGATTTCTGTGGTATAATTTATTTATTTCTCTGGCAGAACGCAGTCCTGTCATTGGTTAAATATGATGTGATGTTATCAATGGCATCATATGCTGATCATAGAGGAGGGGCTTCAGGATAAACAAGATAGGAAAGAAAGCCTGACACTATGAAAAAACAGTATATTTGAATATAAATACACCAAAAACAGTGAATTCTGCGGCAGTATAGACATTCTGCAGCATGATGCAAATTCTGCGGAAAATTCCGCAACCGCAGAATCGCAGAATTCCAGGGGCCTTGCACATAGGGAAGAGAAACCCTGAAGCCACCTATAGGCCGGAAGAGGAGTTGCTGGCAGTCACAAGGGAAGAGAGAGACTTGGGCATCATCATCACCGATGACCTGAAATCATCCAAGCAGACCACTAAAGCAGTAGGTAAGGCTAGGGGGATGTTAGGGTGTATTAGTAGGGGTATCACAAGTCGGAAGAGGGAGGTAATATTCCCTCTTTACAAGACACTGGTTAGGCCCCATCTCGGAGTACTGCGTGCAGTACTGGAGGCCACACCTTCACAAGGACATTAACTAAATTGAGGCAGTCCAGAGAAGGGCAACCAAAATGGTACAGGGACTGCATCAGAAAACATATGAGGACAGATTAACGGAGCTCAATATGTATACCCTAGAGCAAATGAGAGAGAGAGAGAGGTGATATGATCAAAACATTCAAACACCTTAAGGGCATTAACAAGGTGAGAGTCTAACATGTTTCAGTATAAGAAAAATAGCAGGACAAGAGGACACAGCATGAAATTAGAGGGAGGCCGATTAAGGGGTAATGTGAGGAAGTTCTTTTTCACAGAAAGGGTGGTGTATGCATGGAACGGCCTACCTCATGAAATAGTGGATATGAATACAGTGCAGGGCTTCAAACAGGCATGGGATAGGCATAAGGGAGCAATACAGATGAGTATGAATAGATAGGCCATTGACAGAGCAAAGGCCAATGGCACATTTATAAGGTAGAAAAAGAAATGGGCAGACTCGATGGGCCTTGCAGTCCTTATCTGCCGTCAACTTCTATGTTTCTGTGTTTCTATCTTCTATGCCGCATGTCTTTTCCAAATGCTTGGTGGTAGTGGCAGCAATCCTCAGGAGTGAGGGACTGTACATCTTCCCTTACCCGGATGACTGGTTGCTCAAAGCTCGGTCCAAGAGCACCTTTGTTGCACCCTAGTGCGTACCAGACATTTGGTTCATGCCCTAGGGATTACGGTCAGTCTGCCTGTCTGTCTGGACACTGCTCAGAGCTCAGCCTTCCTACCCCAGGACAGGGCAGAGCTCCTGATCACGCGGGCTCATGTTCTTTACAGCAGCAGGTATGTTGCTGCCAGGACCTTCCTCTGACTACTGGGCCTGATGGCGGTAGCCTTTGTCACAGTTCCCCTGGCACGGCTGCACATGTGAATCCTCCGGTGGACATTGCGGGTTCAGTGGGATCAGTGCACCAATGATCTAGACAAATTGTTCTTGTCACATCACCAGTAAATAAGGTGCTTCAGTGGTGAGTGGACCCTAGCAATTTGCTGAAAGGGATCTCATTCCTAATTCCCTTCCCTCTCCAGATCCTCACGACGGACGCTTCGGGGTTGGGCTGAGGGGCACACCTGTGCTCTCATCAGACACCCGGAGGGGGGGCGGTTCTTGGACTGCAGTGGGAGAGATGAGAGCCATTCTGTACACTCTGCAAGCCTTCCAGAACCACCTATCCCAGAACCTCTGCTGGTGCAGATGGACAACATTAGTGTGGTACACTACATAAACAAGCAAGGGGAGGCCTGTTCCTACTCCTTGTGCAGAGAAGCAATGAGGGTTTGGTACTGGGCTCTAGAACACCATCTGGAGCTGTCGGCTGTCCATGTTCAAGGTGTCCAAAACATCTTGGCAGACAAGTTAAGCAGGTTACAGCACAGGATGCACGACTGGGAGCCGCTGACCTTGGTCGTAGAAGACCTGTTTGAAAGGTGGGGTCGTCCCAGCTGAACGCAAAACTGATACTTTTCTGCATGCTTCCTGGAGGGCTTAGAGTTTTCTGGTGAGACGTGTTGTCCCTCTCTTGGAAAGAGAGGTTCCTCCATGCCTTTCTTCCGTTTCTGCTAATCCAGAGGGTGCTGCTCAAGCTTCAGATGGAAGGAACGGCTATGATCCTCATTGCTCCCTTTTGGCCTCATCACACCCAGTTCCTCTTACTGCAGCAGTTGGCGGTGGAACCTCCAGTACCCCTGCTTCTGTGCAAAGGTTTGCTGTCACAGGAGCAGGGCACCTTGGTCCATCTGGACCTCAAGTCATTACACTTCCATGCCTGGCTCCTGAAGACATAGCCATGGCTAGATCTGGGGTATCCAAGAAGGTGGCTGATGTCCTGGTGGCTGCTAGCAAGCCCTCCACCAGGCCCACTTGTTCCATGAAGTGGAAGCACTTTGCTGTGTTGGTGGCTTCACATCATTGGATCCTTTCACTTGTCCAGTCAGTCAGATTCGGGAGTACTTGCTGTCCATCTCAGATTCTGGCCTGTAATACACTTCCATTAAGGTGCGCCATGCTGCTATTTCAGCCTTCCACATGCCTGTTGATGGTCGTACGGTGGCATAGCTGGGAGATGTCCCATGCATTTTTGAGAGGCATTCTTCATCTGAAGTCTCCCATTCGTAATCCAGTCTGCCTTGGGACTTAAATTTTGTGTTGGAGAAACTGACTTTGGCTACTTTTGAGCTGGCCACAACTTGCGAGCTGTGCTTTCTGTCATGGAAAGCGTTATTTTTAGTTGCTGGTACTTCTGCTCGAAGGATTTCCGAGTTTCAGGCTGTGATGTGAGACTCTCCTTATTTGGTTTTCCACAAAGACAGGGTATCTTTGTATACCAGCCCCAAGTTTTTACCAAAGGTTGTGTCTGAGTTTACCCTGACTCAAACCATCCACCTGCCCCGTTTATTTCCCAGAGCATGACAATCCAGGGGAAGCATTGCACAATACTTTAGATGTACATAGATTACTCAGATATTATGGTCCTTGTACGAGGGACTGCAGGAAGTTCTCACAGCTGTTTTGTTTCTTTTGCCCCTGGGAAAGACTGCACAACTGTTTCTAAACAGGGTTTGTCCAAATGGCTAGCCAACTGTATTGTTTCATGCAATAGGAAGTATGGTAAGGAACTTTCTGGGGATGTACGTGATCATTCAGCCAGAGGCATGGCTACCTCTGTTGCCTGTCTCAGGAATGTGTCAGCTGCTGAAATCTGTGCCGCTGCCACTTGTATTACTGTTCACATGTTAACTAAACGCTACAGTCTGGACATTGTCTCTAGCAGAAGCTCAGGCTTCGGCCTGGCTGTGCTTCAAGGCCTACTGTTTTAGACCTTTAGCCTCCAGCCACTCAGACTGGTTCTGTCTCAGAACTGCTTGGGACTCGTTCCATAGGTGTGGCCTCATGCAAGAGAGATCCTCAAAGAAGAAGATAGTACATTTATGTAAGAAATTACCGTAACAGTAGATCATAGAGAGAATCTCTTGCATCAGGCGATACCATCCCACCCTCTGTCTCCCTGGCCTTCATGCTCTCTCTCTTTTCCTGTATCTCTCCCCCTCTCTCTCTCTCTCTCTCCTCCCTCCTCCCTCCCTCCCTCCCTCCTCCTCTCCAGGACAGTTTACCTTCTGTTTCACTTGGCTTAGTGGCAGAAACCTTTGGCTCTCCTCGGTTCCCTGGGAGGAGCTCCTCTGTATATGGTCTCCAGTGGGGAACTGAGGAGGGCGCGGGGACCTCCCACATTTATATAGGAAGGACGTTGTCGACTGACACCATCATTGTGGCAGCCCCTAGTGGACTGTTTAACTAGAAAGTTTCCCAGTGATCCTAGTGCATCACGGCTGTAGGTCCATAGGTGTGGCTTGATGCAAAAGACTCTCTCAAAGATCTACTTGTTACAGTAAGTTCTTATGTAACTGTACACTCTCTCTCTCTCTCTCTCTCTGCTTGTTATACCCCTCCCTATGCACCCTAGCATCCAACTAACTCTCCCCTTTGCCTTGTCATGCTGTCTGGCCCCTTTTAGGTTATAAGATATGATTACCCCCAGGTCTCTTTCCTGTTTGGTGATTGTTAATACTGCTCCTCCCATTTTGTACTCTGCCCCTGGGTTTCTGTGCCCCAAGTGCATGATTTGCCGCTTCTTCGCATTGAAAATGACCTTGACATTAGGTTCCATAATAAGCAATAAGGCATGGCAGGGTATTGTGGTATTTACCGATACTTTGTGTCCAGTTTCACGATTCGCCGCAGAGTGACTTAACCACACTAGAATTGGGTAAATCCCAGTTGCCCATGCCCTGTCATCCCTACTTGCAATATTATGGACCTATGTGTAAAATAAGTCAACTGTGTTTACTTAGGATTTTAGTGAATGCGCTCATTCAGCAAAATGTTCATGTTTGTAGTATTGCATTCATACAGGCACCAAGGTCAGTGTTACATTTAAACAGTGCTTTTATTAGCTATAGTATAATCGTCACTTATTCACATCTGAGGATGCTGTACATTTTATTAATTAATTAATAATTGATATGTATTGTTCAATGTTTATTATATATTTGCAGAGCAGTGAAGTTGTACAACATGGAGTTGAAGGGGTTGAAATGAGCGTTACACTGTCGGGAAGAAAATTGCATTTACCCGGATGGAATTGTCACTGATAGATATCCATCCATTAATAAATGGTTGAGGAAGCAGTTGCCATCGGTGGAGTACAAGTTCAGCAGATCATATGTCATATTACCAAAGGTATGATTCTGTGATACATACTGTATTGCCAGGGGGTATATCTTTAAGGAGAGGGGAGGTGATCCTGCCCTTGTATAGGTCACTGGTTAGGCCACATCTGGAGTACTGCTTGCAGCACTGGCGCCCATACCTGAAGAGGGACATTAAGTAACTGGAGGGGGTGCAGCGCAGGGCAGCAAAGATGATCCATGGACTAGGGGACATACCCTACATGAGCAGGCTGAGGGAGTTGAATGTGTACTCACTGGAGGAGAGACGGGGAGATATGATTGAAACCTTCAAGTACATGAAGGGAATAAACAAGACAGGCATGGCGGGACTATTCAAGTTAAGGGGGAGTAAGGACACTCAGTCACGATCTCAGATTGGAGGGGGGAAGGTTCAGGAGGGAAATGAGAAGACAGTTTTTTACGAAGAGCGTGGTGTCTGGGTGGAATGCGTTGCCTGTGGAAGTGGTATCCCGTAGAACAATGGAATGCTTCAAAAGGCGATGGGATAGGGTAAGAGGGAGGGGGAGGGGAGGGAGGAGCAGCTGCAGTATAAGGGTTGCTAGCTGCACACTCGAGCAGACTGGATAGACCATAAGGCCTTTATCTGCTGGACAGTATTGCAGGGGTAAAAATCAAGAAAAGAATCTGGTGTGGGAGGCAGAACACCAAAACTGCAAGTTTTGTATTCCGTCTCAGTATATGGTATTTCCCCTGTCCAGAAAAGCTATGCTATATATATATACTAAACTTGAGAGTGGCAGCATACAGAAGTGATATTCCATTCGGAATACCAGTGTGATGAAAATGGCATTCCACCTTGAATACTGGTATGGAAACTGGGTGGAGTCCAGGTATCTGCATCAGAGGAGGAGAAGGATCTGGGAGTGATGATCACTAGTGATCTGAAGCACTCCACGTAGTGCAGGAAAACAGCATCAAGGGCAAACAAGATGCTGGGAAGCATAGCTAGGGGGATCACTAGTAGGAGAGAGGAGGTTATACTACCCTTGTACATGTCACTGGTGAGGTCACATCTAGGGTATGGAGTTCAGTACTGGTGCCCACACATCAGAAAGGACTTTAACCTGCTGGAGAAGGTCCAGAGGAGGGCTACAAAGATGATAGTGGGTCAGCAGGGTAAGGCATACGAGGAGAGGTTGAGGGCATTGAACATGTACTCCCTGGAGGACAGGGGAGAGAGAGGGGACATGATTGGGACCTTCAGGTACTTGAAAGGGATAAATAAGGTAGATAAGGAGTGTCTCTTTAAGCTGAGTGGCAACCATAACATAAGGCGGCACAGTCTTAAGCTGGGGGGGTGTAGTTTTAGGAGACAGGCCAGGAAGCACTTCTTCACAGAGAGGGTGGTGGACACTTGGAGTGCGCTGACAGAAGAGGTGGTCTTGTTGAAGACAGTGGGCAGCTTCAAGAGAGGATGGTATAGGCATAGGGGAAAGGTAAGGATCATGGGTAGGGAGGATGGAAGGGGTGGGGGGGGCGCCAGGGACAGTAGCTCAAGGTGTGGACTCTGCAGTACGAGCAGACTAGATAGACCAAATGGCCTTCTTCTGCTGGCTTCTTTTGTGTGTTCGTATGTAGAACAGGGCAGAATACCATTAATTTCTCGTCCTGTACTGTAACATCATAATCACAGTTATGTCGAAAGTCTTGCTGAAATCCACCTCTATTTCCCTGGTCATGCAGTCAGAGAAAACCATCAGATTAATTTTGCATGAACTTTCTCTGTGAATCCATGCTGCCTGTGGTCTTGAAGCCCATGGTGTTCAAGATGCTTAAACTTTATATGGGTTTCTCTGTGGTCATGCTCCATCTATTGTTCGGCTTTTATGGATAGATTCAAATGGCTGGAGTAATAGGACTTAACTCTCTTCCTGTACTGTTATCTGTTTTTGTAATGAAAGGTATAACCACTGTTTTTTGTGCAGTATCAGTGACACATTGTATACTTCTAGCAGTGTGCGCATTGTCAAATTAGAGAGATCAGCATGGGCCTGGTTCACCATACTTCCGTCGAATGGTTTCTCACTTGGGCACATGCAGATTGACCACGGGAGGGTAGTGGAATGATGTTCACATTAAAGTTCTATAACTATTTTTTTGTTGACCAGTACAAAGTAAGAGCACGTTTGTAAAACTTGTAATATTTCTATTTTTTTCACAGGTCTGAAGAAAGCTTTAGCCAGTGTCTCACAGCAGAAGGATCTTGATACCTTGATGGAGTGGGAGAAAAGCATCATTAATCACTTGTATTGGTCACTGATTTTAACTCCTGATGATGATCTTGATGTGATCAAGGCCTAATGGCCATCCATTGTAAATCATGTGCAAAACATTTACCACGACTGTGGGAAATTTATTTGACACTTGCCTACCTGGTGGTCTGGAGCTGACTACAAGAACAAAGTGACTTTCACCCCTTATGTAATTAGCTTTATTATTATTTCAATTTGTACTCCTATCTGTGCATAATTATCTCCATTAATAACGGTAATATCCAGTGTGCTTCAACAAAAAAGGAATGCACAAAGGGCCAGCCCAGTGACACGGTGGGTTGAGGCATCCATGCTTTCCTGCTGCCATGCTGGTGACCTGGGTTCGGGAACTAACTTGGGTCACACGGGAGCTCGGCTGGGAGAGGTAAGAGCAAGCTTCCATAGGACAACTCTCTTCCCTCAGGGGAAGGGGAATCCTGCGACTCGCCACTGGACTGCCACCTGGAGGAATCCAGATGGCAGCATGCACATATTCTTGTAATTCAGAGTAGGGCTGGTGTACGGAACACTGAGGGTGTCTCCGCAATGGTGGAGCACGTACATTGTGCTTATCACATGTCCAACCGAGCCCAGGGAGAAAATTAGGTGGAAAAACGTGGAGGATGGGCTTCATAAAGCCCACCCAGCTAAAACTGGTGGCACGCCCAGTCTCAGAGGGTGGGGATGGCGGAGACTCGGGACGGCCACGTGTTACGGGGTGGGCTGATACAGCCGCCCAGCCTGCCAAAGGAGGGATAAAACCCCTGTGGGGAAAAAAAGGAATGTACAGCCTTGAACAAGCATATTTGAGCACTGACAGAAGTGATGAAGGTATTGAGGGCATGCACCAACAGACTGTAAACTATTACTGCACTTCTGTATAATGCTAAATTTTTCAGCCACCCAAAGTCTCAGCATGACCTGATGGCATAACACAAAATATCATGGCGATTGCCTGTCCTGAGCTTTGTCATGGCATCACAGAGCTTGATACAATAAAGCACTGTGCATTGTGTGTGTGTGTGTGTGTGTGTGTGTGTGTGTAGCACCAAGTTGTGGTAAGGTGGTTTGTGCCCAAATAAGTTGTTTATTACACAAAACTGCAGCAATTGTTTCTAGACTTTTACTTTCCAGTATATACAGAACTTAGTTCTTGGGAACATATTCAGCAGTTTTCGTAGCTTCATAAGTCCTTAAGTATTGTGTTGGTTCCATGATATCGGCCTGTTCCGTCCTCCGCCAACTGTCCACTGCCACCCTGTGGATTAAAAGTACTCTGCAGAGTCCACCATTGGTTACATCCCGTGGTGATGGCTTGGTGGGCAAGTGCTTGAGCAAGCATCAAGTTTCCACCTGGTGGCAGTTAATGACCGAGCCACTCAGAACTACATCGCTGTGAGAGAAGAGCAGTATTCCGGACATTCGGTTCTCTCGATCAGCAGGTGAACACAGTCATTCCAAGTGTGGTAAATAAAAAGGGTTGCCTGGGTGATACGGTACTAGATTTAACTTATTTAACCTATATTTAAATGTTATTAAAAGTTGTATAATAGTAACATTGCTACCACTCTTCGCCAAATTCTTCGTGCATTGTACTACATTTGATTTCAAAGGTTGCGGTAAAGCTAGAAGGGGTTGTCCTGAAGAACAGACTTGTTCAAGATATCAGGAGGATGTCACCGGATGTTCAAACATCTGCGATTGAAGGATATCACAGCATCAGTATCCATTTTGTGCCAAAACATACTTATTTCCTTTATCTTGGCATGAGTGCTGGTGAGAGCAGTGCAGTATCACTTGATAAAGCACAGCATGCCATTAACATGTATGTAAGCAAAAGACCATGAAATGCATGTATGTTCATGAACTTCAGAAATAATGAAGTAATAACAATTTTGAGGTAAGTGTATTGTACACGTCAAGAGATAAAGGGCAATGTAACCTTGAAGTAAAAATGACAGGCCACATTTTTTGATCAGTTATCTATGTTGCTATGCTAAATAATGGTCTTACATGGTTACTCTGTGTTGCCATACACTTCACTGATTGTTTGATGTCTGTGACATTAACTGATTTATTTTCACAGACTATTGCTTTCCAGAATGTGTGTTAACAAGAGCTCCTGTCAGGCAGTATACAACAACAAAAGATGGTAAGGACTGTTTCAAAGTCAGTTTTTCCAAACACAAGAAGGGTGGATTTGCTGTGAGAAGACTACACGTAGACAGCACTTATGGTAATATGAATTTCTGGGGGCTCCTTCTCTGCCTCTCTCCCCCGATCTGCCACTCCTTTTGGCCTGCACAGCACCCCATTCTGCCTGTCAGTCTCACTCTCCACTGCTGATCACTGCTGCCTAGCCCCCAGCTATCCCTCTGTCCTCGGAGGGTCGTCTTTGTCCCTGCCAGGAGTCTCCCCTCTCCTGGTCAGAAGAAAGGAGTGACGGTTCTTTGGTGGGGTAGGTTCCTCTGAAGCATGCAGGGCTGGGGGAGCAGTGACTGTGGTGAGGCAGGACAAGGTAGCCGTCATCTGCTAGGCCAATATGGGTTCTGTTTCCCATTTCTTGGGCCACTCCCTTCTCCCCAGCAGTGCGCAGCATGGCAGTGCCCTGGAGGTAAGCCAGTTGATGTGTAGTTACCCACACACCAGCTAAGGCTCTGCATAACACCAAGTGTCACTCTCTGAGCATCGCTCAACAGCTCACTCCCCCAGGAGGAGAGTGGGTCTGCATGGACATGCTATCACCCTCCCTGCTTGCTTCCACTCCTGATGTCCTCGGCTCATGGCTCGAACCAGGGTCACCATCGTGCCGAGTGGATGCCGCACCACTTGGCTTCATGGAGCCCTGCAATGTACCGTGAATTTCTCAAGATAATTCTTTTCTCGGGTAAGGTTTCTTTCTAAAGAAATACACATTTCGTTTCCTTTTTTTTTTTTTTTTTTTGTTAGATTATGTTCCGAGCTTATGGAGGAGGTTGAAAAATAATTCGGATGAGCAGGGCATGCCATTAAGTACAGAACAAGTACCTCTACCAGTGTATGTTGACTTCACCAGACCATACAAGGAAGAAGCAGTCAGTCTTCACCGTTCAGGATTTGGAAAGCAAACTGTGTTGGTGTGTGGAGCATATGAGCAACATGCAAATGTGGTAACCTACAGTTAAACATTGTAAATGTTTGACAAGCTTACTAACAGTTGCAAAATAGTTACTGTGACAATTAAAAGAAGTTGAGGCATTCCACATCGGCATGAAGAGTACCATCATAAACATAACCTTCATGCCGATGATTTTTACTGATGTGTTTTTCTGTTCTTCACATTGTAAAATGTTATCAGAACATGAATGTTGTGATTGTGCAATCACATGTGAGATTCCAACTGTGAGATTGTGTAACACCGTGTCACTTCAGTGAAACTGGTGACCTCTCATATATGTTACATGTATGGTTAGTGACATAGCATGTGTCATGGCAACTGTGTAGTCTGCAGTAGAAATGTTTTAAAAACAAGCACTAATAACATTGTGCAAGTACACGTGAAATAGAAAAAAAACACTGTTGTACCCCTAATGTAACATCAAACACTTGTCATAATTCAGTATTCATTGTTTCAACACACAGTGATATGATGACACAAGTGATTAGTTAATATGATGATCGTTTTAATACAGTTATCCTCAAAAACTTTTGGAAGACATTATGAAAATTTTTCAAAACAAACTGTCTTAAAAGATAGGATTACTTGCCAGTACCATTTTAGTGTGGAATTTGGATAAGTAGCTACAGTGCACAGCAGCACATTGTTCAAACCACTGTACTGACTGTGGTACAAAAATGTGTTGGAATAATATGGTATTCCTTTTCCTGCTACTGAGTATACAGGTAAGATAACATTATATAATGCAAAAAAAAATTGTGTCAGCTAACAGGATAGTAAGGTGAAATTGTCTGCATTATGGTACGTTGTTACATACTGATTTTGTTAACTTCCAAGGCTGTAACTGTGGTCAAATCTGTAATGAGCAAGTCCAGAAAAAGGCTGTACTCTGCAGTGAGGCGGTGCCACTGAGGTTGCTAGCTCCAGTCAGGTAAATGAAGTTCCAAAAGTCAGCGCACACTCACGCAGCGTGAGGGATTGAAATGGTGAGTGCATCTAGAGGTCAAGACAGCAGACCACAGTTGATTTGCTGCAAAATTAAATATTTATTTAAGGTCCCCACCAGGGTATGAAATTCGTGAAAAAAAGTACATGCCCAAGAAACTACTTACATGCTGCCCCTTAGTTTACGTAATTTTAAATGTCATCTTCACTGGACCACCAAGCAATTAGTGAGAGTGACAGAGTACCATAAAAAATACTGCTGCTGCTGCCTTCAAACTCAGAGAGGCTATATGGCACCCTCACAATAGTCCCAGGCTGTGCCCCTGCCCTTTGTCTATAAGATAATGGATCAGAATTTAGGTACACATATGGTGGCTTTAGTTCCCTTAATCCTTTTTTCAAATACTGTAGCTACTAGTACTTTTCTCAGCTCAAAGAAGTTATACACTCGGACAGCTTTTCTATTTGATGGCTTTAGGCTTAGTTAGCTCTTTATTTGGTAAGGTAGCATTTAGCAGGTAAGGGTAAAGAAAACAGATTAGACCGTCTGCATTTTTAATAACAGAGAGACTACAGATTTTCCCTGCAAGTTCAACACAGCAACTAGTCAGTAACTGACTATAAAAAAAAAAAAAAAAAAAAAAAAAAACTGCTGTAGGCTGCAAACTGATTGGGAATGGCCACCTCTGAGTCCCACTACTCCCCCTCAATCTGCTGCAATCTACTTGCCTAAAGTAAACTTCGTTTTTTTTTTTTTTACTCTATGCAAGCAAATGATGAAGGCATTGCCCCCCAATAGGGTCTAATACACTTAATTACATTTCTGTTGTGTTTGATTAATCAAATCTCCCCCCTCCAATGCAGACCTTTGCAGTCTCACACACACCGCCTCTCCCACCTGGGAAGTCATCCCCTGTTCCACTTTTTACACCCACAAAGCACAATAACGAGCTCTTAAGAGCTTTTAGTTCTTTATTTTTTGTGCACAAGTTTTATCACAACCAGTGAGCCTTCAGCCAAATCATCCTCTAATACTAGTAATGCTGCACAGCACAAGTCCGACCTACCTCTATGGAGCAGTAGAGTAGCACGCTTTCAGGCAGACCTCGAGACACACGGACACATGGACTAAAATGAGCACGCGAACTATCACCCTACAGTCCCCAATTGGTCTCATATTGCTGCAGTCCGCCTCCAGTCTGATGGACCGTCCAATCAACAGTTTCAGCTTGCAGTAGCTGATGCCAGTCTAAGAAGGGAGGGGACGTCAGCCTGCTCATTGTCTTTGCCCCAGGAAGCCTATCAGCTGACACCACTTCTGAAGATCTCTTGACTGTGTCAGCGCTGCGCATGCAATCGTCTCAGGCGCCACCCACCCACTCCCTGGAAGACATCGGCAAAAAAAAAAAAAAAAATGGGATGGCCAGAACACAGAGGATGTAAAAAATGGAACTGTATTGCTTGCCCTTAGGCTTCGCAAGCAGGCGGCTGACAGGTACGTGTATAAGGTTAGCTCTGATCCGCCTGATCGTTTGTATAAGACTCTCCCGGGTGACACTGCACAGGAATTTGCAGAATTCTACAGACATCTCTATACCAAGGAAGAAATACCAGAACATCGGGAGAAAATTTTAAATTTTCTACAGGGTCTGGAGCTTCCGGTTTTGTCAGACATCCAGAGGGACTCTTTGGAGTCTCCTTTTACTGAAGGTGAGGTGGCAGCAGCCATTCAGTCTTTTAGCTCTGACAAGGCTCCCGGCCCAGATGGGTTCACCTCGGAATTTTACAAAGGGTTCTGGGACTTGTTAACCCCGCTGCTTACCAGAGTCTGCAACATGGCACAGGAGCTGGGGGCCTTGCCAGACACATGGGGGGATGCCCTTATTTTAGTGCTGCCCAAGCCAGGGTAGGATCATGCGTCGCGTGCTGGGTATCGACCCATTTCACTGCTCAACCTAGACGCCAAGATTTTTGCTAAGATTATCACCGTACGTTTACAAAAAGTGGTTCCCGTCCTAGTTCAACCGGACCAAACGGGATTCATTCCTGATAGACATATTCAAGACAACATTAGATTGTTGTTAAATGTAATTTCCTTGGCCCAGCTCCCTATTGACTCTCCACTTTCGGCAGTACTATCTTTAGATGCTGAAAAAGCATTCCATCGCTTAAATTGGCAATATCTAAACTTGGTTCTGGTGGGGTTTGGGTTTGGGGAAAAATTCCAGACCTGGATAACCAACCTTTATTCTAATCCCAGAGCAAGGGTCCGGGTGAACGGGACGATTTCCGCTCAGTTTGGGATTGAGCGAGGTACCAGACAGGGCTGTCCACTTTCCCCTCTTTTATTTGCCCTTAGTTTGGAACCTCTGGCAGCATTTGTTCGCCAGACAGATGTCTTTCAGGGTCTCCGGGTTAGGGGTGTGGAGGTTAAGATTTTGTTGTATGCGGATGATACATTACTATATACTGTATATCAGATCCTGTGAACGCAGTTCCCAAGATTTTCAGTTTCCTCTCTGAGTTCGGAGCTTTCTCTGGTTATAGGGTCAATCCGGATAAATCTGAGTTATTCCCCCTGGGCAGTCCCCTGAATCAGCCCTTACTGCAGATGCAGAAAATTAAGTGCTGTAAGTCAGGGTTCAGATACCTAGGAGTGTGGGTCCCCAAAGACTTCAAGGTGCTATATTCCACAAATCACTTAAGGGTACTTCAGGAGATTAGGGAGGACTCTAATAGATGGAGAGAGCTCCCCTTGTCCATTTCTGGCAGGGGAGAATCTATTCGCATGAATATTCTCCCTCGCCTGCTGTTCATAATGGGAGCTATTCCCCTCAGACCTCCCAGGAATTTTTGGTGTGAGCTGAACTCTACCCTTTCTAAATTCCTGTGGCTAGGTAAAAAACCAAGGGTGAGGTGGAAGATTATGGTGGCACCTAAGGAGAGAGGGGGCTTTGGGGTATCTGATGTCCAAAAATATTTCTGGGCGTCTCGGCTGCAGCCGTTGGTGACAATGTCCCAGGAATTCCCACCGAAGTGGGTTCAGATTGAGATGGCTGACTCCCCTCTGGGGAATGTCTCGGAATTTATTTTTCTGGGCACTCCGAGATTACGGCTGCTGGATTTCAGGAATCCTCTCACTAGGGTGATTTCTCAGGTTTGGAGGGATATGAATTTAAAATTAGGTAATATTTTAAAGCTCAATAAACGCACAACTATACTAAGCTGCTTAGATTTTGGCCCACTCAGGTGGGATATGGGCTTCCTGCGATGGGCAAGATTAGGGCTGACTAATCTGGGCCAGCTTTTTGATCAGAATTTAGTAAAATCATTTCAGCAGTTAAGGGCCCGAATTTAACCTTCAACACACGGATTTTTTTAGGTACCTCCAGTTAAGACATTATGTCCACTTAAATGAAAAGGAGCTCGATTTAGGTGCAGAATTTCTAAATAACCCAATACATGCGACCTTGTCATCGTTGATTAATATACCAAATAAAAAAAAAAACGGATCTCCAGATTAGTACAGGGGATGAATTGGGCGGAGGGTGACTGCCTGGCCCTGGTTAAGGACAAGTGGCACAATGATCTGGGCGTGACCCTATTAGAACCAGACTGGATTTCCATCTGGAAAGCTATTCACAACAGCACCTCATCCCTCTTCTGGCGGGAATTTCAGTGGAAGTTAACGGTTAGATTTTTCAGGGTTCCTACGGTGATGAAACACTATGGGGCACACCACTCAGATTTGTGCTGGAGAAATTGTCAGTTGGTGGGCACATATTTCCGTATATTTTGGGAATGCAAAATCGTACGGGAATTTTGGAGGGAGGTAAAGGATATTTTGGAAAGGATTTTTAAAACTGGGCTGTCGGAGCTTCCTCAGTACTGGATACTGGGATTGCCCCCTCCTGCTTTGGCTTCCAGGTCTTCCCGCTATCTGTTTGGAATTTTGGTGACAGCAGCCTTCAAGGCTATTAACTTGTCCTGGCTTACCCCAGATAAGCCCACTACCTCTACATGGTATGGAATTTGCACCAAGATCTTGGATATGGAATATCTGACAGCCAAGCTGAGATTATCCGTAGACAGATTCAAAGGGAGATGGCTACCATTTATGCATTTCATGGCCTCCTGGGAGGGGAAACCTGTATTATTTATTTATTTATTTATTTATTTATTTATTTATTTAAACAGCAGTTTGGAAAAACCTTTGAGCCATAGGCTCATTTACAAAGGTACCTTGTCACAGTAAGACAAACGAAAATACACAGTATAACAGTACAACACAGTATAACAGTAACTTAAGGCATAGATACAAACAAGCTGGTACAGGTAGGATTGATGCAAACAATACCAGAGTTATGTTGTCCTTAGCAGCTTAGTAGTAAGCTTTGTCATAAGTATTGAGTATGGCTTTGACTAGTGCAATTACAGCTTCGGGTTTTAATAAGGTGGTTACGTAAGGAAGTTTTGAAGCACGTTATAGTTGGAGCTTCGGAGATGGAGGGGGGCAGTGTGTTGAACCAGGAGGGGGCCCTAAAGCTGAAGGCTCTTTGGCCGTGAGAGGTCCTAGTTCTAGGGATAACAAGAAAGGTTTTCCCAGAGGTCCGAGTATGAGCTAGTGGGACAGAGCGGCGTATGGTGGTGGTCAATCCTGGTGGGGATAGCCCAAGGAGGGTCTTTTTTGTAAGTGTACAGGTCAGATATTTGAGGCACTCGTCAAGATCAAGTACCAGCGCTTTAGCGTACAGTAGACAGGTGTGTGTTAGCCTAGGTGCCCCAATAATTAACCTGCAGGCCTTATTCAGAGTAGTGCGAATTTTATGGAGTGCGGTCTGATCAGCAGCACCATACACCGGCAGTCCATAGTCCACTAGGGACAGGATAGAGGAGGTGACTGTGAGTCTAAGAGCTCTGGGGAGGCAGTGCTTATACCGATGTAAGATGCCCAATCGGATATTAGTGGCAGTGGCTAGGCAGCGATATGTCCATGGAAGGAGAGGGAGGGGTCAAAATGGATCCCTAGGTATTTATAGGAGCAAACTTGTTCGAGTGGGAAAGAGGACCCAGAGTGAATGAGGAGTTTGAAGTTGCAGGACTTGTTTTGAGGATGAGTGAAGAACATGGTTTTGTTTTTAAGATTTATCACCAATCTATGTTCCTTGAACCAGCCCTCGCTTCAGCGAAGGACTTCTGCAGCGAGTCCTGGAGGGCAATAGGGTTCTGACTTGAGGCAAAGATGACTGCATCATCAGCGTACAATAGAATGTTCCCGAGCAAGAGCGTGGAAGGGTGTGTAAGGTAAAGGAGAATAGTAAGAGGCTCAGAATGGAGCCCTGGGAACCAGAAAGATGGGACAGATGTCTGAGTAGGTCCCATTAATTTTACGTTGTGAATGGTCAGACAGATAACTGGTGCACCAGGAGACAGGCCCAGCAGCAAAACCAGAGAGACTAAGGGCATCAAGAAGGAGGGGGTGGGAGACAGTGTCGAAAGCTTTAGAGAGGTCAATGAAGACCGCACCAGCCAGAGAACCACTGTCTAAGGAGGAGTGGAGAAAGTTGGAGAACTCTAGGAGGGCTGTGTTGGTACTGTGGCCCGTACGGAAGCCATGCTGCTCAGGACATAGGACATTGTAGGTGGAGAGGTAGTCAGAGATTTGAGAGGCCACCACTTTTTCCAAGGCCTTGGAGAGAGAATGGAGATTGGCCGATAGTTTCCAGCCACAGTCCTATCGCCACTTTTAAAGATAGGGGTGACAGTGGCGACTTTCCAGGCAGTAGGGACCTTCCCAGGCAAAGAGTGGTTGATGAGGCACGTGATCGGGGTAAGGACTGTGTCTAAGACCAGCCGAGATACACGGATCCAGGTGTCACTGCCTGTACTATTACTCTTGAGGACAGTGACAAGGTGCGGCCTAAGTTCTTGGGCAGAAACACGTGGAGGAGAAAATAAGGGAGAAAGATTTGACAGGTGCTGGGGAGGAGGGTCAAAAAATTTGTAGGAGGATAGGGCTAAGATCAGTGAATGAGGTGTTGAGGTGGTTGGCTGTGAGGGCTGGGTCTGAGAAGATCACGCCATTAATGTTGATCTGGGTGGGTGGAGTGTGCACTCCCATTTAACTGTTTAATGTTATCCCAGAAGGTTCTGGGGTTCCCCATGAGGCAGTGAGTGAGGACCGATAGTGCTCAGACTTGGCCTTTCTGATGGCCAGTGCACTTGTTTGGGCGACAGCATATAACTGCCTGTCAATGGGCAGCCAGTCTCAATGGCACGGTGCCATAGGTTGTCCCTATGTTTGAGTTGGTGGATCAAAGCTGGGGTTACCAGGGGCATTCTGCCTTTTAGAGCGTGGGTCAACATTGGGGCAAAGATATCCTGAGCCTTATTAAAGTTCGGGTAAAGAAGGAGAGAGCTGTGTCGGCGTCAGGAGTTGCCTGTATAGGAGACCAGTCAATTTGGGACAGAAGTTCCTTAAGTTTTATCAGTCCACCAGGTATTAGGCCGCGGCATGTGGACTGTGCTATGGGTTGGGACTGAGGATGACCAGTGGAATAGAATGGGGGTGATCACTGAGAGAGTCTGGGAGGACTTGTACATTGGGGATCAATTAGGGCGGTTGGTGAGTACCACATCAAGCAGGGTACTGGAGCCTCTCTTGGGGTTAGTCCTGGTAGGGTGGGTAACTAGTTGCGTTAGGTCTATTGCAGAAAAGGAGTCTCGGGTAGAGGAGGAGGAGGAGGGGCTGAGCCAGTTGACATTTAAGTCACCCACCAGAATTTGATCAACGGAAGGAGGTAGTGAGGAAAGGTATTCTGTAAGAGAGGCAATGGCCTGCGTTTGGTCCCTGGGGGGCACGTATGCAGCAGTCAGATAAAGGGGTCCCTTTAAAGGGTCAGGGGTTAGTTTCAGCGTAAGCGCCTGGGCCCTGGAGTCAAGGATGGGAGCAGGCAGGGCTAGTACTGGGAGAGATTCCTTGACATAAATAGCGCAGCGCCGGCCCGTCTCCCAACACGGTCAGACCGGAAGAGGGTGAAACCAGGAAGGGAGACTAGGGAGTCAGGGGAGGATTTCGACAGCCAAGTCTCAACCAGAGCGATGACATCAGGGTTAATTGATGTGACCAGGCATTGTAGTGAGTCAAACTTTTTTAGGAGGCTACAGATATTCATGGAGACCATGCATAGGCCTGTGGTGCTAGTCGGGGAGCTCCTGGGAACCGGGCCAGGGTTTGGATGAATGTTCCCTGACAGGAGTAGTAGCATGACTAACACCCTGGCTGGGAGATGGTGAGAGGTTTTCCTACGATTGACATGGGGGGGGGAGAGGGGAGGCTAAGGGAGCAGGGGGTGGGCAGAGTGGTACAGGAAGGGAAGGCAAGAATAAGAAGACACCCAGATGTGCCTGAGAGGCGGAGGAGGAATTAGAATTACTTGCCAGATATGTTTGAGAGGAATCTCCTGGTTCGGCCCGAAGGTTCTGCATGAGAACAGGGCGGGGGGGTCTTCTCTTGTCTGGGTAAAGGTTTTTGCCTCTTTATCAATTTTTGTGATGTTTTCTCCCCTTTTTATCAAATCAAATAGGTAGTATGTAAATGCCCTATTAGGCTGTTGTATATTGGGGCATATAGTGATAGTTAAAAGGATTCCAATACATGCCATAGGCAATAAGTTGTGGAATGCTCACACTGTATATAGCGCTTTTCTCCCTCTTTTCTCCTTTCTCTTTTTATATTTTTGAAGGCACTCTTTCGCCCCCTTTCCTCGGAAATCTTACTCCCTCTATTTCTCTCTTTCCTGTTGTTTTTTTTTCCTTTCTTGTTTCTCTTCTCTTTCTCTTGTTCTGATTTTCAGAGTGTGTAAATGAGTAGAAATGGACTTTCTTGCAATCTGTAACATTCTTGTTGCTATGATACAAAAGTTCTCCAGTAAACTTCAGTTTCAAAAAAAAAAAAATGGAACTGTGCACTTTCTGCACTTTACCTATGCCTTAGGTGCCCAACTGGGCAGGTACTAAACAGCACTAGGTGTCCTGACACAATAGTGCCTGCCCTGGGGCACCTAAGGTATAGGAATTTTGCACCCTGGTCCACACATTAAATGCAGATGGACACAGTACACACACTGGCTAGATGCCCCTACTTTTTGGTCAGAGGAGCTTCATCAGGGGGTGGGGATCCACAGCTGTTCTGCTGGTACATAAGGAGTTTCTCAGCCTTGGAGCCTGCCCCTTGATGGAGCTCCTTTGACCAAAGAGCTGAGGCTGCTAGCTGGTGTGTACTGTGCTTATCTGTGTTTGATGTGTGGACCCTAAATAAATATTTATTATTTCTTCAGCAAATAATCAGTGGTCTGCTGTCTCGACTTATAACATTTCCCTCGCCCTGTTTGAGTGTATACTTTGTGGTCAAAAAATTAACCCGGAGGGTCTGTTACTGGTTTTATCAGCTGTGATCACATGTTTGCTGGTTCCACTATTCTTCTTGACAGAATGTATTGCTCTGTGATTGCACTTAACTCAGGGAGGACGACAGTATTAGCTAACAAAAGATCAAAGTTTACAAAACCTGTAACACATACTGCAGATTATTGAATCAACCTCTGCTGCAACCATGATGTGATGTCACCTGCATGGGATCTGTGGATTTGTCATTACAGCAGATGTCAGCTTTGAAGTGTGTACAGTCAGTATCCACTGAATTGCTAAAACCTGTGTGTAGCCAAAATGCCCATTACCTGCTCATAGGTAGCTTGCTGACAAATCCTGAATGTTTTATGCACTGTGGTTTTAGTTGGAAGTGGTAGTATTTAGGTTCCATGGAGCAGACAGACAGCACGTTAACCAAATGGACTGCACGAACACACACATTCCTGATTGTTATGCCATGAAATGTGCATGCACGTGGCCAGTGCTACAGATCTGGAAATGGAACAAATTGTGATTTTGGCTCAGCGGAGCATAAATACTGTCCCTTCAGTAACAACATTAAGTGAATAAAAAAATTCCTCATTTCACTGCGTGACACTTGTGGGCAAGCAGAGGTGCTTTTGGGGTTTTGTGGAGGAACTTGTAGAAGGGTATAAGCATAGCTCTTTACAAGCAAGGAAAGGATAAATTTAATGTTTTAAAAAACAGTACTGCGTCTGTATAGTACCTGATGCACCATTAAATGGCAATGTAACAGTAAGGCTGCTGAAAATTTCACTTAAGTAGCGGCAAGTTATGTGTCATTGCTGTCCAACAGTGAACATTTAAAAAGTGGATAAAATTGAACTTTGCATCCACTAAATATTTGATGAATAAAAGTCAGTAGTTTTCACTGTTCACATACAGATGACAGTATCTTGTTCAGCCACAATGGCATCCCCACAACACTGGTAATGTAAGTGCTCTCTGGACTCTTCCCCCTTCTCAAGTGCTGGCCAAGATGACTTGGAACCAAAGCTCCTCAGCCTCGGTGCCCCCTGGTTTGCCCCTCTGGTGGCACACATCTTCAATTTGTTCCTGTCAACTGGTGTTATCCCAGACATATGGAAGGTCGCCAGGGTGGTCCCAATCCTTGAACAGGGGAACCCTAAACTGATAGAGAACTATAGCCCCATATCCATCCTATCCGCGGTTAGCAAACTCCTGGAGAAAGTTGTGGCAGGGCAACTCTCAGAGTACTTACATTCACGTGATATACTGTCTCCTGTACAGCATGGATTCAGGAAGGGGCATGGTACTCAGCCCTTGTTACTGTCTCATCTTGGATTAGGGAGGCCATGGACCAAGGCAAACTCTCGGGGGGGCTGTCTTTATAGACCTCTTGAAGGCCTTTGACCTGGTTGATCATGCCATGCTATCAACTCAGCTAAGATCAATTGGACTATCCACTGACGCTCTCAGTTGGTTCTTCAACTCTCTACATAGTAGAATGCAGCGGGTTAAATATGGCAAAGAGCTCTCGGGCCCCATTCCAGTAACAATGGGGGTTCCCCAAGGCTCCATCCTTGGACCCCTGCTCTTCTCCATTTTCGTTAATAATCTCCCCGCAGCTGCTGCTCATTGTAAACCAATCCTCTATGCAGATGATCTGGTCATCCTGTCTCACTCCCCGGAGATGGGGGTAATTAACAGCCACCTGAGTGATGACCTAAGTAATATTCAGACATGGGTCCTGAACCATAAGCTAGTCCTTAATCTAAAAAAAACCCAGGCCATGCTCTTTGGGTCCCTGGCTAAGATTAATGCCTCCCCTGTGCCGTTCTGTCTCTCCAGAAAGAGGGGTGTCCCGATCCCAGTCACGGACAACTTCAAGTACCTTGGGATAACGTTGGACCCGCAGCTTGACCTTGGCTGCCATATCCAGAATACATGCAAAACTGTCAACTGTAAACTGGGTCTGGCCTATAGAGCAAAAAATAACCTGACTCCGGCTGCACGTATTGCTCTTGCCAGAGGTATGCTTCTCCCCTTGCTATGTTATGGGCTCCTGATGTTTGCCCGCACCACCAAAGTCTATCTCGCTAGGTGGTCGACTGCCTACAACAATGTCTGCCGCTTCGCTCTAGCGGCCCCCCGGCTCACTCACCACTGTGATCTCTATAGCAAGCTAAACTGGCTCTCTCCCTCAAAGCTCATTGACTTTGTTCTTGGTTGCTTCACAGGAAAGGTCCTTAGCACTGGCACCCCAGGGGTGGCGAGTTTGCTTGCCCTGACTGTTCCCTCTTCCTACCACCTTAGGTCTCAGGGGTCTGCCACACTAAAGGTACCTGTGACCCGGACTCAAATGGGTGGAAGGGATTTTGCAGCGTGTGCCCCCAAACTATGGAACACCTTCCCTGCCCAGGTCCGTGTTGCCCCATCTCAGGGCTGCCTGCGTTCCTCCCTATGGAACCATCTCAAACTCGCATCGGCCTGTGGGTGCCAAAAACCCCTGTGACAAAATGTTTGCACTCAGCCCTTATACATAACAGTGGCCCTTATGTTGATAGTTTTGTACCTGCTTGCTGCCAGTCCTTGCCTTTGTACTGCTCCAAACTGGCACATACCGTTACTCTGTTGTACTTATTCTAACTAAACTTTGCCTCACAAGACCTGTACTTTGTGTATTCTGAATTAAGATGTTCGCACGTGACGTGCAAGTTTTTTCCTAACTATGTACCTTGTTGTCTTGTGACTTGTAATCTTTTTCCTAATTGTGTACCATGTTGTCCTAAGTATGTAAGTATGTAATTTCCTGTACTCTCCCGGGTCGTACCTGAAAATAGGCAATTTGTCTTGTCTAGTGTACTTACCTGGTTAACAGAAGCTAAATAAATAAATAAGTTACCATGAACTGTGTACAGTAGTGGAGCATTTACCACACAAGTCATCCATGAATGCACAGGTATCATAAATAACCATGGACTATAGTTGTACAACAAACATGTTTGTAGTAAATTTGAGGTCGTAAGTTAAAGGAAACATAAACGGGTCTGTCTGAGAAACAAAACCAAAGCACACATGATATACACTGTTTGCCTCACACATATGTTTAAATCCATTTTCGGTACGGTTTAGTGTCCCGACGAATGTAAACAAACCCTGCTTCTTACTCAGGATCATGCTTCGGTAGGAGCCTAAAATTGCCACGATGTCCTTAACTTGATGACATCAGTTTAGTGAGACCTGCCCTATGAATATCCATGCAGCGAGAAATTTATCTTTTTATGTAGCAATACACAGCAGAAGAAATGTAAAACAAATAACCTGCTGTCTGCATACTTTATTCAAACGGGGGCTTGCAGTGTTAAATGGTAGTTTTGTAACCATAAAATAAACGGGAACCTAGCAGAAGTTATGCACAGTAACAGAGTTATGAACATACGAAATTGCTGGCAGAAAAAGGCCCACAGGTCTATCAAGTCTGCCAGACTGTGCAGCTCTTAGTTTCATATCTCTACAGCTGCCCCACCCAAACCCCTCCCGTCCTCCTCTTTCAAACAACATGAAGTCTTGCTGTATTCTGACTATTCTGACATATGCAGTTAGCCCCAGCACTTGAACTGCTCTGGAGAGGAAAGAGTTAACTCAGTGCCAGAGCATAGAACGTTGGGCTTGAGCTCAGTTCAGACCTCTGCAGCACTTCAAAGTGTAACCATCAGATTCTTTACACTGCCTAACTGAACATTCGCTCCGGAGATTGCTCCTTCGCTTATTCGTTCGGTCCTAGTAAAACGTCTGTTTTATACAGTTATTTTGTCTTTATTTTTCGGTTCAGATCCCTGTCTGCGGTACAGTAAGTGTTGTAGGTAGTGGACTTTAGTTTAATTATTGGTTTATCTCTGTGTGGAAATTGTAAAATCTGTCTGTCAGTCCGGTTAGGAACCGATTGTGTTGGTTTATTTTATTTCTTTAATTTCTTAGTGTGAGGTACTGGTCACTGTCGTTTTCAAAAAAAACTTAATTTTAGACTTTTTTTTTCCTCCAGCCCGTAACACGGTTGGCAACCTATGGGGGGGTCTTGCCTGGCTTTTTAGCGGATAAAGGGTAAGTGGTTAGGATGGCTACGTCTGAGAAACCCAAGAGAAAAAAACAGGCCCACTGAGTTTCAACACTATAATGAGTATGGGGATGCCTTTGCTACGGCAGAACCTCACACCACCTGTGTTTATTGTCTGGGGTTTGACCACCTCGATTCAGACTGCCAAATCTGTAAGAATTTTCCGAAGGCCACCCTGGATAAGAGATTGGGTAGGCTTAGGGAAAAGGAGGCCGAGAAGTCCGCTGATCCGGATGGCCAACCCTGTTTGGTTCCGACCGAACCTGAGGGAGTGCCCACTGACCTGGGCGATACTCCCTCGGGCAAAAGGAGAGCCGATCCTGAGGGGTCGGTTCCATCAAAGAAAAAGAGAAAATCTGCCGGTTTGGATCCAGAACCACAACGTCCAACTGCCGAAGAGATAGCCTGAGTGATAAGTATTGTAGAATCGCTCCGTCTGGTTCCATCCAATCCTGTGCCTCTTGGTAGGCGCTCGGTTCGGTCGGTTCCTCTGGTTATGGAATATTGTCCGGATGAGTATTATGAACCGGATTTGGAGGGGGAGGAAGGCTACGATGATGACGACGATGGTGATGATGGTGTGGAAGGTCTGGATGAGCCCATTGAACCGGACGTGTCCCCAGACAGGCCTTCTAATTTTTCCCCTCCCAGGCTTTCTGAGTCCTCATCCCATTATTTATTTTACAAAAAAGTGGCAAAGACCCTCCAGCTCCCTCTGGTTGAAGCTGTTGACGAACAAGAGGAGCCTGACTTTGTAGAAATGATGGACATCCCAAAGTCCAAAAGACTGTCTGTTCCCTCCATAAATCTCTTGGGAAACGGACACAAAAAATTCTCCAAACACCAAATTCTTTACCTCCTGTGGACAAGAGAATGGACAGGAGGTATATGCTGTCAGGCTCAGGTACGGAGTTCTTGTTCCAACAATGCAGCCATGTCGGGGTCATGCAGGCTGCAGCCTGTGACAAGGCTAATATACATTTGGCTTCACACCCCCCAGATAAAGATTCAAACAACATGAAGTCTTGCTGTATTCTGACTATTGCAGTGATATCCAACCTTTTAACTGCCTTGGAGAGGAAAGAGTTAACTTTCCATGCAAGGCATGGAACGATGAGCTCGAGCTCGGTTGAGACTCTGTCTGTTGCTGTTTGAACCCAAACTGCCAGATTCTTTACTCCGCCTCACTGAACAGTCGCTCCGGAGATTTCTCCTTTGCTCGGTTCAATTTAGTGTCGTTTTTTTCCCTCGGTTTCAACCGAATTTATTCCATCTAACCTGTCTGTTCAGTCTCTGTCTGTGGTACCGTGAGTACTAGATAGGTTTATTATTGTTTGCTTCTGTGTGGAACTTGTAAACGTCGGATCGGTTCGGTTTGAACTGATCAGGTTTGTTAAAAAAGTTTGTTCTACTTTTTATAGTGTGGTAACCGGTCCTTATCGGTTCTTAAAAAAAAAAAAAAAACGGGTTTCATTACGTTTTTTTCCACGACCCATAACATGGTCAGGAACCGATAAGGGTGTCTTGCCTGGCGGATTGCCGAAAAAAGGGTAAGTTTGGTTAGGACTGGCCATGTCTGACAAACCCAAGAGAAAAACCAGGCCCACTGAGTTTCAACACTGTAGTGTGTGTGGGGAAGTCTTTGCTAAGGCTGACCCCCACACTACCTGTGTTTATTGTCTGGGGTTTGACCACCTCGATTCAGACTGCCAGATTTGCAAAAGTTTTCCCACAGCTACCCTGGAAAAGAGAGTAGGTAGGCTGAGGGAAAGGGAGGCCAAAAAGTCCGCTGACCTGGATGGCCAGCCTGGTTCAGTTCCAACCGAACCAGAAGGAGTGCCCTCTGACCAGGGTGAAACTTCTTCGGGCAAAAGGAGAACCGACTCTGAGGAGTCGGTTACGGTTAAAAGAAAAAGAAGGGATAAGTCAGCCAGTTCGGATCCACAGGTTCTTTCTCTGACCACTGATGAAATAGCCAAAGCGATAAAGATTGTTCAAGTCGCTAACTCCGGTTCTGACCGAAGCGGCACCATCGGTTAGGGGCTCGGTTCGGTTGGTTCCCCCGGTTCTGGATTATAACTTAGAGGATTTTTATGAACCGGAGGAGGAGGAAGGAGAGTATGAGGATAGTGATGGTGATTATGAAAGTCTGGATGTGCCCATTGACCCGGACATCTCCCCAGACAGACCTTCAGGGGTTTCTCCTCCTAGGCTTTCTGAGTCCCCTTCCCACATTATGTTTTACAAAAAAGTGGCTGAAACTCTTCAGCTTCCTATGGAGGAAGCAGTAGAGGATCAGGAGGATTCTGATTATGTTGAGATGATGGACATCCCAGAGTCCAGGAGGCTGTCTATTCCCCTCCATAAATCTTTTGAGAAACAGGCATTTAAAATTTTAAAGACTCCTAATTCTATACCTCCTGTGGATAAAAGAATGGACAAGAGGTATACTCTTTCAGGCTCAGATACGGAGTTCCTTTCCCAGCAATGCAGCCATGCTGGGGTAGTGCAGGCTGCTGCCTGTGATAAGGCAGATATACCCTTGGCTTCACACCCCCCAGATAAGGACTCCAGGAGGATTGATGCCATGGCCAAGAAACAGTACTTGGCAGCATCTTTGGGACTCAGGCAGGCTAATTATATGGCCTATACAGCTAGATATCAGAAGTCTAGATAGGACACTGTGATGGCTCTAGCTAAACAGGTCCCTGGCCAGCTTGCCAAGGAGCTGGAGCAGGTGGCTGCAGATGGTATTGAGGCATCCAAGGTGCAATTTCATGCTGCAGTGGACTCCAGTGATGTTTCATCTAGAGTCATGGCTACATCTGTGGCCCTTCGTGAGGATGGCTTGGCTCAGATGTACTAGCCTGTCTCAGGATACCCAGACTAAGGCCATGGATTTTCCTGTTGGTTGGTAATTCTCTATTTGGGAGCAGACAGAGAACTACATGAAGAAAATGGATGAATACAGGACCACCTATAGGAGTGCTCAGGCCAAGGAAAGGCAAGCCACTCCCCAGAGGCAGCATTCCAGGGGCAGGGGCAGGCCTTTTCATAGGCCTTTCTGCCAAGCCCAGGCCTCCTCTTCCGCCTTTGCACAGAGGGGGTTCTTCAGAGAGAGAGAGAGGCAGATGGGGTACAAGCAGGCCTGCTACCACCCCTCAGCCTAAAGCCCCTGTCAAGCAGACACCCTGATGGGTCTGCCTGGGCCGATTCTCCAATACCTGTAGGGGGCAGGCTGGCTTACTTTGTCCAGGACTGGAAGTCTTTAACATCAGACAAATGGGTCCTGGAAGTAGTAAGCCAAGGACTGGTTCTCAGCTTCAAACAATTTCCCAAGATGAGAACCGGGTCCTTTCCACCTGCAAATCCTTCAGAGGCCCTTACCCTAGAGGCAGAGGTCTCTTCCCTCTTGGCTCTGAGAGCCATAGAAAGGGTTCCACCCCTACACAAGGGAAAAGGATTGTACTCCAGGTACTTCCTAACTCCCCAAAAGACAGGAGAATGGCGGCCCATCCTGGATCTCAGATATTTAAACAAGCACCTTTTAAAGCCAAAGTTCAAAATGGTGAGACTGGGAATAATTCTACCCTTTCTAAGGCCAGGGGACTGGCTAGTTTCCCTGGACCTCAAGGATGCCTATTTCCACATTCTCATCAGATGCTCCCACAGAAAGTACCTCAGGTTCGAGTTGCCCTCAGGCCACTATCAATTCAGAGCAATGCCCTTTGGCTTAACATCAGCTCCAAGGGTGTTCACAAAATGCCTGGTAGTAGTGGTCGCTTTCCTAAGGAGGAAAAAGCTCTCCGTCTTTCCATACCTGGACAACTGGCTCATAGTAGGTCAGTCTCCAGACCAAGTCAAGTCACACCTACAGATAACTCGGCAACTGCTTACTTCTCTAGGATTCCTTCTGAATCTTTCAAAGTCAGTTCTAGAGCCAGTGCAGCTCCTCACCTTCATAGGGGCAGAGCTGGATACAATAAAGGCAAGAGCCTTCCTTCCCCTGGACAGGACAAGGACCCTTGTTACACTGGCCTCTTCATTCACCCTCCAGGTGTCTCGACCAGCAAGGCATTTTCTGCAGCTCCTGGGCCACATGGCTGCCTCTACAGCAGTGGTCCAAGGAGCAAGATTTCAGATGAGGGACATTCAGTTCCACTTAAGAGCCTTCTAGTCCCAGAGAAAGGATTCTCTGACCAAACTAATCCCAGCGACTCGAACCCTGATCCAGGCTTTGCAATGGTGGCAGGATCAGGACAACCTAAGGCAAGGAGTTCCCTTTGTCACTCAATCTCATTCTCTAATCCTTACCACAGATGCCTCCCTCTTGGGTTGGGGAGCCCACTTGGTGGATCTGACCACCCAAGGGTTGTGGTCACCTCAAGAATCTCTGCTTCACATCAGTCTCTTAGAACTCAGAGCAGTGTTTCTAGCACTTCAAGCTTTTTCCAAGTCTGTTCAGAACAAAGTAGTTCAGATCAGGACAGACAATACCACCACAATGTGGTACATCAACAAGCAAGGGGGCACTCGGTCTACGGCCTTGTGCACAGTGGCAATGAAGTTGTGGTCTCTGGCTTATTCCCTGAATACCTCTCTGATAGCAGTGCACCTCCCAGGGAAGGACAATGTCCTGGCAGATGCTCTCAGCAGGATATCTCCAGGCCATCACGAATGGTCCCTAGATCCCCTGATTTTGAAGGTGATCTTCTCCAGATGGGGCACCCCAGATAGATCTTTTTGCAGCCCCAGACAATCACCAATTTCCTCTTTTTTGCTGCAGGCCCCAGTGTTGGGCTCAGTCCCCCTGGATGCCCTAGTTCTCAATTGGGAAGGGAAGTTCCTGTATGCTCCCCCCTCCTGTTCAAGGTACTAGTCAAAATCAGGTCTCAACCCTGCAAAGTGATTCTGATTGCTCCAGACTGGGCCAGACAGCCCTGGTACCCTCTCTTGCTGTCCTTAGCAGTCCACCTTCCCCTGTCTCTTCCCAGGAATTACAACCTGTTAACATGTTCTCAGGGGAGGGTCTGGTATCCGAATCTCAAATCTCTCAATCTCAAGGTCTGGCTCTTGAAGAGTTAGTTTGCTGATTTGCATCTCTCTCAAGGTGTTCTGGATATTTTAAAGGCTTCTCTAAAGCCTTCCACCAGAAAGACTTATAACTCAAAATGGAAAAGGTTTACTATTTGGTGCTCTGGGAAGCATATTTCTCCAGAGTCTGCTGGGTTGCCTACAGTCCTTGACTATATGGTTCATCTCAATAGCTTGGTACTCAGACCAGCTACACTTAGAGTGCATCTGGCAGCTGTCTCTGCCTTCTTGTCAGCAGGCAAGCACTCTTCCCTTTCAGCTCATCCTGTAGTCTGTAAATTCTTCAAGGGATTGCTGCATACCAATCCTCCCTTCAGGGACCCTGCCCCTGCTTGGGACCTTAATGTTTGCTTTGCTCAGCTTATGCAACCCCCTTTTGAGCCTTTGTCCTCAGCAGAGCTTAAGTACTTGACTTGGAAAACTGTGTTCTTGGTAGCCATTACTTCTGCCAGACGCATAAGTGAGTTACAGGCACTGTCAGTGGAGCCTGATTTTATTTCTTTCCATAGAGATAAGGTGGTCCTCAGGACTAATAGGAAGTTTTTGCCTAAGGTGGTTTCAGATTTCCACCTTAACCAGTCTGTCTCTTCCTATTTCTTCACTGACCATTCCTCCTCTGGGGAGAGGAGGCTGCACAGCTTGGATGTGAAAAGGGCCCTTAGCTACTACATAGAGCGCACCAAGGGTCATAGGTTTGACTCCCTCCAACTGTTCCTCACTTATGGTGAGGTTGGTAAGGGAAAACCTGCCACTAAGAGATCTGTTGCCAGGTGGATTGTCTCTTGTATACAATTTTGCTATGAAAAATTAGGTAGGATCCCACCCTCAGGCCTGAGGGCTCACTCTACCAGAGGTACAGCTGCTTCCCTGGCTGCTGCCAGGGATATTCCTATCTTAGAGATTTGTCAAGCAGCCACCTGGAAAACAGCACATACTTTCACCAAGCATTACTCTCTGGATATCCAGGCTAGGAGTGATGCTTGGTTTGGCACAGCAGTGCTTCAGAGCCTGTTCCCGGAGTAGGTTCTGTCCCTCCTCCATGGAGGTACTGCTTGGTAGTCTGCATATGTCAGAATACAGCAAGACTTCATGTCGTTTGAAGAAAAAATTACTCACCTTAGTAATGTTGTTTCTTCTAATGGAGTCTTGCTGTATTCAAACAACATGAAGTCTTGCTATATTATGATATATGCAGTATAACCCCAGGTTAGAACTGCTCCGGAGGTGAAAGAGTTAACTTCCATGCAGGGCATGGAATCTTGAGTGCGAGCTCGGTTGAACACTCTGTCTGTTGAAGCTCAGACTTAAACTGTCAGATTCTTTACTCCGCCTCACTGAACAGTCGCTCCGGAGATTCCTCCTGCTGCTCGGTTTGTTTGTCGGTTTTAAAGTGTAATTCTCAGTTTATTTTACCGAAATTTAACCGCAATCGTCGGTTCAAGCTCTGTCTGTGGCATTGTAAGTAATAGATAGGCTTACTTTTTTATTTTTCTTCTGTGTGGAACTTGTAAACGTCTTTTTCGGTTCGGTTTGAACCGATCAGAGGGGTTTAAAAATTACTTTCAAACAACATGAAGTCTTGCTATATTATGACAGTAGCAGTTTGTCCCACCACTAGAACTGCTCCGGAGGTGAAATGGTTAATACCATTCCAGAATGGAACTTTGAGCACGAGCTCTAAGAAGCAGCTCTGTCTGTGATATTTCAAAACTGAACTGTCAGATTCTTTACTTCGCCTCAGTGAACAGTCGCTCCGGAGATTTCTCCTTCTGCTCGGTTCATTTCTCGGTTCAAACAGTGTTTTCTCGGTCCGATTCAACCGAGAATAGCTTTATTTTAACCGCAAAACCGTTCGGTTCAAGCTCTGTCTGTGGTAATCATAATTAATTTAAAAGGTTTTGTCTGTGTGGAACTTGTAAGTTTATCGGTTCGGTTTTGAACTGATCAGCCAGGTTTAAAACTCATTAACTTTAAAGTTTAGCATTTTAGAGTGCGGTTCCCGGTTCTTATCGGTTCTAAAAAAAAACGGATTTTATTACGGTTTTTTCAAATACCCGTGACACGGTTAGGAACCGATAAGGGTGTCTTGCCTGGCACTGCTGTTTAAAGCGCAAGTTTTTCTGGTTAGGCTGGCATTATGTCTGAGAAACCCAAAAGAAAAACCGGCCCACTGGGTTTCAACACTGTGATGTCTGTGGGGAAGTCTTTGCCAAGGCTGACCCACACACCACATGTGTCTATTGTCTGGGGTTTGACCACCTCCAGTCAGACTGCCAGATATGTAAGAATTTCCCTGCAGCCACCCTGGAAAAGAGATTGGGTAGACTCAGGGAACGAGAGGCTAAAAGTCCGCTGACCCGATGGCCCGGTTCGGTGCCAACCGAACCGGAGGGAGTGCCCTCTGACCAGGGCGAGACTTCCTCGGGCAAAAGAAAAGCTGGTTCTGAGGAACCAGTTCCAGTGAAGAAAACAAGAAAGTCAGCAGGTTTGGAGTCCAAAACCCCTTCTCCAACTGCTGCAGAGATAGCAAAAGCCATACAAATTGTCCAGTCACTGTCTCAGGTTCCGTCCGAACCGCCACTATCTGGCAAAAGGTTGGTTCGTCCGGTTCCAGTGGTTCAGGAATATGATGTTGAGGAGTTTTATGAACCAGAGGAGGGGGAGGATGATTATGAACAGTATGAATGTGGCTGGGAAGGTCTGGGTGTGCCCATTGAATTGGACATTTCCCCAGACAGACCTTTAGAATCTCCCCCTATGCTATCTGAGTCCCCATCTCATTTTATGTTTTACAAAAAAGTTGCTGAAACCCTCCAGCTTCCCTTGGAAGAAGCTGTGGATGAGCAAGAGGAGCCTGATTTTGTAGAAATGATGGATATTCCAGAGTCTAGGAAATTGTCTATTCCTTTGCATAAGTCTTCTAGGAAGCAAACAATAAAAATTTTAAAAACTCCTAATTCTGTGCCTCCTGTAGATAAAAAGATGGACAGGAGGTATACATTGTCAGGTCCTGATACAGAATTCCTTTCTCAGCAATGCAGTCATGTTGGGGTAGTTCAGGCTGCAGCCTGTGATAAAGCTAATATTCCCCTGGCTTCACATCCTCCTGACAAGGATTCCAGGAAGATTGATGCCATGGCGAAAAAACAGTATATGGCAGCCTCTCTGGGACTCAGGCAAGCAAATTATGTGGCTTATGTAGCTAGGTATCAGAAATCTAGATGGGATACTGTTATGGAATTAGCCAAGCAAGCCCATGGCCAGCTGGCTAGTGAACTAGAACAGGTGGCTGCTGATGGCATTGAGGCTTCTAAGGTACAGTTTCATGCTGTGGATGTTAATGATGTTGCCTCTAGGGTCATGCCACATCTGTAGCTTTACAGTAGGTTGGCCTGGCTCAGGTGTACTAGCCTGTCTGGGATACCCCAAACTAAGGCTATGGATTTTCCTGGTGGGAAATTCTCTGTTTGGGGAGCAGACAGAGAATTACATGAAAAAGATGGATGAATATAGGACTACTTACAAAGTGCCCAAGCTAAGGGCGGCAAGTCACTCCCCAGAGGCATACCCCAGGGGTAGGTGAGGCCTTTTCACAGGCCTTTTATCAGACTCAGGCCTCCTCTGCCTATGCTCAGAGGGCTTCTTCAGAGCAGAGGCAGGGCGAGGGGTGGGCAGGCCTGCCCCACCTCAGCCTAAAACACCTGCTAAGCAGGCACCCTGATGGGGTGCCCAGGGCGATCTCCTTTACCGGTAGGGGCAGGTTGGCTTACTTCAGTCAGAACTGGGCTTTAACCTCAGACAAGTGGGTTCTGGAAGTAGTAAGCCAGGGTCTGGTTCTCGGCTTCAAAAAGTTTCCCAAGTTGAGAGCCAGATTTTCTACCTGCAAGTGCTTCAGAGACCCTTGCTCTGGAAGCAGAGGTCTCAACCCTGTTGGCTCTCCGAGCAGTAGAAAGGGTTCCTCCCCTGCACCAGGGCAGGGGTCTGTATTCCAGATACTTCCTTACCCCAAAAAAGACAGGAGAATGGTGGCCCATATTAGACCTCAGATATCTGAACAAGCATCTTTTGAAACCAAAGTTCAAAATGGTAACTCTGGCATTGATTTTACCCTCCCTAAGGCTAGCCTCCCTGGACCTCAAGGATGCCTATTTTCACGTTCTAATCAGAAGCTCCCATCGAAAGTACCTCAGATTCGAACTGCCCTCAGGTCATTACCAGTTCAGAGCAATGCCCTTCGGCCTTACCTCTGCCCCAAGGGTATTCACAAAGTGTCTGGCAGTAGCAGTGGCTCACTTAAGGAGGCAAAGGATTGCTGTTTTCCCTATCTAGGCAATTGGCTCATGTAGGCCAGTCCCCAGAACAGGTAAAATCTCACCTGCAAGTCACCCAGCTGCTTCTCACCTCCCTGGGCTTTCTGCTAAATCTACCAAAGTTGGTTCTGGAACCAGTCCAGCTACTCACCTTTATAGGGCAGAGTTGGACACAAACTAGCCAAGTTTTTCTTCCCTTGGAAAGGGTGAGGAATTTAGTGGCTCTGGCCTTCTCCTTCACTCTGCAGGTCTCTCGGCCAGCAAGACACTTTCTGCAGCTCCTGGGGCACATGGCTGCATCCACAGCTGTTGTGCAGGGAGCAAGATTTCAGATGAGACATTCAGTTTCACTTGAGAACCTATTGGTCTCAGAGAAGAGACCCCCTTTCCAAGTTGGTCCCAGTGACTCGAACCTTGATCCAGGCCCTCCAGTGGTGGCAGGATCAGAGCAATTTAAGATTGGGGGTTCCCTTCATTCCCCCTGCTCACAATTTGACTCTCACTACAGATGCTTCCCTTCTGGGTTGGGGAGCCCACATGGGCGACCTTTCCACTCAGGGAGTGTGGTCCCCAGGATCTCTGCTCCACATCAATTTGCTGGAACTCAGAGCTGTCTTTTTAGCTCTTCAAGCATTTTCTGCATCTGTCCACAACAAGGTGATACAAGTCAGAACAGACAACACCACAACAATGTGGTACATCAACAAACAGGGGGCACTCGGTCTTCGGCCTTGTGCACCGAGGCAATGAAGTTGTGGTCTCTGGCCTATTCCCTGAACACTTCCCTCATAGCAGTTCACCTTCCAGGGAAGGACAATGTCCTAGCGGATGCTCTCAGCAGGATTTCCCAGGGCCATCACAAATGGTCCCTAGATTCTCAAGTGCTGGGGATAGTCTTTGCCAGATGGGGCACTCCTCAGATAGATCTTTTTGCAGCCCCAGACAATCACCAACTTCCTCTGTTCTGTTGCAGGCCTCCAGTGTTGGGCTCAGTCCCCCTGGATGCCCTTCTCCTGGATTGGGAGGAAGTTTCTTTATGCTTCCCCCTTCCCTCTCTATTCAAAGTATTAGTCAAAATCAGATCCCAGCCTTGCAGGGTGATTCTGATTGCCCGGATTGGGCCAGGCAGCCCTGGTACCCACTCCTTCTGTCACTGACAATCCATCTTCCCTTTGTCTCCCAGGAATCACAACCTATTAACTTGTGCCCAGGGAAGGGTTTGGTATCCAGACCTCAATCCCTCAACCTCAAGGCCTGGCTCTTGAGGAGTTAGAGTTTGCTGATTTACACCTCTATCAGGGTGTTCTTGAAATCCTAAAGGCTTCCAGAAAGCCTTCCACTAGGGCTACTTATAGTTCTAAATGGAAAAGGTTTTCCATTTGGTGTGCTGGGAAAAATATTTCCCCAGAATCAGCTGATTTGCCCATTGTGTTAGATTACATGGTCCATCTTAATTCCTTGGGTCTCAGACCAGCTACCCTGAGAGTTCATTTGGCAGCTGTCTCTGCTTTTGTTTCAGCAGGAAAGTTATCCCCTCTTTCCACTCACCCTGTGTTTTCCAAGTTTTTTAAGGGATTACTCCATACTAATCCACCCTTTTGGGAACCGGCCCCTGCCTGGGACCTTAATGTTTGCATTGCCCAGTTAATGCAACCCCCTTTTGAACCTCTGTTTTCTGCAGAGCTTAAGTATCTAACTTGGAAAACTGTTTTTCTGGTGGCTATCACTTCTGCTAGACGCATAATTGAGTTGCAAGCCTTGTCAGTAGAAACTGACTTTATCTCTTTCTGCTGGGATAAGGTAGTCCTGAGGACTAATAGGAAATTTTTACCTAAGGTGGTTTCAGATTTCCATCTCAACCAATCTATCTCCCTTCCAGTATTTTTCGCTGATCACTCCTCTTCTGGTGAGAGGAGGTTGCACAGCCTGGATGTTAAGAGGGCTGTTAGTTATTATATAGAGCGTACCAAAGGTCACAGGTTCGAATCCCTCCAACTTTTCCTCACCTATGGTGAAGTTGGGAAAGGCAAACCTGCCACTAAGAGATCAGTTGCCAGGTGGATTGTCTCTTGTATCCAATTTTGTTATCAGAAGCTGGGCAGAGATCCCCTCTGGCTTGAGGGCTCATTCACCAGGGTACAGCTGCCTCTAGCTGTTGCCAGAGACATTCCTATATTAGAGATATGCCAGGCTGCTACTGGAAAACGGTACACACTTTCACCAAGCATTACTCCTGGATGTCCAGGCCAGGAGAGATGCTCGGTTTAGCACAGCTGTTCTTCAGAGCCTATTCCCTAAGTAGGTTCTGTCCCTCCTCCATGGAGGTACTGCTGTGTAGTCTGTTACTGTCATAATATAGCAAGACTTCATGTTGTTTGAAGAAAAATTACTCACCTTAGTAATGTTGTTTCTTCTAATGGAGTCTTGCTATATATAAACCCCAAGCCTGCCCCTCTCAGAACCTCTACTTGGGTGGGTGCGGGCAGTTTAGTGTGGGCACTATTTTATGCCCTTTAGCTTTCTCCCCTTTGGGGTTTTGAGTGTGTTTATTATCCTGTTGTTTTATTCTCTTGTTGTTAGAATTGTATTAGTAGTTCTGGTCCCCTGACTTGAGTCTTGGGTGTTAGGACCAGCAATGATTGTTAATATTTAGGTAGCCATTTGGCTAGTGTAGGTTACAGCTTCCACACAGACCTTAGTGAGTTTTGCTCGTAAAGATCTGACAGTTCAGTTTTGAAATATCACAGACAGAGCTGCTTCTTAGAGCTCGTGCTCAAAGTTCCATTCTGGAATGGTATTAACCATTTCACCTCCAGAGCAGTTCTAGTGGTGGGACAAACTGCTACTGTCATAATATAGCAAGACTCCATTAGAAGAAACAACATTACTAAGGTGAGTAATTTTTTCTTCTAGCCCTTTAGAGTGCGGTTCCCGGTTCTTATCGGTTCTAAAAAAAACGGATTTTATTACAGTTTTTTTCCACGACCCGTGACACGGTTGGGAACCGATAAGAGAGTCTTGCTTGGTGGATTGCCGTTAACGGGCAAGTTTTGGTTAGGCTGGCATTATGTCTGAGAAACCCAAAAGAAAAACCGGACCCACTGGGTTTCAGCACTGTGGCCTCTGTGGGGAAGCCTTTGCCAAGGCTGACCCACACACCATATGTGTATATTGTCTGGGGTTTGACCACCTCAGTGCAGACTGCTAGATTCGTAAAAATTTTCCTGCTGCCACCGTGGAAAAAAGAGTTGGTAGGCTCAGGGAAAGGGAGGCCAAAAAGTCCGCTGACCCGGATGGCCAGCCCGGTTCGGTTCCAACTGAACCTGAGGGAGTGCCCTCTGACCAGGGCAATGCTTCCTCGGGCAAATGAAGAGCCAGCTCTGAGGAGCCGGTTCCAACTAAAAGGGCTAGAAGGTCAGCTAGTTTGGGGCCAAAAGTTCTTTCTCCAACCGCTGAGGAAATAGCCAAAGCTATTCAGATTGTCCAGTCTCTTTCCCCAGTCCCGTCCGAACCGGCACCATTGGTAGCGCCGGTTAGGTCGGTCTCGAGTTCAAGATTATGATTTTGAAGATTTTATGAACCAGGGAAGGGAGGAGGGTGCGAGGAGAGTGAGTGTGATTTTGACAGTCTGGATGTGCCCATTGAACCGGACAGCTCTCCAGACAGACCTTCAGGAGTATCCTCTCCCAGGCTATCTGAGTCCCCCTCTCATTTTTTGTTTTACAAGAAAGTTGCTGACACTCTGCAACTCCCTGTTGAAGAAGCTGTTGATGATCAAGAAGAGCCTGATTTTGTTGAAATGATGGATATTCCAGAGTCTAGGAGACTGTCTATTCCTTGCATAAATCTTTTAGGAAACAGACGGTAAAATTGAAAACTCCTCATTCTGTCCTCCTGTGGATAAAAGAATGGACAAGAGGTATGCTTTATCAGGCTCTGATACGGAGTTTCTATCTCAGCAGTGCAGCCATGTGGGTAGTGCAGGCTGCAGCCTGTGACAAGGCTAATATTCCTCTAGCCTCTCACCCTCCTGAAAAGGATTCCAGGAGGATGGATGCCATGGGAAAAAAGCAGTACATGGCAGCATCTTTGGGACACAGACAGGCAAATTTTATGGCTTACGCAGCTAGGTACCAGAAATCCAGGTGGGATACTGTCCTGGCCCTAGCAAAACAGGCCCCTGATGGGGTAGCCAGGGCCGATTCTCCACTACCGGTAGGGGGCAGGCTGGCTTACTTTGTCCAGGACTAGAAGTCTTTAACATCAGACAAGTGGGTCCTGGAGGTAGTAAGCCAGGGACTGGTTCTCAGCTTCAAAAAATTTCCGAAGATGAGAGCCAGATCTTTTCCACCTGCAAACCCATCAGAGGCACTTGCCCTGTAAGCAAAAGTTTCTGCCCTCCTGGCTCTCGGAGCCGTGGAAAGGGTGCTACCCATACACCAGGGCAAAGGGTTGTACTCCAGGTACTTCCTTACCCCAAAAAAGACAGGAGAATGGCGGCCCATTCTGGATCTCAGGTATCTAAACAAGCACCTTTTAAACCAAAGTTCAAAATGGTGACCCTGGGGATTATTTACCCTCTCTAAGGCCAGGGACTGGCTAGCCTCCCTGGACCTCAAGGATGCCTACTTCCATGTTCTCATCAGAAGCTCCCATCGAAAGTACCTCAGATTGAACTGCCCTCAGGCCATTACCAGTTCAGAGCAATGCCCTTCGGCCTCTCCTCGGCTTCAAGGGTGTTCACAAAATGCCTGGCTGTAGCAGTTGCTCATTTAAGAAGGCAAAAGATTGCCATCTTCCCTTATCTGGATGACTGGCTCATTGTAGGCCAGTCTCCAGAACAGGTCAAACTTCATTTGCAAGTAACCCAGCAGCAGCTTACATCTCTAGGTTTCCTTCTCAATCTTCCAAAGTCAGTTCTGGAGCCTGTCCAGCTTCTCACCTTCATAGGCGCAGAACTGAACACAAAAGAAGCCAGAGCCTTCCTTCCTCTGTAGAGAGCAAGGACCCTGGTGTCTCTGGCCTCCTCTTTCACCCTGCAGGTCTCTCGACCAGCAAGGCATTTCCTACAGCTCCTGGGGCACATGGCTGCTTCTACAGCAGTAGTGCAGGGGCGAGATTTCAGATGAGGGACATTCAGTTCCATTTGAGAGCCTTTGGTCTCAAAGGACGGATCCCCTAACAAATTGATTCCAGTGACGTGAACCCTGATCCAGGCCCTTCAGTGGTGGCAGGATCAGAACAATCTGAGACGGGGGGTTTCCTTCACCCCCCAGTCTCATTCCTTGACCCTTACTACAGGTGCATCCCTCCTGGGGTGGGGAGCTCACATGGGCGACCTTTCCACCCAAGGGCTGTGGTCCCCTCAGGAATCCCTGCTCCACATCAATTTTCCGGAGCTCAGAGCAGTTTTTCTAGCACTTCAGGTCTTCTCCGCATCTATCCGGAACAAGGTAGTTCAGGTCAGGACAGACAATACCACTACAATGTGGTACATCAACAAGCAAGGGGGCACTCTGTCTACGGCCTTGTGCACAGAAGCAATGAAGTTGTGATCTCTGGCTTACTCTCTGAATGCCTCCCTTACGGCAGTTCACCTCCCAGGCAAGGACAATGTCCTAGCAGATGCTCTCAGCAGGATTTCCCAAGGCCATCACGAATGGGCACTGGATCCCCTGGTACTGGAGGTAATATTTGCCAGATGGGGCACTCTGCAAATATATCTCTTTGCAGCCCCAGACAATCACCAACTTCCCCTTTTTTGCTGCAGGCCCCCAGTGTTGGGCTCAGCCCCTCTGGATGCCTTCCTTCTCAGTTGGGAAGGGAAGTTTCTCTATGCTTTTCCCCCTTCCTCTTCTTTTCAAAGTGCTAGTCAGAATCAGATCTCAATCCTGCAAGATGATCCTGATTGCTCCAGATTGGGCCAGGCAGCCCTGGTACCCACTCCTCATGTCCTTAGCAGTCCACCCTCCCCTATGCCTTCCCAGGAATCACAACCTGTTAACCTGTGCCCAGGGGAGAGTTTGGTATCTGAACCTCAAATCTCTCAATCTCAAGGCTTGGCTCTTGAAGAGTTAGAGTTTGCTTGACCTACACCTTCTCAAGGTGTATTGGATATCTTGAAGGCCTCTAGGAAGCCTTCCACCAGGGCTACCTATAATTCAAAATGGAAAAGATTTTCCATATGGTGTGCTGGTAAACATATTTCCCCAGAATCTGCTGGTGTGCCCACGATCCTGGATTATTTGGTGCATTTGAATTCCTTGGGGCTGAGACCAGCTACCCTAAAAGTGCACTTGGCAGCTGTGTCTGTCTTCTTGTCAGCAGGTAAGCCCTCTTCTTTATCAGCTCACCCTGTGTTCTCCAAGTTTTTTAAAGGGTTGCTTCACACCAATCCCCCGTTCAGGGATCCTGCCCCTGCTTGGGATCTTAATATTTGCATCGCTTAGCTTATGCAACCCCCTTTTGAGCCATTGTCTTCAGCTGAGCTGAAGTACTTGACTTGGAAAACTGTGTTTCTGGTAGCCATCACCTCTGCCAGGCGCATAAGTGAGCTACAAGCCTTGTCAGTGGAGTCTGATTTCATCTCCTTTCATAGAGATAAGGTAGTCCTCAGGACTAACAGGAAGTTTTGCCTAAGGTGGTTTTAGACTTTCACCTAATCAATCCATGTCTCTCCTGTGTACTTCACTGACCATTCCTCCTCTGGTGAGGGAGATTGCACAGTTTAGATGTCAAAAGAGCCCTTAGTTACTATATAGAACGTACCAAGGGTCACAGGTTTGAATCCTCCAATTGTTCCTCACCTATGGTGAGGTTGGTAAGGAAACCTGCCACTAAAGATTCATTGCCAGGTGGATTGTCTCTTGTATCCAATTCTGTTACGAAAAACTGGGTAAGGTTCCTCCTCAGGCCTGAGGGCTCACTCTACAGAGGTACAGCTGCATCTCTGGCTGCTGCAGGGACATTCCTATCCTAGAGATATGTCAGGCAGCTACCTGGAAAACAGTTCACACTTTTACTAAGCATTACTCCTTGGATATCCAGGCTAGGAGTGATGCTCAAAATTCAACACCTTGGGTAGCACAGAGCCTATTCCCAAGTAGGTTCTGTCCCTCCTCCATGGAGGTACTGCTGTGTAGTCTGCATATGTCATAACATAGCAAGACTTCATGTTGTTTGATGAAAAAATTACTCACCTTAGTAATGTTGTTTCTTCTAATGGAGTCTTGCTATATTATGACCTCCCCCCAGCCTGCCCCTCTCAGAACCTCTGTTTTTGGGATGTGGGTGGGCAGTGCAATGTTGGCACTTCTTTGATGCCCACTTCATTTCACCCTTCTGGGGTGCTTAGGTGTTATGCTTAAGTTTCTTCTTGAATCCCCCGACTTGAGTCTTTGTTTTGGGATCAAGATCAAAAAGGTATTTTTGTAGTTAGTAGCCAGTGGCTAGTGTAGGTTTACGGCTTCCACACAGAACCTTAGTGAGTTTTTGCTCGTAAAGATCTGACAGTTTAAGTTTGAGCTTCAACAGACAGTGTTCAACCGAGCTCACGCTCAAGATTCCATGCCCTGCATGGAAGTTAACTCTCTCACCTCCGGAGCAGTTCTAACCTGGGGTTATACTGCATATGTCATAATATAGCAAGACTCCATTAGAAGAAACAACATTACTAAGGTGAGTAATTTTTTCTTCTGGCCTCCCCTATCAGAACCTGGGTTTTTGGGATGTGGGTGGGCAGGAACAGTGTTGGCACCCTAGAGGTGCCCCCCTTTTTCTCACCCTCTTATTTTTGGGTATGTCTTGTGTTTTGTTTTTGGGTTTCCTGACTTGAGTCTTTGCCTTGGAACCAAAAAACCTTTTTATTAGATTTAGTTGCCAGTTGGCTAGTGTAAGTTTATAGCTTCCACACAGGACGCCCAGTGAGTTTAGCTCGTAAAGATCTGGTGATTTGAGTTCAAACAGCAACAGACAGAGTCTGAACCGAGCTCGAGCTCAGTGTTCCATGCCTTGCATGGAAAGTTAACTCTTTCCTCTCCGGGGCAGTTCAAAGGTTGGATATCTCTGCAATAGTCAGAATACAGCAAGACTCCATTAGAAGAAACAACATTACTAAGGTGAGTAATTTTTTCTTCTGCGAAGGTGGATGCTATAGCCAAAAAACAGTACTTGGTATCCTCCTTGGGACTCCGGCAGGCAAAATATATGGCCTACACAGCCAGATACCAGCAGTCCAGATGGGATACTGTTCTGGAACTGGCTAAACAGGCTTCCCCCCCAGCTAGCCAAGGAGCTGGAGGAGGTGGCTGCTGATGGGATTGAGGCATCTAAGTTCCAGTTTCATGCTGCTGTGGACTCAAATGATGTGTCATCACGAGTCATGGCTACATCTGTGTCTCTTTGGAGATTTGCTTGGCTCAGATGTGCTAGCATCTCACAGGACACACTGGCTGAGGCCATGGATTTCCCTTTGGTGGGTAATTCTCTGTTTGGGGAGCAGACAGAGAATTACATGAAAAAGATAGATGAATACAGGACCCCCTACAGGAGTGCACAGGCCAAGGAAAGGCAGGCAACTCCTCAGAAGCAGCAGTCTAGGGGCAGGCCTTTTCACAGGCCTTTTTACCAGGCACAGGCCTCCTCTCCTTTTCCTCAGAGGGTGTTCTTCAGAGGGAGAGGCAGAACGGGGATGAGCAGGCCTGCATCCTCCTCCCAGTCTAAGGCTCCTGCCAAGCAGACACCCTGATGTGTCAGCCCAGGTTGACTCCCCTGTTCCAGTAGGAGGCAGACTGACTTACTACTTCCAGGCCTGGAAGTCTGTTACCTCAGACAAGTGGGTCCTGGAGGTAGTAAGCTAGGGACTAGCCCTCAGCTTCCAAAAATTTCCAAAACTGAGGGTCAGATTTTTTCCACCGGCCAACGTCTCCAGAACCGTTGCCCTAGAGGCAGATATTTCCTCTCTGCTGGCTCTCAGAGCTATAGAGAGAGTTCCTACTCCACACAGGGGCAAGGGTCTGTACTCCAGATACTTCCTTACCCCAAAAAAGACAGGGGAGTGGCGGCCCATCCTAGACCTAAGATACCTAAACAAGCACCTCATCTCGCCAAGATTCAGAATGGTAACTCTGGGAGTAATTCTTCCCTCTCTGAGGCCAGGGGATTGGTTAGCCTACCTGGACCTCAAGGATGCCTATTTTCACATTCCCATCCGGTGCTCCCACAGAAAGTACCTCCGGTTTGAGTTGCCTTCAGGCCATTATCAGTTCAGAGCAGTGCCCTTAGGGCTAACATCAGCTCCAAGGGTGTTCACAAAATGCCTAGTAGTAGTAATGGACCCTCACAGCACAGGGAGTGTGGTCTCTTCAGGAGTCTCTTCTTCATATCAATCTTCTGGAGCTCAGGGCAGTATTTCTGGCTGTCCAAGCTTTCTCAGACTCTGTAAGGAACAAGGTGGTTCAGGTCAGGACAGACAACACCACCACCATGTGGTACATCAACAAACAGGGAGGCACTTGGTCTACGGCCTTGTGCACGGAAGCCAGGAAAATGTGGTCTCTGATTTATGCCCTGCATGCATCTCTGGTAGCAGTTCATCTACCAGGGAAGGACAGTGTGCTAGCAGATGCCCTGAGCAGGATCTCTCAGGGCCGTCACGAATGGGCCCTGGTCCCATACCTCTCAACCTCCTGCCTCATAAATCAGGGACAAGGCTTAAAGAAATCAGGGACAAAGGTTTAAAATCAGGGACACAACTTAAAAAATTAGTGATATCCACTCAGGAAACTGGTAGAATAAGTGGTGTAGTGTAAAATGCATGTTCTGAGGAAGAACACGTCTGTAACATTAATGTCTGACAATATGTTATGCTTACAACCCCCACAGTTTGGTCATGGAAATGCAATTTGTAGGAGGGACAGAGTAAAAGTTTGAGGTAAAATCAGGGATGTCCCTGAAAATCGGGGACAGTTGAGAGGTACGTCTGGACCCCTTCATTTTGAAAGTAGTCTTCTCAAGGTGGGGCACTCCAGAGATGGATCTCTTTGCAGCCCCGGACAATCATCAACTTCCTCTCTCCTGTTGCAGTCCTCCAGTAATGGGCACAATTCCTCTGGATGCTCTGGTTCTGTATTGGAGGGGGGAAAATTCCTTTATGCCTTTCCTCCCTTTCCCCTGTTATTCAAGGTCCTTGTCAAGATCAGGTCACCAGAGTATGCAAGTCTGCACCTGTCTCAGGGGGTGCTGGATATTCTTAAAGCCTCTTGAAAACCTTCCACCAGAAAAACTTATAATTCTAAATGGAAGAGATTTCACATCTGGTGCTCCGATAAGGATGTCTTACCAGACACTGCTGATCTGGCTACTGTTCTGGATTATATGGTTCATCTCAATGGCACCACAATCCGCACAGGGGTTGTGTACAGACCCCCATGTCAGGGGGAAGGAATGGACAAGGATATGATGGAAGGCATTCTTAGAATGGCAGAGAAAGGGGAGATACTGTTGATGGGAGACCTGAATATGCCAGATGTTAACTGGAGCACATTTGCTGCAGCCACATCCAAGAGCAGGGCCATTCTTGATGCCCTACAGGTGGCAGGCATTAGACAGCTAGTTTCGGAACCCACTCGTGAGGGAGCAATCTTAGACCTCGTGCTCTCAAACGGGGCAGTGAGAGGATCTCAGATCTAGAAGTGGGTTGCCATCTGGGGACAAGTGACCATCAAACAGTGTGGTTCACGTTAAACTCAGCTGCAGAGTCAAGCCATACAAAAGTGAGGGTACTGGACTTTAGGAGGGCTGACTTTGACAAGATGGCAGAGTGCCTCAGAAAAGCACTAGCAAACAGGCTAGAAGGAGGTGTGGAGCAACAATGGGAATTATCAAACTGCCATCACAGAGGCAACAAGCCTTTGTGTGAAGCAAATAAACAAATCAAACGAAAAAAAAGCCACTGTGGTTCTCAAGAGAGGTGGCTGTGAAAGTCAGGAAGAAAAGATAGCATTCGGAAGTATAAGGGGAAACAGAAGGAGCAGGACAGAGAGCTGTACCAGTTAAGGCAGAAAGAAGCAGGGAGGGAAGTCAGAATAGCAAAGGCCCAAACTGAGGAAAAGATAGCCAACTCAGTTAAGAAGGGGGATAAAACCTTTTATAGGTACATCAGTGAGCGTAGAAAGACAAAGGGAGGGATAGTGAGGCTGAATAGAATGAACGGTGGGTGGGCAGAGGGGGGCAGTGAAAAAGCAGGAATACTGAATGAATATTTCTGCTCAGTATTCACAAAAGAGGAGGGGGAAGTGCCTAATCCAATTAACAGAAGCACTCTTGATAGGGGGTCGATCCCAGTCCTTTCACAGAAGAAAGGGTTCTGCAAGAACTCCTAAAACTGAAGGTGGACAAAGCAATGGGTCCTGATGGAATTCACCCCAGAATTCTAAAAGAATTAAGGAAGGAACTAGTGAAACCAATGGCTACTTTTTTAATAAATCATGGAGGATGGTGTGGTACCTGAGGACTGGAGGAAGGCGGATGTTATTCCCCTTCACAAAAGTGGGACCAAGACAGAGGCAGAAAACTACAGACCTGTCAGTCTGACCTCTGTGGTAGGGAAAGTGATGGAGTCACTTCTGAAGGAAAGAATAGTTGAGTACCTAGAGGCCAGTGGAGCACAGGATCCAAGGCAGCATGGGTTCACAGCGGGAAGGTCATGTCAGACGAATCTAATAGATTTCTTTGACTGGGTGACCAAAGTAGTAGACCAGGGAGGGGCTGTGGACATGGCCTACCTAGACTTTAGCAAGGCATTTGACACAGTCCCACACAAAGATTAGTCAAATTAACCAGCCTGGGAGTGGGTCCTAGGGTGGTAGCCTGGGTAAAACATTGGCTGGACAACAGGACACAGAAGGTAATTGTAAATGGAGTCCACTCTGAAGAAAGGGCGGTTACTAGTGGGGTACTGCAGGGTTCAGTATTGGGTCCAGTCCTTTTAATGTCTTCATCAGTGACATTGGAGGGACTGGAAGGAAAGTATGCCTTTTGCAGATGACACAAAGATCTGCAACAGGGTTGATACACAAGGAGGCGTGGAAAGGATGAAAAGGGACTTGGCAAGGTTGGAGGAATGGTCAGACGTATGGCAGCTAGGATTCAATGCAAAAAAGTGCAAAATAATGCACCTGGGAAACAAGAACCCAGGGGAAGAATACACAATGGGTGGGGAGGTAGTAACAACAACAAAACAGGAAAGGGACCTGGGGGTAATCATATCAGATGACCTTAAGGTTAGCAAGCAATGTGAGAAGGCAGTAGGGAGGGCCGGTGGTATACTGGGATGTATAGGGAGAGGCATCAGCAGCAGAAAACAGGAAGTTGTTATCCCTCTGTACAGACAGTTGGTGAGACCCCATCTGGAATACTGTGTTCAGTTCTGGAGACCCCATCTCCGCAAGGACATAGACAGGATAGAGGCAGTCCAGAGGAGGGTAACTAAAATGGTGCAGGGTCTGCAAGAGAAGCCGTATGAGGAGAGACTAAAGGAGCTTAATATGTATATGCTTGAGGAAAGAAGGGAGAGAGGGGACATGATAGAAACTTTCAAGTACCTCAAGGAATCAACAAAGTCCAAGAGGGTAGCATCTTTCAGAAAAGAGACTTGCAAGAATAAGGGACACAATTTAAAGATAGAGGAGGCGGTTCAGGGCAATGTGAGGAAGTATTATTTCACAGAGAGGGTAGTGGATGCATGGAACAGCCTTCCTGAGGAAGTTGTGGGGTCTAAAACTGTGGGAGAATTCAAGAATGCATGGGACAGACATAAGGCAATTCTTGTGGGGGGCAGGAAGATATAGGCTGTTGGTTAACTAGGATCTGCGGCCTATCCTGTAGTTAGGGAAACGGGCAGACTAGATGGGCCTAGCGGTCCTTATCTGCCGTCAAAGTCTATGTTTCTAATGGCCTAGGTCTCAGGTCAGTCACTCTAAAAGTGCACCTTAGCAGCTGTCTCTGCTTTTCTGTCAGTGGGGAAGGCTTCCTCCCTGCCATCTCGCCCTGTATTCTGTAAGTTCTTTAAAGGTTTGCTTCACACCAACCCTCCCTTTAAGAACCCTAGCCCTGCTTGGGATCTTAATGTTTGCGTTGCTCGGCTTATGCAACCCCTTTTTGAGCCATTGGCTTCAGCAGAATTTAAGTACTTGACTTGGAAAACTGTGTTCCTGGTAGCCATCACATCTGCCAGGCGTATTAGTGAGTTACAGGCTCTGTCAGTGGAGCCGGATTTTATCTCATTCCGTAGAGATAAGGTGGTCCTTCGAACCAATAGGAGGTTCTTACCCAAGGTGGTTTCAGATTTTCATCTAAACCAGTCCATGTCTCTTCCTATGTTCTTCACTAATCAGTCTTCTTCAGGAGAAAGAAGGTTACACCATTTGGATGTTAAATGGCACTTAGCTACTACATTGAGCATACTAAGGCACTTAGGTTTGACTGTTCTCAGCTGTTTCTCACTTATAGTGAAGTGGGAAAGGGTAAACCTGCTACTAAGAGAACTGTTGTCAGGTGGATTATCTCTTGTATACAATTCTGGTATGAAAAGCTAGGCAAAAATCCCCCCCTCAGGACTGAGGGCTCATTCGACTAGGGGTACAGCTGCTTCTCTAGCGGCGGCCAGAGATGTACCTTTGTTAGAAATATGCAAAGCAGCCACCTGGAAAGCAGTCAATACATTTACCAAGCATTACTCTTTGGATAGCCAGGCTAGGTGTGATGCTAGGTTTGGTACAGCAGTACTACAGAGCCTATTCCCAAAATAGGTTTGGTACCCTACTCCTGGGAGGTACTGCTTGGTAGTCTGCTTATGTCAGAATACAGCAAGACTTTTTCTTGTTTGAAGAAAAAAATACTCACCTTAGTAATTGTGTTTCTTCTAATGGAGTCTTGCTATATTCTGACCTCCCTTCCTGCCTCCCCTTTCAGAACCTGTTTTTGGGAAGTGGGCTGGCAGGTACAGTGTTGCATCTCAGGGGTGTACTTGGCACTCCTCCCTTTTAGAAGGGGGAGTGGGTTTTTAGTTAAGTTGTTTCTGGAGTTATATTTTGGTCTACTGCCTGGTTAATTTTTTTGGGTTCTCGACTTGAGTCTTTTGGGGACCCAAACGTTTGTTGCCTGTTGGCTATTCTATTTACAATTTCCACTTAGGAGGTAGTTAGTATTAGCTCGTAAGCATCTGACAGTTACAGTTTGAAGTGCTGCAGATAGAGATTTGAACCGAGCTCGAGCCCAACGTTCTGTGCTTTGGCATAGAGGTAACTCTTTCCTCTCTGGAGCAGTTCAAGTGCTGGGGCTAACTGCATATATCAGAATATGTCAGACTACATCAAGACTCCATTAGAAGAAACACAATTACTAAAGTGAGTATTTTTTTCTTCCCAGTCCTTTCCCCCCCTTTGTGTTCTTGTCTGTACTAACCCTGCCCTTGGCTCGATCGCAACCCCGCTTAAAGCTAGCCACTGTCCTTTGAGCGATTAACTCCTCCGGCAGTGCATTCCAACCCACCGCCATTCTCTGTGTGAAGTAGTGCCTCCTCATCTCCCTCCTAAACCTTCCCCTTCCAACTTCAGACTGTGCCCCCAGTGACCCTTCCCCTCCATTTAAGTGGAACAGTCCTCCCTCCCTGACTTTGTTTATGCCTTTCAAGTACTTAAAGGTCTCTATCATGTCCCCTCTTTCCTTCCGTCTTCCAGCGAGTACATGTTGAGCTCCTTCAACCTTTCCTTGTACGGCAACTCCCCTAGTCACATGATCATTTTTGTAGCCCTACGCTGCACACCCTCCAGTAATCTTCCATCCTTTTTGAGGTACGGGCACCAGTACTCCCAAGTGTGGCCTCACCAGTAATCTATACAATGGCAGGATGACCTCCCACTTTCTAGAGGTGATCCCTCTGGCAGTGTACCCCAGCATCCTATTTGCCCTTGCTGCCACCCTCCTACACTGTGGTGATAGCTTCATGTCCCCTCTAACTTTTACCCCCAGGTCCCTTTCCTCCTCTGAAGCTGTTACCTGCACTCCCCCAGCCAGTAACTTTTCCTGGGATTTCTGGCTGCGAGGTGCATGACCTTGCACTTCTTAGTGTTAAACTCCAACTGCCACGCCCTGGAGCAGTGTTCGAGTTTAGCTAGATCCTCTCTGAGTGCCTGCCTCATTGTCCACTTTTGCACAAATCTTAGTGTTGTCGCGAACAGGCTGGTCTAACTCTTGACTCTCCTCTGCAACATCTCCAATAGACTTTGAGCAAAACAGGGCCCAACACTGAACCCAGCGGTACCCCACTTGTTACTGGCCTTGGCTTGGATGTCTTCCTATCTTACAACTACCCTCTGTTGTCTGTCCTGCAGCCAGCTCCCCACCAGTATTTCCCCCAACCCCATGTCCCTCAGCTTGCTCATTAACCTCCTTCAGCCTTGCTGAAGTTCAGATACAGGACATCCACAGCATGGCCTTCGTCAACCGCCCTAGTGACCCAGTCAAAGAAGTCGATCAGGTTAGTTTGGCAAGATTTTCCCCTTGACAAATCCATGCTGTCTGTCGTCCTGCAGACCATTGCTATCGAGAAAGGTTATCAGTCTGTCCTTCAGAATGGTCTCCATCATCTTTCCCACTATGGAAGTCAAGCTTACCGGTCTGTAGTTGACCGATTAGTCCTTGGGTCCATTCTTGTGAAGGGGCACTAGATGAGCCATCCTCCAGTCCCTGGGTACATTCTCCATCTCCAAGGAGGTGTGGAACAGGTCCGTCAGAGGTACTGCCAACACCTCTGCTAGTTTCTTCAGGACCCTAGGGTGTACACCGTCTGGTCCTGGTGCCTTGTCCACCCGTAAGGCTTTAAGGCCCTTCAGAACTCTATCCTCTTGGATGACACCATCTGTTGTCTGTGCGTTCCCCCACCCTTTCTCCCCCTTCGGTATTGGGCCATCCCTGTCTTTCATGAACGCCGAGCAGAAATACTCATTGAGTGCCTCTGCCTGGTCTTCCCCTTGGTCTGCCTATACCCACTCTCTCTTGATTCTAACAGTGTCGTTCCTTACAACTCCTCTTCTCCCTTAAGTAGTTAATTAACCCCTTTTTCTCCTCTCTGATCCCCTGAGCCAACTTCAGCTCCTTGGCTGCACTGACTGACCTGATCACCTCCCTAGATGCCTTTGTAAACACCTCTCTATCCTCCTCACGCCCCGCTTTTTTGAACTTAAAGAGCTAGTGTACTGCCTAGAAACTCCCTTCAATTAATTGTAACTTTCAGATGTAGTCAGCTGTCACTTCTTATATTTGAAGTATTTTTTTATTTTCTGTTTGCTAATTAGAAGATGTTCCACTGGGCAGTACTGGGTGATGTGTGGAGCAGCACTCTGGAGAAAAACAAAAAAGTCAGTTCTGTTCCTCCTCCTACATCAAAAGTAAGACCACACTGACTATGATATCACTAGCACCCAATGAGAATCATTTCTCACAGCCAGGTTTCACTTCACATGAAGCAGCAGGGACTGGCTCTCCCTGGCTACTAGTGATGTCACAGTTTCCTGCATTTTGATTGGTAGCTTGTGAAAGTCACTGCTCAGGCTACAAGGATTGTGGTGCCTCAAGGTGTTTTGTCTCATTTCTGATGATGTAGTGGGAGGAACAGAACTGACTTTTTTTCCCTCCAGAGAGAGTGCTGCTCCACACACCACCCCAGTACTGCCAGGTGGAAAAGCTTTTAATTAGCAAACGGAAAATAAAAAAAGTCTTCAGATATCGGAAGTGATAGCTGACTGCATCTGAAAATTACTATTAATTCCAAGCAGCACACTAGCTCTTTAATGAAGGCCAATCTTTTTTTCCTCCTCACCTTCCTCAACCTTCCTTGTTGAGTCAGCTATTTTTTTTTTTTTCTTTTACCTGGACTGCTTGCTCTGAGATTTGGCACACGTGTTTGTGGCTTCATTCAGCCCCTTCCTAATGATTGCCCACTTCTGTTCAGCATCCATCTCTAGGTTAATTTTGGCTAAATACCCCACTGAGATGCTGCCCATTCTGGCAAAATCTGTCTTCCTGAAGTCCAAAACTCTTGTCCTGGTCTTGGCTGACTCCCTCCCTGTGTTGAGGAGGAACCACATTGAGCGGTAGTCGCTTCGTGCTAAAGGGTCCTGTACTACCATATCCTGGACTTGATTCCCATTTGTTAGCACCAAGTCCAGTATGTTCCCCTCCCTAGTAGGATCCGTCACCCATTGCTCTAGGTAGCTGTCTTGAATAGCCTCCAGCAACACCTGTTCCCTGGTGTGTGCTGTAGTTACTGTCTGCCAGTCAACCCTAGGTAGGTTGAAGTCTCCCACTATAACTGTATTCCCTTTGTCACTGATCTTCCTGATTTGCTTCCCCAGCTCCCTGTCCACCTCCTCGCTCTGAGAGGGTGGTCTGTACACCACCCCATCCTGAGCTTCTTACCTTTAGGGCTTTGGAGCAGTACCCAAATGGCTTCTGGCCTCTCCTCATCCCCATCCTTCCTGGTACACAGTATCCCCTCCCTGACATAAATAGTCACCCCCCGTCCCTGTGGAACACATTGTATCCTGGGATCGTGAGATCCCAGTCATGGTATTGGGTGGCCCAGGTCTCTAAGATGGTGGCAGTATCTCCCTCTCCCTCCACCCTCATTGCCTGGAACTCTGCCACCTTGTTTGCTAAGCGCCTTGCATTCAAGGATACTACAGTCCACCTTGTGTCCTGCCCCTCCTCTTCCCATCTCTCCCCCTTCCACTTTGTCTTGCTAACTTCCCTTCATTCTCCTCCTCCCTCTGTGGGGGGGAGGGGGCGCGAGGCCTTCTGGTCTCTCCTGGAAGGTGCCTCCTCCCTGCTATCCAGCTCTGGGAGAGGGAGGGGGAATTGAACGAGAACGCTATAGAGCGATCATGCAGTCTGCATAGGGACCTTATACATAAACTGGTAAAATAAGCCTGACAAAGTTCTTCTGCACCTGCACAGTAGAGCATTTGGGGGAGAAGCACTTTATTAGGCTTACTTTACCAGTTTATGTATGAGGTCCCTATGCAGACTACATGATCGCTCTGGAGCGCTTTCGTTCAACTGTGTTACTATGCATAATATCTACTCAGTTCCCATCTACTTTATGGTTAAAAAACTACCATTTAACACTGCAAGCCCCCATTTGAATACAGTATGCAGACAGCAAGTTATTTGTTTTACATTTCTTCTGCTGTGTATTGATACATAAAAAGATTAATTCTAGGGACATGGATATGTTGTTCTATCCACACTCATTGGCAGTATCCTTGCCGCTTTAAATCTTGCCGGAAGGTCTTCAAGCTTGCTCCTCCCACCCACCCGGGTGGTATAACTCTCGGCTCCGCCCCATGACGCCAGATCTTCCTTACCGCTTGGAAGCTCAGGTTCCCTCCTTAACGCTCTACGTTTGTGACTGATTCCTATTTCTCCGTTTCTGGATTTAAAATAATATTTTGCAAAAGACTTCAGTCTTGATCCCTCGGCTGCGATGGATATCGACTCCAGTTCGGAGATGCCCATGCGCGGCAGAAGATGTCTCGGACGGATCCACACTCCACGTGTGTCTACTGCTTAGGCCTTGAGCACGACCCGCAGCTTGCGACCTGTGCTCATCTTTCTCGCCCACGCCCTCGAAGACGCGCGTGCTCGATTGCAACTGGGCCGTCCCGAGAAGCCGCTTCTCCGTGAAGTCCAAGGAGGCCCTGGTTGGCGGTGTCCGCGCGGCGGCTCGGGCGGATCAGCTCGAGCGGATGGTCGCCTCAAGAGGAGGCGGCCGCGGTCAGAGTCTTTCCTCGGCCGCGCATTTATCCCGCCTCTCTGGGTTCTTCCTACACGGCTTCCTTTAAGGAGCTTTGTCTGTCCTCTCCACTAAAGGAGAAGGGCTCGCGTCTGCTGGACCTTTTCTCGGTCCAAAAGAGGACAAGGTAAGTCCCTCCGTCACGCTCTTGGGAGCGGAAAGGTCCCTCTCCGGCCGCTCGACCGTCGGCCGATTGACCGCTCGCTCGGCCACTGGCCTCACGGTGTCCCGTCCAGGTCAGTTGACCGAGACTCCACTGATGAAGTCGAGATTTTCGACCCATTGGACGGCTGTCGCCTTAGCAGCCGAGATTCCCTCTCCCGGTTCCCCGGGAGGAGTTGAGGATCCCGTGGGCTCGCCTGTGCCTCGGTTCCGGAGCCCTCGGATGGACCTTCGAGCCGAAGGGTGTCGGTTCGGCCGACACCTCCTGCACCGACGAAATTCGGGACTCTGGTCTCGGTCTCGGACCTCTTAGCGGTCCAGCCGTTCCCACCGTCATAGGCGGTCTCGGTCTCGGCACGCGGTAGCGGCGTCGCTGCCGTCTCGTCCTCCTCCTCGGATGAGGGAGGCTCATGTAACGCGCCGACGGTACGAGGACCTTATGTTGCAACAGCTCCTCCTGGCCGGAATAAGCCGACTCCGCGCCTTTCCCCGCCATTAAGTGCTGTCACCGAACGGCCGACACAACCCCGACTTGCCCGAGGCCTATACCAGGCCGGTTGTTCGGCCAAAACCAGCTGCTCCACCGATTGCGGTGGAACCTCCGCCTCCACAGCCACCAATTGGGGCTCCGACCAAGGATTCTCGGTCGGCTAAGGGTTTACCCCATCGGCTGTCAGTTACCCTCACTCCCGACCGACCTCGGCAGGTGAAGGTGGCTCAGGCCAGAGGCAGCTCTTCGAGGACTCTTCCGCAAGATGATTCCTCCTTCTTCTCCAAGCGACTGGACTTGGAGTCTTCAGGAGGTCAGCCAATGGAGCGATAGCCCGTCGTCCTTCCTAGGACTGCTTGGCTCATCTCGGAGTCTACCGGGATGGAGCTCGAACCCGTTCCAACGGGCCAGGTATCCCTCACGGAGATTCTGGACCGAGGATTCTCCGACGGAGGCCTTTCCGTGGCCGAGGCCATAGTGGGTCCAGCACTGGAACTTTGGCAGCGCCTGCTTCCTGCCCTCGCCTCGGCCAGGATGGCCAGGAAGTATCGGTCCCTACGGTTCCTTGTCCGGTTTGGAACACCCTCTGCTGAGGGTTGGTTACCGACAGCGTTTTCCGGTAGCGCCCAGGCGCCAGGATGTGGACAAACCTCCTGACAAGGAGTCCAAGAAATTGGACTATGTCGGGCGAAAAGTCTACGCTGCGTCCTCTCTCGGCCTTCGTCAGGCCAGTTCGGCCGTCCTCATGGCACATTTTTCTCATGCCCTGTTGGGCTCCCTGGATGAGGTCATCCCTCATCTTCCCGCCCGATCTGCAGACTACGGTTAAGCAGGTGGGGACCAGGGCAGGCAGTGGCCAAACAGCAGCTCCAGACTGCTTTGGATGTGGGGACTCATGTGCCAGATCGGTGGCGCCGCAGTGGCTATATGTCGTGGAAGGCTTGTCTGAGGATATCCACCTTTACTCGGATACCCAGCACAAGTTGGCGGATGTTCCCTTTTTGGGGACTGACCTCTTCGGCCCTGGGGTGGAAGGTCACCTGCAGAGGATCGAGAAGTCCAATGCTACCTTGGACTCGGTCTCTTCCGCTCAGAAGGACAAAGGCCGCAAACCACAGCCTAAGCCCTTTCGTCCTTCTGTCCCCTGGCGCGCCGCCCAGGCAAATCCAGGGCCAGCAGGCTCGGCCTTGGCATCCCAAACCCAAGCCGCGGCTTCCTCTAACAGGAGGCAGGGAGGAAAGGGCCCAGGAGGTCCCTCGGCCGGTCCCTCCTCCAAGCCTGCCCAGTGGCGGGCTGAGGGTGTCGCCCCATCCCGTCACCTTACCCTGGGTCCCCGTGAGAGGCGGCTCCCTTCCGTTCCGCCTGGTCCGCTGTTACCACGGACAGGTGGGTCTTGGAGGTGGTGGGAAGAGGCCTGCCTCTGGAATTCGAGCAGGCACCACCCTTCAGAGCCGTCGCCCCTCGGGGGGCTTCGGGATCCCCAGCCTCACTGGCGGCTCGTCGAGCCGACATCACTCTCCTCCTCCAGAAGGAGGTGGTAAGAGAGGTGGTGGACCCTCCTTCAGACCCAGGGTTTGTGTCCAGGTACTTCCTGGTTCCGAAACGGACGGGGGGCTGGCGCCCCATTCTCGACCTACACGACCTAAACAAGTTCCTAGGTCTCGAACCTTCAGGATGGTCACTCTGGCTCAGATAATACCATCCTTGGAGCGCGGCGTGGTTCTGCTCTCTGGACTTGCAGGACGCGTTTTTTCACGTCCCTATCCGTCCGTCTCACCAGAGATTCCTTCGCTTCCGAGCGGAAGGATCTCTCTTCGAGTTCCAAGCCATGCCCTTCGGCTTGTCTCCAGCTCCCAGGGTCTTCACCAAATGCATGGCAGTGGTGACAGCATTCCTGCGGCCGAGGGTCCGGTGTACCCTTACCTGGACGACTGGCTGATAGCAGCTCCCTCCAGGAAGGAGGCGGAGTGGTCCAGAGATCTGGCCCTCCAGGTCTGCTCTCAACTGGGCCTCCTTGTCAACGAGGCCAAGTCGGAACTCGAGCCGAAGCAGGTGATTTTATTCATCGGGGCGCAGCTCGACTCTCTTCGAGCCAGAGCGCGGCTCCCGGCGGACAGGGCCGAGGTTCTTTCCTCCTTTGCCGATCATTTCTGGTTGGGCAATTGCGCCCTGCCCGGGACTTCCTGCGCCTCCTGGGTCTCATGGCGGCCTGTACCAGCGTGGTCCGTTGGGCCCGCTGGAACATGCGTCCCCTTCAGTGGGGACTGGCCAGCCAGTGGTCACAACGCTGCGATCCCTTGGACCAGCTTGTGTCGGTGACACAGGGGATGTGGAATGCTCTCCAGTGGTGGACCGTTCCAGATCAATTGCAGGAGGGCATCCCGTTCGTCCGCCCCGAGCCGACGGTCTCTCTGTCGACCGATGCCTCTCTGATGGGTTGGGGTGCCCATCTGGGGGAACACCGGGCTCATGGCCTCTGGTCCCCGCGGGAGTCCCGATGCCACATCAACCTGCTGGAGCTCCGAGCGGTCCGCCTAGCTCTCACCGCCTTTGCTCCGTTCCTCCGGGGTCAAGTGGTCCGAGTCCAGACGGACAATACCACGACCATGTACTATCTAAACCGCCAGGGCGGGACGCGCTCCATGCTTCTATGCAAGGAAGCTCTCCGCATTTGGTCACTCGTGCGCAGCCTGGAGGCGGATCTCCTAGCCATTCACGTGGCAGGGCCTCCAACACCCTGGCCGATGCCCTGAGCCGGATAGGGGCTGCATCCACAGTGGTCTCTCTGCCGGAGGTAGTACAGCATCTGTTCTCCCTTTGGGGCACACCTCAGGTGGACCTGTTTGCCTCCACGGAGAGCGAAGCTGAGTCTGTTCCATGCCCCCCTCAGCAGGGCTCGCTGCAGGGGATGCCTTTTCGAGGCAATGGACCCGGGCCTCTTTACGCCTTTCCCCATTTCCTTGATCCACAAGGTGCTTCTCAAGGCGAGGAGGGACAAGGCGCAGGTGATTCTGATAGCCCCAGACTGGCCTCGCCAGTTCTGGTACCCAGATCTCCTCAGTCTCAGCTCCAGGACTCACGGCAGCTTCCAGCTCGCCCGGACCTGCTCTCAGTCAATCAGGGAAGGTGTTCCATCCGGACCTTCAATCCCTGCACCTGACGGCCTGGTTCCTGAGGCGGCTAGAGTTCCAGGCTTTGGGTCTTTCCGGCGAGGTCCTCAATGTAGTTGAGGCGTCCCGAGGAGTCGACCAGAAAATGCTATGCCTTCAAATGGAAAAGGTTTTCCATTTGGTGTCAGGGCAAGTGGTGGACCCTTCCTCCTGTTCCTGGCAAGCATCTTGGACTATTTATGGTCCCTTTCTAGTCAAGGGCTTGGGTCGGCGACCCTAAGGGTGCACCTGGCAGCCATCTCTGCTTACGGCGCGGGCCGGAAGCAGTCGATGGCGCAGGAGAAGGTGGTCTGGCGCTTTTCAAGGCCTTGATCACATTTCCTCCAGTACGGGAACCCCACCTCCGTGGGATCTACTGCTGGTACTGGCAAAGCTCATGGGCAAGCCATTCGAACCCATGCAGGTGTGCTCTCTCTCACCTGTCGTGGAAGACCGCCTTCTTGGTGGCTATCACGTCAGCCAGAAGGATGGGAGAGCTCCAGGCGCTTTCCATCGAGTCTCCTTACCTGGTCTTCCACAGGGACAAGGTTGTCCTGCGCCCCACCGAAATTCCTTCCGAAGGTGGTGTCGGAGTTTCACCTTAACCAGGTGTTGACTCTGCGGTGTTCTACCCCAATCACACCTCGGAGGCGAATATAGGCTCCACTCTGGACCCTAGAGGCGCGCTTATTATAAGGCGCCGGCTGAAAATCGGGGAGAGGTTCGCCAGCTGTTTGTCACCACGCTGAAGCCGCATCTGGCAGACCTGCAGCCAAGCGGACGATAAGCAGGTGGGTAACCTCCTGCATAGATCTCTGCTATAAGTTAGCGGGCATGGAGCCTCCCAGAGGGATAAGAGCTCATTCTACCCGCCATACTGCTGCAACGGTGGCTGCTTCCAGGGACGTCCCTATCCAGGAAATCTGCAGGGCTGCTACCTGGAAGTCAGCAAACACCTTTATTACCCATTACCACATCGACCTTGAGTCACGCCGGGATGCTGGTTTTGGGGCCTCGGTTCTCCAGTCTCTCTTTCCCAAGTAAGTATTGGGGGTGTGCGTCTTGCCTCCCTCCTCCCGGAGAACTGCTAGAGTCTGCCAATGAGTGTGGATAGAACAACATATCCATGTCCTAGAAATACAGGTTACTCACCTGTAACAGGAGTTCTAGGAATGTATATATTGTTCATCCACTGACCACCCGACCTCCCGGCTCGACGCACAACCCGAGCTTCCAGCGGGCCAGATCTGGCGTCATGGGGCGGAGCCGAGAGTTATACCACCCGGGTGGGTGGGAGGAGCAAGCTTGAAGACCTTCCGGCAAGATTTAAAGCGGCAAGGATACTGCCAATGAGTGTGGATGAACAACATATACCATTCCTAGAACTCCTGTTACAGGTGAGTAACCTGTATTTTCTCACTGCATGAATGTTCATAGGGCAGGTCTCGCTAAACTGACATAATCAGGGTAAGGACGTCTCAACCATTTTAGGCTTATACCGAAGCAGGCTTTGTTTACATTCACTGGAACATTAAACTATACCGAAAATGGATCTCAATATATTTGTGAGGCAACCGGAGTGTATAATTAAGAAGGTAAGCCTCTAACCTGCTGTGCTGTGGTTTTGGTTTTGTTTCTCAGACACACCTGTTTGTTTCCTTTAAAATTTTTAGATGGTATGTATCCAAATTATGTAACAGTTATGTCTGTAAGGTAGCAAAAAAACTGGTTTACTAAATGGAAATACGAAAGCCAGAAGATGTCTTACTGAATGCTGTACGCTGTTATGGTGTATGCTTAATGTATTATAACAACTAATTTGAGGATGTATAACAAAATAATTGTATTATGCTGATGGGAACACTTATTACTTCTTCGTGACAGTGCATGATGGCAGAACAACATGCACCCTACAACTTGGCCATCCCTAACACCATCGTGCTAACCGACAATATGCAAAATAGCTGTTACTTCTGCATAAAAGGAAAAAGGAACAAAGTTACAGCTTTAATTTTTTTCCTTCATGACATTTGTGCACCCTAATTGACCTAGCTCACACTCATCCAGTAATGACAAAACCATCATCACATGCAGTCCCCCTTCCCCAAAGTAAAGGTTTTTATATCCTCCACAGCCAGGGCAGGATTGGCAGCCTTCGGCATCTGTCATGGCCACCCCTCCACTGGCTATTACCTCGACAGAACTTACCCACTTGCTTGTATCTCCCAGGTACTAACCCCGAGGTGGGGCTGGGGGGGGGTGTCCTCCCCCCCCAAGAGAACACAGTGCAGATTGCTGGATGGGGTTCTAGCGGTGGCACGGGTGGGAGGCAGGTGCACAGTACGTCATTTACTCCGGCTTGCCTTCCATTTTTCCACCTGTGTTTTCTCTCTCTGGAGCTCCTGAGCTGGAGTGTGCATGTCGGCGCGTGCCTGTGGAGGTATGCACGCACTGATGTCCCATTGTGCCCCTCCCCTCGTGCCGGCCCTGACTTGCACTGCCACCAGGCCTACATCTGCTAGCAGTTTAGTATCCCAGTATCCTCAGGCTGGTGCTAGATGAAGTCCTTGCCCCACTCACCAGCCTAATTAACCGATCGCTCTGCCTGGGACAATTTCCCACGGCTTGGAAAACAGCCATAATCACGCCCATTCATAAAGGAGGCGACAGGTCGTCGGCCAACAACTACCGGCCAGTCTCCATCCCCCCCCCCAAAGCCCTGGAGAAAGTGGTGGCCATTCAAATCACTGAATATCTGGCTAAGCATAACATCTTATGCCCAGAGCAACATGGCTTCCGTGCTGGTCACAGTACCATCACTGCACTAATTGAATTCTCCAACTTCCTACACTCCTCCCTGGATACCAGCTCCCTAGCTGGTGCAGTGTTCATCGACCTCTCAAAGGCTTTCGACACCGTCTCCCACCCTCTTCTGCTGAATGCTCTCTGCCACACTGGTCTCTCGGCTGGCCCCCTAGCATGGTGCACGAGCTATCTAGCCGCTCGATCACAGTGTGTTAAAATCAATGGGATACTCTCTGATACCCGTCCCATTCACTCTGGGGTCCCCCAAGGCTCCATCCTGGGCCCCCTTCTCTTCTCACTCTATCTGAGCACCCTGCCCAGCGCATGCCCTGGCAAAATTCTCCTGTATGCAGATGACGCTATCCTTTTTGCCACCCACCGCAATCCCGTCTCCCTTCAGGACACCCTACAGCAGTCTTTCAATAATGCTGAAGCCTGGTTTAAGGAGCGCAGACTCGTCATCAATCTTAAAAAAACCAAAGCTATGCTCTTTTCCCACCCCCAAAACAAAGCTAGCAACCACCCACTCTATATCCTTCCTAGTACCAAACAGCCACTGGAACAAGTCTGCTCCTACAAATACCTTGGGGTTACCTTCGACTCAGCCCTCACATTTCACAACCACATTGATGCCTCAACATCCGCCACTAACACACGGCTTGGCATCCTCTTCCGCCATAGAACCTGCCTTCCCCCAAATGTACTCCGGCTCGCTATTCGTTCGCTCTCCGTGATTGTCCCTTGTAGACTATGGTCTACCAGTCTATGGTACTGCCGACACGACTGCACTCAAAAAAATTCACTTAACCCTGAATAAAGCCTGCAGATTGATTACTGGTGCCCCAAGGCTCACACACACCTGTCAGCTGTATGATGAGGCTAAACTCCTTACCCTGGATGAACGGCTCCGATATCAAACCTGCCTCCTCACAAAAAAACCCTACTCAGGCTCTCCCCTCCTGGGGTGACGGCATCCATCCACCGGATCCCAACCACTATTGCAACACAGTCATCCAACAAGACCACTCTAATGGTCCCCAGATCAAGAACCAGCCATGGCCAGAGGTCCTTCTGCTACAGAGACCCATCCTGGTTTAACTCTCTCCCTGCTCCCATCACCAATGCCACCACCATCTCCAAGTTCAAAACCACCCTTCGAAACCAACTCTTCAACACTCATAGCTGCTCCTGTCTCTGAAGGCAGCCTCCACCTGACTTCTCATGACAACGCCCACCGGGAGGCTCTCCACCTAGCCCTCCCCACCACCTCTTCCTGGTACACCGTACCTATGTCTAACCTGGCCAGTGCCAGCTGTTTCACGGTATGCCTATTAGATTGCTCAATTTTTGATACCAACTTGTGTAACACCTTTTCTCAATTACTTGTACCCTGTAACCTAAATGTATTTTGTCTGACCTCAATGTGACGTGGCGCCTCTGATGAACGCCTATTTTTTAGCAAACCTGTGCTATGTAACCTAAAACTCTATGTATGTCTTTAATGTGACGAGATACCTTTGGAAACGAGCCTGTGGCTCAAAGGTTGTAAACTGATTTCACAAATAAATAAATAAATAGTGGCAGTGCCAATAACCACTCCCTCACTGGGATAGGAGAGACATCTTTTGGATGCCCCCCCCAGCCGACTCCCAGCAGCTCAAGACAACTCCCGATCTCAAGTTGCTGGCTTGGCATGGGGTAGTGCTACCGCTGGGCCTGCTATCACCTGCAGTCTTTGTGACTTTAGTTCCTTTTGTATATTCATCCACAGTGTCCACTGTGGCATCCCCGACAAGTGATGTGGACATGGTCACTCTGTACATTTCGTCTTGCAAACAGCACTATATGTCACTACACAGATGGTGGTGCCTCTGCTTAGCTAGCTTGCTATCATTCGGCACACAGTACTATATGATACGTGATTGTCTTACACACAGCATAAACAGAGAAAACACCGAATTACTTCACAAAATCAGTCACTCAGAGTTCTCACAAGTTGTCCCTTAATTGCTGATCACCATAATACTTGTATGTTTAATAACATCGGTTACCTACATGGATGCTGAAAAATGGTATAGGCTGTTATAAAACTGTTTTACAGTGGCACAATGTTCATTACCATTAACAATATTAAATAAAAAGATGCAAGGGAAAAAAGTTCATTATAATGTTGAATAAAGGCAGATAAAATGGCACCGGACTATTAGTGGTGCTGTACATATACTTGATTTGCAGTCAGTATACAAAAACTGACTCCATAGTCTAGCTAAAGAGATAAGTATCTCACAATGGTGGTGAACAAAAGCCACTGAGAACCCAACTGGTTTCTTTGACTTGCTTTCTCAAGGGTCCTAGATTCAAGAGGGTAAGCTCCTTTTTAATGTGCTGTGCTTAAAGTGCTAGCCCCATTTAGAGGTACAGTGCCTCCAAACAGTTAAAAATCCTACTCAAAAAGAGTAGTAGGCAAAATAACTTAAACACTAAGATTGATGTAAATTGTGTCTTGGGAGTAATAATACATTTAAAGACTGTCTCAATCTGAGGCAAACTAGTGGCTTGCTGCCCCCCCCCTTTTTTTTTATTTCTCATATGTTTGGCAACCAGATCAGTTTTTGCTAGCCACAGCAGTATAATTGACCCTAATGGGCAGTACCCTGGAAAAAAAAAAAAGAGAAGCCGGAGAAAAAGTTAGTGATGCATGTTATTCATACATATATGGCTACAGACTAATTTTTTCGTATCAATAGCATTATATCAGATCTTACTTCGAGAGGGCACTTGCAGTAGGCAATAACCATAAGGACTGAACTGCCAGGTACTAGGACCACATGGAAAACGTAGCTAGCAGTGTCTGGCGGGGGACTGCCTACCCGATGTCACGTGACCGTCGGCCAAAAAGTATGCAGTGGGCGGTCCCTGTGCCTGCTTCAGGTTCTTTCTCGCTGTCGACCTGCGCATGTTGGACCTCGTGGAACGCTGCTACAGTCGACAGCCATTTTTGATAAGTATATCTTTAGAAATTCTATTTTTTTCTTTCAAAAATTAGTATTTCCAACATCGAATTGCATGTCTTCTCTTTCTTCTGCCGAATCCCGCAAGAACAAGTGCGCCTGCAGCAAGCAGATACTGGAGAAAGACGATCATACCTCATGTCTCCTCTGCCTGGGGCCTGACCACAACACCAAGGACTGTGAGGCCTGCCAGTGCTTCAACCAGGCCACACGAAAATGCCATCTAAAAGTCCTGGAAGCCCATCTCCCTCCAGGCTGCGGCTTTCTTCGGAGGCCGCGACTGATGAGCGTCCCTCTACCAGTAAGGGAGGTGCCCCTCTGGCCACTCCTGCCCCTCCTTTTTTTGGAGTAGCCTCTGGCCTCCCTGCCCGAGCTGGTAACGGTTCCGGCGAGGACCTCCAGGGATTCGGAGGCTACTTCCACCCTTAAGCCCTTCAAACTTCAGCCAGGGTCTAAGGCGAGTGGTTCAGCTGGTAAGTCGGACACCAGTTTTGCCGATGTCTACACAGCTCCGGCGCTCCCATTGGACCCCGATTCGAGATCTGACATCAGTCCTCTGGACCAGCACCTGCTGCTGCTTTGGCCACATCCTTCCTAAGGGGAATTCCCCCCCCCCCCGGGACAACCCTCCATCTTCTGTGGTGGGGCCTTCAGACATTCCTTCCCACTTGGAGCCGGATGTACCGCTGCCCTCTGAACCAGCTACGCTGGGCCGCCTTACGCTAGACCCCACCTGGGACCGCCGCAACCAGCCCATAACCCTCCGCCTGGGCCGCCCCACACACCCCAGACTCCGGAGGCACCTGTCGCCCCATCTGGGCCGATGCTGGGTCCCCCTTTAGGTCCGCAGCCAGATATCCCACAATCTGGGCCTTCTGGCCACCCTTTGGGCCCTCTGCCAGGTCACTGAGCCATGCCGTTCAGTCCTTCTCCAGGTTATCCAACACCAGGCTACCCTATGCAGGGCCATCCCATAGCAGGGTACCCACCAGCCCACCAGGCTACTCGACACTGGGGTATCTATTTATTTATTGAAATTCTCATATTAATCTTTGAGAACAAGCTCATTACATAGGTTCCATGTCAGAAGAAAGGATGCATAAGTCAGAAAACAATCACAGGGTACAGTTATGGCATACTCATGATGTTACACCATGTAAAACACGGTAGCATACAGATTACAGAACAGCATCTGATACTGGGTTATCCAGTGCCAGGGTATCCAGCACCTTGGTATCCAACATCGGGGTACCCAACGCCGGGCTATCCGCCGTCTGGGTATCAACTGCTGACCTACCTATGTACTCCACAGGCTCCTACGCAAGCCTCTGTGGACTATGATGCTCTTTTTGATTCCTGGTGGAGCAAAGCTAAGCACCAGCTAACGTCGGAGTTGGACCGATGCCAGCTGGACATAGCTCGTACACCAGTCCAGGTGACCCCTACTCCACAGTCCCTGTCCCCTATCAGGGTCCACTCCCTAACTTCCGGACACACGTTGGGTTGCTCCCACGGGATAACCGGGGTCATGGGCTGACATCCTCTGGCAGAGGACCTCCATTGAAGGTACCTGTCTCCGCATAGGAGCCCTGTGCCAGATTCAGAGTCTGACTCTTTTTCAGGCTCTGAGTCCTCTCCACCGGAGGACCCCAAGCCTAAGTAGGACCACCGGAGGACCCCAAGCCTAAGGAGACTCCTAATTCTCCCCCAGAGGATCCCTCTGTTTGGGATATCCTCCAAAAAATTAAGGAGGCCAATGGATGGTGCACAGAGGCGCAAGATCCCAAGAGACTGCAAGTGACAGAGCAACACTTTTTTTTTTTTTTTTTTTTTAAATCATATCAGTATTTGTCCTTCTGGTCGGGACGGTCCCCAGCACCTGCACCCTGAAGTTGGTCTGGCGTCGCAATTTATCGCCCCATCACTAACCGACCAATAGCATCCCCCAATAGGGACCCTGCGGCATGGACCGGTGAAGATGCCTCTTGACTCCAGGGCGCAGGGCTCGGCCATCAGCCTTGAGTTTGCCCCACCTTTTCCTCCGATTTTCCACACCGAGGCAGACTTGCACGTGGTGTCGGCCTTTGTAGTGCAGACTCCCACGCGCTCCTCCCCCTGTGCATGCACGCGTCTGTGGAGCACCCAGCCTCCGCAGGGTGCCACTGCCAGCGCAGTGCATGTCCCTCACCCACCTGAAGGAAGGAGAACAATCCTAGGACGCTCAATCCTTCCTCCCCCCGCCAGCCCCCCGGTGGCCCGAGTCCGTTCCTGAACCCGGGTCGCCGGTGCAAGGTGTGGCGTCCAGCGCCTCAACCCTCAGCACCACTGGGCCGGCAGTGGCAGAGCATCTTGACCTCCTGCAGCTGAATCCCCTCCTCATTCCCCATGGATGGGGCCACATGACTATTTGGCCACTACCATATAGTAACATCCTTCACCAAAGCAGCGCTCCCACAACTGAGAAAAGTAAAACTCTGGAAACTCTGCTGCTGTTGTACTATCAGTATTAAAAATTTATTTTGTAAAAATTTTCACCCAGCATTCTTCATTGAACGGCTATTTAGTGAAGAACGCTGGAGTGCTTGGAGAAAATTTTCACAAAATAAAGTTTGAGTACTGATAATACAATAGCAGCACAGTTTCCAGAGTTTTACTTTTCTCAGGTGTGGGAGCGCTGCTTTGGTAAACTTTGATAGATAATGAGGGGCTTACAACACCGGCAGTGAACCCCTCAGCTTGTTTGGGCGCAGGTACTACCTTTGAGAACATATGGAAACAATCGTTGTCTGTTGCAGCCATTTCCAAGAAGACGGACAGATTGTACCATGCTCCTGAAGGGAAAGATCACCTAATTAACCACCCCAGAGCTGATCTGGTGGTTATCAACGTGGCTTATGACCACTGTAAGCAGCTGAAGCACATGAGTACCTCCTCGCTAGATAAGGAGTCGAGGCAACTTGACCAGTTTGGCCAGAAGGTCTACTCGTTCTCCACTTTGGCTTTGCAGGCTCTGAATTACATAGCCCACATGGTGTGCTATCAAAAGGCCATCCTCGGCCAACTGAAAACAGAATGTGAGGCCTTGCCAGACTCTGAGGCCAAGACCAAAATTCAGCAGATGGTCAAGACGGCAGAGATTATGGGCCATCATACCTTATGGGTGACTTATGATGCAGTTGGCGCTTCTACCAGAGGTACTGTGACAGCAGTTTGTCTTTGCAGACATGCCTGGTTGTGAGTATCAGGTTTTGCCCAGGATGTCCAAGTGTCTATTCTAGACACCTTCTTCAGGGGATTGGTACGCTTTGGTGGGGAGGTCCGGGACATAATGACTGATTTGCAGGAGCGAGGGAAGGCTCTTTGTTAAGTGCACTCACTGTGCCATACCAATCCCAAGTCTCGACCTCCTTTTCGCTGGCAACAAAGGCACCAGTCAAGGCAGCAGCCCGCCAAGCATCAGAGCAAGCTCTGGGGTCCCTCATCTGCCTCTTCCCAACCCCACCAAGTCACACAGAACTTGCATGGCGGCGCTCCCCAACCTTCCCTCCACTTCTTGACTCCTGGCCCGCTCCGCTCCTCCACCCACAGTTCTGGAGAAGCCATTCAGGGGGAGATTTGCCAGCCATCTGTCTGGGTGGGAGGTGATCACAACAGACTCTTGGGTGCTTCAGCTCATAGCTCAAGGTCACATGATAGAAGTCACAGAGGGATCTCCAGAAAATCTTCCAGGTCACTCTCATTACCCACAAGGTCACATTCCATTCATCCGAGAGGAGATTGCGGCTCTGTTGCGAAAGTCCGCCATAGAGCCAGTTCCTCGGAGCCAAGAAGGACAGGGGTATTACACTCATGTCTTCCTGGTCCCAAAGAAGACTGGAGACCTTCATCCGATACTGGACCTCAGCACACTCAACCTGTATGTCGAGTACAAATGGTTTTGCATGCCGATCCTCCCAAGACTGTTGCTACTGTTCCATCAGGGACACTGGCTCTGCGTCCTAGACATGCAGGATGCCTACCTGCATATCCCTATATTACTTGCCCATCGCTGCTTCCTCTGATTTACCTTCTGGGGGTTCATTTCCAATTCAAGGCTCTTCCATTTGGCCTTTCCTCGGCACCCAGGGTGTTCACTAAGTGCCTAGCGGTGGTGGCAGTGGCTTTGTGGCATCGGGGCCACTATGTGTTCCCATACCTCAGTGACTGGCTTCTGTCAGTCAGCCCATCGAGGGATGGCCTGGAGGCTTCTCTAGCGGCTACCCTGGGTCAAAGTATGGCCTGGAGGCTTCTCTAGCGGCTACCCTGGATCTATTCCACAGGGTGGGGGTCATGGTGAATTACCCCAAGTCTCACCTCACTCCTTCCCAGCGCCTTCAGTTCATTGGGGCGGTACTCGATACTTCCAAGGGTCACGCCTACCTCCCCTTAGACGGGGCAGAAATGCTGCAGAAGCAAGCTCGGCTTGTAGCCTCCAGTCGTTGGGCAACAGCCTCCTAGGTCTTATGGCAGCGTTCATTCCCACAGTGCCCCTGGCCCGGCTGCACATGCGGGTTACGCAGTGGACCCTCGGGGTACAGTGGAATCAGAGGTCTGACTACCTAGATCTCAGGGTTCTGGTGTCTAACCCTATGCGACAGGATCTCCTGTGGTGGCAGGATCTGAAAAATCTCTGCCAAGGGGTGCCCTTCCAGCCTCCCCCTCCAGCTCAAACACTGACAATTGATGCATCAGGTCTGGTCTGGGGAGCACATCTGGGAGATTGCAGAACCCAGGGATTCTGGTCTCAGCGGGAGCTCTTACTGCACATAAACATGCTCAAGATGCGTGCTGTGCTGTATGTCCTCCAGGCATTTTAGCCCCTTCTCCTCCCGGGACCACTTCTGATCCAGTCAGACAACATGTCAGGTACCTCCTGGGTCTGTGCTGTGGCTACTTGTGTTTGTCTGTGTCTGTAGCTTAGTTTTTGTGGATTTACATGGTTTTCTGCTTGGAGTAACTACACCATTCTTGCTCACTACATCCGTGACAGTCTCCTGGACTAGAATCCTACAAAACATCATCACCAGGTATCTGCATTTTCATTTTAAAAACTACTTTTTGGTATCTATCCCAAGCAAAACATAAGTCAATCAACCAAGTCTGACAAACTCAGTGACTCTCGGTTCTGCTTGAATCCACATTTACGTTTGACCTTCTCATAAAGGATCTGCGTGTGGGCTTTTCAACAACTTCTTTGAATGACAAAGGAAGCATACATACAAACAAAAGATTTTCACATCCTGCATATGCGCAGGCACAGTTCATCACATTCTGTGACTCTGGACCTCAGCAGTTGATCATTTCTTTTGTCTTAACCACCAGGCATGAACATTTTCAGTTGAAATCAGCTATTAATGTACTTGTCTCTAAGGGCTACCTATCCAAGAATCAAAGCTGACCTTCATAAAATGTCTAATACTGCTGCTGCTACTTATGTCAGGAAATGTACACCCTAACCCTGGCCCTCCTCCACGAGTTGGTGCCAAAGAACAAGTCAAGGCTGGGACACTCCTTGGCAAGTATTAACACTGTAGCCTCCTCAATAAACTCAACTCCCTCACAGCCTGGACAGCACATCACAACCCTGATATTCTGTCCGTAATAGGGACATGGCTTTCCCCAAAGATCCCAGACTCAGCAATATTGATCCCAGGGTATACAGTCTTCAGGCAAGACAGGCTGTCCAAGAGAGGCGGAGGCTGTGCCCTTTACCTAAAAGAATCTCTAAGGGTCATGTTTTCAGTGTGCCTCTCCCTGAGAATGACATCCAGGTCCTTGCCATGAAGATACTGCTTGGAGTACAAAACAAAAACCTGACAGTGGCATCAATCTGTATCCCCCCAAGCTGACCAACCAAGGGCTAAACCCTATACTTGACTTCATACACTCATTTAATCAAAACGCAGAAACAATCCTTCTTGGTGACTTCAATGTGAACTGGTCCTTCCCCAGTGCGAACAAATATAAGGACGCACTGACTGCTGCTAACTTCTCGCAAATGGTCCAGTCACCCACAGGGGTGAACTACAGAACAGGTACTACCACCCTTCTGGACTGGGTTCTCATGAACCGCCGGGATCACATCACGAAAACAGTAGTTCTCTCCAACAGTTTAAGTGACCACTCCCCAATCCTTTGCTTCTGGTCAAACAAATACACTAAGCCTCCTCCCAAAACTATTAACAGCAGGAGACTTATTCCTGGTCATCTTGGGTCTCTAAAAACCCTCCTATGAGACCATGATTGGTCTCTGATAGACAGCCTCCAGCATTGACACTGCTCTAGAATATTTTATCCACAGCTTTAACAGCACCTGTGATGTCCATGCCCCTTCAAAAAATGCAAGATTAAAGGTGTCGACAACCCTTGGATTAACTCTGATCTTCTGGAACAGTTGAGGTCCCTGGATCATCTTTGACATCTGGCCAACTTGACTGGCACCCAGGCTTACAAAGCAGCAAGAAATGCCTGTACTAGAGCAATTTGAAACGAAAAGGCAAGATACTACAGGAGCTTACTTGCTAACTCTTGGAAAGACAGGAAGAAGTTTTGGGTGAATCTTTCTGAAGTTACAGGGCATATCCCCAAAGTACCGTCCTCTATGTTCAACATAAATGGCAGCCTCACTCTGGACCAGGTCACCATGGTTAACGCTTTTAATGCGCCATTCACCTATCTTAGTCATGTGCTTCCTCCAACCTACTTTGACCACCCCAACGGACTCTCCAGGCTTGGACAAAGCAAGAATAACACAGGGCCATCCACCTTTCTACTTTAAAACTATCTCAGAGGCCCTAGCCAAAAAACAACTGCTCAAAGTGCTTGGGAGGTCCAGATTCAGTGGCGACTCCCTAGACCTGAAACTCCTTGCCCTCACCATTGGTGAAGTCCTAACCCCGATCACCAAAGTCCTCAACCGATCCCTAATGCTTTCTCAGTTCCCACAAATATGGAAATCTGCTGTTGTGACGCCAGTTCACAAACGTGGGGATAAGACCCTAACCTCTAACTACAGACCCATCTCCAGTCTTCCCCCTCTCTCGAAAGCACTGGAGAGAATAGTTGCCGATCAACTTACAGAATACCTTGCTAACCACAACCTGCAATGGTTTTCGGAAAGGCCATAGTACCACCACAGCTCTTCTTGAATTCACCACTTACATCCATAATGCTCTAGATCAGGGACATCTTGTCGGCGCCACCTTCATTGATTTGACAAAGGCGTTCAACACCATCAACCACTCCCTGCTATTTGAACAATTATCTTGCCTTGGCCTCTCAGATGATGCCGCACGTTTGTTCCAAAGTTACCATAGCGACCGAACCCAACAAGTCAGAGTTGGTGAGTCCCTCTCACCCTCCCGTCCGATTCGCTTTGGAGTTCCCCAAGGGTCCATCTCGGGTCCCTTGCCTTTCGGTATTTTTCTGAACAATCTCCTTGCATCATGCCCTAATAGACTCCTGTTCTGTGCAGATAATACAGTTATTTTCACCTCCCGCCTTGACCCCTCCCTCCTACAGTTGCAACTGCAGACGAGCTTTACGTAAGTGGAGACATGGTTTATATCTCAAAAACTCGTACTTAATCACAAAAAAACTAAAACAATGATGTTTCATGGCATCCATAACAAACATAAAAACAAATGTCTATCACAAACAGTGAAGAGACATTGCTTGAACATGTTCAGCTTACTCTGAACACATTGAGAGCATTGCCAAGATCATATGAACACCCGCATAGGACTTCCCTTTAGACATAGGAGCTGCCTCACCAATGAAGCATTGCAATTCAGAGCTCTGTTATATCAGTAATCGACTATGGGCTTGTGATCTACGACTCTGCCACTGACACCGCACTTCGATGAATAGCCATTGCCCTTCACAAGGCATATTGTCTGCTGACCTCTGCGCCACGCCTCTCGCATACCTCTGACATCTGCAAGTAAACTGGCTCCAACTCTCCAGCAGACTCGAGTACCAGACCTGTATGCTAGCAAAAAAGATTACCTGAAATCTCCTACCCTCAAGGGTTCAGTTCGTACTGGCACCCAACTGCAGCCCCCGCCTAACTAGGAGCTCAGAATATCTTACTTTTTCTGTTCCACGCTGCCGCACTACCCAAGGACAATGCTCCTTTACATACAGAGCCTCATCTTGGTACAACTCGCTTCCACCTGCTGTTACCAATGACACTACCCTGGGCACTTTCAAGTGCTACTTTCATCAGCACCTTGTCACAGTGACCTCCTGTGAATGTTTCTCCTAACTAAACTTACTCTCCTTCTCTCTAATTCTCCCCCAACTAAGTCCCTTCCATCTTTACCACCCCACTATCTCCTATCTCCTCCCTTTTTATTTCCCCACTATTATCTACATTCTCTCCCCATAGCTTCCTGTACATGTGACTACCATCTCTCCTAGCAGTTTCTAATTTATTCTAGTGAACCATATTACAACTGTGTTTTTTTTTATTGTACATATATTCTTGAATAATATACACAAATCACTGTAACTTAATATACTTATTGTGAATCATTGCACATAGTACAGTAATTCCATATGAAAGCTTTAATGTACCCGAGAAAGCCTATGGCTACTTGAAACTATTGTACTTGTTATTGTCCTCCACTATGTTCTGTGTTGTTTCCCTGACATGGAACTTTTGTAAAAGAGCCTTGGCTCAAAGGTGTCTTCCGAAATAATAATAATAATAATAAACAAATAAACTAATGTGCGTGGTGGGTATCTAAACTTTCAGTTCAGTTCAGTTTATTGGATAGCAGGTTGAGAATATAGTTTCTCCTTTACAGTTGCGTCCAGCTTATTCACATACAAAACCTTACAATATAACAAACCTACACTTAGTTATCACATTAAAAACATTAAAATTGTCAGCTGATACAATAGTTATATAGCTCATATACCATAAATTACACATCACCCAAAACAATTACAATGCTTAAAGATCAAATACAAATATTTGTCACATCTAGTATTGTGACCCAGTATTTTATAAGCTAGGCAATGATAATTAGGCCCAGTTGGCCTATTAAGTTAGAAATACCTTTACATTCTTTTTTTTTTTTTTTTTTCTTTTCGAGGAGGAAAACTCAGCCAAGTGGATATAGAATTTATAAGAGCTACTTGATATTTTATGTGCCAGTCTTGGGCGGAGGTGGGGGGGAGGATAAAGCATACACGATTTAAATTTTGTAATGACATCTTTGTTTAAGGTTGTATCACACAATGTAAATGGTCTGGCTGGCCCTATAAAAAGATACCGCACACTTCAATCTCTGAAAAAATTAAAACCAGATGTATTGCTTCTTCAGGAGACTCATCTCTCCACTGGGGAGCATCAAAAATTGCTTCGATTCGGCTTCTCACAGATAGTGGAATTGTCTTACCAAAAAGGTAAATGGAGGGTGGTACTGTTGCCCAGGAACTCTCAGTTTAAACTTGAGGAGCAGTACTCTGATAAGGAAGGTAGACTTGTTCTGATTGTGGGTACCTTTCAAAACCAAACAGTGACCATAGGTAGTGTGTGTATTCCTCCTAACGCAGATGCTTCTTCCATACAGAAAATAGTGGATATCATTCTGACAAATCAGAAGGGGATTCTTATTTTAGGAAGTGACTTAAACTGTCAGTTTAATCCGTCCTTGGATTCCTCAGCAACCTGCCCCTCCTCTCAGACCTCGGGACAAAAACATCTCAAATGATTACTCAAATATATAGCACTAATAGACACCTGGCGGTAAGTTCATCCCCAACAGCGGAAATTTACGTTCTGCTCCCACGCTCACAAGCATTATTCAAGGCTTGATTTTGTCTGCATAAATAAAGAATATATTGATGTTCTTTATCAGACAGACATTTTGAACAGAACTCTCTCAGATCATGCCCCTACCTCATTGACCATACGATTGGGAAAGAGGGGAAGGAGGACCTCTCTGTGGAGGTTTAACTCCTCCCTATTCTGTGATAAGGAATTTTAGGAACTAATAAAGGCAAAAATCCCTGAGATAAACAGGGACAATCAATCCCCACACACCTCTCCTCAGTTGCTTTGGGATACGATTAAGGTGCTCCTCAGGGGCTACATTATTTTGTATGCAGCACAGAGGAAAAAGTGACAAGATTCCCAATTGAACTTACTTCAAGAAATGCTGAGATTCTTACAGGAGGCCCATATGCAAGGGGACAATGAGGTCAACCCCCTACTTCTACAGACACAAGAATCTGTCCAGAAACTTTTAACAGATAGGACCGAGCAGGCCTTGATGTGGTTGAAACAGAGATATTATTGGGGGGAAGGGGCCTCAAGACTGTTGGCTTACCGCTTATGTAGGCAAACACAAATTTCCACTATCTCCAAGATAAAGGACCCTAACACCAGACAAACGTATTACTTTACGGATAAGATACTAACAGCGTTTCAAACCTTTTACCAAAACCTATAATGACCCCCGCCTCATTGAAGATTTTTTATCCAAGGTTCAGCTACCTTCACTCTCTATTTCCCAACAAACCAAAATTCTTTCCCCAATAACAGAACTAGAACTTCAACTGGCAATAAAATCTTTAAAAAAACGGCAAAAGTCCTGGTCCAGACTGGTTTGGTCCAGAATTCTCCAAAAAGACCTGGGACCTAACTCGTGAATCCCTATTAACAGCCCTACAAGCGACACAAAAAACAGCTACTTGCCCAATCTCGTGGAGACAGACTACAATTTCAGCCATACTGAACCCCCCCCCCCCCAATTTTGTGACTCCTACCGACCAATTTCCATTTTAAACCAAGATTACAAAATCTATACTAGTATTTTGGCGCATAGACTAGATGATATTCTCCCTACCTTAATCCACACAGACCAGTCTGGCTTTATTAAAATCTAGAAGAACTGCTGATAATATTAGGCGTACCCTTTTCCTAATGAATCATGCCAGTTCCACCAAAAGCCCATTAATATTGCTGAGCTTAGATGCTCAAAAAGCTTTTGACATGGTAAAATGGAACTTCCTATTAGTCACCCTGTCTAAATGTGAATTCCCCCTCTTCCTTCTTAGAAATAATCCAAGGACTCTGTATGGCACCGGAAGCCACAGTCAGTAAACAGTTCACATTCCACACGTTTTCAGTTATTCCGCGGCACTAGACAGGGTTGTCTCTTATCCCCATATCTTTTTGCCTTATTTGTAGAACCCATAGCTCAACTCCTTAGACAAACAGTGCAACTGCGAGGCTACCAAATTTTGGGGGGGTGGAACATAAAGTAGCATATTATGCAGACGATTTATTATTATACCTAACCCACCCTGAAGAATCTCTTTACATATTGTCTGCACCTTTATTAGAGATAGAAGTAACCACTGGATACACCATTAATCAAAGAAAATCAGCAGCAATTATAATACAAGGAATCCTCCCCGCGGCAGTACTGACCAAACATAATTACAAGTGGCATAAACCTACCATCACATATTTAGGAATTCAGATTCCCTCCCACCTTACAGATATTTACAAAGTTAATTACCAGGCCTTAACTAAACAGATCTACTCAGACTTGGATAGATGGCTCCCTTTACCCCTGTCTCTACTCTCACGAGTACAATCTATACAAATGAACACATTACCCAAAATCCTTTATCTTATGCAAAATATTTCATCCACCACCCCACCCCACCCCAAAATCCGGAAGGATTTACAGGGCTGGAACAAAGCTATTAGCAGATACATTTGGGCCGATAGGAGACCGAGGATAGCCCTTACTAAACTTCAACTCCCTAAAGAAAGAGGAGGGCTGGCACTCCCCAACACCTATTGGTATTGGATAGCAGCATTAATGTTACATTTCATGACGTGGGTTCTTCCCAGCCCAGAAACCCCAACTTGGGCAATCCTGGAGAGGGCTATAACTTCCCTCCACCTGGATGTGTCCATAATTTCTCAACCTTCACTAATTACTCAAACCAACAATAGCTCGATTTTTTTTTTTTTTACCAGAGCTATGATGGACAGATGGCACAGATTTCTCTCTCACATTAACAGAAAATGCCTTTTTGGCAAGTTGGATTGAGATTCCAGCACAAAACCCAGCATTCATACCCTCGCTGACAGACACCACCTTCTGCAGATGGAGTACCCGAGGACTATCACACACGCATCAGTTTTATGAAGCGGGTGCATTCAGACGTTTGCACAACTCCAAGCATTATACCATCTCCCACACCAAAACTTCTTCAATATTTACAGATCAGACACTTTACAGCAAAAACTAAGTTTAGATGTTTCCCAAACAGAAATCCCACCCTTAAATAATCTATTAAATAATCTTCCAGACTTTCACGCACACAGGGTCACCTGATATCTAGGGCATATTCAGTCCTCCAGAGCTCTATTTCACATCAGTTGGAGCTAGTGCAGTTTTATTGAGAGGCGGAGCTCCTGGTAGCGCTCACCCCTCGGGACTGGTTAAATATATGGAGGAGACAGCACAAAACTACTAACTCCTACACCTGGAGAGAATTCTCCTGGAAGGGTGTAACCAGATTCTTCTGTACTTCTCAAATCACAGCTAAATACTAAGCCTTGGGGGGGATTCCTCATGCTGGATCCTATGTGGTTGTGAGGTCTCCACACACTCACATGTGTTTTGGTCCTGCCCGGTATTGGTAGCGTTGCGGGCAGGGGTAGAACACACGATTCAGGAGCTGTTCCCACATCTTGGATCTCTCACCCCGGAAATAGCTCTACTTCTCTACCATCCTAAGCAAATTCAACATAAACAACACAAATAGCTTCTGAATATTCTCTTGACTGCGGCTGAGAAATGCGTCACTGGACGCTGGCTTAGTCCAGTACCCCCCAATGTTGCCACATGGGAAAGTACAATTTATAAGGTCTATAAAATGGAGAGTTTAATGGCCAGACTACAGGATAGGACTCAAGAGCTGATGACCTATTGGAACCAGTGGTTTTTATATATCTCACAATCAAGAGATGATATTGTTCCTTGAGAGAGAGACCAGATCATTCCACCATCCTAACTTTTTTTTTCCTTTCCTTGTTTCTTTGGGCTCAGTTATACTATTAAACCGCCTGCCAGGCCAGGCAGAAAATAGTTCGTACAGAAAGGTGCCCTCTTCACCCCAACCCCGCTCCCATTTTACTTCCAGCCCTTCCTCTTGAACTACCTAATGTTCAGTATAACACAGACTGCTAATTTTGAGCTTAGAGGAGGAGAATTGACATTATGCAACATGGGCAATATTTTATTTATTGTATAACTTGACATTATGATCTATGTAGCTGTCTTATTTCCATGATTATGATATATAAATGAGAAATGACAGATGCTACTTAAATGAATTTGTACCTATGTGCTGAATGAAAAATGGAAAAAAAAAAAAAAAAAAAAATGCTAGGCAATGATGATCTAAATTGACCCATTAGTAGCGAAGAGGAAGCACTCAGTCCCATACCCTTGTGCAGGAAGTCGTTAAGTGTGGTGTGGGCATTTCAGCACCAGCTCAGCTAACTGCAGTGACGTTCCAAGTGTCCAGAACATCCTAGCGGACAATCTCTGACACACTCAGGCAAGGGCTCATAAGTGTGAACTGCGTCAGTCGGTGGTCGAGGATATCTTCCACCTGTAGGGTTGTCCAGATTCCGATCTGTTCGCCTCGCCATACAACACAAAACTACCCAATTTTTGTTTGCTTGTTCCTGGGCCTGGTGTTTTTTGGCGAGATGCACTGTCTCTTTGCTGGACAGGGAGGTTCTTGAACCCCTCCCCCGCCCCCCGTTCTTGCAGAGGTTTCTCCTCAAACTGCAAGTAGAAGCAGTTCAGATGATCCTCATCGCTCCATATTAGCCTCGCCAAATATGGTTTCCTCTACTACAGCAGTTAGCGGTGGAGCCTCCGGTTCCTCTTGCCCTCTGCCAGGACCTTCTGACCCAGGATCAGGGCAGGCTGGTCCATCTGGACCTCGGGTCCCGGCACCTTCAAATATAGCTGTTTCTTGCTTTGGGGTCTCTCCTAGAGTCGCTGAAGTCCTTGTAGAGGCCAGAAAACAATCTACAAGAACCACCTACGTGATAACGTGGAAGAGATTTTCCATCTGGGCAGCCTTCAGTGGTTGGGTCCCTTTTTCGTGCCCTGTTCCTCAGAGTACCTGCTTCATCTCGCCGACATGGGACTCAGTTATTCTTCTTTGAAGGTTCACCAGTCTGCCATATCTGCCTACCACACTCCGGTTAAAGACAAACTTTGGTTCAGTTGGAGGTCTCCTGTACTTTTCTGAAGGGAATACTCCATGTGAAACCCCTGGTCAGGAACCTTGTTGCCCCATGGGATCTAAACTTTTTCCTTGAGAAGCTCACTCTGCCTCCCTTTGAACAGGCTGCGAGTTGCGACCTGCGTTATCTGTCTTGGATAGTGCTGTTTTTATTACTTGCCATTACTTCCGTTCGAAGGATTTCCGAGATTCAGGCTCTCATATGTAAGGAGCCTTATCTGATTTTCCACAGAGACCGGGTGGCTCTGCGTACAAATCCTAAATTCCTACCAAAGGTTGTTTCTGAGTTCACTTTGAATCAGACTATATGCTTGCCAGTGTATTACCTTCAGCACTCGAGGGGAGGCAATTCTGCACACTTTGGATGTGCACAGAATTTTGCATTACTACACAAATTGGACCAAATCAGTTTGTAAAACGGGTCAGCTTTTTGTTTCCTTTGTGCACAAAAGGGAGGGTGCAGCAGTTTCAAAATGGTGTTTATCTAAATGGTTAGCAAACCGTATTCTGTTTTGCTATCAGAAGTACAGCAAACCCCTCCTGGGGGAAGTTAAAGGACATTGAGTAAGAGGCATTCTACTGCTTGTTGCAGACATGTTTCTGCTGCAGTCATTTACACAGCAGCCACTTGGAGCTCTGTCCACACATTCGTGAAGCATTATAGCAAGGCCCCCTGTCCTCTGCGGTTCTGCGGCGTACGGTGATTGCCACAGAATTTGGAGTTGGCCGCAGAAATTGCACAGAAATTACATACTATTTGCCAGCAGATTAGGCCTTACGGTCTATCGAGTCTGCTCGAACCTTGGTTCCTAAATTGCTCCAGTAAGACAGACAGAGACTGACACCATTCCTTTCAAGCAATTCCTCTGCCTGCTTGTAACTTTATAAGAGCTAAAATTCACCCTCAGACCATCCATACCGAGCCCTGAGAACCACCCCTAGAGTTACCCTATTTTTTATATCAGCACCCCATTTTCGGTGCAAGACTGCATGATAATCCATTGCCTTTTCCTGTCACTGCTAGTGGGCCAAAGTGCTTTTTTTTCTTATCTTAATAGTGCTTTGTAGGGCCCACACAAAGCCATACTGGGGCATGAATTCAGCATTTGGGTCCAGCAGTAATAGGAAGAGGTGGAGGATTGGTCTACATTGTTGGACCAAAAAATGGTGCCAATAGAAAAAACAGAGTGATGCAATGAGGCTTTGGGTGGCATGACTCTTAGGACTTAGATATGCAGGGTTGGTATTTCTTGTTTCATGAGGGGAGCAGAGTAATGTGTAAAGAGGATACTTTACAGTACTTTTGAGGCAGGAAGAGGCAGAGGATCACTGTACAGTGTTGGGTTGGATAATGACATACATTAAAATCTACAATAACACTGAATAGCATTCTCAAGGCTTGTTAGGAAAGTGGTGGGGTTGAGGTGGGCAGTGGTGGGGTTTACTTGTTCTAAAACCATGAGAGGGTAATGTGCTCAGGGGAGGGGGGCAATTTGCTATCCTTTGGGGTTTAGAGCACAAATAGTTGCTTTGGCTGGGACCATGAGGTTGCCAACCTGATGTGTCAACTCTGGTGCCTAGGGAAGAAAAATGTTAAAGATAAAAAAGGCAAGCACGACCCGGTGGCGCTTAAGGTTGAGGTGCTGGGCGCCACACCTTGCGCCACTCCGGTGACCCGGGTTCGGGAACAGACTCGGGTCGTCGGTGGGTCGGCAGGGGAAGATCAGGATCGAGCGTCCGTATACTGCTCTCCTGATCCTGGGGAGGGTTGGGGAATCCCACCGCGCTGTAGCGGCCCCTGGTGATGCCCGGAGGCACTACATGCCGGTGGACATGTTTGGGGGGGGGCACGGCAGACGTCGGCATGTTGTGCCTGGACGTCATTACACGTCCGTGCTCTAGTGGGCTTAAAAACTAGGTGGAAAATGGCTGGGCGCGCGACCGTGCAGCTTGATGGCCACGCCCTGCCTCGCTGGGAGGACTTGCGTGGAATCGCCCTGGGAGGGACGGGGCTGGTCCGGCTGGACAGGGTATGGGGAGGCCCTCCAGCGGACTGGAGATGGCCGTACTGGATTCCCCATCCTGTGAGTGAGCCTGGCGTTCTCCCAGCAGGCAGGAATCGCCGCAGTAAGGCGAAAATAGAGTTGTGATTTAAATAAATAAATAAATAAATGCAAGCAAAGGGACAGCTAAATAAGTAAATAAAATGGAGCAGAAAAAGAATGAGAGAATTCTGGATAAACTGAAGAAATTAAAAAGATGAAACCAAGGTAAGAAAAGTGAAAAGCTAAAGATTATTTATGTAAAATGTGGAAACTAAATAAGAGAAGAGAAAAACAAATTGAGAAAATAGAGAAAGTCATGATGACATCGCAGATGAAACATTTGTAAAAATTTTTTACATTTATTTATTGCTCCACGACAATATGCAGGGGTGGGCAAGACAGGTTTCAAGCTTACTGCATCACAATTAAAAATGCCAGAGGGTGAAGTAGATTTACTCAGAGCGTCAGTGCAGCTTCTAAGTATTTTTTTAAGCACAAATAACTTGACCATTCAATACAGTAGTCATTTTTTTCTGTACTTTGGTAACCAGGTAAAGTTACAAAAGAATAAATCCAGAGTAGCGCACCCCCAGTTTGAATAAATCAAACAGTGGCTCTGTTTAACTGGCAGCCCTATCTCTTCTACTTCCCTAGTCTGACAACTAGCCCCTAGTGTGTTAACATTCTGTGATAAAATTGTTTGGAGAGCATTGCTAATACCATCCTTTTTCGTCTTTATTATTTATTTTATTATTTAGTTTTTGTTGACTGGGTAAGTGCACTAGACAAATCCTGCCTATTTTCAGGCACGACCCGGGGGAGAGGGATACAGATGAATGCCAACTGACCTTGAACCAGATTAAGCTGTTGGTGGTATTTTTAGTGAATGAGGGAAATTTGCTCAGGACACCGGGGAAATTCCCTTACTTTTTTCGATAAGTGTCATGGGATCTTTAACATCCACCTGAACTACCACCAATCCAGGCAGATGGGACCTTGGTTTAACATCTCATCCGAAAGACTGCACCTCAGAATGCAGCATCCCTCTCATGCTGGAAGTGCCAGATGGGGAAACTGAACCCACAGCCCTCTGATCTCCCAGCCTCAGAGGTGAGTGTGCTACCTACTGAGCCACTGACACTGTCTTGGGTGGATAGTGGTGCTAAGATGGGTGGAGAAAGGCTACACTGGATTTTAAAAACTGGGATCAGGCAAGGCTTTTGGGGGTCAGGATCATGCTAGGGAGAGGAGAAAATATCTTAACTGCCATTAGGTCTAGGGTGTAGGAAGGTTGCAAAGAGCATCACTATTTTTATGGGGAAGGGGAAGAAAAAAGCATTGCTGTGATTAGGTCTGGGAAGGAGAGGAGAGATTATTGCTGCCATTATGTAGATTAGGAGAGGAGATGGAATTACTGCTATTAGATAGGTGGGAGGTGGGGGAGGAGAAAGCTTTTTTTTTTCTTTTACAAGATTTTGGAGTGGGAAGACGAGAACCGAGGGCACTGCAGCATTTTGGTCTGGTCTGGAGTAGTGCTGCCATTTTTTTCCTCTGGGGAACTTTGCCTGACGTCACCCTACTAGGCTAGTAGTAGTGCATCCAGGTTCCATGAGGGCAACCCATGATTAGGTGCAGTCCTGAAATTACCTGCTCTAGGACCGCCCATGGTCAGAGGGCCTTGCAGATGCCAGGGCTTTCAGGCTAGGGAAATGAGGTGCACATGAAATGAAATGAAATGAAATGAAATAAAATAAATGAAGCCAGTGTAAGAAAGATGACGACAAAGCTAAAGATTATTAATTCAAAATGTGACAACTAAACAAAGAAAGAGTGAAACAAACAGAGAAAAAGATAGAAATAATCACACTGGCGCTGCTGTTTAATATTTAATATTTGTAATATATGTCAGATTTCAGGGTGGAAGTATGGGGAATACTCTGTATGAGTATGCACAAATAGCCTGCCACCACCAACTATGACTGTGTATGGGGCCCTTGATAGGTGTTCCAGAGGAGGGGAGTCTTGGGTGCTTCATGGCTAGTCTACTTGAAGTTGTCCCTTGGAGGACAGCTATTCAGCTGTTTGCTTTGTTGCCAGTGTACGTTGAGGCGGTGCCTGCCAGTAGCCATTAATGTTGCATGGCATAGCACTGAACCCTAAATAGATTTAGATAAAATATAGAGAAACAGGACAGCTTCTGAAAAGCAAAAGAATAAAACGTAAGGGAAATTATGAGCTTACATTTATGTGGGGATGTCAGAGACCCTCCTTACAGGCCATCCTTGTTGGGATCCCAAAACTGTAAAGCTGGCTCTGTATTATTTATGTATATATATATGTGCCACAGAACTTTAAACCTTGCCGAAGAATTTGACCTAACAGTGCCGCAGAACTTCAGAGTCCTTTCCACAGAATTTACATCAGTTTGCTGCAGAGAACAGGGGGCCTTGCTTTACAGTCTGGACATTGCCTCTAGGTGCAGGGCTGGCTTTCGACTAGCCATCCTTCAAGGCCTTCTGTCTTAATTCCTGCCTCCTGTGTTCAGTTTCTGTTTGACTCACACTGCTTGGGACTCAGTCCCTATTGTCATTGCCTACTGCAAGAGCTCTCTCGAAGTAAGATAATACAGGTATGTAAGAACTTACCGTAACAGTAGATCTTCGAGAGAGGCTCTTGCAGTAGGCAAGGGTTTTCCCTCCCTCCTTCCCCCTGCTGCTGCTTCTCTTCCACTCAGCCTTTTCTAGTGGCTCCAGGAGCCCTCACTTTCTTCTGTTGTACCTTTTCACATGTCTCAGGTGGGAGAACTGGAGGCGAGCGTGGGGACTGCCCACTATAAACCATCTGACTGACGTCTGTCACGTGACGGGTGGGCGGTCCCCTGCCAGACACTGCTAGCTAAGTTTTCAATGTGATCCTAGTGCCTGGTGGCTCAGTCCTTATGGTTATTGCCTACTGCAAGAGCCTGTCTCGAAGATCTGCTGTTACAGTAAGTTCTTATAATAACTTTTTTTTTCCGTTAAATCCCAGAGGATAACGCCCACCTAGTTGCACAGTCCACATTGCTTCCCTTCTTAGTATCAGGGTTTCAAGACCACCTCCCCAGTTTGATCCTTTTCAAACCACCGAACTTAAAATGAGGCTTACTCACCTGTAACTGTAGATGTAGGAGTGGTATATGGTGCACATCCACAATTCTGGCAGTACTTTCTTTCCCTTTAAATCTTGCTGGAAGGTCTTCAGGCTAGCCTCTCCCACCCACCGGGGTGCTGTCCCTCTTGGCACTGCCCCATGACGTCAGATTTTGCAGTCTGGAAGCAAGTATAGGTGTGTCACTTGCCAGTGGAGGTCGGGTGGGTTGTGTGATTTGCACCATATACCATTCCTAGAACATAGAAACATAGACTTTGATGACAGATGAGGACCGCTTGGCCCACCTAGTTTGTCCATTTCCCTACCTCCTGGATAAGCTGCAGATCCTAGTTAACCAACAGCCTGTTTGTTCCTACCCCCCACAAGAATTGCCTTATGTCTGTCCCATGCATTCTTGAATTCCCCCACTGTTTTTGACCCCGTGACCTCCTCAGAAAGGTAGTTCCATGCGTCCACCACCTTCTCTGTGAAAAAATACTTCTTCACATTGCCCCTGAGCTGTACCCCCTCTAGCTTCAAATTGTGTCCCCTTGTTCTTGCACATCTCTGTTTCTGAAAGATGCTACCCTCTTGGACTTTGTTGATTCCCTTGAGGTACTTGAAAGTTTCTATCATGTCCCCCCTCTCCCTCCTTTCCTCGGGGGTATACATATTAAGCTCCTTTAGTCTCTCCTTATATGGCTTGTGTTTAAGACCCTGCACCATTTTAATTGGACTGCCTCCATCTTGTCTATGTCATTGTGGAGATGGGGTCTCCAGAACTGGACACAGTACTCTAGATGGGGTCTCACCAACTATCTGCACAGAGGGATAACAACTTCCTGTTTTCTACTGGTGATGCCTCTCCATATACATCCCAGTATCCCCCAGCCATCCCTACTGCCTTCTCACATTGCTTGCTAACCTTTAGGCCATCTAATATGACTACCCCCAGGTCACTTTCCATTTTTGTTGTTGTTACTACCCCACCCAACCCCATTGTGTACTCTTCCCCATGTTTTTTGTTTACCAGGTGCATTACTTTGCACTTCTTTGCATTGAATCTAAGCTGCCATACTTCTGACCATTCCTCCAACCTTGCCAAGTCCCTTCTCATCCCTTCCACCCCCACTTGTGTATCAACCCTGTTGCAGATCTTTGTGTCTTCTGGAAACAGGCATACTTTTCCTTCCAGTCCCTTTGCAGTGTCACTTATAAAGACATTAAAAGGAACCGGTCCCAGTACTGAACCCTGCAGTACCCCACTAGTAACCCCCCTTTCTTCGGAGTGGACTCTGTTTAATATTACTCTCTGTGTCCTGTTGTCCAGCCAATGTTTTACCCAGGCTGCCACCGTGGGACCCACTCCCAGGCTGGCTAATTTATTAATCTTTTGTGTAGGACTGTGTCAAATGCCTTGCTAAAGTCTAGGTAGGCCATGTCCACAGCCCCTCCCTGGTCGTCTACTTTGGTCACCCAGCCAAAGAAATGTATTAGATTCGTCTGACATGACCTTCCCGCAGTGAATCCATGCTGCCTTGGGTCTTGTGCCCCACTGGCCTCTAGATACGCAACAGTTCTTTAGTTCAGAAATGATTCCATCATTTTCAAACAACATGAGGTCTTGCTGTATTCTGACATATGCAGTTAGGTCCTGCCTTTCAACTGCCCCGGAGAACAAAGAGTTAAACTTTCCATGGCCAGCATGGGATGTTCACCACGAGCTCGGTTGAAGCCCCTGTCTGCTGTTGTTTAAACTCCAACCGTCAGATTCTTTACTCTGCCTCACTGAACAGTCGCTCCAGAGATTTCTCCTTTGCTCGGTTCAAAAAAGTCGGCTGAAGTGTCGTTTTTTTCGGTCGGTTTCTACCGAATTGCTGTTACCGTTCAGTCGGTTCAAGTCTCTGTCTGTGGTACCATGAGTACTAGATAGGTTTTCTGTGTAGTTTCTGTGTGGAACTTGTAAATTGTGGATCGGTTCGGCTGAACCGATAAGTTTGAAAAAAAAAGTTGTGATTTATTTAGTGTGTGGTAACCGGTCCGTATCGGTTCTTTAAAAAAAAAAAAAAGGATTTTATTACATTTTTTTCCAAGACCTGTGACACGGTCAGGAACCGATACGGGAGTCTTGCCTGGTGGATTGCCGAAAAAAGGGTAAGTTTTGGATAGGATTGGCCATGTCTGAGAAACCCAAGAAAAAAACGGGCTCACTGGGTTTCAACACTGCAGTGTGTGTGGGGAAGTCTTTGCCAAGGCTGATCCCCACACCACCTGTGTTTATTGTCTGGGGTTTGACCACCTCGATTCAGACTGCCAAATTTGTAAGAATTTTCCCAAATCTACCCTGGAAAGAGATTAGGTAGACTGAGGGAAAGGAGGCTGAGAGTCCGCTGACCGGATGGCCACCCGGTTCGGTTCTGTTCGAACCAGAAAGTGCCCTCTGACCAGGCGTACTCGCCGGGCAAAGGAGAGCCGATTCTGAGGAGTCGTTCCGGTGAAAAGGAAAAGAAAAGATAAATCGTCCGGTTCAGACCCAGAAATTCATACTCCGACTGCCGATGAGATAACCAAGGCGATAAAGATAGTGCAGTCGCTTACTTCAGTTCCGACCGAACCGGCACCATCTGACAGGGGTTCGGTTCGGTCGGATCCCCCGGTTCCGGATTACATTTTGGAAGAATTTTATGAACCGGAGGAGGAGGAGGAAGGAGAGTATGAGGATGATTATGGTGATTATGAAAGTCTGGATGTGCCTATTGACCTGGACATCTCCCCAGACAGACCTTCAGGTGTTTCTCCTCCTAGGCTTTCTGAGTCCCCTTCTCACTATATGTTTTATAAAAAAGTGGCTGAAACCCTCCAGCTTCCTGTGGAGGAAGCAGTAGAGGATCAGGAGGAGCCTGATTTTGTTGAGATGATGGACATCCCAGAGTCCAGGAGACTGTCTATTCCCCTCCACAAATCCTTTGGGAAACAGACACGTTAAATTCTTAAGTCTCCTAATTCCATACCTCCTGTGGACAAACGAATGGACAAGAGGTACACTCTCTCAGCCTCAGACATGGAGTTCCTTTTCCAGCAATGCAGCCATGTTGGGGTAGTGCAGGCTGCTGCCTGTGATAAGGCAAATATCCCCTTGGCATCACACCCCCCAGACAAGGACTCCAGGAAGATTGATGCCATGGTAAAGAAGCAGTACATGGCAGCATCTTTGGGACTTAGGCAGGCTAACTATATGGCCTACACAGCTAGATACCAGAAGTCCAGGTGGGACACTGTGCTGGCTCTGGCTAAACAGGCCCCTAACCAGCTTGCCAAGGAGCTGGAGCAGGTGGCTGCAGATGGGACTGAGGCATCTAAAGTGCAATTTCATGCTGCTGTGGACTCCAGTGATGTTTCATCAAGAGTCATGGCTACATCTGTGGCTCTTCGGAGGATGGCTTGGCTCAGATGTACTAGCCTCTCACAGGATACCCAGGCTAAGGCCATGAATTTCCCTGTAATTGGTAATTCTCTGTTTGGGGAGCAGATAGAGAACTACATGAAAAAGATGGATGAGTACAGGACCACTTACAGGAGTGCTCAGGCCAAAGAAAGGCAAGCAACTCTTCAAAGGCAGCAGTCCAGGGGCAGGGGCAGGCCTTTCCAAAGGTCTTTTTTACCAAGCTCAGGCCTCCTCTTCTTTCTCTCAGAGGGGGTTCTTTAGAGGGAGAGGCAGACAGGGGATGAGCAGGCCTGCATCCACCCCTCAGACTAAAGCCCCTGCCAAGCAGACACCCTGATGGCTCTGCCCGGGCCTATTGTCCCATACCATTAGGGGGCGGGCTGGCTTACTTTGTCCAGGACTGGAAGTCTTTAACGTCAGACAAGTGGGTCCTGGAAGTAGTAAGCCAGGGGCTGGTTCTCAGCTTCAGAAAATTTCCCAAGATGAGAACCAGATCCTTTTCACCTGCAAATCTATCAGAGACCCTTGCCCTAGAGGCAGAGGTTTCTTCTCTCCTAGCTCTCAGAGCTATAGAGAGGGTTCCCACCCTACACCAGGGCAAAGGATTGTACTCCAGGTACTTCCTAACCCCCAAAAAGACAGGAGAATGACGGCCCATCCTGGACCTAAGATATCTGAACAAACACCTTTTAAAGCCAAAGTTCAAAATGGTGACTCTGGGAATTATCCTTCCCTCTCTAATGCAGGGGACTGGCTAGCCTCCCTGGACCTCAAGGATACCTATTTTCACATTCCTATCAGGTGCTCCCACAGAAAGTACCTCAGGTTCGAGTTGTCCTCAGGCCACTATCAATTCAGAGCAGTGCCCTTTAGCCTAACATCAGCCCCAAGGGTTTTCACAAAGTGCCTGGCAGTAGTGGTCGCTTTCCTAAGGAGAAAAAAGATCTCCATCTTTCCATACTTGGACGACTGGCTAATAGTAGGTCAGTCTCCAGACCAAGTCAAGTCACATTTGCAAGTGACCTAGCAAGTGCTCACTTCCTTAGGATTCCTTCTCAACCTTCCAAAGTCAGTTCTCGAACCAGTACAGCTCCTCACCTTCATAGGGGCAGAGCTGGGTACAGTAAAGGCAAGAGCCTTCCTTCCCCTGGAAAGGGCAAGGACCCTCTTGGAACTGGCCTCTTCATTCACCCTTCAGGTGCCTCGACCAGCAAGGCGTTTCCTTCAGCTTCTGGGCCACATGGCAGCTTCCACAGCAGTGGTCCAAGGAGCAAGATTCCAGATGAGGGACATTCAGTTCCACTTAAGAGCCTTCTGGTCCCAAAGAAAGGATTCCCTTACCAAACTAGTCCCAGTGACTCGAACCCTGACCCAGGCCTTGCAATGGTGGCAGGATCAGGACAATTTGAGACAAGGGGGTTCTTTTGTCACTTAGTCTCATTCAGTGATACTCACCACAGATGCTTCCCTGCTGGGCTGGGTAGCCCATTTGGGTGATCTTACCACCCAAGGACTGTGGTCACCTCAGGAATCTCTGCTTCACATCATTCTCTTGGAGCTCAGAGCAGTGTTTTTGGCACTGCAAGCTTTTTCCAAGTCTGTACAGAATAAGGTGGTCCAGGTCAGAACAGGCAACACTACCACCATGTGGTACATCAACAAGCAAGGGGGCACTCGGTCTACGGCCTTGTGCACAGTGGCAATGAAGTTGTGGTCTCTGGCTTATTCCCTGAATACCTCTCTGATAGCAGTTCACCTCCCAGGGAAGGACAATGTCCTAGCAGATGCTCTGAGCAGAATTTCCCAGGGCCATCATGAATGGACCCTAGATCCTCTAGTTTTTAAAGTGATTTTCTCGAGATGGGGCACTCCAGAGATAGATCTTTTGCAGCCCCAGACAATCACCAACTTCCTCTCTTTTGTTGCAGACCCCAGTCTTGGGCTCAGTCCCCTGGATGCTCTGATTCTGAACTGGGAAGGAAATTTCTGTATGCTTCTCCCCCTGTTCAAAGTGTTAGTCAAGATAAGTTCACAACCATGCAAAGTGATTCTTATTGCTCCAGACTGGGCCAGACAGCCCTGGTACCCCCTGTTGCTGTCCCTAGCAGTCCACCTTCCCCTGTCTCTTCCCAGGAATTACAACCTGTTGACATCCTCTAAGGGAGGATTTGGTACCCGAATCTTCGGTCTCTCAATCTTAAGGCATGGCTCTTGAAGAGTTAGAGTTTGCAGATCTGCATCTTTCCCAGGGGGTTCTAGATATCCTTAAGGCTTCTAGAAAGCCTTCCACCAGAAAGACTTACAACTCCAAATGGAAATGATTCAGCTCTTGGTGTTCTAAGAAAAATATTTCTCCAGACTCTGCTGAGTTGCCTACGGTTCTGGACTGTATATGGTCCATCTTAATGGCCTAGGCCTCAGACCAGCTACCCTTAAAGTACATTTGGCAGCTGTTTCTGCTTTCTTGTCAATAGGCAAGTCTTCCTCTGTATCATCCCATCCTGTATTTTGTAAGTTTTTCAAGGGATTGCTTCACACCAATCCCCTCTTTAGGGACCCTGCTCCTGCTTGGGACCTTAATGTTTGCATTGCTCAGCTTATGCAGCCCCCCTTTGAGCCTTTGTCCTCTGCAAAGCTTAAGTACTTGACTTGGAAAACTGTGTTTTTGGTGGCCATTACTTCTGCCAGGCGTATCCGTGAATTGCAAGCCCTGTCAGTGGAACCTGATTTCATCTCTTTCCGTAGAGATAAAGTGGTCCTAAGAACTAACAGAAAGTTTTTGCCTAAAGTGGTTTCAGACTTCCACCTCAACCAGTCTATATCTCTCCCTGTTTTCTTCACTGACCATTCCTCCTCTGGAGAGAGGAGGCTACACAGCTTGGATGTTGAAAGGGCCCTCAGCTACTACATAGAGCGTACCAAGGGTCACAGGTTTGAATCCCTCCAGTTGTTCCTCATGTATGGAGAGGTTGGTAAGGGCAAACCTGCCACTAAGAGATCTATTGCCAGGTGGATTGTTTCTTGTATACAATTCTACTATGAAAAACTGGGTAGAACTCCACCCTCAGGCCTGAGGGCTCATTCCACTAGAGGTACAGCTGCTTCCCTGGCTGCTGCCAGGGATATTCTTCTCTTAGAAATTTGTCAAGCAGCCACCTGGAAAACAGTCCATACATTCACCAAGCATTACTCTCAGGATATCCAGGCTAGGAGTGATGCTCGGTTTGGCACAGCAGTACTTCAGAGCCTGTTTCCAAAGTAGGTTCTGTCCCTCCTCCGTGGAGGTACTGCTTGGTAGTCTGCGTATGTCAGAATACAGCAAGACTTCATGTTGTTTGAAGAAAAAATTGCTCACCTTAGTTATGTTGTTTCTTCTAATGGAGTCTTGCTGTATTCTGACCTCCCCCCCTCGCCTCCCCTCTCAGAGCCTAGTTTTTGGGATGTGGGTGGGCAGGAGCAGTGTTGGCACCCTAGGGGTGTCCTTTTTTTCACCCTCTTTAGTTTGGGTGAGTTATTGTGTTTTGGATGTGTTTTGTTTTTGGGTTTCCTGACTTGAGTCTTCCTTTTGAAACCAAAAACCCTTTTATATAAATGTAGTTGCCAGTTGGCTAGTTTGAGTTTTACAGTTTCCACACAGAACTTCTAGTGAGTATTGCTCGTAAAGATCTGATGGTTGGAGTTTAAACAACAGCAGACAGGGACTTCAACCGAACTCGTGGTGAACATTCCATGCTTGCCATGAAAAGTTTAACTCTTTGTTCTCTGGGGCAGTTGAAAGGCATGACCTAACTGCATATGTCAGAATACAGCAAGACTCCATTAGAAGAAACAACATTACTAAGGTGAGTAATTTTTTCTTCCCTACCACTGAGGTCAGACAGACAGGTCTGTGGTTTCCTGCCTCTGTCTTGCTTCCACTTTTGTGAAGGAGAATCACATCTGCCCTCCTCCAGTCCTCTGGTACCACACCATCCTCCCATGATTTGTTAAAAAGGGTAGTCAGTGGTGTTACTAGTTCTCCCCTTAGTTCTTTTGAATTCTGGGGTGAATCCCATCAGGCCCCATTCCTTTGTCCACCTTCAGTTTTAGGAGTTCTTTCAGAACCCTTTTTTCTGTTAAAGTACTGGTATCGACCCCCTTTCCAGAGTGCTTCTATTGATTTAATTGGGTACCTCCCCCGCCTCTTCTTTTGTGAATACTGAGCAGAAGTATTTGTTCAGTATCCCTTCTTTTTCACTGTCCCTCTCTGCCCACTCACCCTCCCCTTTATTAAGCCAACCTATCTCTCCCTCCCTTTGTCTTTCTTCGCTTCCTAATGTACCTATAAAAGGTCTCATCCCCCTTCTTAACTGAGCTGGCTATCTTTTCCTCGGTTTGGGCCTTTGCTAGTCTGACTGCCTTCTCTGCTGCCTTCTGCTTTAACTGGCACAGTTCTCTGTCCTGCTCCTTCTGTGTTTCCTTATACTTCCTGAATGCTATCTTCTTCTCCGTAACCTTCCCTGCCACCTCTTTTGAGAACCATAGTGTTTTTTTCTTTCTTGAGTAACTCTCATTTCTAGGGATGTGGATGTGGTGCACTGTCCTTTAGCAGTTCTCTGGGAGGAGGGGACAAGGCGCACACCCTTATTTGGGGAGAAGAGACTGGAGAACTGAGGTCAGAGTGGTAGTGGGAGATGAAGATGCGTGCTGACTTCCAGGTAGCAGCCCTGCTGATTTCCTGGATAGGAACGTCTCTGGAAGCAGCCACCGAGGCAGCAGTATGTATGGTAGAATAAGCCCTAAACCCAACGGGAGGCTCCCTACCAGCCATCCTGTAGCAGAGGTAGGTGCAGGAGACTATCCACCTGCCAATCGTTTGCTTAGCTGCCGGTCTGCAAGATGTGATTTCAGTGTAGGTGACAGAGCTGGCGAACCTCTCCCCAAACTCCAGCCGTATTCTTCTTATAAGTAAGCGCATGTCTCAGATTCAACGTATGAAGCCTGTGCTCAGCCTCCGAGGTTGGGCTGGTGAAATACACCGGGAGGTTAATCACCTGGTTAAGGTGAAACTCCAAAACAACTTTCGGGAGAAACTTTGGGTTGGAGCGGAGGACAGCCTGACCTTGTGGAAAACCAAATAAGGAGCCTCCACTAAGAGCACCTGGAGCTCACTGATCCTTCTGGCGGAGGTATTATCCACCAAGAAGGCGATCTTTCACACAGGTGAGAGATGCAACACCTGTGCATAGGTTCAGAAGACTTGCCCATGAGCATTGCCAAGACCAGCAGCAAGTCCCAAGGTGGTGGTGGCTCACGCATTGGTGGGGACAAGTGGTCAAGGCTTTTGAAGAAGCACCCAACCACTTTCTCCTGCACCACAGTTGGTATACAAGGCTACACTCAGTATGCAGAGATGGCTGCCAGGTGCATCCTGTGGGTTGTCGACTGTAGGCCCGACTTGGAGAGGGACCATAGGCAGGGTGTGAAATTCCTATACCTTAGGTGCCCCAGGGCAGGCATTTTTGTCTCAGGACACCTAATGCAGTTTAGTACCTGCCCAGTGGGGCACCTAAGGTATTTAACCAAGTCCCGGTTTCTTTTCTGACGGCTTAGCAGCTTTGTTTACCCCACACTCGGCACGTCCGTTTTTTTTTAACTCGCGCTCATTTTCCTGTGGGGAGGGGGCTGCTGAGGAGCGCAAGCGTCATTTTCCTTTGGGCGGGTGGCCGTCTGAGGAGTGCCGAGCAGCCTGAGTTGATGCCACTGCCAAGTCACAAGATGAGCCCGTCAGAGACCAGCTGACATGCTGAGAACAACGGGCTGACGTTTGACTGGCATGGCTATCAACTAGCTGTACATACGAGGGGTCTGAACATTGTTGGTGAAGGCGGGCTGCAGGAGACTGACACCAGTCAGGAGAGTCAGTCTGTACAGTTCGTCTGCCCCCCCGCACACAGTGTGTCTTGCCATCGATGTAAAGCGCGCCACTTGATTTTTTATTGGGAAAGCAAGACATGGTGAGTAGCATGCTTTCAGCTTGCCCATTACATCCATTTGGTTGCGATCGGCGATCAAATAGTTCATAGAAAAGCTCTTTTAAGAGCTGTTGTCCATTAGCTCCAACATCAAATACTGAATTACTGCTTTTTTTTTTTAAATACTGCAGTGAAAAGTGCTTGCAAGTGATAACGGGGAGGGGGGAGATCATGAAGGGACGGACTCGCTCACAACTTGGGAGGAAATAAAAAAAAAAAAATAAAAGTCTTATAAGAGCTGTTCTTGAGTTAAAGCAGTGCCTAATCCGATCTGCCTGCAGTCTGCAAAAGTGATAGTGGGGAGAGACTACAGTGAGACCAAAGTGAAGAATTCTAGTCAGTTATTCGCATCCAAAATTACAGCCTGACAAGATTCAACTTCTGTTTGGGGTGAAAAAAAAAAGAAACTGGAGTATTGTACAGCATAACTAAATTCGGTGGTGAGGTGATGACTGAGAGACTTGTAGAAGCTCTACCTTAGGACTCGGCTAACTGATGTAATTAGACTTGGAGGGTAAAACCCAGTTATCACAAAGTGAATTAAAACAGCTTACAAGGGGCCATTCTCAGAGTCTAAACTCTAGGATGCAACAGGCTTTTTTTTTTTTGTGGAAGCTCTACCTATAGTTAGGGGACTCAGCTGCTTGAGTTTATATAAATATAAAAAAGTGTAAACCCAGTTGCCACAGAGTGAACTAATTAAATAATAGCAGACTACTAGTCACAGCTGCTGCTGGGAACAGAAAATAAAAAGTAAAAAAAAGTCCTTGCATTCAGCGTGATAAAAAGCTGACTGATTTACTTAAGTGGGGTTTAACTAACTAAACTAAGCCCTCAAACATCTAAATTGAGAAGGGAGCTGCTCAGCTGAGGATGTCAGCTTGAGTAAATAAAAAAGGTTTAGGAAGAGAATTGATCTATAGTACTGTGATCTAATTTAAAGCACCAGATTAAAAGCCTTTGACTGCTGGGTTTGCAGCCTGCGTAGTGACTACTGATTTGTCCTTTTGAGGACTGATTGGGAAGGAACCCCAGAGGGTAGTCAGTGGCTACTGGCAAGGCAGGAGAAAATAAAAATAAATGTCTGTCCTTTTGTGTGTTGAATTTGTGGGGCGACTGAGTGATTGTCATCTCCTCTTAAAAATAAATTACTTTGTCACCCTTTGAATGTTTGGGTCTGTCCTCTCTTCTTAAGGACTTATGAGGCCTGAGGACACTAGCCAGGGAGTGGCTAGACAGAAGGAAAACAAATACTGTAAATGATAGCCCTTTCTTTTGGACTGCTGTACTAGTCACACACTACTGCATTTTGATTTGTCCTCTTAAATAAAAAAAACAAAAAACCTTGTGTTGCAATCGGTGCTTGTTGGGGCATGCACAGGTAGTGTTACTGAAATAAATCACACAGAGCCAGTTTAATTTCTTTATATTTCTGCTTATTATTTACAAGCTGACAAACCAGGACGATGAAACCAAAATTATGTGGAAAAACAATGGGTGGCATGTAAAAAGTTTCCTGGGCACATACTTGTACTGCTTATATGCCCCAGTGGGCATGTACTTTTTTTTACGAATTTCATGCCCTGACCATAGGTAATCCTGGATACTTGCCACTGGGCAGGACAGGGGGTCTAGCTCCTTGCCCTGACACCAAATGGACAATCCCTTCCATTTGAAGGCATAGGACTGGTGAGGTTACTCCTTCCAAGAGGCCTCAGTGACATGGAGGACCTCATCAGAGAGACCCAAAGCCTGGAACCTTAGCCGCTGTGGAACCAGGCCATCGGGCATAGGGACTGAAGGTCTGGGTGGAGGACCCTCCCCTGAGAGCAAGAGAGCGGGCCTGTGCAGAGAGGCAATTGCCATGGAGGATTGCTGCTGAGGCTGAGGAGATCAGGGTACCGGAATTGGCGTGGCCAGTCCAGAGTCACCAGGGTCATTTGCACCTTATCCCTCCAAATCTTGAGCAATAGCTTGTGGATCGGGGTAAGGAAGGGAAGGCATGCATGAGTCCTGGGTTCAGGGCCATGCGAAGGCATCCCCCAACAGTGTCCTACACTGATGAGAGCGGGCACAAAACAGCATCAGCTTCTGCATTCTCCTGGGATGCAGACTGGTTGAGCAGTGGAGTGCCCCACTGGGGAACAGGCAGTCTACTACCTCCTCATGAGACGCCTCGCCCACTCAGCTGAGAGTGTCCACCAGCTGGTTGGAGGCACCGGCCACATGGATCACTAGAAGATCTGCATCCAGACGGCTTACAGGGGACCAGGTGTGGAGAGTTTCCTGGCATAATGGGAGGGAATGCATCCCGCCCTGCTTGTTGAGGTAGTACATGGTTGTTGTGTTGTCTGTCTGGACCTGAATGACCTGACCCTCCACCACTGGTGCAGAGGTCATCAGAGCTAGATGTACTGCATGGAGCTCCAACAGGTTGATGTATCATTGGGACTCCTTTGGGGTCCAGAGCCTGTGGGCCCTGTGTTTCCCCAGGTGGGCTTCCCATCCCAACAGAGAGGTGTCAGTCATGAGAGTGATTGTTGGCTCTGGGCAAACGGAACTCCTTCCTGCAGTTGTTCCAGGATGAGCCACCACTGGATGACATCCCACATTGGCTGTGTCTCTGACAGGCAGGCCAAGGTGACCACGGTGCTGAGACCACTGACAGGTCAGCTCGCACTGCAGGGGGGCGCATTCACTAGCAGGCACACTGGAGCACGCTGGTGCAGGATGCCATGTACCCCAGCAGCAGCATGAAGTCCCGGGCAGGGTGTGATTACTCAACCCGAAATGATCAGGCAAAGGAGGTAAGGTCCTCCACCCTGTCCATGGGAGTTGGGCCTTGGCCTGAAGGGAGTCAAGCTGTGCCCCGATGAAGTGGATGATCTGTGAGGGGCTGAGTTCCAAGGCCGAGCAGGTCTGAAGGACCAGATCCCTGGACCACTCCCACCTGTGCTCGGGAGGAACCTGTGATCAGCCAGTCATCCAGGTAAGGATACACCCAAACACCTTGGTGCCGCAGGAATGCCGCCACCGCTGATGTATATTTGGTGAAGACCCTGGGGGCCTAGGAAAGGCTGAATGGCATGGCTGGAACTTGTAAAGGATCCCTTCCGAAAGGAACTGCCGATGGAGAGGATGGATCAGGATGTGGAAAAAGGCATCCTGAAGGTTGAGAGAGCATCTGATTCAGATTGACCATCTGGAACTTGTGCAGCCGCAAAAACTGATCGAGGTTGTGAAGATCCAGTATGGGACACCCACCCTTCCCCGTCCGTTTCGGTACCAGGACGTATGGAGATGAACCCCAGTCCATCTGTGGAGTCTGGGACAGGGGCCACAGCTTCCTTTTAAAGAAGCTGGGCGACGTCCTCCTGAAGTGTGGACATGTCCATGGGCACCACGTCCTCCCGTGGAGCACGGAGCCTCGAATTCCAGAGGCAAACCCTGACCCACCACTTCAGGCACCCATTTGTCTAAAGTGATGATGGACCAGGCGGAAGCAAAGTGGTGGAGCAAGCCCTTCACGGGAGGTCCCAAGCATGACAGGATGGGCAGAAGAGTGAACCCCTTGACCCATCACTGGGCAGGCTTAGAGGCGGCTCTAAAGCTGGCTGCCGAGGGAGCTCCGGCCCCCTGGCCTCTGGATTTCTTGGCACCAGAGGAGGCTAGCTTACGTTTGAGCTGCCATACCTGATGATGTTATAGTTGTGTTGGAGGGGCTGAGAAGGGCCGAAACTGAAAGGGGTTCTTTGGTTGTTTCTGGCCCTTCACGTCCTTTTGGGATGACATGAAGGAGTCCAGAGTGGCGTTGGACTTCTCAGTACGAGTGAGGTGACCATCAACACCAGGCCCGAACAGGTGGGTGCCCAAGAAGGGAGCGTCCATCAGCTTATGCTGGGTGTCAGCCGTAAAGGTCAAGATCCTCGGCCACGCATTGTGCCTCATGACCACTGCTGCAGCCATGGACCTGGCACAGGAATCTGATTTCTAGGGATGTGGCCATGTTGTTCATCCACACTTCTTGGCATGTCCCTTTCCCCTTTAAAACTCGCCGGAAGGTCTTCAGGCTGGCTCCTCCCACCCACCCGGGTGGTTTAACCCTCGGCTCTGCCCTACGATGCCAGATCTTCCTTTCCGCTGGAAGAATCGAGTTGCCTCCTCTGGTTCGGCTCATTTGAGCTAGCGATTGTAATTTGTGCTATCCGATCGTGGAAGATAAACCCCCGGTTCGCCGGTGCCTGTGCAGGCAGAAAATGTCGCACATGACCACATACCATATGCGTTTACTGCTTGGGTGTCGGCCATGACACCAAGGTTTTCGAGATGTCTGGCCTTTCATTTTGAGCACGCCCTTGATGCGTCTCGCCGCGTCTTAAGTTGGGCAGGCAAGCGAAGAATTGAACCCTCGGTGAAATCAAAGAGGCCCGTTAGGTAGGTCTCATGACTGTGGGGTCCGGCTAAACAGTTGGAAGAAATGCAGGCCTTCGAAGAAGAAGCGGCGCGACCCATGGAGCTCTCTTCTTGGACGATCTTTGTTCCTCTCAACCTGGGCTCCATGTTCTCAGGTTCCTTCAGGGAGCTGTGCCAGTCTCCCTACTAAGGGCAAGGGATCTTTGGGCTCGCATATCTCCCAGTCCCATAAAAAGGAGAAGGAATTGAGAGATTCTTCGTCTTGGCGGAGACGTTCTTGGGATCGTGAGCGATCTCAGTCCCAGGAAAGTCGAGACTGCTTCCACGGCTGGTGGCTTCTTGGCTTTGCCGTCTGGTCAGTCGGACGAGGCCTCGATTGACAGTGCAGTTGAGATCACTCTCAATCTTGTTGATCTGTTGTCGCCCGACGAGGCCGACAACACTTTGACTAGACCCCGATCCTGCCTCTTCATGATGAGACCCAGCCAGCTGGGAATCCCATCGAGGAACTGGTCCCTGATCCAGGAAGATCACCGGTTACCCCAGTGTCTCCCAAGCGACTGACTCAGCCAGTCGGATCGAGGTCGAGATCTCGGACCTCCTTGACCGACAGGCCGGGGAAGGCGCATAAACGTGCTAAGAAGAGGCAACACCACCATTCATCCTCATCCCCCGCAGATGAGGAGAGGCTTCTGCGGAAACTCTGTCGATGCTACAAGGGTTTAATGTGGCAACAGCTGATTCTGTCTGGGCAGAAGCCTTCCACGGTTTCCACCCCGGCCATTACCTGGCTTTCGCCTCCTAGGCCGAACCCGACTCCACTGGAACTGGTGAAATCGGTTCCCCCATTCGTGGAGCCAGTAAAACCTACCCCGGTTCGGCCAAAATCGGTCTCTTCACCGATAGTGGTGGAGTCACCACCTAAACAGCGTTCAGGAGGGGCTCCTACCAAGGAAGCTTGGACAACTCCGGGTCTTCCATGCAGGATATCGGTCACCCTTACACCTGATCGCCCTAGGCGTGTAGAGGGGGGGCCTTGGTGGCCAACCAGTTTATCTGGATACTTCAGATTCTGACGACACCAACCTTCACTCTCATCCGCTGGATGATGAGTCAGTGGGTAGTCTGTCGACGGAGGAAGGCCCTTCGTCATTCTTGGGAATTCTCCGCCTCATCTCTGAATCTACGGGGATGCTTCTGGAACCTGTCCAGTAAAAGGCTCAGTACCCTCTTAGACATATTCCTAAAAGAGGGGATACCCCCATGGAGGCCTTGCCAGTGGCCGAGGCCATTGTTGACCTGGCTTTGGAGCTCTGTAAGCATCCTGCTTCCTGCCCAGCATCATCTGCCCGGATGGCCCGCAAGTATGCGGTGTCCATTGGGTCCCTCTTGGGTTTCACAGAACATCTCTCGGGGGAGGGGTTAGTGACCACTTCAAAGTTCAGACGCACTGGCAGCTCTGCTAACACTGATAGACTTCCAGACAAGGAGTTCAGAAAACTGGACCACAATGCCAGGAAGGTCTATGTAGCCTCCTCTCTAGGCCTTCGTCAAGCAAGCTTGGCCGTTGTCATGGCGCACTTCTTCCATGCTGTCTTGGGCTCCTTGGATGAAGTTCTCCCGCACCTTCCTGCGGACCTTCAAACTACGGTCGAGCAGGTCCGGGACCAGGGCAGAGCTGTTGCCAAGCAGCAACTTGAGATGGCCCTGCACCTCTGGGACTCTTGCGCCCGTTCGGTGGCAGCCACGGTTGCTATGCACCGCAGGGCTTGGCTGAGGCTTTCCACCTTCACGACAGATACCCAGCACAAACTCACTGATGTTCCTTTCCTGGGTACCGATCTCTTCGGCCCAGGTGTGGATGGTCACCTTCAGCAAATTGAGCAGTCCAGTGCCACCTTGGACACTGCTACTTCTGCCCAAAAGATGCCCCTGGCTCTAAAAAGCAGCAGAAGAAGAAGGTTTTTTGGCACCCTGCTCCTGCAGCCAAGCAGCTGTCCTTTCAGGCTGGGCAGCAGCAGGCACAATCTTGTCACCCTCAGCCCAAATCTGGGCCTCCAGTGGCCTGCAGACAGGGAGATTGGGGTTCAAGTGGCTACCAATCTGGACCCTTTTCCTCCACACCTGCCCAGTGACGGGATAAGGGCTGCCACTCATATTCCCATCACGCCAGCTCTGTGTCCTCCTGTGGGGGGACAGCTCCACCACTTTCTTTCCATCTGGTTCACTGTTACCATGGAGAGGTGGGTCTTAGAAGTGGTCGGCCAGGGTCTGCCTCTAGAATTCGAGCAATACGCTCCTTGCCGAGCCTGCGCTCCATGGGAGGAGATATTATCAGCCCACACTCGGTCAGCTCTGAGAGACGACATAGCCCAACTCCGCCTCAAGGAGGCAGTGGTTCAAGTGGCAGATCCTCCAGTCAACCCAGGATTCGTTTTCGGGTACTTCCTGGTCCCGAAGTGGACGTGGGTCTGGTGCCCCATTCTAGATCTGCACAACCTGAATCAGTATCTCGGGTCGTGCACCTTCAGGATGTTAACTCTGTCCCAGATCATACCATCCCTGGAGCAAAACATGTGGTTCTGCTCACTGGATCCCCAGGACGAGTTCTTTCACGTCCCAATCCGTCCATCCCACCAGCGTTTCCTCCACTTCTGAGCAGAGGGAACCCTGTATGAGTTCCGAGCCATGCCATTCGGCCTGTCATCGGCCCCATAGGTCTTCATATGCATTGCAGTGGTGGTAGCCCACCTCAGGCGTTGAGGAGTCAGAGTGTACCCATACCGCAATGACTGGCTCTTAGCAGGCTCCACCCAGTAAGAGGTGGTGATGTCCAGGAACCTGGCCCTCCAGACCTGCTCTCAGCTTGACCTCCTGATCAACGAGACCAAGTTGGAGCTTCTGCCATCTTAGGTGATATGCTTCATCAGGGCAGAGCTCGACTTTTGCCGAGCCAGAGCACAGCTCCTGGTGGACAGGGTGGAGGTTCTCTCCTCCTTTGCCCAATCACTTCTGGTTGGGCACTTGTGCCCTGCCCGAGACTTTCTGCACCTTCTGGGTTACATGGCGGCCTGCACCACCGTGGTCCATTGGACCTGGTGGCATATGTACCCCCTTCAGTGGGAGCTGGCCACCCAGTGGACTCAGCACCTAGGTCATTTCGACCAGCTGATCACTGTGACCCAGAAGATGTGGGACGCTGTCCAGTGGTAGACCATCCTAAACCATCTGAGGGAAGGGATTCTGTTTGTCCGGCCCGAGCTGATGATCGTGCTCATGACCGATGCCTCTCTCACGGGCTGGTGAGCCCACATGGGGAACCACAGATCCCACTGGTTCTAGACCCCCGAGGAATCCGGATACCATATGAAGCTGTTGGAGCTCTGAGCAGTCAGACTGGCGTTGTCAGCATTCACTCAGCAGCTTTAGGATCAAGTGGTTCAAGTCCAGATGGATAATATCACGACCGTGTACTGCCTCAACAAGCAGAGCGGCACGCACTCCATGCTGCTTTGCAGGGAAGTGCTCTGCATCGGGACACTCATTGAGCCGACTGGAGGTGGATCTCCTAGCCATCCATGTGGCAGGAGCCTCGAATCAACTGGCGGATGCTGTCAGCCACATAGGCAAGACATTCCACGAGTGGTCTCTCCATCCAGAAGTAGCTCACAGCCTGTTCTCCCACTGGGGCAAACTGATGGTGGACCTGTTTGCCTCCAGGAAAAACACCAAGCTGAGGCTGTTTGATGACCGCTCCCCTCAGCAGGGATCACGGCAGGGGGATGCCTTCATGAGGTTGTGGACCCCAGGCCTCTTCTGCCCTTCCCTCCATTTCCCTTGATCCACGAGCTGCTCCTCAAGGTGAGGAGGGACAAGGCGCAGGTAATCCTGGTAGCCCCCGATTGGCCCCTCCAGTTCTGGTATCCAGATGTCCTCAACCTCAGCAGCAGGCTCCTGAGGCGTTTTTCAGTATGCCTGGACCTGATACCAGTCAGTCAGGTGAAGGTGTTACATCCAGACCTTCAATCCCTGCACCTGACAGCCTGGTACCTAAGCGGCTAAAGTTCCAGGCTTTGAGTCTCACTGAGGATGTACTCACAGTAGTAGAAGCATCCAGAAAGGAGGCGACCAGGAGGTGCTATGCCTTCAAATGGAAAAGGTTTTCCATTTGGTATCAGGACAAGAGCCTGGACCCTTTGTCCTGCCCTGTAGCTAGCATTTTAGACTACCTTTGGTCTGTGTCCAAAGGGGGTCTACGGTCTTCGACCCTTAAGGTGCACCTGGCAGCCATCTCTGCTTACCGGGCATGGGCAGGTCAGCAGATGGTGGTACAGGAGAAGGTGGTCTGGTGCTTTTTTCAAGGGCCTAGATCACATATCCCCTCCGGTGCGTGAACCTCCACCTCCGTGGGATTTACTGATGGTTTTGGCTAAACTCATGGGCAAGCCATTCGAATCAATGCACAAGTGTGAGCTATCACACTTGTCGTGGAAGACTGCCTTCCTGGTGGCTATCACGTCAGCCAGAAGGACTGGGGAGCTCCAGGCACTTTCGGTGGAGTTCCCTTATCTGGTCTTCCACAGGAAATTCCTTCCGAAGGTGGTGTCAGAGTTTCACCGTAATCAGGTTTTGACTCTGTCTATGTTCTACCCGAGCTACACCTCGGATGCTGAGTACAGGCTCCATACCTTGGACCTGAGATGAGCTCTCTTCTATTATAAGGAGAGGATGGCGGAAATTCAGGGAGAGGTTTGCCAGCTGTTTGTCACCTACGCTGAAGCCACACATGGCAGACCTGCAGCAAAATGGACGATTTGCAGGTAGATTACATCTTGCATTGATCTCTGCTATAGGTTGGCGGGTAGGGAGCCTCCCATAGGGCTAAGGGCTCATTCCACCCACCATACTGCTGCGTCATTGGCTGCTTCCAGGGATATTCCTATCCAGAAAATCTTTCGAGCTGCTACCTGGAAGACAGCAAACACCTTCATCCCCCATTACCACATTGACCTTGAGTCACGCTGGGATGCTGGTTTTGGGGCCTCAGTTCTCCACTCTCTTTTCCCTAAATAGGGGGTGTGCGCCTTGCCTCCCTCCTCACGGAGAACTGTTAGGAGTCTGCCAATAAGTGTAGATGAACAACATATCCACGTCCCTAGAAAAACAGGTTACTCACCTGTAACAGTAGTTCTAGGAGTGGTATATGTTGTTCATCCACACTGACCCACCCGACTTCCTGTGCTGCGACGCACAAACCTGGCTTCCAGTGGGCTAAGATCTGGCGTCATGGGGCAGAGCCAAGGGTTATACCACGCGGGTGAGTGGGAGGAGCCAGCTTGACCTTCTGGCGAGTTTTAAAGGGGAAAGGGACATGCCAAGAAATGTGGACGAACAACATATACCACTCATAGAACTACTGTTACAGGTGAGTAACCTGTTTTTCCAGGCCTGTTGGGGGCTCTTGCTTGGCCATAGCATGTCCCTGGACCCGGACCAGCTTAACCACCAACGGCAAGTCGGCAGGAGGGCAGGGAGTAACCTGGTCCAGTGTTCCCAAGAGAGCATGGAAAAAGTTGGCCATCACAATGGCTGAACTGGCCTGCTGAAGACCCAGGGATGAGACAGTGAAGACCTTTTTGGCCCCATGGTCCAGCTTTTTTGACTACTTGTCTGGTGGGCTTGTTGACGTCCCTGCACCAGAATACTGAGTCAGCGACCAAACCTTTGGCTGAAGGATGGTCAGTGAACCCAGGCAAAAACCCAGTAGTTACCGCATAATTGTAGACCATACTGGCCAATGGCGTCGGATGGGAGGCAGGCCGTTGCCATAGCTCCATGGTGAAACCAAGGATGGCCTCCACTACAGGGAAGGCAACTGTGGGGGGAATCATCCCTGTCCAAGATCTCAGTTAAGGGGTACTTTGGCTTGTCTTTGTACTGGTTCCAGCGAGATCCCCATAGACTCTGAGATAAAACGGAGCAGAGCCCCGAAGGAAGCCAGCCCTTGCTCTGTAGAAAGGTCCTCAGTGGACTGCCGGTCAAAGCCCAAGGTCCAAAGGGAGTGCATGGAGGAGTCCTCTGAGTCTGAGGACTCCTCAAACACCGCCTGAGACCCTGGCTCCACTCTGATAATGTGAGGCTCATCAGAGTGCACAAGATTTGCACTGAAAGCTTTCCAGGAAGCCTGGAAGTAGGGTGCGCAGCCTTTGGACGGGGCCAAGACCCCCTGTTTTTTCGGTTCTGTGGCACACGGCAATTGCCGCAGAATTTGGGGCCTGCCGCAGAATTTGGGGTTGGCTACAGAAATTGCTCCAGTAAGATAGACAGAGCTGACACCACTCCTTTCAAGAAATTCCTCTGCTTGCATGTAGTTTTATAAGAACTAAAATTCACCCCCAAACCTTCCATATGCAGCCCTGAGAACCCCCCTTAATCACCCTATTTTTTTATATCAGCACCCTATTTTTGGTGCAAGGCTACATGATAATCCATTGTCTTTTCCTGTCACTGCTAGTGGGCCAGAGTGATTTTTTTTTTTTATCTTAATAGTGCTGTGTAGGGCCCACACAAAGCCATACTGGGGCATGAATCCAGCATTTGGGTCCAGCAGGAATAGGAAGAGGCAGAGGATTGTCCTACACTGTTGGACCAAAAAATGGTGCCAATAGAAAAAAACAGAGTGACGCAGTGAGGCTTTTGGTGGCATGACTCTTAGGACGTAGATATGCAGAGTTGGTATTTATTGTTTCATGGGGGGGGGCAGAGTAATGTGTAAGAGGATACTTTACAATACTTTTGAGGCAGGAAGAGGCAGAGGATCACTGTACAGTGTTGGGTTGGATAATGACATACATTAAAATCTACAAGGCCCCTGAATAGCATTCTCAAGGCTTGCTATGAAAGTGGTGGGGTTGAGGTGGGCAGTGGTTGGGTTTACCTGTTCTAAAACCATGAGAGGGTAAAGTGCTTGGGGTGGGGGCAATTTGCTATCCTTATGAGGTTTAGAGCACAAAATGGTTGCTTTGGATGGGACTGTGAGGTTGCCAACCTGATGTGTCAACTCTGGTGCCTAGGGAAGAAAAATGTAAATGATAATAAATGCAAGCAAAGGGACAGCTAAATAAATAAAAATTAAAAAATGGGACAGGAAAAGAATAAGAGAATGCTGGATAAACCGAATAAATTAAAAAGATGAAACTAATGTAAGAAAAGTGAAAAGCTAAAGATTGAGTATGTAAAATGTGGAAACTAAATAAGGGAAGAGAAAATCAAATTGAGAAAATAGAGACAGTTATGACGACATTGCAGATGAAACATTTTTTTAATTTTTTAACATTTTATGTTGCTCCACAACACTATGCAAGGGTGGGTGGGTGGGTAAGACAGATTTCAATCTTATTGTATCACAATTAAAAATGCCAGAGGGAGAAGTAGATTTACTGAGAGCATCAGTGCAGCTTCTAAGTTTTTTTAGGCACTAGTAGCTTGACCATTCAATACAGTAGTCATTTTTTTATGTAGTTTGGTAACCAGATAAAGTTACAAAAGAATAAATCCAGAGTAGCCCACCCCCAATTTGAATAAATCAAACTGTGGCTCTGTTTAACTGGCAGCCCTATCTCTTCTACTTCCCTAGTCTGACAACTGGCCCCCAGTGTGTTAACATTATGTGATAAAATTGTTTGGAAAGCATTGCTAATACCATCCTTTTTCTTCCTGGGTGGATAGTGGTGCTAAAACTGATGGAGAAGGGCTGCACTGGATTTTAAAAACTGGGATCAGGCAAGGCTTTTTGGGGTCAGGATCATGCTAGGGAGAGGAGAAAATATCTACTGCCATTAGGTCTAGGGTGTGGGAAGGTTGCAAAGAGCATCACTACTGTTACGGGGAAGGGGGAGAAAAAAGCATTGCTGTGATTAGGTCTGCGAAGGAGAGGAGAGATTATTGCTGCCGATATGATCGAGGCATTCAAACACCTTAAGGGCATTAACAAGGTGAGAGAGTCTAACATGTTTAAATACAAGAAAAGTAGCAGGACAAGAGGACACAGCATGAGATTAGAGGGGGGCCGATTAAGGGGGAATGTGAGGAAATTATTTTTCACGGAAAGGGTGGTGGATGCATAAAATGGCTTACCTCAAGAAGTGGTGGCTATGAATACAGTGCAGGGCTTCAAACAGGCATGGGATAGGCATAAGGGAGCAATACAAATGAGTATGAATAGATAGGACACTGACAGAGCAAAGGCCGATGGCACATTTATAAGGTAGAAAAAGAGATGGGCAGACTGAATGGGCCTTGCGGTCCTTATCTGCCGTCAACTTCTATGTTTCTATGTAGATTAGGGGAGGAGATGGAATTACTGCCATTAGGTAGGTGGGGGGGGGGAGCTTTTCTTTTACAAGGTTTTGGAGAGGGAAGAAGAGAACAGAGGGCATTGCAGCATTTTGGTCTGATCTGGAGTAGAGGTGGGAACACTGCTGCCATTTTTTCCCTCTGGGGGAAGGGGAACTTTCCCTGACTTAGAAACAGAGACAATGAGACTACAGAGGCAGAAGGGGAAATCAAAAAGTTAGCTGAGTCACCCTGCTAGGCTAGTAGTAGTGCATCCAGGTTCCATGTGGGCAACCCATGATTAGACGCAGTCCTGAGATTACCTGCTCTAGGACCACCCGTGGTCAGAGGGCCTTGCAGATGCCAGGACTTTCAGGCTAGGTAAATGAGGTGCACACGAAAGAAAGTAAAATAAATGAAGCCAGTGTAAGAAAGATGACGACAAAGCTAAAGATTATTAATTCAAAATGTGACAACTAAACAAGGAAGGAATAAAACAAACAGAGAAAAAGATATAAATAATCACAATGACACTGGTGTTTAATATTGTATATTTTTAATATATGGCAGTTTTCAGGGTGGAAGTACAGGGAATACTCTGTATGCACCAATAGCCTGCCACCCCCAGCTGTGACTGTGTATGGGGCCCCTGACAGGTGTTCCCAGAGGAGGGGAGTCTTGGGTGCTTCATGGCTAGTCTACTTCAAGTTGTCCCTTGGAGGACAGCTATTGAGCTGTTTTTTGCTTTGTTGCCAGTACGTTGAGGCAGTGCCTGCCAGTAGCCATTAATGTTGCATGGCATAGCACTAAACCCTAAATAGATTTAGATAAATACAGAGAACCAGGATGGCTTGTGAAAAGCAAAAGAATAAAACTTAAGGAAAATTATTTAGCTTACATTTATGTGGGGGATGTCAGAGACCCTCCTTACAGGCCATCCTTGTTGGGGTCCCCCAAAACTGTAAAGCTGGCTCTATATTATTTATATATACATGTGCCGCAGAACTTTAAACCTTGCCACAGAATTTGACCTGACAGTGCCGCAGAACTTCAGAGTCCCTGTCGCAGAATTGACAGCAGTTTGCTGCAGGGAACAGGGGGCCTTGCACGGGGCCCTATGCAAGGGCTGCGGAGGTGGTGGCTCCATCCGAATGGGTGGGAAAGCAGGCATTAACGCGGATGGGGGGACTGGCACAGGCCGTGGCACTGGCAACCACGGGAGCACCGGAGCTTGCTGTGGAGCACGGCTGTGGCTGAAAATCCACTGCTGCCAAACAGGCTGCTCGTACCTGCGCCTAAATTTGCGGTGGAGCCTTTCCTTGCCAGAAAACAAGGAAGAAGTTGATGAGGAGCGTTGACAGCACCTTTTGGCCGACAGTTGAGGGCAGTACCGTCAAACAGTAGTCCCGAAACCTCAATCAAGTGCTAGATCGGAACCTTAGTCGAGACCTCGACTGGTGACATGCCGGTTATCAGCTTGGAGATTTGGGGGAAGGCAAAGGACGCTGAGGAACCCCCCGAAGATTCGATCTCCCAAGGGAAGACTGCCGGCATGGCTTGCTGAATCAGCCCCTCTTGCAAAAGTGTTGTAAGGACCTGAGTCCTTGAAAGAGAATCCTCCTTGTTGGTTGACCTGCATCTCTTCCAGCAAGCCCAGTGGTGGACACCATGGGGCCAGCGACCTGGACCTTAAGTGGCAGAAGTGTCATCCAAATCCAACAGCTCGACAGCTGTCAAGTCAGCAAAAGTGCAGGAATGGTATGAGCGAGCTGCTTTCGATCCAGTGACCTATGGCGGGACTTCCTAGTCTTGAAGTCCTGCAAAGATTTAGACCCTTGGGGAAGGGCCCTCCCTGAGAGTAGGTAGGAACTGCAACAAGTCCTGGAACGCCCTGGTAAATGAGGCGCCCAATCCCACCAGGAAAAAGCAGACAAAGCTGTGCCCAAAGCGGTTTGGGCCGTGGCCTCCTGGGCAGGCAAGCTGCGAGCCAAGCTGCTGCCGTGAGATCACATTGCTGGCGTCATTTGACTTACTGGGTGGGTCTCGCTGGTCTGGGTGACCTAAGATGAGGCGGGCATAATAGAGGGCTGAAGGGTCCCGCACAAGCTGCATTCCTGCAGGTCATGCTGGGCCCAAGAGAGTACACCCACGTGGAGTGTGGATTGGTACACAACATTTTCTGGTTGCATGTTGAGCACCGTTTGAAGCTGGGACCTGATTTTAGGTCCTTGCGTTCCATGGAGAACAAAGAAATGACGAAATTTCAAAGAAAAAACTCGAAGACCAAGTAAAGTTATTTTTTGGCCTTCACTTAGCATGGAACTGCAGTGAAAGGAACCTAATGGTTCCAGTGGAAAGGAAGCTCTGACGTCATGGGATGGTGCAGTGAGGGATACCAACCGGGTGGTAGGAGCGAGCTTGAAGACCTTCCTGCATGATTTAAAGGGAACATTACTGCTAGAAGTGAGGATAGTGTACCATATCCACGTTCCTAGAAACTGTGGATGTTACATTGAGTGGAAGCTCTTGCAGCAGTTAACACATGTAGGACTGACGCCACCTGGTGGCAGATCTCGGCAATTCTTTTCTCTAGCAGTACCGACGTGGGGCCGCCCACCCGGCGTTGGCTCCACCCCCAGCGTCATCCTGTATAAAGGCAGTAGGTGGTCCCCACGTGCTCCAGTTCTTGTACAGGCCAAAACTAACAGCTGTGGATAAAGACTACTCCACAAAGAACTCTGGGCAAAAGAAGACCCGCAACAAAAGGCTAAACTATGGCTCAGAGCAGAGAGGCTTACTCCCGGGGGAAGGAGGGAGGGGAAATCATACCTGCTGCAAGAGCTTCTCTCAAAAATCTACTGTTACGGTAAGTTCTTACTTAACTGTACTGTCTTACTTCGAGAGGAAGCTTCTGCAGCAGCTAACACATGTTGGACTGATTCCCAAGCAGTATAAAACTAAAGACAACCCTCGGGAAGGGGAGGGGGTAAACATACAGAAAAGCACCCAAGTAGTATGAAGCTTAAGATAATCCTTGGGAAGGGGAAGTCAACATACAGACACACTCCCAAATGGTATAAAACTTAAGACAACCATTAGGAGATGGAAAGGAGAAGCAGACACACATGGGGAGAGAGACCTCGTAAGAAATAAGGCCCTGGAGAACTGTCAGGCCAAAACCTGCTCATCACCAGGAAACAATATCCAGGCTGTAGTGCATGATGAAAGTGTGAACAGAGTGCCAAGTGGCGGCAGCACAAATGTCAGCCGCTGACACTCCCTTGAGTGCTGCAAAGGAAGTAGTAACCGCCCTGGTGGAATGCACCCTGATCGCACCCGGAAGGGTTTTCCCACCCTTTTCATAACATAAGGATATGCAGTTGACCAACCAACGCAAAAGCGTTTGTTTGGTGACACGGGCGCCCCAAGAACCTGTCCAAAGAGGACACAAAAGTTGATCCGATTGCCTGACCTCCTTGGTTCTGGACAGGTAACAGTGTGAAGTGCAATGCACATCTGATTTGTCACTGGTCTCCCCATGTATACACACTACTGTGACTCTACCTGGCAGCAAGCTGGATTTCTCTAGATGATTGGATTAACTTCAAAATTCTCTCTCTCTCTCTCTCTCTTCCCTCTACAAAGCCTTCTGAAGCCTTCTTCCCAACAGTGTTGCCAACATCTTCCAGCAACCAGTCATCTCTAGATCCACCCAACTCTCCTCTTGCTTTTACTTTGCCACTCCCTTTCATACTTCCCACGGTCAACACTCCATTTCCCACAAGGGTGTTAAACTTTTCTCAACAGCCTTCCCCCCCGCCTGGATCTGTGCCCATCTCTTTCCTCCTTAGCAATCAACTTTAAGCAATTCCTCTTGGAAAACTTCTCTTGTACCTAGTTTTAGCTTCTCCTTATCCTCTTGTCTGTATCTTTTTCTGTTTTCCTTTCTACTCCCCCCCCCCCCGTTCTTCTTCCCAAATCTTTTGTCCCTCTTGCTCCTTCTGTAACTGCTATTATATCATCATGATTACCATGCATTTATACTTTTCTACGCTCATTGTCCACTTGTATTGTCAGTGTACCTTGATTGTATTATACCATGAAGCCTGTTTGCCCCCACGTCTTTGTTTTATATATATTTTTTTGTGCATTGTAACTGGATGCTTGTAAAAACGGGCACGTTTTGCTCACATGCCTTTTCCATTATTAAAAATAAAAATGAAAGATAATCCCGTAACTGGATGTTTACTAATGTTTCAAAGAATTTAGCCAATACTGATAGAATGGAAATACTGTAGGTCTGTAATTAATTTACTCACATCACCAGATTTGAACAGTGGAATGATATGAGCGGTTTTCTAGGCTGAAGGAAAGTCATCAGTGGATAGAGAAAAGTTGAAAAGGTAGGTAACAGCTGATGTGAGTTGTCTGTAGCCTAATTTTGGGAATAAGGGATTTAATCCATCTGCTCTTACACTTTAATTCACGTCACTGCCTAGTAGTAGGTCTTCATCCTTTTTGTAGGTGATTGGCTGGAAGGAGAATTGGCTGTTCGAAATGTTCGTTGTGGCACAACTCTCACTTAGGAGGGTGGGATGCTTTGCAGCTAATGAGCTGTTGAATATTAACCTAGCCTCAGCAAAATGTGTATTTAGTTCCTCTAAAATTAGTTGTTTATCATTTAATATTTTGTCCCGGGTTTCAATTTTATTTGATAACGATTGGGGAGTATGTTGTCCCTCAATAGATTTAACTGCTTTCCAAAATTCTGATGAATTATTTTTGGAACTCTCAATTCTGTTAAGATAAAATTATGCTTTAGTCCCTCTTTTCAGTTTGGCGCACTAATTTCTCTTTGCTTTGAATGCTGTCCAATCAGAATCTAATTTGGTCGCTCAAGCTATGGCCCAGTCTGTCCCTCACCCTTAATTCCATTCTAAGGTCAATATTAAACCATGGACATAGAGTTTTTTTTACTCTGTGTTTATGTAAGGATGAATGTTTATTACACCCTGGAACATTTGATTGAAATAATCAATCTCTTCATGCAGCGTAGGAGCAAGGTAAAAATGTTGCCAGTTTAAATGATCTAAATCTGATAAAAAGTCTGCGGTATTGACTTTGTAAACTTCTTTTGACACTAAATTTCAGATTAGGTTCTTTCTTATGAAATCCCCTAATACAGGAAACTATGCTATGGTCACTTAAATTATTGTGAAATACAGCAGCGTGGGTGAATTTATGTGGTCTTTTAGTTAGGATGAGGTCTAGAATAGCAGCATTTGCCGGATTTGGGGGATTTGGCCTAGTGGGTGTATTAGTTAATTGTGTTAATCCAAGATTGTTACAGAAATGTTTGAGGTTGTCCGCTTTGTTAGAATGCCAATCCAGGTTTAGATCCCCTAATATTATACACTCGGAATATGAGCTCACCAGGGCAGAGATATGGTTCAGCAATTCTAAGCCACCTTTCGACAGCCTGTAGCAGCCTATAATGTTAATGAATTTGACCTGCCTATGTTAAAAAAATCAATCTGTACAATATTTTTATTTTATTGTTATTGGAAATAATAAAATGCTGCTTGTGAGTTTTATAACTGCTTCTGGTTTTCCTATGCTTCCTGACCTATACCTCGACAACATGGAGGTCCAAATCCCGGTTTGTCCACAATCCCAGAATCTGGTATAGGTCCAGATGGGCACGCCATCCTTTCCTGGAGGCATCCATCCCAAGGATGTGCCCCAGAGTAGGGAAAAAGAAGGGGATACCTTGCAGTAAGTGCAGGGGTTCCATCCTCCGCAACAGAGATGCACTTTTTTTTTTTTTTAAATACAGGTGATTGTCCTTCAGTTCTGACCGGCAGCCCCAATATGACCGAACTCCCTAGCCCCATCACCCAACTTCTTCTCTTGGATTTATCTTCCCTCAGCATCCTTGCCACAGGCCTGTAAGGGGTGCCTGATCGCTGATGCACAACCTGTGGGAGGTTGGTTATACTCTTGCCGTCGGGAAGGGGGTCTAAAGGTTCTTGCCCCAGGGCCAACAGACATGCAATGAGCCCAATGTACAAGCTCAGTCCCCACATAAACTTCTCACCACTCTGAATGTGGGGTCCTTTTCCTTTCTGTGTGTGCATCCGATGTTACCCAGACACCTCCAGGTGGCAGCCAAGCAGTGAGTCACAGCAGCCCCCCTTCCTGAGGAAGGAAAGCAGTCCTACGGACACTCGATTCTCATTCCCCAAGCCGGCCCACTAGCGACCAGTGTCCATTTCCAAACCCGGGTAGCCAGTGTGGCAGGAGGTTAGATGCTATGCGCCTCACCCCTCTGTGCTACTCGGCCAGCATCAGCAGACACTTTATCACAGGGGATGTGACGAGGATCATGCATTACAATTCGTCTGTTAGTTGGTCCCACGTAGAGATGTGGCAAAGTATCACTTCATCGGTGAAATTTGTGCAAAGTGGCAAAAATTTGCACTTCATCAAGCTCCACGAAGTTTTCCCAGACCTATGAAACTTCAACTTCACCTGACTCGTGAAGTTTTTGCTGCAAAGTGCGGAATTTCGCCATGAAGTATGGAATTTCACCCACATAATTCCACACTTTGTGGCAAAACTTCATACTTCATGGTCGATCTGTGCTCCATGAATTGTACAAATTTTGCGAACTGCGTGAAATTCGTGACTTAATTTGCAGAGCGAAGTTTCCCAGCTTCACCCATCTCTAGTCCCACTGCACCCAAAGAGTCCACGGCAGCATTCTCATTTGCAGGCATGCTAATAGGATGGTTATAGTGGCAGTTGCCATAAGGCCCAGGAGGGGGAGCGCAGTCCTGGCGGACACACAGTGACTCCTGTACACAAGCCGGGCCTGAGAAGTCAGGGCCTCTGCTCTATCCTGGGGCAGGAATGCTTCCTCTGCCCATTGCTGTGTCCAGTACTGCTCCAGTATACTGGAGGCATTTGCACAGAATGAAAACAGATTGCAGTACACTGATTGTAATACCCAGGTCCTTGAACAACTGCTGTGTCTGAGATACTGAGTGCTGAACCACTTCCCTGAATGGGCTCTGCAGGAGCCAGTCAGCCAGGCAAGGGAAGACATAAAGCTCTTCCCTGCAGAGGGCTGCTGCCACAGCTGCGAAGCATTTGGTACATACCCACAGTGCCAAAGATAAGTCAGTGGGCAAAACCTGGAACTGATGATGGCAGTCCTCCAAGGTGAAGCTGCGGTATTGCCTGTGGCATGTTCAGATTTTGATATGAAGGTAAGTATCCTTCGTATCCAGAAAGTAGTCAGTCTTCCCTTCTGCAGGAGGGGAATGAAAGCCTGAAGAGACACCATCCAAAACGTTTTAAATTCGATTAATTTTTTCAGGGGTCTGAGGTCCAACACAGGATGCAAGTCTCTTGTGGCTTCTGGGACCAGAAAGTACTCTGAGTAAAATGCATGATCTTATCTGTGTCAGTCTTCACCATTCATCACTGTTGGGTACTCTGCTGGAGGTCAGGACCCTGCGGGAGCATTTTTTTTTTTTTTTTTTAGGTAAGCGGAGCCAACGCACCATCAGTGCCACCTTCGAGGCCGACTCACTGCGTGGCACTCGCGGGTTGGCCGTTAGGCTGCGTTGACTCCGCCTGCCTGCCAGTTCTTCGTCTCCTGCTGTAGAGGTCACCTCGTGGGTCGCTGAGAAGAAAAAACTTGAGGCCAGCTCTGCAGTTTCTCGACTGTGATTCAGTCCTTCGGTGCCGAAGTCGGTCGGTTCCTCCTGCTGGTTCTGTTTTTGCCATACTCGATGTCGCCCGGTAAGATCTTTCCATTTTTCTTTATTTCTGTGACGTCGAGTCTGTTTTTTGGTGTTTTTTTTTCCCCCTTAGGTCAAGTCTTGGTCAGAGGGCAAGAAAACTTCCAGGACGGGTTGGCCCCCCCATGCGACTGTGCCCATGTGGCCGAAAATATTCCGTCACCGACCAGCACAACCGTTGTCTTTCGTGTCTTGGCCCACTTCATGACATGGATTTTTGTGACGCCTGTTTCTCCATGGACTGCCGGGTCATCGAGCAACGCGCTTGGAAAGTGGGGCGAGCTCCGCCGACTTTTGGGGGTCGGGTGCACACTCTTCGGGCCAAGCCACGCTCTCTCTGCCTTTCCTCTTGGTCCCCTCCCGGTTCTGCACGGACCGAGGAGGAGGGAGCCTCGGCTACTAGTAGCCTAGCCGTTGCTGAGGCTCCTTCCGCGGCACAGGAGGCCCGTCCCGCTCCTTCGGGCGGGCGGGGCGCCGCCCGGCAATCACCCTTCGGGGTGAAGCCTCCCCAGGTGTCGGACCCATGGTTCGCAGGCCGGGTCGGCGCCGTCCCTCGATGCCATCAGTCGGGCGGCTGTGCGGGCCTCGGCGCCGTTCGCTTTACCGTGGGCCCTGGCAGAGCGTCGCCGGCGCTGACTTGTCGCTCGGCGCAGTGGCTTCTGTCGGAGACGTTCACGGCGCCGATACTGCTAGCGGCACCGTGGGAGCTTCTACGGCACCGTCTTTGTCTGTGTTGAGCACGGCACTATGTCCTCGGGTCTTGGCGCTGTGGGGCCGTCAGATTCCGCCGTCGTCAGTGCCACCTCTACCCTCGGCGCTGTTTGCGGTGCCGTCCTCTGTGCTGATGGTGCCATCGGCGCCACCTCTGCCCTCGGCACTGTTCGTGGAGCCGGGCGGCGCCGTCTTTGTCCTCGGCTGGAGCTGTGCCCCCTGTGGATTCTGCTCGCGGTGCTATAGGGGTGCGGCACTGGCACCGGCTCTGGCATGGCTTTGGTCTCTGGCACTCCCTTTGGCAAAGATGGCAGTGGGCGCCCTCCTACAGTCTGGCACAGGGCCTCGGCCTCTACCTCCTCGGACTCTCTGACTCTTTGGGGTTGGCTGTTGGAGTGGGCAGCACAGTAGTTTCCTCGACAAGCCAGAGTCAACCCCCTTCTGAGGTGGGGTCGGTGGCTACCGAGACTGGGGTCAAGGGTACTGACCAGCGGGCAGTGGTACAGGCCACCATTGCTCTGCAGCCTGGTCTTAGTGGGTTCACTGATCCCTCAGCAATGGTACCCCCACCTGTGGTGTGCCTAGATCGCCCAGCTTTGGGGCCGATCAGAGCACCTACAGGAGGGGAGGGTGCTGTGCCCTGGATAGCTCCTTCGGGTGTTGCCCAGAGCTGTCAGCTACCTAGGCTGGCCCTCTCGAGGAGGAGGGCTGTTTCATACTCTGAGGGGCGTGGGGTCTGCACGGTGGCCTTTTTCCGGGGTCCACCTGGGCTCTGGGAGAAGCCGTAGTGCAGATCTCCGCTCTTCCTCCTCGGTCTCTTTGAGAGAGCCCCATTCTTTTGAGGTAGGGGACCTTCCTTCTGGACCTATACGGCCCTGGTCACCTCACAGGGGGGATTCTTCCGGGCACAGCCAAGGCATTACCAAAATGGTTGTTCAGCTGTCGGCTGTGGGGTCTTCCGGGGCACCTTCTTCCGTGGGTGCTCCCAGTCCACTCCTTAGCCCAGGCGGAGGTCTGCCGACATCTCTTCTCTGTCCTCATTCCTCTGCCGCATTCTCCTGCGCTCCCAGGCATCCGTGGTCCTAGCGGGCCTCTCTTCTGGGAGCAGTTCAGAGTGGTGGCTTCTTGGTTCCCAGCTTAAGTTAGGGCGATGGACAGTCAGATTTTTCAACCTCCCCCCGAGCAGCCGCCCTCTGAACAGCCGGTTCCCTCCAGCTCCTCATCTCTCTTTTCTGGGGGAGAAGAACCTTCTGTCGACATCTCTCCAGCTACTGATCTTGCTGAGTATCAGCGCTTCCTCATGAGGATGTTAGAGGACTTGCACCTCACCCCTGCCAGTGTTAGCAATCCTGAACACTCGGCTCACGCCTTTCTAGGCGATTTTTGGCGAGGCCACCCTTGTGATGCCGCACTGGCCTGCTCCCTTTCGGGAGGCGTCGGTGCGTTCCTGGCAGAGGCCCTTCTCTGGAGTTCCTGCCCCTAGGGATCTCAGCCAGAGGTATTGCGCACCCCTGGAGTCTCCAGGTTCCATGCCTCATCCACAGTCCGGATTGACGCAGTTGGATACTCCTGATGGGCTTCGCATCTTTCACCGTAACCGGCCCCCAGATCAAGACTTCTTGGATTTTGGCTTCTGGGGTAGGAGGACTTTCTACTCGGCACGGTTATTGCTTTCCATTTCTGCACATCAGGCCCACTATGCAGCCTATGACAGGTTCTTGTGGTCCAGGCTAGGTCAGCTCCTAGCCTCATTGCCTGATAACGGAGCAAACCAGACAAGCCATTGCACTCTCTGCGCGTGGCCTGGAGCTAGCAAGGCAGCAAGTGAGGGTATCCTATGATGCCAACGAGGTAGCTACCAGGGTTGTAGGGACAGCGATCTGCACTAGGCGGATGGCATGGCTGCGTTTTCCCGGTTGTCACCCTTGGCCCGGCGTAGGGTGATTAACTCCGCTCACCAGAAAACCTGTCTCTTCTCCCTTAGAGCGAGACGGCGCTTGTCGGGGCACCTTCTTTCCCCCTCCGGAGGGACCCAGTCCCACTCTCCCCACTCTTGAGCCTCTCCAGGCCCTGAAGGTTCTCCCTCTTAGTGTGTCACCCTCTGAGAGCTAAGGGACTTTGTCCCTTAGGGTGTAAAAGAAACTCCCCTTCGGGGGGGGGGGCTCGGCACTCGCCCAGCAGTGATGAATGGTGAAGATTGACACAGATGAGATATGAAAATTACGTACCTACCGTAATTATGATCTTTCTATGTGATCATTCATCATGAGCCCACCCTCCATCCCACTGGGGCCTCAGTCTCTGGGTCCCCCTCCCTCTCTGTGCCCATCCCTTCCCCCTCTCCTTTCTTTTCAGGAGTGGGGTAAAACAGGGGCACACAGGGGGATAATGTTCTGGGGAGAGTGGACAGCGGGGGGCACTCCTTCTCCAGTGCTTTGGCTCCACCCCGTGGGGTGGGAGTTGACAGTTGCCCTCCATTCTCTCCTTCTCCCTGTTTCCGTCCAACTTATTTCTTTGTTTATTACAAAAAAAAATATTTTCCCTTTTTTTCACCAATAATCTTTCCTTGAGAGGGTGTTAATTCTCTGTACCCTGTCCTTCTTCCAGAATAGCTGACTCTGCTTTTCATGAGTGTTTGCCAGCCATTCTGTGCCTTGAATTCTGGCAGAAAGCCTTTGGCTACTCCTTACAGTTCTTATGTAATCTGGAGACGGACCAGAGTCTGGGATGTTTGACTCCCCCCTCTCCTCCTAAATTCTTTACCCACCCTACCTCCCTCTTCCATTTCCAGAGATTGGGGCCCCTCCCAATCTCTTTAGTTTCCGACTTTTTCTTCCCTTTCTGTCCACTCAGTCATTATTTCTCCTTTTAGTTTATATATCTTTTCCTTTTTCTGTCCCTTGGACTTTCTTGTCCCACCCTCCGCTCCCTTTCTCTTACCTCTCTGGCGACTCAGAACTGGCAGGCAGGCGGAGTCGATGCAGCCTAACGACCAACCTGCGAGCGCCACGCAGTGAGTCTGCCTCGAGGGCGGTGCCGATGGTTGTCGGCTCTGCCTACCAAAAAAAAAAGCTCCCACGGGATCCTGACCTCCGGCCGAGTACCTAACAGTGGTGAATGGTGAAGATGCACAGAAAGATCACGATTACGGTAGGTACATAATTTTCATTTACCTTCTCTGCGAGGAACCGGTTCTATTGCTTTTTTTCTCTGATGCAGAAACTGAATCTCTTCACTCAAGGACAGGTGTCTCAGAGGGTAATGAGAATGGGATGGAGGATGCACTGGATGTTGTGAGAGTAGTTCTAGTGCATGCCCTTTTTTCCACTATTTCCAGGACCCATTCATCTGTGGTGATCTCCTGCCACTTGTGTAAGTGAAGGGAGATCCTCCCCCCCCCCCCACACTTCCATACCTGGTGGCAGCTGTGGAAGGGGACGAAGTGGGGAGTCGGAAGTTGCAGGGAGCGGCAGGGCTGCCTGAATCTGAATGATTGGGGACCATGGAGTGGCCACCCTGGGCAGCAGGTCCCGCTGGGGAACCACCACCTCTGTAACAATAAGGCTTACAGCCTGGCCTCCTCGGCCAGCAGGAATCCAAATAGCACCCTTACCATAACCCCTGTATGTATTCCGGGTGGGGGGGTCAGGGACTTTACAGACTGAAGAGTCATTTTGGAGGACTGTGTGTCCTTTAATGCTAATCCAAATCTTGACCGAACACCCTGGAGCCTCTAAAGTGGACATTAAGCACAGCCTATTGCGCATCTGAAGCAAATCATGCTACTGAGCCAGAAGTACGTTCTGAGGCATATACCAGAGGTAGCTGATATAGCCGCAGCATCTAAGGCAAAATATGTTGACCTTAGCAAATGTTTACCTGTATCCAGGCCAACAGAGGCAGTTTTAATCAATCCTGCCTTTGCAGGGGGTATCTGATAACATCTTTCCCATAGCCACTGATGACTTCAAGAGGCTTTTCTGGTACTTAATCACACAGGCCTTGTGGTCTGCAATACGAAGGCCCAAAGTGGAAGATGCGCAAGTCCTTTTCCCCCCACTGCATCCAATTTTCTAGACTCCTAGTCAGGAGGAAGGATGCTGATCACTTTAGGAGCCCTAGACAGATTATGGACAGCCATGATAACTACAGAGTCACTTTCAGGCTGGAAGCATAACAGGACTTGACAGACGGAGCAGGATACCATTTGTAAGCCTTTCTTGGAGCTGCTGGCAGAGTATCAGGTCTATGCTAGATAGTGGATGCAGCATCTTCCAATATAAGATAAACCAGTGGTACCACAATAGTGGGAGCAGTTGATACCTCTAAGAACTCTATTAAGTTCCTTTTACTTAACATACTAACATACTAAAAGCCAGCAGAATAGGCCAAATGGTCTGTCTTGTCTGCTCGAAAGCCAGCAACCTAATGGCTGCTCACCTTGCCATCCCCCCCAGCCCCCAAGAGGATATTTGTTTGTTTCCCCTTGTACCTATCTCACCCTTTCTTGAAGCCCTCCACCATACCCTCTTCCACCAGCCTCTCAGGCAGTGCATTCCATGGCTCCACCACCCTCTCAGTGAAGAAATGCTTCCTATGCTCCCCCCTATAATTTCCCCCCTCCAGCTTCCACTCATGGCCCCTGGTTGTTCCCCCCTTCTTTAACCTAAACAGCTCCTTGGTTCCACTCCTGATTATTCCTTTTACATACTTGAAAACCTCTATCATGTCTCCCTTATCCCTCCTCTCCTCCACTGAGTAAAGCCCAAGCTCTTCCAATCTCTTCTCATAAGGCCTCCCCTCCATGCCCTGAATCATCCTGGTTGCTCTCGTCTGAACCCTCTCCGGCAGTACTATATTTTTCTTCAGATGAGGTCTCCAGAACTGTACACAGTACTCAAGCTGCCGCCTGACCAAGGAACTGTACAGAGGGAGGATCACCTCCCTTTTTCTGGACGTAATACCCCTTGATACTTGAGTCTTCCTTTTCACCTTCAAATCCTATAACCTTTATTTGTTTTAACAAACCTGAATCGGCGCTTCCCAGCCCGTCGGCGCTGATGGGATTTCAGCTTGCGGCGCCCGGCAGATTCGAGAGCGGATCCGGGCCGCCGGAGGGCTAGGCTGGGAGAGTAGGATTGAGTGTCCGATGGACAGCTCTCCTACTCCGGGAGGCGCTGGCAGCCTCGGTGCGCTGGGGACCCTGGTGGAGACCAGGAGTTCCACGCAACCGACGCACCGACGTGGGGAGAAGGCTGGGCGACACTGGTGTCATTGCACGCCCCCGCCTCCTCTGGGGAGAAAAATCAGGTGGAAAAAGATGGCGGGCAGGACCACCGATCAATGAAGCCCTCCCTGGAAGCCTCACATTGCTGCCGCGCTACGGGACCCGACCAGTCACAGTTCCGGGGTCACGAAGGTTGGCACCACGCCCACCTCCGGGGCAAGCCGGGGTGACCGAGGGTCCTCAGCAGCAATTGACGGTGGTAGAGGTCTCCGGGGGCCGTGACCAGGGCGGATGGCTGCCGGTGGTCCTGCCAGAAAAAGGGCAAATAAAAAATAAAAAAAAAAAACAAAACCTGAAGAATGGATTCTGAAGACTAGAACTGGGGTAATATATATCACACAGTCCTCACTACATGATGGCAAGGTTGAGCCAGAAGGGAAACCTTCTTCTTAGGGTTCCTCATCCCCACCGTCATCCTCTAAATCCTCCTCCATTTCTAGGAGTTCAGGACTCTATTCCTCCTCCTTGTCTTTAATGACGATTGGTGCAATTGATGGTACTAACTGTCACAACCCCACTCAGCAGGTCAGGCCCTCTGCTGCCACAGTGCCAACCTCCGAGCGCAGTATTGTGAACAGTTGACAGAACAGGGTAACCCCCCTGTCTGTTTTGTGGGTTTGAATCAAACTTTGGTCTCAAGTTCTGGAGGGATTCAATCTGTGAACCTCTTGCTAGCGTACCCAGTGTACAGGCTCAGATAATTCTGCTCTTCGGGGGGTTGGGGGGCAGATATCTTTTGTCTGCAGGCACCTAACCAGGCGCACAAAATGAACCCTTAAAACTCTATTAAAGACCTCAGAATAAACTCTTAACCTTTTCCCAGTTTGGTAAAACCAGTAAGCTTTGTACAGTATCAGCTTTAACCATGTATGCTTCTCTTGTCAAGAAAAAGAATTTCAAAGGCACACCAAGTAGTCTCTAAAGTAGAGGTATACTTAAAAATAGATAAAAAAATGTAAATACAGACCCATATATCACAAAAACATACAAATCACTTAAAACAGGTTTAAAAGCACAGACAAAATCACCTACCACAGTACACTTACAATTGTTTTTTCTAATGTATACTTATTTCCTAACAGTGCCTGATGTTGCTTTTTCAGAGTCCCAACATGTGTGTCTTCGTGGAAAACAGAATACTGTTTTAAAACTGTCTTTGCCAACCTCTTTGCATTAGGTCACCTAGCTCCTCCCTGTCAGAATATAAAAAATTATACACCCAGGATGTCTTATCAATCAGGATGTAAATTAATTAAGTGACATTTCAGCAAAACTCATTTTACAAATTGACATTCTTTAAATAACATCCCCTTTGATCTATACTTGGAATTATACTTGGAATTTAAGTCGGACAGAAGACTTTATTCGTCCATAATGTCTGACTCCCCATACTAGGGGATTATATCCCTAGCCCTAACAAATGGTCATCCAGTCTCTTTTTAAAAGTATTTATAGTATCAGAGTCAATGATTTCCAGAAGAAGTTTATTCCAAATGCTCACAATTCAATTACTGAAAAAATATGTGCCTCTATTATTACGTGGATAGGTTAGCTTAATCTGTTTGCTATGACTCCTAAGGTTAAAATTTAGGGTTGAGTAACATATACCCAACTTGGCCAACATTTCTGCATCCTTGGATATATGAAACATGTACAGCAAATCCCCTCTCAGTCGTCTCTTTTCCAAGTTATGTAGGTTCAAAATCTGTAATCTATCCTCATAAGACACACCAGTCATTCCTCCTATTATTCTGGTCATTCTTCGTTGAACTCTCTATAGCATTTGTCTTTTCACAAATAAGGAGTCCACAGTGGACTGCAGTAGTCCAAATGTGGTCGAACAAACACTCTATACAAAGGCAAAATACAGGCTCTGTGTCTTGATACAGATGAATGTTGTATCATACTAGTAATTCTATTAGTTTTAGTTACTGTGTCCTTACAGTGAACAGAGAAGGTAAGATTGTTGTTGATAAGGATGCCTAGGTCCCTTTCCTGAGTTACTGGTTTAAGAATTTGATTGTTTAAGTAATAATATTCATGAGTATTGTTAGCTCCCAAATGCAGCACAACACATTTATCCACATTAAATTGCATTGCATTTTGATCTGTCCAACTCTGTAGTTCTAACAGATCATACTGTAAATCGTTAACTTGTTTCATGTTCCCTACACTAGCACATATTTTAGAATCGTCTGCAAATTTGATGCTGTAATTTTTTAACGTATCGTTCATATCATAAATAAACAGGTTGAACAAAACTGGCCCCAGGACAGACCCTGAGGTACTCCACTACCAGCTAGACCTTGTTCAGAGAGATAGCCTCTTAATCTTACTTTCTGGGTTCTATCATACATCCAATTTCTTACCCAATTAGTAATATATTTATTGATGCCCAGTTTAACCATCTTGTCAATTAAAAGTGAGTGTTGAACCTTATCATACGCCTTCTGGTAATCTAAATAAATAATGTGAGCTGGAACACCATTATCTAACATATTACTGACCCTATTATAAAAGATGAGCAAGTTTGATAGACAAGATCTATTTTTCTTAAAACCATGTTGGGTATTATCTTTTATATGTTTATTTTCCAGGCCCTTTTCTAGCCTTTCCTTTAACAATGATTCGAATAGCTTGCCTATGATGGAAGTCAGACTTATGGGCCTATAATTCCCTATCTCTGACTTACTCCCTTTTTTATAAATTGGAACCACCTCAACCCTCCTCCAATCCCCAGGGACCTCACCAGTTATCAAAGTCATAGAGAATAATTTGTACAGGAGTTCAACTAGCCAGTCCTTAATTTCTTTTAATATTTTTGGGCGTAAATTATCTGGTCCTGCAGACTTAGATGTATCAATTTTGTTCAACCTATCCATTATTTCGCTTTTTGACATTAATAAAGCAAAATAAGTATCTTCTTCTGTATAATCCTGTATCGTGGTAGGTGCCATGTTCTTTTGGTATACATTACAGAAATAATTGTTAAAGGCTATATGGCCAATTGTTGTGGGTCACTAACCTCTTGTTCTTGTAATTTAATAGGGCCCACATCTCTATTATTAGTTCTGTTGTTGATGTAAGCAAAAAAGGCCTTGCCATTATGCTTTATGTGAGCAAACTTAAATTCAAGTGCTGCTTTTTCTTTCTTAATTGCCTTTTTAGTGCATCTTAACTGTTTTTTATAGGCATATACAGTATATTGAAGGGATTATTAGCGCTTTTCAGTGCTTGATATGTTTGGTTCTTTTTTATACAACGTTTATGTGTTTTATTAGTATACCAAATAGGAACTTTCCCAATTTATTATGTTTTCTAATAGGAACAAAATCATTTTCAAGTTTTACAATACGATCTTTTAATTTCACCCACGTTTCAACTGTCATAGTCTGAATTCGAATTCCAATGTTCCAAATCGTATCCTATTTTATTAAAGTCAGCTTTATCCCTAACTCCCTAACTTCGGTCCTGCCTTTTAATCGGGATGGAGAATTATAGTAATTGAAAAAAATAATGTTATGATCAGAGAAAATCAAGGGTTCCCTAATTTCAAGTGCAGTTACACTATCCACATTGTTTAATACTAAATCCAATAAGTTTGTAAACCTAGTGGGGCCATCCACTAATTGTATCAGCCCATTTTCATAGCATAGATTTAGTAGTTCCTGCTCCTGACTATTTTTTGATGTACCACAGTTCCATTCAATACCAGGGGCATTAAAATCACCCATTAACAGGACATTCTTATTAGATATTTGTTTTTCAATAGGAAGTATCAACTCATGGTTACTAGTAGAATTGATGTATGGGGGTCTATATATTATACCGATCCTCAACTGTTTACCCCCCCAACAAATCAAAATCTACCCATAATTCTTTGTATGCCTTAGATGCTTGGATTGTATCTACCTGTTTGCAGTCTATACTATTTTTAACAAATATTGCTACCCCACCCCCTCTTTTCCCGCCCTATCATATCTGAAAAGTTTATACCCATTAATACTAGTATTATTGATATCATTGGTAGTCCACCAGGTTTCTGTTATGGCTACAAAATCAGTCTCATTTTCTTTTAAAGTACATTCCAGGTCGGCCATTTTAACGGCATTCAAGCTTCTCGCATTCAAAACTAAACCAGTCATCCCATCCTTAGTTCTTTTATGCTTTTTTTGGCACCAAAGATATCATTTTTTTCACTAGCATATGTTTATCCCAACAACCCTTCTTTACATGTTTTTTGATATTGCCTCATAAAAACCAATTCCCAACTTCCTTGTCCCCTTTTTATTTAAATGTAGACCATCCTGGCTATAAAGATCAGGCCTATCAATATACTCTTCATAGTTTGTTAAACACCTCACATCATTTTCACAACACCGTCTCCTCAGCCAATTGTTATATTGCTTAATTTTAAGTGCCTTGTTTTTACTTGCCCTTGGTACTGGCAATACCTCCGAAATTATAATTTGTGCTTTATGAATTTTAGCAGCTTCATAAATCCTGATGTGTCCTCTTTTGTGTCATGGACTGTTCTATAACCCAAATCCAATTGTCCCTACATGGACAAGGAGCTTTATTGGTGCATTAATGTCCTTTAATATACCCAGAAGCATTTGTGAGATGTCTCCTATTTTAGCTCCTCTATAAGAGCAAGTGGTTGTATTTAACTTATTTCCCTTTGCAGAATACCGATCTGTGTACTTTATCATGGAGTCCCCTAATATAAACAAACACCTGTTCAGGAATTTCACATACTTGCTCGCATGTACTTGAAATGTTTTGCTCTTCATTGAGATTGTAATTTGATGCTTCCCTGGGTATATTTTCTGGCAAGGATGGGGTGAGTGGAGATATTGCTAGGGATACTGTTATGTGTGATTCAGTTGTAATTAAGTTAACTGTTTCGCTGCCAGAACCCTGATTCTCATTATAATATGGACTGTTTTTGTTATTAATTTCAGTAGGCACAAGGGGTGGGGCTGCAATTGTTGATCTTTCTATGCAACTATCAATTACTTCTTCAGTAGTTAATACTTGAACACAATTATCTTTATCAGATGCCAATACTTGAAAGCGATTTTGTGTACTAATGGCTGGTGATAAGGCCCTTCTTCTTAGTTTTTTATGTCTTTTATCATCCTTAACCATGTTCCAGTCATTTTCATTTTCTCCCTCTTCATTTTTTTTTCTGGTGATCTCTGTCGTTTAGCTGCTGGTGTACTTTTAATAGTAAGGCCAACTAAGCTGATTCTAAGTTCTTCCAATTGTTGTTTAAGTATATTAACCTCTAAGTTCTGTTTTATAATCTTATCTTTGTATTTTTGTTCTTTCACACAGTTATGACAAATAAATGTCTCGAACCCTGTAGTTTCATTAATAGAAAACATTGTGCATTGATTACACTTCAGTCCTAGTAAGCCTGATTTCAACTCTACCATAGTACACTCCATTTCCACCAACCTTCTCTAGTTCACTACTAGTTACTCCTTACCATATGATACTTCCTACCACTTGCCCACTTTCCCGCTTGACATGCTAGACGCTGCAGCGTGTCTTTCTCTGCTTCATCCACTGTCCACCCATGCTCGTTCTGCTCGCACGGAGCGCTCCTTTTAAGTAGCTCTTCTTCCCAGGACACATCAAAGAATCTTTTATGACTTTGCACTAAAGCGTCATAACCTGCTCTCTTCCTCTAAACATTATAGAAGTTTATGATTCCCCATCCTAGCAACTAACAAGCTACAAGTAAACTAGATAAACAGGAGGTCCTACTTTAGGTCTCTTCTAGCCTGTAATTATCTCCTGGCCTTCCAGGTAACACCTTGTGGCTAAAACCTGGGAGGGGGGGTGTCATTCCACAGGCAGTTTCAGCATGTCTCATGAGAGACACTCAATAACACATTTTTATATTACAAAAATCATACAGCGATCGGAACCAGCTGTCCAAGTGTCACAATCCTCCCTACCTAGTCTGAATTTGGGGGCTGTATCCCCTGCATGGGATGAGCTTCCCAAATCCGTTCACTCCTCGTAGACACGAGACAGCCCATCGGAGTTCTAAATCTTGGCTCCAGCCCTATGTAATACTGTCATATCATATCCTTGCAAAGCAAGACTCCATCTTGGCAATCTACCATTGTTTTTTCCCATCTGCGACAGCCAAACCAGGGGGTTGTGGTTAGTCTGTACCACAAAATGCAGCCCATACAAGTATGGCTCCAACTTCTTTAAGGCCCACACTATGGCAAGACACTCCTTTTCCACAGTGGAGTATGCCTGCTCCTGGGAAGTAACTTCTTACTCAGATACGCTACAGGGTGATCTTTCCCTTGGCTGGATATATATGTGTGTGTGTGTGTGTGTGTGTGTGTGTGTGTATGTGTATGTATGTGTATGTATATATATATATATATATATATATATATCATATATATATATATATATATATATCCTATATATATATAGATAGAGGTGCTGATACTGCATGTCAACGTGGATGGCCCCCAGCTAGGAAAAGTTTCCGGAAGGTCCTGATACTTACAGCTTACAGTTTCAATGGTGTGGCCAAATGATGGAGAGATCCTCGATAAAGATCAAGTATTTTTGTACTTGCAAGTAATTTGATTTGTATCAAAGGAAATGATGGCATTATTAACACGTAGTGTTGTACCCTTGCTGACTCTGCTCTTGTGTTTACTTCACTGGGAGCAGTCAACAATGCCCAAAATCAGTGCAGCACTGTGCGATAGCATATACAATTTGCATCACAGTGCTGCCATGTTACATTCCAGTGATGTGCCAGTGTCCTTCTGGCTATAACTGGCACCCTGTTCTATCTGCACTGAACCACCACTGACATCACTTGATACAGTTAAAGCTGCTTATTGCGGGCGCGTTCAAGATCAGACATTCCGCACGTTATACAGGGCGGCCGATTTAACCAAAACCTATGTTTTTATTTTCCCAACCAGTTTTCTAAATAAAGTACTGTACATAAACTCCTTGCTAACTTCCTCCACCCTCCCCTGGCCTTCTACCCCAACTGTCTGGCAATCGCAACTGCTGCTGTTTATCAAAAAAAAAAAAAAATTCAGCAAACCGCATTCCCTATGTCACTCCATTCAAGATCCCACAGTGATCACAACTAGTGCTGCTTTGTGTTGTTTATTAAAAAGAAAAAATTCAGCAAGCAGATATCCATACGTGACTCAGTCCAACACAGCAGCCTGACAGCATATCCGACAGTGTCATATCCTCGGTCAGCTTGGTCATCCCAAAAGTCAGCTTGGTCACTGTTTGCCCACGGTGTTACATTCTTGGTCAGCCCATTCATTCCAAAACAGACAGGAAATAGATGAAATAGCAGGCTATTTTTCTTAACATCTTTTTAATACAGTATGACACACATACACATACTGTATTAAATTAGCTTGAAAGCCGGTGGAAATGGGGGAAACGGATGGAAACAGATGGGGGGAGGGAGAGAAAATGGACGAAATAGCAGGCGAACAATGCCTGTATTATGTCTCTGTTTTTTCATTGCTGTTGCTTGAAATGGCAAATGGATTTTGCATTCTGCCTGTTAAAAACGGCTGCCCGAGGTAAACGCAGGTGCTATAAGTGGCGGATACTGTGGCACAATCCATGACATCATCTTGTGGGTTACGCTTGACTGGATGTAGCTACAGTCATGAATTTGTCCTACACTGTGCCTCCACCAGTATCTGCTGTTGGAATCTTGAAAGTCATACCCTCCTTTTTGTGTCTGAGATCGTGAACGTGTAGGCTTGTCAGTGTGCCTGTTGATCTCTACTACAGTTATTCCATCATTGAAAAGACCACATGAACTGAATATGTGATGTGACAGGCATTGACTTCACTTGTGGTGATGTGTACAAATATTCTTCACAACATCTGAGTTACATCTACTTCCTGTCCATGTTTGCGATGTGGTTTAGAGTTGTGCATTGGTACTCCCCCATAATGTACGTTCAATAATTCAAATGTGAAATATATGTTAATTATTGAATAGTTTATTTAGATTTAACAGGTTTTTTAAACAGAAAACAGCAGTTCAGTTTTGTAACGCATTAGTGACCAATGTCACAGCATTCATCAATGAATAACTTATAATCATGCTTTAAAAAGTACACACGATAAACCATCATAAAAACTTTAAGTTACAACACTTTTACTGTTTTTCGATTGAGAGATTATTGTAGTATACAAACTGTTCAACATTATAATGAACTTTCTCCCTTGTATTTTTTTACTTAATATTATTAATGGTAATGAGCATTGTGTCACTGTAAAATAGTTTTATAATAGTCTACACCATTTTTCAGTATCCATGCAGGTAACTGATATGTTATTAAAAATATAAGTAAATATATATGGTGATAGGAAGTAAGAGACAGCTTGTGAGAACTCTTGAGTGACTGATTTTGTGACATGTCCTAGTGTTTTCTCGGTTTCGGATAGGAGAACATCATAGCGCTATATAAAAGAAGGATGGCTAGAATGCTCTTGTACTACATATTCGCTCCCAGCCTGACCCAGATAAAGTACAGTTACGTAAGAACTTATTGTAACAGTAGATCTTCGAGAGAAGCTCTTGCAGCAAGTAACACATGTAGGACTGATGGCAGATCTCTGCAATTCTTTTCTCTAGCAGAGGTCAGACTGCATCTCCGTGTTAACCCCCTGAGTTCCAAGTAGCTTTTTGTAATCATTTCAATATACATTTTCAAACCAAGGGATCCCAGTTTTACAAAAAGATTCACATATATTTTTATAACCACAGATATGTAAGGGGGGAAGAAAAGATAGAAACAGCATGTGAAGGCAGGGAGATGTGGGGGGGAATTGCGAGACCATCACAGTGATTAGTTCCAAAGTCTCACAAGAAAATTTGATTGCGCAGACAGACAAGAGACAGAAAAGGAGAGGACAGAACAGATCCTTGCTTTTAACTCTTTCTACATAACAAATAGGACAGGGTCTTATTCAAGCCTTTCACACTCCACATCAGTGTTCTGGAGATGAGGGCTGTTATTCTTGGGCTGCAGGCCTTTGAAGAGCATCTGTCTCCAGCTCCCCTGTTGATATGAACAGACAACATCAGTGTGCTGTATTGTATCATTAAGCAAAGGAGCACTCACTCGTAACCTCTGATCTGGAAAGCAGTGAGAGTATGGCATTGGGCACTCTCTCACGGTCTGCAATTGATGGCTGCTGTTATCCCAGGAAGCCAGAATGTCTTAGCAGACAGGCGAAGTCGGTCAGAGTCTCCGGTACAGAAGTGGGAACTGTTAACCCCTGTGGTAAAGGACCTCTTCGTAAGATGGGATCTCCAGAGTTGGACATTCTTGTGTCCCCCACACAACACAAAATTGCAACATTTCTGCTTGCTCGCTCCAGGACCTGGAGTTTTTTGGTGAGGCACATTGTACCTCTCCTGGAGGGGGAAGTTCCTTTATGCATTCCCCCCAATGTCTCTTATTTAGAGGATCCTTCTAAAGTTGCGGGCAGTGGGGGCCACCCTGATACTGATCTTCCCCCTCTGGCCTCGCAAGCTATGGTTTCCATCTCTACAGCATCTGACAGTAGAACAGCCAGTTCATTTACCCCATGTCCCGTTCTGCTGTTTCAGGATAGGGGTTGCTGTTCCACCTGGACATCGCGTCCCTCCACATGCATGCTTGGCTCCTGAAGATGTAGCCATTACACATTTTGGGCTGTCTCCCTAAGTGGCTAATGTTTTGCTGGCAGTTAGGAAGCCCTCCATCAGATATATGTATTCACTAAAGTGGAAGCAGTTCACTATTTGGTGTGCTTTCCACTTGGAGGACCTTTTTATGTGTCTTGTTAATACTGTATTCGCCTGCCTTCCGTCTCCGTCAGACTGTGGTCTGCACTACTCCTCACTTAAGGTGCATTTGACTGCTGTGTCAGCTTTCCATGCCCCTATTGATGGACACACGGTGGCACACCTGGAAATGTCCCATGCCTTCTTGAAGGGTATTTTGCACATGTGTACCCCCTATTTGTAGACCAGTTCTGCCTTGGGACCTTAATTTTATGCTTTAAATGTTGACTTTGGCTCCTTTTAAGTCAGAGGCAACTTGTGAACTATGCTTCCTTTCATGGAAGACAGTTTGTCTGGATGCTATTGCTTCAGCCAGATGGATTTCTGAGCTTGAGGCTCTTACAGGTATCCACCCCTACCTAATTTTTCACAAGGATACGGTGGCATTGTGTATGAATCCTCGTTGTGTTACCTTCGTGCCACCAGAGTTCAGTGCGCATGTGCGATTCATCGTGCATGTGCAGAAAACTCGGCGCAGCCATCTTGAACACAACGGACAGTATTGTGTTTCTCTGTCAGCTTGGCTGCAGCCGTACTGGCTCTGGCCAGAGTTTGTTTACCTAAGGTGGCATCTGCTTTTACCTTGAATCAGACCATTAACCTGCCAGTCTATTATCCTGAGTGTGCCAACAAGGGTTAGGAATTGCTGCATACTCTTGATGTGCACAGACACCTGTGTTTCTATCTAGATCACATGAAAGACTGTAAAAAGTTGTCCAGATGTTTTTCTTGTTTGCCCCTGAAAGAGAAGTGGGGCTTGGTGACTAAGCAGTTTCTGTCCAGATAGCTGGCTAATTGTATTACGTTCTGTTTTAGGAAGTACGGTAAGGATCGTCCTGGGGCTGTGTGTGACCTCTCTGCTCATAGTGTGGGCACCTCTGTTGCCTGTTTCCAAAGTGTGTCTGCTGCTAACCTTGTTGCTGCCATCACATGGAGCGTTGTCAACGCTTTTACTAAGCATGACAGCCTGGACATTACCTCTCGCAGATGTGCTGGGTTTGGTCTTGCTGTTCTGCAGAATTACCAGCCTCCCTAGGACTTGGTACTACTTTGAAATTCTTCCAAAGGAGTGGCCCAATGGAGAAGATATGCTTGATGAAGATAGAGCAGTTACCTACCAGTAACAGTTAAGTTCTTCGAGAGAATCTCCTCCATTGGGCCACCGCACACACCCCTCTCCTTCCCCCTTTTTTGAGGTACCAGCTGGATGACTATCCCACTGCCTTTGCAGAAGGTATGGTATTTGTACCATATGTGTGTCTTTTGTCACTGGTCTCAGCCTCTCCTCCTGTGCCTGAGTTCCTCTCTGTAAGTGGCCCCCCGAGCTTATCTTTGGCAGTAAACTGAGGAGTGAGGGGGGCCACCCATGTTTTATAGACGCTGATGTTGCACATCATTGTGGGTGGCCCCAGGTAGGCAAAAGTTTACGGAAGGTCTTGATGCTCACGGCTTACAGTTCCAAAGATGTGGCCCAATGGAGGAGATTCTCTCAAAGAGCTACTGATCTTACTTCGAGACACAGCTCTTGCAGCAGGTTACACCATTAGAACTGAAGCCGGCAGGCATCAGGACCCCACGGAAAAATTCTAGCTAGCTATCTTCAGCGGGGACCGCCCCTGACGTCGGTCCCGCCTCCGCGCGATCAGGCGATGAGTACATAAGGGGCGGTCCACCAGATTCCCAGTTCTTTCCGCCGCCCGACTTGCATGTCTGGGCCGCGCCGGTTCAGTTTCTGGCCAGCGCCGCTGCGTGGTAAAGTTTTTCACGGAAATTCGCTCTTCAATCAGCCTTTTCTCTGATGTCCTCTCGACCTCCGGGTCACCTCCTCGGCAGCGCCTATGGAAGCAGATCCGTTAAGGATCCGCTCTTGGCCTGTGTCCGGTGCCTAGGCCCAGACCACGACACCCGGTCCTGCACCTTTTGCCAGGGTTTCAACAGCAGAACCCGGATCCGTCGCCAGAAGGCCCTCCAGGCGTTCCTGCTCAAGGAACAACTCAAGTCCATGGCTTCCAAGGGGGATTCTTCACAGAAGACCCACAAGCATGCTGGAAAGCATAGGGAAAAGGCTCCTTCCAGGTCCCCTTCTAGAGCCTCCGACTCGCGCAGCTCCGGCTCCAGGTCCGACCGCTCTCCTTCCCGGGCCAGCTTTCAGCCTCCCCCTGCTGCGTTGAGAAAATCTTCAGGCTCCTCTTCCCAAGCCAAGACTCCCAGGCCTTATTCTTCCTCCAAGACCCTGGCGAAGTTGGGGGACCGTCATCACCATCACAAGTCGGGTTCCCGCCATCCTGAACCCGACTTCAGGTCTGCCTCCTTGCCTTCTCCTCTCCAGCGGAAGACCAAGGAGCTCACCTCACTCAAGAGGCTGTCGGACCCGACGCCGGTTCGTCCGACGTCGGCTTCTCGCCACAGGTCCCCAGAGCCGTCGTCCGTCAGGAGACCATCGCCGGCCAGGCCAACTCATCACCGGACGCCGGTAGGGGGACCAGCGCCCGTTTCAATCGAGAAGAGGACCCCGACGCCTCCGACTGACGCCGGTCAGGAGACCATCACGGAGGAGGAGTTAACTCAGCCCGAGGACCAGACGGGCGACCCCGGTCCTGTTGAGACTCCCAGGGAACCCGAGCCCCCTGTGGAACCGACACCGGGACCCGACGACCGTCCACTGGCGCCCGGGCCGTCGTCGGGCCTTTCCTTTTCAGAGGTGAAGGAGCTCTTCACTTACTGGTGGGACACCATCAAAAAGGACATGGTCCCCACTCCACCTCCGCTTCCTTCTCCTCCTACACCGGTTGCTCCTCCGGTTCCTGCTCCCCTTTTTCCATCCGGGTCAGCAGGCCAGTTACCTCCTCCCCGGGAGCCCAGGACCCCTCCAAGGGGGAGACCAGATAAAAGGAGACCTCTGTCCAGATCCTCTTCTAGGTCACCCAGCCCTAAGAGACCCAGAAGACGTCGTCGTTCGCCTTCGACGGAGGCCACGGGATCAGAGTTTTCAACATCCAGATCCCCATCTCCACTCTCCATCCCTTCTCCGGACCTATGTGAGCTGCCCAAGTCTCCTCCGGATGACCCTTCGTTCTCAGATAGCATGAGACACATCCAAGAGAACATGGGATGGGATGCAGAAGAGTTAGACCCCGGAAGGCTACGCTCTGCGAAGTATCTTCGGCAGAAGGACTCCAAGCATGTGGTGGTGCCACCCTTGGTAGACACTTTCGTGGACGTCACCAAGGCTGCGTGGAAGCGTCCACATTCGCTCCCGGCGATTCCGAAGAAAGCTGACCGCTTGTACAAGGCTCCCAGAGAAGACCAGTACTTGACTCAGCATCCTCAGGCCGACTCTCTGGTCATAACAGCCTCTCATGACAGGTCCCAGAGACCGCAACATTTGAGCACCCTGCCACCGGACCCAGAGTCCAAACAGCTGGACACCATGGGTAGGCGCATGTATGCTTCCACTACCTGCGCCATCAGATCCCTGAATTACTTGACCCACATGGTGCAGTTCCAGAATGCCTTGTGGGAGCAGGGTCTGGATGTGGCTGAGAAATTGCCGGAAGGTGAGCAGAAGAAGGAGATGTTGCAACTCCTCCGTACGGGTTTGGACGTGGGAACCCAAGTGCTACGAGCCGTGTACCACTCCGTGGACTCCTCGGCCCGAGCAGCAGCTTCAGGCGTATGCCTCCGGAGACACTCTTGGCTCCGTGTCTCTGGTTTCACCCCGGACATCCAGAAAAATATCATGGACGCTCCATTCGAGGGAGAAGTTTTGTTTGGTAAACCATCAGAGAAGATAATTACCAAACTCCAAGAGGCCGGGAAGGCGGTGAGGTCGGTTCAGGCCATTTACCGACCCAAGCTTAGTTCCTTTCGTAGGAACCAAAGCCAGTTTCATGGACGGACGCAGAGACAACAGTCCCGCCCCATTCCACAACAAAGGGGCCCCGGCTTTCGCAGAGCCCAGGGGAAACAAGCCGCAGGCCGAAGCCAGCGTACTCCTAAGCCGGTCCAGCCAGCGGGACCCTCAGCCGCCACAGCCTGACTCCTTCCCAGTCCCCGCCCCTCAGGATCAACGGGACGTCATGGTCGGGGGTCGCATTGCAAATTTCCTGCCAGGATGGCAGACTATAACCACCGACATGTGGGTTCTACAGTTGGTTGGAAGAGGCCACTTTATAGAATTCACGGAAAAGCCACCCTCGAGGCCTCCTTTGCTCTCCCGGTACCCGGGTCAGCACGAGTCATTGATCAGACAAGAAGTACTCGCGCTCCTGCAAAAGGGAGCGATAGAGTACGTCCTGGAGAACCAGAGAGGACATGGATACTATTCCCACTTCTTTCTGGTTCCAAAAAAGACAAGGGACCTCCGTCCGATTCTGGACCTCAGCGACCTCAATTTTTCAGTCGCCTACAGAAGATTCCGCATGGTTACTCTTCCGGGTCTTATTCCCATGCTGAAGCAGGATGCCTTTTTAGCGTCTCTAGATATGCAGGACGCTTACCTGCACATCCCCATAGCCCAAGCGCACAAGAGGTTCTTGCGCTTCGAGTTTCTCGGCCATCGTCTTCAGTTCCGAGCCCTTCCATTTGGGCTGTCATCGGCACCCAGGGTCTTTACCAAATGCATGGCAGTCGTGGCAGCGTCTCTAAGGAGACAGGGCCATTATGTGTTCCCGTATCTGGACGATTGGCTTCTCATGGCCGCCTCCAGAGAGGCGTTGTTACGGGCGATCCAGAGCACCCAGGACCTGTTTCAATCTCTGGGTATCCTAATCAACCACGAGAAGTCTCTCCTGGTACCGTCACAGAAGCTGCAGTTTATAGGCGCAGTACTGGACACCGTCCAGGGAAGAGCATTTCTTCCAGACGACAGAGCGGAGCGCATCAGATCCCTCATCAGGGAACTGTCGTCGAACAAGCCCGTCCCAGCCAGGTCGGTCCTTCGCTTGCTCGGACACTTGGCTGCGGCCATTCCTACTGTCCCTTTCGCAAGGCTCCACATGCGGGTAACTCAGTGGATGCTCAAAGTGCAATGGGACCAAAGGCAAGACCACATGCAGCATCCGGTCAGAATCACGAATACCGTGATTCGAGACTGGCAGTGGTGGCTAGACCCAGGGACACTCTCTACGGGAGTCCCGTTTGTAGCGCCGTCCCCGGAGGTAATCCTCACCACGGACGCCTCGGGTCTAGGATGGGGAGCACACCTGAACGGGGTGAAGTCCCAGGGAACGTGGACCCCTCAGGAGGCTCACCTCCATATCAACGTCCTAGAGATGAGGGCGGTCCTTTATGCCCTGCACGCTTTTCAGTCAGAGATCCCGCCGAGTACTCTCCTGCTTCAGACAGACAACATGGCGGTGATGTATTACCTCAACAAACAAGGAGGCGCACACTCTTACCCCCTTTGCAGGGAGGCCATGAGGGTGTGGGATTGGGTAATCCGACACGGCGCAAACCTGATCACAGTACATGTTCCCGGGGTGGACAACACAATTGCAGACGGCCTGAGTCGCTCCCAGGCCAGAGTCCACAAGTGGGAACTTCTTCAGGAGGTAGCAGAGGATCTGTTTCTTCGATGGGGAACTCCAGAATTGGACTTGTTCGCTTCCCCATCCAACGCAAAACTGCCCAATTTTTGCTCGCTAGATCCAGGGCCTGGTGTTTTCTGGCGAGACGCGTTGTCCCTCTCCTGGGCGGACAGATTCCTCTATGCTTTCCCTCCCTTCCCGTTGATCCAGAGAGTTCTTCTCAAACTGCACAGGGAGCATGCAACAATGATCCTGGTGGCCCCTTTCTGGCCCAGACAGATCTGGTTCCCTTTGCTGATACAGCTATCCCGGGAACCTCCACTTCCGTTGCCATTCAGCTCCCATCTCTTGTCTCAGGAGGAGGGTTCACTGGTCCACCCGGACTTATGCTCACTGAACCTGCATGCATGGATCCTAGAGACATAGCCATCTTGCAACACGGGGTCTTGCAAGAGGTTGCGGAAGTTCTTTCTGCAGCCAGAAAACCGGCAACGCATGCGACGTACGCCATGAAATGGCGCCGTTTTTGTTTATGGTCGCAGGCACGCGACCTTTCCCCTTTAGGTTGTCCGGTGAAGGCGGTGCTAGAGTACCTGCTCTCCCTTTTCTGTTCGGGTCTCGCCTACTCCTCTATTAAGGTGCACCTCTGTGCCATTTCAGCTTATCACCTCCCGGTGGGACAGCGCACAGTGGCACAATTAGATGCCTGTCGGAAATTCTTGAGAGGGGTGTTACACCTTAGGCCGCCCATTAAGGACCCGGTGCCTCCATGGGATTTGCTCTTTGTCCTGGAGCAACTCACGCTCCCCTCCCTTTGAACCTGCTGCAGATTGCGAACTGCGTTTTCTGTCGTGGAAAACGTTGTTTTTGGTTGCTGTTACGTCAGCGAGAAGAGTTTCTGAGCTTCATGCTCTCATGTGCAAAGAGCCTTATTTAATTTTCCACCGGGACAGAGTATCCCTGAGGACAAATGCTAAATTCTTGCCTAAGGTGGTTTCCACACTCACTCTCAATCAGGATATTGACCTGCCGGTCTACTTCCCGAACTATTCTAATAGAGGAGAGGCGCTGCTCCACACCCTGGACGTTCACCGCAGCTTAAGATACTACCTGAACAGAACCAAGCAGCTTCGTAAATCGGAGCAACTTTTCATTTCCTTTTCTGAAAGGATGATAGGCCAACCAGTATCCAGACAGTCCCTGTCTCGCTGGCTTGTCCAGTGTATCTCATACTGTTATGATATCAAACAAAAGCCCCTCCCGGGATCAGTCCGGGGCCATTCCACTAGGGGTGTGGCCACCTCCTTTGCAGCACTACGAAACGTCTCCACTTCTGCCATTTGTGCTGCAGCCACTTGGAGCTCTGTACATACCTTTATCAGGCATTATAGCCTGGACATCGCTTCACGGCGAAGAGCAGGCTTCGGCCTAGCTGTGCTACAGGGTCTCCTGTCCTAGATTCAGGAGCTGGAATATTCCTTCTAGTTTCCTCCTCCCAGAGTGTTTGCAAGCGCTACTGCGTGGGAATCGGTCCTAATGGTGTAACCTGCTGCAAGAGCTGTGTCTCGAAGTAAGATAGTACAGTTACGAAGAACTACCGTAACAGTAGATCTTCGAGAACAGCCTGCAGCAGGTACCTTCCCGCCCACCTTCCCCCTTGGAGGAGGCATGGCTTAGGCCTTTATTAACAGGGATTTTTCTCTTTTGACTACTGACTGTGGATCCTCGGTCTCCCATTTCGATGTCAGCCTGCGGCCGGAAGTCTCCGGCGGGAGAACTGGGGAATCTGGCGGGACCGCCCCCTTATGTACTACGTCTGACGTCGGAGGCGGGACCGATGTCGGGGGCAGTCCCTGCTGAAGATAGCTAGCTAGAATTTTTCCGTGGGGTCCTGATGCCTGCCGGCTTCAGTCCTAATGGTGTAACCTGCTGCAAGAGCTGTTCTCGAAGATCTACTGTTACGGTAAGTTCTTACGTAACTGTACTTTACTGGCAAGTAACTGCTTTTTCCGGCATTTTTTTTTAAATTATTTTTTTGCAGCATGTGAGTGAAAAACAATGTGATCACAAAATTCCATCAATGCTGACTACACTACAAAGGTGTATAAAGCCCGAGGGCTGCTCATGGAATTGGCTGCAGAACTGGCTGAACCCCTAAAAGTGCTCTTCAGTAGCTCAAGTCAGACGGGGTAGTTCCGAAATTATGGAGGGGAGCTGGGGTAGTTCTGAAAGACTGGAGGGCTAGCGGATGTAGTCCCGCTACACGGGGGGGGGGGGTGGACTGGGAACAACCGGGGAATCACAGATCTGTAAGACTTAACCCCAGTAGTGGGTAAACTGATGGAGTCTCTGATCAGAGAGGACCTTGCAGACTACCTAGAGAGCAGTGGTTTACAAAATAGTAAACTGCGTGTATTTATGGCAGGGAGGTCTTGTCAGACCAGTCTGATAGTTTTCTTTGACTGGATAACAAAGGTACTAGATAAGGGGCATGCTGTGGATTTACTCGACTTTGATTTCAGCAAGGCCTTCGATTCGGTGCCACAAAGAAGATTGCTGAAGAAGCTACAGGACCTTGTTGCGGCTAATGTCATAGTTAGATGGATAGAAAACTGACTGAAGGAGAAATGGCAGAGGGTGGTGGTAAATGGGTTCAGATCAGAAGAGAGGGAGGTCACAATTGGGTTGCCACAGGGATCTGTCCTGGGTCCTGTCCTCTTCGGTATATTCATCAGCGACATTGGAGAGGGCATACGAGGCAAATTGTGTCTCTTCGCAGATGACATGAAGCTCCGCGGTAGGCTAGACAGTGACAAATAGATTAGAGAGACGCAGAGGGATCTACAAAGGTTAGAGATGTGGTCTGAGGTTTGGCAGTTGAAATTGCATGATTATGTAGTTAAGGGGGAAAACAGGACAGAGTACTGGATGGGAGGGTTAAACTGAGTAGTACAGCAGAGAAAAGTGACCTGGGAGTCATCACTAGTGACTCCCTCAACAATCAAGTCAGTGCAGCAAGGCCTATAGTAAAACTGAAAGGATGCTGGGATGTATCAGAAGGGGTATTGACAGCAGGAAAAAAAAGGAGATTCTACTACTTCTAAATAGGTCACATGGTGAGGCCGCACCTGGAGTACTGTGCTTAGTTCTGGAGCCTTCATCTAAGGAGGGACAGGGATAGGCTGGTGACGGTGCAACGAAGGATGACCAAGATAATTCGGGGTCAACAGGGTAGATCTTATAAAGATCGTCTCAAGGTACTGAACATGTACTCAGTGGAGACCAGGCAGGGGGGATATGACAGAGACCTACAAGTTCCTGAATGGAATAAACAAGTGAAGTGTGGGGAACTATTTAGCATAAGTACAGAGCCAAAAATCCGAAGTCATGAGTGGAGACTGGTGGGGAGAAGGTTTAAGAGGGATTTGAGGAAGTTCTGCTTTATGGAAAGGAAGGTGGAGCTGTGGAACAGTCTGCCAGAGGAGGTGGTGAGCGCCAAGACCATAAATGGTTTCAGGCATGGCTGGAACAGAGTGAAGGGCTTGGTGGTTGCTCAGGTCGGTAGGGTGGACAAGGAGGGATAAAACATTGCATGGACAATAGGTTCAGGGGCAGATAGGGAACTCTGGGCAGACTAGATGGACCTGTGGTCTTTTTCTGCCAGCATTGTCTGAGTTTCTGTGTGTCTGTTACACCGTAAAATAAATCACTGTCACATACTCCTATATAAAGTAAACATCTGGGAGTCCATGCTCCTGTCTACAGTATGTTGATTATAAGTAATCTGCAGAACAGGAATGTGAAGACAGAAGTCTCCAAATCCAGAATGGTCAATAAAGCATGATTTATTAAGGCTGTGCTCTTCAAATTTGTTCTTCACTTGCTCACTCTTGGCAGCAGTGGCATTCAAGTTTGGCAGGCATCGTGATACAGTTTGCAGAGGCAGTATGGAAAATATTAGCAAACATTAGCATTAATTGCAAAGTCGGACATGGAACAGCAATAATACAAACTAAGAACATGTGGTGGTATATATGTATTGAGCAAGGTGAAGCCGGAGAAACCATGCTGGGGTGGAGGGTGAGGGGGGAAGTTCATGGTTGGTGCTGGGGTAAGTAGGGGTGTGCTATTGTTTCTTATGAATAGAGTTTGAACAATTTCTCTCTTAAATTGAACTTGTTTATTGTCTTTAAAGTTTTGTTATTCTTAACTAAGGCAATAAGTCACAGCAGGCTATTTAGCTTCTAAAATGTCTTTTTTTCTTTCTCTTGTCAGAAGTTCAGCTTCACTTTCTCCAGCTTGCTCACACAACTCACACTGACCTCCTCTCCACTTCCTTTTCTTCCCATCTAGCAAGCAAGACTTCTGAGGAAAAAGGGACCCTTGATTATTTAAAGTCACAGTTACCAAATGACTTGTACAAACTTCAACAACCAGTCCAAGCTGCAACAAGGGGAGCAGGTATATGGGTGGTCCTGGGTATGTGGAGACACCATGCCAGCATAGGTGGTTGGGGGGGGGAGCACTGAAGGCACATGTGTGGTCCTGTGTATATGGAGACACTGTGCAGGGTATGTGCGTTGGGGGAGGTACATGGGTAGTGCTGGGGCAGGTTGGGGGGAGGGCAGGTATATGGATGGTGCCGCATATGTGAAGACACTGTGCAAAGGTAGGTGGGGAGAGGAGGTACATGAGTGGTACCAGGGTAGGTGCGGGGACAGGTACATGGGTGGTCATACATCAGGGATGATTATGGACTAGGGAGGCAATTATGTGCTCTTCCTGGGCAGACACCATTCATGTACTTTGGTAATACCTCACAGAGAGCATGGTTTGTGGTAGGTGGCAGGTTGCAGGACATTTTAGGAAAATTAGTGTATTGTTAAATAACGTAGGAAAAAAAACTACTCGTGTAATGTGCTGTATATATCAACTTCGGTATTAGCATAGGTAGATACTATACTAGGAAAGCCAGTCATACTGGAGGTGTCCTACATTGTCAGACTGTAAAGCAGCAGAAAACATTGGCATCAGTATCACTTACATCGTGGTCAATCTCAGGCTCATACTGATAGAGCAGTACACCAGGATGTTCAAAACTGGATGGTTGTAATTCATTGTCTTTGGAGTCAGAGTGATCAGTAAAAAGAGAAGATAACCCATCTTTAGAGGATTAGCATGAGCACTCATGTCTGCATGCATCATTACACAGTGCAGTGCACTGTACACCCAACTCCATATAATGACGTAATGTGCAACAGCATGAGTCAGCAGGGCATGCTGAGCCACAAAGAGAAACAAACTTTTTTTTTTTTAAACTTTCTTTATTTAAGGAATATTTTTTGCATCATAAGAAACATAAAAGAACATTTACAAGCCACTAAATCAATACATTGTATCAACAATAAGTCAAATTTAGGAAGTTCATCAGAGGTCAGTAAGGTACAATGAACTATATACACAAATATCTTGTATTACTATACAAACAGTTCATAGACCATAGACAAAGGAAAGGCCAATAGATGAATAGCCAAATTTTTCTTTTCATAATGCTGTCATCTTTGCTGTATCAAGGTACAAAGTCCTGTCTCTGATTGGAGCTGAATGAGACCCATCTTCTCCACATGAGCTCAAATTTCTCGTGCCTTATTTAAAATAGCTGTGAGGCGCTCCATATGATATATATTTATCATTATATTGTGCCAGGATTCTATATTGACAGGTTGAGGAGAGAGCCATTTTCTAGTTATCACTTTTTGGGCTGCCAGGGTGGAGATTCTAAGCAATTTGCTCACTGAAGGAGCTCTAAAGGGCTTGGAGAAATTCATTAAGAAATACTTCTGGGAAGACAAAATCAGATCAGGGGAGAAGATCTCCTGTAAGACGTGCTGCCTGCAGGTCCTGAATAAAGGGAGCTAGGACTGGACAGTCCCACATTATGTGTACCAGTGCAGCTGGAGAGTAAGCACAACCTCTCCAGCAAGTAGGGGATCTGCCCTGGGAGAATTTGCACTGCACCGCAGGGGTTCTGAAGTACCGTACAAACATTTTCCATGCATATTCCTTCCAGCTAATCGCTCCGATTCCGCACTGTATTTTGGATAGGTATTGTGTCTATATTTTCTCCGGGATCTGTGCTCCCAGGTCCCTAGTCCAGGCTGCTCTAATAGTTTGGGGAGAATCCCCATTAAAGGCAATGATAGCCTTATACAGATATGATATCATATGATCTAAGGATGCCTTTCCTTCTATAGCTGTTCTACTTATTTATTTTATTTTATTCAGATTTTGGTAACCGGGTAAGCCCACTGAGACCAGAGCTCCCTTTTTCAGGGGCGACCCGGGATTAGATACATGCAGTAGAGATTACATACAGTGGACGATAATACAGTGGTTAAAATTGAGATATAACATTGGAGAGACTCCAATTACAAGTTGACAGTCCAGAAATCACAGTTGCACAATGCATAGAATTAACAGGAGTCACGTTAGACACATTCACCAAATATGGCAATTTGTATTACTATGGTCACAGTTGATTAGGAGGGGAAAGGGGCCAGCGATTACAGCCACAAAGGCTAAGTTCCAGGAGGTACACTTTGAGGCCCAACTTGAATCCTTGGAGAGAAGGCCTATCAACCAGGTTTGCTGGGAGCGTGTTCCATAAATGTGGGGCAGCATATTTAAAGGAGTACTTGCCCGGGTTGGTGCATACACGAGGAATGTCAAATGGACGGCCAGCTGAGGATCTCGTATCTCGACATTGTACTCTGGGGTTGAGCAGTCCATGCAGATGAGGAGGAGGGCCAGAGGTGGTGAATTTGTAGGTCAGGTAAATGGAGGAGTACGCCAACTTATGACGTATGATGGGCCAGTGGAAGTCTGCGAGGACCTCACAGTGGTGCCTCTTGGGGGGGAGTTAGTGGCAAAGCATGCCACTCTGTGGTAGAGCACCATGAGTTTTCTTAGTTCCCCTTCTTGTAGGAACTATAATGGGGGCCCCATAAAGGAGGTAGGGGAGAAGGGTGCAGTTAACGATTGCATGCCGAGCTTCATCAGAAAGGGAGCTTCCCAGACTTTAGAGGCGTCCAAGCCTCTGGTGGATGGATTTAGTTAAAGAGTCGATGTGTGGTTTATAGGACAGTTCCTGGTCAAGGAGGATCCCTTGGTATTTTATCCTATTTAGGACCTCGACGCGCTTCCGCAGAGCAGTTTGGAACAGGAGTAGGTAACACCTGTCCGAACCAAGGCGCCTGGTTCCAAACAGGACAGCCTTCGTTTTCTCCTCATTTAATACTAGGGAGTTAGCAGAGAACCAGGCTTCAAGTGCTGAAAGGCTGGTCTGTAGTTTGGCAGTGATAACGCTAGGCAGTGGGTCACTGCAGTAGATGACAGTGTCATCTGCATCGAGGATGAGTTTGCTCGGTCCGTGAACCCTCTCTTTGTCATTGACAAAGAGGGTGAAGAGCAGGGGGCCCAGGAATGAGCCCTGAGGTACCCCAGAGACTACCGGTCGGGTGCTGGACTGTGTTCCTCTCCAGAGGAACTTTTGGCTTCGATTGAGTAGATAGCTCTCGAACCAGGAGTGAGAGAGCCCATCCAGTTCGAGAAGATGGAGTTTGTAGAGAAGACTTGGCTGACCAAGTCAAAAGTCTTCGACAGGTCGATAAATAATGCGCCCGTCTGAGAGCCCTGGTCCATGGCGTCAAGGACATCAGACGTAAACCAGATAAGGGCCGTGTCTGTGCCATGGCCTTTCCTGAAGCCGTGTTGTACTTCGGCTAGGAGAGAGTTCTACTCAAGGTAGTCGCGCAGTTGGTTGTGGACCAGTATCTCTCCTGCACCTTCCCCAGAGGGCTAAGAATGGAGATAGGCCTATAGTTCCCCACTTTGTCCCTGAGACATTTTTTAAGGCCTGGGACTTTGGTAGCTACTTTCCATTTACTTGGGACAGTTCCATCGAGGAGGGACCTATTGATGAGCCAGGTGACAGGGAGGGTGATAGAAGGAGCAGCGGCCCTCAGCGGCCTTGGTTCAAGCAGGTCATGTCCCGGGGAGGAACTGGGGTTAATTTTGAGCAGGAGAGGTAGTACTTCAGATGGTTTGACAATTTTCGGGTGAAACTGGGGCTAAACACATAAATTAAAGGGGGCGGGGATTCTTTCCAAAGATCCCTAGAGAGGGTTCTAATATAGTCCCTGGCTTGAAAATACCTAAATCAACCTGTCCATTTAATTTTGTATTTATCTACCAGATCCTGCAGGGAGCAAAATTCTTCCTCCTGTACAAACTGCGAAACCAAGTGTAATCCCTCCTTCTCCCATCTTTTGAAGCCCAGATCTAATTTAGCTGGAATAAAGGAGTCTGCATGGGGTAAAGAGATCAGAAGGGGGCGTCATTCTCGCAGTTTCCTATCATTAAGTATCCCGTACCAGTTCTGTAATGTAACTTTTGTATAGGAATTATCAATACCCTCTGGGCAAGAGATGTTCCCGGTTGTCAGCAGTATTCTGTTACTCTGCAGCAGATTCTCCATCCTAGTCTGTATTGCTTTCCATTTTGCTCCACAAGAGAGTCTTGTAGCCAATAAAAAGCTGTTCTAAGTTGAGCTGCCTGATGATATGCTGTAAGGTTAGGGAGCGCCAGTCCTCAATCTCTTTTAGGTAGCTGAAGGATTGACATCCTAACCCTGGCCTCTGTGGACCCCAGATATATTTACTTATGCTTCTGTTTAGCCCATTTAAGTAGGCCACTGGGAGGGATACCGGGAGAGTCTGGGCCAAATAAAGAAATCTAGGCAGAAGCACCATCCTGGCAGCCTCTACTCTCTGTATTAAGGGAATTGGGATTAATGCCCATTTATCTAAGTTTAGCTTCAACCTTTCTAAAAGTGGTGTAAAACTCAGATTGTATAATGTTGTCTCATCTGTACCCAGAGAAACACCAAGGTATTTCAATTGCTTCAGAGTCCAATCAAAGGGATAGGCTGCTCTGATTCTTTCCGATGGGGTATAATGGAGTTGAAGTACTTCAGTTTTGACTGTGTTTACCTTGTAGCCTGCCAGCTGACTAAACTCAGTTAATTTTCCCCCAAAATAGGTCAAGGGAACTCTCAGGGTCCTTTAGATAAACCAATAGGTTGTCAGCATAAAGGGCAAGTTTGTGTACCATTCCCCCAAGTCTACTCCCATGATCCTTTCCTCCTATCTCAATGCGTGGGCTAAGGGTTATAAGTATAATGTGAACAGGAGAGGGGATAGATGGCATTCCTGCCTCGTGCCCCTCTCCAGTAATATTGGGGAGGATACCCTACCATTAATTTTAATATATGCCCTAGGGGATGTATAAATATTATTTATGATTTTGGTAAAGGAGCTCGAGAAGCCAAATCTTCGAAGTGCCGCATTCGGGAAGGACCATGCCACCCGGTTGAAGGCCTTCTCCACATCCAGACTCAGCAGTAGAAATGGGGACCCCGACTGGGCAGCATGGTGGAGCAAATGTAATGTGCGTTTGATGTTATCCTGCGTTTGTCTCCCTGGGACAAACCCTGTCTGGTCCAAGTCCACTACCTGGGGTAAGATTTTTTGCAGATGTCTTGCCATATTGTGGCAAACACCTTGTAATCAATGTTAAGCACTGATATAGGCCTATAGGAAGCACATATCATTTTATCTTTATTAGATTTAGGTAAACTAGTAATAATTGCAAAATTCCAAGTATCTGGAAGGAAACCAACATTTTTATATATGTGTTTATCTATCTATCTGTCTAGAAACATAGAAATTGTGGGCAGATAAGGACCGCTAGGCCCATCCAGTCTGCCCGTATGCCCTATACATTGTATGTGGCCACTGACCCTATGTGATCAATGGCTTTTCATCACTCCCACCCCCTCAAGCTTCCCTTGTGCCTTTCCCAGGCATGCTTAAACCCCTCCACTGTGCTTGTCCCTACTACCTCCTGTGGCAGACTATTCCAAGCATTGACTACCCTTTCTGTCTATCCATCTGTCTATCTTTTATTTTCCTCAAGAAAAACATTACACATACAGAAAAAGACACACTGAGAGATGATTCTAGACAACACATCATTTGCATCAGGTAAAAATGATATGGAAAAGGTGCCTTTAATGTATATCTAAATACAAACTCAAAGCTGGCAGTATATCCTAGAGGCTAGAGTAACGAGCTGTGAATGAGCTTGGTATATCCAGCAGATCTGGATTCGATTCCCACAACTTCCACTTGCATACCTGTGTGACTTTGAGCAAGTCACTTAACCTCCCCACTGCTCCCAGATTATCTTTGAAGAAAGGTCTCTTGTGTCTAGTGGGCCTTAGTGGTTATCAATGAATAAAAAAAAAAAAAGAAAAAGAAAAATTGGCTTGTCACACTGCTTAATCTTGCCTCTAAGGGTACTCTCAGTCTTTGTTTCTGGAGCAGAGGCTGAGGTCAGCTACTTACAGCTTTTTATAGATCTTTACTTAGCCTGACTTCAGCGGTGATATCTGTATCGTCTTTGCAGGCCTGCAGCCTTTTCTTTCTTGTGTCAGACTCTCACTAGGGTTTCTTAAAAACACACAAACAAAAAATAACCTCTCTGCCTCCACAATGCGACCACTCATGCTGATTCTGCTTCACAGTGTCACTAGTTCTTTCCTGTCTTTGTCTCTGCTGGTCCTAGCTCTGCTTTTCCTGTTTAAATGTAGGGCCCTGCATTTAAAGGTGCTGCAGTGCTACAACCTAGTTCAGTCCATCCTGATGCAGGCACTGTAATGCATACTCATTGATGACATGGCAGATGACAGTAGCCCAAAGTACATCAAAATAGAGAACAAGATTATATCTCCACTGCTTTTTATAAAAAAAAAATCTGTATTTTTTTTCTTTTTTTATTGTTGCTTTGTATTGCCACCTTGACGTTTCGCCTGCTGGCATAATCATGATGAATGGTACTCTTTTTAGTACTGTATCAATTTTTTTTTTTTTTTGGTTCAAGTTTTTGATTTCCCACAGTCAAGAGATATTCCTCAGTCTCCGTAGGGGTTAGTAGCTATTCCTTTGATAGATAATCCAGTTATTTCATTTTTGTGGGACTGCACATCACCATACATCACCATGTGGTTGCCGTGAGTTTCTTTTTTTGTTGAGCTGTCCTTCGGTGTCTGACATCACACCTGCCAGGTCTCTTGACGGTGGGAAATCAAGAACTTGACCAAAGAATGATATACTGCTAAATCCCAAAAAAAAGACCTTGTTTGCAGTCTTGCACAAGAGGCCAAGGACTGAATGAGCATGGATCCTGAACAAGGATCAACTAGGAGTGGGGGGTGGCAAGTGGGCAAGGGACATGCAGAGACCACAGGTTGGGAAGCCATATGAGCTTACCCCACATAAGTGACAAAGGGCAAGTACTAGTGATGATGCTAGTAAAGGAGGGGAGTGGGGAAGGGGTAGAAGGTGGTCACCCTGAATGCTAGGAGCCTTGGGAAGAAAACTGTGGAGCTACATACACTCATGGCAGAGGGGGAGATGGACATGGCGGCCATCACTGAAACAAGGGCAACCCAGTACAATGACTGGAACCTGTTGGTACCAGGGTACAGGATATTTCGTAGGTATAGAGAGAATGGGAAAGGGAGGTGGCACTATATGTGAAAGAAGGACTGAAGTGTGTATGGGAGGAAGGGGAGGAGGGTAGTACGGATTCACTATGGATACAGATCCAGGATTCCAAGAATAGGACTCTCAGGATGGGAGTGGTGTACAGGCTGCCCTCTCAGACAGAGGAGTTAGACAGGGAACTTGCGGGATAGATCAGGAAGACCTGTGAGAATGGTAGTGTGATGATCGTGGGGGACTTCAACATGCCAGGAGTGGATTGGAGTACCACAACAACCAGGAATGGAAGGGAGCAGGTACTGCTGGATGTCTTCCAGGACAGCTTCCTGATGCAAATGGTCAGCGAACCAACCAGATTAGGGAATACTTTTGACCCCGTGCTGGTAAATGGGGGGGTTTGTGAGGGAACTGAGGTTGGAAAACCGCTGGTGGGGAATGACCACCACTCAGTGTGGTTCACGTTGGATGTGGGGAGGGAAGGAGTGGAATCCGGCACAAGGGTGCTGGGCTTAAGAAGGGCCGACTTCGGGAGGATGGGGGAAGTGGTAAAAGGGTACCTGGGCAGAATTCAACCTAGTATGAGCACTAACCAGAGGCGGGAGCTTATAAAGCCAGGGATAGTGGAAGCAACCAGAACCTGCAGCAAGGCCCAGAGCAAGAAGGCTAGGGCAAAGAAACCTAGTTGGGTGAGCAAGGAGGTCATGGAAAAGATAAGGAGGAAAAGAGCTTCCTTTAGAAGGTACAAAAAAAACAGGGAGGGGGGAGGACAGGGAGGAGTACCTGAAGGAATCGAAGGAGGTGACAAGGGTAGTAAGGGCAGCCAAGGCATCTAAGGAGCTCAGGCTGGCGCAGGGCATTAAGAAGGGGGAGAATGACTTGTTTAGGTACATCAGGGAGAAGAGGAGCTGTAAGGACCATATAGTAAGGATTAGGAAGGGGGGTGGAAGCAGGGGGTGATGAGGTAGACGCGCTAAGCGATTACTTCTGCTTGGTATTTACTAAGGAGGGGGTTTGATAACCCAAGGGGGGAAGGAGGGCAGGAACAGTGGAGGTGACGGATATGGAAGGCATGGTTCTGGAGGGTTTGAGGGTGGGCAAGGTGCCAGGCCCAGATGACATTCAACCCAGGGTACTGAAGGAGCTGTCAGAGGTCCTGGTGGGACCTTTGACAGACCTTTTCAGTGCCTCCCTACACTCGGGGTGTGTACCTCAGCATTGGAGGATGGCTTATTTGGTGCCCCTCCACAAGAGCGCCACAAGGATGAACAGGATAACTACAGACCGGTGAGCCTCACATCCATCGTGGGTAAGCTGATGGAGACTATCCTGAAGGAGAGGCTGGTGTCCCTCCTGGAGGCCAGAGGGCTACAGGACAGCAGACAGCATGGCTTCGTAAGTGGCAGATCCTGCCAAACCAACCTGATGGAGTTCTATGACTGAGTAACTAGGCATTTGGACAGGGGTCATGCAGTGGATGTCCTGTACCTGGACTTCAGTAAGGCATTCGACTCGGTGCCACGTGGGAGTCTGGGAAGTAAGTTAGAAGGCGCAGGGGCGGGTGCAAAGCTGGTGAGATGGGTAGGGAACTGGCTTCAGGGAAGGCAGCAGAGGGTGGTGGTGTTCGAGGAGCTCTCAATCCTAAGGGTAGTGATGAGCAGTGTTCCACAGGACTCTGTGTTGGGACCAGTGTTGTTTGGGATATTCATTGCAGACTCATCACATGGGTGTAGGCAGGCATACTCCAAGCACTCCATGGTGTGCAATTTTATTTAAGAGGGTGGCAAATAGGCTCTGAACTGCTTCCTTTTTCCATGAAAACTAACAAAGAAAATGCTCAACCTTTCTGTACTTTTATTCATAGGAGTCGAAACTAGAAGGACTGGTCACTAATACTGTCTGTATCCCAAGAACAATACAACTTTACAGGCTCTGGGCTGGTATGTGGGTGTCTTAGGGAGCAATGCATGGCATTTGTATTTACCCATGCATGGCTACACCTCCGGGAAGGGGGTAGCGCGCCCTAACAAGGGGGGGTCTAGCAGTGAGTCCACTTGGTGTGCAGATCTGACATCCCTGGCTACACCCCTGATGTATCACTGGGCATCAAGAGCAAGACCAGTCTGTTTGCTGACGACACCAATATGGAGCGGTGGTGGGTGACCTATGGGGGATGGCAGGGGTTGCAGGATGATGTGACAAAGCTGGAAACCTGGTTGGACACCTGGCAACTGGGGTTCAGTGCCAAAAATGCAAGGTGCTGCAGTTTTTGATGAAAAACCCAAGGAGGAGCTACCAGCTGGGGGGAGTGCAGCTAGCCGAGACAGAGGAGGAGGAGGAGAAGGATCTGGGGGTGCTCATTACAGGGTCAGTGAACAACTTGGCACAATGTAGGAAGGCAGCTGCGGAGGCCAACAAAATTCTGGGTTGCATTGCAAGGGGTATATCCTCAAGGAGGGGGGAGATGATTCTGCCACTGCATAGATCATTAGTTAGACTGCACCTGGAGTACTGGTGCCCGTATCTGAAGAGGGACATTTAAGTTACTGGAGAGGGTGCAGCGCAGGGTGATCCAAGGGCTGGGGGACTTATCATACGAGAGGAGGCTGAGGGAGTTGAACATGTATTCACTGGAGGAGAGGAGGGATGGGGGATACCTGGGGCCATGATATGGGACTGGAGGGAGGAAGATTCAGGAGGGAGATGAGGAGACACTTTGTTACGGAGAGGGTGGTAGCTGGGTGGAATGCGTTACTGGCAGAAGTGGTATCCAGTAGAACAGTGGGCTGCTTCAAAAGGGGCTGGGACAGGGCAAGGGGGAGGGTCGAGGGAGGGAGGGGCAGCTGCAGAATAAGGGGTGCTAGCTGCACATTCAAGCAGACTTGATAGATCACTAGGCCTTTATCTGCTGGCAAATTTCGTATGTTCATAACAATGCTCTCACCTACAGGGTAGTACCTCTGTGACAAAGTTCAAGCACATCGGTGGGGCAGTGTGGGGAAGCTTGCATGCATTGTGGTCACCTGTGCTGTCTCTGACGTGTGACCAAACAGAGGACTTGTTTCCATTGCTGTTAATCTGACAGTTTTCACACACACGAGGGGCACCGTCATGATTAAGCCGACAGGAGAAACATCAACACAAAGGTGGCAATACAAGTAGTATTAAAAGCGCTTTAAAGAAAACCGTGGAGATGGAGTCTGGTTTTCTAGTTTAATGTTCATGGACTTGGAACATTTTGTGAAAACAGGATGTCTCCTTAACGAGTTCCAAGGCAAAGAGTTGTTATAAAAAGAGTAGCAATATTTTTGCTGGACAGACTGAAACTTGGAATTGGAGATACCCTCAGATGAAGGACTTTGTTTTCTCTGTCTGTACTGCCTCTGTAATTCGTTGTACTGAACAATTTTTTTTTTTGTTACTGTTATTGATAATAATAAATTGCTACTTACAAATTTTACAACTGCTTCTGGTTTTCCTATGCTTCCTGATCTGTGCCTAGACGACATGTACCAATAGGAATAGAGCCCCTTGGTAATATTCGTGGACTCTGAAATAATGGTTGCTGGCATTATCAGACTGTGTGCCTTCTGCAGGATTCAGATATGCTGTTTGTAGTAGTAGTAGCTTTTATTTATAAGGTGCCCTTCCTCAAAGGCTCAGGGTGCCGTACACAAATGACAGGCAGTAAATAGACAAAAACAATATAAATTACTTTAATGCTCTAAAAACATATAATACAATAGCTGAAAAGAGAAAATGATTATTCTTTCAGTCTCAAAATGACTGACTCAATAAATAGTTGTTTTTTTTGTGATGATTTTTCCCTCCTGGCCGCCTGAGCTGCTTCCCCGTTGGGGACATCCAGCTATCACCTCCTCTGCCTCAGACACGGACTCTGCTGGCTTCCCAGTGGGGCCACAGGAGGGGCTCCCGTGTACTCCCTGCGGGCACGGATCAAGGCGGGTGCCCGGGCGAAACCTGCGGACGGCCATCAAGCCACTCGCTTCAGGTGCTGTTTTCCCTGGTTTTCTTGCCCAGTCCGTGCATGCTCAGACAGTGCCCCCAGTCTCCACTGGGGGCCTCTGCTGAGCGATGCGTCCCCAGATCCCACACCCGGAGAGGAGAGCAGTCTGCTGGACGCTCAGTCCTCTCCATCCCCTGCTGACCCCCGGCGCCCCGAGTCCATTCCCGAACCTGGGTCACCAGCATGGGTCGATGTAAGGCGCCAGCGCCTCAACCCTCTACGCCACTGGGCCGGCCAACAAATAGGTTTTTAATACTCTTAAAGGCCTCCACCGAGGGGGGCCTCCTAGGCAAAGTGTTCCCCAGAAGAGGGCTGGCTATTTAAAATGTATGATCTTTTGATGATCTAAGCTGGGCTCTCGGGACTGAATGGAGGACTTCATCAGAGGAGCGGAGGAGGTGCAGGGACTGGATAGGATGGAGGAGCTCCACCAGGTAGTCCGGGCCCAACCCATGTAGGGCTTTATAGGTTAGACCAACCTTGAAGGTAACTCATCACTTCAGAGGTAACTAGTGCAGATCCCGTAGTACCAGAGTCACATGACTAGACCTGGAAAGGCCAGTCAGCAACCTGGCAACTCCGTTTTGCACCAGCTGCTAGCATTGTAGGGCACTCCCACTCACTCTGAGATAGAGTGCATTACAGTTATCGAGCCTAGACGTCACAAATGTATGCACTAGGGTCAGCAGGTCTTCAGGAGGGATAAGGGACTTAATCTGGTTGATATTCCTCAAATGGTAGAAGCCACTCACGACTACAGCCGACACCTGTGCCTCCAGTGTCAACCGTTCATCAAGAATGACTCCCACATTTTTCACCTTAGTGGAGGCCAGCAGCCTGGACGATCTGAGCCAAAGCCCCGTCTCTCCCATGACTACGTCTGCTCCCCACGTAACCAGGCTTAGTCAACAGGGCTTCAGTCTTATCCAGATTTAGCCTCCGCCAACTAGATTCAGTCCATTTCTGGATTTCAGATAGGCGCAGGTTAAGTATCTCAATAGCATCTGATGTCCCAGGTGGAAAGGAGAAATACAGCTGCGTATCATCCGCATAGCAGTGGAAACCCAGGTTGTATTGTCGAATGATCCCTTCCAGGGGCAGCTTATACAGTACAAACAACATAGGTGGGAGGACTGAACCGTGGCGCACGTCACAGGGCAGAGACATTGGGGACAATGTTACCCATCACCACCCGCTGCATCCTATCCCTGAGATAGGACTAAAGCTAGCGAATGACAGTGCCAATGAGTCCAGTGTGTACTCCCTCAAATGATCCAGCAGCAGCCCGTGGTCCACAGTGTCAGATGCTGAAGAGAGAGATCAAGGAGAATGAGAACTGACCATTTACCGGTCTCTTGCCCTGAGAAGGTGATTATGCACCCTGACTAATGCCGTCTCAGTGCTATGCTCAAATCTAAAACCAGATTGGAAGAGCTTATAGATGGTATGAGCTGAGAGGTGCGTCTCAAGCTGTAGCGCCATAACCTTCTCAATATCCCCTTACCTAAAAAAAAAGTAGGGTAGAGACAGGACGATATTTTGCTGAAATATCTGGGTTCAAAGCTGGCTTCTTCAGGAGGGGTCGAATCAACACATCCTTCAGAGCCGCTAGAAAGACACCCTCTGACAAGGAGCATCAGACCATTCCAACAAACACTAACTCCAAATACTCCACGCAGCTCACTAGTAGACTCGTGGGCCTGGGTCTAGTTCACAGTAGATGGGCTGCAGCTCTGAAATCACTTCATAGACCTCATCCATTGTGATTGGCCTAAACTCCACCCAGGACAGCTGAGTGAATCCGGAGATCCCTGTCCAACTCTGCTGTGCCACAGCAGCCTGTCTGGAGAGATCCCAGCCCGAATAGAGGACACTTTGGGAAGAATCAAGCAAGCTGCTGACACTGCTCTCACTGACTGGAGACAGGTTGGATTTAGTAACCTGTCCACAGTATGAAAGAGCTGAGCTGGTCGATTCCTTCCAGCTGCAATCTCCGTGGACAGAAATGCTGCCTCCTTATGGGAGATTGCCTTTGATATTCATCATGATGAAGCTTCAAAGCCAGTTTGTTTTCCTCTGCCCCCGATCTTCTCCAGCAGTGCTTTAGCCTCCAACCCCTGGTCTTCAGCTCCCTAAGTTCCCCATCAAACCACGAGGACCCCAAGTGTGAGACCTGGAGTTGTACACAGATAGGTGCTATGGAATTGAAGGCCTTGGCAACAATCCTATTATAGGTTAGAACTGCATTCTCAAGTCCCATCTAACAAGCTGCCACCATCTCTGAGGTGTTCAACACTGCCAGTAGTCCTTCTAGGCTAAGCCCTTTTAAAGGATGGTATTGAACTGTCTCCACCAGGCGAGGACCACAGGAGGGGAGGCCCCTGAAGAAAATTTCACTGTGCAGTGATCCAACCAACTGACCAGATCAATCTTGAAGTTACTCACCTTGAGCCCCAGGAAGAAAACCAAGTCCAGGGCATGTCTGTGTTAGTGAGTTGCAGAAGTTACAACTTGTGCTCGGCCCCAAGACTCCATCAACTGGAAGGAATCCCTTCCGAAGTGCGAGAATTCAGCATTGACCCAGACATTGAAGTCACTCAGACTAAGCCATCTGGATGACTCAGAATATCCTCTCGGCGATTAAGTCTGTGATTTCCTGCAGGAAGTTTCCCCTCATGCCCAGATGCCGGTACACCAGGAGGATCCTGCAACCTGCACCTGGACCCCCACACACAGACACGCATTCCTGATCTAAAACAGATACACACACACACACCCTCCACGATCCCTCAGTGGTAGTGATCTACTGAGAATCCAGGTGGGATTACCCCCTCCAGGACTGGACCGGCATTATCACCCAGCCAGGTTTCTGTGATGCAAGCCAGGTTGACCGAGGAACCCAAAATTGGATCTACCATAATGGCAATCTTGCTCCTCAGCGACTTTGCATTGCATAACACTGCCTGAAGGGGACGGAGTGCAGCAGCTGGCCCACTGGCCATCTGCCCGGTCAGTCTGGTAGGATCCCTGGATATGGGAATCAAACACATCTCTCCTCTCGCTAGGTCCCATTTCACCCCAGGGCGTCTTCTGGTCGTAATTGTCCTAATACTTTCCCCCCACCCCTGTTAGTACCCACTCCTCACTACTGTCCACCTCATCTCGTCACAGTCCTCCCTGCACCAACGATAAACAACTCTAGGCATTGGGGGGTGGAGTGAGGTTCCTGAAAGAGACGTACATAAAGCGTCTGGATTGAGGAGTAACTGAAATCAACCCCTACCTCTACTCACAGATCCAAAATTACGACCCCTGGTAATGTTATAGCACAATCCCACTCACACACCTAACCCTATCCACTCCTATCACCCCACATACAATCCTTATGCATTACAAACCTATAACCACATGCATACCACTCAGCCTAACCTAAACAAATCACACACCACCACCAAGGGAAGATTTAAAACAAAGTTTAAAATTCCACTTTCAGAATTAAAAATTGATGTGTAACGGTGCACTGTGTCCAAACCAGCAAATGCAAAAGCAGTTTGCAAAGTCCATAAATATCAAAGACTATGTCCCAAAGATTCAAACAGCAGATATAAAAGGGGGAATACCCCAACAGAATGAATGTTCTGCTCTCACAAGAACTCCAACCAGCATTTTTATATATAATTAAAGTAAAGTTGCAAGATTACATGCCGGGCTGTGGGGCAGCGATAGCCTTTCTGTGCCAAGAGTAAAAATTTTACTATGCTCTGTAAGGTTTTGGAGGGGATCATAACTCTGGCTGAGCTGCCAGCGATCCCTTCCACTTCTAGTCTGCCAGCTCTGCCCCTGCTCATCCATGTCGTGACGTTTAGCCAGGAGAGCATGGGGACGGCAGTACATGTATATAGGAGACTTTTCTGAATAATTTTGATTTAGACTGTATTGGGAAAACAAAAGCCACCGCTTGACTAATAGGAATCAAGTGGTGGCTTTTGTTTTTCCTAATATGCAGTCTAAAGTGTGCAAAATCGTTCAGAAAATTAGCCCCATATACTTGTATAGCGTGTGTCCCCACACTCTCCCTGGCTAAACATCACGATACGGAGGAGTGCGGGACAGAGCGTGCAGACTTGGAAGTGGGAAGGGATCGGCTGGCTTGCAGCTCAGCCAGAGTTATGATCCCTTTCAAAACCTTACAGAGCATAGTGAAATTTTTACTCTTGGCACAGAAGGGCTATCACTGCCCCAGGATACCGGGCTGTGAAGCCCAAAGTCTTAGTAAGGTGAACTTATACCTTTACTTTAAACATGTACTTGGTAGAGGCCAGGAGAGACAAGTAGAGGCCAGGAGAGAGAGGGGTGATGTGGTAGAGACCTTCAGGTTTCTGAAAGGGATTAATAAAGTGAACTGCATGGAATTATTTAATAGGAACAACAATTCATTGACATGAGGGCACCAATGGAAACTGAAAGGGGAGGCTTCAGGAGGGACTTGAGGAAATCTTATTTAGAGTGAAAGGGTGGTAGAGCCATGGAGCAGCCTGCCTACCAAAGTGGTGGGTGCCTAAACTGTGGAAGACTTCAGGCGTGGGTGGGACCGAGTGAAGAAAATAATAGAAAGCTCTGCAGCATGTCCGTGGAGGGGGAAAGATGAGCTGAAGAGACGGATGGGTCCACAGATCGACGCTAGGTCTCGGGGAACCAGGGGCAGACAGGATGGGCCATTGGTCTTTTTCTACCATCGTCTTTTTCTATGAAGGGAAAAAGGCAGGACTCGCTTCTTCTTAGAAACAGTTCCTGCTTAAAAATAAAGTGAAAAATGTTTTGAGCCAGCAGGCTTTCTCACTACCAGCTGGCCCACCAGGTCTATAAACTCCAGAGTCCTGGGACAGTTTTCCTCTGACTCAGTGTTAGCAGGGTCTCGGGTCTCCGGCAGTGACAGGTGAGTGAACACAGATTACATATAACCCAGCCACTGCATTGCAGTCCCATGGCTGGATAGGAGTCTCTTGTTTTTCCTCCTTCTGGCTAGAAGGGGGACTATAGTTCGCTCAAACTCCACCTCACCTTAGAAGCTGTCCACCAACTGCAAACCACACACGTGCTTTAATGTGGAGTCAGGGAACAAATAGACCACAGAGGCCACAAACCTATGGCTTCCTTGCCACACACTGACTCTCAACCCAGACGGCTCAGGAAAATGGACCAGCACGCAGCTCACAGAGCTCTGGAAAGCACCAGAGGCCAGCTGTTCCTCCACACTCTTCTTCTCAGGCACTGTCACTAGAGTAATGATTCTCGCATAGTTTATCTGGCATAAAAACAAGCATCAGTTCACCAGGGAACTCGGCCACAGCAGATTGTTGAAACACATTAAAATTCGGCACTGTCGTACATCAAAAGCGAATAATAATTAGCTAACTCTCCTGCCACTTCCTCACTTAAAGTCCCTGGCTGTTTTAGCAGTGAACCTCCTACTACAGTAAATTTACTAACGAACAGTAAAACAGAAAATACTAAAAAGTTAGCAAATAAACTAGCTCGAAATCTCATCAGATAAAACAGCAAAGTTTGTGTGGCACTGGGCCATGATGTGAATAACCTGGTATTTTACCATTCAGGACATGATTGCAGGCATGTTGTCAGGATGGCAAGATTTTGTTTGGTTAACAGTGTCTGGTCCTGTAAATTTGGAAATCTTTTTTTTTTTTTTACCCACCCCCATATACATTTTCCCTCTTTTCCACACCATAAACATTTTCCTCCATATGTCCCTGGTCTTGGTGGCAGCCCTCCAGACCAGTCACTTTTTTGGGCTTGCAGCAGAAGGAGTTGTTAATGGCAATGCCGGAAGTTCCCCACCACCAAAACTCTACTCCCCCGACTAAGGATCCTGGCTGTGGGAGCAGCATCTTGCAGCAGAAGGGATCTTGAGGGGTCTGCTAAACTTTTCCTAGCCCTCCCCCTCCCCAGTGATTGCTGGAGACCTGCAGCCTTGCCAAGACACTGAAGCAGTTCCTCTCCAACACAGCTGTTCCAATATTGTGGCTGCATCTTCCTGTGTGTGAGTTTTTTTCCTTCCTTGAGCCCTCCACTTTAGAGAGCCTCTACCCGCTGTGGGTTTCAGGAAAGGGCAGGTGAGTTAAGGGTGTCACACTGGAGGATGTCAGCATGGAGCAGCAGATGGCAGGAGTTGCTGCCCCCCCAGCCTGAGACCTCTGAGCCCCATTCAGCTTATCACCACTGTACTGTTTTCGCCTGTGCCTGCAAATACTCATTGTTGTGAACTGTTGTACAATATATGGACAAACATTAGGACTGTTCACTCATACACTGTGCATGTATTCCTTTGATTAAGAACAGGTCAGTTCTGCAGTTGCGCAGGAAGGCTGTTCACTCTGCTCCACTATTGTGTTGTTGCCTATTGTTCTTGCTTTTGTTTTCCATTGGTTTATTGCTTGCATAACTATTATGCGCTGTTAAGCTAGAAGTGTGTTCTTTAAAGCATACCAGGTATGTAGTGCCCACTGTTATTATGCCCGCTGTTTACTCTGCTTTACCCTACTGCATGTGTAAATTGCCAGATTACCTCTTCACCTGGTTTCAGCTACCCCCTTGCTCTACCCTATCTTAATTGACCTGCCATCGTGCTTTTCACTAGGGATTTTGCAGCCTACTGTCTGACCCAAGCTGCACCCCATCTCGGTGGTCAGATCTTCACTCTTAGATTCAGGTTACCAATCCCTGGCACAGTGAACCTTATGGCGGCAGCTTTCCTTATGGGCTCCCTCTTAACAGGACTCTTCATACTGTCCGAGTCCTGTGCAAGTGTACTGGCTCTAGACTAGACTGCCTTATCGCAGTTCTCAAGCAACCATAACTTGCTCCAGTCCCCCACAGCCAGTCATGAGCCTTACACCTATCCCTCATTCCATCTTGCCCACCAGGAAAAAAGAGAGGATCACCTCCTGTGAGGCTGTAAAAGCACCCTAAGTTTTTTATGGTTATCCCTGCTCCCGACTAGTATCCTAAGCTCTCTGATCCCCTTATTGCTGCTACCAGTGGCGGGGGGTATTGAAAGCAATCCTGGCCCAGTTGTCTCCCTCCCCTCACACAACACCATCATGAGGGCAGATAGGCACAGCCCAAAAATAATGTACATTAACATCTGCAGCCTCTTATCCAAATTCTTGTAGCTAGAAGCATGGATATCCCACGTATCATTAGCATAGCTGAAACATGGCTGAAACCCTCCACCCCCAACTCCAGCTACCACATTAGTGGCTTTACCATGATCAGGCAGGACAGATGTGGCTCCAGAAAAAGGTGTGTGTGTGTGTGTGTGAGTGAATGTGTGGCGATACTTCTGTACTTCAGAGATTTTGGTTGCTGCACTTCTGTGAGGGAGATTATTATGCCGGGGAACTTCAACCGGAACTGGCTGCATGACACACAGGTAGCGTGTTATGAACTACTGAAGCAACTAAATCTCTCCTTCCTTCTTACCATACCCACCCACTTCAACCATAGGTCGTCGAACCACTCCCTTCTGGACTGGATTATCGCCAATCATGAAGAGAGGGTCCTCCAGGCAGGAGTCCTGCCTGACTCAATCAGCAACCACTCCCCAACTTTTTGCATCTGGTCCTGCAAGCGCCTTTGCCCTCTCCCAACCTTTTGGCCTTTAGAGACTTCTGTAAATGTGACCCTCTCTCCTTGTTCTCAGACCTTTGTGCAGTCGACTGGTTGGTCTTGCACATATATATATATATATATATATATATATATATATATATATATATGTAACATCTCGGTTTTTCCCCTGCAGCCACAGTCCTATTTCCAGCCACTGCTCCTCCTTCACTGCCGACCATGAAGCTGACGTGCCCAGCTGGCATACACAGCTGTACTGTCGAGAGGGGTACCCCCCCCATGCCCCCGCGTCCGGCCAGGATCCAATACCGGCACATGCCTATTTCAGGCATCGTCGGCCAGTGAAGCTGCGGCCATCAGAGTGTGCTGCTGTTTTTCCCTTTTCTTCCCCCGATGAGAGCACAGACGTGCAATGACGTCCATGCATAAATGTGCGGATGTCCACCGTGCTCTCTCTCCCCCCCCCCTTGGCACCCGCACATCTGTAGTACCTCCGGGCATCCCCAGGGACCACCAGAGCGCGGTGTGCATCCCACCCTTTTCCCCAGGACTAGGAGAGCTATTGTCGGATGCTCGATCCTAGTCCTCCCTTGCTGACCCCCGATGACCCGGGCTTGTTCCCGAACCCGTGTCGCTGGCGTGGAGCGAGGTGTGGCGTCCAGTGCCTCAACCCTCCATGCCACCGGGCCGGCCTAGTCTTACACACTTTGTCCAATGCAAACTCTGACCTCTGCTTCTTCACTGCTGCCCAAACCACCATCCAGGACAAGCACTTCCCTGTACCCACCCAGAGATGATGGGTGTGGGAACACTAGATGGCTCTCCAGTGATTTCCTCAGGAAAATGAAAGTGAGGGATATCATGTGGGCAGCTCATAAAACCACTCTTCACCTTTTTCCTGTAACGAATACTAACAGCTGCATAACCTTTGCAAGCAAGAGGCAAAATCCCTAAAGGACAAGTATCTTAAGACAGAAGTGAGAAATATTAGTTGATTAGCTGGGACTTGAACCCAGGCCGCCTGTAATACCATTCTGGTTACACTACCAGCTGCACCACCAAGGCAGCTAGAAACTAGGAACTCTATGAAGCACCTTACTCCTTCTCTAATGCACAACCTGGTGCTGCACAGATCATTACATTTTCATACACGAGAGTTGTCTGTGCGTATATATGGAATCCAAACAAGAGATAAAGAAGTAAGTGCCTTAGCTGGGATTTGAACCCATGCCACTTGGAATACCATTCCGGCTGCACCATCAGCTGCACCACCAAGGCAGCTGGAAACCTGGGACTCCCAAAAGCACTTTACTCTTTCTCTAATTCAGTGTCTGGTGCTGCACAGATAATTACATATCTTCAAGGATATCTCCTCCATTAGGTCACATCTTTGAAACTATAAGCTCTCAGCACTAGGACCACACGGAAACATTTGGCAGTTGGGAGCTTCCAATGATGATATGCAGCATCTTCGTGTGTATAAACATGAGCATCCCCATCACCCCTGCATTCTTTTCCCATCGTTGATCATCCTTGTCGGACCTGCTGAAGGAAATGCTGTCAACTTTACCATTGTTTATTTTTTATTTATTTTTTTACACTTATTGCTGTATACATTGTCTCTGTATGCCTCTGAAGTCAAAAGACCCTTTATTTTGGTATTATAAGTGTGGAGATAAAATTTACTAAGGAGACATACACGCACATTGTTTGCATATGCTGTTTGGGCCTGTCTTACAGAGTGAGAAATTGAGATTTGAACCGCTTCAGCCAGGCTATGAGGTGACGCCATAAGAAAGCGCATAAAATTTCCATCTGTTAAAAACATTGAAAGCCACAGGGAAGGAAGAAGGCTCAAAATCTGCTTCTCCCTCACTGTCAGCCGAAAGGCAACTGTCGAAGTCTAAGGAGTGGGACAGGGAGTTGTCATCATGACAGCCCTTCTCATCGTCCGGCCATAATCACAAACACAGTCAAAAAGAAAAGTCTGCTTCACTGGAGAGGTCCTAGTTGCCATTGAAAGAAAGTAAACCTTCGACATCGCTTGCTCTGGCAGCATTGACTACAGTCCTACCCCCCCCATCACTGAGACACCAAGGTTGGGTGTTGGTTTAGGTGCTGCCATACCTACTATGGATGGTATGATGCCATAGTTTTTGGGCCAAGGCCCGTTGACGCAAGTAGTCCCAGCCCTTTTCCCGGGCACTATGGACTTCCAGGTTGTGCTAGTGTTGTTTTCTGAAATAATTTGACACATTCTGCTTGACATGCCAGTGCAGGCAGTTTTTCTGCTGAGGGAACCTTGTAGCACTCAGCCCCCGTTGATGGGTTCCAGCAGCACGTCATAGATTCCTGCTTCTCAGCCACCAGTGGTGTCGCTGGTCTATTATGTCTCCTATCATTGATTGTGCTGACAACGAAATGGAATATAATCCTGACTTCATGCATTTGGAGGAGGAATATGAGAGTGAACAGTTTTGGGAGGATCTCCCTTGCTCTAGCTCTGCCTTCTGGTCCTGTAGTGAGGACTCGGTGGTCTGTACTCTGCGATCGCCTCCTGAGGACTGTTGGCAAGTTGTGTTACATGTAGGCAGAAACACAAGATGAAAGGTGTCACAGATAATATACTGTTTATTACCAGACAGCACAAAACACAAGCAAGTATTACCTGTTAGGGAACCGTGGGACCCACACTAGTGTACGCTTACATCATTTGGGCTCTGGTGACATTTGCAGTTTGTTCTTGTAGTCCACAGTCATGTTGTTATTATAGAAACAAATTATTCTACCAAATAAGGCAAAATACATGATCTCACATATGCTCCCATTGGTAGGTGGATTCTCAGTGTTTCTCTATACTCCACCTAAAAGGTTGGGTCCATTTCTCCACAGTAGGCTGGTTTGCGCTGGTTCGGACAGTAAACTCCACATTTAGTTTGTACAGACAAAGGAAACTAGAAAAAAAAGCCGGCCTAGTGGCATAGCGGGCTGAGATGCTGGACACCTTACCTCTCGCAGTGCCTGCGACCCGTGTTCGGGAGCGAGCGCGGGCCATCGGAGGTTGGCACAGAGGGGAAGGGTGCAGTGCAGGATGAGCTGCCGACCGGCAGTTTTCTTCTCCTGGGAGGGGACCTGAGCTTCCCTCAGCACTTGGCTGATTCACGGTAGAGGGCAGGGGCAGTGCAGTCGAGGGAGCCAGGGGTACTAGGCCAGTGGGGTAGGAGGAATGGGCCATTACTGGAGCAAGAGGGCACTTGCGCACCTCCACGCACATGCGCCTCTCTGTCTGGGGCCCCGGGTAACTGGCGAAAGAAAACCTGGAAAAAGGTTGGGGCTGCTGCAGGATGATGCCTCTGGGCTGGCTCCAGGTGGTCCGCCGGGACACACACACATCGTTACAAGCTCCCGAACAACCTCCGGAGTCCGGTAGGTTGGCGGATGGCAGCTGCGGCTCTCTGAGGAGAATAAACACCTATATTAAAAAAAAAAAAAAATAGAAAAGGGTTAATTGTATCAGTCTGCTCCAAGCACAGAGAGAACAGAAACAATGGAGTACATATTCTCCTTATGCCGTGCTCTGCTCATGTCACACTTGGCACAGTGCCATATGCTAGAGAGAGAAATTTGTGTGTGTGTGTGTGTCTGGTACTCTGTTTCAGTCCTGCTGGATGCAAGGACATGTGTTAGTGTGACACAGTGGGGGAATTCGAGAATGCGTGGGACAGACATAAGGCAGTTCTAGTCTAGTGGGAGGCAGGAGGAAGTAGGCTGTTTAACTAGGATCTGCAGCTTATCCATTAGGTAGGAAAATGGGCAGGCTAGGTGGGCCAAGCGGTCCTTATCTGCCATCAAATTCTATATTTCTATGTTTCTAATAACCAAATACAAAAGGAATTGCCGGCTAAGGCATTGTGTGTGTTACAACAATTAGAAGATGCAGATAGGTGGCTCAGTGGTTAGCGCAGTGCAGTTAGGTAGTTTACATATCCCCGCTCATACCTCTCAACTGTCCCTGATTTTGACTCAGAATGTTCCTCTGTCCCTCGTAAAATTTGTGTTTTTGTGACAGAACAGTGGGGATTGAAAGTACAAAATAATGCCAAACATTAAAGTTACAGACTTGCTCTTCTTCAGAAAATGCATCTTACTGTAATCCACTTATTCTATCAGCTTTCTAAGTGAATAGTACCAATTTTTAAGATGTGTCCCTGATTTTGGGTCTTTGTCCCTAATTTTTTTAAGCTTTGTCCCTGATTTACAAGTAAAGAGGTTGAGAGGTATGTCCCCGCTTGTTGCCTATGAGACAGGCAACGCAGAAGATATGGTTAGGTTAGCCTTAGTTTGGTGTGATGCGTATGAAAACTGCAGTTGTTTGTAGTGATTGTTAAAGGTAGATCTAAGACAGCATATGGTACAAATCAGAATAAAAATAAGAATGGCTTGAAGAATCACAAAACCTTTGAATGGTAGTTCTAACAAGCTGTTGGAAAGAAGTAATTGTAAATCACCATCATGAAATAAATTATCTAGATCAGTTTCAGCCTTATGCACGTCATTGCTAATTTGAATTAAATGAGTGTCTTTATAGTCCAAAAGAGATGTTAAATCCAGGGTCAGAGGATCAGTATGCACATTAACTCACTCAGCTCTAGAATGGAATCTTGAGTGAGTGCTGTATTCCTGTGTAAAAATGGCTGTTTTCCTGAGCAGTTAGAATGTTCGGAACTAAAATGGTAACACACAGACTTGGGAGTATAAATAACTAAAAAAGTATAACTCCTGTCACAAAACTTATGGCATGAAGTTTGCTCACAATAAAAAAAATCTTTAAAATGAGGGGTCACACATGTTAGTAGCATTAACCTTTTTTTTTTTTTTTTTTACTTACAGAGCATGTAACAATGAAATTTAAATTTTTTCTTCTTTAAAAAAAAAAACACCCTAGAAGTGGCAAATGTCTGTTGTATGAAGGTTTTCCATCACGCCAACATCTGTGCATTATACTGCAACAGTTTATAGCATTTCTGAGCTGTTTTACATAATAAAACAGACTATAAAGTACGGCATGTGCCAACACATAACGCCAGTAAACCGACTGAATTCGGAAACATGCTCTGCACAACTGCCAACATGACGCACAAACTACAGTAACTAAAAAAAATATGCCTCCTAGCCCCTAGACACCTGCATGGAAAATGTTCACAATAACAAGAGCTTTAACATGATGGGTCACTCATGTTAGTGGCATTTGCATATATTTTGTTGCAGTTCCTGAAATGATAAAAAAAGAGCATTTTTTTTACATTTTGTTCCCAAATAAAACCTACATCATAAAAAGTACACCTACTAGACCCCAGACACCAGCATCATTGTCCACATTAGACCTTTCAAATGATGGGTCACACACGTGTCTAGCATTTACAGTTTTTTTTTTTTTTAATACAGTACCTGAAATGGAGGAAAATCAAATTTTTACACTTTTTTTATCCCAATAAAACTAAAAAAAAAAAAAAAAAGTACACCTCTTAGCTCCCAGACACCAGCATACTAATTTTTCACAATGAAAAGAGCTTTCAAATCAGGGATCACACGTTTCTAGCATTTACAGATTTTTTTTTTGTTTTGTTTTGAACAGTGCCTACAATGGAGAAAAATAGCATTTTTTCACTTTTTAACCCAAATTAAAACCCCCCAAAAATCTGAAAGGTAGCAAATGTGTCCAGTATAAAGTTGGTATTCTGGTAGGAAGGAATATTTCCTACCAACCTGCACTTTCCAATAACCTTATCCCTGATTGCTTGATCCAGAAAGTGCATAAGAAGTGCATGACGCACATGTGCACTCTGGGGTGAGATGAAGTGAATACCTGATGCACATATGCGCTATGGGGACTAGAGAAATTTTCCTTGATAACGCACATATTCGCTATGGGGCTGAATGAGTTAAAAGTACGGATATATTGCTCTATGACATCTTGATAGTTAGGGTCACTCTGGATAACAAACTCGTCATGGGTTGGAACGGGCGTATTGACAATCTGGCCAATGAATAATGCACTCTTGGGGTGTGAAAGTGTGAAACAACAATTTGGAGTAATAACATCACAAGTAAAGGGTCCGTAAGTGTAGGTCTTATGATTTGTGGCCACACAATACTGGCCATCCATGTTGTAAGTGACTTTCACTTTCAGGAAGTGTCATTTCATGAACTTCATGGGCAAGTGACTGAATTGTTGACTTGTACCGAGCTGGATGGCTCATTGTGCGTCTGCGCCTCTGTGCCTCTGTGGCATATCCCTCTATGGCATATCCGCAGGCTGGGGCAGTTACATCAAACACATCACACCTGCACAGGTAGCTGTATCCTTTTACTGAACAGCGGGCAGTATGTGGGGCTAACCGCATCTGCATTGTGGGGTGGGGAATACCAATAATGGGGGTAGGTCCAGACATTCTTATAAATATTGCCTTCTGGGTGTCCCACTGAATGCAGTGTGGCCAGCTTGTCAAACACTGTAGTGGTAAGGTCAAATACTGACAAGGACACACTAAAAAAAAGAAAAAAAAATATGATGCGTCTCTTACTGTGCAAGACCCCATGGGGTAATCACACAGCCCTTTAGTAGGATGTGGAGTAGCATACCCTAAATTCCAGATAGTACCAAAGAGCTGTTTTGTATGCATAGTGCCTGAAGCAGGACCCGTTTACACTGCCTTTAACAACACATTGAGGGCGATAACACTGAGCCAATAGTTTGTCTTTTATGAGTTCTGGAATACATCCAGTTTCCACGTCACTTACTGATTTCTTTTCCTGTATGATGCCATTTGGCCTCCTTGTTACTAACAGCAATTTTATTTTTTATTTGGGTTTCATTAAAAAAATATCGCAATGTCATGCATATTGTAGACTCAGTCTCAGATTGGAGGGGGGAAGGAAGGTTCAGTAGGGAAATAAGAAGACACTTTTTTACAGAGAGAGTGGTGTCTGAGTGGAACGCGTTTCCTGCAGAAGTGGTATTCTGTAGAACAGTGGACTGCTTCAAAAGTGGATGGGGATAGCATAAGAGGAAGGGTCAACTTCGGTATAATGGTTGCTAGCTGCACACTTGAGCAGACTCTATAGACTATAAGGCCTTTCTCCGCTGGCAAATTCGTATGTTCGTATAAGTCATCAGCACCGTGTAGCACAGACTTTTGTACCTTTTGAGCTGCCTGGGTTTCAGAGTACCCAATATGGGATTTTATGGATTCTAGATCAGCACTGTTCCAAATTGACATCCCTGACTCAAATAGACCTGACATTTCCATCAAAGCCTTGTAGACATCTAGAGCAGAATATGCCGTGGTGTGGGTAAGTTTCTTGCCCAACTACAGGATCTTGTGCTCGTGCCTGGTAGGCTGCTATAACATCTACTAACATAGACGCATGAAATAATGACACATTAGTACTAATGCACAGTCCAAACTCTGCTATATTCCAGTGAGAAAGATTCAGAACAACAGGTATATGAATAAATTAAAAATTATTTCTCAGAGTCCTCGGGATGGATGTGGCTGTTAAACCACTGAGTGGACCCAGTTCCAGCTCTGGACATTTTAAAGGTATTGGAGAAGTCTCTGCAGTTGTTGTAGGGGAGGTAATGTCTGTGTAGATTGTACAGTGGGTGAAGTAGTTGTAGCTGGAATTGCTTTCTAGTTCAGTCTGGCGTGTCCATAAGAGTATTTTTGGAGGCTTAGGTGTTTTGAGGGTATCAGTCCAAGTCTCTTGATCATATTTTTTAACATCCCCGATCAGGAGGGATGCTTTCTTGTACCTGCTTACTCTGTCCTTATACCGGGGAGAAGAGGTTGGTTGTCCATTTTCCCAGACGTTGGTGCCGTCGGGGCCCTTCCATGTTACAATGCTGCTGCTAACAGTGTTGCCAGAAGTCTGGGACCAGCAGACCCTGAGCCATTTGTTATCACCTTCCCTAGCCTGTAGGGGCATCAGTACCAGCATCTGTTCCTTTCTATACACCGCACACTCCATTAGGCAAAAAGCGATAACAGTGATTGTCAGCATTCTGGAATTTCTGAAATGACAAAACACAAACAGGTAAAGATATCTTCCCCGCCAGGTCAGGTAAGCAGCCATGCTGCTTCTCCTCAGGCTGGCACTGCGTGGACATCAGGCTGGTAAGATTAGGGTTAGAAATAGGGTTAAGGATAGGATTAGGGTTCTTCCACATCTACAGGTTCATGGGAAATAATATTATGCTGAAACGAAAAAACAGAAAACTGAACAGTTACAGTTATAACCCCCCCCCCCGCAAACTCAGGGTAAAAGGACTCAAATGAGGCCTTTGAAGAACTTGAGTTGGTTGACGTAGAACCACTTGTCCAGGGCCTTATTCTTGTGGTCAGTTACTTGCACCTGGTGCACTGATGGTCCTCAGTTTTGTATGGACCAAGCCATTTGTTAGACAGGGTATGCTGGGTGACAGAGTACCATAAGACCTTAACTCGTTCCCCAAGCTGCTAGTCTGCTTCCTTAACATTTTTGTCAGAGTAGATCTTGGATTTCTGCTTGGCCTTATCCAGGTCGTCTTCAACAAAGTGGTACACATGGGCGATGTCTTCCTTTAGCCGGTCGACATGGGTGTCACTGTTCACATGGTCCCTAGTGGTGGTGTGGATGTCAGTCCACAGATGTTTGGGGAGCCGCATTTGTCGGCCTCTTGTCACTTCAAAAGGAGTAAGCTGGGTTGATGCTGCAGGAGTGGCCCTGATTGCCATCAGGAGGATTGGCAACAGGATATCCCAGGTCTTGGCATTCATGGTCACAAATTTAGACAGCATGAGTTTGATTTGTCTGTTTGCCCTCTCTATCTGCCTGATGACTGTGGGTGGTGTGCAGTGTGGAATTTCTGTCCTACCCCTAGCAGTTTAAGGCATTCTTGCATAACCTTACCTGTAAAATGTGATCCTTGGTCAGAGTCCGTTGTTAGCGGTAGGCCCCTTCTGGTGAATACTTGTTCCACTAGTATGGTGGCCATGGCCTTGTCTGTGTTGTTCATACAAGGGAAGGACCTCTACCCATTTGGAAAAGAGATCAGTGATCACCAGGGCAAACTGGATCTGTGTGGGATTCCAAGGGCCTGAATGTCTCTGGGGAAGCAATTCTGCATTTTTCTTAGTAGGAATTGGATTGTTCTTGGCACAGGTGATGCAGTTGTCCATGTAATGTTGGACGTCTGAGGCTTGTTTAGGCCACCACCCATAGTTCTGAACCTCTGGAGGGTCTTATGAGTTTCCTAGTGGCCCCCCACGTTGGGGTGTCATACAGCTGGTAAATGAACTCTGCCTAGAGTTCTTTTGACACCACCCACAGTAATGTCCCTCCATTGTCATACAGAACCAATTTCTATCAGGTGACAGGGTCAAGTGCTTGGCATAGGCACTTGAAAGGATTTTCCTCAGACATCTGTTTTTTTTTGTTTTTTTTTTCAGAAGGCACTGATGTGCCTCCTTGATTTGGGGGCCTAACATCTGGACAGTTCGCAAGTTCATAGGGTCCCTGAGCTTGTGTTGCTGTGTAGCCACTGGGGTGGGGAAGTTTCTTTCTTTTTTTTTTTTTCTTTTATTTGCTTTTCATTTTTTTCCCTCCTGGCCCCCAGTCAACTCTTCCTATTAAGGCACCCCTTACCTCCGTCCGCGCCACACCCATCATCCACATCTGGCCATCACCATTCACCCCCATGGCTTGCTCCCCATGGCTGGGAGCCTCCAACTCCTCAACAGGACTGGATCCAGCTTTCGGTGATGCCCTCAGAGGTGGTATGCTCTTGACGGACGGCCATCAAGCCGCTCGACCGGTGTCGTCATTTAAGTTTTGCTGCAGAGGTTGAGCGTGCAATGCCGGCAGTGGGCATGTGACACGTGCGTCCACATGCAGCACGCCCAGGGCTAGAAATAATTTTTTTGAGTTGCCTGTCCGAGGGACAGGTGGGACATAAATTTTGGCTGTCCCACCAAACTTTTGCCTGTCCACATTATTTTTACATATTTTTTTTTCATTCTCGGTTTAAAGCCCACTACAGCACCATTGCATTGATTCAGATTTTTTTTTAACTTCGTTTTACAAGACATTCTATAATTACAATAATCCACTACACAGTGTGCGTTATGGTGGATTTACTAACTTCTGGTGTGGTTAAGTCACTCGATCTATGTTCCCATGACCAAACCATACCAGTCATGGGTAAATCCCACTATAACGCACACACACTGTCGTGGATTATTGCTTTAATTAATATGAAACACAACACAAGTGTACAGTCCCAAACAGCCACACATTTGTTGTGTTTTTCCCTTACTTGTAGAGGGTAACAGAATCAAAAATATACAGTAGGGTAACTCATCACTTGGGGGTTTAGTAGAACCTAGCTCATGTGCCCCCAGGGCAGGGTAACTGCCCAGTTGCCAAAAATGCAACAGTTAAAAAGAAAGACGAGGGGACCCAATTTTAAATTGTCACTAATATAAAACAGAGCTCAAAACAATTGCCTAAAGCTGCAGGTTATTTTTCCCCAGAATTGATTCATTTTATCATATTCGTTTGTAGAGTATTTGAAGTTATGCTCTCTAAAATAAAGCTTTTGGTACAGTAAAGCTGAGGCACAACATCTGTTTTACAAGGGGTTCTGTTAACACAGAGTAGTAAAGATATTTATGTAAGTGCACAATTTTTAAATTCTACAGTTGACACTTGACAGACTGTTTTCATTTTTCCACTGCAAATTAAACAAGGGTTACACATTGCTTTCATAGCAAAATACACAGGCTACTGCATGCTGCATTATGACAGCCAACTGATAATGCTATCCAATTTTCATACTTGCCAGCTAAGCAGAAAGTTATGGGTGAGAGACTTACTAAACACTTTGTTAGACCATGTGAAAGTAAAGGGCATCACACGCTGCACTCTTGTCTGTCTTTTTCCCGGCGATTCTTTGCTCTGATTTTTGGAAGCAGAACCAACTCGATCTAAAAAGTCCTGTTCTGTAAAAATATGCTAATAACAGGATGCTTTCATTAAGCTGCTTTACACACATGACCGGCTGCATGCAACCGTGAAAACGCTCTTTGTGGCATCTGCTCACTGTCCTCCCGCGTCTAACCATCCTCGCGCTTGCTCGCGCTGGAACTATCTTCAGGCAGCACTGAGCATCCGATCTCTGCTCCTGCCCACCACTACCTCAAGGACTCGAAAGGAGTCACGTGACCGCTGAACAGGGAGCAAAGCTGCTAGGCGCCAACCAGGAAAGTGAAAGTGGCAGGGCGCCGTGAAAGAGCAGCGTCACACATCCTGACGTCCCTCTCTCTCTCTCTCATTCTCAACAGTGTGCCATGGCTGGGTCCTAGCACCCTACAAGGTGTAGCAAAGTTAAAACAGGAACTACCTGTCCAAGGGACAGGCAAACGAAATAAAACACCTGTCCCAATGAAAAATCGGCTGTCCAGGACGGGCGGACAGCCAGTTATTTCGAGCCCTGAGCACGCCCACTGGTTGCTCCGCCCCCGTGCTCCCATTGTATATGGCCAGGCGTGCCAACCCCTATCCTCTTCTAGGTGTCAATCACCGGCCTCTGTTCCCCATCCTCCCGGGGAGAGGAGAGGAGAGCTGGAATACTGTGTGCAGTTTTGGAGACCCCACCTACGCAAGGACATAGACAGGATGGAAGCAGTCCAGAGGAGGGCAACTAAAATGGTGCAGGGTCTGCAGCAGAAACCATATGAAGAGAGACTGAGAGAGCTGAATATGTATACCCTTGATGAAAGGAGGAACGGGGGGACATGATAGAAACCTTCAGTTACCTCAAGGGAATCAACAAAGTCCAGGAGGGTAGCATCTTTCAGGAAAAGAGATGTGTAAGAACAAGGGGGCACAGTTTAAAGATAGAGGGGGACGGCTCAGGGGTAATGTGAGGAAATTTTTTTTCACGGAGAGAGTGGTAGATACATGGAACCACCTTCCTGGGGAGGTTGTTGGGTCTAAAACAGTGGGGGAATTCAGACATGCATGGGACAGACATAAGGCAATTGTAGTGGGGGGTTGCAGAAAGTAGGCTGTTGGTTAACTAGAATCTGCAGCTTATCCAATAGGAAGGGAAATGGGCAGACTGGGTGGGCCAAGTGGTCCTTATCTGCTGTCAAAGTCTATATTTCTAATGGTAGTTCTAATGGTTGCAGATATTTTTTAATTTGAAGGTAACTGTAGTAACAGTTTTGTGGCACTTTATATACCTCTTGCAGGGTTATAAATGGGTAAATACCCGTGGGTCCTATTAATTGTGAGATCAGCTGGACTCCATGTTGATCCCATCTGCGCATGACCCTGGACCCCATTTTATTAGTTGGTAAATCAGGTTCCAGTGTGAGAGCTGTTATGTAAAGCCTCTGTTCCTTATTTAGAGAGTGTTTTTTGACATTATTCCACCACCCTTTTAAAGTTTCCGTGGTGTGTTGTGAAAGGAGTTTAAGTGAGTTCCCTTTTATGGGTCTGCCTAATATTATTTTTATTAAGTTATTTTGCTGGTTTATGTCCATTTCTAATTGTTTCCAGTGCATCTGATATCTAGGATTAAGCTAGTTAAGTACCGTTTTTATCTGTGCAGCTAGCACATATTGCTCAAGGTTTGGTAAGGTCATCCACCCTAATTCTCTAGGTAGTTGTAAAATTGTATACACAATTCTCCGGGGTTTACCTTTCCATATGAACCTGAATGTTATCCTATTCCTGATGATATAATAATTTTTATCTGGTGGTATTGGGAGTGTTTGTGCAAAGTATAGGATCCTAGGTAATATATTTAGTTTTATGACTTCTCTTCTATTTATGAAACTTAGTGGAAGTTTTGTCCACCTAGCTAGGTCTTATGTTATTTGTTTGGTTAGGGGTTCAAAGTTTATAAGATCCGTCACTTCTAATTTTCTAGCTAATTTAACTCCCAAATACTTGATCATGAATTTAGACCACTTGAAGGGGAATTTTAATTTAAGCTGGCCTGAAGTCTTAAATTCAAATATGAGCACTTTGGTTTTTTGGTCATTCATTTTATAGCCTGCCTCTTGTCCAAATTGTTTAATCTGTTCCCAGACCACTGGTATAGATCTCTTTGGGTTTGTTAGGGTCAGCAGAATATCATCTGCAAATAGGGAGATCTTATTTTGTCGTTCTCCTACCTGCAGCCCTTGAATTTCTGGGTGGGCCCTTATCGCCACCACCAATGGCTCCAGATAAGTGGCGAATAGGAGTGGTGACATAGGACAACCCTGCCTTGTACCCCTTGTTAGTCTAATTGGTTCTGATAATGCACCATTTACCCTCACATGTGTCGTAGGTTCTTTGTATATATTTTTAATTTGGGTTATAAGGTTTTCAGGGATGCCAAACCTCAACAGAACCGCCCATAAAAATTCCCGGGTGACTCTGTCAAAGGCCTTCTATGCGTCCAGCCCAAGTAATACCAGAGGAATCTTTTTAGTTTGAGAATATCCCAATATCATATAGGTCCTTCTAACCGCATCTTGGGCTAGTCTGGTTTTCACAAAGCCAACCTGATTTGAGTTTATTATGTCCAATAGTAATTCCTCTAGCCTGTGAGCCACAATTGACATATATAATTTGTAATCCAGATTAAGCATTGATATTGGTCTATATGAGGCAGGATATTGATTGTCCTTCTGTGGTTTAGCTGCTATTGTGGCATATCGCCACGATGGGAGTGGGGGTTCTCCTTCTTGTATAGCACAGCAGGCTGCCTGCACCGTTGGGATTAGGAGATTTTTAAATGGCCTATAAAATTTGGCAGGGTATCCATCTGGTCCTGGTGCTTTCTGATTTTTAGTTCGTGCCTGTTTGATTTCTTCTAGGGTGATTGGTGCTGTTTATTTATTTGCTTTTTTTGTTTTCAACTTGGGTAGGTCTAATTTTCCAGGTATTCCCTAATTAAGTCTAGTTGGGCAGGGGCGGGTTCTGTATATAAGGTTTGATAAAAATTTAGCTAGGATTTCCCTTATTTCTCTGGAATGCATGTGAGTCTGTCCTGTAGTCGGGTCGACTATTTTATTTATGTTTACTTTGGCTTTTCTTTCCCTAATTTTCCTTGCCAGGTTGTTTGCTCCTCTAGGCCCCCCTTTATGTGTTTCCAGTTTTAGGTACATTAATTGTTGTTCTATGTTATGGTCCAACATTTTCTGTATTTGTTGTTTAATATTGTTAATTCGTGTTCTTATTTTTGTTTCAGTCTGATTTCCTTGGGTTTGCAATTGCTTTAATTCTGTATGCAGTTCCTTCCATTTCTTTCTTTTTTTTTTTGATCTGGATGTATTCTTTATTATTTTCCCCATATCACTGTTTTTAAAGTGTCCCACAAAATTGGCACTGATATTTCTGGATGAGTATTTTCTTTTATCGTTCTAGGTATGATTTCTTTCATGAGGTTTTTAAAATTAGGGTCCCTCAGATGCATTGGATTAAATCTCAAATGGGTGTTTTTTTCTCCCCCCACCCCAGTTCTGATTTTGCCGTAAGTGGAGCATGGTCTGAAAGCACTGTCGATCCATGCCATATATCTGCCAGTGCTTCCTGAAGTTCCACATTTGTTGTTATATAATCTATCCTTGCTGCTGTGTTTGTATGGGCTGATCTATGTGTGTATTCCTTTCTTGAAGGGAAGCAACGTCTCCAGCAATCGAAAAGACCCAGTGAAACTGTGTTTAGCTGTACGCATTTCTGGGAGGGGTTAGTTCGGTGGGGGAGAGGTCGGGCAGCGTCTAAATAAGGCTACAAATTTATAGTAAAGTCCCCGCCAAGTATCAGTAGGCCTTGCATTTTCATTGCCAATTTGGAAAAAAAGGAATGGGTAAAGCTCCTCTGGGATCCTGGTTGGATATATAGTGAGACTGTTGTCACTTTACACGCATAGATCTGGGCTACCACTATTACATACCTTCCTTCTGCATCTATTTCTTGTTCTAAAACCTGTAGAGGCAAGTGTCTTGAAGCTAATACCGCCACCCCTCTGTGTCTGCCTGATGGGTGTGCTGATTCAGCTATTAGCTTATACCTTGAATTTTGGAGTTTATGATGTTCCTGGGATGATAAATTGGTTTCCTGAGGCAACACATTAGAATTCTGGGTTCTAAGGTATTGCTGCAGGCGCGCACGTTTTACTGGGCTGTGTATTCCATTTATGTTCATGGATACTACTTTTGTTGACCTAACCATTTTAGTTTTTTCATATATCTATCTGCAGTTTCAATTTACATTCGCATTTCCCCAGCAGTAATATTCTGTAAACATCACTTTCATATCTTTTTAACTGTCTACCATACTGTTATTGCATGTACTCTAATACAATTTCTCTGTCATACAAACTTCTATATAACCAACTGTTTTTTTAAAACAAAAACATCTTTTAGCCAACAGGGCTCGTAACTCATTAATTCTGCTTGCCATTTATTGATTTTTGATGTGTCTACACAGTTTGACACATCGATCCATTGTTCTTGCTTAATTTTAATTTTCTTATTAATATTACATTTTTTTGGTCTGGAGAGTAAAAGTTGCTCTCCATATTCGGGTTTGATGGTTTTACCCTCGAGGGTTAATCCCCAGCTAGTCCGAGGGCCCCCACTGCCGTACCCCCAGTTGGTACCAGCAACCACTTGTCTACACCCACCTGGATCAGCATCTGGAGAAAAGAAGTGTGATTCTCATTATAGTTACCGCTTAACATTTCATGTCAGACTCGGGATATATATACTATTCTTTTCTGTTTCTATTATGGGGACTTGGGCTAGTTCTTTTTAGCTCCTAATTCTGAGGCTGACACCAATGTCTCATTTCCTTACTTATCCCCTTTTCAAATATTAGTTTCCATGCAAGGTCTCTACTTAAACTCAGTGCTTTACCCATTTCTTTCTCTTCATTTTCTTCCGAAAGCGCTCTAGTGAGCGAGTCCCTCTTCATGAACTACGGATGACACTGAGTTTTCCTGCTGTTTAAACAATAAATCTAAACCTCTTTGTTATCGTTGTACCTTAGTTCTTTAACTTTAGATAAGTTCAGTTTTTACATTTATTTCCTGCCAGTCTGATAGTCTTAATATCATTCCATTACTTTTAGTTTACAGTCTCTGTGATGTTGATTCAGTTCAGGCCTAGTTCTTCTTTTAATTCAAAGAGCCTGTTTTAACAGTACCTGATTTAGGAGCTGATTTTTCATGCTGGCATGTCCCTTCCAAACTTTTGTAGTAATTCTTTTACATCCTGGAGTGTTGAGAGACCCTGCCTCTTTCTAGTTTGTGTCCCCCTTTTTTTTCTCTCCCAAGTTTCCTTTCTTGTATTCTTTTGATCTTCTTCTATTTCTTGCCTGTTCATTGTTGGGATCATGACCCCTCTTTTTTTAGTGCCTGTGTTGCTTCTTGAGGCATCTCAAACATTTTCTGGCCATCCGGGAACATAACCATGAGGCAGGCTGGGTATGGAGTAGTGAATTTCAGTTGCTGCACTTTTAATGTTCTCAAGATTGGGGCATATGCTCTCCGCTTTGCAGTAACGATTGGTGAGTAATCATTGTCGAAGAAAATTTGTGTACCTTTATAGCGGATCTTTCATTCGCCATGATCTAGTTAATAACTTTTGTTTAACTTGGTAATTCAGGAATTTGAGAAGCATTGCTTTTGGCCTTTTACCAGGTTGCTGTGGCTTTGGCTGGAGAGTTCTATGTGCTCTTTCTATATCGATTGAAAAAGTGGGATCTAGTTGCAGTATGTCTTAAAAACTGGTCCAAAAAGGCTATCATATCTGTTCCCTCTTCATCTTCAGGGATCCCTGATATTCTGAGGTTGCACCTTCGGGATCTGTTTTCCAAGTTGTCACATTTGTCTGTTAATTCCCGGTTACTGTACAACAGGTGCATTACCAAACGTTCCAATCTGTCCGTTCTAGAGTCGTTATTAGTCTGCTGGGTCTCTAATTCTGTGATTTTTTGCCCCATTTGTGATATTTCGGCCTTGATGTGCTCTCTGAAATTTCTAACATCTTTTCGAAATTCCTGTAGTTCTGCCAGAATGTCCGCATTGTATCGGTTGTTGCTGCACACCTTGTTGGGTCACCATGTCAGCCGTGTTCACCGAGTCAGCCAGTTCGTTGCCTTGTTTTTCATTCTTGCTTGTTTTTCAGCCTTTGTTTTTTTTTTCTGCCTCCCATTAACTTTCTGAGCATTCAGTAAATGAACATTTAAGTTTTTATTTTTATATTGTCTTATTTTGGGCGCATTTTATCCCTGATGAGCTGAGCTCCCACTTCGGTGCTGCATACCAGGCAGTGACGTCACCGAAATCCTCGCTTTATCAGTTTAAGATGCTTCCCGTTGGCTTGTCCTCTGTGCCATTAGTCTTTACCAAGTGCTTAACAGTGGTCACAGCAGCTCTCAGAAGGGAGGATCTGTATGTTTTCCCTTATTTGGACGATTGGCTCCTAAAGGCGCTGTCCAGGGAACAGCTTTTACTGACTCTGGAGCGGACTCTCCGGCTCTTCCACTTCCTGGGCATCATGATCAATCTGCCGAGTCGGTTCTGGTACCGTCCCAAAGGCTGCAATATATATATATATATATATATATAGGAGCAGTCCTGGACTTGGCACAAGGGAAGGCCTTCTTGCCCCAAAACTGGGCAGAGTGTCTTATAGCCCAAGATCAGGAAGTTGCCCAAAGCTGCTACATTCCTGCCAGGGTGTACCTCAGATTATACTGGGCCTGATGGTGGCTGCTATATCCACTGTTCCACTGGCATGACTTCATGTGAGCACTCTCCAGTGGACCATCCGGGTACAGTGAGACCAGCGCATGGACGAGTTAGATCGCCCAGTCCTGGTCTCTTCTCCAGTCCACAAGGTACTGCAGTGGTGGATGAACCCCTTGAACCTGCTTCAGGGCGTCCCATTTCAGATCTTCTCCATGCAGCATATCCTAACCATGGATGCCTCGGGTCTGGGCTGGGGAGCGCACCTGGGTCGCTTCCAGACCCTGGGCTGTTGGTCCCAGCTGGAAACATCCCTGCATGTCAGTGTCCTGGAGATGAAGACGGTGCTCTATGCTGTGCAGGCTTTTCAGGACCACCTTGCTCCGGGTCAGCTGCTGGTGCAGTTGGACAATTTAAGTGTCATTTACTACATCAACAAGTTGGGGGGGGGGCCTCATTCATGCCCCCTATGTAGGGAGGCCATGAGAGTGTAGTACTGGGCATTGGATCACAGTTTGAGCCTCTCTGCAGTCATACGCCAGGCGTATTAAACACTCTGGCGGACAGTCTCAGCAGGACTCAGTCCAACATGCATGAATGAGAGCTTCTCTCATCCATCGCAGAAGACTTGTTTGATAGATGGGTCATCCAGAGGTGGACCTTTTGTGTCCCCACTCAGTACAAAACTGCTCAATTTCTGCTCGCTAGATCCAGAGCCTGGAGTTTTCTGGCAAGGCACATTGTCCCTGTCTTGGAACAGGAGGTTCCTTTTATGTATTCCATCTGTTTTCTTTGATCCAGAGGGTGCTAATCAAGTTGCAGATGGAGACCAGCATGATTCTAGTGGCAGATATGGTTTCTACTGCTACAGCAGCTGGCACAGGAACCTCTGGTCCCTCTCCCTATATGCAGGAACCTGTTGGCCCAGGATCAGGGGACCCTGGTCCATCCCAACGTCAGGACCCTTCATCTGCATGCTTGGCCCCTAAGGACATAGCCGTCGCCAGGTTCGGGGTCTCGAACAGGTGGCGGACATCCATGTGGCTGCCTGGAAGCATTCCACTTGAGCCACATATGCCATGAAGTGGAAGCGGTTTGCCATCTGGGCTGCCAAGCGTCGTTTGTACCCTTTCACCTGCCAGGTGAACCACATCCTGGATTACCTGGTCTCTCTGACTCAGGTCTCCAGTACTCCTCCCTCAAGGTGCACCTTTCAGCCATCTCTGCATTTCATAAGCCCGTGGTTGACTGCACAATTGCTCAGCTGGATGTCTCCTGTACCTTTCTAAGGGGCATTCTGCATCTAAAACATCCAATCCATCCTCTGGTCCTGGTTTGGGACTTGAATTTTATTTTGAAGAAGTTGATCCTGTCGCCTTTTTGAGCTGAACCCAACCTGTGACCTACGCGTTCTCTCTTGGAAAGCGTTATTTTCAGTTGCCATTATTTCTGCTTGAAGAATTTCAGAGCTTGAGGCCTTTGATGCGAGGAGCCTTATTTGATTGTCCACAAAGAAAGGGTGTCCTTGCGCACAAATCTTAAGTTTCTCCGTAAGGTGGTTTCAGAGTTTACACTCAGTCTATCCACCTTCCTGTTTATTTCCCTGAATGTGCCAATCCAGGGGAAGCATTTATGCATACACTAGGTACTACGGTTCATACTATGGTTAGAGGAGCTAAGAAGGCCTAGATCAGCTCATCATTTGCTGTTATCCATTTACCCATAATATGTTATACTGTTTCCTTCCAGTATGTGTTTAGCCAACCTACTCTTAAACTGTGCCTTTGTATTGCTAGTTACTACCTCCATTGGCAGCCCGTTCCATGGCCCCACTATCCTCTGTGTAAAAAGTGCCTCTTTTCTTCTGTTTGTATTACATTTTTTACCCCAAAGCTGTAAGGGATGTCCTCTGTTACTGATTTCTGGGTTTTTAATGGTTAAGTTTAATTCATTTACTAAATTATCATTACATATTCTATCATAACACATAAGTAGGTCTCCTCTCACTCTCTTAGTCTCAAGTGACATTAATCTTAAGCTCCCCAATCTTTCCTCATATGGAGCCATTCTTATTTTAAACACCATTTTTGTGGCCTGCCTCTGCACCTATTCCAGGGCAGTAACCCCACCCCTTGATATGGACCCCCACACCTGACTGCCATAATCCAACAATGGTCTAACATATGCTCTGTACAGTGGCATAACCACTGCCTCACTTCTACTCTTGAAGTTTCTGTTGTTTGATATAGTGTGCTTCAAAGGTTAATTTATTTATGATAATTCTAAGATCCCTTTCCTCTTCAGATTTTGACCATTTAGAATATAATTATGTTTATTATTTCTTTTTTTCAAGGTGTATGACACAGCATTTATCAAGGTTAAAACTCATACCCCTGGGGATGCTGGGGAGCATTCAGCAGGGAGGATACATTCTTACAGAGCTCCGTCTAAAACTAAATAAAACTACCTTTTTTGACCTGATTTCGAGAATTAAAATAAATAATTTGGATTGGACCCGTTAGCGGTACGCCCTGAGAGAATAATGGGTCCAAAAAAAACCACCATCAATCTCGTTATCAGGGCTTAAATCCTACTTTCCACACTCTGGGACCAGCGCTTCATCCAGATCTGGAGGCCCGACTTCCATGTCTACCCCGGAGATAGCGCAAATTCTACAGTACAGAGTTTACACTCAGTCTATCCACCTTCCTGTTTATTTCCCTGAATGTGCCAATCCAGGGGAAGCATTTATGCATACACTAGGTACTACGGTTCATACTATGGTTAGAGGAGCTAAGAAGGCCTAGATCAGCTCATCATTTGCTGTTATCCATTTACCCATAATATGTTACACTGTTTCCTTCCAGTATGTGTTTAGCCAACCTACTCTTAAACTGTGCCTTTGTATTGCTAGTTACTACTTCCTCCGTTCCTTTTAACTTTACATATTAGTTGTGACATGTTGTTAATTGAATAACGTATCTCCTGTTGTTTTACCAATGTTAGCACCTTACACGAGTTTGCTCCAGTACAGCTTCGCTGTCTGCACTCTCCAAATGTATATTTTATGTATCTAACCTGTCTGTCATCCCTGTCCTAACACCACTCTATTTGTTGTCTCCCCCACCTTTCTTGACGAGGTACCTTTGTAAACGAGTCTTTGACTCAAAGGTTGTAAAACTGATCTTACAATAAAATAAAAAAATACCACTACTTACAAAACGTCAGGAAACTGGAGATGAGACCAATAAGAAATTGGCTATAATGGACAAAAAACTTACTAACCTAAATGCTAAAATCTCCATTAATACTGAAGCAATTGCCAATCTTAACAGTGCAATAGAGCATCAGTCAGAGGTTAGTGCAGGCCTGATCCGTAATGTTAATTTCCTCAGGGCTAAAATTTAAAATCTTGAAAATGGCCTTAGACAGAGGAATGTGCAGATTGTCGGATTCCCTCCACGATTTGCAGCACAAACTGAACTGTTGGCGGCCTTGGACAGATTAATCTTTGAAGATTTGAGTCTTCTGCATCGAGACATGGGTGTTAAAATTACAGAAGCTTTTACTATCCCGTTACGCCCTAGGTCCTGGAAGGGTTTGTCTCACCGACCATTAACTGCAGTAGTGTCTCTGTCCACCCCGGAGGCCAGAATACCGCTGCTGTGAGTGGCGAGGAGCAAAGGAGACATTGTGTGGGAGGGAAGTCATTTTTTTTTCCAGACTTGTCCTCACAAATCCAGGACCATAAGAAAAAACTACAGATCATTAAAAAATCTTTACTTGCCAAAGGGGTGAAGGCCCAGATGCTCTTCCCGGCACGTCTGCAAGTCTCGCACCAGCAGAAACTGCATATCTTCACTGATCCCGACGCTGAGGCCAGTTTCACTGATAAACTGTTGTCTGGACTGGATTTTAAGACCCCGGACAACGGATCTTAGGAGGGACCAGAATGATTGCAGCTGGACTGCGGCTGTTGCCTCTACATTCTTCTGTAGATGGCCAGATAGGCACCATAGCTTATCACTGAGACTAACATGTGCATGCTCCAGGATTACTGTTGTGAGCAGGCAGGATCAGATGTTGTTAAGTTTTTCTCCTGTTTTGTTTTTTGAATATTTTTTCCTGCCTGCTAGCCTATATTTTAATTGCAAAGGGACAGTTTTTCATTTTAGGTGTACTTTAGTGCACTGCTCAGTTTGTGGAGTTAGCAGTTTCCTTCTGGGACATTCTTCCCCCTGCACGGTCTCCCTGATGAGGCCTATATGTGTAGGGCATGATATTTACTTAACCGAGCTCAGGCAATCTGTAAAACTGTTTATAGTGTCCTCTTTGCAAAGGTACTTGTCCATAAATACATACTAAGCCTGCAAGAGTGAAGAAAGCTTGGAATATCGATCTGTGGTTAATAGTGTTGTGGTGAGAGTGTGAAACCCTACGTGTTTATCTCCTCAGTCTAATTAATCTGTTATACCTCATGAGAGGGTAGCAGATTCTTGTCTGAGTGCTAAAGGTACTAATGTGTTTTACTTTCTTAAAAAGCATGCTGAACAGACAATGTACCATCTACTGTATTGTATACATGTGTCTTATTCTGGTACATGTTGCCTGTATTTTGATAATACTTAAATAAAAAGTTAAAAAAAAAAAAAACTCATACCCCTTTTTCTACCCAGTCTTGGATGTTATTTAGATCCCTTTGAATAGAGTCAGTATTTACTCTGTTTGTAGCAATGATGGCCAGTTTTGTCATCTGCTTATTTACTTATCCAGTTTAATGAATAATCACCCATAGTATCCATGAATATCCTAAATAGCACTTGGCCCAGTACTGACCCCTGTGGCACTCCACTAGTCCCCGGCACTGCCTCCGACAGGTACCCATTTTTGCTGACCCGCTGGTCTGGGATGTGCACAGAACTTTGAAATACTACTTGCTTTGGACGAAGGAAAGTCAAAAGTCGAAGTAGTTGTTTGTTTCTTTCACTCCAGGTAGAGGGGACTCTTCAGTTTCTAAGCAATGTTTATCAAAATGCTTGGCTAATTGCATTGTGTTTTGCTACAAGTACGGCAAAGAATTGCCTGGTGCTGTCAAATTCATTCCAGTAGCGGCATGGCTACCTCTGGGACTTGTTTCCGAGGAGTCTCAACTGCTGACATCTGTGTGGCTGCCACCTAGAGTACTGTCCATACTTTCACCAAGCACTACAGTCTGGACATTGCCTCTAGAGCCCGTGCAGGATTTGGCATGACTGTGCTGCAGGGCCTCCTGTCAAGTTCATGGAGTGCCCATCTCCCAGACTGTCTGTTTGCACCTATAACTACTTGGGACTCGTTCCTGCGGTATGACCTGATGACTGAGATAACCCCGATGAAGACAGAACAGTTACGTAAGAACTTACAACAGTAAATCTTCGAGAGGATCTCAGTCATCAGGTCTGCTTTCCCTTCCTCCATCCACCTTTTTGGGGCTCCTGTCTAGGAACTGTGGCTGTCTGGTGTATCCAGCCTTTCATATAGGTCTGTGCACCTCTCTCTCTTTTTCCTCTGTCCCTCATGGCTAGTGCTATGCTCCCTTTGTCTCCAGGGGAAAGAACTGAGGAGGAAGTGCAGCCGCTTGCGCCTTTATAGGGTTGGGGAAGTCGACGGTGTAGGGGTAGGCCCAGTTGTACTGCTGAAAATCTTCTGTGTGGCTTCCTCTTCACTGATGGTGAAGTTCCTATGGTGTGACTGATGACTGAGATCCCCTCGAAGATGTACTGTTGAGGTAAGTTCTTACGTAACTGTTCTGTCTATATCATATCCCCCCTCTCCCTTCTTTACTCCAGGGAATACATGTTGAACTCCCTAAGTCTTTCCTCATAGGGTTTATCCCCCAGACCTAGGATCATCTTCGTCACCCTATGCTGCACCCCTTCCAGTAATCTTACATCCTTTTTTAGGTAAGGGCAACTGAACTGCACACAGTACTCCAAATGCAGCCTCACCTGTGATCTGTACAATAGCAGGATAACCTCTTCTCTTCTTGAGGTGATACCCCTGGCAATGCATCCCTGCATTTGATTGGCCCTTGCTGCCGCCTTCCAGCACTGTGCTGATGCTTTCATGTCCCCTATGACTAGTACCCTTAGATCTTTCTCCTCCTCAGAAATCGATACATGCACTTCCCCCAGCCAGTAGCTGGTCCTGTAGTTTACTGGCTCCGAGATACATGACCTTGCACTTCTTGGCGTTAAACCCCCAACTGCCAAACACCTGACCAGTACTCGAGTTTTTCTGGATCTTCCCTGAGTTCTTGTCTCTCCTCCTCACTGCCCACTGTTGCACATATCTTTGTGTCATTGGCGAACAGGTTGCTCTTACTCTTAATCCCTTCTGCAATGTCACCGATAAAGATGTTGAATAAAACGGGGTCTAGCACCGAGCTAAATGCACCTGGTTTGAAGATTTACAGTATTAGAGTATCTGATATATGCTTGTATGACCTGTTTATGTATGATATGTAAGGCTATGCCTTTTTTTTTCTTTCTTTTTCTCTTATATTGTGTTTGATTTTTTTCTTCTGTATGTTTTTTGATACATATTGAGAATCTTAATAAACATATGATACAAAAAATAAAATATACGGGACATCCATGGCATGGCCCCTTTCAACTGCCCTCGTGACCCAGTCGAAGAAGTCAACCTAGGTTAGTCTGACCTCATCTTCCTGAGACAAACTCATTCTGCCTTTCATCCTGGAGACCATTACTATCCAGGAAGATTATCAATCTCTGCTTTAGAATGGTCTCCATTAACTTCCTCACAATTGATGTCAAGCTTACGGGTCTATAATTGTCCGGTTCGTCCCTGGGGCCACTCTTGTGGAGAGGCACCACAAGAGCCATTCTCCAGTCCATGGGACGATCCTCATCTCCAGTTGAGGTGTTTAAACAGGTCTGCCAGTGGGCCTGCCAAGATGTCTGCCAACTCCTTCAGGACTCTTGGATGTACTCCATCAGGTCCCAGGGCCTTGTCCACCTGCAGTGCTTTAAGATCTTTTAGAACCCTATCTTCCTGGATGACCCCATACATTACCTTTGCACCTCCCTCCTTTTCCTTATGGTATCAGCTCATCCTTTTCTTTAGTGAACACTGAGCTGAAGTACTCATTGAGAGCCTCCGCCTGGTCTTCCCCGTTTTCTGCCCAACCATCCTCCACTCTTGATCCAGACAACCTCGCTGCTACAGATCCTCTTCCCTCTTTTGTACTTGAAGAAATCTTTTTCCCCCCTCTCTGATCTCCTGAGCCAGTCATCGCTACCTTGCAGCTTTAGCTGCCCTGACTGTTCTGCTCATTTCCCTGGATTTCTTCATGTACTCCTCCTTGTCCTCCCCTTGTACCTGTTTGTTATCGAAGCACAAGACAGGAAGCATAGGAAAACCAGGAGCAGTTGTAGAATTCACCAAAAATATTTATCTACAGTAGCAGTAACATAAAAAAATAAACTTGTTCAGTATAACTATTTACAAAGGCAAAGTAAAATAGTTTTCCTGCAGTCTCTGTGTCCCTTTTTCTTCTTCTCCCAAGCAGTTGCAGTTTAGCTCCCTTACAAGTCCTTCCACCCCCATCCTTAGCATGCATCCTGTTTTTGTAAATATCAGGCAGGAGCTACTAGAATCCAGTGTGCTTGCTGAGGCCCCTTGTACATGGCTTTTGCAAAAGGCTCAAAGATTTGCACTAATGTAACCTCTAGTTTCCAACAGCTTTTTGCAATCATCTCAAATTATAAATATATACATTTCAATAGTTACACTATATATTTTCTAAACAAAAGGGATCCCAACATCAGTTACATTTCCACATATTGATTTGCATATATTTTTGTATCCGCGGATATGCAAGGGAGGAAAAGACAGCAAGAGAGGACTGAGAGACTGTGAGGTAAAGAATTGCGCGACTGTTCGGGTTTATAAAGTCTGAAGTCTCACAGGACAATTTGGTTGCACAACCAGACAGAGAAGAGACAGAAAAGGACAGATCCTTGCATTTAAACACTTTCTCCATAACAAATGGAACAGGGTCCTATTCTTCCCTGTTACACTGTTGAAGGCCACTCTCTTCTCCCTCACTTTCCCTGCCACTTCCCTGCTGAACCAGCTAGGTTTTTTTAGACCTGGACTGCTTACTCTATGTCTTGGCACACATTTTAGTGGCCTCTAACAGACCCCTCTTTATGATGGACCATTTATGTTCTGCATCCATCCCTGGGCAAGTTTCACCTGAGCTCTTTTCTTCTAGGTTGCTTGAAAGGACAGAGCAAAGAACCTTACAAGAGCAAGGATAAGGATTAAGGCTTCTTTTGGCTAGGCAGATTTACTGCGTGGTGGTGTTTTTATTTTATACTCACAGGGATTGTTACTGTTTGTTGCTAACATTTTATTACTTTAATTTTCTCTAATTCAAATTGTTCTGGCTGGGTATATCTTCTGCTACATTATTACAGGGTGTGTCTACAGGTGTGTGCTTACAGATTACTGCAGTAATCTTCTGATTCAAATAGTTTTTTGCAAGGTATATTTTCTGTTACTGCTTTATTTTTCCCTGTAGCAAAGTGTTTCTTACAGGGTATATCTTCTGTGAAATTATTACAGGTGGTGCTTTACAGGTTTTACAGTTTTATCTATCATTAGGATAAGCTTTCAGGGCTGCTGCGTTTGTGCTGGCTGATTATTTCTGCTCTTACCTCCTTGTTTCTTTCGTCCGTGGTTCTTTTTCGGCAGGGGAAGGGCCCAGCCACCCACCACAATCCCCAACCACCCCACACTACACTCCTTTTATAGGGTAGCACAGTTGTGACATTTCCTGTAGCAAAGCAGGAAGGGGCAGATCAGAGGGGTATCCACACAGTGACCTCATTTACAGGGGCACTAGTAATTGAACTTGTTATAACAAGTTATACAAAAATAAACAAACAAAACACAAAAATCAAACTTTTGCTTTCATTCAAACAACATGAAGTCTTGCTGTATTCTGACTATTGCAGTTAGCCCCAGCCTTTAAACTGCCCCAGAGAACAAAGGGTTAACTTCCTATGCAGAGCATAGAAGGTTGAGGTCTCTGTCTGGAGCCCTTTGAAATCCAACCGTCAGATTCTTTACTCCGCCTCACTGAACAGTCGCTCCGGAGATTTCTCCTTCAGCTCGGTTCGAACGTCTGTTAAAGTCTCGGTTAAGTTGTCGGTTGTTACCGAATTTATTTCCGCATAGTCGGTTCAGTCTCTGTCTGTGGTACTGTGAGTACTAGATAGGTTTTGTTCGGTTTCTGTGTGGAAATTGTAAAGTGTTAGATCGGTTCGGCTGAACTGATCATTTGATGTGGTTACCGGTTCTTATCGGTCCTAAAAAAAAAAGTGTTTTGAACGTCTTTTTCCTACACCCGTGACACGGTTAGGAACTGATAAGGGAGTCTTGCCTGGTGGTTGCCATAAAAAGGATAAGTTTGGTTAGGTTGGCCATGTCTGAGAAACCCAAGAAAAAAAACCGGCCCACCGGGTTTCAACACTGCAGTGAGTGTGGGGAGGTCTTTGCTAAGGCCGACCCCACACCATCTGTGTTTATTGTCTGGGGTTTGAACACCTCGATTCAGACTGCCAAATTTGTAAAAATTTTCCTAAATCTACCCTTGAAAAGAGACTAGGTAGACTGAGGGAAAAGGAGGCCGAGAAGTCCGCTGACCCGGATGGCCAGCCCGGTTCAGTTCCGACCAAACCAGAAGGAGTGCCCTCTGACCAGGTAACCAAAGTTCAAGATGGTAACTCTGGGAATAATCCTTCCCTCTCTAAGGTCAGGTGACTGGCTAGCCTCCCTGGACCTCAAAGATGCCTATTTTCACATTCCCATCAGGTGCTCCCACAGAAAGTACCTCAGGTTCGAGTTGCCCTCAGGCCACTATCAGTTCAGAGCAATGCCCTTTGGCCTAACTTTAGCCCCAAGGGTCTTCACAAAGTGCCTGGCAGTAGTAGTTGCCTTTCTAAGGAGCCAAAATATTTCCATTTTTCCATATCTGGACGACTGGCTCATAGTGGGCCAGTCCCCAGTCCAAGTCAAGTCAGACCTGCAAATGATCCAGCAAGTGCTTACTTCTCTAGGATTTCTTCTCAACCTTCCCAAGTCAGTTCTCGAGCCAGTGCAGCTCCTTACCTTTATAGGGGCGGAGCTGGATACTGTCAAAGCAAGAGCCTTTCTTCCCCTTGGAAGGGCAAGAGTTCTTATAGAACTGGCTTCTTCCTTCAGCCTTCAGGTGTCTCGACCAGCAAGGCATTTCCTCCTGCTGTTGGGCCACATGGCAGCCTCTACAGCAGTGGTCCAATGGGCAAGATTCCAGTTGAGGGACATTCAGTTCCATCTTTATTTATTTATTTAGATTTTGGTAACCGGGTAAACCCACTGAGACCTGAGGTCCCTTTTTCAGGGGCGACCTGGAATTAGTTACAGAGAAAACATATGTTGGCATCGATATACAGTAGATTACAACAGATACATATACATGCATTGGCATCAATATGCAGTATTTACAGCAGGTACATGTTCGGAATCATACATTTAGCACAGAGTCATCAGGTTTCACACAGTTCATAGGTGTTAAGACAGGTATGCAGTACATTTACATCCTTGCTTAAGAGATTTTTGGGGGGAGTAGGCGAGGTTAAGCCAGTGGTAGCAAGTGAGAGGGCTCGGACTGGGGGCTAGCGATTACAACCACAGAGACTGAGTTCGAGGAGATACGCTTTGAGGCCCGACTTAAACCGAGGGAGGGAAGGCTTGTCAATCAGGCTTGCTGGGAGGGTGTTCCATAGGTAGGAGGCAGCGTATTGGAAGGAGTGCTTGCCTTGATTGGTGCGAACATGAGGGATATCAAGGGGCAGCTTGCAGAAGATCGCAGGGTTCGGCACTGGACTTTAGAAGTGAGAAGCCCTCGAAGGTGGGGAGGAGGGCCGAGGGAGGAGAATTTGAAGGCAAGGCAGGCAGTAGGATATGCCAGTTTGTGCCGTAGGGTGGGCCAGTTTAGGTCCACAAGGGCCTCACAGTGGTGCCTCCTAGGGGAGGAGTTAGTTGCAAAGCGAGCAACTCGGTTGTAGAGCATGGTGAGTTTGTTGAGTTCCGTCTCACAGAGGAACTGCAGCAGGGGGGCACCGTACAGGATGGAGGGAAGGAGGTTACAGTTGGCAATGGCTCGTCATGCCTCACGGAGAGGGAGTTGCCCAGGCGGAAGAGGAGGCTTTGATGGATGGCCCAAGTTATGGAGTCAGTGTGTGGTTTATAGGTCAGCTCCTGGTCAAGGAGGATCCCGAGGTATTTGAACTTGTCAGTGACCTCTACTCTCTTTCCTTGGGCTGAGTTGAGCTGGAGTAGCTCTCTTCTGTCAGTGCCCAGGCGTCTAGTCCCAAACAGGACAGCCTTAGTTTTGTCTTCATTCAGCTTTAGGGAGTTAGTGGTGAACCAGACCTTGAGAGTTAAGAGACAGGCCTGTAATTTGGCGGAGGTGACACTGGGTTGCGGGTCACTGCAATAGATGACAGTGTCATCCTCATAAAGGATGAGGTTGCTGAGCATGCAATTGTCCTCAATGTCATTGCAAAAGAGTGAGAATAGCAGGGGGCCCAGGATCGAGCCCTGGGGTACCCCGTAGACGACGGGTCTTGTGCCAGATTGGGTTCCTCTCCAGTGGACTTTTTGGATACGGTTGATCAGGTAGCTCTCGAACCAGGAGAGCGAGTGCTCATCCAGACCAAGTTGCTGGAGTTTGGAGAGAAGGAGTTTGTGGTTGACCAGGTCAAAGGCCTTGGATAGGTCAATGAATAGTGCGCCCGTCGGGGAGCCTTGGTCCATAGCCTTGAGGATGTCGGATGAGAGCAGTGTCAGTGCCGTGGCCTCTCCTGAAGCCGTGTTGTACATCAGCAAGGAGTAGGTGATGCTCTAGGTAGTCCTGTAGTTGGTTGTATACAAGTCTTTCCTGTACTTTCCCTAGGGGGCTGAGTAGGGAGATTGGCCTGTAGTTTCCCATTTTGTCCCGGGGTCCATTTTTGTGGACAGGGACGATGGTTGACACCTTCCACTTACTTGGGACTGCTCCTTTGAGGAGGGACCTGTTGATGAGCAGGGTGACAGGGAAGGCAATAGCCGGGCAGCGCCCTCAGCAGCCGAGGTTCTAGCAGGTCATGTCCCGGGAAGAGTTAGGTTTATTTTGAGTAGAAGAGGAAGTACCGCAGACTGTTCGACCAGTTTCAGGTGGAATTGGGGCCGAGGAGGCACCCAGTCCATTCGGGAGTAGTGGGGAGTCCCAGAGAGGACGGGGGGGGGCCATTTGGGTTTGAGACAGAGGCACAGAAGGCTTCAGCAACTACAGAGGGGTCATTGGTCAAAGTATCCCCAACTAGGATGGAGTCTGCTTGTGTATTTGTAGTACCCTTGAGGAGGGTGTTTATATGGCCCCAGAATTTCTTTGGGTCGCGTAGGTGACTTGTTTGGAGGTCTCTTAGGTACTGGGACTTGGCCTGTTTGGAGGTTTATTTACACTGATTGCTCAATTCCTTGTACTTCTCCCAGTTAGTTGAACTGCCAGAGGATTTATAGATTCCCCATGCCCTGTCGCTGAGTAGCATGGAATGCTTAAGGCTTGGGCTCAGCCATTTATAGCACTTTCCCTGTACCCTGAGCTTCTTTCTCGGGGCATGCAGATTAGCCGTGGACAGGAAAGAATGGGTGAAGTAGTCAAGCGCCTCGTCAAGTGAGGGGAGGGAAACGATGGGGTCCCAGTCTGTTTTCCCCAGGTCAGAGCAGAGGTCAGCTGGTACAAGCCTGCTGAAGTTCCTAGCTTCTGTGACTTTAGCGGCTGTTTTAAGGGGCTTGTTAGACCAGGTGCAGAAAATTGGTGAGTGGTCACTCAGGGAGTCTGACATGATCCCAGCTGACATTATGTGGTCAGGGCAGGAGACTAGTGGTCAGTCAAGAAGAGAATGGTTACCAGACTTAGCATTATGTCTAGTAGGTAGATCAATGATTTGGGTAAGTGGGGGGCCAAGTATTGCATTCTTAGTAGAGGAGGTCCCCAAGGCTGGCCAGTGGAGATTGAAATCACCAAGGAGGATAGTCTCCCCCATGGGTCACTCCTCCAGGGCATTAGTTAGGGATTCAAGGGAGGAGGCAGCGGATTGGGGCGGGAGGTAGGCACACCCTATGAAGAGGGTCTTGGTGTTTCCGAGGAGAACTTTCACGAATAGTATCTCACCTAGGGATCTACAAAGAGAGGAGTGGTCGAACTGCGAGGCTTGCAAGGCAGTGCTGAGGTAGGTAAGAACTCCTCCTCCCTTTTTTCCCTCTTCTGTCCTTTCTGAAAGTATGATAGCCCGATAGGTCCACTTCGTGGGGGAGGATCTGAGGCTTGAGCCAAGTTTCAGCCACGGCTAGAATGTCGGGTTTATAAGGTGCTGTCCATGCCTTGAGGTCATGGATTTTGTGCCTTAAGCTACCGATATTCATGTGTGCCAGCTTGAGTTCTTTGGTGTCTGCCCAGAGGGGGTTGGAAGGGTCGCTGAGAGTGTGATTAAGAGAGTAGGGACCAGGGTTAATTTCAGTATCCCCCCTCCCTCCCAAAGCTAGCTTGAGCCTGGCAAGGTAGCCAGAGGTTTTGTGGGGGAAGGGGAGGGGAAGGGTCTCCACTGATCATTCAATCTGAAGTGAGAAGAGAAAATATAGCTGAATTCGTTGGAGATTGGTCCGAGTATGATTTGGCTTAAGTGAACCCAGTGGGGAAGGATCGTTTTGCCCCTGCAGGGAAGGAGTCCCTTCGGAAAGGAAAAAGAAAAATATGTAGCTGTCAGCAGGTTATGGCTACAGTGTGGGCGTCTTTCGAGTGCTGGCTAGAGGGAGAGCCTGAGGAGTTACTTTAGTGAGTGTGAGGTCGCACCCTGGCAGCAGGGTGCCCACAGGGTAGTCTCAGGGGAGCTCAGGAAGGAAAGGAAAAGGGTGGGGTGGCACAACTTTTATAGGGGCGATGGCCGGCTTTGGAGCCTAATGGGTAGCTTCATTTTAGGAAATTGTTTAATATGAAGGCTGGGCGAGTTGGTGGGTGAGGGAGGAATCAGCAGTAGAAGAGTATTTATTAGGGAAGACTGACACAGAATTTTACTGAAATGCAGTATCAATGGGGATGCCTCTAGTGGAGCGTCGGTATAGCCTGCGAATGGCAAAGTGGGCTGATAGGTTTTTGCAGCTCACGTGATGAGCTCCGTACGTATAAATTGTGGTGACGACCAAGGGTGGTGGTGGGGGCGGTGGGGAAGCCTGCGGGGACAAACCTCCTCGCAGCACCAGCTCAGAAGAACAACCAGCGTGGCAAGCGAGCGGCCTGACGAATGCTGGTACGTACTACACTTGTAGCAGGCTCTTTTCTTTACTTTGTCTTACAGTTCTATTAAAACAGCCTTATTTGCAAACACTACAGAGCCTTCCAGGGAGTGAAATTACATTTGGCGTTTGCGAGCAGGGGTGGGGGAGGGCAGGAGCAGCAGCCCTCACGACCTCCGTGACGGGACCTGGGTCCGTGAGCTTCAGATTCACCTTCGGAATTTAAGTAGCGGGGGGGGGAGGGCAGGAGCGGCAGCCCTCATGACCTCCGTGACGGGGGCCAGGTCCGGTGAGATCAGATTGACCATCTGAGGGCTTTTTGGTCCCAAAAGAGGGATTCCCTTACCAAACTGATCCCAGTGACCCGGACCCTGATCCAAGCCCTTCAGTGGTGGCAGAATCAGGACAATTTGCCATTCAGTGGTCCTTACCACGGATGCTTCCCTCCTGGGCTGGGGAGCCCATCTGGGGGCCCTCACTGCCCAGGGACTTTGGTCCCCTCAGGAATCTCTTCTCCATATCAGTCTCCTGGAACTCAGGGCAGTTTTTCTGGCCCTGCAAGCTTTCTCTCAGTCAGTGCAGAACAAGGTGGTTCAAGTCAGAACAGACAACACAACACCACCACCATGTGGTACATCAACAAGCAGGGAGGCCCGTGGTCTACCGCCTTGTGCACAGAAGCCATGAAGTTGTGATCCCTGGCTTATTCCCTGCAAACCTCTCTGATAGCAGTCCACCTTCCGGGGAAAGACAATGTGCTAGCAGATGCACTGAGCAGGATTTCACAGGGCCATCACGAATGGTCCCTGGACCCTCTGGTCTTGAAGTTGATTTTTTCAAGGTGGGGCACTCCAGAGATAGATCTCTTTGCAGCCCCAGACAATCACCAACTTCCTCTCTTTTGTTGCAGACCCCCAGTTTTGGCACAGTCCCTCTGGATGCTCTGATTCTGAACTGGGAAGGAACATTTCTGTATGCTTTCCCTCCCTTTCCTCTACAGTTTGAAGTTTTAGTCAAGATAGTCACAACCTTGCAAAGTGTTTCTGATTGCTCCAGATTGGGCCAGACTGCCTTGGTACCCCCTGTTACTGTCCCTAGCAGTCCATCTTCCCCTGTCTCTTCCCAGGAATTACAACCTGGTAACCTCCTCTTGGGGAGGATTTGGTACCCCAATCTTCAATCTCAAGGCATGGCTCTTGAAGAGTTAGAATATGCAGATTTGCATCCGTCACAGGGGATTCTGGACATCCTCAAAGCCTCTCGAAAGCCCGCCACTAGAAAGACCTATAACTCCAAATGGAAGAGATTCAGCATTTGGTGTTCTAAGCAGCATATTTCCCCAGACACTGCTGAATTGCCCACAGTTCTGGATTATATGGTCCATCTTAATGGCCAAGGCCTCAGACCAGCTACTCTCAAAGTACACTTGTCAGCTGTCTCTGCTTTTCTGTAAGTGGGGGAAGTCTTCCTCACTATCATTTCATCCTGTGTTCTATAAATTTTTCAAAGGATTGCTTCATACCAAGCCTCCATTCAGAGACCCTGCTTCTGCCTGGGATTTAAATGTTTGTATTGCTCAATTGATGCAATCTCCCTTTGAGCCTATGTCCTCAGTAGAGCTTAAGTACTTGACTTGGAAAACTGTGTTTTTAGTAGCCATCACCTCTGCCAGACGTATCAGTGAACTGCAAGCCCTGTCAGTGGAACCTGATTTTATCTCCTTTCATAGGGATAAAGTGGTCCTTAGAACAAATAGAAGGTTCTTGCCCAAAGTGGTTTCAGATTTTCACTTGAACCAGTCTGTCTCTTCCTGTTTTCTTCACTGATCATTCCTCTTCAGGAGAGAGGAGGCTACACAGTTTAGATGTTAAAAGGGCCCTTAGCTACTATATAGAGCATACCAAGGGTCACAGGTTTGATTCCCTTCAGCTGTTCCTCACTTGTGGAGAAGTGGGGAAGGGCAAACCTGCCACCAAGAGAACTATGCCAGGTGGATTGTGTCTTGTATACAATTCTGCTATGAGAAACTAGGAAAAATTCCACCCTCAGGCCTGAGGGCTCACTCCACCAGAGGTACAGCTGCTTCCCTGGCTGCTGCCAGGGATATTCCTCTCTTAGAAATTTGTCAAGCAGCCACCTGGAAAACAGTCCATACCTTTACCAAGCATTACTCTCTGGATATCCAGGCTAGGAGTGATGCTCTGTTCGGCACAGCAGTACTTCAGAGCCTATTACCAAAGTAGGTTCTGTCCCTCCTCCATGGATGTACTGCTTGATAGTCTGCAATAGTCCGAATACAGCAAGACTTCATGTTGTTTGAAGAAAAAATTACTCACCTTAGTAATTGTTTCTCCTAATGGAGTCTTGATGTATTCTGACCTCCCTCCCTGCCTCCCCTCTCAGAACCTGTTTTTGGGAAGTGGGTGGGCAGGTGCAGTGTTGCATCTCAGGGGTGCTCCTTTTACACCCTCTTCTTTTTGTTCGGGTGCTTGTTTTATCTTTATTCTTATTTGGGTTGTTTTTTTGGTTTTTGGGTTTCCTGACTTGAGTCTTCCTTTGGGGATCCACAACTTTTTGTTGCCAGTTGGCTAGTAAAAATTTTACAATTTCCACATAGAACAGTTAGTGAGTTTTTGCTCGTAAGAATCTGACGGTTGGATTTCAAAGGGCTCCAGACAGAGACCTCAACCGAGCTCGAGCTCAGCATTCTATGCTCTGCGTAGAAAGTTAACCCTTTGTTCTCTGGGGCAATTTAAAGACTGGGGCTAACTGCAATAGTAGGAATACAGCAAGACTCCATTAGAAGAAACATAATTACTAAGGTGAGTAATTTTTTCTTTTCTTCCTTCTAATTACTCTGACCAGGTTATAAACCCAGCAACTTATGCGGAATGGATATCATTAACTGCAGGTACTGCGGAACACTTTTCAGAAGGGCAGTTTTACAGGATTTAGGACACTGTCCTACATGCTGAGCTATTGGAGATCTAAGGGCTCAGCTCCAGGCAGCATGGGCAGAAATTGCGTGCCTCAAATTGCATATTCACGAAGAAATATATTTATAAGAACCGCCGGCCATTTCTCCAACATCCGACAGAAGCACCTCGACCGCAGAGGGTAGTTGATCTGGGAGGTTGGCAGGTGGTTAGGAGGGGCAAATCGGGTGCCCCATCACTCTGTGCTCTCCAACATACCACCTCCACAAACCATATAAAAACTACAAACAGGTATCTGCCTCTATCTCCGAAATCAAACAGAGGGGCATAGGACACTGCAGCACAGGAGCTAGCACAACATAACTTGCCCAAAACAGGAACCAAAACAAAAAAAGCAAAAAGGAAATCCAAAAAACTTCTGATCATAGGAGACTCCATGATTCGGGGAGTTGATATGTATCTCCAGCCAGGGGTTATGGTCAGATGTCTCCCAGGTACATCAGCGTGGAGAGACACTGACTGCATTGCTAAAATTGTTCAGGAAGCAGGAGAAAACATTGACGTCATGGTACACATAGGGACTAACGATCTTGCCAGCCGGTCAGTTGTGGAGACCAAGGAACACCTGACCAGGCTGGTGACAAACTATCATCCATTTCATCCGGCATCTCCTCCTCTGAGATCCTGCCAGTCTGGAAGAGGGTGACAGATGGACAGAAGGTCAGAGAACGGGAGATAGGGGAGCTAAACATGTGGCTCAAAGGCTGGTGCCAGGAAAAAGGACACATATTTGTAGGGAACTGGCAACAGTTTTGGGAGTGAAAGTTCTTTAAATTTGATGGACTGCATCTGACTAAGGAGGGAGTCAGTGCATTGGGGCAGAAGTTTGACGTCTTTGCAGAATATTTAAACTAGCATATGGGGAGAGGGGTGCAGCACCCCATACGTCGAATGGGAAGAACACCCCTCCCCCTCAGCTAGTGGTCAAACAGGTGTTCAGCATGTTTGTAGTTCATTTGCATCACCAGGTAAAGAAAAAGGTCCGGCTCCCCATACAACACACTGGGGAAATGCCAGACCTCGCTCAACAACTAACACACCGAAATCTGGCCAATGGAAAATCATGTACACAAATGCTCACAGTCTGGGAAACAAGATCCCAGACCTACAGGCAATAATGACAGAGGCTATAGTGGACATAGTAGCCGTTAGCGAGACATGGTTTACCAGTAACCACGCTTGGGAGACTTCAGTACCTGGCTCTGTACTGTTTAGAAGAGACTGAGGTGCAAAATAGGGGGGGTTGGGGGTGGAGTAGCCCTGTATGTCAATGAAAATATCAAAGCTACAGAAATTCAGAATACACAAAAGGAGTCAGGAGAACTGTGGGTCACCCTGGAAACAGGAAATGGGACAGCCATACGAAATGGGGTTGTCTACAGGCCTCCAGACCAGGGGGAGGACATAGACACACTACTGTTAGAAGATATACAGAACATGACAGCTAAAGGGGAGGTTCTGATAATGAGAGACTTCAACATGCCAGATACAGATTGGTCAATACCAGCAGGAACATCTGCCAGAACTAGACACATGGTGGGTTCCCTGCAGGACGAGGGCCTCAAACAACTGGTACAACAACCCACAAGAGACAGGGCTATCCTAGATCTAGTACTGACTAACAGGGAAGGGATCACAGATCTCCAGGTAGAAGGTCACCTGGGGGCCAGTGACCATTACATGGTATGGTTCAATTTGGCCACTACAACTAAATCATCCCATTCCAAGGCAAAAATATGGGACTTCAGAGGAGCTGAATTTGATAAGATGGCCAACAGAGTTAAGCTAGCCCTGACAAAAGAAACACAGGTGAGGGGTACAGGCAAAGTGGGCAAGCGTTAGGATGGAATACTTGAAGCAACATCCCATTGTGTTAGAGAAAAGGAAGTGCAAAAGAAGAAGGAAACCACTTTGGTTCTCCAAAACAGTAGCAGAAAAGGTCAGAGGCAAAAGGCTGGCCTTCAGGAAATATAAGGGAACACAGCGGGATGAAGATAGGGAGGCATACCAAACTTCCCAGAGGGATGCAGGGAAGGCAGTAAGGCAGGCAAAGGCCCAAACCGAGGAAACACTAGCACAAACAGTAAAAGAAGGGGACAAGACTTTCTATAAATATATTGGTGAAAGGAGAAAGTCCAGAGGGGGTATTGCTAAGATCATAGGGGATAAGGGGCATGTGAGGAGGAGGACCATGTAAAAGTATCTATCCTAAATAGATACTTCTGCTCAGTATTTACTGAAGAGAAGGTAGGGCAGGGCCCACAGCTCAGCACCATGGACACGGGGGGGGGTGCACTAGTCCCTTCACAAAAGAAAGGGTCCTGCAAGAGCTCGATAAGCTCAGGGTGGACAAGGCAATGGGACCTGATGGCATACATCCCAGGGTACTAAAGGAGCTAAGGGTGGAACTAGCAGAGCCATTATCAGAACTGTTTAGTGAGTCTCTGAGCACAGGAGAGGTCCCAGAAGACTGGAGAAGGGCTCGTGTGATCCTGCTCCACAAGAGTAGCAGATAGGAGACAGGGAACTACAGATCAGTCAGTCTTACCTCGGTAGTGGGCAAGATTATGGAGACACTCTTTAAGGAAAGGATAGTGCAACACCTGGAATACATAGGCGCACAGGATCCAAGACAGCATGGGTTTACAAAAGGAAGGTCCTGTCAGACTAATCTAATAGATTTCTTTGACTGGGTAACTAGAGTGGTGGACCAAGGGGGAACAGTTGATGTCGCCTACCTTGACTTCAGCAACGCTTTCGATACTGTTCCACATAGAAGATTGATTAATAAGCTGGGTAGGCTTGAGGTGGGTCAGACGTTGGTCAACTGGGTGGCAAACTGGTTGATGGGCAGAAAACAGAGAGTGGTGGTAAGCGGTCTACAGTCAGAAGAGATGCAGGTCACAAGTGGGATACCTCAGGGATCAGTCCTGGGGCCAGTCCTCTTCAATATCTTCATCAGTGACATTGCAGATGGACTGGAGGGTAAGGTTTGTCTGTTTGCAGATGACACCAAGATCTGCAACAGAGTAGATGATCCAGATGGGGTGGGCAGAATGAGAAGAGATCTGGATAAACTAGCAACATGGTTGGAAGAGTGGCAACTGGGGTTTAATGCAAAGAAGTGCAAGATTGTGCACATAGGGAAGAGAAACCCTGAAGCCACCTATAGGCTGGGAGGGGAGTTGCAGGCAGTCACAAGGGAAGAAGGAGACTTAGGCGTCATCATCGCCGATGACCTAAAATCATCCAAGCAGACCACTTAAGCAGTAGGTAAGGCTAGAGGGATGTTAGGGTTTTTTAATAGGGGTATCACAAGTCTGAAGAGGGAGGTAATAATCCCTCTTTACAAGACACTCGTTAGGCCCCATCTGGAGTACTGCGTGCAGTACTGGAGGCCACACCTTCACAAGGACATTAACCAAATTGAGGAAATCCAGAGAAGGGCAACCAAAATGGTGCAGGGACTGCATCAGAAAACTTATGAGGACAGATTAACTGAACTCCATATGTATACCTTAGAGTAAAGGAGGGAGAGAGATGATATGATTGAAACATTCAAACACCTTAAGGGCATTAACAAGGTGAAAGAGTCTAACATGTTTCAATGTAAGAAAAATAGCAGGACAAGAGGACACAGCATGAAATTAGAGGGAGGCCAGTTAAGGGGTAATGTGAGGAAAAAGTACTTGTAACGGAAAGGTGGCTACTAAGAACGCACACTCGGAGCCTCCGCAAAATCAAATCGCATAAGCGTGGCTGCATCAAGTTGGTGAAAAAAAGCCCTTGAACTTGGCTTAATTACAAAATTCCATTTATTACAAATGACAAGATATAACAGCAGCACCCCAAAATCAAAAACGCCGAATGTTTTCGCATCACACTGACGCTTTCTCAAGGGTTTTCTTTCACTAACTTGATACAGCCACGCTTATGCACTTTTTGACGTATTGTGAGGAAGTTCTTTTTCACAGAAAGGGTGGTAGATGCATAGAATGCCCCACCTCAGGAAGTGGTGGATATGAATATAGTGCAGGGTTTCAAACAGGCGTGGGATAGGCGTAAGGGAGCAATACAGATGAGTATGAATAGATAGGCCATTGACCGAGCAAATGCCGATGACACATTCATAAGGTAGAAAAAGAAATGGGATGGGCCTTGAGATCCTTATCTGCCGTAAACTTCTTTGTTTCTAAGATGCCTCCCTATGATGCTGCCCATCCTGTCAAACTCCGCCTTACTGAAGTGTACCACTCTCGTCCTGGCTGCCTTCTTGCCCATGTGAAGGAAGAACCACACTGTGCGATGATTGCTGCCCGCTAGAGGGTCTTGCACGACTACTGGACCTGGTCCTTGTTTGCTAACACAAAATCCAGTATGTTACCCTCCCTGGTGGGCTCTGTCACCCCCTGCACTAAGTAGCCATCTTGGATAGTCTCCAGCAGAACCTGTTCCCTGGCATTCGAGGTAGTCATGGTTTTCTAATCACTCCCAGGCAGACTGAAGTTGCCCACTATGACCGCTCCCCCCACAACCCAGTAACCCATGGTTTCACCCCAACCACCCAGTCAATTGTTAAACTCCTCAATTCTCTGTTTCCTAGTGGAGATTGCCCTCGGTATTAGGAGAACTTCAGAGAACGCCACCGATCTGCCCACCTCCATGCAGATTCTTCCCACCTCCTTGAACCTATCCTGCGCCTCCTTCATCCTACTCCCCTCCAGGTTATTTGTACTTGTATGTACCACAATGTGAGGTTTATCCCCTCCCTCCCTTCTCTACACACTTCTGAATGAACTGTCCCACCCTTCCCTCCATCATACCTGGCATACACTCCACCCAAGCACAGCTTTTACTTGCTCCTTACCCACCACATCTCACCACTTTCAGTACTGAATTGCCCAGAATGACTATCCTTTCTGCTATTGCCTGCCCTGTCCCCATGTTGTGCCCTACCTTGGGCCCCTGATCCAGAATGTCCCCACCCCCATTCCCTGGCCTCCTCATCTCCCTGTTTCTCCTCAGCTGTTCCTCCTCCTCTGATCTTCCCTCACCCACCCCTCTGTTTCCTACTTAGCCCATCCCCTTCCCCTCCACTGTAGTCACCCCCTCTTCTCTGCTCTATTCTTAAGTCTGTCCTCTATCCCCTCCACTGCCCTATTTCCCTCTCTGCTCCTTCTAGTTAGTGGTGCCTTGACAACACCCCCTTTCCCTGCCTCCCCCATTTCCTCCCCTGCTACCCTTCCCCTTCACTTGTTCACTGCCGTCTCCCTCCTCTCATGTTCCCCATTCCTCTTCACTTGTTCTGTGCTTCCACCCCATCCTCCTGTTTCCTCAAACTCACCAGTGCTGAGAACCTGTTCTCAGAATCCATCCCCCTACCCAAGCCTTCCCCTGTTGCCTTGTCCTGCCTCTGCCTTCCTTGGTCCTGTCCCCTTTCCCTCCTCTCTCTTTCCCTGTTCCCTACCACCTGCCACATTCCCAACCCAGTGCTCCCTGGTCCCTGAGGATTTGATGCTCCTGGCCCCTTTTTCCCCCCACCCACCCCATTCTGACCTATGTCTGCCCTGTGTAGTATTTAGAGGAGCCCTCCTTGTCTCATTAACACCCCATCACTCACCCAGATCATTCCTACTTCCCATCCCCAGCTTCCATCTCAACCTTCCTAATTCCTGCCTGAGTTGGCCGATCTGTCTCCACACTGGACACACCCTTCCCTCCACAGGGTCCCCTGGAATATGGCTGCCCCACACCCACTGCAGCTCGCCACCCTTCCAGCCTCTCCTAATCTACTACTCCAGTCATCCCGACCCCTCCACTCCCCCCCCCCCACATCTGCCTGCCCTAGTTCCCTGGTCTCCACATACTCTCTGTACCCACCTTTCTGCTTCTGCCTTTTATTTTTATTTATTTTATATTTCTTGTTTCCAAAACTCCCCTTTGGCCCTGCCCAGCAGCCTCTGTCCTCTCTGCGGGCGCCTGCATACACAATCTAGTCAGGCGCCACACTCCTGCTTCATGGCACTCATGCTTGAGGTCGCTTGTCCCCCGGGTACTATAACCGCCCAGCCTCCCATAGGCTCACTCACCCTCATGGTTCAGCGCTCAGCCTTAGTCTCCCTCTGCATCCTCCCTCCTCCCTGAACCCTTGGCAACAGTGATCGCCACACAGTTATGTTTGTTTTCTTACTTTTTAAAACATTCCCCCACACAGCTAGTACCACACCAAAAAAAAAAATACACTTCCCTTGTTTGAGTCCGATTCGTCTGTACTGCTCGGTTGCAGGTCCACACAGAGAACAGACTACAGCTATGGCTCCCTTTTGAATACCGGCCTGTAGCTTCCCAGTAGGCCGCCTCTCACCTCATGGTTCTGGCATCTGGCCTTAGGTCCTCCCACTGTCGGTGTCCTCCTTCCTCCCTGAACCCCACAGCAACAGTGATCCCCACACAGTTATGTTTATTTGTTTTCTTACTTTTTAAAACATTCCACCATACAAAAAAAAACAGTACACTTCCCTTGCTCGAGTCCACTCCCTCTGTGCCGCTCGGCTGTGGGTCCACAATCTAAAGGCTGAGTAAAGCTGTGTAGGAAACTGGGCACATTCGAAGGACTTTTAGTCTTTTTCTGTCCTATGCCATCACTATATCTATGTCAAAATACAGTATCCAGGAACAGTGTCTTCATATGTCATGGGCTGTTTGCTGTTCTAGATGATATTATTTCTATAAAGCTTCATCCTCATGTCGCCCAGCCGACCCATTCAGGCTCAGTCCACCCAGCCCTGTCACCCATCGTCTCTAGGGCTTGCTTCTCCTCCAGTATCCCTGATGAATTGCTCTTCATGATGGAGACATCAGGGCTGGTCAGGCCCCTTCAGCTGACCCCCATGTGACCCATGTCCGCTGCTGAACTCTGGTCACTGGCATGGCAGGAGGTAGCGCTACTGTCATGTCACTGGTCTGGCTGTTCTTTATCATAACTGATGGCAGTAGACAGTGGATGGTTTGGAGGGGAGTTACGGACATATGTAGCCTTGGAGCAGCAGATTTCTGTTGTCATGGCTGTCCATCAGCTTGAAGTGGGTGTACCTCTGTTCCCCTCCTTCGGTCAAACAGAATACCCAGCTTGTAACTGATGCTAGAAGGAAGGATATGGGAGTCTCCAGGAAGCCAAATTTCCGGGTATAAAATTCTTGTTTTCTTCTGTTTAAAACTTAAGGGGGATAATCATTGCCAAAGAAAAGTCTGTACTTACCGAACGTCATCACCTTTAGTGTCCAGGCAGTGGATGTTACCTCTGCCTAACAGGGTATTTAAAAAAAGGGTGGATGCAGTGTCTCTTGGATTGCAGGCTAGTGTGTGATGAGCCCGCTTGATCTTAATGCTGTGAGCCAGGTCCAGTTGCAAGACTTTATGAAGCAGGTCTAGGTGTTTTGTGAGTCCCCTCAGTGTCCTTGGAAATTCCATAAATTTAGAGATTATAATGTCTAGCACAGCTTTCTATGTCCTCCATTTTCTCCTGCATTTGGGACTGAGCTTTCAGGAGTTGCACGACAATATCCTTTGGTGAGCGGTAGTAAGTGCTGAGTCCATGCCATCTACATGGCATGCCAGTGTCTCTGTATCTTTTTTCAAGGAGTGCACTGCAGACGGGGCAAAAGTCTTTTAATTCATGGACAGTGAAGGCTAGTTTCTGGTAGGGCAGCTGTGTGAGAGGCAGATTTCTCTGAGACGGGTGACATCCTTAAGGCCTGGACGCTTTGCTTCCCAAGATGTCTCCATTGGATCTAGCTGCATCCTGACTGAATTTTGCTTTAGATGACTTCCCAAGATCTGTCACACCTCTTGTGTGGCAGGTCAGTTGAAAGACTTCGGTTTAACTTGGTATAAAATAGGTATTTTATTGACTCCTTAGCAGAGTTTCTCCTCCTGGGGTGTGACGTCACTGGAAGTCCTCCTGTCATTAATTGTTTTACGTATGTGTTGCTTGTACACTGTGAAGTGCCTTGGATCTTATAAAGGCACCAGAGATGAATTTACTTCACCTAGTTTTTACATATGTGCAAGGTACACTGTTAGGGAACCTATTTAAATTAATACATGTTTGCACAGCATATGGACTCGAGTTTCCTCTGACCTTAAAGATATCCAGAAGTGCACCTTGCTCTCTAAGAATGTGAAATCATTAACACTGTCATCAGTACTCTTACGCAAGTGGTGCTATAATTAAACTTGTCAACAACAAGTGAGCCTCTACAAAACTAAGGGTGTATTTTTATCATTTCTTGGGAAGAAATATGTGCTCTACAGTAGTTAAGCCATGCAAATAGTCTGGTTAAAAGTGGCCATGCATTCTTTTGTTATACTAAGCAGTACAGACGGGGATCTCCTGTTACCAGTTAACATCAATAGCAGCAGCAACTTTTAAATTCTTGGAACCCTGCGCTGTTTCTGTTTATAGAGCACTCTGTTGCTTGATTCTTACTGAAGTGAAAAACTGAACTTCCTGGTTTGATACTGAACATCAAGGTCACCTTATCTATAACAAGTTAAAGGTATGATGTACTATGTCCTTGTCTGTGTTAGTGCACCAGGGTTGTGCCTGAAAAAGGCACTTGTTGCCAGTGCACTCACCCGGTCAACACATTTAATAAATCAGTCATCAATTAAGTGTTTATTGTACAGCTAAAAAGACTTTTACATATACATAGTTAAAATTACTACAGATAGGCAGATTGTTCACATCAGATTCACAGCAAAAATGTCAAACACAGTCAAATTATTCTCATCGTATTTACAGCATAAATAGTTTATTCTTAGAAATAAAGTCCATAATCTCACAATTCATAAACCATGATCACGGATCCGTACATTTTTCTGGAGTAAATATTACTCTATTATAAATTTCCTTTTCAATTTGCTAATAACCTGGAAATACTTTGCTACACTGACAACAGTCCCTTCATCTTCTGTATGGAGAAGGATATTAGTTAATAACATCTTATCAATTTTATATCTCTCACTTAAAAAGGTGGCAACCAGTACGCTCTTGATTTTGAATACCATGTACAATACCATAGAACATGGACTAAATCCTCTATCCCCCATGGGAGCAATCACAGGCTCCAGATAGTATACCTTTCTTCCTGTACCTATAGAGCAGTACGTTGCTTGGGAATTGTTCAAATTTATAGTTGGAGAACACTATTCTAAGTTTGTGTTCAGTCAGAATTTCAAGATAGGGTTTAAACCTCAAATAGTAATTGTTTTGTGCAAACCATTTAGAGTAGCTAGTCCCTGGTATAGTTTGTAAATCTTGTGTCTTCCAGTAGTTATTTATCTTTTTTGTAACTATTTTTTATACTTTTCACTTAATACAATTCCTTGATCCAATTCCTTAATCCACTGCCCTTTTCAAATTCATTAGTTTATGTTTATCCCATAATGTGTGTATTATTGTATACCAGAATCCATGCCTATATCCTAGGTTGAACCATTCTTCTTTTTCCTTCAGGCATACCGTAGTTAAGAGCCATATCTCTTTTTAGTGAGCCTAATCCAAAAGTTAATTTTACGACTTTCGATAGGAGCCTTTATGTCTACTAGTCCTAGTTCACTTCTTACATATGCTGCTGGACATGGATGTCCAACTCCTAGGATATTTCGTTAAAAGCTTATATAAAGGGGAAACAAATTTGTTTACATCTGTAACCTCCCAGACATCTGCGCCATACAGGAGCTTAGCTTCAAATTTGGCTTTAACAGTTTGTACCAAGGGTTTATGAGTAAACCCACCATATTTTACATTAAACCTTGCAAGGGCTGCTATTGTTTGTTTTAATTTATCAATCACATACTCTCTGTGTGCAGCCCATTGCTCGTTTCCACAGAATAGGACTCCTAAGTAGAGATGTCTTTCGACTGCTTCTACTGTATTATTTTCCAGTAGCCAGGTTCCCTTAGTCTGTACTTTGTTTTTCCCAAATATTACTATTTTAGACTTATTTAAATTGATTTTTAGTTTCGGTTCTATAGATTTTTGTGAAATATAATTCAGTTGATTTTGCAGGTCTCTTTTTGTCAGTGAAATCAAAACGATATCGTCCGTGTAGGCCAAAATTGGACAGCTTGTTTTCATTTTTGGTGCATCAGAATTTATTTTCTCCATATCCTTTAGCATTTTGTTGATGTATAATGAAAACAAGACTGGAGCCATTCCACAGCTCTGTCTTACCCAACGATTAATATCAAATGAGATAGAGAGCTGCCCTTTTTGGCCCAGCCTCGCCTTGGCCCAGGTGCCCGAATATAGATCTGATAGGACTGAAACCAAAGCACAGTCTATGCCTCTTTCAATTAATATCTTTCATAAGATACCCCCTAACAATATAATCAAATGCTGATGTATAGTCAATAAACATTGCATATACATTTTGTTTCCTTAATAGGGAGTATTTTTCTGTTATATGCCTGAGTACAAATATATTATCCATCGTCTAGAAACCAGCTCTAAAGCCTGCCTGGAAGTTTGCAAGTCCTCTAGTCCTTTCTATTTCTTCTTTTAATCTTTCAAGTAAAATTCTATTAAATATTTTAAGATTCACATCTAATAAGCTTATTGGCATATACATGGCTGGATTTGTAAGAGCATCCTTATTATGCAGTGGGATTATATTTGCACCCTTCCATGTTAGTGGATAAATGTGATCTTTTATGCATTTACTATAAAAAAAAATTTCCCCAAATTATAGGGGCACTCAAGTAAACTGCTGCTGGTATACCATCAGGGCTGGCTGCATTGTGCTTTTTCAGTGAATGAATAGCTAGATATACTTCATCCGGTCTAATCAGCCCAAGAGTAACATTACTCTTCCATTGTTCTTTACCCACCGAACTTCTGATATATGTGTATCCATATCTTTTTTATAATTTTTTGTACCCTTTGCAACAAGTGACTAAAATGTTTTAGTATCATTACTTTGGACTGCTGCCAGCATGTATTGCCATTGTTTTATATAAAAAAACATGTTTATTTTCTTGTATAAGCTTCTTATAATTTCTCCTTAACAGGTTAACACTTGTCAAAACTTGCCTCACCTTTCTTTCTTTATATTGACTGTACAATACTCTAATTTGGGCCTTCATTCTTTTACAGTCATCATCAAACCACTTATGGTTTATATCCCTATTGATTTTCTTTACAGGTCTCTCCAATTCCCTTCTTATTTTATCAAATAAAGAGTGCAGTTCTTTTAACAGAGGATTTAAGTCTTTGTTTATTAAATTAACAGTCTGCTCCATCAGAATTGAATTAGTGATGATAGGTTGAATTATCTGTTCCGAGTTTTTTTCCCAAATTATTCTTTTTGAATTACTTGTTTCTGTAAATTCCACTTTATCAGAAGTAATCCTGTTGCATTTTGATCTCACTAATATGGTGCTAGCATACACTGGGAAATGATCACTCTCTCCAGTTACTGGGATAGCCAGTGTCTCCCAGTATGTAACAGCACCATTCCAGAAGATATAATCAACTGTGGAGGATCCCCTAGTGGAGATGTATGTAAAATCCCCATCTTGATCCCCCATGTATCTTCCATTGAATGGAAACAGATTTGTACTCCTTTTAAAGACCTATCAAATATTCACCAGACTTATTGAGTATTTTATCTTGTGATTTCCTTGGTAACAAATCCTGGCTATCACCATTACATGTATACGTAGTTATCCATTAAACCATCAAAGCCCCTATACGGGCATTAAAATCTCCCAATAAGAGCAGATCTGCTTTTGGAAGTACCTGTATTACCTCCAACAGTAATTCAGTCAGATCTTGCCATAATTGGGGTAAGTAGAACTTAGAACCCTCTGGGGGGATGTAACAGGTGATAATTATTTCTTGTATCCCTTCCTTCACATATACTATTATAAAATTGCTGAGTATTTTCCAAGGTAGTACTTTCTGAAAGCTCCCTATTTTAATTCCTGTAATAATACCCCCCCGATAATCTTCCAAATTTCACTTTCCTTGTTCCTGAGCTATGATAAATTTTAAAACCATTAAAATTTGTACTGTCATTAGCTGCATGCTACGTTTCCTGTAAACATATTATATTACACTGTAACAAGAAATCCCTACATTCATTATCTGCCATTTTTTCTTTCCATCCTGCTATATTCCAGGTTAAAAATGTATACCTACTTTTTCCATCCCCTTCATTATACTTGCATATACTATGCCTTTGGTGTCAATCCTCATTATATCCTGCAAGTTAACGAAACCTGTCAGATAGTGTTAATGCAGTTGTAATGTATGTATCAGGAGAAACAGTATGTACAGACTCAATCTCCAACACAGAGGCTTTTATAATGTGTAGACCAAGATGGTCTAGCTTATGCACTTGAATCAGAATAAACTCTGCCTGTTCTTTATTACTTACTTCAATGTCAGTTTGACTATTTTTTTTTTTATAACTATATTTATGCACTGGTACTCTCCGTGGCATCCTTCAGAGGCGCCTAACTCGATCCTGCCCCTTCTACTCCCTACTGTGGCCAGCCATCACCGGTTCATCCCACCCCCCCAGAGGAACTTCCCAGTGCTCCGGATCACCTCCCTGGAACTGGGCCCACCTGCCCTCGATGGCACTTTCTGAAATTAGAGGGTCCATCCCTCTGGGAGGTCAGACGTGGATCCCCAGTGTGGCCTGGCCCGGTATTAGGGATGAGAGGGAGATCCTTGGGGCCCTCGTCATCTCCTCAGAGAGCTGGGGATTTTCTATTTTAGTTCCCCCCCCCTGCGGAGCCCGGTCAGCAAGGCAGTGAATTGCCGTGGCTCCACCTCAATGGCATACACCGTGCCGCAACAATCGGTGATCCTCCAGCCACCGCCATAGGTCGCTCCAAGGGCGAGCACACCCCGTACCCACCCCCGGGAAGAAAGAGCAGTCCTCCGGACGCTCGATTTCTTCCCTGGCTCGAACCCGGGTTGCTGGCGTGGCACGAGGTGTGGCGTCCAGTGCCTCAACCCTCAGCGCCACTGGGCCAGTTCAGTTTGACTATTAATATAGGAATCAGCATGCACGATGTGTGCATCTGTATAGCTCATTTCATCCAATGGGACATGTAAAAAATAAATCTATCAATAAAGGGATTTTTTATCCAGGTTTAGGGTGTACCTTAAATTGTAGCTGATGCTGGTGGTATTCTGTAGAAGTTAAATTTTTTTGTACATTATTTATCTGGAAAAGATTATAGTTTGGCCCCAACAAGGTGTACAGCTGATCCTTTCCACTCCCATGTTGATGTACCCCGTGCTCAGGCACGTTATGGCGTGCATCAAAGGAGGCAGCAGGGTGCATCCCATAGTGAATTGGAATCTTTTTATTACTATATTACAGATCAATGATGGTTGAGTTGGAATTTAATGAAGGCAACTGGTCAACTAACAAGGGCTTTGTTAGTCGAGTGGCGACCTTCATTAATCTCCAAATTGCCATCATAATGTATAAAACAGAAATAAAAAAAGACTCCCACTCACTTTATTGGGGTATGCCCCTGTGTGCTCCCTTGCTGCACGCCATAACATGCCTGAGCGTGGGGGTGTGTACATCGGTAGGGGAGTGGAAGGGATCAGCTGGCCACCTTGTCGGGGCCAAACTATCATTTCTTCCAGTTGAATAAAGGCACAAAAATTTTCAGCTTACACAGAAATGGACTATCGCCAGAGTCGGCTACGATGTAATGTAAATATTACTTTACATTTTTTTTTTTTTTTACTTTTATCTCCTCGGTTCTGGATGGGGGTGTACCCCCATCCAGCACCTGGACCTCTCACCCATCGTCCCTCAGACTGCCTGGAATGGGAGGCCTGCTGCTTGCCCCCTGTGGTGGGACTCTGGCTACATGGAACAGCCGTCCCCGGGGTTTTTCCATGGGTTCCCCTGAAGGCATGGATGTGCAGTGACATCAGTGCGGATCCGACGTGCTCCTTCATCTGACCTACAAACGTCTGCTGTCTGCCCCACTGACTTAAGAGTGGTCCCGGCTGTTGCATTCCCAGTCTCCACTGGATTTCGCTGGCATGCAGTGAAGCCACAATCCTCCTCCCTGAAGGAGAAGATCTGTCCATGGGACGCTCGTATTGCTTCCTCCCGGTGGACCCTCTGGCACACCGCACTCGTTCCTGAACATGGGCAGTCTGCGTCACAGGCAGTAGCGCTACCACTGTGCCAATGGGCTGGCTCAATAATACATTAAATTTGGAAAGGTGGAAAATTACATTTAAGCTTCATGTTTATTAAACTGTTCAACCCAAAGAGTCTTTTCATTAGAGTAAAATCATTTCATATTTAAATGTTGTAATATACTAACATACTAAAATGCCAGCAGAATAGGCCTAATGGTCTTTCGCGTCTGCTCGTTTGGTCAGACCCCACACTGGGAGCTGACCTTGCTGCCCCCCTCGCCTTCTCTGGCTTCTCCCTTCCCAGTTCCGGATAGTCTCGCTGCATTGGATTTTGCTTCCAGAACCCTTCCCCTGTACCTGTCCCAACCCCTCTTGAACCCCTCACTGTCTCTACCTCCACCAGCCCCAGACAGTAAATTTCCATGGCCACCACCCTCGGTAGTATCACTTCCTCCTTTCTCCCTGAATCTTCCCCTCCAGCTTCCACCCATGCCTCTCTAGTTGCCCTCCTCCTTCCTTGAAGCACCCTGACTGCTCCTCCCTATTTACCCCCTTCATGTACCTGAGAGACCTCTATCATAGTCCCCGGTCCCTTCTCTCTTCCAGTGTGTATATATTTAGCTCTTCAAGCCTCTCCCCATAGGTCCTGTCCCCCAAGCTCCAAATCATTTTGGTTGCCCTCCTCTGGACCCTCTCCAGGAGTTTAATGTACCCCTTTAAGTGTGGCCTCCAAAACTGCAGGCAGTACTCGAGGTGCGGCCTCACCAAGCAGTTATACAGAGGGAGTATCACTTCCCTCCTTCTGGAGGTGATCCCCCTAGCGATGCATCCCAGCATCCTGTTGGCCTTGGCTGCTGCCCCTCCTACAAGTCTCCGAGTTGTTCATCTTGACATCCACCACCACCCCCAGGTCCCTCTCAGTCTATCAAGACTTTATCATTCCCCCAGAGTGTACACACTTGGCCCGGGTTTCTGGCCCCCAGGTGCAGTACCTGCATTTCCCTGCATTGAACCTCAGCTTCCACTTTCTAGATCATCTTCTCAAAGCCTCCAGGTCCCCTGTAGGCCACCTCCCCCCTCCTCCCATCCACCATTGCTCCCAGAAGCCTTGAGTCATCCTGTGCTGAGACTCATCTCACTCCTGATACCTGTCCTTATGTCAGAGACGTAGACGTTGAACAGGAGGGGCCCAAGGACTGATCCCTGTGGGACCCCACTAATGACCCTCCTTGGGGATGAGACTATCCCGCCAACTATGACCCTCTGGGTCTGGTCCTGGAGCCAATTGCCTGTCCATCTGATCATCTGGTTCCCCACCCCCATTTCTCCCAGCTTATTCAACAGCCCCTCGTGAGTAACAGAGTCAAATGCCTTGCTGAAGTCTAGAAAGAGGACGTCCACTGGTCTACCCAGGTCCAAGGCACTCGTCAGCCAGTCATAGAACTCCACAAGGTTTGTCTGACACGATTTCCGGGACCGAATCCATGCTGTCTATCGCTCCAGGCACCCTGACTTTTCCAGGTTCCCCCAGCCTCTCCTTGACAGTGCCTTCCATCACCTTGCCCACCACCGATGTCAGGCTGACAGGCCTGTAGTTCCCTCCACCTCCCTTGATCCCACCTTGTGGATAGGCACTATATGCACCACCTTCCAGTCCTGGGGCACCCACTCTGTCCTCAGAGAGATGGTGAAAAGCTCCGCCAGGGGTTTCGCCAGGACATCCGCAAATTTCTTCAGCACTCTGGGATGTAATTTATCCGGCCCCTGTGCTTTCTCTGTCTTAAGGGACCTGAGAGCTTCCCTCACTCTCTCTGCTGTGATTTCCACCTCTGCTACCTCTTGTCCCTGCTTAGCCTTCCCCACTCCTGCCAGTGATGCCTCCCCCTCTCCTCAGACCCGCTGATCGGTAAGGGTCCCCCCCCTTCTCAGTATCACTGTCTCCTCCCATGTATGATGCAGAACTCCCATTTTCCTTGGTGAAAACTGAGGTGAAGTACTCATTTAGTACCTCAGTCTGCTCCCCTGGGTCTTGTGCCCAGCTCTCCCCTGTTTTAATCCTGCTAATCTGCCCCTTCACCCTTCATTTTTCCCCAGTGTATCTAAAGAACCCCTTGTTCCCTCTCCTAATTTCCCTGGCCAGGTTCTGCTCCTTCCTTGCCTTAGCCGCCTCACCACCCTAGTGGCCCTTCTAGCCATCAGCTCGTACTCCCCTCAATCCCTTTTACTCCTTGAGCACTTGAATTGCCTATAGGCTGCCGCCTTTCCCCGCACCACCTCCTGGACCTCCCTGATCCACCAGCAGGGTTTTCGGGCCATACCGCATTTTCGTCTTAATCTTGCACAGGTGCTGGTAGCATCCTGCACCCCTCTCCTGATGATTTCCCACCTACTGTCAACGTCCATGTCTGACCCAATCACCTCCAGTATACTACAGTGATTTACAAAAAAGGCATACGATGGGAGGGGGGCATGACCAACAGCCCAACTATGAACAGCATTTATGTGCAGCTCTGCATTTCACAGTGGATTTTTTAACAAAACTTCTTTAATTTGCTGAATTTTCTGTTAAAAACTACACTACTTGATAGATCTCCCTGATAGCTGTCCAAAGATGTTAAACATTTGGGGAGTTTTGCACAATCAGTATTAAAAATGGTGAGGGGGAACAATGTGGGAGCCGGTGCAGAGGGTGCCCGACCAAAGGAATCCAAGACGGGCATTAGCAAAGACCCACAGGCCAGGGCCGGAGATAGAGACTCACTTCAGTCCTCAAATGCAGCATTGCTCACAGCGATCCAGGGATTAGATCGGAAGATGAAGGCTTTTTCCCCGCAACCAAAGCTGCTTGATGTGAAGGTGGAATCACTAACAGAAGACGCAAAGGGAGCAACCAAAACTGCTGACAAAGCTCTAGCAGTGGCAGCGAGTCTCACTAAGGTAAATCACCAGCTACGGAAACGGTTAGGAATTCTTGAAAATACTGCCCAAGCTACTCACGTCTGCCTGTTGGGATGCCAGAGTTGGTGGAAGGGGAGAACCCCTTAATATTCCTGTGAGACTGGCTAAAAGAACTATTGAACCTAGAGGAGGACTTTGCTTCGTTAAAAGTTTATAGAATCTCGGCACGTGTCAGTAGAGCTTGCACCACTACGGGAGAGTCCCTGCCAGAAGCTCTCCTGCTTCAGCTCTGTACCTCAATGGAGAGAAATACTGTATGTTGCACTGGAGTGCAAAAAATCTAAGATCTTTACAGTGGAACGATGCTAGAATTCATCTGTTCACTGACTTGAGCTACGCTACCTGGATGCGGAAAAAGAGTTTTGATGGTGTTAAGGCTCATCTTCATACTTTGGGGGTGCATCACATCCTTCTTATGCTTACCAGTTTGAGGGTCGTTTATGGAGGTAAGGTATTTCAGTTTGAGGAGGCCACCAAGCTGCTATCTAAAATAGACACATTTTGGCAAGGGGTGAGGATTCCAGCTCAGATGGCAATGATGAGGCTTAATTTTATTTATTTAGTTAGTTAAAAGTTTAACCAGGAAAGACATACTTAGCTGAGAACAGCTCATTTCCAGATGCATCCTGGGGGTAAGGGGAGAAACATAGAAACATTGACTTTGATGGCAGATAAGGACCACTTGGCCCACCTAGTCTGCCCATTTCCCTACCTAGAGGATAAGCTGCAGATCCTATTTAACTAACAGCCTATTTCTTCGTACCCCCCACAAAAATTGCCTTATATCTGTCCCATGCATTCTTTAATTCTCCCACAGTTTTAGATCCCACAACCTCCTCAGGAAGGCTGTTCCATGCATCCACCACCCTCTCCATGAAAAAATGCTTCCTCACATTGCCCCTGAGCCATCCCCCCTCTATCTTCAAATTGTGTCCCCTTGTTCTTGCACATCTCTTTTCTGAAAGATGCTCCCTCTTGGACTTTGTTGATTCCACTGAGGTACTTAAACGTTTCTATCATGTCCCCCCTCTCTCTCCTTTCCTCAAGGTATACATATTAAGCTCCTTTAGTCTCTCCTCGTATGGCTTCTCTTGCAGACCCTGCACCATTTTAGTTGCCCTCCTCTGAACTGCTTCCATCCTGTCTCTGTCCTTGCAGAGATGGGGTCTCCAGAACTGGACGCAGTACTCCAGATGGGGTCTCACCAACTGTCTGTACAGGGGGATAAAAACTTCCTGTTTTCTGCTGGTGATACCTCTCCCTATACATCCCAGTATCCCCCCAGCCCTCACTATCACCTTCTCACATTGCTTGCCAACCTTAAGGTCATCTGATATGATTACCCCCAGGTCCCTTTCCATTTTTGTTGTTGTTACTACCTCTCCCCCATTGTGTAATCTTCCCCTGGGTTTTTGTTTCCCAGGTGCATTATTTTGCACTTCTTTGCATTGAACCCAAGCTGCCATACTTCTGACCATTCCTCCAACCTGGCCAAGTCCCTTCTCATCATTTCCACGCCTCCTTGTGTATCAACCCTATTGCAGATCTTTGTGTCATCTGCAGAGAGGCATACCTTTCCTTCCAGTCCCTCTGCAGTGTCGCTTATAAAGACATTAAAAAGGACTGGGCCCAATACTGAACCCTGCGGTACCCCACTAGTAACCCCTCTTTCTTCAGAGTGGACTCCATTTACAATTACTTTCTGTGTCCTGTTGTCCAGCCAATGTTTTACAAAGGCTACCACCCTGGGACCCACTCCAAGACTGGTTAATTTGACAATTAATCTTTTGTGTGGGACTGTGTCAAATGCCTTGCTAAAGTCTAGGTAGGCCATGTCCATAGCTCTTCCCTGGTCTACTACTTTGGTCACCCAGTCAAAGAAATCAATTAGATTCATCTGACATGACCTTCCCGCTGTGAAGCCATGCTGCCTTGGGTCCAGTGCCCCACTGGCCTCTAGGTACTCAACAGTTCTTTTCTTCAGAAGTGATTCCATCACTTTCCCTACCACAGAGGTCAAACTGACAGGTCTGTAGTTTTCTGTCTCTGTACCACTTTTGTGAAGGGGAATCACATCTGCCTTCCTCCAATCCTCAGGTACCACACCATCCTCCCATGATTTGTTAAAAAAGGCTAGTCAGTGATGTCACTAGTTCTCTGCTTAATTCTTTTAGTATTCTGGGGTGAATTCCATCTGGCCCCATTGCTTTGTCCACCTTCAGTTTTAGGAGTTCTTCCAGAACCCTTTCTTCTGTGAAAGGACTGGGATGGACCCCCAATCCAGAGTGCTTCTGTTAATTGGATTAGGCACCTCCCCCACCTCCTCTTTTGTGAATGCTAAACAGAAGTATTCATTCAGTATCCCTGCTTTTTCACTGTCCCTCTCTGCCCACCAATCGTCCATTCTATTCAGCCTCACTATTCCTCCCTTTGTCTTTCTACGCTCCCTGATATACCTATAAAAGGTTTTATCCCCCTGCTTAACTGAGTTGGTTGTGTTTTCCTCAATTTGGGCCTTTGCTATTCTGACTACCCTCCCTGCTTCCTTCTGCCTTAACTGGTACAGTTCTCTGTCCTGCTCCTTTTGTGTTTCCTTATACTTCCTCAGCCGGCCCGGTGGCGCTGAGGGTTGAGGCGCTAGACGCCACACCTCGCGCTGCGCCGACGACCCGGGTTCGGGCACGGACTCGGGTGGTCGGGGGTCGGCAGGGGGAAGGAGGATCGAGCGTCCCAACGGATGCTCTCCTCCCTCAAGGGTGGGAACCAAGAACGCTTCCGTGTTCTGCATCACCCTTGTAGCCAGTGGAAGCACCGACAATAGAGGGGATGGAGGCAGCTCCGTCTAACGGAGTCTGGGAGGGGGGACGTCGCCGACGCATGAGTGCTCTGGTGTGCGTCCAGCCGCCATCACCAGGACGACGTCTCAAGCGCTCGCGCCCCAGAGGTAGAGGACGTAAGGAGAAAAACGGAAAATCCCCTCCGGCAGCCCTAGATGAAGGCCGCCCTAAGTCCACCCGGACCACCTACAGGACAGACCCCACTGTGCAAGGAAAGGAGGATGGGCACTCTAGGGGCAGATCCCTAAGGTAGGCAAGGGAGACATGAGCAGACGGAAGGAGGGGGCTCCGGAGGTAGGAAGGAGGATAAAGAAGAAAGTATAAAAAAAATAAAAATAAAAAAATACTTCCTCAGTGCTGTCTTTTTCTCCCTAACCTTCACCGCCACCTCTCTTGAGAATCATAGTGGTTTTTTCTTTCGTTTTGATTTGATTTGTTTATTTGCTTCACACAAAGGCTTGTTGCCTCTGTGATGGCAGTTTTGATATTTCCCCATTGTTGCTCCACCCCCTCCTTCTAGCCTGTTTGCTAGTGCTTTTCTAAGGGACTTTCCCATCTTGCCAAAGTCAGCCCTCCTGAAGTCCAGAACCCTCACTTTTGTATAGCTTGACTCTGTAGCTGAGTTTATCGTGGACCACACTGTTTGGTGGTCACTTGTTCCCAAATGGCTACCCACTTCTAGATCTGAGATCCTCTCACTGTCCCCATTTGAGAGTACGAGATCTAAGATTGCTCCCTCACGAGTAGGTTCCAAAACTAGCTGTCTGAGGCATGCCACCTGAAGGGCATCGAGAATGGCCCTGTTCTGCTTTTGGATGTGGCTGCAGCAAAGGTGCTTCAGTTAACATCTGGCATATTAAAGGTCCCCCATCAACAGTATCTCCCCTTTCTCTGCCATCCTAAGTATGCCTTCTATCATATCCTTGTCCATTCCCTCCCCCTGACATGGGGGTCTGTATACAGCCCCTGTATGGATTGTGGTGCCATTTCCAGGCTCTGAGGTGACCCACAGTGCCTCCTCTCCTCCCTGTTTGCTCTTTTGTTCAGTTGCTTTTATCACTTCCCTTACATAGAGAGCTACTCCGCCCCCTCTTCTCCCCTCCCTGTTTCTCCTGTAGGAAATAGCTAAACAATAAACTGATTAAAAATAAGATAAGTCAATTGTAGTAATATAGTAATACATGAAGCATAAATATAAATAGAGGGAAATTAATAAATGAATGCAAGTAAAAGATAAAACACACACTGCTAAATGTATAGAGAAAGGGAATAAGAGGAGGAGAGGATGATAGCTGTAGGTAGGAGAACAAAAGTCATAAAGAAGAGACTTTAGGGAGGAAGGAGAAGAGGCAGAATGAATAGAAAGGGGAAGGAAGGACCAGAGTTTAGGAAATAGGTAAGAAAAAGCAGATTGCCCAATAGTAGATTTTTCCAGAAGGAATAGAAAGAGAAGGAGAATTAGTGTTGTGGAGAAGGGAGAGGAGAGGATAGAAGGGATTTAAAGAGCTCTACCAAGAATAATCAGTTCAGATATCCACCACATATATTGATGCCTTACCCCTGTGAAAAGCATTTGCTGCATAGGGTCTCAACAATATCGCTGTAGTTTTCATGTAAAAATGCTTTTAAAATCGTCCCCACTGGGTCTTGCCTACTTCCCGGTCTGTAGTGCCGCCCACGCTTCGCCCCTGCACACAGCCATGTTATGGTGTGAAGTCAGGGAGAGCACGGGGACACACTCCATTAAAGCCTATGTGGGGCAGCTTTCCCATCGTTTTTATATATTGTAATTGTCAAGTGGTGATTAATCAAGGACACCGATCGACTAACAAGGCCCTTGTTAGTCGATCATTGCCCTTGATTAATCACCATTTGACCATTACAATATATAAAAACGACGGGAAAGCTGCCCCAGTAGGCTATAATGGAGCATGTCCCTGCGCTCTCCCTGGCTTTACATCATAACGTGACTGTGCTCGGGGGCAGAGTGTGGGTATCACTACAGACCGGGAAGTAGGCAAGACCCAGTGGGGGCGATTTTACGAGCATTTTTTACAAGAAAACTACAGAGATATTTTTGGGATCCTATGCAGCAAATGCTTTTCACAGGGGTAAGGCACCAATATATGTGGTGTACATCATCAGTCTGGTAAGTCTCTTTAAGACAGGAGGGAAGGGAGCTGAAACAGAATTTGGATGTAAAAGATACACAATGGGAAAGGCGCCAAGCATCAAGAGAGGGGAGAGAAAGTGATGAATAAAGAGAGCAATGGTGAGCACGAGTGGGGCAGTTTAAAGCAAAATGACAAAGAATGAAAAAGGGTGTCCAGTCTGGCAAGGGAAAATTTAAGGGCACCACTGTAGATTAAGTTACTGTTGTCAAAGATGGGGAGAATCATTTTTACTACAATTTCTCGGTGGGCAAGAAGTGGAATACTTGCTTTATTCTAGCCCCAGTAATACTCTGGTATTCATAACTTTCTGCAGTAAGCCTTCTAGGTAGGACTGCCTGGAGAGAATAGAACACATGCAAATGATGGAATTCTTTGCACGTGAGAACTTTTCAAATGCTGCCTCTACTAACTGCCAGTGTTCTAAACCTCCTCAGATTTTTCTGTCCTCCTGAAAAGTCTGGTTGCTCAGAGTACCGTTCATCTAACTTTCTCCTGCATGAAGAAAACTTCCAATATCTATATATAAATATATTTTGTTTTCATTTGCTGCCTTCTACTAATTGTATTTTGTTGATAAATCTTTAGCTTAGTTTAGTTGTTTTTCCTGGTTCCTCTTGGTTCGGTATAACCGTGGGGGAACCGGGTTATTTTTGTTGTTAGTTGGGATTTTCTGACTAAAGAACCCCTTGGGTTTTAAATTTATATTTTGTAACCGATAGCTTCGGTTACCGAACCGCTAATTCCGGTTCCGTTTTTCCTATCGGTTGGTTCCCCCGGTTCCTTCTCAGTTCCAGAACCGACTGCAACCACTTATTTAATTAAAAAAAAAACCAAAAAACTGCTTTGTCATTTAGCAGTTGCTATTTTTCCTCCTTTTTGGATATTATGTCTGAGAAACCTAAAAAGAAAACTGGTGTGCCTGGTTTCAAAAACTGTGTACAGTGTGGGGAAGTGTTTGCAAAAGCAGAGAAGCACAATTTGAGCATGGCTTGTCTTAGTTATGACCATTTAAAAGAGGAATGTGATATTTATAGGACATTCCCAGAAAAAACAATTGAAAAACGCCTTGAACGGCTTAAAAAGAAGCTTCCTCAGCCTAGGGGTCCCTCTGTCTCTGACCAGCCGATACCCCGTCTTACTGTGGGTGAAACCATGTCTGTAGTTGCCTCTGCCTTTGAGATGGGTGAAAAGGGTACAAAGAGGACCAATGAATCAGCTGGCTCTCCGGTTCCTCAGAAAGGACTAAAAAGTAAAAAAAAAAAAAAAAAACACCGAACCCCCACCTTCTAAACTGGGGACTTCTGTATCTGGCCTGACTATGCCTTCAGCTCAGGAAATTGCTCAGGCTTTCAAGATTATCCAGGCCTTACAAACGTTTGTTCCTCCTGTGCAGCCTCCTGCTCCTTCTCCGGGTCTACAGGCGGGCAATACCACAAAATCTTCTTTCCCTGAGGAAGAAGATTATGGTGATTTTGAGGAGGATGACTGGGAATCTATAGAACCTGAGGTGTCCCCTGAGCAGGACTTTTGTTCTCCCCCAAGAGCTTCTGAGGACTACTACTCCCATTTTATATTTGTTCAGAAGATGGCTGATGCTCTGGACATCACCACTACTGAACACATTGAGGATGAGGAAGAGGTGGACTACATGGAGATGATGGGGCTGATTCCCACAAAAACTCTCCTCCTCCCTGTAAACAAATTTTTCAAGGAGGTGCTTCAAAACTCCTTCAGACACCCAACTCCATTCCTCCCCTTGACATTAGGATGGATAAGAAGTACCAAATGGATAAGGAGGGAGCAGACTTCCTCTTCTCCCATCCTGACCACCAGGGGTCGTGCATCAAGCTGCCTGTGACAAGGCTAGGTTCCCTCTGTCCTCCCATCCTCTGGACAAGGACTCTAGGAAAATTGACAGCATGGCCATGAAGGGGTACCTGTTGGCCTCTCTGGCCATCCGTCAAGCCAGTTTTCAAGCCTATGCTGCCCAGTACCAAAAGTCACTGTGGCAGTCAGTTTTGGCCATGGCCCAGAAAGCTTCCTCGCCCCTGTCAGATGACCTGGCTGAAACTGCCAGGTTTGGGTTAGAGGTGGCTAAGTATCCGTTCCAGATGGCTGCTGATACAAATGTTACTGCAACCAGATGTATGGATAATATGGTGGCACAGAGGAGATTTGCTTGGCTCAGGGCCACAAATCTTACTCGGGACACACAGTCTAAGGCACCAGATTTCCCCTTAGAAGGTAATTCTTTTTTTGGGGAATCCACGGTTGGTTACATGAAGAAGGTGGATGAGTACAAGGCCACTTATAGAAGCAACTCTGCAAAAGAGAGAGCTTCACCATCCACCAGGCCTTATGGGAGGGGAGGCCGTGGCAGGTCCTTTAGTACCAGGCCCTTTTTCCAGCCAGTGACTGTACCCCAGAACCAGCAGTATCCACAACAGGCATACTTCAGGGGCAGGGGTAGAAGGGGCTCTAGGCGAGGGTCCGAAGGTCAGCCTCCGCCCCAGTCAAAGCAGACCCCGCGAGGCACAGGCCGCCTCCTCCCTCCCTCCCTGTCGGAGGCAGACTGTCCCACTTCCTCCAGGCTTGGCTTAACATCACCACAGACAAGTGGATCCTAGAGGTGGTGAGTCAGGGTCTGTCTCTGGACTTAAAATCCCTTTCTCCTCAAAAGACCAGGGTCTGCAGTTCACCCTCCTTAGCAGAAAAGACACTGCTAGAGGCAGAGGTTCAAAACCTGCTACTGCTTAAAGCAGTAGAACCTGTTCCAACCCCCAAGAGGAAAGGGTTTCTATTCCAGCTACTTGCTAACCATAAAGAAAAGTGGAAAGTGGCAGCCTGTATTGGATCTCAGAGCTTAAAACAAGCATCTAAAGAAACCAAAGTTCAAAATTATAACCTTGGCATTGATTCTGCCAACACTCCAAAAAGGAGATTGGTTGGCATCACTGGAATTGAAAGACGCCTATTTTCACATCCCCATAAGGGAGTCCTACAGAAAATATCTAAGGTTCAGACTCCCTTCAGGCCATTACCAGTTTTCAGCCCTGCCTTTTGGCCTTTCCTCGGCCCCAAGGGTGTTCACAAAGTACCTAGCAGCAGTAGTGGCACACCTTTGAAGGCAGGGAGTTACAGTTTTCCCGTATCTGGACGACTGGCTGGTGGTAGGGAAATCACCAGACCAGGTCATTCAGCATCTACAGATCACCCAAGAGCTCTTGTAGTCTCTGGGATTCCTAATCAGTCACAATAAATCAGTCCTCATTCCTGCACAAATCCTGCAGTTCATAGGGGGCAGAGATCAGTACCCTGCAAGGCAGGGCCTTTCTGCCTCTGGACAGGGCCAGAAGTCTCCAGCTGATTGCAAATTTGTTCAGCTTGCACAAACGCAAAACTGCAAGGCAGTTTCTAAAGCCAGTGGGCCATGTGGCTGTGTCCACAGGCACAGTGCTCAGTTCCATGTTCCACATGAGAGATATCCAGTTCCACTTCAGGGCTCACTGGAGCAAAGAAAAGACCCCTTCACAAAGCCCATTCCAGTAACAAGGGCCTTGTTACAAGCTCTCCAGTGGTGGAAAGAGGAACCCAACCTAAGACAAGGGGTTCCTTTTCAGAGAGCGTCTCCATCGGTTGTTCTCACAACAGATGCATCCCTCCTCTAAAGGATCACACAACCCAGGGCACCTCGTCAACTGCAGAGTCCATTCAGCACATAAATTTGCTAGAACTCAGAGCTGTGTTGCCGGCTCTAAAAGCTTTCTCAGCACTGGTGCAAGTCAGAACAGACAATACCACCACAGTATACTACATAAACAGGCAGGGAGGCACCTGGTCAGGCCTCCTCTGCACAGAAGCCATGAAAATTTGGACTTTGGCTGATTCCCTAGGAGTACCCCCTGCAGACAATCCACCTGCCAGGAAAGGACAATACCCTGGCAGATGCCTTAAGTCAAATCAGCCAGGCCCATCACGAATGGACTCTGAACAGGCAAGTGGAGCAAGTGATTTTCAGAAAGTGGGGCACTCCAGAGATAGACTTGTTCACATCCCACCAGAACCACCATCTGCCACAGTACTGTTGCAGACCACCAGATCAGGGTACACTTCCTCTGGATGCCCTGGCTCTGGACTGGGCAGGAAGGTACCTGTATGCTTTCCCTCCCTTTCGTCTGGTATATTCATGGTCCTACTCCAGCTCAGATCCCATTCAGCATCTCTAAATCTTGATAGCTCCAGATTGGCCCAGGGCAGCCATGGTACTCTCTACTGCTCGCCATGTCTATGGCCAAACCAATATACCTTCCTCGGAGGCACAACCTACTGACCTCCAATCAGGGACTCCTGCTGTACCTGAACCCTGAAGCCTTTGACACTGTGCCACATAGAAGACTATTACACAGACTGGGGAATATGGATGTGGGCAGGACAGTAGTGTGGTGGGTAGGTAACTGGCTGGGCGGCAGGACACAGAGGGTGGTGGTAAATGGCTGTCACTCCACAGAGGGAAGAGTGACCAGTGGGGTACCACAGGGATCAGTGCTGGGACCGGTCCTATTCAACATCTTCATCAGTGACATTGTGCAGGACCTAGAAGGCAGAATTTCACTGTTCGCTGATAACACAAAGCTCTGTAACAGAGTAGACACACCAGAGGTGTAGACAGAATGAGAGGGACCTGCAGAAACTTTGAAGAATGGTCAGGGGTTTGGCAGTTGAAATTCAATGCAAAAAGTGCAAGATAATGCATATGGGACACAAAACCCTGGCACAATATATCAGTTGGGGGTGAGGATATAGCATGCACCAAGCAGGAAAGGGATCTTGGGATTATCATCTCATGACCTCAAGGTAGGAAACAGTGTGACAAGGCAGTAGGTAAAAGCAAATAGGATGCTGGGATGCATAGGCAGGGGCATCACCAGCTGGAAAGGAGGTCTTAATTCCACTATCACGAGGCGCTAGTGAGGCCCCACCTGGAGTACAGTGTACAGTTCTGGAGACCTTACCTATGTAAGGACATAGGGTGAGAAGGTTCAGAGGAGGGCAACAAAGATGGTACATGGATTGCATCACAAGTCCTATGAGGACAGGTTGAAGGAACTGAACATGTACTCACTGGAGGAGAGGAGGGAGAGAGGGAATATGATAGAGACATACAAGTATCTTACAGGGAGGAACAGGGTGCAGGAATACACTATTTTTAAGCGAAAAAGATGTTCCAGGACTACAGGGCATGGGATGAAGTTAGAGGGAGGATGATTCAGAGGAAACGTGAGGAAGAATTTCTTCACAGAACGGGTGATAGACAAGTGGAACACCCTGCCAGAGGAAGTGGTGAGGGCTGAAACAATCACGGGATTTAAGAATGCATGGGATAGACATAAAGGAATTCTGGAGGTCAGGGGTAAGGGGCAACAGATTTCTAGGAAAACGTAAACTGAACTCACAAGCTCAAATGGGCAGACTGGGTGGGCCATAGGCCCTTATCTGCTGACACCGTCTATGTATCTATGTAAGTCTCTCAATCTCGAGGCTTGATTCTTGAGAAACTAGAATATGCTGATTTACACCTCTCTGAAGCAGTGTTAAACATCCTGAGGGGCTACAGGAAACCCTCCACTACGAAAACCTACTCTTTCAAATGGAACAGGTTTTCAATCTGGTGTTCAGCTAGAGGTTTGGTACCAGCACAAGCTGGAGTACCAGCTGTTTTCAACTCTCTCTTTCACTTGCATTCCCTGAGATTACAGCCCAGCTCTTTAAAAGTCCACCTTGCAGCAGTGTCTACTTATCTTTCTGCTGGAGCAAAGGTAACAGTAGCCTGAGAACCTATTTTTAGGAGGTTCTTTAAGGGACTGACACATTTGCATCCCCCTCACAGGGAACCAGTGCCAGCATGGGACCTCAGTGTGTGTATAGCTAAGCTCGGAAGACATATGAAGAGAGTCTTAAGGAGCTTAATATGTATAGCCTCGAGGAAAGGAGGGAGAGGGGGGACATGATAGAAACTTTCAAGTACCTCAAGGGAATCAACAAAGTCCAAGAGGTAGCATCTTTCAAAAAGAGGTGTGCAAGAACAAGGGGCACAATTTGAAAATAGAGGCGGCTCAGAGGTAATTTAAGAAGTATTTTTCACAGAGAGGTTGTGAATGCATGGAACAGCCTTCTGGAGGAGTGGTGGAGTCAAAAAGCGGTGGAATTCAAGCATGCATGGGACAGTCATAAGGCAATTCTAGGGGGTTGGGGTAGAAAGAAGTAGGCTGCTAGTTAACTAGGATCTGCAGCTTATCCAGTAGGCAGGGAAATGGGCAGACTGGGTGGGCCAAGCGGTCCTTATCTGCCGTCAAATTCTATGTTTCTCATGGGCCCTCCTTTCGAACCCATGGCTATGTCTCACCTGAAACATGTTACATGGAAAACAGTTTTCCTAGTGGCAGTAGCTTCTGCAAGAAGAATCAGTGAGCTCCAAATAAGGTAGTCCTGAGAACAAACAGAAAATTTCTCCCCAAGGTGGTTTCAGATTTTCACCTTAACCAGACCATTACCCTACCTGTCTTTTTCACTGACCACTCCACTTCTGGTGAAAGAAGACTTCACAGTCTGGATGTCAAAAGGGTTTTCGGCTATTACATGACAACCACTAAGGACCATAGGCAAGACAGAAAACAACTATTCCTGACTTATGGGGATGTGGGAAAAGGTAATCCAGTGTCAAAAAGGTCCATTTCTCAATGGATAGTTCAGTATATCCAGTTCTGCTACACAAAAGCTGGTAGAGAGCCCCCAACAGGATTGAGGGCTCACTCCACGAGAGGGACAGCTGCTGCCTTAGCAGCTGCCAGAGATGTTCCACTAGTGGACATCTGTAAAGCAGCTACCTGGAAAACAGTATACACCTTTACAAAGCACAGCGACCTGGATATTTTGTCAAGGAGTGATGCTAGGTTTGGCGCAGCAGTCCTGCAAAGTCTGTTTCCAAAGTAAGTTATGTGCCCACCTCCAGTTGTACTGCTTTGTAGTCTGCTGAAAGTTATGAATACCTGAGTATTACCGGAGTTAGCAGAAAAAATTACTTACCATAGTAATCTTGTTTCTTCCCAGTGATACTCAGTTATTCATAACTTCCCACCCTACTTCCCCTTCCAGAACTTCGACCTCTGCACACCGCATGCTGGTGCCACCAGAACACAATATACCCTTTGAATGCATATTCTCTGCATCTAGTTATGGTTTTAGTAAATGGGGTTCATTTGTACCTCTTTTGGGGTATTTCTGGCATTTTTTCTTGGTTTCTTAATTCTGCTGTTCCTCCAGTTGGAGATTTGTAGTCTTCTAGTTTTATGGATTTTTTCAAATCCTAATTTTATTAGTCATTATAATTATAGTATTATACCCACTTGGGCCTGGCTTTCCAGGCTCCTACAGAATCTGAGGACGTTTAGAACGCTGGCAGTTAGTAGAGGCAGCGTTTGAAAAGTTCTCATGTGCAAAGAATTCCATCATTTGCATGTGTTCTATACTCTCCGGGCAGTCCTACCTAGAAGGCTTACTGCAGAAGGTTATGAATACCTGAGTATCACTGGGAAGAAATAAGATTACTGTGGTAAGTAATTTTTTCTTCCTGTACAATGCTTCAGTCTTGGGGTAAATGGCATCAATATGCAGTGAGAAATCAAGATGCCAGTTAAGGCACACCCCGAGGTACTTAAAGCCACCAGTATTTGTTAGTCGGTGAAAAAATGAATCATATAGTTTTTTTAGCATAAATGAAGTTCTGACAACCTAAGATTCATGCTCAGTATATTTTTTGTTTTCTCAGCTGTGTTATGACTCTTTATAGCTGATCTTGTAATTAATGACTCACGTCATTAAAAATGGCCGCCATTTGCAGTTTTTTTAAATTTCTCTTCTCCTGGTGTTACTTGTTGAATGTGCATTCTAGATTCATGCTGTAGTCGCATTAGGATGATTCTTCCGCATGTTTCTGATAGTAAACAGCACAAAATATTGTGTGGCAAGGGTGTGAAATGGGTGTGGTAACTTTTAAAAACTTCAAGACCCTATATCTTGGTTCAGGAATGAAAGAAAATGAAAAGAAAAACATGTATCTTATTTTTGCCAGACAAACCTTATTACTGAAAATGTGTCTGTTTATTAACAAGCACTGCTGCTTTAAAGGAGGAAATATCTTCTGTCTTAGTACCATCAAGGGTATTAAATAATGGAAGAGAAGCAAGTCTCTGACGGGTGCCAAAAGTCAAGGAGACTGTTTTTTGCCATTGGGGGGACAATTGGTTAGACTTGAATAGGTGCTGAATGTTGTCAAAAGCTAACCTGCAGCTGGGAGGTTAGGTCATGGGAAGAGGAGCCAGAAGCAAAAAGATCTGTGTCATTAGCGTGCGTATGAATGGATGTAGAGGAACAGACAGTGGGGAGGTCATTTAAGAAAACAGAAAAGAGGTCAGCCCACCGGTGCAGTGGTAGTGCTGCTGCATGTTATGCTGGCAACCCGGGTTCGGTAGCAAGCCAGGGTCGTCGGATGGCTGGCCAGGGGAAGGATTGAGCACTGGACAAGCCGATTTCCTTCTTTAGAAGGGGGTGGGCAGCTCTCCTCGCTGCAATACCGCCACCACCTGGGTGACCACGGGTGGTGTTGGTGCAGCAGAGGAGGTAGAACACTAGGGAGGAGCAGTCGAGGACTGGAGCAGAGGTGTGTGTCTGAGGTGCCTCTGACTCATTGGTCCTCCCCAAGTGCTGACGCCTGCAGGGGGCAGGGGGAAGGGACCAAAAAAAGGGAAAAGTGCTGTGCCGGCTCCTGGAGATGGGCCTTGGTCGACCAGCAGATTGGAAGTGCTCTGGTACTGTGTCTGCCTCAGTTGAGGTAAGATGGGGGATTAGGGGGACCCTCCTCCCCCACCCGAGGGGGGCGGGTAATCCGGCGAGTTGAAGGGTTCGCGGGGCAGATGCAGGAAAGGGGAGCAATATCCTCCACATCTTGGTCGGTAGGGCACATTAAGGACCCTGATGATAGGGGATGACGTGGTATCGGAAAGGAGGCATAAACAGTAAAAAAAAAAAAAAAAAAGATAAAAAAGAATAGGACTCTGGATAGACCCTTGAGGGACACCTGAGCTAATGGGAAGTGGAGATTAAATGGATTTTCCTATCTGGACAGTTTAAGACCTCCTGCTAATGTAAGAATGAAACCAGTTAACTGAAGAGTCGGAGAGGCTTGCTACTATAAGTTTGTCCAGAAGGAGGGGATGTGCCACAGTGTCAAAAGCTTTTACAAGATCAACAAAAATGCTGGAAGTAATCAGTCCTTTATCCATACCGTAATTGACTTTACAGTATCAATGGCAGAGACTGGGGTGGGATGGGAGTGGTGGTGAGGCAGTATGAGGATGTACACTTGGTATTACTGTACCTAAAAATGACAGTGGTGTGGTGTCTTTTTTTTTTTTTTCCTGTTTGTTTTTCCGCCTGGAACCCTGGGAGGCAGCTGTGGCCCTTCTTGCAGAGGGACTCGCTGTCCGGTCCCATGGGCTCCCACTTCTGCCTACCCCTGGTAATTCTCCCGCTGCTTACCATCCACCCCACCCTGTGTCTGGGCCAGAGAGAAGGGTGACGGCTTTCTCTCCCCGAGACCCAATCCAGAAACTGGGGCTGGCCATCATGGAGCCTGCCAGGCTGTTTTCCCACCATTTCTCCTGCCTCCCCTACTGATGCAGAGCATCGCACGTGCCTCCGACCTGTGCTGTCCTCGGCCGCTGCCAGACGGCAGTCATCATCAAGTGGAAAGACAACCCCCCGAGAGAGAGAGGAGCAGTCCTCTGACACTCGATCCTCTCTCACCCAACCCTGGTGACCTGGGTTTGTTCAAAAACCTGAGTCGCTTGCTTGGTGCAAGGTGTAGCGGCCAGCGCCTCAACCTCCAGTGCCACTGGGCTGGCCTAATGGTATGGTTTCTTATATGTAGCTGAATGATTGTATTTTATTTCGGGACATTATATAAAACCCTACGGCATTCTGCAATGGCGCAGACTGATTTAAGTTGGTTTTGCCTCTCATGGAGCTCCTTTCTCCCAATATTTTCAATCTCAAACTCTCATTTTGCACCAAAATTCCATCTTGTGGTATGGTGGACATTCACATTGGGAGTTCGTCTACGGCTGGATTGTTATGACCTGAATGGTTTATACACAAATTACCTGATTGTTAGCACCATGATTGTTTTTTTTTTTTTTTCTTCTTTCTCTTACAGGTATTGGTGTATCCAGAGAGTTCACTGGCTGCCAATAATTTTGTATGGACTTTTTAGGTGTAGTTTAAAAAAACGTTCTTAAATTCATTGCAATCTGCTGTTGGGTGGAATAAGTACATAATGCTATATATGTTTTACCAATGATGTTTGATCTTGGAGGCAATTAAGCCAGTGTTTAGAGTGAGCTTTGTTTGTTTATTCATTTTAGGTATCCCTGCTCATGGCTGTAATGGTAACCTTTGCAGACAATATATTTAGCTATTTTGCGTCTGCTCATTTAAATGTATTTTTGGTAGTTATAATTGTTGGAAATATGCGATGTTACCCCCAAGTGATGTACCAAAATACAGGGGGTGCTTTGAGTTGATATCCACTACTGTTAAAATGATGTAATTGGCTTATTTAAGCTATGAAATTTAGGACTGACTGCCTGTAGGCGCATTCACATAACGTGCGTTTATATAAATTCAATAAAATATAAGTAAAAAAAGGACTTACGATGCCATATAATAACTGTAGTATAACGCACCTCACAGTTTCTCTCCGTCATTTCTCAGCACAGATACAGTTTGATAATCAGATGCCACATTACCTGCACTTAAATTGGCCATTTGCCTACTTTTTGTGTGGACAAGCACATCATTTGACAATTGCTTACCTGTAGCTCAGTGACACAGTGAATGTATGTTTGCTTACAGGCAAAGGATCTGCAGTTCAGATCCAGGCAAAGACCTAAATATTTGTTTCAGTTGTTCAAGGATGATGGACTTCACTTGAAGAGAGAGGGGGCCAGCAGCACGCGGAGGCAGAATTTTGATATCTGTATCAGACGTTTTAAACAGACTGTGGATGAGACTGGGTCTAGGGGAACCACAGTGGCTGATGAGCAGAAGGGGATCCTAGCTAGTGCTTACTTGCATCTGGGAGAATTGTAGCTTCAAAGAGGGTACAAAGAGAGCTGTGGTGCTTACTGGACCAAGGGAAAGGGCAGTAGAGAAGGGGAACGCAAAAGGTGAAAGCACCAACAAAGGGGGAAGAAGACAAGACAAAAGGTCAGTAGCAAAGTACGATCATTGGTCAAATGGAAGGAAGTATGCTTTAATGCCAGGATCCTAGGTAACAAACTCAGCGAGGTCCAGGCATTGATGACAGACACTGAGGCGGACCTTGTGACTGTCACGGAAACTTGGGCTTCAGATAATAATGACTGGGAGATAATGGTCTCTGGGTACTCACTGTTAGGAGGGATAGAGGAACAGGTTGGGGGGGGGGAGTTTGCCCTTTTTTGTCAAGGGCATCGAGGTGCTGAAGATAGGTGCATTGGGGGTAGTGATGGGGAGGCTGAGTTAGTGTGGGTACAACTCACGGCAGCCCCAGGCAAGAAGATACGCTTGGGGTGATATATAGGTCTCCAGGGCAAGGAGAGGAAAGGGACAGAGAGCTCAGGGAAAAACTTGAAAAGGAGGTAGCAAGGAGGGAAGTAGGAGTGATAGGGGATCTGAACCTACCGGTCATTGATTGGGATGATGAAAAGCCATTGATCACTTGGGGTCAGTGACCGCATACAAGTATAGGGCTTACGGACAGACTAGATGGGCCTAGCAGTCCCTATCTGCCAACAATTTCTGTGTATCTATCCTTTGTATCTGTATCTTCCAAGAATCAGTCTTCACCATTCATTACTGTGTGGTTCTGTGCTGGAGGCAATAGGACCCATGAGAGCTTTAAAAAGAGCTAGGGGGGCCTACGCTGGTGATGGCACAGCCCATGAGACTGACCCATGACCTGGCGCTCGTGGACTGGCCAGTAACCAACACTGACTCCCTGCTTCTCTCACTTCTGTTCTTCCCACCTTTGGGGATGCACCCTGTGGAAGCATTCTCTATTTTTACTGTGTCACTCAGTTTGTCGCCGCTAGTTCTGTGCTATTTTCTTTCCTCACCCACACACAGTATCCTTCTCAGAGGTGCTGCCTGTCAAAGGCATGGGGGAGGCGAGGGTAATTGGCACCATGCAGTTTAATGAATGGTTGAAAAAATGGTGCGGAGCCCAGGGGTTTGGCTTCATTGGGGACTGGGGTTCCACCTGGAGGGACACCAGCCTATACTGGCAGGATGGTCTGCATCTGTCCAGGAAGGGAACAAGTCTTTTGAGCAATCGGTTTAAATGCTTCATTTGCAAGCTTTTAAACTAGTCAAAGGGGAGGCACTGACAAGCAGCAGGAAAATCCCAGCCTCTCCCTACAAAACAGGGTACTAAATGAGAAAAAGACCAAGGTAGAACGGTCAGTGGGGGATGCTGCAACAGAAGGTAAAGCCATCAAAAAATGGAGAGCAATGAGTACCAATGCCCGTAGTCTGGGTAACAAGCTTCCTGAATTAGTGGCCTCGATGAAGGAGGAACATCTGGATATCGTGGCAGTCACAGAAACGTGGTACACACAAAACCATGACTGGGACATAAACATACCAGGATACACTGTCTACAGGAGGGACAGGGAGGGTAAAAGAGGAGGAGGAGTAATTCTTTACATAAGGGAAGGAATAAAAGCAACAGAACAAAAGGGTAAACAGGGAGGAGGAGAAGAAGCACTGTGGGTAAATTTGGAGACAGGCAATGGCACCACAATACGCACAGGGGTTGTATACAGACCCCCTTCTCAGGGAGAGGAAATGGACAGGGAAATGACAGAAGGTATACTTAGAATGGCAGAAAAAGGGGAGATATTGCTGATGGATGATCTGAATATGCCAGATGTTAACTGGAGTGCAGTTGCAGCTGCCACTTTGAAGAGTGCAGTTATTCTAGATGCCCTACAGGGGGCATGCCTTAGGCAGCTAGTACTGGAGCCCACTCAAGAGGGAGCAATATTAGACTTGATTCTCTCAAATGGAGATGGAGAGAGGATCACAGATGTAGAAGTGGGTAGCCATCTGGGAACTAGCGACCATCGAACAGTATGGTTCACAATAAACACAGCAATAGAGTCAAGCCATACAAAGACAAAAGTACTGGACTTTAGGAGGGCTGACTTTGCCAAAATGGGTGAGTACCTAAGGAATGCACTAGCAAATGGGCAGGAAGGAGGGGTGGAAGAACAATGGGGAATAATAAAAACTGCCATCACAGAGGTAACGAGCCTTTGTGTGAAGCAAATAAACAAAACAAGACGATGTAAGAAACCACTATGGTTCTCAAAGGAAGTGGCAGTGAAGGTTCAAGAGAAAAGAAAGCATTCAGGAACTACAAAGGAATCGTAGGAGCAGGACAGAGAACTGTATCAGTTAAAGCAAAAGGAGGCTGGGAAGGCAGTCAGAACAGCAAAGGCCCAAACCGAGGAAAAGATAGCCAACTCAGTTAAGAAGGGGATAAAACCTTTATATGTACATCAGGGAGCAAAGGAAGACCAAGGGAGGGATAGTGAGGCTTAATAAAGGGAGGGAGGGTGGGCAGAGGGAGACTGTGAAAGGCAGAGATACTAAACAAATATTTTGCTCAGTATTTACAAAGGAAGAGGGAGGTACATAAAACAAACAGTAGTAACACTCTGGATACAGAAGTTGATATCAGCCCATTTACAGAAGAAAGGGTTCTGAAAGAACTCTTAAAACTGAAGGTGGACAAAGCAATGGGGCCTGATGGGATTCATCCCAGAATTCTAAAAGAGCTAAGGGTAGAACTAGTGACACCACTGACTACCCTTTTAACAAATCATGGGAGGATGGGGTGGTACCGAGGACTGGAGGAGGGCAGATGTGATTCCCTTCACAAAGTGGGTGCAAGGCAGAAGCAGGAAACTACAGACCTGTTAGTTTAACCTCAGTGATAGGGAAAATGATGGAATCACTTCTGAAGGAAAGAATTGTCGAGTATCTAGAGGCCAGAGGGCACAGGACCCTAGGCTGCGTGATTCACAGCGGAAGGTCATGCCAGACAAATCTGATAGATTTCTTTGATTGGGTCACCAAAGTAGTAGATCAGGAGGGCTGTGGACATGGCCTACCTAGACTTTAGCAAGGCATTTGACACAGTCCCACACAAAAGATTAATATACAAGTTAGCCAGCCTGGGAGTGGGTCCCAAGATGACAGCCTGGGTAAAGAATTGGCTGGAGAATAGGACACAGAGAGTAATAGTAAATGGAGTCCACTCAGAAGAAAGGAGGGTTACTAGTGGGGTACCTGCAGGGTTCAGTATTAGGACCGGTCTCTTCAGTGTCTTTATAGCTTACATTGCGGAAGGACTGGAAGAAAAGTGTGTCTCTTTGCAGATGACACTAAGATCTGCAACAGAGTTGATGCACAGGGTGGGTGGAAAGGATGAGAAGGGACTTGGCAAGGTTAGAGGAATGGTCAAATGTATGGCAGCTTAGATTCAATGCTAAGAAGTGCAGGTAATGCACCTGGGAAACAAAAACCCAGGAAGAGTACACAATGGGGTGAGAAACTAACAACAAAAATGGAAAGGGACCTGGGGGTAGTCATATCAGATGACCTAAGGTGGGCAAGCAATGTGAGAGGGCAGCAAGGAGGGCTGGGGGGATACTGGGATGCATAGGGAGAGGCATCACCAGTAGAAAACAGGAAGTTATTATCCCTCTGTACAGACAGCTGGTGAGACCCCATCTGGAGTACTGTGTGCAGTTCTGGAGACCCAATCTCGCAAAGACATAGACAGGATGGAAGCTGTCCAGAGGAGGGCAACTAAAATGGTGCAGGGTCTGCACCGGAAGACATATGAAGAGAGACTTAAGGAGCTTAATATGTATAGCCTCGAGGAAAGGAGGGAGAGGGGGACATGATAAAAACTTTCAAGTGCCTCAAGGAATCAACAAAGTCCAAGAGGTAGCATCTTTCAAAAAAGAGGTGCAAGAACAAGAGGCACAATTTGAAGATAGAGGCGGCTCAGAGGTAATTTAGGAAGTATTTTTCACAAAGAGGGTTGTGGATGCATGGAGCGGCCTTCGGAGAAAGGTTGTGGAGTCAAAATCAGTGGTGGAATTCAAGCATGCATGGGACAGTCATAAGGCAGTTCTGGGGGGTGGGGGTAAGAAGAAGTAGGCTGCTGGTTAACTAGGATCTGCAGCTTATCCAGTAGGTAGGGAAGTGGGCAGTCTGGGTGGGCCAAGCGGTCCTTATCTGCCGTCAAATTCTATGTTTCACCCTTTGTCAATAGTACCTTTTTTCTCTCTCTATCCCTTTTACAGCGGAGCTCTTTTTTTGCTCGTTTCTGTAGTCATGTTGTGATCACAGTGGCCTAAGAAGAAAGAAGAAGATGGATACTCCCCATGCATTGGTGCCCCTGTGGGAGACCTGTGTCTATCTGGGGCCATCATGACTCCTGCTGGACCTGCCTCAGAGCTGACCATGACATGGACCACTGTGATGCCTGCTTCTCGATGGAGTACTGCACACCCAGAATCCACACGATGAGGTGGGGTTGTTCTCCCCCCACCTTCAGAGGCAGGTGTTGCACTAGGGACTCCAAGATAAGGTACCTGGGCCCCTCCTGAGTACTGTATTTACTGAGGGAGCCCAGGCCTTTTTCAGTCCTTGTCTCACTGAGACAGAGAGCCTAGGGGAGGAGGAGTCTGTGGGACAGTCACCCCTCTGGGGGGTTGTTGAAGGGCCATAGAACCCATCCCAGAGACTCAGCAGGGCAGGGGGTTCTACTCCCACTTCTTCCTGGTTCCCAAATGTACAGGGGATCTCAGACTCATCCTAGACCTCCAGTAGCTAAATTTCTTCATTCAGTACAAGAAATTCCAGATGGTGACCCTTCAGTGATTGCTTTCCTTTCTGCACAAGGGAGACTTGATCTGTTACCTTGACATGAAGGATGCATACCTGCATATCGAGGTATGTGCCTCCCACCGACAGTACCTCGGTTTCCACTTTCAGGGAGCACATTTCCAGTTCTGGGCCTAGCTTTTTGGCTTGTCCTTGGCCCCTTGGGTGTTTACCAAATGCTTGTCAGTAGTGGTGGCAGCCCTCAGGAGGGAAGGACTCGTATGTCCTTCAAACAACATGAAGTCTTGCTGTATTCTGACATATGCAGTTAGGTCCTGCCTTTCAACTGCCCCGGAGAACAAAGAGTTCAACTTTCCATGGCCAGCATGGAATGTTCACCGCGAGCTCGGTTGAAGCCCCTGTCTGCTGTTGTTTAAACTCCAACCATCAGATTCTTTACTCCGCCTCACTGAACAGTCCCTCCGGAGATTTCTCCTTTGCACGTGTTACCGATCAGTCGGTTCAAGTCTCTGTCTGTGGTACCGTGAGTACTAGATAGGTTTTCTGTGTAGTTTCTGTGTGGAACTTGTAAATTGTGGATCGGTTCAGCTGAACCGATCAGTTTTCAGGTAAAAAAGTTTGTGGTTTACTTAAGAGTGTGGTAACCGGTCCGTATCAGTTCTAAAAAAAAATGGATTTTATTACGTTTTTTTCTAATACCCGTGACACGGTCAGGAACCCATAGAGGAGTCTTGCCTGGCGGATTGCCGAAAAAAGGGTAAGTTTTGGTTAGGATTGGCCATGTCTGAGAAACCCAAGAAAAAAAACCGGCCCACTGGGTTTCAGCACTGCAGTGTGTGTGGGGAAGTCTTTGCCAAGGCTGATCCCCATACCACCTGTGTTTATGGTCTGGGGTTTGACCACCTCGATTCAGACTGCCAAATTTGTAAGAATTTTCCCAAATCTACCCCGGAAAAGAGATTAGGTAGACTGAGGGAAAGGGAGGCCGAGAAGTCCGCTGACCTGGATGGCCAGCCCGGTTCGTTCCGACCGAACCAGGAGGAGTGCCCTCTGACCAGAGGCGATACTCGGGCCAAAGAGAGCCAATTCTGAAGTGGTTCGGTAAAAGAAAAAGAAAAGATAAATCGTCCGGTTCGGACCCAGAAATTCATACTCCGACCGCCCGATGAGATGGCCAAGCGATAAGGATAAACTGTCCCTTGCTTCGGTTCTGACCGAACCGGCACCATCTGGCAGGGGTTCGGTTCGGTCGGTTCCCCCAGTTCCGGATTACACTTTGGAAGAATTTTATGAACCGGAGGAGGAGGAAGAAGAGTATGAGGATGGTGGTGATTATGAAAGTCTGGATGTGCCAATTGACCCGGACATCTCCCCAGACAGACCTTCAGGTGTTTCTCCTCCTAGGCTTTCTGAGTCCCCTTCTCACTTTATGTTTTACAAAAAAAATTGGCTGAGACCCTCCAGCTTCCTATGGAGGAAGCAGTAGAGGATCAGGAGGAGCCTGATTTTGTTGAGATGATGGACATCCCAGAGTCCAGGAGACTGTCTGTGTCTATTCCCCTCCACAAATCCTTTGGGAAACAGACACATAAAATTCTTAAGACTCCTAATTCCATACCTCCTGTGGACAGACGAATGGACAAGAGGTATACTCTTTCAGGCTCAGACACGGAGTTCCTTTCCCAGCAGTGCAGCCATGTTGGGGTAGTGCAGGCTGCTGCCAGTGATAAGACAATTATCCCCTTGTCATCACACCCCCCAGACAAGGACTCCAGGAAGATTGATGCCATGGCAAAGAAACAGCACATGGCAGCATCTTTGGGACTCAGGCAGGCTAACTATATGGCCTACACAGCTAGATACAAGAAGTCCAGGTGGGACACTGTGCTTGCTCTGGCTAAACAGGCCCCTGACCAGCTTGCCAAGATGCTGGAGCAGGTGGCTGCAGATGGGATTGAGGCATCCAAAGTACAATTTCATGCTGCTGTGGACTCCAATGATGTTTCATCAAGAGTCATGGCTACATCTGTGGCTCTTCGGAGGATGGCTTGGCTCAGATGTACTAACCTATCTGGGATACCCAGGCTAAGGCCATGGATTTCCCTGTTATTGGTAATTTTCTGTTTGGGGAGCAGACAGAGAACTACATGAAAAGATGGACGAGTACAGGACCACTTACAGGAGTGCTCAGGCCAAAGAAAGGCAAGCTACTCCTCAAAGGCAGCAGTCCAGGGGCAGGCCTTTCCAAAGGCCTTTTTACCAAGCTCTGACCTCCTCCTCTTACTCTCAGAGGGGGTTCTTTAGAGGGAGAGGCAGACGGGGGATGAGCAGGCCTGCATCCACCCCTCAGCCTAAAGCCCCTGCCAAGCAGACACCCTGATGGGTCTGCCCGGGCCGATTCTCCCATACCAGTAGGGGGCAGGCTGGCTTACTTTGTCCAGGACTGGAAGTCTCTGACATCAGACAAGTGGGTCCTGGAAGTAGTAAGCCAGGGACTGGTTCTCAGCTTCAAAAATTTCCCAAGATGAGAACCAGATCCTTTCCACCTGCAAATCCATCAGAGACCCTTGCCTTAGAGGCAGAGGTTTCTTCCTCCTAGCTCTCAGAGCTGTAGAGAGGGTTCCTACCCTACACAAGGGCAAAGGATTGTACTCCAGGTACTTCCTAACCCCCCAAAAGACAGGAGAATGGCGGCCCATCCTGGACCTAAGATATCTGAACAAACACCTTTTAAAACCAAAGTTCAAAATGGTGACTCTGGAAATAATCCTTCCCTCTCTAAGGCCAGGGGACTGGCTGGCCTCCCTGGACCTCAAAGGTGCCTATTTTCACATTCCCATCAGGTACTCCCACAGAAAGTACCTCAGGTTCGAGTTGCCCTCAGGCCACTATCAATTCAGAGCAATGCCCTTTGGCCTAACATCAGCCCCAAGGGTTTTCACAAAGTGCCTGGCAGTAGTGGTTGCTTTGCTAAGGAGAAAAAAGTTCTCCGTCTTCCCATACTTGGACGACTGGCTCATAGTAGGTCAGTTTCCAGACCAAGTCAAGTCACATTTGCACATGACTCAGCAGGTGCTCACTTCCTTAGGATTCCATCTCAACCTTCCAAAGTCAGTTCTCGAACCAGTTCAGCTCCTCACCTTCATAGGGGCAGAGCTGGATACAATAAAGGCAAGAGCCTTCCTTCTCCTGGAAAGGGCAAGGACCCTTATGGAACTGGCCTCTTCATTCACCTTGCAGGTGTCTTGACCAGCAAGGCATTTCCTTCAGCTTCTGGGCCATATGGCAGCTTCCACAGCAGTGGTCCAAGGAACAAGATTCCAGATGAGGGACATTCAGTTCCACTTAAGAGCCTTCTGGTCCCAAAGAAAGGATTCCCTCACCAAACTAGTCCCAGTGACTCGGACCCTGATCCAGGCCTTGCAATGGTGGCAGGATCAGGACAATTTGAGACAAGGGGTTCCTTTTGTCACTCAGTCTCATTCAGTGATACTCACCACAGATGCTTCCTGCTGGACTGGGGAACCCATCTGGGGGATCTTACCACCCAAGGACTGTGGTCACCTCAGGAATCTCTGCTTCACATCAGTCTCTTGGAACTCAGAGCAGTGTTTTTGGCACTGCAAACTTTTTCCAAATCTGTGCAGAACAAGGTGGTCCAGGTCAGAACAGACAACACCACCACCATGTGGTACATCAGCAAGCAGGGAGGCACTCGGTCTACGGCCTTGTGCACAGAAGTAATGAAGTTGTGGTCCCTGGCCTACTCCTTGCAAACCTCTCTGATAGCAGTTCACCTCCCAGGGAAGGACAATGTCCTAGCAGATGCTCTGAGCAGAATATCCCGGGGCCATCACGAATGGACCCTAGATCCTCTAGTTTTGAAAGTGATTTTCTCGAGATGGGGCACTCCAGAGATAGATCTTTTTGCAGCCCCAGACAATCACCAACTTCCTCTCTTTTGTTGCAAACCCCCAGTCTTCGGCTCAGTCCCCCTGGATGCTCTGATCCTGAATTGGGAAGGGAAATTTCTGTGTGCTTTCCCCCCTTCCCGCTCCTGTTCAAAGTGTTAGTCAGGATAAGGTCACAACCATGCAAAGTGATTCTGATTGCTCCAGACTGGGCCATGAGACAGCCCTGGTATCCCCAGTTGCTGTCCCTAGCAGTCCACTTTCCCCTGTCTCTTCCCAGGAATTACAACCTGTTGACATCCTCTCAGGGGAGGATTTGGTACCCGGATCTTCGGTCTCTCAATCTCAAGGCATGGCTCTTGAAGAGTTAGAGTTTGCTGATCTGCATCTTTCCCAAAGGGTTCTGGGTATCCTTAAGGCTTCTCGAAAGCCTTCCACCAGAAAGACTTACAACTCCAAATGGAAAAGATTCAGCATTTGGTGTTCTAAGAAAAATATTTCTCCAGATTCTGCTGAGTTGCCTACGGTTCTGGACTATATGGTCCACCTTAATGGCCTAGGCCTTAGGCCAGCTACCCTTAAAGTACATTTGGCAGCTGTTTCTGCTTTCCTGTCAGTAGGCAAGCCATCCCCTCTGTCAGCCCTTCCTGTATTTTGTAAGTTCTTCAAGGGATTGCTTCACACCAATCCCCCCTTTAGGGACCCTGCTCCTGCTTGGGACCTTAATGTTTGCATTGCTCAGCTTATGCAACCCCACTTTGAGCCTTTGTCCTCTGCAGAGCATAAGTACTTGACTTGGAAAACTGTGTTTTTGGTGGCCATTACCTCTGCCAGGCGTATTAGTGAATTGCAAGCCCTGTCAGTGGAACCTGATTTCATCTCTTTCCATAGAGATAAAGTGGTCCTAAGAACTAACAGAAAGTTTTTGCCTAAGGTGGTTTCAGATTTCCGCCTCAACCAGTCTGTGTCTCTCCCTGTTTTCTTCACTGACCATTCCTCCTCTGGAGAAAGGAGGCTACACAGCTTAGATGTTAAAAGGGCCCTGAGCTACTACATAGATCACACCAAGGGTCACAGGTTTGAATCCCTCCAGTTGTTCCTCACGTATGGAGAGGTTGGTAAGGGCAAACCTGCCACTAAGAGATCTATTGCCAGGTGGATTGTTTCTTGTATACAATTCTGCTATGAGAAACTGGGTAGAACTCCACCCCTCAGGCCTGAGGGCTCATTCCACTAGAGGTACAGCTGCTTCCTGGCTGCTGCCAGGATATTCCTCTCTAGAAATTTGTCAAGCAGCCACCTGGAAAACAGTCCATACATTCACCAAGCATTACTCTCTGGATATCCAGGCTAGGAGTGATGCTCGGTTTGATACAGCAGTACTTCAGAGCCTGTTTCCAAAGTAGGTTCCTGTCCCCTCCATGGAGGTACTGGCAGTAGTCTGCATATGTCAGAATACAGCAAGACTTCATGTTGTTTGAAGAAAAATTACTCACCTTAGTAATGTTGTTTCTTCTTTTGGAGTCTTGCTGTATTCTGACTTCCGCCTCCCTCTCAGAACCTAGTTTTTGGGATGTGGGTGGGCAGGAGCAGTGTTGGCACCCTAGGGGTGTCCCTTTTTCACCCTCTTTTATTTTGGGTGAGTGATTGTGTTTTGGGATGTGTTTTGTTTTTGGGTTTCCTGACTTGAGTCTTCTTTTTGAAACCAAAAAATCTTTTTATATAGATATAGTTGCCAGTTGGCTAGTTTTGAGTTTTACAGTTTCCATACACAACTTCTAGTGAGTATTGCTCGTAAAGATCTCACGGTTGGAGTTTAAACAACAGCAGACAGGGTCTTCAACCGAGCTCGCGGTGGACATTCCATGCTGGCCATGGAAAGTTTAACTCTTTGTTCTCCAGGGCAGTTGAAAGGCAGGACCTAACTGCATATGTCAGAATACAGCAAGACTCCATTAGAAGAAACAGCATTACTAAGGCGAGTAATTTTTTTCTTTCCTACCTGGATGCCTGGCTGGTTTGTCAAGGCACAGTCCAGGGAACTTCTGCTGCAGACTCTGGAACCTATTACCTGTCTGTTCCAGGACTTGGGCATCACAGTCAGTCAGCCCAGGTCAGTTTTGACCCCTTGTCAGTGCCTCCAGTACATAGGGCCAGTCCTGGATATGATTCGGGATATGGCCTTCCTGCCCCAGGACAGGGCAGACTGCCTAATAGCTCAAGGCCGTCTGCTGTACAACAACAGATATGTCTCAGCAAGAACCTACCTCCGGCTCTTAGGCCTGATGACTGCGGCTGTAGTCTCAGTGCCTCTAGCCAGACTGCACATGAGGGTACCCTAGTGGACAGTGAGGGTCCAGTGAGGATCGGCTTACCAGTAACCTAGACCGGCAAGTCCAAATCTCCTTTCCGGTCAAAAAGGTTCTGCTTTGGTGGATGGAATGCAGCAATCTGTTAAGATAGGTTCCTTTCCTCATTCCTTCCCTCAGCAAATTCTCACTGCCGATGCTTCAGATTTGGGGTGGGGGGGGCCCATCTGGGGCCCCACCAAACACAAGAGTTGTGGACTAGAATGGAGTCTTCTCTCCATATCAATGTCCTAGAGATGCGGACAGTTCTTTACACCTTGCAGACCTTTCTGACACAGCTATCCCTAGGCCTTCTGCTAGTGCAGACGGACAAAATCAGTGTAGTCCACTACATCAACAAGTGGGGGGGCACTCACTCGTACCATCTCTGCCGGAAAGCAATGAGAGTCTGGTACTGGGCTCTAGAACATGGCCTAGAAGTGTCAGCCGTCCATGTTCCCGACGTCCAAAATGTCCTGGCAGACAGGCTAAGCCGATCACAGCCCAAGATGCATGTGTGGGAGCTGCTGACCTCAGTCATAGAAGACCTGTTCAACAGGTGGAGTTGACCAGAGCGGGACTTTTTGCGTCCCCCCTCAACACAAAACTTCTGCTTTTTTGCTCGCTCACTCCAGGGCCTGGAGTTTTCTGATGAGATGCATCATCCCTCTCTTGGAAAGGGAGCTTTCTTTATGCCTTCCCCCTGTTTCAGAGGGTTCTGATCAAGCTACAAATGGAAGGGGCCACTATGATCTCTTTGCCCCCTTCTGGCCTCGTCAGATCTGGTTCCCCTTACTGCAGTTGTTGACAGTGGAACCTCTAGTGCCCCTGCCTTTATGCACCGACTTGCCCTCCCAGGACGGGGGTATCCTGGTCCATCCGGACCTCAAATTACTGCATCTTCACACCTGACTCCTGAAGATGTAGCCATGGCTAGTTCTCTCTCCTAAGCTGGTCTACGGGCTTCCTTACTCCTGGGCTGTACCTCCTGATGCTGATACACAGGCAGGAATCCGATCTCTGCAGCAGGGGACATGCAGCCCTCCACTTCCTGTTCTCCTCAGTTTACTTCCTGCCTTCAGTCTGGCAGGTACTCTGCAAGCAGAGCTCTGCCATGTGGCAGAGCTGAAGACAGCAGACTGTAAGTTAAGAAATTTTGTTTCAGTGAGGATCAGAAATTGGTGTATTTTAGAATGCCTGGGTGGGTGCCAGTCTCAGCCTTGCAAGCTGCACAGTCTGGCCCCATTTTCACTGGGTTGTTTTTTCCCTGCACATCCTGCACTAGGCCTGAAATGCTACTTAGTGCAGTGGAAAGTATGTTTCAGGGAATCAAAACTGGCACCGGAGTGATTTGATTTTCAGGGAATTGGAATGGGCCCGGAGTGCTCAGTAACCCGCAACATCTATTTTTAAGGGGTCAGAACAGCACCGGAGTGCTTCTGAACTTAAGGAGGACGGGTCCCATCTCTTCTTGAGGCTGTTTTCCCGCAGTTTCTACGGGGAGTAAGGGAAAATACATCTCCCCATAGCTTTCGGGCAGAAACTGTGTGTGTGTGTGTGTGCTCCTGCGCTTACTACCGGCGAAGGATCGCGCATGGGAATAAATGGCACTTAGGGAGACTACATCTCCCCTCAGCTGGCAGCCCCGTATCTTTTCCATGTATTTTCTTTATCCCATCGACGGCATTCTAATTGAGCCACTCGTTGATGGTGGGCCGGCAGCTTGTCAGTGACACTTGCTGACGAATCACTGCTCAACAAAGCACTGCAGGGATGAGTAACTCCAGCGAGCGAAAAGGGGCTTAAACTATCATATGTGAGGCAACCGTTGACGGCTGGCAATCAGATTACCTCAGCCGCTCGTCAACGGCGGACCTGCAGCACAGCTTAGCGACTCCATTGATGAGCAGTACAGTGCAGGAGGAGCGCTATTATGGCACCTTTGTCCACCACTGCTGCCCCCCGCAAAAAAAAACGTCAAGAAGTGAGCCAGCTGCCTAGGTTTTTTCAGATCCCTGCATATTCTAGGGGGAGTAAAATAAAAAACCTTAGAAAAAGGACTACAGCAAAAGGGCAGCTCCGATGGCCTTTTCAGGACTGGCACAATTCTTAAAGAGCCAGCACACTTTCTACCCGCTTCAGCAGCATGACATCAGGAAGGGGGGGGAGTATGCTGAATTAAGGGAAGTAGGGTCTCTTTGGTATTATGGCCTCACGCAAGTTTTCCCAGGGCAGAAAAGGTCAGCATGGATAGTCACCCACTGCTAATGACCTTGGCTGGGTAGCTTCTCCTATAATGTCCAGAGGGCAGCGTCTGCGAATGGGGAAGACGTCACGGAGGAAGATCCTCCTTGGCTCAGTATCATAGCCCACGGGTCATATTAACCGACAGCTTCCAGAGGGAGTCAGCAATCCGCAGCCCCCTCTGGCACCACACCCCATAAAACAGTTAAATACAACAGTTAAATAAGAACAGATATGAGACCTCTCTAGAGGATACAAGAAAATGGACCATGCGTATTCTCACCCCTCTATATTCTCACCCCGAGAGGAAGTTCACCTGGGAGGATCAACATTCTGCCTCCTAGGAGAAAGATAAGGTATAGAAGGTAACCTAAAGCGTTGCAGGGGGCATTTCTGGCACTCATAGGACCCCAGTTTATCTAGATGCGGGTCCTATCCCCTAGCACTTGGACTACCAGATTTCGTGGATTATGGGACTGGCATGGGGTGCCCGCCAGCAACAAGGGACGACATACCCCCCAGTGTATCCTTGGATAAGCCTGGCAGCATCCCGCCTAGACCCACCACAGTTGCATCCTGCGCTACTCTCTATGTTTATAATCTAGAAGGCATCAACCTCCAGGTTCATCGACAAAAACATTCAGAAACTGGGCCAGGCCACCACAGAATGGGCTCTCTGGTTTTGAACCCAGAACCTCTCGGTCAGGCAAGTAGGGGTATCTCTAATACAGACCATTCAGGCGTCTGCAACATCACTCGTGGCTGTGACGGCCAATATTTTTGCATTTAGCCCTGTGGCCAATCCTGTCAAGTTCCAATTAAAAATAAATAAATAAATAAAAAATTATGGCCTGGCAGCTACTTACTACCATAAAGGCTACCCTCTGAGATGGTCATTGGATGGGAATGGAGAGGCCCTCCCTCAAAGAGACACTTTTAGTCCTCCACTCCTCCCTTAAAGCAGCAACGAACAACCTATTCTCAACACCACTGACGTGGCATTCCAGCATGCTGATGAGCCACATATCTGCAAGCCCAGCCAACCTCTTTTCCCGCAGGAGCCGCAATACCTTGGGCCACTATCCTGGCATTCTAACGTGCTGATGAGCCAGATGTAGATAAGCCCACTCCGCAACATCCTCCGAGCGGGACTATTTTTGGCATTTTCAGCAGACATCTCAAAGGAGGCTGCCAGTTGCACAGCAAGGGCCATGCTTTAACTCACCTCGCTTCGACATACTTAAGGCTGCAGACATGGCAGGCGGACAGGTCGCCAAAGCTCACTTGGCGAATGCCCCCAACAAGGGAGAGCTCCCGTGTGGATAGTCTTTAAAGGAGGTGATAGAAAATTCCAGAGAAGAGATGAAAACTTAACTAACACAATTCAGAAGCACGTACAGACCCTGGACGTAGGGATCCAGTCAGAGTATTCAAGCCCATGCATACTCGGAGGACAAACTAAATCTGCCTTGACAGTTTTGTTCACAGCAGTCCCCTTAAGGTGGAAACCTTGTCATGAGGAGTCGCAAAAAGGGGATTTTCTTGCACCCATAAATCTGCAAGATACCAATTTGCATATTCCCATGCAGTAATGGCGCATGCACTATCCCAGATTCAGAGTGGGAGAGCAGTACTTCCAATTCAAACTCTACCATTGCGGTCTTCTCACAGGTCAACCAGGCAAGGCATTACAGGCAGTGGCAGAGGTAGTCAGGTCCCCTATAGCTCATGGTTTTCCCATCAGCTGGAGAAAGAGCTGCCTAATTCCAAACCAGACCTTGATCCTCCTGGGGGACTCGCATCATGACACAAGGTTTCTCCCCCCAAAACCTAGATTTTGGGATCTGTAATGGCTCATCAAGGGAGTTTTGCAGGCTTCTCAGCTACCTGCTTATTTTTTCACACAGCTCATTAAGGTGAATTAAGCCCTTCCTCCAGGGACGGTCCCAGAGGTCAGAGGTCATGAAGGGCAACAAGTTAGGCCATCCGCACTAAGTCGGAATCGCGACCAATGCAGGCCTCAGGAGCTGGAAAGGACTCACCTGCATCAGCTGTTGGCACTGGGCAGGGGATCGCTGTTGGACACAAAGTACAGTATAAGCGTTTCTGAAGGGGGAACAGTAGGCCATGCCCAGAGACACACTGAACAGCAATTCCTCGGTCCGGCTAGCCTGATTCCAACTGATAATCTGGCAATGCTGACATACCCCGACCATCAGGGCGAAACAAGAAGCTCAAAGATGCTAAAGGAATCCCTTCTTTTTCAGTGGGTTGAGCACCACTGAGCGATGTTTGTATTGGGACAGGAAAATGTCATAGAAGAACGACTTAGTCACAAAGTGGGTTGACCAAGGGATCGCAGCTGAAGCACAGTGCCTCCCACATTCAGGCAGAATAGTGGGGCAATACTCAAACAGACCTTTTCGCCTGTGAGCAGAACTCCAAGGTAAAGCAATTCTGTTCCCTGGCCAAGGATGAACCAGCGGTGGCTCAGGACACCTTTTCCCCATAAACTGGGATCTGTTCGGTCTCCTATATGCCTTCCTGGCAGAACGCCAAGGTAAAGCAATTCTGTTCCCTAGCCAAGGATGAACCAGCGGTGGCTCAGGACACCTTTTCCCCATAAACTGGGATCTGTTCTGTCTCCTGTATGCCTTCCTCCAATACTGCCTCTATCAGGAGTCCTCCACAAAGTGACATTGGACAGGACAGTCATGATTCTAGTCTGTCCTTTATGGTTTTTCTGCACTTAATTGTTTCTCATTCATTAGCCAGGGCGACCACCTCGAGCATTCGGGTTCAGCCATGGGAATTCTCCATCAAGGTCAAGTTCTGCACCCCATTTTAACAACTGGTCTCTCTTTAGACTGGGAAAGTGAGTGGAAAAACTTTCAAGGAGCTATGCGTTACATCTCCTGTTATTGACATGATGGGGAACTCTTATGTCTCTTCTTCCTCCAAAGTGCATTATAGAATCCGGAGGAAATTTGGGTTCTGCCTTCATTCCAGACACATACAGAACGACACAATATAATCGCCTGTGCTACTACAGTTCCTTTAAGACAGATGGAGAAAGGACTGCAACCAGCCACCTTACAGATTAGAGTTTCTGCACTGGGGGGCACTCTTGACGGACTTGGGGAATTGTTGGGCTCATATCCCCATGTCTGGTACTTCTTCAGGCAGCAGCATTAAAACATCTTCAATCCACCAAAGCTATCACCTTGGAGTCTTAATAGGGTTCTCAAGGCCATGACCAAGGTCCCCTTTAGAGCTTCTCAAGCCATCCATCACGCATCTCAAAATAAAGGTCGCCCTTTTTTCTCAAAGCTATTACTCCCGCTAGGAGTTGCAACAAACTAAAAGCATTGCTGGCCCAAGAGCTGTACACTCGTTCATCAGGCTAGAACAGTTTCAATTTTTGCTTGCCAAAGTTATGTCTCCCCTCTATTACAATCAAGGGTTCATTCTTCCTTCTTTCTGCCCACTCTCTAAAAGCAACAGGGATGGAAAATGTCATACACTAGACCTGGGAAGAGGGAGAAAAATGGACATTACGAGAGAGGAAGCTGTTCGCAAAACTTCAGCTGTGTTCATGCCAGCTAAAGGGAAAAAATTTGGGGCAGCAAGGATTCAATAGGCTCTATAGCCAAACGGATTCTATCCGTCACCTCTACGGCATATGATCAGGCCAGAGTAACTTACCTGGCCCGGTGAGAGTCCATGGCCGCTCCGTGGGCGTAATTCAGAGAAGAATCAACAGCACACTCACACTGAGTGGCCTTTTGATCATCCATTCTCACACTGTTTAAATAAAAAATAAAAAAAAAAAAGGTTCTCACTGGAAGTGATGTCCTCGGCAGAGGCATCCTTTGGCTGTAGAGTGTTTCAAGTGGTGGTGAACCCTTAAGGACTCTTGACATTCTTCCCACCTGGGACATCTGGGGATGTACTGCTTTTGTATATCCCAGGAATAAGGAAGCCCGGAGACCAGCTTAGGAGAGAGAAATCAAAATTTAAATACCTGTAAATTTTCTTTCTCCGACGGCTGGTCTCCAGGCTTTAGATTCCCTCCCAGAATGTATATACTTGGCTGGCATCACGGCCATATATGCCTTAAAATTCTTGTTTTTTGTTCCCAAGTTCTTGTAGTATTACCACATTGGACTGCTTTAGGAAGAACAGGAAGTGGAGGGCTGGACGTCCCCTGCTGCAGAGGTCTGATTCCTGCCTGTGGATCAGCATGAGGAGGTACAGCCCAGGAGTAAGGAAGCCCGGAGACCAGCCCTCGGAGGACACCACAAATATCGAAATTTAAATACCTGTACATTTTCTTTCTCCGACGGCTGGTCTCCGGGCTTCCTTACTCCTGGGCTGTACCTCCTGATGCTGATCCACAGGCAGGAATCAGACCTCTGCAGCAGGGGACGTCCAGCCCTCCACTTCCTGTTCTCCTCAGTTCTTCCTAAAGCAGTCCAATGTGGTAATACTACAAGAACTTGGGAACAAAAAAACAAGAATTTTAAGGCATATATGGCCGTGAGGCAAGCCAAGTATATACATTCTGGGAGGGAATCTGAAGCCCGGAGACCAGCCGTCGGAGAAAGAAAATTTACAGGTATTTAAATTTAGATATTTGGGGTGTCCTCCAAGGTGGTTGATGTCTTGGTGGTGGGTAGGAAGCTCTCCACCAGGCCCACTTGTTCCATGAAGTGAAAGCATTTCACTCTATGGGCTGCTTCTTGCCAACTGGATCCCTTCACTTGTCCAGTGAATCAGATTCTGGAGTACTTGCTGTCCCTATCAGACTCTGGTCTGAAGTACTCCTCTCTTAAAGTGCACATGTCTGCCATTTCAGCCTTCCATGAGCCTATTGATGGCCATATCATGAGAGGCATTCTTCACTTAAAGCCTCCTATCCACAATCTAGTCCTGCCTTGGGACTTGAATTTTGTATTGGAGAAACTTACTTTGCCTCCTTTTGAACCAGTTGCAACATGCGAGTTACACTTCCCATCATGGAAAGCGTTATTTTTAGTTGCTGTTACTTCTGCTCTAAGGATTTCCGAGCTTCAGGCAATCTTATGTGTGAGCCTCCTTATTTAGTTTTCCTCAGAGACAGGGTCTCTTTGCGGATGAATCCCACGTTCGTCCTAAGGTGGTGTCTGAGTTTACTTTAAATCAATCTGTCCACCTTCCTGTTTATTTCCCAGAGCATGCCAATCCAGAGGAAGTATTGCTCCACACTTTAGGTGTACACAGAATTCTGCATTACTTTACGCACTGTACAAAGGACTGCAGGAAGTCCTCTCAGATGTTTGTTTCTTTCAGCCTTGGGAAAGAGGGCGTTCCTGTATCTAAACTGTGTGTGTTCAAATGGTTGGCTAACTGTATTACTTTTTGCTGCAGGAAGTATGGCAAGAAACTTCCTGGTGGTGTTCGTGGTCATTCCACTAGAGGCATGGCCACTTCTAGGGCCTGATTCTGCAGTGTTTCAGCTGCAGAGCTCTGCACTGCTGTTACTTGGAGTACTGTCCATACCTTTACCAAGCACTGTAGTCTGGACATTGCCTCTAGGCATTGTGCCAATTTTGGCCTAGCTGTTCTACATGGCCTACTTTCTTAGGCTGTTGTTTTCTGACCACCCAGACTAGCTCTTCTGATGTCAGAACTGCTTGGGACTCGTTCCATAGGTGTGGCCTGCTTCAAGAGATACCCTTGAAGTAAGATGGCACAGTTATGTAAAAACTTACTGTACTAATAGATCTTCAAGAGGATCTCTTGCAGCAGGCCATGCCATCCCACCCTCCATCCCCCTGGCCCTGTAGGCCTTTCTATGTTCATGTCTCCTTCTGTGGAGAACCTTCTGCTTTCTGTTTTTTCTATACTGGCAGAAACCTTCGGCTTTTCTTAGTTCCTCAGCAGGAGACAGGTTGCTTATGGTCTCCTGCGGGTGAACTGAGGAGAATGCTGGGGCCGCCCAATCTTCTAGAATAGGGCAACGTCCTGGTAGACATCTAGCTGGAAACGTTTCTGTGGGTCTTCACATCTGCTGGCTCTAATTCTGTAGGTGTGGTCTGCTGCAAGAGATCTTCTCGAAGATCTACTGTTACAGTAAGTTCTTACGTTAACTGTACTTTCTAGGCCTTGGTCGGGCTCTCTGCCATTGTCAAGAGCCCCTTCACTGTCAGGTGTTCCTTGCAGTGCTGTCCCTCTTCTATTCTCCGGTGCCACTTGTGGTATCTGTGACAGCCCTGGTGCCGATTTCAGTGCCAGGAGGAGGTTGGTGCTGGTTGTGGCGCTGAGCAAGGATCCGGCGCAGTTCTCGGTGCCAGGCAGGGTTGCGGTGCTGTCATCAGCACAAGGCAGGGTTCTGGTGCCATTCGCAGTGACAGGGTGAGTTCTGGTGCTGTCTGCTGCTCTGTATCTCATTCAGCTCCATCGGTTGATATAGAGCCCATTGTTATGCCTAGCCCAAGGGCAGAGCCCTTTCAGGTGAGGTGGGAGATGGTAGATCTCGCTTGGTGCCTCACTCCAAGCCCAGGGTAACATGAAAACATAGAAACAGAATTTGACGGCAGATAAGGACCACTTGGTCCACCCAGTCTGCCCATTTCCCTACCTATTGGATAAGCTGCAGATCCTAGTTAACCAACAGCCTACTTCCTCCTATCCCCACCCCCTAGAATTGCCTTATGACTATCCCATGCAATCTTGAATTCCACCACTGTTTTTGACTCCACAACGTCCTCAGGAAGGCTGTTCCATGCATCCACAACCCTCTCCCTGAAAAAATACTTCCTCACATTACCTCTGAGCCATCCCCCCCTCTATCTTCAGATTGTTCCCCCTTGGTCTTGCACACCTCTTTTTCTGAAAGATGCTACCCTCTTGGACTTTGCTGATTCCCTTGAGGTACTTGAAAGTTTCTATCATGTCCCCCCTCTCCTTCCTTTCCTCGAGGCTATACATATCAAGCTCCTGAAGTCTCTCTTCATATGTCTTCTGGTGCAGACCCTGCACCATTTTAGTTGCCCTCCTCTGGACTGCCTCCATCCTGTCTATGTCTTTGCGGCGATTGGGTCTCCAGAACTGCAAGCAGTACTCCAGATGGGGTTTCACCAGCTGTGTACAGAGGGATAACAACTTCCTGTTTTCTACTGGTGATGCCTCTCCCTGTGCATCCCAGTATCCCCCCAGCCCTCCTTACTGCCCTCTCACTTTGCTCGCCCACCTTTAGGTCATCTGATATGACTACCCCATGTCCCTTTCCATTTTTGTTGTTGTTAGTATCTCCCCCTTCCCCAATTGTGTACTCTTCCCCTGGGTTTTTGTTTCCCAGGTGCATTACTTTGCACTTCTTAGCATCGAATCTAAGCTGCCATGCATTTCACCATTCCTCCAACCTTGCCAAGTCCTTTTTCATCGTTTCCACCCCACCTTGTGTATCAGCTCTGTTGCAGATCTTTGTGTCATCTGCAAAGAGACATACTTTTCCTTCCAGTCCCTCTGCAGTGTCACTTATAAAGACATTGAAGAGGACTGGTCCTAGAACTGAACCCTGTGGTACCCACTAGTAACCCCCCTTTCTTCTTCAGAGTGGACTCCGTTTACTATTAACCTCTGTGTCCTGTTCTCCAGTCGATTCTTTACCTAGGCTACCACCTTGAGACCCACTCCAAGGCTGGCTAACTTGTATATTAAAACCTTAATTAAGTAAAAAATTAAAAGGAAAAAATAAAATTGTTATTGTGATACAACTGCAGTAACAACCTTGAAGCTGATCATTTCATTGGATTAACTACTGGCTGGAGGGAGGTGGCTTCTCGATTGTTATTGCTTAACTAATGGATACCCTCTGAAGAAAGCCAGCTTGATGATGATTTAAGCTTTTTTCTAAGTGAGCGCATTTAATGCTCATTAAAGTTAGTTATAACTTTTGAGGAAACAGTATCCAAGAAAAGTTTTGTTTGCTGTCCTTCAATCTGCAAAACAGCACCACTGATTAGCTGTGTAAACCAATCTGTTCTCATAATTGTTGAAAGTAAACAGAGTTCATCTATCACAAGTTACATGAACAATAATAAAAGTGCACATGCCCAGCTGTTCAGAGTACTCTACCTTCTCTCATTTAGAGAGGAACCTGTGCTAAAATAAAAAATTTTCTCTCTATAGATATCAAATGTCAGTTGGGATGATATGCCAGTGATTTCTGCAGTCCTCTGTTGGGTATAACTCCTACAGAACAGTAGCTGAGGAATGTGCCTGAAATAGAGCAGTCTATATGGTCTCCAAAGGGCAGAACTGGGTTATTTTAAGGGCAGTCACTTTGTGATCACTGGATTACAGAGTTCGGAGAAGCGAGGGGCTGTGTATGTACTGACTTCCAGGGCAGGTTGTGGTTTTCCTGACTGCCTTAGAAGTAGTCTTTCATTTTACGCTGCAGTCTTGTCTTTGTGGATAAGCTGCTGCGAGCTGGAACGCATTTCTTCATCTAGTAGAGTTGAGGTTGCTCTACACTTGGAACTCTTTGCACTAGCACACTTTTCACTTTTATATCTGGCTGTGAATATTTTCAAGCTGGAACTGACTTTTAGGGGGGTTAGCAGCAAGAGGTAAGGACTATCATTTCTTGCCATAAAGTGAACTTCCTTTATTTTAATAACTTTACGAACTCTATTTAAATAACATGTTTACTAGGATAAATCCTAGTGTAGCCCAGATTGCTATGGAGACTAGCATGAGCACACAGGTATGTGTCTTAGAAACATAGATAGTAATGGCAGAAAAAGACTGAACATTTATCCAGTCTGCCTGTGGTCTATAGTAAATGACAATACTTGGTTATGGGATTAGAGTTCATACAGAAAAATTCATCAGGGCTGAGACTGAACTGGACCTTACACACACAGTTTTAAAGAGGGGAATGCTCACTTTCAAAATGGGACGATTTGTTTTACTGTATGTATCATAAGCACTCAGACATGCTGTTGGGGCTGTGAGGCTGTGTGTCCCTGAGGTGCTGGCAGTCCTTTGGGACATGCCCGTCACTGTGCTGTGTCCCTGGGACGAGCTGCCAGTTCTTCAGGAGTCCCAAGCCACTACCTGGTACCCACACAGTAGTGGGATGCACTAAAGAGGCTCCAAAGGAACACAGCTGGACTTCTAGAAATTGGTCTGGAACTCCCAATTTTGAATTTTGGAGTCCCAGACCCCTTGGGGGTGGTAGATGATATCAGTAGCCCTGACACTTTCTCTTACATTTATAACAGAGCCATCTCCTGCATCCTTAGGGTGCAAGAACAACTCCTGTAGTTCATGGCCCACTAAACCAGTTTTGTGGTTCTCTAACCTAATGCATGAGTAGACATTATTCCCGTATGAGATGCCCCAGATTTCTCTATAAATATATAGCATAGTATTTTAGATCTTTGAGTTTAACGTTGCATGTCATGTGTTCAATTTATTGAAGTTTAGATTTAGAGCAATGGTCATTTAGTGTGTTTGTCTTTTTTTGACAAATCTTGGAAAAAACATTTAGGCTTAATTCAGCTTACATTGTAAATGATTTCTCTTCCCATTGTTTTTCATTGCTAGGTTAATTTACATGGAAACAGGATCATTGTCCCCAGAGCATTTTTCCCCGTAGAGCTTTTTCTTCTGTCGGGGTCAGGCACTCCCCAGCACTTGAACCCCCCACCCCAATAGAGATTATCCCGCCTAAGACTTAACAGCATCGCAGAGCCTCCCTGTGGTAAGGACAGGAGGAGGATGCCTCCCTCCCATGACCATATCCAGACAGTTCACGTGGCAGTCCTATATGATGGCAAGAGCTGAAACAGGCAGGCAAGATGTCATTCTGCATGCCCTGCTTTTCCCGTTTTTTTTTCCTCCCCCCTTCCCAAACAGGTGGTGTGCAAGATGCATATGTGCGTGTAGGCACACATGCACCATGTGCTGGCTGTCCCTGTCTGTGTCACCCCTGCTACCCTATCACTGCGTCTGCATGTAATGGCAGTGAATGAGCAGTGCGGCATGTCCTGCCTCCCCAGGAGAAAAGAGCAGTCCATCGGACCCACCAGTTACCCTAATGGTTTATCCTCCATGGCAGGTTCTCTGGGGGGATGTTCTTTACCTCTTCCCACAGCCCCCCCCCAGCAGTCCATGGATTGGACTAGGATCCAGAGCCACAGGCACTAGCACCCTGGGGAATCGGGTGCCAAGACCATCATTTGGATAGATACGTGTTCTTTTTCTCTCTTTCTTGGTCCCGTCAACCTCTCTAACATGAGCCAGGTCTTCGTAGTGGCCTAGCAAGTGCACAGCATGTCCCTTGCAGCACGAGCAAGCTCCTTGGCCCAGCCGCAGGGGTTGCTGTGGTGCTGAAGCTCGCTGTTGACCCTCCCCAGCTGAGGCACCTGCCTCAGCCTGGCCTGACGCCCAGCGTGGTGACTTGGGTTTGCTTTTGCACTCAAGTCATCTACATGGCAGTGCAATGTGCTGCCCTGGGCCATCGGGCAGCTCAGCTATATATCTGTATATATTTTTTTTTTACCATCTGTTGAGTGCATATAGGACCAGTGAAGGCTAGTTCTTCATCATTGTTTGTTCCATGTCGAGGATTTTTTCTCATCAGTTTTTTTTTTTTTCTTTGGTGTTGTTTCTAGGAGCCCCTCGCCTTAACCCTCTGACGTCCCCCCTCCACACCGACCGGGTATCAGACCCCCTCCCCTTCAGCCCCCATGACTTACCCCTCATGGTGGGGGATGGGGAGGTACTCATCCACCAGTCCGGATCCAGTTCGGGGGAGGTGTCCTCCTGGCGGCGCTGTGGGGGGAAGGGGACCATTGTCATCCATGGTGAGGGCTCCATTTTCTGTATTTTTCTCCCCTGCAGAGAGAGGTGTGCAGGACTTCAGCGGAGAGAGCGTGCACGCATCCGCACGTGCTGCCTCCAGACGTCAGCCCCATCTCTGCCCCGTAGTGTTTACAGCATCAGCGCACTGCCCCCCAGCCGCTGCTAGGAGCCAGTCAACACCGATCACTGGCAAACCCCCCTTCCTGGAGAGGGAGAGCAGTCCATCGGACGCTCAGTCCTTTCTAACCCTGCCAACTCGCAGACGCACCTGTGCTCGCTCGCAACACGGGGCACCAGTGCACGAGAAGCGTCCAGCGCCTCAACCCTCAGCACCACCGGGCCGGCATCTTGTCAGTTTTTTTTTTCGTTTTTATCCGATATGTACAGTGATGCCATCCTTCAAGATTGCTGTTAACTGTTTTCCTCTTGGTGGTGTATGCTGTTGAGTCCACTGCTGCTGAAGAAATCACCCCTTTATGGAAGTGTCATTGCAGTAGCAAAATCTCCAGTAACAATGACTGTGACCATGGCATTAACTGTCTTAGTAGGGGCCACAGTGTTCCGTGTTGCTCGATTTTCCAAGGGTTCAATTAAGGGACACATAGATGCCGGAAGAAGTTGCTAGAGTTATTTCTCCTTAATAGAAGACTGGAGAAGGACCACACAGTCACCAGTAATACCCCCACTTCTCCGTCCACCTAGGTAAAAAGTTGCTGCTGAAAACTGGTCAGGTGCTGCTGACAGAGTCGCGTCACCATGCTTCCAGCAAGAGAGACATGGCAACTCAGTCTGGCTCTAGGCTGCGATTGGCTTCAACCGAGTGGTGCCTCCATTCACCAAGACTTGGGTTACAGCCCCCACAGTCAGTTGGGAAGAACTGGGCCAACGCCAGGTATCTGGAGCCAATGTATGGCAAGAAACCAAGGAGAAAACACTATTCACTGTCAACGATGTAGAGATGGCCTGTGAGTTCTTGGTGCCACAGAATGCACTGAAACATGATCTGATTAGCAACACTGGAAATGGTGTTGACCTCCATGGCTTCGCCTGTTGACATCAACCCAGGGCAAGTGACTGTTTGGGTTCAGTTCTCTGAGTTGATACAGAATCTGCTGCCTCAGTTACTGGTATTGCCATACCCGGCGTTGGTTCCAGGCTTGTTTGTGACACCACAGCCCATGGTGCTGGTACAACCTGTCTTGTTTCCTGCCCAAGAAGTGGTTCCAACTCCTCGTTAGGAACTCTCTCGCCCTTTTTTTTTGTTTGTTTGCAGTTTCTGTTTAGGCCCCTTGTACTCTGCCCCTGAATTCCCTCCAGGCTCACCTGGCCACCCCCAGTTATCTTACCTCTTTCCTCTGGTGCCATCCTCCACAGAGCCATGGCTTGTGCCTTCCAGGTGGGGTCAGGGTGGAATCCTGAACACTTCCGTGTTTTGTTAGGCATCTGTGGTGAGGAAGGGGACTGAATGGTGCTGGGAGACCTTCGTCTTTTGGGCATGGGTCTGATCTTTTTCTTGTTTTTCTCCCAGCAGCCCTCAGGAACCATACATGCAAAAGTGTGCGTGCACACATGCGTGACATCACCCATAGCCAGTGTGCTCCCCTTCCCCAGTTTTGCTGTACCCTACTGTCCCCTGCAACCAGGGGTAATATAGCAGTGGCAGATAGGACCCACCATTCCAAGGGATGGAAGGCAACCTCTGGGGTGCTCAGTCCCCCCTCCCACCCATGACTTTGGCTCGGCTCGCAAGCAGTAGTGCTACTGCTGTACTGATGGGACAGCTTCCTTTGCCCCTCTTTTAAGAGAGGTGGAGGATTATAACTCTGAGGGCTTTATTAAGGAGAGGCCTGGAAGGCAGTTGGAAAGGTTAGGACACCAGGATGAAAATCAGTGTGGCTTTGTTCCGGGGAGATCGTGTCAGTCCAACCTTGTAGAGTTTTATGATTGGGTGATGGGGGCCTTGGATAAACATAGGCTGGTGGATGTCATATACCTAGATTTCAGCAAGGCATTTGGTTCAGTGCCCCATAATGGACTGATAGCAAAAATAGGGGAGATGGGGGTGGGAGGTCAGGAGCTAATTTGGGTTGAAAATTGGCTTTCGGGGCGTTTACAGAGGGTAATGGTGGGTGGGATACTCTCCTCCCCCAGAAAGGTAATCAGTGGGGTCCTTCAGGGTTCAGTACTTGGTCCAATCTTGTTCAGTGCCTACATCTCGGATATTGGGAGGGTGGTTAGGAATAAGTTGAGTCTCTTTGCGGATTATTCAAAACTGGGAGCACTGGTGGATTGTGAAGAAGCGAGGGAGCCAGTCCAGGGGGACCTGGATATTCTGGAGGGGTGGTCAAAGAGATGGGGACTGAAATTTAATGCCGGGAAATGTAAGGTACTTCATTTGGGAGTCAATAATCCGGGTCTTGTTTACACCTTGGGGGGGTAACACTGCAAGCCACATTGGGTGAAAGGGATTTAGGGGTGGTGGTAGACGTCAAAATGAATAACTCTGAAAATTGTTGAAGAACTGCAGCCAAAGCAAACAGGATATTGGGTTGCGTAGCCAGGGGAATTACGTCCAGAAGGAGGGAGGTGATACTCCCTCTATATAATGCTATGGTCAGGCCGCAGCTCGAGGACTCTGTGCAGTTCTGGAGACCCCATCTGACGATGGACATAGCGCTGCTGGAGAGGGTTCAGAGGAGAGCGACCAGGATGATTCAGGGCATGGAGGGGAGGACTTATGAAGAGAGATTGGAAGAGCTTGGGCTTTACTCACTGGAGGAGAGGAGGGTTAGGGGAGATATGATTATGATAGAGGTTTTCAGGTATGTAAAAGGAATAACCAGGAGTGGAACCAAGAAGCTGTTTAGACTAAAAAAGGGGGTAATAACTAGGGACCATGAGTGGAAATTGGAGGGAGAAAATTATAGGGGGAAGCGTATGAGGCATTTTTTCACTGAGAGTGTGGTGGAGCCGTGGAATGTGCTGCCCAGGAGACTGTTGGAGGTGGGCAAAGTGGAGGGCTTCAAAAAGGGGTTGGACAGGTACAAGGGGAGCGGCCACTAGGTTGCTGGCTTTCGAGCAGACATTGAGAGACCTTTTGACCTATTCTGGCTTTTAGTATGATAGTATAAATACATGGAGGGTGACTACTCGGGAGAGGAGGAAGAGGTGGACTCGGTCAGGCACTCTTCAGGATCCACTGTTTTCTCTTATAGTGTGGCTATAGTGTTTAACTACTAGTGAATCTGTTTGATTCCTGGGAGAATGCCAAACTGAGGCTGTTTTGTGACCACCCCCCACAGTCTGGGACTCCGCTGGGAGATGCCTTCACAAAGTCCTGGGTGCCAGGCCTCCTGTACACCTTCTCTACTTCCACTTGATCCACAAGGTCGTGGTCAAGGCCCAGAAGGACAAGGCACAGATGATCTGGATAGCTCCAGACTGGCCATGGCAGTTCTGGTAACCAGATCTCTTCAGGCTCAGCAGCATACCTCCTGGAAATTGCCTCTTCACCTGGATCTGCTGACTAGATTTCAGGGGACGGTCCTACACCCGAACCTGCAGTCCTTGAACTTCACAGCCTAGTTCCTGAGCGGCTAGAGTTCCAGGTCTTGGGTCTGTCGGATGAGGTGCTCCACAATGTGGATGGCTCCTGAAAGGAGTCAACTCACAGGTGCTATGCCTTTAAGTGGAAGAAATATTCTATTCAAACAACATGAAGTCTTGCTATATTATGACAGTAGCAGTTTGTCCCACCACTAGAACTGCTCCGGAGGTGAAATGGTTAATACCATTCCAGAATGGAACTTTGAGCACGAGCTCTAAGAAGCAGCTCTGTCTGTGATATTTCAAAACTGAACTGTCAGATTCTTTACTCCGCCTCAGTGAACAGTCGCTCCGGAGATTTCTCCTTCTGCTTGGTTCATTTCTCGTTCAAACAGTGTTTTCTCGGTCCGATTCAACCGAGAATAGCTTTATTTTAACCGCAAAACCGCTCGGTTCAAGCTCTGTCTGTGGTAATCGTAAGTAATTTAAAAGGTTTTGTCTGTGTGAACTTGTAAGTTTATCGGTTCGGTTTGAACCGATCGGCGGGTTTAAAACTCATTAACTTTAAAGTTTAGCATTTTAGAGTGCGGTTCCTGGTTCTTATCGGTTCTAAAAACCGGATTTTATTACGTTTTCAAATACCCGTGACACGGTTAGGAACTGATAAGGGTGTCTTGCCTGGCACTGCCGCTTAAAGGCAAGTTTTTCTGGTTAGGCTGGCATTATGTCTGAGAAACCCAAAAGGAAAACTGGGCCACTGGTTTCAACACTGGATGTCTGTGGGGAAGTCTTTGCCAAGGCTGACCCACACACCACATGTGTCTATTGTCAGGGTTTGACCACCTCCAGTCAGACTGCCAGATATGTAAGAATTTCCCTGCAGCCATCCTGGAAAAGAGATTGGGCAGGCTCAGGGAACGAGATGCCAAAAAGTCCGCTGACCCGAATGGCCAGCCCGGTTCGGTGCCAACCGGAGGGAGTGCCCTCTGACCAGGGCGAGACTTCCTCGGCAAAGAAAAGCTGGTTCTGAGGAACCAGTTCCAGTGAAGAAAACAAGAAACTCAGCAGGTTTGGAGTCCAAAACCCCTTCTCCAACTGCTGCAGAGATAGCAAAAGCCATACAAATTGTCCAGTCACTGTCTCAGGTTCCGCCTGAACCGCCACTATCTGGCAAAAGGTCGGTTCGTCCGGTTCCAGTGGTTCAGGAATATGATGTTGAGGAGTTTATGAACCAGAGGAGGAGGATGATTATGAACAGTATGAATGTGGCTGGGAAGGTCTGGGTGTGCCCATTGAACCGACATTTCTCAGACAGACCTTTAGAATCTCCCCTATGCTATCTGAGTCCCCATCTCATTTTATGTTTTACAAAAAGTTGTTGAAACCTCCAGCTTCCCTTGGAAGAAGCTGTGATGAGCAAGAGGAGCCTGATTTTGTAGAAATGATGGATATTCCAGAGTCTAGGAGATTGTCTATTCCTTTGCATAAGTCTTTTAGGAAGCAAACAATGAAAATTTTAAAAACTCCTAATTCTGTGCCTCCTGTAGATAAAAAGATGGACAGGAGGTACACATTGTCAGGTCCTGATACAGAATTCCTTTCTCAGCAATGCAGTCATGTTGGAGTAGTTCAGGCTGCAGCCTGTGATAAAGCTAATATTCCCCTGGCTTCACATCCTCCTGACAAGGATTCCAGGAAGATTGATGCCATGGAAAAACAGTATATGGCAGCCTCTCTGGGACTCAGGCAAGCAAATTATATGGCTTATGTAGCTAGGTATTAGAAATCTAGATGGGATACTGTTATGGAATTAGCCAAGCAAGCCCATGGCCAGCTGGCTAGCTTAACTAGAACAGGTGGCTGCTGATGGCATTGAGGCTTCTAAGGTACAGTTTCATGCTGCTGTGGATGTTAATGATGTTGCCTCTAGGGTCATGGCCACATCTGTAGCTCAGAGGTTGGCCTGGCTCAGGTGTACTAGCCTGTCACAGGATACCCAGACTAAGGCTATGGATTTTCCTGTGGTGGGAAATTCTCTGTTTGGGAGCAGACAGAGAATTACATGAAAAGATGGATGAATATAGGACTACTTACAAAAGTGCCCAAGCTAGGATGACAAGCCACTCCCCAGAGGCATACCCCAGGGGTAGGGGTAGGCCTTTTCACAGGCCTTTTATCAGACTCAGGCCTCCTGCCTATGCTCAGAGGGGCTTCTTCAGAGGCAGAGGCAGACGAGGGGTGGGCAGGCCTGCTCCCACCCCTCAGCCTAAAGCACCTGCTAAGCAGGCACCCTGATGGGGTGCCCAGGGCCGATTCTCCTTTACCGGTAGGGGGCAGGTTGGCTTACTTCAGTCAGAACTGGGCTTCTTTAACCTCAGACAAGTGGGTTCTGGAAGTAGTAAGCCAGGGTCTGGTTCTCAGCTTCAAAAAGTTTCCCAAGTTGAGAGCCAGATTTTTTCTACCTGCAAGTGCTTCAGAGACCCTTGCTCTGGAAGCAGAGGTCTCAACCCTGTTGGCTCTCAGAGCAGTAGAAAGGGTTCCTCCCCTGCACCAGGGCAGGGGTCTGTATTCCAGATACTTCCTTACCCCAAAAAAGACAGGAGAATGGCGGCCCATATTAGACCTCAGATATCTGAACAAGCATCTTTTGAAACCAAAGTTCAAAATGGTAACTCTGGCAATGATTTTACCCTCCCTAAGGCCAGGGACTGGCTAGCCTCCTGGACCTCAAGGATGCTATTTTCACGTCCTAATCAGAAGCTCCCATCGAAAGTACCTCAGATTCGAACTACCCTCAGGTCATTACCAGTTCAGAGCAATGCCCTCTGCCCTACCTCTGCCCCAAGGGTATTCACAAAGTGTCTGGCAGTAGCAGTGGCTCACTATGGAGGCAAAGGATTGCTGTTTTTCCCTATCTAGATGATTGGCTCATTGTAGGCCAGTCCCCAGAACAGGTAAAATCTCACCTGCAAGTCACCCAGCAGCTTCTCACCTCCTGGGCTTTCTGCTAAATCTACCAAAGTCGGTTCTGGAACCAGTCCAGCTATCAGCCTTTATAGGGGCAGAGTTGGACACAAAGCTAGCCAGAGCTTTTCTTCCCTTGGAAAGGGTGAGGAATTTAGTGGCTCTGGCCTCCTCCTTCACTCTGCAGGTCTCTCGGCCAGCAAGACACTTTCTGCAGCTCCTGGGGCACATGGCTGCATCCACAGCTGTTGTGCAGGCAGCAAGATTTCAGATGAGAGACATTCAGTTTCACTTGAGAACCTATTGGTCTCAGAGAAGAGACCCCCTTTCCAAGTTGGTCCCAGTGACTTGAACCTTGATCCAGGCCCTCCAGTGGTGGCAGGATCAGAGCAATTTAAGATTGGGGGTTCCCTTCATTCCCCCTGCTCACAATTTGACTCTCACTACAGATGCTTCCCTTCTGGGTTGGGGAGCCCACATGGGCGACCTTTCCACTCAGGGAGTGTGGTCCCCCCAGGAATCTCTGCTCCACATCAATTTGCTGGAACTCAGAGCTGTCTTTTTAGCTCTTCAAGTATTTTCTGCATCTGTCCACAACAAGGTGATACAAGTCAGAACAGACAACACCACAACAATGTGGTACATCAACAAACAGGGGGGCACTCGGTCTTCGGCCTTGTGCACCGAGGCAATGAAGTTGTGGTCTCTGGCCTATTCCCTGAACACTTCCCTCATAGCAGTTCACCTTCCAGGGAAGGACAATGTCCTAGCGGATGCTTTCAGCAGGATTTCCAGGGCCATCACGAATGGTCCCTAGATCCTCAAGTGCTGGGGATAGTTCTTGCCAGATGGGGCACTCCTCAGATAGATCTTTTGCAGCCCCAGACAATCACCAACTTCCTCTATTCTGTTGCAGGCCTCCAGTGTTGGGCTCAGTCCCCTGGATGCCCTTCTCCTGGATTGGGAGGAAGTTTCTTTATGCTTTCCCTTCCTCTCCTATTCAAAGTATTAGTCAAAATCAGATCCCAGCCTTGCAGGGTGATTCTGATTGCCCCGATTGGGCCAGGCAGCCCTGGTACCCACTTCCTTCTGTCACTGACAATCCGTCTTCCCTTTGTCTCCCAGGAATCACAACCTATTAACTTGTGCCCAGGGAAGGGTTTGTATCCGGACCTCAATCTCTCAACCTCAAGGCCTGGCTCTTGAGGAGTTAGAGTTTGCTGATTTACACCTCTCTCAGGGTGTTCTTGAAATCTTAAAGGCTTCCAGAAAGCCTTCCACTAGGGCTACTTATAGTTCTAAATGGAAAAGGTTTTCCATTTGGCGTGTTGGAAAAATATTTCCCAGAATCTGCTGATTTGCCCATTGTATTAGATTACATGGTCCATCTTAATTCTTGGGTCTCAGACCAGCTACCCTGAGAGTTCATTTGGCAGCTGTCTCTGCTTTTGTTTCAGCAGGAAAGTCATCCCCCTTTCCACTCACCCTGTGTTTTCCAAGTTTTTTAAGGGATTACTCCATACTAATCCACCTTTTGGAACCGCCCCTGTCTGGGACCTTAATGTTTGCATTGCCCAGTTAATGCACCCCTTTGAACCTCTGTTTTCTGCAGAGCTTAAGTATCTAACTTGGAAAACTGTTTTCTGATGCTATCACTCTGCTAGGCGATAAGTGAGTTGCAAGCCTTGTCAGTAGAAACTGACTTTATCTCTTTCCACAGGGATAAGGTAGTCCTGAGGACTAATAGGAAATTTTACCTAAGGTGGTTTCAGATTTCCATCTCAACCAATCTATCTCCTTCCAGTATTTTCACTGATCACTCCTCTTCTGGTGAGAGGAGGTTGCACACCTGGATGTTAAGAGGGCTCTTAGTTATTATATAGAGCGTACCAAAGGTCACAGGTTCGAATCCCTCCAACTTTTCCTCACCTGTGGTGAAGTTGGGAAAGGCAAACCTGCCACTAAGAGATCAATTGCCAGGTGGATTGTCTCTTGTATCCAATTTTGTTATCAGAAGCTGGGCAGAGATCCCCCCTCTGGCTTGAGGGCTCATTCTACCAGGGGTACAGCCGCGTCTCTAGCTGCTGCCAGAGACATTCCTATATTAGAGATATGCCAGGCTGCTACTTGGAAAACGGTACACACTTTCACCAAGCATTACTCCCTGGATGTCCAGGCCAGGAGAGATGCTCGGTTTGGCACAGCTGTTCTTCAGAGCCTATTCCCTAAGTAGGTTCTGTCCTCCTCCATGGAGGTACTGCTGTGTAGTCTGCTACTGTCATAATATAGCAAGACTTCATGTTGTTTGAAGAAAAAATTACTCACCTTAGTAATGTTGTTTCTTCTAATGGAGTCTTGCTATATTATGACCTCCCAGCCTGCCCTCTCAGAACCTCTACTTGGGTGGGTGCGGCAATTAGTGTGGGCACTATTTTTATGCCCTTTAGCGCTTCTCCCCTTTGGGGGTTTTGGGGTGTGTTTTATTATCCTGTTGTTTTATTCTCTTGTTGTTAGAATTGTATTAGTAGTTCTGGTCCCCTGACTTGAGTCTTGGGTGTTGGGACCAGCAATGATTGTTAATATTTAGGTAGCCATTTGGCTAGTGTAGGTTACAGCTTCCACACAGACCTTAGTGAGTTTTGCTCGTAAAGATCTGACAGTTCAGTTTTGAAATATCACAGACAGAGCTGCTTCTTAGAGCTCGTGCTCAAAGTTCCATTCTGGAATGGTATTAACCATGTCACCTCCGGAGCAGTTCTAGTGGTGGGACAAACTGCTACTGTCATAATATAGCAAGACTCCATTAGAAGAAACAACATTACTAAGGTGAGTAATTTTTTTCTTTGGTGTTAAGGTAAGGTGCTTGATCCCTTACCTGCCCTGTAGCTAGCATCCTGGACTACCTCTGGTCCCTTTCCTGGGTGGGACTGTGGGCGAAGTCCCTTAAGGTGCACCTGACAGCCAGCATTACTTACCGGGCATGGCTGGTAATCCGACGGTGGCCCAGGAGAAGGTGATCAGGACTTTTTCAAGGGCCTGGCCCACCTGTCCCCGCTGGTGTGTGAACTACCTTCACCGTGGAACCTGCTGTTGGTATTGGCTATGCTCTTGGGCAAGCCTTTCAGGCCAGTGCACAAGTGTGAGATGTCGCACCTTTTATGGAAGACAACCTTCCTGGTGGCCATCACATCAGCCAGAAGGATCGGGGAGTTCCTGTCACTATCATTGGAGTCTCCTTACCTGGTTTTCCACAAGGACAGAGTCGTGCTTCACCCCAGCCTGAAGTTCCTCCCAAACGTGATGTCGGAGTTTCACCTTTAGTGGGTTATTAACTTAACCAGTATACTTCAGCAACTCCTTTTTCTGAGGTCAGCTGTAGGCTTCATACCCTGGACCTGCAGAGAGCACTCTCTTATTAAAGGAGTGCACGGCTGGAGTTCGGGGACAGGCTACTCAGCTGTTTTTGACTTATGTTGAAGTCGTGCCTGGCAGATTGGCAGCAGAGTGGATGTTTGTTAGGTGGATCACATCCTGCATAAACATCTTCTGTGGGTTGGCTGGTAGGGAGCCTCCTATAGGGCTTAGGGCTCATTCCACCAGACATATAGCTGCTTGGTGGCTGTTTCCAGGGACGTCCCTATCCAGGAAATCTGCAGGGCTGCTACATTGAAGACAGCACACACCTTCATTTCCCACTACTGCATCAGCCTTGGGTCATGCCAGGATGCTGTTTTGGGACCTCGATTCTCCAATCTCTGTTCGCCAAATAGGGGTGTGCACCTTTCCTCCTCCCAGAGAACTGCCAGGAGTCTGCCAGAGTGTGGATAGTGAACCATATCCATGCCCCTAGAAAAATTGGTTACTCACTTGTAGCCAGAGGTTTTATTTATTTATTTATTTACTTGCATCTCGGATTAACACCTTTGAGCTACAAGCTCGATTACTAAGGTTCCACATCACTGAATACAATACACACACATAGAGAGTTATGCAGCAATTCAAAGATAATTCAACAGAGTTACAAAAGTTCATCGTCATTGTAATGCTGAGTTCAGCTGCCGCACCAGGAGTTTGAATAAGAGGTAAGTGGGGGTATGGTGGATAGGGAGAGAGGTAGGCAGAGATAGGGAAGGCTAGAACTAAGTAGTAGGTAGCACTGAAGAGGAGGACAAGAACTAAGCGGTAGGTTGAGGGTAGACTATGGAGGAGCCGCCCTGAGGGGCCCTGTCAGAGTAGGGGAGAAAGTAAAAGTGGACAAAAAGGGCAAGGGAAAGGGTAGGTTGGGGTAGGAGGTGAGGCAGGGGGGTGAGGGGTTAGTGAAGCCTAAGGGAGGTGGGAGGGTTAAGGGGAGAATGGTGAGGTAGATAATTGGTACGAGGGGGGGGGCACTGTTAGAGTAAGAAGTAAGTCAGGTTTATTTATAAAAGGCACTTTTCAAATTGTCAAAGCACCGGTATAAAGTTAAACAGTAATAATTAAACCAATAAATTTATAAAGTTAAAAATTATTCAGCTTTACCAATTCCTAAGCATCTAAAAATGCTAAATTAAACAAATACATTTTTAATGCAGCTTTAAAAGTAAGAAGGGGATAGTGTGAAGAGTAGGTGGAAACATGGAAAGGAAGGTTAGGGAGAAAGTGCTTGTGATGGATGGTAGCCTCTGAAAGGGTAGGGATTGGACACTTGGGGAAGGGGTTAATGCAGGAGGTACTTTGAGGGGGTTTAGAGGCAGGAGAGGGAGGATGAGGTAGGGGTGGTATGGGGGGAGGAAGGAGGAGGGATGGGGTGTGGGGGCGAGGAGGAAGGTAGGAGACTATGTGCTGGAGCTGGATATTGCCAGGGGTGGGGGAGGGTGTTGCCATGGGGGGGTAAGTAGACTTAGGAGGAGGAGAAAAGGTGCTAGGTGTTACAGTTGCACGTACTGGAGGCAACCAGACTAAACCGCTAGATACTGAACAGCATGGATTTACAGCAGGACGGCCATGTCAAATGAATATGATCGAATTATTTGACTCACCAAAATAGTGGACCAGAGAGGGGTGGCAGACGTAGTCTATCTAGATTTCAGCAAGGCATTTGACTCTATCCGCCATAGAAGATTGGTCAGTAAGCTAGAGCACTCCAGGTTAGGGCACAGAATAGTCAAGTGGGTTCAAAACTGGCTCCACAATAGAATGCAGAGGGTCATAGTCAATGGAACACTGTCTAGCGAGGGAAGGGTGATCAGTGGTGTGCCTTAAGGATCTGTCCTTGGCCTAATCCTCTTCAGTGTATTCATCAGCGACACTGCTGATGACCTGCAGGGTAAGGTATGCCTGTTCACAGATGACACAAAGCTCTGCAACAGGATAGATGCAATTGAAGGAACAGCAGCAGTGGAAGCGGATCTAAAGTGCCTAGAAGCATGGTCTAGGGACTGGCAGTTGAAATTCAACGCCAGAAAGTACAAGGTCATGCACATAGGTAAAGGAAACCCGAGGAAAACATACACACTCGACGGTGAACAATTAACAGAAACAAAACTTGAATGGAACCTCGGAGTACTTATTTCCGATGATTTAAAGGTGGGTAGACAATGTGAAAAAGCGGCGCCGAAAGCTAGTAGCATCCTCGGATGTATTGGCAGGGGCATTACAAGTAGGAAGCGAGAGGTCATACTCCCTCTGTTCAGGTCCTTGGTGAGGCCACACCTAAAAAAGAAAATAGACCACTTGGAGGCTGTACAGAGGAAAGCTACTAAAATGGTACAGGAACTGCACCAGGAGCAATATGAATCTAGACTACAGCAACTGCAAATGTACTTCCTCGAGCAAAGGAGAAACAGGGAGGATATGATAGAAACCTTCAAGTACATAAAGGGCATAAATAAGGTACAAGCAGAAAACCTCTCACAAAAACGAGACTATGCAAATGAGGGGGCACAGTTTGAGACTATCAGAGGGTAAGTTTAAAACCAACAATCATAAGTTCTGCTTCACAAAGAACGTGGTCACAAAGAACGTGGTGGACCCTTGGAATAGCTTACCACCAGAGGTTGTAGAGGCCAAAACGGTCACTGCTTTTAAGCTAGCATGGGACAAGTACTGTGGTAATCTAGGAAGAAGAACAGAATGGGGGGTAGGCAGTCTGGCCAGACTAGATGAATCACACTGTCCCCTTCTGCCAACACGTTCTTATGTTATGTTCTTATGGTTAAGTTGTGTAGCTCTAGGAGTAATATATGATTCACACCCACACAATCCACCCAGCCTCGCCTGACAAGTGGCACATGGATCTCTGCTTCCAGTGTGCAAAGATCTGACATCACAGGGCAGAGTCGGGGGATACATTGCCTGGGTGGTGGGAAGAGCTTAGCTTAAAGACATCCAGCCAATCAGACCATTCCAGTAGAACTGCCAGAGTGAGCCGGCCCGGTGGCGCTGAGGGTTGAGACGCTGGACGCCACAACTCGCGCTACGCCGGCGACCGGGTTAGGGAACGGACTTCGTGGTCGGGGTCTGCAGGGGAGAGGATCGACTGCGTCCAACAGATGCTCTCCTCCTCAGGGTGGGAGACCAAGAACGCCCTGCGTTTGGCATCCTTCCATAGCCGTGGAAGCACCGACATCAGGAAGGGATAGAGGCGGCCCGGCTCATCGGAGTCGGGAGGGGGATGCCGCCGCGATGAGAGGTTCGGCGTCACAGCACGCCACCACTCGGGACGTACGTCCTAGCGCTCGATGTCTCAGAGGGTAGGGGACATAAGGGGAGAAAACGGAAAACACCTCTCGGCAGCCCTGGATGAAAGCCTCTCCGGTTCCATCCAGACCACCAAGAAGGGACAGACCCCAATGTGCAGGAGGAGAGAGGAGGTACTCTAGGGGCAGATCCCACGGAGGTGGAATGGGGGAAAAATGAGTGGACGGAAGGAGTGGGCTTCGAGAGCAGACAAGGAGAGATAAAGAGAAAAAGTTAAAAAAAGAACTGCCAGAGTGGATGTGAACCACATACCACTCCTAGAACTACAGGTACAGGTGAGTAACCTAATTTTTAGGGTCAGGGCTTCAGTGCTTTTCACCCACTCGGCTTGTACAAGGAAGCTACCAGCTTGGCATTGTAAGTTAATTATTTCTTTACTGCACAAAAAAAAATCTCATTGTGACTGAATTATCTCATTGAGCAGACATTTCCTTTGTGTGAATTGTCTGCCCAAGTTCTAACTACATGTCAGCCACTGTTTAATAAGGACAATGTTAGACTGATTAGGGAATCATGTCCTTTACTTTAGAATCCTCAGGTAAACCATGCAGCAGAGTGGTTATCCATTCACAGAGGGCCCCAGCTATCAAAGTTGAAGCTGAAGTGACCCTAATAGTGGAAACCAATACGAAGTAAGCTTGCTGACAGGTGGAGCTGTTCTGTTATCATTCCTGTCTGCGAGAGCGGCAGCTGCCTCAGTTGGGATAGTTGTACGTTTTTCCATGTTAGAGATTGCCAAATCCAGGATCGGTGTGGTCTCCCACTTTTTAAATGAAGTTTCCTAAAAAAAGGATAGCATTTAGCTTTTCTTTTGAGAATTGCTCCTTTTTGTCAAGGTCTACCCACTCTTGGTTGACCACCTTTTCAAAATGCTGAAAAAACAGAATCCAGGACAGGCATCTATTTGCAGATGACACTAAACTGTCTGGTAGGGTTGACAATGTGGAGGGGATAAGGTAGTTGCAGGAAGACTTGCAGAGGCTGGAAAGTTGTTTCAAAGTCTGGCAGCTAAAATCCATTGCCAAAAAAATACAAAATTAGGCACTTGGAGAACAAAAATCCCAGAACAGAGTATTGGATGGTGCAGTTGGAGGTGTTAAGCTGGACACAACATCAGAGGAAAGAGACCTAGGTGTCATCATTAGTGACTTTCTGAAAGAAACTAGCCAGTAGAACAAGGCCATCACAATGCTAACATGATGCTAGGTTGCATCAGGAGAGGGTTTGACAGTAGAAGACAAGAGGTATTGTTACCACTTTAGAAAACAAAAGTCACGGCACTCGCCATACACACATAAAGAAAAAGACAGAGACTTGATTCAATGCAAAATGTCTCTTGTCTTTACTTCAACCAGTGAAAACAGGAAACAGGGTGCAACAGACTTCCTACGTATCACCCAATCTAGAACTTCTCAAGGATCCTTGAGAAAGCCCAAGATTGAGTGATATGTAGGAAGTATGTTGCACCTTGTTTCTGCTTTTTTTTTTTATCATCAAGTAAAGATCAGACCTTTTGAAATGAATCACGCCTGTTTTTTTTCTTTTATGTGTGTAGTGAGTGCTGTGACTTTTGTTTTCTACAGTTGGATATTGTCACTGAGCACCCAAAACCCCTGCGCAGCTCTGTTTGTGTTTGTATTGTTACCACTGTGCAGGTCGCTGGTGAGGCCATACCTGGAGTACTTTGCCCAGTTCTGGAGTCCCTACCAAAAAAAAAACAGGACAGGGGCAGGTTAGAGAAGGTGCAGTGTACAATGATCAAGATGATTCACCGCCAGGAGGGCAGATCCTGTGAGGATCGGCTAAAGGCACTGAACATGTATTCACTTGAAACCAAAAGTGAAAGAGGGGATATGATAGAGACCTTTGAAGTTCCTGTAAGGAATTAACAGGTGGATTGTTAGGAACTATTTGACAGAAAGAGAGAAGATGGGGCATGGAATCACAAGTGGAGGTTAATGGGGGGAAGGTTTAAAAAGGAAGTGAGGAAGTATTATTTTACAGAAGGAGTGGTGGAGCCACAAAATTGCCTGCTGGCAGAGGTGATGGGTGCCCAAACCATAGATGACTTCAGACATGGCTGTAATAGTGTCTAGGGGATATTAGCTACTCAGCTGGAAGTAAGGGGCTGAAACACGGGTAATTAAAAGGAGAATAGTGTATGTCACAAATGCACTCGGCGGGTCAGGCCCTCTGCTCCCACAGTGCCAATCTCCGAGCGCAAGAGTGAACAGGTAACAGACAGGGTAACCCTCCTGTCTGCTTGTGGGTCCGAATCACCTTTAGTCTCAAGTTCTGGGGGGATTCAAACTGTGAACCGTATGCTAGCGTACCCCGATGTGCAGGCTCAGATAATCTGCTCTTCGGGGGAATGCCAGGTATCTTTCGCTTAAGGGCAGCTAACCAGGTATCCAAAATGAACCCTTAAAACTCTGTAAAAGACCTTACGTATATTCTTACCTTTTCCCAGTTTGGTAACACCATCAAGCTTATGAACAGTTTTTGTCAGTCTTAACCCTCTATACGTCACATGCAAAAAGAACTTCGAAGACACACTCAGGCAGTCTTTCAAAATAATATTTTTACTAAAATGGATAAAAATATCTATTTATTTAGTTTTTGTTGACCGGGTAAGTGCACTAGACAAATTCTGCCTATTTTCAGGCACAACCCGGGGAGGATACAGATAAATGCCAACTGACCTTGAACCAGATTAAGCTGTTGGCGGTATTTTTGTGAATGGGGGGAAATTTGGCCAGGGCACCAAGGAAATTCCCCATCTCTTTCGGTAGAGGGTGCCGCGACTCTGTGCGACATGGTCAGTGTGAGTTGGGACACCGAGGAGTGTGGATGTGCGGGAGGCCGGGGTGCTGATCACCTCCTCGGCCTTCCTTCTGCTGCCTGTGATCGCTATGGCATTAGAGGGCTCTTCGGCAGGGGACTTTACCACGACTATGCATCAGGTCAGTGCATACACGGGTCTTAGCAGTACTCAGTCGGAGCCTGTGGATATGGATGACATCAGTAAGGTGAATTTGCTTCAGCAACAGCTAGCTCTGGAGGAGCATCGGTTTCTTGCTGTACGAAACCGCTTGTTGCAAGATTTGGAATGTGCACGGGGGGCTTGTCTGGAGGTACAGGAAGAGGGAGTGGCTCGTCTTCCCTTAGCTGAGGATCGAACGCTGGTTGAAACGCCCAGTGCGCCTATGGCTGTTATACCTGATACGGCTACGGAGGTAATCTCCTCTCCAGTGCAACAAGGACACACAGTGAGTACTTCTGAAACTGTTATTTCGGCTGCGGGGTCATCTAGCGGTCATCATGAATCGTGTGCTTTGCAAGGGTCTCTTCAGCAGTCCATTGGAAGAGACGGCCTGCCTTCTCCCCAGCCTATTGTTTTGGGCTCTCCTTTGCCTGGAACTGGTTCTTTGCAGCCCTGTACGGTTCTTACTTCTCATGTTTTGGAACAGGATTCTTCTACTGTTTCTCCTGCTGTCGGGCTGCCTGCTTCTTCCTTGCAAGATCCTGCTATGAGTGATCTCCCTCCTGGGGCGGTTGTGGCCCTGGCGGCCTGGGTTTCCCAGGCCTTAGAGGTGGCGGGGTTGGTGAAATCTCCTGATGGGAAGGAGTGGGATGCAAACTTTGCCTCATTACCCTCTGACCTGCTGCTCACAGACTCTGAGCATGTTTCCCTTCCCAGTACTTCTATTCCTCTGGGGTAAGGCTCCCCTGTTGTACAGTCTGTCCTCTACTGCTCAGGCTTCGGATACTCTCCTGGGTGATATCAAATGTTTGGAGGGAGAGGCTTCATCACCTACCCCCCCCTTATCTATCTCATGTCTAGGGGGTTCTCAGCACACTGCACAGCGGTCGTCCCCTAATGACCCAGTACAAGTCCCTGTGGAGAATGCACCTGCACAAGCTGTTGCACCTCCTGTTTGGCATGCTGGTATTAAGGAACAATTATTCCCTGCTACTTTTGAACTTTCTTCAGAACCTGCGGCACGGTGTAATGCGGTGCGTCTGAAATATAGGGGCCCTACATCAGAGGTCCCCAGTAGATTGTTTGTTGGACAGGAATTGCTAAAAGGCAGTATGAAATTCTATGCTTACGAAATTTATGCGCTGATCCATATGCCTGGGGATACTGTATTTGATATTAGTTTTATGCATTCTGCTGGTCTAGATCAGTTTTGGAAACAATTCCAGCTTCTTAAGCATACTCCTTTGTGGAGTTCCTTTATTGCAATTCCCTTAACAAAACCAGTCTCAAAACAAATCACTGTACTGTTCCATAATGAGGGAGTTAATGTGGCAGACATTACTATTGGCTACAGCAGCATTGTGTTGTTAAGGAACACCCAGAACCTATTCTGGATGAGGAATGTCTTTGGACTGGGGGCTGGAGATTTTTGGTGGATTTACGGTTGGAAAATGGTTTAACAAAGCATTTGCCTAATTGTTTTTTCCTGGGGAGGGATAGGGGGGTGATTTTCTACCCGGGACAACCACGGGCTTGTTATAAGTGTGGTGCATTGGGCCATCTTAGTAATGTTTGCGACCAGCAGAAGTGTGGCCTATGTGGAGATTTGGGACATGTCAGCCCCTTTGGAGCCTGTCTCTTCAGATATGGTCCCAGTGCTGGAGACAATGCTAGATTCAGTTTTCTCTGCACAGGATGTCCTTTCAGTACCTGTGGCTTCAACAGTAGAAGATTCCACTGTACATGACATGGACTTGGGTATGCTTGCTGCCCCCTCGATATCTGCGGACATGTCTAGTATGCCTCCTCCAGATATAGAACAGGAGGCGTCTTTTCATCGGGTGACTCGTTCTAAGTCCAGTAAAGCTAAATTGGAAAACCTGAATCAGATCCCCTTCCCTTACAAAATACCTACACACTGTTGCAAGTTCAGGATGAAGAGGAGGATGGTTTGGACTCGGACATCTCTTCTGTGGCTTCCGCACATGCTGAGACAGTCCCGGACATGGGGGTTTGTGATAAACCTAAGCCCAAAAAGAGAAAGAAAAAGAAATATGTTCATTTATTGCATATTCTGGTCTTCTTTTTCTAGTCCTTTCTCATCTTCTGTATGTTACCAATGGATACGGGTGTTGTCCTTCTCGCCATTAATGTAAATAGCATTAAATCTTCCCGTAAAAGACTGGTTACTTTTGCTAGTCTAAGGGAATGCCGTGGTAATATTATGCTGCTTCAGGATACTCGGATACATTCCTTATTACAACTGAGAGCAGCAGAAAGAGATTGGAGATGGGGTGTTTCTTTGTGGTCTTTGGGGGAGGATACATGTGATGGGTTGGGTATTTTGTTTGCTGATATAAATATTCAAATTCTGAAGGTTTTTGATATTCTGCCAGGTAGAGCCATGCTGGTTGATTTTGTTCTCTCTAATTGTACATATCGTTTACTTAATTTATATGCTGCCCAACAGAAGGTGGACAGGGCAGCTTTATTTAAGAGGATTTCCCTGTACCTACATACTTGAAAACTAGTGTTGTGCTGGGGGTGATTTTAATTGTGTGCCTAGGCCCACGGGACTGGGGTAGGAAAATGCAGAAGATTTTTTGTGATACGAATATGCTTCGTGAGGTACTTGCACACAATAATCTTGTGGATGTTTATGATGTTTTGAATGTTTCTCCACAGCATACCTTTTTTAAGGGGGTTTTGTCGTCTCAAATAAATTTTTGGTTTTTATCCAGGAGGCTTACTTGTTCGGAGGTAAACATTTTGCCTGTGGAAACTTCGGATCATATGGTGATTAAAATCCGGATAGGTCTGTTTCAGAAACTTACTATGGGTCGTGCCTTTTGGAAATTAAATGTTGAATTGTTGCATGATGCTATGTCAGTAGATCAGGTGAATAATTTACTTGCTGCCCGGGCTAATATTTTTTTTTTGTATGATAGCCCCATTGAATGGTGGGAGGATACCAAATTGGATTTGAAATTGCTATTTATCCAAATTTCAAAGAGTACAGCCAGAAGCCATTATTTAGAATATTTGGGATATAGAGCACAGTATATTAAACTCCTGTCCCAGGTATCTGTTTCAGATGGTTCATCTTTAACTAAACTTCAAGATGTTAAATTTAAAATGTATAATTTTTTAAAAATTAGGAAGACAGATGTTTTCTACCAGCAAAAATACTTGGTTACTGGTACTAAGCAGCTAGTAAATCCCTATGATCTTTCGTCACAGAGTTCGGAACAATTTGGTATGACTGCTTTACTAGATAGTGATGGCACACTGGTGCAGGATGTTAGGGGCATTTGTCGGGTTGTACAAACTTATGTTAGATCTAAATTTCAGGATGTCTCCACAGCCTTACCTAGTTCCTTTTCTCACGATTTGGTCATTCCACATTTATCACCTGAAGAACTAGAGGCTTTGGTGACCCCTATTACTGAAGCAGAAATCTTATTGACTATAACTAAATTGTCAGCTCGTACTACCCCAGGCATTGATGGTATTCCCAATGAATTTTATAAGATTTTCTCAGTGTGCTTCCATGGTTGCGAGTCCTTTTTCAATCTATCTGGTCAGAAAATAGACTCACACCTAGTATGTGTAACGGGATAATGATATTTCATTATAAAAACAAAGGGGATCCCAAACAGCTAACAAACTGGAGACCTGTTAGCCTCTTGACTTCAGATTATAAGATTTTGACCACTATTTTAACAAATAGGCTTCCAAGGGTGGCAAGGAGTTTGCTTATTATGACCCAAATGTGTGCAGTTCCTGGTAGAAATATTGTACATAATCTGAATTATTTGAGGGAACTGGTTGAGCAAGGCTCGTCTAATACTTTGGTTATCTCTTGTCACTAGATCAGGAAACAGCATTTGATGCTATCCAACATGAACATATCTGGGCTGTTTTAAAATTTTATGGTATTCCTGAATCTTTACTTACTTTGTTGATAACTATGTATTCTGCGGCACTGATTACTCCCTTAGTTAATGGACATTTAGGCGTTCCTGTCAACCTTAAAATTGGGGTGTGACAGGGGTGTCGTTTAAGTCCTTTGTTGTTCATCTTTGGTCTTGATCCTATTTTAAGGCAGATTGATGTACAGTAGATCCTCAGGTGATGCCTATTACTACTACAGAGGGTTGTACCTTTCGAAAAGTTTTAGCATATGTGGATGATTGTATTTTCACTGTGGCAAATTTGGATTCAGGGAAGCGAGTTCTTCAAGTTCTCCAGGAGTTACAACCTTATACAGGTATACAGATTAATTCTACGAAGAGTCGGATGTTGGTCTTAGGCTCAGCTTTGGTTCCCGATTCTTTTGTCATACCAATAGTTAGGGATAATGTAAAATTATTGGGTATATATTACAGTACTTCCACTGCTTTAAAATGTAATTGGGATATGGTTTTTGATGTAGCTCAACAGAAAGTTGCTAAATGGCAATCTTGGAAAATGTCGAGGAAGAAAAGGGTATTTCTTCTTCGGTCATATATAACCCCGATTTTTCTATATGTATCACATGTGTTCCCTCTCCCTTATAGTATGCATGCTAAGATTATTGGCCATTTTTTCTCATTTTTATGGGATTAGCTGGCTGAACCCTGTGAAACGGGCCCATACCTATAGAGCCTGGAAATCTGGAGGTCTTAATATGGTCCAACCTTTAGTGTGTTTTTTTTTTTTTTTGGTAACTTTTTGTATAGCACTATTCGACCGATGTTGTTAGCTACTGAAGATATTATGGGATCTCTGTGCACGAGCTTATGGGGAAAAGAGTTCCTGACGGCCTGGGGTAGCGGTAAATGGCACCCGTCTGAAAAGTTACTTCCTGTTTATGTTAGAATGACACTTAAATATATTAGAATGTGGAAGATTGAGCTTCTTTGGTTTATTTCTCATGAAAAAAATCATTCTATAAACATATTGTAGATTCTTGTTATATTGAAAAGCCTCTATTTTTGGTTCCTGATACTGTGAAAACTGAGTCATTGCTTGCTAGCATGATTGAGCCTAGAATTCCAAAAAAGATGCAAGATATGGTTTGGCTTTGTGGACATCAGAAGCTTAATGTGAGAAATAATCAGAAACATAAACAATTGGGAGACAGATACTGTTATGAACCTTCCTGTACGGGGTGTCTGGAAACCATTAAACACCTATATTTTGACTGCCCTCATGTGCAGGGATTCTGGTCAACACTGGCTAATTTGTGGAGTGAACCTGTTTTTCAGTCTATGACATATAATATCTTAATTTTGGGAAAAATTCCAAAAGAATAGCATAAATGGAATCGGGGTACAGTTTTTGTGATTCTGGCATGTATTAAATGGGCTATCTGGCAAGCAAGATGTTTGCGCTGTCTTCAGAATAAAACTGTTCAGTTGCAGGAAATCTTTCAAATCCAGAGGGACCTGGACAAATTATATGAGTATGAGTTTCATACTTTGGGGTCTGAAGTGGGAAAACATCTATGGCATAATGTTTGGTAGGTGGGCTAGTCTGTATATTTTATGGCTATTGTTGATAGCTGCTGATTGTTAATTCTTTTTTTGTTTCGTCTGTTTATGATTCTCTTACTGTTATTGCTTTTTATTAAGTGTTTTTCTGTTGGTTCTTGTACTAGATGATGAATATCTCATATTTTTGTTTTACCCGACTTCCTGATTTGTGTTTTCTTATTGTATTTTGTTTTTGTTCTCTAATAAAAATTTCCCCTACTTTTTTCAAGAAGTGCCATGGGATCTTTAACATCCATCTTAACTACCACCAGAACAGGCAGATGGGACCTCGGTTTAACGTCTCATCCAAAAGACGGCACCTCAGGAGTGCAGCACCCCCCTCATGCTGCACTACAGTGTCAGTATTGGGATATTAACCCAAGTGCCTGGTGTGGGGATAGAACCCACAGCCTTCTGATCTCCCGGCCTCCGAGGCGAGTGTGCTACCTGCTGAGCCACTAACGCTGCTAACTATGTAAACTGTAAACACAGAACATTATATCAAAAAGCATACAGTCACTTAAAAGAAAACAAGGAAAAGTACAAACAAAACCTCCTACCACAATACAATTAGACTTTTTCTATCTAATATATTACCTCTATAGTGCTTATAGTTAGATCTTGTTTCTTAAAGGGAAACACTGGAAAAGGCACAGCTTTACTCAGGCACTACAGAAATTCCTGATTAGTGCTTTCAGACAGTAACTTTTTTTTTTAAATTACTCTAATTGATTTTTTAGTGATTTTAAACAGTGGCCTTCAACTTTCACTTTCTTTTGCTGGCAGTCACCATTTCATGAGTAGCAGAGAGCTTCCTGAGCTTACTTTATGCTAATATGCCCTGCCAATCAATAGCTGAGGTCAAACAGGCATATTAGCATACAGTGAGCTCAGGAAGTTCACTGCTGCTTATGAAATGACTGCTGCCAGCAACAGGAAGTGGAAGTTGTGGGTAGTTGTTCTAAATCATTAAATAAAATTGTTACTGTCTGAAAGCATGAATTGAGAGTTTCTGTAGTGTCTGAGGAAAGCTGTGTCTTTTCCACTGTTTCCCTTTAAGAGGCCAAAAAGAAATGTCACTCAGTTGAAACACAGAATACAGTTTAAAACTCTGTGTTTCCACCCGCTTCTATGATGTCATCTAGCTTCTCCTTTTAGATTATAAAAATTATACAAACTGATCTTCCTGTCAGGAGGTATTTTAAATACTGTGACTTAAGCAAAAAATAATTTCCCAAATTATGACAGTCTTTAATCAAGCCTTTCCTATGATTTTGTGTGGTTTCCTGTTCCCAAGCAGGTCAAAGATTTTACAACATTTCACACCTTGGTGTTATAACGTATATTTCCTCTAAGACGTCATAAAAGTTTACGAGCCCTACATCCTGGCAGCTGGGTCAGTTCTAATTAAGATAGAAAAACAGGAGACCCTCAATTAATTCTCTGTAGTCTTTTAATTACCTCCTGGTTTCAGGTCACTTGGCACTTGACTGACCGGGGGGGAAGGCACCCATAGCACAGGATGTCTCATGGGAGACACTAACATACCGCATTCTTTATTACAAATATCCTAGAACAATCATAACCAGCTGGCCAAGCATCACAGTCCTCCCCACCTAGACTGAATTTGGGGGCTCTGTCCCCTGCATGGGATGAGCTTTCCAAATTGGTTCACTCCTCGTACAGACGTGAAAGGTCATTGGCATTCTGATTGGTCACTCCAGCCCTATGTAAGATTGTCATGTCATACTCTTGCAAGGCAAGACTCCATCTTAATAGTGTACCGTTAGTTTTTTCCATTTGGGTCAGCCAAACCAGGGGGTTGTGGTCAGTTTGTACCTCAAAATGCACCCATATAAGTATGGCTCTAATTTCTTTAGGGCCCACACTATGGCAAGACACTTTTTCCACAGTAGAGTAAGGCTACTCCCTGGGAAGTATCTTTTTACTCAGATACACTACAGGGTTATCTTTTCCTTGGTTGGATGTCTGACTCAGTATTGCCCCAATACTGACATCTGAGGCGTCAATGTGGACTATAAAGGGTCTGCTATAGTCAGGACTTGTCAACACAGGAGCACAACACAGTGCCTCTTTCATAGAAACATAGAATTTGATGGCAGATGAGGACCGCTTGGCCCATGTAGTCTCACCCATTTCCCAACCTAATGTATAGGCTGCAGATCCTAGTTAACCAACAGCCTACTTCCTCCTACCCCCGAATTGCCTTATGTTTGTCCCGTGCATTCTTGAATTCCCCCACTGTTTTTGCCTCCACTACCTCCTGAGGAAGGCCATTCTATGTATCCACAACCCTCTCCATGAAAAAATACTTCCTCACATTATCTCTGAGCCGTCCCCCCTCTATCTTCAAATTGTGCCCCCTTATTCTTGTACATCTCTTCTTCTGAAAGATGGTACCGTCTTGGACTCTGTTGATTCCCTTGATGTGCTAGAAAGTTTCTATCAAGTCCCCCCTCTCCTTCCTCAGTCTGGTAAAGGCTTTTTCACGGGCTGGTTCCCAGGTAATTTTCTTAGGCATCCTTTTCTTTACCAGATCAGATAGGGGAGCAGCCAGGGCACTGTAATTGGGTACAAATTTCCTTTAGTACCCTGCTGTCCCAAGAAAACTCCTGACCTGCTTCTGCGATTCTGGTCTGGGCCATGCCTTGATCACCTCTATTTTTACTTGGTTAGGACGGAGTTGTCCCCGGCCTATGACATGTCCAAGGTATGCTACTTCAGCCATGGCCACCTGGTACTTCTCAGCTTTGACAGTGAGCCCAGCCCTCTGTATCCTGCCCAGCACTTCTCTAAGGTGGGACAGGTGTTCCTCCCAGCTGGCACTAAAGATAGCAGTGTCATCCAGGTACGCCACGGAGTACTCCTCAGCACCATTTAACACCTGGTTCACCAACCTTCGGAAAGTGGCCGGGACGTTCTTCATTCTGAAAGGCATTACTTTAAATTCAAATAAGCCTGTCGGAGTGATGAAGGCCGACCTCTCCCTAGCTCTGTCAGTTAACTCAACCTGCCAATACCGCTTTGTCAGGTCAGTAGTCGTAGGGTATGTCGCCCCTCCCAACTTGTCCAGGAGTTCGTCCGTCTGGGGCATCGGGTGGGCATCTGACTTCGTGACTGCATTCAGTCGATAGTCCACACAGAAACGAGTAGAGCCATCTGGCTTGGGCACAAGGACTACGGGTGAGGCGCAGGGGCTGTGGGACCTCTGGATTACCCCTAAATCCAGCATTTCCTCCACCTCCCTCCTAATGTCCTTTTGGACAGCCTCTGACACCCTATATGCTGTCTGCCGTATGGGCATCTGTGTCCCTGTCTCCACATCGTGCATCGCTAAGGGGGTTAGTCCAGGCTTGGAGCTAAACAGTGGGGCAGAGTGTGCTAGAACCTCCCTTACTTCCTGGATCTTGTCCAGGGCCAGCTGGAGTGACAGTTTATCTGCCTCCACAGAGGACTTCCGCTTGCTTTCTTCCTGCAAGTCCAGAAGGGGGTCTCCTTCGTCCGTCCCCTCCCCAGGACTACGTACTGCAAACACCATGTCAACCCTATTAGCATATGGCTTCATCATGTTTACATGGTACATTCTTTCTGTCTGTCTTCTGTCAGGTAACTCTATGATATAGTTCACATCATTTGCCTTTCTAACTGCTTTGTACGGTCTTGCCCACTCAGCCTGCAGCTTGTCTTTCCGGACCGGAATAAGGACCCTGGCTTCCTGACCCACCATGTATGAGCGAGCTCTGGCTCTGCGGTCGTACCACACTTTTTGTTTCTGTTGGGCAGCTGCCAGGTTGCTCTGGGCTGTCCCCATAAGCTCCTTCAGCCTTTCCCTAAACCTAAGGACGTAATCCACTGTGGGAGTTCCCTGGGTGGCATGGTTGCCTTCCCAGCCCTCCTGGATCGAGTTTCGGGGCCCACTTACCCGGCATCCATATAAGAGTTTGAAGGGGGAAAATCCTGTTGAATCTTGGGGCACCTCCCTGTATGCAAACAGGTGGGGAAGGTATTTCTCCCAGTCCCTCCCATGCTGTTCAGCAAATGCTTGGAGCATTGACTTCAAGGTACCGTTAACTCTTTCCACAAGCCCATTGGCTTGTGGGTGATAAGGTGTCATGCGTCTCTGCACCACCCCACACTTCTCCCACAAACATTTTATCAGGCCGACATAAAGGAACCTCCTTGATCGGAGATAATCTCCTATGGAATCCCAACACGGGAGAAAATCCCAAGTAAGGCATCTGACACTTTGTCTGTCTTCAGTGAGGATAGGGCAACTGCCTCAGGGTACCGGGTGGCATAGTCCACCACAGTCAAGATGAACCTCTTCCCGGAGGAGCTGGGGGTATTTAAAAGCCCACAATATCCATTCCCACCCTCTGGAATGGCTCCTCCACTGTGGGCAATGGAATTAGGGCGGCTTGGGTTTTCTTACCTGCCTTCCCTATTTCTTGGCACCGGTGACAAGACGTGCAATACTCGTTCACCTGCTGGATGAAGTTGGGCCAATAGAAATTCTGGGCCAATCGCTGCATAGTGCGTGAGATTCCTAGATGACCAGACAAGGGAATATTGTGTGCAATCTTGAGCAACTGCTCACTATACCCCGGGGAACGACAAGCTGCCAGCCTATCACCCCTCCCTCTGTCTTCACATCCTGAGTATACATCAGTCCGTTTTCCCAATAAATCTTATGTTTACTGTCACCTCCCTGTGCTCAGTCAGAATCTGCCCAAGCCCTTAGCTTCTCTAGACTAGGGTCACTTTTCTGAGCAGCTGCAAACTCCTTACACATTCCCAAGGCATGGGAATGGTCCCCTTCAGTCTCTAAACTAGGGTCCCTAGCACTAGTGTCAGGGCATTCAGGATCACTGTCATCCCTAACCCTCTGACAATAGGTCACCCCTCCTTCTTTGGAGTAACCCTCCGTAGTTGTGTGGTTAACTGCTACTGGGGAAATTTTTTTACCCCCTTTTCATTAGTCTCCATATCAGGAGACACAGGCTGGGGAATCTGCCTCCCAGGAATTTCCACACTGGCTTCTATGGCGTCCAGGGAACTACAGTTTCCCCTTCCCGCTAGGCTATGGGTAACTGCACACACCATCCCATTTGAGACTGTTGCCAAGGATGACGTCAACTGCTAACATTTTGGCTACAGCCACCTGTTGCACAGCTTCCCATGTTTCACCCCAGTCTAGGAGAACACTAGCGAGGGGCAATGTTTTCTTCTCACCAGTAAAGTCTTGTACAGTTACAAATTCATGGGGTATAAGAAGACCAGGCTCTATCAGATCCCCTTTTACCAATGTCAGGGATGCCTCTGTGTCCCTTAACCCTTGTGTCTGTACACCATTCACCGTGACTGGGTGCATGTGTTCCCTCATGTTCACAGGCATGCTTCCAGGGACACACAAACAACCCACTTATTTCCTAGCCCCATGTTGCGTGTTGCTCGTCATTTTGGGACACTGTCTGGCAGTATGCCCAGTTTCTTTACAAACCTAACATTCATTTCTTTTCTCAGAGAAATCTTTTCTCTGAAACCTGGGGCTAACTGGTTTTGGCAGAGGCAGTGAGGATTTTAGCTGCCCTGAAGGCACACTTTTCTCTTCCTGCGCTGCCACACCCATCCTATTTGTCCTCAGAGCAGGTCTGCTCTTGGTATAGCGGTCCGAGAGTTCAGCAGCCTCTTGCACTGTTTTGGGATCTCAGTCCTCCAGCCAGGTTTTCAGCTCTGCTGGGCATGCCCCAAAAATTGTTCTAACAAAATAGCGTTTTCAGTTTTATCTACAGAGTTTGCTTCGATTCCTTCCCACCAACGTTTTAAAAATTGACGTTGTTTCGTGGCTAGCTCCTCATAGCTCATATCAGGGCTTCTCCTGAGCTTACGGAATTTAGCTCTGTATGCTTCAGCTGTTAAATCAAACTTTTTTAAAAGTGCAGCTTTAAGTTTTCTGTAATCATTACTGTCCTCATTGCCCATTTGACCCAGTGCATCCCGAGCTTTCCCGGTAAGTAACGGGGATAGGTGGAAGCTCCAGTACCCTCTAGGAATTTTAGCCTGAATACAAACTTTTTCAAAGGAATTTAAAAAGGCATCCATATCCTCCCCCTCTTTAAATTCAGCTATCAATTTGTAACCCAGTCCTGTAGTTCCAGTTAAACCCAAGCCACTTACCTGCTCTGGTGCTGGTGGTTGGTGTCATAGCTTCTCCAGTTTATGTTGCCTCTGGCGCTCACACTCTTCCCGCTCCACCTCTCGCTGTTCACGTTCCCTCTTCTCCTCTGCAGTTTGTCTCTCTCTGTTTTAGCTCCCTCTTCTCCTCTGCGGCTTGCTGGCGCTCACGCTCTTCACGGTCAGCCTCTCTCTATTCTCGCTCCCTCCTCTTCTCCTCTGTGGCTCGTTTCTCTCACTCAGCGTCTCTTTGGAACTCCAGCTCAATTCTGCACAACTCAGTCTGCAACCTGAGTGCTTCTGGCTCCAGATTGCTGGTGACCTTCCCCTGCTGCTGTGGCCCTTCACTGGCACTGGCCCTGCTGTCATGCTCACCGGATCTGGACACTGCAATGGCCGCTGGTCCCTCCATGCTCAAGGTTTGGTCTTTTACAGTCACAGTCTGTGACTCGATGCTCTGGGCATCTGCTGCCATCAGGGCATCCATGAGGTTCTGCTTGGTACTCTCCCCTCATACAGGACGACTCCTGTCCTGGCACAACTGCCTCAAGTAGTCTACAGTGTGCCCGCTGTAGTTGGAAGCCATCTTCTTCCCTAACTATGGCTACTGTAACTTGCACTTAAGAAAAAAAAAAATAAAACGGGTAGGAACTTGACTGTTTGCAAAATGATATAGTTCTGTTTCCTTTTTAAAAAGAAATCACTTTTTTTTTTTTTTTTTTGCAAGTGAGCTGTACAGTATTAAGCTGACACACTGAACAGTTAAAGCTTGTGTTACCAAATTTATATGCACCGCTGCCAACCAAATTTGTCACAGATGTACTCAGTAGGTCAGGCCCTCTGCTGCCACAGTGCCAACCTCCGAGTGCAAGAGTGAACAGGGAACAGACAGGGTAACCCTCCTGTCTGCTTGTGGGTCCGAATCACCTTTGGTCTCAAGTTCTGGGGGGATTCAAACTGTGAAGTTTATGCTAGCGTACCCCAGTGTACAGGCTCAGATAATCTGCTCTTCAGGGGGATGCCATATATCTTTCTCCTTAGGGCACCTAACCAGGTATCCAAAATGAACCCTTAAAACTCTGTAAAAGACCTTGGGTATATTCTTACCTTTCCCAGTTTGGTAACACCATCAAGCTTATGAACAGTTTTTGTCAGTCTTAACCCTCTATACGTCACATGCAAAAAGAACTTTGAAGACGCACCCAGGCAGTCTTTCAAAATAATATTTTCACTAAAATGGATAAAATAGTGTTCCGTGTTTACATTTTACATATATCAAAAATCATACAATCACTTAAAAGAAAACGAGGAAAAGTACAAACAAAAACTCCTACCACAATACAATTAGACTTTTTCTGTCTAATGTATTACCTCTATAGTGCTTATAGTTAGATCTTGTTTCTTAAGAGCCCAAAAAGAAATGTTACTCAGTTGAAATACAGAATACAGTTTAAAACTCTGTTTCCACCTCCTTCTATGATGTCATCTAGCTCCTCCTTTTAGAATATAAAAATTATGCAAACAGTGATATTCCTGTCAAGAGATATTTTAAATACTATGACTTCAGTAAAAACTAATTTCCCAAATTATGGCAGTCGTTAGTCAAGCCTTTCCTTTGATCTTGTGTGGTTTCCTGTTCCCAAGCAGGTCAAAGATTTTACAACTTTTCACACCTTGGTGTTATAACATGTTTTTCCTCTAAGGCATCATAAAAGTTTACGAGCCCTATATCATGGCAGCTGGGTCAGTTCTAATTAAGATAGAAAAACAGAGACCCTCAATTAAGTCTCTAGTCTTTTAATTAACTCCTGGTTTCAGGTCACTTGGCACTTCATTGACCGGGGGGGGGGGGCCACCCATAGCACAGGATGTCTCATGGGAGACACTCACATACCACATTCTATATTACAGATATCATAGAACAATCATAACCAGCTGGCCAAGCGTCACAGTGTAAGAAAAGACCCCACAGAGATGTTAGATCTTGGGGTATGATAGAGCAATATGAGTAGACTGATGTACCATCAGTCTTTTTCTGCTGTCATAGTCTGTTTCTATGGATCTTCCTGGACATAAAGTCTCCACCACTCATTCACAGTAGTGGTACTGCGCCGGAGGCGCTAGGACCCATCGGGAGACAAAAATCTTCAGGAGGGCTGGCACCGGGGTAGGACCGTGCATGTACAGCACTGCGAGACTGACTCTCACCATATAGGCTATCTCTGCGTCGACCCTCCAACTGCCTCAATTCCTTTCCCCCCGCCGTTGAGTGCGTGTCAGTGATGACGTCACTTACCTGCCGGGAGTCATATCTTCGCGTCTGTATGACAGCAGCATAGTTGTTCAGTATTTGATTAGTATATGTTTTTATTTATATATTTATAAAAAAATAGTTAAAGTTTTAAATTCGTTTCAACTGACGAAGAAAAGAAATCTTCTTCAGCCTGCCTTCGACAGAGTCGACCATGAATGGGGCAGGTGATGGTGGGGAGACTTTGCTTGAAAGCTGTTTTAGCAACAGGGCTGGATCCGGTCCACTGCCCTCTTCAGAGGGGAGGTCTGACCACAGGCAGTCTGGTGCTCGGGAGGAAGGGCGGTCCTCCCGAAAGCATAAAAAGAAGCGGGTCTGTTCCTGATCTAGGTCAGGGGCTCGGCACCGCTCAGCCTCGTGGTCATCTTCCTCCTCCCACCAGTCGAAGAAGAAGTGGTACCATTCGAGGTTGCCCCCGATATGTCTGCTTGGAGGTAGTCAGTAGCAGGGGACAGAAGGTCGACCTCGGCTCCGTCAGGGTTGGCTACTGCCTTAGTCCCTAGCCGCTGTGGCCTCCAGCTCCAGAGTCCTTCCCGTGAGGCTGAGTCTTCCGATGAGAAAATTTCATCATTGGGCCGCTTATGGAGCAGTGGTTCAGCGGTTATCCCGACTGCCCTTGCTCATGGATCAGGCCTGGGGCCGTGGACCTGCTCGTGGAGCGGTTGGGTCAGCCTGCTTGTGTGACATCTTCGGTGCTGTCGACACCGCTCCCTCGTACTTTTCTCCCTCACATGGCTGCGGCGCAGGGGCCATCAGAGGTACTGCTTTCTCCTACTCCTCCTCCTCGCACTTTCAGGCCTCCAGCTTCAGGTGCCCCGGTGTTGGGCTTGGAGTCCCCAGGCACTTGACAAGTGCCAGTTGCGGCACCACTTTTGGCTCTAGCTTTGACAGTGCCATGTGCGGCGGCGCTGGCACCGCCTCGGGTGCTGGGGTTTTCGACTCTGATTCAGGGAGTGCCTCCTCCTGCACTTCCTCCTCCCTTTCCTTTCTATACTATCCCTTCTGGGGTAGTGGGAGACTATATTGAGTCTGATCCTGACCTACAATTAGGGGACAGTCTGGATGAGGATTCATCCTTTGGAGTGGAAAGTAAGGCCTCCACTTCAGCAGATCCTGTGGTCGAGGACCTTTCTTTTAAGTCTCTTCTGAAGAATATGAATTCCACTCTTTTCCTTCAGACTTCTGAGATGGATCCTAGGAAGCTTTTGAACCTTCAGTACCTGCATGTTTCTGAAATTCCTGTGGAACTAACACCACCAGTGCAACCCTCTTTTGAGACTCTTTCATAAATGGTGTGGGACAGACCGGTGCTCATTCCTTCCGTGGCTAAGTCCACAGACAGGAAATACTCTCCCCCTAAGGATAGGCCAGTCCTTACCTCTCAAGTCTTTGCGAATGCCCTAGTGCTCTTGGCAGAGAATGACAAAGCCGTTCTTCCCCAGGAATCCATGGCCCGTCCAGTGAACAAAGAATCCCATAAAATTGACACTCTGATGAAGCAAGTGTTCGCTGCTGCTACCCTAGGCATGCGTATTGCTAGCTATCAGGGCTGTTTTTCTCAGTATGAGTATACTATCTGGCATTCGCTCAAAGAATCAGTGGAAGCTCTTCCGGAGTCTGACGTTAGCTTGGAGTTTCTTCAGACCATTACTAGGGGCATTGAGTCCAACAATCAGCAACTTAAGGCTGCTATGGGCACCTTTGACACTGCTTCTAGAGCAGTAGCGGCCGGGATTCACTAATGATGCTCAACAGAGAGTCATGAATTTTCCATTTGATGGTGTTTATCTGTTTGGCCCACAGGTGGAGCAGGCACTGGAGGCCACTCAGAAAAGTAGGACCGCTATTAAGACGGCCAGACTGGCCCCTACCGCCTGTCAGCGGGGCAGAAAGTGCCAGTAGTTTCAGAACTGACAGTCCTTTTGTGCTAAAGGCTGATTTTTTTTTTTTTTTTTTTACAAGAAACAAACCCCTCAGCCACAAAAGAAAATGCAGCAGAAGGCACAGGCCCCGAATGCACCCTGTGCCACCCTCTGAAGATCCGGCCCGTGTCCCACCTCAGCTGCCCGAGGGGGACTCCTCTTTGGTGGTAGGGGGGCGTCTGACTCAGTTTTATAACCAGTGAAAGTCCGTCACAACAGACAAATGGGTCCTCAGGATAATTCGAGAGGGATACTTTATAAATTTCTCGCAGACCTTTCTGGATCATCTACCCAAATGACAGCCCAAGCTGTCTACCACTCAGCCAGACCTCCTTGCTTCCGAGATTCAGGGCCTTCTGAACAACAGGGCAGTAGAAGTGGTTCTGCAATCAGAACGGGATACAGGTTTCTACTCCCACTGCTTCCTGGTTCCAAAGAAAACAGGCGGTATGCACCCTATTCTAGACGTAAGGTAGTTAAACAACTACCTGTTCAAAGAGAAATTCAAGATGGTATCCCTAGTAACGTTCCTACCTCTGATTCATCAAAATAATTGACTGGCATTTCTGGAAATGCAGGACGCCTACCAACACGTCCCAGTGCACCCAAACCACCACAAGTACCTATGCTTTGTGGGTCTGGGCCAGCACTACCAATTCAGAGTCCTGCCCTTTGGACTCTCCTTGGCGCCATGAGTCTTTACAAAGTGCTTTGCAGTACTCGCAGCACATCTCAGAAATCACAGAATTCAAGTATTCTTGTACCTGGATGATTGGCTCCTAGTGAACTCCTCCAGACAAGGGACGCAAGAAGCGATCCACGGCTTCCAAGTTCCTCACATCCATGGGAGTTCTCCTGAACTTGGACAAATCACAGCTTCAACTCTCCCAACAACGTCTCTTCATAGGTGCTCTTCTGGGCACCTCCAGGGCAAGAGCCTTCCTCCCAGAAGACAGGAGAAATAACATTCTCCAAATGGCTTGCTTCATCAAGGGTAACAACTTGGTTTGAGCTCTCTCGATGCAGTGGATGCTGGGTCTCATGGCATCATCTGTGTTCATGATGGCCCTGTTCCACTTGCACATGAGAAACACACAGTGGATACTTAGCACTCGGTTGTCTCCATCCACGCATATACAGTCCTTCCACATCAAGGTGATGGAGCCTCTAATGAGGTCACTCACCTGGTGAACTCAGGAAGACAACCTTCTTCGAAGTTTTCCCTTTGTCGCACTGGAGATGGAGATCACCATCACCATGGATGCATCTCTGACCGGTTGGGGAACTCACTGTCAGAATCTCCACACCCAGGGCCTGTGGAGTTGGGGTGAGTCCCAGCTGCAATGAATGTTCTGGAGATGAGAGTTGTCCTGTACACTGTCCAAGCCCTGAAGGATGTCCTCTGTCACAAAGTAATTCTACTTCAGATGGACAACAAGGTGGTGATGTACTACATCAATAAACAGGGTTGAGCACACTCTTACCCTCTGTGCAGAGAAGCCATGAGAGTGTGGGAATGGTATCTTGAGCACAAAGCCCTGATCCAGGCAGTCTGCCTGCCAGGAATCCAGAATGATCTGGTGGATCGCCTCAGCAGAACGGAGGTGGATCCACACAAATGGTCTCTCGACTCAAACGTTGAGCATTCGCTATTTGAGGAGTGAGGCACTCCAGACCTGGACCTTTTTGCATTCCCACTCAATGCAAAACTGCCTCTGTTCTGTTCCAGAAATCCAGTACCTGGCACTTTCTGTCGGGATGCATTCAGACTGCGGTTAACAAAACGCTTTCTGTACACATTTCTTCCTCTTCCCTTAATTCAGAGGGTGCTGCTCAAGTTAGAGGCATGGGGGGCAGCATGATTTTCGTTGCCCCATGCTGGACTCGTCAGATATGGTTTCCGTTAATCAACAGATTATCACAGGTTCCACCGAGACAGCTTCCACTTTGGACAGACCTCCTGACCCAGGGTCCGTTGGGCCATCCCACCCTGCGGTTCCTTCATCTCCATGCCTGGCTCCTGAGGAAATAGAAATTGGTAGGTTCAACATCTCTCTGAGAATCTCAGACATCCTCCTAGCTGCATGTAAGCCATCCACTAGGAAGACTTACACAGCAAAGTGGAAGTGACTTTCCATTTAGTTTGCAAAGTCCACCCTGGACCCCTTTGCCTGCTCACCAAACAAGGTGCTAGAGTACCTTCTAGACCTGTCGAATGCATGACTGCAGTACTCAACAGTAAAGGTGCACCTTTGCGCGATTTCAGCCTACCACAAACCTATCCACAGTATGTCAGTGGCTCAGTTACCCTTGATTAAGAGATTCCTTAAAGATATCCTACACACTAGACCACCAGTCAGGAGACCGGTAGGTGCATGGGATATCAGTCTTGTGCTAGACATGCTCACTCGTAAACTATTTGAGCCTCTAGCAACCTGCGCCTTGAAGTTTCTGACTCGGAAGGCAGCCTTCCTTGTGGCCATTACCTCTGCTCACAGGGTGTCTGAAATACATGCCCTGGTCACAGACCCCCTGTACACAGTATTTCACAAGGACAAGGTGATTCTCAGAACTCACCCTAAATTCCTTCCCAAAAAGTATCGGAATTCCATCTGAACCAGCCCTTGGTCCTCCTGACCTACTTTGAAAATTTTCGGAATGAAGGGGCACGTACTCTACATTCTCTGGATGTAAAAAGGGTTTTGTGATTGTACATTGACAGAACGAAAGAGATTCACAAATCCAGGCAACTCTTTGTCTCATTCAGCATGGCCTCGCTGGGTCAGCCTGTTGCCATCAGATGCATTTCAGCATTGCTGGTAGCATGTCTCCACCATTGCTATTCAATGGTGCAGGTCAAAGCTGGAAGGCAGGGTGTATGCCCACACTACCAGAGTGGTAGTGGCATCTCTGGCAGAGATTCTGGATGTGCCCATTGCAGACATCAGCAGCGTAGCCACTTGGAGCTCTGTGCACACTTTTGTGAAGCACTACACCCTGGATGTCTGTGGCAGACAGCATCCTTCCTTTGGCAGGACAATCCTTAATGGACTTCTGTCCTGAGTGAGCTCCTTTCTCTTGCCGCTCTTCTCTGGGGATTATTTTAGCTTGCTACTCTCCCACTAGTGTGAATGAGTGGTGGAGACTTTATGTCCAGGAAGATAAGAAAATTACGTACTTACCATAATTCTTGTTCTTCTTGAATGGAGCCTCTACCACTCATTCACATGCCCACCCAGAATCCCCCGAGCTCACTCATCCTGTTTTTGGTCTTCACTTCCTCGTTGGCTGGGCTGTGAAGACACTGTTGAATTGACTGTTCTTACACAGGTCATACGGACTATCTTATGTCTGGACTAGATTAGTTTACGCTGCACCTCCTCGGTAAAAAAGGTACTGAGGCAGTTGGAGGGTTAATGCCGATAGCCTATACAGCTAGCCAGTCTTGTAGAAAGCCGCATGCGTGGTCCCACCTCGTGCCAGCCCTACTGAAGATTTTCGGCTCCGCTGGGTCCTAGCACCTCCGGCTTAGTCCCACTAGTGTGAATGAATGGTGGAGACGCCATCCAAGAAGATCAAGAATTACGGCAGGTATGTAATTTTCATTTTCTGTGTTTCGCACATTTGTTTGCTCAGCCAGGGAGTACACCGAGTATCAAGTAGTAAAATGGTACCGAGGTCTCTGCATCCTCTGACCACTCTCTTTCCTCTTTCTCAGACATTTCTTCTTCTTCTGACTACAGAAGTTGTGGAGTTGTATAAGTTTTATTACCAAGAGTATCATCACTGTTTTCTGGCTGCAGGTTGGAACTGAGACCTGAAAAATCTGGAATGGTTTGAAAATTGTAGAGAATCTTTCATCATCTCATCGCCAGGCTCACTGTACCCCGTTCATATCCAAATATTGGTTTGGCTCCCTTCCCTTTTACCTCTCCTCTCCCAATTCCCTCATGTTTCTTGTTCTCTCTGATCTTACTTAGAGAGGGTTCCTGCAGTAGGTCATAACATGTAGGACTGCGCCCTCTGGCGTCAGGACCGCACGGCAAACTTTTGCGGGCAATGTCTGGTGGGGGACCGCTCACTTGACATCACGTGACTGACGTCAGCGTGACCCTATAAGTGGGTGGTCCCTGCGCCTGTCTTCCAGTTCTATCCCGCCATCGACCTGTGGAAGGACCTCCTGGTGAACATTGCTCCAGTCAGTCGCCATTTTGATAAGTATAATTCTACTGTTAATAGTTCGTTCTTAATTTTTATGTCTTCTCCATCTGACTCTCCGAAGACCAAGAAGAAGTGCGAGAAGTGCGGCTCGCAGATCCCTCATAAGGACAGCCATAAGCTCTGCCTCTTCTGCCTAGGCCTAGCCCACGACATCAAGACCTGCCCAGATTGCAAGCCCTTCAGCCAGGCCACACGCAAACGCAAGCAGCAGACTCTAGAAGCTCATCTTTTAAAATCCAGGATGGCCTCTTTAGAGCAAGAAATGCAGAAGCTGAGGGACTCCACTTCTCCTTCTTCTGAGGTTAAGAAGAAAAAGAAAGAGAGAAGCACCGTGAGCGGGAGTGTCTGGAGGACCGAGAACGGCCCTCTACTAGCAAAGTCACGGGACTTAAGTCTACAGAGAAGACCACGCCTCAGCCACCTCCCCTGGTGACTGTCCAGGCCTCGTTGTCCAGGTTCTCCGGTTCTTCTGCCTCTCTTAAGCCCATCAAGATGGGCTCCAAGACTTAATCCTCAACCGGTAAGTCCCCCTCCGGGGCCTCCGGAAGACGCCCTGTCAATACCGGTAAGTCGGACTCCTGTCCTTCCGGAGCACAACCGATTGTCGATAAGTCGGGTTCCTGCCTGGAAGGAATCTGCCAGACATCTGCTGATAAGCCGGTCAGGGGCTCCTCTCCCGCCTGGCTCTTCCTCCTTCGACTGATAAGTCAGACGCTAGCGACTCTGGTGCCTGCCCAGTCAAAGCTCACCCATCGGGGGCTGACGCCGACACACCCGACGTCCTATTGAGCATGCTGACCTCCCAAGGCCAGCCCTCCCATCAGGTTTCCCCTGTCAGGGAGCCTTCCCCTCCACCTTCAGTGGTGGAACTTCCTGTGCCCGACCCTTTATCCAGGACAGAGGGGAAAGTGGGTCACCTGGAAGTGGTTCTTTCCTCTTCCACTGCAGCGTTGGTAACCCTCCAGACCTCTGTGGATATTCCTCCTGGGGCTCTCACGTCGGAGTTGGTACCTCCACCGTCTCCTAGGGACGTTCCTACCCCATCAGGCCCTTCATCAGCCCTGATGCTAGGGATTACTACATCGGGCTCCAAAGCCTCTGACGTCCGTTCCATTGAGCCACTACCATCGGAGCCTCCGTCAGGCTCCCCAAGTCTGACGCCATCCTTTCTGACGCCTGAGAATCCGACACTAAGCTTCCCTTTGACATCTCCAACATCAGTTATCCTGACGCTGGATAACTTCTCAGGTCCCTCTGTTCCACCTCCTTCAAGACCCTCGGGGACCTCCTTGGACCATCAGGGTATTCACCATGGCCCGCCCATAGGCTAACCTCATTACCCAGGCCTGCCGACGTCAGGCTACCCGATGCAGGCCCAATGTCGACTCCTTTTTCCCATGGGTGTTACCATGGATATCAGATGCTGGACTATGGGACCCCTTTCCAGGCTCCAAGTTACCCTCCATTACCCAGGGGTGGGTTACCAATACTTTCAGCCTCAGCCGGATTTCCAGACTGTGTTCTAGACCTGGTGGCAGGAGGCCAGATCCAAGTTAGTGGTGGATTTGAACAAGAGACTGCCGGCCCCAGTGGTGACTCCCACCCCACGTCCTTTGTCACCTGTGGGTTCTCACAGATCAGGCTGTTCCACGACACACATTTCTGGGGGTGACACTCCAGAGGTTCCTCTAATTGAGATGACCTCTGAGAAGGGAGAATCCTCGAACTCGGAGGCTGATTCCTCCGACTCATCCTCGAAAACCTTTTGGAAATCACGCTGAGAGTAAGGAGTCTCCTAAGTCTCCTCCTGAAAACCCTTCGTTCACCAAACTCCTCCGCATCCTCCAGCAAGCCAGTGGTTGGAATGCAGACGAATGGGACCTGAAACGCAATCACCTTACAGAACATTTGGACCTAGCTGAGGCATACCCCATACCAATCCCCCCCCCGTGGATGGAGCCACACAAGGACCTCACCTCCGCTATCTAGCAGATGCCTCACTCCATCCCGGCCGTCCCCAAGAAGGCGGACGAGGCTTACCAGTCACCTGAAAACACCTCTTCTCTATACTCCCACCCGAAGGCAGACTTCATTGTGATTGCTGCAGCTCATGACCGGACTGCAAAACGTAAACATATGAGCGCCTGACAGGGAATTGGAGGCAGTTAGATCAGTTTGGCCGGAAGATCTACTCCTCTTCCACATGTGCCTTACATACATTAAACTACGTGGCACATATGATTTCATACCAAAAAGCTACTGTGGCTCAACTCGAGGCTAGACTAGAAAAGGTGGAGGACTCAGACCTTAAGACGGAACTCACTAGGGGCCCTGAGGCTGTCAAAAATTTCTTGTAGGCATGTTTTAAGGGCTACCTAAGACTGTGTAAATTTTGTGGCTCGTCCTTCGGCTACAGCAGTCTGCCTCAGGCGCCATGCTTGGCTCCGTATTTCCAGACTCTCTCAGGACGCTCAAGCAGCCACACAGGATGACCCCTTCCGAGGATCCGTCCTCCTCGGGGGCAATACCAAAGATATCATCACGGGCCTCCAGGATAGTGGTCGGGCCCTGAGATCTGTAAAATCCATGTACAAGGCGGGCTTAAGCAGCCCTTTTGGCACCAGCAAAAGCGCCAAGGCAAGCAGCCGTTTAACAAGCATCAGAATAAGAGGAGAGCAGTGGGATCTGCCGTTACCGCTCCCCCTGCCCCCAGCAACCAACAAGCTGCAGGTGGTACCTTCACCACCCATTCCTGCACCTCCTGACTCCTTCAGATGCCTCCCCCTCCTCCTCCACCTCCAAACAGTGTGGAGCCAGTGGAGAGAAGATTTTCTGTCCACCTAGGAAAGTGGCAGGGCATCACATTGGATTCCTGGGTCATTCAGGTCATAGCAAGAGGGCACACCATCGAGTTTTTGGAAAACCTCCAGACTCTCCTCCAAGATGATTTCATTATCCCTCAGACAGCGTAACTCTGGTAAGGGAAGAGATCCAGGCTCTACTCCAGAAATCTGCAATAGAGCCAGTTCCCTGGGCGCAGAGGGGGAAAAGGGTATTACTCCCATTTCTTCGTCCCCTGAAAGATGGGTGACCTGAGGCCCATCTTAGACCTCAGCCATCTGAACCTTTATGTAGAATACAAAAGGCTCTGCATGCTGATACTCCAGGGACTCCTGCTCCTGCTTCAGGCAGACCTTGGCTCTGTGCACTGGACATGCAGGATGAGGGCAGTCCTGTATGCCCTTCAGGCCTTCCAGACCCTTCTGACAGTGGGAGCACTGTTGATACAGACCAACATGTCTGTGGTCTGGTACATCAACAAGCAAGGAGGCACCCGATTGTATCCCTTGTGCAGGGAAGCAGTGTGGGTCTGTTACTGGGTAGTCCAGCACGACTGTGCATGTTCCAGGAGTGCACAGTATCCTGGCGGACAGCCTCAGCCATTCCTTGGCTCTAGCTCACGAATGGGAACTACACCAGGAAGTGGCAGAAAATCTATTCCGCCGCTGGGGACTCCCAGAGTTAGATCTATTTGCCTCCCCATCCAACACAAAGCTTCCCAAGCTCTACTCACTCGTTCAAGGGCCTGGTGTTATCTGGCTAGATGCATTATCTTTCTGTTGGACAGGGAGATACTTGTACACCTTCCCTTCCTTTCCCATTCTGCAGAAGGTTCTGCTGAAACTTGAAGCAGAAGGGGCACAACTGTTGCTGATCGCCCCCCTCTGGCCCAGGCAAATGTGGTTTCCACTCCTACAGCAGTTGGCTGTGGAACCCCCAGTACCTCTGCCTCTTCGGTGTGATCTGTTGACGCAGGATATGGGCAGACTGGTGCATCCGGGCCTCAGGTCCCTACACCTCCATGCGTGGTTCCTTCAGACATAATTGCTAACCGTTTCGGAGTCTCTGACAGGGTTGTCCATGTTATGGTGGAGGCTAGAAAGCCTTCCACTAGAGCTACTTACGCTATGAAATGGAAACGGTTTTCCATTTGGGTGGCCTCAAAAGAGAGGGACCCTCTTTCTTGCTCGGTGCCCCAGGTGATGGAGTACCTCTTGCACCTGTCTGACTCGGGACTCGGCTATTCTTCGCTCAAAGTCCACCTATCCGCTATCTCCGCCTACCGCTCCTTGGTAGACGGGAAGACATGATTTCTCAGTTGGAGGTATCCAAAACATTCTTGAGAGGGATACTCCATCTGAAACCACCTATACGTAACCCCACCCCACCTTGGGATTTGAATTTTATGTTGGAAAAGCTTACTTTACTCTCCTTGAACCAGCAGTAAGCTGGGAGATGCGCTCTCTCTCTCTCTCTCTCTCTTTTGGAAGGCGCTGTTTTTAGTTGCCATTACTTCTGCTCACAGGATCTCCAAGCCCCGATGTTAAAGGAGCTTTATCTGATTTTCCACAGAGACAAGGTGGCTCTGTGTACAAATCCTAAGTTTCTTCCCAAGGTGGTTTCTGAGTTCACTTTGAACCAAATGGTCGAACTCCCTGTTTATTATCTGGCTTGCTCTAATGGGTGAGGTGCTACTGTACACTCTAGATGTGCACAGGATATATTTCGCTACTACAGCAACAGGACCAAGGACATCCGAAAAGATCAACTTTTTGTTTCCTTTGCTCCCAAAACTATGGGGTCGGCAGTCTCTAAGCAGTGCTTGTCCTAATGGTTGGCCAACTGCATCCATTTTTGTTTCCAGAAGTATGACAAGCCTCTTCTGGAGAGGTCAGAGGTCATTCCACCAGCGGTGTGGCTGCCTCTGCTGCTTTTTTCAATAACGTGTCCACAGCAGAGATTTGTGCTGCGGCCACTTGGAGTTTAAGCCATACCTTCACTAAGCATTACAGTCTGGACATTGCCTCGAGTCGTAGGGCAGGTTTTGGCCTAGCCATCCTGCAGGGCCTTCTGTCATAGACCTACTCTAGTCTTTTTGCAGACCTTAGTTCCTCACATGCTTCAGTTTGTCCTGATCAATTTACTGCTTAGGACTCAATCCTACATGTTATGACCTACCACAGGAACCCTCTCGAAGTAAGATAGTACAGTTATGTAAGAACTTACCATAACAGTAGATCTTTGAGAGAGGTTCCTGCAGTAGGCCATCTTTTTCCCTCCCTCCCTCCTTCCCCCAGTCTTCTGTTTGCTTTTGCAATCCTCTTTGGATTGGGCTCCAGGGATGATGACCTTTTCTCCTGTTGCACTCTATTGGGTTTCCGGTTGGAGAACTGGATGGTGGGCGTGGGGACCAGTCACCTATAGGGTCACGCTGACGGTCCCCCACCTAACATTGCTAGCAAAAGTTTGCCCTGCGGTCCTGATGCCAAAGGGTGCAGTCCTACATGTTGTGACCTACTGCAGGAACACCTTTCGAAGATCTACTGTTATGGTAAGTTCTTGCGTAACTGTACTTTCCACTGGGTTCCAGGGACCAATGCACTGTCGCCAGTACTCATTCCTGCTTTTTTACTGGTCAGTATGCCTTCTCTTATCAACTTCCTTCACTTTGGAACCAGCTCCCCTCCACCCTCTTGGCTCTCATCCACTGGCTCCCTCAGGCACCAGTTGAAATTCCAGCCCCACCCTTCCATTCCTGTTACTCTTCCTCCTATCACCTCCCCATCCGAGCATTAACTGGCCTGTAAGACAGCTGGCTGGGTCCCTTCTACCAGCCTGCTGGTTTCACTTCCTCCATTTTCTACCTCCATTATGAGGCCAGGCAGTAACTTGCCCTATAGGACACTTTCCTGTTATCAGTCTTGTTCACCAGTAATTGCTGCCACTTCGCATTTGCACTTGTTAGGTGTTTATTTGAGCTGTGACTGCAGTTTATTCTTTGTACATACTGTTGTTTTGTATTCTAATTTATACAACTTTTATTGAATGTTGTTTTGACTGATTTGATGCTGTGTATCATGCTGTTCTGCCACTGTTCCCCTCCCCAGGTTATGCCTGGACATGAGCCTTGGCTCAGTGTGCTTCTCCTGGTTACCAGTTTTCAAATACATAAAAATAAAATCTGCTTAGGTGCAACTGCACATGCCTATTGCGAGCCCTCTTGGCCTCAGACCATCGGAGATTCAGTTGTCTTCTCAAGCAAGCCCTATAGTTCTTCTGCATGAGAAAAGATAATTCAGGAGATGAAGTAGGGCACAGTGTTGCTCAAATGTACCACTGCCACATGATCCGACAGATGTACTTTCCCCGCCGGCGACACCAGAGGACTGGGGTGTTTGAGGCCAAAAATTCAGCATTGGTCCAAACCAATAATCTTTTCCCAAAAATAGCATCCTCTTTGAAAAACCTGTAATGAAGGTTTTGCACGAAGTTTGAACATGTTGGCAACTCAGGATCAAACTGTGCAAAAAACAAGCAATGAACTAGATTTTTTGTCAGTAGACATTGCCGCAGATGCAAGTTGTATCTGTTATTTGCATTGGCAAACCACCGCAAAGGCAAACTGCAGTAGACAGAATAGCACAAACAATACAAAATACTAGGTTTGCATTAGTAAACAGCAGGACAAAACACAAGGGGCTGGATATTCAGACTGCGCCGGGCTGTGGTGCAAGCCTGTGCGCAATGCAACTGGGCTGCGCTAGGGCATGGACTGGGCGATATTCAGCAGTGCTGCGCCATGGCTCAGCTCAGGTGAATATGGCACAGAGGGTGTACATACTGCGCATGGCGCAGTGGCACTGCACCAGCACAAGACACAGAATAGGAGCAGGGGGATGCGCCAGTGCAAGTGCAGTTGCACTGGGTGCATGACCTGCGATATTCAGCATGGGACATGCAGATGAGGCCATTATGCATGCAAGGCGCAAATTGGGCCATTTGCATGTCATTATGACCCCATTTGCATGCGATGCGCCAATCCAGGGCGACTTGCGCCTGGCGCCCTGCCAGGCTGCAGCTGTCTGGGAACAACACCCTGCAGTCCCATTGCGGTCCCCCGCTCCCGTACGCCGGATCGCGGGCATAGGTATAATTAAGATCCCTGGTAGTCCAGTGGTAAACCCCCCCCATTGCCCGATCGTGGGCATAAGTATAATTAAGATCCCTCGTGGTCCAGTGGTAACCCCCATCGTGGGCAGTATAGTATAGATCCCGAGAACTAGTAATCCCAATCACTGACCACAGGCATAAGTCTCAGTAGGTGCTGAGGTCCAGTGGAACCCCTCCCACCCGCCCACAGAGGTCCCCTGCCACCCAGCACCCTTGTCCTCGGCAGGCGGCAGCACCCCCACCACATGCCACCTGCTGAATGACAGCGCATAGTATGGTTTTTACACCTATTGGTCCATCAGATAGGTTCAATATGTGAATGAACGCTCATTCACATATCGGGCCTGTGTATAGCATGGTTCAGACGCTCATTGGTCCACGTAGTGGACCAATAGGTGTACAGACCGGTATTGTATGCTGTCATGGGGCGGGCGGTGCTGCTGCCCACCGATGAGGGGGTGGGGCTGGGTAGCGGGGACCCTGTGGGCGGTGGGGAGGGGGTTTCACTGACCACCAGGGCTCTTGCTTATACTTATGCCCGTGATCAGACGCTGGGGGGTTACCACTGGCCACCAGGATCTTAATTATACTTATGGCCATGATCGGGATTGGGGTTACCACTGGACCACCAGGGGGAATGTGTGCAGCACCAGTGTTCTGTATGGTGGCCACCCAGCTTACAGGTGGCTGCTGTGTTGCGCCCTGCAATACAGCAGCCTGCCTGTGGGTGTCCCCAACTTGTTCCCTGTTTTTACAGGCACAACTGTGCACCCCCCCTAGTGCAGAGCAATGCAGGGGTGTGCCAGCATATGTGCCGCACATCCCGGCTGAATATCGGATGTGCCGTATATGCATGGGCATGCCCCCTTCATTTGCACCATATATATTACCTGTGTGCCCTGGCGCATCGGGAGTTGCGCATCACAACTTGCCCCTTTGAATATCGCGCCGGGGTGCATTGGTGGGTTGCACATGGCGCAACCCTTTTGAATATCCAGGCCAAGTAGTTTGGGAGCATGGGCGTGCTAGCAGTGATGTCAGAATAGATGTACGTACTATGTGCTTGCTCTAGGCATTTATAAAGAGAGCAAAAAGTGGCATTCTTAAATGACTTGGAGAGCCTACGAAGATTTAAAAATTCAAACACTAAAAACCTCAAAAAGCACCCTCCCAGAATTTATAAGTAACATAAAAACACCACTCCAAACTGTAGGCACTAGGAACACACTGGGTGGGATAGTCAGACTGCGCCAGACAGGGGCGCATGCCTGGGCGCAGTACAACTGGGATGAGCCAGAGCATGGTCCGGGTGATATTCAACGGTGCTGTGCCATGGCTCAGCACCATTGAATATGGCACTGAGGGCGCATGCACCGCGCAGTGGCAGCAGGGGAGCAGGGGGCTGCGCCAGCGCAAGTGCGGCTGCGCCGAAGCAGCAACAGCTACATTCAGCCGCGGAACATGCAGACGCAGGGCCGCTATGTATGCAGGCGCAATGGGGCCATTTGCTTGTCATTATGGCCCCATTTGTACGCGGTGTGCCAATCCCACCGATTTGCGCTTCGGCACCCTGCCAGGCGCAGGCCGCAGGGACCGATGTCCCCTGCCCTCGGCAGGCTCAGCATCCAAACGCCTGCTCATGGGCACGCAGATGTCAAGCCCTGGTGGTCCAGTGGACCATACCCCTGCGCCCAATCGCGGGCATATGTTAAATAACACCTTAGCGGTCCAGTGGACCGCTATCCCCTGCCCAATCACAGGCTTGTAAAGAAATAAACCCTGGTGGTCCAGTGGACCGCAGTCCCTTGCCCGATCGCAGGCATGTAAAGTATTAATCCTTGGCGGTCCAGCAGACTGAGGACCTTCGCCCGCTCACGGGCATTTGACAAACCCCCTGTTGGTCCAGTAGTATCCTCCCTCCCCACCCACCCACGTAGTCCCCACCACCCTGCACCCCTCTCGGTCAGCGGCGGGTGGCAGCTCCCCACCCTGCAAGCTGCTGGGCTGCCCGCCCGACTGACAGTGTGCATGGGCTGTACGCTTATTGGTCACTGTGTGGCCAATGGGTACATACTGCTATTTCTGAGTCCCGACATGTAAAATGAACGCTCATTCACAAGTCGGGAATGTGTAGTACAGTATGGACTGCACGCCCATTGGCCCACGCAGTGGGTCAATATGCATACAAGCTTACTGTACGCTGTCAGTCGGCAGGTGACTTGCAGGTGGGGAGCTGCTGCCTGCCACTGACCGGGAGGGGTGCAGTGTAGCGGGGGACTACGTGGGGAGGGGGGTATCACTGGACCACCAGGGGGTTTGTGGAGTGCCCGGGATCGGGCGAAGGTGCCTGGTCCGCTAGACCGCCAGGGATTAATACTTTACATGCCTGCAATCTGGCAAGGGATTGTGGTCCACTGAACCACAAGGGAGCTATTTAACCTATGCCCGCGATCGGGCAACATGGTACGGTCCACTGGACCACCAGGAATTAGTTTGATACATGCCCGCGTTCTGGCAGGGAATAGCGGTCCACTGGACCAGCAGGGCTTCATTTCCACATGCCCGCGAATGGGCGAGGAGGGGCCCGATGCCCCCTGGGCCGGGGGCGTGTGGACTGTTTCCTGGGATGTTGGGTGGCCACCCACAGCAGGTGGCTGCCATGTTGCGCCCAGCAGTACGGCAGCCTGCCTGTGGGTATCCCTGACTTGTTCCCAGTTTGAACGGGCTCAACATTGGGCCTCCCTGAGCGGCACAAGGTGGGGTTGTGCCTGCACATGCGCCGCACATCCTGACTGAATATCGGATGCAGCATATGCTGGCACGCCTGCTCTTGCGGCGCGTACATTACAGGTGTGCCCCGGCGCACTGGTGGGTTGTGCATGTGCAGCTCCTTTGAATATCCCACCCTCTGAGGTCGGTGCAGAGGGAGGATAACTGTCTGGTCAAAAAAGTGTAAACAAAGAAGAAAAGCAGACACGGTAAAGGCGCCATTACTTACTGTATCTTAGAGCCTCAAGTTTAGTCAAGGCAGGCAGAATAGCTCACATAGACCTTCACTCATGGAGCCGATTGTGACAGAAAGCATTAGTCAGTTGAAATTTTGTTGCTGCTGCAGTTTATGAGGGATGGGGAATCTGGAGGCCGTGATCTCGTACATATAATCTCGTACCACGACGATATCTTGGCCATCGGTGCCTGTTCTTACACATAATCACTTTGTTTTCCATTGTTATCATTGGGGGGGGGGGGCTCTGCCCCTGTACCCCACCACCAGTGCCGTGATATTGTATACTACTATTCCCAAATTTGCACCATATACTACTATTCCAAATACCTACCAATACGTAGTCTCACCAGTGATGACGCTTGAATCTCAGCCGCCATATATCTATGTCCCTCATAAACTGCAGTCGGGCCGAAATTTTAAAAGGGGCACGACTGAATTGAGAATACTGCTTGTGGAAACAGACAATATCTGCCTGCTGGAGTTATTTTTTGAAGAAGAGAATACAAATTGTTATGGTTTAACTCAATTTAAGGAACTTCTAGAATGTGTTGAAGTTCCCAACACACGGCACAAAGGACTGTGAGTGGGAGGCTGTGGAATGCTCATATCCCCATAATTCAACACTGATGTCACAGGCAGGAGTGCATTTTACCCATTTGTTATTACTGCTCAATGACGGTATGGAGTGCTACAGTAAAGAAATGTAAGGGTTGCCACGTTGTTTTTGGATTTATCTGCTTTCATAGGGGAAGGTTTAGAACTGGTCAGCTAAGGACAAAGTAACTAAAAAAATTCTAACAAAAAATACAATTTGCCCAGAAGCCATTCAAATAATTAAAGATACACACATAATGGCAGTGACTTTTGGATCGCCTGCGGGTTTATTGTGGGCTGTCTGGTACAGTCCTCAAATGGTTTCATTCTTATCTCACAGACAGGTTCCAGAGAGTTGCAACTGGAATTTATTCCTCTGGTGCTCACTCCCTGCCCTGTGGGGTACCGCAGGGCTCCATTTTAGCTCCCATGTTGTTTGCAGTGTATATGCTGCCATTGGGAGAAATCATCAGGTGCTACAGTTTGGGTTTTCACGGCTATGCGGATGATATCGAGCTGTATCTGTCTTTTCTGCCCGGCCAGGATGATGCACTCTCCGTGCTGAACAACTGCCTTGCTGAGATCAGACTCTGGATGAGTTCCAGCTGGTTGAGACTGAATCCGGATAAGATTGAGGTATTGGTAGTGGACCCAAGTCGTCCGCGGGTGGGTTTGGGAGCTGGGCAATCATCAGGCTTGTTACTTGGTGGTATGCCGCTCCCTGCCTCCAATCAGGTGCGAAATCTGGGCGTTATTTTTGATGGTGGTTTGACCCTAAAATCTCAGGTGTCAGCTGTTATCAAATCCTCTTTCTACCACCTGAGGAACATCGCCCGGGTGAAACACCTGGTTCCTCCGGGTGATCTTCCAACATTGGTCCATGCCTTTGTCACTACCCGTCTTGATTACTGCAATTCCCTTTACCTAGGGCTACCTGGGGTTGACATCCGCCGCCTGCAGCTAGTGCAGAACGCGGCGGCTAGGCTGTTGACTGGGACATCTAGGACCAGTGATATTACACCAGTGCTCCGCGAACTGCACTGGCTGCCTGTTAGGTGACGGATCACCTTTAAGGTTGGTTTACTAACCTTTAAAGCCCTACATGACCAGGGACCCGGCTACCTGAAAGATCTCCTGACTCCCTACTGCCCCCTCCATCCTCTCCGCTCCGCCAACGAGGGATTGCTAGAGATTCCCAGGGTTCGATTAAAGACATCAGGATCTCGTGCTTTTGGTTTTTCAGCACCAACCCTGTGGAATTCTCTACCTCGTTGGTTAAGAGAATGCCCAACTGTCGATAGTTTTAAAACTGGTTTGAAAACATATTTATTTAGCCTGGTGTTTGTTTAGTTATGGTTGTTACATTTTAATGCTGTTTTAGCATTTTATTATTATGTATTCATTTGATGTACAGCGCCTTGGTTTCGAAAGGCGCTATAAAAATAAAGTTGATTTGATTTGACTTGCATATAAAAGAAACAAAGCAACACAAAACATGACAAAGACTTTACTATAAAAGGGAACAAAGACAGACAGACATGTATGGAAGGCAGTGGCAACACCAGGCTGTTTTTGGGGAGGCTGAAGCCCCCCTAATGTAAGATCAAGCCCCCCCAATAATTTTCCGTGAAATATTTTAAGACACTCAGCTTCACTGCTTGCTGAGGAAAAAAAAAAGCCATGGTTTAGAGTTGGCACATTATAGCTCTACCACATGGAGTGCACTTTCCTTTTTCTTTGCCTGGCCCGGGTCCTCCGGATCCAGCTGCGATCGTTGGTGGTGCTAGTGGTGGAGGTCGGGGAGCTCTGCTCCCACCCAATGCGTTGGTTGCTCCTGAACAGTGACAGGGCGGAACTTTAGTGGTCCGGGTGCTGGTTTCCACCCAGACACACTTTGCTGCTGCACCTCATGGTCTGTCTGCCCAAACTTGTCCCCTCTTGGTGAATGCCGCATGGATCACGATCAGCTGGGCACCTAGGTCCACGACTGCAGTACCACTAATTTACTGTGGAAGGGAGGTGGGGAAGAGAGCTGAGCAGGGGAACTCCACTACCAATGACCACCAAAACGGATGCCGTCGCTTCATTCGGGGGGGGGGGCTACACGAGAAGGACCACAGTCGGGGGTCATCTCAGGGGACTAGAGCAAGAAAGGGTTTTGAGGAGCCCACAAAACAGATAAACATAAAAAGAAAAAAAATAGCAGAACTGAAGGCAGAAAATAAAGAGGCCCCCCAAAAGGGCACCACTCCCTGCAACCAGCCCAGAAGGCCAGGCAAAGGGATGGGAAGCATCCTGGAGCCCCCACAAAGGGGAAGAGAAAGAAATTTAACAAAACAAAGAAGAGAAAAGAATAACCACTTCAGCAAAGCTGGGCAGGGCAACAGACTGCCAACCAGCAAGTGGCACTAGAGGCAGTAAACAAAGGGGGAAGGACAGGGGACTGCAGTGGCAGCCCCATGTGTGGCAACACCCAATGTCGGTGCCAGAAGAAAAAAAAAAAAACAGCCAGCATACTGGAGAGGGGAGACAGGGGAACTGCAATGGCAGCCCCTAAAAAAACACAAACCATGCCACACTTATGCTGCAAAATAACAGGAAGCAAACTAACAGATTTTCCAAGCCATATTTTTATTCGAACAAAAGAGAACCTGGGTGAGCATTACCCTCATCACTTTGCATCTGAAATGTGATGCTTGTGCTACATGCACTACTAGGCACCCAGCGTCAGGACACCCCAGAAAACCCCAATACAAAAACTGCAAACCGAGGGAGCATACAACTAAAGGGAGCTCACCCTATGGAACTGGCTGCTGCTGGCCATTAAGAGGACTGCTGGTCCTTTTCTGGAGCTAAGGTGTGACTGCTGCTGCTGGAGACTTCCGAGGACCACTGGCTATAGAGGAGCAGCCACCTAGGAGTTACGAACCGGAGCTTCGGGTAAGCCTCCTGCCATCTGTACTTCTGTGCTCTATACTCTTGTCAATCACCCAGTCCAGAACTGCCACTGGCCAGCAGGGAAGACCCTTTCTAGCCTAGAGTTGGACCTGAGTTTTGGACAGATGATTGAGTATCTGTGGCTAAGATCAGCCCATTTGACTGATTTATGGCCCCTTTAGGCACTGGCCGGAGACCTGGCCTAGCCAAGACAAAGGATCCAGCTCCAGAAGGGGAAGGGAGAGGGGGATAGAGACAGAAAATGGTCAGCCAGCCAGTTTGGTCAATAAGCCAGCTGGCTGTGCATGGGGTGGGTGGGGAGTAAACCCTTCCCTCCCTGAGTCCTCTTTGGTCTGCTTGCCTGGCAAACTTTGGGGCAGTACACTCGTCCACTCACAAGTCTGATGGAGAAAAAAGAAAGAAAGTCTCGTGAGCGGACTGAATGCACTGGTGGCTGGCTGCTGTGTACTGTACTGTCGACAAAGAGAACATTGGGACAGGAGTCAGGACGTCACCATGGGAGAGCTCAGAACTTGGGGCAGGATTTGTCATCACCCCAGGTTAATTGTATCCCAATCTGACAGGGAGCACTGGGGTACAACAAATGCGCCTGCCTCCGCTAGTCTCTTGGACTGTGTTCAGTGGGTTCAGAAACATGAGAGGTTTGGCATGCCTTCCCTTGTAGGCAGGAACACATGGACAGGACTGGGAGTGATTGACATAAGTTGGGAGTGGTGAACACCTTTTAGTAACTGCCATGCCAACACAGTCAGCATTGCTTTTACAGCAAGTATATTTTTTAGACAGGCACAGATGTGGTACACATCTAAAAGGCTGTGCAGCATGAGTCTGTACACAGTTGTTCGGCAGTTCAGAGAAGAAGATCTGTGCATGTGGCTTATGTGAAAAGAAATTTTGATTTGTATAGCACCTTTCATACAGACTGTATTCTTGAGTACTTTACAATCCAAAGAGAGAGGGAGATAATTTTGCTGCCTTTTTATGTAGCAGCCTACATACACACAATCATACAAGTCATCCCCAAACTCCTTAGAATCCAGGAAGAGGGGGAGGGATAGTTTGCAGCACACAGGGAGATGTAAAGACTACAGAAATTGACAAGAGAGAGAGAGACAGGGGGCATGCAGAGAGAGATTAAGGGCAGAAATGTTGAGTGACTTGTTCAGAATTATGCAGTGTGGAAGTGGTGGCTGTTTGCTCTGGGGTCCTGTAACCTTCCCAGCAGATCTGCTGGGATAATGGTGTCTGAATGGTATCTTATTTGCTGTGGGGGACTGTAACCTTCCCAGCAGATCTGCTGGGATAATGGTCTCTCTCTTTCCGTTGTTCTCACTGGTCCAGTAACCAAATTTTTTTACATGTACGATTTAATAGATGTCATGATAACCAGGCTTCTCAAACGTATATTTCACCATTAAAATGCAGGAAAAGCCACCATTTGAAGGTAAAACTTAAATGTTACGGAGGGGTTGCCCCGGCCCTCAGCTTTGTTAGATTTTGACTTTGGGGCATTAGCCCCCCCAACTTTATACCTCTGGTGACGCCCCTGATAGATGATGTCTTGAAAGATGCCAGTGGCTTTAATTGGGAGTTTCTTTCTTGTTATCTTGTTTTAGATCCTTAGCTGGATTTAACGTAGTAGCGTAAATTATTAATGTAGTAATGGTTCCATACATATTTATTTGTTTGCAGTTTTCGACAGGAAAGTTGTACTACGCTGTGATAGCTTGTTTCAGGTGTGTCCTAGGGGGTCGGTTACATGAACCTGTTTTTATTTGGGGTGAATATTGGCTATGACACCAAGGAAACTCCTGGGGCTGTTTCTGTTATGGAGGGCTTGCAGGATACAGCAGTATCTGCAACCTTAGCAAGGGCCTGTTGCTAATTTCTGACCGCTGCTGGCATTACTTCAGTTTGGACAGCCCATTGTTGATGCAGAAGTATTATTCAATTAAGTATCTGTGCCTGAAATCACTGAGGAGGTATGGAGTCAGCAGAAATATAAATTTTTAAGTGTACTGAAATCAGTCCTGGGAGAGCTGAAGTGAATGAGTCTACCAAGAGGCTTGGCTCTTATAGAACCCTCGCATCTTTATATCACACAGTTTAAAAGTGAGAATGAACAGAGCAGCATCTTTCCCAGGCTTTGGAAGCACAGCAGTGTAGGCCATATAATATGTTTGAGGCAGCATCCCCTTTCTTAGCACCTCTGTGTATACAGACTGTAGACCGTTACTGACTGACTCCAATAAATGTTTATAAAATTCCACTGGGAGTCCTCTAGGGCCCACTGACATACCACTTATAGAAACATAGACTTTGACGGCAGATAAGGACCACTTGGCTCAGCCAGTCTGCCCATTTCCCTACCTATTGGATAAGCTGCAGATTCTAGTTAACCAACATCCTACTTCCTGCAACCCCCCACTATAATTGCCTTATGTCTGTCCCATACATGTTTGAATTCCCCCACTGTTTTAGACCCCACAACCTCTCCAAGAAGGCGGTTCCAAGGCCCACCACTCTCTCCGTGAAAAGAATTTCCTCACATTACCCTGAGCCGTCCCTCTAACTTTAAATTGTGCCCCTTGTTTTACACATCTCTTTTCTGAAAGATGCTACCTCCTGGACTTTGTTGATTCCCTTGAGGTACTTAAAAGTTTCTATTATGTCCCCCTGTCCCTCCTTTCATCAAGGGTATACATACTAAGCTCTCTGTCTCTCTTCATATGGTTTCTGATGTCGATCCTGCACCATTTTAGTTGCCCTCCTCTGGACTGCTTCCATCCTGTCTATGTCCTTGCGTAGATAAGGTCTCCAAAACTGCACGCAGTACTCCAGATGGGGTCTCACCAACTGTCTGTATAGAGGGATAACCACTTCCCTTTTTCTATTTGTGATGCCCCTCCCTATGCATCCCAGTATCCCCCTGGCTCTCCTTACTAACTTCTCACATTGCTTACCCACCTTTAAGTCATCTGATATGACTACACCCAGCTCCCTTTCCATTATTGTTGTCGTTAGTACCTCCTGCTATTGTGTACTTTTCCTGGATTTTATTTCCAGGTGCATTACTTTGCACTCTTTGCATTGAATCCAAGTTGCCATATGTCTGACCATTCCTCCAACCTTGCCAAGTCCCTTCTCATTCTTTCTACCCCTCTTTGTGTATCAACTCTGTTACTGATCTTTGTGTCATCCGTAAAGAGGCATACCTTTCCTTCCAGACCCTCCGTAATGTCACCTATAAAGACGTTAAAGAGGACTGGACCCAGTACTGAGCCCTGAGGTACTCCACTAGTAACCCCCTTCTTCAGAATGTCCCATTCACTATTACCTCTGTGTCCTGTGTGCAAACCAGTTTGTTACCTCAGGCTACCACCATGGGACCCACTCCCAGGCTGGCTAACTTGATTATTAATCTTGTGTGGGACTGTGTCAAATGCCTTGCTAAAGTCTAGGTAGGCCATATCCACAGCCCCTCCCTGGTGTATTACTTTGGTCACCCAGTCAAAGAAATCGATTAGATTCGTCTGACATAACCTTCCTGCTGTGAATCCATGCTGCTTTGGGTCCTGTGCCCTGCTGGCCTCTAGGTACTCAACAATTCTTTCTTTCAGAAGTGATTCCATCATTTTCCCCACCACTGAGGTCAAACTAACAGGTCTGTAGTTTCCTGCTTCTGCCTTGCTCCCACTTTTGTGAAGGGGAATCACATCTGCCCTCCTCCAGTCCTCAGGTACCACCCCATCTTCGCATGATTTGTTAAAAAGTGTGGTTAGTGGTGTCACTAGGTCCTCCCTTAGCTCTTTTAGGATTCTAGAGTGAATCCTGTCAGGCCCCATTGCTTTGTCCACCTTGAGTTTTAGGAGTTCTTCCAGTACTCTTTCTTCTGTAAATGGACTGGTGTCAACCCCACTATCCAGAGTGCTTCTACTGTTTGTTTAGGTAACTCCTCCTCTTCTTCTTTTGTGAATACTGAGCAAAAGTATTCATTCAGTATCTCTGCCTTTTCACTGCCTCCCTCTGCCCACCTCCCCTCTCCTTTATTAATCTTCACTATCCCTCCCTTAACCTTTCTATGTTCCCTAATGTACCTATAAAAGGTTTTATCCCCCTTCTTAACTGAGTTGGCTATCTTTTCCTCGGTTTGGGCCTTTGCTTTTCTGACTGCCTTCCCCACTTCTTTCTGCTTTAATTGATACAGTTCCCTGTCGTGCTCCGTCTGTGATACCTTATACTTTTTGAATGCAGCCTTTTTCTCCTTAACCTTCCCTGACACCTTTAACTTGAAATGACTTTTGTATTTAAACCATGGTGATTGGACACCTAACTGTCTTGCCTGCTTCCTTTGAGCTCGGGGGAGCTGTATTCTGTCTATGGGATTTAGGCAAATTCTATAAAAACAGGGCTAGGCATCGGAGATATAGACATTGTTTAGTTTCTGTATGTAAGGGCACTGTTGGGTTTAGGCAACACAGCGTCATTTTCTAGCGATATTAGCAGTGAGATCCCAGTGGGTTGAGGAGCGCCATAGTTAAAATGCTGGGTCCACCGGCGGTTTAGGATAATTTTATGAATGCTCAGGTAATAAAACTGTTTCTTTCCTATGGTGCCCGCCCCAAAGAGGTGAACCCCCAGTCTATGCAGCGGTCAGGGCTTTACCACTCTTTGTAGTTCTCCTTTAAATGCCTGGGGGTGAGCAACATAATCAGTTCTCACCCCAGGAATCCCTCAGTATGCTCGACTAATGCAGTGATGCCAGCTGGGTTCAGCTGCCCCGGAGGTGGATATTATGCTGATGTTAAAAAGGAATTAGCCAGTCAGCTTGCAGTAAGAGAGTGCTGCCTGTAGGTGCTGCTGTAAGCCAGTCAGATTAATTTTTCTGCTCACTGGACAAGTCTGCCCCGGGGCTGTCTCCTCACACCTTCGCTTCTGGAAGTTTATTTCTCCTAAAGTTGGTATTTTTATGTTTGCTTGCACGCATGTGCAAGAAACATAGTGCCATCATCGGAGATTCGGAGGTGTGTCACCTCCTCCTCCAATTCAGTCAGTGTGCTGGCAGGCGCAGCCCTGGTAATGCATTTTGGAGCCGTCTGTGACACTCCCAAAATGCAGTGGTATACAGTTGAAAGGGGAGCTACGCTTGAGTGAGCAGCGATAAGATAAGGCTGCTCACGCCAGCAGCCCCCCCAACCACACACACACAGACGCCAGCAGGCAGCGCTCCACACGCACGGTAAGCAGATGGGGTGCCCAATCCCTGTCAGCTGTGCTGGCCTCCCTCCCTAAAGACTTTCCAAATGCCACGCTGGGTGCCCACCCCAGTGTGGCACCAATCTATAGCTGACGGGGTGCCCAACTCGGCCGGCTGCACTGTCTCCCCTCCCCGAGAGTGCCACGCTGGGAGCCCACCCAGCGTGGCAAATTAGATAGACGGGGTGCCCAACTCTCGCCGGCTGAACGCCCTCTCAACGTTCTTGTGCCACGCTGGGAGCCCACCCCAGCGTGGCAACGCCCCACGCTGTCCGCTTTTTCTTTGTAACCTGTAAAGGAAAACGTCTAACGGCGAGTCTCCCCCGCCCTCCCACAACCCGCACTCACCCACTGCGCACCAGCCCGCGCGACGATCTTCGTGGACCGGGAACACGCCTGCACTCTTCAAAGGCGCATCATGAACTGAGGAAATGCCGGTAAGCTGTATAATGGGCTAAATAGGGGGTTTCAACTTTATTGCATATCTCAGGTATTTTTATTTGCACCACCAACATGGAGCGGCTCTTCATGATGTCAGAAGAGCCTGTCTCCGCGGTGACTGCCGAGGACTGTAAATCACCTTCGGTCCCGGCTAACGCCATGACAGTGACATCAATCATGAGAAGGGTCTCAAAACCCCATGGTGAAAATTTGTGCCAAAATTCTCAAATGACTGTTTTACGAAGGCATATGCTATGCAGTTCCTATGCAGGCTGTAAGGTCGGAATTCAATATTTTCACTCCAGATTTTCAAATACTGCCATTTTACCACACCTTCTTATGAGTAGTACAGCTGCCATTTTTCACATCTCACCCAAAACGTGTTTCCACCCATGTAGCACATAATGGCGCAGTTGTGTGCTAGATCAATGTACGGGACAATTAAGAAAATCACAGTAACACTGTTCATGAGGTGAGGTGTTAAAATGGCTATGTTGAAAATTTGGTGAAAAATTCTTAAAATGACTTTTTACGAGCGCATGCTGTACAGTTCCTATGCATGCTCTGTAAGTTTGCAGATTTAATATTTTCACTCCAGATTTTCAACATGTCCATTTTATTAATCTCATGAACAGTACAGCTGCAATTTTCATATGTCGCCTAAAATGTGTTTTTCGCGACATGTAGCGCATAATGGTGCTGTTGGTGCTAAAGCAATGTTTAGGACAGATTAAGAAAATCACAGTTACACTGTTCATGAGCAGAGGTCTTAAAATGGCTATGTTGAAAATTTGGTGACAAAAGTCCATAAAATGACTGTTACGAGTGAACATTGCACAGTTTCCACGCTCCCTCGTTAGTTCATGACTTTAATATTTTCAGTCCAGATTTTCACCAGTGGCATTTTTCCACACTTCCTTATGAACAGTACAGCTGCCATTTTTCACAACATGGCCGAAGTGTGTTTTCACACTTTCAGTGCAGGGATACGTGGTCGCTGTGGGAAATCATTGTTCGGCACAGATAAAGAAAATCACAGTGACACTGTTCATGATCGGAGGCACCAAAATGCCTGAGTTGACAATCTGCTGTAAGAAATCCCCAACCTAATTATATTACGGTTGTGCGTTGCACAGTTTCTATGTACGCTCGTGACTTCACCATTTTTTTAAATATTTTTACTACACATTTGCAACATAGCCATTTTTACACCTCCCCATGAAAGAGTACAGTCACTATTTTTACATCCTGTTCGAATATTTTTGCACCTGTGGTGCTAAATGCTGTAGTCACTGTGCATAAGCAGCTGCTAACAAACTGATATTCCCTGTTCACGAGGTGGGTCACAAAACAAACATGTTGAAAATTTGGAGTGAAAATACCAACGAATGCCCGAGGTATTAGGCTTTTCAACTATAACGCCCAACCCTATAGAGAATGAGCAGGAATCAGGTGTAACTTGGGATTCTTGCCTGTGATGTTCATACCATTCCACACCCTGCAGTCACTGAGAGGCATTGAGGTATACCTTGGACTCTTCGCCCCAAAGTTCACCCCATTCTCCTATATCGCACCCATCTCACCATATTTCCTAATGAAATGGGTGCGATAAGGGCCAAAGACCACAAGGAACACCGAGAGCACTTGTCAGTGTCTGCAGGGTGGGGTGTGGTGAAATGGCGTGGCCGTTATGCCTGATGACCCAAACGCACACTCCAATGCCTGTCACTCTCTGCAGGGTGGTGGTGGGGTTGGCTTCAGTTCAATACTTCACTCCCATTCCTATTACGCAGCTCTGTAACTTCTACACTACCACTGCCAATGCCAGCAAGCAAACATTCGGCATTGACAAATGCTTGTTATGTTAGTGCTGCTTTTAGTGCTTTTTCTGCCTGTTATATTTTTCTGTTTTTTTTCCACGGTTCCCTTCGGTCCCCAGGAACTGCAGAAACCCTCATAACGGTTCCTCCACTTTGTTTTCTGACTAAAAATACAGCTTCTGAGGTAAAATTTCTGTGGCTTTTGTATTTTAACATTATTTTTCTGCAGTTCCCTGTATTTTACTGAAATCACATTTTCGACTACTTTTAACTTTATTTTTCTTCAGTCAGGAACCATTTTCTCATGGTTCCGCACTGCTTGGGAACTGACTGAAAAATGTATCTTTTTCCCATTTGGGAACCATTTCACAAGGTTTTCTGACAGATTGGCATGTCCGATAGACCCAAAAGAGGTCTGGACCCACTGGTTTTAAAAATTGTATTAAATGTTTTCAAATCGAGGCCAAGGCAGATGGCCATGACCTCTGTTTAAGGAGTTTGGGTCTCAGTCACACATCTGCTAACTGTGAACATTGCACTAAATTTCAGGGGTCGACTTTAGCGGTGGCCCGAGGCTACCAAAAATCAAATCAGGCCATTGAGTACTCTTTGGCTGCTGGCCTGATTGGCCAGCAAACATTTAAACTGCTTGAGCATCGTTTTGGTCACACTGTACCTTTAAGAGTCACTGAAGGCGCGTGCATGCGCGCATAGAGCGTCGGCTAGTGCACACCACACTAAGGAACAGAGCATGGCGGAACACATAGCATGTAAGTGGGAGCCCTGCAGGACTTGACACCAAAAACCACGTGATGGTTCAAGGGCTCTCACTTACAGGTCACCTGATCACCTAATGACATGCTGGGACGGTGGCAACACTCGCGGTGGGAAAAGCAGCAGCCAGCACACAGTTCTGATGGGCATGGTGGGACAGCAATGGAGGTAATGGAATGCAGCATGTAAGTACTGTCCCTTTCCCGCGCCAGTTCAGATGTGCCATTGTTTTTTGATTGGAGATGTCAAGGTTGCGATCCTTAGCCAGAACGCCGCTTGTTTAAATACTTTGATCGGTCAGTCTGTCTGACCAATAAATATTTAAAAAAAAAAAAAAGAGAGAGTACTGTTTAGTGTCTGAGCAATATAAAACAACCAACCATTTAAGTGAACAACAGAACAGTTGGAGCAGACGTTGTTGGGGGGGGGGGGATGAAACTTGACTCACCTTGCTTTAGTGCTTCTATTTCAGTCAGGGGAAAATAAAACAAGCTCTCTGGTGACATTTGAACTGAGGGCAGGGGCTACTTGCATTTTACAGAGCAGTCAGACTTGTTTCTTATCCTATCCCCTGTGTAGAAAATATGCAAAAAGTGGCAAGTCTTATGTTATTAAAAAATAACAAGTCTTGGCACTACTCAGTCAAAATAAAGTCTGTGGTGAATTGTGGCAGTGGGAAATTACTGCTTTTATGTGTCTGTCCATCCTTGTATTAAAAAAAAAAAAAAAAAAACCTTTCCATTCACTATCTAATTTAAAAGGAGCAGGGGCTAGCAATCTACTTTGTGCAGCAGCATTCTGGTCTTTCTTGTGAAGAAAAAAACAAAATAAAAGTTTCCTTCCTTTCCTAAATAGTCTGAGTTACTCATGCCGGGATCAGGGGATTGCACAAAATGAGCTTTTGCAGTGAGCTATTTTTGGACCTGGTCTGAAATAAAAATGAAAAAGCATACTCGTTACAAGACCCTTCATGTTTGAAAGTCCGTACTCTCTGTCAGTGAGTGTCTGTGTGGAAAGTCAGGGGCTGGCACACAGCCCAGGGGGCTTTGCAGCTGTCTAACCTTGGTGAAAAATAAAAAAATCAGTCTTTCATTTCTAATTTCTACTGTCATACTCTCTGGTGAGTGTCTAGCAGTCTGTGTGGAAAGTCGGGTGCTGGCACACAGCCCGGGGCTTTGCAGCTTGCTATCTAAGCTTTGTGAAAAATTATAAATCAGTTCCTTATTTCTAATTTCTACTGTTGTACTCTCTGGTCACTAGTGTAGCAGTCTGTGGTCAAAGGGGGGACTGGCACACATTTAGGGGCCTTGCAGCTATCCAACCTTTGTGAAAAAAAAAATATCTGTATTTCTTATTTTCTACTGTCGTACTCTCTGGTCACTAGTGTAGCAGTCTGTGGTCGGCACACATTTAGGGACCTTGCAGCTATCCAGTGTTTGTGAAAAAAATAAAATCTGTGTATTTCCTAGTAATTTCTACTGTCGTACTCTCTGGTCACTAGTGTAGCAGTCTGTGGTCAAAGTCAGGGGCTGGCACACATATTTAGGGACCTTGCAGTTATCCAGTGTGTTTGAAAAAAAAATCAATTTCCTAATTTCTACTGTCATACTCTCTGTTCATCTATCAAACCTTTGTGAAAAATAAAATAAAAACATAATTGACATTGAAAATGAACACAGAGCCAGTTTGCTTTGAAGAGGTTTTATTGCATACTGCGGAATAAATCGTGTGGCGTTTTCTTTCAAATGTTGAGCCCCCTCCTGCAAAAAAAAAATGAAACAAATGAAAAGTTGGAAAGTGATCGAGCTTATGAAAAAAATGTCAGGTGCAGGACATTTAAGACGGCTTGGCAAACTAACTTTCCGTGGCTTAGGTATGATGCAGAGAAAAAACTTATGTTCTGTACCCTGTGTCAGGGGTGTGATGCTGTAGATAAAGATTCCCCTTTTGTACACGGTTGTGGAACATTTAAAGTGTACTCTTTAAAATCACACCGTACAAGCAGGGGGCATGAGAGAGTTGCAAGCAAACTTAAAGCTGCAGCTACTGATCCCTCCTGTAGTGAGGCTGGTAGAGCTCTACAGAGTTTAAACAATGCCCAGATTAACAGGCTTACTATTTTAATGAGGAACAATCATGCAATTGCCAAGCAGTCTCATCCATTCACAGATTTTGTTTGGATGAGTAAACTGGATCAAATGAAGGGTCTGGAGACAGGAAGCACCTATGTCAATGACAAGTACTGCAGGAGATTTTGTGCTGCCATTGCAGAATATGAACGACTTAAAATTATGAATGAAGCCAAGAACTTCTCATTCTGTTCTGTTCTATGTAATGAAGCAACTGATACCTCCATTGCAGAATAACTTATAATTTATATCCGTCATGCATACAAAAGTGTTATAAAAACAGCATTTCTAAATATGGTTCGACTTGAGAAGCCAAATGCTGAAAATGTATATGAAAGTCTTGTAAGTGAGTGCTCTGCAGTACTTGAAATAACTCGTGAAGAGTTTCTAACAAAACTAGTCTGCTTTACAACAGATGGGGCAGCGGTCCTGCAGGGCAGCAGAACAGGAGTCGCAGCACGTCTGCGTGAAGTACAGCCTTTGATAGTTGTTACTCACTGTATGCTTCATCGGCTGGAACTGGCCTTTAAAAAAGCTGTAAAATCAATGCCCTGTTACAGTAAGGTAGAGGACGAGATGCTGCAGATTTATTTATTCTACCACAACAACCCTTTGAACAGAACAGAACTGAGGAATTCTTGCCAGGCAACAGGGGTCCGATGTTTAGTCCCAACTAGGGTTGGAGGCACCAGATGGGTCCCGCATCTAAAATGTACCTTTGAAAATTTTTGGGAGATTTATCCTGCAATTATTTCACATCTTGAAAATACTGTTGCATCACAAAACTCAATGGCCAGTGCTAGAGCTCAGGGATTTTTAAAAAAGCTCACATCAGAACACTTTCTGCAGAGTGCCTTGGAGCTAAATAATGTTATTGTTGTAATAGCAAGACTTTCCCTGTTGTTGCAAGAACAGGTCAATATTAGCAAAGCGATGGAGGGATTGACAGTTGTTCGTAATGCTCTTGAAAAGTTGAAAACTAAATCAGGACCAATGGCCCGAATGTTCACAAAGGAGACATTTAAGGGTATTCCCTTAAAGGAAATAACTAGAGAAAAAAAGGATACCAACTCCTTTACAAGATGTATAGAAACAGCAGGTTTCCAGACAATGACCTGTCTGTTGTAAGAAAAGCTGGTGTAACACTTTTAAACCCCAAAATGTGGCCCACTTTGACAAACAGCACTGATTTTGGTGATAGAGAAATTGAAGAACTTACTACTGAATATCGAGATGTACTTCACAAAAATGGTGTAAAACTGGAAGAAGTGGAGATTGAATGGGCCTCTTTAAAAAATTTCCTGAGTTCTTGTACCTCTAGTGTCACTACATGGAAAGAGATAAATAAAAGGTTTTCAGATGGACAACAGAATATTCTGTCCCTTGTCGACTTCCTCTTATCCTTGCCAACCACTTCAGTGGAGTGTGAACGAGGATTTTCACATATGAAATCTGTGAAGTCAGATTGGAGGAGTAAACTCAGAAGTGATGCACTCACTGATCTGTTACGAATTAAACTTCACTCACCGGCTATTGAAGATTTTGATGCAACAGGTGTTGTCAGTTTGTGGCTAGCCTCTGGGCAGCGAGTTAGAAGACCATGCAGTGGATCTCACAGGAGAATAACAGATGCAGCTGCTACTGAAACTGTAGACAGCTCTGATTCAAGCATGGACTCCGATGACGGTAGTGCGACAACCCTTGTGGATGTTGAAGTGTGCCAAGACAATTCTGATAATGACTGACCAGAAATGTGTCAGTTTGACCCACTCTGCTCTGATTTTGTGCTTAACCACAACCCACCCTCTGCAGTGTCCCTCTAACCAGTTTCTCGCCCATCTAATGGTGTCTTTCTTGTAGATAGGTTCATTTTGAATAAATGAGCAGAATATTAAAATTCACCACTCGCATGACGCCGACCTCTTGTGTCCCGCTTTAAATTTCAATATAAGTTGCGGGCCACCAAATTATTGGAAGTCTCTGGCCCAATGGCCAGTACTTTTTTTCCCTTAAAGTCGACCACTGAATTTTGTTCAAAAAGAGCGCAAAAAGACTGGAAATTGTGACCTCTCAGTCTGCCTCGCCTTCTAATAAAACTTGAGAAGAGGGGTCTTCCTCTCATCAAAAATCTAAAGACAGGTCTTCTAAGAGCCCCCTAGAAAATAAGTCTGATAAAAATAATAATGACCAAGCCAAACAGAAAAGACATGCTGAGCAGGTTCCTGATTCATTGCCTGCTAAAAAGAAACGAAAAGAAAAACCTTTCACTGCCCCTCCCGCTGAACAGCAAAGGGAGACACCAGTGTCACAACAAGATATACCCTCTGTGGAGGAAATGGCAAAGGCTTGGCAACTTAAACCTTTCAGGCTGTGGGCAACCTCCATGGTGCCCCAGCTGGCCCTTCCACACCTATTTCCTCTGACCCTGACTTTGGTCAGGGCATTTCCTTTGGGGGAGGTGATGGAACCCTTGGAGCCTGATGTATCTCCAGACCAGGAATTTGCCTCCCCTCCCCATGGTCAAGAGGATTTGTTTTCCTCTCTTTACACTTTTTTCCAGCACATGGTGGACAATCTTGATCTTTCTATTCAAAAGACCACAGAAGAGGATGAGGAGGCTGACTTTTTGGATATCATGGGTCTTACTCCTCCTAAAAAGCTGCTCCTTTCAGTTCGTAAGTCCCTTCGCAGGGCCACTTTCAAATTACTCAAAAATCCCACCTCCATCCCAGGGGTGGACAAGAAAATAGAGAAAAAGTACCAGCTGGATAAGACAAATGCCGAGTACCTTTACATATATCCAGACTATGAAGGAGTGCTGCAGGCTGTAGCCTGTGATAAAGCTAAAGTGCCCCTTTCATCCCAGCCTTCAGAAAGAGTCTAGGAAACTGGATACTATGGGTAAGAAATCTTACACCACATTCTCTCTGCTGCTTCGCCTCTCCACTTACATGGTGTACACAGCCCAGTATCAGAAGGCTCTGTGGAATTCTGTCCTGGCTATCGGACAGAAAGCCTCAAATAATATGGCTCAGGACCTGGCAGAAACTGTGACAACTGCCTTAGAAGGCGCAGAGTACCAGTTTCATATGGCCATAGATGCAAATGACACTGCCTCCAGGGCTATGGCCCAGGCCATTTCTCTGAGGAGGTTTGTCTGACTGAGAGCCACTCATCTCTCCCAGGACACCCAGACCGAGGCTATGGATTTCCCCTGCGAGAACAATTTTCTTTGGGAATAAAACAGAAGCATACATGAAAAAGGTGGAGGAATACAAGACCATCTATCAAGGCAGTGCAGCTAAGGAGAAAGCCTCTAATTCCTACACTCCAAAGGAAGAGGAGACAGAAGTAGGGGTTACTACCCCATGGCCTTCTGCCCAGTGCCCATGTCTGTGGATTATTCTCACATGAGAGGTTTCTTCAGGGGCAGAGGTAGATGGGCTCAGAAACGCACTGACCTCACTCCCTCAATAAAAACTCCGCCCTAACAAAACCCCTGACTGGAAGGCCCAGGTCGCCGCCCCTCTACCAGTAGGAGGAAGGCTGACCTACTACCTCCATCATTGGCAACGCATCTCCACAGACAAGTGGGTGCTGGAGGTGGTTGGTCAAGGTCTTGCCCTGCAGTTCAAAGAATTTCCTTCACAGCAGGGTCACAGGAGCGTCAAACCCATAACGCCCACAGAAAAGCTTCTGTTGGGGGCGCTAGAGAGCCTTCTTTAAGGCAGGTTTCTTTTCAGCCACGCTCTATCTCTTGTCTTTAATTTTCATGAAAAATACTATTAAAAATACAGCAAAAAGGCCGGCCCGGCGGCACTGAGGTTGAGGCGCTGACGCCACACCCAGCACCATGCCGGGCGACCCAGGTTCAGAATGAGCTGGGTTGGGGGAGGATTGAGTGTCCCAACGGACGCCCTCCTCGGAGTGAGATTCAGGGTCCTGTTGCCCCTGAGGGTCAGTGGGAGGATCAACCGGGCTGTGGCGGCTCCTGGCGGCGCTGGGAGTCAAGGGGAGGGAGGACGCTGTCAGGCACTTGGTGGTGCCATGTGTTAGCACGTCGTCTACCTGAGCCAGCGTCCTTAGGGGGTAGAGGGGAACAGAAAAACAGAAAATACCCCTCTCTGTCCTAGATGAAGACCGATCAGTGACTCCCAGCAACCATCGACTTATGGGCAGACCCCGCTGGGCTGGCTTTCCTCAACTAAGGTCGATGAAGAAGGGACACTTCCTCGCCCCACTCAGGGGGGATAGCTGGGTATCAAGGAAATACAGTGGAGAGACCGGGTACTCTAGGGCAGACTCCATGTCGGTGGTCTTTGGGGGTTGATAAGTGGTCCGAAGGAGTGGACAGGGAGGGTAGTACAGGTGGATAAAAGAAAGTTGAAAAACAAAATACAGCAAAAGAAAATTTACTGAACAGCATCGGAATCTACACCCTCTTAGGAGCTGATTGATACCAAACTTCCATTGGGCGCATGAAAAATCAGCAGCTGGGCTCCTCAAAGACCTTGGAGCAGACACATGGCAAGGCCAATGAAACATCTCCCGGTGCTATAGGGAGGCCTGCGAGCTCTACATCGGAACCTCCTTGGCAGGCCATGATGGAGTCCATGCGGGCCATGGACTCCAAGATTGATCGCACCCTCAGTAAACTGGAAGCCCAGGATGCCGTCATTAAAGAAATCACTCGGACAGTGGCAGATGTTAATAAACAGTCAACGACGACCCAGTCAACAGTCAGTAACTTAACCCGGGAGAATATGCAACTGCGTGGAAGACTGGAAGCCCTTGAAAATGAAACCTGTTCTGGAACTGTCAGAATAGTGGGGCTGCTGGAGGGTGCAGAGGGCCCTAGCCTGCTGCAGTTTCTAACGAACTGGCTGCAACAAGAGCTACCACATCTTGAGGAGTCGATCTGGCTATCGTGTGAAAATGCTTACTGGGTGAACCCATGGGTAAGGCCCTCCATGCATACTCAGCCACGGACTGTCCTGATGCGCACCTCTGGATCCCATGTTCGGGACATGATCCTGGCAGTGGCAAGAGCTTGATATCCTTTAACGGTCAACAACATTTATGTCAGACTCTTTCCAGACTTCTCCTTCCAGATCAGGGCACGTCACAAGAAATTTGACTCAGTGTGTCAGCGACTACATATTCTGGGTATTGTCCATTCTTTTTTATTACCATCCCGTCTGCGAATAATGTATGGTGGGAAGACATGGCAGTTCAGTGATCCTAAGGACGCCGGAAGATGGACCAACAAAACCGAGGAAGAATTTGCCATAAAGGTGGTGTCCAGGACTGAGATGCAGAAGAAGAAGAGACTCATAGCGACTGAAGGACTGGTCAGATTTATGTCAGCATTTTCCAGAGCCAGGTTCAGTTGAATGCTCCATTATACTAGGTTTCGATGAGGTGGCATACACCCTATATTAACTATAAAGGCTACATTTCAGAACTCATTGAGCCTATTGTGGGGTCCTTGTGGGACAGACCCGGGGGTGGGGGGCGGGGGGAGACGGGCTGAATAAATATTTTTCTCTCTCACTAAATTGAACGTCTTTTACACCTTCTAGTCAGTGTGAAGGAGGTCTAACTGCTTATTAGGATACCAGAGTTTACAGCTAATTTAAACACTGTGTGGGCCGACATTAGGGCTTGGCTTACATTATACGAGTTCTATGTAGTTGCTGTTTATTGGCTTTAAATAAGTTTTACACCTTGTGTGTATTTTTCTTGAGGAAAGCATGGGAGGGGCTGGTTGGGAGGCATGAAATTCTCCCTATATATTGCTGTGTAAAATGGTTAACAGTTAGTATAACACTCACATGCATCTCCCTTCTATATGCTCCCTAATTGGTAGCTGAATACCATAGCCACTGAAGAGGCTAGCATTTTGTTGATAAGTTGGATATTAAGATATAAATGATTCCCCCTAACTCCTGCTGTACCAGAAAATAGGGTGGGTTGTATAGTATATCAAACATAAAGGGAAGTACATTTTATATACCTATGTACCTGTATAACCCTATTTGAGAATGTGGTTTACATATTTTTCATATGAAAACAATAAACTTAAAAAAAAAAAAAAAAAGAAAAGCTTCTGTTAGAGTTAGAGGTGAAGCCTGTTCTATCAGCAAATGCAGTAGAAAGAGTTCCCCCTTCCCCAATGGGGAAAAGGTCTCTATTCCAGATACTTTCTCACCCAAAAGAAAAATGGGGATTGGCGACCCATTCTAGATCTCAGGTACCTAAACCAGCATCTGTTCAACCCCAGATTCAAGATGATCACTCTCTCAGTGGTGATACTTTCCTTACAGCAGGGAGACTGGCTAACCTCCCTAAATCTCAGAGATGCTTACTTTCACATCCCAATAACCTCTCTCAGAAAGTATCTCAGATTCAGACTGCCCTCTGGTTACTACAAGTTTGCAGCTCTGCCATTTGGCCTTTCTTCAACTCCCAGAGTTTTCACAAAGTGCCTGGCAGTGGTGGTGACCCATCTCAGAAGACCAATGGTATCTGTCTTCTCCTATCTGGATGACTGGCTCATATTGGGCAAGTCTCCCTAAAAGGTCACAGACTCTTCTCCACCTCACTCTGCACACCTTGGAATCCCTGGGCTTCCTCATCAGTTCAGAAAAGTCCCACTTCCAGCCAGTTCAACTTCTGGAGTTCATTGGAACAGAGCTGGACACCCACCTAGGGGAAAGCCCTGCCTCACTGGACAGAGTGCAGAACCTCCAGTCCTTAGCAAACTTGTTTGTCCTGGGTCAACCGAGACCAGCCAGACACTTCCTCAAGCTCCTAGGCCACATGGTCTCTACTGCTGCAGTAGTCCCATGCGCCAGGTTTAAGATGAAGGCCATCTTGTTTCATCTGAGGGCCTTTTGGCTCAGAAGAAGGACTCTCTGTCAAAGCTGATTTCAGTCACAAGGACCCTCTTGTAAGCCCTGGACTGGTGGAAAGACAAGGAAAATCTCAGAGAGGGAATCCCCTTTAAGTAAAAGGAGCCCTCCAGAGTGCTCACTACAGATGCCTCCCTCCTAGGGTGGGGTGCACACCTTGAAGACCAATCAATAAGTGGGGTGTGGTCTCCCAGAGAATCCAAATGTCATATAAATCTCCTCGAACTAAGAGCTGTGTATCTAGCTATCAAAGCCTTTGCTCCCCAGCTAAAAGGCCAGTCTGTCTAAATCGGGACAGACAACACCACAGCTATGTTCTTCATCAGCAAACAATGGGGCACAAGATCCTCAAAGCTCTATACAGAGGCCATGAAGATCTGATCCCTGACCTACTCCGAGGACATGCAGCTCACTGCCTTCCACCTACCAGGCAAGGACAATGTCCTAGCAGACTGCCTGAGACATCAGTCAGGGCCACTACGAGTAGACCCTAAACGAACAAGTGCTGGCTGTAGTCTTAAGAAGGTGGGACAGTCCAGAGATAGACCTCTTCACCTCCAAACACAATTACCAAATTCCCCTGTACTGCTGCAGACCTCCGGCTCTAGACTTGGTGCCAGTGGATGCCCTGTCCCGAGATTGGACAGGGATGTTCTTTTATGCCTTTCCTCTGATTCTCAGGGTGCTGCTCAAGCTCAGGAGCCAACCAGCAACAATGATTCTGGTGGCTTCAGATTAGGCAAGGCAGCCATGGTACTCCCAACTTCTCACCCTGTCAGCCAAGCAGCTCATTCGCCTGCTCCTGACCTACAGTCTCCTGACTGTGCCTCAGATGGAGATAACTTACCCCAGCATAGTCACTTCGACTCAAACCTTGGTACTTGAGGCGCTAGAGAACTCACTTCGAGAGACAGCTCTTGCAACAGGCAGTAACCATCAGGACTATGCCACCAAGCACTAGGACCCCACGTAAAAATTCTAGCTAGCAGTCTATGCCGGGGGACTGCCTCTGATGTCAGCCCCGCCCCCGACATCGCCTGTGGTGTAAAGGGGCAGTCCCCCGGCAGCACCTCAGTTTTTTTCCCACCGTCGACCTCTGCATTTAGGCTCCATGGACGCCTCCTGCTTCCAGTCGACCACCATTTTTTGCACTTCACGCAGTTATCTTTTTTTGTCTAATTTTCGTGACTTAGTAGTGTATGTTTTCCCTGTCAACTTCCTCAACAGAGCAACAGAAATCTAAGTGCATGTGTGGCAAGCAGATCCCGGCCAAAGACTGCCATTCTGCCTGTCTTCTGTGTCTGGGCCACAATCACAAGCCAGATGACTGCCTGTATTGCCTTAGCTTTAATTGTTGCACCCGTATCCGCCGCCTGAAGACCTTGAAAGCCTATCTTCTGGAACAACAAGTGGCCACCATGCAGAGGACCCACTCAGGACACAGCTTGTCTTTCTCGGCCAGAAGGACCTCCGTCAGAGAGAAGAAATCTAGTGGGAAGCACCATCATCGAGATAAGGACAGATCCAGGTCAGAATCCCACTCCAGGTCCCTGCACAAATCTTCCAAGAGTACCAATTCCGGCATGAGGTCGGTCTCCGTCCCTCCGATTTCCCTTGCTCTCCATGCATTATCATTGAGGAAGCCTCGCTCCTCTACCCAGACGTCAGGCGGGGAGTCTTCTGGGCAAGGGCCTTCCAAGCCTCCATCCCCCTGACTATCCGGCCCCACAAACACTCGCATAGTCCTTAGTCAGGCGGGTTGACCCACTGTAAGTCGAGCGGCAGGTCAGAGCCCACCATCTGCAAGGTTGTAGTCTCTGGGTTGTCAGTCAAGACAACAGGGCCCGACGACACCAAGAGGTGTCACGAGCAAGAGCACCAGAAGAGACCTCTCTCACCTTCTAAGCCGGCATTGACTGGGCTCTAGACCAGTGTCAGGCCATTTCAGCCACAGACTCTAACTCCATGGAGCCTGAGCAGACGACACCCTCCAAACTGTTGCCTGACCTGCAGGGCTCTAAGAAGTCTCCATCCTTGGAGCAGATGACAGAGGACCTGATGCCTGGCTCTATAGAGTCCAAGAACACTTCACCACATACCCTGTCGTCACCTCCCCCCTTGGCGCCAGATGACCAGATGCCAGTGCACCCGGCGCCGGAGGAGGAGGAGACACCAAATGGCCTGATGACTGATGCAATGGCGCAGTCAGGTCTGATGGCAGGGGAACTAAGCCTACAGGTCCGATGCCAGGGCCAGCTCTATTTACGAGTTGTGGAACACCATAAAAGAGGATCTGCTGCCCAGACCACCAGAGCTGACCCTAATACCGGCTCCACCTAAGCAGCCCTCCTCACTTCCACATAAATTGCATTCACCAACCCCAGAGCCAGCCCACTCTTCTCCAAGTGGCTCAGACCAGGGATCCCTGAACAATGGAGGCATGGACGTCACCCCAGTCCTCCTCCAGGCACCGGAGCCGTTCTAGTGGATGCTGGTCCAGACATTCCGATACGTCTTTGTAGGAGTCCAGTGGGGGTTCCTCTCACTGTGACTCTTCAGTTAAAGGATTGTCATTTCCATCTCCGGATCCCAGGAAGGATTCACCAAGGTCTCCTTCTGACGATCCCATCTTTTTAGATATGATGAGGCACATCTGATTTCTAAATCAGTGGGAGACAGAGGATCTAGACCCAGAGAGACGCTGTCTGGCAGAGTTCTTGGGGGCAAGTGACCCAAAGCGTTTGGTCATTCCGCCATTAGTGGAGCCCTTCCAGGATGTTACAGAACTAGCCTGGAAGCATCCCTCGATGAACTCAGCGATACCTAAGAAAGCTGACTGCCTGTATTGCACACCTAGAGAGGAATCACATTTGAGTGATCAGCTGAAGGCCAACTCTATGGTCCTTACAGCGGCACGTGGTCGGACCCAACAACCAAATCACATGAGCTCTCAACCTCCAGATAAAGAATCAAAAAAGATAGATCAGTTTGGCCGCAAGGTAGCTATACCAAGTCAAAATTTATCTTGTAATTTTAAGAAGAAATGCACATCTTGTTAGAAAAAGGTCATCATAAGGATTACAAATCATTTTAAATTTTTAAAATCGGAGTTACGGTTGCTAAAATATCAGAGTTTTAATATTGTAAAAAAATGCTCATTTTCGGATCAGCAGCCTATTAAAATGCATAGGGAAAAAGATACCCAGACACGTCTAAAACTGAAGTCAATTTTTTGTTTTTCTTCAGAAAGTATGCATAACTACTTATTAAAGATTCGTAATGATTTGAAACTTGGAATATTTATGTATTTTTGTACCGTGAATTCATTGGTTGCATTAATTTTACAGTCAAAATTTATTTTGATAGATAAAATTAACCCTTAAATGGCTAAGTTGGTCTTTAAACCATTTAGATTCACGTTTTACATGTTATTTTTGATGTTTAGAGGAATTGATGCATCCAAATTAACAGTATGTTACTAAATGAATATATTTAATATTATTTTTGTTGTACAACCTCAGTTTGTATTTTTGAATTTGTGGCAGCCATTTGTAAATTCAATATGGCCGCCATATTATGATAACCAATAATATTACTTAAGAGACATCAAGTTATATCATAAGAAAACTAAATTCAAGTGCGACCACCTAATGTAATCATTGAATACTCACAATAGTAATTTTTGGAACTGATGGCCATTTTGAAATCCAAGATGGCTGCTATACCCTGCTGCTAAATTAAGGTTTAGACCTATCAAGTGTATATCATCTGAAATCTCAAGTGAAAAATAGTCTGTTAATAACTGGATTGCAACAACTAATAATTCCGAACTGGTGGCGGCCATTTTAATTCCAAGATGGCTACCACCCATACCAGGTGATAAAAAAAATTGAAATATAAAGTGACATATATCATTTGAAAGCTAAAATTAAGCTCTATTCAGTTCAGTTATGTAAAACACATAACAGATGATTAAAAAATTAGCCCTCCCTCCAAAATAAAAAAAAAATTAAAAAATACTGAGCTAAAACCTCCACTTCCCGAAACAGGTAGTGTGGATAAAAATCGGCATACACAGTGAAATTAATTAACTACTACAGTACGTACAGTCACTAGCTTATCATGTCTGAAGTTTCTTTGGTAGTGTGATGTATCAAATAATGTATGTTTGGCAAACATTTGGTAACTAATATATCTGTGTGACTAAGTTCTTGAGTACGGTAGCCCTCTCCCCGCCAGATGATTTGACATGTACTGTACAGGCAGCCTGGCATCTGATTCTGAATTCTGATCCATATCATCAGCATCAATTTTATCTCAGGGAGGGAGCTGCCAAGTTAGTTCTTGTTCAAAAAATTGAGTCTTGCTGCCCAGTCAGAGAGATCATTTCACATCTTGCAAGATGAGACAGAGTTGGTCCAGTCAGATTTAACCGTTTTACCGAACGTCATCTCATCAGGAACATAATAATATAATTTTGGTAAACAAAAAAACTTCATAAGTAAGTGACTGTTTTTTAACTGTAATAATATACCTGTTTTTATGCACACTAGCTCTTTGATTTGCCCGCTTGATCTGGTGAGTGAAATAACATTTTTTAATCACTAACTACTACATACTACTACTAGTGTATTTTATAATTATTTTAATACATATAAGTCATTTGATTAGCCTGATGCAAACTTTAGTCTTTTGTCCTTCATGTTTTGGTGGCATGTGTTTTATTTGCAAAATGTTCATTTATGATTTAAATAGTTCTCTGCTGCCAGATGGTAATTAAAATAAGCATGTCACTTGAGGAAATATTTTTTCCTCAGAGATTAATAATAATAAATTATGAATTAAATTTAAATATTACGTAAGATTTTTTTTACACTGCTCTGTCAGAAAGAAGTACTTTAAGTTTATCTGTGCGCAGAGTAGTACTAGTAGTACCATCTTTATTCCTGTCTGTGGAAAAAATGGGAAAACTCAGAAGTACTGTAATAATTTTATATAAATCATGGATGGTGTGTGATGACATAATTGAAAATCCTGTGCTCAGGTCAAACATGTCACATGACCGTGTCACATGTGTAAATCCTGCGTAACCCACCGCTGAGGAATGGCATTTAAAATATTTACATTTATTGATTTAATTATGTTATTAATATGGATCAATTGTCAGTCACTGTGCAATAAAAGAATGCACTCTGGGCTGTGACTATTTGTATGGTGAGTTACCCACTTCTCATCACGCAGCTCGACTGCACTTTGTGTTGTGACACACCACATCATGAGTTGACAGACAGGCTTGGTTAAAATAATTGGGAAAAAAAAAGAAAAGAAACACACACCCTGTTCGCCATATTTTTTATTCATAATTGTATAAAAAGTCATTCTTGCAGAATAACATTAGAAACAAGTAGTTTGCCCAAGCAGGCATCACAATATAATTTTATAACCTCCTTAACCAGCTTAATCTGTAATGGAGGTTGGTATTATACTGTATAGTTGTCTTGTCTGTCACCCGACCCATCCTCCGTCCAACCTGAGTGGTATAGATAGATATAATGTTATTTAATTTGTTGGAAATAATTAGATTCTCTGTACTTTCTTCAATTCCGATAAACAACTTTGATGACAGATAAAGGATTACTTGGCCCACCACTGTCTGCCCATTTTTCTACCTACTGGATAATCACGTGTAATTTTATTAAATCTGTGCCATACACATATCCCACAGTGTTGTGGTGTTTCTTTTGCCTCATCCGACTAGGGGGCTTAGTTAATTCTCTTGTGATGAGAGATCTGGTGTGATGAAGCACACATTTTTAGTAGTACAATTCGTGGCCATTACCTTCCTATTCGAGCTTCTGCAACATTCTCTCACCGAATCCTCCAACCCAGTCAGAAATGGACATGGAGGCAGATGCTTTTCTGGTCGGTGGATGCAGGTAGGTAGATCAGCTTTCTTGATTTGTTGCTGTGTCCATCCATATACTCCTCAGTACACATCCGATTCCTAGTCTGTGTCTGCTTCGATGAACTTCCAGTTGTTGGGTCTGAAAGTGAATGATGACCGTTTTTAATTAATACGCATAGTAAACACCTCAGTCTTGATCTTTGCTTTGACCATTCCCTTGCTTTGTATTCTTCTTTCTCAATAACACCATCACTGTTTTCTTATTTTGTTTTTTATGCAGTCAGTCAGCGTTTGTCATGTTACTCTGCCAGACATCACACTGACTGCACAGAAATACTGTTGTATTGAAGAAACGGTAGTAACTAGATGGCTTTTCTGGCAGATACAGCCACAGGCTGGTGGGAGTTTTATTGTTGCTGGGTCCTGATGCTAATCACAGTTGTTCTCTGCTCATTCTGTAAGAAGATTCCACCGCCACAGTAAATATTCTTGTTTTAAACAAACGGGGCTATATACAGAAGATCTCACACCGTCGTCTTTCGTTAGCATCAACCATGATGGTTTAGGCCATTCTTTCACCGTATGCTGCTGCGCATCTTGTCTGTAAATTGGTCTTTGTTGTGTCCTGATTGTTCCTCTCTTGCCATCTTCAAGATTTGGCAGTACATGTAGGTATCGCTGACCAAACATAAGGTTTTCTTCTTGTAAAAAAGGCAAATTAATAAATTGGACTAGAGCAAACACTGCATATTTATCCCATTCCCAACCACAGTTGTGGTCACTGATGCGCGATCCAGCTTGAATAAGCAATGGTGTTGTTATTCTTTCTATTTGTGGTACTACTGGTAGCCTGCAGCAAATGTTAATAGTTGTTTGCATTAAGAACAACATACTGATGAACAGAAAATGAAACATGGTCTATCTATACTGCAATGGCAATGTCATGTGTGATATTCTCTATGACTTGCAAGCTGTCATGATGAAGACGGTAGGTGAAGTGGGTGACTGCAGGTACTATACCAATTTTACTGTTACCTCCCTGTGTCCCCCCTGTCCACTCCTACCTAGTTTGACACATGAAACTCTTCTGATTTTGCTTGTGGATCGTTTTGGGGTGCACTTACTTCCCGCTTCTGAATGCAATAGCTGGTTGGATCTAGTGTGATGAACTATTGCTGTCCACTCTTGATAGTTCTGGATGCAGTTTCTCCAGTGAAGGTACCAGACTTGTCACCTGAGCTGGACCTTCAGGCTGGCACTGGCTTGTGGCGCCACAATTTGTCATGCTGTAGAGGGTAGTTCTAAAAATTTAAATATGAATAGTATATTGTACGACTGAGTAGTCATTTTTAGTGGAATTTTTTTTTTTTTTTTTAATTTATGATCCTGTTGCAGTATCGGTCCAGTGCCTGTATAGTTCTTCTGCTGTCTTATGTTAGACCTTTTTTTGCAGCCTGTCTTTCTAGTTCTTCATTAAAATGCCTCTTCTTTTTTGTTTCAGCCATAATAAATGTGGCATTACCATGTCTACACTACTGAGTCAGAATGGTATTGATTTTTTTTTTATGCCTTGAGTTTATCTGAAATGTCATTGTCTGGCTTGACTCACCCCAGTAACAGATCTTCACAGGCAATAAATAATTGTTATGTGTGATAATATACTGTCCCCCTTTTGAGTGGTCTGTTGGTTAACTGTGATCTGCAGCTTATATCAGTTAGGTCGGAAAATGGGCAGTCTCGTGGGCCAAGTGGTACTTAATAATTGGTCATCTCATAGCAAAATAGGAGAACTGATTGGCTAGAAAATCTGTTCCATATGTATTACACATTGATTAAAAAAAAAAAAAAAAGGAAAGGCAAAAAAAAAAATCAAGGCAAATGCCTAAATAGTTACTCAATCAAACCCACAATTGTCCAAGCAATAAGGTGCAAAAGGTGTGGGTTATTCAGGGAATAACTATAGGAGAGAGATAGATATATCTATATCTATATATATATGTATATATATAGATATAGATATAAATATAGATATATCTATATATAGATATATATAAATTAACGATGGCAGGAAAGAATGCTGCTAGCCTCCTGCTCAGTCTGTGACTGGACCTGCGATGTTATCCCAGTACATACAACACCATGCGTCTAGTCTCAGCACTGTGAACCTCCTGATTGCATTGCATTTGATTGATTTGTTTAGCTTTCCCTGATTTAATTTATATTAAGAAACAAAAATATTATTACTAATAGCAATATCTGCTCTCCATTCTCAGTGTGTGTGTTGTGCTGGTCTAATGTCAAGCATCTGTTATTTGGAAGCAGTCTGCCTGCTGCATTGTGCTAAACCAACTTAGTTGTAACGTCGTTATCGCAGCACAACACACCCTTGAGGCATGATTACTGCTTAGTTACGCCAAACCTAGTAGTACTGATGTGTAAATGAGGCGCTATAAATCAACAGGACAAGAATTGTGTAAATAAATAACCCAGTAACTTGTACCCTGTGGAGTCAGACAGATTACTACAATGGAAGCTAAATTAATATAGATTTTAAATGCATTAAATTATGTTTTTTGTAAGAAATGCCATTCCTTAGTGAAGTCATGGGTTACTGAGGATTTAAATCAGTCACGTGACATGGTTCGACCACTAGTGACTGTACACTGGATTTTCACACACCCGTCCATAGTAATTAATAATATAAAATTGTCAATTCCACAGCACTAGTCCAGACAAATCAGTGTACTCCTTTTTTCTGGTTAAATTTAAAAAGTCAGTCTTAGTCAGTGAAAAGTAACCATCAAAAAATGGTATACAATTCAATTCTTATTCAGTTTTGTTGACTAACAAAAGCCCCGCCCTACAAAAGATTTGCAAAAATGAAATATGCAATGGAGAACTCGTGCATAAACGATTTATCTACACTTGACTTGACTTGAGTAGTTCGACCTTAGAATTTTGGGCATCTCACTAGTGGCTTGCATCACTCGTGAAGTTACCCGAGGGCAAAGTGCTCTTGTGCAGATAAATCATTCAAACATGCTTCCATTGCATATCCCTTATACATTATATACTGATGATTTATATATATATATATATATAAAAAAAATATATTATATATTTATTACAGACACACACACGTGCAGTAGCAATTCACTTACATGCATTCACCCTCGAAACGCTATAATATATTTATAACTACTTCCACCAGCTTTATTTTTATTTCCCCACTGCTCCTTTCCATATTTTCTGTATATTTTTTTTAAATACATCCACACTTGTCATATAAATAATATGAATGATATACAGCATTAACCCCTTCAGTCTTTTAAGTACCCCCTCTCCAGTTTATTGGTAATAATGTAATTTATGTGCTATGCCAAGTTGTATTTCACTCACCAGAACATTTTAGCTCAGTATTTTTTTTTTTTTTGCAGCTTTGGTATTTACTTAGGCTGCATGTTTTTTATTACTTAACACTTGAGTGCACAAAGCAGTCACAGCTGGTGCCGTGGCTGTAAGAGCATCTCTTCATTCACAGCATATTTGATTAAGAAACAATGATACTTACCCTATTTTCCCTTTCTGTCCGTGCTGGGATGTGGCACTCAAACCCTGTTATCTGGCCCAAATCATGATTACACTAGTCAGACTACAGGATTGCTTAATAATTTGTGTGGACAGTAATGGAACTTGTTGTTTTCCAGTCATATTGCCTGTACTCGAATTTGTAATCTTTTTCTTCTGGGACCGAACTTGTATGAGAACTGTGATCCCAATCTGATGGGGTTTTTTTTGCATCCGGGACCCGAGCTGTGAACCAACTACCAAGATCAAATGGTGTCAGTACTGCTTCTGGATCGGGTGAAATTTGGAGGAATGGGAAGCCTTGTGCTAATCCGTGCCGGAAATGCAACACTCGGCAAAGCTTTATCTAGCACCGCTGACTGCTGACAACAGGATTGTTTTCTTTGCGTGCACTGATGAATAGCACTCGTTTCCCTCGCATTGGCTTAGCTGAAGTGGAGCCTTTTTGTCTTCAGGGACCCGACTTGTATGAGAACCATGATCCCACTCTGCTGTTTCCGTCGTCCTCGTGCTGTCCTGATTTGAGAATGTCTAATTTTTCTTCGTCCATGATCCGACCTGTGTGTGATTGTGAACCAAGATCCAACGATGTCAGTATTGAATAATTCAATTGATCGTCATCGGCTGAATTGGTGGAATGGCAAATTGTTCTGTGCTGGCATGCACACCCGCCCCTCTTCTCCAAACACTGCCTAAACCCAGAACAGTTTCTCTCTACATGCCTACCACTCTGCAAGGCCCGTCCCATTACCAACAGACCAAAGCAGCATGGCACGGACCAGGAGGCAGAGTGGCATCTGTGTAGACAAAAATATAATTAAATCACTCAACTTTGCCATGTATGCATGTTTCTCTGCCTGTCTGCCCCTCTGCACACCAACCAACACGATCTGCTCTAGAACAATTTTTTCCTGCATGCCTACCCGTCTGCCAGGCCCGTTCCATCAGCGACAGACCCAAGCGGCATGGCACAGACCAGGCAGACCGCTCGGTGCGCCCTCTCGAGTTTAAGCTTGGCCCCCTTCACTTGTAGGCCCAGAAACTTTGGCAATGCTACCGCACAAAACTCCATTGCCGAGGGTCCCTCACTTCCCTCGGGGAGCCCTCTGATTCGCAGATTGAGCCTCCTGTGATAGTTCTCCTGGTAATCCAGGAGGTCTTTAGTATCCTCGAGCTCCTTCTCAAGAATTGTGATCCACTACAGGAGAGGGTTGGCTGTATCCTCCAGTCGAGACACCCCTTCCTTGGTCTCCGTGATGCGGGCTGCTTGTTCTTCTGTCTGCTCCACCAACGATTGCAGCCGCGAATGTAGCGTGGTCTCCAGTTTAGTAAGCCAGGCATCTAAGGCTGTCATAAGTTGCTGTGTAATCTCCTGGCCCAGGGATGTCATCTCAGCTGCAGAAAGAGAAATCTTGTCCCCTGCCAGGGCCTGGGCACCGGCCCCTTGCCTCCGGCCACTTTTCCCAGCTTCTGTGTTGGTTTTGCTCATGCTGCCAGTCAGGTACTCATCCATCCTTGCAGATTTATCCCTTTTCTCAGTTAAGATGTTGGTTATATCATTATTATGTCTAGGATTGCAAGGGATTTTATTGTTGAGGCCTGGGAGCTCCAAAAAATGTGTCTTCACACCAGCTTGCTCATTAGCGCCCCCCCCCCACAAGAAATTCTTTAAAGGCCTGCTGCACTTCAACCCCTGCTTAGGGAACATGTCCATCCATGGGATTTGAACCTGTGTATAGCAAAGTTGATGGAGTCTCCATTTGAACCCATTTTGACTGTAGATTTAAAATATGTCACCTGGAAAACTGTATTCCTTGTGGCACTCACTTCAGCCAGAAGGATTTCAGAGCTGTAAGCTCTTTGCACTGAACCAAGCGACATCATTTTCCACAGGGATAAAGTAGTTCTCAGGATCAACAGGAAATTTTTCCCCAAGGTGTTATCTGAATTTCACCTTAATCGATCTATAACTCTCCCTATCTTTTTCACAGAAAAATCCACTCCTGGTGAGTGCAGGCTTCACAGCCTGGATGTAAAGAGGAAACTGTCCTACAACCTGGAGCACACCAAGCAGCTTAGGTCTTTTCACACCCAACCTTTCCTCACCTATGGTGAGGTGGGCAAAGGCAGGCCAGCCTCTAAGAGAACTCTCTCTCACTGGATAGTCTCTTGCATCCAGTTCTGCTACAGTAAAGCTGGTAAACGGCCACTTCAAGGGGGGGGGTCACTCCACTAGGGGCAGTGCAGCCTCGGTGGCAGCATCAAGAGATACTCCCCTACTCGACATCTGCAAAGCAGCTGCTTGGAAGACTGTACACACCTTCACAAAGCACTACCGCTTGAATGTACAGTCTAGATTGAATGCCATATTTGGCACTGCAGTCCTGCAGAAACTTTTCCCAAAGTAGGTTCTGTTCCCTCCTCCCAACTGCACCACTTTTTAATTTGCATTCGTCAAGCATACTGAGGAATTCCTGGGGTGAGCAGAAAAAAATTACTTGGCACAGCAATATTGTTTTTTCCAGGGGATTCCTCATTATGCTCGACCTCCCATCCTTCCTCCCCTCACATAATCTTACTGAAAATAGTTGTGCAGTCCTCATCACAAGGTCAAATTTCTTACTGGAAAGCCTTATTAGGTGTAATGTTTTACCGTTTACCATGGTGTATATAGTTTGCCTATAGGCGATTTTGCAACTTCCCTTTTTTTTTTTGCCACTTGTTCTATAGTTCTAGGTTATAGTTAGGATGTGGGGCCTTTTGGCCCTCAGGCTATGAAATTAATCCTGACAACACCTGAGCAAAACGGGTTGAAGTTTGTGGGGCCCTGCTTGGCTATCCCCTGGTTTGTGCTTCTGCACGTTTGAGGACAGCACTTTGGATTTTTGCCTAATAAAACTGAGTTTGAATTTACAAGTTTGTATTGTTCTGGTTGATTTTGTGGTGGGTGGTGCTGGACTTATTTGCTGACCCAGATTTGTTTGTCCTCTAGCACACCCAGCTGTGGGGCAGCTTTTTTGAGTCTTGCTTACGAAATTAATCTGACTGGTTTATAGCAGCACCTACAGGCAGCACTCTCTTACTGCACAGAGGGTAATAGTAAATGGAGTCCACTCTGAAGAAAGGGGGGTTACTAGTGGAGTACCGCAGGGTTCAGTATTAGGACCGGTCCTCTTCAATGTCTTTGTAGGCGACATTGCAGAGGGACTGGAAGGAAAAGTACGCTCTTTGCAGATGACGAAAGATCTGCAACAGAGTTGATGCACAAGGTGGGGTGGAAAGGATGAGAAGGACTTGGCAAGGTTAGAGGAATGGTCAAATGTATGGCAGCTTAGATTTAATGCTAAGAAGTGCAAGGTAATGCACCTGGGAAACAAAACCCAGGGGAAGAGTACACAATGGGGTGAGATACTAACAACAACAAAAATGGAAAGGGACCGGGGTAGCCATATCAGATGACTTAAAGGTGGGTAAGCAATGTGAGAGGGCAGTAAGGAGGGCTGGGGGGATACTGGGATGCATAGGGAGAGGCATCACCAGTAGAAAACAGGAAGTTGTTATCTCTCTGTACAGACAGCTGGTGAGACCCCATCTGGAGTACTGTGTGCAGTTCTGGAGACCCAGTCTCCGCAAGGACATAGACAAGATGGAAGCTGTCCAGAGGAGGGCAACTAAAATGGTGCAGGGTCTGCACCAGAAGACATATGAAGAGAGACTAAAGGAGCTTAATATGTATAGTCTCGAGGAAAGGAGGGAGAGGGGGGACATGATAGAAACTTTCAAGTACCTCAAGGGAATCAACAAAGTCCAAGAGGGTAGCATCTTTCAAAAAAAAGAGGTGTGCAAGAACAAGAGGGCACAATTTGAAGATGGGGGGCTCAGAGGTAATGTAAGGAAGTATTTTTCCACAGAGAGGGTTGTGGATGCATGGAACGGCCTTCCGGAGGAGGTTGTGGAGTCAAAAACAGTGGTTGAATTCAAGCATGCATGGGACAGCCATAAGGCAATTCTAGGGGGTTGGGGTAGAAAGAAGTAGGCTGTTGATTAACTAGGATCTGCAGCTTGTCCATTAGGTAGGGAAATGGGCAGACTGGGTGGGCCAAAGCGGTCCTTATCTGCCGTCAAATTCTGTTTCTATGTTACTGCAAACTGATTGGCTAATTCCTTTTTATCATTAGCATAAACTCCACCTCTGGGGCAGATGAACCCAACTGGCATCACTGCATTAGTCAAGCACACTGAGGGATCCCCTGGAAGAAACGATATTACTATGGTAAATAATTTTTTCTTTCTGACCATGTTTTGTGTGAGTTACAGAAACGTGTACTGGGGCTCTGGCTTGCTGCCCTCCATTCGCCAGCCAGGTCTAGCTCACTAAGGTTGAGTCTGCAGCAAGCAATATCACCTTCATGCTTGGGTTCCCCTGAGGAGCAATCTAGAGTGTTGTTTAGGATTATGTTTTTGGGAACTGTTCCTGTTTTAAGATTGTAAGTACACTGTCAAAGAAAATGATATAAATATTCCCAAGAGTCAAGGCTTCCCCAGACAGCATTCCCAGTACAAATACATATTTACTCTCTGTAGGGTCTTGAACTTCTCTGGTGAGGAAATGTCAGGTTCGTATAGATTAAGACACTGCATTTATGTGAATTATAGAAAGAGGAGTGGTACTGTCCTACTCAATCCCTTTGCTTCCTCGTCATTAGGCATGTCTCTTGCAATAGGGCAGTCTGGACATTGTTCTTTCTAGCGAGGTTAAGATTATCTTGTATTTCACTGGCGAGGCAAAGCCCTGGATGTTCCAAGTGCAAATGTGTAAGTTTGTCATTTGGAAATGTTGGGTGGGTCTGGTGGGAGGAGTTCTTCCTGATACTGAACCACGGCCATAGTCATATTTGGCATGAACTAGTGAGCATTTCTGGGTAGGATTTAAACAATGTATTTAAAAATACTATACCATAAAATAAAGACAGTAGCCAACAACAGGTTTTAACACATATAAACTTTTTAACCGAGGAACTGCAGTAACCAAATAGCTGTGGAAACTATGCAGCCCAGTTGAAAAAGCCTCAAGCAAGTTACACTTACAAAGCACCGTGGTCACCTTTTGCTGCCCTCATGCAGGAACTGATGAATCTGCCAGCTCCTTCTCGCTGAGCTGTGACCACATTTCCCTTCCCCACTCTCAGTATAGTTGCTGTTCAGCTAACACCATTCTGTCTCCTGCCCATTTCTCACATGTGTGCCCCCACCTTTAAATGTGCAAGTACATGTTTTGGCAACAAGAAGTCTACATTGAAAAGAAAAGTAACTTTCAGCTGTGTATCAGCATGTACTTTATATATTTGAAAAAGTTTTACCAGGAAAGACGTACTGAGCTGATAACAGCTCGTTTCCAGTTGCGTCCTGGGGGAAAGGGGATGTGGAAGGTCATAAGCAAAACAGAACAGTGATTAACAACACACAAGCAGCTAGATGGAACTGTGCAGCCCTTTATAATCGTAGCTTTAAACATCCAGGTACAAAATGCTAACCCCACGACCACAGCAAGACTCTCTTAAATTGCATGCAACATAATAGCTTGCTCTAAGCCACTAGAGTCGTATAAAATGAGAAATGAAGTCCAGTTCAGCAGGATCTATTAAAACACCCCTGTTTGTGGCTGTTACTACTTCCTGCCTTGTTGTTCTCCCATACTCAGCTGACATACTATGACCAAAATTGCCATAGTCTGTGGTGGTTGAAAGTCTGTTTTGATGTTGCTCCCAGTAAGGCAAAATAGCCAGTTACTCACTGGCAGGAAAAGCGGAAGTTGCAGTCATAAAGAAGTGTCGGGGAATGGATTGACTACCTACAAGATGGCTACTTTGGCTAGCCATCTGGCAGAATGCAGCATACTTACAGCGCTTTTGTTGGAGAGACTTTTAAAAGATATTAAACATCTTGAAACTGCAGTAGAACAGTAAACGAATACTATATCGATGGATAATTCACTGCAGGGAATCAATAAATACCACTTATGGATATGTGGAACCCCCGCAAATCTATGGCTCAACAGCAGACTTCTCAGAACTTTTCCCACTCTCGTGGAGCTGAGCTGGACAGGGCAAAGGCTTTGGATCCAGTATAATCAAGGACTGGACGTGAGCGGCATGGAGCACTCAAAAAGACTGTGGCAAGGCTATGTGCCTCAATTACCACTATTGACAAAAAATTGGACACAGTTACCACAGAGCTGGCCATGGTCATGCAGCCGATCAACAGAGTTAAAAATAATTCTGCAAAAGCTAACAAAATGACTGACTGAGCCCTGGCAGCGACAGCGTCCCTGGTGCAAGAAAGTAATTTACTGTGCTTTCACCTAGAAACCTCTGAGAATCTGCTTCGAGCAGAGTTTCCATTTACTGGGCATGCCTGTGGGGTCCAAGGGGCAAGGCATCCTGGGATACATGAAGACCGACTCCATACAGAACTTCAACTTTCTGAGCCAGTGGCACTGGAATGGGCACATACCTCTCAGCTGTCCCTTATTTTCAGGGACGTCCCTGATTTTGCCTCAAAATTTTACTCTGTCCCTCCTGAAATTTGTGTTTCTGTGACCGAACAGCGGGGGTTATAAGTACAAAATAATGTCAAACATTAAAGTTACAAACTTGTTCTTCCTTAGAAAATGCATTTTACACTAAGCCCTTTATTCTACCAGTTTCCTGAGTGAATATCTTCAATTTTGAAGAAGTGTCCCTGATTTTGGTCCTTTGTCCCTGATTTTTTTAAGCCTTGTCCCTGATTTATGAGGCAGGAGGTTGAGAGGTATGAATGGGCATACTACATCACTCTCCAGCGGGCGGTGACCCGTTCTGAATATCACCGGGCCATGCGTGTCTCCTTTTTTGTCAATCAGAGAAGGATTGATTGCTCAGTGTGTCCAAGAGAAAATCAGTTGTAAGGGGGGACCAGAGGATCTTATTCTTCCGTGATTGGTCCTGTGTGACCAGACAAAGGTGTACAACCTTTGATAGTGTTAAATTCAAATTGGCTCAGAAACCATTTGCCCTGTTGCCTCCAGCTCAACTACATTTGACTGTTAATAACAAATAGTTCTCCTTTGATCTGAAGAGACCGAAACTCAGAAACTGAGTCGAGATCTAAAGATTCCATGAAGGCCAACCCATGACCTAGTTGGAATTTCCCTTTACTTTTACTTTAATCGTGGACTTCACCCATGTTCTGGATTAGCTGGAGGGTAATATTTAAGGCTGGATGGTATAATGTTAAGATATAATGTTCTGGGAGGTGGTGAGTACATTACTTTATATTTTCTACACTGTGATCTGAATCAGATCTGTTACAAGAGTAAAGTTCAAGGGGTCTCATTGTACAGTGTCTGTGTGCCCTTTGGGTAAAATAACATGGTGGCAGTTTGTGTCAGAAGCAACATCAGGGACTGAGACACATTTAGCCTAGGAGTGGGTCCAAAGATGGTAAACTGGGTGAGAAATTAGTTAAGGGATAGGTGACAGGTGGTGGTAAACAGAGTTCCCTCTGGGGAAGGGAGGGTGACCAGCTGGGTGCCACAAGGATCAGTACTAGTACCGGTCCTCTTTAATGGAATAATTAACGACATTACAGAGGGGCTAGAAGGGACGGTATGCCTTTCTGCAGATGACACTAAAATCTGCACCAGGGTGGACACTCCAAGAGGGGTGGAAAAATAAAATAGTGATCTGAGAAAGAGGAGTTGTCAAGGGTATGGCAGCTAAGTTTCAATGTGAAAAAATGCAGAATCATGCACTTAGGGTACAAAAACCCAGGGGCAGAGTACAAAATGAGGAGAGTGGTATTGATAACCACCAAACTGGAAAGAAACCTGGTGGTAGTCATATCTGATGACCTAAAGGTGGCCAATCAGTGTGACAAGGCAGTGGGGAGAGCTAGTGGGATGCTGGGGTGGCTAGGGGAAGGCATCACCAGCAGAAAGAGAGAGGTGGTAACCTCTTTATAGATCACTGGTGAGACCTCACCTAGAGTACTGTGTCCAGTTCAGGGGATTCTCCAGAAGGACAAAGACAGCGTGAAGGCGATCCAGGAGGAGGACAAACAAAATGGTGTAGGGCCTGCATAAAAATCCTACAACGAAAGATAGAAGGACCTCAGTATGTACATCCTGGAGGAAAGGAAGGAGAGGGAGGCTATACTAGAGACTTACAATTCATTATGGGAGTGGGACTGTGGAGAATGTGAACCTGTACTGGGTTTAATAACTGTTTTCAGATTGATGTTTTTATGCTACCACCCCTTTGGAAACAGAGTTGGCGCTAATACTGTTATCTGTCTGCCTGTTTGATATGATATATGGTTGTAATTCTCTGTTGACCAGCTTTGCTGGTTTCCTCCACACTATATTTGGGGCTTTAGTTGATCCATAATTTTGCCGGTTGAGGTTTGCTTCTTAAGTGTATCTCTTTACAAGGAATATCAGTTGTGTAATGTCTTTAGATTACCGAAAGAAAACTTACAAAAAAAAAAAGATGATTGCTTAATTTCAAAGCTCTTAGCCCCTGTCAAACTAATCCATTATAATCTGCCTATCTGACTTGCGTAACTAACCTATATCCGTGTAGTCTGTCGGGCCTACCCATGCTACACCTGTAGATACCACTTTGGACAGCTGTAGTGACATGATTGTGCTGTAAATGTAGACAGCAGCTTTCAGACCTACAAATCTCTAGGCTTTCAGTGTGGCTAAGATGGTGATAGTGACCCTGAGTCCCTGTGACCTGACAAAAAGCAATGGCTTTTTCTCAGACTTACTGGCTGAAACTGGTAGCCTTAAGCAAGCATCCCAGCATACGAAGGATGATGTAGAAGGCCTTTCTCAGCGCTTAAACACTGCAGAGTAGTACATAGCTGGTGCTGTAGACAACACTGACCAGCTCAATGTTCAGTTCCGGCAGCAGGACCTTACAGTGGTAGGGACATACACTGATAGGGCCCTCTGGGACCAGATTTAAGACATGAAGAATTGTGAGAGGTGGAACAGGCTGCACCTGGTCAGCTTCCCTGAAGGCTGTGAGGGTTGGGATGTGAACGCTTTTCTCCAGAAGGCAGTCCTGGAGATCCTGTGGCACTCTTGGCCTACCTCTTTGGAGCGTGAATGTTCTTGTTTGCTTTTGACATCCTGGACCATGGTATCCTCCTGTCCAGGCTAAACTCGACAGGATTGGATAAGAATAGTGTTAAATGGTTTGAGTCCTATTTGAAAAGACACAGACAATTTTTATTTATTTTTTTTGCTAGGAATAACTCCATTGAGCGGGGCTCATTTGCAAGGAGGTCCTGGGTAAGACAGGAAAGAAATAAAGCATGCAAACGGGATATTACATGATTTGAAGTACAAGAATATAATATTATCTGGTAATACATTGTACACAATTAAGTAGAAATACGTTGGCGAAAAAGAAGAGTACAAGAAATAGAGGAGACACTGGTCTGGATACAATATCAGCTGATGTAACAGGGCATATAAGGGGTAGCCTAATGCAGACAAAATAATTACTTGAAGTAGGAGAATACAAATCAAGTCCTTTCATAATTAAAACTGGAGTTCCACAGGGATAGAATTTTAGGGCCACTCTTGTTCAGTGTTTCCATGGATAAAGTTTGTTTTGTAGATCCAGTTATTATCACTTGTATGCAGATGACACCATTATATATAATACACACATACACACACACACACACACACAGTCATCCAGTTGAGTATGTTCAGGAAAAACTTCAGAGTATATTTGATCAATTGCAACTATTTTTCAGTGACTGTAAATTGGTCTTTAATGCCAAAAAAGCACAGATAGTTCTTTTAAGCAGATGTAAAAAGGCCATTGCCGATGTTCCCCTGGTGGTACAGACCTTGGATGGTACACACAGCAGGTCACATCTTATAAATATCTAGGGATGTGACTGGATGATAAACTAAAGTGGAATATACGTACAGGTAAACACTGAGCGGCATTGGCAAGCAGCTGGGAATGCTGTATTGTTTAAGGCCCTGTATGTCAGGAGAGACACACAGGCATGTTATAGACTCAGTGGACATCCCAGTATTAAATTATGGTGACGTTCTCTATGCTGGGTTGTCAGGTAGGGAACAGAGCTAGGCTGACTGTGGCTTAAAACAGGCTGTGCTATGTCGTCTCGACACCCCGGTGGATGCACTATTATAATCTCTATTTAAAAAGTAAGCTGGTTAACACTTGAAGAGCAAAGAAATCTGCACATGCATTGCTGACCTTTATGCACGAATGCCAGGGGGAAATATCCATTGTATATTTCTGAGACTATAAACAAAGATCTGTTAAAGAGCTGCTGAGTATCTTCCTCAGCGAGTTTAATGGCTAAAGAATCAACATAGACATAAAAGAACTTCATTATATGTCATAGAAATAAAACTTGGAGCACAGGGTCTAGGGAAGACACACCGTCCAGAACATGTGTCTCCGACTTCTGTATAGTACTTCTGCACAGTGCATCGTACTATACAGAAGCCAGAGACGTGCATTCCGGTGTGTCTTCCCTAAATGCTGCATGCATCTCAGTATATTTTATTTACTTTACTGTATTTGTGTGAGCCTCTAGGAAAGCAGTAATTTACTCACACACAAGCTGGGAACTGGTACAACTGATCTGTGTTTCTACAGAGCAGTGCCACTGGTTGGGGGCCGCTGCGATCCGCAAACCTGCCAGTGAAAAATGTAGATAAATCGGTGATGGAACTATAGTGGCGAGGGGTATCTGAGATCGGAGGCCATGACTGTAGCTCTGAATGAAATGTCTTTGGAGTCATACTGCTCAGCCACTACTCACAAACCAGGGACATGGCTTACAAAATCTGAGGCAAATTAACATCAGGGAGAAGGACCCTTATTAGCAATGGACACATCCGCTCAAGAAGCTGTTATGGTACGCGACTTTATTTGGAAAAGCATTTTGTAAAGGAGATTTAGTTATTTAATTTGGGGGGCTAGCTAAAATGCAGCATCTTTTTCCGTGGGGTCCTGCTTCAAACATTTCTTTAGGATGTCCGTGAAATCAGAGAAACAAGCTGCATGAACTTGTTACACTTGCACATTAAAGGATTTTGTTGAGAAACACAATGTTAAGGTGACAACCTAAGTATATTTATAAGGTCCCATTCATACTGAATGATTGCTTTGGAGCACTGTCACTCAGATGACATCATTGCACAATGACATCCTGGCAATTTTAGGCATGTACTAGAGTGGGACTTTTAAATACATAGCGCGGCTTCCCTATATCTTTTAAACATGACGAAATGCTATTAAACCCCTGTTTTGAACAAAATGGACCACATGCTACTGTAGGTAAGAGTTCAACCTACAATTCTGTCATTTTGGATTTCTCCAGTATTGTTTCAACATTTTACCCTGTTTAGTTGTCCTTTAACACCTGCCACACCTCTGTTTCCCCAGGGTCACATAGTGAATATGGGATTCAAATCTGGTTTCTGGCCAGAAGTTCTGTGCTCAAACTCCATACCCCTATCAGCATTTGTGTAAGAAACTTAACCTCCAGCCCCGCCCTGCACCCTCTGTCCGCCGTTGCAGGTAGGGGGTCCCTGCTGCTGCTGACATTTGCTTTGGGGTCTGTGCACACAAAAAGGTTGAAAACCCTTGCTCTAGAGGCTGCACAAGTCAGTTTTGTTCTGAAAGTGAAAGAACCACTGCGCACAAATTTCTCATAATACGATACACTATGAAAAATACAGGCTGAACAACTTTATGCACAAGCAGTGTATTCTGCCACCTCGGGGTCAGAGGGAATCGGAACCCTCTTTTGCAGAACACGCTGGTTGTGCATAGTTGCGCATCCAGTATTTTCTATATTTTATTGTAACTATTATATGCTGAAATTACATAAATTCCTGAAGTAATGCTGCACTCACCCCTTGAAATAAAGACGTACTCCAAGTGACTTGCTGTTCAAAACATTTATTCAGCAGTCACTGCCAAAAGCAGAGCATAACTGCAGAACAAAAAGTTCTTACGTTTCACCCGGACTCAACCAGGCTTCATCAGAGAATGATTTGGAAATGCAGATAGCTCATTATTTATGTCCATGTCACAAAACCCCCACACCAATCAAATTGATTACTTAATTAAACATGTAATCTAGGCCGGCCCGGTGGCACTGAGGGTTGAGGCGCTGGATGCCACACCTCGCTCCACGCCGGCAACCCGGGTTCGGGAGCGGACTCGGGTCGCCAGTGGGCCGGCTGGGGGGAGTTAGGCTTGAGCGTCCCACGACAGTTCACCTACTCCAGGGAGGGTTAAGGCAATAGCCCGAACACTTGCCTGACTCCGAGCGGAGGCTCGGAGTACTGCAAGCCCCTGATGTTAGGGGAAGGGCTGCCTTGATACCGCGTGACATCGGCACCTTGCGCCTTGACGTCAGGGGTCCTACGCTGTAAGGGGTGGGAGAAAAAGTGGAAAATGCCTGCTGCCGCCGAAGACGGAGCTCCAGAGACGTACCGATGTACCTTCGCCTCGCCCGATGGCCCTTGGACCGACGCAAGTTGATTGATGGGGTAAGGGTGTTTCGTCCCATCCCCGCTCGGGGGGTAAACCAAAGCTACATGGGGTTCCAGAGGGTCATACGGGCAGGGTAGAAGGTAGAGGGATGTCTGCCTTGAGGCTCCTGAAGGGTCGGGGATGGCAGGCAAGGAGGTGAATAAACAGAAATTTCAAAAAAAAAAAAAAATGTAATCTAATCACCATATATACTTCATGAATTAACATAAACAAAGCTAAATGTTTAACTCGCAACCTATTTTACATTTTTTTATGTAGTAAGTTCAAAACAAATCTCACTACAATTAGTGGAAAATTAGAAGAACATTCACTTTTTGGTTGTGAGAAGCTCCATTAATTAATTAATATAGCCTGATCTGGAGGACCCACAAAAGAACCAAAGCAAGAGGCAATTTTGTTTTTAATTTTAATGGTTCGGGACCCACTAGAGCTCATTATCAATATGAACAGGTTAGTCTAAGTGAGCTCTAAATTTCAGGGTACAAGTTAACAGGTTAATATCCCACCAGAGCCCCTTATTCAATATAGTGGGGGGACTATTATTATACATATCTACAGTTTAGCATCCCACCAGAGCCTCTTACTCTATACAGTGGGAAAACAGGATCATATACCCACCCCATTCATTTAAAAAAAAAAAGTGAAATCTCAAATATACTGCACGTACATGTAAAGGAGGTACATATACATAGGGGATACATGATGATCAGGAGTGTGATATGGAAAATATTCCCACTCCTGCAGAGTGAGATATCAATGCCTCAATGCGCAGGAGGAATATTTTCCATATCACACTCTGATCATCATGTATGCGATTTATACAATAGGGGACAGAGTTATGGCAATTTTATTTGTGTATTTTGTGACTATATTTTTGTTTTGTGGCATTCATCTGCTGAATGCATGCTTGTTTTTGCCATTGAATTGTGTTTTCTGAGTGGGAGTGAGTCTGTTAATGTTATTGATTGGTGGTATGAATGGTAGTTGTTTTCTTTGTGTGATTGGTGTTTTGCCTTGGTTGCAGGGCAGTTCTGCGATGTGACTGGGTGTTTCCTTATAGTGGGCAGAGTTCAATGGGTGTCTTTCTGCATGCGGTTTTTAGTGGTAGTTCTCAGTTTCATTGTGCAGTATTTATTTTTGTGTGCTTTAGTTAATAGCTTTATTTTGTGTCGCCTGTGTTTTGTGATCTGGTGGATGTCAGTTTTATTTCTTAGTCCGTTCCGTTTTATTTTATCGGCGCCGCGTCTCCGTTATTTTCAGTTTTGCAGCCTGGAGGCATGATGACGAGTGAGAAAAAAGTTTCCCAATATAATGCTGTTATGGAAATGTTTAACTTGTGGGAAGTTTATGGCCAGCATTTTCTGGATTTGGGATCAGTATATTGGTAATTCACGTCAGTTGCAGCTCAGTTCTGACTCCAGTATGATTTGCTAATGCTGCTTAGTTGCACTATTTGAAGCGCAAGTTTTATTTTCAGATATTGTGCTTTGGTTCCTTATGGTTTTGGCTACTGAGGACAGATGTGTCTATCATGTTCTTTGGGATAATGTTTGAATCTTGTGCCTTTGTGTGTAGAGAAGTAGTCCGTGAGGAGGTGCTTGTACTGACGTAACGACAGTGAGAATATCTCCTGCTGACGTATGCACTGTGTGTATATTTGTAAGCAGGTATCACAGTGCATACGTCACTGGCTAGTTATACAATGGGGGTGAGTGATATGTGTTTTTATTTCATATGTTATCAGCTCACCCCTATTGTATAAATATGTATATGACTATCAGAATAACCCATATAGACATAGATCTTTACCAAAGGTGTATAGATGATATATTTCTCATTTGGAAGGGGAGTAGAGAAGAACTGCCTGATTTTGTCACTTCTTTAGAGAGTACCAGTCCTAACCTTCATTTTAAACGGAACACGTCTTGGGATAGAATAGACTTCTTAGATGTTACTATACAGAAAGAAGTGGATGACAGCATACTTAAAGACCTTTAAAAAAAAACGTGGACAGAAATAGCATACTGCATGCTACAAGATGCCACCCTAATCATGTGATTAAAAATCAACCAGAAGGGCAGTTCATAAGGATTAGACGCAATTGTGGTAATGATGTATTATATATAAAAAGGGCTGAAGAGCTTGAACAGAGGTTGAGAGTAAGGGGGTGTAAAGAAGAGGACATATTGGTTGCTAGGAACAAATCTGAATGTGTAGTTAAAGAGTCACTATTTCTTCCAAAAAACAACAAAAAAGAAGAATCAGTGATGACCTTTGTCACTACCTATGGAAGCAGTACAAATGAGATTGTAAATATTGTGCGTAACAATCTCCATATTTTGAGAGGTGCACCACAGCTTGAATCCATTTTTTCCAAGCCCCTGAGGATCTCTTATAAGAGAGGCCCAAACATAATGGACTGTTTAGTGCACAGCTATCTCCCCAAGATAAAAAGGCCCTGGCAAGAGAATAAGAATCAGTGGGGTACAAAAGCATGTGGAGACTGTAATGTATGCCTGTTATACAGAGGTGCAGTCAGTTCACGAACCCCAAAACTGGGATGAAAGAAAAAGAGGACAAATAACATGCAACACTGAAGCAGTGGTGTACCTCCTTGCGTGCTGTAGATTCTATGGGCAGAACTAAACGGAAGTTTAGACATAGAGTTAATGAACATTTAAGAGCAGTACACAATAATAATGAAAAGTATGCCATGGCGGTGCACATTCACTCCCAAGGTAATAAACATGCCCACAAGACAAAAGCAGTCGGTATTGAGACAATACCCATTAGTCCAAGAGGTGGTAACCTGGAAGGTAAACTTAACAAGAAAGAACAGGAATGGATTTTTAGACGGGGGACATTAAGCCACCCAGGTCTTCATGGTAAATTTGAGATTTCAAATTTTTTGAAAAAATGAATGTGGGTAGATATATAATACTGTTTTCCCACTGTATAGAGTAAGGGGCTCTGGTGGGATGCTAAACTGTAGATGTATATAATTAGAGTTTTTCCCCCACTATATTGAATAAGGGGCTCTGGTGGGGTTTTAACCTGTTAACTTGTAATCCTGAAATTTAGAGGTCAGTTAGACTAACCTGTTCATATTGTTTATATCTATAATGAGCTCTAGTGGGTCCTGAACCATTAAAATTAAAAACAAAATTGATTTGCTTAACAAATTGAGAAAAAATAATTTCTCCTATCCCCCCCCCACGAAGCCTTATAAAGTGCTTGAATATAATACTGTTAGATACTAGGCAACAAATTATTCACTAATGCCTCTTGCTGTGGTTCTTTTGTAGGTCCTCCAGATCAGGCTTTATTGATTAATGGAGCTTCTCACAACCAAGAAGTGAATGTTCTTCTAATTTTCCACTAATTGTAGTGAGATTTGTTTTGAACTTACGATATAAAAAAATGTAAAATAGGTTGTGAGTTAAACATTTAGCTTTGTTAATGTTAATTCACGAAGTATATATGGTAATTAGATTACTGAATATGCAGCTCTCCTGTATTTTAGAATACAGTAAAAACTCACCCGCTCAGTATGCAGGAGAGGGAACGTGAAAGAGCACTGTGTGCAGTCAGCGGTTTGAAGTTGGAGGGGAATCAGAAACATTAAGGTATCAAAACTATAACTATGTGGTACTTAGAAGTACTGAACTGTGTCAGCAGGGTTTTAAATTACTAATAGAGACACTGCAGGCTGTGAGTTCCTGGGAGAAGTCTGGACAGCTGATAAAGTAGTCATTTCTCCCAGGAGTCACAGCCTGCATTCATAATAGCCGGGAATTCGCTGTGACGAGGTTCGTTATTCTGTACATTCCATATATTTCTAGACCTCTCTCCTGCTGTCTCTGAGAAGCGGCTGGAGTTTACAGCAGTCCAAAAGGCACTGATGGACTTGGGAGTCCCCTATAGTATGAGGTACCCTCACTATTCTGTGGGTTCTCCATGGTGGTGTACCACAGCTGCTGGAAGCTCCTGAACATGCTGTAGTATTTATTCTGAAAATCGGGCCAAAAGCTGATATCTGGGCCCACACAGTTACCAGAGCTTCATTGGCTCTCCCTCTGAGGCTGTACCTGATGAATACTACCCTGGCACTAGGAGGTCCGCTGTGGCCCATATACCGGTAGGCCGCTACTGCATCTACTGCCTGTTGCCCGCTGGACGATCTAACCTGGCAGCAGACCCTGGGACAAACAGAGAAAAGATGGTCAAGGCCAGCAGACCCCAGCACTCACCTGCTCACAGTTCATGGAGCCACTGCCGTGGTAGAGAATTGGCAGGTTCAGTCAACACCCACTCAGTTGACCTGTGACATAACTGATTCACCCCATCTCAGACAAGCAGTGGCAGCAGAAGCAGATCCAGCTGAACAGAGTGCCTGCACTGTCTCCTCAGCCACTAAAGGGCTCAAGTTGTGAGCCGAAAGCAGGAAGCCAAACACAATGGGCTTTAGCCAATTGTTCATTAGTTTTTCCAGGCCAGCACCTGAGCATGGGTATGACACAGATCTTGTTCAACACTGTGCTTTTTATGAGCCTTTATGGACCTCCTTTTCAGGTTCCAATCTGATGTGACATTTAGCTACTGTGTGAACTATAGGCTTGGTTCTTAGAGAGCACCTTTCATGATGGACCAAAAAGTTACAGCTTGTAGTCATTATACGCAGTACTAGACCTGCATGGGTGTGTGCATTTGTTATTTTTGGCCAAGGTTTACGTAAGCATTAAGCCATGACGGAGGTGGCATCTAATGCTGGATTGATGCATGAGGGGCGGTGGCGCCCTGAGGCCCAGGGCTACCACCCGCCCCCCCCCATGCATCAATCGCATTAGATGCCACCGACAGAGTGGCTTAATGCGCTTGTAACATGGGCCGCGCGAGGACAGAGTCGCCAGGAGCCTATTTTGTCTCGATACTACTCCATAAGAGGAGGAGGCGGTGTGCTGAGCAAACTTTTACGGTGCACTTACAGATCGGGTAACAAACCGGCATTACGATGCTTATGCGGTCAAAAGACTCTGTACCTGTAATGATAGCAAGCAGCGTGATATGCTCCTCAACAGCTGTCCCGATGTCGCAGCGGCTGTTGTTTCTTATCACCCGTTGGAGGTCTCGGTGGACGCCTCCCTCGCCACGCAGTGCGCACGTCACAAATTTGCATGCGGGTCGATCACTTCCCTCGTGCCTCTCAGACAGTTCTCCGACCGTACACCACTTCCCTGCATGGGGTCTCTGTATGGGACTGGTTCACCTATCGCTCCTGCGCGCTTGCTTGTCTTCCCTCCCCCCCCCGCTTCCGTCTGCCTCTGGATTGTCTCACGCTTGGTCTGCCACGCTTCCCTCTCTAACACTCGCTCCCCTGCTGTGCCCAGTGCTGCTAGGCTGGGGGTCTGGCTGCTCAAGGTACTGCCGAAGCGGACACGGCATATACGCTGGGTTAATGCCCGCTTCGGCTGCCGTCTCATGACCCTCCTACGCTTATCGGAGCACGACATCACAGGCACACTATTAATGCCATGTTACAATCTGCCTTCCATAATTTGGATTTGTTTTGGAGCCCTGCTGCACTTGCCTTTGCTGTTCAGCTGCTGGCTGCTGATGACATCACTATAGGGCAGAGGAGTGACTCACACTGTGCTGTACCATGTAGTTGCAACATTTTTGCAAGAGAAAACTTCCAGCACTCGGTGTACATACTGTGTTCCCACCTCCTCAAGACACCCTGTTAGCAATACATTATGCCAAAATCCTAATGCCTTGTCAGTATGTTTTTTTGTTTTGTTTGTTACATTGACTCTGCCCTGTGGTGATGCCAGCAGTACAACCCTGGGCCCACAGCAACACCAGGCTTGCTATAGAAGCTCTGGTACACCATGCAGTTTTTAGCAGCTCAGAATGCAAAAACTAACTGCAGCAGACAGTAATGAAATACAATTCTAGAATCAATGCAAGAAGGGGTAATTTATGCATGAAAGTCAAAAGGACTATGAAAGATGCTCGTAAAAGAGCTAGTGGAGTCAAGACAGGCAGACAGGAAAATAAGTCACATTTTTAAGACGCAAGTCCATTGTTACTTTTTATTTCTGAAGTATTTTTCTTTGATATTTTATATATTGTGCTGGATGTGTGGAATAGCTCTTAGCCTGGCAGCGGACATGTCTGTCTCTAACACCCCCACCCCCAACTACATCATCAGCATTGTGATATCACAGACAGTGACATCACAGGTGACTGCCTGGCAGCCACTGAGTGACTGTGCCTAAGCAGCAGTGATGCCACAGTTAGTGAGGTCACAGTGCTGATATAGTTGGGGAGAAGAGAGATATGTCAGCTGCCAGGCAAAGTGCTGTCCCTGTCCCACACATCACTGCTGCTAACATCAGATAAACAGTCTTCTAATTAAACAAAGGTAAAAGGAAAAGTATCTCGGATATAAAAGGTAATGGTTAACTGCTTTTTATTTATTTATGAATTTTGTTGACTGGGTAGGTCCACTGAGACTAAGGGTTCCTTTTTCAGGGGCGACCCAGGTTTAGTTACAGATAGTAAAGCACAGACATTAATTACATTCATTACAGAGGAAAACTTGCTCACTAGCACATTAGACTGTTAAGACCATTAAATACATAAGAGGCATTTCTGATCAACACTACAGGACACAGTTATTTAGTACAGGACTGGTTATTAGTTACAGTACAATGAGGACCACATTAACAGACTACGCTAGAAGTGCAGTGCATAATTCAAAGGTACTGAATGACATCTGCTGATTCTGGTAGTTTTGGGGACATTGGTGAGGACAGTTGCAGATGCTGCTGCTGGAGAAGTATGCTTTTAGTGAGTACTTGAATGAGGGGAGGGATGGTCTGCTTTGTGTGGTTATTGGGAGCTTGTTCCAATACTGTGAGATTTTGTATTCAAATGACCTTTGCCCAGCTGCTGTGTTTACTCGGGGGTGGGGGGGTGGAGAAGAGCAGTGAGTTCTTTTATGCAGCCTGTGCTCCACTAGGTTCTGGAGGTGGGGTAGGTGATTGTGCAGTATTTTGTACATTAGGCAGAGTTAGGAGTGCTCAAGTCTGTCGTCAAACTGGGGCCAGATCAGTATTGCAAGAGCCTTGCAATTGTATTCTCTACTGTCTTGCTGGGCTGCAAACCTGCTTATTTTGTGGTAGAGTGTGCAGAGCGTGCTTTGTTCAGTTTCCCTCAGGATGGCCAGTGTTGGAGCTCCGTAAAAGAGCGTTGGAAGCAGGATGGCATTCGCTATCATTCGGCAGGCTTCGTCAGTGAGGTACTTTCTTAGTCTGTATAGTACTGCAGTCTTCTGGTGTATTATTTTGGTGATATGCTTGATGTGTGTGGTTTTAATGTCAGCTCTTGGTGTATCGACATTCCAAGATATGTCATGTTACTCACAACTTCCAGCATAGTCCCCCTGGTGTCTGAGATCTTAAGAAGCTTGGTTCTAGTTACTCCCAAGTCTTCTAGGCCCAGAGAGCATGACCTTAATTTTCTTATTGTGTAGCACCATATGGTTAATAATAATAAGCTTAATTTGTGAAGCGCAATTCTAAAGACCAAAGTGCTGTACATTATTAAAAATAGAAGTATTAAAACAACAAATCAGTAACAATCCATGAAATACTAACAATACAGAGTGCAAATAAGTTAAATAAAATACTCACTAAATGCTTGTTGAAACAGGTGAGTTTTTTAGGCTGCCTTAAAGCTCTCTGTGGTCCTGCACTCTCGAATCTGATGATGTAGAGAATTCCACAAGGTGGAGGCACCATACATAAAAGCCCGGGCCCGAGATTTTTTTCAGCCAAACCCAAGGAACCTCTAACAACCCCTTGTCAGTTGAACGGAGAGGACGGCCAGGGCTGTAGGGAGTCAGGAGTTCTTGCAGATCTTGGAGCATCTCCAAAAACAACTGCAAGACTTGCAATCGCATTATGCCAGTGGGGATAGAATGGTGCTCCCAAATATACAGGCCACAAAACAACAGATCCAGAAATTACTAGATATCAAAACAGAGCAGGCCTTGCAACGCCTCCGACAGAGGTATTATGAGAGTGGCCCAAGAGCCTTTTGTCTGTTAACTCACCTTCTGAGACAGCAGACATTTCAGAACACAGTCACTCAGATTAGAAATCCCAAGAATGGCCAATTGGTGAAGTCCCCTGAGGACATATTGAGGGCCTTGGACAGACATAGACTGGTAGACATCCTATACCTAGATTTCATCAAGGCGTTTGATTCAGCAGCACATTATGGGATGATAAAAAAGATGGGGGAGATGGGGTGGGAGGACAGGAGCTCAACTGGGTTGAAAATTGGTTCTCAGGGCATTTACAGAGGGTAATGGTGGGTGGGATACTCTCCTCTCCCAGGAAGGTAATCAGTGGGGTCCCTCAGGGTTCGGTATTGAGGCCACTCTTGTTCAGCGCCTATGTCTCAGAAATTGGGAGGGGGGTTAGGAATAGTTTGAGTCTCTTTGCGGATGATTCAAAACTGGGAGCACTGGTGGATTGTGAAGAAGCGAGGGAGGCAGTCCAGGGGGACCTGGATACCCTGGAGGGGTGGTCAAGAAGGTGGGGACTGAAATTTAATGCCGGGAAATGTAAGGTATTAGGTTGCTGGCTTTCGAGCAGACAAGACAGACCATTTGGCCTATTCTGCTGGCTTTTTAGTATATTAATAAGCTTTAGGGAATTTTATCAGAACCTCTCTACCCTGGAACAATCACTGAGAGGACCACAAATAGAATCATATTGGCCAGATTAGAACCTCCCATATTTACACAGGAACTCGGAAACAACCTAGATAAATCTATTACCCCTTCAGAACTAGATTCTGCAATTAAACATTTAAAAACGAACAAATCCCCTGGCTGTGATGGGTACACATCGGAATTCTTTAAAAAAGAATTGGAGAATCATTTGCTGGCAGCATGTAGAACAGCACAATCTGGGGAAGCATACCCTGATGCATGGAATTATGCAGTTATCTCAAGTATACTGAAACCAGGTAGAGATGCTACACAGTGTAAATTGTACCACCCCATCTCAGTTCTTAACATTGATTATAAGTTATACACCACAGTATTAGTGAAACGCCTGGAGGTCTTTCTCCCCAGACTAATTGATTTTGATCAGACAGGCTTCGTCCTGGGTAGGCAAACCCAGGACAACATTAAAAGAACCCTGCATATTTTGCACCATGCTGCCTGGTCGGGGTCTCCCTTCCTGCTTTTAAGTCTGGATGCGGAGAAGGCCTTCGACTGGGTAACATGGAGTTTTCTGAGCTCATCATTAACATGTTTTGGATTTTTCGGAACACTTTATTAAAGTCATAAATAATATTTACACTAACCCCAGAGCTTATGTTAAAATTAGTGGCAGAGTTTCTTCCCCGGTATCCCTGTTACGAGGTACTAGGCAGGGTTGCCCCCTTTTCCCTTCTCCTTTTTGCTTTGTATCTTGAGCCCTTAGCCCAGGCACTGAGACAGGAGGAGAAAGTACAGGGCTGGGAGCTGGGAGGAGAGACACATAAATTAGCCCTCTAGGCAGGTGATCTGCTGATCTATCTCAAAAACCCAGAGCAGACCCTGTCTACTTTATGGGAATGTTTGAAAGAATTTGGATACTTGGCCGGATATAAAGTAAACACTGCTAAGACAAAAGTCTTACAAGTCCATTACGGACCCTCAGAAAATGTTAAAAAAGCCTTCCCTTTTAAATGGAAATATCTAGGGGTCCAGCTAGGCCTACTCACTAAACAATTATTTTCCCTCAATTTTACCCCGCATTTACAAAAACTTAAAATGGAACTGGAAAGATGGGCTCTTATCCTTATCTCCTTAGTACAAAGAGTGGAGGCGGTTAAAATGGTACTCCTCCCTAAGTTCCTATACGTAGTACAGTCAATCCCCATACTTATCCCAGATTCATATTTCAGCTCCTTGAATAGGGGATCTCTCGTTTCCTTTGGGGCTGTCAGAGACCGAGGGTCCGACTCTCAGTTCTCCAGTTACCCAAGCAGGGGGGAGGGTTATCACTGACTAATCTAAAGTTATATCATCAGGCAGGCCAGCTACGAACAGCCCTTTATTGGTAAGTGGGGGATACATAGCTAAGTGGAAGACACTGGAATTAGGGGAAGGAGCTCTCACAAACCTGAATAGAATTCTCCTCACTGACAGAGCGAATCCACCCCTGTTAGGGGATAGGAACCTGTTATAAGGACCTTACACTGAAGAATTGGTATGAGATTCTGGAGGATAAAGAATTTAAGAGTTGGAGACATCTCCTGTTTTCTGTGCCTTACATAGAAGCATTCACACCTGCTAGGTAGGATACCGGGTTCAGGAAATGGGAGAAGAAAAAGTTACATCTGATGTGGCACTTTTTAGAGGGAAATAAGATTCAGGCATTCCAGGTTTTAGTCGATTAAATATGGGATTTTTGGCAAGATGGGTTTAGATATTTCCAGATCAGGGACTATATTAGAACCCTCCAATCTAACTTAAAAGATGAGAGCTCTCCCTCTCGGCAGATCGCTCTCTTGTTGAGGTCAGCAGTGGACGGCAGGTCACCTACAGTCCTTATCATCTCTTGTCTATACAAAGTTCTTATCTCCTGGAAAGGAGACTCATCTCACACGATAAGAAGGGCCTGGAACCGTGACCTAGGAGTTCAGATAACGGATGAAATGTAGGTTTGGACTCAAAAGAGGATACACTGGGGCTTATCTGCAGTGAGTTGGAGGGAGTTCTCCTGGAAGATGTTTATCAGATATTTTGGGACACCAGCGGTTCAAGTGAAGTTCGGGGGGCAGGCCTCCGGTCTGCTGGAGAGAATGTGGGTATTCTTCGGCAGCATTGGCTCACATAATGTGGAACTGTCTGCTGCTGACCCCCTTCTTTCAAGATTTGCAACAAGCTCTCCACTCTATAATAGGCCCTGGCCTACTTATGACCCCTACACTTTATTTTTTTCTGGCCTTACCAAGAGAACATAGGGACCCCCTCACAAGTAAATTTTTGAAAATAACCTGCTTAGCAGCCGAAAAAGTGATTACTAAAAATTGGCACTTCAAACAAAGTGTCACCCTGCACCATTGGCATGAGATCATGATTTCCATATGTAGAATGGAGGTGCTTACAGCAACCCTTAACAGGAGACTCCCCAAATTTGAATTATTATGGAGGAGATGGGTAATGTATATGGCCATGGAAAGACCTGACTTTGTTCTCTGATTAGGCCTGAGAAATTCAGGGAACCAAAGATATCTGAGCGCTCCCTGTGAATTTAACCTCTACCTCTTGATGTGACTCCCAGCTGGCATCCTTACTGGGTTAAGCCCAAAGAGTCTGGCTGAGACTTAAATTAAGCTGAATGAGAAACATCAGCAAATGATTAACTGAACAGTCAGCTTCTTTAATTGTATTGTAGAGTTTTACTTTACCTTTCCCTTCTGTGTAATAATGTTATGCTATGTTATTACACTCTCTTCTTTTGCATTTAGGGATAGTCGCATCTGTAATATCAAAAATATATTCAGTGTAATGCTCCCCCTTAGCAGTTGGCACTACAGATTTTTTCAGTATAATTGAAATGCACTGTATGAACTAAGTGACATCTGTATTATATGTTTAATGGTTGTCAGAATGTTTTTAATGCTGCAAAAAACTATAAATAAAGTTTAAAACAAAAAGTATACCTTATGAAAGCTGTTCACTTCAGGAATATGATTTTAAAGTTTGTTTTAAGATTCCGTTGACTTCGTCTGTACAGATCAGCAGTTTTGTAGAGCTGAAGTGCAGATCATTTATTAAATGCATCCTGCCAGGAGATCAGCTGTCTAGCACTCCCCTGCATGTCACATTTTGCTAGGAAACATCTGCGACATTTTGGAGCTGGACATTGAATAAAAATAAAATGGGTACACCTGGGTTTCTCAAACCATGAAATGTATCTGTACTTGTGGTTACCTTTTAAATTCACTTGTCATGACTGCAGTGGCTGTTGTTAAATTTTTTTTAATCAGTGTACAAACTGTTTGGCACATTGGTACCCCCATTTCATGGAATTACCCATTCAAACAACATGAAGTCTTGCTGTATTCTGACTATTGTAGTGATCTCCAACCCTTGAACTGCCCTGGAGAACAAAGAGTTAACTTTCCATGCAAGGCATGGAACGCAGAGCTCGAGCTCGGTTGAAGCCTCTGTCTGCTGTTGTTTGAACCCCAACTGACAGATTCTTTACTCCGCCTCACTGAACAGTCACTCCGGAGATCTCTTCTTTGCTCGGTTCAACAAAGTCGATTCAAGTGTTGTTTTTTCGCTCGGTTTCAACCGAATTTCTCTCTGTCTGTGGTACCGTGAGTACTAGATAGGTTTTCTTTATTAGTTTTCTGTGTGGAACTTGTAAACATTGGCCGATCAGGTTTGTGTCAAAAAACTTTTGTCTTTATTAGAGTGTGGTAACCGGTCCGTATCGGTTCTAAAAAAAGCTGATTTCATTACTTTTTTTTCCAAGACCCGTAACACGGTCAGGAACTGATAGGGGTGTCTTGCCTGGTGGATTGCCGAAAAAAGGGTAAGTTTTGGTTAGGATTGGCCATGTCTGAGAAACCCAAGAAAAAAACCGGGCCCACTGGGTTTCAACACTGTAGTGTGTGTGGGGAAGCCTTTAATAAGGCTGACCCCCACACCACCTGTGTTTATTGTCTGGGGTTTGACCACCTCAGTGCAGACTGCCAAATTTGTAAAAGTTTTCCCAAAGCTACCCTGGATAAGACAGTAGGTAGACTGAGGGAAAGGGAGGCCGAGAAGTCCGCTTACCCTGGATGGCCAGCCCGGTTCGGTTCCAACCGAACCAGAAGGAGTGCCCTCTGACCAGGGCAAAACTTCTTCGGGCAAAAGGAGAACCGATTCTGAGGAGTTGGTTCTGGTTAAAAGAAAAAGAAGGGATAATTTCGCATCCACAAGTTCTTTCTCCGACTGCTGATGATAGCCAAAGCGATAAGGATAGTTCAAGTCGCTAACTTCGGTTCCAGCCGAACCGGCACCATCGGTTAGGGGTTCGGTCGGTTCCCCCGGTTCCGGATTATACTTTAGAAGAATTTTATGAACTGGAGGAGGAGGAGGAGGAGGGAGAGTATGAAGATAATGATGATGCTGGTGATTATGAAAGTCTGGATGTGCCTATTGACCCGGACATCTCCCCAGATAGACCTTCAGGTGTTTCTCCTCCTAGGCTTTCTGAGTCCCCTTCCCACTTTATGTTTTACAAAAAAGTGACTGAAACCCTCCAGCTTCCTGTGGAAGAAGCAGTAGAGGGTCAGGAGGAGCCTGATTTTGTTGAGATGATGGACATCCCAGAGTCCAGGAGATTGTCTGTTCCCCTCCATAAATCTTTTGGGAAACAGACATTTAAAATTTAAAAAACTCCTAATTCCATACCTCCTGGGGACAGAAGAATGGACAAGAGGTATACTCTTTCAGGCTCAGACACGGAGTTCCTTTCCCAGCAGTGCAGCCATGTTGGGGTAGTGCAGGCTGCTGCCTGTGATAAGGCAAATATTCCCTTGGCTTCACACCCCCCTGACAAGGACTCCAGGAGGATTGATGCCATGGCAAAGAAACAGTACATGGCAGCATCTTTGGGACTCAGGCAGGCTAACTATATGGCCTACACAGCTAGATACCAGAAGTCCAGGTGGGAGACTGTGATGGCTCTAGCTAAACAAGCCCCTGACCAGCTTGCCAAGGAGCTGGAGCGGGTAGCTGCGGATGGGATTGAGGCATCCGAGGTGCAATTTCATGCTACTGTGGACTCCAGTGATGTTTCATCTAGAGCCATGGCTACATCTGTGGCCCTTTGGAGGATGGCTTGGCTCAGATGTACTAGCCTGTCACAGGATACCCAGGCTAAGGCCATGGATTTTCCTGTCATTGGTAATTCTCTGTTTGGGGAGCAGACAGAGAATTACATGAAGAAGATGGATGAGTACAGGACCACCTACAAGAGTGTTCAGGCCAAAGAAAGGCAAGCCACTCCTCAGAGGCAGCATTCCAGGGGCAGGGGCAGGCCTTTTCATAGGCCTTTTTACCAAGCCCAGGCCTCCTCTTCTGCTTTTGCTCAGAGGGGGTTCTTTAGAGGGAGAGGCAGACTGGGTATGAGCAGGCCTGCTTCCACCCCTCAGCCTAAAGCCCCTGCCAAGCAGACACCCTGATGGGTCTGCCCGGGCCGATTCTCCGCTACCTGTAGGGGGCAGGCTGGCTTACTTTGTCCAGGACTGGAAGTCTTTAACATCAGACAAGTGGGTCCTGGAAATAGTAGGCCAGGGACTGGTTCTCAGCCTCAAAAAATTTCCCAAGATGAGAACCAGATCCATTCCACCTGCAAATCCTTCAGAGGCCCTTGCCCTAGAGGCAGAGGTTTCTTCCCTTTTGGCTCTCAGAGCTATAGACAGGGTTCCTACCCTACACAGGGGCAAAGAATTGTACTCCAGGTACTTCCTAACCCCCCAAAAAGACAGGAGAATGGCTGCCCATCCTGGATCTGAGATACCTAAACAAGCACCTTTAAAGCCAAAATTCAAAATGGTGACTCTGGGAATAATTCTGCTCTCTAAGGCCAGGGACTGGCTAGCCTCCCTGGACCTCAAGGATGCCTACTTTCACATTCCCATCAGGTGCTCCCACAGAAAGTACCTCAGGTCGAGTTGCCCGCAGGCCACTATCAATTCAGAGCAATGCCCTTTGGTCTAACATCAGCCCCAAGGGTGTTCACAAAGTGCCTAGCAGTAGTGGTTGCTTTCCTAAGAAGAAAAAAGATCTCCATCTTTCCATACCTGGACGACTGGCTCATAGTAGGTCAGTCTCCAGACCAAGTCAAGTCATATCTTCAGATAACTCAGCAACTGCTCACTTCCTTAGGGTTACTCCTAAACCTTCCAAAGTCAGTTCTAGAACCAGTGCAGCTCCTCACCTTTATAGGGGCGGAACTGGATACAATAAGAGCAAAGGCCTTCCTTCCCCTGGACAGGGCAAGGACACTAATAGAACTGGCCTCTTCTTTCACCCTTCAGGTGTCTCGACCAGCAAGGCACTTCTTGCAGCTCCTGGGCCACATGGCAGCCTCTACAGCAGTGGTCCAGGGTGCAAGATTTCAGATGAGGGACATTCAGTTCCACTTGAGAACCTTCTGGTCCCAGAGAAAGGATTCCCTGACCAAACTAGTCCCAGTGACTCGAACCCTGATCCAGGCTTTGCAATGGTGGCAGGATCAGGACAATTTAAGGCAAGGAGTTCCTTTTGTCACTCAGTCTCCTTTTCTTTTTTTCATACTTTCTTTATTTATATTTTCCAATTAGGCTATACACACCCAAAGGATACATACATGCTTATGTTGTTTATCTTAGTTCACATTAAATCAATTATATTTTTTCCCAGTGTTCCATAGTATACCCTTAGTGGAGACATGAGATGCTTATATATATATATCTTTCATGACCTTCCTAGGGGAATGCGAAGGGTCAAAATGCTCTGGGTATTTAACATAGAGGGCCTATTTACTAGAACATAAGGTTGCTGAATTACCAAGAGGGAGCAATACTCCAGCCTCTCTTGAACTTATTTTATAGGATGAGTCCAAAATCTGTTATGTGGAGTCATCTCCCTCCTTTCCCCTCATTCAGGGGATGAACCGTCTCTCCTCAGATATATACATTACCTAACGTCTCCACAGAATCTCAAATTGTGTTACCCTCTTATTTATAGCTGCCGTTAGGGCTTCCATTCTATATATAGAAATCATGAGGTCATGCCATAGTTGTAGCGAGATAGGCAAAGGGGAGAGCCAATGTTTGGTTATCACCTTTTGAGCCGCCATAAAAATCTTTAAAAATTTGCTTATGCTAGGACTCCTATATTCCTTTGGCAGATCCAAAAAGAAATAATCTGTGGGGGTAATCTGAAATCCAGAATCTATAATCTTTTTTAGGGCCTGTTGTAGTTCCTGAAAGAAGGAGAAAAGCACTGGGCAACTCCACATTATGTGACCTAGAGCTGCTGGGAATGTCCACATTTTCTCCAGCATGCATGTATTCAATCCCCCTATATTTCCCCTGGATTGCTGGTGTCCGAAAGTATCTAATAAAAATCTTCCACGAGAATTCTTTCCAACTATTTGCCGATAGGCCCCATTGCACCCTTCCCTGTGTCCAGGACCACAACCCCTCTTTAATCTGAATCCCCATGTCATTCTCTCAGGCTTTTTTAATTGAGGTAACTGAGTCCCCTTTCCAGATAAGAAGAGATTGGTACAAAATGGAAATAATATGAGCCATCTGGGGATCTCTTTCCACTGTTCTTTAAGGATGCAGGCTATTTGTGGTAAGGAAAGATTATCTGCTCCCGACTGAGACTGTAATTTCTTAATGTAATTTCTAATTTGAAAATATCGAAATCTATCTTGCCACGATATTCCATACCCATTTACCAAAGTTTGAAATTCCTTTATTTCATTGCCTTCCATAAAGTGCCAGATAAGATATAAACCATGCTCCTCCCATCTCTTGAATCCTATATCCCACTTAACAGGAGGAAAGGTATCCAGATATGGAACCGAAAACAGGAGATATCTCCAATATTTAGCCTTCTTGTCCCCTAACATTCCAAACCACACATTTAAGGTTGATGCTGTGTAGGGATTACCTATAGTATGAGTTGCAGGACCCTTTCCTTGTCTCAAAAGAACAGAGCCAAGATTTGCCAGTGCCCCCTCCCCCAATTCTAATGACTTCCATCTGGCTATATATGTCTGGTCTAGCCAATACATTATTGTTCTGAGTTGTGCAGCCTGATGATATATTTTAAAATTTGGGAGAGATAATCCTCCTCCACTCTTGGGTAATTGTAATACCGTAAGGCGCACTCTTGGTCTTTGAGATCCCCATAAAAACCGAGATATTCCTCTGCCAAGCGTGTTAAAGTATGACTCTGGTACTAAAATGGGTATGGTTTGTACCAAATATAAGAACCTGGGGAGGATTATCATTTTTATTGCTTCTACCCTCTGAGTCAGTGGAATAGGAACAGGGGCCCATCTATCTAATTCTCTTTTTATATCCTTCAAAATCGGGGTAAAGTTAGGGTAAAAGCTGATCTGGTTGAGGGCTCAGCTGAATACCTAAGTATTTAATACTTGTGAGATTCCATTTGAAGGGGAATTTCTTTAAGGTCTCTTCCGAGGGGTTATATTGTAATTTTAATATCTCTGTTTTGGTGAGATTTACTTTGTACCCCGCTAGCCGGCCAAATTCTGTCAGATGTGTCCAAAGTGGATCTAATGACTGTTCCGGGTTCTTAAGATAGATCAACAGATCATCTGCGTAGAGAGCTAATTTATGTGTTTCCCCTCCCACTTCCCACCCCTGGATTAGGTTATCTTGTCGAATCCCCTGGGCCAGTGGTTCTAGATATAGGGCAAATAGGAGGGAGGAAACGGACATCCCTGTCTGGTACCTCGATATAGTCGAATTGAGGGGGAGACATTACCATTAATCTTCACATAAGCTTTTGGTTTCGAATATATTGGAAATACTTTTAATAAAAAGGTCAGAAAGTCCAAATTTCTTCAACACCATCCCCATGAAGCTCCATGCTACCCGGTCGAAGGCCTTCTCAGCATCTAAGCTTAGTAATAAACACGGATTATTCGACCGGGCAGCATGGTACAACAAGTGTAATGATCTTTTAATATTGTCCTGGACCTGTCTTCCCAAAACAAATCCAGTTTGGGTCCTGATCAACCAGCTTTGGGAGAGCCACCTCCAACCTCTTCGCTAGTATCGAGGTATATATTTTATAATCAATGTTAAGGACTGAAATGGGGCAGTAGGAGCTACAGTACGTTATGTCCTTTCCAGGTTTAGGGATACTAGAAATAACTGCATAGTTCCCTGTTTCGGGGAGTACCTCCCCTACTTGCGCCTCTACACAGGCCTTCAAGAGGGGTTCTTTAAGTTCAGGCATAAAAAATTTAAAAAATTCCGGGGTAAATCCATCCGGGCCCAGAGATTTTTTAGTTTTCAGTTTCTTAATAGCCCCTTCCAGTTCTTGGGAAGTAATTGGGGCATCCAACATGTCTCTGGACTCCCCGGTCAGCTTGGGCAATCGTAACTTGTCCAGATAGGATTCTGTTTGTGAGTTATCAGGGGTATGGTCTGATTTGTAGAGTTCTGAATAAAATTTCCTAAAGCCCATTCTAATATCCTCTGGTGTTCTCAGCCAGGCTCCGGATTTTGGGTCACGAATCTAAGTAACTGTGGACCTAGCTGTCTGTTGCCTGAGACGATGTGCTAGAAGTCGGGATGCTCTGGGGCCTGTCTCATAGTATTTTTGTCTCAAGCGCTGTAATGCCTGTTCTGTTTTGACATCAATTATTTTTTGGATCTTTTGTTTAACCCCCTGTATATCCTGTATTGCTTCTTTGTCCCCATTAGCATGTCTCTTTTGTAAGTCCTGCAATTGGTTTTGCAATTCCTCCAACTGCCTGTTTTGTTGCCATTTGAAATACGATGCAAATTTAATACATTCTCACCTGAATACCGTCTTTATAGTATCCCACAATACCACCCTAGTAATTTCAGGTGCATCATTTTCCTGTCTAATTTGTGCCATTCTTGCCTTGGCTTTTTCCGTAAACTCCTTTATATTTAACATATAATTATTGAATTTCCATAATGTGAGTCCCCTTCTGACTCTCCAAATTAACCTCAAGTGTAATTGCGAGTGATTGGAGATAACAGATGGAATATGGGCACAGCTCTCTACCTGACTCTGATGTTCCCCGAATCAATAGGTAGTCAATTCTAGCATACGCACCCGTGTGGGTAAGAGTAGTGCATATTCCCTGTCCCCTTATTATGTAACCTCCAGGCATCCACCCAAAAGGCCTCTTCAGGTGGTCTCTATAGCTCTGTCAGAGGGTTCTGTCGAAAAGACTGGCTTTAGAGGTGTCCCCTGTTCCCAAACCTGGTTAAGATCTCCTCCTATTACCAGTAGACCCTATGTATCTCAGTGATTTTATTTAGAAGGAATCTTAGGATTTCTTTATTTGAACCTGGGGACATATAAGATGCCAGAGTAATAGGTTCACTCTGCTAAATTTCCGTCAAGATGGCTAGACGGCCTTCAGGATCTATATAACTGCCTGTTTTTGAACTGAACTCTAGCGACTAAGATGACGACACCTCTTCTTTTTCCTCTATCAAATGAGGCCGCTGTGACTTGTTCATACCCAAACCTACCTAGCTCTGATGTTCAACTTTACTGAGTGTGCTTCGTAGCAACACAAAAGAAGGGCTTTGTCTTTTAATATTAGACATGACCTTATATCTCTTTACCGGATTATTTAGTCCATTAACATTGTGTGAAATTATATTTAAAATATTATTGTTCTTATCCCCCCATTATAACATAGAAAGATATGCCTCTGTTTATATGTCACTTTATTTCTACTTGCTTTTCGCCTCTCTCCTCCCTCCCTCGACCCCCCCTCCTCGGGTCCTTCCCTTCCTCCTAGTTCCACTTTCCCCATGTTGTAGTTCAACTTTCAAACAACATGAAGTCTTGCTGTATTATGACATATGCAGTTTGACCCAGCCTTCGAACTGCTCCGGAGGTGAAAGAGTTAACTTTCCATGCCAGGCATGGAATCTTGAGCGCGAGCTCAGTTGAGAACTCTGTCTGTTGTTCTTCAAACTCAAACTGTCAGATTCTTTACTTCGCCTCACTGAACAGTCGCTCCGGAGATTTCTCCTGCTGCTCGGTTCATTTGTCGGTTAAAAAGTGTAATTTCTCGGTTTTTAAACCACATTTTGTCTATATTTTAACCGCAACCGGTCTGTTCAAGCTCTGTCTGTGGTATTGTAAGTAATAGATAGGTTTTACATTATTTCTGTGTGGAACTTGCTAACGATATTATCGGTTCGGTTTGAACCGATCAGGTTGTTGTTAAACTTTATTAAATTGCATTTAGAGTGCGGTTTCCGGTTCTTATCGGTTCTAAAAAAAACGGATTTCATTACGGTTTTTTCCACGACCTGTGACACGGTTGGGAACCGATAAGGGTGTCTTGCTTGGCGGATTGCTGTAAACAGGCAAGTTTTTGGTTAGGCTGGCACTATGTCTGAGAAACCCAAAAGAAAAACCGGGCCCACTGGGTTTCAGCACTGTAGTGTCTGTGGGGAAGCCTTTGCCAAGGCTGACCCACATACCACATGTGTTTATTGTCTGGGGTTTGACCACCTCAGTGCAGACTGCCAGATTTGCAAGAATTTCCCTGCAGCTACCCTGGATAAGAGAGTTGGTAGGCTCAGGGAACGAGAGGCCAAAAAGTCCGATGACCCGGATGGCCAGCCCGGTTCGGAGGGAGTGCCCTCTGACCAGGGTGAGACTCCCTCGGGCAAACGGAGGGCTGACTCGGAGGAGTCAGTCCCAGCAAAAAGGACTAGAAAATCAGCAGGTGTGGAGCCAAAATTTCCTTCTCCAACCGCTGCAGAGATAGCCAAAGCGATCAAAATTGTCCAGTCGCTTTCCTCGTTCTGACCGAACTGCACCATCAGGTAAGCGGTCGGTTCGGCCGTGCCACCGGGTTCAAGAATATGATATAGAGAATTTATGAACCGGAGGAGGGGAGGAAGATTATGAAGAGAGTGAATGATTTTGAAAGTCTGATGTGCCCATTGAACCGACATCTCCCCAGACAGACCTTCAGGAGTGTCTCCCTAGGCTTTCTGAGTCCCTTCTCATTTTATGTTTTATAAGAAAGTGGTTGAAACCCTCCAGCTCCCCTTGGAAGAAGCTGTGGATGAACAGGAGGAGCCTGACTTTGTAGAAATGATGGATATCCCAGAGTCTAGGAGATTGTCTATTCCTTTACATAAATCTTTAGGAAACAGACAATAAAATTTTAAAGTTCCTCACACTATACCTCCTGTGGATAAAAAATGGACAAGAGGTATACATTGTCAGGCCCTGATACGGAGTTCCTTTCACAACGATGCAGCCATGTTAGTAGTGCAGGCTGTAGCCTGGTAAGGCAAATATTCCCTTGACTTCACCCCTGACAGGACTCCAGGAGGATTGATGCCATGGCAAAAGAAACAGTACATGGCAGCATCCTTGGGACTCAGACAGGCAAATTATATGGCCTATGTTGCAAGATACCAGAAATCCAGATGGGATACTGTTATGGCTCTAGCGAAACAGGTCCCTGGCCAGCTTGCCAAGGAGCTGGAGCAGGTGGCTGCTGATGGTATTGAGGCATCCAAGGTGCAATTCCATGCTGCAGTGGACTCTAATGATGTATCTTCAAGAGTCATCATGGCTACATCTGTGGCTTTTCGCAGAATGGCTTGGCTCAGGTGTACTAGCCTGTCACAGGATACCCAGGCTAAGGCCATGGATTTTCCTGTTGTGGGTAACTCTCTGTTTGGGGAGCAGACAGAGAATTACATGAAGAAAATGGATGAGTATAGGACCACTTATAGGAGTGCACAGGCCAAGGAAAGGCAGGCCACCCTCAGAGGCAGCTTTCCAGGGGCAGGGGCAGGCCTTTTCACAGGCCTTTTTACCAAGCCCAGGCCTCCTCTTCAGCCTATGCCCAGAGGGGGTTCTTCAGAGGGAGAGGCAGACGGGGTACGAACAGGCCTGCTCCCACCCCTCAGCCTAAAGCCCCTGCCAAACAGGCACCCTGATGGGAGGGCCAGGGCCGATTCTCCATTACCTGTAGGGGGCAGGCTGGCTTACTTCATCCAGGACTGGGAGTCTTTGACATCAGACAAGTGGGTCCTGGAAGTAAGCCAGGGACTGGTTCTCAGCTCAAAAATTTCAAAGAGGAGAACCAGATCCTTTCTACCTGCAAATCCATCAGAGGCTCTCGCCTGGAAACAGAGGTCTCAACCTCCTGGCTCTCAGAGCTGTAGAAAGGGTACCTCCCCACACCAGGGCAAAGGACTGTACTCCAGGTACTTCCTTACCCCAAAAAGACAGGAGAATGGCAGCCCATCCTGGATCTCAGATACCTAAACAAGCACCTTTTAAAACCAAAATTCAAAATGGTGACTCTGGGAATTATTCTACCTCTCTAAGGCCAGGGGACTGGCTAGCGTCCCTGGACCTCAAGGATACTTCCATCTGTTCTCATCGAAGCTCCCACAAAGTACCTCAGATTGAACTGCCCTCAGGACATTACCAGTTCAGAGCAATGCCCTTCGGCCTCACCTCTGCCCCAAGGGTATTCACAAATGCCTGGCAGTAGCAGTTGCTCATTTAAGAAGGCAAAGATTGCCATCTTTCTTACCTGGACGACTGGCTCATAGTGGGCCAGTCTCCAGACCAAGTCAAATTACACCTCAGGTTACCCAGCAGCTGCTTACATCTCAGGTTTCCTTCTCAATCTCCCAAAGTCAGTTCTAGAGCCTGTTCAGCTACTCACCTTCATAGGCGCAGAACTGGACACAAAGCAGGCCAGAGCTTTCCTTCCTCTAGAAAGAGCAAAGACCCTGGTGGCTCTGGCCTTCTCCTTCACTCTACAGGTCTCTTGACCAGCAAGGCATTTTCTGCAGCTCCTAGGGCACATGGCTGCCTCCACAACAGTAGTGCAGGGAGCAAGATTTCAGATGAGGGACATTCATTTCCATTTGAGAGCCTTCTGGTCTCAAAGGAGAGATCCTCTAACCAAATTGATCCCAGTAACTCGAATACTGATCCAGGTCCTACAGTGGTGGCAGAATCAGAGCAATCTGAGACAAAGGGTTCCTTTCATCCCTCAATCTCACTCCTTGACCCTTACTACAGATGCGTCCCTCTTGGGGTGGGGAGCTCACATGGGCAACCTCACCACCCAGGGATTGTGGTCCCCTCAGGAATCTCTGCTCCACATCAATCTGTTGGAACTCAGAGCAGTTTTTCTAGCACTTCAGGTTTTTTCTGCATCTGTTCAGAACAAAGTGGCACAGGTCAGAACAGACAACACCACTACAATGTGGTACATCAACAACAAGGGGCACTCGGTCTTCGGCCTTGTGCACCGAGGCAATGAAGTTGTGGTCTCTGGCTTATTCCCTGAACACTTCCCTCATGGCAGTTCACCTCCCAGGCAAGGACAATGTCCTGGCAGATGCTCTCAGCAGGATTTCCCAGGCCATCACGAATGGTCTGTGGATCCCTAGTACTGGAGGTAGTATTGCCAGGTGGGGCACCCCTCAGATAGATCTTTTTGCAGCCCCAGACAATCACCAACTTCTGCTATTTTGCTGCAGGCCCCCAGTGTTGGGCTCAGTCCCTCTGGATGCCTTCCTTCTCAACTGGGAAGGGAAGTTTCTCTATGCCTTCCTCCCCCTTCCCTCTCTTGTTCAAGGTGCTAGTCAAAATCAGATCTCAACCTTGCAAGATGATTCTGATTGCTCCAGATTGGGCCAGACAGCCCTGTTATCCACTCCTTCTGTCCTTAGCAGTCCACCTTCCCCTGTGTCTTCCCAGGAATCACAATCTGTTAACCTGTGCCCAGGGGAGAGTTTGGTACCCGAATCTCAAATCTCTCAATCTCAAGGCCTGGCTCTTGAAGAGTTAGAGTTTGCTGACCTACACCTTTCTCAAGGTGTACTCGATATCTTGAAAGCTTCTAGGAAGCCTTCCACCAGGACTACTTATAATTCTAAATGGAAAAGATTTTCCATATGGTGCTCTGGAAAGCATATTTCCCTAGAATCTGCTGATTTGCCCACAGTTCTGGATTATATGGTCCACTTAAATACCTTGGGGCTGAGGTCAGCTACCCTGAAAGTGCACTTGGCAGCTGTCTCTGCTCTTATATCAGCAGGAAAGCCCTCTTCTCTTTCAGCTCACCCTGTATTCTCCAAGTTTTTTAAGGGATTGCTTCACACCAACCCTCCATTCAGGGACCCTGCTTCCGCCTGGGATCTTAATGTTTGCATTGCTCGCTTAGTAACCCCCTTTGAGCCTTTGTCTTCAGCAAAAGCTTAAGTATGACTTGGAAAACTGTGTTTCTGGTAGCCATCACTTCTGCCAGACGACACGTGAATTACAAGCTTTGTCAGTGGAGTCTGATTTTATCTCCTTTCACAGAGATAAGGTAGTCCTCAGGACTAACAGGAAGTTCTTGCCTAAGGTGGTTTCAGATTTCCACCTTAATCAATCTATATCTCTTCCAGTGTACTTCACTGACCATTCCTCCTCTGGCGAGAAGAGGCTGCACAGCTTAGATGTGAAGAGAGCCCTTAGTTACTACATAGAGCGTACCAAGGGTCACAGGTTTGACTCCCTCCAACTGTTCCTCACTTATGGTGAGGTTGGTAAAGGGAAACCTGCCACTAAAAGATCCATTGCCAGGTGGATTGTCTCTTGTATCCAATTTTGTTATCAAAAACTGGGTAAGGTTCCTCTCAGGCCTGAGGGCTCACTCTACCAGAGGTAAGCTGCGCCCTGGCTGCAGCCAGGACATCCCTATCATAGAGATATGTCAAGCAGCTACCTGGAAAACAGTTCACACTCACCAAGCATTACTCCCGACATCCAGGCTAGGAATGATGCTCGGTTTGGCACAGCTGTGCTCAGAGCCTATTTCCTAATAGGTTCTGTCCTCCTCCATGGAGGTACTGCTGTGTAGTCTGCATATCTCATAATATAGAAAGACTTCATGTTGTTTGAAGAAAAAATTACTCACCTTAGTAATGTTGTTTCTTCTAATGGAGTCTTGCTATATTATGACCTCCCCCCCTGCCTGCCCCTCTCAGAACCTCTGCCTTTGGGATGTGGGTGAGCAGTGCAGTGTTGGCACTTAGTAGATGCCCACCTTGTTTTTTTCACCCCCTTTTTTGGGATGTTTGGGTGTTGTGTATTTATTTTTTGGATCCCCTGACTTGAGTCTTTGTTTTGGGACCAAAAATGTGTTAATATTTTAGTAGCCAGTTGGCTAGTGTGGGTTTACAGCTTCCACACAGAATCTTAGTGAGTTTTGCTCAGAAGATCTGACAGTTTGAGTTTGAAAAACAACAGACAGAGTTCTCAACCAGTCAGGTTTCAAGATTCCATGCCTGGCATGGAAAGTTAACTCTTTCACCGGAGCAGTTCGGCTGGGTCAAACTGTATATGTCATAATATAGCAAGACTCATTAGAAGAAACAACATTTCTAAGGTGAGTAATTTTTTCTTTCGTCTCTGGTATTTAAACTTAATCGCTATGTGAACAGCCATATTTGTCATCGTTTCATACAACCATTCATACCATTCCCAACACTCTTCAAAACATGAACCAACAAACCCTTTTTGGATAGGTGCCAACTGAGCGTTCCTCTCCCAAAAAGAATAACTATTTACATATTGACTCCCAAGGTAGGGGAACCATGAATATAGTTCTCACAAGGTCGAGTCTCTTGAACTCGACGGGAGGAAAAGGGGCCAACATATTGACTTGTTCCTCCTGGACCATACTGTTAAGCGGTCCATGCCCCCTAAGGGGGCTGTCCGTCTCCTGTGGTGACTCTGAAGGGTGGTTCAACATCATGGCTATGACTCCCTTCAAGAGGATCCATGATATAACTATGAGCCCCACAGGACAGCAAAGCTGCAGCATGAAGGTTATAATTAACTCACCCCTCTCCCCCAAACAGCAATTTAATAATAAAGCTGTGATCTCAGATAAATCGGGTATATGCATATGCCCTATCCCCGTTTGGCTCAGTGGAATATCTTTAACTTTAATTCATTGAGCTCTATGCTTAGTAATGTTAAGATCTCTTGTTTCATTTCCTGGGAAAAAATAAAACATTTTTCTCTAGCCACAAGGGGGCATCTGTGATATACAATATCATGACAACAGAGCCTAATCACTAATTGTATGTAGTGGCTACACATAACTGTAACATAACTTTCTAATTTTAAAGGCTCAAATCAGGTAAACATTCCTCACTCCCTGATTAATAACAACTTCCCAGGAAGGAATCTCTGAAAAACTCGGTACATAGAGGCCTATCACAAAGTCATATTCCCAGGCCTACAGTGGCTCAGTCCAAAGTCAGCAATTAGCCACATATGGGGGGAAATCCCTGCAAACCTGTTCCATATCATTCCGGTTTCAGCTTAAAGTATCTCCTTCTTTCTCCAGAACTTCCTCTCCTACAGTCGATACGTGTGTGAGCCTGCTTAGCATGTTTTTGATGTCCTGTAGAGTTGAGTGCGCAGACTTCCCCTCTCGCATGGTGTTTTGGGTTCCCTCTAATCGCCATGTACTCCGTGGTCTGGTCGGTTGGTCTGCATGTCAAGGGATCTCTGGAATATCATGCCCTTTCATTTTCATCGCCTGTAGTGCCTCTTTGGATGTATAGTACAGCTCAACCCCTGATTCCCAGTGAACCCGCAGGCGGGAGGGGTAAGGTGTCTGAAATCTAACCCCCAGCTCTTTCAATTTTCTCATGATAGGTACATAAGAAAGGCGCTGTTGCTGTATCATAGGGGGGTAATCTTGATCAAAGAACAGTCTAACCCCATTATATTTCACTTGACCCTGCTTCCACGCCGATGCAGGATTATCTCTTTTCACGAAAACTTGCAAACTTAGCAATTATGGATCGAGGCTCAGCGATTTTGATGTGGGTCTAGGCACTAGTGCTCTGTGCGCCCGTTCAATCCTAAAGTTAAACCCTTGTGGTAAATCCAGCACATGGCATAAAAGATCCTCCAGGAAGTCATGCATTTCGCCAACCTCTGCCGATTCAGGAACACCATATATTCTCAGATTGTCCCGCCTTGATCGTGCTTCTAAATCCAAACATTTAGCTGATGTAGCCTCTTGCTGCTGTGTTAAAATCTCCATGGCTCTGGAAATATGTATGAGGTCATCTTCTACTGTCGAAATACGTTCCTCCGCACTAACCATCTTAGACTCCAGTCCTTTCAGGTCGGAATAGAGCTTGTTAAATTCCGACTTTGTTTCAGATCGAAACTGTTTTATTTCGGATAGCAGAGTTTCAAATCGTGATCGTGAAAGAGTTTCCATTTCTGCCTCCGAATCTTCTCCCGCCATACTGTCTGGTGATTTTCTTCCACAGATAGGTGAGCTTGCTGAATCCAATCCGAGACGATCAGGATTGTGTTTTAAATTTTTAGTTCGAGATCTTTTCACCTTTGAGGCTCCACTGTTCGCTTTATTCATATTTAGGCGAATCTCCCTGTTCTAAATTGAGTGGAGTCACTGTTTTTTCCTGCTTAAGGGGAGAGCTCTTCGGTTAGGCAGCCATCAAGCTGGTGACGTCACCGGAAGTCCACTCAGTCTCCTTTTCTAATCCTCACCACAGACGCCTCTCTCTTGGGCTGGGGAGCCCACTTGGGGGATCTTACCACCCAAGAGCTGTGGTCACCTCAAGAATCTCTGCTTCACATCAATCTCTTGGAACTCAGAGCAGTGTTTCTGGCACTACCAGCTTTTTCCAAGTCTGTTCAGAACAAAGTAGTCCAGATCAGAACAGACAATACCACCACAATGTGGTACATCAACAAGCAAGGGGCACCTCGGTCACGGCCTTGTGCACAGAAGCAATGAAGTTGTGGTCTCTGGCCTATTCCTGCAAACTTCTGTCACAGCAGTTCACCTGCCAGGGAAGGACAATGTCCTGGCAGATGCTCTCAGGATATCTCAGGGCCACCACGAATGGTCCCTGGATCCCCTAGTTTTGAAGGTGATTTTCTCAAGATGGGGCACTCCACAGATAGATCTTTTTGCAGCCCCAGACAATCACCAACTTCCTCTCTTTTGCTGCAGACCCCCAGTATTGGGCTCAGTCCCCCTGGGTGCTCTGGTACTCAATTGGGAAGGGAAGTTCCTGTATGCTCCCCCCCCCTTTCCTCTCCTGTTCAAGGTACTAGTCAAGATCAGGTCTCAACCCTGCAAAGTGATTCTGATCGCTCCAGACTGGGCCAGACAGCCCTGATACCCACTGTTGCTGTCCTTAGCAGTCCACCTTCCCCTGTCTCTTCCCAGGAATTACAACCTGTTGACATCCTCTCAGAGGAGGGTTTGGTATCTGAATCTCAAATCTCTCAATCTCGAGGCCTGGCTCTTGAAGAGTTAGAGTTTGCTGATCTGCACCTCTCTCAAGGTGTCCTGGATATTCTAAAAGCTTCTCGAAAGCCTTCCACCAAAAAGACTTACAACTCCAAATGGAAAAGGTTCACTATTTGGTGTTCTGGTAAGCATATTTCTCCAGAATCTGCTGGGTTGCCTGCAGTCCTGGATTATATGGTTCATCTCAATGGCTTGGGACTCAGACCAGCTACACTCAAAGTACATTTGGCAGCTGTTTCTGCTTTTTGTCAGTAGGCAAGCCTCTTCTCTTCAGCCCATCCTGTATTTTGCAAATTCTTCAAGGGACTGTTGCACACCAATCCTCCCTCAGGGACCCTTGCCCTGCTTGGGACCTTAATGTTTGCATTGCTCAGCTTATGCAACCCCCTTTTGAGCCTTTGTCCTCTGCAGAGCTTAAGTACTTGACTTGGAAAACTGTGTTTTTGGTAGCCATTACTCTGCCAGGCGCATCAGTGAATTGCAAGCCCTCTCAGTGGAGCCTGATTTCATCTCTTTCCATAGAGGTAAAGTCATAAGAACTAACAGGAAGTTTCTGCCTAAGGTGGTTTCAGATTTCCACCTTAATAAGTCTGTCTCTCTTCCTGTTTTCTTCACTGACCATTCCTCCTCTGGAGAGAGGAGGCTGCATAGCCTGGACGTAAAAAGGGCCCTTAGCTACTACATAGAGTGCACCAAGGGTCACAGGTTTGACTCCCTCCAGTTGTTCCTCACTTTGGAGAGGTCGGTTAAGGGAAAACCTGCCACTAAAAGATCTGTTGCTAGGTGGATTGTCTCTTGTATACAATTCTGCTACGAAAAATTGGGTAGAATCCCATCCTCTGGCCTGAGGGCTCACTCTACTAGAGGTACAGCTGCTTCCCTGGCTGCTGCCAGGGATATTCCTGTCCTAGAGATTTGTCAAGCAGCCACCTGGAAAACAGTCCATACTTTCACCAAGCATTACTCTCTGGATATCCAGGCTAAGAGTGATGCTCGGTTTGGCACAGCAGTACTTCAGAGCCTATTCCCAAAGTAGGTTCAGTCCCTCCTCCATGGAGGTACTGCTTGGTAATCTGCAGTAGTCAGAATACAGCAAGACTTCATGTTGTTTGAAGAAAAAATTACTCACCTTAGTGATGTTGTTTCTTCTAATGGAGTCTTGCTGTATTCTGACCTCCCCCTGCCTCCCTTCTCAGAACCTGTTTTTGGGATGTGGGTGGGCAGGAGCAGTTTTGGCACCTAGAGGTGCCCTTTTCTCACCCTCCTTTATTTTGGGTGTGTGTTGTGTTTTGTTTTTGGGGTTTCCTGACTTGAGTCTTTGCTTTGAAACCAAAAAACCTTTTTTATCAAATTGTTGCTGTTGGCTAGTGTGAGTTTACAGTTTCACACAGAACTCCCAGTGAGCATAGCTCAGAAGATCTGACTGTCAGGTTCAAACAACAGCAGACAGAGGCTTCAACCGAGCTCGAGCTCAGCGTTCCATGCCTTGCATGGAAAGTTAACTCTTTGTTCTCCAGGGCAGTTCAAGGGTTGGAGATCACTGCAATAGTCAGAATACAGCAAGACTCCATTAGAAGAAACAACAATACTAAGGTGAGTAATTTTTTCTTTCCTCTGAGGCCCTCCAAGTTCTAGTTCACAGACCTGGAGACTAGATCCTCTATTGCTAAATGACTCTAAACTCAAAGACTGGTTGGAGGAGAAAACTTTAATCCTTCCTGTCTTTGAATAATATGGTTGAAATATCCAGGTCCACTCTATGGGAAGCATGCAAGGCAACTATGAGAGGGGAAATTATTTTTCTATGCAGCACAGAGGCAAAGAGAGAAGGAAGCTGGACAGAGAGCGCCCAGGGTACACAAATGCAAGCAGAAGCAACGTCCAAATTCTGCTCTCCCACCAAAGAAGTTGCAGCGAACTTTGCAAACATTTGACTTGAGCTCAGCTTCTTCCTTGTGAGAATGGCTGAGTTGGCAGTAATGTACCTCACACACATACTGGGGAAGAAAGGAAAAAGTGAGCAAGATGCTGGCATGCAGAGTCTGGAAGGCTCATGCAAAGATGCAGATCCTGGGATTAGAAGGTGCACAGGGGCAGGTCCCCAATTGATTTCTACCAAACACCGGTTTTGGAGGTAACTTAAGCCCCATACTCTTTCATTGTCTTCCAAGATGCCTTTCAAGCTTAATCACTCCCCCTCCATGAGAGAAGCGGTCATCATGGTGCTCCCCAAAAAACACCCGGAAGAACTCTCACAACCCAGGTAGCTACAGATCGATCTTTTTCATCTGTGAGGATGCCAAATTTTTGGCAAAGGTGCTTGTGACCAGACTTGGAAAAAGTCCTACCAGACCTAATCCATTCTGTTCAAGTGGGCTTTGTGAAAGGTTGATTCTGTTCTAATCACCTTCATTTTATGAACAGTATTATGTATAATACTATAAGGCCAGTAACTCCAACTACCCAGCAGCAGCTGTTGCCATCGATTTTGAGAAGGCCTTTGATTCTGTGGAGTGGAGTTACCATTTCCAAATGATGACTTCCATGGGGTGGGTTGTTCCTTTCTTTTGAAAGAGCACGATGAAGAAGGCGACCAACACAACCTGCTCTCCTTCATGGCTGGCCACCTTCTGAATGAAAGCGTTCATGTGCTTGCACACAGTATAACCTGCTGATCACATGGGGTCACTTGTTACTGTCCCCCCGGGTGCCTGATCTTAACACAGTAACTCTCCCTGCAACTTACACTCAGCCCCAGCTTACTGTGGGACAAACCTTCTTGAGCCTCTTGGGGCACAGACAAATACTATGATGCGCCACTCTTGGCAAACATGTGTGTGGCCTCCTCAGTTGGAGCGGTTTCAGCAGCTGATTGGTACAGGATTCCTCCTTGATTCTCCCGTGGCTCCATATGTATGGTTATGGCTGCTATCCTCATCACCTCGATATTAATCTGTATTGTTTAATTTGTTATAGAAGTGATTTGCACAGTTGTGATGTTTTGGTAATTGACAAAGCCCTCCGGCTGCTATGTTTATTTCTCTTTTGCACAATACCACTGCCTGTCCTAATGTTTCAAGTAACCTGACGTGGAACCTTTGTAAAAGAGCCCCTGGCTCAAAGGTGTATCTGATTCCCTTAAATAAATAAATCGGGAGTAGGTTCACACTCTTGTGGGGAGACCCCTTCCCACTTCTCCACTACATTCTCCCCACATTGTAAGACCGTAGGGCTTTTGGATTCTTAATTCTTTCTCTGTTCTCAAGTTTCATGGGAGTAATCTGAGCTGAGAGGTAGCTCAAGCAAGACTCCTTCCCCTTTTATGAGGGATGAAGCTGCAGCCCAGCTGTTGAGCACATTTACAAGGACATGCAGAATGACCTGACAGACCAGAACAGCTAGAAGAAGGGAGGCTGTAGTATTCCAGGACTCTGGGCTCCAGAGCACTTTAACCACTTAGTAACCATGTTTGAACAGGCAGTAGATGAGAGCCTGGTTACATACTGTAACTATATCCCTAGCATGATTAGATCACAGTGTGATATAAATGAGGCATACCTGTGGTGGGGAAACCGTGCATGCTGTTTGTACGACTCCCAGTAATAAACAGTTGATATCTAGCATACATCATTCTAATGGTGGCTGATCCTGTAGAAATCTTTTAGCCTTCAAGACTTCCAAGAGTGTGTAGGAATGTCCCCTTTTCCTGATTGTCAGCACTGCTGGGTATACAAGGTGGAAGTCCCATCTCCCTTTTGTGCAGGTCTGTTGTGTTGGCACAAAAGCTTTATATTTTGCTTGTACTCATTTCAAAATGTCCTGGAAGACAAAGAGCCTGTGTTCTCCAAGATTTAGCTGTTACAACTTTTTTTTTTTTTTATGCGCTTCCCACACACCCCGTCCAGCCACTCCTTCGGAGGCCAGCGCCTTCCTGCCATGCTCCAACCTCCTGCCACCTTCTCCTAGCCCCAATTGCAGCTTACCTTGGGTAGCCCGGCGTATCCCTATGCTGGGAGGGTCCCTCTCTTCCGTGGGGGGGGGGAATGGCCTGTATGGCTGACATAACATCCCAGGTGGTGGGGCTGGCTCGGGGTTTTGGGTGGCAGGGCCAAACTCTCGTCATCCGGTCGGAACAGGGCATCATTTCCGTTTTCTGTGCCCCAGCTACGCAGTTCTCGGCCTTGGCGAAGCACACAGGTATTCCTGGGTGAAGGTTGGGGCCTGTCGAGGCAGCATGTCCCCAAGCTCGCCACCAACCGCCCGCAGGTCCCCAGGAAAACCTCTCAAGGGACGCATCCAATGGACGCTTATAGAACCCTCTGCCGGTCTCCGCTCCTGATACCCGGGCTCGGGGCGCGAACCCGGGTCACCAGCTGTTACAATTTTTGGTGTGCATTTCAAATGTGCTGCTTATCAACAAAATTGTGGTAGCAAAATATGACATTTTGACCTTCATTTGAGGTGCACAAGCTGGTATTTTTAATACTAGGACTATGTGCCTGATCATTTGATTGTTTTTTATTTAACCAAGCTTTTTTTTGTCCCTGGTTTGCCTAACAGTATCCCTCCAGCTCTGTCACTGGCATTCTTATGGACTTACTTACTTGTTTGGACACCACAGTGGTGGGTGGCATTCCATGTCAGTTGTGCATGAGCCTACTTGGGATTCCAGTTTGGGGCCAGACCAGGCTTTCTCCTCCAACTCCTTGTTTCTCCTCACCAGAGGTATTGATGTGCAGTGATACATGCACGTCTGCGTGCAATGGAATGCGTGCCTGACAGACGTCCAGCAGCTACCTCTCCCTGTTCTGTGCTTCCCCTGTTCTCCCATTTGGTCTCCACCAGGTGCAGTTTGAATTATGCAGTAAGAGCAGTATTCCCCTCCCTTCAAGGAAGGAGAGCTGTCCATGGGATGCTTAATTCTTCCTCCCTCCAGCTGCTATCGCTGCATTGGCGGGCCGGCCTAAAAATCAGTTTTAATGTTGATTTTGGGGCCATTCAGTTTTAGAACCATAGACAACCAGGTCTCCAGGAAAGACACCTCCATATATACCTTCATTGCCTTTCAGGAGCCCCTGCAACCTCAGATTGTTCCTGCGTTGATTGTCCTCCTGCTCATCAGACTTATCCTGGAGCGCCACCATGTCCTTTTAGAGATGCTGCACTTTTTCCAGGAGTCTCTTTCTGTTATCCTTCAAGGAGGTTATTTGTTTCTCTACCTCTTCAATCCATGCACTATAGCGATTGACTGCTGAACTCTGTGCATACAGTTTGGAGGACAGGGCCTTATAACTTCTGAACACAGGGTGGCTGGGACCCGACTGGAGATGGTGTGATCCAGTGTGACTATCACCTCTTCCAAAACCTGGACGATGTGGGCCTCAAATCTTTTTTTTTTTTTTTTTTTTCCAATTGTTTAACCAGGTGAGCCACACTAAACTGAAAGCTTGTTTACAGGTGCAACCTGGGAGCACAGGGAAGTTAAGAGAATTGCTCAGGGTCACACAGTATGCAAGTGGGGGCTGTGGGATTCAAACCCAGGTCTCCAGATTTGCAGCTCAGAGCCTTAAACCACTGTGCTATACTGCCTCCAATCTTCTGATGGGACTTGTCTTCTTTACATCTTCTGGCCCCCAGCTGCTTTCAAAACTGGGGTTGTTAGGTCCATATTTACTGTTCTAGTGCTGTTCACTGTCCCTCTGCCGAAAACAGAGGGTAAAGGCGTTTATTTTTTTTTAAAGTTATTTAACAGCACGGGAGCCCTAGGAAAACGCATCTAACCTCATATATTGCTTATCTGCCTCCCTAAAGATCAGTTTTTAAAGTACAGCATAATGGTTTAGAGTACATAGTTGTGAACCTGAAGACCCAGGTTTAAATCCCACCTATGCTGCTTATTTACTGTGTAATCTTGTTACCTAACCACTGAGTTATATATATATAGGGGATACATGATGGGCATGAGTGTGATATGGCAAATATTGTCACTCCTGCAGAGTGAGCTCTGGATATGTCACGATGCAGGAGTGACAATATTTGCCATAGCACATGATCTGCCCATCATGTATTCGATATATACAATAGGGCCAAGAGTTTCAGATGTTTTGTTATGCTGTCTTGTGTTCTGTTCCTGTTAATATGTTTGCTCATTCTGTGTGTGAGCTTTTCTGAATGGGCTGGCAGTGTTATAAACTCTGAGAGACACATGAGTGTGTTTTGCAATGCTAAATGAGTTAGTTTTAGATAGGAATGAGAAACATACTTTTGTGAAGCTGTATTGTTTAGCAGTCTGGCTGCAGTGAAGCTAAGAGCATGTAATTGTAATGAACTGAGAGTCAAGAGTGTCAGAACAGCTGATACTGTTTTCAGTGGTAATTAAGTTAGGTGCAGGCAGAGTGCAGAGTGTTCTGTGAATTGTACTCTTTAGGATTCTGGCTGCAGTGAAGTTGAAATTTTCACAGTAATTGTAATGGGTGAGAATCAGAGTTTGAGGAACAAGTGAGAGTGTGTTTCAGTGGTAGTTGAGTTAGCTGCAGGCAGTAGTTTAGACTGTTCTGTGAAGCTGTGCTGTTTGGAATTCTGGCTGCTTCAAGTTGAGAGCATCACAGTCATGAGCTGGAAGTTGGGAGGGGATAGGTGTGTTTTGTAATGTTCACTGAGTTAGCTGTAGGCAGCAGTGAGACCTCTCAGGTAGTTCTGCATTTGTGTCTATGGTAACAGCACAGGTGTTTCTTTCATGCTGAGGGGAAAGCTGCCTAGGGAGATATCAGTGACCTGTGTGTGTAAATGTTTCATATCATCACAGTAGAGCAGAGGGTAAAAATATCACACTGCAGTGGATGATACGCTGTTTTATCTCACTCATTTACCACTCACCTCTATTGTGTGTGTGTGTGTGTGTGTGTATAGTGTATATATATATATATATATATAGTGACTTTTTATCCCTTGGGTTGCCGACTGCTCCAATCACACCTCCCCTGGACCGGCAACCACCTCCCCTTGCTGAACTCCTGTGAGAACCCTCATGGATTCTCTCCATGGCAGGGCTGAGAGGGGAATGCTGTCTCCCACCTTGAGCATATTCAGATAGCGCCAAAGGTGCCCTGGTGATGGAGAGGGTCTAGAGAGGTGTGTGGTGCACTGGAGAACACTCGGGTCCCTTTTTCCATTTTCTGGCTTTCCCTGCTTGAGCCGAGGCGACATGGGTGGTGCATGCACCTGGAACCTGCAGCTCTCCCCACCCCCAGCCTGTTGACACATGTCTGTTGCTTGGGCATTCGGTGCTGCCACCAGACCTCCATTTGGTGGTAGCCAAGAGTTGAGTGGGCAGGTCTCCCCAGTCTGTGAGAGGACAGCTACCTGTTGACTGCTGCATCCTTTCCTGCCCCTCTGCCGACCCCTGGTGCTCCGAGCTCATTCCTGTGCTCGGGCTGCCAGCGTAAGGCACTCGACAGTGCCTCAGCCATCAGTACCACCAGACTGGCCTTTACCTAACCTCTTTGCTTAACTTCCACACTCTTTTTAACGTTTTTTTTTTTTTTAAATGTAAATATACTTTTTTCCTCCTGTGGTCCAGCCATTTGAACCTGTATCTGCCATTGCCATTTGCCCTTTACCAACCATGAATTCTCTTTTCTGCTCCCTGCTGAGCTTTGTCATCACAGCTCCGGTGACCCTCCAGATTGCCTCCTCGGTAGGCCCCCCCACAGCACCACAGTAGATGATCTTATCCTTCCTGGCCAGCTACTGAGGAATCTCTTGGTGCAGGGACAGAGTAAGTATCTGTGACGGTCATAGGAGACTTGGCATGGCTTTCTGTGCCTTCTGGCCACTTATATTTTTGTAGTTATAGAGGCAGTAAGACACTAGGTTAAAATCCCAGCCGAAGTCTTATGTCTCAGTATGTGATTTCAAACTTTGTTTATTCATTTTTAGAGAAATGTAGAGAAGCATCCCAGATAGGGAACATGGCAGACATTTTCTAGTGGAGTACAGTTGTGAATGAGATGCGAAATTCGATGTTACAAAACCATCATCTGAATTATTACACGTTCATGAGTGCAATAAATAATTACCACATCCAGATTAACAGTGAACTGATGACTTCCGGTTCCGCCATGGCCCGACAGACAGTCAAAGCACAGAGCTTCCACTTCACAGGATAAAAATAACCTCTTTCCTGGTGGTTAAAACGCAACTAAACACTTAATATGCCTGCAAAAGGGAAAGGAGATATGAAAATGCAAAAAAAATATGAGACAGCGGCCAAATGACCATCGATGGCTCTAGGTATAGACTTCTGTCAGAAGAGCACTATGTGAGTCCATCGCCGACTTTCCGACTGGTACAGGCCTCAGTGCAAAAGGACGATAGCGACCTGCATAACAAAACACAACTAGACACGATCTTATCAGAAATCCAAGAGATGCGGAAAGAAAACAAAACTGAGTTTCAGAAACTACAGGCTAAATTAGCGGATGTAGACACTACTCTGAAGGAGGCGGACAGTCGAGTTTCTAGACTGGAGTCTGAAGAATCTTTCCATATGGACGCTCTACATGCTGTTTTACAATATGCAGATTCCCTACAAGCAAAATGTATTAACCTTGAAGCCAGGTCTAGAAGGGACAATCTGAGGCCAACAGGCCTCCCTGAGGGAACTGAAGTAGGCAACATGGCACAATTTATGCAGGACCTATTGCGCGATGTCCTGGCAGTCCTCTCAGTTCTAGATATACAACTAGAAAGGGCTCATAGAACTTTCATCACAAAGCCCAGTGATCCATTGGCCAGGCCAAAGCAGATCCTGATGAAATTTGCCAGCTGTGCTATAAAAGAGGAGATTTTATGTCTGGCATGGCAAATGGGTGAAGTAAAATATAATGGAACTCGGCTGTATCTTGATCAGGATTATCCACCTGAGATTCAGCAACTGTGGCTCCAGTATCGACTGGCGATGAAGACTTTACGCTCCAGGAAAATCTGATTTCAAACACTGTACCCTGCGAAGATCAGGGTGTTTTGGGAGAATGATGTGCATTTGTACACAACTCCAGAAGGGTTAGAGAAGGCACTCAAAAAGAAGGGTATCTCGGTGGAAAAATACTCGACCACAGCAACTTCATCCATGCAGGGGAACCTTCAAAGGCTCAGAAGTCAGTTGCAAGGGGGATTGGAAAAGCAGACGGACGTGGCCTCCTCGTGAGGAACCCTGGATAATATTAGAAGGAAGCTGCAGAAACTGAAGGCACTTCCACCGTTAAACGAGCAGCGTGAGATCAACACTTGAGAAGGGACTAGTATATGAGTACCGGGTTTATTCTCTCTTTTTTCTTTACTCCTGTAGGGTTCCCTCGGTAGTGATGGCATCACGCTAATTGGCGCTATATCATGTCCAGGGAGTTGAACCAGTTTTGTGTCCCACATAGCTGGAGCTTTGCAAAGGGTGGGACGGGAACATAAGCTGAGGAGTATTCTTGACTGGCTATTAACAGAGCAAGACATTGAGACCTACAGTTTATGTGTAAACCAAACTGATTAGGTATATATCACATGAAGAAGCAGAATTTCACATGTGCCGTAGCAGAGGCTCAGTTCCGAAGGTTTAAGGGGGCAGTGTTTAATAAGAGCCAGTAGTGCCAGCATAAAGCAGATATAATTATTCAGAGGATTCTGAGGCTATATAACCATATCCTGTGGGGAAAAGGGGGAAGGAGAATATATTGGCTATGATTTGGATGTTAAGGCTATGGCATTTTATTTTATTTTTGGGACAGCTGATAGCAGGAGTAATACCAGGTTACAACTGTCCAAGTAGTGATCCTCTTTCAAAGTGGAAAGACAACCCACTACACATCTGCAGAGTTCTTTTCACTTTGCAGAGACAGGGAACATATAGTATTGTTCCCCTGCCTTGGAAGTACCATCACATATCGGTTAATGAGTTTTATAAATGGGTTTCTGTGGTTCACCGCTACATCCAAGGTTAGGATGGTAGCTCAAGTTAATAGTTATAAGTTAAGTCTTTTGGGTGAGGATACCTTGTGTTGGATTACGATGGTACGAAGGGGGAGGTGTGCGCACATTCTCTAACCACTATATACTAGACTGTAAATTTCTTCCCAATGGCATCTAAGATCTTATCGTTTAATATAAATGGACTAACTAGTCCAATAAAGAGGAAGAAGGTGATCACTTGTATCAAACAAGCCAAAGCAGACCTGGCACTTCTACAGGAGACGCAATTGTCAGAGGAAGAATACCAGAAACTGAGAAATTTTGGTTTTGCAGAGATGTGTTCCTCTTCCTACAAAGGGGGTAGACACAGAGGGGTGGCAGTATTGATTCCTCATAAGACCCCTTTTGAGGTGACGGAGAGAATCACGGATAAGGAGGGGAGATACGCCCTGTTAAAGGGCAAGCTTAATGGCCGTAAACTCAGTGGTTTCGATTTATGTGCCCCCAAATTCCCCCTATGAGGTATACAGGAAAATACTGGTTTTGATTTCAGAGAGAACGCTTATTATGGGGGAGATTGGAATATGATTCTAGACCAGAATAAGGATACAACTTCTAGGATCCCCAAGAAGTCTTATAAGCTGCAAAGGCAAATGAAGGCCCTCTTACAGAAATTGGGGCTGCAGGATGCGTTGACCTTTTTAAAATGCCCAACTAGGGGTTTTACACATTTCTCAGTTACATACCATCTATATTCTCAGTTAGATTATTTTTTTCTCAACCGTGACTCCTTAGGTGTGTTGCAGAAATGTGACATTGGACCTATTGCTGTATCAGACCATGCCCCTTTACTATTATTGATAGACCTGTCATTACTGGCTGATAGCACCTTTTGGAGATTGAATTTATCTCTACTCCAAGACCCCAAGGTTTTGGAGCAGATCCCCAAATTAATAACACAAATGTTACAGGATGACATACACAGTGGGGTTAGTAAGGGGATGCTGTGGGACACAATAAAAGCTTTGACCTGGGGGAAACGTGTGGCTATAGCCACAGCCCAGAAAAAACAACAAATTGAAAAACAAAATACTTTGGAACAACAGATAAAAGATAAAAGCTCTAGAGGGGTTGCAACAAGAGAGAAACCAGGGCCACAGGGAAAAAGAGTTGACAACTTTAAGAAGGGAATTAAACAAAATCTTAAACATATAGGTGGAACGTAACCTTCAGTTCTTGAAACAAAGTTATTATGAAGGAGGCCTAAGGGCTCTGAGGCGATTGGCGATTCGCTTGAGGGCAAGAAAGGCCAGGACCCATATAGCTCATATAGTCCATCCCCAGACCAGAATCGGGGTTTCACTGTACACCATATATCTAATGCCTTTACTACATACTACAAACATTTGTACACACAGAAGGGAAGCCCTTCTCAGGGTGAGATTGACTTTTATACAAAACGTACAACCCCCGCAAGTGCTCGAGGATTCAAAAGCTAAGCTGCTAGCCCCTGTTTCGGATCAGGAAATTAATATAGTCATAAGGGATGGGAAGACTGGGAAATCCCCAGGGAATGATGGATTTCCGGTAGAATTCTGCAAGAAATTTCGGGATACAATAGTGCCCATTCTAATGATGGCATACCAAGAGTCTCTGAAGGAGGACGCTGTACTCCCTCCCCCACCCCTTCCTGGAGACAAGTGGTCATTTCGGTGATCCCTAAGCCTGGCAAGGACCCCACACTATGCTCCTCTTGCAGACAGATCTCAGTCTTAAATGTAGACTACAAAATGTTAACCTCAATAATAGCCAAAAGACTACAACAGCTAATCCCCTTTCTGGTTCATAAAGACCAAACAGGTTTTATACCAGATAGGTAAGCGGCAGACATTGTCCACAGGATAATACATATCATTGACCACCTCAACAAAAGTAACACTCTCGCCATCATAATGAGTCGAGACGCTGAAAAGGCATTTGACCAGGTAAACTGGGAATTTTTATATGGGGTCCTTGCCAGGTTCGGGTTCCTGGAGAGATTTACGAGTATAATAAGATGATTATACACTAGCCCACAGGCATATGTCCGTACAAATGGCTATATCTCCCAAAAATTCACTTTACAGAGGGGTACACGACAAGGATGCCCCTTATCCTATTTATTATTCACCTTATATATTGAGCCTTTAGCCCGATGGATTAGGGAAGACCCGTTAGTGTAAGGGGTACCACTGGGGGAAGGGGAGACACATAAAGTGGCTTTATACGCAGACAACGTATTGATGTATCTCACTACCGCAGAACCTCCTTACGGAGAGTTATGGAAATGATTGCTACATTTACCACCATATCGGCGTACACAGTCAGTTCCTTGAAAACAGAAATATTGACATTTAACTTTACTCCCTCGATCCAGGTGAGAACAAAATATAGAATGAAATGGGGACATGTCTACTTTAAAGTACTTGGGAGTGACACTGAGATCAGATACTTCACACCTCTTTGCAGACAACTATAAACCCCTAATGTACCAGATACAAATAGATATGGGAGATGGTCCCTACTTATATTACCCATATATACAGGAATACAGATGATCAAAATGAACCTCCTCCCAGGGGGCGGAGCTAGCAGCCTAGCTAGCAACAGCAATTTTCTAGAGTTCTCTAGCTTGAACTTACTTTTTTTTTTTTTTTTTTTTTATGAAAAATAATCATTTGGTAACCAGAGCTGTTACCACTTATCAGGGATTGATAGCAGAAGCGACATTGCACCTGGGGATCTGCAGTATTGGCGAAAATGGGCCGCACAAAGACGACAAAGCAGGATTTTTTCCTCCCACGCTCCTCAAATGCAAAATCGCCAGATGAACCAACAGGCCCAACTGTTTTTCCAACCCAACAGCCTGAACCAGCCGACCACCTGCTCTCTGTTTACTAAAGCTCTCTTAACAAGTTGGACCTCCTTCCTTTCACTCCCTACAAATGCTTTCCTGGCAACATGGATGGGAGTCCCAGCTAAAGATCGCTCCTGTAGCCCAGCTCAGGAGGATGTCACTTTTATGAGATGGGTCAGAATGGGATTAGCACAGGCAAATCAGTTTTTTGACAATGGAATATTTCAATCCTTTACTCAGTTGAGACAAAACTACCCAATTAACCATAAGGATTTCTTCTGCTACCTCCAAATCCGCCATTATATACAATCTAGAATAGACCTAGATGTTACTGATCAGGCGATCCCTCCCCTCTACACTCTTATATCCCAGATGACAACTGGTGACAATCGGAGCCATCTGGTCTCTAGATTCTATAAAGCAATACAAAATCCCCCATCTCAGGATGTGGAATCTATACAGACTTGCTGGGAGGCTGAGTTACAAATTGCACTGTCACAAAGGGATTGGATCCTCTTATGGAGACGGCAGCATAAAGTTACTAACTCTTATTTTTGGAAGGAATTTTCCTGGAAGGTAGTCTCTCGCTATTTTCGCACTCCTCAGATAGTGGCCAAAATTAAGAAATCTGGGAATTCTGAATGTTGGAGAAGTTGCGGAGAACCATGCGCCACCCATTTCCATGTGTTTTGGTCATGCCCTAAGCTGTCCTCGTTCTGGACAGAGATAGAGGCAGCTGGCTGATCTCTTTCTGGACCTAGGCACACTTTCTCCAGCGATTGCTCTCTTAATGCACTGCCCCAAACCACATAAAAATCCACAACGATCATACCTTCTTAATATTATGTTAAGCGGTGCTGAAAAATGTATCACTCTGCTCTGGCTTCGACCAGAATCGCCTGATACCACCTCATGGGAAAACACTATATATGATATCTACAAACTAGAACAAATGACTGCCGGTCTACAGAATAAGCTCCCAGAATTGATGGCCAAGTGGAACAAATGGCTCCTCTTTGCAGCACAATCCAGACCAGATTTGATACCTTGATGGAGCTTGAACTACTCTTCAGTGGGAGTGTGGTGCCTTTGAGAGTAGGGCCAGGCTCTTCCCCTCACTGATCTTACAGAAATAGGTTCCCTTAAGGATTGAGAACGATAATATAACCCCCTATCAGAGAAGTCAGCCTTACTATTGACCTGATTCTGTGGGACCCACTCACACCCTCCTTTTATTGTTTATATGTTCTTGTTGAATTTCTCCCTACTTTTATACCGTATATAGGGTTTAATTTTTTTTACCTCTTAAGTATAAAAATTCATGTGAACAACTAGTCAAAGACCTAAGCATAGAGCAATGCATCTTATTATTTTTGTACACATCTTGCCATACTTGTAATATGCATCTTTTGGAATATAGCGTTGTGGACTCTGTAGTATAAATGAGTACAGAATCATACTCCGATGTAATTATGTATTTATGTAATGCTTTGTGTCAATACTCCCCTTCCCCTTAAGAGAAAAAATAATATAAATAGAGTTTAAAAAAAAAAAAAAAGCATATCGGATTACCCCCAGATGACCCTCTGGTGGACTGAACAACCTCCATACTGTTTCGCTCACACTATGATCCCCAGGAGAATGGGACATGTTGGGATAAGTAAGGAACAGGAGCCCGGTGCATATGGATGAAGCTTGTATCTTGTTCTTCCCAGATGTATCCTACGCCACCCGCATGAGAAGGAAGGCGTTTGATGGAGCAAAGAACCGTCTACGAGAGCTGGACATTACTTATTCCCTAGCCTTCCCTGTCCGTCTTTGTTTCACTGTCTGACGTCAGCAGTACCGATTCACTGATCTGAAAGAAGCGGGTGCCTGTATTGAAAGGATAGCAGCCAAACGACAGCGGGATGAATGTTCCTCAGAGGAGTCTGAAGGGGACTGAGAGTGTTTGGGACTAGTAAACGTGTTCTGTCAGAGAGACATTCCTATACCTTCTGTTTTGAATGACTTTTCTCAAAGCTACACCACTCTGTATGGTTTGGAACACTAAGAACGGTGTGGCTGATTCTTGTGTTCAGTCCCTTGTTTCTCTAATATACAGCTGGTAAAATGCATGCTTTTCAAGTTATCTGTATTTGAATAAGTTGCACTGACAGTGTTGTTGATTGTAAAATGTGATTGAAAAGTTCAGATGGCAGTGTACTGTTCACTATAGAGAAAACAGTGGGGTAAGAGGTGCATTCTGCCTATTTAAAGTTTAACAGACGTCTCAGTGCAGTTGTTCTTGGGAGCCCTTTCTAGCTTGGTGCTTCTGCTATATATAATAATGGCATGAGCTGGTCTTGGTGCGAGTGAATTATCTCTTCTTACAGCACCAGGCATATTATTTGTTATTCTAATTTCTTCCTTACTTTTTCTCTCTTTCCTTATTTTATTTCCCTGGAGGGCTAATTTCCCGGAGCACTGTAGGCTGCACCATATACCTTCACTGAGCCTTAATGGGAGCTCTTGAAAGGAGATCTCTTTATACTACCAAGGTTGCTAATGGGTATAATAGACCCTTTTGGTCGTTTCATACATGTTGGGTTTTAATATTTTTTGTCAGCATACTTAGGGCATTGGCTGCATCATAGCTCCTGAAATGGATGCGTCGATCACTACATTAAAAGTTATAGAAGATAACCCTCAGTGCTGTACCAACAGAATGGATAGTCCTAGTCTCATCCTATGTTATGTATTTCTGTGCCTGTATTCTATATACCCATTCAGGATGTATGTATTTTGATATGTTTATGTACTTAATGCTACAAATAAAAAGTAAAACAAATGAACGTCCTCCCCAGAATCTTATTGCGTTCCTACCCAGCTATCACAAACATGGTTTTAAAAAACCCAAGCCCATTTATTTAGATTTATATGGTCTAACCAGAGACCCTGTATTCGTAGAACACTCCTTATAGCGAGTAAATCAGTGGGAGGCCGAGCAGTGCCAGATTTAAAAGATTACTGGATTGCGGCCCAGATTAGATGGGCCCTTTTCTGGGCCAACACACCTACACAGGCACATTGGCAAGACATAGAAAGAGCAGTATGTCTAAATGTGCATATCTTCTCATGCCTGTTTACCAATGTAAGACCTCCAGAGCTATTGGGATACCAGGCTATCCAAGCGACTCTGAAAGCAAGGGATATGTTTCGAGCTTACAGTGGAGCAAAGACGGAGTTGTGGAGGGTGTGCTGGTTCATCAAAGCCACTGATTTCCCCCCAGGTCAGATAGACCTCTGATATATGAGACAAATCAGGAAAGGTCTCTTCTCTCCAGCACAATTTATGAGAGGAGACCTCGTTTTCTCTTTTCAGGAGTGTGTGGGGAAATGGGGCTGGACCCCTAGAGACAAGATTTACTATTTGCAAATATGTGCATATATACAAAAAAACTTCGCCTGACACAGGGGACCTGGCTCAGTGTGGAAGGGTCTCCAACTCTGACAGAACTGTTCTCCCTCACAAGGCCAAAACAGACCATATCTAAAATTTGTAAGTTCCTCAGAATGCATAAGAGAGGGGCAGGCAAACAAACTATGATAAAATGGGAAGTGGGGGCCAATTTTCATCTATCTCAGAAGAAGTGCAATAGTGTATGGAGGAGTTATTCCAAAGCAACGGCCTCTCCCTTGTGGCAAGAATACTTTTGGTGTTGTGGAGCTGCATTTGTTGTGAGTGCTCTGGTGGGCAGAGGTTGTTGGCCGCATCAGCGGAGGAGATCCCAAAAGGGCTGCTCATGAGGCGGGAGGAGCCGGGGCTGCATCGGCAGCTGCATCAATGGAGGGGGATTTCGGTGCTGCATTGGCAGCTGTAGCATTCACCAGAGGCACCGGAGCGGACTTCCCGGCGGCTGCAGTTGGCAGCGGACCAGGGCCTGAGGGTGAAGCACAGAAGGGAGAGAGTACCGGAGTGGACTTCCCGGTGGCTGCAGTCGGCAGCGGGCCAGGGCTGGAGTAAGAGGAGCTGGCAGTGCTGAGGTCCAGTCGGGAGTTAGGGTGCCAAATTTGAGTTGCGTCTGGGCTAAGTAGACAGCCCAGCCACCTCACTATTCGTTGGGGAGCTGTATTTGTTCCCCACACCACCACTCCTGGCCCCGACCCCTATTAAATGGTCGGAGAGGGTGGAATCTTGCTGGAGGGCATGGTGAGACTGGTCGAGCTGGAGCAATAAGAAGCTTGAATTTGTTGCTGGATAGGTGGGGGGGGCGGGCATAAGTTTCATATACTGTATTGGTTTGGTGATTACTGTTGGAGATTGCAGTTTGCATTTGGGGTTACTATTTAAGGGAATGCTGGGTATTGTGTGTGTGTTGCTGATAGTGGGCCATATTATTCATTCCCAAAATGAGGGTGGGCTTGGGGGATGTCAGTGCGGGATCTTCGGTAGGGTGATTGGGTGTACAGGATGTGATGCGGCTATAATATTAAATTGGGCATGGAGGTTTGGAGAGTGCCCAGTGTGCTTTAGATTAGGGTCTTAGGGAGGAGATCAGGGGGATTAGAAGGCAGCTGGAAGGTGGGAGGATGGGGGAGTTGGGGTATGGATCATATGTACCTAGACGTGACCAAATTGGCATACCCCAGGGGTCAAGTGGACAAGGCCAAAGGCATATCCTAGGAGATTGGTGGACCATATGGTCACCAAGAGGAGAGGGAGGCGGAACAAGAAACATACAGGAAGCAATCCGAGGGAGGGGCTGACAGAGAGAGCAGATATGGGGGGTAGAGAGAGAAAACGGGGCAAGCATCACACTTACTAACTGATTCACCCTGCTATAGCTGGGAGAGGAAGTGGAGGAGGCTGGTGGGAGGGGGGAGCAAGTGGACAGTGAGGGTTCGGTCAGTAAGCTAAGGGAGGTGGGGGAAAGAGGAGGGAGCCAGATTCAAAGGAAAGGAAGATGGAGGGATTGACATGAGCCTAGGTTGGAGGGAAATATGGTGGGGGGGGCACTGAGGGAGGCTGGGGTGAAAGGAGGTAGGACTGGGGTCAGGCCGGAGTCCGGGCAGGGCTTGTCGATCAAGGAGTGGGGGCGGTTGAGAGTTTTCTAGGTTGGGCGGTTTTGAGACAGAAATCATCGGAAGAGGTGGAAAATAGGGTAGGAAGAAATACAGTAGTTGGCATGGGAAGTGCAGGTTCGGGTGGGGAGTAGTGGGAGGTTTCTCGGGTGTGGGATTGGATATTTTTAGCTCAGGAAGGGAGATGGGGATAGAACTGAGAGGGCAATCTCAGATCACCCAGGAGATTGGTGGGGCGAGGAGCAAAATGTCAGTTGCAGGTAAAAGGAGTATGGTAGAGCATGCACATGAGGGTGGCCCTCAGGCTGATGGGGGAGGGAGGAGCAAGCAGGGGGGTTGATGATAGAAGGAGGAGTCTGGATGGATCAAGATGGGCTATCAAAATGGGGGTGGGATGAAGGTGATACTGCTGGGAGACTCCATGACTGGGGTATTCAGTGGGAGGAGGAGGAGAATAAAAGCAGCCCAGTCAAGGCTAAATGTATACCAGGACTATCCGTACACAAGGCTAAATTCCACCTATACTCGTCAATGGATTGCGGGGGATCCCCGGACTTCCTAGTACATCTGGGGACAAATGACTTGGAAGGGAACAGTGAGCTAGAAATACAGGCTACATTCTGGGAACTGGCCAGGGTTTGTCATTCCATAGGAAGCAAAATTTCCTTTTGAGATTCAGCCGGTACCAAGGGCAACCAGGGAAATCAAGCTAAAACTTAGAGGGGTGAATCAGTGGCTTAAAGATTGGTGCAAGGCAGAGGGATATGGGCTGGTGGGGGATTGGGGGGATACTTGGGAGGATAAGAGGCTTTATGCCAGGAATAGGTTACACCACATCCTGGAGGGGAGGGAGATCTTGAAATTAAAACTTGCTGGATTTATAGGCGAGAGGTGGGGTTTAAACTTGTAAAGGGGGGTCAAATAATAAAAAGACCCCGGGGGGCTAACTGAGGGTCCATGTCTAGGGCACATGAGAAGTGGGAGGGACTGTGTTGCAATTTCAAGGAAAACAGGGCAGAAAAGGGACTGCGTAGGGTGGGGGGTACTGGAGAGAGGGGAGAAATCAGGGTGGAGGACAGTCCAGATCAATGCCAGGAGTATGAGCAATAAAATGCCCAAGCTCCAGGCTGTATTGGCTGAGGGAACAGCAGATGTGGCAGCAATTACAGAGACATGGGCCACTCAGAGTAATGATTGGGATCTAAACTTTGAGTGCTACAGGATATACAGGAAAGATAGGGGAGTGTGAAGGGGGGAGGGGTTGCACTGATAGTCAGAAATAACACTGTGGTTAGTTCAGTGGAGGAGACTGGAAGGGTATGGAGGCGATTTGGGTAACCCTGCAAACGAGGGGAGGGAAGAAAATGAAGATGTGGTGGTATACAGGCCCCCTGCAATAGAGGAGGCTCTGGAGGATAAATTGGTTGAGAACATCAGGGGTCACTGTGACCTTGGAAAGGGTAAGGTGGTGGTCATGGGTGATCTTAATATGCTGGGGGCGGACTGGGACACCATGACATCCTCTGTAACCAGGGAACAGAGACTGATGGATGCCTTTCAGGATGCCTTCCTGGTCCAACAGGTGGGGGAACCTATTAGAGAAGGGCAGATATTGGATGTTCTCCTAGCAGATAGTGAACAAATAAGGGGCCTGGAGGTATGTAGTCCACTGGCGGGTGGTGCCCACACCACGGTTTGTTTCCTGCTGTATCTAGGAGGGGAGGATAACCACACTCATACAGTAGTGGTTGACTTCAGCGGAGTGGACTTCATGGGTATGGGTAGGATTTTAAGGGAGAGGTTGGACATGATTAAGCCGGACGTGGCTGCTGTAGGATTGTGGGAGACCATTAAAGAAGGGGTGCAAGAGGCTACTAGGTCCTGTACTAAAGTAAGGTGTAAGCATGGTGGAACCAGTAAGCCATGTTGGTGGACCAGGGAGGTGCAGGAGGTGGTGAGGGATAAAAAGGCTGCCTGCGCACGTTAAACATTTTAGGGGGGATAAGGAGCGAGGGGAGTATGAACTATTGGCCAGGAAGGTCACCAGAGTGGTGAGGGTGCCAAGGCAGGGATGGAGAAAAACCTGGCTAGGGATATCCGGGGTTCTATAGATACATAAGAGAAAGAGAGGACACAGATCAACAGAGAAGAGAAAAGAGAGGACACAGATCAGCAGGATTAAGATTGTGGGGGGGGGGTGGGCTCAGGAAGCAGGGGAACAGGCAGAGATGCTAAACGAGTACTTTGCCTCAATCTTTGCAGAGAGTGACAAGAGAACCTTACAGCCTGATGGGAGGGAAGAGGGGCCAACAAAAGTGAGAGGTCAGTCTCAGTCTGCGACCAGAGGATGGAAAGAGGCCAGGGTACAGGCTGGGCCAGACCCAGAAGGAGTGGGAAGGTTGCATGAGGGAGTGGATTGGGGGGGAGAAATCACAGTGGATAGGGTGAGGGAGGCCCTTCCGAAGCTAAAAACTGATAAGGCGCCGGGGCTGGATGGACTACATCCGAGCATGGCCGGATTAACCATAGGGCAGACGGGGCAGTTGCCCTGGGCCCCCCGAGTTTGAGGGGCCACCTGAGTTTCTTTTTTAACTTTCTTTTTTTTTGCTTCTCCTGACCCCTGTACTTTGTCAGACTAAACCTCAGCGGGGGCATACATCTCAGTGTCTACTCCAGGATCAATCGCTCTGTTACCGCTTTCCCGCCGTCCTGAAACAGCTCGCTTGCTACTTTTTTGTTTCCCCATGGACATGCTGCAGCACATGCACCCTTCTAGCGAATCACAGGGCTCTAATTTGGTCTGCTGATGTTTGCACCCCCACCCACCCGGACCCGAACTTTTTTTTATCCCTCTCGGGTCCATGCATGGTCTTGTCACGTCATGTGGAGCATTATAAACAGTCCCGGATGACTGAAATTTGCCGCCAAACTCATTCCCTCTCAAGCCACTGAATCCCACCGTCAATAGACGCAAGTCACTGCATCACTTGCACCTGCCAGGCCCACTACCCACTGCTGTGCTGACCAGCTGTTGCTATAACTGTAAATCTTTAATTTAAACACAAAAAATAAAAGATAAACATAAACAGCTGTTCCAGCAGCTATCCAGGCAAGGCAGTGGCAGTGTAGAACACCCGGCCCGGGCCAGACTCAGAGTCGGAGAGACTGAGAGAGGACGATTACACAGTCAGTTGGAGGAGGTGAGGAGTGCGAGTAGAGTGGACCCAATCCAGCCAGACCACCAGTGCATTGCCTTCTTGACTTTAGGTAGGTAAAAAAAAAAATAATCATGGAGAGTGAAGAACTAAATGTTATTTAAAATTGGAAATGATGTGATATGAGAGATGTGCATGTGTGTACACCACGGCGATGGGGCAATGGTAAATAGTATAATGCACCAAGGTGATGGGATGCTACAAGTTGTACACCAAAATGTAACATACTAACAAGCGAGACCACATCAACATCTGATAATAGCTAGAAGAGACAATCCCTCCCCTGACTGGGTACAAAAAGTAAGATACATTCAGCAGGAAAAAGGTGGAATAACCTGAAACGTTACTTACGGTAACGAGGATGTTTATTTTGGGATATTCTTATTTTTTATGCTGTCTGTAAACAGTTATGAAATGAAATTGAAAAGGGGACGTTTCAAAAAGGATGTGAGAAAACATGTCACAGAAAGGGTGGTAGACACATGGAACCAATTGGCAGACAAAGTTGTGGAGTCTAGAACAGGAGAAGGCTTCAAGCATGCAAGGGATCTACACAGGGGCTTATTATAAACACAGAGACTGGGGAGGGTTCGTGGAGACCATTTAGGGTCTGTGGAGGTACAATAGGCATGGAACCTTGGGCAGACTGGGTGGACCTAGCAATCCTTTTCTGCTGACAATTTTCTGTGTTTCTAAGGCATTCGACTTAGTGCTACACAGAAAGTTGCTGAGTAAGCAAGAGGATGTGGATGCAGCAAAAGACATAATTATATGGGTGGGAAATTGGTTTGAAGGGAGGCAGCAGAGGGTAGTGGTAAACAGAGTTAAATCCAGGGAGAGGGAAGTCACCAGTGGAGTGCCACAGAGATCAGTCCTGGGTTCATTCCTTTTCAATGTGTTCATCAGCGACACAGAAGAAGGAATACAGGGCAAATTCTTTACAGATGACACTAAGAATGGCATTCAGAGTAGCTGGAAGCCCTCCAATTGCATTTACAAACAGCACCAGCTTTCAGCTCCAGGGCGCCCCTGAACCCAGGCCTACTGGTTAAGCTGTATGGGAGCCGCACAATCTCAGAATTGCCCAGGGCACCAGAAGTTTTTAATCCAGCCCTGCATCCGAGGGTTATGAAGGAACTGGCAGAGGGGCTGGCAGCTCCATTGGCTGCACTCTTTAACACCTCTCTGCAGACGGGATTGGTGCCACAGGACTGGAAGGTGGCTTATGAAGTGCCTGTACATAAAGGGGAGGGTCTAGGGAAGAGATGGGGAATTATAGGCCTGTCAGTCTGATGTCTGTGGTAGGCAAAGTAATGGAGGGCTTTATCAAGGAGAGGCTTGGGAGGCAGTTGGAAAGGTTAGGACACCAGGATGATAAACAGTAAGGCCTTGTCCCTTGGGAGATCGTGTCAGTCCAGCCTCAGAGAGTTTTTGACTGGATGACGGGGCCTTGATAGACATAGGCCATGGATGTCCTATACCTAGATTTCAGCAAGGTGTTTGATTCAGTGCCCCATAATGGACTGATAGCAAAAATGGGGGAGATGGGGGTGGGAGGACAAGAGCTCAGTTGGGTTGAAAATTGGCTTTTGGGGGGCATTTACAGAGGGTAATGGTGGGTGGGTTACTCTCCTTCCCCAGGAAGGTAATCAGTGGGGTCCCACAAGATTCAATATTGGGAGGGGGGGGCGCTGTGGAGCCCGAGCTTAGTGCCAGCAAGTTTTATCAGCTCTGCACCAGATACCTAAAATTATTTAAAAATCATCCTTGTAGGGTCGATATTCTGTAAAACAAGTATTACAGTTCGATGAAGGAGGCAAATAAACCTAAAATGGGCAACCCACGAAAAGATAAAGGTGGTGGATCTGGCAACAAAACATTGGAGACCTCTCAGGCGGCTCAGCCTGGTCTGGAAGAGCAGACCACAATATACCAGGCACCTGAGGAGACTATGACTTCAGTCGGTCGTAAACTACAAAGGTTAATTACCTCTGTTGCTGATCTAAGTAATAAAATGGACACATTTGCCACCAGAGTATCGACTGTCGAGAAGACCGTGGAGGGGCTGCAAACGGAGGTTATTGATGTCAAGAGACAAAGTGATTCATCGGCTGCGGTAACCTCCCTTCTAATCAAGGAAAATACGCATATGAGAGCCAGGTTGGAAACGCTTGAGAATCAGGCCCGGTCGGCACATATTAGGATTCTGGGCCTGCCGGAGGGAATCAAAGGAGACCACCCCACCATGTTTTTAAGAGACTGGCTTGAAGCTAAATTACTACCTGAAGGACAGAATCTTGTGTTTAATTTAAAGAAAGCCTATCAAATCATCCCCCGTGGGTACAGAGAAGACCCAGAGAACCCACGTACTTTATTGCTGGTTACAGACGGTGTCGGCATCAGGGATAAGATTTTGTGTTTGGCCAGACAAGCAGCACCATTGATGCAGGATGATCGTGATGTATACCTGTTTCCCGATCTTAGCTACGCAACTCGATTACGTCAGAAAAAGTTTGAAGTCCGGAAATGGCTAAGGGAGGCATCGGTAATAAACACGATCGTTTATCCAGCCAGATTGAGGGTGGTATACAATAGGAAGGTTTGGCTCTTTTCAGATCCCTCGGAGGCGGGAAAATGGGCCTCTCAACATGCGAGCAGTCAGCAGCGCCAACAAAGAGAAGCAAGAGAGGCAGCCTTAGATGCAGAGGAGGATGGAGAGGACTGAATTTGTTTAAGTACTTTTATGTCTTTAATTCCGCTATAACCCTGTTGCAGGTCTAATACTCGAGGAAACTAATGTTTTTGAGCTCTCAGTCTTGAACAGTACTTTTCACAACGGCTGCTCCAGGGCAATGATTTCAATATTTTAGGACTTTAAATATCCTGACGAACTATCTTTGTAATAGCCTAATATTATAGTTTTTTGTCTTCTTCTTGGTCTTATTTATATGACCCTTATAGGTTTATTGTTCGCCTTAAGTAGAAACCTAGTACATACACTTTCCTGAGTGTACTGAGCATTTGCTGCCTTAATGATAATTATAAAAAGGGTCTGAGAAATGGAGCTTTCTGATTGGCTGCAAACATTCTAACAGCCTTATGTTAATCTTTTATTAACATACATGTAGAGCTTAACCATATGCTTAACATGGTTTAAAACTGGTTAAAAAAACAGTTTTATTATAATAGTAATAAGGCACTCCCAGGGGTTATGTTAATGGTCAATTAATCACCCTCTTGGGGCATGTGGCACTCGGCTATGCCTTGTGCAACATTACACCCCTAGAGGGTGATTAACAGACCATTAACATAACCCCTGGTCATGCCTTATTGCTTAATTAAGAATATTAATTTTCTTTAGGAAGATAGTATGACGCCATTAGCACCTGGTGGGGCGAGGACTTTTAGGTATATTCATTACTTTAGCAGTAACATAACCAGTCATACTGCTCTTGGGCTCAATAGTAACACAGCAATTTTCTGTTATATATACTTATTAGAGGTTATTTTAGTAAATCCCTCTAATGTGGTATCAGTATGTCTAGGATGCATCCCTCCTAGGATCAAGGAGATTGTCTCTGTGTGGATTATATATTGCTGTGTATGGTCTGTCTTAGACATGAAATTTGTTATCTGTAAGATTACAAATGTAACTATAAAAATAAAGTATAAAAAAAAAGGTTCAATATTGGGGCCAATCTTGTTCAATGTCTACATTTCGGATATAGGGAGGGGGGTTAGGAATAGGTTGAGTCTCTTTGCGGATGATTCAAAACTGGGAGCACTGGTGGATTGTGAAGAAGTGAGGGAGACAGTCCAGGGGGATTGAAATTTAATGCTGGGAAATGTAAGGTACTTCATTTGGGGGTCAAAAAATACGGGGCCATCTATACACCTGAGGGGTAACACTGCAGGCCACATTGGGTGAAAGGGATTTAGGGGGGGTGGTGGTAGATGTCAAAATGAATAACTCTGAAAATTGTTGAAGAACTGCAGCCAAAGCAGACGGGATACTGGGCTGCATAGCCAGGAGAATTATGTCCAGAAGGAGGGAGGTGATCCTCCCTTTGTATAATGCCTTGGTCAGGCTGCAGCTCGAGTACTGTGTACAGTTCTGGAGACCTCATCTGAAGAAGGACATAGCGCTCCTGGAGAGGGTCCAGAGGAGAGCGACCAGGATGATTCAGGGCATAGAGGGGAGGCCTTATGAGGAGAGACTGGAAGAGCTTGGGCTTTACTTACTGAAGGAGAGGAGGGATAGGGGAGAAATGATAGAGGTTTTCAAGTATGTAAAAGGAATAACCAGGAGTGGAACCAAGGAACTGTTTAGGATAAAGAAGGGGGGAGCAACCAGGGGCCATGAGTGGAAACTGGAGGGGGAAAATTACATGGGGGAGCGTAGGAAGCATATTTTCACTGAGAGGGTGGTGGAGTCATGGAATGCACTGCCCGGGAGGCTGGTGGAGGAGGGCACAGTGGAAGGCTTCAAGAAGGGGTTGGACAGGTACAAGGGGAAACTGAAACCAAAGATGATCCTCTCGGGGGCTGGGGGGGTGGTAAGGTGAGCAGCTACTAAGTTGCTGGCTTTTAAGCAGACAGTGACAGACCATTTGGCCAATTCTGCTGGCTTTTAGTATGTTAGTATGTAAAACCAAAGTAAGATTTTTTCTTTTTTTTTTTAACCCCAGATAGGGTAGCCAAGTGGAAGATAGGATCTCCCTTGAGTTGCTGGCGCCAATGTGGTTATATATTCCATACCTCTCCAAAGCTAGATATATTTAGATCAGAGATAGAGAAGATATTGATGAACCTGTTTCAACTAACAACACCACTGTCACCTCAGAACTGGATTCTGGGGCTTATCCTAAATGGGCTAAGAGGGTGTGATGTTCATTATTTGTGTCATAGCCTATAATAAAGCCATATCTAAGCTATGGCTACAACCAATACTACCTAAAGTAGCAGATTGGAAACAGATCATCTCTTCCTTGCAACACATGGAAGAGCTGACTTACTGGGTCAGGGATAATCGGGAGAAGTATATAAATAGATGGACCAGATGGGCCTGACATCGGATCCCACTACATAAAGCTCCTGGAAATGAGTTAAGTGTATGTCTTTTGTCAGGGAGCCTCTTATTGATTAATATACTAGATACTTGCATTTCAGAAATTAACTTATAGAGAGTACTCTCCATTAGATTCGCACCATCGAATCCTAGATTATCTTGGTCATTACAAGTTAATTAATTTAGGAATTATCCTCACTGATCATTTAATTTGCTTCATGTTCTTTTGTTTAGTATTAGACTGATACAACTGTACAGTCTGATAAGAAGAAATATGTATGTCTGTCTGAAAACTTGAATAAATAAAAGCAAATATTTAAAAAAAAAAAAAAATGCGAACTGATGATACTGTGTATGAGCCCATAGCAGCATGGCAGTGTCTGAAATGTGCCCCTTCATTTCAAACCAAGTCCTGTCCTGTAGCGACCTGGGTGTCATGCATATCCCTACTTTAGTCCACAAAGAAAGGGGTCCCACAAATTATAAATATATCTGTAATTTATAATCACATACATTACATCATAAGATCATAACACAATTCAAGTAAACATTTTTAACTTTTCTAACAAATTAGAAAGCAGCTTATTTATAAACGAACTGTGTTTTACCCTCTCCATTTTCATAGAGAACGCTCTTACCCGATTCCCACACTAATAGTTCTAGTGGCCATTTTGAAATAAACCAGGAACACCACAAGGGTAAAAGCTTCATAAGTCACATTACATATTTATGTATGTATGCTGTATTGTTTGTTTTTTTAAATTCAGAGTGTTCATGCTGTTGGGCCAAAACAAGGTGAACTCTCTTCAGCTGGCTCCACCATCCCCTCCATCATCTACCATCTCTCCAGCTTACCTGATGGCAGTATACCCCCACGGATTTCCTCCCTTTGGTAGGGTCAGGAGAGGGAGAGCTGTCCCCTTCCCCAAAACCACAATCCAGCATTCACCGCAAGCACTGGTGATGGGGCGGATGAAGGTGAGCGGGCGTCCTATGCCCCTGCCGTGCTGCCATTTTCCACCTGCCTTTCTCCCTGGCCCGAGTTTGTGGCTAAGGAGGGTGCATTTGCTTGAAGGCACACGTGCACTCTGGTGCGTTGCATCTTCTTCCTTCCTTCCTTGACGTAATATCCACCTACGGCTATCTGTGTTCTGACACCTAGCCTCCACTAGGTGTCAGCTAAGATGGGGATGACTTGGAATCCTTCCCAGGAGAGGAGATCTGCAGTACGGCATGCTCACTCCTCCTCCCATCCTCTGGGTGTTGTTTCTAGTCAAATACCATAATAAAAAAAAAAAAGCTGTTATTTCAAGCATGTTTTGTTACATAACTTGGTGGGTGAACCAAATTCATCTGTGAGCAAGCTGATTCGTAAGTTTATGTTCTTTTTGATGGTATTCTTATGCATTTTTTCCGACAGTTTCCGATGCCTGAGAACGAGCAGTCTTTGTCTCTAGCTTACTAGTGGCTGCATTCTCAGATCAGGATGCTCCAGCTTCATCAGTTTGATCACACAGGGTACTCGTTGCCACGTGAAGCTCTCCAAAAATAGGCCAGCACACTGTGTTTCAGGTGTTCACAGCACATACTTGTCAGAGGATTTCTTAACACCGTTCTGTAGCACATTCAGATTTTAACTTGTCTTATTTATACAAAACAAAAGTCTGCAGTGTCTTTTTTTTCGCTTTTCTAAATGTTCAGACATATAGAGTGCGATCCTGTTAGTGAGCAGTCTACCAGAGACAGGGGCCACTTACCACAAAGCTTCAAACTCCTGAAAATGTGATTGGGTCATGGAGTTGTGAAGGTTTTTTTTTTTGGGGGGGGGGTGCAATTGCATTTAGATTTCTGGTGTGTAATACTTAGTTCCTGGAAGTATTTACATTATATAGGCTTTAGTACTGGTATTGCGAATGCCAAGTGTGAATGTAAGATTTGTTTCCCAATTTTGCTTCCTTCTTTGAGTGTCTGTACTATTGAGTACTTGTAAACAGATATCAAATTGGTTAACACAAGCACTGGTAGCTCACTGGTTTTATGCACATTATTATGACCCAGAGGCTGCACATTCAAACCTTGTAATGGGGTATGTCAGTTTTTTATGTCTACAGATGTTCAGACAGGTGTAGTGTTCTGTGACATTTCTCTTAACCTAGTTATGTAATATGCACATGCAGCTTGACAACTCAGTGTAGTTGCAAATAAGACAGTGAAAGTGTGTGTGTGTGTGTGTGTGTGTGGTATAATTTAATTTAACAGAAACAAAACAGCCAGACACCCAGAATCCTGATGCCACATGCCCGACACACGATATCCTGACATTGAAATTATGCCAGTGGCAGAGTTTGTTATATTAATTAAGGGGGGTGTGGGGGACAAAGCCCCCCAAAACATTAAATAAACGCCGCTGCCAGAAAAATTTCACTGTCAGTATATAGTGTCAGGAATGCTGCTGTGGGATTCGGGGGGGGGAGCCTGTCAGTCTCTCGTAGTATAACCATGTATACATGTACATGAGGGTGGAGGTGCTGCAACTTGCTGTGATTGCTATCTTGATATTGTAGAAAGACTGTTGTAATTTTTGTCAAGATTAACACACTTACATACCAAACATGTGTTCCATACACTGTCATTAAATTTAATGTGTTCCATATACTGTCATTAAATTAGAAAGGTTTTCACATTTGAACTGCTTGTTGGTGGTATGTTAATTTTGCACATAATCACTGGTTTTGGAGTTGCGTGTGTTGGTTGTGGAGGAGTATGTATTTTGCATTTTAGTTTGTGGTGTGTAATACTTAGATCTTACTTTGAGAGGGCTCCTGCAGTAGGTATTCACGGATAGGACTAAGACGCCAGGCGTCAGGACTCCACAGAAAATTTCTAGCTAGCACTTATCTGGCAGGGGGACTTCCCCCATGTCAGGTGACTGGCGTCGGGTGACGTCGGTATAAAGGGGGCAGTCCCCCACGCTCGTCTCCCAGTTCTTTCCTGCCGTCGGCTTGTGAAAGTTCCTCACGGTAGAACAGCGCTCGTCAGTGCCTTCGTCAGTTGTTAAGTTTCGACTTTTTCAACCTTTTTCTTGAATTTCTTCTTTTTTCTTCCATACCATCTGCTGTGTATGTCGTCCCTTATGCCCTCTGAATTGCATAAAAACAAGTTCGACTCATGTGGTTCCCAACTTCCACATAAGGACGGCCACTCCTTGTGCCTCTTCTTTCTAGGCCTGGACCACCGCGTGGAGGATTGCCAGCACTGCCAGAAATTCATCTCAGCTACCTGCAAGCATAGGCAGCAGTCCCTGGAAGCCCATCGCCTCAAAAAAAAAAAAAAAAAAAAAAAAAATGGCATCCATGGAGAAAGAGTTGAAGACGCTTAGGCAGGTGTCAACCTCCCCTAAAGGCCACAAAAAGAAGCGTGAGAAGGAGAAGCACCGGGAGTGGGATTTGTCATCCACAGCAGCTGTGACTTCGGCTGGAGTCGCGGCCCTGCAGCTATCATCCCCTCCGGGGGAATCGTTCCTCAATGGCCATCTTGGTGGCTACCAAGAAGGCGTCGCCCCTTCCATCAGGCTCAGCACCGAGACCTTCGAGCTCCAAAGGAGGCCTCCGCCCCATCAAGGCCGCTTCTTCCACTGCTGTTCTCAGGTTTGAGCGGGTCCGGTAAGTCAGACGTTGGTCCCACTGACGCCTGCCCGGACAGGGCTGATAAGTCGCTCACCTCCTCGGGTGATCGCCCAGCATGCCCCCCTTCTGACAAGGCCGCCACTCCTTCATGGCCTTCCTCGGACAGGGAGTCCAATAAGTTGGAAGCCGGCTCCTCTGACGTCCTCCCAGACACTGCTGACAAAATGGCTGCTGGCTCCTCCTCCGACCGCCTTGTCAACCTGCCTGTGTCAGACCCTATTGTCATGCCTGACGCCACAGGCTTCTCGCAGCGGATAACCCCATTGCCTACCAAGGCCCCCGTGTCCCCTCGGTTCACACCTGGAGATTTCAGTCCTCCTTCCCCAGGTGGGGCCGACAACCTTGGGATGCTGTCATCAGAGGTCCCCCCCTCCTATGCCGGACCCTTGAATGCCGGACCCAACGGCCGGTCGACATGATGCTGATTTCCTCCATCCTTTTGCTGGACGGAAGACCTGCTCCTCCATCAGGACCGTTGGACCCGTTCGGCCTCCCTACGTCGGGCCCAACGCCCGAGGGACCAACGTTTCTCCCGTCCAGTCCACTAGCAGGGCCTTTGCCAAGACCTTCTGCTCCGTCAGAGCCCCTGGCACCAGGGTACCCGACACTGCAATACCCGGTGCCACAGTACCCTGATCTACAGTACCCGACGCTGGGCTTCCTGTCATCGGGCTACGGATACTCTTATTATGGGTACCCACCCTACCCGTATCTGAGCCCCCTCCTCCACTTCCGCCGCCCACTCCTCAGCCGCCAGCGGATCTGAAGGAGACCTTGGCTTCCTGGTAGGCTGAGGCCAAGGCTCAGCTCACCAAGGAGGTCGAGAGTCATCTTCCGATGTTGATCCCTACGTCGGACCCAGGAGACTCCTTCTCCTTTACCCGACACCAGAGGAGAGTTTCCTGGCACCCGGGGTTGGGAGGACATGCACCCCTTGGGGCTCCCCAGAGGGGTCATTCCTTCCCCTCCCAGGGAGGAGTCTTCCTCTTCTACCTAAGAGCCATCTGACTCGGATTCTGAGTCTGACCACTCTGACCTTGGAGATGAGCCCCATACTCCAGAACGCCTGAGGCCGAGGGACCCTCCAAAAACCCCTCCAGAGGACTCTTCTTTTCTGGAGCTATTGAGGAAGATCCAGGAGACATGTTTGTGGCAATCAGTGGAGCCAGATCCACAGTGTAAGAAGCTCGATGCTCATTTGGATCTGCCCGAGACCACTCCCACACTGATTCCACCTTGGACAGAGACTCACGCTGATCTTGTTTCCACTATTTGGAAACAACCGTCTATGTTAGCCCCCCTTCCGAAGAAGGCGGATAGGCTGTACTAGGCTCCGGAGGGTAAAGACTATCTTAGTCTTCACCCCAAGACAGATTTGTTTGTCATCAGCACTGCCCATGGCCGCTCCGCCAACCCCAAACATCTGAGCTCATCCCCGCCTGACAAGGAATCCCAACTTCTTGATCAGTACAGGAAGAAGATTTACTCCTCTTCGACCCTCGTCATCAGGGCCCTCAACTACGTCAGCCACATGGGGGATTTCCAGAAGTCTGTCCTTAGCCAGGTGGAATTTCAGCTGGACTCCCTTCCTGATTCCCAAACTAAGCAGGAACTGGGAGACCTGGTCCGTTCTGCTAGTTTGGCCTGTAGGCACATGCTTCGCGCTACCTACGATGCAGTGGACACAGCTGGCAGGAGCTTGGCTTTCACTGTAGGCTTACGATGTCATGCCTGGCTCCGTGTGTCAGGATCGGTCCCTGAGGTACAGACCGCCATACAGGATACTTCCTTCAGGGGTTTGATGCTGTTCAGGGGTGATGTCAAGGATATCATAACCGAACTGCAGGAGAAGGGCACTGCACTAAAGTCAGTCCAGACTTTGTACAGGTCCTCTCAGGGGCAGCAACGTCCTTTTCGTCGTCAAACCTGACAAAAACCCCAGTCAAGGAAAGCGCGCCAACAAATGGGCTCCTCCAGCAACCAAGACTCCCCCCAGCAAAAAGTCCATGGGAGCCTCGGCTGCTGCACTGCCCCACACCTTCTGACTCGCCGCCTCTCCCTCTGGCCATTCCAGAGGAACCGGTAGGGGGGAGATTCTCCTCCCATCTACTGGGTTGGGAGAGGATAACATCAGACGCTTGGGTGCTCCAGCTAATATCTGCCGGATACTCGATAAAGTTTCTGCAGAAACCTCCTCGAAAACCACCCCCTCAGTCATCTTACTCCCTGCAGTATCTTCCTCTGGTTCTAGAAGAAATCCTATCCCTTCTGTCGAAGGCGGTGATAGAGCCAGTCCCCACTCATCTTTGGGGGGCGGGTTACTATTCCCATTTCATTCTAGTTCCAAAGAAGATGGGAGACTTGAGACCAATCCTAGACCTCAGCTCCTTGAACATGTTCGTGGAGTACAAGCGCTTCAGAATGCTCTCCTTGCAGAGCCTTCTGCTATTACTCCAGCCGAGACAGTGGCTATGTGCTCTGGATATGCAGGATGCGTAACTGCATATCCCATGTGCCCTTCCCATCGCCAGTACCTCCGGTTTTGCTTTCAGGGGGACCACTACCAGTTCAAGGCCTTCTCATTTGGTCTCTCCTCGGTCCCCTGAGTATTTACCAAATGCCTATTGGTGGTAGCGGCCCACCTGCGTACTCAGGGTGTGCAGGTTTTCTCGTACCTGGATGATTGGCTCCTGGCAGCGCTGTCCAGGGAAGAACTTCTGCACTCCCTTTCCCTGCAGGTTGTTACTAGCCTGGGTATTACCATCAACCAGGTTAAGTCCCACTTGGTCCCTTGCCAGTGCCTCCAGTTTGTAGGGGCGATACTGGACATGGCCATAGGCAAAGCCTTTTTTGTCTCCGGACAGGGTCGAGAGCCTTCAGAATCAGGCTTGTCTTCTGTCCGGTCACAGACTGGTCAGAGCCAGGTCAGTCCTCAGCCTTCTCGGGCTCATGGCCGCTGCCATTCCGACAGTTCCATTCGCGTGGCTTCATATGAGAATCTCTCAATGGACGCTTCGGTTGCAATAGGACCAAACCACGGATGATCTAGACCAAGTGGTGCTAGTGTCGGATCCCATGAGCAGAGACTTGCACTGGTGGATGGTTCAGGAGAACCTGTGTCTGGGAGTTCCATTCTGTATTGTTCCTCCTTCCCGGACGTTGATAACAGATGCATCAGGGGAGGGCTGGGGTGCTCACCTAGGGTCTCATAAGACTCAGGGCAGCTGATCCCTGTTTGAGCAGAAACTGCACATAACTGTGCTCGAACTGAGAGCAGTTCTATATGCCCTACAGGCTCTTCTTCCCTTCATTTTTCCCGGTCATCTTCTCATCTAATCAGACAACATGTGTGTAGTCTGGTACCTCAACAAACCGGGAGGAGCACGTTCCTATCCCCTGTGCCGGGAGACCATGAGAGTCTGGCATTGGGCAGCCCAGCACGACCTTCACCTGACCGCAGTTCACGTTCTGGGAGTGGAAAACACCCTGGCAGATGAACTCAGTCAATCCTCCGCCAAGGCCCATGAATGGGAGTTAGACCAACAGGTCGTAAATTACATCTTTTGGCAGTGGGGGACACCTCAGGTAGACCTCTTCGCCACCCCCCAAAGTGCAAAACTTCCGCTTTTGCTCGCTCGCTCACTCACTCCAGGGTAAGACATTTTCTGGCAGGACGCTCTGTCTGTCTGCTGGAGGGACAGATTTGTTTATGCCTTCCCTCCCATTCCTTTGATTCCGAGGGTCCTGAACAAACTCAGATCAGAAGGGGCTCTGATGATTCTCATCAGCCCCTTCTGGCTCAGGCAAGTTTGGTTCTCTCTTCTGCAACAGTTTTCCGAGGAACTTCCTCTTCCTCTGTCGCAGCACTTATTGACCCAGGATCAGGGGATCTTTTTTCATCCAGGCCTCAGATCCCTTCATCTCCATGTGTGGCTCCTACAGACATAGCTAAAGCCCGCTTCGGAGTCTCTCCTTTAGTAGCAGACATTTTGGTGGAGGCCAGACAGCCTTCCACCAGGTCCACCTATGCGATGAAGTGGAACCGGTTTTCCATGTGGGCATATTCGAAAGACTTAGAGCCTTTCTTGTGCCCAGCCAACAAAGTCCTGGATTACATGCTACCTTTTCACCTGGGTCTCAGCCATTCCTCTTAAAAGTCCATATGGCAGCATTTCAGCTCAGATGAAGAAGTTCCAAGGTCTATTCTTCACTTGTTTTTGTAGATTGAAACATACTTCTTTTTCCAAATTAACTCAAATATTCTTCCTTTCTACTTTCTGAGGGCTCTTGTCTCATCTTTATCTTGACTGATGGAGGTGGTCACTTTGCTGAAGTGGTCAGGCTTAATCATGGTTCAGCTGGATGATGAGAACCAAGAGCCCCTCTGAAAAGTAAGACTATTAGTTAATTTGGAAAAAAGTGCAGGCTTTGATGCAGCAAAATGGTGGGGGTGGGGGGACAAGGCCTTGGAACTTTAGCCATATGTTTCTGTTTGGTCACACACCAGGAGCCACCCCACTAAAGTTATTAAATTGTATTGTAAATACAGGGGTTGAGCTTGCAAACCTTTTGTACTGAGCTATCTCAGCCTACCACATTCCCTTTGGAGACAGGACTTTTGCCCAGTTGGAAGTCTCCAAGACCTTTCTTAGAAAGGGTTCTTCACTTGAGACCCCCCCATCCGCAATCCTGCTCCTCCATGGGATTTGAATTTTATCCTAGAGAAGCTCACACTGCCTCCCTTTGAGCAGGCAGTGGAAGCAGAAAGTTCCTTTCTTGGAAGAAACTTTTCTTAGTGGCCATCACTTCTGCGTGGTGTATTTCCGAGCTCCAAGGCTTGATGTGTAAAATCCTGTATTTGATTTTCCACAAGGAACATGTGGCTCTACGCACCAACCCTAAGTTTCTCCCTAAAGTGGTGGCTGAATCTACGCTGAGTCAATCCATTGAGTTACCAGCTTTCTTTATGCAACACTCCAATCAAGGAGAGTACCTCTTACGTACTCTGGATGTTCACAGAATCCTGAGTTACTACAGCAGTCTGACTAAGGATCTCAGGAAGACTGATCAGCTTTTTGTTTCTTTCGCTCACAAATGAGAAGACAGTGCTGTTTCCAAGCAATGCCTTTCCGAATGGTTGGCCTTGTATCACTTTCTGTTATGACAGGTACAATAAGACCTTTCCCGGTCAGGTCAGAGGTCACTCCACTAGGAGTAGCTGCCTCTGCTGCTTGTTTCAGGAATGTGTCCGCGGCAGACATCTGCAGCAAGAGTTCTCTCGAAGTAAGATAGTACAGTTACATAAGCACTTACCGTAACAGTCGATCTTCAAGAGAGGCTCTTGCAGTAAGTATTACCTTCCCACCCTCCGTCTCCCTAAGTCTGTATTCTTCCTTTCTATGGGGGCATGTCCTCTTCTCTCTTGTCTTGCCATTTTTGGCCATTGGTGGGGAAGAACTGGGAGGCAGTCGTGGGGGACCTCCCCTTTATACCGACATCGCCTGACGCCGCTCACCTGATGTGGGGGCGGTCCCCCGCGAGAGACTGCTAGCTAGAAGTTTTCTGTGGGGTCCTGACACCCGGCAGCTTAGTCCTATCTGTGAATACCTACTGCAGGAGCCTCTCTCGAAGATCTACTGTTAGTTAAGTTCTTACGTAACTGTGCTTTCCTGAAAGTATTTAGCTTGTAAGTGCTTTCGTTTTGATAATTGTGAATAACATTTTTTCCTCCTGCTTTTAATTTTTCTGCTGTGCAGTAATCATAAACAAAAATCATCTTAGGTGGAATGAGCTTCTTCAGCTCACTGGTATTGTACACTTAACAGTGATCCAGAGGTGCCAGGTTCAAACCTTATAAAGGGTTTACTTCTATAAATATTCAGACTGGTTCTTTTTCTGTACTTGTGGTTTGCTAGGAAGTTTTTCCCTGTTCATCTAGTATATACATGTACTGTAGCTTGACAACTGCATTGTTCATCAGGTGGTAGCAGCCCCCACACATGCACACACTTGCAAGTTGTCAAGCTGCATGTGCAATGTGCATAAGATGAATAGGGAAAAATTTCCCAGCAGACTGCATAGGATTCATAGGTTCTACACCTGGTCAATTAGCAGTGGCCATCTCAGGCCAGCACTTCTCCATACTCAGGGCATGTAGCTTAAGGCACCATGTTGTCTCTGTCTATTGTATCTTTAAACTGATTCATATTACTGTAGGATACCACATCCAGTGGCAGTGCATTCCACCTTATCACCACCCTCTGGGAGAACCCGTGTTCCCTCTGTCTGCTTTTGTAGGAATTTTCCTTTTAATTGATACTGATGTTCTCGATTTGTTATTTTTAGTTTTTGTTAACCAGGTAGGTGCACTAGCCATGAAATTACTATTTTCAGGCACGACCCGGGATAGTACAACAATCAAAGGCAGGTACATAGCATGAGTACAATAAAATTACAATAGTATAGGTCAAAATAGTTAGTAATGAATACATGCAGTCAGGACAATACCAGTCAGTGCAATTCACATACATTTTTAGGAAGAGAAAATCTACACAGTCTAGTAAGAGATACCTCAACATAGCAGCAAAGAAATATTGTTCAAATTAGTCACAACAATGAAGATTCAGATAGGCAGTGAAACAAGGCAAGGGCAAATTCCTGACTGAGCAGGATGCATTATCACAGCCTCTGAAACAAGACTCTGGTGTGGGGGAGTGGGGGTTGGGGTAGATTAGCTGTCAAGGCGATAGTAAGGGTAAGAAGTGCTGTGACGTAGGGAGGTTAAAGTTAGGCCAGGCAGCATCTGGCGAGTGAGTGGATTATTGTTGTGGTTCTTGCTTGGAGTCCCAAGCATTCCCATAAATCAGCTTCTTGGAAGGCTCTGTAAACTAGACACATGTCTGCCCTGTAACGACGATACTGGAATAAATCCCCAGTGCTAATATTCTTTCATCATAGGTCCTACCATGCATCCCATCTATCAATCGGATGGCCATTCTCTGCACTCCCTCCAGTCTCCTCAGGTCTCCCTTCAGATATGGCGAAAGAAATTGACCACAATATTCCAAGTGGGTACAGACCAATGATACATAAAGTAGGAGCATCACTTCTTTACTCCTGTTCCTTATGTTTCTCCTAATACATGCCAGGATTCCATACCCCTTTTTTGCCACCTTAACGCAGTTCCCAGAAAATTTGAGTGTACATGAGAGCTGAACTCCCAAATCCTTCTCAGAATCCGTGATCTGTAGTCTAGTTCCATTTACATAATAAGGGAATCTCACGTTTTTTCCCCCACGAGGTGCATAATCTTACATTTACTAAGGTTTAGTCTGTTTTTTTCCATCTGCTTCCTGGACTAATGCATTAATATTTTCCTGAAAGGAATCTGCATCTTGCATAGTAGTTACCAGTGCTCCCAACTTAATGTCATCAGCAAAGTTTTCACTCCATAAAGTATTGTTTGTTGTGTCGTGGAAATTTCCTACTTGTTATACAGAGACAAAGAAACAGTCTTGTGCAGAGTTCAAACCATTTATTCACGTATGCATACAGAGAGCCAGCTCCCCATGTTGTTATTGCATAGCTCCAATTACAATAGTAAGCCTCCTTCTCTTATACACTTGCCTAGTCCCATAACAGTGTCATGGCACAACTTCATTGGACATTGTAACATGGCAATTATACCATGCTTCTAATCCCGCGCTCTGATAGGTGTAGGAGGGTCACGAGACGGCAGCCGAAGCGGGCATTAACCCAGCTTATATGCCGTGCCCGCTTCGGCAGTACCGTCACCGTCCAGACCCCCTGCCTAGCAGCACTGAGACCAAGCTCAGCAGGGAGAGGAGCGCCAGCACTGCGAGTCATCCGCCGGCGGAAACGGGCAAGGGGGAGCACTACTGTGGCGGACATCCCGCACAGGCAGCCAACCAGACCCAGGAGCAGCAGTGAGAGCCGACCTGGAGCAGGGCACCACTGGAGCAGTGTGCGGGAGGCAAGAGGAAGGGAAGCCCCCCCAGCATGCACAGCGCGAGAGTCCGGCGCTGACAGTCCTCACCGGAGACCTCCCGGGGCGCTCATCACGGCAACAGCCGCAGCAATTCACACAGGAGTGCGACAGAGAAGTTGGGTGCAGACATCTGTGCGACTCCAGGGACAGCAGGTAATGACTGCATTGGTACCTATCTAGTCGTGTGCACCGCACTGTGAGAGCACAGCACAGGGTGACAGGTCGCGCAGCCCCTCCGTGTGCCACTGTTCGTCTCGCACACTGGGACCCCTCCAGATGCCTCCACCAACCCGCGCTCATGTTACAGCGCGCGAACCATTTGCCGGGTGGGGTATCACTCATTGATGTGGGGGCGGTGGCAGCCCCGCCCTGGGCCTCGGCCCCCCCCATGCATCAATCCAGCATTAGATGCCACCTCCGTCGTGGCTTAATGCTTACGTAAACTTCATACAATACTGCTGTTAGTTGCTGATTGGTTATGCTAACACTATGTTAAATACAATACTGCTGCCACTTACTGACTGGTTATGCTAATTATTATGCTAACTTACTTTAGCCACATCATCTATAAGGCATGCATACATTACTACAAGGAAATGTGTGCTATGGAATTTTCCACCATCCACCAAGGACATGCTTGCTATGGTGCTATGGAATTTTCCACTATCCACCATTTCATGAAGATTGTTTCAGTTCTGCAGCCATTTTGTGGTGCTTTCTGCACAGTTACATTGTGCAGCATTAGGTCTGTTATAAAATTTTCCTCTATAGTTGTTAAGGTGGATACCAGAACATTAAAAAGTACGGGTCCCAGCACCGATCCCTGAGGGACCCCACTGGTAACTGGAGCACAACCAGATGTGCATCCCTTGATTACCACTCTCTGCCTTCTATTCCTCAACCAGGCTGCTATCCATCTAATTGTGCAGTCATCTAACCTGATTTCTTTCAGCATTTTAATTAATTTGTATTGTGAGATACTGTCAGATGCCTTTTCGAAGTCTACATATGGTACATCCACAGGGATTGCGAGATCTAATGCTTCACTGACCGGGTCAAAAAATTTGACTAAGTTTGTCATACATGACGTTCCTTTTTGGAATCCATCCTGTTGAATGTCCCTAAATCCATCTTCCTGTATGTGTTTCTCAATATGCTCTTTTATAAATCCTTTGAATACCTTACCCACTATGCTAGTAAGGCTAATCGGTCTGTAGTTAGCGCATGATGTTTTAGGTCCCTTTTTGTGAATGGGTACTATGTTGGCAATTCTCCAGTCCCCTGGGATCTCACCTGTCTCCAAGGATCTCTGAAAAATAGTCTCAAGTGGTCCACTAATTAGTGGTGCTGATTCTTTAAGCAACCTAGGGTGAAGATCATCAGGTCCTGCTGATGCTGCCCAATAGGGGCTGGCTACCGAGCAGACATGAAAGACCGTCAGGCCTATTCTGCTGGCTTTTAGTATGTTAGTATGATTTGGAACAATCCAGCTTCTCCAATCTATTTTTAATCAGTAGTGTGGTTATCTTAATTCCACTAATTTCTTGTTAATAAATGATCCAGTATGTTTCTTTGGCTGGTACACACTATGAAAGTACCTGTTAAATTCCTCAGCCATTGCTTGACAGTTATGTATTGTTTGCTGTTCTTTGATAATTGGGCCAATGTTAGTATCTCTATGCCTTAGATTCCCTATGTAAGTAAAAATGCCTCCTTATTATCTCTAACTTTATATAATTACTGGTGACCAATTTTTTAAATGGGCTTATTGAGTTGATATTTGCCGTAATAACCAGTCGGTTGTTACGGCATTCACGTGCTTCATCTATCAAAAGGGAGCGCTCCCTCATTGGCTCCCGGTTTGTGAGTGGGCGGGCTAACAGTTCCGAAAACTTGGCTGCACCGTACCTTAGTGAGGAGCCCCCACGGGTAAATCCTTACCTCCCAAATGTTTTTAATCTATTTTAGTGACCCTACCATTTTTTAAGTATCTGGTTGAGCCTGCGCTTCGTTAGCTTTGGGCAACAAACAACAGCGGTGGCAATGAGTCTGTGTCTGCCTGACACAGGTAAGCCGCGATGCTAATCGTGAGCTTGATTTTAGTTTTAAATTGTAAAAAAAAAAAGTAAACTTGGAGCAGAGTGAGCAGGAGGGTGCTGTGAGGCAAGAGACAGAGGGACTGTGGAGTGTAGCACAGGCACAGCTCAGCTGGGAATTTAGAGTGGGAGCTGCCACTGGGTGCCCCAGAGAACTTGAGTAAAGGTGCCACTGAATGATTGGGGGGGAGTGTATGTGTGTGTGTGTAGAGAGTGAGAGTGTGTGTGAGTGTGTGTATGTGGAGAAAGAGAGTGTGTGTGTGTGTGTGGTGGGGGTTCACAGCACTGATTTTCAAAAATTGGTCACCAACAAATTATAGTAAAAATAACAGATGGGGAAGTGTGTGCATGTGAAATTTAATTCACAACCTCGGTGTGGGATGCTTTGATAAACTCCTGGGCTTTGCCCTCGGGGTTATAGCATCCACACCTCGGGTGTGAATTAAATTCTCATAGCACATACTTCCCCATCCATTATTCTCTATTTACTAACCTTAATTCCAGTTCCTTTTTAATCTCTTTTTTTACTTCTCTCACTTTTAATCTGTACTTTTCTTTGTATTTTATGTACGCTTTAGCCTTGAGATAAAATCTTTTTTGTTTAATGAGCTTTTGGATCCTATGGTTGAACTATACTGGGATTTTTCCATTATAATTGTATTTATTTTTTGTAGGGAGATATTTATATATGGACTCTTGTAACTTTTGATTTAGTACTGCCCACATTTTTTGAAGTTCTAGTTCCTTTATTGCAATTTCCCAGTTCCAGGTACAAAATAATTCCCTAACTAAGCCATAATCGGCAAGGTCATATCTCTTTATTTTGCTAATACCTACTTGGATTTCCTTACTTGATTTAATATGGAATTCGATCATTTTATGGTCACTATTTGATAGTGGCTCCCTAGTAAAACAATTATCCAGTTCTTCTCCTAAATTAATCAAGACCAAATCTAGTATACGATTCTCCCTTGTCTGTTCCTTAACATAGTTTTCCAAATTTAAAGAAACTTACCAAGTTAAAAGAAGCAGCCCCCGCACCCGATATACGATTGCTGTACCTCATCAGGGCTGCTTCATTCCTAAGTTACCATAAATAACGATGATGTAAAAAATTTAGGCTTCGTAAAATTACTAACACAGGGTCACAAGGACTTCCCGGTTTCTGGTGCCACCCATGCTCCGCCCCCACGCTCTGCAGATTTATGACGTGATGCCAGGGAGAGCACGGGGACGTGCTCCATTACACTCTTACGGGCGGCACCTTTTCAGTATTTTCTTTTTATATTATAATGGCCATCTAGTCATAAAATGTGGGCACAGGTCAACTAACAGGGGCCTTAATTAATTCACTTTTCAATTCCTTTAGCATACACCAGGTTTTTTCAAAGTCTCGCTGTATTTGAGTAATATCCCTTTTTCCCACTGTATTGGCACCTAAATGTAATACTACAAGGGGTGTAATAGAATTTTCCAAAAAAAACTCAAAGTGATTTTCTAACGTCTCCTATACCCGCATCAAGTAGACAGGATAATGCAACGTGTTGTTTCTTTCCATCACGTACTGTCCTATCTGCATTTCGTAATATGGAATCACCTATGAGTACCACATCCTTACATGATGTGTTCTGTGGTGGTATCCCTTGATTATGCATTGGTTCTTTATTCCCTCCATTAATTCTGGCATATGGCCTGATGTTTCAGACCTCTGTATACCCATCATGTTAGGTTGTTTTCTTTTTATTCTTGTGCTGTTTTCATTCCCAGTATGCACTATATTATTTGATAGGATGGGTAATTCTACCTGGGAATCAGAATCTCCATTAATTGTGTATCAGGTGATGCAGTTGGATCGAGTGTACTGTACCTATTTGTCAGTTCAGTCCCATTTGCATCTCTTCTACGCTTCCTTGGACCCCTATCAACCAGGCACTATACATCATCAGTTATATCACATCCACTATCTTTACTTCTTTCTTTTCTTTTATCTATAGGACCATTATTTACTAACTAACAACAGTGTAGTAATTGTTTGGTTGACTTGACAAACTTTTCAATATCCTTTATTCCTGCCGGTAAATTTAACTGTTCCTCAAATCTTTTGACCTTTGTTTCAAGTTCTTGGCTGTATAAACATTTGACACACATATTCTGGTTCAGGTATGCCTCTTGCCCTGCCATCCCACACTCTCTGCATAATCTCCATTCTCCTGGATTAATAAAGTGTTCTTGTGACAGAGCTGTACCAGTCTCTCCGATCCCTACCTTATTTATATTGTGGTTCCCCCTGTTCCCTGCTTCTCCGGATCACATGGCAGATACAGCTAAGCTGTTTGCCTTAGGTGTGTCGCCTTTGCTGGGCTCGCTAACTCTCGCCATACTAGAGCTTATATAGGGAGAGAGAGAGATGAAGTGAATAACCCCTTCCTGTGCTTCAGCTATTGCTTCCCCCAGTGTGCTGCCATGGAGGTTGATGTCAGCAGTTCAGTTACAAACTGCTCAGTCCCCAGAGCGTAGTCCTGTGATTAAAAAAAATAGCTACTTAAATTGCAGTCGGCTGTTAGAGCGTAGCGTTGTCCCATATTTTGTAGTGTGGAACCGGAAGTAGATGAAACTAGGTTCCGTTTCCAAAATGCTACGAGAAGCCCAAAAAAGCCTTAGAAATACTTTCCAGTCTGTTGAACTGCCCTTAAAAGGGCACACAATCAGAGGTTGGGCACTAGATGTTAATAAAATGCCACAATAAACTCCAGAAGCTTTACAGCTCCTTCCTGTGCTTCAGCTATTGCGTCCCCTGATGTGCTGCCATGGATGTTGATGTCAGGAATTCAGTTACTCCCACAGATTATAACTGCTCAGTCACCAGAGCGTTGTCCTTTGATAAAAAATAGCTGCTTACACTGCAGTCGATGACTGCGTGTAATTAAAAAGAATAGGGTAGATTTCAGGAGTTTCAGCTTTGTGATAAAGATGCAGAGGTCTCTTTCTCTGTTATACTGTGAACACTGTACCGATCTGAATATTTACATTGCAATGAAAAAAAAAGTATCCCAGAGTGAAGTTTGAACTGGGAACATCCAGATCATAGCACAGTGCATAAAGCTAGTGTGCTACTGGAGCCCATTCTGCCATTGTTAATTTTTCCTTACAAGTACTCTACAACAGAGAAATGAAAAGAAGAAAAAATGGGTGACAAAAGGCATTACACGCTACAGACCAAAATGCATATTTTAGGGACATGGATATGTTGTTCATCCACACTCATTGGCAGGTATCCTTGCCACTTTAAATCTTGCCGGAAGGTCTTCAAGCTTGCTCCTCCCACCCACCCGGGTGGTATAACTCTCGGCTCCGCCCCATGACGCCAGATCTTCCTTACCGCTTGGAAGCTCAGGTTCCCTCCTTAACGCTCTGCGTTTGAGACTGGTTCCTATTTCTCCGTTTGCGGATTTAAAAATAAATTTTGCAAAAGACTTCAGTCTTCTATCCCTCGCGGCTGCGATGGACAAATCGACTCCCGGATTTCGGAGATGCCCATGCGGGCAGAAGATGTCTCGGACGGATCCACACTCCACGTGTGTCTACTGCTTAGGCCTTGAGCACGACCCGCAGGCTTGCGACCTGTGCTCATCTTTCTCGGCCTACGTCCTCGAAGACCGTGCTGCCCGATTGCAACTGGGCCGTCCGGAAGCGTTTCCCTCCGGTGAAGTCCAAGGAGGCCGGTTGGTGTATCGCGTGGCCTCAGGGGATCAGCTCGAGCGGATGGTCGCCCCCAAGAGGAGGCGGCGCGGGTCAGATCTTCCTGCCGCTGCATTTATCCCGCTCTGGGCTCTTCTTACACGGCTTCTTTTAAGGAGCTTTGTCTGTCCCTCTCCACTAAAGGAGAAGGGCCTACGTTGGCGGGACCTTATTCTCGGTCCAAAAAGAGGGACAAGGGTAAGTCCCTCCGTCGACGCTCTTGGGAGCGGGAAAGGTCCCTCTCCCCGGGCCGTCGACCGTCGGCTTCGGTCGACCGCTCGGCTTCGGCCACTGGCCTCACGGTGTCCCCGTCAGGTCAGTTGACCGAGACTTCCACCGATGAAGTCGAGATTTTTCTCGACCCATTGGACGGGCTGTCGCCTTTAGCAGCCGAGATTCCCTCTCCCGGTTCCCGGGAGGAGTTGAGGATCCGTGGCTCGCTTGTGCCTCCGGTTCCGGAGCCTCGGATGCTCCATCCGAGCCGCGGGAGTGCCGGTTCCGCCGACACTCCCCGCACTCAACCTCGGAAATTCGACTCTCGGTCTCGGTCTCGACCTCTTCGCTGTCCAGCCGATCCCACCATGCATAGGCGGTCTCGGTCTCGCACTGCTGTAAGCGGGCGTCGTTGGGCCGGGCCTCGGCCCTCCCTCCTCGGATGAGGGGAGGCTCATGTGAAATTACGCCGACGTACGAGGACTTTATGTTGCAACATCTCCTGGCCGGGAGTAAGCCGACCCGCCGCCTTCCCCGCCACATGGCTGTCACTGGAGCGGCCGACACAACCCCCACTTATCCGAGGAGCCTATACCCAGGCCGGTTGTTCGGCCAAAACCAGCTGCTCCACCGATTCCGGTGGAACCTCCGCCTCCACAGCCACCAATTGGGGCTCTGACCAAGGATTCTCGGTCGGCTAAAGGTCTACCCCATCGGCTGTCAGTTACCCTCACTCCCGACCGACCTCGGCAGGTGAAGGTGGCTCAGGCCAGAGAGCAGTTCTTCGAGGACTCTTCCGAGTCCGAAGATGATTCCTCCTTTTCTCCAATCGACTGGACTTGGAGTCTCAGGAGGTCAGTCAATGGACGATAGCCCGTCGTCCTTCCTAGGACTACTTCGCTCATCTCGAGTCCACCGGATGGAGCTCAACCCGCTTCAAACGGGCCAGGTATCCCTCATGGAGATTCTGACCGAGGGATTCTCCGACTGAGGCCTTCCGTGGCCGAGGCCATAGTGGGTCCGCACTGGAGCTTTGGACGCTCTGCTTCCTGCCCTGCGCTCGGCCAGGATGGCCAGGAAGTATGCGGTCCCTACTGGTTCCTTGTCCGGTTTTTTGAACACCCTCTGCTGAGGGGTTGAGTTACAGACAGCGTGCGCCACGGGCAACGCCAGGGATGTGGACAAACCTCCTGACAAGGAGTCCAAGAAATTGACTATGTCGGCGAAAAGTTCACGCTCATGCCCCTCTCTCGGCTCTGGCCAGGCTGTTCGGCCATCCTCATGGCACATTTTTTCTCATGCCCTGTTGGGCCCCTGGATGAGGTCATCCTCATCTTCCCGCCGATCTGCAGACTACGGTTAAGCAGGTGCGGGACCAGGGCAGGGCAGTGGCCAAACAGCAGCTCCAGACTGCTTTGGATATAGGGGACTCATGTGCCAGATCGGTGGCAGCCGAGTGGCTATAGGTCATGGGCTTGGCTGAGGATATCCACCTTTACTCGGATACCCAGCACAAGTTGGCAGATGTCCCTTTTGGGACTGACCTCTTCGGCCCTGGGGTGGAAGGTCACCTGCAGAGGATCGAGAAGTACAATGCTACCTTGACTCGGTCTCTTCCGCAGAAGGACAAAGGCCGCAAACCACAGCCTAAGCCCTTTCGCCCTTCTGTGCCCCGCGCGCCCGGCCCAGTAACGCCAGGGGCCAGCAGGCTCGGCCTGGCATCCCAAACCTAGCCGCGGGCTTCCTCAACAGGAGGCAGGAGGGAAAGGCCCAGGAGGTCCCTCGCCGGTCCCTCCTCCAAGCCTGCCCAGTGACGGGCTGAGGGGTGTCGCCCATCCTGCTACCTTATCCCTGGGTCCCCGCGGGGACGGCCCGCACTCTGTCCGCCTGGTCCGGCTGTTTCCACGGACAGGTGGGTCTTGGAGGTGGTGGGAAGAGGCCTGCCTCTGGAATTCGAGCAGGCACCACCCTTCAGGAGCCGCGCACTGGGGGCTTCGGGATCCCCAGCTCACTGGCGGCCTGCCGAGCCGACATCGCCTCCTCCTCCAGAAGGAGGTGATAAGAGAGGTGGTGGACCCTCCTTCAGACCCAGGGTTTGTGTCCAGGTACTTCCTGGTTCCGAGTGACGGGCTGGCGCCCATTCTCACCTACCGACCTAAACAAGTTCCTTGGGTCTCGAACCTTCAGGATGGTCACTTGGCTCAGATAATACCATCCTTGGAACGCGCGTGTGTTCTGCTCTCTGGACTTGTAGGACGCTTAGCCACGCCCCTATCCGTCTGCCTCACCAGAGATTCCTTCGCCCGAGCGGAAGGATCCCTTCTAGTTCCAAGCCATGCCCTTCGGCTTGTCTCCAGCTTCCAGGGTCTTCACCAAATGCATGGCAGTGGTGACAGCATTCACTGCGCGCCGAGGGGTCGGGTGTACCCTTACCTGGACGACTGGCTGATAGCAGCTCCTCCAGGAAGGAGGCAGAGTGGTCCAGAGATCTGGCCTCCAGGTCTGCTCTCAACTGGGCCTCCTTATCAACGAGGCCAAGTCGGAACTCGAGTCAAGCAGGTGATTCTATTCATCGGGCGCAGCTCGACTCTCTTCGAGCCAGAGCGCGCTCCCAAGACAGGGCCGAGGTTCTTTCCTCCTTGCCCGATCATTTCTGGTTGGGCAATGCGCCTGCCCGGACTTCCTGCGCCTCCTGGGTCTCATGGCGGCCTGCACCAGCGTGGTCCGTTGGGTCGCTGGAACATGCGCCCCTTCAGTGGGGACTGGCCAGCCAGTGGTCACAACGCCATCCTTTGACCAGCTTGTGTCGGGTGACAGGGGATGTGGAACGCCTCCAGTGGTGGACCGCCCAGATCATTTGCAGGAGGGCATCCTGCTCGTCCGCCCGAGCCGACGGTCTCTCTGTCGACCGATGCCTCTCTGATGGGTTGGGGTGCCCATCTGGGGAACACTGGCTCATGGCCTCTGGTCCCCGGAGTCCCGATGCCACATCAACCTGCTGGAGCTCCGAGCGGTCCGCCTAGCTCTCACCGCCTTTGCTCCGTTCCTCCGGGGTCAAGTGGTCCGAGTCCAGACGGACAATACCACGACCATGTACTATCTAAACCGCCAGGGCGGGACGCGCTCCATGCTTCTATGCAAGGAAGCTCTCCGCATTTGGTCACTCGTGCGCAGCCTGGAGGCGGATCTCCTAGCCATTCACGTGGCAGGAGCCTCCAACACCCTGGCCGATGCCCTGAGCCGGATAGGGGCTGCATCCCACGAGTGGTCTCTCCTGCCGGAGGTAGTATAGCATCTGTTCTCCCATTGGGGCACACCTCAGGTGGACCTGTTTGCCTCAGGAGAACGCGAGCTGAGTCTGTTCCATGCCCGCCCCCTCAGCAGGGCCTGCTGCAGGGGATGCCTTCGAGGCAGTGGACCTCGGCCTCTTTACGCCTTTTCCCATTTCCTTGATCCACAAGGTGCTTCTCAAGGCGAGGAGGGCCAAGGCGCAGGTGATTCTGATAGCCCCAGAATGGCTCTCCAGTTCTGGTACCCAGATCTCTCAGTCTCAGCTCCAGGACTCCGCTGCAGCTTCCAGCTCGCCCGACCTGCTCTCAGTCAATCAGGGAAGGTGTTCCATCCGGACCTTCAATCCTGCACCTGACGGCCTGGTTCCTGAGCGCCAGAGTTCCAGGCCTTGGGTCTTTCCGACGAGGTCCTCAATGTAGTTGAGGCGTCCCGTAGAGTCGACTCAGAAAATGTTATGCCTTCAAATGGAAAAGGTTTCCATTTGGTGTCAGGGCAAGGGCTTGGACCCTTCCTCCTGTTCCTTGGCAAGCATCTTGGACTATTTATGGTCCCTTTCTAGTCAAGGGCTTGAGTCGGCGACCCTAAGGGTGCACCTGGCAGCCATCTGTGCTTGCAGGCGCGGGCGGGAAGCAGTTGAGTGGCGCAGGAGGTGGTCTGGCGCTTTTCAAAGGCCTTGATCACATTTCCTCCAGTGCGGGAACCCCACCTCCGTGGGATCTACTGCTGGTACTGGCAAAGCTCATGGGCAAGCTTATTCAACTCATGCACAGGTGTGCTTCTCCACCTGTCGTGGAAGACCGCCTTCTTGGTGGCTATCACATCAGCCAGAAGGATGGGAGAGCTCCAGGCGCTTCCATCGAGTCTCCTTACCTGGTCTTCCACAGGGACAGCATGTCCTGCGCCCCCACCGAAATTCCTTCCAAGGTGGTGTCGGAGTTTCACCTTAACTAGGTGTTGACTCTGCCGTGTTCTACCCCAATCACACCGAGGCCGAATATAGGCTCCATACTCTGGACCCTAGAAGGGCGCCGCTTATTATAAGGAGCGCACGGCTGAAATTCGGGAGAGGTTCGCCAGCTGTTTGTCACCACGCTGAAGCCGCGATCTGGCAGACCTGCAGCCAAGCGGATCATAAGCAGGTGGGTAACCTCCTGCATAGATCTCTGTAAGTTGGCGGGCATGGAGCCTCCCAGAGGGATAAGAGCTCATTCTACCCGCCATACTGCTGCAACGGTGGCTGCTTCCAGGGACGCCCCTATCCAGGAAATCTGCAGGGCTGCTACCTGAAGTCAGCAAACACCTTATTACCCATTACCACATCGACCTTGAGTCACGCCGGGATGCTGGTTTTGGGGCCTCGGTTCTCCAGTCTCTCTTTCCCAAGTAAGTATTAGTGTGCGTTCTTGCCTCCTCCTCCCGGAGAACTGCTAGAGTCTGCCAATGAGTGTGGATGAACAATATATCCATGTCCCTAGAAATACAGGTTACTCACCTGTAACAGGAGTTCTAGGAATGGTATATGTTGTTCATCCACACGACCACCCGACCTCCCCGGCCGCGCTTACGACAACCTGAGCTTCCAGCGGGCCAGATCTGGCGTCATGGGGCGGAGCCGAAAGTTATACCACCCGGGTGGGTGGGAGGAGCAAGCTTGAAGACCTTCCGGCAAGATTTAAAGCGGCAAGGATACCTGCCAATGAGTGTGGATGAACAACATATACCATTCCTAGAACTCCTGTTACAGGTGAGTAACCTGTATTTCACCCCCTCACCCTACCATGCACATAACTCTAAAACCCAAACATAAAACTTGGCAAGAACCAGTGATGATATGCAGAATGAACATGATATTGATTAACAGCTCGTATGTGAAAAGTTTTTTTTTTTTTTTTGCATGAAAGTCTTTTATTAACAGACAACTGTGTCACATTTCACATCCACATTCCAATATCATTCACAAGGTATATTGACATATATAAATAACCCTGAGTGAAAACATTACATTGACACTAGGGTTGTCAGAACCCTCTGAAGTTCTGGGTTCTAGTTCTAGTCTAGAACTTTTGAAAAAGTTCGTGTTCTAATCTTTTTTAGAACTTTTTAGAACTTGAACCCTATTTTTTTATTGTGTTGCCAGTAACAAAGATAGTAATAAAATACATGTAAAGGAAAAACTGTTCAAAATAAGGGGGAGAGAAATTATCTTGTGTGACATTGATAGGAATACAACTAGGTTTATCTATAGTTTCTTCTGTTTGCTAAAGTCAGCAACTTAATACGTAACAGGCCCACCCATATGTTAAAAGTTTTCCTGCTGCAGCTGCATCATAGTTCCTTAGTGAAAGAAAGAGGCACATTAGCCATTTATGTACTCAGCTATATATACTCATCGTCATGAATTAGGAGAAAAAATAACTGATATTACCTAATTTCAGCTATTTGCTGCTTTCTGTTTTAAATGAGTGAATCAAAAGTTGCTATGTTTAAAAGAAAGCTTTTATAACAAAGTCAAGCCAAGTACTACAGCAGCAACATGTGGAACTGTTACAAAACATATTATGTCATAACATATTCAGTCAAGACATTGGAATAAAAAATATTTGCAGAAACCACAAGAAGGCTGCTCCAATCCTAAGTTGTGCCTGTGTGAAAAGTTACATTAAGAATAAAGATATTAGCATTACACTTCCAAAATATATTATAGATAGTATAGAATGTTAAAATAAACAGACAAAAGGTCTTTTGTCTGTTTAAACTGTTTTGTCCTGCATGGCGTTTCTGTACTGTGATGCTATCAGTTAAAACGCACAATACAGTATATTTTTGGAAGTGTTGGTGCTGTGTCTTTTTGTTCTTAATAAAAAAAATATGCCAGTCATTGTTGCTGGCAAAATGCATGCAATTTTCTAAGGTAATGCATACATATACCAACATTTTTGTTGGCAAATTGAAGTAATATATACAAAAAATTCTAAGATGATGCATTTTTGCAGCTGATACTTCAATAAAATCTGTATTTCAGTCACATAAATAAAAACAGTGGTTTCCTCACCACATACTAATTTACTAAGGAACATTTATGTAGCTGCAGCAGTTGGCATGTGATGTTTAAGGGACAGCGTCTGTCAACCCCATTATGTATCAAATTATCACTACTTATAAAGCAAAAACACTATGATATGTCACATTCTGTGAAAACTGCTGATGCAGATTTTCTTTTATTTCTGATTCCTTTATTCTTTTTAAAGGGACAGGACAATTGTGCTAGGTGGGGCAGTTTGCAATGTATTTAATAAGAATATATATTATGTGTACAGTAGGTTCGGTCTGTCATCATTTTTTTCCTCACCATCCCCAGCTGATCACGAATCTGTAAATGAAAGAACTAAAACAACACCCACCTTTCACCCCATCACCCATTCCACTTTCTTCCACCACCCTCATCTGTGCAGTAGCACCCATGCCACCCTTACACCCATGTTAAAACCAACCCACAACCCTCACCCATGTACTAGCATCCATTTTTCGTTTATGGCTAACATTTCTGTAATTGAAAAATAATAAACAGCTACCAATTAGAACTCATTGTTTTGTCCTCTTTAAAATTGAAAATAGACCGTCTCCTGTCCCAGCCCATGCTGATGCACCACAAAGTCACAGAAGGTAAATCCAAAAATATATGTTTGCACTTTAACTATAAATAATATGATACAGAAAGGATTGACGTGACAGTGTCCTTTTATGCCAAATTTGGGCCTGTTGCCACTGATGTTAAAATTGCCCTGTATATAAAACTTGTTGACTTTAGTTTAGACCCTAGCTACAAAGCAGTTTGCCATGAAATGGTGAAAGTTTTGGGGGGTATATGGTCCAAGGTAGTAGATCGAGAAAGGAGAGAGACGACAACCAAAGTCATCACAGTCTGTAAAAGTTTCCTTTTTGGTGCAGAGAGACTCGTCCCACACAGTATTTTTACCAGCCACCACCATCTGAGTTGTCATCATCACCATCAACATCCACAACATCAATCACTTCAGGATCAGTTTGTATACTCTTATAGGATACGAAAATCTTGACTTATTAACTTTAATAAAAGTTAACGGTGTACATTTTCTGGCAGCAACCTATTTCTGGTGTCTGTCACAATATTGCCAGCTGTACTAAACATGCGTTTGAAGAGACACTTGTTGCAGGACAACCAAGATATTTACAGGCTTCATCATACAGCTCTGTCCAAATTGACTTTTTGATCTCCAGTATTCAAAAGGGCATGCATCAATAGGAATAGGCAGTTCTTGCAGGTAACTGTCTACCATGTTGGACAGAGACCGCCAGAAGAGGAATCAGCAGAAGCAGCTGGTATGGCAGCAATTTGGGAAAGGTTTTGCCACAGATTTAGCTTGCTACTAAGGGCTGAAGAAGTGGCAGTTGTGAACAACTACTGTTAATGTTTGTGACTTTTCCAGTTCTGTATCCCTTTGTGAAGATGAACCTGCATGTTGTGGTGATGACAACCTGATGGTACTGTGCGTGTCTGTGTTTGACTCCTGTGAGTGCTGCAGCTCATCTAGCAACATACATTTGTACTGCTCTATATCATCTGTTTTTGGAAGATGTATAGCCTTGAACCTGGGATCTAAGAGTTGCAAGGATGTAGTGTCTTGATTTCGCCATTGCAACTAATTTGTCATTGGTTTTGAAGGCCGCCATTCTCTTTACGAGATTCCATGATATAGGCGACATGTTGTCTGCGCTTCAGATCTGTCTTTTCTATTTGTAGATTTAGAACACTAAGATGATGTGAAATGAGCATTATGAGTGGGATAACCTGACTCACAGATGCACCTTCAGAAGACATGTCCCTTGTAGCTGTCTCAAAAGGAGCTAGGATACAGCACACTGTCTCCATTAATTTCCACTGCAGCACAGACAGCATAATGCCATCTCCAATAATGTAATTGGAGCAGTACTCATGTACAGCTTGCTTTTGCTCCAAGAGGCGCTGCAGCATATAAAGCATTGAGTTCCAACGAGTGGAAACATTTTGAATCAGCTTTTGCTGGGGCAGCTTGTGTTTTTTTTGCAGTTCGGACAATGTCCGTATAGCCTTAGTTGAATGTGAAAAGTGAGTCACAATTTTTTTGCAAACAGCAATCATACCATCCACTTGTGTTTCGTGCTGAGAAATCCCGTGACAATTAAGTGTAAGCAATGTGCAAAGCAAGAAGCATGCAGAAATCCTCCATCCTGTATTGCTTTTAAGATGTTGGCTCCATTGTCACTTACTATGAAGCCACATTTTAGACCGATGAGAATAAACCCATTCGTCAAGGAGGTCATTTAGTTCCTGCAAGATGTTTGCAGCAGTATGACTTTGCCCAAACTTTTATATGCAGCAGCGCCATCTTTGGGGTGTCTTTGTTTTTGAAGAAGCACAAGAAAACGTGACCCAATGAGCGGTAAGGGACATGTAATCTATGTTTTGAGTGCTGGTCCACATATCTGTTGTGACATGAATAACCCCACCCTCTGCAGTTTTAAGTGCAAGCATCACTGTCGCTTTTAAAGCCTGATAAATGTTTGGTATTTCAACATAGGAAAAGTACCTTCGATGAGGAACATTGTAACGAGGCTCTGCTAATGTCATGAGCTCCTAAAATCCTCATGATCTACCAAAGAGTATGGGAGAAGGGCTCGCTAACAGTTCACCAATTCGGTGATTAAGATGAAGGGTCTTTGGATGATTTCTAGTAAAGGTATTCTTCCTTTCAAATGCCTGAGACAGTGTTAGCTGTTTGCAACATGTCCCTGCTGGTTTATTATACAATCGTGCTTCGATGGGCAGATGGACGCAGAGATGGTGGACTAGGACTTATACATTCAGTGCCATCACTGGATGTGCAACTGGTACTAATGGTGCTGGCATTGGTGGTAACAGTGATCCTAGGGCTGGCAGTGGTTCTGCCTGCATCAAGTTCAGACAATTCAGTATCCATTTCAGATTCCTGATCCTGACCCTTCTCACGCGCGGTCTGGAAGATGGAGGACATGGGTTTTGGTTTTGGATGATCAAGCAAAACCGAATGCTTTTCAGATGGCGTTTAAGAGCTGTAGTGCCAAGGCATGACACAACTTTACCACGGCTTACACTCTGTTTACACAGGGAACAAATTGCTCTGCATGGATCAGTTTTACTGACTGAGAAATAATTCCACACCTCAGATGTGACAGATTTTGTCCGAGTGCTAGGAAGATAGCTAAAGACTGTTTGTGTCTTTTCACCTGTCCTAACAGAACCTGGGACATGCTCCTTGGTGCTAGAAGAGTGGACAGAAGACTCTGATGGATTTTCATTGCTGGCCAACACAGAAGTGGTGGATTCAATGGATATGTCCTTTCATTGCCAACAGTGCTGGATGTATTTGCAAGTGCACTACCTGATTCATTGTCAGCAGACTTGCTCATTTCACTTTGTTGAGGAAGTAATGATTTGTCACGAGACACAACAGTGTGGGACTGAGACAAAGAGCTACTGTCTGAGTCAGAGAGGGACTCACTGTCACTTGCATTATTGCTGCTAGTCACAGGGATCTTAACGGCATGAATGGCATACCTTATGGTGCCTCTCCGTAGACCCCAGCAGCTGTACAGGTTTTCTTAAAGGTCCCCTTACCACACTTCACTGTTGCTCTTTGCTGTTTGTTGAATTTTTATCACGTGAAACATTTTGGTTATTTCTGTTAGCACCAGCAGGATTACCACTACCACCAACACCTGCTCCAACACCAGCACTAAATGCTTCATCTATGTTGGTGTCAGCCATAACAGACAGTAAGTACCAGTACTACCAGTCCAGTATACTGCAGTGAACACACCAACACCCAAACAATTCCTGTGTAACAAAGCAATGTGATCTGTAATCGCATACAACTCCAAAATTTTATTTTGGTTGTGTGACACTGTGATACGTGGACTGAAAGTAATTGAAGAATATGACAGTTTGCAACTAAAGGATCCCAGGTTCAAGGCTTACAGAATGATTGGGCTGCTGGGCATAGGCATACACATAGCAATCAAAGGCACACAGCAGCAGGGTGATGGGCTGACCGACCACAGGAGACGGAGTCACATACGCAACCCAGGGAATGAGAATTATATTTCTACGTTTCTGTCATGTAAGGTTAATGCCACCACACAACTGGCCACTGGGCTTCTCTCGGTAACACACACACTGGGTAGGGTACAGTGCAGTCAAAGGCACACAGCAGCAGGGTGATGGGCTGACCGACCACAGGAGACGGAGTCACATACGCAAACCAGGGAATGAGAATTATATTTCTACGTTTCTGTCATGTAAGGTTAATGCCACACACACACTAGGGTTCAGAAAGATTTATTTGCCTTTTTGCCCCTCACGCTTCTGTCATGTAAGGTTAATGCCACCACACAACTGGCCACTGGGCTTCTCTCAGTAACACACACACTGGGTAGGGTACAGTGCAGTCAAAGGCACACAGCAGCAGGGTGATGGGCTGACTGACCACAGGAGACGGAGTCACATACGTAAACCAGGGAATGAGAATTATATTTCTACGTTTCTGTCATGTAAGGTTAATGCCACCACACAACTGGCCACTGGGCTTCTCTCGGTAACACACACACTGGGTAGGGTACAGTGCAGTCAAAGGGCACACAGCAGCAGGGTGATGGGCTGACCGACCACAGGAGACGGAGTCACATACGCAAACCAGGGAATGAGAATTATATTTCTACGTTTCTGTCATGTAAGGTTAATGCCACACACACACTAGGGTTCAGAAAGATTTATTTGCCTTTTTTTGCCCCCCTACGTTTCTGTCATGTAAGGTTAATGCCACCACACAACTGGCCACTGGGCTTCTCTCAGTAACACACACTGGGTAGGGTACAGTGCAGTCAAAGGGCACACAGCAGCAGGGTGATGGGCTGACTGACCACAGGAGACGGAGTCACATACGCAAACCAGGGAATGAGAATTATATTTCTACGTTTCTGTCATGTAAGGTTAATGCCACACACACACACTAGGGTTCAGAAAGATTTATTTGCCTTTTTTTGCCCCCCTACGTTTCTGTCATGTAAGGTTAATGCCACCACACAACTGGCCACTGGGCTTCTCTCTGTAACACACACTGGGTAGGGTACAGTATGCACACACTGGGCTTCTCTCTGTGACACACACACACACACTAGGGTTCAGAAAGATTTATTTGCCTTTTTTTGCCCCCCTACGTTTCTGTCATGTAAGGTTAATGCCACCACACAACTGGCCACTGGGCTTCTCTCTGTAACACACTGGGTAGGTACAGTACACACACACTGGGCTTCTCTCTGTGACACACACACACACTAGGGTTCAGAAAGATTTATTTGCCTTTTTGCCCCCACGCTTCTGTCATGTAAGGTTAATGCCACCACACAACTGGCCACTGGGCTTCTCTCTGTAACACACACTGGGTAGGGTACAGTACAGTGCAGTCAAGGGGCACACACTGGGCTTCTCTCTGTGACACACACACTAGGATTCAGACTTATTTAGATTTATCAGATTTATTTGCCTTTTTGCCCCCTTGTATGCTTGTTGCTGGCAGCTGCTGAGTGTGCAGTGTGCTGCAGTTTCAAATAATCACACTTCACAAAGGTTCTTTCTCTCCCAGTCCTCCTCCAGTCCTCCTCCTGATATTGGTCTCTCATCAATCCCTCCCTATTCCCCCACCCCAATCTTGATTAATCCTCCAGAGTCCCGATTCCTCCTTCTGTCCTGAACTGGCCCTAGTATTCCCACTCCCGCCTGCCAGCCCGATTTTAGCTTTTTTCTTGTTCTCACCGGTCTCACAGGAGAAGAAGTGGCCACGACTGCTGGACAAAAGTAGCGGACGCTAACTGCTTTTGCTACAGTTTAGTGGGCTGCTGGTGCTGCCTGCTGCTGCTGCTCTCTCTGCAATGATCCTCAGTCAAATGGCGCTCCTCCTCGTGGCGCATCTCTTTAATACCCCACAGATCCCGCGGCTCGCGTTGCTTTTCGACCCCGTGGTCTGCATGATTTCAACCTTTTATACTGCTCAGTGTTCGAAGTTCTGTTAGAACTCGAACACCAGGGTTCGAGGAGGGTTCGAATCTTTACCGAACTAGTTCTGACAACCCTAATTGACACCATACGTGCTGGCACAGCTAAAAGAAGGCATCCTTCCTGTATTTCAAGCTCAGGCCACACCTACTGATCCAGTATATCTTAAGTAATGCTTCAAACAACATGAAGTCTTGCTGTATTCAGACATAATGCAGTTAGCCCCAGCACTTGAACTGCCCCAGAGAGGAAAGAGTTAACTCTATGCAGAAGCATAGAACGTTGAGCTTGAGCTCAGTTTTCAAACCTCTGTCTGTTGTACTTCTCAGTGTAACCGTCAGATTCTTTACTTCGCCTAACAGTGAAGTCGCAAGAGATTTCTCTGCTCGGTTCGGTAAAAGTAAAGCATTCGGTTTAAACTGTATAATTTTTGTTATTTTCGATTTCCAGCCTCTGTCTACGGTACAGGTAGTGTGTAGATAGGTAGTGACTGTGTTTTATTCTGTGAAAAAGTTGGAAATTGTTCTTTTCTTCAGTTTCTTTCCGGTCGGTCCAGTTTGGAACCGACCCATTCTGTTTAAATTTATTTCTGGGATTAGAGTGGTGTTCCGGTACTGATCGATTTCAAAAGAACCAAGGTTTTTTGCTGGTTCTTTTAAAAAGCCTGTGACACGGTTTGTAACTTATCGGTCATTGTATTACCTGGCTTGAAAGCTACAATAGGTTAATTAGTTAGGTTGGCCATGTCTGAGAAACCCAAGAAGAAAACCAGTCCCACCGGGTTTCAACACTGTACTGAGTATGGGGAGGCCTTTGCTAAGGCTAATCCCCACCTCATCTGTGTTTATTGTCTGGGGTTTGACCACCTCAAGTCAGACTACCAAATCTGTAAAAACTTTCCTAAATCCACTCTAGACAAAAGACTGAGTAGGCCGAAGGAAAGGGAGGCCGAGAAGTCCGTAGATCCGGATGGCCAGCCCGGTTCCGTTGCGGCCGAACCTGAGGAGGTGCCTACTGACCTAGGTGATACCTCCTTGGGCAAAAGGAGAGCCGATCCAGAGGGGTCAATTCCATCAAAAAAAAAGCACAAGTCTGCCGGTTCGGATCAGGCATCGCACTCTCCAACCATGGAAGAAATAGCCAAAGTGATTAGCATTGTTCAATCGCTTAGACCAGTACTGCCGGTTAGGTTGGATCCGTCTCCTCTGGATTATGATCCAGACGCTTTTTATGAGAAGTGTGAGGGAGACGAAGACTATCCCGAGGATGATGACGATGACCAGGGGGGTCTGGATGTGCCGATTGAACCGGACATCTCCCCAGACAGGCCCTCGGGTGTCTTTCCTCCCAGGCTCTCTGAGTCCCCTTCACATTTTTTGTTCTACAAAAAGGTGACAGAAACCCTGCAGCTTCCCTTGGTTGAAGCTGCAGAGGAGGATGAAGAGCCTGATTTTGTGGAAATGATGGACATCCCAGAGTCCAAAAGACTGTCTATCCCTCTTCATAAATCCTTGGGGAAACGGACACAAAATTTTACAAACCCCTAATTCGGTACCTCCTGTGAATAAGAGAATGGACTGGAGGTATTTGTTATCAGGCTCAGCTGCGGAGTTCCTTTATAGTCATTGTAGCCATGTTGGGGTAGTGCAGGTTGCAGCCTGTGACAGGGCTAACATTCCTTTGGCTTCACACCCCCTGCATAAGGACTCCAGGAAAGTGGATGCCATGGCCAAAAAACAGTATTTGCATCCTCTTTGGGACTCAGGCAGGCTACTTTATATGGCCTACACAGCCAGGTACCAGAAATCCAGATGGGATACGGTTCTGGAACTGGCTAAACAGGCCTCTCTCCAACTAGCCAAGGAGCTGGAGGAGGTGGCTGCTGATGGAATTGAGGCATCCAAAATGCAATTTCATGCTGCTGTGGACTCCAGTAATGTGGCATCTAGAGTCATGGCTACGTGCTTGGCTCAGATGTACTAGCCTTTCACAGGATACCCAGACTAAGGCTATGGATTTTCCTGTAGTAGGTAACTCTCTGTTTGGGGAGCAGACAGAGGCTTACATGAAGAAAGTGGATGAATACAGGACCACGTACAGGAGTGCACAAGCCAAAGAAAGGCAAGCCACTCCGCATAAGCAGCAGTCTAGGGGCAGGGGCAGGGGCAGGCCCTTTCAAAGGCCTTTATACCAAGCCCAGGCCTCCTCTCCCTTCCCACAGAGGGGGTTCTTCAGAGGGAGGGGCAGGAGGGGGATGAGCAGAGCTGTTCCCTCCTCCTTTCAGTCTAAGGCTGCTGCCAAGCAGACACCCTGATGTGTCAGCCCGGGTCGACTCCCCATTTCCAGTAGGAGCAGGCTGGCTTACTACTTCCAGGCCTGGAAGTCTGTGACCTCAGACAAGTGGATCCTGGAAGTAGTAAGCCAGGGACTGCCCCTCAGCTTCAAAAAAATTTAGAAAAAAAGAGGGCCAAGTCTTTTCCACCTGCATCACTCTCAGAAACCATTGCCCTAGAGGCAGAGGTTTCCTCTCTTCTAGCTCTCAGAGCTATAGAGGAGGTTCCTACTCAGCACAGGGGAAAAGGACTGTACTCCAGGTACTTCCTTACCCCAAAGAAAACAGGGGAGTGGCGAACCAATCTAGACCTAAGGTATTTGAACAAACACATTTCAAAGCCCAAATTCAAAATGGTAACTCTGGGAATAATCTTTCCCTCTCTAAGGCCAGGGGATTGGCTAGCATCTCTGGACCTCAAGGATGCCTACTTCCATATTCCTATCGGTTGCTCAACAAAAATACCTCAGGTCTGAGAGTTACCTTCAGGCCATTACCAGTTCAGAGCTATGCCATTCGGCCTAACATCAACTCCAAGGGTGTTCGCAAAGTGCCTTGCAGTAGTGGTGGCTACCTCAGAAGACAGGGTATCACCATCTTCCCGTATCTGGATGACTGGCTCTTAGTGGGTCAGTCACCTTTACAGGTCAAGTCAACTCTTCAAACTACCCAGGACCTATTCAGCTCCTTGGGGTTTCTTCTCAGTCTTCCAGAGTCTGTCCTCGAACCAGTTCAACTTCTCACCTTTATAGGCATAGAGTTGGACACTGTACAAGCAAAAGCCTTCCTTCCCCTGGCAAGGGTGAAGACCCTAGTGGATCTCGCTTCCTCCTTTTGACCTCAGGTCTCCCGCCCAGCAAGACAGTTCCTCCAGCTCCTGAGCCACATGGCAGCTTCCACGGCAGTGGTGCAGGGAGAAAGGTTCCAGATGAGGGACATTCAGTTTCATCTAAGGTCTTTTTGTTCTCAAAAGAAAGATTCACTTACCAAACTGATCCCAGTGACTCGGACTCTGGTCCAAGCTCTCCAGTGGTGGCTGGACCAGGACAACCTCAGACAAGGGGTTCCATTTCTCCCTCAAGTCCCATCAGCAGTTCTAACTACAGATGCTTCTCTCCTAGTGTGGGGAGCCCACCTGGGAGCCCTGACAGCTCAAGGAGTCTGGTCCCCACAAGAGTCTCTCCTTCATATCAATCTCCTGGAACTCAAGGCAGTTTTCCTAGCCCTGCAGAGCTTCTCGGATTCAGTCAAGGGAAAGGTGGTCCAAGTCAGAATGGACACCACCACCACAATGTGATACATCAGCAAGCAGGGAGGCACTTGGTCCTCGGCCTTGTGCACAGAAGCCATGAAGCTGTGGTCTCTGGCCTATTCTCTTCAGACTTCTCTGGTAGCAGTTCACCTTCCTGGGAAGGACAACATACTAGCAGATGCTCTGAGCAGAATTTCACAGGGACACCACGAATGGTCCCTGGATCCTCACATATTGAAGGTCATCTTCTCCAGGTGGGGCACTCCAGAGATAGATCTCTTTGCAGCACCAGACAATCATCAGCTTCCTCTGTTTTGTTGCATACCTCCAGTCCTGGGGACAGTTCCCCAGGATGCTCTCATTTTGGACTGGAAGGGCAGGTTTCTCTATGCCTTCCCTCTCTTCCCTCTGCTGTTCAGAGTTCTGATCAAGATCAGGACTCAACCCTGCACAGTGATACTGGTGGCTCCAGATTGGGCCAGACAGCCATGGTATCCTCTACTACTGTCCTTGTCAGTGCCACGTCCCCTGTCTCTGCCCAGGACATACAAACTCCTGTCCTCCTCACAGGGGCGGATCTGGTACCCCAATCTCCAGTCTCTCAATCTCAAGGCCTGACTCTTGAAGAGTTAGAATATGCAACACTACATCTTTCTCAGGGAGTTCTGTATATTCTGAAGGTCTCCAGGAAACCTTCCACTAGAAAAACTTACAACTCCAAATGGAAGAGGTTCAGTATTTGGTGCTCTCAGAAAGGCATCCTACCTGATTCTGCAGACATTTCCACAACCTTAGACTATCTAGTTCGTCTGAATGGTCTAGGCCTTAGGCCTGCCACTCTGAAGGTTCATCTAGCAGCTGTCTCTGCATTCCTCTCAGCGGGGAAGGTCTCTTCCCTGGCATCTCATCCCGTTTTCAGAAAGTTTTTCAAAGGACTGGTTCACACAGGGGTTGACAAATTTAAAATTTACATGCTAGTCCAAGGACAAGTGGCCTGGCCAAAAATGGTAGTCCCAGTGTTGCGAGTGGTAGTCCATGGTCGGAAGGCCATATTTTAAGAGTCTGTTTTTTTATTCATTTGCACATTGTCATCTTTCTTTCTCACTTGTTTTATTGACTGCAAATAAAATGTATTTTACAATATCTTAACTGTGTGTGTGTCCTTGACTCTGTGGGATAGGGAAGGATGGGGGGTAGTGGGTACACACTACTACTAGGCAGACTTTATTTCGAGGCTTTATGCTCAAAGCTTAAGTGACTTCACTGCTGGCAGCCGGAGTCAGGGAGGTAGTGGGAAAGGGAATGCCCTATGCCAGTAATATGTTTGTGTTTCACTTGTGTAAACTGCTGTTATTATGCAACAAGTTCCCCAGCAGGCCAAGGTCACATCAGCCACCCCTTCTTCTTCAATTTACAGTTTTTTTAACAGTTTTTATTTTTGTTTGTAGACTTACCCCCTTCCCCTGAATGTAAGACATACAGTAATACTCCACTTGCTTAGTCCACCCACTGCTGCCACACTCCAACAAACCAAATGCAACCTGGGCTGTTCCCTCTTACCAGTCAGGGTGGGGTGGCGGGCACTGGACTTGGCTAATAATAAACTTATATGGACCTGGCCAATAATAAACTTATAATTTTAAAGTAAAAGCACTGTACACTTTAGTTTCTTCAGAATATCCTTTGCTTTATACTTCTGTCTGTACTTCTGCAACCTTAAAAACAATCAGACTAGGCTGGAGAGTGGCCACACAATGTAAATTTATTCCACACAAATCTGATCTTTTTGCCTTCCTCCCTGAGTCCCTCCCGTCCCTCACCCAACACCCTAGGCAGTTGATATCTCTCACTGACGGAGTGGATGGACATGGACCCCCTCCCCCCTTTTCTGGGCCCTTTCCCAATTTTTCCATTGGCTTTGCTCTTTTTTGTTTTAATTTTCCTTTAGCATTTTTTGTTTACATCAAGAGACAGATCACAATTCAGTTCAACCCAGCAATGTTCCTAATAAATTTTTAGAAGAAAGGGTCCGAGCTCAGGCTCTGTCTGCTGCACGTCCTTCTTCCACCAAGACGTGTGTCCCACTAAGAAGTGGAACTGTGCGCATTGCAAGCCACAGCATTCGTTGCCTCGCTCCTTTCCCCACCTCTTACAATGCTCTTGCAGCAAATACTGGCGACGCGACCCTCCTATGTCTATCTTATACCTGAATCCTCCCCCATCATCACCGGGCAACCACACTCCTCCAGTACTCAGCTGCACCCTTCTCCAATCCATGCCCTTTACTCTTACCTTCCGACCGCAAGGAAACGTAGCATGTGACCTGCCAAGGCTGCCATCACTCGACGTCCCTGCATGCTTGTTCACTCGGCTACCTGCATCACAGAGATCCCTCCGGTGATTTCGCCCATACCACAGTCGGGCCATGCATGCACGCTTCCCAAAAAATCAGTTCCATGGCTCACTTCAGAGGCTGCGACGATGCGACCCCTCCTGGCCGGATAATAAAATGACAGGTAGTCAGGTACACATTACAAATTAATGCAGAGTCTCGTATTTGTCCGTGGGCAAGTGGCCAACTGAAAAGTGCTTGTCCACAGCAACAATTAGGTAGCCCGGGACGTCGGGCTGTGGGATTTGTCAAGCCCTAGGTTCACATTAACCCTCCCTTTAGGGAGCCCACTCCGCCTTGGGATCTTAATGTCTGCATAGCTCAGCTTATGCAACCACCCTTTGAACCTCTGGCTTTGGCCGAACTGAAGTACTTGATCTGGAAAACTGTGTTCCTGGTAGCTATTACTTTTGCCAGGCAGATTAGTGAGTTACAGGCTCTGTCAGTTGAACCTGACTTCATCTCCTTCCATGGGGACAAAGTGGTCCTAAGAACCTATAGGAGGTTCTTGCTCAAAGTGGTGTCGGATTTTCATCTGAACCAGTCTGTATCTCTCCCTGTGTTTTTCACTGATCATTCTTCTTCAGGTGAAAGAAGGTTACACAGTCTGGATGTTAAGAGGGCCCTTAGCTACTACATTGAGCATACTAAGGCACATAGAAATGACTGTCTTCAGTTGTTTCTCACTTATGGTGAAGTAGGGAAAGGTAAGCCTGCCACTAAAAGAACTATTGCCAGGTGGATTGTTTCTTGTATACAATTCTGTTATGACAGTTTGGATAGAACACCCCTTTCAGGCTGAGGGCTCATTCGACTAAGGGGTACAGCTGCTTCTCTAGCAGTAGCCAGAGATATACCTTTGTTAGAGATCTGTAAAGCAACCACCTGGAAAACATAGTATACTTTTGCAAGCATTACCCTGGACATCCAGGCTAGGAGTGATGCTAGGTTTGCACAGCAGTACTGCAGAGCCTCTTCTCAAAGTAGGTTCTGTATTCCTCCTCCATAGGGAACTGCTTAGGTTCGTATTATGTCTGAATACAGCAAGACTTCATGTTGTTTGAAGAAAAAATGACTCACCATAGTAATGTTCCTTCTAATGGAGTCTTGCTGTATTCAGACCTCTCCCACTGCCTCCCCTCTCAGAACCTGGGTTTTTGGGAAGTGGGCTGGCAGGTACAATGTTGCACCTCAGGGGTGTACCTTGTACCCTCCCTCTTGGGTGGGGTGGATGTTATTCTTATTTTTCTGGTATTTTATACTTAAATATTGTCACTACCTTTCCTTCTTTGGTTTTCGACTTGAGTCTTTTTGGCCCAAAAATAATTTTTTGCCCTTTGTCTATATGTTGAACAATTTCCATACTATAGTATGTTAGTTAGTGTGCTCGTAAGAATCTGACGGTTACACTGAGAAGTACCACAGACAGAGTTTTGAAAACTGAGCTTGAGCTCAACGTTCTATGCTTCTGCATAGAGTTAACTCTTTCCTCTCCGGGGCAGTTCAAGTGCTGAGGCTAACTGCATTACGCCTAAATACAGCAAGACTCCATTAGAAGAAACAACATTACTATGGTGAGTAATTTTTTCTTCCAGTACCCTAACCCAACTCTTTACCCCCATGACGCCCGGCCCAATATCCTCATTCCTCTAACCCCTCCCCCCAAGGTTATGTTCTCAGCAGGGCTAAGATCTGCCAAAAGAGGCGCCCATTCCCTCACAAAGCCCTCCAATCTGTCCTTAACGAATAATGTGAGTCTCTCAAGTGCCAAGATGCGTGGAATCATAGTCCGCCATTGTGTCACTGTAGGTGTCACATGAGAGACCAAGGTATCCTGGACACAGTGCCGGGCCAAAATGAACAGTACCCTTATCCATCGGGGTTGGGGTTCCCATTCCCCTTCTTCATTGACCTCCACTCCAAAAAGACACGAGAGGGGGTCCAGTTGGAAAACTCTCCCAGCTAGCCTCCCCACCTCTAGAACCACTGCCCTCCAAAATCTCTGTAATATCCTGCATTCCCAGAAACAGTGGAAATATGTTCCCCTTTCCTCTTCGCACCGTCCACATTGAGGCAAGATAGCCGGATGATATTTATGGACCACTGCAGGTGGGGGGTACAATCTGTGTAGAAACTTATAAAATGCCTCTTTATACTTGTTGCAGACCAACAGGCCAATATGCAAGGGTAGCACCATAGCCCAATTCAGGTCAGCTATTGGGCCCCGGAAATCTTGCTCCCAATGATGTCTCACCTTCTGTGAATGGTCCGCCAGGCAACTCCTGCATTCCTTAACTACCTTCCCCACAAACCCCTTCAGATTCACAGAAACTGGCATGACAAGAGATTCCATTTTAGGCATTTTCTGTCTACGCTCACCCCCTCTGTCCAGTCCAGAAAGGTAGGCCCTAACCTGGAAATACCGGAACATATGACTCCCCTCCAAATGCAACCTCTGTCTCAGGGCAGTATATGGGAGGATACGGCCTCCTTGACACAAATGTGCTAAACTCCTGGCTCCTCCCTGTTCCCAACACCTCATCCCGGGGTCGTCCCACCCCAGTAGAAAAAATGGGTTCTTAGCAATGTGTACCAGCACTGTGTCCATCCCAGTCACTCCTCACAACTTTTTAAATTTTCCCCAACTTTCTAATGTGATCAGTGTCATGGGGTTTCTCCCCTCCTGGGCCCTAAACATCCACAGGCCCCTCTTTTCCAAAAAGCTGAGAGCCTGAAAGGGCAGCCCCATTGCTCCAAGTCCACCCAGCTGGCTTCCCTGGAAGTGTGGACCCAATCCCCTAAATACCGTTGTTGAACAGCAAGAAAATAGTGTCCCAGATCCAGGAAATTGAGGACCCCCCTCCCTGGTTCTAATTTGAGCTTCTGTAGACTGACTAGTGCCCGCTTCCCATTTCAAATAAACGCAGAAAAGGTGCCCTCCTGCCTTTTAAGATCCCTCTTTATTAGCCCTACATTCAGCATCTGCATTAAATACAACAGGCGGGGTAGAAGATTCATCTTAATCGGTTAATTCTCCCTATCCACGAAATCGGCAAAGAGGCCCACCGCTTCAAATCTGCCTGGACACTTTTAACCTTGGGGGTATAATTAAAGTCATATAACGTCCCCAGGGACCACCCAACTTTAATCCCCAAATATGTTAAGTGCTTATTGACCCTCTTAAATCCCCACATCTGATCCACCGCACCACCCTCTGGTAATCTCATCAGTTCAAATTTATCCAGATTAAGTTTATAGCCAGAGAAATGAGCAAATCTCCCCACCATATCTAACAGTATTGGCATGGACCTTTCCGTAATGAACAGCAACATATCGACTGCATACAACGTAATCTTGTGCTGCACCCCGATACCCCCTTAATCCCTTGATGGTGCCTAATACCCGCAGCAAGTGGTTCCACCGCCAAGGCAAACAGCAGTGGGGATATGGGGCAGCCCTGTCTCGTTCCCCGCCCTAGACTAAAACCCTCTGGCAGCATACTGTTTACTAACACTTTGGCCCTAGGTGAGCCGTACATTTCCCTAAACCACCCCACAAACAGGTCACCTAGACCAAACCGGGAGAGAATCTCAAAAAGGTAAGCCCATTTAATCCTGTCAAAGGCCTTTTCAGCATCCTTTGATATTATACAGGTATCCTCCCTTCCCCTATTCGCTGTCCAGACCACGTTCAAGAGATGGCACACATTATGGTAGGAGAGACAACCCCTAATGAACCTGGTTTGGTCTGGGTGAACCAACTCCGGTAACACTACATCCAGCCTAGTCGCCAAGACCTCCGCCAGAATTTTTAGGTTGCAGTTCAAAAGCGAAATTGGCCTATAGGATGCACATTCTGTCACCTCCTTCCCAACTTTAGGAACCAGACAAATGGCTGCATCTGAGAACATGCCCAGAAGTTCCAGTTGTTCTCCCTCCTTCTGCTGGAATGTATTTCACAATGGTCCAACCAGCTGACTCCCTAGGGTCTTGTAGTACTCAGCGGGGAAGTCGTCTGGCCCACTAGCCTTACACCTCTTTAGTTTTTGTATTGCTGCCACCACCTCAGCCTTCATGATGGATCTATTCATTGCCTCAGTCTGGTCCCTTGTCAGGCGTGGTTAGGCCCCCTGCCTCACAAATTTCTCCACCAGGCCCCCTGTCGCACTCCCCTCAGCTGTGTAAAGGGTCTTAAAAAAAATCACTAAATCATTTCCGAATCTGTGATTCCTGCTTATGAAGACTACCTTTCCTGTCCTTAATGGCAGTAATATGGGTTGGGCACCAGCCTCCTTTCATAAGCTGAACCAACAGTGGGCTGAGTTTATTGCCCCACTCAGAGATTTGTTTTTTACAAAAAGCCCAGGCCTTCCTTGCCTCTCCACGTAGAAGGGCATTCAAAGCCTCTCTAGTGGCTGTTAGGGCCACCCTCGCCCCCCCCCCCACAACTCTTCTCTCCAGTGCCCTCAGTTGAGCTTCTAACATAACTCGTCTCTCCTGTTTCTGTCTCTTAACCCTACTAACATATCTAATAATCATACCCCTCATATAGGCTTTCCCTGCATCTCACAACATGGCCTTGGACACCTTCGCTCCACAATTCGTTTGGTTATATTCCTCCCATTGCTCCTTTAAATAGTCCCCAGATTTTTTGCGCCCCAGTAAATACATTGGAAACTTCCAGCGGTGTGGACCTTCTCTCTGTATTCCCATCTTAAGAGTAAAAATCACCATCACATGATCGGAGATGTGAATAGGACTATATTTAATATCTATTACTTTCCGGTAGCATTCCCTCAACATAAATACATTGTTGATGAGGAACCATGTACCATGTTTATGAGAATAAAAGGTTTACTCCCTAGCTCCCGGGTTCACTTCCCTCCATCCATCAATTAATCCTAACTCCCCTAGCCCCAGTCTCCATTGGCAGACTGCTTCACTCTGTCTACCCTTCCCCAGGGAATGGTTCAGCACAGGGTCCATGGTACATTTCAACACTGCAGTGTGTGTGGGGAAGTCTTTGCTAAGGCTGATCCCCACACAACCTGTGTTTATTGTCTGGGGTTTGACCACCTCAATTCAGATTGCCAAATTTGCAAAAATTTTCCCAAATCTACCCTGGAAAAGAGATTAGGTATACTGAGGGAAAGGTAAACTGAGGGGAAGGGAGGCCGAGAAGTCCGCTGACCCGGATGGCCAGCCCGGTTCGGTTCCGACCGAACCAGAAGGAGTGCCCTCTGACCAGGGCAATACTACTTCAGGCAAAAGGAGAGCCGATTCCGAGGAATCAGTTCCAAGAAAAAGGAAAGACAAGTCGACCGGTTCGGATCCAGAATCTCATATTCCGACCCCCAATGAAATAGCCAAAGCGATTAGGATTATGGAATCGCTTCAGTCGGTTCCTTTTGGCAGGGGCTCGGTTCGGTAGGTTCCCCCGGTTCCGGATTATACCCTGGAAGAATTTTATGAACCGGAGTTTGAGGAGGAAGGAGAGTTAGAAGATGACTATGGTTATGGTGAAAGTCTGGATGTGCCTATTGACCCGGACGTCTCCCCAGACAGACCTTCAGGTGTTTCTCCTCCTAGGCTTTCTGAGTCCCCTTCACACTACATGTTTTACAGAAAGGTGGCTGATACCCTCCAGTTTCCTGTGGAGGAGGCAGTGGAGGATCAGGAAGAGTCTGATTATGTAGAGATGATGGACATCCCAGAGTCCAGGAGACTGTCTGTTCCCCTCCACAAATCTTTTGGGAAACGGGCATAAAAAATTCTGAAGTCTCCCAATTCCATACCTCGTGTGGACAGAAGAATGGACAAGAAGTATACCCTTTCAGGCTCAGATACGTAGTTCCTCTATCAGCAATGCAGCCATGTTGGGGTTGTGCAGGCTGCTGACTGTGATAAGGCAAGCATTCCCTTGGCATCACACCCCCCAGACAAGGACTCCAGGAAGATTGATGCCATGGCAAAGAAGCAGTACATGGCATCATCCATAGGACTCAGGCAGGCTAATTATATGGCCTATGCAGCCAGGTACCAAAAGTCCAAGTGGGACTCTGTACTGGCACTGGCTAAGCAGGTCCCCTCCCCAGCTTGCCAAGGAGCTGGAGCAGGTGGCTGCGGATGGGATTGAGGCATCGAAAGTTCAGTTTCATGCTGCTGTAGACTCCAGTGATGTATCATCAAGAGTCATGGCTACATCTGTGGCTCTTCGGAGAATGGCTTGGCTCAGATGTACTAGCCTTTCACAGGATACCCAGGCTAAGGCCATGGATTTTCCTGTAGTGGGTAATTCTCTGTTTGGGGAGTACAGGACCAGTTACAGGAGTGGTCAGGCCAAGGAATGGCAAGCAACTCCTCAAAGGCAGCAGTCCAGGGGCAGGGGCAGGCCTTTCCAAAGGCCTTTTACCAAGCACAGGCCTCTTCTTCTTTTTCACAGAGGGGGTTCTTCAGAGAGAGAGGCAGAAGGGGGATGAGCAGGCCTGCATCCACCCCCTCAGCCAAAAGCCCCTGCCAAGCAGACACCCTGATGGGTCTGTCCGGGTCGATTCTCCTATCCCAGTAGGGGGGCAGGCTGGCTTACTTTGTCCAGGACTGGATGTTTCTTACATCAGACAAGTGGGTCCTGGAAGTAGTAAGCCAGGGTCTGGTTCTCAGCTTCAGAAAATTTCCCATGCTAAGACCCAGATCTTTTCCACCTGCAAATCTCTAAGAGACCCTTGCCCTAGAGGCAGAGGTTTCTTCTCTCCTCGCGCTCAGAGCTATAGAGAGAGTACCTACCCTACACTGGGGCAAAGGATTGTACTCCAGGTACTTCCTAACCCCCAAAAAGACAGGAGAGTGGTGACCCATCCTGGACCTAAGATACCTGAACAAACATCTTTTAAAGCCAAAGTTCAAAATGAAAACTCTGGGAATTATCCTTCCCTCTCTAAGGCCAGGGGACTGGCTAGCCTCCCTGGACCTCAAAGATGCCTACTTTCACATTCCCATCAGGTGCTCCCACAGAAAGTACCTCAGGTTCAAGTTGCCCTCAGGCCACTATCAGTTCAGAGCAATGCCCTTTGGCCTAACATCAGCCCCAAGGGTCTTTACAAAGTGCCTGGCAGTAGTTGTTGCTTTCCTAAGAAGACAAAAGATTTCCATTTTCCCATACTTGGACGACTGGCTCATAGTAGGTCAGTCTCCAGACCCAGTCAAGCCACACCTGCAAGTGACCCAGCAAGTGCTCACTTCTTTAGGATTCCTTCTCAACCTACCAAAGTCAGTTCTCGAACCAGTGCAGCTCCTCACCTTCATAGGTGCAGAACTGGATACGATAAAAGCAAGAGCCTTCCTTCCTCTGGAAAGGGCAAGAACCCTCATGGAACTGGCCTCTTCATTCAGCCTTCAGGTGTCTCGACCAGCAAGGCATTTCCTTCAGCTACTGGGCCACATGGCAGCTTCCACAGCAGTGGTCCAGGGCGCAAGATTACAAATGAGGGACATTCAGTTCCACTTAAGAGCTTTTTGGTCCCAAAGAAAGGATTCCCTTACCAAACTAATTCCAGTGACTCAAACTCTGATCCAAGCCCTGCAGTGGTGGCAGGATCAGGACAATTTGAGGCAAGGGATTCCATTTGTCATTAAGTCTCATTCAGTGGTCCTCACCACAGATGCTTCCCTGCTGGGCTGGAGAGCCCATTTGGGAGAACTTACCACTCAGGGACTTTGGTCGCCTCAGGAATCTCTGCTTCACATCAGTCTCTTGGAACTCAGAGCAGTGTTTCTGGCACTGCAAGCTTTTTCCAAATCTGTACAGAACAAGGTGGTTCAGGTCAGAACAGACAACACCACCACCATGTGGTACATCAACAAGCAAGGAGGCACTCTGTCTATGGCCTTGTTCACAGAAGCAATGAAGTTGTGGTCCCTGGCCTATTCCCTGCAAACCTCTCTGATAGCAGTTCACCTCCCAGGGAAGGACAATGTCCTAGCAGATGCACTGAGCAGAATATCCCAGGGCCATCACGAATGGGCCCTAGATCCTCTGGTGTTGAAGGTGATTTTCTCAAGATGGGGCACTCCAGAGATAGATCTTTTTGCAGCCCCAGACAATCACCAACTTCCTCTTTTTTATTGCAGACCCCCAGTCTTGGGCTCAGTCCCCCTGGATGCTCTGATTCTGAACTGGGAAGGGAAATTACTGTATGCTTTTCCCCCTTTCCTCTCCTGTTCAGAGTGTTAGTCAAGATAAGGTCACAACCATGCAAAGTGATTCTGATTGCTCCAGACTGGGCCAGGCAGCCATGGTATCCCTTGTTGCTGTCCCTAACAGTCCATCTTCCCGTCTCTTCCCAGGAATTACAACCTGTTAACATCCTCTCGGGAGGATTTGGTACCCGAATCTTCAGTCTCTCAATCTCAAGGCTTGGCTCTTGAAGAGTTAGAGTTTGCAGATCTGCATCTTTCCCAAGGGGTTCTGGATATCCTTAAGGCTTCTCGAAAGCCTTCCACCAGAAAGACTTACAACTCCAAATGGAAAAGATTCAGCATTTGGTGTTCTAAGAAGAATATTTCTCCAGACTCTGCTGAATTGCCTACGGTTCTGGATTATATGGTCCATCTTAATGGCCTAGGTCTCAGACCAGCTTACTGTCAAGGTACACTTGGCAGCTGTTTCTGCTTTCCTGTCTGTAGGCAAGTCTTCCTCTCTGTCATCCCATCCTGTATTCTGTAAATTTTTCAAGGGATTGCTTCACACCAATCCCCCCTTTAGGGATCCTGCTCCTGCTTGGGATCTTAACGTTTGCATTGTTCAGCTTATGCAAACCCCTTTTGAGCCTTTATGCTCAACATAGCTTAAGTACTTGACTTGGAAAAGTGTGTTTTTGGTATCCATTACTTCTGCCAGACGTATCAGTGAATTGCAAGCCCTGTCAGTGGAATCTAATTTCATCTCTTTTCTCAGAGATAAAGTGGTCCTTAGAACTAACAGAAAGTTCTTGCCTAAAGTGGTTTCAGATTTCCACCTCAATCAGCCTGTATCTCTCCCTGTTTTCTTCACTGATCATTCTTCCTCGGGAGAGAGGAGGCTACACAGTTTGGATGTTAAAAGGGCCCTTAGCTACTACATAGAGCGTACCAAGGGTCACAGGTTTGAATCCCTCCAGTTCTTCCTCACTTATGGAGAAGTTGGGAAGGGCAAACCTGCCACTAAGAGATCTATTGCTAGGTGGATTGTTTCTTGTATACAGTTCTGCTATGAAAAACTGGGGAAAAACTCCACCCTCAGGCCTGAGGGCTCATTCCACAAACGGGTACAGCTGCTTCCCTGGCTGCTGCCAGGGATATCCCTCTCTTAGAAATTTGTCAAGCAGCCACTTGGAAAACAGTCTATACTTTTACCAAGCATTACTCTCTGGATATCCAGGCTAGGAGTGATGCTCGGTTTGGCACAGCAGTACTTCAGAGCCTGTTTCCAAAGTAGGTTCTGTCCCTCCTCCAGGGAGGTACTGCTTGGTAGTCTGCATTTATCAGAATACAGCAAGACTTCATGTTGTTTGAAAGAAAATTACTTACCTTAGTAATTATGTTTCTTCTAGTGGAGTCTTGCTGTATTCTGACCTCCCGCCTCCCCTCTCAGAACCTAGATTTTTGGGATGTGGGCGGGCAGGTGCAGTGTTGGCACCCTAGAGGTGCCTCCATACCTCTTTTTCTTTCGGTGGAATGTTGATCATTTGATTGGTTTTTGGTTTTGGGTTTCCTGACTTGAGTCTTCCTTTGAGAACCAAAAACATTATATCTTTGCCAGTTGGCTAGTAAACATTTTACAGTTTCCACACAGAACACCTAGTGAGTTTTTGCTCGAAAAGATCTGACGGTTGTAGTTTGAATAACAACAGGCAGAGGCTTCAACCGAGCTCGAGATGAACATTCTATGCCATGCATAGAAAAGTTAACCCTATGTTCTCCAGGGCAGTTGAAAGGCAGGACCTAACTACATTTGTCAGAATACAGCAAGACTCCACTAGAAGAAACATAATTACTAAGGTGAGTAATTTTTTCTTTTCTTCCCTGCCTCCCACTCCCTACTCTTGATATTCGACCAACAGCTAGCCTACCTAACCCCCACCTTCCTCCTTTTTGTATGTCCCTCTCCACTTGGTTCACTTGTCCCCCCTTTTCCATACTATTCCCTCTCTCCTCCCTTTGCCCCTCTCCACCTTTGACACCCCCTGCCCACACATTCTACAGACACTAACTGCCTCTTATGCAAGAGTGTCCTAATACCCGATAACTTGGACCTGTTCCCCACAATCCCCCCCCCCGCCGGAGTACAAAAAACTCTTCTGATCACTTCTTTCCCTATTGATTCAGAGCCCCTACCCATACTGTCCATCTGTAGCCTGCAATCTCCAGGAGGGACCATCCCTATAAGTCTATGAGGAGATTCATCTTTCCGTAGGAATACCCCATATCTGCCGCCTCTCCATGTGATTTGCCCCTTTCAGCGTGCTGCCCTCTCCAGAAGCAGAGCCACCCTATGTCCACTCATCCCCTGCCACCTCTCATACCCAACATTACTTTCCCTCAAAGCCCAGTTGAGCCAGATATCAATCAGAAGTCCGCCCTTTTAAACACCATCCACACTTTTGGCCCCCCACCCCATTCAGAAGACTGGTAAATGCTTGATCAGTACGTTATTTCTCCTCCCTGCACCTCCCCATAGGGGAGCGTGGGCCGAACCATTCTCCTCCAGTCTTTTAACATTCCGAATGAGCCTCTTTCCCCCAGAGTTCCTCATAAAAACGAGGGACAGGCCCTCCTAAATCTTCTGGCAAGGCCACTTCCTTCCAGTGGCAGAAGTAGATGAGTGCAACAGCTATCTCTTGTATCCCAGGACCACAGTATGAATATCCATCCAGGCTCCTTCCCCTGTACCTCCCACCGGGGAGCGCGGGCACGCAGCACCTCAATTCCATTCAAATATATACATTCAGTCCAAAGATTAACAGGCCAAAAGGCAGAGACCCACAGTCTCCTCGGGATCACCATGGGCAGTCTCCAGATGTTTCCTAATAGTACAACAAAATACAACAGAGTAGCTTGCCTACCGCATGGCTCAAGGAAACAGTCACTCATCCCACTTTCTTACTCGATTCTTTGACAAAGGTTTCGGCCTTCTTCACCTCCCAAAATGAGTAAACTGCCCCCTCATGCTTAATCTTAAGAGTCGCGGGATAAATCATAAAATTCTCCACCTTCATACCACGCAGGTTAGCCATCCCCTCATTAAACAACTTGCGTTTTTTCAGCAATCTAGTCAAGTAGTCCTGAGAGATAAACAGCTTATGTCCCTCATAAACTAGTGAGCCTTTTTCTCGGTATGCACAGAGCACTTTCTGCATAATGAGCTGCCGAGATGGTTGGCCAGCCGGTGGGTTGGGCATAATGGCCCTGTGAGCCCATTCCATCGTAAGCCTGCCATCATTAATCTCGATCCCCAGCAGAGTCGTCAGGGTCACTGCACTGAAATCAGGGGCACTTCCTCCTCCTTTCCCTTTAGGTAGCCCCCTTACTTAGCCTCCGATGATAATTCTCCTGGTAATCTGCTGCCCCTTCATTTCTTCTAATTCTCTCTGCAATGCCAGGATTTTCTCTGGAGCACCCTGCATCTCATCCTCCAATCTGGAAATTCTCTCCTCTGCCTCGTTAAGATGAAGCTCTTGTGCAGATTGTTGTGTAACGACTTCTTGTATCTCATCATCTGTGCAGGATTCTAACTTACACAGTCTAGGTTCAAGAGCCGCGACAACCTGGCCCATTAGTTCACAGCCTAGCGCGGCTATTTCCGCCGTGGAGAGCGAAATCAAGCTCTGGCTTTCACTCTGCCCACAGTCACACTTTTCTTTCCCATTTTGGCTGCAGTCCGCTGGCTCTTTCTGGGTTCCGAAGTTAGATACTCATCCATACTACATTGGCCACTTGATCCTGCATTTTTGATCGAAATTTGAAGCAAACTAATACTTCTATTTTATTTAATTTTCCCTGATGAGGAGGAGTAAGGCAGGAACACATCTTATCAGCTTAGCGGCTCATTAGTGCCCCTGATCACGCATTTTAACAGGTTCAGTTGTCATGAAAAGCTTTTTAGTTAAATTTGACGACAGTATACGGAACACACAGGTTTAATATGTGAGTGTGTTAATCTTGCCAAAAATTACAGCAGTCATTCTAGGGACGTGGATATGATATTATAGCCACACTTCTGGCAGTGTCCTTTCCCTTTAAGAGCTTGCCAGAAAGTCTTCATGCTGGCTCCTCCCTCCCACCCACCTGGGTGGTAACTCCCTTGGCTTCACCCCATGATGCCAGATCTTCCTTTCCGCTGGAAGAAGCAGGTTCCCTTCTGCGTTGAGTAGGCCCTAGCGTTTAAATTCTTCGAAATTTCATCCAAAACTCCAACTCTTACGAGTTTTTGTCTTCAGTTTGATCTTCGATCACGACCGTGAGGGACGATAAGTCCACTCCCGGGTTCCACCGCTGCCTTTGCAGGCAGATGATGTCCAGGACCGACCTGCATGCCACATGCGTCTACTGCCTGGTGCATGACCATGATCCCCAGGTCTGTGACTTTTGCTGCTCATTTCACCTGACTGTCCTGGAGGACAGTCTTGCCCGTCTGCAACGGAACCCGCTGGTCAAATCCAAGGATGCCCATTAGGTGGTCACCATGACTGCGGGGTCAGTCGAGCAGCTTGTGGCCTTTGAAGAGGAGGCGACCCAGGCTGTGTCCCATTCCTCCTTGGCTTCTGCCTTCATGCTGCTTCAGCTGTGCTCGACTTTTACAGGCTCCTTCAAGAAATTGTGCCAGTCTCTGCCAACCTTCAGTCAGGGACCCACTGGCAAATCTAAATCTAAAAAAAGAGTCTAAAAAAAGAAAAGACTTGTTACCGATCTTGGGATCGGGAGTGCTCTCGGTCGAGGGCCTCCGATTCCTGCGCTTCTCCGGATTTGACTTTGGTTGAATCCTTGGCCTTGGTCTCTGGCTCCACAGTAACTCCTTCGGGATTGTCCCCTGAGACACTGGTCGAAGTCCCAGCTGTGAGTTTTCTCATGTCGACCGAAGAAGCTGATACTTCCTTGTCTAGGACTCCAGTTCTGATGCAGACCGTTGGAGGGGGACGGATCATTACGCCAACCTGCCACCTCTGGTCCCAGACACTGACCAGCAGGGGACTTGGCAGTCACCACCTCCCTCCGAGCCATGCTGCCGGTTCCCCCGGCAGTTGAGGTCTTCTTCCCGTGGGTCAAGCAGGTCCCGCTGATATCAGCGCTGCTGCTTTTGGCACCACGAGAGGCGGTGCCAGTGCTGTTCTTTGTCCTCGTCCTCTTTGGGTGAGGAGAGGCTTCGGCACAAGTTGCATCGACGCTACAAGGACTTGATGTGGCAACAGTTCATATTGACCTGCACCAGTCCAACCCCGGTTTCTATACTGGCCATCATCTGGCTGTCGCCAGAAAGGCCAAAGTCTTTTCCATCTTCATAGCTGACCCAATCGGTCCCAGCTCTGCCACCTCTGGCATCTCCACAAATTTGTGTTGGAACTGCTGCCTAAACAGTCAGTAGTCGGCACTCCATCTAAGGAGTCTTGACCAGCCAAAGGGCTTCCACATCAGCTGTCGGTCACCGTCACCCCTGACCATCCACGGAGGGTCAGCAGGGACTCGTCGGTCGGCCTCTCTTTGATGACTCCTTGGAGTCGGAGGGTTCCTCACTGCACTCCAGTCTGGTCAACATTGAGTTGGTGGGGACTCTCTCGATGGATGAGGGTCCCACAACCTTTCTGAGCCTTCTTTGTCTGATCTCCAGGTTGACGGTTATAAAGATGGAGCCCGTGCAAAAGCAGGCTCATTACCCGTTGACCAAGATCCTCAACTGGGGGGACTCTCTGACGTAGACCTTCCCGGTGGCAGAAGCCATCCTTGGCCTTGACCTGGAGCTTTGGCAACACCCTGCTTCCTGCCTGGCACCTTCTACCTGGATGGCCCGCAAATACGTGGTGCCCACCGGTTCCCTTTTGGGATTCACAGAGCACCCCTCGGCCAAGGGCTTGGTGGCCGACTCTGTGTTTTAGGTGCTTTGGCAACACTGGGGACATTGGCAAGCCACTCAACATGGAGTCCAAGAAGTTGGACCATGCGGCTAAGAAAGTCTATGCAGTCTCTTTGCTTGGTCTCCACCAGGTGAGCTCGGTCCTCATTATGATCCACTTGTCCCATGCCCTGCTGGGCACTTTAGAGGAGGTGCTCCCTCATCTGCCTGCAGACTTTCAGACCATGGTCAAACAGGTCCAGGGCCAGGCTGTAGCCAGATAACAGCTCCAGACAACCATGGACATTGGGGACTCCTGTGACCACTCTGTGGCGGCCTCAGTGGCCATGCGCTGCAGGTCTTGGCTGAGGATGTCGACCTTTACAGTTGACACCCAGCACAAGCTGGCAGATGTCACCTTTCTGGGCACTGACCTGTTCGGGTCGAGGGTCACCTCACCCGTATCGAGAAGTCCAGTGTCACCTTGGACTCTGTGACATTTGCCCAGAAGGACCCTAAGGGCTCCAAGAAGCGGCAGAAGAGGAAGCCCTTTCAGTCCACCTCCACTCCTGCGGCCAAACCAGCCCAGCAACAGGCTGGCCAGCAGGCTCAGGCCTCGCGACCTCTGCCTAAGTTGGTTGCCTCGCTCATCCGTAAGCCTGGAAGGAGAGGCTCCGGTGGCGCATCAGCCGGGCCGTCCTCCTCTAAGCCTGCCCAGTGACGGGATGAGGGTGCCTCCCTCGTGCCTGTCACACCTCCCCTGGGTCCTGCCATGGGGGGCCAGCTCTGCCACTTCCTTTCTGCCTGGTCCACTGTTACCACATACTGGTGGGTTCTAGAAGTGGTGGGTCAGGATCTACCTCTGGAATTCTAGCAGTACCCCCTTTCCAATCCTGCGCCCCACGGGAGGACTTGGTTTCCACAGACATGCTGTCAGCTTTCAGAGGTGACATAGCCTAGCTCCTCCACATGGAGAAGGTTGTTCTTGTCACAGATCCTCCAGAACACCCAGGATTTGTATCCGAGTACTTCCTGGTGCCAAACGGAAGGGGGGGCTAGTGCCCCATTCTAAATCTGCATGACCTGAACAAGTTCCTCAGATCACGCAATTTCAGGATGGTAACTCTGTCTCAGATCATACGATCTCGAGAGTGAAACATGTGGTTTTGCTCCCTGGATCTTCAGGACGCGTTCTTTCACGTCCCGATCCGTCTGTCTCATCGAAGGTTCCTCCACTTTCCAGCTGAGGGAGCCCTCTGAGTTCCAGGCCATGCCATTCGGCCTCTCCTCAGCCCCCAGGGTCTTCACCAAGTACATTGCAGAGGTGGCAGCTTACCTGAGGTGCTGAGTGGTCTGGGTTTACCCCACCTGGATGACTGGCTGATCACAGGTCCCTCCGAGCAGGAGGTGGAGCGGTCCAAGGACTTGGTCATCAAAACCTGCGTCTCCCTTGGCCTCCCGGTCAGCGAGGCCAAGTTGGAACTCGTTCCCTCTCAGGTGACCAACTTCATCAGGGCAGAGCTCGACTCTTGCAGAGCCAGAGCCCGGCTCCCGGCAGAGGCTGTCTCCTCCTGTGCCCCATCATTTCAGGTTGGGCAGTTGTGCCCTGCCTGGGACTTCCTGCACTTGCTGGGCTACATGGTGACTTTCACCAGTGTGGTCCGTTGGGCCAGCTGGAGAATGCACTCCCTGTAGTAGGAACTGGCCAGCCAGTGGTGTCAGCGCAAGGGTCACTTCGACCAGCTGGTCACTGTGACCCAGCAGATGTGGGATGCCATCCAATGGTGGTTGGTCCCAGCGCACCTGCAGGAAGGGATCCCATTTGTCCGCCCAGAGCCGATGGTCATCCTGATGACCAATGCCTCTCTCATGGGCTGGGGTGCCCACGTCGGGGAACACAGAGTCCACGGTCTCTGGACACCGAGGAATCCCGATGCCACATCAGCCTGCTGGAGCTTTGGGCAGTTCAGCTGGTGCTGACTGCATTCGCTCTGTTCATTTGGGGACAAGTGGTCCAAGTCCAGACAGACAACACCACGACCATATACTACCTCAACAAGCAGGATGGGACACACTCCCTGCCCTAGTGCAGGGAAGCGCTCCATGTTTGGAGACTCGTGGAGGTGGATCTACTATCCATCCATGTGGCAGGAGCCTGCAATCAGCTGGCAGACGCCCTCAGCCGGGTGGGTGAGGAGGCATCTCATGAGTGGTCTCTCCACTCAGAGGTAGTTCACAATCTGTTCTCCAAGTGGGGCACCCCTTAGGCGGACCTGTTGACCTCCAGGGAGAACGCAAAGCTGAGGATGTTTTGTGCCCACCTCCTCAGCAGGGAACACTGCAGGGGGATGCCTTCTTGAGGCCCTGGACTCCAGGACTCTTCTGTGCCTTCCCTCTGATTCCCTTGATCCACAAGGTGCTCCTCAAGGCCAGAAGGGACAAGGCACAGATGATCCTGGTGGCTCCGGGCTGGCCACGCCAGTTCTGGTACCCCGATCTCCTCAGCCTCAGCAGCAGGCTCCTGAGGCGTCTTCCCCTACACCTGACCTGCTTTCTGTCATTCAGGGGAAGGTACTCCACCCGGACCTTCAATCTCTGCACCTGACAGCCTGGTTCCTGAGCACCTAGAGTTCTAGGTCTTGGGTCTCTCTGAAGCTGTCTTCAGCACTGTGGAGGCATCTCAGAAGGAGTTGACTAAGCAGTGCTACACTTTCAAATGGAAGGGATTCTCCATTTGGTGTCAGGCCAAGGAGCTGGACCCTTTTTCTTGTCCAGTGGCTAGCAGTCTTGATTACCTTTGGTCCCTCTTTTTACTCCGGGTGTGGTCCGGTCAGCGGTCAGTGGCACAGAAGAAGGTGGTCTATCGCTTTTTCAAAGGCCTTGACCATATTTCTCCTCTGGTGTGTGAACCACCACCACCACCGTGGAACTTGTTGCTGGTTTTGGCAAATCTCATGGGCAAGCTATTCAGACCGATGCACAGGTGTGATCTCTCTCACCTGTCGTGGAAGACTGCCTTCTTGGTGGGTATCACATCAGCCAGAAGGATCAGTGAGCTCCAGGCACGTTCAGTGAAATCTCCTTATTTGGTCTTCCACAGGGACAAGGTTGTCCTGCACCCCAAACTGAAGTTCCTCCTGAAGGTTGTGTTGGAGTTTCGCCTTAATCAGGTGATTAATCTCTGTGTACGTCACCAATCACACCTCAGAGGCCGAGCACAGGCTTTGTACTTTGGATCTGTGCAAATGCTTGCTTATTATAAAGAGCGCACAGCTGGAATTTGGGGAGAGGTTCGCCAGCTGTTTGTGACCTGTGCTGAAGACTGCAGCCAAGTGGACGATTGGCAGGTGGATCACAATCCTGCATTGACCTCTGCTATAGGTTGGCTGGTAGGGAACCTTCTGGAGGTCTAAGGGCTCATTGCACCAACTATACCGCTCCGCCGGTGGCTGCTTCCAGGGATGTCCCTATCCAGGAAATCTGCAGGACTGCTACTTGGAGGTCAACACACACCTTCATTTCCCATTACTACATTGACCTAGAACAGGGTTTCTCAAATGGTGAGGCCAGCCTCCCAGGGGAGGCCCTAGCCTGTTCCAGGGAAGGCTCAAGCAAGCCTTAAAATGTACTATATTTAAATGTCAGGTTTTGGATGCTTTGTGTGAGGATGCATCAAACTAAAGTGAATAATGGCATGCAAATTTATGTACAGTACATAATGGATGACCAGGAAGGTTGCATTCAACAAACACTTGTTTCCTGGTATGACATGGGGGAAAGCTGAATGGAGGAAGTACAGTACTTGGAAACCGTGCAAAACAAAATGCAAAATAATACAAATTAATAGGTACCAGATAACAACTGACCCATTATACTGGCTGCAGAAAAGCACAAATGCAAAGGCTAGGTTGAGAGGTACTAGGAGCAAGAGCAGAACGGTCCCTGAGAAGGTGCTTAAAAGCAAGGTAAAACTGACAAAGAAAGCAATCTGACTCATGGAGGTATTGCAACAAGGGGTACAGTAAATAGGGTCCAAAACCCAGAAGTGTGGTGTGAGTAGGCTGACATAGGGAAGGGGTTATACAGATAGAGAATAACGAGTTTAATAAAGTGAGAATAAACTCAACTACTCAAAGGAGTGTCACTGTATTCCTTGTGTGCTGTGAAAAGTACGATAATTGTTCTAACTATGGGGAGGCCCAAAATTATTTCTATGTTGGGGGGGCTAAAGATCTTTTCCAAGGCTTGGGGGAGGCTCACTATGACAGTGTGTGAGAACTACTGACCTAGAGTCACGCCAGGATGCTGGTTTTGGGTCCTCAGTTCTCCAGTCCTTATTTCCTAAGTAGGGAGTGTGCGCCTTTCCTCCCTCCTCCTAGAGAACTGCTAGGAGTCTGCCAGAAGTGTGGATAGAACTCCATATCCACGTCTCTAGCAAAATGGGTTGCTCACCTGTAACAGTAGTTCTAGGAGTGGTATATGATGTTCATCCCCACAAACCCACCCAACCTCCCCTGGCTTTGGCGCACACAACTGCTTCCAGCAGGGAAGATCTGCCATCATGGGGCGGAGCCGAGGAAGTTACCACCTGTGTGGGTGGGAGGAGCCAGCTTGAAGACTTTCCAGCAAGCTCTTAAAGGGAAAGGACACTGCCAGAAGTGTGGATGAACATAATGTACCACTCCTAGAACTACTGTTACAGGTGAGTAACCTGTTTTCTACACTATCATGATAGCAATCACAGCAAGTAGCAGCACCCTCCCATGTACCCACATACACGTGCGCGTGCACACACACGCACGCAGCTACACCAATCTGTCAAGTTGCATGTGCTTATTAAATAAGCAGTTTAAGAAAAAAGTTACAGAATAGTACACCCGTCTGAACATTTGTAGAAGTAAAAAACTGACATACCCAATCATAAGGTTTGGACCTGCACCCTCTAGGTCATAATTTATTTATTTATTCAGTTTTGGTAACCGAGTAGACCCACTACTCCCCGAAGATCCCTTAAATTAGTTCCATAGAGCTTGAGGTAATAACATTTTGCTTAAAACAGTACTTAAGAGCAGACCACATTTGACTATATAACATTTTGTGTAACATTTGATAACGTGTATAAAACCAATGAGCTACTGAAGTTCTTGTTAGTCGGTATGATATTTGTTTACAAGTACTCTATAACACAGACATTGAAACATAGAAACAGAGAATTTGACAGCAGATAAGAACCACATGGCCCATCCAGTCTGCCAGTTTCTCCCTACCTACACTGTTACCACAGACCATACCTCATCTACAGCTGTCTCTTCCCCTTTCCTTTCCACTGTGATTCCCTTGTGCTTATCCCATGCATTCTTTTTTTTATTTTTTTTATGTTGGCTTGTGCGCATTCACAAGCAACATCTTTTGGTTAAAACAGTACTTAAGAGCAGACCACATTGAATTATATAACGTTTGTATAACATTTGATTACGTGTACAGTGTTCCATATTGAGTGAAAATATAGAGCGGTGGTAATGGGGAGGAGCCACAGGGGGTGGGGTCACCAGGGGGTGGAGCTACCAGTGGGCGGAGTCAGTCGGGATGCAATAAATGCATAAGAAACAAGAAATAAGAGTAATATGATGATCTGGAGGCCTCTGTAGTGTGCAGTAGCAAAAGAAAATTGTCATAAAACATACTGGAAAACCTCTGCATTCTAGTTGCAGGCCAGGCAACAGTTTGTGACAGTCTTGACATTTTGGTGCAGCCATACTACATCTCTTTACTAGTGCCTGCAAGGCCAAGATCTAATCTTTGGTTTCGCAGTCCTGCCCAATGAGCTGCAGCTTCCAAATAAGGGAAACTGTCAATATCAGGGCCCTCAATTGAGATAAGCATAAGTGCATTTAGCACACTGGCACTTAATCTATTTCGTTCTTGCGTTTTTATTCGATTCAGTGCAGAAAAACCCCTCTCACAATCTGCAGTTGACATTGGTATTATCATTGCCAGTTCTGCCAAAGTAGATATGTTTGGATACAGGTCTACATACTTAGTAGTTAGAGCGTGCAGCACATCAAAAATAGTCTTAAAGGCCATCTTTTCCGTGAACATGAGACTACGCAGGAAAGCCCATTCCAGTGGAGAAGCACCTACATCCACAACAGTAGCATACTGACCAAGAATAATCTTAAGGCTATCACTACCATACCCTTCCAACTCTTCAATATCACCTTCCGGTATCATGCTGGGGTCAAAGATACTGAACGCATCCAAAAGTTCTGTGCTTGGAAACCTTTGCTCAATTTGAGCAATTAGGACCCTAATAAAGTTGTCATGCACAGAGGTTCTGAAATGATGTAACTGTGGTTCGCTAAATGGCAAGTTCAGGCCATTATCATTCAGGAGTACTAGTTCAGGTGAAACGGAGGAGAAGTACTGACCAGGTACCAGTAGGCGTGCCCTAAGAATCTCTAAAGTGGAATGTAAATGTCTCTTTATATCAGTAAAATTCAGAGCTGTTTGAAAGCATTTAGATAAGATGCTAAGGTGTGGAAGTATGTCACACATCATGCATAAAATAGAGAGAAACTCCCAATTTTCTACCATTTTTACTAGGCCCACAGCTTGAGGATCGTGCCTTTCAGAGGCCTCTCTATGCAAGGACGTAACAACGGATGGGAAAATCTTCCTTAGTGTGTCACATGCTCATCATGGGACAACCACCTAACTGCTTTTGCCTGTTTAGGCTTTAAAACAGGGTTTTCCATTACCTGCTGAATTTCTTTCAGAGCAGCCATGCGAACAGCAGAGTTTTCATAATATCTGTATAAGTGATCTAGTGTTTGATTAAACTTTTTTTTTTTTATACTCTCTTTATTGATATAATTGAAATAGATAAAAACTCTTACAATGGCACAGGCTGACAGAACATACAGCCATCACTGGAATATAAAATTTTTAAACAATTAACATTCAAAAGAGTGGCTTGTGAAGCAGTGCAATTTACATTCATTTAAAACAATATTTCTTATTTATGTTAACATAAAGATGAGGCTCATTAATTGATATAGGTATGTTACGTACAAAATTCATCTTCAAACAGGTTCTGTGTGGTATTTGAGACAATTTCATACAGGCCTTACAAAATCTAGATTTCCCTCAACCAATTAAATTATAGGAGCGGATTAGTACTTCATACATCAAGTTCAGACAGGTTATTTTCTCCCTTAAACTATTTGTTCTTGATATAGCTCCCAGGGCGTCCAATATTCCACATAAGTATCTGTTCTCTGTTGAAGATTTAAAGTTATAAGTTCATTATGTTGAATACTCTGTACTGATTAAACTTTTTAATGGCGTTCACTTCATTTGCTGCTGCCTTTACAGCCAAGGGCTCCTGGTGAGCCATACAGTGATTTTCAACAAGAATTGGGCTGACTTCTTTCAGCTTTTTAGCCACCTCATTTTGCCTGCCCAGCATAAAGGCTGCTCCATCACTGCCTAACCCTGCAAGGTGATCAATCGAGATTTGATTGTTATCAGAGAACTCCAGCATTTTTTTAACAATTGTCTGCCTTTCCATCAATTAGTTCCTCAAGTCCCAGGAAAGAAAGTCTGGGTTTCTTCTTTGCAGTCATACCATACAAAATGAGCTGCTTCATAACAGCAATATCAGTTGTTTCTCCACCAAATATGAAAAAATCTGGCAGCCTTCAAATCTGTAAGAACTGATCTCCTGACCACCTCACCCAGAGAGAGAACCATTTCTCTGACAGTTCGATCAGAACGATATTTAACAGCATCAGCAATATGTATATTGTCTAGGTATTTGCATCCCAATGATTTGGCGAGATCTAGCAGTGAGCCATATTTCGTTGTGTGAGGCAGCTCATTTTTTATTAGCCAGTACATGCAACAAAGGGATGCCACAAAAGCTTCTTGTTCCAGGGTCAGGGCCTGCTGCATTGCCTGCTCTATTCCACCTTTTGAAGCAGAAATTCTGCAGTTAGCTTCCAGTTCAGAAGCAACAAATTGAACTGAACTGTTCTGATGCCTTTTTATAGCATCTTCTCTGAATGTCTTACACCCACTGAGTACCCAAACTGTTCCTGATTTGGGCATCTGTTTGTTTTATGCAAAATACACAAAACATGCCATCATTTTCTTTGTACTGTAACCAACAGTATTTGTTAAGCCAGCCAGTATAAAATCCTGTTGCTCTATGCTTAGAGGTGTCTTTTTCTGTATTACAGGAGGAAGAAGTGCAGGGAGTTTTTTGGACAATGACGTCGATATCAACTGGACCAATTGGCATTGTCCCAATCGACTCACAATTGTCATCTTGATCAGGATGTTTCCGGTTTTGAGTTAATTTGAAACCAAAGTTAGTTAGTTTCTGCATTGTGTACAATAAAGCTTTTTTTTTCCCTAAGTGTTATCGTGTGTTTATTTGTCAATACAGAACGAGAGTTTGGTAATGCTGGTTGAGCCCCAAATATTTTTTCCCCACACAAATATTTTTTTGCTCCCTGAATCAGGGACAAGTGACCACTGACGAAGCTTAGACTAAGTGCACAACCTGACTAGTGGTGCAGACCCCTGTTGGCACAGTTAAGGAGACCAGAATTTTTTTCCCTACACAAATATTTTTGCTCCTGAATCAGGGACAAGTGACCACTGATGAAGCTTAGACTAAGTGCACAACCTGACTAGTGGTGCAGACCCCTGTTGGCACAGTTAAGGAGACCAGAATTTTTTCCCCACACAAATATTTTTTTGCTCCCTGAATCAGGGACAAGTGACCACTGACGAAGCTTAGACTAAGTGCACAACCTGACTAGTGGTGCAGACCCCCTGTTGGCACAGTTAAGGAGACCAGAATTTTTTTTCCCCACACAAATATTTTTTTGCTCTCTGAATCAGGGACAAGTGACCACTGACGAAGCTTAGACTAAGTGCACAACCTGACTAGTGGTGCAGACCCCCCACACAAATATTTTTTTGCTGGCTACAAAACAAATCTCTGGTGGATGGCTGTAAAGTGCACCAAAACACTTCTCTAAGAGTCGCTGACTCAAATCAGCTGCTGCTCTGTGGAGTCTACACAATGATCTTTCCCTCCCCTGCCCACCTCACTCAGCCAACTTCAAAGTAGTAAATTAATAGATAGTTTTCACTGTGATCAACACTGCTAGACTTCAATACAGAATTTTTTTTTTTTCTGGGGGGGGGGATTAGCTGCCTGCTGTCACATCAGTAATACTATAGCCCCGACTTCCACATGCTGAAAACGATCATCTCCTTAGAAGACTCACAGTCACACTGGCAAAAACCCTTGAGTGGCAGCAGACTACTTTAGTGGGACTTACCCCTAAGTGTTGTAGCTGCTCCACTGTAGGGCGTCTTAGCTGTCACTCTTCTGCTTCCTCCGTGATTCGTTCCACAATTTGGCGCCTTGCATGGTCTGCTGACTGCTAGACCAACAACCCCGTGATCACCGACTGTGTAACTTCCTGACTGCGGTTGCGTGCCTCCGTGACCGCTCGAATCTGCTGCCTGCGTGCGCGCTCCTAACGTGCACACTCCTAGTGTGCGATCGCGAACCGCGAACATTTAAAGGGACAGTAGCGCTAAGCGCTACTAGGGCAGCACAAAGCAGGAAAGAGTGGCGGCAATACAAAATGAGAGGCGGGCATTCAAGATAGCATGGCGGCCCGCCTCTTATTTTTAATGAATGGGGATCACTGGTGTATAAAACCAGTGAGCTACCAAAGTTTATGTTAGTCTGTATATTTGTTTACAAGTACTATATAACACAGACATTAAAACAAAGAAACAGACAATTTGAAAACAGATAAGAACTACATGGCTCATCCAGTCTGCCAGTTTCTCCCTACCTACACTATTACCACAGACCATACCTCATCTACAGCTGTCTCCTTCCCCTTTCCTTTCCACTATGATTCCCTTGTGCTTATCCCATGCATTCTTTTTTTTATGTTGGCTTGTGCACATGCACAAGCAACATCTTGTGCTAGTAGCACATTTCGGAGGTGTGTCAGTGTTGGCGAATGCAGGGCACGCTTTAGTAGGTGCGTCCCTCATTCCCCAATAAGCCAGCATGCTAGCACTGACACAAGTATAAAAGTGCTGCTGCAATCAGAGAAGAGCTCGTCATGCAGCGGCACAGATGACATGCCTCCTGACATGCCTTTCCTGGCAAAACATTTCAATAAACATGGCAGCGGAGCCGCCGCCACACAGTCCCCAAAGGAAGCCAACATTGGGGGTGCAATCATCATGTCAGCATATCCGCCCACCCCACATCGTGTGGCACACTGGGAGCCCACCCCAGTGTGGTACCACTCATCGTAAGCCGACCGCGCAGGCATGTTCCTGCCCCCAGGCCCTGCCCCACCACCACTGTGTGGCACACTGGGAGCCCACCCCAGTGTTACTAACATCAGGCCCCCCCAAAAGTCATGGGGCACATTAGGAGCCCACCCCAGTGTGCCCAACATTTGTTTTCTTTCACCTGTAAAGAAAGAAAACTATCTTGCGGTGCAGTGTCCAGTTTTTTTGTTTTTTTTTTGTACCTTAAAAAAAAAAAAGGTCTGTTGTCCACGGCACCCACTCCTCCCCAGCCCACACCTGCCCCTTTGCGCCTCATCCTCACACACCCCTCACCCCATACTTACCTCCGAGGTCTGGCGCTGCGATCTTCGTGGAGCAGGAACATGTCTGGACTCTTCAAAGCCAACCGTGAACTGAAGAAATGCCGGTAAGCTCTATAATGGCATAAATGGAGAGGTTTCAATTTAGGTGGATGTCTTGGCCATTTTTTTGAATTTTGACTCCAAATTTTCAACATGGGGTTCTTGGGACCCCACCTCATGAACACATACACTGCCATCTCGTTATTTGGCCCCGAAAGGTCATTTCACTGTCATTGCGCGGAATCACCTTTCAGGACCGGTTAACAATACGACAGTGCCACTGTTCATGAGGTAGGGTCCGAAAAAGCGTATCTTGCAAATTTGGTGAAAAAATTCAAAAAAAATGGTTGCTATGAACGTGCATTGCACAGTTTCCACGCACGTTTGGAACTTTGACAATTTTTAATATTTTCATTACAGATTTTCAGCATTGCTATTTTTTTGCACCTCCTTATGAATAGTAGAGTTGTCATTTTTTACATCCTGCCTGAAATGTGTTTTCGTGCATGTGGAGAACAATAACGCAGTCGCTGTGGGAAATCAACGTTCAGGACAGATTAACAAAAATCACACTGACAGTGTTCATGAGTGGAGGTCCCAAAATGCTTTTGTTGAAAATTTGGTTAAAAAAAATCCCTAAAATAATTGCATTACGGACGCATGCTAGCAGTTTCTACGCACGCTCGTGACTTCACCAATTTTTCATATTTTTACTCCAGACTTTCAACATTGCCATTTTTTACACCTCCTCGTGAACAGGACAGCTGTCATTTTTCACATCCTGCCTGAAATGTGTTTTCACACCTGTGGCGCCAAATGGCACAGTCGCTGTACAAAATTACCTTTCCGCTAACAAACAGATAGTGCTCACTGTTCATGAGGTGGGGTCACAAAAAGCCCATGTTGAAAATTTGAAGTGAAAATACCAACAAACGCCAGGGGCGTTGGGGTTTCCAACCGTAACTCCCCACCCTGTAGAGACTGACAGGTGTCAGGGGTGTGACTTGGACTCTTCGGTGCCAGAGTTCACCCCATTCTCCTATACTGCACCCATGTCAGCGTATATTCTTATGGAATGGGGTGAGTGTAAGGTCCGAAGACCCCAAGGCACACATGCAACACTTGTCGGTGTCTGCAGGATAGGGTGATGTGAAATGGCATGCATGTTATGGCCGATGACCCAAAGGCAAACCCCAGTGCCTGTCAGTCTCTGCAGGGTGGGGTTGGCGTCGGTTCATTACTTCACTGCCATTCCTGTTATACATCTTTCTAACTCCTACACTTCCAATGCCAGCAAGACAGCATTTGGCATTGACAAATGCTTGTTTTTAATTGTGTTTATTAGAAACATAGAAAATGAGAACAAGAAAAGACCCATGGTCCATACAGTCTGCCCAAGTTCCCTAAACCCCTGGGATTGTTTTTGGAAACTGATGTTGCCCCAGGGTACAAATCCTCCCATACATTACCCTAATTAACTTCCCTGGCCTTATCGGCCCTGGTAGCCACTATTCATTCTATCCCTCAAGTACCTTAAGGGCATAAACAGGGTTGGTACAGAGGGCATCCTTAACTTAAGAAAGGAGGGTAAAACAAGGGGGCATAGCCTGCAGTTGATTGGGGGGGGGTTAGATTCAAGGAAGAAATGAGGCACTTTTTCACTGAAAGGGTGGTAAAGGGGTGGAATGCTTTGCTGGAGGAGGTGATGGCAGCAAAGACGGTGGCCAGTTTTAAGGGGGATGGGATAAGGTGACAAGGAGGATTAAGATGGAGTGAGAATCTACTGAGAGGCCGATAGGGAAGGGGAACGGGATGGTGGGGGAGGGCTTTAGGAGGAGCTGGAGAAGTCCACACAGATGGATAGCGAAGTTACAATTATGAAGTATAACCATGCACTTACAAAGGATTACAAATAGGACACCATCCCAGTAGATACAACATAGGAGGAAATAACTTTTTTTTTTTTTTTTAACAGAATGAACATTCAGTCCAAATGCATACAGCCCAGGAAAAGCTGCAGGGATTCAAGTCCATCAGAATTTTGTTTACAGAGATTCACAGTATTATCATGTTGGCCCGGCCAAGGCCTACAGAGTCTCCAGTGATTATTAAAGAGTTTGATATTATACAAATAAATTCTCCCCAAACCTTCAAGAGAGATTTTGAACTGTCTAAGGATTAAGGCTCAGATGAACTGTAAAGGCAACGATAGCTAATACCAGGGTAAACACCCTGGTGCCCTGTATAGAGCTCGATTAAACTCACACAACAGGATTAACTAGAAATAAAGAACTTCAGCAAGCATAACAATAGAGTGTAGTAAAGTGTACACTCTGTATTGGTAAACCATTACAGTGAATACTCCAATATAAGTTTGGTATGCGAGCAGAATCTCCGGGCAGATACATTAAATCAGTAATATGCCTTGTGGTAGGCCAACGCCATAACCTCCATAAAGGAGGAAGAAAGAGGGTGGACAATAGTTGGAGATGACAGCAGGAAAAACCGCCATATTACAGAATATTAGGTGCCTGCTACATGAGGCACAACTCAGCATTACTGTTAATATTCCCCTATTTCACCCAAATATCACCGACAGTAAGTTAAACCTGACAAAATAAAGTTTGTACCAGTTCACTTCATATTGGAATGAGGATGTACAAACAAATGTGCTGTTAAGTGTCCATCCGACGAAATCTGTCCTTCTATGCCCTGTTCCATTTTTCCTTCAGTCCTGGACACTAGCGTGTCAGTCTTTTGGGTCATTAAGTTCATAGGTGCCAAGTTGAACACAGAACTGTGCAAAGATTTCCTTCCTCTGTAACGGGCAGAAGCTCTGATTCGGTGTGCAGTCACATGCCAGGCAGGCCAAACTAGGACTGCGCATTAATTCCTGAGACTTCTAGGCCTCATGGCTTCTGACACAGCAGTGGTGCCATGGGCCAGACTACAAATAAGGGATGTCCAGTACCACCTCCAAAGGTGCTGGCATCGAAGATGTGCACCACTGCAAGAGTATGATATCAAGCAGGTTGGTACAAGCACTGGAGTGGTGGAAGGAAATGGGCAATCTCAAGGTATTCCCTTCCTTACGTCCCAGCTTACAGGAGCGCCGAACCCAGAGTCACCACTAGTAGAATATGGAGGGCATGTGGAGTGGAGAATAGTAAATTAATTTGGGAACAGCGAGAAAGAAAGGAGCATGTTTATTTATTTATTGAAGTCTTTGGATTATAACCTTTGAGCTAAGAGCTTATTTTCAAAGGTTCCACGTCAGCAGACAAAAGAAAGCAATGCATGGGATAACAAATGGGGATACAGGAGGGTGTTTAGGTTACAAAATATTAACATGGCACAAGGTGGAGACAAAACAGTTTGTATGCTATCTAAATCTCTAATTAAGTAATACAGTATTATTAAAGACCGGATTTTCAGGTGGAATTCCAGTGAGAGGATAGTAAGAGCTAGGTTGGGAGGAGCTGGGAACAGGAGAGCCAGGTCCTGTTGTCAAGGTGAGGAGGTTAGAATAAGTTGCTAAGAGGAAAGGAGTTGGGTGCGGCTTGGGGAGGGTGGACGAAGTTAGGTGGGAAGGGGGTGGGTAGAGATAATGTAGGAAGTGGGGTGATTGTGGAGCAGAATGGAGGAGAGCAGAGACAGATGGGGCTGTAGGGCTGTACAGGGAAGAATGGAGACAGCAAATGAGCAGGACAGGGTAGAGAGGAATTGTAGGGCTGAACAGGGAAGAGTGGAGATAGCAAGGAAGCAGGAGAGGGTAGAGAGAGATAGAGGACAGGTGGCAAAAGGTTTGTTAGGGGGAGAGTTATGAGCTACTGGCGGACTGGCAGGAGAGAAAGGGCAAAGGGAGGTTGGAGCAGGTCCTCAGTTAGTAGATTTTGCTCTGTGGGGCAGGAACAAATCATGTGACTAGCAAGATGGGCGTGAAGCTTGGATTTGAACGTGCTGATTCTAGTTTCCGCAGTAAGTTTGCTAGGTAGGGTGTTAAGCAGGTGAAGGGCACGGTATCTAGAGGACTGCTGGCCAAGGGAAATGTGGCGGAATGGTACCTTATAATGGTTAGTATGAGTACCATGAGTCGGCCAGGATGGTGCAGTGGGTGTAATTAATTTCTGGACCAGGGGGGTGGTGTCATGTCAAGGGTGGTCTTTTTGGCAAGGAGACAGAGCTCGTAATTTATTCTGTTATCCAGGTCAAGCCAGCCATGCGTGAGTATAGATCACGTGTGTGGGTTAGGCATGGAGTGCCCAAGAGGAGCCTACAGGCTTTAGTGATAGACAGGGCAATTCTTTTTAGGGCCGTGTTGGAGGTTGCACTACATACAATAAGCCCGTAATCTGTAATGGAGAAAACAGAACTTGTTAAAGCAAGTTTGAGCGCATCTTCAATTAGGCAGTGCCTATGCCGGTATAGTTGCCCTATCTTACTATTAGCTGATTCTGAGACATGGTCGATATGGAGCATGCATGATAGGGGTTCTGCTGGACAGCTCCCTAAGTATTTGAAATTGTCTACCATGTCGAGGGTGTCGTCTTGATTGTTGCGAATTACAAGTTTAGCCGATTTGTGTCTGCTGTCCGAAGATGCAAACAACATGGTTTTTGTTCTCTTGTGATTTTTCCCCCGGCGTCCACCAACCGACGCTGACCTGGTCCCAGGGCTCCCCCCCCCCCCCGTTGGGGTCGGCAGGGAATCAAACTCCCCCACTGAGGACCGGATTAGGTGGCCAGCGCCGTGGCTAGCCGGGGGCGGAGCCTGTGAGGCGCCCTCCGCCATCCTGCACGGCAGTAACTTTTCTCCTATTCTCCCAGGAGTCGGGACCGTGCCATGACGTCAGCGGAGTGGAGTGCGCACGCGTCTGCACGCGCTCCCTCCAGACGTCTGGCCCAACTCCTCCCCTTACTTGTAGTGCGGCGCCCTGTCCTCCAGCCTCCGCCGGGTGGGGCGAACAAGCACCGACTACCTAGAACCCCCACCCCCCCGGAGAAGGAGAGCAGTTGTGATTAAGCAACAGGTGCAAGCTGATGAGCCAGTCCTTGACAAGGGAGAAGTTAGTATGCATACTTTTTTCGAGGGTTGCAATGTCTGGGTGGCTAGAAAAAATTACTGCGTTATCTGTGTAGAGGAGTATGCGGTCTTGGCAGATTTGTGGAAGACAATTTAGAAAGAGGTTAAATAAGAGTGGGCCCAGGATGGACCCCTGAGGTACCCCTGGTGTGACACTTTGTCGGAGAGAGTGTGGCCTATTTTCACGTGCTGAACACAATTGGAGAGGTAGCTACGAAACCAGTTCAGTGATGTAATGGATACAGTGGCAGCACCTAATTGGTCTAGCAGGAGTTCGTAGTTCACAGTATTGAAGGCCTTAGTGAGGTCAATAAAGGTAGCCCCCACTAAGTGCCCACGATTGAGGGAGCTGTGGATAAACCCCATAAACTCAACTAATGCGGTAGAGGTGCTATGACACTTCCTGAATCCATGTTGCTTCCTACATCGTAATTGTTATTTCTCCAGGTGATCAATTAACTGATCATATATAATGCTTTCTAAGACGTTAAGATATTGGGGGCAATATAGAAATCAGCCGGTAGTTTGTGTGACTTGTCCCATCACCGTTTTTAAAGACTGGGGTAACCACTGCTGATTTCCAGATTTTAGGAAATTGACTAGTAGTTAGGGAGAGGTTAATGCTTCTTGTTAGGGGACCTAGAATTTCGTCAGTGGTAAGGGTGATGAGTTTCAGGTCGAGGCTATCCTGCTTTGCCTGGTTTTCCTGATCGCTTTCAGCAGATATTTTTTTGCTTTGGCTTTTGAGATTATTCGAAGGTGGTGGGGGGAGGTAGTGTTGGAGGGGAAGGGTCAGGTGTACTGCTTTGATGTTGGCTGAGAGAGCTAAGATAGCTGGGTGGGAGGACCCCACTGAGGTCTGAAAAGGCCTTGTTGAATGCATCTGCAATGGTGTTGGAGTCCTGGGTTAACTCCCCTTTTATGTTACACATAGTTGGTGCTGATTTGTTGGGGTTGCCAGTGAGGGCCTTAATGTTTGCCCAGAATTTGTGTCAGTCACTTCAGGAGTTGTCAAGCTCAGACCTAAAGTGTTGCCCTTCGCCATGCGGATGGCCTGGATGCAGAGGTTACGAGCAAGTCGCTAGGAGTACCTGAGCATTTTGCCTTCTCCCAAAGATTGTCCTGAGCATGCAGTTGGGCAATGAGTGAGGGGGTTTTCCACGATTTTTGGGATCCTTTAACCTTTCTTTTGGTTGTCGGGGTGTAGACGTCACATACTGCATTGAACGAGTGAATGAAGGAGTCCAGAGCAGCATTGACATCTGTTGCCGTATAGATGTCGATCCAGTTTAGCTTGCTAAGATGTTCCCTTAGTGGCTCTAATTGTCCCTTTCTTAAGATAAGTGATGTTACCACCTTAGCTTGGAATTTAGGCAGCTTGTATGACCATGTACAGAGGGTGGGAGAGTGGTCACTTACTGCAGCTGGTAGGACAGTGAGACTGGTGATCCGATCTGGATAGTTAGTGAGCAGTAAGCACCCAGTCTAGTAGGGTACTGGGCCTGGCGCGATAGTTGATATGTGTAGAGGAAGTTACAAGCTGTTCAGAGACGATGGCTGTGATATCATCCCTGTAGGGAGCAGCGTCACTAGACAAGAAATTTATATTAAAGTCACCCACTACTATGATTTCAGAATTGCCGTGGCTATCAGATAGGTACGCATGGAGCACTGTAAATCCATCAGCCTGTTCTTTGAGGGGAATGTAAACTGAGATGATAGTTATGCCCTTACCATGGGCTCTGAGAATGACTTTAATTGGCAATATTTGAACATTTCTGCCCAACTTAATGGGAGGGAGGATGTGGCCCTGTAGTTGGTCTTTAATACAGATGACACATCCCCCACCTCTCTTCCCTGTTTGTTCCAGTCTAAAAGAAGTATAGCCATTAAGCTGTTTGTCCATATCAGAGGTCCTGGGGGTGAGCTAGATCTTTACCATAGATAGCACATCCGGTTTGTGTTGAGCTACCCAGGCTTGCAGCGAGTCAAATTTGGATAGCAGGCTGCACATGTTAATAGATGCAATTGAGAGAGACCCACGTTCAGTAGGGGGGTTTGTACCCAATGCAGCAGGACCTGGGTTCGGGTGAATATTACTCGACAGGAGCAATAGCAACCAGACTAGCCTAGTTGCCAGTCTCCTGAGGTGCTTTAGTGACAGGGAGGGGTTAATGCACTTAGTGTGTAGCTTTGTGTGCTTTCCAGCTGTTAGGAGCATATTAAAGATGGGGGGGGGGTATTATGTAAGTATTGGGAGGCAGGAAAGGAGTTTGATTGATGTAATATGGGCTCCCAGAGAAAAGAGAGAGGTTGGGGCAGAGATCAAGGTTGGGATATGGATACTAAGGAAAAATATTAGATTACTATTGTAATCTGTTAGTATGAAATTGATTATGTGACTAGCAAGGTGGACATGAAGCTTGGATTTGAATCTGTGAATTGATAATGGCAGTGTCGGGGAGAAAAGAATGAGGGAACACAGGAGGCGTTTTAATAAAACCATATTGCTGGGTAGGGCTTTTTGACAGCAGATGGTGGTGAAAGGGTTGGATGAAGAGTCTAACATGACTGGGACAATTCACTGGGTGATACTGATGGATAGTAAATACAGGAGGGAACCTTTAATAGTTATGTTGAGAGTATCACAGTTCCGACCAATCAGAGGGGGGGTTAGGGCAGGTCGATTGGGGAAAAAGAGGATTTAAAGAGTGTCGGGGAGGGCAGGTGGAACAAAAATCAAATCAACTCAATAGCTCTCACTTTTCCCGTAGAAGAAAGAAAAGTAGAGCAGTAAAATTCAAAAATGATAGCATCAAAGGTGCAATGTCCAGTCAGAGACCAGGAGTGACTGCCATGGCCAGTGGCAGAGCAGATGGTGGCTCAGGACCAATCGAATTAGGGTCTTTCAAGCCAGCTTCCTAAAGGACCAGTACCCTGATTTCTGCTGGGGGGGGGTAGGTTGGATGTACGGCCAGCAGAGTGAGGAGCTGGACTGCTTTGGCGTGGAGCCCTGATGGGCTTGCCCTGAAAGAGCGTGAGAGAGCACAGTGGTTAGGAATTTAAGTAGAGTGACAGGCGATTGTAAGGTTAAGTGTGGGCAGGACCGGAGAGTAAACAGTAGCTTGGTGGGAGCAGGTGAGAAAGGTGGGCGAGGCAAAGGAGCTGAGGAGAAAGCCCGGGGTTGATTGATATTGGCGCCACAGGCTTAGAATGAGACAAGGAGATTAGTGGCGCAGTAAGTTAAGAGATGGTGTGGGGGGGTGTCGAGAGCAGCCATTTAGCAGATGGAAAGGAGGGAGTGGAAGAAAACGGAGGTCAAAGAGACCAGGCTGAGTTGTGGAAAATAACTTGCTTAGCACAGAGAGAGAGAGAGAGAGAGAAGTAAGGGCTATATGCCAAGTATGGTGGCCTTGAAACAGGTGGGTGGAAGACAGAGAGAGAGAGAGAGAGAGAGTAGAAATGGGCCAGGGAGACTGGTCTTAGAGTTCGGAGAGAGTGAGGAGTAAGGGTTATATGCCGTGTGTGGCAGGCTTGAGGCAGGCGGGTGGAAGAGGGCGAGAGAAGAGAGGGGCCAGGGAGACTGATTTTAGGCCCGGGATAAGTGGGCCGAGAGTGGTCAGGAGGCAGGCAGGCAGGAAAGAGAGGGTGAAGAAGCTTAGCGGCAGGGATGGGCAAGAACAAAAGGAAAATTAAATTCAGAGTTGTAACACAGATGGCTCTAACCAGGGAAAAAACACAGTTGGCTCTAAGCAGTGATAATTGCTTTAGCAGTTATACTAATAAGACACTGAGCTGCATAAATAAAAACTTAGTCAAACAGCTTTAGGTAACATTACATCGCAAATCAATATAAGCAGTAATTACAAAAGGAGTTTCTTACAGGGTAGTACTCAGAATTGACACAACAGGCTAACTAAAATCAAGCACAATACCAAAAATCAAATCGACTCAATAACTCTCGCTTTCCCCTTAGGAGAAAGAAAAGCAGGGCAGTTAAATTCAAATGTTATAGCACCAAGGGTGCAGTGTCCAATCAGAGACCAGGAGTGACTGCCGTGGCCAATGGCAGAGCAGCTGCTGGCTTAGGGGACCAATCGAATTGGAGGCTTTCAAGCCAGCTTCCTGCAAAAGACTGAGGCATACCCGATTTCTGTTGGGCGGGTGGGCTGGGTAATTGACATGTGCAGCCGGGCAGAGCGAGGAGCCGGACCACTTCGCATGGAGCTCTGGTGGGCTTGTCCTGATTTCTGCTGGGCGGGCAGGCTGTAGTTGGATGTGTGCCCGGTGGATAGAGAGCCGGACTGCTTCAGTGTGGAGCCCTGGTTGGCCTGTCCTGATTTCTGCTGGGCGGGCGGGCTGGGTAGTTGGATGTGCGGCCCGGCGGAGGAGCCGGACCACTTAGGCGTGGAGAGTCACCAGTGAATAAATTGCACTCCAGACTTAAAATTCAAGTGGAAAGATTTCTTTACTGTGTTAGGCCTCTTGAGAAAGGGGTTTGTGACCCTGAAATGCAGAAGTTTTGCACAGTGTGGGAGCTTAAACTGTTTGGCATTTTGCACTTTAGTTGCACTACTGACGTGGATATAAATATGTATAGTGCTTTGTAAAGACCAGCTTAACACAGTAAAGAAATCTTTCCACTTAAATTTTAAGTCTGGAGTGTGATTTTTTCATTGGTGACTGTTAATATATTTTTTCTGCACTCTCTTTAGCTCAAGAACGCTGCCTTTTACTACACAGAGAATACGCTTCAGCATGGAGCCCTGGTGGGCTTGTCCTGATTTCTGCAGGGCCGGTGGACTGGGTAGTTGGATGTGCGGCCAGCAGAACGAGGAGCCGGATCGCTTCAGCGTGGAGCCCTGGTGGGCTTGTCCTGATTTCTGCTGGGCCGGCAGGCTGGGTAGTTAGATGTGTGGCCAGTGGAGCGAGCAGCTGGACTGCTTCGGCATGGAGCCCTGGTGGGCTTGTCCTGATTTCTGCTGGGTGGGCAGGCTGAGTAGTTAGATGTGTGGCCAGTGGAGCGAGCAGCTGGACTGCTTCGGCATGGAGCCCTGGTGGGCTTGTCCTGATTTCTGCTGGGCGGGTGAGCTGGGTAGTTGAATGTGCAGCCGGCGGAGCGAGGAGCCAGAGTGCTTCAGCGTGGAACCCTGGTGGGCTTGTCCTGATTTCTGCTGGGCGGGTGAGCTGGGTAGTTGAATGTGCAGCGGGCGGAGCAAGGAGCCGGAATGCTTCAGCGTGGAACCCTGGTGGGCTTGTCCTGATTTCTGCTGGGCGGGCTGGGTAGTTGGATGTGAGGCCAGCGGAGTGAGGAGCTGGACTGCTTCATCGTGTAGCCCTGGTGGGCTTGTCCTGAAATTTACAGTTTTTGATCAGAAAAGGTACACTGAGTCAAGACTTATCTTCAGATGCATCCTTGGAGCACATTGAGGTTAAGTGACTGACTCGGGTCACACAGTATGCAAGGGGAAGTTGTGGGAATCAAACCCCTATCTTCTTCGAAGAAATCTCGTGCAGTAGGTCATAATATATAGGAATATCTCAGCCGAAGGCATCATTCCATCCAGATGATTTCTCAGCAGTCAACCTGTGACCGGCCCCTGACTACTCCACATGTTGTCTTCTGGTAGATATAAAAGGGGGTTGTCCCAGAAGCTCCTCCGTTCTTTTCTCTCCATGACCTGCATGCTACACGGTATCTGTTCAGAGTATAGTTTCAGTCGAAGAAGTGGAACTTCAGCGCAGCATTCTCAGTTTCGCCATGGCTTCTCACCTGTTGATGTTGGACGCAAGAATTGCCAAAGTGCCCAGATCATTGATGAAGACCATCCCAAAGTTTGTGTCCGTGCTTCCATGTAACAACACTGGGTGACAAACCCGGCTTTCGCTGGGGCAGCTGCAGTGTTCTGGGCCACGCTGTGTGTCTTCGTCACCCTTTGGTTCCTGCCACAGGTGTGTTACCTTCGTTGACGGGTTACAGAGGTCTCCTCCCCATCAACATCTTTCTACACCTCGATCCTTTCTTCCACCTATTCGTCGATAATGTCCTCGTCGACGGCCTCTCAGGGTGGGCTTTTTCTGCTTCAGCAGTGACTGCGGCCTATATCGTCTTCTGCTCCATCGGCAGCCTCCACGCCTTTCTTTCACCTGTTTCATCAACAGTCTCTCTGGGTATCCGTTTTTAACTAAACCGGCAGCTGCTTTGGGTTGTGTCTTCTTCTGCACTATCGATGACCTCCAGCTTTTGTTCCCCCTCTTTTGATGGCGTTTCACTCATTGCAGGCCTCTCGGGGTGTGTGTTCTGCTATGGCGGCCGCTCCGGCTGTTGTCATGTTCTACTAGATCGACCCCACCCTCCCAGTTTGATGACCTGGTCGATGGTCTTTCTGGGTATGTTTACTGCTGTAGTAGCTGTTCAGGCTCTGTCATCTTCCTTTCTGTTGACGACATAGCATTCTTCTTTTATCAGTTTGTCGACCTGGTCCTTTCCATGTCCCCTTCCTCCTTTTTTTTTTCATTAGGTTGATATTAAGGAGCAGGTTGTGGTCCTTCCATCAGGATGGCTATCCCAGGAAGGGGACATGTTTTACTACAAGGACAGCAGATCAGTGATTGGCACATACACATATCCACCTCACTGCCTCCTAGTTTCCACACTCTACCAGAACGAGTACCTCATACTCTCTGGTACAAGTTTTCTTGTCTGGCATTCTCTCCTTTTCAAATAATAAACTAGGTGACAAACCCTTGCATATATATCGATCAGTAGGTACCCATCTTATGAGGTATCCTCCTCCTCCTCCTCAACCCTGGTTTGGTACCGCATGTTCCACTGTGGTCCCTACTCCTTTTGGTTTTTGGGTTGAAATTACATCAGCTAGATGTGTATCAAACTTATATGCACTTTGTGCTCTGGCCCCTGCTTAAAATGTTTCAGAGATAGGATGTAATTCTGTTCCAATACGATATCGTTCTCCTGTCCCCTGTTCCAATCAAGAACTATACAAGTAATCTTAAGTGCTTTGTGGAGCCCTGCTTCTCCAAGGGACACTTTGCTTCATTTGTTGGCTGTACATAGGCCTTTGGGTTCCACTTTTCTATGTTACCGTCCAAAGCTCACATTAACGTACCTATTGTTTCTTTCGCCCAGGGTGCCATGAGCAATAGTATTTCTTGGCAGCACTTGTCCTCATGGTGGCCAGTCTGCTTTACGTTTTTTATGCTATGCATGTCCCTGGGTGTTGTGCCTCCTTACTCCATGCTGGGCATGGCAACCTCTGCGGCATGCAGTGGAGGCATTGCTACTACTGAAATTTGATAAGCGGCATTGCGGTCTATGGCTCATGCCATGACTGTCTTTATGGTTTGGACATTGCATCTTACCAGTTTTGGTCTAGCAGTCTTACAGGACCTGCTCTCCTGTTTTATTAGAAGGATCTCCTGACACCCTTTTTTGTCTCCCAACTGCTTGGGACTCATTGCTGTATGTTATGACCTTCTGCAAGACATTTCCTCAAAGAAGATAGTACAGTTACGTAAGAACTTACCGTAAAGAACTTACCGTAACAGTAGATCTTCAAGAGAATCTCTTGCAGCAGGTCATGCTGCCCCTTCCGCCATCCCCCTTGCTTCCTGTTTCAGGAGAGTGACTTGCTCCTCCTTTTTTTTTTTTTTTTTTTTTTTTGCAATACAAGAGTATCTCTAGGGCCTCTCTGCTTCTCCTCGGTTCCCCTCGGATGTCCGCCCAACTCATTTTTCTCATATACGGTTGCTGAGGTGGAAAAGAACTGAGGAGCTTCTGGGCCTGACACCATTTATACCTACCAGGAGACGACACATGGTGTTGTCAGGGGGCCGTCCCAGGTCAACTGCTGAGAAATCCAGAAGGAATGATGCCTGCAGCTGAGATATTCCTGTATGTTATGACCTGCTGCAAGAGATTCTCTTGAAGATCTACTGTTACGGTAAGTTCTTGCGCAACTGTACTGTCTGCTGGATGTACCAGTCTCATTCACAGCTTGTTACTCAAATCTCTAGGCTTTTTCAGACTTCTCTCAGAGGGGAATGTTCCCGGGAATGTACAGGCACTGTTCTTGAGAAACAGATTCCTATGTGCATTCCCTCCATTTTTATTAATTCACAAAATGTTGAAATTGAGATAGGAGACTGCTACAGTGATATTGATTGCCCAAGGCTGGGCAAGGTAGTCTTGGTACTCACTGATGCTGACTGTGTCACAGAGAATACCTATAGACCTGCCACTGAGGGGTGTCTCTTGGAAGGAGGAACACCAGAACACGGGGGCATGCCATGAAGCTTGGGGGATGTGAGGAAATAGTTCTCACAGAAAAGGTGGTGGATGCCTGGAACAGCCTGCCAGAGGAGGTGTATGGAGGTAAGGGAGGAGGGAGGGACACCTGTGACCAAATAGAGTTGAGGGTGTAATTTTAGGCAGGGAAAATAGGGCAGACTAGATGGGCCTACCAGTCCTTTGCTGATGACACAGTGTATGTTTTTGAGGCAGGACCTATGGACTTTGTCACCCAGACATCAAATACTTTCATTTGAGAGAATGCTTTTTTTGAGGAGTTCGAATATTCGCATGACTTGAATCTTTCAGATCAGGTACTGGTAGTTTTGAAAGTTGCTAGAAAGCCAGCACCTAGTAAAACACATAATTTGAAATGGAAAACATTCAGTATTTGGTGTGACCCTTTATGATGTGAAAGGGCTGGAGAGGGACAAGAAAATATGAGGGGCGCTAAGTGACAGAAGAAGAGATGGAAGATTTCGAGACACAAGAAGAAGAGTGAAGAGGACCAGACCTTTAGTGTGATCTTGTGATTGCTACACTGAACTTAGAGGGGGAGATATTCAGACTGCGCCAGGCAATGGTGCAGAAGAGCGCATCCGAGATGCGCCGGGGCCAAGACAGGGTGATATTCAAAGCTGATAACGCCATGGCGCATCACCTTTGAATATGGCACAGAATGTGCATGGCGCAGTGACATTGCAGTGGCGCATTACCCAGACAGGGTGGACTGGGAATGTGCCAGTGCAACTATGGTTGCGCTGGGTACAGCACCTGCAGTATTCAGACTTGGGCATGCAGATTGGGCCATAACATATGCATGGCGCAAATGGGGCCATTTGCATGTCATTATGGCCCCATTTGCATGCGTTGCGTAGGGCAACCCGGCGACTTGTGCCTGGCGCCCTGCGTAGGTGCCACCGATATGCAGTGACTCCCTGGTAGTCTAGCAGTCCCCCCTCCCCCCATATGCCCGATCACGGGCATTCGTAAGAAAACTGTCTAACCCTGGTAGTCCAGTGGTCCCCCTACCCCTCCCGTATGCCTGATAGTCCGAAAGAACATCTATGAACTTCCTTGGTGGTCTAGTGTTACCCCTCGCCCCCTCCCATAGCCCCGATTGCAGGTGCAGATCTGTAACGGTAATCGCTAGTGGTCCAGTGGCACCTCCCACCCGCAGCGACCCCTGGCATCCAATCCTTCTCTCATCATTGGCGGGCGGTTACACCACTCAGTACGCTCGCCGAATGCATTATAGTATGTGCTGGTTTTTTGTCACAGTGTGGACTACTGGCTTGCAGGCTATACTGCATTACTAGGTATAGATATGTGAATGACTGCTGTCATTCACATATTGGTGCTCAGGTAGTATAGTATGGCCTGAAGCCCATTGGTCCACACTGTGGACCAACAGGCTTACAGCACATACTGTAAACTGTCAGTCGGCCGGGCGTATGCAGGCAGGCAGCTGCCCTTCGATGATGGGGAAGCTGGGTAGGCAGTCCTCCGCGTGGGGAGTGCCACTGACTCACCAGGGATTGCTGCTACGGATTTGTACCTGCAATCACGGGGGGCGAGGAGTTAAACTACACCACCAGGGCAGTTCATAGATGTCCTTTTGACGATCGGGCATACTGGGGGAGGGTGGGGGGACCACTGGACTACCAGGGTTAGATAGTTTTGTTACAAATGCCCGCGATCGGGCATATGGGAGGGAGGACTGCTAGACTTCCTGGGCACTGATGTGTGGTTCTGGACGGTGTTTCGGGCGGGCGGCCACCCACGGCTGGTGGCTGCTATGTTGCACCTTGCAATACAGCCGCCGCCTGTGGGTGGTTGGCATTTGAACCAAACTTTTCAGGCTCAGCTTTGTGCCACGGTATGCGGTGCATCTGAGGGTTGTGCCAGCAGATGCACCGCGCATCCTGGGCTGAATATCAGGATGTGCCCCTGCAGATGCGCTGTATACATTATCAATGCACCCCGACGCTTTGGGACTTGCACTGCTCAAGGCACCCTTTTGAATATCGTGCCGCGGCACATTGCAGGGTTACGCTGGCGCATCCCCTTTGAATATCTCCCCCAGAGACGGGAAATCTCCAGGTTCAAACACAGCCTCATTCTGTGACCTTGAACAACTCGGGTGCCCTCCTTTGTGTTCCCCTAGCAGTAATATTGGATAGAAGCAATGAATAAATTAGCTACTGTTACATCTGCATGGCATTTAAGCAATAAGGCACAACAGGGTGTGGGTTATTGGGGATTTACCCATGCCTTGTGTGGTGTGTCACAGGGTGCAGCCGAGTGACTTAACCACACAAGAAGTGGGTTAATCGCCCAATAACTCACACCCTGGAGGGCCTTATTGCGATTATACAATGGACCCATGTGTAAAATACATTTAAAATGTGTTTAAATGTGTTTTTTATAAATGCCATTCCTCAGCTGTGGGTTATGCATGGTTTACCCACGGTCATGTGACATATTTTGACCAATGAGGTTGCAGGATTTTCACACACTTTTGTATAATTTTTTTTTTTTTTTTTTATGTTTCTGTCTTACATTGTGATTGTTTCAGTAAGGCATAGGGTTGTGAGGGAGGCAGGCCATTTAGAATTATATCACATGCTAGTAGAAGTTAAAAAAAAAATTGCTTTTTGTCATGGAATTACTTGAAAAGAACCCACAATAAGTGATTGCAGTGCTGAGGAGTGTGAAGGTCCAAGAATCCCTTTTGATGAGCCCCTTTCTGGCAGTCAGAGATAGAAGCTAAGTTCCCTTTAGGACATACCCTTCATCAGTTCCTGTGTCCAGGGAGTCGGAAAGTTGGATGGGTTACTTGGACACGCTTATGTGACAGGTGCAGTGTTTATGAGAGTGACAGAAGTTCTGTCTGGTGGTTTAATTAGCCCTCTGTGGGAGTTACTGGCTGCTTATCCCAGTTTCAGCTCGTTAGAACAACTGGCAAAGGCACTCATCTGTAGGTGGCTTAATGCCAGCAGCTCTGCAGTGAGGTGCATGACCGCTGATATCCTTTTACATTACCACATTTAACTTTAGTTTCTGCCTGATCATTAAGAAACTCTTTATTCAGAGAATTAGTTGCACAAACATCAGTTTTGTAGCATTACCTACATGGGGCTGTGAATAACCAGTGTAGGGTGAATTAAGGACAGTTTTCTTTTAAATATTTTCTTTGACGGTGTGCTGTGGTTTGTATGTTCAGAGAGTTAAGCAAGATTAGGTAGTTAGCATTCTCAGAAATGTAGATTTGAAAAAGAGATCATTTGATTGGAGGAGTATTACGGGAATGTAGTTGAATTCTGATGGGGAAGATCAGTTGCTTTTGTACAGGAACATGAGCAGGTATGAATGCAACTGTATTTTTTTTTACACACAGGATATGTATACACATGTACATACATTGCATAGAGTAAAATGATTTTTGTTTGGGGGGGAGGGGTTAGACCTACTGGGTAACAAAAGGCTAGGTCAGTATTAAAATGAGTAAGACCTGGACAGTATGATGATCCTTTGAATTTCCGGGCATTTCCTGGAGCGAAGAATGAATTTTTTCCCACTGATTTGAATAGTCCCAGATGCCTTTTACAAAACTTCAAAGAGGTACAATAATTAGACATCACTCAGCTGTAAAGCTCCCAGATAAGTGAGTGTTATTCAGTGATATAAGTGATCACTGCCTTATTGCAGGGATAAGATCATCAGTCAAGCCATCCAACCCTGCAAAATTCCTCACAAGAAGAAATAAAAAAAAACCTTAACATCGAAGGATATCTTCACGATCTATATCATTCTGTACGCTGGCAAGAATTCTATCATACAGCTTCTGTGGAAACAGCACTCAAGGTGCTAAATGACCATTATCATGAGGCGTCCTCAATATTCATGCACCTTTCACTAGCGTTAGAATAAAACAAATCCTGCCGCTGGTTTTCTGCTGATCTTAAATCTAGTATTGCTTGCCAGAGATAAACTCTGAAAAGGGCTAGAAAGACCAAGGATCCGTTTGACTGGCTTCAGTTCAGAAAAGCCAGAAACAGCTGCACCAAAAAGTGAGAGAGGCCAAGGCTGCCTCTATACAGCCGAGCTTGATGCCTCCCACCTTAACCCAGCCAGATTCTGGGGCACCATCAAGGGGATTCTAGGCAGGACTCCTGTACTTCCTTGCCATCCCAAGTACACCATAATAATGCTGTTATCACTGACAAGTGTGAAATTTTAGATGCATTCAATGATCATTTCAGCACAGCTGGCCTAGCTTTTGACTCCTCCCCAGCAAATCTACTATGGTCACAACTTAAATTCCAGTCGGTGATGGTCAGAAGACTGCCTCTTCATTTCCTTCAAGCCCATTTATTAAAACAAGTGGAAGACCTATTGCTATATCTAGACACCAAGAAAAGTGCTGGTGCAGACTCCCTGGACCCCTACTTTTTAAAAATTGCTCTTCATGCCATTGCAGTTCCCCTAACCCATCTTTTTAATCTGTCCTTATCCACTGGTTCTGTTCCCACTTGTGGAAAACAGCACAAGTGTTTCCCCTCCTCAAATCAGGGGACCCCATGGATCTCAACAGTTACAGACCTATATCCATCCTACCGGTACTGTCTAAAATGTTAGAAAAACTGGTAAGTATCCAACTAAGAGACTACCTCGATGCTAATAATCTCCTTAACTCTGCTCAATCTGGGTTTAGGACCAGACACAGTACCATTTCTGCATTAGCAAAAGTAACAAATGATTGGCAAACTGAGTTAGACAAAAAGCAACATCTGTGCTGTATTTCTTGACCTAAGTAAAGCCTTTGATACAGCGGATCATGAGCTGCTGATTTCTCACTGCATTCCTTAGGCCTGGATCCAACCTCTCTTGATGGTTCAGATGCTACCTCACTGATAGAATACAGCAAGTGAAAATGAAGGTGTCCTATCCTCCTCAAAACCACTTCTAAGGGAGTACCGCAAGGATCCATCCTGGCCCTATCCTTTTGCTATATATATCAATAACATTGATTCCAACCTCACTGTTGCCAATGTTCATCTTTTTGCTGATGATACTGTCTTGTATGTCAGTAATCCTCGCCATCAAAGGCCTGTGAGTTATTACAATCAGAATTCTCCCTGTTGCAACATCAACTACTTGAAAAGAAACTACTTTTAAATGCCAAGAAGACAAAGGCTATGTTCTTTTCCACCATATATACTCTTCCTCTCTCAACAGACACTCTTCCCCAACTATCCACCATCCTTGGAGAAAATCTTGATTATGTGGTTAAATTCAAATATTTAGGGGTATGGATTGATAACAAACTTGATTACACTCATCATGTTGAGGAGCTCTGAAAAACTCAGACAGAGGCTCGGCCTTATTCTTCAGAATCAAACATTACCTAACCAAAGAGTCTAAACAGAGACTAATTCAGGCTTCATTTCTATCTCTCATCGATTATGCAGATTTCCTATATGGCCATTGCACTATGTCCTATTTAAGTAAATTGGATACCTTGTACCATAGAGCTCTAAGATTCATCACAGATCTTCCTTTCAACACTCATCACTGCTTCCTCTATAATGCTGTTGGCTGGACATCCTTACATCTCAGGAGGAAAAAAATGCTGCATTATGGATTTACAAAGCTCTGTCAAACAAACTTCCACCTTATATTTCTGGTTGCTTTACTCTGGCTACACCGAGATCATATGCCTAAGAAGCAATAACCTTATCACCTTGAAGCTACCTAAAGTCTGCACCGGCATGGGAGGTCTGCAATCAGCTATTTTTAGCATCTACCTGAATTCTCTACAGAAGACCCTAAAGCTGAACACCTTCATCCCTATAGCATCCTTCAAAAACTCTTCACAAATCTCTTTCCTGAGATATGCAACTGCTTCCACTAAGCCTAGTCCTTCTTACCCTTTACCCCTTTTTTTCTTCTCTCTATCTCTGTTTATATACTTTTAAACTTAGCTACATTATACCCTGCAATCCATTGCCATTCCTTCTTTATTCCCCATATCTACTTCCTTAAGTTTCTATCCAATTAAGACACTCTAACCGCTTTCACAATCCCAACACCTCATAGTTATTTGTGTCAAACCTGTCTGATTTATTGTTTAGTTGTACAAACCATTAGCTACCTTGTTTGATATATTCTTTATTACTGTACCTATTTATTTATATAAAAATTCTTTGCCTCTTCTCTGTATTTGTTTATGTATTATACTGTACTTTATTTTGATCTTGACCTATCAGGTCCATCTTGTAAATGAGCATTGCTCAATGATGTTCGCCTGAATAAATAAAGATTTTGATTGATTGATTGAAGTCTGAAATGTTCCTGTAACTTCAGGATAATTCTCTACGTTTTCCTGTAGATTATATTTTCTATGGAGTCTGATGTGCTCCGTTTTCCTGTGTAACCAGCCCAAGTCAGTGGGAACAATTTCCTTGTTTACGGCTCAGTTTACCTGTAAAATACACTCTCATAACTATAACTCATAAATGAACTCTCATAGCTCAGTTGATTAAGAGCTAAAGCACGGATTGCTGAGGTCCTCGGTTCAAATCCTAGTGAGAGTCATACTTTTCCTATTATTTCTATAACTGGATTTCTAAATTTGCCTTATAGTGGCATATTCTGCACTTGGGAGAGACTGAGGAGGAGTTATTTGAGTCTGTTTAAAAAATAAAAAAAAAAAAGCTTCCTGGTTGCTCATTGCAACACCAGAAAGGAACATATGTGTGATTCACATGGGAAAATTCAGGGGCCTTAATTGACTGAACTCTCATAGCTCAGTTGGTTAAGAGCTAAAGCACGGATTGTTGAGGTACTGGGTGCAAATCCTAGTGAGAGTCACCCTTTTCCTTTTGTTTCTAAAATTGGACCTGTGAAATACAGGAATCTCTGTAAATCTGGGAGCCCTGTTGAGTTATATTGCATATAGTTTCTATCATTCCTCTTTTTTTTCCTTGTTACTGATGGCATTTGCTTGAGAGCTGGAATTGTTACTTAAATTCATCTTGTTGTATGCTCTTACACTTTATTTTTACATATGACATCATAATCCCGTTTGTGACATCATTTTAAGTGTACAGTAATAGATTGTAATGCCATAAACCGGTATTAGGGCTTCATGTGTAGGCAAGCTGCAGGAACCGATTGCATCCACATTGCATTGATAGTTTTTTGTTTAATGTCCTTTGTAATGAAAAAAGAAGGATATGAATTACAGAAAAAATAATATAACAATTATGTATACCATGCACAGGCATATAAATTTGCAGAATAAACCTTAATCTTCTTTGAGGATATCTTTTCCCTTAGGTCGCACCTTTAGAACTATATCTGTGTCAGCACTAGAACCACACATAAACCTTTGCTAGCCGGGGGCGACCCATGACAGCGTCACATGTCCGCATCTACATAAACTTGGGTGGCCTCATATCTCCTTCATACTGTACTGCTGTCAGTTGTACTCATCGGACCTACAGTGTAAACGCCAACCAACTAGCCGTTGTTTATTATTTTCTATCTAAGTAATCACTACATTTTTAGTGATACTGCTGCCTCTACATGCCGCCAAAACCAATGATGTTGTCCTGGTACTGCGAGGGCAGAGAAAATATTTATAAGAACGATGCATATGAAGTGTGTGTCTGCTTTTTAGGCCTCTCTCACGATGTCAGGACTTGTGAGGTTTACCAGGGCTTCGGTGAAGCAACTAGGCGATACAGGAGAAAGGCGCTGGAGATGTTTTTGCTGGAAAAATCTCTACTGAAATTGAATAGAAATCTGATCTCAGAGTTCCTTTATTTGAAAGGGGGGAACCTGACTTTTCAGAATGTATCCAAATAATTCCATAGTTGCAAGGTACTCAACCCTCTGAAAGCAAAAATTACTCACCTTAGTAATCTTGTTTCTTCCAGGGTGATCACACAGTATGATTAAACCAAAGCAGTCAAGTTTCAGTGTTGAACTGCTACAGAGAGATAGAATTTATGCAAATGATGGAACTCTCAATGGCTCGTGCCAGTTTCAAACTGCTGTTCCTAGTAACTACTGCACTCTGAAGTGTTCAGATTCATTACGCAGCCTAACAGGGTAAAGACCCTCTAACCAGTTGACTGTTTTGATTAAGGCCCCACTTAATCACATCCCTAAAAACCATCGGGTCCCTAAATAGGAACAACAAAGTATACCAACTGGGTAAAGAACTTAACCATTCATCAAAAACCATATAGCAGTAAAAGCAAGGATGCAGATCCAGAGTCTGTTCCTTTTTCCTGGGTTCAGGTAGGGGAGGCAGGGTGGGAGCTTTAATCATACTGTATGGTCCCTTGAAAGAAACAAGATTACTAAGGTGAGTAATTTTTACTTCTAACCTTAGGAATCACACAGTATGATTAAACTAATGCAGACTACCAAGCAGTACCCTTTGGAGGTTGGGCACAGAACCTACTGTGGTAAACAGTTCTGCAGCACTGCTGTACCAAATCTGGCATCATTTCTGGACTGTATGTCCAGGCTATAATGCTTGGTAAAAGTGTGTACAGTTTTCCATGTGGCTGCTTTGTAGATTTCTTAAAGTGAGATATCTCACGTAGCTGCTACTGAAGCAGCTGAACCCCTGGTTGAATGTTCCCTGAGTCCCAGGAGAGCCTGCTTACCAATTTTACTGTAGCAGACTGGATGCAGGCTATTATCCAACGTGCAGTGGTTCATTTTGATGCAAGTTTTCCCTTGCCCACTTCCCCATAAGTGATAAATAGCTGAGTATTCTCTGGCCTATGAGCCTTGGTCCTGTCAAGGTAGTGGCTTGGTGCCCTCTTGACATCCAGACTGTGTAGTTTCTGCTCAGATGAGCTGGAATTCTCAGTGAAGAAAACAGGTAAAGTGATGGTTTGATTCAAGTGAAAGTCTTGAGACCACTTTAGGAAGGAGCTCCCCATTGGTCCTGAGGACAGCCTTGCCTGTGTAAAAAGATATGTAGTTCAGATCTGTGCACAGGGCCTGCAGTTCACTTATTATTCTTGCTGAAGTTATGGCCACCAGGAAAATAGTTTTCCATGTGACATACTTTGAATCTGCAGTTGCCATGAGCTCAAAGGGGGCTCCATGAGTTTGGCATGAAGATGTTGAGATTCAAAACCGAGACAGGCTTCCTAAGGGGAGGATGAAGGTGGTTGAGACCTTTTGAAGAATGGCCGAAAGACAGGGTGAGATGCCATGGACTTGTCTTTACCAGCTGAAATGTATGCTGAGACTGCAGCTAGATTGACCGTCAATGTAGAAGGTCCAAATCCCAAGGTATGTGAGTCAAATAGTCCAGCAGGACAGGAAGACTAGCCCTGGAGAGAGTAATATCCTTTTTTGAGCACCAAATGGAAAACCTTCTCCACTTTTAGGAATAAGTTTTCTTGGTTGATGGCTTTCTTAATCCCCTAAGCACAGTCAAAATCTCTTCTGAAAGGTTTAGGCTAGCGAATTCTATGTCTTCAATAGCCAAGCCTTCAGTCACAGGGACCTGAGGTTGGGGTACAGGATCCTGCCCTGAGAGGATGTCAGGAGGTTGTGCCTCTGGGGCAGGTGAATTGGGCACAAGGCTGACAAGGTTAACAGGAGTGAGTACAATGGCTGCCTTGCCCAATCTGGTGCCACCAGGATCATTGTTGCTGGCTGTGACCTGAGCTTTACCAGAGTCCTGAGCAGCATGGGGAAAGGAGGGAAGGCATACAGGAATCTGCCTGGCCAGTCCAGTGCTAAAGCTTCCACTGGAACTGTGCCCCTGCTGGGAGGACTGCAACAAAACTGTGGCAGCTGATGATTGTCTGTGGAGGCAAAAAGATCTATCTCTGGTGTGCCCCACCTTCCGAATACTGCCTGGAGCACTTGAGTGTTCAGTGGTCATTCATGATGATCCTGGTTGATTCTGCTGAGGGAGTCTCCCAGGATGTTGTCCTTCCCTGGAAGGTGGATGGCAGACAGAGAGTAGGCCAGACTCCACGCCTTCATGGTATCTGTGCACAGTGGGGTAGATCTAGTTCCCCTTGTTTGTTGAGGTAGTTCATGGTGGTAGTGTTGTCTGTTCTGACCTGTACCACTTTGTTTTGCAACTGAGGAGCGAATGTCTGAAGAGCCAGGTACACAGCCCTGAGCTCTAGCAGGTTTATGTGCAGAAGTGATTCCTGAGGGGACCATATTCTGCTGGCTGTTAAGTCCAGCATGTGTGCCCCCCACCCTAGCAAGGAGGCGTCTGTAGTGAGCACCACTGAAGGATTCTCCTTTTGAAAGGGAATCTCTTCCCTGAGGTTTTCCCTGTCCAACCACTACTGCAGGACCTGAAGGAGTGTGTTTGTATCTGGCACCAGTTTGACTAGGGAATCTTTTCCCTCTGACCAGTGAGCTCACAAATGGAACTGTATGTCTCTCATCTGAAACCTGGATCTTGGAACAACAGCTGTGGCAGCTGCCATGTGACCCAGTAAGCATAGAAACTCTCTTGCTGACCTGGGTCTGTTTAACTGGAATGATCCTGCTTATCTGCAAGATACTGCTCACCCTGTCCTGAGGGAGAAAAGCTCTGCCTTGGCAAGTGTTCAGCTCTGCTCCAGTGAAGTCCAGGAGCTGAACTAGCTCTTGTTGGGACTTCTAAACATTTATCAGGAATCTGGGTAGGGCCAGAGTGTCTCTGGCTTGTTGCAGGGACTGACCTACGACTAGCCAGTCGTCTAGGTATGGAAACACAGTCACTCCCTGCCTTCTCAGGTGTGCCACCACAGCCAGACACTTTGTGAATGCCCTGGTGGCGGAGGTTTGGGCGAATGGCATGACTGCAAACTGGCAGTGGCCTGAGGGCAGTCTGAACCACAGGTACTTTCTGTGGCTTGGTCGGATTGGAATGTGGAAGTATGCAACCTTTAGGTCTAAGGATGCCAACCAGTCCCCTTTTTGCAGTGTGGGGATGATCATAGCCAGAGTCACCATCTTGAACTTTGGTTTTAGCACGTGCTTGTAGGAGTCTTAGATCCATAATGGGTTGCTAGTCCCCGTTTTTCTTCCGAGTGAGGAAGTATCTTGAGTAGAAACCCTTCCCCCTCTGTGACAGGGTTACGGGTTCTACTGCATTGATAGCCAATAGGTTTGCCACCTCTGCTTCCAAGAGGATTCTGTCTACAGAAGTAGCTGGGCGAAATTCCTGACCCTCAGCTTGAGTAGTGATGTGAAGCTTAGAGACAGTCTTTGGCTCACTACCTCCAAGATCCACTTATCTGTGGTGATGGTATACCAAGCTTGGAGGTAGTGAGCCAACCTTCCTCCTGCTGGCAAGGGGGAGGCAACCTGTACCAGCCCATCAGGGATTCTGTTTTGACTGGGCCTGGGCTTGAGGTACCTGTGCTGACCTTCTCATGGTTCTTCTGCCTCTATCTCTGAAGTACCCCCTGGACTTCTGGTAGTCTGGCATTGCTGGAGCCTGGAAAAAGGGCCTGGAGTAGGAGCCCCTACTCCTGCCTCCCCTGTACTGGGTCCTGTAAGAAGAGGAGGGCTTATCCTTGGCAGACTTGCTTCTGTAGGTGACTTTGTACTCCTCCACCTTTTTCATATAAGCCTCTGTTTTGTCACCAAAAAGGGAATCACCCTCACAGGGGAAATCCATTGCTTTGGTGTGTGTGTGTCCTGGGTCAAGTATGTAGCCCTAAGCCACACAAACCACCTCATAGAAATGGAGAGGGCCATGAGCTTGGCTGCGGTGTCATTAGCATCCATAGCCATGTGGAACTGATATTTGGTGGTATCCATTGCAATCCTGGCAGTCTCTGCCAGGTCCACTCCCATGTCCCTTGGAATTTTGTCAGTCAGTGCCAGGACAGTATTCCACAAAGCCTTCTGGTATTGGACTGTATAAGCCATGTGGTTGGCTTGTCTCACTAGGCGTGAGGCTGCCAGGTACCATTGAAGTCGGTAAGGAGAGCCAGGGGGATACTGGGATGCATAGGAAGGGGCATTACAAGTAGAAAAAGGTATGTGGTTATCCCTCTATACAGACAGTTGGTGAGACCCCATCTGGAGTACTGTGTGCAGTTTTGGAGACCTCATCTACGCAAGGACATAGACAGGATGGAAGCAGTCCAGTGGAGGGCAACTAAAATGGTGCAGGGTCTGCAGCAGAAACCATATGAAGAGCCGGTCCGTCGGCGCAGCGGTTGGATTTCCGCTTGCGACGCGGCGATCCGGGTTCGGAAACGGACCCGGGTCATCGGAGGACTGGCCGGGCGGAAGGATTGAGCGCCCTCAGACAGCTCTCCTTCCCTGGGGGAGGGCAGGGTGGCACTCGCACGGTAGTGGCACCTAGCGGAGGCTGGGTGGCTGCACCCACGTCGCAGATAACAGAAAGTCAGGATGGGGCGGACGAGGTCGCCATTGCACGTCCCCATCCTGTTTAAAGAGACAGGAGGAAAATCCTGTGCCTGTTAACATCGCGCTCCGCCCCTGGGAGCCCTGATCAGCCTCCGGAAGCTGATCCCCCAACCAGTCACAGTTCCACAGCCCGATTTGGGGGGTCGGAGCATGGACCCACTCTCTGGGGGGTAAGCCAGGGATGACCGGGGGATTCAGCTACATATCCGGAGGTGGGGGCACCAGGGGTCCGTGACAGGAGCAGATGGCTGACGGAGGCAACAGGAGCAGAAATAGAAAATAGAAAAAAAAAAAGAAACCATATGAAGAGAGACTGAAAGTGCTTAATATATATACCCTTGATGAAAGGAGGGATGGGGGGACATGATAGAAACTTTCAAGTACCTCAAGGGAATCAACAAAGTCCAGGAGGGCAGTGGCGGAGCCAGGTTTGGGAGCATTTGGAAGCCAGGGGGGGCCTTTCAGTCAATTATGGGCTCCACAATGGGCACTAAACATTGAATAAAGATGGTGGTGGGGCACCACTACTCACACTGGGGCAGCCAGGAGGGGCGACCACCCCCCCAGCCCCCCCTCTGGCTCCGCCACTGCAGGAGGGTAGCATCTTTCAGAAAACGAGATGTGTAAGAACAAGAGGGCACAATTTAAAGATAGAGGGGGATGGCTCAGGGGTAATGTGAGGAAATTTTTTTCACGGAGAGAGTGGTGGATATGTGGAACCGCCTTCCTGGGGAGGTCGTTTGATCTAAAACAGTGGGAGAATTCAAACATGCATGGGACAGACATAAGGCAATTATAGTGGGGGGTTGCAGGAAGCAGGCTGTTTGTTAACTAGAATCTGCAGCTTATCCTGGGTGGGCCAAGTGGTCCTTATCTGCTGTCAAAGTCTATATTTCTATGTTTCTGTCCCACCAGTTTTCCTGGAATCTCTGTCAGGAAGGTGGGATGATATAGGTGTCCTGGCTTTGACACAAGCTGCTGTCTGAACCACTCTGTCATGATCATGGTGGTGAAACAAAACAGCAACATTAGCTTTATCAAGTGGATATTTTTTATCAACTTTTTGTCAACCCCTGGGACAGTGGTAGGGGTTTGCTGGCAATATCTTTAGCACTGCTTTTCTTAGGGACTTTTGTATGGGCAGCATGAGCCTTTTTGTGGGGGCTAGCCCATCATTTTGAGGAAATCTGTTTCCTCTCCGTCCTCCTCAGTCTCCTGGATTGGGAGGTTCAAGGTGTCTACTATTTGTTTAACAAACGAATAGTGTGAATGTGTAATCCTCAGGACCACTAGGTGGGAACGGAACTCCTGCTCAGGGGAGACCTCAGGTTCAGTGACACCCCCCCCCCCTTGTCCTCCACCTCTTCTGGCTTATCATATAGTACACCAGTTCCTAAGCCACTGGAACCAGGGCAGGAACTGATGGAGTCGCCAGAACCACTGCTTGAAGAGCCTGCAGAATCTGCAGGGCCTTTGCAATGTCCTTAGCTGAGGGCATAGATGGTCTGTCTGCTGAGAGTTTCTTAGCCTTCTCGGCCAGAGGTGCAGTGACATGCTTTTCCTTATGTTTTCTTTTAGCTGGAACCGGTTCACTAGCCAGTTCCACAGGGCTTTTAGTTTTGACAGAGTCTGCTTTCTCTGTGGATTTTGGATCCACTGACATTTTGGGCCTGTCCTTCTCTTTTTTTAGAGAAAGAAGTTGATGGGGCATCTTCAGAAGGAAGTGCAGGAGTTGCCATTTCCTCTAATTTCTTAGTCCTTTTCTTAAGAGTTTTAGGGCAAAATGTTTTACAGATATCACAGTTTGCAAAAATATGACTGGGTCCCAGACAAAAAAGGCACAAGTCGTGCCTGTCTGCTTTAGTCAGTATCTGGCCACAAATAATACAACTCTTAAACCCAGTCGGTCCTGTCTTTTTCTTAGGTTTAGAAACTTCTGACATTGATGTCAGATTTTAAACAACAAACCATTATAACTAAGCGATTAGTTCCTGGAACCAAGTAAAAGTAAATAAATACAAAAGCAGTCGGTTGCCAAAAGGTAAATGGAACCGATTGCCGGTTGGTTCCTGATAACAAAAGGAACCGCAGAAACAGTAAAATAAAGTAACAAATATAAAATTTTATAGCGCTGACCCAGAACCGTAAATAAAACAAGAAGAAATATAAAACCGGAGGTAAATAAACCCTGAAACAGCGGTTCCCCATGGTTCTGTGGAACTGATGAGGAACCAAAAAAACAACTAAAATAACCCAGATAACTAACTAAACTATACAATACTTGTTAAGGACAGCAGTTAAAATATATTAAGTAAAAAGCATTACTTATTGACAAAATAAAGTTCTAAAAGTAAGTTGAGGAGAGCTCTGCAAGGCGCCTTAACTGGCAGGCGGCGTAAAGAATCTGAGCACTTCAGAGTGCTGCAGTTACTAAGGGCCAGTGGGAGTTCTATTGTTTGCATAAATTCTGTCTCTCTGTGGCAGTTCAACACTGAAGACTGACTGCTTTAGTTTAATCATACTGTGTGTTCCTGGGATTAGAATCACCAGTGGCCACAAAAGAAGCCTAGGGTCAGAAAGTGGCATCGCCAGCCCTATCGACTGAATCATGGATGCAAAATCGAAAGACCACAGAAAAGACCGGTCATTGTCAGGAAACAAGCATATACATAAGGATAAAGCAAGTCTGCTTCCCTGGTGAGATGTAGGTCACTATTGCGACCTGCGGGTACCTTACTTTCATTGTCATCTTTTGGTTTGGCAGTGGTGATGCCAGCCCCCTGACCATTGACAAGATGCCGAGGTCAGGCTTGGCTCAGGCACTAGCGTACCTACTATGGATAGTACGTTGCCATTATAGACTGGTCCAGGCCCATCATTGACTCTAGCGGTCACGACTGCTGGTCAGGGCGTAGTCAACGCTCAGGCAGTGCTAGTGTCAGTTTCAGATGTGATTCGATGCTTACTTATAGGCTTACCTATGCAGCCTATACTGCAGTTGATGGGTGTTCCTGCATCACAGACCCCATTGACATCATTGGCTGGTTCACAGCAGGTACGTCCTGAGCAGCAGCCTTTGGCATCGCCAGCGAGGTCTGCAGTTCCTGTCACCGACAGGGATGTCAGTGATGAGGAGGAATATAATCCAGACCTCATAATGGAGAATTCTGAAGAAGAGGAGGGTTATGGAGAACAATATGTAGCACATTCTAGTTCCACTATATCTTCTTGTAGAGAGAATTCTGTGATATATACACCCAGATCTGCTCCTGAAGACCCTACCTTGCAAACTGATGCAGCAAATGCAGCATGCAATGGGCTTTGCTGTGGAAGAGGAGGATTCAACTAAAAAGAACCTGAGGAATTTCTTGGAGGTACCACATACTACCTCCATCACTGTTCCTCCAGTTTACCCTGCATTGGAAAATGCCACATTTGCTGCATGGTACAAGCCAAATTCAATACCAGTCGTACCATGAAAGGCTGACAAGAAGTACTCTGCTCCTGCTGCTAAGCCCTGTTATGTCAGGCAGCCTGAAACCGACTCTGTGGTTATAATGACTGCCCATGGTAGATCCAGGGCACCGAAACACACACGTCTTCTGCCCCTTGATAAAGAATCTAGATGTGATGGACAGGTGCACATACACCTTTCTCTCAATAGTTTTTCATATTGCAAACTACCAGGCCCACATGACGAAATATCAGAATAGCCTGCCAAAGCTGCAGCTCAGGCTCTTCCAGAAGGAAACGTCAAGAATGGGTTAATTAACTGGTGTAGCGGTTGGATTTCTGTTCGCAGCGCTGGTGACCTGGGTTCGAGAGCGAATCCGGAGCCAGAGGGCCAGCTGGGAGGGAGGGTGCTTGAGCAGCCATTGGACTGCTCTCCCCAAGGGGGTACCTAGTTTGGGGGTGGCCGAGCACTGGCGACAGCCAGAGGTACCACAACCCCAATGCCCACCTGAGGGAGAGCATGATGGGTGCCAGCGTAAGCCATGGCACATCACGCTCTGGGAGGGCATACGTCAAGAAAAATGCCTCTCCCGGTGTGACACCGATGCAGGGGCCCAATAGCAGGTCCCCCACCTGCCTTCAGCTGGAGTACTGGCCGGATCCCAATGATGACTCAATGCCTCTGGAGGAGGAGGCCCCCCTACCGTGTCCCCACCTGGGGGGTAAGCCAGAAGCTCTGTGGAGGATTCCAGGAAGTGGCAGCTGAAGGTAAGGCTGGGGCGGGGGTAAAAACAGAAAGTAAAGGGTTAATTAAAAACCTTAATTCTTGGGCTGAGGTTGACAAACATTTGCTACGCTCAGCATATGTGTCGTCTGATGCATCTGCCAGGGCAGCTGCCACTGGTATATATATATATATTTTTTTATTTCTTTTTATCCCCTCCTACCTCCTGCTAGCCCCAACCCTTCAGGGCATCCAAGGAGTCATCCTCCTGCCTTGCGCCCATTCATACTCACCTCCCGGTCCCCCATGGAGCTTCGGCTTCCCCCCCTGAGCTGGGATGAGGTGGGGTCTGCACCCCGAAATCCTTCATTTCGTTGGGCCTGTGGAGGTGATCTTGTGAGCGGGGCACATAGGAGGCACGCTCGGGAAACCATCTTCCCGGAGCCGGCAGGAGTTTGTCCGGTTTTCATCCCTCAGGCACAGTGAGAGCCCCTGACGTGAGGTGCACACGCTGACGTCCACTGCATCTTGATGGCCGCCCGTCCACTTCACAGGGTTTGTAATTCCCCCCTGAGCTGTCCCCCAGGGACATACACAAGTGTTGTGGGCGTCGGTCAACCCACCCCACCCCCTGGAGACGGCGAGCTGTAGTGGGATGCTCAAGCTGTTCTCCTCCTGGTGGCCCTCCAGCAACCAGAGTCCGCTCCTGAACCTGGGTTGCTGGCATCGCAAACGGAAATCCAACCGCTGTGCCAACGGGCCGGCTCTGCCACTGGTATTTGGATGAGACAGTATTCTTGGTTCAGGATTACAGGGTTGGCAACTGACGTGCAACAAATGGTTATGAATGCCCCTTTCAGAGGCACCAAACTGTTCAGATATCATGTGGAAGAGGCATTAAAAGGCCTTTAAGTCTCTAAAATGACTTTAAGGTTAGTCAGATCCCTGTGTCCCACACCTGGTGGGATCTTGGCAAGGGATCCTTTCATCAGCCTGCTGCCAGAGGTGGCTGTCAAGCCTACCGTCAGCAAGGCTGGGATAAGGGTGAAGGAACCTTGCCAGCTCCCCCCCCCCGAATCCCCTTCCAAAGCATCAAAGGCTGGTGGCTGTGCCCCCCACTGATTCAACATGACTCTAATCGAACTTCCCCCGCACCACTACTGCCTCCAGATGAATGGGTCCTGGAGATCATTGTAAATGGACATGCTCTGGAGCTCTTAGAGATCACCCCACCACCACCACCACCCCTGAGCACCCTCCACCTCTTTGCACTTATCCTCCGGGACATTTGTCCCTGGTGGAAAAAAATGCACGGTTCACTAAACAAACGGGCAATAGAACCACTGCCTTTTCATCAGAAAAATAAAGGATTCTACTCTGGTCCCCAAATGGACAGGAGATCACAGGCCCATGTTAGATTTGAGAGACCTAAACTTCTGCATAGAATACAAGAACTTTCACATGGTCTCCCTGCAGGCTTTGCGTCCACTGTTGCAAACAGAGGACTGGATTTTCTCCCTGGATATGAAGAATGCATATCTTCATATTACGATATGGCTGGCAGTATAACCTAGAGGTTAGAGTAATGAGTTGTGAATCAGCTTGGTAAATCCAGCAGACCTGGGATTGATTCCCACAACCTCCACTTGCATACTGTGTGACTCTGAGCAAACCACTTGACCATCCCAGTGCTCCCGGGTAGCTCCTGAAAACAGGCAGTTGTGCCTAGATGGCCTTACATCAGTTACCAAAGACTGGAAGACAAAAAAAAAAAGATCAGGCATCATCACAGACAGCATCTGAGATTTGTACTGGAAGGTAACACTGTCAGTTCAGAGTATTGCCCTTGCACAATGGGTCTCCACCAAATGCTTGGCAGTGGTGGTAGTAGCCCTTTGCAGAAAAGGCCTGTATGCGTTCCCATACCTGGATGATTGGCTCTTTAAGGCCAGTTCCAGGAACCAGCACTTGCACACTCTGTGCTGAACAAGGCAATTGTTCAGACCTGTTGGTTACAGTGAATGTGCCAAAGTCAGTACTGGCTGCTTGCCAAAGGCTGTAGTACATAGGTGCTGTCTTAGAGAGCAGGGCTTTGCGTTCCTACCCCTAGAAAGGGCGGAAGGACTCATTACTCAAGCACAGCTGGTATACATTAGTCATCACGTCCCGGCCAGAACATTTCTGTGTCTCCTGGGACTAATGGCAGCAGCCATTTTTACTGTGCCATTAGTCTGCTCACACATGAGTAACAGCAGGTCAGTCCTGGAGTGCTCTAGAAGGATGGTCCTGGGAATGTCCCGCCGACATGCCCTGTTGAAAGTGCAGTGAAGGCTGGGGATTTACCACCGTAGGGACCAACCCCGTAGCTTTAATAACCAGTTCAAAAGTAGAGTCAGCGAAAAGGGTCGATGGGGGACTTGTTCTACAGGGACCGAAACTAGGGCTGACCCGATGAAAGAGATTCTCTCTCAAATCTGCTGTCACGGTACACTGTTGTGCACATTCCAAAGTGTTATGTGCATTCCAAACAGTTGTTTAGCACAATTCAAAGGTCATAACATTTTAAATTCCTCATTAACCCCACATCCAGCTTCCTGCTAACTACACAGTGCCCATAGTTGTACCTTTTAACTCTTATAAGTCAGTAACTTTAATTTTAATCAGGGGGATTGGATACTGATGTGACTCCTGTGTAATCAAGGGAAAAAAAAATCATAAAGAAATAAAATATGAGCAACAGCACACAACTCAGTATGGGTTTCTGTCTCGGGGCTGGGCTGACAGCACCTCTCGAGTTTCACACTCGAGGTCCATATGTTATCATCTCAGCCTCTCGATGGATACACAGCCTTGCTGTGTATTGTTGCCCATAGATTATTCTATATGTTTTCATGTAGAATTAAGGAGTAATGCATGACAGGGTGTGGGTTGTGCTGGGATAACCTCACGCCTGGGGTGGTTGGGCATGAGGCCGCAGACCGAGTGTGTCCAACACCCCAAAAGTGAGGGTATCCCAGCACAACCCACGTCCTGGAGTGCATTATTGCTATTATACAATAGCTCGTTTATAGCATGAAAATAACAATTTTACAGTCTTTTTTTGTTGTTGATTTTTCAGGTCATTTATTAATATGGAGGTATATGTATTGAAAGAATAGTCCCCTTTTTGGCCACTAGGCGGTGCTGGTGGTGGTATACATGTGGCTCTTTGTCGTCTTCTGGCTGCTTCTCCACACACAGTTTTCTATTGGTGTTCTGTGTCATTGCCCCCAAAGTTTTGTTTTTCTGTTTGTTTTGGGTGGTAGTTTGCTTTCCCTCTCAGTGTAAGGTTCCCACGGAGTTTATTTCAGCTGGTCCTGCCAGACATCGGGTTATCTTTCGCCAGCTCTGTTTCGTTTGAATAGTTCTCATGAACCAAAGTTTAGTAATAGTTTTTTTGGCAGCAAGAATATGCAAAGTTGTTTGTTTATTTATTTATTATTTAGTTGTTTAACCAGGTATAGCACACTAAGCTGAAAGCTTTTTTACAGGAGCGACCTGGGAGCACAAGGAGGTTAAGTGACTTGCTCAGGGTCACACAGTATGCAAGTGGAAGCTGTGGGATTCAAACCCCAGGTCTGGTCTGCTGGATGTCACCAGATTTGCAGCTCAGAGCCTTAGACCACTGCGCTATACTGCCTCCTCCTGTTTGTTTAAAAGGGGCTTTAGTGATTTTGATACCCTTTGGTGGTGTAGCTGTGAGGATATGTGTTGGGGTGAGAAGCTCGGGGGTTTCAAAGATATTTATTTCAACCAGTACTTCTTGCCAGAACCGCTGAAGCAGTAGACATGACCATACTATATATGCAATATCTGCATGTAAAAAGCCACAACCTCTCCAGCAAATACCCTGATCAGGACCCATGAAGTTGGCCGTGATGGCAGGGGTTCGGAAGAACCAGATTCATTGCTGTGGTCTTCTGTATGCTAGGACTAGAGCCGTGATGTTGTACTGGGAAAAAAAAAAGCATGTTTGTGTGGACAGGGCCTAAAATGTGGCTGAGAACTGTGTACAGGAAATAAGCACTGAAAAGGTTAAATATGATAGGAAATCATTTTTAGATAGTTAACTGCTCTTCTGTTTTCCTTTCCATGTAAGTAATGTATTCTGATCTGATTTTATTTATTTATTTTTTACCAGCTTTCTTTTCTTCCTCAGGGTCAGTGGGGGATATACCCCATGTCTGCACCCCGGACCTCACACCTGGCATCCCCCACTAGGCCAGCTCCGGTCTGGGGAGGTCTGCAGCTTGTCTTCTGTGGCGGACCCCCTCCCTCGGGCAGGACAGAGGGCAGAGAGAAACCAAGATCCCCCAGAGGCCCAAGCCATTGCTACAGCCTGGGGCGTCATTCGAGCAGAGGTCCAGAGGCGTCCGCGTTGCTCAACTCAGAGGGTTTTCTCTACGTGTCCCGGTACGGGCATACAGTGACATCAGCGTGGGTCAGTCACGCTCCCACACCTGTCCCACAGACATCTGCCATTGCCTCGCAGCTCCTGAGTGGCCCCAGTTGCTGCACACCCAACCTCTGCTGGGGTGTCACTAGATGCTGAGGAAACCACAACTCCCCCTCCCGAGGAGGAGAGCTGTCCGTGGGATGCTCATTCCACCTCCCCCTGTCCGACCCTCTGACGACCTGTGCTTGCTTCCAAACACTGGTTGTCAGTGCTATTCTGATCTGATTTGACCAGTGTTTGATAAATAAATACCCTAACTGTGGGAGTGCCCTCAGATCTACATAGAGTTCCACTCTTCTCAACAGTTACTGCTGGTTTCACGTTTCTAAGACATTCCATAACGAATGACCAAGAATGATGTTATTAATATCACAGAATGTTCAGGCAGTATCAAAAGCACAATAGTACCTGATAGCCCACAGCCCATTTGCTCTTCTCCCCACACCCACTACCAGCCCGCCCCCAGCAAGTTAATCTTTTGCCTGTGCTGCATATTTAATCCCCCCTCTCTCTTCATTCTCCCGCAGAGACCACCCCCCTCCCCTGAGGAGACCGGAGGTCGCGAGGGCCTGCTCAAGCCCTCCTCCGCCCGCAGAAGCCCGCAACCGAGACACACCAGGTAATTTCTACCTTGATCCAGGCTGCTGCCACCATCACACATCTACGCCTTTCTGAAACAGCCACAAGCTCCCCTGCTCAGCGCATGAATCCCGCCAGAGTAGCACCTCGAGTTGCTGCCCAGGCTCAAACGGAGCAGAACTGTTACTTTTGTGCCTGATTTTGAAACTTTTAAAACAAACCAGCTAAAACTATTTGCATTTGCCTGTAACTGTATTTAAAAGCTTAGAGTCACTGCAAGCCCAGGACCTGTGTTCTATCTGAAATCCCCCCCTGTGCAAATCTCACTGGGGACTGGTTTGTTAATTTGTAAAGTGCATTTCCAGTTGTAACTGAATTACCCCCCTGTGAAAACCTCATTTGGGGACTGTTTAACTTCTAAGTGCATTTCCAATGTGCAGAATTTCAGTTTGCCCTGCTAGTAATCACCTTCTTTTTTGAATCACAATAGTACCTGATAGCCCACAGCCCATTTGAACCAGCTAAAACTATTTGCATTTGCCTGTAACTGTATTTAAAAACTGAGAGTCACTGCACACGTGACACACCAGGTAATTCCTACCTTGATCTTTTTTAACACCCAACTTCTCCATTAGCTCCTTATATTGTTTTGCCACTAGAGGGAGCCTGATTAAGTTTGAACAATTTGCTCCCAATACCTCACTTGTCACATTTTACTGCTCTCTAGTAGCTGTTTTCACTTGGTGATCACCCCCTCATCACTCCCTCATCACCCCCTCTCCAATCGTCGAAAGCTATCCCGCCATTGTGCACTCCCCAGATCAGCCCTCCTCCTCCTCCTGCTTCTGTCAGGCAATGTCCATCCCAATCCCGGGCCTGGCAGCACTGGTCCTCCCCCTGAAATCTCCTGGGCTGCGCATTGCTTCTATGAACAACATCTGTAGCCTCCTGAAAAACTGGACTCTACACTGCTGGTGGCGCTCATAAACCTGATGTTGTTGCCCTGGTTGAAACCTGGCTGTCTCCTCCACTTCTAACTCTCATGTCTCTCTCCCCGCTACACTCTCCACCGTTGGACCGTGTCGGCAGGAGAGGTGGGGGCTGTGTCTTCTATTTGAAGGATTCTCTCATGGGACTACCACCCCGCCTGACCGCCACCATAAGGCCCAGGCACTTACTCTAAAGCTGTCCCCTGACCCAGCTAGAGGCCCATTATTCCAACGTAGCCTACATACCCCCAAGAACCAATCCCAGGCCCTGGGCCCACTAATTGACTCACCTCACCCCTACCCAACTTGTCGGACCAAATCTTGGTGGGCGACTTGAATATAAACTGGCTCTGCCTCGCCCTCCCCACCGTGAGGCTTCTTATTCAATTGACCTAACTCAACTGGTCACACAGCCTACTAGAAAACCCTAGGGGGACAAGCACCTCCTGGATGTGGTCCTCACCAACAGGCCAATCCGCATCCACAACATCCAAGTCCTCCCTGACTGCCTCAGTGACCACTCCCTGTGCTTTTCAACTGGGAAACCCTTTGCCTCATCCCAGTCAAAACCACCTCTCGGTGGCTTAGGCCTGGGGACTCCTAGGCCTTAAGCGCTTCCTTGCCACACTGATTGGTCCCTCTGGACCGAGGGCAACCAACATTGACTTGGCCCTGGCCTTCTTTGTGCACTTCAACTTTGCCTGTGATATCTTTGCTCCCATAACTGCTAGGAGGTCCAAAGTGAAACATGCCCTTGGATCGCCCCTGCCCTACTGGCAACTAAAGCAACGCGCGCAATCTTTGGCACCTTGCTGTTGCTACTGGCCGCTCAGCTGACAGGCAGTCCATGCTGCCGCCCGCAACCAGTGCACCTGGGCCATCCGCAGCAAAGGCGAATACTACCAAGCCTCTACCTCCTCCTGGGGAACCCCAGGTGCTTCTGGGACAACATCAAGCAACTGAATGGTCACTCCCAGTCCCCCTCTCTTCTCTTCTCAACATCAATGGTACCGTCTCCTCTGACCCTGCCTCATTGCCACCCACCTCAATAACTCCTTTATCGACCTTAGCTCAGTACTTCCTGGTAACTTTTCAGTCCACCTCCTCCATCTGTACCACCACCCATTGCCCGCCTCTTTCCACCTGCGTCGTGTCACCATGCAAGAAGCTAGGCCTTGCTAAAAGCCCTAAAAGGTAACACCCATCGGTAATGACCAGTTGATCCCTGCTTTTACCGCCAGGTCCTGGATCAGGTCCTCTCACCTATTACATGCATTTTCAACAAATCACTCTGTCTTGGACAATTCCTCTGCCTGGAAGATTGCCACAGTTACCCTGTCCATAAAGGTGATGACAGGACTCTTCCGGTAACTCACCGACCCATCTCAATCCTCTCCCCTCTACAAGGCGTTAGAGAAAATTGTAGGCCCCAAGTCTCTGACTACCTCTGTAAGTAAATGTTCTCTGCCCTGAACAACACGGGTTCAGAGCAGGTCATAGTACCAATACAGCACTCCTGAATTTTCCAACTTCCTCCATGCCTCCTTGACTCTGGTGCCCTGGCTGGTGCTATATTCATTGACCTGTCTAAAGCATTCGATACGTTTAGCATCCTCTTTGCTCTCCACCCTCATTAATGGCTTTGCCTCAGGACCTGTTCCTGGTGCACCAGCTATCTCTCCGCCTGCTCCCAATGTGTGAAAGTCAACGGTACTCTCTCTGAAACATGCCCCATTCACTCTGGGGTGCCGAGGCTCAATTCTTGGACCCCTACTATTCTCACTCTTTTCTAACTCCTACCCAGCAGTTGTACGGGTAAGATGCTTCTCTATGCTGATGATGCTGTTCTCGTTGCCTCCCACAATGACCCCATGCTGATACAGAACTCCCTCCAACTAGTCTTTGACTCTGCAGCTACTCTGGTTCACTGAGCAACTCACTTGTTATCAACCTTAAGAAAACAAAACGATGCTCTTCTCCCACCCCCAAAATAAGTACAGCAAGTTTCCTTAGCTGTCCACTCCACCAATCAATCACATTGACCAGGTGCAGTCCTATAAATATTTTGGTATAACCTTGACCCCCGTACTTTCATTCCATGGACATATATCTGCCCTAAATTCTGTCGCTAACTCACGGCTAGGCATTCTTTACCGCACAAAAATGCCTCCTCCTGATGCCCTCCGCCTGGCCGTCACCTCCTCTGTCATGTCTCGTGACTATGGCCTTCAGGTCTATGGCTCCAGCAGATCAGACTGCTCAACAAGGTTCGCCCACAGTTAATAAGGCCTGCAGACTTATCACTGGTGCTCCCAGACTCACTCACACATGTGAGCTGTACACCCTGGCTACCCTACTCAACCTGGAAGAGCTGACTCATGTATCAGACATGCCAGCTCACCTTTAAAGCCCTCATGGCTTCTATCCCCATAGGCCTATCCAACTCCATTCGCCGCACTGCACCACCCTGATCACGCCAAGTAGCTCACAAGAGCTACCTTAGTTATTCCGAGAGCCAGGACCTTCAAGGTCAGAGGGCATTCCCTCACCGTGCGCCCCCACTGGTATAACTCCTCCCCGTTAGTGTCTCAAACTCACTAACCTTAGCTTGCTTTTAAGCCCAGGCTCAGAAACTTCCTGCTTAGCTCTCGCAAATGCAACTGCCGCTAGCCTAGTGTAAAAAAAAAAAAATATATATATATATATATATATATAATACTCTGTTTGACAATGCTCACTGAGCGCCCCCCTTCCTTTCCCTACAATTCCTCCTCCCTATCTCCCTCCTTCTACCCCACCAGCTCTCCCCGACCATAAGTTTTGCACCTTTTGTTATCTTTTGCTTCGTTGGAGATTGTATTCTATTGTAACAAAATTGTAATTGAACTGTAACTTTTTTGTTTGTAAGTACTGTGTCCCTTGTACTACTGTTCTGATGTCCTCTTTGTGACGAGGTACCTTTGTAAATGAGCCTCTGGCTCAAAGGTTTCTAAACTGATGTTTAACTAAATAAAATAAATAAATAAATGTTCAGGAAAAAGGGATTCAGAGTAGTTACTAAGGCAAAAAAACATAATTTAACAAAAATATCAAAACGTAACAGAATATTAGACAATAAGAGTAAAACAGGAGGGCATCTAGAGGTGTAAAACTTGCTTCCAGTGATCTTTAATACAGTGTATTCTTTGTGATAAAGACATGGACTGTTGTCTGAACCCTTTGTATCTCTTTCAGCTGTTAGACTTGTTTTCTCATGTTTTTCCTTCTCACTTTTTTATATGTTTATTAAACATAGAGCAATGTACAGCATGCATTATTGTGCATTTTAACAACATAATAGGAAATTCATGTCATACAGTGAGTCATCAGTCGTTGTCTAAACTTGGTTTGACAGTTGCCCCAATCTGGTTCTAGCTTAACAATGTGAGAACCCAGTCAGGAGGCACCCAGCTACAGTTATATGTATTTCTAACATGGGGAAGAGAAAGGGTTGAACAAGATTGGTCACCTTGCATCAGTTGACCATACATTCATAAATAATGTATGGATGTGTTCACCGACATTGTCTTCCCCCTCTCACAAGAACCTCTTACAGATGCAGTAGTACCATTCAGTCTTAGTCTGCAGTTTACTGCCGGTCAACAGATGGCTGTCAAACAAGAATATATATGCTTAAGTGAAATTTCTGGTAGTTCCGTCTTAAGTAGCTTTAAAACATCTATAAGACTATGTAATGTTTTTTTAAATTGGTTCATTGGCTTAGAAACACATACCCTTTCAGTTACTACACAGTAATGTATGCCACATATGATGTTAGATTGCCTGATTTTCCATATTGCCTCTGTCTTTTTTTAAATATGAAAAAAATAATACTGAAACAGTCGGACCTGAAAACCACAAAAGCACATACCTTGGACCAATGTCTATCAAACCTGAAAGTTTCAGGTGTCAAAGTCTCCTATATTTGTAGTTATCTGGTGGAGGAAAAAAGGCTTAACATTTTCAAAAACTGAGACTGTTGCAGTTTTGTGTACCTCTGTAACTTTGCCTCCCCTGAACTGCTCTACATGGAATTTACAGGATCAAGAAGTTCTCACACACAGGTTGTGCTTTCTAAATTTCATGTAAATCAGTTTAAAGGGGGCAAAGTTATTAATGTGCAATGTTGGCTTTAAAATTTACTGATTAAAAAGATGTTGGCCCCAGTGTACTACCATCTTTTTTTTTTTTAAATTCAAGTTTATTGACAGACATTTGGCACACAAGTAAGGGAACCAAACTTTACATGAAATGATCCGTGACCACACCGTGCCACTTACATATACCATTAGAACATAACCAGTACATTTTCAAACTGATAGTACCCCTCCCCAATCACCCACCTAACTACCCTATCCCCGGTTGCAAAGACTAGAGCCAGGATCTACTAACCCCACAGCGGCTAGCTGTGAATGGAGCAAGTAAAGGGCCTGGAGGGGCCTCACACTCGGTCAAATTTGAAGGCTGCACCTCTTTGCGCCCCGAACTTCCATACTCAAACTGAAAAGCAATTCCTGTAACCATTCCACATAGCCGGTGGGGTATTGTCCAACCAGTGCCTTAACACAATTTTCTTAACCAAGATGAAATCAAAGCCATATAGTATCTTCGGACTTAACAGCAATGTCAGTAGTCCTTATGAGACAGATTTCGAGTGAAGCAAAGCTCAATGCCCAGTATTGAGTCCGCTTTTGCTTAATTTGATCCTGACAACTCTTTACCGTGGACAATCCCAAAATATGCTTGAGATCCCCACCGCTTGATGACACCGAAACATAGAGCATCTGGGCACGCCTAATCCTGCATAACTTGGAGGGGTCCAGAATAAGTTATTTAAAAATGGAATTGCATAATACGCAATCTGTCCTGGGTAATATACTGGTATGTGTGACGCCAGACACGTCCCAGTTTCGCCCTGATCTCCTAAGCAGTTCACCCAGAACCACGGTTTATTACCAATGTCTGTGTAGACCTGTTCAAAGAGTACTTTGTAAACCTTGAAACTGCATGCGTTCCCAGACCCAGCTAATCAGGGTTCAAACCACGTCCCATTAATCTTTCCGGCCTTTAATTTAGATTTGAACCTCCCTAGCAAATGAGTAAGTTGGTATATTTAAAGGATTGGTTAGGCCCTATATTATACTTTGTTAGTACTTCTGCAACTGTTAAACACCTGTCACCCTGCATGAGATCTGCCACCCTTAACCATCCAAAAAGGAAGCCAGGGTTCCTTTATCGTGTTCCCCCCAATCCTCATATTAGGGTTAAGACATATAGGCTGAAAACTGTCTGCACAAGGGGAGTAGCGGAGAGAAGCACATAGTTGGATGTGCGTACGTAGAGAGAGAGCCTAATTGGGGTAGTAGCTAGGCTAGAGGGGAGAGATTTTAGTGGGATAAAAAGAAGAGCCTTCGGATCCACACCGGCCTCCCTTATTAAGTCTGTTTCCAACTTAACCCAAGGAGGGACATACGGTAAGAGTTCCAGATCCCTAGGGGGCAGGAGCCAGCGTAAATATTTACAAAGGTTACTTGCCCAGTGATACAGTCCGAATGCGGAGCCTTTAAACCGCCTTTCTCCTGGGAGCCGTAAGTTTGTGATAAGCTCTACGGGGTTTTCTTTCCCAGATGAAGTCTGAGATAATTGAGTGGAGCGCTCTGTGCCACTTTAAGGGTAACCATACATTAAGCATATTTAAAGGGTACAAAATGCTCGGCAACACATTCATCTTTATTATATTGACCCTTCCCCAGAGAGAGAGCGGAAGTTTGCTCCACCTCTCCAGATCTTGCTTTATAGTTACCTTAAGGGCATCCAAATTAAGTCTCACCATTTTGGCTTCTGAAGTAGTCAAAATAATGCCAAGATACTTCAGAGCGCGAGAGTCCAATGAATCCCAACTGTAAAATATCTGATTTACAGGTCTTAATATTGCCGGAAGAACTGAGTTTTCCTATGTTGATTTTATAGTTGGATAGTTTTGCCATAAGAGGCAATAAGATCGAGCACTACTGGAATGGAGGATCGAGGATGGTTGATATGAAGTAGGATGTCATCTCAGAAAGCAGAGACCTTAAACCCAGAGATCCAATTTTATCCCCTTGATTCTGGGTTCCTGTCTGATACTACACAGCAGCGGCTCTAAATAAATATTGAACAAGAGAGGGGACAAAGGACCGCCTGCTTAGTCCCATAGTAAAGGCAGGCTTGTCAAAAACTCCATTACAATATATTTTGGCAGACGCATACCTATATAACGCAAACACCATGTCTATAAAGTGGGTCGGAAGCCGAAATGCTCCATGGTCAAAGACAGGAACCTCCAATCCACATCTGTCAAATGCTTTTCAGCATCGACAGACAACAAATCACATGGAGTATTACTGTCTTTGGAAGCCGAAGGATGTGAGATAATTTATGAGATGGTCTGATGCCATTCTACTCGACATGAATCCCACCTGATCCGGTGGATTAGCCTAGGAAGCACCTCGCTAAACTAACAGCTAGTAACTTCGCCAAAATTTTTATATCATAGTTAATCAGGCAATGGGCTATAGTTTGGAACCTGGTCTCGATCCTTCCCATCTTTGGGGATGAGCACTATCAGGGATTCAAAAGGTGACCGTCAATATGTTCGAGGTAAAATACTGTGAAAAGACGTTTTAATCCTGGGCATAACTGCCTACTAAAACATTTATAAAAAACCGGAGAAAAACGTCCGTCCGGGAGCTTTATCAGCAGGGAGCATCTGAATCACATTTAGGATTTCAGACTCAGAGACCGGAAAGGTAAGCATTGCTTTCGTTCTTCCACTATTCAAGTAAATTGCACCAGACAGATGCGCCTTAATTACCTCGTCACTTGGTCTATTAGGCATGGACTATATAAAGCCCTATAGTAGCCTTCAAATTCTTTGGCTATTTCATGAGGGGTGGTTTTAATCGACCCATCGGTAAGGGAAGATATACTTTGAATGATTCTAGATGTTTCGGTCGCTTTAAGGCGCATGGCCAAAAGATGTCCCGACTTCTCCCCCTGGTCTAAATATAGGGCTTTCGGTTTGTTAATGGCATATTCTGCCTTTTCTCTCAACATGTCGTCATATTGGTGTCGGAGCCTGACCAACCTTTCTCTTAATGCCATTGGTGAGGTTTTTGAAAGAATATTCTCTATATCCCTGATCTGGGTAAGCAGTTGCTTAGCCAAGGTCTCTCTCTTTTTCTTTCTGGCGGCAGCTAACTTGATAAGCTCCCCCCTTAAAACACATTTTAGTGTACTCCATTCCATGTCACCCTTACCTGTTGTGTTACAGTTCTCCTGCTCGTACTGCTCTATAGTCTGGCTTATACTGTCTCTAATCTCCGGTACCGGAGGAGCTGGTTATTAAACTTCCAGATGGTCTGTTTGGGGTATTAGATAGAAGATTTAGGAGCATCGATCATCGAATGGTCCGAGATGACCCCCGGCGTGATTGTGCAATCGACCAAACCAGGGAGCATGCACTGACTCATTAAAAAATAGTCAATGCGAGACCTGGTTTTATGGACCTCAGACAGGAATGTATACTCCTTTAGAGGGGCACAAGACCCTCCACGGATCGCACAAACCCAAGTTGTTTGCCATCTCCCTGAGGGCTCTTTGAGCCGGAGAGAGGCCCCTATCTCGCCTGCCTTCTCTATCCAACTCCGTATTGAACACCAAGTTCCAATCGCCTCCCAAGAATATTGGGAGATGGATAAAGGGGGACAGAACATTGAGTAAGTCAGCGAAAAATCGGGGCGAGTCTCCATTTGGACCGTATGTACTACCTATCACCATCCTAGTTTGGCTAACAAGCCCGACTACTAATATGTACCGGCCCTCAGGATCTGCCAGCTTTTCCTCACAGACGAAAGGGGTGTTCCTAGATATTAGAATGGCTACTCCCTTACTAGCAGTGCTATCCCCTGCAGCGTATACCTGGGCTACAAATTGACGTCTCAAAGCATTGGCTTCCCTCTCCAATAAATGTGTTTCCTGCAAACATATTATCTGGGCTTTCTGCAGTTGCAAATGTCGCAAAACCTTATATCGCTTCAAGTCCTTCCTGGCCCCTTTGATATTCCACGAGATAAACTCTTGGATACTACCCATGCTCCCTGTAGTCTATTTTAAAACTATTCGTAGTTGACTGGATTCCAAATCCACCTACCTCCTAGGCTTTCCCTCACGAGCAGATCCTCCCGAGCCATTGCCTACTAACCTTGATGCAACCCGGATCCCCTTAATCTCCCACTTCCTATTCTGATCCCTGCACAACCCCTTGTCCCCCACCCCCACGCCGAATAGGCCGCACCCTAACTTAAACTGATAAAAGACCAACACTCCCACCCACCCAAAACCACCTCCTGGCCCATGAGTTCGCAAGTTCCAAAGCTCCGATTACCCTCCAGCCTCCTCCCACTGTGCGAATAAGTTTATTGCTTACGGCAAAGAGAGACTACTCTCCTACAAAACCTTTAGCAATGCTTTCCCATGCCCAAAACCTAACCACCCCAGAGAGAACCACCCAGCATCCCAGAATACGACCCACCTGGGGCAAACTGCTCCAACTCTAATGCCCTCCGAGTAGGAGACTTAACCATTCGACCATCCCCAACTTGACAAATTGTTAATCGAAATGTAAATGGAAGGTCTCCCACACTGACTAAACTACTTCCACCCATGTATTCTACATACCCCCCAAAAAAGAAAAACCCGCTACTATGCCACTAAACTAACTGCCCGCTACCAGGCCTTTAATCAACTCTCGATTACAAAACACATTAACAATTTAAACATTGAAAGACCGTATTGAAAATGTCCAGAAGCTCATGTCCATGCAGTCCCATAGCAAACAACTGATGGGGAGAAACACAAATGGCATTGTTTGAACGCCCCTAAAGGACTGATTTCCCAAATGAAAAACAGCGACTCGAAAGATCCCCCAGATACATGTAGTGGAATGGACAAAACAACAACAATAAAATTGAAAAGGGAAAGGTGGAGAGGGCCCAGAGGGAGTATGGCACCCAAGTGTAACTCTGTAAAACCAGAGAAAGCAGGGCAATTGGGCTGTCGAGACTCCTGCAGAGGACACCCGTGAAGAACGTGACCCTGAAAGCATCTCTGGTGGCTACTGGACAGGACATCGAGCCACCTTCCAATAAGACCTTCAGGAAAGCTGCGATCCACAAATTTCCGTGAAACGGGATCTCCCAACTCCGGATCCAGACAGACGGGCAATGCCGGTGATAGAACAGGTACACACTTCTCAGAGAGCTATCAACAGTCTCCCAGTAAGTTTGCCATGCTAAAAGATGACACCATAACGTCTAGAGCTGATCTCAGCAGGTCCCACCGATGCTTAATTAAAGCTTCCTAGGGTATCGTGACGCACTACCAGCTTTCCACAGGATCTCTTTACCCAGGGCACTTAGGCGTGGACCGACCAAATCTTGGGTTCGATTTACTGTTCCAGCAAAATCAATGCAGAAAATGAAACCACGTAAGGAAACTCCCCTGGGGTGCAATTGAACAGTCCTCCGCTCGCAGGTAAGGCAGACTAGCTTGGGGTCTCACAGCATTAACTGTTTGCAGCAAAAAACTACGAACTGCCCCATTAGGGCAACAAGCTCTCCACTTCGAGCTACAGTAGAACGTCTCCTTGCACTTCTAGGCGAACCTGCAGCACTACCCTGGTATAGTCTTTACTTTTTTTTAAACAAATCCGGAAGGGCCTCTTGCAGACCTTTTTCCGCTGCTTGAGCACTTTCAAAACTGGTCCACTGGCCAGACAGGACCACCTGCAGATGCGCTGGATAACCCATCCGAAGCGGATGCCGCGCAATCAGCTTGGTAACTGCCGGTGGTACTCCACCTCCTTTGCCGAACCGATAGTGGGAGATCCTGGCAATTCTTAGTAAGGACCCCTCCCAACGAACTTCCTTGAGATCTTTAATTTTGGCTAACACATGTTGTCTCTCCTGATAGTTTAAAAAGCGAAAAATCAGGATACGAGGCAGAGAACCAGCAGGAGGCATGGCTCTCAATGCACGATGGGCCTGTTCTATCGTGTAATTGCCCCCGAAGGGCGTGGGGCCTGCAACCCGATGAAGGAACTTCTGGATGAACGCGATGGCGTCGGGGCCTTCTTCCTTTTCAGGGAGACCGACAATGATCATGTTGTTGCCTGCTTCTTCCTTCCAGGTCCTCTAGCCTCATCTCCACTTTATTCAGCTTTTGTTTTAATAAAGTTAATTCAGGTTCTGTTTCTCCACCCGCCTTCTAAAGAGGTGACCCTGACTTCCGTGTTTCCTGTTCAAGGGATAGGTCCTCCAATGCCTGGTAACTGCCTTAAGCTCCGCAGTCACAGTGCACAGTTCGAGCGAAGGGTTTGATCTCGCTAGAAATTGGCGCCAAGGTCAAGGGCTCCTCACCGATTACCACCTTCATTCTCTTGCCCGCTTGCCTGTGAAGAAGTTCTGGCTTTTTAGGCAGGGCTTAGCTGGGGACGCCTGGGGGTGTGTTTCAAGGTGGCTTTTTCATTTCGCATCCATCGGCACCGGAGTCTCTCGCAAGGCTTTCAAGTAAGCTTCAGACTCACAAAATGTAGTGTAGTGGTGTTGTAGCTCCCTCTAAACTGGGCAGATTAAGCTCGTAATGGAGCGGGAGGCTGGGACAAACGCAATCAGGCAGCCGCCATGAAACCTGCACCACGTGACTCCCCCAGTGTACTACCATTTGTAGGTCGGACAAGGAACTGCAGCTACCAGATCTCAGATCTCCTCTGCATTTAAAATATTCCCCATAGTGCACAGTAGCCAAATCCCAAATTTGTTTATTTCAATCTAGGATTACAATACCTTTGAGCCGAGGCTCTTTTACAAAGGTTCCACGTCAGCGTCTGCAACAGTCATCATTTTTAGTTACAAACATATACAGTAGTCATTGATTTATAGACATGTAATAACCAGTACAAAGACTTGAGCTATGAGCAAGACAAGAGAAGGGGGGTGGTGGAGGAAGTGAAGGTAGGAGATCGGGGGAGGAGTGCAGGGGAGCACGGGAGGTGGTTGAGGTGGGGCAGGAGTGGCGATACCGGGGAGGTAGGTGAGGTGGGAGATAGTGCAGCCAGGGGGTCTTGTCAAGGGAATATGACAAGTAAGGTGCTAGGGGTGCAAAGACTGATTGTAAGTGCTGGGGCATTTGCAGCTGGAACGGTGGAAATGTTAAGAAGGGCAATCGCAGGATACAAGCAGTGAGAGGCGCAGCTTGGACTTGAAGAGGCCAAGTGTTGGAGCGGTCGCTATGTCGCTGCCAAGAGAGTTGAGCCAGTTGGATGCCCGATAGGTGAATGATCTTTGTCCTTGGGTCGTGCGACATCATGGGATATGTAGTAAATGAGAATTGGATCTCCTTGTAGTGATGTTCCTATGTCTAGGCTTAAAGAGGGCACAGACACCAGGTGGGGCCAGACCCATTATAATTTTCTTGGCCGTGATGCAGGTTTGGTATTTTATGCGTTTGTCCAGTTGAAGCCATCCACATTGGGAATAAAGGTCACATATGTGGGTACTGCGATGTGAGCCAGTGATGAGATGACAGGCCTTATTCAGGGAGGTTGCAATACGTTTGAGAGCAGAGGTAGTTGCAGACCCATATATGATAAAACCATAGTCTATGATGCTGACGATGGAGCTTTGGACGGCAACTGCCAGTGCTTCTGGGGTAAGGTGCTTCCTGTGCCGGAATAATATGCCTAACCTCGCATTGGCAGACTTTGCAACATTGGTGATATAGACAGCATATGAGAGGGGATCAGGGGTGATGCCGAGGTACTTGAGCGATTGTGTTTGCTCTAGGATGGCTCCTTGTTTGGTTGCAGTGGAGAGGTGGAGTTGTTTGTTTTTGTTGTTGGGGCTGCAGAAGACCATAGACTTGGTGTCCACCTTTTCTGATTGAGAAGCAGTTTATGATTTAAAAACCAGGATTCGATGGAGAAGAAGGCCTGCTTTGCTGAAGTTTATTTTGTAACTGGATTGGATCAGGGTCCGAGGTGAGGATCACAGCATCGTCGGCGTAGAGAATTATTTGTTCTGGGCAGCTGTCCGGTAGTGAGTTTAAGAATAGGCTGAAGAGGAGGAGTCCCAGAATGGAGCCCTGGGGGACTCCCGAGCGGACCGGTCTAGGGTCCAAGAGTGTATCAGCGAATCTTACTGTTTGGGACCGTTCTTCAAGGTAGCTCTTAAACCAGCCAATGGAGTCGGTTGACAGCCCAGTGTTCTGAAGCTGGACAAGCAGGAGGCGGAGATTGATGGTGCCGAAGGCTTTAGTTAAGACAATGTAGATCGAGCCTAGTAGTTCACTGGAGTCAAGTGCGTTGAGGATTGCGCCGGTGAATTCAAGTAGGGCTGTGGAGGTGAATCAGAAAAATTGGGATGATTCCAGTTTACAAAACTAAGTCAGTCAAAATGAACACATATTCTGAAATGTTGTTTACATATGCCTGTAATCAGTAATTCTACGGACATGAATATGTTGTTCATCCACACTTATTGGCAGGTTCCTTGCCACTTTAAATCTTGCCGGAAGGTCTTCAGGCTGGCTCCTCCCACCCACCCGGGTGGTAAAACCCTCGGCTCCGCCCCATGACGCCAGATCTTCCTTACCGCTTGGAAGCTCAGGTTCCCTCCTTAACGTGTTGCGATTAAGACTGGTTCCTAATTCTTCGAAAAGTTTGAAATTAAAAAGTTTTTTGCTAAAAGACTTCGGTCTTCTTCTCCTCGCGGCTGCGATGGACAAATCGACTCCCGGTTTTCGGAGGTGCCCTTGCGGGCAGAAGATGTCTAGGACGGATCCGCACTCCACGCAATGCCTACTGCCTGGGCCTTGAGCACACCCGAGGTCTGCGACTTTGTGCTCTTCCTTTCGCCTATGTCCTCGAAGACCGTGCTGCCCGACACAACTGGGGCGCTGAGAAAAGAATTCCACCGTGAAATCTAAAGAGGCCTGATTGGCGGTGTCATGGCGGCGGGCTCCCGGGCGGATCAGCTAGAGCAGATGATCGCCTCAAGAGGAGGTGGCGCGGCCGCCTTACCTCGGGTTGCGGCATTTGTCCCGCCTCTCTCGGTGCCTCGTACTCAGCTTCTTTTAAGGAGCTTTGTCTGACCCTCTCGACCAAAGGTGAGGGTCCAACTTCTTCGGGACCTTTTTCCAGGTCCAAAAAGAGCAAAAGTAAGTCTCTTCGTCGACACTCTTGGGAGCGGGAAAGATCCCTCTCCCCTTGTCGACAGTCGACTTCGGTCGACCCCTCAGCTTCGGCCACTGGCTTCATGGTGTCCCCGTCAGGCCAATTGACCGAGACTCCTGTCGATGCGGTCAAGATTTTCTCACCCGTTAGACGGGTTGTCGGCTGGAGAAGCTGAGAATCCTCTCCCGGTTCCCCGGTGGAGTTGAGGATCCCGTCTGCTCGCCTGTGCCTCGGTTCGGAGCTTCGTGGGATCGTCCGAGCCGAGGGGCGTTTCCGACACTTCTCCTCGCCTTCCTCGGCCTAGTCGAGACTCTCGGTCTCGTCTCGGACATCCTCGCGGTCCAACCGATCCCGCCGCCATAGTCGGTCTCGGCACCGCGGCAAGCGGGCGCCGCTCTTCCTCGGATTTAGGATGCTTCGGCGCAGTTAAGGCCGAGGTACGAGGAACTTATGTGGCAACAGTTTTTATCTGGGAATAAGCCACCCAGTCGCCTTTCCCGCCATTATGGTTGTCACCGAGCAGCCAAACAACCCTCATTGTAGTCGAGAGCCTGTTCTCAGGCCGGTTGTTCGCCAATTCCAGCTGCCCCACCGATTCTGGTGGAACCTCCACCTCACAGCCATTAGTTGGGGCTCCACCAAAATTCTCGGTCGGCTTTGGGTTTGCCCCATAGGTTGTCTGTCACCCTCCCTCCCGATAAACCTCGCAGGTGGAGGGTGGCTCAGGCCCGAGGTAGTTTCTTGAGGACTCTTCTGAGTCCGATGATGGTCCTCCTCTTCTCCAAGCGCATGGACTTGGAGTCCTCGAGGGCAGTCAATGGACGATGGCCCTTCGTCCTTCTTAGGGTTGCTTCGACTCATCTCGGAGTCTACCGGGATGAAGCTTGAACCCATTTCTAAACTGGCCAGGTATCCCTCACGGAGATTCTGGACCGAGGGGATTCTCCTACGGAGGCCTTTCCGGTGGCCGAAGCCATAGTGGGTCCGGCCTTGGAACTTTGGCAGCGCCCTGCTTCCTGCCCTGCGCCTCGGCCAGGTTGGCTAGGAAGTATGCGGTCCCTACCGGTTCCCTGTCCAGTCGGAACACCCTCGCCGAGGGGTTGGTTACTGACAGCTGCTTCCGCGTGCCGGAACGCCAGGGATGTGGACAAACCTCCCGACAGGGAATCCAAGAAATTGATTATGCCGGGAAAGTCTATGCCGGCGCCTCTCTTGGCCTTCATCAGGCCAGTTCGGCCGTCCTCATGGCACATTTTTCTCATGCCCTGTTGGGCTCCCTGGATGAGGTTGTCTCTCATCTTCCCGCAGATCTGCAGACTACAGTCAGGCAGGTGCGGGACCAGGGCAGGGCAGTGGCTAAACAGCAGCTTCAGACTGCGTTAGACATCGGGGACTCATGTGCCAGGTCTGTGGCGGCCGCAGTGGCCATGTGTCGTCGGGCTTGGCTGAGGATATCCACCTTTACCTCGGATACCCAGCACAAGTTGGCGGATGTTCCCTTTTTGGGGACTGACCTCTTCGGCCCTGGGGTGGAAGGTCACCTGCAGAGGATCGAGAAGTCCAATGCTACCTTGGACTCGGTCTCTTCCACTCAGAAGGACAAAGGCCGCAAGCATCAGCCTAAGCTCTTTCGTCCTTCTGCGCCCGCGGCGCGCCCGGCCCAGCAACATCAGGGCCAGCAGGCTCGACCTTGGTATCCCAAGCCCAAGCCGTCGGCTTCCTCCAACAGGAAGCAGGGAGGTAAAGGCCCAGGAGGTCCCTCGGCCGATCCCTCCTCCAAGCCTGCCCAGTGACGGGCTGAGGGGTGTCGCCCCCATCCCTGTCACCTCACCCCTGGTTCCCCCCGTGGGGGGACGGCTCAGACACTTCCTTTCCGCCTGGTCCGCTGTTACCACGGACAGGTGGGTACTGGAGGTGGTGGGAAAAGGCCTACCTCTGGAATTCGAGCAGGCCCCGCCCTTCAGAGCTGTCGCACCTCGTGGGGCCTCGGGGTCCGCAGCCTCACTGGCAGCTCGCCGAGCTGACATCACTGTCCTCCTCCAAAAGGAGGTGATCACGGAGGTGGAGGACCCCCCCTTCAGATCCGGGGTTCGTGTCCAGGTATTTCCTGGTTCCGAAACGGACGGGGGGCTGGCGCCCCATTCTCGACCTACACGACCTGAACAAGTTCCTAAGGTCTCGAACCTTCAGGATGGTCACTCTGGCGCAGATAATACCACCTCTGGAACACGGCGTGTGGTTCTGCTCTCTGGACTTACAGGACGCCGCTCTTTCACGTCCCTATCCGTCTGTCATATCGAGATTCCTCCGCTGAGCGGAGGGATCCTCTTCTAGTTCCGAGCCATGCCCTTCGCTTATCTCCAGCTCCCAGGGTCTTCACCAAATGCATGGCAGTGGTGACAGCATTGCGGGCGCCTAGGGTCCGGGTATACCCTTACCTGGATGATTGGCTAATAGCAGCCTCCTCCAGACGGGAGGTGGAGCGGTCCAGAGATCTGGCCCTCCAGGTTTGCTCTCGAGTTGGCCTTCTCATCAACGAGGCCAAGTCGGAACTCGAGCCAAAGCAGGTGATCCTGTTCATCGGGGCAGAGCTCGACTCTCTTCGAGCCAGAGCACGGCTCCCGGCGGACAGGGCCGAGGTTCTTACCTCCTTTGCCCAGTCATTTCTGGTTGGGCAATCGCGCCCTGCCTGGGACTTCCTGCGCCTTCTGGGTCTCATGGCGGCCTGTACCAGCGTGGTCCATTGGGCCCGCTGGCACATGCGCCCCCTTCAGTGGGGACTGGCCAGCCAGTGGTCACAATGCTGCGATCCTTTGGACCAGCTAGTGATAGTGACCCAGGAGATGTGGAACGCTCTCCAGTGGTGGACCGTTCCATTCCATCTGCAGGAGGGCATCCTGTTTGTCCGCCCCGAGCCGACGGTCTCTCTATCGACCGACGCCTCTCTGATGGGTTGGGGTGCCCATCTGGGGGAACACCGAGTGCACGGCCTCTGGTCCCTGCGGGACTCCCAATGCCACATCAACCTGCTGGAGCTCCGCGGTCCGCCTAGCTCTCACCGCCTTTGCTCCATTTCTCCGGGTCAAGTGGTCCGAGTCCAGACGGACAATACCACGACCATGTACTTACCTGAACCGCCAGGGCGGGACGCGCCCATGCTTCTATGCAAGGAAGCTCTCCAGATTTGGTCACTGCGCGAGCCTGGAGGCGGATCTCCTAGCCATTCATGTGGCAGGAGCCTCTAACACCCTGGCCGATGCCCTGAGCCGGATAGGGGCTGCATCTCACGAGTGGTCTCTCCTGACGGAGGTAGTACAAGATCTGTTCTCCCACTGGGGCACACCTCAGGTGGACCTGTTTGCCTCCAGGAGAACGCAGCTGAGCTGTTTCATGCCTGCCCCTCAACAGGGCTCGCTTGCAGGGGATGCCTTCTCGAGGCTGTGGACCCTGGGCCTCTTCACGCCTTTCCCCATTTCCTTGATTCACAAGGTGCTTCTCAAAGCAAGGAGGACAAGGCGCAGGTGATCCTGATAGCCCCAGACTGGCCCCGCCAGTTCTGGTACCCAGATCTCCTCAGCCTCAGCTCCAGGCTCCCGAGGCAGCTTCCAGCTCGCCCGGACCTGCTTTCAGTCAGTCAGGGGAAGGTGTTCCATCCGGACCTTCAATCCCTGCACCTGACGGCCTGGTTCCTGAGCGGCTAGAGTTCCAGGCCTTGGGTCTTTCCGACGAGGTCCTCAATGTTGTTGAGGCGTCCCGTAAGGAATCGACCAGAAAATGCTATGCCTTCAAATGGAAGAGATTCTCCATTTGGTGTCAGGGCAAGGGCTTGGACCCTTCCTCCTGTTCTGTGGGAAGCATTTTGGACTATTTATGGTCCCTTTCTAGTCAAGGGCTTAGGTCGACGATCCTAAAGGTGCACCTGGCAGCCATCTCTGCTTACCAGGCGCGGGACGGAAGCAGTCGGTGGCGCAGGAAAAGGTGGTCGGGCGCTTTTTCAAAGGCCTTGATCACATTTCCCCTCCGGTGCGAGAACCTCCACCTCCGTGGGATCTACTGCTGGTACTGGCAAAGCTCATGGGCAAGCCATTCGAACCAATGCACAGGTGTGAACTCTCTCACCTGTCATGGAAGACCGCCTTCTTGGTGGCTATCACGTCAGCCAGAAGGATGGGAGAGCTCCAGGCGCTTTGCATCGAAGGTGGTGTCGGAGTTTCACCTTAACCAGGTGCTGACTCTGCCGGTGTTCTACCCCAATCACACCTCGGAGGCCGAATATAGGCTCCATACTCTGGACCCTAGAAGGGCGCTCGCACATTATAAGGAGCGACGGCTGAAATTGGGAGAGGTTCGCCAGCTGTTTGTCACCTACGCTGAAGCAGCATCTGGCAGACCTGCAGCCACGCGGACGTATAGGCAGGTGGGTCACCTCCTGCATAGATCGCTGATAAGTTGGACGGGCATGGAGCCTCCCAGAGGGATAAGAGCTCATTCACCTGGCCATACTGCTGCATTGGTGGCTGCTTCCAGGGACGCCCTATCTAGGAATCTGCAGGGCTGCTACCTGGAAGTCAGCACACACCTTTATTACCCATTACCACATCGACCTTGAGTCACGCTGGATGCTGGTTTTGGGGCCTCGTTCTCCAGTCTTTATTTCCTAAGTAGGGGTGTGCACTTGCCTCCCTCCTCCCGGAGAACTGCTAGGAGTCTGCCAATAAGTGTGGATGAACAACATATCCATGTCCCTAGAAATACAGGTTACTCACCTGTAACAGGAGTTCTAGGAATGGTATAAGTTGTTCATCCACACGACCCACCCGACCTCCCCAGCTTCGACGCACAACCTGAACTTCCAGCGGGCCAGATCTGGCGTCATGGGGCGGAGCCGAGAGTTTTACCACCCGGGTGGATGGGAGGAGCCAGCTTGAAGACCTTCCGGCAAGATTTAAAGCGGCAAGGAACCTGCTAATAAGTGTGGATGAACAACATATACCATTCCTAGAACTCCTGTTACAGGTGAGTAACCTGTATTTGTTCCCTGTTGCAGTCACAATATAAAAAAGTTAAGCATGTTTTTCCAGTCAGGTGCAACCCCCCTCCGCCAGTTCCTTGAGTGAAATTTCAGTGTATGCCACATATGAGTTTTCAGATTGACTCCATGTCTTTTTAAAAATATTTAAAAAAACGGCCTAAACAGTGAGACCTAAAAACCACAAAAGCACACACCTTGGACCAGTGTCTATCAAACCTGAAAGTTTCAGGTTTCAGAGTCTCCTATTTTTTTTTGGTTATCGGGTGGCAAAAAAAGGCTTAACATTTTCAAAAACTGAGACTGTTGCATTTATTTGTACCTCTGTAACTTTACCTCCCCTGAACTGCTCTACATGGAATTTACAGGTTCAAGAGTTTCTCACACAAAGGCTGCGCTTTCTCAATTTCATGTAAATAGGTTGAAAAGGGGCCAAGTTATTAATGTGCAATGTTGGCTGTAAAATGCACAGGTAAAAAAATATATAGGCCTCAGTGTACTACCATCTGTAGGTCAGTCGAGGAATTGCAGCACAAACTAAGATCTCCAAATCTCCTCTGCATTTAAATATATGTATTTCCTATAATGCACAGCAGCCAAACGTCAAACATAGCAGAAAAATGGAGATGATTCCATAATTTACAAAACTAAGTCAGTCAAAATGAGCACATATTCTGAAATGTTCACATCTGCAGGTAATCAGTAATTGTTAATTGTTTCAGTCATCATAATATAAAAAAGTTCAGCAAGTAATTGCTACAGTCGGGTGCAGCAATGTTTATTTTCTCCATGGTAGGAACCTTAATAAATATCTTCCTGGAACTGTTGTAATTTTGCACTTTAAAATTACTTTTACGCAAATGTAACATGAGGAAGAGAAACATATAAGAAGAGCAGAGAGCCCTGTCTCGTCCCCATGTTACAAGAGGATTAGCCCACTCCAGAGTGTGGGTCTCTCAGGGTCGGGATTAATGTATGGCTGGGTGATTGGAACCTTCCAGCACCCCCTTCCCCTAGCCATACATTAATCCCTGAGAAACCCATACTCTGTCATGGATTAATTCTGATATAAACATTTATTTATTTATTACAAACTCGGATTACAGGTACCTTTGAGCCAAGCTGTTTTACAAAGGTTCCGCGACAGAGAACAAATACAAGTTACAAAAACAGGAACAAAACAATAAATAGGTCGGCATATTAGGTTACAATGGCAGATCAATAAATTCCTAGAATAATTAGAATGTATACGTGGTAACACCAAGTAACACAGGGATAAGTAGGAGGGGGGGTGGAAGATGAAGATAAGCATGAGGAGCGAGGTTGGAGAGGGCAGGAATAGCAGCCAAAGGGCATTGTCATCAACTGGGAGCAGGCTGAAACTAGTCAGTAGAAGGGAACGATCATTGAGGGACCAGAGGAGGCCGGGGGGGGGAGAGTTAGGAGTGGTACAAAGAAAGAAGAAATAAAAAAGTAACAGAGAGGAAAAGGAAGGGGGTGGTGATGCAGTAGGTGATAGTTGGAGGTGACAAAAGCGAGAGGGCTAAGGAGATTATATGTAGCATTCTAGGGATGTTGGATATGCAGATACATAGACCGTGTCGGCAGATAAGGGCCTATGGCCCACCCAGTCTGCCCATTTGAGCTTGTAAGTTCAGTTTATGTTTTCCAAGAAGTCTGTTGCCCCTTACCCCTGACCTCCAGAATTCCTTTATGTCTATCCCATGCATTCTTAAATCCCGTGATTGTTTCAGCCCCCACCACTTCCTCTGGCAGGGTGTTCCACTTGTCCACCACCCGCTCTGTGAAGAAATTCTTCCTCACATTTCTCTGAATCGCCCTCCTCCAACTTCATCCCATGCCCCTAGTCCTGGAACATCTTTTCGCTAAAATAGTGTATTCCTGCACCCTGTTCCTCCCTGTAAGATACTTGTATGTCTCTATCATATCCCCTCTCTCCCTCCTTCCTCCAGTGAGTACATGTTCAGTTCCTTCAACCTGTCCTCATAGGACTTGTGATGCAATCCATGCACCATCTTTGTTGCCCTCCTCTGAACCTTCTCTACCCCGTCTATGTCCTTACGTAGGTAAGGTCTCCAGAACTGTGCAATGTACTCCAGGTGGGGCCTCACTAGTGTCTTGTATAGTGGAATTATGACCTCCCTTTTCCTGCTAGTGATGCCCCTGCCTATGCATCCCAGCATCCTATTTGCTTTACCTGCTGCCTGTGCAGTTAGGGAACAGGCAAATGCATGTAATTTTCTCCCTTGCATGCACTGTGATGCATGTAGTTGGTTTCTTGTGGACGTAGTAATAAAAGGTGCCACAAGGGGCACAGGAGACATATTACAGGCTTAAAGGGGCACTGTCAGCTTTACTCCTTCGTTTTTGCCCGATACAAAAAATACACCACTTTGCACACACTGATTAAATATTTACTGCAGAAACCCCCCATGTGGTTGAAATAAATGAACATTTAACATTCTGGGCATGCGCGCCAATTGCACACTCTTGCACATGCGCGGGATCTTTGTCCATGACTCTCGAGAGCATGCCTGGGATTTCAGCTCGGATTTAAAACTGGAACTTTTAGTATTTGCAGTGCTCGGTTTGTCGTGGGAGATGGCAGCAGCATTTATTTACAGTACAAGGAGCTGGATTATGATTCTTTTAGGGACGCAATGTTAAAAACTTACAGTGCATGAACGCGCTCCAGCCAGCCCCGCGTTCCCAACTTGGTTGTGCTTCCGGGACGCGGGACACTTTTGGTCGGGACGGCTGAAAATAAATGAAGGCAGAAAATGAAAAACATGGTAAATGTTCATTTATTTCAACCACATGGGGGGTTTCTGCAGTAAATATTTAATCAGTGTGTGCAAAGTGGTGTATTTTTTGTATCAGGCAAAAAACGAAGGAATAAAGCCGACAGTGCCCCTTTAAACAGCAGGTTCTTAGTAATTGCCTTCTGCCGCACCCCCAACATATACAGCAGCTTACCTGTCCTCAAATGCATTGTGCCACAAAGTTTTATTTATTGCTGGTGGTATTTCCAGAAAAAAACACTCGTAATTTGCTCCCTGGAACCCAGCAGGCAAAACAGTCCTACTTCCTGACTCGGAAATATGCCCCCATGCTAGCACATTTCATGATGTTGGTAAAGGATGAATGTGGGGACACGCTGCATAGACTACAATAGGGGCAGTTTTTAACTTTTTTTTTTTTCCTTTTCTTTTGAGTGCCGATTTTGACAAATGAAAGCCACCACTCAACTAACAAGGACCTTGTGCCCACCCACCAGTCTGCTGTAATAAATTGTCTCTGCTGTACTCCCACCAGACTGTGACCCACCTGTCTCTCCCTGCCTTGCTTGAAAGCACAGTTTAACTGTACTTGGTGGTGGTACCACTTGCTCATGGGAGTGGTTATTGTGTGGATTCTGGAATTGTCCTAGAAGAGAGGAATAAATCCCTGCCTGGCTGAGGTTGCTTCCGGCAGCTATGTTAGTGTTCTAAACACCTATTTATAGCATCAGTATTTTTTCTTTTTTTTTTCTTTTTTTTTTTTTTAATTTTTATCGTTTTGTAATTACCAGTGCAGGTCACCGGATTCTGGTGCATGTAACTTTTTTGCCACATGCACCTTGGTGCAAGTACCGCAGAAAGTTAACTTCTACCCCTGTCGGTCACTGATCCACATGACACGTACACGTACTGCTTGAGCGGGCAACACGACATGGCTGGTGCAGCCTTTGCCATTCTGTGCTTCCTGAGTCACTTAAAGATAGGAAGCTCCGTCTGGCACTGGTTTGGCCTTCGGAACGGGATCTGAAGGATCGTCCCAAGGGTAGCAAAAAGGCCTCTGCAGCTGCCGGGTCTGCAGCACAGCTTGCGGCCCTTGAGGCGGAACTGGCAGTGGTGGTGGAGGGACACCATTTCTACCTCAGCACTGTCGCCACTGGGGGCCAGCATCAGAGGGGCCTTCATGGACCAGTTCCGTGATATGTGCAGGTCCCTGCAGGCAGTGGGGAGAGCCTTGCCCATGGTGGCTATAGGTCCAAGACCAGAATCAAGAAGTCTTCTCACCACCATTGCCAGTTTTGGGTTCGGGAAAGATCACAGTCCTCCCAGTCCCAACTTCTGGTGCAGCCTCTGAACTTAATGGCAGCATAGCGCTCGAGCTCCACGATCCTCTCGCCCTTTGAGCCAGAACTTTAGCCCTACCAGTCATCAAAAAGACAACCCAGTGACTACAGATTTAATGGCCACAACTAAGCTACAAGGAGGGCCAAATAGATTTTCCAGCCACCTGCCTGTGGATCCCTATCCCCTCGGACCCACGCAGGGCGTCCCCAGCTCAGCGCTTCCATACAGTAGCGCCCTCCTCATTGCACTTCAGCTAAAAGAAAAGAAACAAAAACCCGAAGCTCCCTCACAAATGGAGGACAAATTGGATAAGATCTTGTACGAACTTAAAGAAATCAAATCCGATTTTAAGAGAGAACAGGAGCAGGCCCGAGCGAATATCTCTGAGCTCCAACAGCGAATGGTTGCAGTAGAGGAAATACAGAGTACACAATCTACAGCTACTACCGACTGCCAGACTACAGTTTCACAGCTAGTAGAAATATGCCAGGCCCTGGGAGAATGGCAGGAAGATGCCGAAAATTGGCACAGGCGTAGAAATTTGAGGATATATAGTGTGGCAGAGGGGAGCGAGGGACCTAATATGGAGACCTTCATAGACCATCTACTATGAGACGCACTAGAGTTAGAGGCGGATCATGAACTAGAGATAGAAAGGTTGCATAGGGCCCTGGGCCCCCGGCCCTCCCAAACTGGAGCAAGAGCCTGAACCATTATATTGCGCTTCCTCAGATACACAACCAAAGAAGCAATTCTCAGGAAGGCCAGGACTATGGGGAAGACATTCTTTACTGACACTAGAATATATTTCGATAATGACTATGCTCTTGCGACGATGCAACATCGCAGGGAGTATATCCCTCTGTTCCCTAAACTGAGAGGCCTGAAGTTGAAGTTTCATACCCCGTATCCGTCCCGGCTTCTGATTCAATACCTGAATGGACAGCAAAGCTATGATTCAGCCCAAGATGCCCTGGCAGACCTTGCTAAAAGGGGCTATGAACTTCCAACCAAGTTCAATTTTCACAGCCGACCAGCGGCACCACCACACCATCGCCAGACATGCGATCACAGCAAGATACTTTGGACTCTATAATGCATATGGGGCACAAAAACCCTGGCACAATATATCAGTTGGGGGGGTGAGGATATAGCATGCACCAAGCAGGAAAGGGATCTTGGGGTTATCATCTCTGATGACCTCAAGGTAGGGAAACAGTGTGACAAGGCAGCAGGTAAAGCAAATAGGATGCTGGGATGCATAGGCAGGGGCATCACCAGCAGGAAAAGGGAGGTCATAATTCCACTATACAAGACACTAGTGAGGCCCCACCTGGAGTACAGTGTACAGTTCTGGAGACCTTACCTACGTAAGGACATAGACAGGGTAGAGAAGGTTCAAAGGAGGGCAATAAAGATGGTACATGGATTGCATCACAAGTCCTATGAGGACAGGTTGAAGGAACTGAATATGTACTCCCTGGAGGAGAGGAAGGAGAGAGGGGATATGATAGAGACATACAAGTATCTTACAGGGAGGAACAGGGTGCAGGAATACACTATTTTTAAGCGAAAAAGATGTTCCAGGACTAGAGGGCATGGGATGAAGTTGGAGGGAGGACGATTCAGAGGAAACATGAGGAAGAATTTCTTCACAGAACGGGTGGTGGACAAGTGGAACACCCTACCAGAGGAAGTGGTGGGGGCTGAAACAATCACGGGATTTAAGAATGCATGGGATGGACATAAAGGAATTCTGGAGGTCAGGGGTAAGGGGCAACAGACTTCTAGGAAAACATAAACTGAACTTACAAGCTCAAATGGGCAGACTGGGTGGGCCATAGGCCCTTATCTGCCGACACTGTCTATGTATCTATAAAAAAAATTACTCCGACAGTTTGCCAGAAATACTTCCTAAGTCTGTGAACGGATCTGTTACTTGTGCCTGGTGCTAGGAGGCGAGTGTTGGAGAGCTGGGGGAGACACACGGCTGCAGGGCTGTGGAGGGGTACATCAGATCTGGCTCCCCGGAGCAGGGCCCACCATTAGATGAGCAAGGTTTGCCACTCTGCTGATCTGAGAAATCTAGGGGGATAGGGTTGAGAAACCGTAATGCTGTCACTAGAGCCATAAAATCCTATAGAACTGGCAAAGTCGTCCCTTTCAGCAGGGCTAATTTAGGATACCATGGCACCTTAACATGTGGCTAGGAGATGAAAGATGTAGAATAAAAAGAAGGATGATTAGGTGACATGCTTGGTGGGGGGGGGGGTAGTTCCCACACTCCGAGGCGATGGCTGTTATCTAAATAAACTAACTGAGGCACTTCAGGAGCATACAGGAGTCGCCAGTGGTGCCTAGGCCTGTATGTGCTGGGTAGGGGCGACCACTAAAAAGCTACGCATTGAGACTGGGAGGCAACATGAGTGTCTGTGATGCACTATGCAAGCTAAATGGTTCTTCCTAGTCTCAGCAAGCAGAAGAATGGGACAGGACTACTTGTTCTCCTGACCTCCTAGGCTTGAGCGATGGTACTGCCCCCCCCCCCCCAGGAGTTTTCTTGGGAGGAACGACCCGGGTGAGCCTGTGGCAGACCAGCAGAGCGTGTAATGGGAAATGGCGCTGGGCCCTGCCAGGGTGAGCTAAGGATACCGATGCCCCTCTACCCTTGCTCTGGGGTGGTGGCAGGATGGTGGAAGACCCTCCCCTTGCAGGCCTCCTGCGCGCTCACTTTTCCTGATCTCTGGAGCAGTAGCAGTCAACAAGGCTCTGTGCTAATGATAGTCTACGGACTCTGGAGAGGAGTGACATTACTAGCTGATCGATACCTGGTGACAGGAGTAAAGAGGACCCATCATGTAAAATACCAGAATTATTTCTTTTACCAAACCTGTATTTGGTGGGGGTGGGGTGGGGTGGGGGGGGATATCAGCCCAGGATCAGGACTTGAAAGGCTGTACATGTATAAGTAATCTATAATCGCTGCAGCCCCTTGCTCATAGGCTGGCGGGAGGATATAAGTGACTTACAGAGAACAATACCCGAATTGAATGCACCATTCTATTAATGTGTAAATTTTATTTCCTTTTTTTGCTTTATCCTAGCAGCTATTTATTCAGCGTATACCCTTTTATCCTCTACAATTTGGGGTAACATTTACCCCAGGATGCACCTCAACTCAGAGAGTGCAACCCCCCTAGCGGCAATTTCTAGAGTTGCCGCCCTTCAGAGCAGGATCTGGAGGATGGAAGTCACAAATTTACTATTGTGTATATAGTTGATTTTATATTGTTCATAGTTAGGCACAAGTGTTTTAGGTGCCACATTAGTCGGATAGACTTGTTTTTGTATACCTATAGTAGAAAAATTGAAATACAGTATCATGTAGGGGTTGCTTGATTTACAGCACATGGCAAGATACTATATTAGCTGACTATAGAAGGCCATGGCTGGACTGGGGAGAAAATAAGGAGGATATGGCCTACCTCAAGAATTACTGTGGCTCAACAACATAAAATTAAAATGATTTCTCAGAATGTAAATGGACTGGGGGGGACCTAGTAAAAGGGGAAAAGTGATATCTTATCTTAAAAAAAATCCCACCCCCATATGATACTGCAACAAGAGACTCATATGGATTCAGTGGAACATCAAAAGTTGCTTAAATTTGGTATGAGCACGGTGGTGGCAAGCTCCCACCATTCTGGTAGGTGGAGGGGCACAGCAATATTGATCCTGGGCAATTCAGCAATTCAAATGGCGAACTCGTACCATGACAGAGAGGATACCCTGTCTATGGTTAGAGGCTCCTGGTGGGGCACCCCTTATACGGTGTTTAGCCTCCGCCTACCTCCAGGCTTAAGTCCACAAATGCATCAGAGCCTGCTGGATAATATTATTCATTTTAGGTGGGGAATTTTGGTGATCAGAGGGGGATTTAAATTTATTAATGGACCCAGGGAAGGATAATTCGAACCGTAACCCACCCCGCATGACGGCAGGTCAAAAACACAGTCGTAGACTGATTAAGGAAATGGGTCTAATAGATATTTGGCGAACCAGAAACTGGGACATTATACCTATTATTCAGCAGCCCACCACACATACTTGCGAAGAGCCCATTTCTTAATTACAGCAGAACATAGCGAACTGGTACATGGGGTCACCATCCTTCCCATTTTGCTCACGGACCATGCCCCTCTTGTACTCGAGTTACACACAACAAGAAAGGCAACCTACCCAATGACGTTTCAATAACTCCTTATTACGAAACCAAAGATACATAGAGTTGATTAATCAATGTATCCCTGACATTCTAGCTCAAAATACATCCCCTGAGATATCCTCAGGGATATTATGGGACACCCTGAAAACTGTAATAAGGGATGAAACTATTAAGTTCACAGCTAGAGAGAAGAAGGAAAGAATCAATCAACAGAGACATGTAGAGGGAGAACTTTTAATTTGGCAACAGGCACATATGCAGTGAGATAAAACTGCTCAATGGGAAATAACTAATGTACAAAGTAACCTACAGGATATAGTCAACTATAAAACAGAGCAGGCCTTGTTATATGTCAGGCAAAAATATTATGAAGGGGGGGCCCAAGCCTCTAAGGTTCTGGCCTCTAGGTTAAGAACATTAAAATGTAGAGGAATGATTACCCAACTTAGACGCCCCCAAACAAAACCCCCTTTAAGCAATACTAAAGAGATCTTGGAGGGATTTAAAGCAGCAGTACAATGAAAATGGATGAAAATTTGACCCCACCTTTTTTCTTCCTAATTGATGCCAGATGTCTTCTAGTTTATTTTGGAAATTAAATTTTCAGTTTTCATTATCATTTAAAAATTTTATGAACATTGTAAAGTAATTGTTTCTCAAGAAAAAAAGATGGCCACCTCATTTTTGCATAGAAATAATACTGAGGACCCAAGGAGGTTAAGAGTCCAGACAAAAATGCAAATGTACAGTACACAGCATAGGAAGCATCCAGAAAACCCAAATCAACAGTTCTGCCAATATTTTCTGTAAGTATAGCAGAAAATTAGCTTTTTGGAAAAACGTTTTTCATTGCACTACTGCTTTAAACAATTGTACAGCACCCTCTACTTTCAAACCCAGAACAATCTGATGATAAATATATAGCCTTTTTTTAGAAACTAAACCTTCCCCAGCTATTGGAATTACAGAAGGAGCACATACTCCGACCAGTCACCACCCATGAGAAACATAGACTTTGACGGCAGATAAGGACCACTTGGCCCATCCAGTCCGCCCATTTCCCTACCTATTGGATAAGCTGCAGATTCTAGTTAACCAACAGTCTACTTCCTGCAACCCCCCACTATAATTGCCTTATGTCTGTCCCATGCATGTTTGAATTCCCTCACTGTTTTAGACCCCACAACCTCTCCAGGAAGGCGGTTCCATGCGTCCACCACTCTCTCCATGAAAAAGAATTTCCTCACATTACCCCAGAGCCGTCCCCCCAACTTTAAATTGTGCCCCCTTGTTCTTACACATCTCTTTTTCTGAAAGATGCTACCCTCCTGGACTTTGTTGATTCCCTTGAGGTACTTAAAAGTTTCTATCATGTCCCCCTGTCCCTCCTTTCATCAAGGGTATACATATTAAGCTCTCTCAGTCTCTCTTCATATGGTTTCTGATGTAGACCCTGCACCATTCTAGTTGCCCTCCTCTGGACTGCTTCCATCCTGTCTATGTCCTTGCGTAGATGAGGTCTCCAAAACTGCACGCAGTACTCCAGATGGGGTCTCACCAGCTGTCTGTACAGAGGGATAACCACTTCCCTTTTTCTACTTGTGATGCCCCTCCTTATGCATCCCAATATCCCCCTGGCTCTCCTTACTGACTTCTCACATTGCTTACCCACCTTTAGGTCATCTGAATGACTACTCCCAGATCCCTTTCCATTATTGTTGTTGTTAGTACCTCCCCTGCTATTGTGTACTCTTTTCCTGGATTTTTATTTCCCAGGTGCATTACTTTGCACTTCTTTACATTGAATCTAAGTTGCCATATGTCTGACCATTCCTCCAGCCTTGCCAAGTCCCTTCTCATTCTTTCTACCTCCCCCTCGTGTATCAACTCTGTTACAGATCTTTGTGTCATCTGCAAAGAGGCATACCTTTCCTTCCAGACCCTCTGCAATGTCACCTATAAAGATGTTAAAGAGGACTGGACCCAGTACTGAGCCCTGAGGTACTCCACTAGTAACCCCCTTTCTTCAGAATGTGTTTCATTCACTATTACCTTCTGTGTCCTGTTGTGCAGCCAGTTTGCTATCCAGGCTACCACCCTGGGACCCACTCCCAGGCTGGCTAACTTGATTATTAATCTTTTGTGTGGGACTGTGTCAAATGCCTTGCTAAAGTCTAGGTAGGCCATATCCACAGCCCCTCCCTGGTCTATTACTTTGGTCACATAGTCAAAGAAATCGATTAGATTTGTCTGACATGACCTTCCTGCTGTGAATCCATGCTGCTTTGGGTCCTGTGCCCCGCTGGCCTCTAGGTACTGAACAATTCTTTCTTTCTTTCAGAAGTGATTCCATCATTTTCCCCACCACTGAGGTCAAACTAATAGGTCTGTAGTTTCCTGCTTCTGCATTGCTCCCACTTTTGTGAAGGGGAATCACATCTGCCCTCCTCCAGTCCTCAGATACCACCCCATCTTCCCATGATTTGTTAAAAAATGTGGTTAGTGGTGTCACTAGGTCCTCCCTTAGCTCTTTTAAGATTCTAGGGTGAATCCCGGCAGGCCCCATTGCTTTGTCCAACTTGAGTTTTAGGAGTTCTTTCAGGACTCTTTCTTCTGTAAATGGACTGGCGTCAACCCCACTACCCAGAGTGCTTCTATTGTTTGGTTTAGGTAACTCCTTCTCATCTTCTTTTGTGAATACTGAGCAAAAGTATTCATTCAGTATCGCTGCCTTTTCACTGTCTCCCTCTGCCCACCTCCCCTCTCCTTTATTAATCTTCACTATCCCTCCCTTAACCTTTCTATGCTCCCTAATGTACCTATAAAAGGTTTTATCTCCCTTCTTAACTGAGGTGACTATCTTTTCCTTGATTTGGGCCTTTGCTTTTCTGACTGCCTTCCCCACTTCTTTCTGCTTTAATTGATACAGTTCCCTGTCGTGCTCCTTTTGTGATTCCTTATACTTTTTGAATGCAGCCTTTTTCTTCTTAACCTTCCCTGACACCTCTTTTGAGAACTATAGTGGTTTTATTCCACTTTGTTTTCTTTATTTGTTTCACACAAAGGCTTGTTGCCTCCATGATGGCAGTTTTGATTTTTCTCCATTGTTCTTCCACCCCTCCTTTCTGGCCATTTGCTAATGCATTCCTCAGGTATTCACCCATTATGCCAAAGTCAGCCCTTCTAAAGTCCAGTATCCTTGTCTTTGTATGGTTTGTCTCTATGGTTGTGTTTATTGTGAAGCACACTGTGCAGTGGTCGCTTGTTCCCAGATGTCTGCTGACTTCTAAATTTGTGATCCTCTCTCCATTTGAGAGTACCAGGTCTAATATTGCTCCCTTCCGAGTGGGTTCCACCACTAGCTGTCTAAGGCATGCCCCCTGTAAGGCATCGAGAATGACCCTGTTCTTGGAAGTGGCTGCAGTCCATGTCGTCCAGTTAACATCTGGCATATTCAGGTCCCCCATCAACAGTAGCTCCCCTTTTTCAGCCATTTTGAGAATGCCCTCTATCATTTTCTTGTCCATTTCCTCCCCTTGAGACGGGGGTCTGTATACAACCCCTGTGCAGATTGTGATGCCATTCCCTGTCTCCAGGTGACCCAGAGTGTCTTGTCTTTCCCCTTTACTTTTTAGTTCTGTAGCTTTGATCCCTTCCCTTATGTAGAGAGCTACTCCATCTCCTCTTTTACCCTCCCTGTCCCTTCTGTAGATTGTGTACCCTGGTATGTTGACATCCCAGTCATGGTTCTCTGTGTACCATGTTTCTGTGACTGCCACAATATCCAAGTGTTCCTCTTCCATCAAGGCTACTAGCTCTGGAAGCTTGGCATTGGTACTCATTGCCCTCCATTTGATGTTGGCTTTATCCTTTTTTACCTCATCCCTGCTCTTATTGCCCTTGTCTATTTTTCCATTTTCCCCTGTCCTGCCCTCTGTCAAGTTCTGTACCTCAGTGTTTAACCTACTACCTGCCATGTTTTGTAGGGGGAGGCTTGAACTTTCCTGTTTCCTATCAGCACCTCCCCCTTGGCTAGTTTAAAAGCTTGCCAAGGAAGCCTTTAAACCTGTCACCTAGGAGCCTGTTTCCCTTCCTGGACAGATGCAGACCATCATGCCACTCTAGACCTTCATCTCTCCAGGTGGACCCCCAGTCCCCAATGAAGCCAAACCCTGTGTTCTGCACCAGTTTTGCAACCATTCATTAAACTGCATGGTGTGCAGTACCCTAGCCTCACCCCTGCCATAGACTCACAGCACCTCTGAGAAAGGTTACCGTGCTTGCTACCTGTCTGAGGCCCCTCCCCAACTCCACAAATTCATCCTGCACTGCACTGATCTCATGCCTAGCTAGGTCATTTGTCCCAAGGTGGACAATGATATCTAGTTCCTCTCCTGTGATGTTGCTTCTGCAACCCTGAGGATTGCTTCCTGTCCCTCAAGCCATGGCACCAGGCAGGCACCTTACTTCCTCTCCTCTCCGGCTCCTGGTCTACACCTAACAATTAAGTCCCCATCAGAAGCTGTTTCTTTCCCTCTGGTGTCCCTTGCCACTCTTTTTGTGGGTCTCCTTGTGGATGTCCCCAGCATTCTTCTTGGTCTCCACTGAGGTGTCATCATAGAGGAACCTTAATTTTCCAGACTGACATATGATTTGTGTAGAGGTACAACTCTGGGGCCACGCCTGTTCCACCACCCTCACCCTCCCAGAACCTACTGTGGTCCATCTGTTTTACATGGCAACTCTGAGGCAGTGGTTGGGGAACTGGTGCTCTTTGGGTGGAGGCCTCTACTCCTTGCCAGTTCAGCCTGGAGGTGGGCAACCTCCTCCCTCAGAGCTGACAGTTGCCTGCAAATAGGGCAGCAATGCAGGTTCCAGAATGTCTCCCGGAAAATTCCTGCCCCCCTGCCTTATGCCCCCTATGCTCCAGGGATCATCGCACTTTCTCCATTCTCCATCCCCGCTCCTCTGCTGGGCAGTCAATCTTTCCACAGTCAGGAACCTGCTCTCCTCATCCCTCCGCCCCTCCACCACCCCTGGCTCCCTCAGGCACTAACTGAAACAACCCCCCAACCTGCACCTGTCTCCCTGACACTTTCCCTGCTCAGAGTCCCTATGGTCCATGTGTTGGGCCTCCTTCTGGGTTCTCTCCTAGCCTGTGTCCAGCCTCCAGTGCTCTCTACCTATGCACTGCCATCCTTCCCCTCTACAGGTTGCTCTGTTAATACATTATTACTGCTCACTGTGCCTTGCTGGTTTATTTTGCATTTGTAACTGTGTTCATTACTGCACTTTAACTGCACTTTATTTTGTACCATGTAAGTAAGTGAGTACATTTTATTTTTAGAGCGTTCCATCTTGGAAGCTCTGGGTGCTGTACAAGCAAAGCATAACAAAAATAAATTACAAACTATATAAAATCAGCTAAAAACTTACATAAAAATTTCAGCAATTTGATAACTATCAATTTAATAAATATCAGTGGTCTTGATATGCCTTCCTAAAAAGATGTGCCTTTAGGCCCTGCTTAAAGGCCTCCATTTATGATAGGGCTTCCCTCAGAGGTCTAGGTAGTGAGTTCTACAACACTGGGCCCACCACCTCAAATGCACAATCTCCAGAGAATTTGAAGTGGGCCCTGGGAATCGCAAGGAGGCCCTCAGTGGAGGAGTGGAGCTAGCGCACAAGATAGGCTTGAGTGAGGAGGTCATTTAGGTAACCAGAGCCCAATCCATGTAGGGCCTTATAGGTGAGCAAGCCCACCTTGAAGATAATCCTCCACCTAACCTGCAGCCAGCGCAGTTCGCACAAAACCTGGGTCACATGACAGGACCTCGGAAGGCCCATCAGTAACCTGATTACTGTGTTCTGCACCAGCTGCAGGCTCCGGAGAACCCCTCCAGTGACCCCAAGGTATAGAGTGTTGCAGGAGTCGAGCCGGGATGTCATGAAAGTATGTACTAGTGATGTAATGTGACTGTGTATTTTGTTATTGTATCTTCTGTTCCATTACCCCCGGCTCACACCTGGAAAAGAGCCTCGGCTTAATGTGTGTCTCCCATTTACCAATATTCAGATAAGAAAATAATAAAGTTTAAATGTTTTCTTTTGAGCCATAACAGCGTAGGAGGTAGAGACTTAATTCAAGATATGTTTGTAATGATCAAAACTTTTTTTTCCCCTCTCTTCTAGAGTGGCAGGTATGAAGTGCCTGTAAGATAGTATGGCTGAGGACCTGGTAAAATGATGCATTAGAGAAGGCTGATTTTGGACTGCCAGACAAGTGCAGCAGAAGGGAATGTTACGGTGGACTGTACATTTGGAAGGAGGGCCACGGAGAGTGAATCATGCTGCTGTGGCTGTTGGGCACAAAATATTCTCATTTGGAGGCTACTGTTCAGGGGAAGACTACGACACACTTCGGCAGATTGATGTCCACATATTTAATGCAGGTAACAGACTGTGTTCCACAAAACACTATTTGTGAAAATGCTAAATAGAGGTTTCTATGAACAGCACAGGAAATATTACATAATGGGCCAAGGATACCCTTCTGACCTGGGGTGCCTGGCTAAGGCTGGTAGAGTTCAAGTGGTTTCATGAAGTAGACATGTCAAACTCTGGGAGAGGTAGTATTAAAGGAAAGCTGTCCAAATAATACAGACCCCGACCCACCAAAGACCTGCCCCCAGATTAAGCTTTTCACAAAGAAAAGCCTTATTTTTAGCAGCTGCTACTTACTTTATTTTAATTTTGAAAACTTCGGGAGTCGGAAGATGGTGGATGGTGCACGGCTCCATTTAGTGTAAGAGTGCGGTGCCGCACCATTCGCTACAATACATTTATTTATTTATTTAGTTTTTGTTAACCGGACAAGTATGCAAGCCAAACAATGACTATTTTCAAACAACATGAAGCCTTGCTGTATTCTGACATATGCAGTTAGCCCCAGCACTTGAACTGCTCCGGAGGGGAAAGAGTTAACTCTGTGCCAGAGCATAGAACGTTGGGCTCGAGTTCGGTTCAAACCTCTGTCTGCAGCACTTCAAAGTGTAACCGTCAGATTCTTTACTCCGCCTAACTGAACAGTCGCTCCGGAGATTGCTCCTTCGTTTGTCTGTTCGGTCGTAGTAAAACGTAAGTTTTATACCATTTTTTGACTTTATTTTTTGGTTCAGATTCCTGTCTGCGGTACAGTAAGTGTTGTAGGTAGTGGACTTTAATTATTGGTTTATTTCTGTGTGGAAATTGTAAAATCTGTCAGTCGTCTGGTTAGGAACCGATTGTGTTGGTTTATTTTATTTCTTTAATTTCTTAGTGACCTGGGTGATACTCCCTTGGGCAAAAGGAGAGCCGACCCTGAGGGGTCAGTTTCATTAAAGAAAAAGAGAAAATTGGCCGGTTCGGATCCAGAACCGCAACGTCCAGCCACTGAAGAGATAGTCAGAGTGATAAGTATTGTAGAATTGCTCAGTCCGGTTCTGCCCCATCGGTTTCAAAAAAAATTTAATTTTAGACTTTTTTTTCCACAGCCTGTAATACGGTTGGTAGCTGATAGGGGTCTTGCCTGGCTTTTAAGCTGATAAAGGGTAAGTGTTTAGGATGGCTACGTCTGAGAAACCCAAGAGAAAAACCCGGCCCACTGGGTTTCAAAACTGTAGTGAGTGTGGGGATGCCTTTGCTACGGCAGACCCTCACACCACCTGTGTTTATTGTCTGGGGTTTGACCACCTCGATTCAGCCTGCCAAATCTGTAAGAATTTTCTCAAGGCCACCCTGGATAAGAGATTAGGTAGGCTTAGTGAAAAGGAGGCCGAGAAGTGATGGGCAGACTGGATGGACCTTGCGGTCTTTATCTGCTGTCAACCTCTATGTTTTTATGTAAGTCCACTGATCCAGATGGCCAGCCCAGTTTGGTTCTGACCAAACCTGAGTGAGTGCCCACTGACCTGGGTGATACTCCCTTGGGCAAAAGGAGAGCCGATCCTGAGGGGTCAGTTTCATTAAAGAAAAAGAGAAAATTGGCCGGTTCAGATCCAGAACCGCAACGTCCAGCCACCGAAGAGATAGTCAGAGTGATAAGTATTGTAGAATTGCTCAGTCCGGTTCTGTCCTATCGGGCGCCTCTTGGTAGGTGCTCAGTTTGGTTGGTTCCTCCGGTTCTGGAATATTGTCCGGATGAGTATTATGAACTGGATTTGGAGGGGGAGGAAGGCTACGACGACGATGGTGATGATTGTGTGGAAGGTCTGGATGAGCCCATTGAACCGGACATCTCCCCAGACAGGCCTTCTAATATTTCCCCTCCCAGGCTTTCTGAGTCCCCATCACACTATTTGTTTTACAAAAAAGTGGCAGAGACCTTCCAGCTCCCTCTGGTTGAAGCTGTTGAGGAACAAGAGAAGCCTGACTTTGTAGAAGTGATGGACATCCCAGAGTCCAAAAGACTGTCTATTCCCCTCCATAAATCTCTTGGGAAACGGACACAAAAAAATCTCCAAACACCAAATTCTTTACCTCCTGTGGACAAAAGAATGGACAGGTGGTATATGCTGTCAGGCTCAGGTACAGAGTTCTTGTTCCAACAATGCAGCCATGTTGGGGTTGTGCAGGCTGCAGTCTGTGACAAGGCTAATATACTTTTGGCTTCACACCCCCAGATAAAGACTCTAGGAAGGTGGATTCGATGGCCAAAAAAAACAGTATTTGGCATCCTCCTTGGGACTCAGGCAGGCAAACTATATAGCCTACACAGCCAGATACCAGAAGTCCATATGGAATACTGTTCTGGAACTGGCTAAACAGGCTTCCCCCAGCTAGCCAAGGTGCTGGAGGAGATGGCTGCTGATGGGATTGAGGCATCTAAGATCCAGTTTCATGCTGCTCTGGACTCAAATGATGTGTCATCTCGACTCATGGCTACATCTATGTCTCTTCGGAGATTTGCTAGGCTCAGATGTGCTAGTCTCTCACAGGACACTCTGGCTAAGGCCATGGATTTCCCTGTGGTGGGTAATTCTCTGTTTGGGGAGCAAACAGAATTACATGAAAAAGATTGATGAATACAGGACCACCTACAGGAATGCACAGGCCAATGAAAGGCAGGCAACTCCTCCAGCAGTCTAGGGGTAGGCCTTTTCACAGGCCTATCTACCAGACACAGGCCTCCTCTCCTTTTCCTTAGAAGGAGTTCTTCAGAGGGAGAGGCAGAAGGGGGATAAGCAGGGCTGCATCCTTCTCCTGGTCTAAGGCTCCTGCCAAGCGGACACCCTGATGTGTCAGCCCAGGTCGACTCCCCTATTCCAGTAGGAAGCAGGCTGGCTTACTACTTCCAGGCCTGGAAGTCTGTTACCTCAGACAAGTGGGTCCTGGAGGTAGTAAGCCAGGGACTGGCATTCAACTTCAACACATTTCCAAAACTGAGGGTCAGATCTTTTCCACCTGCAAGCATCTCTGAAACCATTGCCCTAGAGGCAGATGTTTCCTCTCTGCTGGCTCTCAGTGCCATAGAGTTCCTACTCCACACAGGGGCAAGGGTCTGTACTCCAGATACTTTCTTACCCCCAAAAATGCTGGAGTGGCGGCCCATCCTAAACCTAAGATACCTAAACAAGAACCTCATTAAGCCAAGATTCAAAATGGTGACTCTGGGAGTAATTCTTCCCTCTCTGAGGCCAGGGGACTGGTTAGCCTCCCTGGACCTCAAGGATGCCTATTTTCACATTCCCATCAGGTGCTCCCACAGAAAGTACCTCAGGTTCGAATTGCCTTCAGGCCATTATCAGTTCAGAGCAATGCCCTTCGGGCTAACATCAGCTCCAAGGGTGTTCTCAAAATCCCTAGCAATAGTAGTGGTCTTTCTCAGGAGACAAAACATCTCCATTTTTCCATACCTAGACGACTGGCTCATTGTGGGACAGTCCCCAGACCAAGTTAAGTCAGACCTGCAAGTGACACAACAATTGCTCACTTCCCTTGGATTTCTCCTCAGTTTACCAAAATCAGTTCTCGAACCAGTACAACTCCTGACCTTCATAGGGATAGAGCTGGATACTGTCCAAGCAAAGGCTTTTCTTCCTCAGGCAAGGGTAAAGGCCGTTACAGACCTGGCTTCTTCCTTCTATTTTCTGGTGTCTCGACCAGCAAGACATTTTCTTCAGCTCCTGGGCCACATGGCAGCTTCCACTGCAGTGGTACAGGGAGCCAGATTTCAGATGACGGACAGTCAGTTTCATCTGAGGTCCTTTTGGACCCAGAAAAAAGATCCTGTAACCAAATTGATTCCAGTGACTCAGACTTTGATCCAAGCTCTCCAGTGGTGGGTGGATCAGGACAATCTCAGGCAAGGAGTCCCATTCATCAGTCAGACTCATTCAGTGGTGCTAACCATAGATGCTTCTCTCCTGGGCTGGGGGGGTCACTTAGGTACCCTCACAGCACAGGGAGTGTGGTCCCCTCAGAAGTCTCTTCTTTATATCTGTCTTCTGGAGCTCAGGGCAGTATTTCTGGTTCTCTAAGCTTTCTTGGACTCAGTAAGGAACAAGATGGTTCAGGTCTGGACAGACAGTACCACCACCATGTGGTACATCAATAAACAGGGAGGCATTCGATCTACCGCCTTGTGCACGGAAGCCATGAAAATTTGGTCTCTGATTTATGCCCTGCAGGCATCTCTGGTAGCAGTCCATCTACCAGCAAAGGACAATGTGCTATCAGATGCCCTGAGCAGGATCTCCCAAGGCCATCACGAATGGTCCCTGGACCCTCTGGTTTTGAAGGTGATTTTTTCCAGGTGGGGCACCCCAGAGATGGATCTCTTTGCAGTCCCAGGCAATCACCAACTTCCTCTGTTTTGTTGCAGACCCCCAGTCTTGGGTTCAGTCCCTCTGGATGCTCTGATTTTGAACTGGAAGGGAAATTTATGTATGCCTTCCCTTCCTTTCCTCTACAGTTCAAAGTCCTAGTCAAGATAAGGTCACAACCTTGCAAAGTGATTCTGATTGCACCAGACTGGGCCAGACAGCCATGGTACCCCCTGTTGCTGTCTCTAGCAGTCCATCTTCCCCTGTCTCTTCCCAGGAATTACAACCTGTTAACCTTCTCTCAGGGGAGGATTTGGTATCCCAATCTTCAGTCTCTCAATCTCAAGGCATGGCTCTTAAAGAGTTTGAGTATGCAGATTTGCATCTGTCTCAGGGGGTTCTGGATATTCTCAAAGCTTCTCGAAAGCCCTCCACCAGAAAGACTTATAACTCCAAATGGAAAAGATTCAGCATTTGGTGTTCCAAGAAGCATATTCCTCCAGACACTGCTGAATTGTCTACAGTTCTGGATTATATGGTCCATCTTAATGGCCTAGGCCTCAGACCAGCTACTCTCAAGGTACACTTGTCAGCTGTTTCTGCCTTTTAGTCAGTGGGGAAGTCTTCCTCACTATCATCTCATCCTGTGTTCTGTAAATTTTTCAAGGGATGGCTTCATACCAATCCTCCCTTTAGGGATCCTGCCCCTGCCTGGGACTTAAATGTTTGCATTGCTCAACTTATGCAACCTCCTTTTGAGCCTATGTCCTCAGCAGAGCTTAAGTACTTGACTTGGAAAACTGTGTTTTTGGTAGCCATTACCTCTGCCAGACGTATCAGTGAACTGCAAGCCCTGTCAGTGGAACCTGATTTTCTCTTTTCATAGAGAGAAAGTGGTCCTTAGAACCAATAGGAGGTTCTTGCCCAAAGTGGTTTCAGACTTCCACTTGAACCAGTCTATGTCTCTCCCTGTCTTCTTCACTGATCATTCTTCCTCAGGAGAGAGGAGGCTACACAGTCTGGATGTTAAAAGAGCCCTTAGCTACTACATAGAGTATACCAAGGACACAGGTTTGATTCCCTCCAGTTATTCCTCACTTATGGGGAAGTGGGAAAGGGCAAACCTGCCACCAAGAGAACTATTGCCAGATGGATTGTGTCTTGTATACAATTCTGCTATGAGAAACTAGGAAAGATTCCACCCTCAGGCCTGAGGGCTCACTCTACAAGAGATACAACTGCTTCCCTGGCTGCTGCCAGGGATATCCCTATGTTAGAAATTTGTCAAGCAGCCACCTGGAAAACAGTCCATACCTTTACCAAGCATTACTCTCTGGATATCCAGGCTAGGAGCGATGCTCGGTTTGGCACAGCAGTACTTCAGAGCCTATTCCAAAGTAGGTTCTGTCCCTCCTCCATGGAGGTACTGCTTGAGTAGTTTGCATAGTCCAATACAGCAAGACTTCATGTTGTTTGAAGAAAAAATTACCTTAGTAATTATGTTTCTTCTAATGGAGTCTTGCTGTATTCTGACCTCCCTTCCTGCCTCCCCTCTCAGAATCGGTTTTTGGGAAGTGGGTGGGCAGGTGCAGTGTTGCACCCCAGAGGTGCTTCTTACACACCCTCCCCCTTTTGTTTGGATATTTTGTTGCTATTGTTTTCCTTATTTGGATTGGTTTTGAGTTTCCTGACTTGAGTCTCTTTTGGGAATCCAAAACTATTTGTTGCCAGTTGGCTAGTAAAAAATTTTACAATTTCCACATAGGATAGTTAGTGAGTTTTTGCTCGTAAGAATCTGACGGTTGGGTTTCAAAGGGCTGCAGACAGAGACCTCAACCGAGCTCATGCTCAGCATTCTATGCACTGCATAGAAAGTTAACCCTTTGTTCTCTGGGGCAGTTTAAAGGCTGGAGCTAACTGCAATAGTCAGAATACAGCAAAACTCCATTAGAAGAAACATAATTACTAAGGTGAGTAATTTTTTTGTCTGTTCCGTATACCGATAGACTTTGCTAAGCATAGGAACGGTATCAGGCTACGTTATCTGGGAGGCATGGAACCCCCCCGATGTTTTTTTTTTTTTTTTGTGAGGAAAAGTTTAATTAAGCTGTCACTAGGGTTTACTCCCTCTGATGTCTGTGCTCTAATCCATGCCACAGGGAATACACATTAGTTTTAGAACCCCGGCGCTACATGGAACGGTATGGGTGCACATATGTTTCCCTAAAAACTAACCCTTTATGGACCCCGTTTCAGATTATCCCACTGACAAAACAAGCCTTCCGCATAATTACTGTGTTATTTAGGAATGAGGGGGTTGATATTGCAAACATATACTGACTTGAACAATGATGCAGCATTCAAGGGAACCCTGACCCTATTACAGACATGGAAGACTTTTAGAATGGGGGCTAGAAGTTTAAAGTGAAGTTAAATCAAACTGTGAATGATATAGAACACCTCCCCAACTGTTTCTACATTGGGAGGGACAAGGGGTTCATTTGTTATCCTTGCCAACCCAGAAGATGTTACAAGTGTGGCTCACCGAGGCATATAAGTAACAATTGTGAAATTTTAAAATGCTTCTTTTGTGGGGAACTCGGCCATTCAGTGGGTCACTGTACAAGGAGCCCCAAGTATAATCTCTGTGATGATGAAGGGCATGTGTTCCCATGGACGGCCCACAACACAGAGGAGGCAGATTTTGGAGTTCAGGACTTCTATATCCATAAGGCCTCTAAGACTGCAGTGAGTCCTCCATAACAAACAACGGCGACAGCAGGACAGACCAAAGGAACTGAAAACACTGATCATGCCCCACCAGAGATGGAGGTCATGGAGTCCCTCCCCATGAAGGGAGGAGGATATGGAAATTGTGGATCAGTTTATGCCCCCGGTAGGACTTTCAGTAGGTTAAAACCAAAGGGACAAGTTCAAACAAAATCTGCTCCCCTGATTCCACCCACAGAGAGAGTACCCACACAAAACAAATTTTCTACCCTGCAGTGGGGGAACTCTGAAGTTGAGGAGGACTCGGACAATGTTTCGACGGATTTGCCCTCTGACCAAGGGACTAACTACAAAGGTGACGAAACCAAAACCAAAAAAAAAATGTAGAATGGGGACTAGGGCAAGTACGAGGAAAGTACCATGATTAGGGATCCTCATGTTTTATGTCATTCTTAGAGTATAAGTTGTCCATTGCATCCCTGAATGTGAATAGCATCCAGTTGGAATGAAAGAGGCTGATTACTTATGAGGTATTTTCCAGGGGGCAGTTTGACATTGTATATTTACAAACACCTGGCTCCTTTCCCCTTATGAGATAGAGGTGGCAAGCAATGTATGGGTATGGGGTCCCAGCTTCTGGTCCATGGGGGAGGATCTGTGCAGTGGGGTGGTTATTTGTTTCACTGACCCTTCTGTGTAACTTATACATACAGTGGATATTCTACCAGGTAGTGTCCTATTAGATGTAAAGTTTTGAGTCTCTGATTTCAGATTAATTAATGTATGTGCCCTTCAGTCAAAGGCAGGCAGAGTTCACATGTTGAAACTCATCCAGCCCTATTTATTTACGTCTAGGAGTATCCTGTTAGGGAGTGATTTTAATTGTGGATGGGTAACTAGTGATATAGGGTTGAAAACTAATAAAATATTTTGTGATTCGGCCACGCTGAATAATTTAATTTCTCAAACCGTACTGGTGGACATGTTTGAAGTTCAATTCTCAACAGCCCCACATACATATTTCAGGGGAGTTCTCTCCACCAGGATAGAGTTTTGGTTTCTTTCCGGAACCCTCTCTGTAAAAGAAGCAAGAGTGGAACTGGTTAGTTCCTCAGACCATAATCTCCTCTCCTGTACAATATCAGGTTTTAAGGACACTCAGAGGGGTCCAGGGTGGTGGAGGCTTAACCTCAGTCTCATGGAGATCCCAGAAATAAAGGAAGGACTATTATATATGTTAGAAGCTAGAACATCTGTGTTTTTTGTTATGTAACTCAATGGAAGACAGGTGGAAGGAAAGTAAGGAATATATAAGAACATTTTTCCAAACCACTGGGAAAATTAATGTTAAAATAAACAAGCATTTGTAAATGCCGAATGTTTGCTTGCTGGCATTGGTAGTGCAGGAGTTACAGAACTGCATAATAGGAATGGCAGTGAAGTATTGAACTGAAGCCAACCCCACCAGCACCCTGCAGAGACTGACAGGCATTGGGGTGTGCCTTTGGGTTGTCAGGCATAACGGCCACGCCATTTCATCACACTCTACCCTGCAGACACCGACAAGTATCACGATGTGCCTTGGGGTCTTTGGCCCTTATGCGTACCCCATTCCATCAGGAAATACGGTGAGATGGGTTCGGTATAGGAGAATGGGGTGAACTTTGGGGACAAGAGTCAAGGCACACCCTCGATGCCTCTAGTGGCTGCAGGGTGTGGGTGGGGTGGGGTGGAATGGTATGAGATTGCAGGCGACAATCCCAAGTCACAGCCCTGATGCTTGTCATTCTCTACAGGGTGGGGCGCTAGGTCGGAAACCCTAACGCTTCAGGCATTCTGCTGGTATTTTCACTCCAAATTTTCAACATGGTTTTTTGAAGGAGGAGAATCAGCATTTATATAGCGCTTTTCGTATGCAGTATCCCAAAGCGCTTTACAAGCAATGCTAGACTGGTAGTGAAGTGACTGAATGTGTGGTGGCAGCCATATCACACATCATCACCCACACACAGCCTGGATAATTGCATGAACCGGTTTATGGGAAGGGGAATGTTGGCCAGGACACCAGGAATACTTTCTGCTCTTTGTGAAGAGTGCCCTGGGTTCTTTTACTTCCACCTGGACAACACGAGGATGGGCAGAAGGGACCTCGGTTTAATGTCTCATCTGAAGGATGGCATACTCCAGCAGTACAGCACCCCCAATACTGCACTCGGATGCCAGCGATTTTTAGGTGCAAGTCCAGTCCCGGTGTGGGACGAGAACCCACGACCTTCTGGTCCAGAGGCGAATGTGCTACCAACTGAGCCACGCTGACACCCTTGGTGACCCCCACCTCATGAACAGTGGCAATATCAGTTTGTTAGCCGAAAGCTGTTTTTGCACAGTGACTACGGCATTTGTCATCACAGGTGCAAATACAGTTTCCGAACAGGATGTAAAAAATGGCAGCTGTACTGTTCATGGGGAGGTGTAAAAAATGGCAGTGTTGAAAATCTGCAGTGAAAATATTAAAAAAACTGGTGAAGTCACGAGCGTTCGTAGAAACTGTGCAACGCACACCTGTAATGTAATTAGTTTGGGGCTTTTTACAGCAGATTATCAACACAGGCATTTTGGAACCTCCAATCATGAACAGTGTCACTGTGATTTTCATAATCTGTCCCGAACAATGATTTCCCACAGCGACCACACATTTCTGTGCTGAAAGTGTGAAAACACATTTTGGCCATGTTGAGAAAAATAACAGCTGTGCTGTTCATAAGAAGTGTGGAAAAATGCCACTGGTGAAAATCTGGACCGAAAATATTACAAATTCATGAACTTACGAGGGTGCATGGAAACTGCACAATGCTCACTTGCAACACAGTCATTTTATGGACTTTTTGTCACCAAATTTTCAACATAGCCATTTTAAGACCTGCTCATGACCAGTGTCATTGTGATTTTCTTAATCTGTCCCAAACAGTGCTTTTGCACACCAACTGCACCATTGTGTGCTACATGTGTGGAAGCACATTTTGGGTGAGATGTGAAAAATGCAGCTGTACTGCTCTATAAGGAAGTGTGGTAAAATGGCAATGTTGAAATGTATGCAAATATTAAAATTGAATCTGTGAGCGCATGAGGAACTATGCTAACGGCACTCCAAAAACAGTCATTTTGGGAATTTTTCACCAAATGTTCAACATAGCCATTTTAAGACCTCTGCTCATGAACAGTGTCACTGTGATTTTCTTAATCTGTCCCAAACATTGATTACGCACACTGACTGTGCCATTGTGCACTACATGCTGCGGAAACACATTTTGAGCGACATGTGAAAAATGACAGCTGTACTACTCATAAGAGGTGTGGTAAAAATGGCAATGTTGAAAATCTGGAGTACAAATATTAAAAATTTGCGAACTTACAAGTGTCGCGTAGGAACTGCATAGCACACTACGTGAAACAGTCATTTTTAGGAATTTTTTCACCAAATTTGCAACATATGCTTTTTGAGAGCCCACGTTATGAACACTTGCACTGTCGTTTCGTTAATCAGTCCTGAAAAGTGATTTTGCGCAGTGACAGCGAAATCACCCTTTGGGCCCGGTTAACACCATGACAGTGACAGAATTCATGAGGAGGGGTTCCAAAAACCCCATGTTGAAAATTTGGTGCCAAAATTCCAAAAAATGCCTGAGATATGCAGCAAAGTTGCAAAAACCCTATTTATTACATTATACAGCTTACCGGCATTTCCTCAGTTTGTGGTCGGCTTTGAAGAGTGCAGACGTGTTCCAGGTCCACCGAAGATCATCGCGACGAGCTCTGGAGGTAAGTATGGGGTGAGGTGGGGGTGTGGGGAGGCAGAGTGCGCAAGGGGTGGGCAGGGAGACCGCCGAGGGAACGTTTTTTGTTTACAGGTTTTTGGTTTATTTTAGGAAGACGACGCGGGATGTTTGCTATGCTGGGGTGGGCTCCCAGCGTGGAAGCTGGAAGGCTGTTTGGGGGGTGGGGCTGGGACCCGGCGAGTTAGGCACCCTGTCGGCCATAAAATTTTGCCACACTGGGGTGGGCTCCCAGCGTGGCACCTGCAAGCTTTTTTTGGGGGCATGAAGCCGCGGGGATTGGGCACTTGCGCCATACAGTGTGTGCGTGGGGGGAGGAGCATGAGCATGTATTATGCGTATGGCGCGGTGTGTGGGAGGAACGCTGCTCACTGAAGCGGAGCTCTCCCTTTCAACTGCACGGCACTACATTTTGGATCATTGCACTATGTTTCTTGCACATATGTGCAAGCAAACATAAAAATTAACAATATTTGCAGTTACATAGATACATAGACAGTGTCGGCAGATAAGGGCCTATGGCCCACCCAGTCTGCCCATTTGAGCCTGTAAGTTCAGTTTGTTTTCCTAGAAGTCTGTTTCCCCTTACCCCTGACCTCTAGAATTCCTTTATGTCTATCCCATGCATTCTTAAATCCCATGATTGTTTCAGCTCCCACCACTTCCTCTGGCAGGGTGTTCCACTTGTCCACCACCCGTTCTGTGAAGAAATTCTTTCTCATGTTTCCTCTGAATCGTCCTCCCTCCAACTTCATCCCATGCCCTCTAGTCCTGGAACATCTTTTTCACTTAAAATAGTGTTTTCCTGCACTCTGTTTCTCCCTGTAAGGTACTTGTATGTCTCTATCATATCCCCTCTCTCCCTCCTCTCCTCCAGTGAGTACATGTTCAGTTCCTTCAACCTGTCTTCATAGGACTTGTGATGCAATCCATGTACCATCTTTGTTGCCCTCCTGTGAACCTTCTCTACCCTGTCTATGTCCTTACGTAGGTATGGTCTCCAGAACTGTACACTGTACTCCAGGTGGGGCCTCACTAGTGTCTTGTATAGCGGAATTATGACCTCCCTTTCCTGCTGGTGATGCCTGCCTATACATCCCAGCATCCTATTTGCTTTACCTGATGCCTTGTCACACTGTTTCCCTACCTTGAGGTCATCAGAGATGACAACCCCAAGATCCCTTTCCTGCTTGGTGCATGCTATATCCTCACCCCCAACTGATATCTTGTGCCAGGGTTTTGTGCCCCATATGCATTATCTTGCACTTCTTGGCATTGAATTTCAACTGCCAAACCCTTGACCATTCTTCAAGTTTCTGCAGGTCCTTCTCATTCTGTCTACACCCTCTGGTGTGTCTACTCTGTTACAGAGCTTTGTGTCATCAGCGAACAGTGAAATTCCTGCCTTCTAGATCCTGCGAATGTCACTGATGAAGATGTTGAATAGGACCGGTCCCAGCACTGATCCCTGTGGTACCCCACTGGTCACTCTTCCCTCTGTGGAGTGACAGCCATTTACCACCACCCTCTGTGTCCTGCCACCCAGCCAGTTACCTACCCACCACACTACTGTCCTGCCCACACCCATATTCCCCAGTTTGTGTAATAGTCTTCTATGTGGCACAGTGTCAAAGGCCTTGCTGAAGACCAGATAGGCCATGTCCACTGCCCTCCCCTGATCCACCTCCCTAGTCACCCAGTCAAATAATTCAATGAGATTGGTCTGACATGACCTCCCCCTGGTGAAACCATGCTGCCTTGGGTCCTGTAGTCCATTGACAACCAGATGTTCCACCAATCTCTCCTTCAGAAGTGCTTCCATGATCTTTCCCACTCACCGAGGTGAGGCTGACTGGTCTGTAGTTCCCTGCTTCTTCTTTGTTCCCACTTTTGTATAAGGGACTACATCTGCTGTCCTCCAGTCTTTGGGTACCTCCCTGTTTCCAGTGATTGGCTAAACAGGATAGCCAGAGGTTCAGCCACCACCTCTCTTAGTTCTTTAAGGACCCTGGGGTGCACCCATCTGGCCCCATTGCTTTGTCAACTCTTACTTCCAGTTCCTTCAGGACCCTTTCTCGTAAAGGGACTTGTGTCCATTTCTGCACCATTCTCACCCTTGTACTCCTTCAGACCCATTACCCCTCTTCCTCAGTAAAGACTGAGCAGAAATACCTGTTCAATATGTCAGCTTTACTGTTGTCATCCTCCACGCGACTCCCATCCTCCCCTTCAGTCTCACTATCCTCCCTTTTCTTTCTTTTTTCACTTATGTACCTGTAAAAGGTTTTGTCCCTTTAACCACTGATTTTGCAGTGTGTTCTTCTGTCTGAGCTTTGGCTTCCTTACTGACTTCCTGCCTCCCTTTGTTTCTCCTGGTACTTCTCCTATCCCCTTCTGCCTGTGTCTTTTGTATTGCCTGAATGCTATCTTTTGGCTTTCACTTTCTTTGCTACCTCTTTGGAAAACCATAATGGTCTCCTCTTCTTTTCCTCTTGCTAATCTGCTTAATGCATAATTCTGTTGTTCTTATAATCCCCATTTTAAATACTGCCCACTGTTCCTCAACCCCTGATTCCTGTCCATTCCTCTTAATGCCTCTTTCAAGTATTTCCCCATTTTCCCAGTCTGCCCCCCTAAAATCCAGGATACGTGTTTTTGTGTGGTTTGGTTCTGCTCTTTCTGTGATTTCAAACCACAATGACTGGTGGTCACTGTTACCCAGGTGCTCCCCCACTGTTACCCCCATCACACTGTCCCTGTTTGTGAGCAGAATGTCCAGTATTGTCTTCTGCCGAGTTGGTTCCATGACCAGTTGCTTGAGGAAGGCACCCTGAAGGAGTCCAGGATAAATCTGCTCCTAGTTGATGCTGCTGCTGGGATGCTCCAGTCCACGTCTGGAATATTGAAGTCTCCAACCAGTACTACCTCACTCTTGTCTGCCATCCTTGGATGGCTAGCATCAACTCCTATCTGTTTCTTCCTCCTGGGCTGGTGGTCTATAGACCACACCTGTGCGGATGGCTGGCCCCATTTTCTTTCTAGCTTAACCCACAGTATCTCCCCATTTTGTTCCTCCTGGATCTCTGTGGCCCTTATGTCATTTTCACATACAGTGCCACTCCTCCTCCTTCCTGCCTGCTCTGTCTCTTCTGAATATGTTGTAGCCAGGTATGGCCATCTCCCAGTCATGGTTATCATTACACCAGGTTTCAGTGATGGCCACAATGTCCAGGTCTGTCTGTACCATGACAGTCTCCAGATCTTCCATCTTGTTGCTAAGGCTCCTGGCATTTGCACATGGCTTTCCATGATTTGACCTCCTAGTCTGCTTCACTGTTCTACTCCAGCCCCTTCCTTGGTTGTCATTTATCCCTGGTTCTCCTTGCTGTCTGCCCTTCTGCTGAATTTTGCCCCTTTTCTGCTTATCCACCTTTTGGACACTAATCTCCATCTTTTGCACACCGCTTTGCAGAGATAGCCACTCCTCTGGTTCACTGGTTCCACTGCTAGCTGTGGGGGGTGAGCAAGTAGGTACCCTCCTTGCTGGCCTGCCACCCCTTTGCTAGTTTAAATGCTTGTCAATGTAGCATTTAAACTTATCATTGAGTGCTTGGATTCCCCTCCAGGATGGATGCAGGCCGTCAGGCTTGAACAAACCTCCATCCCTCCAGGTGGGTCCCCAGTCACCAATGAATCCAAACCCTTCCTCACAGCACCAGTTCTTCAACCATGAGTTAAAGTTCCTGGTGCATGCACTCCTATGCTCTCCCTTGCCTCTCACAGGTAGTACTTCTGAGAAAGTGACAGAAGTAGCTACTTGCTTAAAAAATGAGCTGTATAAATTATTAACCATACAAAGGGAAACCTAGATAGATTTGGCTGATCAGATCAAACAGATTACAGAGGAGATGAATAAGATCCAGTATGATAGGATAAATCCAGAACAAATGGTTTGATAGCTTTTATTGGACCAAAAAGGATGTTACGAAAAGAACAAAGAGCTTTAGCTTTCAGACCAACAAGTCCTTCTTCAGAAGCCTAGACGGACTTGTTGGTCTGAAAGCTAAAGCTCTTTGTTCTTTTTGTAACATCCTTGTTGGTCCAATAAAAGGTAGCAAACCATTGGTTCTGGATTTGTTCTTACTAGGACCAGTACGGCATTAAACTGTTTGTCAATATGATAGGATGAAATCCTTAGAAGAGGAACAGCGGTTTGGGACACAAGGGACACAGGCACACATCATTCCATTTGAGTGTTGTGCCTCTCTCAGGGACAGGAAAAACTTAAATTGGATTAAAACACAAACAGGGTTCTTGGTTGATGCACAAAAAGAAACAATGGCAGAAGTGGAAGAACATGTAGTTAGAATGGTTCAAGAACATAAGCTACAGGGGGATCTCATGGACGAATGGCTAGCATCATGTAACATCCCGAAACTGCCCTTAGACGTCAAGGAAACCCTGATCCAGCCAGTATCAGAACATGAATTAGGGGGTATTATCAAGGAGTTGAAACCAGGGGTAGCCCCGGGACAGGATGGAATACCCAATGAACTTTATGAAACTGTGTACAATATTCTATCAGGTGAATTGGTAGAGTGTATAATTACTTTCTTAATCCTGGCCATTTCCCAGATAGTATGTATAAAGATCTCCTTATTTTATTATATAAAGCAGGTGATAGAACACTTCTCATGAACTGGAGACCTATTACACTCCTGGATTCAGATTGTGAGATTCTTATGAAACTTCTAGGTAAAAGGGTGACTGAGATATTAGATTTAATCATCCATCCCTCTCAATTCTGTGGGATCCCAAGTAGGCAAATTAAATTTGACTAAGAGAAATTATGGACAGAGGGAATTCTGATGGATTATTAGGCTTTCGCAGTAGCCTTGATCAAAACAAAGCTTTTGATAACATTTCCCTTGACTGTTTATGGAAATGTATGGGTGCCTATGGCTTCCTGGAGAAATTCATTAGGTGGTGGAAATCCTGTTATAAAAAATCAAGAGTAGAGCCATACATTAATGGCTAGGTAGGGAAACAGTGTGAGGTTCATAGAGGGGTCAGACAAGGGTATCCACTTAGCCCGCTGCTATACAGTATATCCTTACTTTAGACCCCTTATTGCATCATTTAAATAATCTGAAATGCATCATGGGTTTATCATGTTCTTGTGAGGATCACGAAATCAAAACAATAACCTATGTGGATGACATCTGTTTAGTTTTAGCTGATGTCGTTTTTTGTAAGGCAGCTAAAAAGGTTTTGCAGCAATTTACGGTCGGCACAAGTTCAGAAATTAATTACACAAAGAGCAAATGCCTTCCAGCAGGTCATATCAGGGGGTAATGAGGATTCCTGTAAAGAGGGAGGCTTGTAAAGTTTTAGGGTGTATTTGGTTATGAAGATATGGAAATTTACAACTGGGAGATTATTCTTAGGAAAGCCCAACATAAGGTCAGTATATGGAGTAAATGGAACATATCTAAAAAGAAATGTGTTTATATGGTAAAAACATTTTTAATACCTAAGTTTCTTTATATTAGCGTAGTCCCCCCCCCCCCAAAAAAAAGCAATTGGAGACTTCTATATTAAGTTGTTTTTTTAGGTGTATTTGGGGTAGTAGGTTAAACCCTTTTAAGCGGGGGGGTTGGGGGCTTGTTTAACAGTAGCAGAAGGTGGCCTGGCTATAGAAACATAGACTTTGATGGCAGTAAAGCAACAGTGTACTTCCTCCTGCACCCTACAAGAATTACTTTGTCTGTCCCATGCATTCTTGAATTCCTCCACTGTTTCTGACCCCACAACCTCCTCAGGAAGGCCGTCCCATGCATCCACAACCCTCTCTGTGAAAAAATACTTCCCTACATTGCCCCTGAGCCATCCCCCCTCCATCTTCAAATTGTGCCCCTTTGTTCTTGTACGTCACTTTCTCTGAAAGATGCTACCCTCTTGGACTTTGTTGAGTCCCTTGAGGTACTTAAATGTTTCTATCATTTCCCTCCTCTCCTCAAGGGTATACATATTCAGCTCCTTTAGTTTCTGTTCGTATGGCTTCTGGTGCAGACCCTGCACACAGTATTCCAGATGGGGTCTCACCAACTGTCTGTATAGAGGGATAACAACTTCCTGTTTTCTACTGGTGCTGCCTCTCCCTATGCATCCCAGTATCCCCCCAGCCCTCCTTACTTCCTTTTCACATTGCTTGCCTTCCTTTAGGTCATCTGATATGACTACTCTGAGGTCCCTTTCCATTTTTGTTGTTGTCAGTACCTCCCCCCACTTTGTGTATTCTTCCCTTGTTTTTTTTTGTTTCCCAGGTGCACTACTTTGCACTTCTTTGCATTGAATCTAAGCTGCCATATTTTTGACAATTCCTTCAACCTTGTCAAGTCCCTTCTCATCCTTTCCACCCCACCTTGTGCATCAACCCTGTTGCAGATTTTTGTGTCGTCTGCAAAGAGGCATGCTTTCCCTTCCAGTCCCTCTGCAGTGTCTCCTATAAAGACATCAAAGAGGACTGATCCCAGTACTAAACCCTGTGGTACCCCACTAGTAACCACCCTTTCTTCAGAGTGGACTCCATTTACTGTAACCCTCTGCATCCTGTTGTCCAGCCAATGCTTTACCCAGGCTACAACCCTGGGACCCACTCCCAGGTTGGGTAACTTGTTTATTAATCTTTTGTGTGGTACTATGTCAAATGCCTTTGCTAAAGTCTAGGTAGACCATATCCACAGCCCCTCCTAGGTGTACTAATTTGGTCACCCAGTCAAATAAATTGATTAGATTCACTTGACATGACCTTCCTGCTGTGAATCCATGCTGCCTTGGGTCCTGTGCCCCACTGACCTCTAGGTACTCAAAAATTATTTACTTCAGAAGTGATTCCATCATTGTCCCTACCACTGAGGTCAAACTAAAAGGTTTGTAGTTTCCTGCTTCTGTGTTGCTCCAACTTTTGTGAAGGGGAATCACATCCGCCCTCCTGCAGTCCTCGGGTACCACACCATCCTCCCATGATTTGTTAAAAAGGTTAGTCAGTGGTGTCACTAGTTCTCCACTTAGTTCTTTTAGAATTCTGGGGTGAGTCCCATCAGGCCCTATTGCTTTGTCCACCTTCAGGTTTAGGGTTCTTTCAGGACCCTTTCTTCTATGAAATGGACTGTTATTGACCCCCCCCCCCATCCAGAGTGCTTCTATTGTCTGGTTTAGGTACCTCCCCATCCTCTTCTTTTGTGACTACTGAGCAGAAGTATTCATTCAGTATCCCTGCTTTTTCACTGTCACCCTCTGCCCCCACCCTTCCCTTTATTAAGCCTCACTATCCCTCCCTTGGTCTTTCTTCGCTCTCTAATGTACCTATAAAAGGTTTTATCCCCCTTCTTAACTGAGTTGGCTATCTTTTCCTCAGTTTGGGTCTTTGCTGTTCTGACCGTCTTCCCTGCTTCCTTCTGCTTTAACTGGTACAGTTCTCCGTCCTGCTCCTTCTGTGTTTCCTTATACTTCCTGATTACTACCTTTTTCTCCCTAACCTTCCCCGCCACCTCTTTGGAGAACCATAGTGTTTTTTTTCTGTTGTTCTGTTTTGTTAATTTGCTTCACACAAAGGCTTGTTGCTTCTGTGCCGGCTGTTTTGATTTTTCCCCATTTTTCCTCCACTCCGTCTTGTCAGTGTCCTGGCCAACATTCACCATCTCTGCAAGGACATAGACAGGCAACTAAAACGGTTCAGGGTCTGCACCAGAAGCCATGCAAAGAGAAACTAAAGGAGTCGAATATGTATACCCTTGAGGAGAGGAGGGACATGACAGAAACATTTAAGTAGTTCAGGGTGTCAGCGTGGCTCAGTTGGTAGCACATCCACCTCTGGACCAGAAGGTCATGGGTTCTCTTCCAACACCGGGATTGGACTTGCACCTAAAAATCGCTGGCATCTGAGTGCAGTATTGGGGGGTGCTGTACTGCTGGGGTGTGCCATCCTTCAGATGAGACGTTAAACCGAGGTCCCTTCTGCCCATCCTGGTGTTGTCCTGGTGGAAGTAAAAGACCCCAAGGCACTCTTCGCAAAGAGTAGGGAACATTCCCGGTGTCCTGGCCAACATTCCCCTTCCCATAAACCGGTTCATGCAATTATCCAGGCTGTGTGTGGGTGATGATGTGCGATATGGCCGCCACCACACACTGTCACTTCACTACCAGTCTAGCATTGCTTGTAAAAGCACTTTGGGATACTGTGTATGAAAAGCACTATATAAATGCTGATTCTTCTTCTTCTTGTCCGTTTGCTAGTGCTTTTTTGAGACACACTCCCATTTTCCCCTAAGTCAGCCCTCCTAAAGTCCAATACCCTTGCTTTTGTGTGGCTTGACTCTATGGCTGTGTTTGTGGACCACGCTGTTTGGTGGTCGCTTCTTCCCAGATGGCTGCCCATTTCTAAATCTGAGATCCTCCCTCCATCACTATTTGAAAGTACCAGCTCTAAGATTGCTCCTTCCCGAGTGGGTTCCAACACTAGCTGTCTGAGGCACGCCACCTGTAGGGCATCGAGAATGACCCTGCTCTTGGATGTGGCTGCAGCAAAGGTGCTCCAGTTAACGTCTGGTATATTCATACCCACCATCAACAATATCTCTCCTTTTTCTGCCAATCTAAGGATGCCTTCTATCATTTCCTTGTCCATTGTCTCCCCCTGAGATGGAGGTCTGTCTACAACCCCCATGCAGATTGTGGTGCCATTTCCTATCTCCGGGGTGACCCACAGTACCTCCTCTCTTCCTTGTTTATCCTTTAGTTCAGTTGTTTTAATCCCTTTCCTTATGTAGAAAGCTACTCCTCCTCCTTTTTTACCCTCCCTGTTACTCCTGTAGATTGCATACTCTGGTATGTTGACATCCCAGTCATGGTTCCCTGTGTACCATATCTCTGTGACTGCCACAACATCCAGGCAACCCTCTTCCATCAAGGCCACTAGTTCATTGAGCTCGTTACCCAGACTATGGGCATTGGTACTCATCACCTTCCATTTTTTGATGGCCTTACCCCTTTTAGCCCCATCCCTGTCTTTACTGCCTTTGCTTTATTCTCCATTTACCCCTTGACCTGCTTTCTGTTGACTTCTCTACCTTTGTGTTTACCTCACTGACTATCCTGTTTTGTGGGGGAGGCTGGGATTTCCCTGCTCCTTTTTTTTTTAGCATTATTTCTTTATACCTCCTCCATGCCAGCTGTCGTCCTCTCCTTTGGGCGGCCAGGTCCTACCACTGCCTCCTCAAACCGATCCACCAGCCAGCTGCTCCGATGTCCGGTTGTACCGGACGTATCCCTTCACCGGGGGGATCTCCCATATCCTGTCTGGGCCATCAGGAGGAGAGACCGGAGCGCATGGAGCACTCCCTTGCATTATCACAGGGACACAGAAATGCAGCCTGGAGGTTTCTTGGCTGAGAGACACAGGGAAGTGGGCCACCATCATCCAGATGGCATGTGTGCATTTCTCACGCTTTTGTGGTCCCCTCTTGTGCGCTGCTACTTGTAGTACCCCCTGGTCTCCATCGGGGGACACTCACAGTGCGGGTTTCCCACCCAACCCACCCAGGAGAGGAGAGCAGTCCTCCGGATGCTCAATCCTCTCCTTCCCTGCCAGCCCCGGCGACCTGAGTCCGTTCCCGAACCTGGGTCCACATGGTGTGAGGTAAGGCACCAGCACCTCAGCCATCTGCGCCACTGGGCTGGCTTCCCTGCTCCTTTTCAGCGACTCCCCCTTGGCTTGTTTAAATGCTTGCCAGTGAAGCATTTAAACCTGTCACCTAGGATCCTGGTTCCCCTCCCGGACAGATGCAGACCATTGCGTCACTATAGGCCTGTATCACTCCAGGTGGACACCAAGTCCCCAATGAAGCCAAAACCCTGAGCTCAGCACCAGTTTTTCAACCATTTATTGAATCCCATGGTGTGTAGAACCCTAGCCTCACTCATACCATAGACCGGCAGCACCTCCGAGAAGGTTACCGTACGTGCTACTTGTCTAAGACCCCTCCCCAACTCCACAAACTCCTTTTGCACTGCTCTGATCCCATTCCCAGCCAGGTCATTTGTCCTTAGGTAGACCGTGACATCCAGCTCCCTCCCCCGTGCAGCTGCTCCCACGATCCTGAGGATTCGCTTCCTGTCCCTCTGAGCCATGGCGCCAGGCAGGCACCTTACCGCCCTCTCCCCACCCCAGTTCTACCCCCACCAGGAGTTGTTTCCTTCCCCTATGGGGTCCAGTGCCATCCTCCTGTGGGATAAATCCTCTAGTGTTTTTTTCTTTCCTCAGCATATTCATTTATGCAAACCTAGTGCTTCTTTTAAAACTATCTAAACATATGTGGGCCCTATGGGTGCTAGATAGAATCTCTCATCTTCTCCGTGGGTGAGAAATGCTTGACCCTATCCCAAAGCAAAAACCATTAGAGGTGTTGCCGGTGTACTTTCAAGATTGCTTTGGAAAATTAAAGTTCTGGAAAGTTACCAAACAGACCTTATATAAAGATAGCAGGAAGGCATTTTATGATACTATAGTGGCAGATGAATAGATATAAACACCCCTAGATACTACGCTTTGGCCCCACAGGAGGTACAACAAACTAATAAAATGTTATCCAACCTGAGACATCCTGCAGAAATGTGGGACATACAGTGGCTTTGTGCTCATTGCAAACGTAACGCTAAAGATAATTTAAAACACAGGGATCAAAAAGGGAGGCAGTATAGCACAGCGGTTTAAGGCTCTGAGCTGCAAATCTGGAGACCTGGGTTTGAATCCCACAGCCTCCGCTTGCATACTGTGTGACCCCGAGCAAGTCACTTAACTTCCCTGTGCTCCCAGGTCGCATCTGTGAACAAGCTTTCAGCTTAGTGTGTTTCTCCTGGTTAAACAATTGGGGGGGGGGGGAATAGATTTTGCCTTAGAATATGATACCTGTACTGGGGTGCTTGAAACTATGGATCATTTATATTTTCACTGCCCTTATAGTCTTCCATTTTGTGCTAAATTACACTGTAAATGGAAACACTCCCCTTGCTTTTTCTTACCCCACAAATTATTTTTTTTTAGGTATTTTACCTAGGAGTTGGAAGATATGACTCAAGCACTATGCATATGATTCTAGGGTGTTTGAAGTATTTTATTTGGCAATATAGATGTCTCTCTTCTTTACAGCGAAAAATACAACACTTGATCAGTTGTTTTGTGCCACAGAGTCAGCCATTCTGGCCTTAAAAGAAAAGGTTAAGAGGCCACATAAGAGTGACCTGTACAAAAAATTGTAGAGAAATATGCTATGGTTAGACACTGGATGAATTACGAAGTCAGGAGGATGATTGGGGTGAAGGTGGGCCTGTAGTTTTGATGGGGTGGGAGTGGGGTTTGCTGGCGGAATTGTTTCTCTATATGATGTGGAGGGGTTTTTGATACTCTCACATGTAATCAAGGTTATTAGATTCTTAAAACTTGGGAGAGAAGGGGACATACTAAGGTTCATACTAAGATCTTAAGGAGCAGAGGGGCGATGGTCCATGAGAAGCTCCTATCCATCACCCATAATACACTACACTGTTTCCCTCGAGAATATGGTTATCCAACCTATTCTTAAATTGTCTTATTTCTACTGATAATAACTTCCAAGGGCAGTTTATTCCATGGCGTGATCACTCTGTGTGTGAAAAATGCCTTCCTCTTGTTTGTTTTAAACATTTTAGATTGGAGCTATAGTGGGTGGCCTCTGGTTCCCATATTATTACTTTTAAATTCAAGATTTAGTTCGGACAGCAAATAGGGATCCTGCATTATGTCATAACACATTAGTAGGTCTCCCTGAATTCTCCTAGTCTCTAGAGTCATCAAATCTAAATTATCCAGGCGTTCCTATAATGGTTTATGTTTGAGATCATAAATTATTTTCGTAGCCCATCTCTGTACCCTTTCAAGACTTGCAATTCAACCCTCAGATATAGGGCTCCCCAACGGGCTGCCATAGTCCAGCAATGGTCTAACATATGCTGTATACAGAGGCATAACCACCTCCCTACCTGTACTCCTAAAATGTCTTCTTATTGCTCATAAAACTCTGTTTGCTTTGGCAATTCAATTATTAAAATGAGAGTCGCATGTTAATTTATCATTTATTATTTTACCCAGATCTTTTTCTTCCTTCGATATCCTAAATTTTTGTCCATTTAAATAATATTGCTTCATTGTATTATGTTTTCCCAAATGAATAACACAACATTTTTCTGTATTGAAGCTCATTCCTGTGAGAGTGGCCCACGTTTGGATTTTGTCTAGTTCCTGTTGTAGGGAGGCCAGCATTGTTGGTTTCAGATACTATCCCTGCTAGTTTGGTGTCATCTGCATACTTGTTTTGCCAGTTTTCAGCCCCCCTGCCCATACTGTACCTGAAAACCCTAAACAACACTGGGCCCAGCACTGACCCCTGCGGCACAACGCTCGTCACGGGCACCGTGACAAAGAGGAAGCCATTTATGCACACTCTGCGTCCTCCCCGCCAACCAGGCCTCCACCTACCCCACTATGCTTGGATCAAGTCCTGTATCCTCAGGCTTTTTATTACTTCAACGTGTGGTACTTTGTCAAAAGCCTTGACAAAATCCAAATAGATAAAATCTGCCTGTTTCCCATTGTCCAATATATGTGATATTTTTTCATAAAAACACAAAAGATTAGTGACACATGATCTGCCTGCCAAAAAAACATGTTGTTCTTGATCAGTTTGGTTATCGTTCAGGTATTTATTTATTCTATCCTTCATTATAGCCTCCAACAACTTTCCTGGGACCAACGTCAAACTAATTGGCTTATAATTCGTATGATCAGCTCTATTACCCTTTTTGTGAATTGGCACCACGTTGGCCTCCAGCCAATCATAAGGGACCGCACTGTCCATTATAGATTTTACAAAAATCATTTTAAGCAGTTTAGCCACTTGTGGAGATAATAGCTTAAGTAAGGTGTTGAAGATATTGTCGGGTCCTGCCGAAAGTGTATTTTTTATTTATTTTTTCATTTATAATTTCCTCTGTTATAGCCAGGTTTGGTACTGTTACTACTTTATTACTTGTTACTTGTGGTGGTTTGTGCGAAAACACTGATCCAAAATAAGAGTTAAATAGATCAGCCATTTTTGTGGGATCATTTATTTCTTCTTGTTCCACTGTTATGGAGCATAGGTTTATATTTGCCTTCTGCAGTGAGTTTACATAACTATAAAATTGTTGCACGTTTCCTTTATTAGCTGTCATAGCTAGACCCTTCTCCATTTTTTGCTTCTTTTTATTAGTTTTTACATTGTTTCTGTACTAGCTTTAACTTCTCCTATGTGTCCTGACTGCCTCTTAACTTACTTTTCTCATATAACTTTTATTTTTTTATTAGGAATCGTCTGATTGCTTTGTTGAACCATTTAGGTTTTATGCCCCTATTGTTGTATTTGTTTTTTTACCATATGCTTATCACAGATCTCCCCTACCTGATTTTTAAAAGTTTTCCACATATCATTTAATGTTTTGTTCGCTAAATGTTTTCCCAATCTGTGTTCTTTAGATCTACATTTAGAAGTTTTTAGTTTGCAGGCTTAAAATTATAAATCTCTCTACATCCTTTACTAATAGGCATATGTTCATTTACTGAAAAAGTACACTATTATGATGACTGTTTCCTAAGGGGAAAATTACATTACAGTTTGTGATGCTAACCTCTGTAGTGGATAGTACGATGTTGAGAATAGTTTCCCCTCTAGTGGGTCGATCTAGATCTTGTGGAAGCTCTAGTTGATTTATTAATTCCAGAAACATTTTACTAGGTGGCTTGACCGCTTCTAGTTTGTTCCATTTTATATCACTATAGTTAAGATCTCCCATAAAAAAAACAATTTGCCCACTGCATATGCTTTTTCAATCTCTTCACTAATTTGTATTGTTTCTTCATTGCTAGATCCTGGAGGTCTGTAGCCCAGTCCTACAATTATATGTGCATTTTTTCCTGTTTCCAGTCGTAACCACAGAGTTTCTGTCTGTTTCTCTTTTTGTTTTATTTTTTCAAGAGATATTAGTGGATTTGATGGAATTTGATGTATATGTTGCTACCCCCCTCCTTTCTTAACTTCTCTGTCAAGGTGATATAACGTATATCCTGCCAGTTCTCTTCCCCATTCGCCACTAGGGGACCACCAGGTTTCCATTAATCCTATCATGTCTCTGTCTCCTCTTAATTTTAGTATAGCCTCAAGCTCATCTTTGTTCTTCAAACTCCTTATGATAGCCATTAGGCAGTGTAGTTCTTTGTTAGTTATAGCCCGCACCTGTTTAGTTTTTCCATCCATCATTGCAGTTGGGTTTAGGATTATTGTTTTTGCATAACCCCCCCCCCCCAAAAAAAAAACTAGTTTAAAGATTTATCTGTTTCTTCAGATATTCTTGCTGCTAGGGTGTTTGTGCCATTTCTGTTTAAGTGCAACCCATCTTTTGAGTGTAATAGTTTTTTGATGAAACATGTCCCAATTATCCAGAAAAACTATGCCCACCTCAGTATATTTGTTATTTATTCTGGCATTTATCCTTTGGATAGTGTCATTGTTGTCCTTATCACAGTTTAGTTTGGGTAGTAAACCAGATATAATTGGTGTCTGCCCAACCAGGTGTACTATTGCAGCACATTCCATGATTTCTCCCACAATATATTTTTCATGGTCTCATCCCACATTATTGATGTCCACATGAATTACTACTGTTTGGCTCTTTTGTTTAGTATGAAGTAATTTGGGAGTCTCTGCTTCATGTCATGTGTTGTGGCCTCTGGTAAGCAATTTATAACTGTTTTGGCTTTATTTTTTCGGCATATACTAGTGTCCGTCCTCCTCAGAATGGAGTCCCCTATGGCAAGTACATCCTTAGGCCTCTTCTCAATGTTGCTAGGTTGAGGGATTGTGTTTATATTTTCTATTATTGTATCCCTTCAGATCTCAGATGCATACCTATTGCATAATGCAATATCTTCACTTCCTGAGGCCCTCCTTCTTTTGTTCTTAGGTAGTTGTGTTATTGTAGTCCAACTACTATCCTGTGCTTCCATGTCCTCCATCCCTTTTTGTACTTTGGTGGTATGGTCCCCTGCTGAGAAGCTGCCATATCTCTTCTCATAGTCCCCATTGTATTGCTCCCTTCTCTCATTGAAGTGGCGTGTTCATCATTAGCTTTTACAGCTTTTCGTATTTCCATCAGTTCAGTAGATTTACGACATAGACAAGATTGTAGTGTAGGACGTTCAAACTGTGTGGTATATATGTCACACTTTATACATCATAATATTGCTCCATTTGTTTGTAGCATATTCAGTACTCCTCCTGCTAAGTGAGTTCTCTCCATCCTGTTTATGTAGTTTGTCCACTCTATTTTGTTTTGTGTTTCTTTGCCTTTTTATTAGTTCCCTAGAGCTATTTACTAGTAGTCCCTGTTAATGTTGTACCTAGTAGCTTAGTTTAGTTCTATATGTACTCACCACCGGGATCAATGTTTATGTTGGGAATCTCCCCCGTCCACGCAGGACATGCAAGACACGCATACGATGCGCTTGTCTCTCCGCACGTCTCTGTGCGCTCGCCCCACCCACCATGGCGCTCAGGCTTTAACACCTGTGGATCGGAAGTGAGGTGTAATACCCAAGTTTGATTTCTTAGATGATTTAGGTAATGTTTTTTTCTCTCTTGGGCAGCATGACTGTATGGTGACTAAGTATTTTTTGAAACCAATGAACATTTTCCTATTCTCTATATAATTTTTTTTGGGGGGTTGGTGGTTAGGGTTGGTATTAAGATTTCTGGGTACATACATATCTATGGTGGACAGTTTGAATTATATTTATGATTATTGGAGAAAGTTTATCTTCTTTTTTGTGTATATTTCTTGGTATGGAATGAATACTGCTTTAATTTATTTACTTTAGGTTTTTTTTTGGACATGACTATGAATGCTCCTTCTTTGTTTATTTTTCAATTTTGTTATTTTTGTTAATGAGGGGAAGGTTGGATATGTTTGTTTTGCATACTTTTCCACATGATGTTAATGTGTTTGTTTCTGATTTTGTTTGAAGTATTAATAACCCCCCCCCCCAATCTTGGGGGTAGTAGGTGGGAAGGGAACCAGATTTTAAATGCATTTGATTTTTACATGTTTTCCTTTGCTTTCTGTATTAATTTGAGGTGAAGTTAATCTGTTTGTATTATTATTTGCTTTTTGAAATACTAATAAAAATTCCCCTACTCTTGGGAGGGGGTGCTGTTGGCCCTTTTCCAGGATGGTGGATCCGGAGGCTGCAGAGGATGGAGCACTGCATGAGGCTGGGGAACAGTCCTCCTACCCAGCCGGTGCAAACTTGGAGGACGACGCTGGTAATGAAACACCACCACCACCCCCGAAACCCTGTGCTAAATCTGCAGAAGTGAATATTGATGCCGAGACAGATGTTGGTGCAGGTGAAATGGAAACATTTAAAATAACTGCTGACAGTGACATTGCTGCTGCCAAGGCGCAACTCGAGAGAGAACTCTTGGAGAGATGTAAAATTCTGTTTACCATTCCTAGTGGAGGATGAATAACGATATAGTAAGAGAAAGGAAGCATTAAGAAAGTTCCCTTCCACTTTCCCGATGCTGCTATATCGAGTAAAACACCAGACTATACAGCAGGAGCGTCTGTTTTCTGTATAGAAAAAATTCTGCAAAGTGCAACAGTCGAGTGATGATATCAGAAGCCGCTGATGTCAGCAAGCAGCCACATGAAAGCTGCCTTTAGGATTCTGGATCATTATGCAGAAGAACAAGCATGGTCACCACAATGGGCACTTCGAGCTGCTGGATAGATGCAAACACCGGAGGGAAAATGGGATACCTGACCCTGAATGGGACATTACTATGAAATCCCAGCCAGAGGTCTTGGAATCCACAGAGCCTGTAACACAGCTGAAAAATACCAGAAAGGAGTCAGAGGTGCGAACAACGAGCACTTCAAACAGTGCAGTTACACTCTAAGCATTTCTTTAGGGCGGGTGAACACAGTTTGAAAACCGCTGGCAAAGGGGGGGGGAGTATTGGCTCACACATCAGCCAGAATGATGATTGTGTGCAGCCTTGGGGGAGCAGCTCAGCATTGCAGTAGCAGAAGAATAATGTTCATAAAAGGCAGCAAACTGACACTGCTGTACCAAGCACTAGTTCAGTGAGTTCTCCACAGACAATTGAGATGCAGACTGGGGATACCAAAAGGGAGAAGCAACAAAATAAAACTGAACAGAATAAAAGTACAAAAGAAAAAAGTCTCTAAGGCTACGTGTGTGTGTGTGTGTGTGTCTGTGTCACCGGGCATGGGTTTAGGATAACACAATTTCAGGCAGACCACAAGTCAGGTGCACAAAAAATGCATAGTTGCATTTATCAGTTTTATTTTCATCAAGTAAAATACACAGAAAGCAAAATGGTAAGTCAGACAACTGCTTAGCTTCAGCAGTTTCTAAGGCTTTTGTTCAGCCTAGCATGAATTAAACAGTGTGAAAGCACACACTAGCATGAGGTCTTCCACCTTCCTCATTCAGTATTCAACTGACCACCCTATCTATCCTCTCTTAGTACTGAGGTAGGGCTTTTTATAAGTTTGCTAGAAGCTGGAAAATTTTCCATTGCCTTTTAATTAACAGAAGACATACTGTAACCTAAAACTAGCCACTAGGGGGCACTATTGCTCCATAGAGAACAGTTATTTGGCAGCCACCTGGAGAACATTACATAACTTGTTTACAACATTGTTAAAGGTCATAGCTGAGGTCAGAACATTCTGTGCTCTCCTAAACTCTCTGCAGGGTTAAATTACCTCATGTGGTCTGCTGCAAAATATATCTTAGAAAGGGGCTTCTAACATCTAGAAAAAACAGCACAGACTTTTGTTATTCTTCTATTAAAACTACCTTCTTAGTTTTGTAACTGTACTCTTAGTTTTGTTATAGCCAGCCAAGCAGCATGTTGGACATTATGCAAAACATATAAACTGCTTGGGGAAAGGGTTTCAGTTTATCACATGGGTATCCACTATGATAGGGGTCACCCCGTCACACATCTCCACGCATAAGAGGGTAACTGTCTTACGGTTGTCCAAATCTCAGCTAACACCCTGGAAAGGTGTGGAGCTTTGGCCCACTCTCACAGGAAGCTCTGCCTCAGGATCCCTTTTAAAAAAAACATTTGTAAAGTAGCCTATTCATAACAATGCAGATATCCTGCAATATCTTAAATTATTCTGAAATTAGCCTCTCCATTAGTAGACTACAGTATCATCACATACATTTAGGAGAAAGAACCACTAACAGCAGTTTTATGGCATCTACTGACTTTTCCATGACCAGATGCACTTGAACATTTAAACGGCTGGACCATCCAGCACCCAGTAGAACTGTCTTTGAGGGGGAGAACTACCTTGCTCCATCCCCATTTAGACATTTAAAGGTAAGCTAGTAACATACCGGCTGTATGCCTAACAACCTGTCCCCAATGTCTGGGTTTTTGTATCAACTCTTATACACTTCTAGTGGTGTTGGCCACCACCTTGCTCCTCCTGTTCTATGTGGGAGGCTCCCCCCCCCTCCAAGGGCACCATCTCTTGCCCTTCACCCTCTGGGTTACTCCTCTTGCATCTTTATCAGGGGTCGCTGTCTGTCTGCCCCATAACAGGTCTTATAGTTTGCTGCCACCTGCCTGTATACGCCTGGCCAATAGAAATATGGGGCTAGTCTAGCCAAAACCTTCCCATGGCTCATGTGCCCTGAGTGACTGGCATGCGCATCCTCCATCACCTTTTTCCTATATGCCATGGCCACCACTACCTGAGCATCCACTTGCTTCGTCCAAGGGCTGGGCCTCATATGATATAGAATTTCCTTCCTAAGTTAATACCACCATAACCCTGTCCCCCACGCCACCATTAACCTGTCTCCCATCAATGATGTTTACATATTCTCTTAACTGGGTAACTTCAGGATCCCCCACCTGCAACTTTCCCTAGTCTGCACCAGGAGAACAATCATTTTTCATAGGAGGTGGTTTAAAATATGCAAAAGTCCCTTCAGCAAAAATGGCTTCTTTCGTCTTGCTTGAAGTCTTCTCCCCCAGTATCACATTGCCAGTCAAAGTCTTACCTGGGATCTCCTCCTCTCGTACTACACCATCCTCCACCAGATAGCACCCCGGAAAAATGGACAGGAACGGGGATCTCCACAGACGTTTGTTGCAAATGCTCCATCAGGAAGTCCTCCTCCTCCAGAGCCCATGGATCCTGCTCCTCTGATTCTTCCTCTACATCCTCCAAGTGGGACCTCTCGAGTAGCTCCGGGCATTTGCGCTCCGCCTCTCTCTGGCATCGATTAGCCTCCAGCCATCTCCCACTCATCCAGTGAAGAAGCCGTATCAGGGTCTCCATTTGGCCATTGGGTCCATCTTGTCCCATTCATGGTGGCTCGCCCAGGTCACCATCTCCAGCAGGTGCTGTTTTCATCTCACCATGCACCTCTGTCATGTATCCTAGGTATCAGGTCTGGTACCAACTGACTGAACTCCTCTTTGCTGTTCAGTCAGATCTCACTTCTGACACCTTATGTTCCCAGGCGTGGGTTTAGGATAACACAGTTTCAGGCAGACCACAAGTCAGGTGCATAAAAAACACATGGTTGTGTTTATCATTTTATTTTCATCAAGTAAAATATACAGAAAGCAAAATGGTAAGTCAGACAACTGCTTAGCTTCAACAGTTTCTAAGGCTTTTCTTCAGCCTAGCATGAATTAAACAGTGTGAAAGCACACGCTACCAGGAGGTCTTCCACCTTTCTCAGTCAGTGTCCAACTGACCACTCTATTTATCCTCTCTCAGCACTGAGGTAGGGCTTTTTATAAGCTCACTAGAAGTTGGACAAATTTTCCACTGCCTTTTTATTAACAGCAGCGATAACATAAAACTAGCCACTAGGGGCCACTGTTACTCCATAGAGAACAGTTATTTGGCAGACACCTGGAGCACAAACATAACTTGTTTACAACATTGGAAAAGGTCAGAGCCAAGGTCAGAACATTTTGTGCTCTCCTAAACTCTCCTGCAGGGGCAAATTACCTCATGCTGTCTGCTGTAAAATATATCTTAGAAGGGGGCTGCTAACATTTAGAAAAAACAGACACAAGTTTTTGTTATTTTTATATGAAGACAGACCTCTCATTTTGTAACTGTACACTTAGTTTTGTTTTTAGGTTAATACACACAGAAAGCCATATAAACACTTAATTTATAACCAGCCAACCAGCATTTTGGACATTATACAAAACATATAAACTGCTTGGGAAAGGGGTTTCAGTTTATCCCATGGGTGTCCACTATGACAGGATTCACCCTGTCACAATGCCCCCAGAATATGGTAGATGTTGGAGGGGCTGTAGATGCCCAAAGGCAGACTCTGGCCATGTGTTCTGGTTTTGCCCCTTACTTACACCATACTGGTGTTTATTACAGGTAGAACTGAAGGAATGCATAGGTGAATCCCTTGCACTAACAGCAGAAATGGTCCTCCTGTTTATTTTTGCGGACCCTATCCCAAAATGGAATAACACATTACTGCCAGTTTACTTACTCGCAACCAAAAATCTATCACAAGAAAATGGATGACTACTAAAATACCAAGCATTTCAGATTGGCAAGGGGCGGTACAAGAAATCTACCAGATGGAGAGTTTGAAAGTGGGTATACATGACAGAGTGCCTGCCTTCACTAGAACTTGAAGCCAGGAGGAAGCTTTGACCCCTAGGGTCAAGTAACCTCGCCCAGAGAGAATGGATTTTGTCACCACAGTTAATAGGCAATCTTATGCCATTGAGAATATTGTTTGCAAACACTGAGGTATTCTGAGTCTTAATAATAGACTTTCAGAGGTTTGTAAGGTTCCACCCCATATTATGTAGCGAAGGGCCCATAATTTAAGAGACAATCTTGTACACAGTTACCAACAAACACCCAAGATCAGTACTACGAGTAGAAATTGGCTACCACCCAGACCCAATGGGACATTCCCATGTGAAAATTGCAAGTTTTGTAGTCTGGTGATCAAGGGTAACACACTTACGACTGTCAGTGCACACAAAAACTTCAAGTCCTGGGGGTTTGCTATTTGTGTCACTGAGAATGTGGTCTATTTGGCCAAGTGTTAATGTGCTGTGTTCTACATTGGCAAAACCTCACGTCCCCTTAGACATCGTATATGTGAACATTTGAGTAGAATCAACACAAGGGACCCCAACAATGCATTAGCAGTACATTGTAATCGTCTTTATGGGGGAATTTGAACACAAGTTTAGGTTTTGTGTCATTGAGACTGTTACACTGGGTGCAAGAGGTGGGGACATTAATGCCAAACTACTTAAACATGTGGCATTTTGGATTTATACTCTAGGAGGGCTCACACCTCCAGGTCTTAATGACAAAATCGATATCATGCCACTAATTAAAGAAAGTAATAGTTCAGACTATTTAGAGTATGCACTAATTGCTGTTTATATCTACCCTTTTTGGATTAGTGGTACTAGGTTTTGGAACTAGATTGCTTTTTGGAAATATGATTTCTGAGTTAAGTGGGTATTCATTTTGGTATTTGAGAGTGGTAGATTATTGAGACTATTTCTTATATCCATATTAGATGGGTGAACTGTCATTCATGATTTTTGATGTACTGTATCTAATGGATCATTTGGTATATGCTGCTGCTATATTATTGTGATGGGTGCCATGATATTAATTCAAGTAGGCAACGCTTGTAGGCTGTTAATATTGGATTACTCAGCTAACTGTGCTATGTTAGTGTGCTGGTTGCCATGACATCAACTATGCTGGATTTATTATAAAAACTTTGAAAGATTCTTAGCACAATTGTGTCCGTGGCTCAGCAGGTAGCACACTCGCCTCTGAGGCCAGGAGATCAGAAGGTTGTGGGTTCTATCCCTACACCAGGCGCTGGGGTTACATCCCAATACTGACACTGTAGTGCAGTGTGAGGGGGGTGCTGCACTCCTGAGGTGCCGTCTTCAAACAACATGAAGTCTTGCTGTATTCTGACTATTGCAGTTAGGTCCTGCCTTTCAACTGCCCCATGGCCAGCATGGAACGTTCAGCGCGAGCTCGTTGGAGCCCGTCTGCTGTTGTTTAAACTCCAACCATCAGATTCTTTACTCCGCCTCACTGAACAGTCACTCCGGAGATTTCTCTTTTGCTCGGTTCCAAAAAGTCGGTTAAAGTGTCGTTTTTCGCTCGGTTTCTACCGAATTTCTGCTAGCGAATCTGTCGGTTTAAGTCACTGTCTGTGGTACTGTGAGTACTAGATAGGTTTTACATTTAGTTTGTGAGTGGAACTTGTAAATTTCGGATTGGTTCGGCTGAACCGATCAGTTTAGTCTTAAAAAGTTTGTGAATTTACTTAGGGTGTGGTAACCGGTCCGTATCGGTTCTAAAAAAAACTGATTTAGTCATTATTTTCCAAGACCATTAACACAGTCAGGAACCCGATAGGGGAGTCTTGTCTCATGGATTGTCAAAAGGGTACGTTTTGGATAGGATTGGCCATGTCTGAGAAACCCAAGAAAAAAAATGGGCCCACTGGGTTTCAACACTGCAGTGTGTGTGGGGAAGCCTTTGCTAAGGCTGATCCCCACACCAGCTGTGTTTACTGTTTGGGGTTTGACCACCTCGATTCAGACTGCCAAATTTGTAAGAATTTTCCCAAAGCTACCCTGGATAAGAGAGTAGGTAGAGTGAGGGAAAGGGAGACGGAGAAGTCCGCTGACCCGGATGGCCAGCCTGGTTCGGTTCCGACCGAACCAGGAGTGCCCTCTGACCAGGGTGAAACTTCTTCGGGCAAAAGGAGAGCCGATTCTGAGGAGTCGGTTCCGGTTAAAAGGAAGAGAAGAGAAAAATCATCCGGTTCGGATCCAGAAATTCATTCTCTGACCGCTGATGAGAAAGCCAAAGTGATAAGGATAGTGCAGTCGCTAACTTCAGTTCCGGCTGAACTGGCACCATCTGGCAGGGGCTCGGTTCGGTCGGTTCCCCCAGTTCCGGATTAGACTTCAGAAGAATTTTATGAACCGGAGGAGGAGGGAGAGTATGAGGGTGATGATGGTGATTATGAAAGTCTGGATGTGCCTATTGACCCGGACATCTCCCCAGACAGACCTTCAGGTGTTTCTCCTCCTAGGCTTTCTGAGTCCTCTTCCCACTTTATGTTTTACAAAAAAGTTGCAGAAACCCTCCAGCTTCCAATGGAAGAAGCAGTAGAGGATCAGGAGGAGCCTGATTTTGTTGAAATGATGGACATCCCAGAGTCCAGGAGACTGTCTATTCCCCTCCATAAATCTTTTGGGAAACAGACAATTAAATTTCTAAAGACTCCTAACTCCATACCTCCTGTGAACAGACGAATGGACAAGGGTACACCCTTTCAGGCTCGGACACAGGTTCCTTTCTCAACAATGCAGCCATGTTGGGGTAGTGCAGGCTGCTACCTGTGATAAATACTCCCTTGGCATCACACCCCAGATAAGGACTCCAGGAGGATTGATGCCATGGCAAAGAAGCAGTACATGGCAGCATCTTTGGGACTCAGGCAGGCTAACTATATGGCTTACACAGCTAGATACCAGAAGTCCAGATGGGACACTGTTCTGGCTTTGGCTAAACAGACCCCTGACCAGCTTGCCAAGGAACTGGAACAGGTGGCTGCGGATGGGATTGAGGCATCCAAGGTGCAATTTCATGCTGCTGTGGACTCCAGTGATGTTTCATCTAGAGTCATGGCTACATCTATGGCCCTTCGGAGGATGGCTTGGCTTAGATGTACTAGCCTATCACAGGATACCCAGGCTAAGGCCATGGATTTCCCTGTCATTTGTAATTCTCTGTTTGGGGAGCAGACAGAGAACTACATGAAAAAGATGAACGAGTACAGGACCACCTACAGGAGTGCTCAGGCCAAAGAAAGGCAAGCCACTCCTCAAAGGCAGCAGTCCAGGGGCAGGGGCAGGCCTTTTCAAAGGCCTTTTTACCAAGCCCATGCCTCCTTCCCATACTCAGAGGGGGTTTTTCAGAGGGAGAGGCAGATGGGGAATGAGCAGGCCTGCTTCCACCCCTCAGTCTAAAGCCCCTGCCAGGCAGACACCCTGATGGGTCTGCCCGGGCCGATTCTCCAGTACCTGTAGGGGGCAGGCTGGCTTACTTTGTCCAGGAGTGGAAGTCTCTGACATCAGACAAGTGGGTCCTGGAAGTAATAAGCCATGGACTGGTTCTCAGCTTCAAAAAATTTCCCAAGATGAGAACCAAATCCTTTCCACCTGCAAATCCATCAGAGACCCTTGCCCTAGAGGCAGAGGTTTCTTCCCTCCTGGCTCTCAGAGCCATAGAAAGGGTTCCTACCCTACACAAGGGCAAAGGATTGTACTCCAGGTACTTCCTAACCCCCCAAAAAACAGAAGAATGGCGGCCCATCCTGGATCCAAGATATCTGAACAAGCATCTTTTAAAACCAAAGTTCAGAATGGTGACTCTGGGAATAATTCTGCCCTCTCTAAGGCCAGGGGGCTGGCTAGCCTCCCTGGACCTCAAAGATGCCTACTTTCACATTCCCGTCAGGTGCTCCCACAGAAAGTACCTCAGGTTCGAGTTGCCCTCAGGCCACTATCAATTCAGAGCAATGCCCTTTGGCCTAACATCAGCCCCAAGGGTGTTCACAAAGTGCCTGGCAGTAGTGGTCACTTTCCTAAGGAGAAAAAAGATCTCCATCTTTCCATATTTGGATGACTGGCTCATAGTGATTCAGTCTCCAGACCAAGTCAAGTCACATCTGCAAATAACTCAGCAAGTGCTCACTTCCTTAGGATTCCTCCTCAACCTTCCAGAGTCAGTTCTCGAAGCCAGTACAGCTCCTCACCTTCATAGGGGCGGAGCTGGATACAGTAAGGGCAAGAGCCTTCCTTCCCCTGGACAGGGCAAGGACCCTTATGGAACTGGCCTCTTCATTCACCCTACAGGTGTCTCGACCAGCAAGGCATTTCCTTCAGCTTCTGGGCCACATGGCAGCTTCCACAGCAGTGGTCCAGGGAGCAAGATTCCAGATGAGGGACATTCAGTTCCACTTAAGAGCCTTCTGGTCCCAAAGAAAGGATTCCCTTACCAAACTAGTCCCAGTGACTCAAACCCTGATCGAGGCTTTGCAGTGGTGGCATGATCAGGACAATTTGAGACAAGGAGTTCCTTTTGTCACTCAGTCTCATTCAGTGATACTCACCACAGATGCCTCCCCCGCTGGGCTGGGGAGCCCACCTGGGGGATCTTACCACCCAAGGGCTGTGGTCACCTCAAGAATCTCTGCTTCACATCAGTCTCTTGGAACTCAGAGCAGTGTTTCTGGCACTGCAAGCCTTTTCCAAATCTGTACAGAACAAGGTGGTTCAGATCAGAACAGACAACACCACCACCATGTGGTACATCGGCAAGCAAGGCAGCACTCCGTCTACGGCCTTGTGCACAGAGGCAATGAAGTTGTGGTCCCTGGCCTATTCCCTGCAAACCTTCTCTGATAGCAGTTCACCTCCCAGGGAAGGACAATGTCCTAGCAGATGCTCTTAGCAGGATATCCCAGGGCCATCACTGAATGGACCCTAGATCCCTTAGTTTTGAAAGTGATTTTCTCGAGATGGGGCACTCCACAGATAGATCTTTTGCAGCCCCAGACAATCACCAACTTCCTCTCTTTGTCGCAGACCCCAGTGTTGGGCTCAGTCCCCCTGGATGCCCTGATCCTGAATTGGGAAGGGAAATTTCTGTATGTTTTCCCCCCCTTCCCTCTCCTGTTCAAGGTGTTAGTCAAGATAAGGTCACAACCATGCAAAGTGATTCTGATTGTTCCAGACTGGGCCAGACAGCCCTGGTACCTTCTGTTGCTGTCCTTAGCAGTCCACCTTCCCCTGTCTCTTCCCAGGAATTACAACCTATTGACATCCTCTCAGGGGAGGATTTGGTACCCGAACCTCAGGTCTCTCAATCTCAGGGCATGGCTCTTGAAGAGTTAGAGTTTGCTAATCTGCATCTTTCCCAGGGGGTTCTGGATATCCTTAAGGCTTCTCGAAAGCCTTCCACTAGAAAGACTTACAATTCCAAATGGAAAAGGTTCACTATTTGGTGTTCTAATAAGAATATTTCTCCAGGATCTGCTGGGTTGCCTACGGTTCTGGACTATATGGTCCATTTCAATGGCCTAGGCCTTAGGCTAGCTACACTTAAAGTGCATTTGGCAGCTGTTTCTGCCTTCTTATCACTAGGCAAACCCTCTTCTCTGTCAGTCCGTCCTGTGTTTTGTAAGTTCTTAAAGGGATTGCTGCACACCAGTCCCCCCTTTAGGGACCCTGCTCCTGCTTGGGACCTTAATGTTTGCATTGCTCAGCTTATGCAACCTCCCTTTGAGCCTTTGTCCTCTGCAGAGCTTAAGTACTTGACTTGGAAAACTGTGTTTTTGGTAGCCATTACCTCTGCCAGGCATATCAGTGAATTGCAAGCCCTGTCAGTGAAGCCTGATTTCATCTCTTTCCACAGAGATAAAGTGGTCCTAAGAACTAACAGGAAGTTTTGCCTAAGGTGGTTTCAGATTTCCACCTTAATTAGTCTATGTCTCTCCCTGTTTTCTTCACTGACCATTCCTCCTCTGGAGAGAGGAGGCTGCACAGCTTGGATGTTAAAAGGGCCCTCAGCTACTACACAGAGTGCACCAAGGGTCGCAGGTTTGAGTCCCTCCAGTTGTTCCTCACATATGGAGATGTAGGTAACGGCAAACCTGCCACTAAGAGATCTATTGCCAGGTGGGTTGTCTCTTGTATACAATTCTACTATGAAAAACTGGGTAGAACCCCACCCTCAGGCCTGAGGGATCACTCTACTAGAGGTACAGCTGCTTCACTGGCTGCTGCCAGGGGTATTCCTATCCTAGAAATTTGTCAAGCAGCGACCTGGAAAACAGTCCATGCATTCTCCAAGCATTACTCTCTGGATATCCAGGCTAGGAGTGATGCTCAGTTTGGCACAGCAGTACTTCAGAGCCTATTCCCAAAGTGGGTTCTGTCCCTCCTCCATGGAGGTACTGCTTGGTAGTCTGCAATAGTCAGAATACAGCAAGATTTCATGTTGTTTGAAGAAAAAATTACTCACCATAGCAATGTTGTTTCTTCTAATGGAGTCTTGCTGTGTTCTGACCCCCCCACCTCCCCTCTCAGAACCTGTTTTTTGGGATGTGGATGTGCAGAAGCAGTGTTTGCACCCTAGGGGTGCCCCTCTTTTTCATCCTCCTTTACTTTGGGTGTGTGTTGTGTTTTGTTTTTTGGGTTTCCTGACTTGAGTCTTTGCTTTGAAACCCAAAAACCCTTTTTAATAAATTTAGTTGCCAGTTGACTAGTGTGAGTTTTACAGTTTCCACACAGAACTTCTAGTGAGTATTGCTCGAAAAGATCTGACGGTTGGAGTTTAAACAGCAGCAGACAGGGGCTTCAGCTGAGCTCACGCTGAACGTTCCATGCTGGACAAGGAAAGTTAACTCTTTGTTCTACGGGGCAGTTGAAAGGCAGGACCTAACTGCAATAGTCAGAATACAGTAAGACTCCATTAGAAGAAACAACATTACTAAGGTGAGTAATTTTTTCTTTTGGAAGAGACGTTAAACCGAGGTCCCATCTGCCTGTTCTGGTGGTAGTTCAGGTGGATGTTAAAGATCCCATGGTACTTCTTGAAAAGAGCAGGAGAATTTCCCCGATGTCCTTGCCAAATTTCCCCCATTCACTAAATATACCACTAACAGCTTAATCTGGTTCAAGGTCAGTTGGCATTCATCTGTATCCCCCCTCCCCCGGGTCGTACCTGAAAATAGCCAGAAGTTGTCTAGTGCACTTACCTGGTCAACAAAATCTAAATAAATAAATAACATTTTATGGTGCTACTTGGGGCCCCAGCTGTTGCCATGCCATATAAGTGTGGGCTCTGTTGCTCAGTAGATGTGTATTTTATCTACTGTGGCCATATATTGGTGCTACATGTGTCTTCCTCCATTGGAGTGACTAAGGGACACTGTGAACCAACTGTCCATTTTTTAATTAGCTAACAACAGCCATGAAATTGTAGGTGTCCCCAGTATATGTATATATTTTTAACTGTTTTGGTCTGTATTTTTTCCCCGTTACCAATGTTTAAAGTATTAGATTTTTGTATTTTCATATTTATTTTTTATTGTTCCTAGATAGTCTCAGATATTGCACATTATTTCAGTCTGCTTCACCATTACTGTAATATTTCATGCATGTATCACTATAGCACTTTAAATTATTGCATTTTATGCTCGGAATTGCTTGCACTTATAATGTATTAAAATGTATGTAAAATACTGCACTGTCACTTTAAAGGGGCAGTGTCAACCCCTGTAGGTCTCAAAGTGTCCCTAGTTAAAAAAAACACATTTTATGATTGCCAAAATTCTGTAAATATTCCTGATGTAGCTGGTAGTTTGATTCTGACTTTTATTTTCTTTAAAAATGTGAAAAACAGACTGCCCAACATACTAGTGTTATCACACCAAAACTGGTTTGTTTACATTCCTTGATCAACTCCAAATGCATCTTTCCTGGGCTTGGGAACACCAACAACACAGTCTAGCCCCTCCTGATGCAGTGGGAGTTTAGGAGGCTACTGCCTTATGAGTGACTGCACTGTTTGGGTGTGTTTCTTATGCTCAGGAAGCATAGTAAGAACAGATCCAGGATTGTAAACAAAACAAGGTTGTTTATAAATATACATTGCCATGCATTTCAGTTCTACTAAACAAGGAAACAGACTAAACAAGCAGCAACATCAATGAATTTTAGAGAAGGTAAGCAGTCATAAAATGTGGGGTTTTAACTAGAAATAATATGATGAAAAGCAGGTGATAGTGTCCCTTTAAGATTTGCATTTAAATGTGAACATGAACACACGTGGACTCCACCTCCTGATAATGCACAGGGTGCGAAACCAGCCAAGGGGAGCTGCCCAGGGCTCCGGTCTCTTTATGGAATAGAATATTTTTACATATTCCTTGGTGTTCGAACGTCTGTGGTTCCTGGTTTTTGCTTTTTTTTTACTATAGCATTGACCAGGATTTTGTCCCTTAAAGCATTCCTGAAGTTTCCCTGTTTAAAAGTGGTGCTGCTCTCGCTGGGGTGAGGGGAGGGATGAGGGGATAACAAAGGGAAACTGCTAAAACAGATCATGCCTACAATATAGTAATGAAGTTATAGTGTATGGTGGAATGCTGTTATGCATGGAATTCCATGCCTGGAATATGCTTGTTCTGCTGCTGTAGTGACATCATTATGTTGTTCTGCTGCAGTAGTGATGTCACTACTGCAGCAGAACAACTTGGAATGCTGCCACATAGTTGCTTTCCTCTATCCAGTTAACCTGGAGCTTGTTTTTTTTTAAACTTGAACTTGCAGAAACATCTGCAGCACACTGTGTCAGTTAAAATAGAAAAATGTTAAAATTTCTATTCTCCGTTGTCTTCTCTAGCAGGTTTTATGTGATTTTCTATGCTGTGACTGCCCAAAAGATTTTGTACGAGCAGTCATACACAAACAAGGATATACTTGTATCTCGAGGTTTCTTTGGTAACAGAGCACCTCTTGAGCTGCGCTCTCGAGGTCATCTGTTACCAAGGAAACCTCTCGATACAAGAATATCCTTGTTGTGGATGACTGCTCATACACAATCCTCTATATATAAATGAAGATGAAGGTATCTAACACATAGTGAATAAGATGATTAAAAACATAAATGGAGTAAAGATGGTTATAGTTTGCCAGAAGATAAAATGAGAGCAATTCCATCTCTAACAACCACACACAAAGAGCATGGTTGAAAGTCATCTGAATGTAAAAGAAAAGTACATGTACAAGATGAAGTTCTGTGTCACCTGAAAAACCTAATAAACATTATATTTAAAAAAAAAAATGCAGAGAACCACGATACTGCGGTGATGCCCTACACTTGCTGACCGCACCCCCCAGAGAGTACCGTCCACCCCGACTCAGAGTTCGGGATGCCAGACCTAGTGTATTCTGTTGTTGGCCATGTACATGGCTGTTGACCAAATGCACTGCCCAAAACAATGTGGATGTCCATGGGCTGCTCTCAGGTCTTGACATCCACCAAATAGCGGCGCGCTTTACGTACTCTCATATATATTATTTCTACTTGGGCAGCACGTCTTCCATGAGTGACGGATGATGAACAGAGCAATTCTGAAGACTAAAATGAGGGACATCCTCATTGTCAGGGACAGTTGAGAGGTAATCTCACTAAGCGGATGCCTGTGGGGATATCCCTAAGGTAACAGGGTATACTGTTATATTCCCTCCCTGTTATATTCCCTCCCTGAAATCTATCGTAGAGATGATCAGTGTTGGAAATTGAACAGATTTATTGAGGGAACCCTGCCCACCACCAAGTCTTTATCACATCACATATAGCTTACAAAACGCTGACATATGATATAAAGAATAGAAAATTCAATGAGGGCACCACTCCTCTTAATATTACAATAATGAGCATCCTATATCCATAAGATGATAATAATAATAAAATTTATTTGTAGAGCGCAATTCACAAGTATCAAAGTGCTTTAACAGTGAGTAAACAATTAAAATAGCTTGACCATAAATAATTAAAATTCAGTTAATGACAAATTAGAAAATTCCATATCAAGTTATCCATATCAAGTTAAGGAGAAAGTAAGACTAAATAAATAGGTTTTTAGTGCAGCTTTGAAGCTTTCCATTGTCAGGCACTCTCGAACCCGATGAGGTAGAGAATTCCACAGGATAGGGGCTGCATAAGAAAATGCTTGAGCCCCAGATGTCTTCAGCTGAACCCTGGGAATCTCTAGCGATCCCTCGTCGGTGGAGCGGAGCAGTTGGGAGGGGCACAGAAGCTCTTGCAGGTAGTATGGTCCCAGTCCGTGTATGGTTTTATAGGTCAGCAGGCTGACCTTGAAGGCAATCCGCCACTGAACTGGTAGCCAATGCAGCTCGCACAGCACAGGTGTAATATGGCTAGATCGAGAAAGCCCAGTTAGTAACCTGGCTGCCACATTCTGCACTAGCTGCAGACGGCAGATATCAACCCCTGGAAGACCTAGATACAGGGAGTTACAGTAATCCAGATGGGAGGTCACAAAGGTATGGACCAGTGTCGAAAGATCATCAGGTGGAACCAGGTGTTTAATCCAGGTGATATTCCTGAGATGGTAGAATGAGGCCTTGACAACAGATGACACATGAGATTCCAGGGTCAGCCCCCCCATCAAAAATAGCTCCCAGACTCTGCATCCATTCAGAGGTCCTCAGCTAGCAGCCTCCCAGCACAAGTCCAGTTGCATGCCCCGCCACAGACCGCTGTACTCGACGACCTGGGTCCACGACCAAAACCTCAGTCTTGTCAGAATTCAGCTTCAACCAGTTGGCATTCATCCAGTCTTGTATCTTGGATAGGCAGTTGTTAAATACCGAGACTGCTGTATCCTGTTCAGGTACAGAGGATATGTACAGCTGAGTATCATCTGCGTACATAAGTGAAAACTCGGCCCATACTGCCTTACAATATCCCCCAGCGGCAACATGTACATCACGAACAACATGGGAGACAGCACGGAGCCCATGGAACCCCACTTGGCAGGGAGAATGCATCAGAGGAATAAATCTCTGACACCACTCTCTGAAACCTGCCAGTGAGAAAGGACTGAAACCATCTGAGGACTGTACCTGACAGTTCGCAGATCAGCTGTAGGTGCTCTAGCAATACCCCATGGTCCACGGTGTCAAATGCCGCAGAGAGAGAGATCAAGAAGGACCAAGATGGAACGGCTCCTCCGATCTCTCGCTATAAAGAGGTCACTAAGCACCCGAACAAGAGCAGTCTCAGTACTATGCCTCTTCATAAATTCTGACTGGAACAGATCATATATGTCAAGGACGGCAAGATGATCCTCCAGCTGCAGTGCAACCACCTTCTTAATAACCTTACCTGGAAAGAGAAGGTTAGAGACAGGCCTGTAGTTAGCGAGACAATCCAGGTCGAGAGGGAGGTTATCGTGCCCCTCTATAGGTCCTTGGTGAGGCCACATTTGAAGCACTGTGTTCAGTTCTGGAGACCTCACCTTAAGAAGGACAATGACCATTTGGAAACGGTGCAGAGAAGGGCTACTAAGATGGTGCATGGACTGCATCACAGGTCATATGAAGCAAGACTCGGGGAGCTGAACTTATACTCCCTTGAGCCCAGAAGAAACAGAGGGGACATGATTGCAACATTTAAGTAAGTGAGGGGATTTAACGCAGCTCAGACAGGCAATCTGTTTCAACAGAACACGGCAGCATGCTCAAGAGGGCATGATATGAGACTGGTAGGAGGAAGGTTCAAAAGTAACCTCAGGAAGTACTTCTTCATAGAGAGAGTGATAGACCTGTGGAACAGCCTGCCTCAGGAGGTGGTAGCATCAAAGACAATCAGGGAATTCAAACTCGCATGGGACAGACATAATGGACAAGTCAGGACAAAGGCTGCATGGGGGTAGTTTCTAGGACAGACTAGATGGATCGCACAGTCCCCATCTGCCAGCACTTTTCTTATGTATGTTCTCCAGGCAATACCAATTTTAATGGCAAAACCTCAGATTAAATCTCTTTAAAAAAAAAAAAATGATACAGAAGTTTTTTAGAAACATAAGAGGCCTATGATTACTCTAATAAATTTGATGGGAAGTGAGGAATAAGGAGGCCTAAACCTTCCAAATTTTAAAAATTATTAGCATGCAGCCATTCTTTCACATACATCAAAGTATTATACTCAATGCACACCCTGGTGGGTAGAATACGAAAGTGTTCTATAAGGGAAAAAAAACAACTGCCATGAGCTTCTGAAGAAGGACTGGTTGGTCCGAAAGCTAGAGCACTTTGTTCTTGTTGTTACATCTATGTTGGTCCATTAAAAGGTATCAAATCATTTGCTTCTGGATTTATATAAAGAATACACACGGTGCTCCATATTGTCAGTTATCGACTATGGCCTCGTTACATACAGTGCAGCCTCCAAGACCTCGCTTAAACGAGTAAACCTTCTCCTCAGTAAAGCCTGCCAGCTTGTACTGTGGGCTGGTCATCTCACTCATACTTGCAGCCTCTGTTCCTTGACAGGGTGACTTCCCCCTCTCCCTAAGGGCCAAATACTAAGCCTGTCTACTTGGTAAAAAAGCCCTACTAGGACAAACTCCAGAATCATTATCTACAATTTTCCAACCCAACCTAACCTACAAAAATACGAGAAGTTCAGTAAAGGGCCTCCTACATGTACCGTTTAAAAGAACCTCCTCGGTCCAGTGTTCTCTTGAATGACCTACCCCCCCCATCTTGCAGCATGAAAATATTGGCCCATTTAAGAAAGCCCTACATCTCCACCTCGCCTGTTCCCACAACTGCGACTGCTTTGCTTAGCAACCGACCCCTGACCTCCTCTCTAGCCCTTCCTCCCCCACCCACTCTTCCCCTTCCCCCACCCATTCCCAAACCCCTCTCTTAGCCACCCCCCCATTAGTTCAGGTTTGTGGCTCCTGTCCAGTGGTCCTCGCTCAGCTGCCTCTCCCGATCCCTCACCCCCATTCCACCCATTCCAGTCATTCCTGTTAGCCACCCCACCCACCCTCCCACCCCCCATCCCTCTCCCCTCTGAATCCTCTATGACTAAGCCACTTCTGGCTGCTGCTTTGTTCCCACCTACTGCACTTGGCAACTGCCTCTCTGCTCTTAGAAATTGGTTTTGTTTATCTGAGACCTCTTCACTGGAATGAGTTCATACATGCTTGTTTCCAATTATGTATATGTTTTCTGTTTTTCACAAATCCCAATGATTTAATCCGGTGTAACTACCCAGAAGAGTATTGCCTCTGTAAGTCTTTTATGTAATGTATTGTTGTTATGTCCATGACATGGAGCCTTTGTAAAAGAGCCCCTTGGCTCAAAGATTGTAATTCTGAAACTGAAATAAATAAATAAATAAATAAAACAATAAAATGCAGCCCCTCTGAACTTAGGAAACTAAAAAACATTTGTATGAGATCTAACCTCCAGTCATGGGGGCGTTTCATAAAGAAATGAAGGAAAATATCAGAATCGATATACACAGCCCAACTGGGCCACGTGACGACTGTCCACCTTTGCACAATGCATTGATAATGGGAAGTGTCTCTCATTCGCTCAGCTAGTTGATAGATTTCAGCTTCTTAAGGCTGACTATTTTAGATATTTACAAGTTCGTCATTATATGTCATCTTCTAATAGGATGCAAATGTTAAGCAGAGACGGAACAGAACTTGAAAATTATTTTTACTTTAATATAAAAATCAAGGCCAAACCCACCCTCTTTCACAGTTATATAGTCTGTTACTTAATAACAACCCCTCTGGGACAGAAAAGGTGAAACAGAAATGGGAAGTGGAGTTCACGACCACGATCCCACAGCAGGTTTGGGACAGGAGAATGAGTAGAGGATGGCAGGTGACTAGCTCTCCAACATGGAAAGAGTTCCATTGGAAAATTGCTATGAGATATTTTCTCACCCCTACTATTGTGAAACATTTTGGAAGCCACCAGTCTGAGTTGTGTTAGAGAGGAGGTGGAGATTCAGGAACACAAACACATGTGTTCTGGACATGTCCGAAGCTCATGCCATTTTGGAGGCAGATACATTCCCTGATGCAAAGTATCACAAATCTACAAATTCCCTTTACGGGACCAGATCTGGTGCTAGGTCTACCGACCTTAATCTCTGTTCCCAGGTGATCCACTAAATTAGCTCAGATGATGAGGGTGGCTGCACTGAAGTGCGTTACTTCAGAGTGGCTGTCTCCGCTTCCCCCTATAGAGCAGGACTGGGTGTCCAGAATGGCTCAACTGAAAATTATGGAACAGATAACTAGTTCTTTAAGATTGCAGAGGGAGGACTTTGTCCAAATCTGGTCACCTTGGCATCAGTACTTACAAGGGCAGGCTGATACCCCTACATAAGAGGTGAAAAGTGAATATTGATCCCCATAATTTAAAATATTAAATATAGATGAATTGAGTTTGTGCTTGGTTATATTTGCTTATAATTAAATTTTTTTTATTTCTCTCTTTTTATACAAGAGTTGAAGTTGGGGTCTAAAACCCATATGGTAAGGTCCTTTTTAGGACAAAGCTAGATATGAGACCTTTCAAATTCATGTGAGAAATGAGTTAAACACTTATGATTTGTAACAGTACATACAAACTTGCATGGATGTACATGTGCTTGTACCCTTTTGTTTTTCTTTAAAGTTGAGTTGATTATTGTCAATCAGATGAAAGCATCGAAAAACATGTGAACTTGAACTGTGAGATATCTGATGCTGAATAAACTTGAAGTTAAAATATATATATACACAGCCCTATAAATATTAATGACAGTGTTGTACATGGGGGCTAGAGGAGGGACTACAGCCCCTGGACCAGGTTCAATTTGTTTGACATCAAAATAAGAAATTTAGCCCATTTGAAACACCTGTTCAATTTACCTGAAACATAGAGGCTTAGTTATTTTAAAATAAGGGCAAATCTCCTTGAGCGGGTGGGAAGAAACTTTCAGTTACCTAAAAAAACTACTCTACAAACTTGGATTTCTTCTAAAGATCAAAATTAAAAAAAAAATTCAAAAATATATAAAAGTTTACAATCCTCTCATCAAGTTCCCTTAGTTAAATTTTAAATTAAAATCAATCTGGGAAAAGGAGTTACAGAATAAAATTCCAGAAAATAAATGGAGTAGGATTCTGAAATCAATTAAACCCACCATAAGTAACAGACTCAATCAAATACAGTTCAATATCATTCACAGAATTTATTACATTCCACACCTGCTCAATAAGATAAATAATGATATCCCGCCTTGGTGTAGTAGGTGTAAAAAAACAGAGGGGAACCCTGAAGCATGTTATAGCTTCTTGTAGTAATAATTAGGCCTTTCTGGAACAAAATACTTAACACCTTAAATACAATTCTAGCTATCAATTTAAAATTTGAATCAGAAATCTGCCTGCTTGACTTCTCAAACTACCAGTCTCTTCCAGGTGGGAATAAGAAAAAAATCCTAGATATGGGTCTCCTGAATGCAAGACATTGTATAACCAAACTTTGGAAAGACGAGAAACTGCCTGAATATAATCGTGGAGAAACCTCTTCTTAGACTGTATTGAACTTGAAAGATTTTATTGTACAAATATACATTTTCTACATAAATTTCAACAATTATGGGCTCCAGTATTACACTTGAGCAATACTTTGCAAATCTAATATAACTATAAATAATTTATAAGTGGAGACGTAGGGGTTAGTTAGTTTAGGTAGATTAGGTTAGAGCGTTGGGGTAGGCACATAAAAAAAGGAAAAAAGGACATACATGGGAAGCAAGAGAGGCTACATACTGTGCTCCATGGGCTCTCAGCAAGTGAACTGCTGTAACAATGAACCAGGGATGGGAAAATCTGGGATGGATTTGGATTTAGTTTTGTATTTGCCAAATCTAGGCTTCATTTGGATTCAGTTTTGAACAGGATCTGGATTTGCCTTGTCTGGTCTTAATGTATCAGTGAAATAAAATAAGCCATTATCAGGAGTAGTGGTGGGTGAAGTGGCTGAAATTCACTCCACGAAGTGATTCACGGAGTAACGCAGAATCCGCTAAGTGCTCCGCAACGCGAAGTGGAGTACTTCGCATTATAATGGGGAAGGCAAAGTCCATTGGAAACAATGACTTCCCATTATTCTGCCTTCCCCAAACCACTTCTCCACCAATTTTAAGGCAAGGTACATTGAAATCAATGTACTTCGCCTTGTTCTTGAGCTCCAAAGGTGAATTTTGCAGTGCTTTATGGGATTGCAGGTCACATGGGCTTTAGATTGTTCTGCACAACCTTAGTTCTGTGTAGTGTGTGTGTGTTTGTAGGTGTAGAGGAAGATGGAGACAGTTTCCTCTCAGAGCTCTGTGATTCAAATCCTCTAAAAGCTGTTAAAAAAAGTATTTTTTGAGCAATTTTGTTTGCTCACAATTTACTACATCGAGTATAGGAAACCCTCCTGTGCTCAGATTATCGAGTGTTTATTGTTTGTGTGTGGATTTTGAGTGTTAATTTAGAACAGTCAGTCTGTGTACTGTGAAGTGTGCTTTGGAGGAGGAGCGTTTCTGTGGTGTAGGTAGAATAACTGGGAGAAAAAGGCAGTCTTTCTGTTTCGGTTATATTTTTCTTGTATTTCTGTGCTCATGTACGCACAGTAATATTTTCAGTAATTCTTGTCATTTTTTTTTCTGATCGTTGTGGTGCAGCAGTGTATGATTTCAATTTGGTTATAGTAGTAAAGGTTTTCAGTTTGCTATGCATTACTTGTAGTGTGTGTGTGTGTGTGTGTGTGTGTGTGTGTGTGTGTGTGTGTGTGTGTGTGTGCGATGCATGCCATTAAATCCCTTTTATTGTGCCACAGAGTAACTGCAGCAGTGTGAACCTGCTATCCACCAAATCTGCATGATTTTTTTATACTGCTTTGTGGTATCTTTACTGGTAGTGGACTGTTACTGCTGTGCACTACCCTCCACCCCCACCCCAACCGGCAAAAGGCATTCTTTTCCAGATTTGGATTTGTGACTTATGAGCTCTAGTTAGGTGGTGGTGTGCCTTTGCATTTGCATCTCTTAAGTGCGCAGCGCAATCTTTGTCTGTGCGTTTGTAGTACACCATTAATTCTGGGAGACTTTGTATTTCTTGTTACGCTCTCATTTCACTTCGTCAGCACTGGGGAATTTTCTGGACACAAGACAATAGCATTTTGGGGATGCAAATTCTGGTGACTGTGTGTGACTACTGCATACATGACAGAGTGCACCATTAATTCTGGGAGACTTTGCATTTCTTTTTACGCTCTCATTTCACTTCGTCAGCACTGAGGAATTTTCTGGACACAAGACAGTAGCATTTTGGGATGCACATTAATTCTAGTGGCTGTGTGTGACCACTGTGCACATGACTGAGTGTGCCATTAATTCTGGGAGACTTTGCATATCTTGTTACGCTCTCATTTGACTTTGTCCGCACTGGGGAATTTTCTGGACACAAGACAGTAGCATTTTGTGGATGTACATTAATTTTGGTGACTGTGTGTGAAGGGCTGCCAAATATTGTTGTCACTTCGCCTTACCTCACGTTAAGGCGGAATGACAATGCGAAGTAATAATTACTAAGCAAAGTGAGCCTTTTGCACTGGCCATTCCACATAGCGGAGTGACAATGCAAAGTGCCCACTTCTTGGGCACTTCGCCGGCGGAATTTAAATTCGCTGCATCTCTAATCAGGAGAAAGACACCCCCGAATGTAAAGAGTAGTTGAGCAGCACACTGGGGAGTTACAACACTCTGCATTACTATTAGTGATGATCTCTGACTGTTTATTGCTGTCTACACTAATATTAATCCAGAGTGCTGCAACCTGCTAGTCTGCCATTCATCTAGCCACATAGCAGTGTGCAGCTGGGAGCACAGTGGGCCTTTTCTGACTGAGATAAACAGAAGCGGAGCTATGGAAGGGCTAAGCTGTCCCCCATGCCCCACAAGATCCACCACTGCTAATTCCACAAGGGGAAAGAAGATGAACAGCAGCTGGGCTGTTGCACAGGAAAAGTGGGGGCCGTGGGAGAGTGTTAGGGAGGAGGACCCTGCAAAAGGCTGTGTCAGGGGCAGGAAGAGGACAGGTCAGATATTACATTATATTGGGAGGAGCAGAGTCTGGACAAGTGGGTTGGCATCAGGCTTATTGCCAGGATGTTTCTAGGGTGTTTTTTTTTTTTTTTTTTTTCCCCAAGGGTGAAACGGCTCATGGATTCAGGGGCTGTGGCCAGTGCAGTGTCCAGCTGTTACACAACTGTGATACAGCTCCCCCTCCTGACTGTAGTGCCACATGTGGCCACCCAGGTGGCACTGGAGCTTGCCAAATGAATTACCAGGGGATGCTCTCCTCCTCTCCCAGCCAGCCGTCAGTGACCCAAGCCGAGATTGTTCCTGGACTCTGGTCGCTGAATTACCATATATGGAATTTTATAAAATGGATCAAGGGGCAGATCAGTCGGTGCAGCAGTCGGCGGCCCATCTGTTGAAAAGGTCAGGAAATCTGGGTCCTGGATTTTTTTTTTGGGGGCAGGCTTAAAGATTCTGAATCACTCCTGTTTGTTTCTATGTCCGAAAGTGAATAGTGGTCTGAGTCATTATGCAGCTCAGTGTTCACATTAGTGTGAACCTCTGTTGAACTGCCCCTATTTCTCAGGGTCTGTTAGCTGTTTATCTGTAGGAAAAGACAGCTTTTCATTTGTTGTGTCCGTTGCAGTGTGTTGCTTAGTGTTAACAGCATTACCCCCTGTGACAGGGTGACCCCTGTCACAGTGGACACCCCTGGGATAAATTGAAATCCCTCCCCCAAATAGTTTATAAGTTTTGTATAATGTCCAACATGTTGCTTGGCTGGCTATAACAAAACTAAGAGTACAGTTACAAAACTAATAGGGTAGTTTTCTAGATGTTAGCAGCCACCTTCTAAGATATATTTTGCAGCAGACAGCAAGAGGTAATTTTGACCCTGCAGAAGAGTTTAGAAGAGCACAGAATGTTGTGACCTTAGCTCTGACCTTTAACAATGTTGTAAACAAGTTATGTAATGTCCACCAGGTGGCTGCCAAATAACTGTTCTCTCTGGAGCAACAGTGGCCCCTATTGGCTAGTTTTATGTTATCTCTGCTGTTAATCAAAAGGCAGTGGAAGATCTTCCCAGCTTCTAGTGAGCTTATAAAAAGCCCTACCTTAGTGCTGAGAGAGGATAGATAGGGTGGTCAGTTGAAAACTGACTGAGGAAGGTGGAAGACCTCCTGGGAGTGGTGTGCTTTCACACTGTTTGATTCATGCTAGGCTGAAGAAAAGCCTTGGAATCTATTGAAGCTAAGCGGTTGTCTGACTTACCATTTTGCTTGTTGTATATTTTACTTGATGAAAATAAAATGATGAACACAACCATGTGGTTTTGTTATGCACCTGACTTGTGGTCTGTCTGAAACTGTGTTATCCTAAACCCACACCCGGTGACATAAGGCGTCCGAAGTGGGATCTGACTGAATGACAAAGGGGAGTTCAGTCAGTTGGTACCAGACCTGGTACCTAGGATACATGGCAGAGGTGCATGGTGCCAGGTGAGATGAAAACAGCGCCTGCTAGAGATGGTGACCTGGGCGAGGCACCATGGATGGGACAAGATGGACCCAATGGCCAAATGGAGACCCTGATACGGCTTCTTCATTGGATGAGTGGGAGATGGCTGGAGGCTGATCGCAGATGCCCGGAGCTACTTGAGAGGTCCCACTTGGAGGATGTAGAGGAAGAATCGGAGGAGCAGGATCCATGGGCTCTGGAGGAGGAGGACCCCCTGACGTAGCATTTGCAACAAACGTCTGTGGAGAGCCTGTTGCTGCCCATTTTTCCAGGCTGCTATTTGGTGGAGGATGGCGTACGAGAGGAGGAGACCCCAGGTAAGACTTTGACTGGCAATGTGATAGTGGGGCATCTCAGTTGACTCTTTTTTTGCTGCATCTCCTTCTCTTTTAGTTCCCTGGAGGGATTGTGCATCTGAGCCAGGTTCTCTGTTTGCCGCCATTGCATGCCCGCCATGCGGGTTTCCCTTCCCGCTCTTCCATGTTGCTTTTCCTTTTCTTTTTCGGGCCTGGTTTTAGCCCAGGCAAATCGAGTCCATATAGAGGGAACACACAGTCTCAAAGCTTATATGTATCCCCCCCCCCCTTTCAGTGCAAGCGTTCATATAAATTTCCTTATTTGTTTATTTAAATATAGCCATTCCCCCCACTTTCAAGCATATGTGGACCGGGACACTGTCTTCACGTTAAGGGGCCATTTCCCCTTAACTAGTCCCTGAGCTCTCTCGGAAGTCAGGTCAGGCGGCTTAGTTTCTTTACAGTTCGCTGATCCAGTGGGATCTGTTTTGAAATCTGTAAGTCCCACAGTCATTATTTTCGTTAGTCCCAGGGATCAGCAGTTCATTAGGGAGAAGCAATTAGAAAACTTCGATCGGGGGCTCACAGGGGTATGTTAGGCAGCCAGGGACCAGGCCGTGAGGTAGGGGTGGCTTCATGGGGGACCACTAAGCCACAGACTCCCTGTCTGTTACAGCTCCCCAGTTCCCCCGGCTAGGTCGAGTCAACCCACCACTTGGAGACTTGGGGCAGTGTGCTTTTTATAATGTTAGTATATGTACAGTATAGATAAATGGGAGCTCTGGGGCTGCAGATCCCTTTGCGGCCATGTTACCCCCCACCCAGTCATCAGCAAGCCCTACCACCAACCTGTTTGCCTCCTGATTCGATCCTCCTCTTCGTCATCTTTAATCTTCTCTGGGAATTCATTGGTAAAGCACTGTTGAACGAGTCTGTGTATTTCTGCCAGAATGTTAGCCAGGGGAAGACTGGGTGTTTGATTCTGTTGATTCCCCCCATCTCGAGCTGCTGTGAAGCCTCCTGCTATGGATTGATTTCTCCGTGATGTCTTACGGGGTTCCTGCTCTTGATACAGCCCTCTGATCACTAGATCTCTTTTTGCTGCTTCCGCTGTGTGGTAGATTTGTGGTCCGGTGGGGAAGTTGATAATTAGCTTTGCAGGGTACAGAGTTTTAAATTTAAGATTGTTTGTGTGGAGGCAAGAGGATGTATCCCTGTGGAGTCTCTGGGTTGTAGGAGCGTAGTCATTGTCAACAAAAATTGTCCAATTCCCATAAAGTATTGTTTTTTTGGCCCATGCTTTTTGGAGGAGGTAGTTATTTACTGAGTAATTAAAAAATTGGGCTATCACCGATCTTGGCCGAGCACCAGGTGCAGGCTTAGGGCATAACGCTCGATAAGCCCTTTCGATGTCGATCAGATGGTTCGATCTCAAATCTAGGGTGGTGCGTAGAGAGTGGTCTATGAAGGCCAGCATGTCTGTTCCTTCTTCATTCTCTGGTATGCCATAGAAGCGCAAGTTTTTCCTCCTTTCCCTGTTTTCTGCGTCTTCCTGCCTCAATATTATTTGTAGCTGCATTTGTGCTATTGCTGTGATAGATGCCTTGAAACAGTCCAGGCGATTTGTATTGACTGTTGTTTGTCTGTCTGCCTCGTCAATCTGCCCCTGCAAAATCCCCAAGTCTGATCTCCGCTCTTTAATTGAATCCTGCATCTCATTACGGAATTCCTGTATTGCTTGCAGGATTGTGTCTGCCTGGTTTTTATTTATTTGAGTTTTATTACGTTTAGTGTGCTTATTTTCTTCAGTAGTCACCATCTGCATCTCTGTCTCTGAAAGCCCGCTGTTTCCCACCTCGTCCTCTCCTGCCAGCACTTGGAATCTATTTTTACTTATTTTGGACATTCAGCCTAATGCCAATTGTTTCTAGCAGCTGCTGTACTTGTCTAGCTCACAGGTAGTTAACTTTTTTATCCGTTTCCCAAAGTATTTCTCTTGTTTTGTTAGTTTTTTCTTGTTTTCAGGAGGGAGCTCTCATTAACCCGCACCTCACTGACTCTTGTCACGACCAGAAGTCGTGGTTCTCTGCTGTTATATATCTACTGTATATGTTCCACTCCTTGGCCCTCTCCTGAATGGGTTGGGGGGGGTCAGCAGCAGTGGGTTGTTGGTCTGTGGGATGGGGGTTCCAGCTGTGGGATGGTGGCTTGTCTGTGAAACAAGGGGGTTCCAGCTGTGTGTGGGTGGCAGATCACCCTCCCTGCAGCATGTATTGTGAAGCTCAGCCCCATAAGCTGCTCTCCCAGGTGCACAGAGTCTCTCTTCACAAACCAGTAATTATAAAAATAAGAGACAGTGTCGTCAGTGCACTGTGCTGCATACACTGCTGTCACTGCAGTTGCCTCAAGAGGGATGTTAAAATTCGAGTCTCTTTCTTCCATTTCTGTGCATCTTCACACAAAAATAAAAAGAAAGAACACAAAGGCAACACACCTCATCATTTCCTAGTGCAAGTACACCGTGGTTGGCAGTGCATATGGCACAGCGCATTGTCGACATTTTTTGTGGTAGAGGGTGGTGTCTGCATCGCATGTGGCACTGTGTGTTGGCAGTGCGCAAAGTGTCATCAGGAAGCACAGCATGTTGTCACAGTGCATGTGACAGTAGTGTTGGCATCGCACATGGCTTTGTATGTTGTTAGCAGTGCACGTGGCACAGCAAAGTGCTCTAGTGTGCATAGCACAGCATGGTGCAACCATAGCGCAGTGCCACATGAACTGCAGACACTGCAGTGTGCCATTTGGTCTTCCATGATTTACTGGCACTGTACTGTACCTTGTGCACTGCCGCTACTATGCTGTACTATGTGCCCCTGAAAATAAAGGACACTTGAGGGGTATGCAAAGAAGGGATTGAGGAGAGATCAGGCTGAGTCACAGCACAGCGCAGTGATGGCATCGCATGGTACATAGCTCATTGTCAGCAGTGCATGCTGCACAGCCTGATGTCAGCACCATACATCACACAGTGTAATGTGGGCATCGTACGTAGCCCAGTGCATTGTTGGCATTGCTGTCGGCATTGTACAAGGCACAGCATGGTAGCAGCATTGCACATGGCCCAGCGAATTGTCAGCAGTGCATGTGGCACAGCATGGTGACATCAGTGCATGTGACACAGCGAAGTGTCATGTGTGCTGCCACCACCATGCAGTGCCACATGCACAACAGACACTGCAGTGAGCAGCATGCACTGCAGAGTGCCATATGGATTGTTGGCACTGCACAGTACCACATGCACTCCTAGCTCTGCAGTGTGTGACATGCGCTGTCGCTGCCTTGTCACATGTAGAACTGTCACTGAAATGTTTTACATGTATGACTTTACTACACTGTACCATATGTACTACCTGCATGGTACCATATACCCCTTACTGTATTGTGCCACGTGCACTGCTGTCATTGCAGTGTGTCACATGCATGTCCCATCAGTGGTGCCTAGTGGCATTCCTCTGGCCATGTGCACTGCAGACACCATAGTGTACCAAATGCACTGCAGACACCACACAGTGCAGTGTCATCACTGCACATGGCCCAGTACAGTGTTGGCATTGCATGTGGCCCAGTACGGTGTTGGCATTGCATGTGGCTTAGCACAGTGTCCACACTGCACATGGCACAGCATGTGTTTGGCAATATATGTGGCACAACAGACTGACAGTAATGCACGTGGCACAGCAGAGTGTCAATAGTGCATGTGGCACAGCATAGCGTTGGCAGAGCATGTGGCTCAATGTGGTGACACCTGTGTAGGTGCACAGTGCAGTTCAGCACAGCGAAGCGTCATGTGTACTACCACCACATGCACTGCTGACACCAATGTGATATGTGCACTGACACCAATGTGCCATGTGCACTGCAGATACTGGTGCAGGGGCTATGCTGGCGACTGGTGCAGGGCTTCTACCATGGAGAACTGGATGCTGGGCTATCTGTACTGTGGGGGGAGGGATTTACTGTTGGCCATGCTGCATGGGAGTTTTGAAGTATGCAGACTGCCCAACGTAAGCATATTTCCCCCCAACACTCTTCCATGGGGCCCCTGTTCTAACCATGTGGGCCCTGAGTGGGTTCCCAAAACATCCTGACGTGCCCTGCATCCATGGATAGTGGGATGCAGACAGAGGTGTCACAGCTACCAGGAGAATGGCTACAGGATGTTTGCAGCTGGTCAGTGGACAGGAACAATAGTTGGGTGGGCCAGCTGCCAGTACTCCTACCTCCACAGCCCACAACAGTACTCTCTCTCCTTACCGCTGACACTGCCTCTCCCTCCAAGACCCCGACACCACCTTCTTCCTCCATGCCCCCTTGATTCCTCCACAATCCCCCCCCCACATCCTTGCTCAGTCTATAGTCTCTTCCAGCATCCTTGCTATGTGTACAGTTCCCAACACCACCACTCTTGCTCACTCCACGAACCCTTCCCCCAGCACTTTGCCCAAAACATGTGGATGTCAGTGTGCCACTTCTGGGTTTTGTGCTAGTAGAGTTAAGCTGGTTGACACAGAATTAGAAGGAAGGTATACATTGGCAATGCGTCACAGTGTGTGTAAAGTGTTTCCTTCTAGTTCTGTGTTTATGTGCTGCAATAACTCTTAACGACTAGCCATGCTTAATACTGAGACTAGCTGCACTGTAAACAAGACTGTATCATGATGATAACCATGTAAGCAAACTGCAAAACAATGCCTGTGTAACACTGAAACCATGATTTGCCTGTACCTGAATTGTATTGTTATCTTGGGTCGCCCCTGAAAAAGGGACCTTCGGGGCCCAGTGGGCCTACCTGGTCACCAAAATTAAATAAAGAGGGGGCGTTGCCATTCTAGTCTTATTTTTTCCCCTAGTACTGTGGCGCTGAGCACAGAACTAGAAAAGACTAGGACGGCAATGTATCATCACGGAGCATGAAAATCGTGTCGCTATATTGCGGATGTCAAATGCAGAACTGGGCCTATAGACATCCAGAATATATGGGGAACACAATGAATGTTGGTGGCATTTTAAAGGCTGTGAAATCTATTTTTATTGAAACTGTCCCATAAAAGTGTTTAGCACACCATCACTATCCCTGTGTTGTGTTCAACAAATAATCATTCAATTAACACTAAGATTGATCGTAAAATAAGTAAATAAAATCATTTCAATATGCCGTACATACTCTCGGCACCCAAATATGCTGTTACAGTACAGCGCATCCAGTGTGTTTTGCCATCCACAGCATGGCACCATGTTTGAAATTCTCTTGCCAGGTCAATAATTAGGAGCACTACAGTTCTAGTGTCTTACATTTGTATTTGTTTGTGAAGATGCACAGAAACACAAGAAGAGACTAGGATGGCAATGCCCTATCTGGATGCATGTAAAGTAACTTCCCTCTCATGGTCCTCGTAAAAGACTAAGGCCGTGATGGGGGCAGCCTCTTCTGCCTTGCTCGCTGCCCGTCAACCTTTCCTTATCAGGTAGCGGCTTTTCAGGGGTGGTATCTTCCCAGTCCCCCCCCCCAGCCCCTGTCGTTCCAGCCCCTTCTGGTAGCAGGGCTGCAGTCACAAGGCTTCACCGGTTCTGCTCAGTCTGGCATGGGTTCAGTGAGCTCAGGGTCATTTCCTGCAACCCATCCACTGCCCTGTTATGCACAAGCAACCTCCTCTATGGCCGCAGACCCTACACCTTTCCCAGCATTCCATCCTGCCATCCCTCAGTCACCTTCGCCCGCTCATGAGTTACCTACCACTGACATCTCCCTCCAGGCGATGTCAGTCTCTCCTCATCCGGCACCAGTCAGGCCTCTCCTCTTCTGATGCCTGTTTGGCCTCAGCCAGTGCCTTCACCAGCTCCTCGGTCAACGCTGGCACCAGCTGTTCAGTCAATACTGGTGCCAGCTCCTCAGCCTACACTGGCACCGATTCTTCCATCACCAGTGCTGGTTCCTCCCCAGCCAACACCGTTTGGCTACCTGACGTTGGTGACTGTGGACTTTCAATCTGTGCTGATGTCCCTTTGGGATTTAATGCAGGTGAAGATACCCCTAAATACATACCCTGGTCTCCCCCAGATGGCCCATCTTGCTATGGGGTCATGTGTCAGACTCGGTCAGCCATGGGGTTTGAATCTGAGGAGCTGGACCCTTCCTGTCGCTGTCAGTCCATCTACCTCTTGCTGCCAGACTCTTCCCCTCTGGTGGTTGACCCATTGATTGACACCTTTGAGAATGCTACCATGGCCACCTGGCATCACTCGAATTTAATACCGGCTATGCCTAGGAAGGTGGATAAATTATATAAGGCCTGAGTGCGTAAGCCTTTCTTTGGCGAACAGCCGCAGGCAGACTCAAGTCATCAGCACAACCGCTCTAAGTGGCCGAAACACCTGAATTCATGTCCCCTTGACAGGGAATATCAAAGCCTGGACCTCTTTGGCAAACGGGCTTTCGCCTCCGCCATCTTGGCCATTAGGACCATTAATTATATGGCCCACATGACACCTGGATGTTCTATGGGAACAAACCATGGAGATAGTCAAGTCTCTGCCTGAAGGACCAGCTAGCCAGCAGCTGCTCCAGGCCCTGAAATCTAGGGTGGATGTGAGCTTGCACCTCCTGCATTCACCTATGATGCAGTAGATGCTTTGGTCCGGGTGGTGGCAGTGTAAATATACCTTCGTCGGCACTCCTGACTGATGGTGTCGGGGTTTGCTCAGAATGTTCAGATGTTCATCCTGAATGGTCCGTTCAGGGGATATAAATTGTTCGGGGCTGATGTCCAGGATATTCTATCCAACTTACAAGTCTCTGGACGCACCCTGCGGTCAGTACATTCAATGTACCATAATCAACCTAAGCGTGCCCAATGAGTGTCCTTTCGTTGGGCTGCCCACAGACCCTGGCCCACCTCCAAGCCAACAAAACGAAAGGCTGCTTTAGCCCTGCCCACCCCTCCTCCTCCTCCAACAAGGGTTTTAGAGGAGATGGGGTAGCATCAGTCCGTGCCTCAACCTGACTCCTTGCTCGACCCTCCCCCCCCAGTGGATCTGGCGGAGGCGGTAGGGGGTCAGTTCTCCCTGCACTGAGACAGGTGGGAGGAGATCACGGGAGACAGCTGGGTGCTGCAGCTTACAAGCCATGGCCACACTCTGTAACTCATAGAGTGGCCCCCAGAAAGGCCTCCAGTCCCTTCCTTTTACCCCCCCCCCGCACAGATCCCGTGCCAAAAGTCCAGCAGCGTAGAGGATTCTGCTCCCATTTCTTCTTGGTTCCAAAATGCACGGGTGATCTCTGGCCCATTATGGACCTCAGAGAGTTAAATCTCCTCATCCAGTACAAGAAGTTCTGGATGGTAACCCTTCAGGGGTTGTTGCTTCTCTTGAACAAAGGGGATTGGATATGCTGCCTCAATATGCAGGACACATACCTTCACATCAAGATATACGCCCCACACAGACAATATTTCAGTTTCATTGGGCACATTTCCAGTTCTGGACCTTGCCGTTTGGCTTGTCCTCGACTCCTTGGGTGTTTACCAAGTGACTAGTAGTGGTCGAGGCTTCCCTCGGTAGACAGGGATTCTATGTCTTCCCCTAGTTGCACAATTGGCTGCTCAAAGCTTCGTCCAGGGACAGCCTCGTTCAAACCCTTGAACACACCATTCATCTGTTCCAGGACCTAGGCATTACAGTCAACTTGCCCATGTCCATTCTAACACCTGATAAGCACTTCAGCACATTGGGGCGGTCCTGGACATGGCTCAGAGCATGGCCTTCCTTCCCCAGGACAGGGAGGATTGTCTCATAGCCCAAGCCAGGCTGCTGTTCCACAGCTGCTGTGTCTCCGCCAGAGCCTTTCTCCAGCTCCTGGACATGATGGCAGCAGCCATAGCCATAGTGCCTTAGGCCACATTGCATATGAGGATCCCCCAGTGGATGTTGAGAGTCTAGTAGGACCAATGTACAATGACCTGGAACAGGAGGTCCTGGTCTCTTCCCAGTGAAAAGAGTTCTCCTCTGGTGGATGGAACCCACAATCTTCTTGGGGGTTCCCGTTTGCTATTCCCTCCTCTCAACAGATTTTTCACCACAGATGCCTCAGGGATGGACTGAGGCGCTCATCTGGGCTCACACCAAACTCAAGGGACGTGGTCCCTGCTGGAGTCCTCGCTCCATATCAGTGTTCTGGAGATGAGGGTTGTGCTTTATGTCCTCCAGGCCTTTCAGACTTCACTGTTCCTGGGCCTTCTGTTGGTGCAGACTGACAATATGACTGTTGTCCACTACCTGAACAAGCAGGGAGGTAGTCATTCGGATCCCCTCTGCAGAGAAGCAATGAGAGTCTTGGTACTGGGCTGTGGACCATGGCCTAGAACTGTCAGCTATCCATGTTCCAGATGTCCAAAATGTCCTGGCAGACGTTCTAAGTCAGTCAGAGTCAAAGATGCACGAGTGGGAGCTCCTGACCTCTGTCGTCAAAAACCTCTTCGACAGATGGGGTTGTCCAGAGTTGGACCTTTTTGTGTTCCCATTCAACGCAAAACTGCCATGTTTTTGATTGCTAGGTCCAGGGCCTAGAGTTTTCTGGCAAGACACGTTGTCCATCTTCTGGAAGGGGAGGTTTCTTCACACCTTCCCTCCCTTTCCGCTGCTTCAGAGGGTGCTAATGAAGCTACAGATGGAAAGGGCCACGATGATCCACATCGCCCCCTTTAGGCCTCATCAGATCTGGTTCCCCTTACTCCAGCAGCTAGCAGTGAAACCTCCAGTACCTCTTCCTCTGTGCACCAGTTTGCTCTCCTAGGACCAGGGCCCCCTGGTCCATCTGGACCTCATGTCCCTGCACCTTCGCGCCTGGCTCCTGAGAACATAGCCATGGCTCGGTTTGGGGTGTCACCCAAAATGGCTGATGTCCTGGTGGTGGCTAGAAGACCTTCCACCAGAGCCACTTTTTCTGTGAAGTGGAAGCGATTTACGCAATGGGCTGCTTCACACCAGCTGGACCCTTTCACGTGTCCAATGAATCAGATCTTGGAGTACCTGCTGTCCCTTTCATACTTGTGTCTGGGGTACTCCTCTCTTAAGGTACACATGCCTGCCATCACTGCTTTCCATGTTCCCATTGATGGCCGTAGAGTAGCACAGTTGGATTGTCACATACCTTTTTGAGAAGCTTCCTTCACCTGAAGCCTCCTATCCGCAATCCCGTTCCTCGTGACTTGTGAGTTATGCTTTCTGTCATGTAAAGCAATATTTTTAGTGGCTATTACTTCTGCTCGAAGAATGGTCAGAGCTACAGGCACTCGTGCGAGCAGTCTTATTTGGTTTTACACAAAGACAGAGTGTCTTTGCGTACTAATCCTAAGTTTCTTCCTAAAGTGATGTCTGAGTTCACTTTAAACCAATCCATCGACCTGCCTGTTTATTTTCCAGAGCATGCCAATCTGGGGGAAGCATTGCTCCACACATTAGATGTGCATAGAATTCAGCGTTACTAAACATATCGTATCAAGGACTGCAGGAAGTCCAAACACTTGTTTGTTTCTTTCACCCCTGGGAAAGAGGGCGCCCCTGTTTCTAAGCAGTGTTTGTCCAAGTAGTTGGCCAACTGCATTATGCTGTTACAGAAAGTACAGCAAGGAACCTCCTGGAGATGTTAAGAGCCATTCTACCAGTGGTATGTATGGCTGCTTTAGCTGCCTGTTTCAGGAACGTCTCGGCTGCACAGATTTGTGCAGTGGCTACTTGGAGTTCTGTCCACACCTTTACCAAGCAGTACAGCTGGTAGAGGAGTTCATACTGGGACTGTGGTGCTCCTGACAAAAAAAGTAAATAGCAACTAATTTGAAAGTTGGTCACTCGCCACCTCGAATAAAAGGGCCCCAAAGTCAGGCACTCACCACCTCAAATAAAAGGGCTCCAAAGTTGGGCATCTTTACAAAGCACTACAGTCTGAACATTGCCACTAGGTGCAGGGCCAATTTCGGGCCAGCTATTCTACAGGGCCTACTTCCTTAGGCTCTTGGTTCCAACCACCCAGACTGGCTATTCTGATGTCAGAACTGCTTGGGACTCATTTCATAGGTGTGGCCTGCTGCAAGAAAAAACTCCGAAGTCAGATAGTACAGTTACTTAAGAATTTACCGTAACAGTAGATCTCTGAGTGGATCTCTTGCAGCAGGCTATACTGTTCCTCTCTTTTAACCCCTGGACCTGGTAAACCTTTCTGTGACCTGGATTCCTTTATACTTCCATGTTGGTGGGAATGTTTGCCACCTCCTCGGTTCCCCAGCAGGGGATATTTTGCTCTGATCTCCGGCAGTAGAACTGAGGAGTGAGCAGGGGCTGCCCATTCTTACAGAGCTGGCTGACGTCGGAGTGGGAGTCCCCCGATAGACTGCTAGCTAGAAAAGTTTCCGGTGGTCGTAGTACCAGATGGCGGTAGTTCCATGGGTATAGCCTGCTACAAGAGCTACTCTTTCAGATCTACTGTTATGATAAGTTCTTATATAACTGTAGATCAGGGGCAGAGAGCACTCATAGCAGTGAAACAGCAGTTCTCTGTAGCCAAAAGCCATAGATGTCTTTAAACAATAGAATTAAATTATTTACTTTTTACTATTAAAGGGTTCTGATGCTTTAACTTCATCAGAGCTTAGAGTACATGGAGTATTGTTCTGAGAAGTGAACTCCGCATGATTCTTGTAGTTTATTTCAGTTTGCCCTTTTCAGTCCCACTAATATATCTCACTCATGCTACATAGCAGGAATTTACCTTGCTGGAAGTTTAATGGTGTCCCACTTGGGAGTGCAGCCTGTCCTTCTGCTGACAGCTCGATGCCGAGATGGGCTAACATTGCTGATAAACTGAAGAACAATATTGAAAGGTACCACCGAACCATAATGAAGTGGTTCTCCATAAAACATAGAAACCATTTTGTGGTTTAAAGTAAAAGAAAACAGCAGGAGTGTAGCTTTGTTTACTGTTTCATGCATCTACGTATGACAGCATGGAAGCAGCTCCTCTCCACTACATTTAATTCTTATCCTCATAGGACAGTGAGCATTTGGAAGGTGTCCCTCCTCCAGAAAGCCACAAGTGCAGTAACATCCATTAGCATTCATGGGCATCTGAAAGGTGCACTTGGTGTTCACAGACACCTGGCTGGGGAGGGTGTTTTCCACTTCGGGGTGGAGGGGGTTTACTGATTAGCACCCTAAGTCATGAATAACTAGTACAGTACACACTGCAAGTCCATTGGTTGTCCGTGTGGACCAGTGAGCTTGCAACACATACTGTAAGCTCTCATCCGGCCGGCAGCCGTGGAGGTGTGTGGGTTGGTCTGCTGCCCACCGATAACATTTTGAGGGCGGGGTGGGATGGGGTCCTGTGTGTGTGGGGGGGGCTGGGGACCACTAGACTACCAAGGATATGGGGGTGGTTTTCAGGCGATCAGTGTTACAGGTGTGGGGTACCACTGGACTACCAGGGAAATAAATATTTATTTATTGTGGGATCGAAATGCAGGATGGGGGTACCACTTGACTACCAAGGGACTAATATCTTTATTATGGGGATCGAGGTATGGATCAGGGAAGGGGTACAACTTCGGTACCTGGGACAGGGACCGCCTGCTGTGCAGGGCGCCAGGTGCATTTCGCTGGCCAGCCCTGTACAGCTCATGCAAATTGGGCCATAATGACATGCAAATGGCTCCATTTGTGCCTTGCATGCATTATCGCCCCATTTGCATGTTTAGGTTTGAATAGCAGGAATTTGTGCCTGGTGTATCTCTGATGCGCTGGTGCATTTCCCATTCCTGGTATTCAGACCTGTCTGGGGGATTCGCCGGCGCATTGTATTTGCGACACAGGCATTTTTTTGATATATTCAGACGAGCTGCACCTTGGCACATCTCTTTTGAATATATCCCTTTGTTGCTCCGGCGCAACTCAGTTGCACGGAGCAACCACTTGCGCCGCAGCAAGCGCAAGTCTGAATAACTGGGCCTATGTGTATTACATTATGTCCAAGATAAGACTTTCCCAAGAACTAATAACCTTAATCAAAAAATTGTATAAAAAAGCATTAGTATAATTTGAAATTAATCAGTATTTAACAGATCATTTTGATATGTTAAATGGGGTGCGCCAAGGCTGCCCCCTCTCCCCTACCTTATTTATAGTAATGCTCGAACCTTTCCTTCAGATTATAGGTCATAACCAAGCTATTGAGGGTATTACTGTAGGTTCAGATCACACGAAACTAAGTATCTTTGCGGACGACATTATGTTGATTATCAAGAATATTAATACATCCCTTCCAACTTCCTTTCTTTTCTTTTTTGTCAACTTTGTTACCTCTCCTCTCTCTCTAGCTCTGGACTCTCTCTGGTGAGGTCGCTTGGTGGCACATTGTCCCACCCATCTGAAGTCCATCCTCTGCTGCTCTGAAGGCCCGCCTCTGCCTTCCACCTGGTCCGCCCGCCCCCCGGCTCTGAGTCCCCTGGGGTGGGACCACCTACTCCCTGGCACTCTGTCTTGAATCTAGTGGGGCGGTCAGGATCGGCAGAGCACCAGAGACGGCATGGGGGCCCAACATTGTGTGTGGGTGTATCACCCCTGGACCCACCTTTGCCTACTGGAGATGGGGCACTTTTCCCCTTGTTCTGGTTCCCGGGGGCACAGACGTGCAGTGACATCCAGCGTGCGATGGGCGTGCTCCCGCATCCACCCGCAGGACATCCGCCGCAGCCGTCATACCCCCTCTTGCTAGGTGACTGTCTCCGTGGTTGCGGCAGCCCTTCATCTCCACCAGCAGACGCTAAACCATGGGAGACAGAACCCACCCACCTTCAGGAGAGGAGAGCAGTCTTCCGGATGCTTGATCCTCTCCTGCCCCTGCCGACCCCTGGCAACCCGGGATCATTCCCGAACCCGGTTCACTGGCGTAGCATGAGGTGTGACGTCCAGCGCCTCAACCCTCGGTGCCACCGGGCCGGCTCCCTTTCAGCTTTCTTAAATGAAGTACAAGCCTATTCCATGATCTCAGGTTACCTAATCAACAAAAGGAAATCAATAATTATGAAACTGTCGAAACATAAACCCCTTAACATACAAAATTTCAAACAGGAATTTAAAATACAAAAAAAGCATGAAATACTTGGGATACAAATCTTTCCAAATCAGTCCGAGAATATAAAAATAAATTATGAAAGAGCTAAACAAAAAACCTTAGCCCTATTTCAAAACTGGAACAATTTATCACTGTCTATATGGGGCAAAATAGATGCTATAAAGATGTTAGTCCTTCCCCATTTTATGTTTGTAATTCAGAATATATTGGGAGCCCCTTCAAAAACTTGGTTTCAGGACATGAAGAGAAGTTTTACTAAGTTCCTGTGGTGGCATGGTGGCAAACCTAGAATTGCGTGGAATCTGGTAACCTCTCTTTTGAGGGCGGGAGGTTGGGGTGTCCAGATTTGTAAGCCCATACAATAGACCATATATTAGCCACCTTATATGACTGGTCCTTTTTTTCACACTCTGATACTTCTCTATATAAGGAAATTGTCTATCCAACACCAACTGAAATGAACCTACAGATATCTTTTTGGATCTAAATTTAATAAAGCAAGAAACTCACTTTCTAGGTTCCTGGATAAGCCTAATTAGAAAATATATTAAGCATCCCGCTAAGTCTCCAAATTACCTGGTTATATTTGCCAATTCAGTCTAATACGAGAGTATGGGGAATAGCAGCGAAATATATTAATTTCAGACCTTTTCAGGCAAATGAAGTTAAAATATGGAAAGATAAAACAATAAATGAACAGTTATGGACCTGCAACAAATGATGTATAAATTAAAAATGACAAAGGGTAACCAACTACATACAATATTATACTATTATCAGTAAGTTTCACAAAATCAAAAACATTTTAGTAACAGTAAACTAAACCTTCCCAATATAACAAAATACATGCCCACATATATAATAAAGGGAATTATAAATTATTGGCTAGATTTTATAAAATTATATTAGACAATAGAAGCCAAAATTACAACAAAATGAATACAAAATGGAGTTTGGAAACTGGTTCTCCTTTACCTCAAAATCAGTGGGAACACATAAGGGTGCTAAATAATAAACTGTATACTTATGCAAAAAATAAATCTATATAACGTAATATTTTCGATCAGGCCTACATGTCTCCTGTTCAGATTTCTAAGATTGACTGTGATTATTCAGATGTGTGCTAGCATGGATGTGGTAGTAGGGCTACTTTAATACATTGCCCGTGGACCTGTCATAAAATAAATCAATGGCAGTTAAAGACGCACCATATTTTCTGTTCCAGCCTAGACCTTAACCTGCCATTTACTATAGACACATTTATATTTAACAGTTTAGTAGACCTAGATTGGGACATACCCCAGAAGAAAGTATTCATGCTGGCTATGATGGCAACTAAGAGACTAATTTTGGAGAACTGGAAGGAAGCCTTCAAGGCTTTAACCTATATAAATGGTGGGCCATAGTTAACGAAACCTTAAAATGAATTTATGATTTGGACCAGTGTGGCTCATCCTGGAAAGAAATTCAAAACATAATACCACTAATTATGCGCAATATGAGTCCTCAACTGGAAAACATCTATTATCCTTCTCCCCTTTTGTATTACCATGTAAGCTGTTATATGGATTAAATAGTAGCCAAGGCCATATCTTCCCCAGACCTTTTATAAAGTATTGGGAATGGTGGGTTAGAGAAGGAATAGGAAGACTTATTTAATTAACACTGCATATTTTTCTTGTTTCTGTCTTTTCTAACTATTGTTTTCTTATGTAAACTATGTAACTCATACTGTGATATGGAATGTTATTTTTTGTATCTTGTTTGAATGAAAATTCAATAAAAATAAATTATGAAAAAAACAAACAAAAAGGAGGGAGGGTAGTCTAAAACGGAGAGTATCATTTTGGGTATCAGCTCCCGGCAGACTTGGGTTGGGAGGCAGTCCTTGTTACAGTAAAGGACACAGATCTTAGGGCAGAGTTTGGAGTGTATGGCATCATTGTGAATAGGAAAGTCTAATTTACTGTCTAGCCACACACCAAGGTATTTGAAAGCGGCACAACCTCCAGTTGGATGCCATCCAGGGTGGAGAAGACTGGGGAAGACAAGAACCTTGCTAGTTTCTGGCTGGTGCCAAAGGTGATGGACACTGTCTTTTTTGCGTTAACTTTAAGCTGGTTGACCTGGAACCAGCGTAGTACATTGTGGAAGTCACTTTGGAGTGAGGCTTCGGCCACAGGCATTGAAAGACCTGATAAGCAAATGACCATGTCATCAGCATGTGTATATGTGAAGAGACACAGGTGGAGGGAAGATCATTAAGCAAAATGGAAAACAGTATAGGGCCCAGGATAGAGCAATGGGGGACACCACCTAAGATAGGAACAACATGCCACCTACCTGATCTTACTGTTGACGGCCCATACTATATGAGTGGAACCACTCAACTGCAGGAGCAGAGAGGCCAGCTGAGAACAGCTTGTTCAGGAGAAGGGGGGAGCATTAATTTTATTTTCCCCCACCTTCAGTTTATACTTTTTTCCCCACATTCCCTTGGGTCCCTCTCCAGAAGTTGCAGATGGCACCAGATACACTACTTTGGTGAGTGCTCCTCATTTTGTGTGTGTGCTGCCTCTGGAGCTGGATCACACCTGGGCCCCCACAAAATCAGTCTAACCCTCCCCAGAGTAGGCAGCCTTTCTTGCAGTCGCCACCCCCTCCCCAATGTGCAAACACTAAACCATACAAAAAACGAGATGTTTCATATCTCATCATCAGGGATAAATAATCTTCCATGCTGCCAATACCCTACTCCCACCGAAAATCCTGTCCTCCCCAGCCGTACACACTGCAGTCACAATGCTTCTGACCTACCATCCCCCCATCTCTAATCTTTTACAAAGGAGTGGCCAGACTACCCGATGGCTACAGAAAAAAAATCTTGCTGAAAGCATGACCCGAGGGTGAATGAGATGCAAAAGACAATCTGCATATTAAAAAAGATTTTATTTACCAATGTTTAAATGCCACCACGTGCAGTCCCCAGGGAACGTACATGTCTCCTAGGTGGATCATTGGCACCTGCTGGTAGATGACTCACCCAGGTGGCCTGGGGGGTGGGAGTCATAAATGTGCACCTTCTGGTCCCCAGTTTTGTATGTGATATTCCAGTCATTGATGTGGGCTGTGTAGGCAACAGAAAAAGCTGATAAAAGAGCTGGTAATGTCATAGAAAGTGAGCACACCCGCTGAAGCTACGGGCCTTGATAGCCACAGTATGGCGGCACACTGCATATACTGTACTCTGCTAAGGTGTTCTGCCATTCTAGTCTTTCCTTCTAGCTCTGTGATAGTGCCCATACATAAATTGCTCAAGAAGGCTACTGCCAAAATCACGTCCACACCATATTCTGCTGCTGACAAAGATAAAATAGAGAAGAGTATCAGGTGGACAAGCAAGGAGTGAAATTCCTTTATGCTCACCCAGATCATGAAGGTGTGGTACAAGCAGCTGCTTTGTAAAAAAGCTAAAGTACTTCTGTCCAGCCAACCTCCTCAAAACGACTCCATGGAACTATACAATATGGGTAGAAAGGTTTATACCACTGCCACTTTGCAACTGAGACAGGCAGCCTGTATGACTTACACTACACAGTATCAAAAGGCATTATGACAGAGTGGTTCATGAGGCCACAATTTGTAGTCCACTCCAGGTAGCTGAGTCGAGGACTGCCCTTTGTTTTCCTGATTTAAACTTTTCTACAGGAGAGCAATGCAAAGCTTCTGATGTAATTCAAACTGAGTTCTGAGAGCTGGGCATTACACATTCCCTTCAGCTGTCAGCCTGCCTTGAAATTTTGTATGCCAGTAAGCAGTTTCTGTTTAGTGGCCCAAATGAGGCGGGCAAGTGAGAAAATAAAACAGGACTGCCTGGCCAAGGAAGCAGAAAATGTGGAATTGGACACTGAGGACTAAAACCGTAGGTATAGTGCCACAAAGTAACATGTAAATGTGCTGCTTTGTTTTATATCCCTTTGCATAATCACACATGTGAACACAAGTTACAGGTGTGTAGGGGTTTTGGGATAACAGATGGACCAGACACAGAACTTCAAGTTCAACACACCATCTCTGTGTGATGGTTATTCAAAATACAAGAAATAAGCTTATGAAATGGGTGGTTGAAAAGCAGCATCCTGATTGGCTGCTAGGAGTGTGCTAATATGTCTAACACCATGGGAGAAGGATCAGGCTGTGCCAAGCTATGGCAAGCGGGCATTGATATGGGTGATGCTGCCCACTCAGAACCTTGAGAAATGAAAACGCAGCCATCTTGTTTCTCGCATAAGTGGTGCCAGCCTAACTGTATAAAAATAAAATAAATACACCTGACCTCCTGTTTAGTTGGCCTCGGTCTTTTAATGTTTGTTTTAAATCCATGCAGAACGTAGCAAAGGGGGAAAAAAAACACAAAGTGCTGCGATCTGTCTCCCAGCCCGCATTCGCTCTCCATCCCAATCAAAACATGATCTCTCTCCCAGCCCCCTAGCTCTCCATTTTAATCAGAAGCGACTGCTAATTATTACAGCCGATGATTCATTTTAACAAAGTACTGCCACAATCTCTGTCTCGGGGGGGAAAAAAAACGCAAAGTGCTGCAATCTGTCTCCCAGCCCGCTCGCTCTCCGTCCCAATTAAAAAGTGAACTCTCTCCCAGCCCACTCGCTCTCTCTCTATTTTAATCAGAAGTGACTGCCGATTATTACAGCCGATGATTCATTTTAACAAAGTACTGCCACGATCTCTCTCCTGGACACAAAGCACATCTTCTTGACCTGGAAGGACACTACTTCTTTATTCATCTGCATCTGTCCAGGAAGGGAACAAGTCTTTTGAGCAGTCGGTTTAAATGCTTCATTGGCAAGCTTTTAAACTAGTCAAGGGGGGAGGCACTGATAAGCAGGAGGAAAATCCTAGCCTCTCCCTACAAAACAGGGTACTAAATGAGAAAAAGACCGAGGTAGACAGGTCAGTGGGGGATGCTGCAAAAGAAGGTAAAGCCATCAAAAAATGGAGAGCAATGAGTACCAATGCTCGTAGTCTGAGTAACAAGCTTCCTGAATTAGTGGCCTTGATGGAGGAAGAACATCTGGATATCGTGGCAGTCACAGAAACATGGTACACACAAAACCATGACTGGGACATAAACATACCAGGATACACTATCTACAGGAGGGACAGGGAGAGTAAAAGAGGAGGAGGAGTAGCTCTTTACATAAGGGAAGGAATCAAAACAAAAGAACAAAATGGAAAACAGGGAGGAGAAGAAGCACTGTGGGTAAATTTGGAGACCTGCATGGCACCACAATCCGCACAGGGATTAGATACAGACTTTCTCAGGGGAGGAAATGGACAAGGAAATGATAGAAAGAATACTTAGAATGGCAGAAAAGGGAGATATTGCTGATGGGTGTGAATATGCCAGATGTTAACTGGAGTGCAGTTGCAGCAGCCACTTCAAAGAGTGGGTTATTCTAGATGCCTACAAGGGGCATACCTTAGACAACTAGTATTGGAGCCCACTCGAGAGGGAGCAATCTTAGACCTGGTTCTCTCAAATGGAGATGAAGAAAGGATCACAGATGTAGAAGTGGGTGGCCATCTGGGAACTAGCGACCATCGAACAGTATGGTTCACAATAAACACAGCAACAGAGTCAAGCCATACAAAGGCAAAAGTACTAGACTTTAGGAGGGCTGACTTTGACAAAATGGGTGAGTGCCTAAGGAATGCACTAGCAAATGGGCAGGAAGGAGGGGTGGAAGAACAATGGGAATAATAAAACTGCCATCACAGAGGTAACAAGCCTTTGTGTGAAGCAAATTAACAAATGAAACGATGTAAGAAACCACTATGGTTCTCAAAGGAAGTGGCAGTGAAGGTTCAAGAGAAAAAGAAAGCATTCAGGAAGTACAAGGAATCACAGAAGGAGCAGGACAGGGAACTGTATCAGTTAAAGCAAAAGGAAGCTGGGAAGACAGTCAGAACAGCAAAGGCCCAAACCGAGGAAAAGATAGCCAACTCAGTTAAGAAGGGGGATAAAACCTTTTATAGGTACATCAGGGAGCGAAGGAAGACCAAGGGAGGGCTAGTGAGGCTTAATAAAGAGAGGGAGGGTGGGCAGAGGGTGACTGTGAAAAGGCAGAGATACTAAACAAATATTTTGCTCAGTATTTACAAAGGAAGTGGGGGAGGTACTTAAAACAAACAGTAGAAACACTCTGGATACAGAAGTTGATACCAGCCCATTTACAGAAGAAAGGGTTCTGAAAGAACTCTTAAAACTGAAGGTGGACAAAGCAATGGGGCCTGATGGGATTCATCCCAGAATTCTAAAAGAACTAAGGGTAGAACTAGTGACACCACTGACTACCCTCTTTAACAAATCATGGGAGGATGGGGTGGTACCCGAGGACTGGAGAAGGGCAGATGTGATTCCCCTTCACAAAAGTGGGAGCAAGGCAGAAGCAGAACACTACAGACCTGTTAGTTTAACCTCAGTGGTAGGGAAAATGATGGAATCACTTCTGAAGGAAAGAATTGTTGAGTATCTAGAGGCCAGAGGGGCTCAGGACCCAAGGCAGCATGGATTCACAGCGGGAAGGTCATGCCAGACAAATCTGATAGATTTCTTTGACTGAATGACCAAAGTAGTAGATCAGGGAGGGGCTGTGGACATGGCCTACCTAGACTTTAGCAAGGCATTTGACACAGTCCCACACAAAAGATTAATATACAAGTTAGCCAGCCAAGGAGTGGGTCCCAAGATGACAGCCTGGGTAAAGAATTGGCTCGAGAATAGGACACAGAGAGTAATAGTAAATGGAGTCCACTCTGAAGAAAGGGGAGTTACTAGTGGGGTACCGCAGGGTTCAGTATTAGGACCGGTCCTCTTCAATGTCTTTATAGGCGACATTGCAGAGGGACTGGAAGGAAAAGTATGTCTCTTTGCAGATGACACAAAGATGTGCAACAGAGTTGATGCACAAGGTGGGGTGGAAAGGATGAGAAGGGACTTGGCAAGGTTAGAGGAATGGTCAAATGTATGGCAGCTTAGATTCAATGCTAAGAAGTGCAAGGTAATGTACCTGGGAAACAAAAACCCAGGGGAAGAGTACACAATGGGGGGTGAGATACTAACAACAACAGAAATGGAAAGGGACCTGGGGGTAGTCATATCAGATGACCTAAAGGTGGGCAAGCAATGTGAGAAGGCAGCAAGGAGGGCTGGGAGATACTGGGATGCATAGGGAGAGGCATCACCAGTAGAAAACAGGAAGTTATTATCCCTCTGTACAGACAGTTGGTGAGACCCCATCTGGAGTACTGCGTGCAGTTCTGGAGACCCAATCTCCGCAAAGACATAGACAGGATGGAAGCTGTCCAGAGGAGGGCACTAAATGGTGCAGGGTCTGCACCAAGACATATGAAGAGAGACTTAAGGAGCTTAATATGTATAGCCTCGAGGAAAGGAGGAGAGGGGGACATGATAGAAACTTTCAAGTACCTCAAGGGAATCAACAAAGTCCAAGAGGGTAGCATCTTTCAAAAAGAGGTGTGCAAGAACAAGGGCACAATTTGAAGATGGGGCGGCTCAGAGGTAATTTAAAGTATTTTTCACAGAGGTTGTGGATGCATGGAACAGCCTTCCAGAGGAGGTTGTGGAGTCAAAAACAGTGGTGGAATTCAAGCATGCATGGGACAGTCATAAGGCAATTCTGGGGGGTAGGAAGAAGTAGGCTGCTGTTAACTAGGATCTGCAGCTTATCCATTAGGTAGGGAAATGGGCAGACTGGGTGGGCCAAGCGGTCCTTATCTGCCATCAAAATCTATGTTTCTGTGTTTCTGGCCCACCGGCTGAGTGGCTGTTCAGCTCGATTGCTAACTTGGGGGGGTGAATACTGCCATGACAACCACATGTAAACTACAGAAGCCTTTATAGGACAAAATTCCTTAAGTCAAAAAAAAAAAAAGTAGGCAGAGGAACTATTTTATTAAAAATGAAGACCAGCATTAAACTTTTTCACTTTTAAATACTATACATTTTAGCCATCACATACATCTGTAGTTTTGATAGCCATTTCATAAGTGCAATAAGCCACTCCAGGGTCTGTGTGTTAGACACTTTTAACACACGGCTAGGAGGCTGGACACACTCGGCCGGTGGCCTTGTGCCTCACTACGCCTCCTAGCCATGTGTTAAAGTGTCTAACACACACCCTGTCGTGTCTTATTGCTTACTTATGAAATGGGTGGTAGGAAAGCAGCATTCTGATTGGCTGCTAGGAGTGTGCTAATATGTCTAACAGCATTGTAAAAGGATCAGGCTGTGCCAAGCTATGGCAAGCGGGCAGTGATATGGGTGATGCTGCCCACTCAGAACCTTCAGAAATGAAAACACAGCCATCTTGTTTCTGGCATAAGTGGTGCCAGCCTAACTATAAAAAAAAAATAAATCTGACCTCTTGTTCAGCTGACCTTGGTCTTTGAGGGTTTCTGTTATGGATGTAGAAAAGCCGGGGGGGGGGACAGCAAGTGCCGCGATCTGTCTCCCAGCCCACTCGCTCACTCGCTCTCCAGCTAGTTGGGTAAACACTTGATAAAAGTCCATGGTGACTTAGTTCTTGTAAAAGTGCACTCTGTAGATGCAAAGCACAACTGTGAAAACAAGATCAAGATTTCTTCCAGTTCTGCCTGCACGCTCGCTCGCAGTGCTTAATACAGAGAAAAAGTCAAGATTTCTTCCGGTTTTGCCTGCTCGCTGTGCTTTTCAATGAGCGACCTGCCACCCGCTCAATACTTCCATCCCTTAGCCCTGTCATTTCTCAATTTTTAGGATGAAACTTTACATTGGTCCCTGTTGTTCCTTTTGGGGGAGTGTATCACTATGACAAGCACAAGTATAAAAATTGTAACTACACCAGCTTTCCAAGGTCAAAAGTCCCCCCCCCCCCCAACAAAACACAACAAACTGAAGGTGGAGGAACTATTTTATTTAAATTAAACAAAAATAGTTATGTTTATAATTACTTAAAACAGCTTTTTTACCTTTCACGTGCATCTATAATATAGTTGCCCATTTCATAAGTGCAATAAGCCACTCCAGGGTCTGTGTGTTAGACACTTTAACACACGGGTATGAGGCTGGACGCACTCAGCCAATGGCCTCGTGCCTCACTATGCCTCCTAGCCGTGTTAAAGTGTCTAACACATACCCTGTCGTGTCTTATTGCTTACTTCTGCAATGCCATATTCCTTTTTCTGTACATCAGTTTGCAGCAACATACTATGAATGTCCTTTCTCTGCACTTAGCCAGCACCTACTGATCTCTGATCCAATTCACTAGCTGAGATGTACCCATAACCCTTATGCAAGCCCTAATTTGCTTACGTAGCAGGGGCCCCAAAAGAAGAAAAAGAAAATAAACTATAAACAAAGAACCTCAATGCAGAATCACTGAAAGAACAGTTACCCCAGAAGGCATTGGCAAGAAATCAAGTTTCAAAGAAATACAACATCATACATACTTCCATAATGCAGTGCATCATGGGATATATGCACATCGTCATGACATTTAGACTTTTTCAGTTTACATCAATTTCCATGCATTTTAAACAGCACAAATAGCTTAATTTCTATAATAGTCACCTAATACTTTTTACCGTTATCAAAACACCTAGTGCCATGCTATTTTACACATTTGCAGTGTCTGTGGCTCAGTAGGTAGCACACTCGCCTCTGAGGCCGGGAGATCAGAGGGCTGTGGGTTCAGTTCCCACATTGGCACTTGCGTTAATATCCCAGTACTGATAGTGTAGTGCAGCATGAGAGGGGTGCTGCACTTCTGAGGTGCTGTCTTTCGGATGAGACGTTAAAGCGAGGTCCCATCTGCCTGGATTAGTGGTAGTTCAGGTGGATGTTAAAGATCCCATGGCACTTATCGAAAAGAGGGAATTTCCTCGTGTCCTGGCCAAATTTCCCTCATTCACTAAAAATACCACCAACAGCTTAATCTGGTTCAGGGTCAGTTGGCATCCATCTGTATCCCCCTCCCCCGGGTCGTGCCTGAAAATAGGCAGGATTTGTCTAGTGCACTTACCCGGTCAACAAAGAATAAATAAATAAACATAAGGTATTTTATAACATAGTGCTATTACATACTAAATCCAACAACAATAAACACAACCTTTTTTACATAAACTCTTAAGTCACCACAATAACCTTCCTGTACAAGGACCTGAGATGGAAAAGGAAAATGAAGGAGGACACTATAGCATAGTCAAGAAAGGGGAAGGGGGTGCCCATTGGTGGCCAACCTTATGGACTAGAAATAGTAAAGGATAGAATAGGCTTAGAAATAGAAGAACTGTTGCAACAAATTTAAGGAAAGGACAGTCCTCAAGAGTGCAGGAGCTCCCGGTCACAGCAGTTATAAAACAGTTAATGAAGTTTGCTGCCGTGTAAGTATAGGGGTGGTTACAAGTATCCTAAGTTAAGGGATGGTAATTACTTTATGTGACAGCAGACAGTTTTCGGTGTTTCTCATACTACGTTGTTAAAATGGTGGCGGCCTTGGGTATGTGGCCTAACTACAGTATGTGGTCTGGCCTAACTGTTGAGCTATGAGTACACATGGTAAATGGATTCCGATTGAAAATTTTAAAATTCATTATATTCACTGAACTAGTTTCTTTGTTAACTAAACTTATTCCTGTACTCAGCAACAACATAACAGAAAAACTTATAACAGCTGCAACAACCAGAAATGATTGTAAGAACCACAGAAACAGCCATCAAGAGAAGAGGCTTCCAAAACAAGACCCCAGAATCCCAGCACAACAGTGGACCCGGCATTTGCAACCTCCAGCCAGAGAGAACTGACAGTAGCCTAAGTCTTGGTCGCAATAGAAGCACTGGATTGAAAGAAGGAAGATTTCAGCTCCATAATGGTGATTTTGGGAAAAGGCAGATGTGGATCAGGCAGATGTCACAAAGGCAGGTGAAGCTGTGGAACAAGCCCTGGTGACATATTTGGGGCTCGATAAAGAAAATAACGTCCTTAGACGCCACCTACAGTAGTTAGAAAATCATTTCAGATCAGCAAGTATAAGAGTGCTTGGCTTGCTGGAAGAAACAGACAATGGTGATCTGAAAGGCTACTTGATTCTTGGCTACCTGGTGCACTTTAACTGCAAACAACTATATCAGATGAGCCTATCGAATGATGCCCCAGAGGGGGCCCTCGATGGAGGAAACTAGCCTCACAGCACTTATGGTGGTTGGCAGCAGCGAGGAAAGGGACATATTCCTGATAGCAAAAACCTGTGGAGGTATTTAGCTCGCTGACTCAGGGGTAAAGCTTTTCCTGGCTCTGAGTTTTAGTACTTGGCAGCAGAGCACGAGGTGCGATGATGTAAGGGCCATTCTGTGCGAGCTAGGAGTAAACCACTATGTGCTGCTCTCAGCTAGACTGAAGGTGCAGTATGGGGAGAACTGTACCTCTTTTCGGAACTATTGGAGTCTGGAAAATTGGCAGAATGTATTAGGAAGGAGTGATCAATGAGACTGGAACTCGACTCGGATCATGAGGCATTTCCATTGTAAAAGTTGGTCTCTTGACTGTCTTCAGGGTAATGGAAGGTCTCCCGCCATAGCAGGTAGCCCTTAAATCTGTGTGATTCTTTGCATAGTGTGTGGGAGGCGATGCTGTGGTACATAAGATAGTGTTCCATGATATCACTACAGTTCTGCTTGTTATGCATTTGTAGTTTGATGTTCTGCAGCCCGAATACTAATTTCCTAATTTAGTCACCATATGTTAAGCTACTGTTTTATGTAGCTACTCTGGGAAGTGGATGTTTTGGTTAGTTTTTTTCAAGTGGACTTTTAGACTTCTTCAGATCCTCACTATGCCCGTTTCATTAAGCACAATAGTGCTGCTTGAATTTACTCATAGTACTGGCATACTTAAGCCTCATAAATGCGCAAGAACTTTATTAACAGCCGGTCCGCTGGTGCAGGGGCAGGGTGCCGACCTGCAGTGCTGGCGACCCAGGTTCGGGAACGGATCTGGGATGTCGGAGGACTGGCCGGGGGAGAAGGATTGAGCATCCAACGACTGCTCTCCTTCTCCGGGGGGGAAGGTGGCAGAGGATTCTGTGTCTTACAGAGGCTGGGTGTACTGCAAGTGCCAACGTCGACACGTTTGGGGGCGGTGCAGACGCTGGCCGTCAGTGCACGTCCCCACCCCCGTACACAGGGGGAAAAAACACAGCTGTCTGGATGAAGCCAGCCACTCTGCTTCAGTTAGCTTCCAGGGCCGGCTCCCCAACCTATCCCGTCACTTGCTGCCCTTAGGGCGGTGCCGCAACCTTCGCCTGAAGTGTCAAGCCAGGGCATCAGGGGTGGCCCGGTATGTGAGAGTGGGAGAGGTAGGGATCCGTGACCAAGCTGAAGGTACCGGCGGCAAGGTAGTGATAATAAAAGTATAATAAATTGAAAAATAACTTTATTAACACTTTTTGTATTATTTTGTGTTCCTAGCCCTGGGCAGTTGCTGGGTTTCCAGCAAATTGTACTGTGGTCCCTATGGACAGTACAGATACTGTTTGCACATCTGTGTTGTGCCATAGTGGGGGGGGGGGTGATGTACTATGTACCTGGGTTTATAACCATTCCTACTGTATGTATCCATCTCACCTCTTAAAGGAGAAGTCCACCCAAAACTTGAAAAAATATATGTTGTGCAGAATGTTTTAATTTGTACGTGAAGTTCTAGTGTTTCCTTCCCTCTGACTGGTATTAGGAGTTTTTCCTAAATTCACCTGCTAGCTTTATGCTAGTTTTACGACCCCTGGGGATCTTCATCCCTGACAGCTTAATTGTATTTCTTGTTCCCACAGTGTATCTTGTCTCATGTGACACTAATGTAAGACAGACCCAACATTCAGCACACACATGCCAAACAAACTAAATATCTTGGAATCTTTACAAGCTGCACAAAAATTATCAGTAGCAAAGTTTTTCAGGACAGTATGACCTTTACGACGAGGGTGGTCACCAAGCTGAATTCTACAGATTTTAAAATATAGCCATCTCTACTGTTGTGAACTGATTGTAAAGCAGTGCTTTCTGCTGGATTTATGGTCTCTTCTACATCATCATCACATGAAACAAGGTGCATTGTAGGACAAAGGAATACAGTTAAGCTGTTTCATATGGAGATCTCTAGGGTCATAAAACTACCCTAAAGCTAGCAGGCTTATCTAGGAAAAACTCCTAATAACAGTCAGAGGGGAGGAAACACTGGAACTTCACATACAAATTAAAACACTCTGTTTGCACAACATATATTTTTTCAAGTTTTAGGTGGACTTCTTTAAGATTGTGAATGCTCTATTTCGATTTTATGGTAAAATGCAATAAACAGGGTTCACAAAAAAAAAAAAAAGAACGGCCTCATGGTTCTTTAAGTGCTCTTTTCAGGAGCAGCGACACGGCATGAGGCCGTGTTCAGAGGCTACCAGGAACCCCTGTACACAGCCTTTCTTACATCTCCCAGAACTGGAAGAAAACTATTGGATGGTAAGTTGTCTGCTAGTTGAAAGTACTAACTACATTACAGTTGAATCATAAGGTTATCATTCAGTCAGTTCATCTTTTTTTGTGATGTTATTGAGTTTTTGTCGATATTAGTATTTCTCTTCTTTATATTGTTGGGACTTTCTGAGAGGTCACATTACAGTGTGCGTTTTGCAGAGGCAGTCTTACTGTCTTACTATGAATAAGTATGAATATTATCATGGCTCACCCTACTGACACTCGACCGCTCCTAGACACTGTGTACTCCTCTACTGTAATCTTGTGATGACCTAAGCACTATGACTCCTTATTGTAGTTTGACTGTTGCTTCCTTGTTACTTATAATTTCCCTTTTGTATTAATGTCTGGACTGACGTCTCTGTCCTCTATCTGTATTTGTAACACACTCCTCCCTGGGTTGCACCTGGAAACGAGGCTTGGCTCAGTGTGCCTTTTCCTGGTTACCAACTTTTAAATAAATAAATTATCGGTACCTCTGGATTCCACAGCTCATGGTCAGAGCTCAAAGAAAGGTACAGTCAGTAGGGCTAAAACTCCTATTAATGTGTCTGCTGTCTTGTTGCAAAGACACAGGATTGAAGGGGCCACACTGAAAACAAGATGGTGCATATCAGTGTGACTTTTCTGAGTAAATAATTTGTAAAAAAAATACTTTTTTTTTGGTTGCAGTTTCTCTTCGCTGGACAAAGCTTCCTCCTGTGAGGACGAATGGAAGAGAGCATACTAGAGAGGTGCCCTACATGAGATATGGACACACTGCTGTGCTAACAGATGACACCATCTACATTTGGGGTGGTAGGAATGACACTGAGGGAGCCTGCAACGTGCTGTATGCATTTGATATCAGTAAGTAGTGTTTCTGTTCCCTTGCAAATTGTCATGAGTTTCTGTACACATAAGGACATAGAGGATCTGTTCTATGCACTGCCTTTACCCAATACCACTATGGTGATGACAGGAGTTAAGCTCTTAAGCGTGTCACAAGAATCCTATTGCTGGTTCACAGTGAAATGAAATGATGACATTGATAACGGACTACAAAGGCACGCAGTCTCATGATAGAGAGCTGCTGGCAGCTCTTATTCAGTCAGCTGCAGTGGTATCCTGAATTAACTGGTGTGGTGTTGAGTGGCATTTTTTTGACAGCAGCCTTCTCTGCTGAATCTATCCTGTTTGGATGGCAAGAGGTGTAGACTTTGTGAAAGTAGTGCAATTTTGTGGTCAGAACGCAGAGATGCAAACCTGGAGACCCAGGTTTGAATTTCTGGTGTTTGGGGGGGGGGGTGAGATCTTGAGCCAGTTACTTAACCACCTTGTGCTTACCCTCTTCTGTCTTTTGTGTACTTCACTGCCTGAGTTTTCCTTTCTACCCGACAAGCTCATATAAGCTTCCTGTGCTTACCTAATGAATGATGCAACTTTAAGTGAAAATGTATGCGTTGACGTGTCTGTCCTACTCATCACAACTGTAGTTTCTATCCCCTTTCTTTACTATCCTATCCTGTACTAACTGAATAGCTCCCATCGATCCACTTATCAATCCTCTCAGAATTTTAGATACCATTATTATGATGAAAGTCAAGAACACTGAGGCAAGGGTTACCCAAATGCCCTTTGGGTAACCCTTGCCTCAGTGTTTACGCACAGAGTGTTCTTTTGTCTTTTAAATGTTTTTTATTTTAATGGGTTCACCACAATATATCCAAGGCACACTGCCTCTAGGTAGCTGGTCCATTCCACTGGGGTGTCAAACAGACGAGGCATACTGATGAGTCCTGGTAGGACGAAACACGTGTTCTTGTCTTCTGTTAGCACCCTTTGCAAACTGTGTGAGAGGCCTTTCCGCACCATGCAATTCTGCTTAAAGTTGGACCAGCATAACATTCTGTGGTGATTTGCATATGTAGCCCATGATGCTTTGCATTGTGGGGGCATGTGTGATTTTGTATTTACCATTATTATGTTGCACTTACTTGTCTCTTCTCTAGTGTGAATATAACTAAATGCTAGTCTTTTTTCGTAGCTCACCCCCTAACACTCATAATATTGTAGCACTGTGCTATTTTTCCCATAAATCTCTTTCAAACAACATGACGTCTTGCTGTATTCTGACTAACTGCAGTTAGCTCCAGCCTTTAAACTGCCCCGGAGAACAAAGGATTAACTTTCTACGCAGTGCATAGAATGCTGAGCTCGAGCTCGGTTGAGGTCTCTGTCTGCAGCCCTTTGAAATCCAACCATCAGATTCTTTACTCCGTCTCACTGAACAGTCGCTCCGGAGATTTCTCCTTCAGCTCAGTTCGAAAAGTTGATAAAGTGTCGGTTTCAAACCGAATTTGTTCCGCTTAGTTGCTTCAGCCTCTGTGTGTGGTACTGTGAGTACTAGATAGGTTTTTCCAATATTCTGTGTGGAAATTGTAAACTTGTTTGATCGGTTAGACTGAAGCGATCACTTTTGGTGAATTTCTGTTATTTTACTTGAGTGTGAGTTACGGTCCTTATCGGTTCTTAAAAAAAAAAGGGGGCTTTGAGCGTTTTTTCCAACACCTGTGACATGGTTAGGAACCGATAAGGGAGTCTTGCCTGGCGGTTGCCATAAAAAGGGTAAGTTTGGTTAGGTTGGCCGTGTCTGAGAAACCCAAGAAGAAAACCAGGCCCGGGCCCACTGGGTTTCAACACTGCAGTGAGTGTGGGGAGGTCTTTGCTAAGGCCGACCCCCACACCACCTGTGTTTGTCTGGGGTTTGAACACCTCGATACTGACTGCCAAATTTGTAAAGATTTTCCTGAATCTACCCTTGAAAAGAGATTAGGTAGACTGAGGGACAAGGAGGCTGAGAAGTCCATTGACCCGGATGCCCAGCCCGGTTCCGACTGAACCAGAAGGAGTGCCCTCTGACCAGGGCGATACTTCTTCGGGCAAGAGGAGAGCCGATCCTGAAGGGTCAGTTCCTACAAAAAGGAAACACAAAGAGAAACCGACCTGTTTGGATCCAGAGGTTCATGTTCTGTCTGCCGAAGAAATAACCAGAGCAATTCTGATTATGTAATTGCTTTGTCCGGCTTCGACCGATCCGGTACCATTTGGCAGGGGTTCGGTTCGGTCGGTTCCCCCAGTTCAGGATTATACCCCTGAAGATTTTTATGAACCAGAGTTTGAGGAGGGGGAGTTCAATGATGATGGTGACGATGGTGAAAGTCTGGATGTGCCTGTGGAACCAGACATTTTCCCAGACAGACCTTCTGGTGTTTCCCCTCCTAGGCTTTCTGAGTCCCCTCCCCACTTTCTGTTTTACAGAAAGGTGGCTGAAACCCTCCAGCTTCCTATGGAGGAGACCATGGAGGATCAAGAGGAGCCTGATTATGTGGAAATGATGGACATCCCAGAGTCCAGGAGACAGTCTGTTCCCCTCCACAAATCCTTTGGGAAGCAGACACTCAAAATCCTAAAGTCTCCCGATACTGTACCTCCTGTTGACAGAAGGATGGACAAGAGGTACACACTATCAGGCTCAGATACGGAGTTCTTCTACCAACAGTGCAGCCATGTTGGGGTAGTGCAGGCTGCTGATGGGATCGAGGCATCAAAAGTACAATTTCATACTGCTGTGGACTCCAATGATGTGTCATCAAGAGTCATGGCTACATCTGTGGCTCTTCGGAGAATGGCTTTGCTCAGATGTGCTAGCTTCTCACAGGACACCCAGGCTAAGGCCATGGATTTTCCTGTAGTGGGTAATTCTGTGTTTGGGGAGCAGACAGAGAATTACATGAAGAAAATGGACGAGTAGGGGACCACTTATAGGAGTGCTCAGGCCAAGGAAAGGTAGGCAGCTCCTCAAAGGCAGCAGTCTAAGGGCAGGGGCAGACATTTTCATAGGCGTTCTTACCAAGCACAGGCCTCTTCTCCCTTTTCACAGAGGGGGTTCTTCAGAGGGAGAGGCAGAAGGGGGATGAGCAGGGCTGCATCCACTCCTCAGCCTAAAGCCCCTGCCAAGCAGACACCCTGATGGGTCTGCCCGGCCGACTCTCTATTCCAGTAGGGCAGGCTGGCTTACGTTGTCCAGGACTGGATGTCTATTACCTCAGATAAATGGGTCCTGGAAGTAGTAAGCCAAGGACTGGTTCTCAGCTTCAAAAAATTTCCAAAGATGAGAGCCAGATCTTTTCCACCTGCAGGTCTCTCAGAAACTCTTGCCCTAGAGGCAGAGGTTTCATCTCTTCTGGCCTTAAGAGCCATAGAGAGAGTTCCTGCCCTGCAATGGGGAAAAGGTCTGTACTCCAGGTACTTCCTTACCCGAAAAAAGACAGGGAAGTGGCGACCCATCCTAGATCTAAGATACCTCAACAAACATCTTTTAAAACCAAAGCTCAAGATGGTATCTCTGGGAATAATTCTTCCCTCTCTAAGGCCAGGGGACTCACTAGCCTCCCTGGACCTCAAAGATGCCTACTTTCACATTCCCATCAGGTGCTCCCACAGAAAGTACCTCCGGTTCGAGTTGCCCTCAGGCCACTATCAGTTCAAAGCAGTGCCCTTTGGTCTAACATCAGCCCCAAGGGTTTTCACAAAGTGCCTGGCAGTAGTCGTTGCCTTTCTAAGAAAGGAAAAGAGTTCCATCTTTCCATATCTGGATGACTGGCTCATAGTGGGTCAGTCTCCAGACCAAGTCAGGTCAGATCTGCAAGTGACCCAGCAAGTGCTCACTGCCCTAGGATTTTTTCTCAACCTCCCCAAGTCGGTTCTCGAGCCAGTGCAGCTTCTTATCTTTATAGGGTCAGAGCTGGATACTGTCAAAGCAAGAGCCTTTCTTCCCCTGGAAAGGGCAAGAGTTCTTATAGAACTGGCTTCTTTCTTCAGCCTTCAGGTATCCCAACCAACAAGGCATTTTCTTCAGCTCTTGGTCCACCTGGCAGCTTCTACAGCAGTGGTCCAAGGGGCAAGATTCCAGATGAGGGACATTCAGTTCCACCTGAGGGCCTTTTGGTCCCAAAGGAAGGATCCTCTTACCAAACTGATTCCAGTGACTTAGACTCTGATCCAAGCCCTTCAATGGTGGCAGGATCAGGACAATTTAAGGCAAGGGATCCCATTTGTCACTCAGTCTCATTCGGTGGTCCTTACCACAGATGCTTCCCTTCTGGACTGGGGAGCTCATCTGGGGGCCCTCACTGCCCAGGGACTGTGGTCCCCTCAGGAATCCCTTCTCCATATCAGTCTCCTAGAACTCAGGGCAGTTTTCTGGCCCTGCAAGCTTTCTCTGTCAGTGCAGAACAAGGTGGTTCAGGTCAGAACAGACAACACCACCACCATGTGGTACATCAACAAGCAGGGAGGCACTCGGTCTACGGCCTTGTGCACGGAAGCCATGAAGTTGTGGTCCCTGGCTTATTCCCTGCAAACCTCTCTGATAGCAGTCCACCTTCCAGGGAAGGACAATGTGCTAGCAGATGCACTGAGCAGGATCTCACTGGGCCATCACGAATGGTCCCTGGACCCTCTGGTGTTGAAGGTGATTTTTTCAAGGTGGGGCACTCCAGAGATAGGTCTCTTTGCAGCCCCAGACAATCACCAACTTCCTCTCTTTTGTTGCAGACCCCCAGTCTTGGGCTCAGTCCCTTTGGATGCTCTGATTCTGAACTGGGAAGGAACATTTCTGTATGCCTTTCCTCTACTGTTCAAAGTTCTAGTCAAGATAAGGTCACAGCCCTGCAAAGTGATTCTGATTGCTCCAGACTGGGCCAGACAGCCTTGGTACCCCTGTTGCTGTCTCTAGCAGTCCATCTTCCCCTGTCTCTTCCCAGGAATTACAGCCTGTTAACCTCCTCTCAGGGGAGGATTTGGTACCCCAATCTTCGGTCTCTCAATCTCAAGGCATGGCTCTTGAAGAGTTAGAGTATGCAGATTTGCATCTGTCTCAGGGGGTTCTGGATATCCTCAAAGCCTCTCGAAAGCCCGCCACTAGAAAGACCTATAACTCCAAATGGAAACGATTTAGCATTTGGTGTTCCAAGAAACATATTCCCCCAGACACTGCTGAATTGCCTACAGTTCTGGATTATATGGTCCATTTGAATGGCTTAGGCCTCGGACCAGCTACCCTCAAGGTGCACTTGTCAGCTGTTTCTGCTTTTCTGTCAGTGGGGAAGTCTTCCTCACTATCATCTCACCCTGTGTTCTGTAAATTTTTTAAGGGATTGCTTCATACTAATCCTCCCTTTAGAGATCCTGCCCCTGCCTGGGACTTAAATGTTTGCATTGCTCAACTTATGCAACCTCCCTTTGAACCTGTGTCCTCAGCTGAGCTTAAGTACTTGACTTGGAAAACTGTGTTTTTAGTAGCTATTACCTCCGCCAGACGTATCAGTGAATTGCAAGCCCTGTCAGTGGAACCTGATTTTATCTCCTTTCGTAGGGATAAAGTGGTCCTTAGAACCAGTAGAAGGTTCTTGCCCAAAGCGGTTTCAGATTTTCACTTGAATCAGTCTGTCTCTTCCTGTCTTCTTCAGTGATCATTCGTCTTCAGGAGAGAGAAGGTTACACAGTTTTGATGTTAAAAGGGCCATTAGCTACTACATAGAGTATACCAAGGGTCACAGGTTTGATTCCCTCCAGTTGTTCCTCACTTATGGAGAAGTGGGAAAGGGCAAACCTGCCACCAAGAGAACTATTGCTAGGTGGATTGTGTCTTGTATACAATTCTGGTATGAGAAACTAGGAAAGATTCTACCCTCAGGCCTGAGGGCTCACTCAACCAGAGGTATAGCTGCTTCCCTGGCTGCTGCCTGGGATATCCCTCTCTTAGAAATTTGTCAAGCAGCCACCTGGAAAACAGTCCCTACCTTTACCAAGCATTACTCTCTAGATATCCAGGCTAGGAGTGATTCTCGGTTTGGCTCAGCAGTACTTCACAGCCTATTCCCAAAGTAGGTTCTCTCCCTCCTCCATGGAGGTACTGCTTGGTAGTCTGCAGTTAGTCAGAATACAGCAAGACTTCATGTTGTTTGAAGAAAAAATTACTCACTTTAGTAATTGTGTTTCTTCTAATGGAGTCTTGCTGTATTCTGACCTCCCTTCCTGCCTCCCCTCTCAGAACCTGTTTTTGGGAAGTGGTGGGTAGGTGCAGTGTTGCACCTCAGGGTGCTTCTCAGACACCCTCCTCTTTTGTTTGGGTGTTTGTTTTATTGTTATTCTTATTTGGATTGGTTTTTGGTTTTGGGTTTCCTGACTTGAGTCTTCCTTGGGAATTCAAAACTCTTGTTGCCAGTTGGCTAGTAAAAATTTTACAATTTCCACATAGGGTAGTTAGTGAGTTTTTGCTCGTAAGAATCTGACAGTTGGATTTCAAAGGGCTGCAGACAGAGACCTCAACCGAGCTCGAGCTCAGCATTCTATGCACTGCATAGAAAGTTAACCCTTTCTTCTCCGGGGCAGTTTAAAGGCTGGAGCTAACTGCAGTTAGTCAGAATACAGCAAGACTCCATTAGAAGAAACACAATTACTAAGGTGAGTATTTTTCTCTTCCGTCTTGGCCATACTTGATAGGGATATACCCAGATCCCAGGGATATGCCTTGTGCAGGCTTGGTGGCCCCCCGGTCCCATGACCATCCAAGTGGGTCACACTGCTTTCCTTTCATGGGTAGGGGGCTTTCCTTCCCTCAAGGAAGTCCATTGAGTGAACTAGGATTTAGTGTTGGGGCGGAGGATCCACTGGAGTTCAGGAACCCTGGCCGACATATAGATGGTATGTGTTTTCTTTTTTTGTGTTCTCAGTTTTTCTCCCCGTCCACCATCCTCTCCTAGTATGGGCAGATCCTGCTTATATCCTCGACTGCATGCATATTATGTTCTATGGAGGGAACAAGCTCCTCTGGCCCATGGCAGATGTCTCTGTGGCACTGGGTGCCCGATGCTGTCCCCCCTGACCACAGTACGCTGCTAAAAGGCAACTGCTGCCTCCTGACGCTGCCCCCCTGACTTGCTTCCAACTCGGGTTGCCTGCACGGCAGCACAGCATGCTGCTACTGCTGTGCCATTGGACGGCTCTGCTGTATTCACTCTACCTCTGTCAATTTCCTTTAACCTCCCTGTCCATGCTGCCTACAGTAATGGCTGCTGATGTTTATGGGTTGTTCAGCACTTTGGGACAGTGTCTGAAAAGTGTATAACAAAGACTTGGATTCCGTCTGTGTACTGTAGTCACACTTTTGCAGATGTTTGAGCAAGGGAGAAAAGCGAGGGGGCTACCGGGTGGGCGAGTGCGGCTAGACAGCTAATTAGGGGCGGAGACTGCACTTTAAAAGCACCGCGTTCTTGTACTGCCAGAGACTGCTGCTGCAAATAACATCAACTCCTTGCTGCACCTTCGGTCCTGTGTTTACCTGCCTGCAGATGATTGGGGAGGCTTTGACTTCACCTGCTGAGAAACCAACTTGTGCCCTGATAGTCTGGGAAGCTGTCTGCCGCTTTCTGCATCTGTTCCCGGTTTCTCGGTAAGGGTTTAGGCTACGGGCGGCAAGTGCAGCTAGACAGCTAATTAGGGGCGGAGACTGCACCTTAAAAGCACCGCGTTCTTGTACTGCCAGAGACTGCTGCTGCAAATAACATCAACTCCACGCTGCACCTTCTGCCCTGTTTTTACCTGCCTGCAGCCAATTGGGGAGGCTTTGACTTCACTTTCTGAGAAACCAACTTGTGCCCTGATAGTCTGGGAAGCTGTCTGCCGCTTTCTACATCTGTTTCCGGTTTCTCGGTAAGCGAGGGGGCTACCGGGCGGGCGAGTGCGGCTAGACAGCTAAGTAGGGGCGGAGACTGCACTTTAAAAGCACCGTGTTCTTGTACTGCCAGAGACTGCTGCTGCAAATAACATCAACTCCACGCTGCACCTTCTGCCCTGTTTTTACCTGCCTGCAGCCGACTGGGGAGGCTTTGGCTTCACCTGCTGAGAAACCAACTTGTGCCCTGATAGTCTGGGAAGCTGTCTGCCGCTTTCTACATCTGTTCCCGATTTCTCGGTAAGAGAGGGGGCTACGGGGTGGCGGAGTGCGGCTAGACAGCTAATTGGGGGCGGAGACTGCTAATTGATTTTCCAATAAATCTGTACCATCTTTAGCTGCTGTACGCGTGAGTGGAAGTACGCAGGAGTGGTGGAGTCACTTTCGGGAGTCAACGGAGGGAGACTGCGCGGAGACTGCATGTAAAATAAAAATTGTACTGTTGTTAGTTTTTGCAAGTATTATATTAGATTACTTAGTAATTGATTAGTCAGTTAATATGTGGGGCTTTCAGATATTTTTGATATGTTGTGGTACGGGGTTGTTTTTGTTAGATCATGGTCTCATATATTGCACTGACCCTGTATTAGCAAATGTTTATGATTATTCATTCACTGACTATACAATTTCAAATTTACTAAGTGTCTCTACCTCCGGTTTTTCCTTAACTATAAGGGATTTGGGTAGTCTTAGTAGGAGAAATGTGTATGAAATGGGGTTTTCTAGGGACATGGATATGTTGTTCATCCACACTCATTGGCAGTATCCTTGCCGCTTTAAATCTTGCCGGAAGGTCTTCAAGCTTGCTCCTCCACCCACCGGGTGGTATAACTCGGCTCCGCCCCATGGCGTGATCTTCCTTACGCATTGGAAGCTCAGGTTCCCTCCTTAACGCTCTGCGTTTGTGACTGGTTCCTATTTCTCCGTTTGCGGATTTAAAAATAATATTTTGCAAAAGACTTCAGTCTTGATCCCTCAGCGACTGCGATGGATAAATCGACTCCGGTTTGGAGATGCCCATGCGGCGAAGATGTCTCGGACGGATCCACACTCCGCGTGTGTCTACTGCTTAGGCCTTGAGCACGACCCGCGGGCTTGCGACCTGTGCTCATCTTTCTCGGCCTCCGTCCTCGAAGACCGTGCTGCCCGATTGCAACTGGGCCGTCCGAAGCGTTTCCCTCGGTGAAGTCAAGGAGGCCGGTTGGCGGTGTCAGCGGTTTCGGCGGATCAGCTCCGGCGGATGGTCAGCCCTCGAAGAAGGAAGGCGGCGCGTCGATCTTCCTCGCCGCGTGCATTTATCCCGCCTTCTCTGGGTTCTTCCTACACGGCTTCCTTTAAGGAGCTTTGTCTGTCCCTCTCCACTAAAGGAGAAGGCCTGCGCTGCTGGACCTTTTTCTCGGTCCAAAAGAGGACAAGGGTAAGTCCCTCCGTCGGCGTCTTGGGAGCGGGAAAGGTCCTCTCCCGGGCCGTCCGACCGTCGGCTTCGGTCACGCTCGGCTTCGCCACTGGCCTCACGGTGTCCCCTGGCAGGTCAGTTGACCGAGACTCTACACTGATGAAGTCGAGATTTTCTCGACCCATTGACGGCTGTCGCCTTTAGCAGCCGAGATTCCCCTCCCCGGTTCCCCGGGAGGAGTTGAGGATCCTGGCTCGCCTGTGCCTCGTTCGAGCCCTCGGATGGACCTTCCGAGCCGAGGGAGGTCGGTTCCGCCGACACCTCCTGCACCGACCCGGAAATTCCGGGACTCTGTCTCGGTCTGGACCTCTTCATGTCCAGCCGTTCCACCGTCATAGGCGGTCTCGGTCTCGGCACCGCTGGTAAGGGCGTCGCTGCCCTCGTCCCTCCTCCTCGATGAGGAGGCTCGCGTAAATTACGCGGACGGTACGAGGACCTTATGTTGCAACAGCTCCTCCTGGCCGGAATAAGCCGACTCCGCGCCTTCCCGCCATTAGGGGCTGTCACGGGAACGGCCGACACAACCCCTCGACTTGCCCGAGGAGCCTATACCCAGGCCGGTTGTTCGGCCAAAACCAGCTGCTCCACCGATTGCGGTGGAACCTCCGCCTCCACAGCCACCAATTGGGGCTCCGACCAAGGATTCTCGGTCGGCTAAGGGTTTACCCCATCGGCTGTCAGTTACCCTCACTCCCGACCGACCTCGGCAGGTGAAGGGTGGCTCAGGCCAGAGGCAGCTCTTCGAGGACTCTTCCGAGTCCAAGATGATTCCTCCTTCTTCTCCAAGCGACTGGACTTGGAGTCTTCAGGAGGTCAGCCAATGGACGATAGCCCGTCGTCCTTCCTAGGACTGCTTCGGCTCATCTCGAGTCCACCGGATGGAGCTCGAACCGTTCCAAACGGGCCAGGTATCCCTCACGGAGATTCTGGACCGAGGGATTTCCGACGGAGGCTTTCCGGTGGCGAGGCCATCAGTGGGTCCGCACTGGAGCTTTGGCAGCGCCTGCTTCCTGCCCTGCGCCGGCGGCCAGGATGGCCAGGAAGTATCGGTCCCTACCGGTTCCTTGTCCGGTTTTGAACACCCTCTGCTGAGGGGTTGGTTACCGACAGCGTTTTCGGCGCCCGGCGCCAGGGATGTGGACAAACCTCCTGACAAGGAGTCCAAGAATTGGACTATGTCGGGCGAAAAGTCTACGCTGTCCTCTCTCTCGCCTCGTCAGGCCAGTTCGGCCGTCCTCATGGCACATTTTTCTCATGCCCTGTTGGGCTCCCTGGATGAGTCATCCCTCATCTTCCCCCGATCTGCAGACTACGGTTAAGCAGGTGCGGGACCAGGGCAAGGCAGTGGCCAAACAGCAGCTCAGACTGCTTTGGATGTAGGGGACTCATGTGCCAGATCGGTGGCGGCAGTGGCTATGCGTCGTGGGCTTGGCTGAGGATATCCACCTTTACGTCGGATACCCAGCACAAGTTGGCGGATGTTCCTTTTGGGACTGACCCTTCGACCCTGGGGTGGAAGGTCACCTGCAGAGGATCGAGAGTCCATGCCACCTTGGACTCGGTCTCTTCCGCCTCAGAAGGACAAAGGCCGCAAACCACAGCCTAAGCCCTTTCGTCCTTCTGCCCCGGCCCTGACCCGGCCAGCAACGTCAGGGGCCAGCAGGCTCACGACCTTGGCATCCCAAACCCAAGCCGCCGGCTCCCTCTAACAGGAGGCAGGAGGAAGGGCCCAGGAGGTCCCTCGGCCGGTCCCTCCTCCAAGCCTGCCCAGTGACGGGCTGAGGGTGTCACTCCCCATCCCGTCACCTTACCCTAGGTCCCCCGTGGGGGGACGGCTCCGGCACTTCCGTTCCGCCTGGTCCGCTGTTACCACGGACAGGTGGGTCTTGGAGGTGGTGGGAAGAGGCCTGCCTCTGGAATTCGAGCAGGCACCACCCTTCAGAGCCGTCGCCCCTCGGGGCTTCGGGATCCCCAGCCTCACTGGCGGCTCGTCGAGCCGACATCACTCTCCTCCTCCAGAAGGAGGTGGTAAGAGAGGTGGTGGACCCTCCTTCAGACCCAGGGTTTGTGTCCAGGTACTTCCTGGTTCCGAAACGGACGGGGGCTGGCGCCCCATTCTCGACCTACCGCGACCTAAACAAGTTCCTAAGGTCTCGAACCTTCAGGATGGTCACTCTGGCTCAGATAATACCATCCTTGGAGCGCGGTGTGGTTCTGCTCTCTGGACTTGCAGGAGCCAGTTTCTCCGTCCCTATCCGTCCGTCTCACCAGAGATTCCTTGCCTCCGGCGGAAGGATCTCTTTGAGTTCAAGCCATGCCCTTGGCTTGTCTCCAGCTCCAGGGTCTTCACCAAATGCATGGCAGTGGTGACAGCATTCCTCTTGGCGCCGAGGGTCCGTGTACCTACCTGGACGACTGGCTGATAGCAGCCCTCCAGGAAGGAGGCGGAGTGGTCCAGAGATCTGGCCCTCCAGGTCTGCTCTCAACTGGGCCTCCTTGTCAACGAGGCCAAGTCGGAACTCGAGCCGAAGCAGGTGATTTTATTCATCGGGGCGCAGCTCGACTCTCTTCGAGCCAGAGCGCGGCTCCCGGCGGACAGGGCCGAGGTTCTTTCCTCCTTTGCCCGATCATTTCTGGTTGGGCAATTGCGCCCTGCCCGGGACTTCCTGCGCCTCCTGGGTCTCATGGCGGCCTGTACCAGCGTGGTCCGTTGGGCCCGCTGGAACATGCGTCCCCTTCAGTGGGGACTGGCCAGCCAGTGGTCACAACGCTGCGATCCCTTGGACCAGCTTGTGTCGGTGACACAGGGGATGTGGAATGCTCTCCAGTGGTGGACCGTTCCAGATCAATTGCAGGAGGGCATCCCGTTCGTCCGCCCCGAGCCGACGGTCTCTCTGTCGACCGATGCCTCTCTGATGGGTTGGGGTGCCCATCTGGGGGAACACCGGGCTCATGGCCTCTGGTCCCCGCGGGAGTCCCGATGCCACATCAACCTGCTGGAGCTCCGAGCGGTCCGCCTAGCTCTCACCGCCTTTGCTCCGTTCCTCCGGGGTCAAGTGGTCCGAGTCCAGACGGACAATACCACGACCATGTACTATCTAAACCGCCAGAGCGGGACGCGCTCCATGCTTCTATGCAAGGAAGCTCTCCGCATTTGGTCACTCGTGCGCAGCCTGGAGGCGGATCTCCTAGCCATTCACGTGGCAGGAGCCTCCAACACCCTGGCCGATGCCCTGAGCCGGATAGGGGCTGCATCCCACGAGTGGTCTCTCCTGCCGGAGGTAGTACAGCATCTGTTCTCCCTTTGGGGCACACCTCAGGTGGACCTGTTTGCCTCCACGGAGAACGCGAAGCTGAGTCTGTTCCATGCCCGCCCCCCTCAGCAGGGCTCGCTGCAGGGGGATGCCTTCTCGAGGCAATGGACCCCGGGCCTCTTTTACGCCTTTCCCCCATTTCCCTTGATCCACAAGGTGCTTCTCAAGGCGAGGAGGGACAAGGCGCAGGTGATTCTGATAGCCCCAGACTGGCCTCGCCAGTTCTGGTACCCAGATCTCCTCAGTCTCAGCTCCAGGACTCCGCGGCAGCTTCCAGCTCGCCCGGACCTGCTCTCAGTCAATCAGGGGAAGGTGTTCCATCCGGACCTTCAATCCCTGCACCTGACGGCCTGTTCCTGAGCTGCTAGAGTTCCAGGCCTTGGGTCTTTCCGGACCAGGTCCTCAATGTAGTTGAGGCGTCCGTGAGAGTCGACCAGAAAATGCTATGCCTTCAAATGGAAAAGGTTTTCCATTTGGTGTCAGAACAGGGCTTGGACCCTTCCTCCTGTTCCTTGGCAAGCATCTTGGACTATTTATGGTCCCTTTCTAGTCAAGGGCTTGGTCGGCGACCCTAAGGGTGCACCTGGCAGCCATCTCTGCTTACGGGCGCGGGCGGGAAGCAGTCGGTGGCGCAGGAGAAGGTGGTCTGGCGCTTTTTCAAGGCCTTGATCACATTTCCTCAGTCCTGGGAACCCCCACCTCCGTGGGATCTACTGCTGGTACTGGCAAAGCTCATGGGCAAGCCATTCGAACCTATGCACAGGTGTGCTCTCTCTCACCTGTCGTGGAAGACCGCCTTCTTGGTGGCTATCCGTCAGCCAGAAGGATGGGAGAGCTCCAGGCGCTTTCCATCGAGTCTCCTTACCTGGTCTTCCACAGGGACAAAGGTTGTCCTCGCCCCCCACCCAAATTCCTTCGAAGGTGGTGTCGGAGTTTCACCTTAACCAGGTGTTGACTCTGCCGGTGTTCTACCCCAATCACACTCGGAGGTCGAATATAGGCTCCATACTCTGGATCCTAGAAGGCGCCGCTTATTATAAGGAGCGACGGCTGAAATTGGGAGAGGTTCGCCAGCTGTTTGTCACCTACGCTGGAAGCCGCATCTGGCAGACCTGCAGCCAAGTGACGATAAGCAGGTGGGTAACCTCCTGCATAGATCTCTGCTATAAGTTAGCGGGCATGGAGCCTCCCAGAGGATAAAGCTCATTCTACCCGCCATACTGCTGCAGTGGCTGCTTCAGGGGCGCTCTATCCAGGAAATCTGCAGGGCTGCTACCTGGAAGTCAGCAAACACCTTCATTACCCACTACCACATCGACCTTGAGTCACGCCGGGATGCTGGTTTTGGGGCCTCGGTTCTCCAGTCTCTTTCCCAAGTAAGTATGGGGTGCGTCTTGCCTCCTCCTCCCGGAGAACTGCTAGGAGTCTGCCAATGAGTGTGGATGAACAACATATCCATGTCCCTAGATACAGGTTACTCACCTGTAACAGGAGTTCTAGGAATGGTATATGTTGTTCATCCACTCACTCCACCGACCTCCTCACGGCTCACGCACAACCTGAGCTTCCAGCGGGCCAGATCTGGCGTCATGGGGCGGAGCCGAGAGTTATACCACCCGGGTGGGTGGGAGGAGCAAGCTTGAAGACCTTCCGGCAAGATTTAAAGCGGCAAGGATACTGCCAATGAGTGTGGATGAACAACATATACCATTCCTAGAACTCCTGTTACAGGTGAGTAACCTGTATTTTTTGTTCAACATCTAGTGTAAAAATCTCGTTTGTTTCCTTGTTGCTTGGTGCTATGTGGTGTATTTTACTTTTATCTGGTGACGTGGAAACAAACCCTGGGCCTTCAATTTCACATGAAGGAAATTATGACAACTATTGGCAAACTAAGGTTTGGGAATAACTCATTTAAATGTTAGAAGTTTTATGTCTAAACAAACTGAAATTGAGGCCTGGCTTACTACTTATGACCCAGACATATTTAGTGTAACTGAAACTTGGTTGAAACCTTCAGTATCAGATAATCTTGTTGCTTTTGAAGGTTATAATGTAATACGGAAAGATAGGACTGGAAAAAAGAAGAGAGGGGGTATAATGGTGTATTATAAATCTGAATTAAAATTACTAAAAATTTTTCCTGAATATAAACAAGTATCTGATTTTGAATGGTTGTTATTGGAATTGAAGTTGGGTGGTTGCCAAAAGTTGCGATTTTGTACAGTTTATAATCCCCCAAAAACTGCTAAGAAAGGGTTGGATGATATTTTAGAGTTTGTGGCAACTATTCAAACAGGTAGTGATCTTTTGATTACTGGAGATTTTAATATTCATTGGGATCCTATAAATGATCCTTCTATAGAGACATTATTGACTAATGTTGGTCTGTCTCAGCTTATTAACTCATTTACTCGTATGAATATGAATAGTCAGAACCATACAATTTTAGATTGGGTTCTTGTTAATAAACAGGTAAACATTTCTGGTGTTGGTGTATTACCAGATGTAATAAGTGACCATTTGGCCACTTATTGCATATGGAGATCTAAAAGACCTAAATTGCCTCCTAGGTTCATTTCATACCGTAAGTTTGTTAATGAGGTTAGTGGTGATCTTCTTATTGATTTGCAGAATATTGATTGGACTTATTTGGATGCAATCCCGGATGTAAATATTGCTGTTGACTATTTTACTTCCACTCTTTTGGGGTTACAAAATAAATATTTTCCTAGAGTGGTTAGGAGAGTTAGAGGCTCCCTTAATAAATGGATTATTGCCCCTTTGTTACATTTAATTAAATTGTGAGATGCTGCCTGGAAATTGTATAAGGTAACTAAGTTAATTAGAGATTTTAATAGCTATAGGAAGCTTACAAATGAATGTAAATGTAACCCCTAGATGGCGCTATCCCAGGGGCTACTACCCCTGCCTGATTTGCCACTAACAGGTTGAGGGGCCTGGATCCAATGGCGGGTGCCTCCACCCAGAGGTCAGGGTTTGCAATAGTTAAACTAACTTGGTCACAGCCCTCTGGGACACTGCAACCCCCCTTTCTTCCCACTAGTGGCCCACACAATATATCAGAATTACCTTCACAGTATACACTTACCCCCAGGACTGGTTCGGCACTGGGACCTCCTGTGAAATAAGATACAGTGCAACAATCACAGTACAGTACTTTAACATAGACAAATACCTCCAGGCAGTATAACTTTGCTGAAACAAGCAGCTCTGATTTATTTAGGGGATATAACAAGGACAGGGGAAATCAGGTTAATTAGCTTTTCACTCTACTCATCTATCTATGGCTCTGTGCACAGGCCTATCCTATCAGTTACTGTCCCTGGGTACCCAAGCCCTAGTGGCTAGTCCAAACCGTGGCAGCTGGTAGGGGCCCTTTCACACAGAGAAAAGGAAAATTAAACAGTCAGCAGTACAGTAATTCCATTTGGATTTAATGTGGCAATTCAACAGGGAGCGACCCTGAATTAGTACTCACGACCTCCAAATATAGGGTCCTTCAATGTCAGCAGGGCTACTCTTGAGCTCCAAGAGACTCCTCACACATTTATATGGTAAACAGTCACAGGCAAAAGTCACTTAATGGCAGCAGGATTCACTTGAGGTACACAAACCTCTTCACATTTATATGGTAAAAGAAAGCACTATACCAGGCAGGCTGCATCTGTATCCCGTTCGCAATTACTACACAATACCGGGAGAACACACAGCAGATTCAGTTCCTGACAGACCGAGTGCAATTTTCAGCAATTCCTCCAGTCTTCTACAGGGTGAGCCTGGTTTCTACTCTTCAGATATCCTTTGATTCTCTTCACAGGACGGATTCAGTCCTAACAAGCTGCAGACCGGAACTCTGGACCTTACACATGTTTTTTGACTAAAACTGTGCACTGAAGGAGCACAGGGTTCCTTCCTTCTTCACTGCCAAAGCTAAACTGAAACTCCAACAGACAAAACCGGGCACTTCTTTTGAGTTCCTCCCAGTTCTTGACTGGATTGGCTGTCACTCACAATAGACTGCTGCTGTTGGTCCAAAAAGGCGCCGAAGTCTAAACTACATCTCCCAGAGTCACTGCCCATACAATCCTCTTGTGGCTGGCTCAGATTATGAGTCCAAGTTCTGATTCGTCCAAGGCACCATTTTAGAGCTAGCTTACCCCACACTGATTGGTCCAGTTCAGCAGTTCAAAACCAGAATGGGGAACTAGGCAGACACAGTTCTGACTGCAAAGAAAGCAGGTTAGACAAACTGTAATTTCATTATTACTGTAAATAATTTCTGGCAAACAGTTACATCTTTCGGATAGGTTCCCTTTGCACTCCTAGTGACTGCAAAAATGGAGTGAATTGGCAGCAGCTCGAGTGGTACTCAAACAGAGAAGCACACAGTCCCCCCCCACAAACTAATTATGTCTGCAAGCAGACAGCTCTTAAAGAGACAGTACCACAGGCTCTAAAAACACTCACTGATAAATGGCTTAAACGCCAAACACCATTCAGGCTTGGAGCATTCAAGCAAGCTCCTGGAAGTCTTTTGGGAACCCCCATTTGCAGGGGGGTTACATAAAATAAAAATTAGGCAAAGTAAATCCAGTTATTTTCAGAACCTACAAACTTCTAGTTTAAATAATCCAAAAAAGGGTTTGGTCTTCTATAAATTCTTTAATTAATCCATCAAAGAAAGACTCTATTCGGGCTTTTAGTAAGGATGGTCAGGTGATTTCTGATGTGCAGGTTATTTGTGATTCCTTTTTGGACAAATTTCTTGATTTGTCTAGGTATACGCAGGCCTTTACTCAGGACCTGTGTACAGATAGACAGTCTCATGTTGTTTCTAAATCTGGTTCTTTTTCTTTTTCATTTATTCAACCATATCGGGTTTATTATCTTTTGAAACACATGCCAATTTATTCTAGTGCATGTGAACTTGAAACCTGGTTCTTAAGAATGATTTCTGAATATATTACTTATCCACTTACTTCTATATATAATTTGTCTTTGCTTACTGGATGTTTCCCTGATGTATGGAAACAGACAGTAATCAAACCTATTTACAAATCAGGTGATGGAATGGACATGGACAATTATCGTCCTATTTCTCTTTTGCCACCCTTAGGTAAGATCTTTGAGAGACTTGTGAATGAGCAGTTTACTGCCTATTTACAAGATAATGGTCTTAGGACACATGATCAGCATGGGTTCCGTAAGTATCATGGGACAGGGACTGCCTTGGCCAGGTTCACGAACCACACTAGTGTAGCTAAGGATGAGGGCTTGCTCACTGGTGCTGTGTTCGTGGACCTGTCCAAGGCCTTTGATTTAGTAAGTCATCCTTTGCTGATTAGGACACGCCGAAGTTATGGTATGACAGAGATTGCTGTTGATTGGTTTTATAGTTATTTGTCCGATCGTCCACTTAAAGTAGGATTAAATGGAACTTTCTCAACTAGTAAAATCTTGTTACAGGGGGTGCCACAGGGGTCCGTTTTGGGCCCCTTGTTGTTTACGGTATTTGTAGATGTTGTTCCATCTTTACTGAATGATACACATTGCCTGATTTATGCAGATGATATTATTTTGTATAAAAGTTCAACTTCTGTTGAACTTATAAATAAGTCTTTAAATAAAGACTTTGCTATTTTATGTGGGTGGTTAAAAGGGAATTGTTTAGCATTAAATAATACGAAAACAAAATGTATGCTTTTTGGATCCAGAATTAGACTGAATAGATCTCAGAATTTGTCCATCTTTGATTTATTGGGTAATGGGATGGAGCAGGTAAAACAATTTAAATATCTTGGAGTCCTGTTAGACCAACATTTAAAAATTTTCTGATCATGTAAAATCTATTTCTCGTCAGATAAATCAGAGACTTGGTGTATTATTCAAGTTCCAATCCCTGTTGACTTTACCAGCAAGACGTGCAATAGCTGAGGGTGTCTTACTACCACAGTTGAATTACAATGCATTTCTATTTACTAACTTGTCTAATAGAGAGTTATCTCTTCTTACTAATGTGTTTCATGGTATTTGTAGATTTATTTTTAAGTTGCCCTATTCTACTCATCATTGTGAGCTGTATAGACTATCTGCCTGGCTTCCTTCCAGGATGGGTTGTCTATACAGTTTATGTTTATTAACGGATAAAGTTCTTCGTCAAGGTACAGATTCTCCATTATATTCACTTCTTCATATTAAAATAAATTCACGGGAACTTCATTCTGATCAACAAATCAAGTTAAATGTCCCTAAGACTAAGACTAAAATGGGGGATGGTTCATTTACTTACTCTGCTGCTAAAAATTGGAATGAGCTTCCTGTTGCTTTATATGAAAATGTTTGTCATCAGACTTTTAAAATTAGGTTACGAAACTATTTTCTTGATAAATTGCATTGTTGTTGTCTTTAATGATTATTTTATATATATTATTTATGTTAGGTAATGTATGTTTAATGTTGCATTGTATTGTGATGTGAGTTTGTTTATTTATTGTAAACATCTTGACTGTATATGTATTCGGTCCCCGGGTCGTACATGAAAACGGGCCTTTGGCTCATTGTACTTACCCGGTAAACAAATGTTTAAAATAAATAAATAAAAATAAAAATCATCTGAAAGCCCATTGGCTATTGCTTCTGTTCCCTCTCTTCATTTTGCACCCATGCCCCTCCATGCCTCCAGATACTTCTTTCTGCTGGAAACCTGATGTTACAATTTCTTTAGCTCCTGCTTTAGGCCTCTTTGAATAGTTTTCACCTTCAAATTCATCATGTTTTTTCTTGTCTCTCATTGCTCAGGGTGCTGGTGGGGCTGTTCATTGTGGATCTGGATGGTAGGAAAGTGGATGCTTGGACTTTTAGCTTCAAACAGTATAGCTGCTTTAAGAACAACATGTTAAAGATGGACCCATATGACAGCTACCCGACTTACCTTGGTCCACTGTATGACCAGGAGACTTGCCTCTTGCACTACACCATACTGCTTGGATCTTTGGCACAATGTGAGCAATAACTGTTCTAGTAACATGGATATGTTGTTCTATCCACACGTCTTGGCAGTTGCCTTTCCCTTTAAGACTAGCCGGAAGTCTTCAAGGTGGTTCCTCCCACCCACCCACTCGGGTAGTATATCCCTTGGCTCCGCCCCATGATGCCAGATCTTCCTTTCTGCTTGGAAGAAGCAGGTTCCCTCCTTACTCCTAATGCGCTGAGTAGGCCCTGGTGCTTAAATCTTCGGATTTTCTAGCAAAATTTAAACTTGTAATAGTTTTCCGCTATGACGTTCAATCATGACCGCGATGGAAGATAAGTCCTTGCCTGGGTTCCGCCAGTGCTCCTGCGGGCAGAAGATGTCTTGCACCGACCCACACATCACCTGCGTTTATTGCCTGGGTCACGATCACGACATCCAGGCTTGCGAAGTTTGTCGCTCTTTTCAGCCAAATGTGCTTGACAGTCGTCTTGCCCGATTGCAGCTTGGCTGTCATGAAAAACTGAACCCACTGGTCAAATCTAAGGCAGCCTATTGGGTGGTCTCCGAGCCTGAGGGGTCGGTCCGCTGAGCAACTTAAATAGATGAAGGCCTTCGAGGAGGAGGCGGTTTGGGCCGCTGATGTGTCCTCTTTAGCTTTGGTCTTCGTCCCGCTAAAACTGGGCTCCACCTTTACAGGCTTCACCAAGGGGGATGGCCCGTTGGCTTTGCACAGCTCTTGTTTCCAAGCTCCTGTTCCTGTAAAAAGGAATCAGAGGAGTCGAGAGAAGAAGACTCAATGTCATCGCTCTTGGAAACAAGAATGTTATCGTTTCTTGGAATCGCCGATTTCTGCAGCTTTGGCCCCTGGCTTCACGGTGCCCATGTCAGGCCAGCCCGCTAAGATGCGGGATGATGACCTGGTTGAAATTATCATCGACCCTGTTGACCTGTTGTTGCTTAATGAGGCCAAAAACTCCCTGTTCAGGACTCCGGTCCTGCCTGGACCCACAGAGGAGGAAACCCAGATTGCTGGGAACCTCCTTACGGTCCCTGGCTGAGACCTGGAGGAGCTGCAGGTTTCCCTGGTTCCCTCCGAGCGCCCCCGGTGGTCTCCCCGGCAGTCGAGGTTTCAGTCCCATAGAAGCCACTCGGGGTGTTCCAAAAAGCGGTGCTGCCGCTATTCATCCTCATCCTTCTTGGAAGAGGAGAGGCTTCAGTGCAAGTTGCACCGACACTACGAGGATTTCATGTGGCAACAGTTGGTGTTTGCTAGTCCGAAGCTGACCAAGGCTTCCACACCAGTCGTCACCTGGCTGTTGCCCTCTGGGCCGATGCCAGCTACTCCAGAGCAGTTGACACTGTCCCTCCACCTGCGGAGCTGGTGAAATCCCTCCCGGCTCAGCAGAAACTGGCCTCTCCGCCGACGGTGGTGGAGCCGCAACCTAAACAGCTTCCCTCGGGGGCTCTGGTGAAGGAGTCTTGGCCTGCTAGGGGCCTGTCTCACAGGCTGTTGGTCACTCTTACTCTCGACCGCCCATGGTGGGTCGAAAGTGACACGGGTGGTCGGCCGATCTATCTGGACTCCTCGGAGTCTGAGGACTCCTTGCTGCACTCCTGTCTGCTTGACGAGGAGTCGCTCAGGCTTCTTCGACGGAGGAGGGTCCCACATCCTTCATGGGCATCCTCTGTCTTTTATCCAAATCTGTGGGGATACCTTTGGAGCCTGTTCAAAAATGGGCTTGGTATCCCCTGACAGACATTCTGGACAAGGGGGATTTTCCAATAGAGGCCTTCCCAGTGGCTGAAGCCATTGTTGGCCCGGCCCTGGAACTCTGGCAGAACCCTGCCTCCTGCTTTGTGCCCTCAGCCCGGATGGCCTGCATGTATGCAGTACCCATCGGCTCCCTTTCAGGATTCATGGAGCACCCCTTGGCCGAAGGGTTGGTGACTGACTCCGTGTTTCAGCGCTTGGGCAATTCGAGAGCTTCTGATAGACCTCCGGACAAAGAGTCCAAAAAACAGGACCACTCTGCCAGGAAGGTCTATGCTGCCTCTTTGCCAGGTCTCCATCAGGTGAGCTCGGCAGTCATTATGGCACACTTCTCCCACGCCCTTTTGTGCTCTTTGGATGAGGTGCTTCCTCATCTCCCTGCAGACCTCCAGACTACGGTCAAGCAGGTCCGGGATCAGGGTCGGGCTGTGGCAAAACAGCAACTCCACATGACTTTGGACATTGGGGACTCCTGTGCCCATTTAGTGGTGGCGCAGTCGCCATGCACCGCAGGGCCTGACTGAGGGTCTCGACCTTTATGGCGGACACCCAGCACAAACTGGTGGACGTACCCTTCTTGGGCACCGACTTGTTCGGTCCCGGAGTCTATGGTCACCTTCAACGCATTGAGAAGTCCAGTGCCACCTTGGACTCTGTTGCTTCCACCCATAAGGAATCTCGGGGTTCCAAGAAACAAGCGCAAGCCATTTCGGCCTTCTGCCCCTGCAGTCAAGCAGGCCCAGTACCAGTCTGAGCAGCAACAGCAGGCTCAGTCTTGGCACCCTCTGCCCAAGTCAGGGGCTTCGATGGCTCATAAGCCCAGAGGGAAGGGCCCCAGCGGCCTCCCCTGGCTGGATCCTCCTCCTCCAAGCCTACACACTGACAGGATGGGGTTACCACCCCTATGCCCGTCACGCCTCCTCTGGGTCCTCCCGTGGGGGTTCGGCTCTGCCACTTCCTTTCTGCCTGGTCTGCTGTTATCACGGACAGATTAAGTCTGGAAGTGGCTGGCCAGGGTCTGCCTCTGAAGTTCGAGTAGTACCCTTCAAGCCGAGGCCGCACCTCACGAGAGGAGAAGGTATCTGTGGACATTCAGTCGGCTCTCTTGAGACATCACCTAACTCCCCCACAAGGAGGGGGTGGTCAGAGTCACGGATCTCCCTGTCAACCCAGGGTTTGTTTCTATGTACTTCCTGGTCCCGAAATGGATGGGGGGCTGGCGCCCCATTCTAGATCTGCACGACCTGAACAAGTTTCTCTGGGTTTGCACCTTCAAGCTGGTAACTCTGTTTCAGATAGAAACATAGAAGTTGATGGGAGATAAGAACTGCAAGGCCCATCCAGTCTGCCCATTTTTTTCTACATTATGAATGTGCCATAGGCCTTTACTCTGTCAGTGGCCTATTTATTCATACTCCTCTGTATTGCTCCCTTATGCCTACCCCATACCTGTTTGAAGCTCTGCACTGTATTCATGTCCACCACTTCCTGGGGTAGGCTGTTCCATGCATGCACCACCCTTTTTGTGAAAAATAACTTCTTCACATTACCCCTTAATCGGCCTCCCTCTAATCTCATGCTGTGTCCTCTTGTTCTGCTGTTTTTCTTATATCGAAACATGTTTTACTCTTTCACCTCATTAATGCCCTTAAGATGTGTGAATGTTTCGATCATATCAGATGTCTTGAGGGCATACCATCACTCGAGCAAAACTTGTGGTTTTGCTCCCTGGATCTGCAGGACACATTCTTTCACATCCCGATCCATCCATCACACCAAAGGTTCCTCCGCTTCTGAGTAGAGGGAACCCTCTACGAATTCCAAGCCATGCCGTTCGGCCTGTCATCGGCCCCCAAGATCTTCATCGAATGCATTGCAGTGGTGGTGGCCCATATTCGGCATCAAGGGATCAGGGTGTACCCCTACCTCTACGATTGGTTTATAGTGGGTCCCTCCAGGCAGGAGGCAGAGAGGTCCAGACTTGCTTTGGCCTTTGCCTCCTGATCAGTGAAGCCAAGTCGGAACTCGTGCCCTCGCAGGTGATCTGCTTCATCGGGGCAGAGCTCTACTCTTGCTGAGCCAGAGCCAGGCTCCCGGTTGACAGGGCAGAGGTTCTCTCCTCCTTTGCCCGATCATTTCTGGTTGGGCACTTGCGCCCTGCCTGGGGCTTCCTGCGACATCTGGGCTACATGGTGGCCTGCATCTCCATGGGCCTGGTGGCATATGTGCCCCCTTCAGTGGGAGCTGGCTAGCCAGTGGACTCAGCGATTAGGTGATTTTGACCACCTGGTCACTGACCCAGAAGATGTGGGATGCTCTCCAATGGTGGACCATCCTGGAGCATCTGCAGGAAGAGATCCCATTTGTCCACCCCGAGCCGACAGTCATCCTGATGACTAACGCCTCTCTCACGGGCTGGGATGCCCACCTGGGGGAACACAGAGTCCATGGGCTCTGGACCCCGAGGAGTCCGGATGCCACATCAGCCTGCTGGAGCTCCACGCAGTCCGGCTTGTGCTGACTGCCTTCGTTCCATTCATTCGGGATCAAGTGGTTCAGGTCCAGACGGACAACACCACAACCAGATACTATCGCAACAAACAAGGCTGAACACACTGTCGGCCTCTGTGAAGGGGAAGCTCTCCGCATCTGGATCCTTGTGAGCCGACTGGAGGCGGATCTCCTTGCCATTCATGTGGCAGGAGCCTCCAGTCAGCTAGTGGACGCCCTCAGCTGAGTGGGCGATGTGTCCCACGAGTGGTCTCGCAATCCAGAGGTAGTACACAGCTTGTTCTTCCAGTGGGGCACCCCTCAGATGGACCTGTTTGCCTCCAGGAAGAATGCAAAGCTGAGGCTGTTCTGCGCATGCCCCCCTAAGCAGGGTTCACTGCAGGGGAATGCCTTCTTGAGGCTGTGGACCCCAGGCCTCTTTTATGCCTTCCATCCACTTTTCCTTGATCCACAAGGTGCTCCACAAGGTCAGGAGGGACAAGGCACAAGTGATGCTGGTGGCTCCGAACTGGCCCCGCCAATTCTGGTACCCCAATCTCCTCAGCCTCAGTAACAGGCTCCCAAGTCGTATTCCAGCATGCCCGGACCTGCTTTCCATGAATCAGGGGAAAGTAGCCCACCCAGACCTTTGATCCCTGCACCTGACAGCCTGGTTCCTGAGTGGGTAGAGTTCCAGGCTTTGGGTCTCTCCGAAGATGTACTCACTGTTGTTTTTTTTTTTTTTTTATGCTTGCTTTATTACTGATCCAATACAGAGATATATCAGTCTTCCTTCATACATCTAAAGTTATGCATGTTTTAGAGAATTATCACATTTTTAGGAAAAATTAAAAACAAAAAGATTATAAGTAGTAGTAATCCTTCATATCGCTACAATTATTAGAATACTGAATGATTTAAAATCATCCATCACTTATATAAAAACCATGTACAATAACAATTACCAGGTTAATATAAACATGACTTGAATTCATCCTACAAATCTTGTTAATCAGTCAGATTTATCATGGGAAACCCCCCATGAGCAAAACCAGGCCCTCCCGGCATCCCAGTCAGTTATTATCCCTTTGTTTACACAAATATAGTTCCAGTAGGTTTTTTTTTTTTGCTACTTCACTTTGGAGGCTTCTGTCCCTTAACTCCACTAGGTCTGCAGTTCTTATTTCCCCTTATATAAAAGCCACCTTGTCAATCTATTTTGATATACATGGTCCAGTTGCCTGAGAGAAAAAGTTATTTTCTCCAGACCTATTATAGTATCTATTATTTTTACCCACTCCTTTAGATCAGGACTGCTACTTACTAGCCACCTCTTAGTGATTGATTTCAGTGCTGCAATTATTATAATTGACCATAAATATTTAGCTTCTCTCCCCCTTATTTCCCGAGGGATAATACCCAAAACCATATGTTCGGGTCCCAGAGGTAGATGAACCTCGAACAGCCCAGATACATGTCGCTGGCCCCCCTCCCAGAAGGAACTGACTCGGGCAGGTCCAGAAAACATCGCCTGGGATGCATGTCCCTCTCCATGCGCCATGCCAGCATTCAGAGCCCACCCCTGAGCTGGAATGACCAAGTTGGGCAGGGACCAGAAAGAAGCGAGTCCTTACTTTCCAGCCAAACTCCTTCCAGATTGGGGAGGACGAGGTACTCCAAGTGCTCCTCCAAACCTGGGACCATTGCGAGTCTGTAAGAGAGAGGTCCAAGTCTCTCTCCCATCGATTCTTAATATGTTGCGAGGAGGCATCCAGGTCATTTATGTAATTACTGTATAACATTGTAATCACATGTTTAGTATTTGTCGAGCTCCATATATGTTGGAACGGTAGTTCCCTTATTTCCTGTCCATTTTCCTTAGTTCTCTTCCTTAATTGGTCATTTATATAGTCCCTTAACTGGTAATATCTTATTTGGTCTTGTGAACTTATACCAAATTTTAATTGTAACATCTCGAAAGACAGTAACGTGGAGCCATGAAATAATTGGTATGGGGAGTGTAGTCCCTTTTTTGCCTGTCTCAGGAACCAATCATCTGTTTGTGCCGGGGCAAAAGTGGGGTCATAGGCCCACCACTGGAATTTACATATTTGTTGTTTGGTGTTACCTCTGGTAGTGCCCCTCTTTCAGCCTTCAAGAACTGCCACCGTCCCCTGAAAAGGTCGTGGCTCCCAGGAACTTCCTATCTCCAAACAAGGCCGCTTGAAGGGGGACCTCTCTGGTTTCTGCTAAGTCTATCTGTTTCCAGAGGGAGGTATATTCACGGTTGCCCCACCATAGTGCTACCCTCATCTGGGAAGCTATCCAGTACCCCTGTAAATGAGGGAAGGCCAGGCCCCCTTTGTTCTTGGGAAAGAATAGGTTTTTTTTTTTTTACTCTTGGGCTCATTGCTCCCCACATGAATTTAGTAAACATATTTTGCCAGGACTCAAGAGCTTTCTGTGACACAACACAGGGGACACGTTGAAATAAAGTATCCTAGGTAAGGCATCCATCTTTAGCGCTTGATTTCTGGCATATATAGTTAGGTGGAGCAACTACCACCTTTTAAAATCTGCTTTTAATTGTTGCACTAATGGGGGATAATTTAAATCAAATAAGTTAGCCGTGGTTTTACCTATCTTGATCCCAAGATATTTGAGTGCTTCCATATCCCACTTCATTGGGAATTTCTGCCTAATATCCGGGGATGGGGTAAAAAAAAAAAAAACTGAGGATCTCTGTTTTACTTATGTTCAAAGTGTAACCCAAAAACAGGGAGAACTCCTCTATTTGCTTAAACACTTCTCGTAGAGTGAATTATCCAGTTCTGACAAGTAGAGGAGAACATCATCCGAATATAAGGCTAATTTTTGTTCCCTACCCCTTCCCCGTAATAACCCCTTTCACCCCTCCATTTTGTCTTGTACTTTGAGCTAAGGGTTCTAAATAAAGGGCAAATAATAATGGGGAGAGTGGACATCCCTGCCTTGTTCCTCTACCTAGGTGCACAATTTCGGAGACATGTCCATTTGCGCGTACATAGGCCGAAGGGGACCTATATAACTTGAAAAGAGCCCCCACAAATTCCCGTGGGAACCCAAACCGGGAAAGGACCTGGCCCATAAAGGCCCAAGAGACTTTATCAAATGCCTTTTCGGCATCTAAGCTCATAAGAAGGGAGGGAGTCTTTGTGTAATTGATCTGATCTATAATATGAGATGTTTTTCTCAGGTTATCTTGGGCCTGACGCTCTGGGACAAAACCCGCCTGGTCCATTCCAATTAGACCTGGGAGATACTGTTGTATTCTTTTGGCCAAAATAGAAGTAAAGATTTTATAGTCCGTATTTAATAGGGAAATTGGTCGATAGGAAGAGCATCTAGTGGGGTCCTTTCCCGGTTTGGGCAGCACAGAAATGATTGCTCTTGTCCATGAGGGGGATATCTGCTTGTCTTCGCTGAGCACTCCCTTATATATGCTCAAGAGGTTTGGATGTATCTTCCCCTTAAATGTCTTATAAAACTCCGATGGTAGACCATCAGATCCCGGGCATTTACCAGTTTTACGTCTAGCAATTTCTGCTTTCACCTCTGACTCTGTGATAGGGGTTAGTAACGACATCCCCTGTTTTTTAGATAATCCCAGTAACGTCAGTCCCTTCAAAAATTCTTGTACTCTCTGTTCACATGGTGCCTTATCTGGAGTATATAGTTTGCCATAAAATAATTGGAAAGCATTCGCTATTTCCCCTACCCCATAAACCATCTCCTTTTTCTGTGGATGCCAAATTGATGTTATTGTGGCTTTAGCCCTCTGTGCCCGTAGCCTGCTGGCTAACAATTTTAATGATCTCAGCCACCTTCATAGTACTGTTGTCGTAGAAAAAGGAGCTTTTGTTCGACTTGGCAGTCCAGTATATCACCTAGTTCCTTTTTAAGTGTCCTCAGCTGCTTGGCCCTCTCTTTATCTGTTTTAACTTTTTGGAGGTCTTCTAGCCCCCGAATTTGAGCAGTTAATGTTAGCTTTTTAGCCTTCCTGTCCTTTTTTTTTTTTTTGGATGCTATAGAGATGAATTTACCCCTTAATACTGCTTTCGCAGCATCCCATCTCATTGCCTGTGAGGTATCTTGCAGTGAGTTTTCCATCATATAGTTATCAAAAGTCTCCTTAATACTATCCTTAACCTCTTGGTCATTAAGCAATGATATGTTGAGTCGCCAGAAAGTATTTCTTTTGACATCTGCCGTATCGATCCTCATGAACAGGGGGGCATGGTCAGAAAGACCTAAATCACCCATCCATATGTCCTTTACTCTGTGCAACCCCTCATCAGGGACCAGAAAGTAGTCGAGCCTGGAATACATCTGGTGAGTGGCTGAAAAGAACGTATAGTTCCTCCCTTTGCCATTAAAATATCTCCAAATGTCTTGAAAACTTAGCTCTCTCTCTCTCACTGATTTCTGAACCTTCCTGTCTGTCCCATGTATTGCTCTTGGGATTTGTGATGTGGTATCTAGAGCAGGGTTCAGGGCCAAGTTAAGATCCCCCCCCCCCCCGCAGATTATGGTGCCGTCTGCCCAGTCCAATAGAGTAGTCAAAAAGGTCCTGTATTCTTGGTATTTGGAGCCCGGTGAAAAATAAACAGAAGCCAGGGTAATCACCGTTGCCCCCAACCTGCCTTTCATTAAAGCGTAGCAACTATCTTTATCCGATAAAGTATCAGTTTTTTCAAAATGGGTTTTGGCTGGCATTAGGACTACCAGCCCCCTCCTTCTGCCTTTTTTATAAGAAGATGCCACCATTTCCCAAAACCCAAATTTCAGCAATTTGGTATGCTCTTGTTTCGACAAATGCGTTTCTTGCAAAAATATAAAGTCTGCTGAGGTCTTCTTCAGAAAACTTATAACTTTACTACGTTTAACTGGGTTGGTGAGGCCATTCACGTTATAGGAACAAATCAATGAACCTGCCTTAGCCATTACTCTTGATAGTGGGATAAAAGCAAATTTTCATAATACCCCTAATAGTCTGTTTCCCAATCTGACTGAAATCAATTGTCTGATCATCATTTGTACATTGAGGATGACATGAATTACCTGGTAAAACAAAATTAAATAAAGAATATTTTCAAAAACAGTAACAGCCAACAAGGCCCTTATCCAACATCTTAACCAATAAGTAATACACTTCCAAGGTAGAAGATTCATAATAACAAATCTCTTTTTAACCCCTCACCTCCCTCCTACAGATCTTAAGAGGGAGTGGAGAGTAAGATGAGGTGTATTTGCCCCGCAACAGAAGCCCTCACCTAGAGCTGCCCTCTAAAAATACACAGCTCCGTATGGGTGTCAGAGGGGACACCCCTCCTTAACCCTTTAATAATTGCACCGGTATAAGAAAAACCAGCAAGGAAGAAAAAACCAAAAAGATAAGAAACCCAGCTTAGGTCTCCTAACAAAGGAACAAACAACCCTTGACCTTTTCTGGTCTCTGTGTATTCCTTTATTTTATGAAGGCATGGGCCGGAACGACCTAACCAGTGCCCCTTGGGTCCTCGAGAGCGCCCAAAGCCAGCTACGCGACCTCCACCCGATGGGTCACAACACCAGGAGCCAGTATCTATTTGTTGTCTTGAGTAAGATCTTTATATCATACCTCCAGGAAGCTTTCTTCAAAATGCATATATTTATCAATTTTAAAAATTTCTAGAGCGTGTCCTCACGTGAGAGAGAGGGCCTCATTTAACTGTCAGGGCCGACCCCTCCATGCCATATCTCATTTCCAATCAGGTTGGTCCCCGTCGTCCCAAGGGCTGTCAGGCCCCCAGTGCAAACCGACCCATACCTACTGTGATTTAACTTTCTCATACTCATGTTTATGCCACTGTACGGTCCATTTAGCCTCTGGTCCCATGACCAGCATGTGTACCTATGGAATATAGCTCAATCCTCATGGAACACACTGCTCCTTACTATGCTATGTCTCCTCCCCGAGGTATTTGGCTCCCAGTATCAAGCCCCACCACGCGCTAGCCGCCAGCAGCCCAGGAGAGAGAGCCTCCCACCCCAGCACCCATGGACTTCGATCGCCCCCTGCCCCGCCCTTCTGGGTATATATCCGTTTGTTAAACAGCTTTCTGAAGTTTTTAATGACCCAACCTATGTATTATGTAGGATAAAATTGAAAACGCTAATAAGGTTTCTTTGTCCTTTCATCGACTTGCTGGTATGATGTTACTAGTCCCAGCCAACTAATCAGCTTTATTGCCAAGCCTGGGTATTCAAGAGACTTTTCAGGTGTCCCCTTCAGCCTCCAGCATTTTTTGTGGTGGTGAAACAGAGATGCGCCGCACCCCTTGAACCACCGGGGGTTCTACACTTCTGTCCTTCAGTCCCTTGGCTCCGACTGAGTTCCATAGAGCGGAAGTGTCCCCTTTCTCCTTCGCCCCATGGCTTTTGGGACCGGCTGTTGCCCAATTCTTGTTTTGTAGCTGTTTCTGATTTTGCTCTGTGGATAACGAGGATATACTAATCCCCAGTGTATGTAGGAACTCTTCTCCTTGGCTCCCATGTGAAAAGTCAGAAAGGAGAGCTGGGGGGATAATGGGATGCATAGGGAGGGGCATCACAAGTAGAAAAAGGGAAGTGGTTAACCCTCTGTACAGACAGTTGGTAAGACCCCATCTGGAGTACCACGTGCAGTTTTGGAGACCCCATCTACGTAAGGACATAGACAGGATGGAAGCAGTCCAGAGGAGGGCAACTAAAATGGTGCAGGGTCTGCATCAAAAACCATCTGAAGAGAGAGACTGAGAGAGCTTAATATGTATATCCTTGATGAAAGGAGGGACGGGGGGACATGATAGAAACTTTCAGGTACCTCAAGGGAATCAACAAAGTCCAGGAGGGTAGCATCTTTCAGAAAAAGAGATGTGCAAGAACAGGGGGGGCACATTTTAAAGATAGAGGGGGGACAGCTCAGGGGTAATGTGAGGAAATTCTTTTTCATGGAGAGAGTGGTGGACGCATGGAACCGCCTTCCTGAGGAGGTTGTGGGGTCTAAAACAGTGGGGAAATTTAAGAATGCATGGGACAGACATAAGGCAATTATAGTGAGGGGCTGCAGGAAGTAGGCTGTTGGTTAACTAGAATCTGCAGCTTATCTAATAGATAGGGATATGGGCAGACTGGGTGGGCCAAGTGGTCCTTATCTTCCATCAAAGTCTGTGTTTCTATGTTTCTGCAGTTTCCAGCTTGTTAAAGTGAATGGGACCCTTCTCCGTTAGTATCTTCAGTTGGGCAGGATACTCCACGAATGCCTTGTGGTTTTTTTGTTGTAGCAGCTTCACCACCGCTAAAACCTGTCTCCTTTTGTGCAAGAGTTGGGATGAGTAATCCTGATCAAAATATGGACGGACATCTCCGAAATGAATTGCTTTTTTTCCCCAGGCTAACATTAGGATTTCTTCTTTTATCCGGTAATCTAAGAAGGCTAGCACTATTGAGCGTGGTCTTGCCTTTGGGTCTCTAGGGTGGGGAATTAAAGATCCGTGGGCCCGTGTAATATTCAATACTTTATCGTCGGGGAGATTCAGGATCTCATGTATAAAAAGGAGTTCATAAATTCAACCATGTTTCTGGACTCTGTTCCTTCCGGTAAACCGTGAATGCGGATGTTATTGCGGCAGTTTCTGTTTTCAAGCTCCTCCAACTTTTGTTCAGGTTTGTTTGCCCGTTGATGCAGATCTAAAAGTGCAGTGTTGTGTGTATTTGTGGTATGTGTATAATCCAACATTATAGCCTCCAAGCTTGTCGCTCTGTGTCAAACTAGCAATATCTTATTTTTGACTGGAGACATTGTTGTCTAAGCGTAGCAAGGCTTCGTTTATTTGTTTTAGTGTAGTACATAATTGTTTAGATGTTATAATGCAATCCTCCTCTTCTTGACTTGCCCTTTCTGAGTCACTGTTCCATGCTTCCATCACTGGTTGTGCCATTGCTCGTGGGCCTGGGTCTGTTAGCGTTTTCTGTTGCTTACCCGTCCCTCCAGAGTGATTTTCTTTCATTTTATGTTTAATCAGCATCAGGTAATCTGTAATTCTGCGTTTAGTCGACAGGATGGATTTTCTTATTCGCAGATTGTAACAGATTTTAGTCGGGTTGTAGTGCAGCCCCAAAGCTAAGCTGCCATACAGGAAGTAGACCAAACCGGAAGTCCTCATACTCACTGTTGTTGAGGCATCTAGGAAGAAATCGACCAGGAAGTGCTGTGCCTTCAAATGGAAGAGATTCTCCTTTTGGTGTCAGGGCAAGGGGTTGGACCCTTTGACCTGTCCAGTGGCTAGCATCCTAGATTACCTATGATCCTTCTCCAAAGGGGAACTTCGGTCGACGACCCTTAAGGTGCACCTGGCAGCCATCTCTGCTTACTGGGTGCGGTGTGGTCAGCAGTCAGTGGCACAGGAGAAGGTGGTCTGGCGCTTCTCCACGTGCCTCGACTACATTTCCCATTTCCCCTCTGTTGCATGAACCACCACCACTGTGAGATCTGCTGCTGGTGGTATTGGCAAAGCTCATGGGCCAGCCATTCGAACCGATGCACAAGTGCGAGATGTCGCATTTGTCATGGAAGACTGCCTTCTTGGTTCATGGAAGACTGTCTTCTTGGTGGCTATCACGTCAGCCAGAAGGATTGGGGAGTCTCCTTATCTGGTCTTCCATAGAGACAAGGTTGTTCTGCGCCCCAACCCAAAGTTCCTTCTGAAGGTTGTGTTGGAGTTCCACCCGAACCAGTTGATGACTCTACTGGTGTTCTACCCCAAACACACCTTGGCTGCTGAATACAGGCTCCATACTTTGGACCTGAGGCGAGCACTTGTTTACTATAAGGAACGCACGGCTGGAATTCGGGGAGAGGTTCGCCAGCTGTTTGTCACCTACGCTGAAGCCGCACCTGGCAGACCTGCAGCCAAGTGGACGATTGGCAGATGGATTACATCCTGCATTGATCTCTGCTATGGGTTGGCTGGTAGGGAGTCTCCTGGAGAGCTAAGGGCTCATTCCACCCGCCACACCACTGCGATGGTGGCTGCTTCTAGGGATGTCCCTATCCAGGAAATCTGCAGGGCTGCTACCTGGAAGTCAGCAAACACCTTCATTTCCCACTACCACAGTGACGTAGAGTCACGTTGGGACGCTGGTTTTGGGGCCCCAGTACTCCAATCTCTGTTCCTTAAGTAGAGGATGTGCGCCTTGCTTCCCTCCTCCCGGAGAACTGCTAAGAGTCTGCCAAGACATGTTGATAGAACAACATATCCACGTCCCTAGAAACACAGGTTACTCACCTGTAACAGTAGATCTTCACGGAATGGTCTCTTGTCGTAGGTAATTACTTCTGGGAGTTTCCAACAGTTTCCAACAACGCGCTGTCGCACGGTAGCTCTTCTAGCAGTTTTCACCAGGGACCGCCCACACATGACATCATCTTCCTGCTTCCTATATAAGTGTGGGCAGTCCCTGATATCCTCAGTTCATTTTCCCGCCATCTTCAGCTTGTGCAGCAGCTAGTTCAACTTCTGTGGAGCAGTCATCGATGAGAAATTGGATTACAAACCGACTCTTGGCTACTGGAGTCTCTCTGCGTCACCATGCTTGGCTTCGTGTTTCAGGTTTTGCGCCTGATATACAACATAAAGTAACTAACGCACTCTTTAATGGGTCCAAACTATTCGGGCCGGGTATTCAAACGTTGTTAGACCTGCAGGCATCAGGCAGAACCCTTCGTACGGTGCATGGCATGTACCATGCTCCGAAGCCAGCCTACGGTACACAGTATTCCTCCTATTTCAAAAGAGGCGGAAAATGTAAGGCCTCTAACAGAGGTGGCTTTAGAGGTTGTGCCCAGGCCACGAGGCAACGCCTCTGCCATCTGTGGCTCCCGTGCCCATCCCTTGGAAGGGGCCAGGCAACCCTGGCACCCAGTAACCTATCAGGGCTTTCCCTTCGCCTCCTCGACCAGGCCTTGGAGGCTGTTGGTCATTTTTCCCTCCATCTGGAGGCCTGGAAAAAGATCGCATCAGACAAATGGGTACTTCAGATTATCCAAAGGAGAGACACTTTTGAATTTCTCTCTGCCCCACCCCCGTCCCCCCTTGGGTAATCCATTACCCACCAGATCATGTCCCTGTCCTTCAAGAAGAACTGAAGGCACTTCTCACCAAACAGGCTCTCTTACCAGTGCCCCGTTCAGAACATCAGACAGGATTTTACTCCCACTTTTTTGTGGTACCCAGGCAAACTAGAGATCTCGGACCAGTACTAGACCTGAGACACCTGAATCGATATATTCAGTTCAAACATTTTCGCATGATAACACTGTCATCACGCCTCTCCTAAAACAAGGAGATTGGTTGTGTGCCCTGGATGTGAAGGATTCCTACCTACATATCCCCATTCATCCTGCCCATCAAAAATTTCTGTGCTGCCACCTTCTAGGTCACAGTTACCAGTTTCGAGCACTCCTTTTCGGCCTCTCATCGGCCCCAAGAGTGTTCACCAAATGTCTAGCAGTGGTGGCTGCAGCCTTATGGAAAAAAGGGCACTCCGTCTTTCCATACCTAGATGATTGGCTAATCAAAGCAGACTCCAAAGAAGCTCTGCTTGCCTCCCTAGCCGCTACTCTGAGCATGTTCTACAATCTAGGGATAACAGTCAGCTGGCCGAAGTCCAGTCCAAATCCAACACAGTCTCTCCAGTACATTGGAGCTGTTCTAGATACAGTCACAACCAGAGCTTACCTTCTGCCTGCTCATCAGGACACTCTTATGTCTTTGGCTTCGCGGATACAGACTCAGAAAATAGTCACGGCCAGACAAATGCTGAGCCTTCTGGGTCACATGTCAGCCACCATTTCGACGGCATTCGCCCGCCTTCACATGAGACCTGTCCATTGAATCCTTCAGAATCAGTGGTCTCAAAGAACTGGACAGTTCAACTACAGAATCAGGCTCACTCCTTCCCTGAAGTTATCCCTGATGTGGTGGACAACCAAAACCAATTTGTGTCAAGGAGTGCCTTTCCTCTCCCTCCCTCCCTCCCTCTCATGCAGACAGTAACCACAGATGCTTCCCTGGACGGATGGGGCGCGCACTTAGCTCCCTGTCAGACCCAAGGCCAGTGGACTGCCTCTTCCCATCACTGTCCTATTAGTCTCCTCGAGATGAAAGCAGTCCATCAAGCCTTTCAGGCATTCCAGCCCTACCTCAAGCCAGGAGCATTGCTGATTCAGTCAGACAACACTGCAGTGGTGTTTTACCTCAACAAGCAAGGGGGCACAAAATCATGCACCCCCTGCCAGGAGACCCTTGCAGTCTGGCAGGAAGCTTTCAGGCAGCAACTAACACTAACGTCCGTCCATCTACCTGAACGGTACAATCAGTTGGCAGACCAGCTAAGCCGCCAGTCATCTGCTCATGAATGGACACTTCACAAAGAAGTACTCCAAGAAATCTTCGACCTGTGAGGAACCCCACAGCCAGATCTGTTTGCCTCCCCAGTTACTTCTCCCTTATCCCGAACAACAAGGGACGGTCTATAGATGCCCTGTCCCGACCTTGGACAGGACTCTACTTATATGGCCCCCCCCATCCCTCTCTTGCAGTGGACTCTACTGAAACTTCAGCTGGAGCCAGCCACCATGATTCTAACTGCACCAATGTGGACTCGTCAACCGTGATACCCTCTACTGCAACAACTGTCAGTGAGGGAACCCATTCAGTTGCCAGTCAGACCAGACCTTCTGACCCAGTCACGGTTCCCTCCTGCACCCCGGCCTGAAGACCCTTCATCTTCATCTTCATCTTCATGCTTGACTCCTGAGGACGCATTCATAAATAGACTTCAAGTGTCCTCTCCTGTTGCCAGCATTCTTTTGGCTTCCCGTAAACCAGCAACCAGAGGAATATATAATTCCAAATGGAAACACTTTTCCATAAGGTCTGCTTCTTGCTCACTGAACCCTTACTCTTGTCCACTGACGAAGGTTTTAGACTACCTGGCCTCTTTATCAGAGTCTGGCTTAAGTTGCTCCCCTGTTAAAGTCCACCTGGCTGCCATCTTGGCATTTCTTGAACCTCTGGATGGCAGACGTCTGGACCAACATCATTTAGCCAAGTTGTTTTTGAGAGGAATGATACATATTAAGCCTCCTGTTTGAAGACCCACTTCTCCGTGGGATGTCAGTTTCGTTATAGAGAAACTTACCCTCGAATCTTTCGAGCGAGCGGCTAGCTGTGATCTCCATGTTCTTTCATGGAAAACATTATTTCTAGTGGCTATTACTTCAGCTCGCCGTATTTCTGATCTTCATGCCCTCATGTGTAGGGAACCCTACTTGAATTTTCACAAGGACAGGGCAGTCCTTCATACCAACCCATCCTTCCTTCCTTCCTTCCTAAAGTAGTCTATGATCATGCTCTAAATCAGTCTTTGGAGCTTCCGGTTTACTACCCTGACTACTCCAATACCGGTGAACATCTATTATATACCTTAGATGTCCATAATATTCTACGCTATTACACTAATCGTACCCAGTTGATTAGGAAAACGTCTTAATTGTTTGTCACCTTCCAGTTGCTAAATGAACCCTGTCTTCATGGTTGGCGAATTGTATTACCTTTTGTTATAAAAAGTACAAGAAGACTTTATCTGGACTGGTCCAAGCCCATTCCACTAGAGCTATGGCCACTACTGCGGCTTGCTTCAAAGGCGCCTCCGTTTCATATATCTGCAGTGCAGCTAGCTGGTCCACAATCCATTCTTTCACAAGGCATTACAATCTTGATATTGCCTCGAGTTGTAGGACGGCATTCGGCCGTGTGCAGTCCTACAAGGTCTCCTATCATAACTGTCCTCCCATATAGACATAACTGCTGGGGATTCTCCCAGAAGTAATTACCTACTGCAAGAGACTATTCCGTAGAAGATAGTACAGTTACGTAAAATCTTACCGTAACAGTAGATTTTTGAGGAATGTCCCTTGCAGTAGGTGCAGTCCCACCCTCCGCCCCCCTCCTTCTCTAACCGAGCAAATTCTGGTCCAGTGATTTAGGATTGGGACTGCTTGGTTCCTTGGCTTCCCCTCGGTCCTCGCTTTTGCGAGCTAAATCTGGCAGGGGAACGGAGGATACCAGGAACCGCCCACACTAATATAGGAAACAGGAAGATGATGCCATGTGTGGGCAGTCCCTGGTGAAAACTGCTTGAAGAGCTGCCATGTGACAGCGTCCTCTGCTGGAAACTCCCAGAAGTAATTACCTACTGCAAGAGACATTCCTCGAAGATCTACTGTTATGGTAAAATTTTACATAACTGTACTTTCTAGGAGTGGTATATTTTGTTCATCCACACGGACCCACCCAACCTCCCCGGCTTTGACGCGCAACCACTGCTTCCAGCGGGCAAGATCTGGTGTCATGGGGCAGAGCCAAGGGATATGCCACCCAGGTGGGTGGGAGGAGCCAGCACAAAGACCTCTGGCTGAACTTAAAGGGAAAGGCAACTGCCAAGATGTGTGGATGAACAACATATACCACTCCTAGAACTACTGCTACAGGTGAGTAACCTGTGTTTTCGTACCCTCGGACAGGTACATTGTCAAGTAAGAACAGGGGCAAGTGGCTAGTGCCCTGGAGTTCCACTTCAGTGTCATCTGTTACCCACAGAAATTAGTCCAAATCCCACCCTCAGCTCCCAGCTAAGATGCCATGATTGAGCTGTAATCAAACTGCATCCTCGCACCTGAGTCTGAGGAGGCGGCCCACTTTCAAATTGTTATAGCAGAGATGGAAATCAAGGGGGAATGCCTGTTCAAGTCTCTTGATCACTTGTCCTGAACAGTGCACTTGTAGAGTCTAAATTATATTATACATGGTTCGACCTTTCCCCGTAGAAAAACTGCAGACATGACACTGCATAACTGTCAAGAGTTACAAAACAGTGACATTTATTTATTTATTTATTTATTGAATTTTGTTGACCGGGTGAGCCCGCTGGGCCCCAGAGGTCCCTTTTTCAGGGGCGACCCGGAGGAAAGTTACATACATGTAATCGGAACAGTACAACTTGAAAAGTGACGAGGTGTTGGACAGATAAATATCCATAGGATTACAATCAGGTAGGAGGTAAGGGAACATACAGACCGTAGGAAGATGTAGATTAGATATTTACAAACGTTGTGCATGCATAAATCTTGTGGAGCTTGGAAGAGCACGAGGTACTGGCTAATTTGCCTAGAGTCAGGGTGCCTTCCCGAGGAATTAGAATAGATGGGGGTAAGGGTGACAATAAAGCACGCCTTCAAAGGTAGGAGAGGCAGTGACGAATGGTCAGGTCCTAAGGCATTGGCAGGAACATAATGAATTAAAAATTAATAACTGGATCAGCGTAGAGGTTTGTGGTTTTTCATTGCACTGACTTAAAAGTTCGAGTTTTACTTACACCCAAATAAATAATTCAGACAACATGAAGTCTTGCTGTATTCTGACAATTGCAGTTAGCCCCAGCCTTTAAACTGCCACAGAGAACAAAGGGTTAACTTTTCTATGCATGGCATAGAATGTTCATCTCGAGCTTGGTTGAAGCCTCTGCCTGTTGTTATTCGAACTGCAACCATCAGATTCTTTACTCCGCCTCACTGAACAGTCGGTCCAGAGATGTCTCCTGCTGCTCAGTTCAAAGTCTGTTGAAGTGTCAGTTTTCGGTCGGTTTTTCTACCGAAATTTTTGTTTCCGCATAGTCAGTTCAAGTCTCTGTCTGTGCTACCGTGAGTACTAGATAGGTTTTGTTCTGTTTTCTCTGTGGAACTTGTAAAAGTGTGGATCGGTTCAGCTGAACCGATCATTTTCAGGTAAAATTTGTGCTTTACTTTAGTGTGTGGTTGCCGATCCATATTGGTTCTAAAAAAAACAGGTTTTAGTACATTTTTTTCCAAGACCCGTGACACGGTCAGGAACCGATAGGGGAGTCTTGCCTGGCGGTTGCCGAAAAAGGGTAAGTTTGATTAGGTTGGCCATGTCTGAGAAACCCAAGAAAAAAACCGGGCCCACTGGGTTTCAACACTGCAGTGTGTGTGGGAGGTCTTTGCTAAGACGATCCCCACCACCTGTGTTGATTGTCTGAGGTTTTGACCACCTCGATTCAGACTGCCAAATTTGCAAAAATTTTCCCAAATCTACCCTGGAAAAGAGATTAGGTAGACTGACGGAAAGGGAGGCTGAGAAGTCCGCTGACCCGGATGGCCAGCCCCGTTGGTTCCGACCGAACCAGAAGGAGTGCCCTCTGACCAGGGTAATACTTCTTCGGGCAAAAGGAGAACCGATTCCAAGGAATCGGTTCCAACAAAAAGACAAGTCGACCGGTTCCAATCCAGAATCTCATACTCCGACCGCCGATGAAATAGCCAAAGCGATTCGTATTGTGGAATCTCTTCGTTCGGTTCCAACTGATCTGGCACCTTTTTGCAGGGGCTCGGTTTGGTCGGTTCCCCCGGTTCCGGATTATACCCTGGAAGAATTTTATGAACCAGAGTATGAGGAGGAAGGAGAGTTAGAAGATGATTATGGTGATGGTGAAAGTCTGGATTTGCCTATTGACCCGGACATCTCCCCAGACAGACCTTCAGGTGTTTCTCCTCCTAGGCTTTCTGAGTCCCCTTCACACTTCATGTTTTACAGAAAGGTGGTTGATACCCTCCAGATTCCTGTGGAGGAGGCAGTGGAGGATCAGGAAGAGCCTGACTATGTAGAGATGATGAACATCCCAGAGTCCAGGAGACTGTCTATTCCCCTCCACAAATCTTTTGGGAAACTAGACACAAAAAATTCTTAAGTCTCCCAATTCCATACCTCCTATGGACAGAAGAATGGACAAGAGGTATACTCTTTCAGGCTCAGATACGGAGTTCCTTTATCAGCAGTGCAGCCATGTTGGGGTTGTACAGGCTACTGCCTGTGATAAGGCAAGCATTCCCTTGGCATCACACCCCCCCAGGCAAGGACTCCAGGAAGATTGATGCCATGGCAAATAAGCAGTACATGGCATCATCCTTAGGACTCAGGCCTATGCAGCCAGGTACCAGAAGTCCAGGTGGGACACTGTACTGACACTGGCTAAACAGGCTTCCCCTCAGCTTGCCAGGGAGCTGGAGGAGATGGCTGCAGATGGGACTGAGGCATCGAAAGTTCAGTTTCATGCTGCTGTAGACTCCAGTGATGTATCATCAATAGTCATGACTACATCTGTGGCTCTTCGGAGAATGGCTTGGCTCAGATGTACTAGCCTCTCACAGGATACCCAGGCTAAGGCCATGGATTTTACTGTAGTGGGTAATTCTCTGTTTGGGGAGCAGACAGAGAATTACATGAAGAAAATGGATGAATACAGGACCACTTACAGGAGTGCTCAGGCCAAGGAAAGGCAAGCAACTCCTCAAAGGCAGCAGTCCAGGGGGCAGGGCAGGCCTTTCCAAAGACCTTTTTACCAAGCACAGGCCTCTTCTTCCTTTTCACAGAGGGGGTTCTTCAGAGGGAGAGGCAGAAGGGGGATGAGCAGGCCTGCATCCACCCCTCAGCCTAAAGCCCCTGCCAAGCAGACACCCTGATGGGTCTGCCCGAATTGATTCTCCTATCCCAGTAGGGGGCAGGCTGGCTTACTTTGTCCAGGACTGGATGTCTGTTACATCAGACAAGTGGGTCCTGGAAGTAGTAAGCCAGGGGTTGATTTTCAGCTTCAAAAATTTCCCAAGATGAGAGCCAGATCTTTTCCACCTGCAATCTCTCAGAAAACCTTTGCCCTAGAGGCTGAGGTTTCTTCTCTTCTAGCTCTAAGAGCTATAGAGAGAGTGCCTACCCTACACAGGGGCAAAGGATTGTACTCCAGGTACTTCCTAACCCCCAAAAAGACAGGAGAGTGGCGACCCATCCTGGACCTAAGATACCTGAACAAACATCTTTTAAAGCCAAAGTTCAGGATGGTAACTTTGGGAATTATCCTTCCCTCTCTAAGGCCAGGGGACTGGCTAGCCTCCCTGGACCTCAAAGATGCCTACTTTCACATTCCCATCAGGTGCTCCCACAGAAAGTGCCTCAGGTTCAAGTTGCCCTCAGGCCACTATCAGTTCAGATCGATGCCCTTTGGCCTAACATCATCCCCAAGAGTCTTCACAAAGTGCCTGGAAGTAGTTGCTGCCTTTCTAAGAAGGCAAAAGATTTCCATTTTTCCATATTTGGACGACTGGCTCATAGTGGGCCAGTCCCCAGACCAAGTCAAGTCACACCTGCAGGTGACCCAGCAAGTGCTCACTTCTTTAGGATTTCTTCTCAACCTACCAAAGTCAGTTCTCGAACCAGTGCAGCTCCTCACCTTCATAGGGGCAGAGCTGGATACGGTAAAAGCCAGAGCCTTCCTTACCCTGGACAGGGCAAGGGCTCTCATGGAGCTGGCCTCTTCATTCGGCCTTCAGGTGTCTCGACCAGCAAGGCACTTCCTTCAGCTATTGGGCCACTTGTCAGCTTTTACAGCAGTGGTCCAAGGTGCAAGATTCCAAATGAGGGACATTCAGTTCCGCTTAAGAGCTTTATGGTGCCAAAGAAAGGATTCCCTTACCAAACTAATTCCAGTGACTCGAACTCTGATCCAAGCCCTGCAGTAGTGGCAGGATCAGGACAATTTGAGGCAAGGGGTTCCGTTTGCCACTCAGTCTCATTCAGTGGTCCTCACAACAGATGCTTCCCTGCTGGGCTGGGGAGTTCATTTGAGGGAACTTACCATCCAGGGACTGTGGTCGCCTTAGGAATCTCTTCTACACATCAATCTCTTGGAACTCAGGGCAGTGTTTCTGGCACCGCAGGCTTTTTCCAAATCAGTACAGAACAAGGTGGTTCAGGTCAGAACAGACAACACCACCACCATGTGGTACATCAACAAGCAAGGAGGCACTCGGTCTACGGCCTTGTGCACAGAAGCAATTAAGTTTTGGTCCCTGGCTTATTCCCTGCAAACCTCTCTGATAGCAGTTCACCTTCCAGGAAAGGACAATGTTCTAGCAGATGCACTGAGCAGAATATCCCAGGGCCATCACGAATGGGCCCTAGATCCTCTGGTGTTGAAGGTGATTTTCTCAAGATGGGGCACTCCAGAGATAGATCTTTTTGCAGCCCGAGACAATCACCAACTTCCTCTTTTTTATTGCAGACCCCCAGTCTTGGGCTCAGTCCCCCTGGATGCTCTGATTCTGAACTGGGAAGGGAAATTTCTGTATGCTTTTCCCCCCTTCTCTCTCCTGTTCAAATTGCTAGTCAAGATAAGGTCACAACCATGCAAAGTGATTCTGATTGCTCCAGACTGGGCCAGGCAGCCATGGTATCCCTTGTTGCTGTCCCTAGCTGTCCATCTTCCCCTGTCTCTTCCCAGGAATTACAGCCTGTTAACATCTTCTCAGGGGAGGATTTGGTACCCCAATCTTCAGCCTCTCAATGTCAAGGCTTGGCTCTTGAAGAGTTAGAGTTTGCAGATCTGCATCTTTCCCAAGGGGTTCTGGATATCCTTAAGGCTTCTCGAAAGCCTTCCACCAGAAAGACTTACAACTCCAAATGGAAAAGATTCAGCATTTGGTGTTCTAAGAAGAATATTTCTCCAGACTCTGCTGAATTGCCTACGGTTCTGGATTATATGGTCCATCTCAATGGCCTCAGTCTCAGACCAGCTACTCTCAAGGTACACTTGGCAGCTGTTTCTGCTTTCCTGTCAATAGGCAAGTCTTCCTCTCTGTCATCCCATCCTGTATTCTGTAAGTTTTTCAAGGGATTGCTTCACACCAATCCCCCCCCCCTTAGGGATCCTGCTCCTGCTTGGGATCTTAATGTTTGCATTGCTCAGCTTATGCAACCCCCTTTTGAGCCTTTGTCCTCAGCAGAGCTTAAGTACTTGACTTGGAAAACTGTGTTTTTGGTAGCCATTACTTCTGCTAGATGTATCAGTGAATTGCAAGCCCTGTCAGTGGAATCTGATTTCATCTTTTTTCACAGAGATAAAGTGGTCCTTAGAACTACCAGAAAGTTCTTGCCTAAAGTGGTTTCAGATTTTCACCTCAATCAGTCTGTATCTCTCCCTGTTTTCTTCACTGATCATTCTTCCTCAGGAGAGAGGAGGCTACACAGTTTGGATGTTAAAAGAGCCCTTAGCTACTACGTACAGCGTAGCAAGGGTCACAGGTTTGACTCCCTCCAGTTGTTCCTCACTTATGGAGAAGTTGGGAAGGGCAAACCTGCCACCAAGAGATCTGTTGCCAGGTGGATTGTTTCTTGTATACAATTCTGCTATGAAAAACTGGGAAAAACTCCACCCTCAGGCCTGAGGGCTCATTCCACAAGAGGTACAGTTGCTTCCCTGGCTACTGCCAGGGATATCCCTCTTTTAGAAATTTGTCAAGCAGCCACCTGGAAAACAGTCCATACTTTTATCAAGCATTACTCTCTGGATATCCAGGCTAGGAGTGATGCTCGGTTTGGCACAACAGTACTTCAGAGCCTATTTCCAAAGTAGGTTCTGTCCCTCCTCCATGGAGGCATTGCTTGGTAGTCTGCAATTGTCAGAATACAGCAAGACTTCATGTTGTTTGAATTAAAAATTACTCACCTTAGTAATTATGTTTCTTCTAGTGGAGTCTTGCTGTATTCTGACCTCCCCCCCACCTCTCCTCTCAGAACCTAGATTTTTAGGATGTGGGTGGGCAGGCGCAGTGTTGGCGCTCTAGAGGTGCCCCCCTTTTACACCCTCTTTTTTTACTTGGATGGAATGTTATTTTATTTGATTGTTTTTTGTTTTTGGGTTTCCTGACTTGAGTCTTCCTTTGAGGACCCAAAACATTATTTTCCTGCCAGTTGGCTAGTTAAAAATGTTACAGTTTTCACGCAGAACACCTAGTGAGTTTTGCTCGTAAAGATCTGACAGTTGCAGTTCGAATAACAACATGTAGAGGCTTCAACCGAGCACGAGATGAGCATTCTATGCCATGTATAGAAAAGTTAACCCTTTGTTCTCCGGGGCAGTTTAAAGGCAGGGGCTAACTGCAATTGTCAGAATACAGCAAGACTCCACTAGAAGAAACATAATTACTAAGATGAGTAATTTTTTCTTGCAGTACCCTGCTAAATACTCAGTTTGATGTTTTGCAACTTAACTTAACCTCCCACTGCTGCATCCACCCAACTGAGAAAATAGGTAAAAAGCAAGACTCCAATGAAAATAAGATCTTGCATACTAACATACTAAAATGCCAGCAGAATCGGCCTAACGGTCTTTCGTGTCTGCTCGTTTGGTCATCCCCCACCCTGGGAGCTGACCTTGCTGCCCCCCTCGCCCTCTCTGGCTTCTCCCTTCCCAGTCCTGGATATTCTCGCTGCACTGGGCTTTGCTTCCAGAACCCTTCCCCTGTACCTGTCCCACCCCTCTTGAACCCCTCCCCAGCCCCTGGGCAGCACATTCCATGGCTCCACCGCCTCTCAGTGAAGTAGCACCTCCTCCTTTCTCCCTGAATCTCCCCACTCCAGCTTCCAGCCATGCCCTCTAGTTGCTCTCCTCCTTCATTTGGAGCACCTGACTGCTCTTCCCCTATTTACCCCCTGTATGTATCTGAAGACCCTATCATGTCCCCCCGGTCCTTCTCTCTTCTAATGTGTACATATTTAGCTCTTCAAGCCTCTCCCATAGGTCCTGTCCCCCAAGCCCCAGATCATTTTGGTTGCCCTCCTCTGGACCCTCTCCAGGAGATCAATGTCCCTCTTTAAGTGTGGCCTCCAAAACTGCACACAGTACTCTAGCTGCGGCCACACCAAGCAGTTATACAGAGGGAGTATCACTTCCCTCCTTTTGGAGGTGATCCCCCTAGTGATGCATCCCAGCATCCTATTGGCCTTGGCCGCTGCCCTCCTACAAGTCTCGGAGTTGTTCATCCTGACAACCACCCCCCCCCAGTCCCTCTCAGCCATCGAGACTTGTAGCATTTCCACCCCATGGGGATATCATAGAGGAAAAACAACAACATTGTAAAAGCATGAGAACACATTACAAACAATTAAAATTTAAGCAACCCCCGCCCACCGAACAAACTTCATAGTGAAGCTGACACATCTTGCTATCATAGCACTTGATTCAACACTCAGAATTCAAGAATTACAGTGCCTTCAGAAAGTATTCACCCCCCCTTTGATTTTGTCACTATTTGTGATGTTGCAAACTCAAATTAAAATACATTTATATGGGATTTTTTTGTCACGTATCTACACAAATTACTCTATAATGTCAAAGTGGATTGAAACTTCTGGAATTTTTTGTACATGTAATTTAAAATAAAAACCTGAAATGTCTTTATTTGATAAGTATTCACCCCCTTTGCTATGACACTCCAAATTGAGCTCAGGTGCATCCAATTTCTTTGTGAGATCACTCTAAAACTTGAATGGAGTCCACCTGTGGTCAGTTCAAATGGTTGACATGATTTCAGAGGAAATACACCTGTCTATATAAGGTCCCACTGTTGACAGTGCATGTCAGAGCAGAAACTCTACCATGAAGACCAAGGAGCTGTCCGTAGAACTCCGTGATAGAATGTGAGGAGGCATAGATCTGGGGAGGGGTATAAAAACATTTCTAGGGTGTTGAAAGTTCCCAGGAGCACAGTCAAGTCCATCATTAGGAAATGGAAAGATTACGGAACCACCCAGACTCTTCCTAGAGCAGGCCATCCTCCCAAACTGAGCAACCGGGCAAGAAGGACCTTGGTCAGGAAGTGACCAAGAACCCAGTGACCACCCTGACAGAACTACAGAGTTCCATGGCTGAGATGGGAGGGACAACAATCTCTGCAGCACTTCACAGATGTAGCCTCTATGGGAGAGTGGCTAGACGGAAGCCACTCCTGAGAAAAGGCCACATAATAGCATGCCTGGAGTTTGCAAGAAGGCACGTGGCAGACTCTGAGACCATGTGGCAAAAGATTCTCTGGTCTGATGAGACAAAATTGAACTCTTTGGCCTGAACGCAAAGCGCTATGCCTGGCGCAAACCGACACACAGCTCATCACCTGTGTAACACCATCCCTACCATGAAGCATGGTGGTGGTGGCATCATGTTATGGGGATGCTTTTCAGCGCAGGGAATGGGCACTTGTCAGGATAGAGGGAACAATGAATGGAGCCAAATATAGGCACATCCTTGAGGAGAACCTGCATCAGCCTGCAATAGACCTTGGACTGGGGCGAAGATTTACATTCCAACAGGACAACGACCCCAAGCATACAGCCAAAGCAACACTGGAGTGGCTTCAGAACAAGAAGGTGAATGTCCTTGAGTGGCCCAGCCAAAGCCCAGACTTGAATCCCATTGAAAATCTGTGGAAAGACTTAAAGATTGCAGTTTACTGACGCTCCCCATCCAACTTGACGGAGCTTGAGCAAATCTGCAAAGAAGAATGGGCGAAAATCCCCAAATCCAGATGTGCAAAGCTGATACAGACATACCCAAGAAGACTCAAAGCTGTAATTGCTGCCAAAGGCGCTTCTGCAAAGTATTGACTGGGGAATACTTAAGTAAACAAGATATTTCAGTTTTAATGTTTCATAACTTTTGTTACACAATAAAATATTTTTGGCCCTTTAAATTGTTGAGTATGCTGTGTGAATCAAGGGGAGAAAAAATCATTTCAATGCATTAAAAATTCTGGTAGTAACACAATAAAATGTGACAAAATCCAAGGGTTGTGAATACTTTCTGAAGGCACTGTACATCAGTTGAGCAAATGGCAAAAATCAAGACTCCAAAAAAAACTTTCCCTGTCCAGAACTGCACCCCTCACTGTTCCACAGCTTTAATGATTTATTACCATTCATGTTGTATTTTTTACAGATTTGTACCACTCAATGATTAAATGATTTATTATCATTAACACAGTACATTGTTGTACCTAGTTGTCTGATTCTGTGTTCATATACTACTCTTGTCACTTTTCCCTATTGTAAATTCTTGCAAGTTCATAAATGTTGTACTTTGCGCCATCTAATGTTCTGTTTCATACATTGCACTTGTCACTTTGGTATTCTACTTTGCATTTGTTATATTTTGGGTAGTGCATTTCTTTTTTTTTTTTTCTTTTTTTTTAGCTTCTTTATCCATGCAAATGTTAGACTATACAATTCATTGACCTACGCAATATATATTATACTTGTGCAATAGCACCAGTAGAGTTAGGGTTGAATGACAGATTCTACGTTAAACCTCTAACTTTGCACTTTAATAGCTTTGGCAACTTTTGACAAAATTAGCTGAAATTTTGCTTGTGTTGTCTAGCCAGCAAGGTCTAAATATGTGGAAAGTTTCATGATGGCAGCTTGAGCAGTTTCTGAGATCTGCATATGTAATTTTCCTGTAGACGTCTAATTATTTTCCTTTACTTAACATGGGTTTATGGTTTTGCTGTTATGTACAGCCTACATGGAATGGATTTTTTTTTCAAAACTACCAGGGTAGAGAAGCATGCTGTGCCAAGGTAGTGCCTTTGGAAGGTTTTGTAAAAAAAATTGTAAACAGTTCCAGAGTTCTAAGGATTTCAAGTTTTGTTTGTTTAGCTGTTCTGAGCATGCTAAGCAGAGTTTTGGGATAAATTTCTGATACGACACAAAAAATTCCATGTCGCAGACCATTTTTGTTTTCTTACCACTTGCTTCTAACAGCATGAAGAAAATGTTTTGTGTCATGACGGCCACCATCTAGTCCTCTCGAAATAGAAAACATGGAAAATACACACAGAGGGCCAGATATTCAAACTGCACCCAAAATGTGCGCAACAGCAGGAGCAAGCACAAGTCAATTGCGCACATGTGCAACAGACGCGATATTCAAACGTGGAGCAAGTCAAATTGCGCAACCAGCCAATGTCTGAATATCGCACAACCTGCACCATAGCGCAACCAGGTAGGGGAAGCTGAGCACATATGTCGCGCCATAGCGCAACAAGGCCAGCCCAGCTGAGCAGTCGAGATGCGCCATAGCGCCAGGGAGCCCCAGCAGCAGAGCAATGGAACTGCACAACCAGGGAGGTAGGCAGGGCCCACCACCCATGCCACAGGCGGGCACAGGAACACAGTGTAGAACTAACACACCCCCACACCCGAAGCACAGCATCACCGGTGGAGGGACGGAAAATCCACTGGCCCATGGGGACAAGCCTACAAAGCACAGCAGGGCCACGGCGCCCCAGCACACATACTGGCAAGCAAATACTGCCACACAAAGGGCCCGGACAACCCAGGTGTACCACAGCCCCCACTGTGCACAGCACACTATGCCCTGGAACCCCAAGACACCACCCATGAGCAGTGAGTGTGACTGGCACTGCCGGAACCACCATGCCCCCCCCCCACCTGGCACAATGCAACCATGTGTACCACATAACCATACAAGCCAGACCCACCAGGAGCCCACTGTGGTGTGGCACACGGCCAGACCGCTGACAGCCACCACCACACCAGGGACACCCCCCACGACACACACACACAATCCCAGGACCTCACCACACCAGATGCCATAAGACCACTGCAACTGAGCACCGATAGCCAGCTGCAAATCAGAGACCACCACAGTATTCATAACAAAATAGATATATATATTTATGAAAACAGAAGAACAACATCAACAGGAACAACAATAACACTATATACGTGTATATACAAAACAGGTGTGGGGTACAGGTACAAGGTAGGGTGGGTGTGGGGTAGGGGTGAAGAACCTAGTGAGGGAAGGCAGGGTGTGAGGGAAGGGTAAAGGGTGTAGATGTGGGGCAGCTACTGTCCCCCAGGCTGCAGATCTGCAGGACGGCCTGGACCCTGTGGCCTCCTCCGGCGACTCACACCCCTCCGATTCATCTCCCTGAGTATGCTGAGCGTCTCTTGTGACATCTCCATCAGGCGGTGGATGGCCTGCTCTATCCTGCGCAGGATCCGTACACCTAGGGCAAGGGAACAGAATCAATGGCTAGGACTGTACACAACCCTGAAGCCCACCCAGTATGCATGGCATACAGCCAAGTGCCCTTCCCCTGTGATGGACTGCACACACACACACACACACACAGTGACCACGCATGGGCCAAGCCCAACCAGGCAGCAACAGCCATGTGTGCCACGACACCCCCCCATGCCCAGCACAGCACAACCAAGGCAGTACAGTGACATGTCTACGTGGAGGGAAGGTAGTGCCACAGCCATGTGCCCAGTGCATGCATGGACCACCAGTGACACACTCACAGACACGCAGTGCCACTGGACAGTGCTGACTGTCACACGTCGCAGGCATGGCAGTGTTATCCATGGATGGTGGCCATGCCCCATCCCCCCCCAGTGCACGCAATAGCATCCATGATGTAATGACACTCACCCTCATCCAGCCGCTGCTGCTGCTGTGGCGGCTGCTGCTGATGCGGGCCCATACCGCCGCCTCCTCCGCCGGCCACCCCTGCAGCACCCCTGTGCGACTCAGCCTGGGCCCTCCTCCGCTTCTCCACGCCTGTGGGAAACAAATGTTGAGAAGCGCATTAGTGAGATCCGAACGCAGACAGACCCCTGCACCAATGAGTGTGCCTGCCCACACAGCCAGACCCATGCATCACACACCTGCAAACACTGACACAGCCAACCATGGAACAGCCCTCCCCCATGCTCTGGCCCCAATACACAGTCATACCCCTGCGGACAATACAGGTGCATAGATGGGTCACCCACCTAGCCTGGCACAATGCCCCTCCTGGCGGGACCTGAGGCGTGCCAGCAGTGCCCACTCCTCCTCGTGGGTCACTGTAGCGGTGCCTGCACTGCTGTGCTGTCCTGCGCCGCCTGTGACCTGCTCCAACGCAGTGGCCACCTGCCGCCACACTTGGAAGCGGGCCAAGTCTAGGGGTTCCCAAACAGTGGCCCATAGTGAGGCTCAACCACGGCCACTAGGTTGGCCACCTCAAGCTACTCCACTGGGAGCTCTCCGCGTGCCATGCTAGCAACTTGATAGTAGGCAATATGCGCTCATGGCGGGCGGACCCGATGGGAAATGTTGCGCATCACAACCTCTTCGTCGTCCCTTATCGCGCTGTTCAGGCAGCGCGATACGGTCCCTATCACGCTGTTACCGAACAGCGCGATAGAGCTGCACACATGCCAGATGTACAGCGCCAAGGGGGCAAAGGTCGGGGCACAAGGTCATGTCTGTGGCGCAAGGCCACGCACAGCGCCATCGGACGTCTACATGTCCAGCGCGAGAGGTTGCCTGTGTGCCAGTGCCACAGTGGACTATTGCGCAGTTGTGCCACAGCGCCATGTGGTGACCAGCGCTGTAGCGCCACTGGCACAATGCTGGCCGTGTCATGAATAGCTGACCGCGCACAGCACGTAATCAGCGCAGCAGACACCTGCGTAAGGTACCTGGGCATGCGCGGTGCTGTGTACTACACAGTCACAGAACTGCGCCATAGGCTCAGCCAGCCCAACCGTATTGCGTAAGGCGCTACAGTGCGATATTCAGCCGTCATATGCAAATCAGCTGATCAGCCATTCAAAGGTGCAGCGGCGCAATTTGCATCCCATTAAAATTGCTCCACTCCTGATTTGCATGCATTGCGCTATAAATGTGCGACAGTGATCTGCAGTGGCCACATTTGGTTACTGCAGGTGATAGGTGGGTTGCATGCTGTGTGATGTTATGGACCATGGTCATGAGAAAATGCTGTGAACTGCACAGTCACAGGTGTCCTCTTCCACCCATACAGACCCTGACATGGCTGAGCAAGGACTGGGTGAGGAGGAAGATGGTGGGCGGAGGAGGAGGCGCACAGAGGCACTCTATGAGGCCTACCTGGATGAGGAGCCACTACTCAGTGGATGGCGGGGCACCCCTCAGGCCCGTGCCGCTGCATGGGAGGGGGTAGCTCGCACCGTGAACCTGCATGGAAGCCACCAGCGCTCCGTGCAGGAATGTAAGAAGAAGGTGGGGACAGACAGGAGACGGGTTAAGGAGAAGGTGGCAGCACTCAGGGCGGCACGCTGCTGCCACAGGCGGGGCCAGCCAGAGGTGGCGCAGCTGACCCCGGTGGAGGACCGTCTTGCTGAAGCCATGCAGCGCAGTGCCATCGAGGGCGTTCCAGGCGGTGGCTTCCAGACAGGTGGAAGCCCATCACTGCACGGTATGACATGGTGGGGGCGGAAGGTTGATCCCATGCACTAACTTGTTCTCACTTTCTGTTACAGATCCTATGCGCCTGCAGGGGACAGTGGTGGTGGGCCCGTGCACTGTAGACGTGCAGCCTGAGTTGGAGGAGGGTCCATCCATCTCTGCTGGTAGCCGGCGTGCATTGCACCAGTGTGCACACCTGGCTGCCAGTTCCGATGTCGGTGAGTCAGGTGTGGGGGGTGCCCTTCCTGTGGCCCAGCGTTCTGGCATGCAAGCATGCCAGCACGCTGTGGCTGAGGCTGTGGCACGAACCTGCACCATTGATGATGCAACGGCCGCTATGGGCAGTGACACGCGTGTGTCACAGAATGGACACACAGCAGGACATCCCGTGCCCATGAACCTAGCGGGTTCCAACGTGTGTGCCAGCACGTCAGCACAGTCCCAGGCTGTGCCTGTCAGCACCGGTGGGGCAGCACCGGTGGCTGTGCAGGTCCCTGCACTTTATGGACACAGCATTGGAAGGACTGGTCCTTGGGCACAGCAGGCGGAGGGGCAGCAGCGCAGTCACCCACCGGGTCTGGGGTACAGGGTTCAGCGGTGGCGTATGCACACCGCCTGTTGACATGCCCATACCTGGTCCTGGTGAACAGCGCCCACCCTCAAGGGGTGTTGAGCATCAGGCCCTTCCATCCCCTTGGGGACAGGTTGCTGATATGGCAGACGACCCGTTTGATGAGCACACCCGCCTGCTGCGGGCATCAGTACAGCAGCAGATGCGGGTTGCAACGTCCGTGGAGGCACTCTGTGTGGCTGTGGAGCGGCACAGCAGGGACAATGCAATGATCCTGGCAGAGATGGTTCAAATGCAGCTGGATGTGACCGCATCCATAGACAGGATGACCCAGGCATTGGTCGCTGTCGTGGCCACATTGGGCACCCAGTCAGGTGCCCCTGTACCGCGCACCCCACGCAGTACGCACTCCATTCCCCGTTCCCGGCATCGTGCGACACCCAGCCTGTCGACGCCGGGTTCTGCTGTGGGCATCCCAAGCACCCCTGGTGCTGGTATGTTCGGCATGCTGCAGACCCCTGTGCGGACAAGGTCGCGCTCGCGCAGTGGGACCCCTGGTGGTTCATCGGTGCCACCCCATGTGGCCCATGCTCAGCCTGCCAGTGCGGCTGGGTCACGGTGGGGCCGCCCATGCATCCGTGGTGGCCGTGGCTCAGTGCCACCTGACTGACCTGTCTCCCAGTGCGGGCCCTGTCTGGTGCTGCCCTGTGTGCAATGTGTGTCTTGCTGGGCACTGCACGGTGGGTGCTGCCCTGTAACACGCCGACCTGGGACCACCTGCACACCCACCCGACTGCTGTCCACAGGTGCGTGTGCATGATGATGCCTGCATTGTACTGTACAACAAGGTGCAAGGTGCCCAGCATCTGACACTACGCATACGGACAGTACAGGTGGTGGGGGTGGTCTGTGGATCTGTGTGTTTGACATGTCTGTTTCTGCTCTGCTGTGCAACTGCCCCTGTGCACTGTGTGCCGTGTGTGTGTGTGTGTCCATGTAGCGTGTAACTATTCACCCCTCCCTGATAGTGTGTTTGTGCGCCTGTACCCTTCCACTCCCCTTGCCGTCATGCACCCCTGGTGTGTTACCCTGTGTGTATGTTGGTTGCACATGGCCCCATGACTTACCTGTGATGTGCGAAATGCTCCTCTGTGATGGTGTCCCGGTGCAGCTGGGCCTGCCGGATCAGTCGGGGGGTCACGCTGTCCAAGGGGGGGCTGCTCATCCCCATCATCACCGGCGTCCCCATCGCTGTCCCCCTCCTCGACCTGTACGGCTATCCCACAGTCTTTGGCCATGTTGTGCAGGATACAACAGGCCAGGAATATCCCACAGGCCTTTGAGGGGCTGTACTGTAGGGCACCGCCGGGTGTCTAGGCATCGGAAGCGTGCCTTCAGCATCCCAAACACCCACTCGATGATGTTGCGTGTGGCGGCATGTGCCTCATTGAAGCGTTGCTGCGATGGGGTCGTGGGGCACCGATAGGGTGTGAGCAGCCAGGGACGGAGTGGGTATCCACCGTCACCTGTGTGGAGATAGTGGAGAGTAGTGTCATGTTCAGGTCCATATTGCCCCTAGCCCTGTGTGCCACTACCGTGGCACCTGTGGCTTTCCCACCCTTGCCCCAACTTTGCCACTCCTACATGCATACTCACCCACTAGATGTCTTGTGGGGATGTCCCCACTCTCGAATCGATGGCACAGTGCAGATTGGTACCATATGAATGAATCATGTGCTCCGCCAGGGTGTGTGGCACAGACATTGATGATGCGCCCACTGGCATCACACACCACCTGGCAGTTGATACTTGAGAACCCCTTCCGGTTGCGATATGCGGCCCCATCGGAGCCAGGTAGGCGTCGCGAAATAGCCACATAGGTGCCGGCCATCGCCCCTAGCACGCCCGAAGCACGTAGCATCGGTGGAACTCCTGCATGTTTGCTGTATGCTCTGCCGCGGTGCTGGGGAAATGGATGTACTCCGCAGCATGTGGCAGCAGTGCGCTGAGGAATTGGGTGAGGATGGTACGACGGCCAACTGTGTTATGCCTGTGGTGTCCCCTGTTGGCCTCTGGAAGGTACCCTGTGCAGCAGGCACATGCAGGCTGTTACCTTTGTCTCCACTGACAGAGCGTGACTCGCGTGAGGGTGCCTGCATCACATCACATCACTGCACAGCTCACAGAGCGCCTCAGTATTGCCCTGTTCAGGCGGTACCGGCCCACAATCTCAACATCGAGATACAGCTTAAAGCTGATGTGGGCCGCGGTACTGCCTGTTGGGGGCGTACCGCCGACGGGCCCTTCCACGGCCACGTCCCCCTGCAGCATGCCTTCTCACCCCTCACTACAGCTTCCATGTGGAAGGTGGCACTGTCCATCTGCCTGGCCTGTGTCCCCCAGCTGTTGTTGTTCTGTTCCCCCGCTGTCCTGACTGCTACCTCCACTGCACCGGGTACACTGACTGGCCTCTGTACTCTGTGGCCCCACACGCCTTCAGCTGCCACTGTTTTGTCCTGCCTACTCCCTGGCTGCTGCTGTGGCCTACTCTCCCTTGCTGCCTCATGGGCATTCCCTGTCAGGTTCTTGCGTCTCTTCCTTGAGCCTTTTTATTTTGGCTCATTTCCGCCGTGGCGCACCTTCTGGCTGATCCACTGTTGCGCATTGCGCAAGCCTTTGAATATCGCATTGCGCTCTTTATTGATGGATCCACCCCCTTCGGTTGTGCATGCCTTCATTTGCATTGCGCTGTTGCTCAGCATGTTTTCAGTGGCGCAACTGCCTCCCGCTGAATATCGCAGAATGGCGCAATTTCGGACTTGCGCTGGCGCAACCCTATTGCGCATAGCGCAACCCTTTTGAATATCCGGGCCAGAATGTGTAGTTTTAAAAAACAAACACCTGAACCTAGCTAAGTCGGACCTGTTTAACTACATTCTGGTGTTTGTTTTAAAAAAAAGGGCCAGATATATCTTTTCTGGCACCCCAACATCTAGGGTGCCTAGCTTGGCGAGAGGAGCCATTCACCTGCATTCTCGTATGAGAACAGCGTGACTTTCTTGAATGTTGAAGCTGCAGGTGGAGTTGTGCTGCCAGCTTCAATTGAAGCAGTGAGCCATCGATCCCCTGTTCTTTTTTTGAAATTAAACTTTATTGATTTAATTTCTCCAGGAGAGATAACATACAAACAGATAATACCATACTGTGAACAGCAGTGCATCTAATACCAGCATTCCATGTTTGCATTAGTTATTTACACAGCATAAAATGAAAATACAAGGGACAATAAATACAACAAGTAAACATATACAACCTTCCGGGGATACTGGCATAGGCCTTCATAGGGTCCTTATTTCGGACTAACCATCTGTTTGGTATGGGGGTAACTGGAAGCTAATATTGAACCTCTATAATTTGATGCTTAGCAACTGACATCCTAAAGGGGGCACCATATGGAAAAGTATGGTTTATTTTTATTTATTTGAATTTTGGTAACCGGGTGAGCCCGCTAAGACATTACAGTCCCTTTTTACGGGGCGACCCGGATAGTGGAGAACATAGACAGTGACATGGCAGTAGCAGTAGATGCATTTACATCATTCACTGATTCACAAAAATTTATCATGTACGGAAACATTTACAGATTAGAAAGAGATGGCAGTTACAGTGGTTATATTTACATTGTTTGTAGATTTACAAAGTGCAACATTTACAGATACACTTACATCAAATATTTACATAAACAGAAGAGGTCGGGGAGTGGGGATTCTTATATATATGAGGATCAGTGAGTGAGGAAAATGTATGCATAGCATTATGGAAGTTGGACCAAGAGTCAGCGGAAGCAGGAGCAAAGTGTTAAGGCATTGAGGTGGTGTAATAGAGAGAGGATTGTAACTTGGCGAGGGAGGTGCAGGATAAGGTAGAGTGAGGTTGTGAGTTCCAGCTAGACACCGTTGAGAAGGTAAAAGATCTCCGGGCCACTGCTAACGGAGGTTTGGGCAGTACAAGAAGAGGGAAGGAGGCAGAGTTAAGAGCACGCGGAGGTTGTCGGAGCTGAATAAGTTCAGTAAAGCAAGGAAGGGTGTAACGGTGGACCAGATCTTACTTCGAGAGGGCTCTTGTAGTAGGTAATAACTATTAGGACTGAGCCACCATGCGCTAGGACCACATGGAAAAGTTTAGTTAGCAGTCCATAGTGGGGGACCACCCCTGACATCACGTGACTGGTGTCGGCCAGATGCCATATAAGGGACGGTCACCATGCCCGCCCTCCAGTTCTTTCCCGACATCAACCTGTGCATGTTGGACCTCGCAGAATGCTGCTACAGTTTGACTGCCATTTTTGATAAGTAGATCTTTTGAATTTTTCTTTGTTTTTTTTTGTCATAAAAATTATAGTACTTGTCATCAGATTGCTTGTCTTCTCCAACTCCTTCCAAATCGCATCACAATAAGTGCGCCTCTGGTAAGCAACTCCCAGAGAATGGCACCCACACTTCGTGCCTCATGTGCTTGGGACCCGATCACGACACCGAGGCCCGTGCAGCCTGCCAGAAATTTAACCAGGCCACATGCAAATGCAGGCAGCAGGCTCTGGAAGTTCACCTTTTGAAGACAAAACTCACTTCCATGGAGAAAGAACTGCAGCAGATAAGTGTTTCCACATCTCCAGGAGGTTGATCTGACTCCCACATGCAGAAGAAGAAGGACAAGGAGAGACACTGGGACCAGGATTGATCTCCTTCCAGGCCGCTGCTCCCTTCAGTTACTGTGGCCAACAAGAGGCCTTCCTCAAGCAAAGGAAGCGCCCCCTCTGGCTAAGTCCGTTTCTGCTATGGAGCAGACTGAGACGCCCCCATCTGAGTTGGCTAAGGTTCATGTGGGCACCTTTGGGGATTTGGAGGCTCCAACCACCCTTAGGGCCCTCAAAACTCCCGGGTCTGAGTTGGCCCGGTGGCGTTGAGGATTGAGGCACTGGATGCCACACCTCACGCCACGCCTGTGACCTGGGTTCTGTGACTGATTTGGGTCATCGGGGGTCAGCCAGGGGTAGAAGGATTGAGCGCCAGATGGCTTGCTTTCCTTCTCCAGGGAGGGTTGGTAGCTAGCCCTGCCATGATACTGCCATCTCCTGGGTGACCACGGTATTGGCGGTGTTGTTGGGGAAGCAGAGACCAAGGGAGGGTCTGACATCGGCCAAGGACCTGAGCAGAGGTGCGTCTTTGCAGTCCTCTATCTCATTGGTCCTCCACAAGCACCGATGTCGGCAGAGAGGTGGGAGCAGAAACACGGAAAATACCCCAACCGTTCCTGGCGATGAACTCTCCGCACTACGCATCCACAGAGGAACCGGAGGCAGGCTCCACTTTGCATGCTCCCCCTGAGGTTCGAGAGAGGTAAGTGGGGAGCCTTCCTCACTCCACCCGGGGGTTTAACCGGGGGCACTAGAAACAATGGAGCGGTGCACTCTAGGAGCAGACTTCTCTGTCCTCGCGGTGGAATGCGATGGTGCTTTGGGGGCTCTGAGAGAGAGGACAGACTAGGGCAGTGGAGGAGCAAGACAAAAAAATTTCCCCTGGGTCTAAGCTGAGTGGTTTGGCTGGTAAGTCGGGCATCAGGCCTTCAAATGAACGCACAGCCTGGGCTATTAAGTCGGGTGTCAGTCCTTCCAGTGAACGCCCAGCCACAGCTCTCCCATCACTCCCCAATAACAGGTCTGACGACGGTCTTCCAGACCAGCGCCCGCTGCCGCTTACACCGTAGCCTCCTCAGGAGGAATCCCTCTCCCAGGACCCTCGTACACCACCTTCGATGGTACCTCCAGACTCCCCCATCCCTTCAGAGCCGGAGGAGCAGCTGTCCACTGGTTCCTCAAACATGCCAGCGCCAGACCTCTCTTCAGGGACTCCGATGCCCACCCCTGTGGACCCTCTGTCTGGGTCTTCTGCTCCTTCCCAGACTCTGGCAAGTCCCTTCCTCCAGTAGGCCCTCAGCCTGACCTGACCCTACCGTTGCCCTCCCATATTTCTTCGGGGCCACCATCAGGTCCTTCGCCCACCGCCATCGGGGCCTACACCAGGCTACCCGACATTGGGTTATCTGACGCCACAATACCCTATCCGGGGTATCCAATGCCACAGTACCCACCACCAGGTTACCTTACGCCAGGGTACCCAACACTGGACTATTCAACTCCCGGCTATCCAACACCAGGCTACCCGACACCACAATACCCAGCGCCGGGCCATCTGATGCCAGGCTATGCTCTGTTGTACCAGCTATCTCCACCTCCACTTCCTCCACAGCTGCAGGTGAATTTTGAGACCTTTTTGATTTTTGGTGGGTCAGAACCAAGTCTCAGTTGGTTACGGAGCTAGATCGTTGTCAGCCAGTAGCGGCTTCTGCACCGGTCCATCTGATTCCCACTCCATGATCTCCATCGCCGGTGCAGACGCTCCCCTTCACAGTGGGTCCCTCCTGTGTGGAGGTCAGCGTGCTGGTTGAATCTCGCAAGAAGGTTCCCCTTCCCAGGGCTTTGTCCCCAGACGGGAGCCTTTCGTTGGACTCAGAGTCTGACTCTTCCTCTGCCTCTGAGTATGAGACTCCTCCTGAGAATCCCAAGTCTAAGGAGACTCCCAGGTCTTCCCCAGAGGACCCTTCCTTTATGAAAATCCTTAAGAAGATCCAGGAGGCTTATGGTTGGAGGACTGAGGACCAGAGTCCTCCGTGTAAGAGATTGGCGAAGCACCTCAACCTCCCCGAGCTGTCTCCCCTTCTCATTCCCCCATGGATTGGGCGTCACGAAGACTTGGCTTCCACTTTCTGTCAGCAGCTGTCGTCGGTCCCTGCCGTCTCTGAAAAGGCAGACAGGTTATACCATGCCCGGGAGGACAAGGACCACCTCAGTACCCACCTCAAGGCTGATTTGGTGATCCTCAGTGCAGCACATGGCCGCACCACTAAGCCCAAACATAAAAGTACCTCACCTCCAGATAAGGAGTCGAGGCAGCTGGACTAGTTTGGACACAAGATCTTCTCGTCCTCTACTCTGGCTATGCGGGCTCTGAATTATCTGAGCCATATAAATCTTTATCAGAAGATTGCGCTGGGGCAGCTCAAGTCTAAATTTGAGGCCTTGCCTGCTTCTGAAGCCAGGTCTGAAACTGAACAGACAGGACGGCTGAGATTACCTGCCACCTTGTCTTGTGAACCATCTACGATGCTATCGCTGCTTCGGCTTGGAGCGCTGTCATGGCTGTTTGCCTACACAGATACTCCTGGTTGCAGGTCTTTTGATACGCCCTGGATGTGCAGATCTCTATCCTGGATGCCCCTTTCCGAGGCTCCATCCTCTTTATGGAAGATGTCAGGGACATTCTAATGGAATTACAAGAGAGTGGCAAAGTTTTACGCTCAGTGTGGTCTCTGTAACGGTCTAATACTAAGCTTAAGCAGCCCTTTAATTGCCAATAAAGGTGCCAAAACAGGCAGCAGCCTGCCAGATGTCAGACCAAACTTAGGGCTACTTCCTCAGCCTCCACCCCTTCAGCCAAGTCTCAGAGAGCCTCCAGGGTGGCACATCCCAACACTCCCACCACCTCCTGACTCACGGCTTGCCCTCTCTCTTCATCCACTGGGTTCGGAACCGGTAGGGGGCAGGTTTGCCAGCCACCTGGCGGGGTGGGAGGTGATCACGGCAGACTTGTGGGTCCTTCAGCACATAGCTCAAGGTCACACACTAGAATTTCTAGAGAGACCTCCAGAACACTGTCCAGGTCACTGTCACTACCCAAAAGGTCACATTCCACTAATCCGAGAGGAAATCGAGGCTGTGCTGAGAAAATCCACCATAGAGCCTGTTCCTCAGGGCCAGATCGGAAGGGGATACTACTCCCACTTCTTCCTGGTCCCCCAAAAGACGGGAGACCTTTAACCAATATTGGACCTCAGCATGCCCAATCTGTACGTAGAGTGCAAAAGATTTTGCATGCTGACTCTACCTGGTCTGTTGCCACTACTTCGTCAGGGACAGTGGATTTGCGTGTTAGACATGCAGGATGTCTACGTGCATGTCCCAGTCTTTTCTGCCCACTGCCACTTCCTCAGTTTGTCTTCCAATTGTTTAACCAATTGTTTAACCAGGTGAGACTCCAGGGGGAGCACTTCCAGTTCAAGGCTCTGCCTTTTGGCTTGGCTTTGGCACCCTGGGTCTTTACCAAGTGCCTAATGGTAGTGGCAGTGGCTTTGTGTCATCATGGCCTTTACGTGTTCTCTTACCTCGGTGACTTTCTTCTGTCAGCCCTGTCGAAGAGCAGCTTGGTAACCTCTCTGTCTGCTACCCTAGATCTTTTCCATTGGTTGGGTATTAGAGTGAACTACCCAAAGTCTCACTTTATCCCTTCTCAGCACCTTCAATTTATTGGGACAGTACAGGATACTATCACAGATTGCACTTGGGGTGGGCCGTGTGAGCTGAGTGGACCTGACCCTTAGGAGTGGGTGGGAGGGGGAAAACAGGGATATCCTCCCTGTGTCCTTCTAGAGTGCTCGCTCAGGTCACTACTGAACACCTGCCACAAGGCCCCAGGGCTCCCTCTTTACTCTGAATATTGGTACAATACCAGTCTTGTAGCCAAATGAGAACCCTTTCTTGGTCGCTACACAAAGGGGGAAGATCCAGGTGTTACAATCTCTTCGGGGTAGCCTTGTATCCCTGATTTTGTCTTCTCCCATGGGCATGCAATAACCTGGTTCAAATCCCCACAGACCCTTCCTTGAGACGTTTGTAGTCTCCCTACCTTTACCCAGTTTTCCCTGTATAGACCCTTTGTTCACTTGGTAGCTTGTGGTGCCACCTCTTAGCAATAACAGTTTAGTCATAGATTATTATTATTAAATGTCCCACAGCCACACACAACATGAAAAATCTTGCTCAGGCAGGTTTCTTAAAAACAAATGTTTTACTAGAATAATTAATGATCATATAGTTACAACTAAAATATTTAGAAAATTTTGGTCACAGAATAACAGAAATAAAACTGGAAAATATACATGAAAAATACACTATAACTGTTATCTAAAATTCGACCATAAACGTTCGTAGTAAATTGTAGTCCAGAAGAATAAGTGAAGTCTGAAAAATCCTTTCTTCCATTTCAGCCACTGGCAGGTTGTTCTCCGTCTTGTCAGGAGAGTGTCCAAAGTGCATTGCAATGAGCTTCTGTTTACAGGGGGTATTTATAGTCCCTCTGGCAGTCTGAAAAAAAAAACAACACCTTTCTGGTTTATAGCTGGTGGCCTCCTCTTTAGGCTAGCAGGTGTCTCTCTTGCTCTTTCCAGATTTTAAGGAATTATTATTTCTTTCCTTATTTGGGTTCTCATATCACCACATCCTTGCAGTACTACAAAATGTAATCAGAATGTTGTAACCTTGCTGGCACCTTCTGCCTAAAACCATTTCTCCTTTTGATCTTAAAGGTTTGTGGCAAGGGAGATAGCTTCTCTCCTCCTGAGACTTTATTATACCAATTAGCTAACCAGGGACTTCCATCCCCTTTGAAAATGTGATTTTCAGCTTCCTGGCTAGTAGCTGTTTTCCTGGGTCACATAGGAATGTCACCTGTTTTGCTAGACCTTTTCTCTCTTCCTGTGATCTTTCAGTAACACTGGGCATGTTCTTGTTGCATTTAATATACACAAAATCATATTAAAAAAATATGACCGAAATATATATGTACATTTTTTTTTAGTTTTTTTGTTGACCGTGTAAGTGCACTAGACAAATTCTGCCTATTTTCAGGCACGACCCGAGGGAGGGGGATACAGATGAATGCCAACTGACCTTGAACTAGATTAAGCTGTTGGTGGCATTCTTAGTGAATGGAGGGAAATTTGGCAAGAGCACCAGGGAAATTCCCTACTCTTTTTTTTGAGAAGTGCCATGAGATCTTTAACATCCATCTGAACTACCACCAGAACAGGCAGATCTTTTTAAAGAGAGTGAGTATGCAAAAGGATTCTGGGCTTATATAGCTAAAGGATGGAAGGAACCATTGCTAAGCTCTTTAACATAGCACTGGTATATGGAATAATAGAAGGAGGTGTGAAGAAATATTTCCCCGAAACTATGTATATTATATTGGCCATAGTGAGGTATTACATGTGGCAAGCAAGATGTCTTTGGATAACACAACAGAAACTGACATCATATATTGAAATATATAGAAATATTGGTATCTCAATATAGAAACTACATGCTTCAGATAGGAGAATCTGCACAGAAAAGAGGATGAAAATGTTATGGATAAATTGTGGACACTGGGCTAAACCTCCTTGAAATGTGAATTAATTTAATGCATCAGTCGGAATATGTATAAGTATGTATACATTTTGTAAATATGTATGATATGGTCTATATTTGTTTGTAAGTCCTCTCAATAAAAATTCCCCTACTGTTTTTGGGAAGTGCTATGGAATCTTTAACATCCACTTGAACTACCACCAGAACAGGCAGATGGGACCTCGGTTTAATGTCTCATCTGAAAGACGGCACCTAAGGAATGCAGCACCCCCCTCATGCTGCACTACAGTGTCAGTATTAGGATTTTTAACCTACGCGCCTGATGTGGGGATAGAACCCACAGCTTTCTGATCTCCCGGCCTTGGAGGCGAGTGTGCTACCTGCTGAGCCACTGACACTGCTAATGACTGGCAGTTGACTAGCTCACCACAGTGAGCACAGAGAGACAAATGGCAAGCTGGAGTACTCCAAGTCTTGGGAACTGTGACAGGAGGGAGTAAGTAGAAGGAGCCTAAGAGTAGCACACTGTAACTGGATGTACTGTCACCGTGTAGCAGTGAAGTGTAGTAGTGTCCTGCAGTGAGGTAGGAATCAGTTGGAACGTGAAGGGAGTAGAGTGGGAGGCTGACCTCAGGCTGACTCCAGGCAGACTCTTCGATGTCCTTAGTGCTATGATCCTTTGCATGGAAGGGCTGCCATGCGGAAGGGTCACTTGCACCGTTCTAGAGAAGAAGGGAGAAGGAGCAGATGTCCTGTCCTCAAACCCACCTGATTGGTGGATCAGATCAGGCTGCCAGTGAACCAAGGCAGTCAGGGCTTCACTCATGTGAAAGTCCGGTGGTGGGGGGGAGGGAGAACAAAAGATGGTAGGCAGGCTCCCTCTGAAGGCCCTGGTGTCCTTGAGAGATGGATGTTAAGGTATGTGTGAAGCTGGGAGGACGGGCAGCAGTTGAGAACCATGCCGATCCTCTGTTTCCGCGCCTCAAACCCACCCGATTGGTGGATTAGCTGCCAGTGAACAAAGGCAGTCAGGGCTTTGCTCAGGTGAAAGTCTGTGGCGGGAGGGGGGAGGAAGACGGTGGCAGGCTCCCTCCAAAAGCCCTTGTATCCTGGAGACAGAGGTGGTGCTAGGCACAAGCAAACAAAGCAGCTGTACATCATGCATTGAATTTTTGTTAAAAAGCAATCTTTTGAGAGATTGGGCTTGTAAATCATTGATATTACATCTTATACTTCAAGGAGCAGATCGATACCTTCTTTGACTATGTGGCGCTCCAACAAAGGTGAACCAGTCAGAGGGAAAGCTCAGGCGCCAGCAACCCCACAGACAGTTACCTTGGAGGACTTACCATCGGGAGTGGGTGGTGGAGTGGACCCGCCATGGAAATCTTTAGCCACCTCAAGGCAAGCAGTTGATGTTTAAGTTGAAACTGACAGAACAAGATGTTAAATTGGGGGGGGCGTGGCCAAGCCAGGGACGAAGATGGTGGCTTGATCTCACAGTTCTCTGCCCATCCTCCATATTAAACCCCCTTTTTTGTTGTAATTGCAGTGGAATCCACCTGGTTTACTCTGCTATAATCTCCCTTAAGGCAGATTCATCGAAAACCGGGTTAAAAACAGTCACAACTCTCGTTTAAGCCCGCTGGGGAGAGTGATTCTCAACGGGGCCTGGATTCTCCCGTCACAAGAGCATCTTCTAAATCTGCTCCCAACGCCCAGCTGCAGAGCGCTTCTCAGATGGCATTGCCTTCCTCCTCATATACTCAACACCTGGAGTCTCTTATTACAAGCCTGAAATATGAATTGACAACACAAATGCAGGCGGGATTCACTAATATAAATGCTCAACTGTTCCACTTAAAAGAGACCATTAATGGGGTAAGTGAGCGACTTGATCGGCAGGAGACCCGCGTAACTGAACTGATGACCCGTTTGAGCTCTCGGGAGGACGCACAGGCCCAGGATGCCCCTAAGTTGCAGCAGGCCTTACAAGAGATCGAAAGGCTGAAAGAGATCTTAGACGATCATGAAAATAGAGAAAGGAGGTGTAACCTGAAGCTGGTGGGTCTCTCGGAGGGACTCGTGGGATGAAATATGGCTGAATATTTGCAGAAGTGGCTGCCTGCAACTCTGCAACTGTCTGGAGATAGCCTGTTAGAAATTCAGAGGGCCCATAAATCGCCGGGTAGAAGACTGGCTCTCGATGATCCTCCACGGCATATTATAGTTAAATGTCTTTGCTACCCAGGTAGGCAGCGGGTGTTCGCAGCAGCAAAGAAAATTGGTTTTATTATGGTGGATGGTTGAAAGGTTCACATCTTTCCTGATTTCTCCCAAAGACTTGAGCAACAACGCCAAGCATTTACTGAAGCTAAGAAAAAGCTGCATGCCTTGGATTGTGCCTTCATCGACCCTAAAACGGCTCTTACCTTTATTGTAGAGGAGCTTGAGAGTAAGATAGTGCAGCATGGTTCTTCGTCAAGGGTTCCTTCCACCTGAGTGGTGATGTTGAATTAAGACTCCATGTCACTTTTAGGTAATCTGTTGGGGAGGAGGGGAGTATTGTGTTTCTGCGGTCCATAACGGGCTCAGCCCAGCCTGTAACGGTGAGACTGTGGGTGCCCCTTCCCCTGCTCCAGGGGGGACCCTCTGGATGTGAGCTGGGCTCTTTGCTTTGCTGTGGGCCTTTGGGGGCGCTCCTTTTGGTTGCTACCCTGAAGACAGACCCGACTGTTGTAAATGTTCCTCCATTATCAAGCTCCTTTGCCTCGATAAGTGAACCGTTTTAGCTTCCGGAAACACCACGGACTAATTGCCTGGCCATTGTTTTCAACCTTTTAGATGGTGAGATGTTTCAATTATTATCAGTGGCTGTTAAATCATCTTGCAATGTTGGTCTCAGAGCCAGTGACCTAATAATTGCAACTGTTCATTTTAGTAAATGCAGCTGTCATGTACAGTTCTACATATCTGCATTATGTCTTATTAACAATCTTGTTTTTTTTTTTCTGTTTGCTAAAGACTTTATGAGACTCTGTTGGGCCTTGTTGGTATATCCTGACATACTGAAGTCGGACAAAATTGGCCTGGTCCTATACATAATATAAGTCTCAGTGATTGCTCTTATTTCTCAGGGGTTTGGTGTAAAAAATATATATTTTTTTCTTTTCTACTGTACGTCAATACAGTATTGTCCTTTTGAGGGAGGGTTGGGGTTCCTATTTCTTGGTCTTTAGGGGGATTCCATCTGCTCTGGGTTTTTAACCTGCTGGGGGAGCCATGGGGGGCTCAGATGCAGGAAATTTGGGGGGGTGAGACCGGGAGGGGCCGCCCCACTGCAGCTCCATCAGCGTCTGCTATGGGACTTGGAAAGGGGAGGCCATCATACAATCGATGGATGTCAGAGCACTGTATCAGGCAACTCTGTGCTACGCAGGGGGAAGGGGAAGAGGGGTTCCTGAGGATGTGATTCCGTGCGTCCCTTTGTCCCTCTTTGGAAGTTGTCAGGATGCTTAGATAGGGGTGTGGGATGTGAGTCTGAGCCCGAGTGGGGCCACCCCACTGTAGCTCTGCCAGTCTCTGTTGTGAAATTTGGAAGTGGGAGGCCATCACATAGCTGCTGGACGTCGAAGCACTGTATTAGGCAAACCTGTGTTACGCATTTGGAAGGGGGAGGGAGGTCCCCGAGGACATGATTCTGTGCATCCAGGGAGGGATCCCTTTGTCCATCTTCAGATGGCCCCCATAGACAGTTGTCATAGTACTTAGATAGGGTCGGGAAGGTGGATGAGTGGACCTGGGGCGTCCCCCTGGAGGAGATGTACACTTTGGAATAAATGTGGTTATGGGGGACCCCTACGTTATTTTGTGGGGGATCTCTTGTAGCCGATGAACCCCTTGGCACCCTAGTAGCTAGGTGGGTTTTTTTGGGCAGAGGGGGTTAATTTTTTCCTTTTTTTCTGGAAAAGCAATTATTGCTTGTATGAGCTCTAAGGATGGGCGTCCTGGCTCCTCCATGTAGCAATTTGCTAATTCAGGATGCCTTCCCTCTTAGTTGGTCAGAGGGAAATGGAAGGTGGGGGATGTTTAACAAGCTTTGTTGGGGTAGGGAGGGTCCAGGGAAAGGGGGGGTCTTTGGATCAGTGGGGGTATGGGAGGTAGGTTCAAGGAGGGAGGGGCTTTGTTTAAGAGGGACCTGGATGTCTCTGGTTTTGGGGGGAGCTATTCAGTTTTCAATTATGCAGGTTTCTAATCTGTTTAAGTTGTTATATCATAATGTATCTTCTCTTGCTAATGTGGGTTTCTATGTTGAAACTTGTTCTTTGAGGGTGGGATTATATTTTCTATTGTTTGGGGACAGTATTGGGGAAAGCAGGGGAGGGAGTGGTTATCTTCGTCATTATATATTAGTTTTGTGTTGAGTTTGAGGAGGGAGGGAGTTTTGTGGGTTATAGTTAGTCTTTTAAAAGTTAAAAAGTCAGCTAATTTTCTTAGTGTACACAGAGAAACCATTTGGTTAACTTGCTGTAAAGACAGTGCATGCCTAATGTTAAAAGGACTATTCATATGGGTCACTTAAATTAATTAACATGGAATGTCAACGGCCTCAAAACAGTGATCAAAAGGAAAAGGGTTTGGACATATAGTAGGAAGATAAGGGTGAATGTGTTTTTTTTTTTTCTTTCTAAGAAATTCACTTGACTAAGGTAGAGTCAGATAAATTGGCACGGTTGTGGGGGGGCACATGGCTTGCAGCTTCCTTCACCTTCAAAGCCCGAGGGAGCACTTTGGTTGTGATCTTCATTGCTGGTCAAGGTGCATTCTTTTGTTGCAGATCAACAAGGTTGGTATATAGTGGTGGACGCCACAGTAGATGAGGGCACATGCACTTTGGTTTCTCTAAATGGCCCTAATTATTATAGTCCTGAATTTTTTCAGCATTTGGCAATAGTTCTAGCCCCCTATCCAGACAATCTTATAATTGGTGGCAATTTCAACACCTATTTAGATCCTATTTTGGACCATTTAGGCAGAAAATCTAGACCACCTCCTAAAAGTGTGGACTCAGTCCAACAACTGGTCAAAGACCGAGCTCTCCTCGAAATTTGGCGCCATCTTCACCCTGGTCAGCAAGAGTATTCGTTCTACTCTTATGCGCATAAAATCTGTATGAGACTGGACTATGTCTTGCTGTCGCCGTGTTTGGCTGTGGGGGGATGTCAGCTGAATACGGCCCTATCCCGACTTCTGAACATGCCCCTCTAAAAGTCTCTGTCATGTCCTGCTCTGATATTACTCCTGTGAGGAGATGAAGACTTGACCCCACCCTTTTAACTGACAAACAATATGTGAGCCAGATGTCTCAATCCATAAATGAATTCCTATCCTTGAACAGAGTGAAGGACACTTCAGTTCTCAATACGCGGGAAACTGGAGGGCATGACAATGGGGGGGGGGGGTAGACCTCAGCGAATTAAAGCACCTCAAGTGCACCCTTTATCAGATGGCCTCCCAGACAATTGAGAGGGACCTTTTGTTTGCCAGGCCTGGTGATTACTTTGAGGGGCATAAGGCAGGCAAATGGCTAGCATGGCAGGTGAAAAAATGACAGTCTGAAAAAGTAATATTGGAAATAGAAACACCTGAGGGAGAGCTTTCCTCAGACCAAACCCAGATTAAGAATACTTTCAAAGAATTTTATAAATCCCTCTACACTTTGCAGGTACCCTCTAACACTTCTCCTTGGGAATTCCTACAAAATGGCATGCTGCCCACATTAGATACTACAATGGCTGGTACCCTGGACCAGCTGGTCACTCTAGAAGAACTCCAAAAGGCTATTAACGCTTCTAAATCTGGCACGGCACTAAGTCTGAATGGTATGCCTGTTGAATTCTGTAAAACCTTTTGGACCGACCTAGGTCCTATGATGTTCTCCATGATCTGGGAGGTCTTTGGAGGAGGCCAGTTGTCTCTCTCACAGACATTAGCTACGATTACTGTGCTTCGCAAGCCTGGGAAGGACCCTACTAAATGTGGATCTTATAGGCCAATATTCTTGCTAAACGCCGACTATAAAGTTATGGCGAACATTTTCGCCAATTGGCTGGAAGGGGCCCTCCCAAGCCTGGTTCATCAGGACCAGGGGGGCTTTGTGAAGGTAAACATAATAGACAGGCTCTGAATGAATGTTTCAGATATCTTGGGGGTGGCAGTGGCCAGGAACTTCAGGCATTAGATGCTGAAAAAGCGTTAGACCGCGTTGAATTGTCTTTTTTGTTTGCAGTTTTAGAAAAATTTTACTTTGGCCCTGTATTAAGTCGTGGATTTCTGGCTTTTATAAAACTCCATCCGCCCAGGTTCTCACTAATGATACCCTTTTAGTCCCCTTTAGACTCACCAGAGGCACTAGATGGGTGCCCTTTGTCCCCACATCTTTATGTTTTCACTATGGAGGACCTGGCCACTGCCATTAGACAACACCCCAATATTAAGGGCTTTATTTGTAAGAGTCAAGAGCACGTCATTTCTCTGTTGGCGGATGATGTATTACTTTTCATTGGTCTCTCCAGGCCCTTACTGAGCTCTTCAATAAATATAGTCCCTTGTCCGGACATAAGATTAACTGGGCAATATGTGAATGGCTTCCCCTGGGAGGGGCGGGGAAAGGGACCAATTACAGTGGCAAGCATGACTATTCCATCTGTTAAAGTCTTGAAATATCTGGGGTTATGGCTTCCAAGTAAATTATCTAAATTAACAGAGCTAAATTGTAAACCCCTTCTATGGAAAATACAGGAGGATTGCGCTAGATGGAACTCCTTCCCCTTAACATTCTTAGGGAAAGTTAATTTGGTCAAAATGTGCATCCTCCCACAATGCCTATACTTGTTTCAGACCCTCCCAGCACATGTCCTGAAAAAATATTTTAGATCTTTAACTGGCTCAGTTACCTCACTGTTATGGCAGGGACGGATGCCCAGGATTAGGGGAGAAATACTATGGCAACCAGCTACCAAGGGTGGACTCGGACTGCCAAATCTTTATACTGTATTACCTGGCAGCCCAGCTGGCATCATTGGCAGATCTTGTGCCTGCGGTGGACTTGAAGAAACACTGGGTGGTGCTTGAGGAGAGTGACGTTAATACCCCTATGCATCATTTTTTGTTTACTCCAGCCTTGGCAAAACAAACGGTTAAGATGATTATAAACCTCTTTATGAGATCTGCTATGAGGGTGTGGTTAGCAGCACATGACATTATAAACCATCCTGGTGTGCTATCACCAGATGCCTCCATAGAACATGCTTTATGGGAGACAAACCTAATCCCTGCCCCGGTGAACCTGGCCTTACAACTTTGGCGCAATAGAGGAATTTTTTTAATTTCTCATCTATATGACAGAGACACACTTCAGGATTATCAGTCCCTAGCCAGACAATATGATTTGCATGCTTCACATTTTTTTTGTATACCTACAGGTCCGCTCACATTAAAATTTTGAGGGAGAGAGGAGGGCGTGTGCCCCCTTCTGAGACTTTCTCCCGTGGAGGAGATTTTGGTGGGCAGCTTGTTAAGAGGCTCTCCTAAACTATTGACCAAATGTTACAAAACCTTCTTGGGTACCATTCCAGACCCTCTACAAAAATTGAAAGATGAATGGACCAAAGATTTGGCACCTCAAATCTTGACTAAGGGGAATGGAACTTAATTTTTAGGGGAAGGCTATGATGCTCTGTCAATAATAGATGGAGAGCTGTACACTATAACATCCTCCAAAGGACTTACTTTACTACCCATGTTAGCTCATAAAATAGATACCACAAAATCAGATTTCTGCCCTAAATGCAATTTGGCAGAAGGAAACTTCTTTCGCATGGTTTGAGCATGTCCCAGAAGCTTAGCATACTGGCAGGAGGTGGTGCCTATTCTGTCCAAGGTTATCGGTTGTCCGAGGTCCCTTGATCCAGTGGATGTTTTGCTGGGGGAACCCGGAGCGGAAGGCTAGAGGACCATCCTCTGTGGAGATTGGGAATTGTGGTTGGTAAGCAGGTGCTGGCTAGGTGTTGGTGCCTTCCTTCTGTTCCCACAATAGCACAATGGGCTCAATCCCTTTTACACTGTATGAAGTTGGAACACACCCAATATTTAACTAGAAACCAACCAAATAAATACCAGCTTATTATGGGGTCCTTTGGAGGCTGCAATAGGGGAGATGTGGTTCCCAGTATTTTAATAAGGCCATTTTCTTGACATTCCTTCACATCTGCCTGATTCCTTTGCATTTATGTAAGTCACGTATGCTAACTTGGTGTTTTGTGGAATATAGTGCAAACGTGTTCATTATGAATGCATTGTAAGCATTGTCTGTATGTAACAATCCCTTCATTTATGTTTCCATGTGGAAGCTGTTCTGTGGTACTTTGTTGATCATTGATCTCATGTATTGCTGACTATTTTAAAATAAAGTTTAAAAAAAAAAAAAAGATGTTAAAATTGAGGTGGCAATGAAAACCAAGAACTCCATGGAAGCCCAAGCCACGCAAGCACTAGCAGCCACTAGTCGCATGGCCCAAGAAAATGCACAGTTGAAATACAGACTGGAGGCCCTAGAAATGCCAACAGGGCTCTCAATATCTGCCCGGTAGGGCTCTTGAGGAGGGTTTAAGGGACGATTTGTTGCCTTTACAAAATCTGGCCCTGAAGCTTTAAATTTGGACAATATACTTTCCGAGGAGCATTTTCTGAAGGCTTACCACATGTCCACAAGATTGGCTAAACAACAGTGCAATAGACCACGCACTGTGTTGCTCGTCACCGCTGCTGTGACAGTTCGGGACAAACTTCTGTCGGCAGCCAGGAACTCCCAGAATCTCCATTATGAAGATGCCACTCTGCATGTATTTCCCAACTTATCTTATGTGATTCGTGCGAGACAGAAGAAATTTGATGCAGTGTGGGCTGGACTCAAGGCTTTGGGGGTAGTACACTCGCTACTCATGCCCGTGCACCTCCGTATTGTTTACAGTGGGCGTACGTACCGATATACTGATGCCTTGGAAGTGGGGAAACACGCTGAGCAGATTACCAGGGAGTTTGAGGTGGCCAGGAGATCAGCAGCAGACAACTTGGAGGAGGAGACTTGATCGGTGGCTCTGGCAGATGAATGTCGTGGCCCCTACTGGATGATGTTGGCGAAATAACTTTGTGTGTATTTCACTTTTTTTGCTGTCTAAATGCTATATTTTTTTCTGGTTTTATCCTGTGACGGAGACTTTATAATAGCAGAAGACTTTCTCTTTTCGACTACTAATATGTGCCAGATGGCAATTTGTTGATGCCAGATTGTGCTGAATGTATTAGTGCTAGTGCCTTCTATATTTGCTACACCTTTCTCCTGGGATAAATTTTGTTTTCAGGGTTCATACAGTTTGCAAAATATAAATGTTCCATACAATGGTGTTAGAGCCAGTGAATCTGATTTGTGCTTTATGTCAGTAGCACAGTTTCATGATTTTATACTGTTAATCTCTGTTTTTGGGTTTTAAGATTGTTGTTATTAATTTTGAATTTTTTCTGTGTGGAGCCTGATGTTCAGTGTAGTTGGCGGAGGGCTTAAAATCTTTCTATTGAACCTCATGTGTTTGGAGTGGGATCACATCATAACACTGGCTTGAATCAAAGATTATGTCTGGTCTATTTTTTATACAGACTGTTCCCAAGCTCTTGTAAGGTGCAGCAAATTGTGTATTCTCATATCTGTTCATTAGAATTTTAGATCTACCCCCTTATCCATAAGCCAGAATGTTTAGACTACTTGTTTAACCTATGTCATTGGATGGATCTGTATTTTTAGTGTGATGTCTGACATGAGATGAATGTATCTTATTGTTTTTTTTTGAAAAGCAATAAAATATAAGTTAACGAAAGAAAAAAATATTTCTGCTTGGGGCAACATTGGGTCTAAAACCAGTCCTGCCTGGAGAGCAGCAGGTGAAGGTATGTGTGAAGCTGGGAGGACGGGCAGCAGTTGAAAATCATGCCAATCCTCTGTTGGCCCACCCTCAACCAGCCCAAATGGTGAATCAGGCTGCCAGTGAACAGAGGCAGTCGGGTCTCCGCTCAGGTGAAAGTCCAGTGGCAGGGGGAAGGAGAACAAAAAATGGTAGTCGGGCTCCCTCCGAAAACCCTGGTGTCCTGGTGAGCAGCAGGTGAAGGTACAGTATGTATCACTGTATAGAGACATCACTTGGCAGAAGAAAGTAAGAAATAGATATACCCTAAATAGGGAATTACTGTAAATCCAGATCTGTAAAATAATAATCTTGTCCAAGAGACAAGGAGTCAAATGGTGAAAAATAGTCAGATTCACAGGAAATGGTTAACTGTAGGGGACCAGAAAACGACGTAGTTACTCCAAGCAGAAATATATGAAAATCCACAAAAACTAAACTACTGACAGAGACGAACACAAACGCAAATGCTGCCCACAACAGATCTAAAGCCATTGAACACTTGAGGTCAGTGACTGCATACAAGTATAGGGCTTACGGGCAGACTAGATGGGCCTAGCAGTCCTTATCTGCTAACAATTTTTATGTATCTATGTAATGCACCAAAACACCTTCGTTCTAGGGACGTGGATATGTTGTTCAATCCACACTTATTGGCAGGTTCCTTGCCGCTTTAAATCTTGCCGGAAGGTCTTCAAGCTGCCTCCTCCCACCACCCACCCGGTGGTAAAACTCCTGCCCACCCCATGGCACCAGATCTCCTTACAGCTTGGAAGCTCAGGTTCCCTCCTTAGTGCTCTGCGTTTTAGGCCTGGATCCACCCTCTTCGGTTAAACCGAAACTCATTCTAAAGTTTAAAAGACTTCGGTCTTCTTTTTCCTTCGTGGCTGCCGACTCCCCGATTTCGTCGGTCCCCCTGTGGGCAGAAGATGTCCCAGACCGATCCGCATACCACGTGTGTTTACTGCCTTGGACTCACCCATGACTCACAGGCTTGTGAGTTATGCAAATCCTTTTCGGCTTCAGTCTTGGAGGACTGCGCTGCCCGATTGCTCTTCGGGCGACCTGAAAAACGTTATCCTCCGGTCAAGTCGAACGAGGCCCATTTGGTGGTGTCTGCGGCGGCAGGCTCGGCAGAACAGCTGGTGCAGATGATCGCCCTCGAGGAGGAGGTGGCCCAGGGCGCATCATCATCATTCTCGGTCATGGCATTTATCCCGCTCTCCTTGGGTTCTTCGTATACAGCTTCTTTTAAGGAGCTTTGCCAGTCCCTCTTCACCAAGGGAGAATGGCCATCAGGACATTCCTCTCGATCCAAAAAGAAGGACTCCAAAGGTAAGTCCCACCGTCGACGTTCGTGGGAGCAGGAGAGGTCCCCTTCCCCGGATAGTTGACACTCGACTTCGGTCGAGGTTGCGGCTAAAGCTGCTGGCTTCACGGTGTCCCTTCAGGTCAGCCAGCCGAGACAACTGTCGATGTGGTCGAGAGTTTTCTCGACCCATTGGACGGTTTGTCGACTGGAGAAGCCAACAACCCTTCTTCACCGGTCCCCATGGTGGAAACCGAGGACTTGCCTGTGCCTCCTGTGCCGGAGTCCCTGGTTAAGGTCCCTGAACCGAGGGAGGAGGAGGGGGTTTCCCCCGCCCCTCTCTGACCCACCCTCTGAATCCCCGTAGGTCTCAGTCTCGGACCTCTTCCAGGTCCAGCTGGTCCCGCCGACGTTGGCGGTCTCTGTCTCGGCACCATGGAAAGCGGCGGCGCTGCTTATCCTCGTCATCCTCTTCGGAGGATAGGCTCTGGCGCAAATTGCATTGGCGCTACGAGGATTTAATGTGGCAGCAGCTCTTATTGTCCGAGAGTAAGCCGACTCTGTCGCCTTCTCTGGCCATTACGTGGCTGTCACCGGAGCGGCCGAAGCAACCCCTCGTAGTGGTTGAGGAGCCAAAGCTGGCACTGGTTGTTCATCCGAAACCGGCTGCGCCACCCATTGTGGTGGAACCTCCGCCTCCACAACCGAAGACTGGGGCCCCGACCAAGAATTCTTGGTCGGGTCAGTGTTTGCCCCATAGGTTGTCTGTCACCCTCACTCCCGATCGACCTTGGCATGTGGAGGGTGGCTCAGGCGCTCGGCAGCTGTTCGCAGACTACTCGGAGTCTGACGACGATGACTCCTTGTTCTCCAGGCTGCTTGACCTGGAGTCCACTGGGGGTCAGTTGGTGGACGAGAGCCCTTCCTCATTCCTCGGAATGCTTCGACTCATCTCAGAATCTACTGGGATGAAGCCTGAACCCGTTTCAAAATGGGCCAAGTATCCCCTCACGGAGATACTGGACTGAGGGGATTCCCTTACGGAGGCCTTCCCGGTGGCCAAAGCCGTTGTTGGCCCGGCCCTGGAGCTGTGGCAGCTGTCTGCTTCTTGTCCAGCACCTTTGGCCAGGATGGCTTGGTAGTATGCTGTCCCTACCGGTTCACTCTACGGTTTCTCGGAGCACCCCTCTGCGAAGGGGTTAGTGACCGACAGCGTTTTCCGGCGTTCCGGGAACGCTTGGGATGTGGACAAGCCACACGATAAGGTGTCCAAGAAATTGGACTAATCTGGGCAGAAAGTCTGTGCTGCTTCCACCCTAGGCCTTCATCAGGCTAGCTCGGCCATCCTGATGTCACACTTTTCACACGTCCTTTTGGGCTCCCTGGATGAGGTGATTCCTCATCTCCCGGCTGACCTTCAAACGACGGTCAAGCAGATGCGGGATCAGGGAAGGGCGGTGGCCAAACAGCAGCTCCAAACTTCTTTGGACATCGCTGACCCATGTGCCCGGTCAGTAGCAGCCGCAGTGGCCATGCGCCGCAGAGCTTGGCTGCGGATCTCCACCTTTACGGCGGATACCCAGGACAAGCTGGCAGACGTTCCCTTCCTGGGCACCGACTTGTTCGGTCCCGGGGTGGAGGGTCATCTCCAATGGATTGAGAAGTCCAACACCACCTTGGACTCGGTCACGTCTGCCCAGAAGGACAAAGGCCGCCAGCTGCAGCGTAAGCCCTTTCGTCCTTCAGCCCCTCCGGCATGTCCCGCCCAGCAACACCAGCATCAGGGCCAGCAGGCTCGCACTTGGCACCCCAAAGCCAAGTCTGCTGCTTCCTCCAGCAGGAAGCTGGGAGGGAAAGGTCCAGGCAGCTCCTTGGCCGGCTCTTCCTCCAAGCCTGCCCAGTGACGGGTTGAGGGGTGTCGCCCCCAGCCTTGTCACTTCTCCCTGGGTTCCCCCCGTAGAAGGACGGCTCCACCACTTACTTTCCGCCTGGTCCGTTATCACCACGGACCGCTGGGTGTTGGAAGTGGTAGGCAGTGGTCTGCCTGTGGAATTCGAGCAGTCCCCACCCTGTCGAGCCGTCACCCCACGGGGAACTCGAGTTCATAGCCTCTCTGTTGACTCGTCGAGCCGACATTGCCCTGCTCCTCCAGAATGAGGTAATCAGGGAGGTGGTGGACCCTCCTCCAGACCCAGGGTTTGTGTCCAGGTACTTCCTGGTCCCAAAACGGATGGGGGGCTGGTGCCCCATTCTCGACCTACACGACCTGAACAAGTTCCTAAGGTCTCGCACCTTCAGGAGGGTCACTCTGGCTCAGATCATTCCATCCTTGGAATGAGGCATGTGGTTCTGTTCTCTGGACCTTCAGAACACATTGTTTCACGTCCCAATCCGTCTGTCTCACCAGCGATTCCTCCGCTTCTGGGCAGAGGGATCCCTTTACGAGTTCCGGGCCATGCCTTTCGGCCTCTCTCCAGTTCCCAGGGTCTTCACCAAATGCATGGCAGTGGTGACAGCAAACCTGCGGCGCCGAAAGGTCCGGGTGTACCCTTACCTGGATGACTGGCTGATTGCAGCCCCCTCCAGGTTGGAGGTGGAGCGGTCCAGAGATCTGGCCCTCCAGGTCTGCTCTCAGATTGGCCTCCTCATCAACGAGGCCAAATCGGAACTCATGCCATCACAGGTGATTCAATTCATCGGGGCAGAGCTCGACTCTCTTCAAGCCACAGCACGGCTCCCGGTGGACAGGGCCGAGGTCCTTTCCTCCTCTGACCAGTAATTTCTGGTTGGGCAATTGCACCCTGCCCGTGACGTTCTGCACCTTTTGGGCCTCATGGCAGCCACCTGCACCAGTGTGGTCCGTTGGGCCCGCTGGCATATGCGTCCTCTGCAATGGGGACTGGCCCGCCAATGGTCACAGCGCTCTGGCCCTCTGGACCAGCCAGTGACAGTGACCCAGGAGATGTGGAACGGCCTCCAGTGGTGGCTCGTCCCAGCTTACCTGCAGGAGGGTATCCTGTTTGTCCGTCCCGAGCAGATGGTCACTCTGATGACCGACGCCTCTCTGATGGGTTGGGGTGCCCATCTGGGGGAGCTCAGAGCTCACGGCCTCTGGCCCCCTCAGGAGTCTCGATGTCACATCAACCTGCTGGAGCTTCGAGCGGTCCGAATAGCCCTCGCCACCTTCGCTTCGTTTGTACAGGGTCCAGTGGTCCAGGTCCAGATTGACAACACCACGACCATGTACTACCTAAACAATCAGGGCGGGATGCACTCCTTGCCTCTGTGCAAGGAGGCTCTCCGCACTTGGTCTCTCATGATCAGCCTAGAGGCGGATCTCCTAGCCATCCATGTGGCAGGAGCCTCCAACAGTCTGGCCGATGCCCTCAGCCAGATAGGCACTGTGTCTCACGAGTGGTCTCTCCTGCCGGAGGTAGTACAAGATCTGTTCTTCCACTGGGGCACCCCTCAAGTGAACCTGTTTGCCTCCAGGAAGAATATGAAGCTGAGGCTGTTTCATGCCCGGCCCCCTCAGCAGGGCTCACTGCAGGGGGATGCCTTCTCGAGGCCGTGGACCCCGGGCCTCTTCTACACCTTTCCTCCATTTCCCTTGATCCACAAGGTGCTTCTCAAGGCGAGGTGGGACAAGGCACAGGTGATTCTGGTAGCCCCAGACTGGCCCCGCCAGTTCTGGTATCCAGATCTCCTCAGCCTCAGCTCCAGGCTCTCGAGGTGGCTTCCAGCCCGCCCGGACCTGATCTCAGTCAACAAGGGGAAGGTACTCCACCCGGACCTTCAATCCCTGCACTTGACGGTCTGGTTCCTGAGCGGCTAGAGTTCCAGGCCTTGGGTCTTTCCAATGAGGTCCTCAGTGTTGTTGAGGCATCCCGTAAGGAGTCAGCCAGAAAATGCTATGCCTTCAAATGGAACAGTTTCTCCATTTGGTGTCAGGATAAGGGGTTGGATCCTTCCTCCTGTTCTTTGGCTAGCATTCTGGACTACCTGTGGTCCCTTTCTCAGCTAGGGCTTCGGTCGACGACCCTTAAGATGCACCTCACAGCCATCTCTGCTTACCGGACGCGGGCTGGGAAGCAGTCAGTGGCGCAGGAGAAGGTGGTCGGGCACTTTTTCAAAGGCCTTGATCACATATCCCCTCCGGTGCGAGAACCTCCACCTCCGTGGGATCTACTGCTGGTATTGGCTAAGCTCATGGGCAAGCCATTCGAACTGATGCACAGGTGTGACATCTCTCACCTGTCGTGGAAGACCACATGTCAGCGTGGCTCAGTTGGTAGCACATCTGCCTCTGGACCAGAAGGTTGTGGGTTCTCGTCCCACACTGGGATTGGACTTGCACCTAAAAATTGCTGGCATCCGAGTGCAGTATTGGGGGGTGCTGTACTGCAGGGGTGTGCCGTCCTTCGGATGAGACGTTAAACCGAGGTCCCTTCTGCCCATCCATCCTGGTGTTGTCCTGGTGGGTGTCCAGGTGGAAGTAAAAGAACCCAGGGCACTCTTCGCAAAAGAGCAGGGAGCATTCCCGGTGTGCTGGCCAACATTCCTCTTCCCATAAACTGGTTCATGTAATTATCCAGGCTGTGTGTGGGTGATGATGTGCGATATGGCTGCCACCACACATTCAGTCACTTCACTACCAGTCTAGCATTGCTTGTAAAGCGCCTTGGGATACTGTGTATGAAAAGCGCTATATAAATGCTGAATCTTACTTCGAGAGGGCTCTTGCAGTAGGTAATTACATATAGGACTGACGCCGGCCGGCGGCAGGACCTGAAAAATTTCTAGCTAGCAGTCCCTGGCGAGGCGCCTCAAGTCAGGTGACCGGCCACGACGTCGGGTATAAAGGGGCGGTCCCGGACGCCCGCCTTCCAGTTCTTTCCCGCTGTTAGCTCGTGCAGCGCCTCGTGGAAAAGTTCGTTCGTCAGCCCTATCTTTTGTCGGTTTTACCGAAAATTCGTTATTTTTCCTTATAACGTCAGGTCATCGTCAGTGTGTGTCGTCCCCTACACCCTCCGAGCACAAAAACAAGTGCGACTCGTGCGGCGCTCAACTGCCACACAAGGACGGCCATTCCCTGTGCCTTTTCTGCGTAGGCCCTGATCACCCGGTCGAGAAGTGCCAGCACTGCCTCAACTTCAACGCGGCTACCCGAAAACGGCGCCAACAATCCCTGGAAGCCCATCTTTTGAAGAAAAAGATGAGTTCTATGGAAAAGGAGCTCAAAAAGCTGAGGCAGGCGTCCACTTCCCCCGAAGGACATCGGAAAAAGAAGGACAAGGAGAGGCACCGGGATAAGATCTCTCCCCGCCTCCTCTGGCGTCGCAGGGACACAGGTAACGTCCTCGAGGGACTGCTCCGCGACGGCCTCGAAGGTTTCGGAGCGAAGCGTCGGCCCGCCCATCTGGCTGCGCTTTTCCGGGCCTTGCGGGCACCTCCAGACCATTGGGCCTCCGCCCGGTTCGACGCAGACTTCGGCCTACTGGACGTGGCGACTCCAGTAAGTCGGGCGCCCCTCCGACATCCCATGGAGAGGGCCTGTAAGATGCCCGACCCTTCGGGCGCACGCGCCCTTCCCCACCGGACCTGGCCGACCCTTCCACTCGCCCGGCCCGGTGATGGCTCCTGTGCCGGACGCCGACCCTCCGCGCCCGCCGAGCTCGCCTAGCCGCGACGTCGGTCGTCTGACGGTCGGCGGGTTACAGAACCGACGGGACTTCCCCACGCCCTTCGTATTTGGTTGCCCGCAGCCTTCGCTGCTGTCCGGGGACCCAGAGTCACCCCAGCCTGACCCCGGGATTTTTCTTCCATCCCCGGATGATGCGGGGATCTTCCTCCTTGTTGGAACCGATCTGACGTCGGCCCTCGGACGCCGTACCGGACGCCGGCCCTGGCGCTGGTTCTACTGACTCAGGAGACATCCCGCCTGGATGTCCCCTCCCGACGGGCCCTCTGCCCTCCGGGCCTCCATGTGGATCCGCCTGTGAGGCGGCCGGCCGGGCCGTCTGCTCTGGCAGCTCCCCCGGCTCCCAGGTACCCGCCGTCTTATCCAACGCCGTCGTAGCCGGGACCGCAGTATCCGGCACCACAGTACCCGACGCCGGACTTTCTGATGCTGCAGTACCCGACACCACAATACCCGACGCCGGGTTTCCCGCAGCCGGGTTTTGGATACTCGCCATACGGATATAACCCGTACCCCTTTCCCCCTCCTCCTCCTCCTCCACCGCCCCCACAGCCGCCGGTGGATCTGCAGGAGACTCTGGCCTCCTGGTGGGCCGAGGCCAAGGCTCAACTCACCAAGGAGGTCGATAGCCGCCTTATGACGACGGTGCCGCCCCAGGCTCCCGTACGTCTGAGGCGGCACACTCCCTCACCACCTCTGGACTCCAGGGCTTTCCCGTCTGGGTCCAGAGAGGGGCAGGACACGCGTTCACGGGTATTACCCAAGGAACCCGTTCCTCCCCCAAGTCGGGTAAGGGAGTCTTACTCTTCATCTTCCTCTTCACTCTCAGACTCCTCGAACTCGTCCGAAGGATGCTCCGAGAGAGACGACGAGCCCCACTCTCCGTCGAAGCCCCGGCCGAGGACTCCTCCGAAGTCTCCTCCGGAGGATCCCTCTTTTATGGAGTTGCTTAGAAAAATCCAGGAGGTTCATCAGTGGCACTCTCTGGAACCAGATCCTCAGTGACTGAAACTTGCTGAACATCTGGATCTGCCCGTGACACACATTCTGCGGGCGACATACGATGCAGTGGACACTGCCGGGCGGAGCTCCACTTTCGCCGTGGGTCTACGGCGTCATGCCTGGCTCTGTGTATCAGGGCTGGTCCCGGAAGTGCAATCCGCTATTCAGGAGGCGCCTTTCCGGGGGTCGGTGCTTTTCGGAGGTGATGTCAAGGACATCATCACTGATTTGCAGAAGGGGACGGCTCTGAAATCAGTGGATTCCATGTACCGTCCCCATCAACAGCAGTGCCGTCCCTTTCGCAGACGGATCTGGCCAAAGGCGAAACCACAGGGAAGGCGGGCCACCAAACGTCGGGCCCCCGCAGCTGCTAAGCCCCCTCCGCCCAAAAAAGCAGTGGGTGCTTCAGATGCGGCGCTACCCCACACCACCTGACTCCTTTCATCTCCCACCGCCTCTGGACTTCCCAGAGGAACTGGTAGGAGGGAGGTTTTCCCTCCACTTTCTGGGATGGGAGAGGATAACCACGGATTCTTGGGTGCTCCAGCTTATAGCGGAAGGGCACTCCATAGAGTTTCTTCAAAAACCACCCTGCCACCCCCTCTGAAGTCGTCTTATTCAAGGGAACACCTTCCTTTGGTCCGGGAAGAAATCTTGGCTCTTCTCATGAAGCAGGCGATAGAACCCGTCCCCCTTCATCTTCAAGGGACGGGTTACTATTCACATTTCTTCCTGGTCCCAAAGAAGACGGGAGATCTCAGACCCATTCTAGATTTCAGTTCCCTGAATCTTAATGTAGAATACAAAAGGTTCAGGATGCTCTCTCTGCAGAGCCTTCTGCCCCTCCTTCGGCTGGGTCAATGGCTTTGTGCCCTGGATATGCAGATGCCTATCTGCACATTCCCATTCGCCTTTCTCGCCATAAGGTATCCCGTTTTGCGTTTCAGGGGACCACTACCAATTCAAGGCACTCCCTTGGTCTATTCCTCAGCCCCAGTATTTACCAAATGCCTGGCTGTGGTGGCGGCCCACCCAGGCAGAGCTGGGAGTACAGGTGTTCCCTTACCTGGACAACTGGCTCCTGGCGGCCTCGTCCAAGGAGGAACTCCTGCATTTTCTCTCCCTCACCCAGCAGGTTTTCACTTGCCTGGGTATTACCATCAACCATTCCAAGTCTCATCTGGACCCTACCCAGAGGCTGCAGTTCATCTGGGCTATCCTCGATACGATCGTGAGCAAGGCCTTCCTGCCTCCGAACAGGGCGGCCTCTCTTCAAACCCAGATTTCCCTGCTATCAGAACGCAGGAGGGTCTCGACGAGGTCGGTCCTCCATCTTCTGGGGCTCATGGCAGCCGCTATTCCGACGGTCCCCCGAGCTCGACTCCACATGAGGATCTCTCAGTGGACTCTTCGCTCTCAATGGGATCAACTTGTGGACGACTTAGATCAATTAGTTCTGATCTCATCACCGATGGTGCGAGACTTGCAATGCTGGATGGTTCGAGAGAACCTGTTTCAGGGGGTCCCTTTCTTTCATCCTCCCGCCTCCCAGACTATGGGTACAGACGCGTCAGGCGAAGGTTGGGGAGCCCATCTAGGTCCTCATCGGACTCAGGGCTCCTGTTCCAGGCTGGAACAAGCTCTCCATATCAATGTGCTCGAGCTTCGGGCTGTGCTATACGCTCTCCAAGCCCTTCACCAATACATCCTTCCCGGCCACCTAGCCGTTCAGACGGACAACATGTGCGTAGTGTGGTACATCAACAAACAGGGAGGAACTCGGTCCTACCCTCTATGCAGGGAGGCAATGAGGGTTTGGGATTAGGCAACACAACACAACACAACCTTCACCTAACGGCGATTCATGTTCCAGGAGTCGACAACACTCTGGCAGACAAGCTAAGCCGCTCTTCTGCTCTGGCTCACGAGTGGGAGCTGGACCAAGGGGTACTAGACGATATCTTTCAGCTTTGGGGGACTCCGAAGGTAGACCTGTTCGCCTCCCCCCAAAACGCAAAACTTCCCATCTTTTGCTCGCTCGTTCCAGAGCGAGGTGCTTTCTGGAGCGACGCTCTGTCTCTAGACTGGAAGGACAGATTCGACTATGCTTTTCCCCCATTCCTTTGATCCCACGTGTATTGCAGAAACTAGCCTCAGAAGGAGCGAGAATGATTCTGATCGCTCCTTTCTAGCCCAGGCAAATCTGGTTCTCTCTTCTACAACAATATTCAGAGGATCCTCCTCTTCCTCTTCCTCTTCCTCTATCTCGAGGTTTGCTGACCCAGGATCAAGGGACTCTGGTCCATCCAGACCTCAAATCCCTTCAACTACATGCATGGCTCCTGCAGACCTAGCCCAATCCCGTTTTGGTGCGTCTCCAAAAGTGGCGGAGATTTTAGTGGAGGCTAGAAAGTCCTCCACCAGGTCCACTTATGCCATGAAGTGGAAGAGATTCTCTATTTGGGCAGCCTCCAAAAACGTGGAGCCTTTCTCCTGTTCAGTGGCTTTTCTGCTGGAGTACTTACGTCATCTGTTCGACCTGGGTCTCAGCCATTCCTCCTTGAAAGTTCACATGGCAGCTATCTCAGCCTACCATGTTCCCTTCGCAGATAAAGCTTTTGCTCAGCTGGAGGTCTCTAAGACCTTTCTCAGAGGGGTCCTCCATCTGAGGCCCCCCATCCGTACTCCTGCCCTCCCTTGGGACTTGGATTTTGTCCTCGAGAAACTTACTCTTCCTCCCTTTAAACCTGTAGCTTCTGCAGATTTGAAGTTTCTTTCGTGGAAGATGCTCTTCTTGGTGGCCATTACTTTGGCTTGAAGAATCTCCGAGCTTCAGGCCCTGATGTGTAAAATCCCTTATTTGATTTTTCACAAAGAACGAGTTGCTCTTCGCACGAATCCTAAGTTTCTACCTAAAGTAGTAGCAGAGTCTACCTTAAATCAGTCCATAGAGCTACCTGCCTTTTTACGCAGTACTCTAACCAAGGGAATATTTACTCCATACTATGGATGTTCACCGGATTCTGAGATACTACACCAACAGGACGAAGGATCTCAGAAAGACTGATCAGTTGTTAGTCTCTTTTGCTCACAAAAGGGAAGGCAATGCTGTTTTCAAGCAATGCCTGTCTAAGTGGTTGGCTCATTGCATCACTTTCTGTTATGACAAGTACCACAAGACCCTTCCGGGTCAAGTCAGAGGCCACTCCACAAGAGGAGTAGCTGCCTCTGCAGCTTGTTTCGAGAATGTGTCTGCGGCAGACATATGCGATGCCGCCACCTGGACTTCCGTCCATACCTTTACGAAACACTACAGTTTGGATATTGCCTCTCGCCGTAGAGCAGGCTTCAGGCTGGCTATTTTGCAAGGCCTCCTGTCTTGAGGCTTGCACGACTAGTGCTAATTTTCTGGAGTAGTTCCTTCCTCCCGGTGCCTTTTCTTTGTTCCAGACTGCTTGGGATTCAGTCCTGTATGTAATTACCTACTGCAAGAGCCCTCTCGAAGTAAGATAGTACAGTTACTTAAGAACTTACCGTAACAGTAGATCTTCGAGAGAGGCTCTTGCAGTAGGTAATACCTTCCCGGCCTCCATCCCCAAGGCTTTTTCAGCTCCTTTTCCAGGAATGGAATCATCAGCTTCTCTTTCGTCCGGGACCGCCCCTTTATACCGACGTCATATGACACCGGTCACCTGACGTGAGGGCAGTCCCTCGCCAGGGACTGCTAGCTAGAAATTTTATCGGGTCCTGCCGCCGGCCGGAGTCAGTCCTATATGTAATTACCTACTGCAAGAGCCTCTCTCGAAGATCTACTGTTACGATAAGTTCTTACGTAACTGTACTTTCTTCTTCGTGGTGGCTGTCACGTCAGCCAGAAGGATGGGAGAGCTCCAGGTGCTTTCCATCGAGTCTCCTTATCTGGTCTTCCACAAGGACAAGGTTGTCCTGCGCCCCCACCTGAAATTCCTTCTGAAGGTGGTGTTGGAGTTTCAGCTTAACCAGATGCTGACTCTGCTGGTGTTCTACCCCAGTCACACCTCGGAGGCCAAATATAGGCTCCATACTTTGGACCCTAGAAGTGTGCTCTCTTATTATAAGGAGTGGACGGCTGAAGTTCGGGGAGAGGTTCGCCAGCTGCTTGTCAGCTACGCTGAAGCCGCACCTGGCAGACCTGCAGCCAAGCGGACGATAGGCAGGTGGGTCACCTCCTGCATAGATCCCTGCTATAGGTTGGCGGGCATGGAGCCTCCCAAAAGAATAAGAGCTCATTCTACCCGCCATACCGCTGCTTCGTTGGCTGCTTCCAGGGACGTCCCTATCCAGGAAATCTGCAGGGCTTCTACCTGGAAGTCAGCACACACCTTCATTACCCACTACCACATTGACCTTGAGTCACGCCGGGATGCTGGTTTTGGGACCTCGGTTCTCCAGTCCTTATTTCCCAAGTAGGGGGTGCCTCCCTCCTCCCAGAGAACTGCTAGGAGTCTGCCAGTAAGTGTGGCTTGAACAACATATCTATGTCCCTAGAAATACAGGTTACTCACCTGTAACAGGAGTTCTAGGAGTAGTATATGTTGTTCATCCACAGAATCCACCGAACTGCCCGGCTTCGACGCTGCGAACCTGGCTTCCAGCTGGCTAGATCTGCACGTCATAGGGCAGAGCCGAGCGTTTTACCACCCGGGTGGGTGGGAGGAGCCAGCTTGAAGACCTTCCAGCAAGATTTAAAGCGGCAAGGAACCTGCCAGTAAGTGTGGATGAGCAACATATACCACTCCTAGAACTCCTGTTACAGGTGAGTAACCTGTATTTCTTTCCCTCCTGATGAGTCCAGGAGGGTACTGTAGCTGTCCTTGGCAAAAGAACCTTTGCCTCTGTCTCTTAGGGCCTGAGGACTGCAAACTACCTGGCCCATATGGTAAAATACCAAAATGCCCTCAGGAGGAAAACCAAAGCAGCTGCTGAAGCCCTCCCAGAAGGTACTCCTGAGCAGGAACTACTGACGGTTCTGACAGCAGGGGCAGACATAGGTAAACACCTCGTACGTTCCACATACGATATCTCTGTTTCTGCAAAGGCAGCAGCCTCTGGAATATGCCTCAGGAGGTATTCCTGGCTTAGGGTAGCGAGCTTTGCAAATGATGTTCAACAATCCATTCTTAACGCCCCATTCATAAGATATAAATTGGTGCAGATGTACAAGATATCCTCTTTAATTTACAGGCCTCAGGCAGACCCCTGAAATTGGTGCATTCCCTCTAGCATACCCAGCCAAGGAGTAGACAGAGGGTGCCTTTTCGTCCAGCCAGAAACAGACACCATTTCACTGCCAGTCAACAGGGTAAGGGTAGGGGAGCAGGAGCCCTGCCTACCCCAGGAGCCACCCCAGTTGCCCACGCAGAGCTGGTTGCAGCAGCAGCCACAGCAACCAGCTCTGCCTGACTCCTTCTTCAATCCCCCAGCCACTGATGCCTCCAGGGGTGTTGTTGGGGGTCGCCTCTCCCTCTACCTGGACCAGTGGAGGATGGTGACATCAGATGCTCGGTTCCTACAAATAATAGCATAAGGTCATGCTCTGGAACTTCTGGAATTACCTCCAGACCATCCACCAGTGCTCTCACATTACTCTCCAGAGCACATCCCATTGCTTGCGGAGGATATTTGAGCACTGCTGCAGAAAAAGGCAATGGAAACTGTTCCTTGGGAACAAAGGAACACAGGGTTCTATTCTCAATAGTTTCTATTCCTGAAGTGGACAGGGGTCTTTAATTCTACTAAAAAGGGGACTAAGATTCTTAATGGAGAGATCGCATTTGTAAATGTATATTGTCCGAATGATCCCTCTCGCTCAACTTATAAAGAGCTTACTAATGTATTAACTAACTATATGGATATGAATATCCTGCTGGCAGGGGACATGAATAGCATTCTTGATCCACTTCTGGATAAATCTAACCCAGATACTCTAAATACTAGCTCGGACAAGGATCTTAAAAATATATGATTGAGGTGCTAGACTTGGTTGATGCCTGGAGGGTATTCCACCCCGATGAAAGGGAATTCACTTACTGGAGTGCCTGTCACGAGTCAGGATCTAGGATCAATGAAGTCTGTGTCCTCAAGACAATGATCAAAAGGCTAGTCGAATGTCATATGAAGGAGCAAGTAATATCGGACCATTGCCCTGTACTAAGTAAACAATAATACCCAATAGGGTGGGCGGTATTGGGCTATACCGGACCGCCCAGGGGCGTGATGAGGCCCGACGCCACAGGCAGAGGGCCTTATAGCCCCTGGAAGGTCCAGTATAGCCCATACCGCCCACCCTGGAAGGTATTGTTGCACTTAGAAAATGGGCTACGTGTGGTATTTTAATATGGACTTTAATAAAATAAAAAATAAAAGTAGTTAATGAAATAGTGTAAAGATGAAGTAAGTCTTTATGCTGCAAAGCAGTCCCCCCCAGTCTTCCGTAATCTGTTCTCCCCCTCAAAGAAGCATTCTCTTCTACTCCCCCCACACACACCCCCACACCACCACCACCACCTCTAGATCAAGATGTGGAGTTTTTTGTACACCTGTCTCTATCGTTGGTGTTCTTAACAAAACAACAAGAACAACAGCAGTGTTTTCTGTCAGTCCTGGAGGAGTCTTTTTTTTTTTTGCCGCTTGGAAGCTGCGACGTTGTCGGTCAATATTTCTTTTTTTTTTTTCGACATACTTTGGCAGAGCAAGCTAATGATCATGGTAGAGTGCCATGGAGTTCTTGTGCCTATGAGACGGCATGAAGAACTACAACACGAGACAACAGCCCTAAGTGGACTCGCTCGCTCAACAGTCCAGTATGTAATTTTATCTTAAAATCGCATACTGAGATGAGCGACCGAGAGACTGAAAGAGAGAGAGAACCAGATCTGTGGTTGGAGTTATTTTTTTATTCATAAAATAAGTGTATTTAAAAAAAATTGTTCTGTGGAGCAGGAGTGGAGCCAGGGCATTCAGAGGCTTCACGGAAGTGTCCGCTATAGCGCTGTGATGTGGCGTGTTAGTTTAATAATTGAAAAAAGAAAACTTTTTTTTGTGACAGAAGTGGCAGATTGTGGGGGGACGGAGCAGAAGTGCAGCCTCAGAAAATCTACTGGAAAACAACAGAGGGACAGTGTTAATACATTAGGTGGCTTCTGAGATGAGCATGCCATCAGGGACACACCTGGAAAACATCTGCCGTTGTTACTGTGTGCTGTACGAGTGATGGTGGGCAGAGTGTCCCATTCGTGCTCCTTTGTGCTGCTCTGGTCCAAATGGAGTGAAAAGATGCTAATGCAGTTACACTTTATACTGCTGTGATTTTATGGTATTTTTTTACGTAACTGGGTATTGTATCACTCGGGTTAAGGACTGAATTGGGAGGCGGTCTCTCGCTAAGCGAGGGAAACAATGGCAGTGATTTCAAATTGAAATTAGCTGTTTTATCCAATTAGGAAGCGGGGTGGGCACTTTAATACTTCAGTGGGTGAAGGGGCTCCGTAGGCAGGTGCTTTTTATTTCCTGGGCATCTACTGAAAGTTAATGTACCCCTCTAGCAAGGGTACTAGCCAATCAGATGCCAGGAAATAAAAAGCCAATTTTCTAATATCCTTTATGGAGGGGATGGGGTTGAAAAGAGAGGCAGATGTTAGATAAATAACTTTCTATTAAATAATAATGATGTTCTACCTCAGGCTAAGGAAGCCATCCAAGAATTCTTGGAATTTAATAGCCGACGGACACTTCCTGGGCCACTAACTGCGGAAGTTTAAAATGTGTACTCAGAGGTTTTTGGAATAGTACCTCTGCTGGCATAAAAAAGAAACAAAAGGAGAAAGTGGAGGAACTTCTGAATAAAATTAAAGTGACAGAGGACAAACTTCTATCTAATCCCACTGAGGAGATCTGGAGCACGTGGTCCAAACTTAAAGCCGAGTGCTATGAACTTATCAAGGGGAGGCTGAATTTGCCATAAGAAAATCCAAACTAAATTACATAGACTCTGGTCCTAAGGCTGCCAAATTACTTGCCATAAGGCTTAAAACAAAATAGTAATGCTACCAAAATCTGTTCTATCAAGGATGCTCACAGCAATGAATTAATAACTGGTGATAAAAAAATAAATGAAGTGTTCCTTCAATTTTACAGAGAACTATATGATGTAACGGAAACCTTGCACTCATGTAATATTGGCACTTTTTGAGCAGGTCTTAATGTCCCCATCATTCCTGAAGAACACAGAGCATTTCTCATACAAGACATTAGCCTTCACGAAATCAAAGAAGCAATTAGAAAGCTAAAAATAAATAAAGCACCAGGTCCTGATGGGTAGTCCGTAAATTTTTATTACAAACTAATTGATAAAGTTTCTCCGATTTTATTAGGGATTTTCAGGGAAGCCTTTAATAAGGGTCAGCTACCTTCCAGAATGACTCGAGATCTCATCACTCTCGTTCATAAGGTGGGTAAAGATAAGAATGATTGCAAGAACTGTAGACCAGTAACTCTTATAAATACTGATGCCAAAATATTGCCAAAAATTTTAGTCAACAGGCTGGAAAAAGTAATTCCCTTGCTAATTGAAAACAAACAAACAGGTTTTATTAAGGGCAGACTGGCAGCAGATAACACTAGGAAATTATTCCATTTGATGGAAGTAGCAAACAAATCCAAATCTGCGGCTGGTCTGTTCATATTAGATGCCGGGAAAGTGTTTGATAGGGTTCTTTCGTCTCATTTATTTGACAGTTTGAGGTTGTATGCCTTTCCGGATGACATTATAAAATGGGTGCAACTTCTATACAACAACCCCTCAGCCTCTTATCACAAATGGGATCACCTCTGCATCCTTTAAATTAAAAAGGGGCACCAGGCAGGGGTGTCCTATCTCTCCGCTTCTTTTTGATCTAACTCTAGACCCCTTAACAAGGAAATTGTTGCAGATAATGATGTTAAAGGCATTACATTTCTTGGTAAGGAGTAGCTACTCTCCGTTTACACGGACGATATACTTTCGTCAGTCACTAATCCAGGTCAATCCATTGAAAAGATCTTAGAAACTATCTCAGATTTTGGCTTTTTTTCAGTACAAACTAAACAAAAATCTGCTTTTCTACCCCATAACCCATATTGCATCAAACAAGAAACTGTGGATTTGGGCTTAAACTGGGAAACTGAGAAGCTGGACTACTTGGGAATAAAGGTCTTTAAGTCTGTGTCTAAAACTTTTGGCACATACGTATTTCTTCTGAAAAAAATCAGTATAAGACAGTTTAGCTAGATGGAACAATCTACCTTTAGGGTTGTGGGGTTGATTAGACTCTGTAAAAATGATGATTCTACCAAAATGTCTCTTCATTTTCTCAATGTTACCCCTTAACATCAATAAGAGATGTTTTTTGTCCTTACAGAGTTTAATCTCTAGCTTTCTCTGGGCCAATAAAAGATGCAGAATGGCATATCATAGATTATTTAAGTTTAAGGAAATGGGCGGACTTAAAGCACCAGACCTTTACTATTACTTCCTCTCTTGCAGAATAACTCAAATGTCAAAATGGTTTAACAGCCAAATTGGAAACCCCACTAATCCTGAATGGCTAGAAATTGAATTAGTTAACAAATAACTTATTGAATCTAGGATCCTTAATTTTTGCAAGGCCTCTCAATAACAACATGTTAGCTGATAATGTCATTATTCTGAGAAGGTGGTCCACCTTGTTAAAATTAAATCTGCATAGACCTAAACTGCAACCCAAATTTCTTAACCCTAACTTAACAGCTGACGGTCAAACTTTTGAGAAGGTTGGTTGGGAAATGAAGGGAATAACCAAAATCCAAGATTTCTTAAAGGACAGGGCCTGTATGCTCTTTAATACAATAGCTCTCAAGTACGACTTGCAGCTGCATGAAGTAGACAAGTTTGAATGTATTATTAAAAGCATACAGTGCCTTCTCTTCGAAGATGGGTCATGTATGGATATAAACATCAACTCACATAGCTTTCTGGCTTGCATACAGGCGAAACCTAGCATTTCAAACTTTTGTGATTTACTGCTGGCCTACATAAATGGTCCTGATGTACAGTGCATCAGGTGGTGGGCCAGTGCTCTGGATAACGATGCCAACAACTGGGACTGGAAAAGGATATGGTTAAATTCCACCAAAACGTTTAAGTCACTTATTGCCAAATTAATACAATTCAAAACCATACACAACCTCTTATTATACCCACTCTAAATGAGTAAGATGAGATTGAGAGCCTCTTCAAGTTGTTTGAGATGCAAAGACACTGATTGTGACCTGATACACGTGTTTTCTGCCTGCCCCAGAATGGTATCTTTATGGGACAAGATTTCGGATTTCTTAATGGGAATTACTTGGCTAGAAGGGAAATTCAATAAAGGTTAAGTGCGGGGGGAAGCAGTTGCAGGATTCCCTCACAGTTCGAGCAAATAGGGTCTTGAAGGAATCCAGACTGATTGGACAGCTCAATTCAAAAGTTTTTGCATTTTATTCGACAGGGACGGCAGTATGAAGCAGATAGCCACTCTGCCAAAGCGGGAGGAAACCTTGGGAATACATAACATGGTGTATAAGGAACTTCTTAAGGCATATGTTCCTAGCTCACTTTTTGGAAGACAGTCAGTTATATATTGTGGAAGCTTTTTCATAACGGCTCTATAGGTCCAAACGGCTGCATTTCTATTACGCCTAAACATGAGTGAGGAGACCACCCTACAGCTTTGTACAAGGAGCAGTGGTGGGTAGAGAGGGGGAGACCAGTAATAAACCTGATGGCCCTGTGGTAGAGTGTGTCCAATTTAACGAGAGAGGCCTTTGGGCATTGACTATACAGAAAGTCTGCATAATCGACCAGCGAAAGAAAGGTGGTTTGGAACAGGCGCATTTTAGCATCTCTAGTAAGGAACTGGTTAATTCTAAAGAATAGCCCCAGCCTCTGCCTCAGTTTCTTTAGTAAGTTCTCGATGTGCTCAATGTAAGAGAGATTATGGTCTAACCACACTCCTAAGTATTTGAACTTTGAGACAAACTCCAGTTTCTCTCCGAGGATTGTGGTGATCTGTGGTAATGCACCAGTACTGGCTGGGTTTACTGCGCGACCGTAGGGCGAGAAAAGCATTGCTTTTTTTTTTTGCATTTAGTAGAAGTTTTTTTATAGAGAAGCTGATTCTGCAGCTAGTTAAATTCCTCCTGAAGATCTGCACAGGCAGCTTCAGGTGTCGGACGACTTATGTATACAGCTGTGTCATCCGCGAACAGGTGTATATTGGCCTTGTTGATGCTATCATCAATATTGTTAACATACATGGAAAATAGTAGGGGGCCAAGTATTGACCCTTGCGGCACTCCCTTCAGAAGAGGTTTGAGTGGGGAGAAGTCATCCTCTGCCTTAATTTACTGGTGGCGATCTGCAAGGTAATCAGTACACCAATGCATTTGAAGGTAAGTCAAGGCCTATACTCTTCAGAGAAGATAGAAGCAGGCCATGATCCACAGTGTCGAAGGCCTTGCTGAGGTCTAAAACTACAGCACAGACAAAATTTCTATTGTCAAGTTCTCACTGCCAATCATTGGTTACTTTGGCAAGGGCCAATATGGTGCTATGTTTTGTTCTGAAGCCAGATTGCATAGTGTTTAATAGATTCTTGGATTCAAGGTAGTTCCTGAGCTGGTTGCTCACTATCTTTTCCAGAAGTCTTGACAAAATTGGAAGGAGAGATATCGGTCTATAATTGTTTAGATCGCAAGGATCCCCTGATTTAACCAAGGGGATGACATGGGCAATTTTCCAAATCGGGGGAACAATCCCTTGGGACAATGATAAGTTGAACATATGGTGATAGGAACCGTTAGAACATGACAGGCAATTTTAATGAAATAGGGATCTAGAGAATCAGCACCAGTGCTTTTCTTAACATCCAACTGAAGTAAAAGATCTTTGACCTCTTTCAATGATGCAGGTTGGAAGGAGAAGCCAAGGGAAGAGTACACAATGGGGGGTGAGATACTAACAACAAAAATGGAAAGGGACTTGGGGGTAGTCATATCAGATGACCTAAAGGTGGGCAAGCAATGTGAGAGGGCAGCAAGGAGGGCTGGGGGGGATACTGGGATGCATAGGGAGAGGCATCACCAGTAGAAAACAGGAAGTTGTTATCCCTCTGTACAGACAGCTGGTGGGACCCCATCTGGAGTACTGCGTGCAGTTCTGGAGACCCAATCTCCGCAAGGACATAGGCAGGATGGAAGCTGTCCAGAGGAGGGCAACTAAAATGGTGCAGGGTCTGCACCGGAAGACATATGAAGAGAGACTAAAGGAGCTTAATATGTATAGCCTCGAGGAAAGGAGGGAGAGGGGGGACATGATAGAAACTTTCAAGTACCTCAGGGGAATCAACAAAGTCCAAGAGGTAGCATCTTTCAAAAAAGAGTGTGCAAGAACAAGGGGCACAATTTGAAGATAGAGGGGTGGCTCAGAGGTAATGTAAGGAGTACTTTTTCACAGAGAGGGTTGTGGATGCATGGGGCATGCCTTCGGAGGTGGTTGTGGAATCAAAAACAGTGGTTGAATTCAAGCATGCATGGGACAGTCATAAGGCAATTCTAGGGGGTGGGGGTAGAAAGAAGTAGGCTGCTGGTTAACTAGGATCTGCAGCTTATCCATTAGGTAGGGAAATGGGCAGACTGGGTGGGCCAAGCGGTCCTTATCTGCCGTCAAATTCTGTGTTTCTATGTTCTATGTTTCTAAGCCAGGTACGGGAGCGGGAGGGTTAGCGCATTGAGTATTTAACTGGGAGAGGACCATAGGAGCAGGAGAGTTGTCAAAGGCAAGACCAGCAATAGCAAAGTGATTGTTAAAGGCATCTAAGATCCCAAATTTGTCACAGATAGTAGTATTCCCCTGAGATAATCTTTGGTGGCAAGGAGTTGCCAGGCATGTGCCCAGACATATCCTTGATTGTCTTCCAAAATTTAGAGGAACACTTTGCGGTGGAATCCAGTTCATTTCGATAGAATGCTGCCTTTGCTGCTCTAACCATTCTAGTACAGGCGTTGCATGTCTTTCTGAATTGACACCAGTATGTGTCTAACTTGGTTCTGCGCGCCTTTTTCCAAAGCTTATCCCTTTCAAGCAATGCTACTTTCAGCTCAGCAGAGAACCAATGACAGGCTTTGTTTCTCACACAGAATTTTACCATGGGGGCGTACTTATTTAGTGCCCCAGCCAGAATGTCATGGAAGATGTCATATGTCAAGTTTACTGTGTTAGCTAAGTAGAAGTCCTGCCAGCGCAGCGAATGTTTCAACTCATGTATATAGGCAGCCATATCAAAGTTACAACGAGACCTTTTGGTGAAAATTTAGCTGTTGGTACTGTGTGATGTAGTGATCTGACAGCAGCAATAAAGCAGTGATCACTAACATCCGCAAAGAAGGTTCCAGAGTGTGAGAAGAGGTGTGGCTTATTAACCAGTATAACATCTAGTAGGGTACTGTTACTTGGGTTCCTTTTGTTAGGACGTGTAGGTTCATGAATTAATTGCACCAGCCCACGGGAGTCACAGAAGGTTTTAAGAGGTGTAGTGGTCTTGGAGAGCCAGTTGAAGTTGAGATCCCCTGTGATGATTGTTTCAAGGTTCCCTTTCTCTAAAATGGAGCCAAGATGCGTAAGAGGCAGTGTACCAGCAGATGGAGGTCTATAACACCCTATTACTCTAAGAGCAAGTGAAGTAGATAACTCCACCTTAAGGGTCAAACACTCACATTCATTTTTAACAGAAGTTGAATCAAGGCAGGATGCTGTATACCTTTCCTTAACATAAATTGCCACACCGCCTCCCCCTAGTTGGCCTGTCTGTTCTGAACAACCTATAAGAAGGGATGCTAATCTCACTGTCATGGGAAGTAGGCCTAAAACAGGATTTGGAGATCACCAGAACATCTGGCATAGTGTGGCTAATCCATGCCTGGATCATAGTAAACTTTTTTAGAAGGCTGCAGATATTGACATGCCAGAAATTCATGCCTTTAAGTCTTGCAGTATCAGAGGGTGATGTAAGGACTGCAATGGGACCAGGGTTTAGCTCAATATTACCAGAGCATAACCGGAGAAGTAGTAGAATCTTTGTTAGGGCAGCAATAGTTAATTTGAGTATCCTGGCCCTAGTTCACCTACATGACTTGTCAACTTGGGTATGCCAGTCACCACCCCTAGAGGTGTACTGACCTGGGACTAAATGAACCAGTACCTTGACTGAGAACTGCAGAAGAAGACAGGCAGTAAAGCGAGAAGGGGGAATAACGTGGAAGGACCGTTCAACACAGGTTCCACCGCGAGGGATACCCTGGGTATAAGATGATAGTTGAGGTAACTGATGGACACACAGATAGCTGTAGAGCGAGTACATTTCCACTATACAGTCTGCTGGGGGGTCGTAATTTTCTTGGTGCAAACAGGGCTTCTGCCAGTAAGACGTTTCCAGGACAGAAGAGAGAAGGATCAGAAGAGGTAGCAAAGGGAATCCCCGCATTGTTGGACTCACGGAAACGCACATTCCCAGAAATTACTGGAAGCATTTGCCAGACTAGGATTATTGGCAGGGAAGTAAACCGGCAGCATGAGCCCCCCTAGTTGCAAAAAGTCCAGCAACAGTGGAGAACTTGTAGCCTCGATCTTGTGTTACTAGAGACACAGAGTTTAGTGGAGTCCTTAAATAACTGGAGCGAAATAACTGGAGTGAAAGAGTAGAGCAGAGAGATGCCTGTATTGGCTGGCAACTGACACAGTGGGCATACCTATAGGGCAGGGGAATGCCTGAGTTGGATGGCAACTGACACAATGGGCGTTCTTTTAAAGGGGCGGGGTGATGGCGTTTTAATAACTAGAAGAGGTGGGGTTGGGAGGGTGAGTGCAAAAGTAGCGGCTTTGCCGTACCTTTCACGCCGAGAGTCCGGGCTTGGGGTCTCGGGCGGCTGATGAGGAAGCGCCGACCGCCCGGTGTCCACTTTTCCCATGCCTGTGGGGCTGGGAGCCCCTGGAGAGCTTGTCCTCGGCTGGGGAGAGAAAGGAGAGGTCAGATTTTAAATGCTGGCTGTGGACAAAGTGCCGACTGCACCAGCGGGAGAGCCAAATTAGCAAGATAAAGAAAATGCATATTACTTTGGCGCCTAAAGTCTGGCACGAGCACAGAGCTTCACAAAAGACTGTAATCACACAGTACCCAAAGCTTAGCACTCTAAACAGTAAAAAAACTCCTTAACAGTAAGCAAATAAGTAATGCAGCTTTTTTTAGGAAGGTTTAAACAGTAAAACAGTTGTAACCCCCCTACTAATGGGGGTTCCTAAAAAGGCCCCAGGAGCTTGACTAAGTGTTACCCTGCCTGCTGGCGTTCGGCGTTTAAGCCGCTAGAATGGCACTGTGAGTGCTGGTAGAGCCTCCACCTACTGTCTCTTTAAGAGCTGTCTGCTTGCAGAAATAATTGATGCTTTCCTAGGGGTGCTGGTGTTTCCCTGCTCGAAACCCGCCTGAACTGTGGGGCAATCGCTTCATTTTGCGGACGTTGAAAGCGCAAAGGGAGCCCCTCTGAAAGATATACCTGTTTCATGTAAACATTTAAGGCATTAGTAATATTGTAGTTTGTCTAACCTGCTTTTGTTACAGCTGGGACTCTATGTGTGTGGCCCCTCCATTTTGGAACTAAACTGCTGTGCTGGGCCAATGGAATAAGGGGAGCTTTAAAATGGAGACTGTTTGGACCAACCAGAATTCGGACTCTCCTGGGAGCCAGCTTACAATGAGAGGTATAGCTAATAATTCTGAGAAGTGAAGTTTTGGACCTTGGCGCCTTTTTGCACCAACTGAGAGAGCATTGGAGTGATTGACAGCTGAGTCCACCAACTGGACCGGGTGGCGCCCGAAGAGAATGTTCTGCCCTGCAACTGAGAGATCAGATCTGTTGTGACCGTGAGGAGAGAAGGAGCTCTGTGCTTCTGTGTTGTATAGTTTCACGCGGGAAGCGCATGAAAGGCCCTTCAGTCGGTCAGTGGCTGTTGCAAGCTTGAATTGGACTGAATCCGAGTTGCCTAAAAGGAAGGAAGTGGAAACCAGGCTCACCCTGTAGAAGACTGGAGAAATTGCTAAATCATGCTTGGTCTGTCAGGAACTGAAGCTGCTATGTGAACTCCCGGGTGTTTGCAGTAAGTGTGATCGGGACCTAGGAGTGCTGCCTGATATAGTAATTTCCTTTACATATAAATGTGTTGAATGCTTGTGGAGAATAGCTATTCCGGTTCTCTTGTCACTGTGTGGTGTAAGCTGAAAGCTGAACTGAGTGAAATCAGACTAAATCCGTCCACTAGTCAGAGCAGTTGGGCCTGGCCTGTAGAATCTCATCTCTCTGCCTTGTTTGTCTGGCAATCCAGAACAGCCATCTGCATCAGGTTCTCAGCTTGGGGTAGTGTGAGTACAAATCAGGGCATTCCCCTGCGACCTGTTACCAGTCACCAGTGTTTCATCTGATTTTCTTTATTTCATTTCCTCAAGGACTGAGCCATCCGGCTCTGGATTACAATTGGGTGTTGTGCATATCTTTTTCCTACAGGGCCCTATCCATCTGCACCTGCCGGCCAACCCTGGGCAACGGACCTGGCTAGCCCCTCCAACCTGGGTACCCAGAGTGTGACTTTTAAGACCCTGTATGAGTGCACAGTGCTGTGATTTAATTCTGCCAATCAGCTTGATCTCCCCCTCCTGTGTTCCTCTCCCCTTAAATAAACCAGATTTGATGTTATTGACTTTAAACTGTCTGAAGTGTCAGTACCTATATAGCGGGCATTGCATTAGTTTGTGTATGTTGATCAACCTTAATAGAGGGGGTCCTCAGAGACGAACTTCAGAATCGGTCTCGAGGGTAAGTGGTACCTTATGGTTGAACCATGTGTACTTGTGGGGTATGGATACTGCAATTCCTATGTATTGTGTGGATCATTAGAAGGATTAGAAGGGGGTCTCAGTGTCCCAGAGGGCTGTGACCAAACTCTATCAACCATTACAAACCCTGACCTCTGGGTGGAGGCACCCGCCCTAGAACCTAGGCCTCTCAACCTGTTGGTAGTCCAGCAGGCAGGGATAGTAGCCCTTGGGATAGCGCCACCTGGGGGTTACACAGTCTTTTAGCTTGCTACAGAGAAGAATTACTGGGTCAGACTGCAGGAGCCAATTGGAAGCAAGAGCCGGAGAGCGCTCACTTTCCGATTAGTTAGCGGCGTTTGCCGTACCGTTCACGCTGAGAGTCTGGGCTTGGGGTCTTGGGCGGCAGCTGAGGAAGTGCTGACTGCCCGTTGTCCGCTTTTCCTGTACCTGTGGGGCTGGGAGCCCCTGGAGAGCTTGTCCTCAGTTTTCACGCCTAGAGTCCGGACTTGGGGTCTCGGGCGGCGGCTGAGGAAGCGCCGACCACCCAGTGTCCGCTTTTCCCATGCCTGTGGGGCTGGGAGCCCCTGGAGAGCTTGTCCTCGGCTTTCATGCCTAGAGTCCGGGCTTGGGGTCTCGGGCGGCAGCTGAGAAAGCGCTGACTGCCCGGGGTCCACTTTTCCCGTGCCTGTGGGGCTGGGAGCCCCTGGAGAGCTTGTCCTCTGCTTTCACGCCGAGAGTTCGGGCTTGGTATCTCAGGCGGCGGCTGAGGACCTGCCAACTGTCTGGTGTTCGCTTTTCCCGTGTCTGTGGGTCTGGGAGACCCTGGAGAGCTTGTCCTCTCTAGGGGCTCCCAATAACCCCTTAACAGCTGACTGCAATTTATTTCAACAACATAACTATATACATTTGCAAACCAAGGGATCTCGATTTCACATAAAGATTCAGATATAGGTTTTAACTGCAGAGAAACAAGGGAGAAAGAAAGAACAGAAACAGCATACATGCATACGTACATACATACGTAGTTGCCAGCAGATTAGGCCTAACGGTCTATCTTGTCTACCCAACTCAGCTCACTGGTAGTGTATAGTAGCTGCTCTGCCTCCCTCATTTCCCCCCTCCTCCCTTCTCCTCCCTGTATACCTCTGTTATTCACTAAACCCCCACCCTTTACCTTGCCCCGTACCTGTCTCAACCCTTCTTGAAACTTCACACAGTTACCATTTTTACCCTGTCATCTGGCAGTGCAGTCCAGTGTGCCACCACCCTCTCTTTGAAATAATGCCCCCTTGCCTCCCCTCTGTACTGCCCCCCCCCCAGCCAACTTTAGACTTTGGCGTCTCGTAGTCTCCTCCTCCCTTAACTTGAACAGACCCTCCTTGTTCCCTCTGTTGAACCCTTTCAGGTATCTGAAGGTCTCTATCATATCCCCCCATCCCTTCTGTCCTCCAGAGAGTACATGTTTAGCTCTCTTAAGTCTGTCCTTATATGACAAACTCCCCAGACCACTAATCATCCTTGTTGCCCTTCTCTGGACTCTCTCCAGCAGTGTAATGTCTTTTTTTAGGTGGGGGAGCCAGAACTGCATATAGTACTCCAGATGCGGCCTCACCAGTGAGGTGTACAGGGGAAGTATAACCTCCCTTCTCCTGGACGTTATCCCCCTGGCTATATACCCAAGCATTTTGTTTGCCTTAGCCGCTGCTCTTCTGCACTGCTACGAGTGGTTCCCTTTAGCATCAGTCATCATCCCCAGATCCTTCCCCATTGTCACGACAGTCAGCTGTACCCCCCAAGTGGTAGTTATTCCCAAGGTTCCTAACACCCAGGTGCAGAGTGCTACATTTGTATGCGTTAAACCCTAACTGCCACACATGGGCCCAATTTTCTAGCCTCCCCAGGTCATCCTGTAGTGCCCTTCTACCCTCCTCGCTGTCTACCACCACCACCAATTTAGAATCATCTGCGAACAAACTCATTTTACTACCAACCCTCTTCCCCGATGTTCACAATGAATACATTAAACAGGATAGGGCCCAAAACGGAACCATGTGGAACCCCGCTGACGGCCTGTTTGGGTGTCGAGACTTCACCCCCTACCACCACCCTCTGCTGTCTATTCCAAAGCCTGTAAGCTACCCACCTCACCAATTTATCTCCCACCCCCAGTTCTCTCAATTTCCTAATTAGCTTTCCATGTGGAACCGAATCGAAAGCCTTGCTGAAGTCCAGGTACAGGACATCAACCAGCTTTGCTCCATCCAGGGATCATGTCACCCAGTCGAAAAATTCAACCAGATTAGTCTGACACCATTTCCCCCAGACTAACCCATGTTGGTTATCATCCTGAAAACCATTTACCTTCAGGAACTCCACCAACCATTTCTTTAAGATGGCCTCCAACATTTTCCCCACTATGGATGTCAGGCTGACTGGTCTGTAGTTCCCTGGTTCGTCCCAAGGTCCACACTTGTGGAGGAGCATGACATGGGCCAACCTCCAGTCTATAGGGACACATCCTGATTGGAGGGAGGAATTGAAAAATTCCGTCATTGGAGCCGCCAGGACATCCGTCAGTTCCTTCAGAACCCTGGAGTGGATGCCATCTGGCCCTGGAGCTTTTTCCGTCCTCAAGGACTTGAGAGCCTCCCTCACCCTCCCTACATCTCCCCATCTGTGAGAGCTCCTGTCCCATGTTCCCTTTCTTGCCCCATCCCTGAGGCAATGGCTCATCCCCTTCCCCAGTGAAGACTGAGCTGAAATAATTGTTTTAACACTTCAGCCAGTCCTACCCCCTACCCATCCCCCCTCCTTTCTCAGCTTATTTATCTGTCCCCCACCTTTCCTATGTTCCCGAACATATCTAAAGAATTCATTCTCCCCCTTCCTGATCCCTCTTGCTAATCTAAGCTCCTTATCAGACTTGGCTTTTCTTCCCCTTCTGCTAACCTCCTTGGATATCCTATGTTCTCCTCATGATACCTTCTAAAGGTCAACTACTTATTCCTCACTTCCTCCTGTACTTCCCTTGTCCACCAGCAAGGGTTCCTAGCTCTGCCCATCTTGTTTAGTGCCCTGTCACAGGTTTTCGTGGCCTCCAGTATGCCCATCTTCAGGATTTCCCACTGCCTCTCCATGTCCATTCCGGTTCTGAATTACTTATATGCTCCCTGGGGATATCTGCCATCTCCCCGAAGTTTTCCCTCCTGAAGTCCACAACCATGGTCTTCGTTTGATTCCTCCTCTTCCCTATGTCTAAGGTAAAACACACTGTGTAGTGGTCACTACCAGCCAAAGGGGCTTCCACCACCAGATCCCTGACCTGCTCCCCATTGGCTAGCACCAGGTCCAGGATGCTTCTCTCCCTAGTCGGCTCTTCAACAAGCTGAGTCAGATATTCATCCTGGAGAGCGTCGAGCACGCTTTGCTCCTTTGCTGATGAGGATGCCATGGAGCTCCAGTCTGTCCCAGTCATGTTAAAGTCCCCTAGTATCACATTCCCACCCCTCCCCCTCCTATAGTTTTTTCTCAAATTGTCAATTAGTTCTCTGTCCGTGCGCTGCGATTACATGGGTGGCCTGTAGACCACCTCCAGATTAACCCTCTTCCCTTTACTATCCTGTAACATAGCCCATACCTCCACATCATCCTCCCCCACCTCCTCTCTGTTGCACACTATCCCTTCCCTAACAAATAATATAACTTCACCCCCCTACCCACTGTCTTATCCTTTCTAAGTGTAGCGTACCCAGGTATTTTCATGTCTCAGTTATGGTACTGGTTGGCCCAAGTCTCTGTGGCTGCAGTCAGATCCACCTCCTCTTCCATCAACAATGCATGCAACTCTGGCATCTTGTTTCCCAGACTCTGTGCATTCATCAGAACAACTTTCCAGCCCCTCCCAGAATTTTCCCCTATCTTACCAACCCCCTTGTTTCCAGCCTCCACTCCTCTAGGTTTGGCCTTCACTTCCTGTACTCCAGATTTGGGGAACAGCCTTCGCCCTCCTATTTCACTTAAGAGCCCTGTACTCTCCAGCCCTTCCCCCTCATCTAGTTGAAACCCCACCGCCTAGATAGATAATCCCGTAGCTTGTTTTTAAGGACCTCCTTCCCCTCCTTACTTAAGTGTACTGTCCCTAGCAAATAGTTCTTTGTTCCACTCTTTGATACCACTCCCTTAGCCAGCTGTTGATTTCCCTAATCCTCTGCTTTCTTTCCAGAGTACCCTTTGGTACTGGCAAGATTTCTGAAAATGTGACAGTGCAGTTCTCAGCTAGGCATTACCTTGCCAGTTCCCTATATCTGGCCTGCACACTTCTTTCACACTGTTCTCCACCACATCATTAGTGGTAATGTGTACCACAATGTGGGGCACCCCTCCGTGCTTTCTTACTAATGAGTGCACAAGTTACCCCACCCTAAACACCATCATCCCCGGCATACGTTCCACCCGTATAGAGCTCCCTTTGCCCCCCCCCCTTTGTTTCCTCCCATCTGATTCCTCTCATGGAGTCCCCCAAAACCAGGACCCTCTTTTCCCCTTTCTCCATGCCTTGCCTACTTTTACCCACTGCCTTTTCCCAACATGTCAACCTTGCTTCTCCCTCTCCAGGTACCCTTTCCATGTTTACTCCCTCCGCTACCTGCACCACTTCCCCTCCCGTGGTATGATCTGCAACCCCAGACTTTACAAATTCCTTCCCACTGTCTACTGCTTCCCCTTGGTCTGTGCTCAACTCTGCTTCTAACTCCTTATTTCTCCTAAACCCAGCCCTTCCATCCTCAGCTGTTTTTTTCAGGGGCCCGGCTTTACCCTCTGACCTACCTCTCCATCTCTCTCCTGCCCCCACTTGCAACATCAGCCTGCTCCATCTCTTCATTACTCCTAATCCCAGCCCTTCCATCTTCATCTGTTTTTTCAGGGGCCCTGCTTTACCTTCTGACCTACCTCTCCATCTCTCTCTCCTGCATACCCCCCCCTTTGCAACATCAGTCTTTTCTGTCTCCACAGGCTCCCCTGTGTCCTTTCTTTTTTGTAGAGGTGTATACCTGTTTCTCACCGCAACACCCCCTGCAGTGTCGTCGTCTCCCCCCCCATTGCCCTACCGAGGCTGACATTACCAGCCCCCTTTGCTCTATCCCTCCCTCCCCACACTCTCTTCCTGACCACTTCTGCCAACTCTTGTTTGACACCCCCCAAGAACCCCTTGAGTAGCCAGACCCTCCCCTCTCCACTTACTCCCCTCTTTTAATTCATTCCTGTGTTGTACAGTTCATTGACTGGTCTGCTACTTTTCCCAGTTTCCACACTATCCCTCCTCACATCCGAGCTCACAAAACTTTCTCCCTGAGCTGCCAGACCACACCTCTTCTCCCCCTATGGCCTACTTCCAATCTTAAGTGATCTACCACCCTCCTCAACTCCCAAATCTCCCTTTCCAGGTGAAACACCCTCCCACATATAGGGTATGCTCCTAATCTCCAGAGCGTGTCCATATACACAGCTTCTCTGCATCCACTACATCTCACTATCCTGCTAAGTCCAGTACCCACCTTGCCTCTATGTTTTATCCCCATATACCCCCCCCCCCCCGCTTTCTTGCCACTCCACCCACTCCTTCCTCCTTTTGTTTCTTCTTCTTGGCCTCTCCATTCGCCACCCCTCCCCCCAAAGCCTCCTACGTTCCTGATCTCTCTACATCCTCCAATGGACTAAAAAAAACCAAAATCTCCACTGGGGGTCTAGTTACAGCCTGAGAAGCCTACTATTCTGATCCAGTTAGACACCGGCCTCCTCAAGAAACAATCAGGCCAACAGTGCTCAGAGCACTAGAGCTCTGTATGGTTCCCTGAGAAAGCGGCAGTATCTAGTTTATATGTACCTCAGTTGCTAACTGCTTCTGGGGGAAGGGGAGCAAGTTTACTCAACAACCTCCAAAAAAATCACCCCCCAAGTCTAGCAATAAATCCTAAACTCTATTAACTTGGAGCAGCGTGTTCTGTTCCTCTATGCATCCAAAAAGTGTCCCAACACACCTTAAAATACTATAACAGAATACCTAGAAAAAGCTAATAAGCCCAACACCTGGAAGAACAGCAATAAAATGTGTGTGTGTGTATGTAGATGTGTATATATGGGTGTATATATATATATATATATATATATATATATACACACACACACACACACACACACACACACACACACTGTATAAGAACAGCAGTAACATGGTAGTTTCCTTTTCGGACGAAGTCCTCGGCTGCCCCTGAATTCCTCCCTTCCGTCTAGCCCATGTCTCTGCTCCCAGCAAGTAAAGAAAGGAAGATTACAGAGGGAAATTGTGGGACCATTGGAGTGGCCAGTTCCGAGGTTCCTCAAGGAAAATTTGATTGCACAGTCAGACAGACAAGAGATAGACAAGTGACAAAACAGGAGAGAATAAAAAATAGATACTTGCTTTTAACTCTCTCTATATAAGAAATGGGACAAGGTCTTGTACAACACTGTCACATTACCTAGGAATCTGATTGGGTGCCTGTTTCCTGTCCCAGCTCTACCCCCTACCCCGAATGCTCCCTGTCATCGCACAGACTTATATGCTCAGATGGGTTGTGAACTCTGCCATGTGTGGAAATGAATGAGGGGCGGGGGAGTGCATGGATCTGGGCTGGCAACACAAACATAACAATACTGTGACCCTGATGTGGATTGGGCCCTTAGCCATTGATTTGTAAAGCACTTTACAGTGTGTGTGTGTAGTGTGTGTGTGTGTGTGTGTGTGTGTGTGTGTGTGTGTGTGTGTGTGTGTGTGCAAGGCAAGTTTTATTTAAAAAGACACCCAATCCCGGACGACTCTGAGTGCCGTACAACATTAAAACATAGCATGATTTATAATACATTAATGCAACACATTGGTGTGTGTGTGTGTGTGTGTGTGTGTGTGTAAGTCATTATGACGCTACGGCTTCATTCATCAAAACACGAAATTCAGTGGGGGGAGGGATCGCCAGGACCAACATTAGCCTTGCAGTTCTATTATTTATATTCGCCTCCTTTTTTTTTTTTTTTAATAGGCACCCATAAGTGGTTTACACCAAAAGTTTCGGGGACGATCCCAGGAGCCCGAGATGGACATTCAGCCAGTGTGTTGGGGAAGTCCATGTACATCTTTGGAGGATATGAACAACTTGTAAGTGTACAGTATTTAATATTATTATTTTTTTTTAACTTACTAATGTTGACATTTCTTTCTTTTCTCTTTTTGCTTTGGAGTTCTGCACTCACACCGCCAATCTCGGGTCCTTCCCTTTGTCGGCTACATATTTGGGTTATGGCACTGGCCTCCCAAACTCTATACCAGACCCTGCCATCCTCACCTCACATCCTGCAGGACACATCTCTGAGGCAGGGTCTAATTCAGTTTCTGTCTGGCAACCTACTCTTCTGAATTACCAGTTTTCTGAGGGGGGGCCTTGGGTGGTCTTAGGCCATATTTACATGAGTTGTTTGTCATTCTGTGGCTACCATTATTGTTACCCCATTTTAGCTCCCATGCCTGTAATAACTGCATCACACAGACGACCTTGTAGGGGGTAGCATTAGTTGTCGCCCTGTCATGGGCAATGTCAGTGCTGTTCTCAAGTACCACCCTATGAGGTGCACAAGTGGGGTGACTGCAGATATTAGTCTCTGTGGAAGAGCGGTCAGTTTTCTCCACTTCTCTTCAAGTTGACTGCCATTGTGCTCCCTTTAACTACTTGTTATCAGCTATCCTTTATACCCTATGAAAGATGCTACATAAAAATATATTCTGTTGTATAATGGCAGCCAGAATATTTTTTTTTTTTTTTTTTAGTTGTTTAACCAGGAGTAGCATACGAAGCTGAAAGCTTTTTTACAGGAGTGACCTGGGAGCACAGGGAAGTTAAGTGACTTCCTCAGGGTCACATAGTATGCAAGTGCTCAATATGATTGAGCACCTACAGAAGGAAGGAGTAAGAGAGCGAGAGTCTGGTATTGGAGCGGGGATTACTGGCACTTTGGATTACAGCATCAGAAGTGTGCATCATCGGTTCCCCATCAGTCCAGTCTCCCACACTAGTGTGCTGTTGGCCAGAGGAGGCGGAGATGGCCTGAATAGACTGATAGCAGCAGCCCTAAGCCACCTGTGCAGTAATTTAGCTCCTCACTATGACCTGAGTGGATGGACATGGGGAGGGCAATCTTTTACTGCCCTGCTTATTGCACCTTCTGCTCACTGCTTTGCTGCTTCACCTCCCTATTTCTGTTTAGCTTAATACACAAGCCAGGATGGATACAGGACCCATCAGGTAGTTGGAGGAAGGGTGACAGATTTTCTTGTTCTCTGATAGGCTGTGTTTAGCACTGGACTGGTAAGATAGTTGGAGGGGAGATAGACACATTATTTTTAATTTCCCGACAGCTGGAGTTGGGCACTGGATCTCAGATTGTGGGGAAGGGGTCAGATTTTTTTTTATTCCCTGATGGGCCAGGTTGAACACCAGACCTTTCAGGTTGTTGAGGGAGGGTATAGTTTTTTTAATTCCCTGCCTGGCCAAGTTGGGCACTGGACATGTCAGGTTTTTGACGGGGGGGGGAGGGACAATATTTTTCTGTTCCCTGATGGGCAGGGTTGGGCACTGGACCTGTTATGCAGTTTGGGAGAATGGAGAATATAATTTTATTACTTGATGGGACACATTGGGAACTGGATCCATTGGGTTGTTGAGGGGGACATATTTTTATAAATTACCAGACTTGTCAGGTAGCTGGGGGAAGAAGGAAGGATTTTATTTGTTCTCTGGTGGGCTGGATTGGGCACCAGATCATCAGGTTCTTTTTTTTTTTTTGGAGGGAGGGATATGGACAGAATTGATTATTATTATCTTTTTTTATTATTATTTTAATTTGGCGTGGAAAGCCCAAGGATTCGGTTTCACATTTTGATGCTATCAAAAGTAAAAGGGGTCTGGCTTTACCAGACTTGTGGACTTACTGTACCACCTCCCAGTTGCGAGTCCTTTTTCAGTGATGTACGGACAGCCTGGGCTCACAGTAGTAAGACCTGGAAAGGGAAGGCTTACCCTTTTAGGATAGGGCTCGGTTTCTCTTTGGGATCCACCCAAGGGACACCAAGTTACAGCCCAAAAACTCGTGGATGTCAGAGGTGGGGTGGACATGGAGAGAAACTGTCTCTATGCTGCATCTCTCACCAGCACTTTTTTGGATTTGCAGAATTGCCTACTATGTGGGATTTGTCCCAGCCATGCAGGACCCCACATTTAGAACGTGGCAAAGAAAGAACATGGTCTGCTTAACAGAGTTCTGTGAAGGTCCATGGACAAAATCTTTCCCTGAGATGTATACTGAATTTGGACTGGAGCAGGGGAATTTCTTTTGATACCTTCAGGCTCTCCATTACCTTGATATGCTGCCTGCTGATTCGAGGGGTGACACCAGTCTTCCGCCTCTGGTCACACTGTTGGTGGCTCAGTCTCCCTCTCGTGTTAAGAGACACCTTAGCTTCCTTCTGTACCATGCCCTACAGGGAATGCAGCTGCATTCCACACAGTATCTTGCCACCAAATGGGGTACAGAACTGGGATAGAAAACAGAGCTTAAAGCATGGGACAGGGGATGCCTTCAAGTGGGTAGAGTCGCATCATCTCATAACCTGTCCCACACACTAACCTGCACTCTGATGTGGCGGCCCTACTCAAAGCGTATACCCCGGGAGTGAGAGTTCAGATACTAGCTGAGAAGGAAGGAGACGAGCAACTGGAGACTGGAGTTCTCCCCCTGAAGACGAACACTACGCAGCGCAGACAGTGCAACTAACACAAGTACTTTTTGGTTACTAAAGGTTTTGGCACGTAGGTTGTAACTTGCCCCCCCGGCTGGCTGCATTAGGCCTTGAAGAACTCGCCTTGCAGCATGGAGTCCTGATTCGAGCGGCTCCATCCTCATGCAACAATGTCCGGAAGAGCTGGACCTTTAGTACAGTTTAAATTGTTAAGGTGTTTAGTATTGTTGCTGGTGGGCATCAGGGTGACTGTACGGGAGGAGACACGCTGGGTTTGAGGGTCGGGGGGCGGGAGAATCACACTGGGGAGCCGGATGTTGGTCGGGGGTCCCTGCTCACAAACACTGCCTCTTGAGTTGCGATGAGGGATGAAGGGTCATCGAGGTTTATGATTGGGGAAAGGGGGATTGAGCCAGTTCCCTGGGCCTTATAGCCCGAAAGGCAAGATCTCCTGGGTAGCTGCCGCGGAGGGCTTACAAAGGGGTTCACCCACACGAGGCCGTCGCCTCTAGGTCTCAAGATATGCCTCACCAGCCCAAAGGAGAAGCATTCATTAGAACTAAGGGAGGGACTGAGGACTGAGACCGAGAGACGAGGGAGAGAGGAGGGGATCTATAGAGTGCAATGGTTTTGAAAGATACAAGGGTAGTCAGTAAGGGTGCAGGGCCTGACTCCTGAAGAAGCGGGATGCCGATTGAAGGATGAACCCCAGGAAGGTGAGCTAAGGAAGCCCTGGAGGGGAAAGTGACCAGCTTAGTATGAAAAGGCCGAACCCCCCAAAACCACACCGGCTACCGGAGGGGGGCCCGGGCAGAGGACTGGGAGGGCCATATCCAAGAAGGTGGAATGTGACATTCCGAGATCCTCAAACTAAGGCCGCAGGTCTGTGATTGGAGGCCGCAAGATGAACCCCCGATCAACTAGGAATAAAGAATTGGTCTGGTTGACCCCTCGTTGCGTTTAGTCCCAGATACAGAAGCCAGAACAGAATAGCAAGCCCAGAGAGGACCTCATTCTCATTGGAGTCAGTGGGCTCTATTGGGCTTCTTTATAGAGGCAGGGGAAATTACAGAAACCTCAGGTCGACTTCACTCCTGGAATTTCCACTGTACTGTCAGGAGGCTGGCCCAGCCCATAAGGGATAGGCAATAGTACAAACTTAGAACCTATAACATCAGCTGACATTGGTACATCCTCTGGGAATTTTAATTCACCTCAGAGGAAGAGGTCAGACCCAGCAGAGCGACTGGGTATTTAGTGCCAGGGGAAGGCACAACCCAGGCCGATTGTTTAGACCTGACCTTGGAAGTGCAGTTCAGTATCAAAAATTTGCTTAATAACTTCCGACTGCTTTCAGTTTTCTGTTTAAAATTAGATATAAAAGTAGCAACTAGTTACGTTCATAGATTGTGTAATTTTATTGTGAGAATTTTGAGAGAAATCAGAGTTGAATCAGATAGAAACAGAGTACAGACCAAGGGGAAACAGAAAGGTAAGGTCACAGAACCTAGTGCCTGTGTTTAAGTAACACTTCCTGATTTTTGGAGTGTCCCTCGTCGGGTGGGAACAGAAAATAGCCAGTGTCTAAATTAAACACAAAAGTAATATCATACAATGTCAATGGACTGAATAGTACTGTAAAAAGAGAGAGGATCTTAAAGTATTTGAGAGAAAAAAATGCACCTATCGTAGTCTTGCAAGAGACTCGCCTCACACCCCAGGAAGCGGAAAAGCTTAAAAGCAAAACCTTCCCCAAAGCCTCCATGCCTCCTTAGAAGGGGGGAAAAGAGAGGAGTAGCTGTTCTCTTCAAACAACATGAAGTCTTGCTGTATTCTGACATTATGCAGTTAGCCCCAGCACTTAAACTGCTCCGGAGAGGAAAGAGTTAACTCTATGCCAGAGCATAGAACGTTGAGCTTGAGCTCAGTTCAAACCTCTGCTGCACTTTGAAGTGGAACCGTCAGATTCTTTACTCCGCCTAACTGAACAGTTGCTCTGGAGATCTCTCTCCTTCGCTATCGGTTTGGTCTGGTAAAAAACGTTGGTTATACCGGTAATTTTACTTAATTTCGGTTCAGATCCCTGTCTGCAATACAGTAAGTACTCTAGGTAGTAGACTAGTGCTGAATTTTGTGGAAATTATAAAACTTGTATTTCAACCAGTTCTGCTGAACCGATTGTCTGTATTATGTCTTGTGTTTTTTTTTTTTAGCTGTATTTAGTGTGAGGTACCAGTCCTTATCGGTGCTAAAAAAAAAACCAAAAACAGTGTTTTACCGTTTTTTTCCAACACCCGTGACACGGTTAGGAACCGATAAGGGAGTCTTGCCTGGCTGTTGCTGAAAAAAGGGTAAGTTATAGGATGGCTTCGTCTGAGAAACCCAAGAGAAAAACCAGGCCCACTAGGTTTCAACACTGCAGTGAGTGTGGGGAGGCCTTTGCCAAGGCTGATCCCAACACCACCTGTGTTTATTGTCTGGGTTTTGACCACCTGGAGTCAGACTACCAAATATGTAAACATTTTCCTAAGGCCACCCTGGATAAAAGATTGGGCAGGCTTAGGGAAAAGGAGACCGAGAAGTCCGCTGACCCAGATGGCCAGCCCGGTTTGGTTCCGACTGAACCTGAGGGAGTGCCCACTGACCTGGGTGAGACTCACTCGGGCAAACAGAGAGCCGATCCTGAGGGGTCGGTTCCGGCAAGAAAAGAGAGAAATCGGCCAGTTCGGATCCAGAACCGTATCGTCCAACCACCGAGGAAATTACCAGAGTGATTAGTGTAGTGGAATCGCTCCGTTCGGTTCCGGCTAATCCCATGCCTCCTGGTAGGCATTCGGTTCGGTCGGTTCCACCAGTTCAGGATTATTCCCCAGAAGACTATTATGAACTGGATTTGGAGGGGGGAGAAGAAGGAGGAGGAGGAGAAGAAGAAGAAGAGGAAGAGGAAGAAGAAGATGATGATGATGTGGAAGGTCTGGATGAGCCCATAGAACCGGACATCTCCCCAGACTGGCCTTCTGGCGTTTCCCCTCCTAGGCTTTCTGAGCCCCCTTCCCACTTTATGTTTTACAAAAAAGTGGCAGCAACCCTCCAGCTCCCTCTGGATGAAGCTGTCGAGGAGCAAGAGGAGCCTGACTATGTGGAGATGATGGACATCCCAGAGTCCAAGATGTTGTCTGTTCCCCTTCACAGATCCTTTGGGAAACAGACACAGAAGTTACTTAAGACTCCAAATTCTTTACCTCCTGTGGACAGACGCATGGACAAGAGGTATATGTTGTCAGGCCCAGGTACGGAGTACTTGTACCGGCAATGCAGCCATGTTGGAGTTGTGCAGGTTGCAGTCTGTGATAAGGCTAATATACCCTTGGCTTCACACACCCCAGATAAAGACTCCAGGAAGCTGGATGTCATGGCTAAAAAATAGTACATGGCATCTTCCTTGGGACTCGGGCAGGCTAACTATATGGCCTGCACAGCCAGATACCAGAAGTCCAGATGGGATACTGTTCTGGAACTGGCTAAACAGGCTTCCCCCCTGGAGGAGGTGTCTGCTGATGGGATTGAGGCATCAAAAATCCAGTTTCTTGCTGCGTTGGACTCCAGTGATGTGTCATCAAGAGTCATGGCTACATCTGTGGCTCTTCGGAGACTGGCTTGGCTCAGATGTACTAGCCCATCACAGGATACCCAGGCTAAGGCCACGGAGTTGCCTGTCATCGAGAATTCTCTGTTTGGAGAGCAGACAGAGAATTATATGAAAAAGATGGATGAGTATAGGACCACCTACAGGAGTGCACAGGCCAAAGAAAGGCAGGCAGCTCCTCAGAAGCAGCAAGCTAGGGGCAGGGGCAGGCCTTTTCACAGGCCTTTCTATCAAGCACAGGCCTCCTCTCCTTTTTCTCAGAGGGGTTCTTCAGAGGGAGAGGCAGAAGGGGGATGAGCAGGGCTGCATCCTTCTCTCAGCCTAAGGCTCCTGCCAAGCAGACACCCTGAAGTGTCAGCCCGGGTCGACTCCCGAATTCCTGTAGGAGGCAGGCTGGCTTACTACTTCCAGGACTGGAAGTCTGTTACCTCAGACAAGTGGGTCCTGGTGGTGGTAAGCCAGGGACTAGCCCTCAGCTTCAAAAAATTTCCAGAGCTGAGGGTCAGGTCTTTTCCACCTGTAAACATCTCCGAAACCATTGCCCTAGAGGCAGAGGTTTCATCTCTGCTGGCTGTCAGAGCCATAGAGAGAGATCTTACTTCGAGAGGGCTCTTGAAGTAGGTAATTACATATAGGACTGACGCCAGCAGGTGGCAGGACCCCACGGAAAAATTTCTAGCTAGCAGTCCCTGGCGAGGGACTGCCCCCACGTTAGGTGACTGGCGTCGGGAGATGTCTGTACAAAGGGGTGGTCCCTCACACCCGCCTTCCAGTTTTTCCCCACCGTTAGCCTATGCCAGCACCTTGCGGAAAAGTTCCTTGCTCATCAGGCTCCTTCGTCGGTTATTTTACTGAGTTTTTTTGCTTTTTTCTTAGTAATCGTCAGTCATCCGTCTGTATATGTTGTCCCCTACACCCTCCGAGCACAAAAATAAGTGCGACTGGTGCGGCGCCCAACTCCAGCACAAGGACGGCCATTCCCTGTGCCGTTTCTGTCTAGGACCCGACCATCAAGTAGAGAAGTGCCAGCACTGACTGAGTTTCAATGCGGCCACCCGGAGAATGCGGCAGCAGTCCCTGGAAGCCCACATTCCCAAAAAGAAGATGAGCTTCATGGAGAAAGAACTCAAAAAACTTCGGCAGGCGTCAACTTCCCCTGAAGGCCATCGCAAGAGAAAGGACAAGGAAAAGCACCGGGACAAGGGCTCCTCTCCCACCGCGACTCCCTCGGGAGTCGCTGTGTTGCAGGTAATGTCCTTGACGGCAGCCTTAGAGGCTTCTAAGGCGGCATCGGCCCGCCCCTCTGGCTCGCACTTGGGCCCGTTGGGCCCTCCAGGCTCTTGGAGGCTTCCGACCCCGGTAAAGCCGCAGCTTCGCGGCCTACCGGTGTGGGCGGATCCAGTAAGCTGGACGTGGGCTCCTCCGACGTCCGCACGGAGAGGGTCGGTAAGTCGCCCGAACCTTCGGGGCGGTGCACGACCCATCTTCCGCCAGACCAGGCCGCCCCTCCATCGGAAGGGTCCGTTAAGTCGGACGCCGGCCCCTCCGACGCCTGCCCGAATCCCGCTGGCAAGACGCACGTCAGTCCGCCCAACGTCCGCACATCGGATGAGCCGATGCTGGACCCTCCCACGTCCGTCGTTTCCCGCCCCCGCAGCTTTCACTGCCCTCGGGGACCCAGAGTATCTTCAGTCTGACCCGAGTTTTCTCCTCCATCCCGGGCGGCGCTGAGTCCTGCTCCACCTCCGTCAGACCAACCTCCTGCTGATCTGGCGTCGGCTCCCCGGACGCGGCTCGATGCCGTGAGTGCTGGCTCAGGCGTCATCCGGCTTCCGGATGCCGCCCGACACCTGGTCCTTCACCCGGGCCTTCTGCCCCAGTCCGCCAGCGTGGCCTCAGCGGGGCCATCTGCTGCAGCTCCCGGCCCTGGGTACCTGACCCCGTCATATCCGGCGCTGTCGTACCTGGGACCGTAGTATCCGACGCCGCAGTACCTGACGCAGAGCTTCCCGACGTCGGGTTATGGATACTCGCTCTATGGGTATAACCCATACCCTTATCCCCCTCCTCTTCCACCGCCCCTCCAGCCGCCAGTGGATTTGCAGGAGACTTTAGCCTCCTGCTGGGCTGAGGCCAAGGCTCAGCTCACCAGAGAGGTCGAGAGCCGTCTTCTGACGACGGTGCTGGTTCCAGTTCCCGTACGTACACGACGGCAGACTTCCTCCCCTCCTCCAGACACTAGGGCTAAACCCTCTGGTTCCAGAGAGGGGCAGGACACGCTTCCCCGAGGGCTTCCCAAGGGGTCCGTTCCTCTCCCTAGATGGGAAAGGGAGTCGTCGTCTTCGTCAGTTTCTTCCTCTTCCTCCTCAGACGCCTCGGATGCCTCCGACGGCTGCTCTGATAAGGACGACGAGCCTCGCTCTCCGTCAAAGCCCAGGCCAAGGACTCCTCCGAAGTCTCACTGAGCATCTGGATCTGCCTGTGACAGCTCCCACCTTGGTGCCACCCTGGATCGAGCCTCATGCCCACCTTGTTACCATGATTTGGAAACAACTGTCGGCATTAGCCCCTCTTCCATGGAAGTCGAACAGGGTATACCAGGCTTCAGAGGGTGTTGACTATTTAGATTCACACCCTCGAGTTGACTCGATCATGATTAGCGCCGCTCACGGCCGGTCAGCTAATCCAAAACACCTTAGCTGGTCGCCACTTGATACAGAATCCTGCCTTCTGGACCAGTATGGCAAGAAGATTTTCACTTCTTATGGGGGATTATCAGAAGGCAATTCTTTCTGAGGTGGAAACCAAATTGGACTCCCTGCCGGACACTCAAGTCAAGCAGGAACTGTCTGACCTCGTCCGCTGTACACGTTCGACCAGTCGACACGTGCTTCATGTGACTTACGATGCGGTGGACACTGCTGGACAGAGCTCAGCTTTCGCCGTAGGCTTACGACATCATGCTTGGCTCTGTGTGTCAGGGTTGGTCCCGGAAGTGCAGTCCGGTATACAGGAAGCGCTCTTCCGGGGGTTGGTGCTCTTCCGGGGTGATGTCAAGGACATCATCGCTGATCTACAGGAGAAGGGGACAGCACTAAAGTCCGTCGACTGTATGTACCATCCCCATTCAACTGCAGCGCTGTCCCTTTCGCAGACAGAACCGGCCAAAGGCAAAACCTCTGGGAAAGTGGGCCACTAAATGCCGGGCCCCTTTAGCTGCCAAGCCCCCTCCGCCCAAAAAAGCAGTGGGCGCTTCAGCTGCAGCGCTGCCCCACACCACCTGACTCCTTCCCTCTCCCACATCCTCCAGGCTTTCCGGAGGAACCGGTAGGAGGGAGGTTCTCCCTCCACCTTCCGGGCTGGGAGAGGATAACAACAGATTCATGGGTGCTCCAGCTAATTGCAGAAGGACACTCAATAGAGTTTCTACAGAAACCACCTCGTCACCCTACCCGAAGGTCGTCATACTCTCGGGAACATCTTCTTCTGGTCCAGGAAGAGATCTCAGCACTGTTGCTGAAACAGGTGATAGAACCTGTCCCCCTTCCCCTTCAGGGAACAGGTTACTATTCCCACTTCTTCCTGGTCCCGAAGAAGACAGGAGATGTAAGACCTATCCTAGATCTCAGTTCCCTGAACCTATTCATGGAATACAAGAGGTTCAGAATGCTCTCACTGCAGAGCCTTCTGCCCCTCCTCCGCTCAGGCCAGTGGATGTGCGCTCTGGATATGCAGGATGCCCACCTACATATATCCATTCGCCCGTCCCACCACAGATACCTCCATTTTGCCTTCCAGGAGGACCACTACCAGTTCAAGGCACTTCCATTTGATCTCTCCTCGGCTCCCCGAGTATTTACCAAATGCTTCGCGGTGGTGGCGGCCTACCTGCATACCCGAGGATTGCAGGTTTTCCTGTACCTGGACGACTGGCTCCTGGCGACCTAGTCCAGGGAGGAACTCCAGCGCTGCCTCTCCCTTACCCAACAGGTCTTTGCCTGCCTGGGTATTACCATCAACCATTCCAAGTCTCACTTGATCCCATCCCAGAGACTCCAGTTTATCGAGGCGATACTGGACACGACCCTGGGCAGGGCCATCTGCCACCGGACAGGGTGGCCACTATTCAGATTCAAGTAAGCCTGTTGTCCGGCCACAGGCGAGTCACTGCAAGGTCGGTTCTTTGCCTTCTCGGGCTCATGGCGGCTGCTATCCCGACAGTTCCTCGCGCTCGGCTCCACATGAGGGTTTCTCAGTGGACGCTTCGCTCCCAATAGGATCAATTGGAGGACGACTTGGATCAGCTGGTCCTGGTCTCCTCTCCCATGGTTCGAGACTTGCAGTGGTGGATGGTCAGAGAGAACCTGTTTCGGGGGGTTCCATTCTCCCTTTCTCCCCCTTTCCAAACTCTGACCACAGATGCCTCGGGCGAAGGTTGGGGAGCCCATCTCAGTCCTCATCGGACCCAGGGATCTTGGTCCAAGCTTGAACAAAAACTTCACATCAATGTGCTCGAGCTCCGGGCAGTGCTTTATGCACTTCAAGCCGTCCATCTGTATCTCCTTCAAGGCCACCTAGCTGTTCAGACGGACAATATGTGTGTGGTATGGTACATCAGCAAACAGGGAGGGACTCGATCCTACCCTCTTTGTAGGGAAGCGATGAGAGTGTGGGATTGAGCAGCACAACACGACCTTCACCTTATGGCAGCTCATGTTCCGGGAGTCGAGAACGCCTTGGCAGACAAGCTGAGTCGCTCGTCCGCCCTGGCCCTCGAGTGGGAACTGGATCAAGGGGTCCTAGACGATATCTTCCTACATTGGAGAACACCACAGGTCGACCTTTTCACTTCCCCTCAAAACGCAAAGCTTCCAGATTTCTGCTCACTCGTTCAAAAGCGAGGCATTTTCTGGAGAGATGCTGTGTCTCTAGATTGGAAGGACAGATTCGTCTATGCCTTTCCCCCAATTCCTTTGATCTCTTGAGTCTTACAGAAACTAGATTCAGATGGAGCACGAATGATTCTGATCGCTCCTTTTTGGCCCAGGCAAGTTTGGTTCTCTCTTCTGCAACAATTCTCAGAGGAACCTCTGCTTCCTCTTCCTCTGTCACGATGTTTACTGACCCAGGATCGGGGGGCCCTGGTCCATCCAGGTCTCAAGTCCCTTCAGCTACATGCCTGGCTCCTGCAGACATAGCCCAAGCCCGCTTTGGAGTTTCTCCCCAAGTGGCGGAAATTCTGGTGGAGGCTAGGAAACCCTCCACTAGGTCTACCTATGCCATGAAGTGGAAAAGGTTCACAATCTGGGCTGCTTCAAAAAATGTTGAGCCTTTCTCCTGCCCCGCGGGACGTCTGCTAGAGTACCTACGCCATCTCTTCGACCTAGGTCTTAGTCACTCCTCTCTGCAAGTCCTCATGGCGGCCATTTCTGGCCTATCACATTCCCTTTGCAGACAGAACGTTTGCTCAACTGGAAGTCTCAAAGACTTTCCTCAGAGGGGTTCTCCACCCGAGACCTCCCATTCGAGTTCCCGCCCCTCCTTGGGATTTGAATTTTGTTCTTGAGAAACTAACTCTGCCTCCTTTTGAACCGGCAGCCTCTGCAGACTTGAAGTTCCTTTCTTCGAAGACACTTTTTCTCGTGGCCATTACCACGGCTCGGAGGATTTCCAAGCTCCAGGCCCTGATGTGTAAAATTCTGTACTTGATTTTCCACAAGAAACGTGTGCCTCTGCGCACCAATCCTAAGTTTCTCCCCAAGGTGGTAGCGGAGTCTACATTGAACCAGTCTATAGAGTTACCTGATTTCTTTACACAATACTCCAATCAAGGGGATTATTTACTACATACTATGGACGTTCACCGAATTCTGAGATACTACACTAACAGGACAAAGGATCTCAGAAAGACTGATCAACTGTTTGTCTCTTTTGCCCCCAAAAGAGAAGGCAGTGCTGTTTCTAAGCAATGCCTATTCAAATGGTTGGCTCATTGCATCACTTTCTGTTATGACAAGTACATCAAGACCCTTCCGGGTCAAGTAAGAGGCCACTCCACCAGAGGAGTCGCTGCCTCAGCGGCTTGTTTCAAGAATGTGTCAGCAGCAGACATCTGTGCTGCCGCCCCTTGGACTTCCGTCCATACCTTTACAAAACATTACAGTTTGGATATTGTCTCTCGCCATAGAGTTGGCTGTCCTGCAAGGCCTCCTTTCTTAAGGCCTTCTCAGCTAAAGGATCTACTCTGAGTAGCTTTCCTCCTCCTGTGTGCTTCTTCTTGTTCCAGACTGCTTGGGACTCAGTCCTGTATGTAATTACCTACTGCAAGAGCCCTCGCGAAGTAAGATAGTACAGTTACGTAAGAACTTACCGTAACAGTAGATCTTCGAGAGAGGCTCTTGCAGTAGGTAATACATTCCCGGCCTCCATCCCTCTAAGCTTTTTCAGCTCCTTTTTCAGTGAGGGAACTACTCGCTTCTCTCTCGTCCGGCCTCCTTTGGTCTTTGGCGGGAAAGAACTGGAAGGCGGGTGTGAGGGACCGCCCCTTTATACCGATGTCTCCTGGCGCTGGTCTCCTGACATGGGGGCGGTCCTTCGCCAGGGACTGCTAGCAAGAAATTTTTCCGTGGGGTCCTGCCGCCTGCCGGAGTCAATCCTATATGTAATTACCTACTGCAAGAGCCTCTCTCAAAGCTCTACTGTTATGGTAAGTTCTTACGTAACTGTACTTACCTACACTTCACAGCGGCAAAGGTATGTATTCCAGATACTTCCTTACCCCGAAAAAAACCGGGGATTGGCAGCCCATCCTAGATCTGAAATACTTAAACAAACACCTAGTATAGCCAAAATTCAAAATGGTGACTCTGGGAATAATTCTTCCCTCTCTAAGGCCAGGGGACTGGCTAGCCTCCCTGGACCTAAAGGATGCCTACTTTCACATTCCCATCAGGTGCTCCCACAGAAAGTACCTCGGGTTCGAACTGCCTTCAGGCCATTACCAGTTTAAAGCAATGCCCTTCGGCCTAACATCAGCTCCTAGGGTGTTTACAAAATGCCTAGCAGTAGCAGTCACCTTTCTAAGGAGACAAAACATCTCCATATTGCCATACCTGGACGACTGGCTCATTGTGGGTCAGTCTCCAGACCAAGTCAAGTCAAATTTACAAGTGACCCAACAAGTGCTCACTTCTCTAGGATTCCTACTCAGTCTTCCCAAATCAGTTCTCGAGCCAGGGCAACTCTTGACCTTCATAGGGGTAGAGTTGGATACTGTCAAAGGAAGAGCCTTTCTCCCTCTGGCAAGGGTAAAGGCTATTATCGAGCTGGCTTCCTCTTTCCACCTTCTGGTGTCTTGACCAGCAAGGCATTTCCTTCAACTCCTGGGCCACATGGCTGCTTCTGCTGTAGTGGTCCAAGGGGCCAGATTTCAAATGAGGGACACCCAGTTCCATTTGAGGGCTTTTTGGTCTCAGAAAAAAGATCCTCTAACCAAGCTTATTCCAGTGACTCAGACCCTGATCTAGGCTCTCCAGTGGTGGTTGGATCAGGATAACCTCAAACAAGGAGTCCCATTCATCACTCAGTCTCATTCTGTGGTTCTAACCACGGATGCTTCTCTCCTGGGGTTGGGAGCTCACCTGGGAGCTCTCACAGCTCAGGGAGTGTGGTCCCCTCAGGAGTCTCTTCTCCACATCAGTCTTCTGGAGCTCAGGGCAGTGTACCTGGCTCTACAAGCCTTCTCGGAATCAGTACAGAACAAGTTGGTTCAGGTCAGGACAGACAACATCACCACCATGTGGTACATTAACAAGCAGGGAGGCACTCTGTCTACGGCCTTGTGCACAGAAGCCATGAAATTATGGTCCCAGGCTTATTCCCTACAGACCTCTCTGTTAGCAGTCCACCTTCCAGGAAAGGACAATGTGCTAGCAGATACACTGAGCAGGATTTCCCAGGGCCATTACAAATGGTCCATGGACCCCCTAGTGTTGAAAGTGATTTTTTCAAGGTGGGGCGCCCCTGAGATGGATCTCTTTGCAGCCCCAGACAATCACCAACTTCCCCTTTTCTGTTGCAGACCCCCAGTCTTGGGTTCAGTCCCTCTGGATTGGGAGGGGAAATTTCTGCATGCCTTTCCTCTACTGTTCAAAGTCCTGGTCAAGATAAGGTCGCAGTCTTGCAAAGTGATCCTGATTGCTCCAGACTGGGCCAGACATCCTTGGTATCCCCCTGTTGCTGTCCCTAGCAGTCTGTCTTCCCCTCTCTCTCCACAGGAATCATAACATATTAACCTCCTCTCAGGGGAGGATCTGGTACCCCAACCTTCAGTCTCTCAATCTCAAGGCATGGCTCTTGAAGAGCTAGAATATGCAAATTTGCATCTGTCTCAAGGGGTTCTGGACATTCTCAAAGCCTCTCAAAAACCTGCCACCAGAAAGACTTGTCACTCCAAATGGCAAAAAATTCAGCATTTGGTGTTCCAAGAAGCATATACCCCCAGATACTGCTGACTTGGCCACAGTTCTGGATTACATGGTTCATCTTACTAGCCTAGGCCTCAGACCAGCTACCCTCAAAGTACACTTGTTATCTGTTTCTGCTTTCCTGTCAGTGGGAAAGCCATCCTCACTGGCATCTCACCCTGGTTTCTGTAAATTCTTCAAAGGATTGCTTCATACCAATCCCCCCCTTTAGGGATCCTACTCCTGCTTGGGATCTTAATGCTTGCATTGCCCAGCTTATACAACCCCCTTTTGAGCCTTTGTCCTCAGCAGAGCTTAAGTACTTGACTTGGAAAACTGTGTTCCTGGTAGCTATTACCTCTGCCAGGCGATTCAGTGAATTGCAGGCTCTGTCAGTGGAGCCTGATTTTATCTCATTCCATAGAGATAAGGTGGTCCTTACAACGAACAGGAGGGTCTTACCCCAAAGTGGTTTCAGACTTTCATCTGAACCAATCTATGTCTCTTCCTGTATTCTTCACTGATCATTCTTCTTCAGGAGAGAGAGAGAGAGAGAGAGAGAGAAGATCACACAATTTGGATGTTAAAAGGGCTCTTAGTTACTACATTGAGTGTACTAAGGCACTCCGGTTTGACTCCCTCCAGCTGTTCCTTACTTATGGTGAAGTGGGGAAGGGTAAACCTGCTACTAAGAGAACTGTTGCCAGGTGGATTGTCTCCTGTATACAATTCTGCTATGAAAAGCTAGGCAAAGTACCCCCCTCAGGCCTGAGGGCTCATTCGACTAGAGGTACAGCTGCTTCTCTGGCTGCTCCCAGAGATATACCCTTATTAGAGATATGCAAAGCAGTCACCTGGAAAACAGTCCATACATTCACCAAGCATTACTCTCTGGATATCCAAGCTAGGAGTGATGCTAGGTTTAGTACAGCAGTACTGCAGAGCCTTTTCCCAAAATAGGTTTGATACCCTCCTCCATGGAGATACTGCTTGGTAATCTGCATAATGTCAGAATACAGTAAGACGTCATGTTGTTTGAAGAAAAAAAATACTCACCTTAGTAATTGTATTTCTTCTAAGGGGGTCATGCTGTATTCGGACCTCCCTCCCTGCCTTCCCTCTCAGAACCTGGTTTTTGGGACATGGGCTGTTAGGCGCAGTGTTGCACCTCAGGGGTGTACTTGGCACTCTCCTTTCTTTAGCAAGGGGAGTGGGTTATTTATTGTTTTAGTAATTACTTTTGTCCACTACCTAGTTTTTGTTTTGGATTTCTTGACTTGAGTCTTTTGGCGATCCCAAATACTTGGTTGCCTTTTGGCTAGTGAATTTTTACAATTTCCACATAGTGGGGGGTAGTTAGTGTTAGCTTGTAAGAATCTGACGGTTACACTTTAAAGTGCAGCAGACAGAGGTTTGAACCGAGAGCGAGCTCAATGTTCTGTGCTCTGGCATAGAGTTAACTCTTTCCTCTCCGGAGCAGTTCAAGTGCTGGGGCTAACTGCATAATGTCATAGTACAGCAAGACTCCATTAGAAAAAAACACAATTACTAAGGTGAGTAATTTTTTCTTGTCGGCCAGTTTGCCATTTGAGGAAGAAGAGACTTGGATAGATTCGGGGGCGAGGTATGTCATAATCAGGAGCAGAATGCAGGACATAGAGAATAAAGTATGGGGTGGTGTGTGTAAAATTCGAGTTTACACACACCACCCCATATTTTATTTTATATAATTGCTGGGTTAGGCTTTTTCGCCACAGCCAGTTATATAAAATAAATGGTCTTGGTGCGGCCATGTCTGATGCTGTTTAATGTAGTCCCTCGTCGCTTAGCAACAGTTTACTTTTTTCTTGTTTTGTTGTCCCCTTTATGGTGTGATTTTTGTTAGGAAGTTTTTTTTAAATAGGTACTTACCGCGTAGAGATAGTGGCGGTGGTGCGGTTTCGACTGGTGAAGAAATCTGGTGGCGAGCGGTGAAAACCCGGAAGAGCTGTAGGTTGGGCATGCACATAGCGAGGGAAACCGTGCGCATGTTTGCCGTTATAAACGCTCCTTTATAATGGCAAATTACGCCACGGTTTCCCTATGGGAAAAAGCCTAACCCAGTTATTATACACAAATAACTTTAGTTAATATATATGCCCCTCCAGGTTCTCCTTTTGCTTTCTACTCAGAAGTTATTATGTTGGTGCAGGAAAAGGCTAAGGGAACCTTGTTATTAGGGGGAGACTGGAACCTGGTGCTGAATAGGTGGTTGGATACCACCTCACAGATCCCAGCCCCAGGGTCCAGAACGGCAAAGCTATCTAACAGACTACTGGCTGTCACAGGGCTAATAGACACATAGAGGGAAAAATACCCACGTGTTAGAGATTATACTTGCTACTGTCCCAGATATAAAACGTTTTCCGGAATTGACTGGTTTTTGACACAGGCTGGGGACCTAGCTAAAGTAGGCCATGCCTGGGTGGGTTCAGCAGTCTTCTCGGATCATCAACCTCTATTTGTAGAGATAGATCTGGGAATTTCCCAAAAGAAAACCCAGTGGTGTATAAATACCTCTCTCTTGCAGGACAAAGAGGTCATGACCAAACTCAGGGAAGTGGTGGACCAAACCATTGAATGCAACTCTGGACCCGGGGTGGCACCCCGAATTTTGTGGGACACCCTTAAAACAATGCTGAGGGGGAAGCTCATCTCAGTGGGCTCCTACAAGCAGAGAGAGAGAGAGAAAGGCCCTTCTGATCCAGCTCAACAGCCAACTGAAAAATCTCCAGACACAACAAAAACAAAAGTGGACTAAGCAGAGGGACAGGGAGATTAAAATGTCTACAGACCTAATACAAAAAATTCACCAAATAGAGACAGAGAAGGCACTGGCTTATCTTAAACAGACATACTGTGAGGGGGGCCACACGGCCAGGAGACTTCTGGCCCTGAGGCTCAAGCAAAGACAGGCTAAAGCCGCCATTACTAAAATCAAAGAACCCACAACAGGCTCACTGGTGTACAAGGCGGACCAGATCAGGAAAGCTTTTGTCACCTACTACAAAAGACTTTATGGGGCTCAGACGGAGACTCACCCACAGGATAAAAACAATTATCTAAAAACACTAAGGATCCCCGCACTAACCCCACAACAACGAGAGGATCTAGTAAGTCCTATTCCACTTACTGAAGTGGAGGAAGCCATCAGAAAACTTAAAACTGGGAAATGTCTGGGCCCAGACGGCTTTGGTGGAGAGTTCTGTAAATCCCTCAGGGAAGAGCTGGCCCTTTACTTACTGGACACCATCAATGAGATCTGGGTGGGGGGGGTGCACGCCACCCTCCAGGGATTATGCCACCATTACAGTTATACCCAAGTAAGGGAAGGATCCAACTGAGTGTAGTCCGTATCGACCCATCTCCCTTCTAAATATTGACTATAAGATCTTTACCTCGATCTTGGCCTGGAGGCTTCTCCCCCTCCTCCCCAACTCATTAAAAAGGATCAAACAGGGTTTATCCCAGGTCAACAGGCCCCTGATAATGTAAGGCATACCATAGACATTGTCGACAGGATTGGCCATGGGGAAGTCCGTTTCTGTCTAATGAGTCTTGATGCTGAAAAGGCATTCGACAAAGTCTCTTGGTATTTCCTGTTTAGGGTACTGGACAGATTTGGGTTCCCCGGGCCTATGATAGAAGCCATAAAAGCATTATACTGAGCCCCTCAGGCCTACATTAGAATAAGTAGGAGCATAACAGACAGATTCCCCCTGAGTAGAGGCACGAGACAGGGATGCCCCCTCTCCTCCCCCTCTTATTTGCTCTATATATAGAGCCCGTGGCCTGTGCTATCAGGGAAAATCCGAACACCACGGGAGTCAGTATAGGAGACGTAGAGCATAAAATATTGCTGTACTCTGACAACATCCTTCTGTACATCACCAACCCTAATCAATCCATCCCAGAAATCTGGAGGACTGTGCAAGATTTCGGGTCCCTCTCAGGATATACCCTAAATAAGGACAAAACAGACATTCTCACATTGTATTATAAACCTACAATGCAGATCACTGAATTACTACCTCTAAATTGGAATAAACAGAAAATAAAGTACTTGGGAATCCAGATCACAGAAAACCTGACAGGGCTCTTCATGGCAAACTATGGACCCCTACAAGCCCAACTCAAACGAGATATAGAAAAATGGTGAATCCTAAAACTCCCTATGCACTCCAAGATCCAGACAGTGACCATGAACATTCTCCCAAGATACTTATACCTTTTTCAATCTCTCCCAGTACATATCCCACAAAAACAGTTTCAAGCCTGGCAGAAAACCATATCACACTTTATATGGTCACCAGGGAGACCAAGAATAAAGATGAGCACCCTACAAGCTGACAGGACAAGGGGAGGAAGGGCCATCTCTGACCTAGAAACATATGGCATGTTGGCACACCTGAGATTTGCCTTGCTGTGGAGTACTGATGCATACGACGCCCACTGGAAAGACATAGAGACTGAGATAACTGAGGGACCCCCGTTGGGATCTAGAGTTGCTGACTTTACTCTATCGGGAGAAGAGTCTGAATCCTCACAGGTTGTGGTTAACATACTTAACATAACACACAGACTATGGTCTAAACTGGGCAATAAAAAAGCGGTCTGGCCACTTCAGTGGTTTGCATGGTCCATGCAGTTCACCCCAACAAGGCTGGACCACACGTACAGGCTCTGGGCCAGACTTGGTCTACAGAGGCTGGGACAGCTGGTCTCAGGCAGTATAGTCCTAGACTTCCAAACCCTCAAGCCGGCATTCAACCTTAGAAACGGGTATCACTTTCAGTATTTGCAGCGTAGAGCTCACCTTCTGAGCTCCCGGAAAGCCTCAACATCAGAACCCAATATAGAGAGCCTGATGCAGATAATACTCTCGATAATCTCTGGAACACTGAAGAGGGGCCAAATTTCAGCCCTATACAAATAAATCAGACAGCTTCCCACCACAACAACTACCGCAATGAGAACTAGATTGGGGGGGGGGGAGAGTAACTTAAACATAACAGATAGGGAATGGGAAATGATCTTCGGTGCTGCCAACAAAACAACCCTGTCACCTGGGTGGTGAGAGTTTGCATGGAAGGTGAGGGTACGGTTCTTCTATACCCCTGAAATCCAGGGTAAGTGGGGAGGAGCATGAGGAGGGCATTGTTGGAGGAGCTGTGGCACAGAGGGCTCACCACACCCACGTATTCTGGGGTTGTGTAGTCATCAAACCTTTCTGGGAGGAAGTAACGAGGGAATTCTCTAGGATATTTATGGACATCCATCCTCTCACAATGAAGGAACACAGTACTAGGCCTCCCGCCAGAGGAGGTAAGGGGGGGGGCTGATGCCAGCTACCTGTTGATTGTTCTCATAGTATCTGCCCAAAAAGCAATTACTAGGAGATGGCTCTCACCTGACCCGCCAGACAAGAAGCAGTGGATTTCCATTGTCCAGGAAATCAAAGAAATGGGGGAATTAACTCACAAGGTCACTGGCAGACTCACAATTTTTACAAGAAGATGTGCAAGGTGGGACATGCTGGGGTACTGAGGGGGAGAGGGTGGGGTAATGAACACGCACATGTTTAAATTGTTCTGCAGGGGAAGGGAGCTGAGACGAGACATGTAGGAGAGAGAGCTAGTATAGACAGGGGCCCACTGGAGGTAGGAAACAGATCTGAAGATACAGCAGAGAGATTTTATTTAGTTTTTGTTTACCAGGTAGGTGCACTAGCCATGATCATGACTATTTTCAGGCACGACCCGGGAGGATACAGTACAAAACAACAACAAAGCATGACATTGTTAACAGAAACATCTTTGGGGAGAACAATGTCAACAGAAACACATTATCAACAGAAAACTCAGTAGGTCAAGAGAGATAGGTAATACATCAAACATTTCAGCAGTACACCTTAACAATAGGTTTGCATAAATTGATAAACAGTAGAGATGCCAGAAGGAAAGAGGCAAATCTGTAAGGCGATTTATGCAGTGAAGAGTGTAGAGAGATTGAAGAAGAGAGAGAAAAGGGGTTGAGAGAGCGCTGAGTGTAAGTGCAGGACAGTGCTGGTATTGAGGGAGGGGGCTAAGGGGGTTTGAAACAGGAGCAATCATTTGTTGAGAATAAATACTTGCAAAGTTCAGACTTAAAGGCATTGTGAGAGGGACCAAGGCGCACAGCTAGAGGGATGGAGTTCCAGTATTGGGGTGCTAGAATGGCAAAGGCACTTGCTTCCTTGGAGGAACTGAACCTAGGGATGCAGACAAGGGACTTGTCCACAGAGCGTAATCCATAGTGAGAGGACTGCCTGACAAAGTACTCTGCAAGTGACGTAGGAGTTTGTGAGGATAAGATCCTATTTATGATATAGCCAAGAGAGTAGAGCCTAGTCTCCTTTGGAGGTAGCCAACCCAAGTCGGAGTAGAGGAGACATTGGTGTTTAGGTCGGTGGGCAGAGGAAGCATAGCGACAGATGCTGTTGTAGGTGACGTCACACTTGTATAGACTAGACTTAGGTGCAGCAGTATAGGTGGCAATGCCATAGGTAAGTGAGGGGAGTAGAATACTTCGAGCTGTTGCTAGCCTGGCAGAAGGGGTTAGCACATAGCTAGTGCGATAGGCAGTGCCCAGCTTTGCGTTCACAGACTTGCATGCATTTTGTATATGTAGATCAAAGCTTAGTGATTGGTCGAGGGTAACACCAAGGTATTTAAAAGAAGTAACAGATCCAATAGTGGAGCCATCCAGGGCCAAGACTCTGAGATTACTTTGGGGTGCTTAATTTTTGGGTTTGTACCAAAAAGCATAACCTTGGTCTTGGAATCATTTAACACCAGCTTGTGATTTGCCAACCATGATTGTGTGCTTTGAAAGTCAGACAAGAGTCGCTGATTTATTTCATGTATGTTACTGGCACTAGTGTTGAGTACTATATCATCAACATACAGAAGGGAGGAAGTCTCAGATAGGGTAGATGTGATGCCATTTATAAAAATGGAGAAAAGGAGTGGTCCGAGGATGGATCCTCGGGAGCACTCCAATATTTAGTCCTGTCTTGCATGAGAAGATGGAGTTGTATTTGACCATTTGAGTCCTGTTTGATAGGTAGCTATCAAACCAATTTACAACATTGGGTGCAAAGCTCAGTGAATGCAGATTAGAGAGGAGGATATGGTGGTCAACCAAGTCGAAGGCCTTTGTCGTGTCAATGAAGATTGCCCCTGTGAGAAGGCCTACATCCACAGCAGATAGGGTATCGGACGTGAGTTTGAGGAGAGCAGTAGTTGTGCTGTGACCTTTGTGGAATCCATGCTGCGCAGCAGTTAGAAGGTCATATTTCTGTAGGAATTCAATAGTTTGGGTTGCTACAAGCTTTTCGAGCATCTTACCAAGGACAGATAGGATGGCAGTGGGTCTATAGTTGTCCGGGGTCTTTGGGATCACCTTTTTTAAGAACAGGGTTACCCTTGCCGACTTCCAGATATCAGGCACTTGGCTTTGACTAAGGGAGAGAGTGAAGATCTTAGTTAGGAGAACAGCTATGAAGGGTGCAGCCAGTTTTAATAGCTTGGGTGCCAGGGTATCCGAGCCAGTAGCTGTTGTCTCCGAGACTTTCTGTAGGAGGATAAAGACTTCTTTGTATGTAATTGACCTGAAATAGAAAAGGGAGACTGTCCTCGCAGGAGGAATATTAGGAATTTGCAATACTGGGAAGGAAGAGGTAAGTGCTGTAAGGTCTGAGAATTTGCAACTAAAAAAGTTTGCAATGGTCTCAGGGTCATTACAATTTACGCCCTCAAGAATCATGTCAGTAGGTGATGAGAGCTACCCAGGAATGACTTGATATGGGACCAGAATTTCCTGGAGTCACCATAAGAGTTTGTAAACAATTCTTTGCAGTAAGAGCTTTTTGCATGCTTGATGTCTTTTTTACAAGCATTCCCCTGAGCCCTATAGAGGTTATAGTCACTTTGCAGGCTGGAGGTTTTGAACAGGTGCCAACTCTTGTCCCTCCTCCTTAACTTGGCAAGAAGATTGGCATTTAGCCATCAGGTTTTTCTCTGCTTGATCCGTCGTGTTACCAGGCGACAATGGTGGTCTTGTATGGCTAGGAAATTGGTTGGGAAGATATTAAGGGCAGATTGAACATCAGTAACCTTATACAAGTCAGTCCAATCAATGCAGGAGACATCCTGTAGAAAGGATTGGGGTGTAAGGCTTGCATAATCATGGAAGGTGATGAGATGGGGCATTGGTGGAGGTGGGACAGCTTTGCCCCAGATGCAGAAAGTAGGGGAGTGGTCAGTAATAGCATCAGCTTAGATGCCAGAGTTGAGAATGTTTTCAGGATGATTTGTCAGAATCCAGTCTAGCAGGGTGCTATTATTCAAGCTCGTGGCTATCCTGGTAGGTTCAGTGATCAACTGGTGTAGGTTGTAGCTTTGTATCTTTGAGAGTAACATAGCATGGGTATTGCCAAGCCAGTTGATATTTAGGTCCCCGAGTGTAAGTACTTCATTTCTACCACCAAATAGAGATGTTTGATCGATCAGATCATCCAGACCCTTTATACCGTTTTTCGGTGGGTTATACACACAGACAACATGCAATTTCTTTGCTCCCAGTGAAAGAATTGCATGTTGCGTCTCACATTTGCCTTGGGATGAGGAGTGTGTAGCAGTACGGTTTAGGTGGTTTTTGAAATAAATAGCAGTGCCGACACCTCTTTTACTTATACTTCTGTCATTCCGCAGTAGATTGTAGGAAGGTATTTGGAGGTGAGAATCCTGGACGGAGGGTTTGAGCCAAGTTTCAGTTAAGCATAGTATATCAGGTTTCTAGAGGGCAGTCCAGGTTTCCAGCTCAGCAAAGTTATGTTCAAGGCTCCTGATGTTTTGGTGAGCTATGAAGAGACCTCTGGTGGTGGACGCTGAGTTTGTAGGGCCAGGGTTCAGTTTCATACCCCAGAGAGCAGGGGAGCCAAGATGAGAAGATACCATAATTTGTGATGCAGGAAAGGGGAGAGGGTTAGGAGCCGCAGGGGGCATCTTGCAAGTTTACAACAGGCTACGTAGTTGCATATCCTATTTAGCAGGAGGGGAGTGGATTCGCAATGTAATGGGGGCAACATGAGGAGGTTTGAGAAAACAAAGTCATGTGAGAAAGCTTGGATTGGAGGGTCAGCTGGGTTAGTAGTGGGTACTGCACCCAAGGACAGGTGTAGAAATGGCAAGGTGGTTATAAGGAGGAATACTAGCACGACTCTGGCTTCTCGACCCACCGCCTGTGCGGCCGCGGCTTGGGACTTGGGCCATCCCAGAGAACCAGCAAGCCGGTAAGCAATCCTGAATAGCCAGGGGAGACGAAAGCCGTCGCTGTTGGCCCAAACGCTTGCGGTTCTGCACCGTGATTGGACTCTGTCCTTCCTCCTGCCTTTTGATAGGCTACTTGTGCCTGCTAAAGCTTCTGTTCTCTCGGGGCTGCTGCGCCCATTGATTTGTAGTGGAAGAGGATGAAATTTTAAGCCCCCCCCCCCCCACTGCGCACCTTAATTATATAGACCACCCCACACCCCCGTGGCCCCTCCCCTGATCACACTCTACTGGTTGCCTCTTCTGGTCTGCCTCTCTACTCCTCCAATAGAGCCCTCTCTCTATCTTAACCCCTGCTCCTCTGTGTCACTGCTGATGCCAGGCCCTTCCCTGCTGTGTACCTTCTTCCTACTGCTCCAGTCCTCTTCCCACCTGCAATTTCCCTTAATACCTAACCCTGCCTGCTTGTCTGTACACCTGCTACCATCTCACCATGCACTCCCCCCACTCACTCCTTTTCCTCCTTTTCTTTCTTGCCACCTCCCCTCTTCTACACCCCCGCAGCCTGTTTCCTCCTCCTCCCTCGCAGCTACTGGCTTGAACCAGCATTTCACTACTTGGGTACTCATCACCTTGAGGCCAACCTACTGCCATGGATCTCTCCTACCTATAAGGAACTGCACTCTACCCTTGCCGGACTATGGGAACCCCCTCCGTCTTCTCTCTCTACCTTGATCTTGACCCCACGCTTGCACCACTTGACGCTTTCCCAACTGCAAAGAAGATGTAAGCATTCCATCAGAGAATTATATTTGTGCACTCTAAGGCTGGTGCTCCTACTACTGCTACTGTCTGGCAATGTGCACCCAAACCCTGGCCCAACCATCGCCAAGGCTTCAATCCAGAACAAGCCCTCAGGTGCCGTCACAGTCATGTCCATCAACATCTGCAGCCTCCTCCCCAAAATCGATGCTCGGCAGGTCTTTACCTGCCAACGCTGCCCAGATGTCCTGGCAATTGTTGAGACCTGGCTCACACCCTCGATCCCGGACCAGGCAATCAACATCCCTGGCTACAATGTCTTCAGGCTGGACCGGTTATCTAAAAGAGGTGGCGGCTGCACCATTTACCTAAAAGACACCATCATTGGTCATCCCATTAATACTTTGCCTCACTCTTCTGCTGCTCAGATTCTACCCATCAGAATCCTCTTAGGAGCCCAAAACAAAGCCCTGACAGTTGTCACCACCTACATTCCTCCCAAAGAACAAGGAACTGGGTTGTCCGCAGTACTTGACTTCATCAGGTCACTTCCCTCGGACACAGAATCCATCCTCTTAGGTGATTTCAATATAAACTGGCTAGCTGCTGAAGCAGGGGTGCACAGGGACTCCACTGCTGCCACCAATCTCACCCAGATGGTCGACTCGACAACCAGGAAAAACTACAAGACTGGCACCAGCACACTCCTGGACTGGATCCTCACTAGTCACCCCTCTCGGATCACAAACACCTCTGTCCTACCCTTCTCTCTCAGTGACCATTCCCCTGCCAGCTGCACCTAGTCTAATAAATTCACCAGACCACCCCCCAAAACCACTGTCAGCAGCTAACGCACCTCAAATCCTACCTCCTCTGTCAAGACTGGTCACCCATCTTCAATGCAAACAATGTGAATACTGCGCTGGATCACTTCATTAAAATTTTCACAGAGGCCTGTAACTTGTACGCCCCCTTAAAAAAAGCGCAAAGTCAAGGCACTCTGTAACCCTTGGTTCACTGGTGACCTCCTTAAGAAACTAAAAACAAGGGACCACCTCTGGGAACTAGCCAGAAACTCTGGTAGGCAAAAAGACATCTCAAACTACAAACGTGCACGAAATGACTGCACCAAAACCATCCGACAGATGAAATCAGCCTATTATAAGAATGCCCTTACCAACTCCTGGGGGAATGGTAGAGACTTCTGGAAAAACTTAAATGAAGTCAATGGGAAACAGTCCAGATCCCCCCCATCTATGCTCAATATTAATGGTAACACCACACTTGACCCAAAAACCATTGCTGACTCATTTAACACAGTGTTCACTGACCTCAGCTCAGTTCTACCTAATGATTTCTTCACTGGAGAGGAAGTTCCTGTGTCCCAATCGACCACTACCTGAAATAAGCCACGTTTCTACTTTAAAGAGGTCAAAACCCATCAGGCTCGCAAGTATGTCACCAAAGCTATTAGCAAATCAAGATTCAGCAATGACACCCTTGATCTCAAACCCCTGTCTCTCACTCTAGAAGAGGTGCTAGGGCCCCTGACCAAGATCCTAAACCTCTCTCTCAGCCTAAACCAATTCCCAGATAAGTGGAAATCTGCCACCGTTACCCCAGTCCACAACGGTGGTGACAAAACTGCCCTTGAGAATTTCAGACTCATTTCAATCCTTCCTCCCCTCTCCAAGGTGCTGGAACATATTGTCTCTGACCAGCTTACTGACTTTTTGGATAAACACAACGTACTCTGCAGGCAACAACATGGTTTCAGGAAAGGGCACAGCACCTCCTCTGCTCTCCTCAAATTCACCGGCGCTATTCATAACTCACTGGACAAAGGCCAACTAACTGGATCTATTTTTATCGATTTGACAAAAGCTTTTGACACCGTTAACCACCACCTCCTGCTTGTCCAGCTACATCATGCTGGGCTCTCACTCGACTCTATCAGCTGGTTCAAAAGTTACCTGGACAATCGGACCCAGAGAGTAAGAATTGCCAATACCCTCTCTGATCCAAGACCTGTCCCCCAGGGTTCTATCCTGGGACCCCTCCTCTTCAGCCTGTTCCTAAATGCACAAACCAGAGTCTTGCCCCGAGCAAATCTTAATTTACGCTGATGACGCGGTTATATTAGCCTCTCACCATGACCCTAAGCCTCTGCAAGAAAAACTCCAACAGGGTTTCTCATCTGTCGAGGCCTGGTTCTCTTCTCATAAACTGATCCTCAATCAGAAGAAGTCAAAATCCATGATGTTCTGCAGCCACCACAACAAAAACAAGCACTACCAACTCTCAATCAAAACTAAACAAGGAGTCACGCTGGAACAAACGCAATCCTTTAAGTACCTTGGCATCACCCTTGACTCCCATCTCACCTACACTGTCCACTTCAACAACGTGGCAAAGGCCGCTAATACTCGACTGGGCCTACTGTTCCAGCATAGGAAACACCTAACCTCTGATGCCCTGTCTATTGCCGTCCAAAGCTCAGTCGTTAGTATTATCGACTACAACCTTATCCTCTATGGCTCAGCCACCGCCACCTCCCTCAAACGTGTAACTATCTCCCTAAATAAAGCCTGTTGACTCATCACTGGACTGCACCGTCTCACTCACACTTGTGACCTCTACTCTCAGACCAACTGGCTTCAACTTCGCAGTAGAATAAAATAATTAAACCTGCGTTATGGCCAAGAAAATAATGATTGGTATTGCTCCGCCCGGTGTCTGTGCTCTCCTCACACCCAGATCCAGCAACTCCAATACAAGGAGGTCCAAGCAATACTCCCTACAAATCCTGAGGTGCCACACTAATCAAGGTCAAAGATCATTTTCCTACAGGGCACCCAGCTGGCTTAACGCCCTTAGTAGTGACATCTCTGCAGCACCGACGCTTGGAGTTTTTAAGTCCAGACTAAGACTCTCGCTACTTGCCTCCAGCTCCTGTGACTGCTTACCCAATTAGACCACTGTCCTCCTGCCTATGCCCCCACAACATGCACTTTGGTCTAAATGCTGCCACCCTAACCTAGCACTTTAATCTGTCTGTCCTTGACAAGGCCCATTGGCTGCCGCCCCTTCCTCCTGCCTCCCTCCCAACTACTCCTACTCACTTCTTTACTCCCCTTCATCTCAAACTCTCTGATCTCCCTCCCCCTCACCCCTACACCTTTCTACCTTGCTCCCTCTTTCTCCAAAATCCTTTACCCCTAACTGTATTTGCACATTTGGCAATTGTTAAATGATTATTTACTGTCTCTTATTGTGTACTGTACCATCTGACATGGAACCTTTGTAAAAGAGCCTTGGCTCAAAGGTAGTATGCTAATCCTAGACTTAAATAAATAAAATGCTTATCCATATCTAGCTGCGGTCCTTATATCAGCCAATATTTCCTATCAGGTATTTTACAGAGGGTGGAGATTCTGAGAAATAAGAGCAAAAGGATGTGACAGGATTTGCAGGCAGAAGACCCCTAGTGGTTGGTTCTTACAAGCATCCAGTGGGAGAGTAAACACTTAGTCTCCTGAGGCCTATAAAAACAACAGCCCACCCAGGGTGGGTAAGGTGGGGGGAGGGTGGTGAGCCGGCGTGGAGCGCTGGCGGGAAGAGAGCTGAGTTGGCAGTCCTTGGGAGCACAGGTGATGGCTGTTTCAGGGCCGGCCGCACCGCTCAGGAGTCCAGCAAAGTCCTCTGGTGGAGGGGGAACCCGCGGTCGGGTTTCCCACTGAAAAAAACAGGAAAGCGCTGCTATTTCTTTCCCTCTAAATTGAGGGGGGTAGGTCTACAGCAGAATGCTGTTGTAGTCTTAATCGAATGGGTGTAGGTCAGACAGTCTTGGGAGGCAGTGAAACAGCAGGAGGTGGGAGAGAGGGCAAGTGGCAATTTGCAAGTGGCAGGGAGAGGGAGAGAAAGAGAGAGAGAGAGAGAGAGAGTTTTAGATGGAGAGCGAGGGGAAACCAAAAGACAAAAATCAACAGTTGCGCTCGAAATGAAGCCTATAAGCTCAAATAACATATACAGTATTCATCTCACTTAAACTCTACACAATTTAAGGAATACAGCTTTTTTAACAGAAACTTGTAGCATTCAGGAGCAGTAACGGAGTTTTGCAGTGGCAAAAGGCGCCTTTGGGATACAAAGTCGAGTGGAAACAGAGCAGCCAATCAGGGGAGACTCAAGAAAAGGTGCTCGATTCCGGTTGGCTGAGAGAGCATCGTACCTTGAGAGCTGAGTCGGCGGTCCTTGGGAGCACAGGCGGCGGCTGTTTCAGGGCCGGCCGCACCGCTCAGGAGTCCAGCAAATTCCTCTGGTGGAGGGGGAACCCGCGGTCGAGTTTCCCACTTGAGAGCTGAGTCGGCGGTCCTTGGAAGCACGGGCGGCGGTTTCAGGGCCGGCCGCACCGCTCAGGAGTCCAGCAAATTCCTCTGGAGGAGGGGGAACCCGCGGTCGGGTTTCCCACTTGAGAGCTGAGTCGGCAGTCCTTGGAAGCGCGGGCGGCAGTTGTTTCAGGGCCGGCCGCACCGCTCAGGAGTCCAGCAAAGTCCTCTGGTGGAGGGGGATCCCACGGACGGGTTTCCCACTTGAGAGCTGAGTCGGCGGTCCTTGGGAGCATGGGCGGCGGCTGTTTCAGGGCTGGCCACACCGCTCAGGAGTCCAGCAAAGTCCTCTGGTGGAGGGGGAACCCGCTGTCAGATTTCCCACTTGAGAGCTGAGTCGGCGGTCTTTGGGAGCGCGGGTGGCAGCTGTTTCAGGGCCAGCCGCACCGCTCAGGGGTCCAGCAAAGAAAGAAACCTCCCTGCCTTTGGGGGATCCCACCCCCTTAGGATGTTGGATTCAACTAAACAATGGTACTAATTAGTTAGAGTGACACTATGACGATAGACAATGACTTTGTCTTGCACTATTGTATGCATGAAATGTTCTGAAGTATAAAATTTGTAATAAGTATGAGGAATGTTAAGTGTAATTTATATGATTACTCCAGAATGAGCTGAATTGGCTGTACACTGATTTTTGAATTTCAATAAACTTGAATAAAAAAAAAAAAAAAGAGAAAATGTAGTAATTATTTGTGTAGCATCAGGTTGTGCATTAGGGAAAGAGTAATTTGTGCTCTGGGACAGTCCAGGTTCCAGATGCCTTGGTGGCGCAGCTGGTTAGCGCAACTGAAACGGTATTCCAGGTGGCCTGGGTTCAAGTCCCAGCTGAGGCACTTACTTCTTTCTCTCCTTTGTTTATATGTCTTGCGTATCTCCACCACAAATATTATGAAGTAGGCCCAAGGGCTTCACGGGTCTTGGCTCACCAGGTTCACAGGCAACAGACTAGAGCATCCATTCCCTAACTGAAACCCCCACAGACGGGTCTTCTGTTGCAGAAACCCAGTGAGATGGCGGAGGCATTCTGTCATTACACTACCTTATATTCCCCTGAGGAACCCCGTAATGCTGAGGCAACAGAGGACTTTCAGGCCCGCCTTCGGCTACCAACACTTGTTGAAGCAGGCAGCCAGCTTGGTCCGGCTGATCCGAGTTGAAGAACTAGAACAGGCAATTCATAAAGCTTGGACTCAAAATGTCTCCAGCTCAGATGGTTACATTTTGGAATTTATAAAGACTCGAAGGGAAATGTTGGTACCACAATTTACCAGAGTCCGTAATGAGGCCCTTGCTGGTGGGGATATCCCTAGCACATGGCAATACGCCATGATCTCTAATTCCTAAACCACAGAAAGTTTCCACAGAATGCCAGGCTTATAGGCTGATATCTGTGCTGAGCACAGATTTCAAATTATTTATGGCAGATCTATGAGGATATCTCTTTCATCAGGCCACACCTATGGAACTATAAGCAGCCAGGCACTAGGACCACATGGAAACTTTTACAAGCAGTCAGCCAGGGGCTGCCCACAACAACATATGTCTGCTCGCATATAAACATGGGGCTAATGAGCATTGAGGAGTGGAAGACGTGGTCTCCGATAGCTCCCATTTCTACATGTAAAATCTATTAAAAATAGGCATCCTAAGCTGTAATCAGCTAAAAGAAGTGCAAGATTACTATGGATGAGTATCTGGTGCAAAACTCAGGAAAGGGGCAGTGATCTGCGGCAGAAAATAGGAAGAAGCAAGTGACTGCTGGGTGGCTTGAAACACTAGGCCCTATCTCACTTTCAGTTGCTGAAATGTCCTTGCTGGGCCAGGAGGTCACCTCACAAGTTATGGAGGCCATTGACCAAAGGCTAGAGAGAATGGAGTGCAAATTGGACGCCCGACTGCAAGCTATAGCAGATCAAGCAGCAACTCAAGCAAATAGGATTGCAGAGGCAGAGGAGCAGATTTCAGGCCTGGAGGATATGGTGAAGCCATTGCTGGAAAGAATCTCAGTGCTGGAAAAGGAGTTGGCAGAATTTAAGGGACTGTTTGATCACCGAGAAAATTACCATTGCTGGCTCAGTCTGTGGATCAGGGGACTACCGGAAGGCAAGGAAGGGCCGGATATACTGGAATTCTGTTTGGCTAAGCTCACGACTTTGTTAGGGCTGACCCCCAAAAATGGTTGTTTCAAGCTGGAGCACACTCACAGGTCGGTTGCCCCTAGGCCGCCGGTCGGACAACCTCCTTGCCAGATTGTGATGCGATTTCATCACTGTCAGGACCGCGTAGCAGTTCTAAAGGCCTACCACAGTTAGAAGGCGTTGGTCTATGAAGGTGCAAGGCTGTTTATTTGCCAGGATTACTCTAACAGGATCTTGAAGAAGCGGCGTGCTTTCAGCCCTATTCTGGTTCAGCTACATGAGATGAAGGTGGAAGGCTTCCTTACATACCCTGCAGTGCTTAAAATCAGACATGAGGGAGCCTCATATTCCTTTTGGGAGCCGGAGAAAGCTACCAGCTTTGTGGCAGACTTGAGGAAGAAGGTGGGCTGAGGAGCTAACAGTCAGAAGACTGCATGGAGTGCATTTACGATGGACTGCAGTTCATCTTGAGTTATAGTATCTTGGAGTTCTGAGAACTGTGGTAGGTCCCCCCCCTCTTCTACTACTGAGACTGGAGGCCTCGGGACATTCACAACGGATGTGCAGCATTTCTCTGCATAGGAAAAGACTGTCGTGCAATGGATCTCTGAGACTCTGGGGCCTGCTGGAGACCAATGGGCAGATTACGGAAGCAATTATTTCTGGGAACCCTTACACTATTGTGGAGAGAATGCCCGGACAGGGGAATTATAATCTTTGCTTTTGATAACTGGACGATTCCTCAGAGGGAGGAAGGCACAAACGGAGGATGGACTCTCATATTCATAAGGTAACCTGAGGGGGTGGGGAGGTAGGCAGACGCGGTTAATGATTCATGCCTCCTCCTGCTGGTGCCTCTGGCCTTCTCTAGGATTGGGGACTGAAATGTTATGGATGATCAATGTACCTGGGGGTCATTCTCTCCACAGGCCTACGGTATTGTGGAGGAGGGGAAGGGGGAGAGGACTGGGGTGTGGAGGGAAGAGATACTAAGTAGAGTGGTTTATGCCTCCTGAATACAACTGCTGATCCTTTATTTTCTGTAAGAAGCTGATGTTGCTGAGTATGGGGGACGATACTATGCACTGCGACTTGCTGTTGGGTTAAAGATGGAGATGGGCTGAGTGCTGGGGAAAACAGTTTGGTGGATTGGACAGCACAGCTTGGATAAGGGCGACTAAGAATCATGCGATGAAAGGAAGGGGAGGAAAAAGAAGGGTGCTTAATGGATGTAAAAGGAAGTAGAGATGGGAAAGGACGTTTTCTATGAGGAGGGTTTTGCTCTTCCTGTTTTGAATGGCAAGAGCTATGGGAAGCAGTGGGTGAAAAATAATTGGGGACGAAGGGAGGGTAGGGATGGGGAAGGGAAGGATATGTATATATGTTGGGGTTTAATTGTTGGGTTCAGAACGGTTCACATGTTTAAACTAACTCTTAATGTTTTGTTAGTGATTATATTACTGAAATTTGTTGATTGGTGTAGGTCTAGACCCAGTGGCAAGGATTACGATGTCAGGAAACGCATGCATCCACTGTATAGTGATATGGTGGGGAAAGAGGAGGCAAGCAGAGGAAACAAAAGAACAAGAAGTCATGGCGGCTAATGGAAACATAACAGTAGCCTCCTGGAATGTCAGGGGGTTGTCTTCCCTGATAAAGAGAACTAGCTTATTGACAGCCCTGTGGAGACAGGGGGCACATGTAGCATTATTGCAGGAAATGCATTTGACTCCTGCAGAGCATCAAAAACTTGTCACGGGGTGGGTAGGGGCTTACTATGCCATCTCCTACAATTCGCATAAAAGGGGAGTGGCTATTCTTATAATCAAAAACCTACCATTTGTGACTTCCCGGGTGGTTGCAGATCCTACAGAGGACAAGCACATTTTTGTGGAGGGCACCCTCTTTGGAGAGGTGGTTACCCTGGCGGGCATATATGCGCCTGCAAGTTTTGATCCCACTTTCTATCGGAAGATTTTAGATATAATATTTGGGAAACAATTTAGAGGGTTAATAATGGGTGGGGATTTTAATGCCACAATGAATCCAGTGCTGGATCACTCAGAAGCCAGTGGAATAAATGTTTGTTTGTTTATTTATTTAGTCTAGGATTACAAGTATCTTTGAGCCAAGGCTCTTTTACAAAGGTTCCACTTCAGGGATAACATACAACAAGGAAACAACAGTGAGATAACAGTAAAACGATTTGTGTACACCAGTGCTATTGAATGAGGACAAGTATAGGAATAGTAGGGTGTAGAGGAGGTGAACTGTAGGTGGCTAACAGGTAGTTATAGCAAAAGGGAGATCACAACAGGACGCAAGCGACCACCAGGAGTGGGTCTGGTCTGACGCCCTGGGGTGGCAAAGAACAGGGAAGAGAGGAGAGGGGGAGAGAAGGTAGATGCAGCCGGAGACATTTGTCGAGAAAAAGTGGGAAGGAGTGCTGGAAGAGAAGTGGGGCAGGGTGAGGGGAAGGAATAAGTGCAACAAAAGGGACATGGAGAGACTATTGAGGCGGTAAGTAGACCTGGGTTTTGGGGTTGCGCCTCCCGAGTCTGGGGGAAGGTGACTGGGAGATGGGGCCAGGGGCTTAACAGTATATAAGTTCGAACTAGAGCTGTGTAGGTCATGAGCTAGGAGAGGCAGTCACAGGAGCTAGAAGCAGTGAGATAGGCCCAGAGCCTAGTTTTGAACAAACCTAGTGTAGTGGCTGAGGAGATGTTGTGGCTGAGACCATTCAGCCATAGAGGAGCCCTGAAGGTGAAGGAGCATTGGCCCTGTGTTGTATGACAGCGAGGGACTTGTAGATTCTGGGTTGTTGAACTCTTGGTGTTCCACTGGTTAGTATTTTGATGTAATAAGGCAGTAACACCAGGATGTGTTAGGCCAAGGTTGATTTTTCTCGCCATAGCACAGGTGAGATACTTTATCCGGTTGGAGCCATCCGGCTTGTGCATAGAGGGCACAGGTGTGGGTGAATCGGTTGGCACTAGTTGTGAGTCGGCAAGCCTTGTTTAGTGCGGTTGTTATACATCGGAGGGTGGATGTTGAGGCAGAGCCATAGATAATGAGGCCATAATCGATAATTGACACCACCGAGCTCTGGACGACAATCTTCAGGGCCTCTGGGGTGAGATGTTGCCTGTGCTTGAAGAGCAATCCAAGGCGTGTATTGGCAGATTTGGCCACGCTGTCGATGTGAAGAAAGTAGGAGAGATTGGGGTCAAGCAAAATCCCTAGCTATTTGAAGGAGTATACTTGTTCGAGGACAGACCCCTGTTTGGTGGAGATGGCGAGGGGGTGATGCCTCTGATGGTTATGTGAGCTACAGAAAAGCAAGGACTTGATTTTCTTGTGATTTAGGACTAGTTTTTGATTGGAGAACCAGGTTTTAACGGCACTGAATCTTAGCTGTAGGCTGAGTTGTAATGGTGAAGCGTCCTTGTGCATGGAGAAGACAATAGCATCATCCGCGTACAGGATGATTTGTTCTGAGCTGGATTGAGGTAGGGAATTTAAAAAACAGGCTGAAAAGGAGTGGTCCCAATATGGACCCTGGGGGACTCCAGAGAGTACAGGCAAGGTATGTGAGAGAGCATTGGCAATTTTTACTCTTTGTGAGCGGTTGTCGAGGAAGCTTCTGAACCAATAGGCTGAGTCAGGTGCAGGGCCGGCAATGAGCAGTTGGTCAAACAGTAGTCAATGATGGACCGTGTTGAATGCTTTCGATAGGTCGATGAAGACAGCCCCAGTAAGAAGGCCCTTATCTAAGGAGCTGTGCACTTTGCCGATAAATTAAAGTAGGGCAGTGGTGGTACTGTGCCTTTTTTAAAACCATGCTGTTGAGTGCACAGAATATTATATTTGTCCAAATAGTCAGTGAGCTGGTTTGCAACAATACGCTCAAGGGCCTTGGAGAGTGGTGGCAATATGGAGATCAGGTGATAGTTTGAGTGGCTGGTCTTATCCCCACTTTTGTGGACTGGGATCACAGTGGCAGTTTTCTAGGAATGTACTGCTGTTGAGGGAGAGGTTAAGGATTTTAGTGAGGGGACAAAGGACCTCATCAAGTGCAAGTGATAGCAGCTTAAGGTCTAGGGTGTCACTGCTGGTTCTAGATTTAGAAATGGCTGAGGCGATGTGGCGGCGAGCTTCACTCATCTTAATCACCCTGAAGTAAAAGTGTGGCTGGTTAGACGAGGCACAGGGAGTGCTTGAGGGGGTGTCATTAACCAGGAAGAAATCTGGCGGAAGAACAGAACTAAGGTCAGTAAAAGCCGTGTTGAAAGTGTTAGCAATGGCCACAGGATCAAGGGTAGTGGACCCATCTACAATTAATGTGGTTGGAAGGGACTTTGATTGTTTCCCCGTGATGTCCTTGATATTGTCCCAAAAGGCACAGCCATTTCCCCAGGTGTTGGTGAGGATGTCCTTATAATATAAACTTTTCTTGAGACGAATGGATTTTGTGCTCGCATTACGGGCATGTTTGTATTTTTGGATGTCAGATTGTTTGCCTGTGGCATTAGCCACCACCCACAGGTGGTCCCTAGATTTCAGCTGTGAGAGGAGCTCCGCAGTTACCCAAGGGTTACAGAGGGCTTTTGCTTTCTGTTTTTTAGCAGGCGCAAAGAGGTTACAGGTATTGTTGAAGGTGGTAGTGAAGTAGTTGAGGACTATGTTAACATCCGTCGCATTGTAAATAGGCATCCAGTCTTGCGTGGATAGGTGCTGTTTGAGATGGATTAGTTTCCCACGTGGGAGGACTCTGCTGGTAATGATTATAGGGGGTGGTTTTAGAAATGTATTAGACCATTCACATATAACCGGGGAGTGGTCACTGAGATAATCCGGGAGAACGGAGGGACGGGTGATCCTGGAAGGGTGATTGGTGAGAACCTAGTCCAGCAGGGTGCTGGTACCTGTTTAGTAATTAATCACAGTAGGTGAAGTAACCAATTGTGAGAGGTTATCAGCTGCAGTGGCATCCTTATGAGTGCAGACATCAGAAGCGAGCCAGTTGATATTGAAGTCACCAAGTAGGATGTATTCAGAGCCAAGAGGTTGCAAGCTGACAAAGTTAAGGACTTCTTTGATGCCAAGATCTTGTTCCCGAGGTGGAATATAAACAGCGACGATGGTGAGGGCTTTTTGATTGGGACCAAGAAGGATTTTTATGGGTAGGAGCTGGGCAGAGGAGACAGGCACAGGAGTTGAAATAGGGTGTCCCAAGAGATTATCCTTAATGTAGATAGCGCAACCGCCTCCCCTTTTGGAGACATGGTCCAGTCTGAAAGTATTGTAGCCCTGCAGGATGATTGCCAGATCCGGGACTTTAGGTGTCAGCCATGTTTCGACAATTGGCTGGTGAAGGCTTGTAGTGCATCAGGCTTTGGCAATAGGCTGCAGATGTTAAGGGTTGCGATGGTAAGAGTCCCTGCCTTTTTCAAGGGGCTAGAACAGTTTGGGCCAGGGTTCGGGTGGACGTTTCCTGAAATCAGTAGGAGTAGTAGGAGAAGCTTAATTGAGCAGAGGTGTAGGTCCAGTAGTGATAACTTGTTTATCTTTTTATTGTATGGGCAGCGGGTAGATCCCATATGGCAGCCCCGATGATATGCAGTGTGGTACAGCAGGGATAGGCTGGCATATAGACCAACCATGGTGCTGTGATGAAGCAGTGTTGGAGGGCTAAGGGCATGGCTAGAGGGAACAGTGGACCTGGATATGATAGATAGTTGGAGGTCAGCCAACCCTGGAGCAAAGGAATTCATACTTTTTTCTAACCCCCACAAAACTTGGTCCAAGTTGGATTATATTTATATTCCTAGAGTGGTCTTATAGAATCCAGAGAGTGCATCATAGCCCAATACTTATCTCGGACAACTCGATGGTCATATTGGTCTGTAGGATGGGGGAAAAGGGGGGGCCACCACCGTGGAAATTCCCTAAATACCTGTTGGGCAACAAAGAATTCCTGGAATATATCAAACAGCAGTGGAAGTTGTATCAGGAGACGAATGAGGGCTCGGTTAATTGTGCTGGACTTTTCTTGGATGCAGATAAAGCGTTTATGAGGGGGGCCGTTATTAGTTACGTTACTAAATATAAGAAGGAGAAAAAGGATACGAGGGAGGAATTAGGGCAGAGGGTGAGGCTCCTGGAACGTGCCCTTGCTTGTGGTTTCTCCGAGAGAATTTTTAGGGAGCTTACTGCTGCCAGAGAGGCACTTAATGCCTTCCTGCTGGGGGAAGCTCGAAGGGCTTGTTTCTTTGCCAGGAAAAATTTTTTGAGTTGGGCACCAAACCAGGACCACTTTTGGTTCGTCTAATAAAGGGAAGAAGGACCCAAACGCATATATCTGGGATTAAAAATAACCAACAGACAGTTACCTAGGATAGTAAATTAATAAAAGAACAGTTTAAACAGTTTTATCAAAAACTATATCAGACAGAATGCAGAGGCAAGCTGGATACAGCCGAAGAGTATCTATATGGGGTAGTTCTGTCGCAGATTACAGAAAAGCAGAGGGAACAATTGGGAAGGGAGATCACCAAAAGTGAAATTAAACAAGCTATACAGAGTCTAAAAAAGGGAAAGGCGAGTGAGCCTGACTGGTTCCCTGCTTGAGTATTACAAGGCTATGCAGGAGCAAGTGGCTGGTGCCCTGGAGGGAGTGTTCTCAGAAGTATGGGGGGAGGGAGGGAGTACTTCCTGCCTCCTTTAATGAATCTGTTATATGCCTGGTGCATAAGCCTGTGAAGGACCCACAGAAGTGCTCGTCATACAGGCCGATTTCTTTGTTAAACTGTGATGCCAAAATCCTGGCAAAGGTACTAGCCATGCGCCTGGATCATCTCCTACCGGAGATTGTTCACCCGGATCAGACAGGATTTATTTGTGGTCAGTACTTCTGTCATAATACGCGCAAGCTGCTGAATGTGGTGTGGTTGGTCTCCCAGCTGGAGGAGGGCATGGCGGTGCTCTCCATGGAAGCGGAGAAGGCTTTTGTCCTCATAGAGTGGGAGTATCTCATGGAGGTACTGTCACGTTATGGTCTGGGGGATGTCTTTGTGGGGATGATCCAGAAGATGTATACTGCACCATTGCTAGGGTCTTGGTTAATGGCTCACTAACGGAACAATTTTCCTTGTTTAGCGGTACGAGGCAGGGATGCCCCCTTTCCCCTTTGTTGTTTGCCCTGGCTATTGAGCCATTGGCGGCAGGGATAAGGGACCACCCGTGTATAAAGGGGATAGTAGGGAAGTCGGGTAGATCCCATAAGGTTATGCTATATGCGGATGATATGCTCCTCTATGTATCGGACCCAATTGGGTCCATCCCACCACTGCTGAACCTGATAGAGACCTTTGTCACTTTCTCAAGTTATAAAATAAATTTTAGTAAGTCTGAGGTTATGTTCTGGGTGGAGATGGGTGAGGGAATAAGAAATGGAACATGGGGGTTGAGAAGAATCATGCCTTCTTTCAAATATTTAGGTATACAAGTGGGAGGAGATTTGGGCTCCTTTGCTTATTAAAACTGTGGAGGAGGAGCTACACTGCTGGAGAGAGTTTCCAGTGTCCTGGCTTGGCCAGATTAATCTGATCAAGATGAATATCTTACCACGAGTGCTGTATGTGATGCAGATGGTACATATAGGTTTAACCAGAGTGGATCTCAAGAGGGTGGAGAAAGCCTTCTCTTGCTTTATATTTGGGGGGGGGGGGGGCAACCTAGGGTGAGCCTCAGGCGATTACAAGTGGATGGTTCCAGGGGCAGTCTGAACCTCCCAGAACTCCAGAATTATTATCTAGCCATGCAGTACAGGTACCTGAGTGACTGGGTTGTCAGACCCGATGCAGCGGGGTGGATGGACTTGGAGGAAATGTCTTGCCCCGGAAGACTCTCAGCATATCTGATGAGGGGAGGCCGAAGGGTCTACAGCAGATTGTGCAAGGGCAACCCCTTGGTTGACGCAGCCTTGGCAGGGTGGGAAAAGATATTGAGGAAAATGGGAGTGGGCTAGGAGGAAACTCTGTTACACCCCTGTTGGCTGGAAACCTGTACTTCTTAGCTGGTATGGAAGATAGGGGGGTTCCTGTTGTGGGAGACCAAGGGGATCCAGTGTATTAGGGATATCTATGTGGGAGGTCATTTGGGATCCTTTGAGGATATCAGTATGGGGCATGACCTTCCCAGAATGCACTTTTTTCACTTTTTGCAAAGTACAGCTTATATTTCCACTCTGGGGAGAGCAAGGTATACAAATTCCCCCTTGCAGCAAATAGAGCACTTGGTTCTGGGAACCAGAGGGGGATCAAGAGGACTAATAGGGAGGGCAGCTCATCTCGGCAGGCAGTTCTCCCCAGATTATACACAGAAAACAAGGAGGCAGACTTCTGGTTCCGGTATGCCCTCGTGAAGTCGCACTCAGGGAGAACTCCTGCCTACAACAATAAAATAAATGAGCAAAAAACCTCAAAACTCAATTTAAAACCTTAACAACTTCAAGAACTCTATTCAGCACAGCGCTATGGCAAAAATATTGCAGAATCGTTTTTTACTGATCGCAGAAACAGCAGATACGGAAGATTTACAATCTGACGACAGAGAAGCTCACCCTAAGAGTACACCGGGCCTGGGAAAAAAAAAAAATAAGAAACTGAGACCCTCAAAAAAGATGACCGAGACATCAGCAGACACCATCCTACAAGTGATAACAGAGTTTCAAGGAGAAGTAAGAGAATCACTCAAAAACCTCAGAGAAGAGATCACTCACCTCGAACCCTGAGCTGCTGAAGCCGATCACCAGATCACTCTCAACACATCTCGTATAGATGACCTCGAGGAGGTAGTGTGCACCATACTCTCAGAACAGCTTGCCATCTCAGCCCGTCAGGAAGATTCAGAGAATAGGAGCCGCAGGCGAAACATAAGAATATTTGGTATCCCGGAAGGTGAGGAGGGGAACGATCCGTGCACCTTTGCAGATTATCTCCTGCATTTGGTGCTATCACGTGAGCCTGAATTCCAAATTGACGTTGAGAGGACACACCGTGCGCTAGGCCCTAAACCCACGTGCCCTGATGCCAGACCACACTCTTTTCTCATACGCCTCCTCAGTTTCCAAACAAAGGAAACCCTTCTATCTAAAGCGTGGCAAAAAGGAAAAGTTATGTGGAGCCAATCTCGGCTCCCATTCGACAACGATCACGCCCCCTTAACACAGAGGCAATGGAGAGAATATGGCCTTCTTTTCCCAATACTGCGATCCAAGCAGATTCGCTTCAAAACCCCCTATCTGGCCAAACTGGTGGTCCGCCTCACTTCTGGAACCCAGACCTACTCGTTGGCCCAGGAAGCAGCAGCTGATCTTCAAGCAAAGGGGATCATTTCAGAGAAGACCAAAGAGACGATGACCCAGCGTCAGAAACAGTTCTCCCAGCAACAAAAGCAGCAAACTTCCCAACCAACACCACCGCTACCTGATCTCTTACAGCGCCTCCAGCAATATCGCAATTCATTTGCTCCTGCCTGATGCATCCGGAAAGAAACTAGTCTGGTGGGGTAAAGTGGAACGGGATGGGACTTGCTCAGTGGGGGAGAGGAGACTGAATCACCGTAGCCGATAACGAGAGCTGCTTTAATGGAGTTCAGGCACCCATTTACTTCTCTTCACTCTGAATTTGGCCCAGGGTTGCCATATGGACCCAATGCAGTTTCCTTGATGGTGGGGTTCTCCCTTACTAGGGAACACTGCGCCCTCCTCTCGAGGACTCTCCGGCTGGCGGCATGGTCGTGCTCCCTTTGTACCTCCTCCTGTACCCCCAGTGCTCACGTTGAGTTTCCCACGTCCCACCTTGACCTCAGTGGGAAAAATCTTGGTCCTGTGTCCTAAAGATAGAGGCAAGTCACACAAAGCAACAAGCTGGGACTCTTATGAAATAAACAAACTGAATAAAGATACAGAGGACTCATTCGAGCGGGGGGGCGACAAATTCATTCATTTATTCACAAATTCTACGAGAATGCCTTGACTCTGGAAAAAATCCTCCTTCACCCCGAGGTCTAAGGCATTAAAATGCAAAAAATACTTCCCCCCAAAAAGTGAAGTTTGGGAGGAGGTTCTCCTCCCTCGCCATCTGACGAGCACCCGCTCCAACCCTGACACCAAGATATATTAACTTATAAACTCCCTGAGACCTCCCCACTTGGTCACTGTGGAGCTTGGTGGAACCCAGAGCAATAAAATACCCACTCAGAGCCTGTCTTAGAGGTTCTGGGTGTTTTGAGGAGGTGATTGGATGAGGGCTTAGTGAGAAGAAGCCTTATGGTCCTAGCACTCCTCTGAGTTGCTTTTTCAACAAATGACCGCAGAAATAACAAATCCTCTCTCCTTGGTGCTCAGCCGCTCAGTTTGATGACCCGATATGGGGGGGGGGGTGTTGGTTGGGGATTTGTACCCACCTCCTAATAACTAACTGACTGTCACTGGGGCTTATGTTGATACTGACCTTTTTATCCTAGGTGATCCAAAGCTAGAAAGCCCCCAGTGACATCCCATGACAGAATCATGCTCCACGGGCTGCTTAGGGTTGCCACTTACCCGGTAATTTTCCGGATCGTCTGGAAATCAGGGCTCTTCTCCGGTTACCTGGTTTTCTCCCTTTCGAGTCCGGTAATGGTCATGCGGCCGGGCTGACACCTGACAGCTGTTTTTTTTTTTTTTTTTTTTTTTAAACACCTTCGTCGGCTTGTCGATCGCGCTTCACGGTCACCTAACCTAAACTGCAGCATGCCACAGACAAACACAGACGCAAATTACTTTGCATTGTAAGCAGCTGCATGGCTGCTGAAATTAATCCATCCGATTCCTAACTGAGGGCTGAGGCTGTTATTAAAAATGTTTCCCCAAGTTTTAAACTGGACTGGAGGTGGGATTAAAACTTTTATTCACTTCCCCTGCTCCCGGACCTGTACCCACACTGTGTGTCACAAAACATACTTTCTTTCTTTCACCTCCAGTCCAGTCTGCCAGTCAGCAGCACATTTTGGCAGGCACTTACTTTAACTTGCAGGTCAGGTCAATTCGTGGTCCCGACTCCCGGTCTCCGACTCCACTCCCAGTCCCAGCTCGCAACTCAGGCTCAGCACAGCAGCCCCCGTCCCAACCGCCGACTCCGCACAGCAGGCAGTAAATCAGATGAATCATTCATCTTCCAGTTTTCTCCTCCAGAGAAAGTCCCGACCCGAAACCAAGGCTGGCTAGTAGTCCTAGCAGTGCAGACAGCAGTCTGTGCGGATTTGCCACGGCTGACTCCCGAGTCCCCCGGTTTCTTAAATTCTTCACAATGCGAACGCAGCCAACCATTGCCAGTTTGTAATGCTGCCAGCCCCCATGCGGACCGTGATGTTTCCCCACAATGGATCTTCTCTCTCAGTCTAAGTCCTGTCCGCGGGCCGCGCGGCGCCTCCCCGACATCTACATGCTAAGCTTCTGGGCTGGCTGGCTTGGAAGACTGGCAGGAGCAAGCACTGAGGCTGAGAGGGCTGAGCATTTAAGCATCGGAAGGACTCAGCATAACAACCAATCAGCATACTGTTTTTGCCAGCAAGCATTAGTGACCAATCGGCAACAGGCATGACAGTCAACTCTGACTGGTGAGCAAGTCACCAGCGATTGGTCCGTTACGAGGACCAATCATTGTGGTCATCTTATGCAGTGTCACGGCGGGGAAAAACAAACAAAAGCATCAAAGGACACATTGCCCTATATTAACCTTTGGCTGCCAGGGCTCCAGTACAACAGCGTTGGAGAAGGAATAGGAATCGTGGCTGAATCCAGAAGAGTCCAGACAGAAAATCAGGAGGAAGGAATTGATTGCCATTGGGATCATCAGTTCGGAGGACTGTCAGGCTGAGTGGGAGCTGAGCGAGAGACCATACCCGAACAGAGAACCAGGAGGTCGGTTGGATTTTTTGAAACTTACTGGCAGCAGATTGACAGTGCTTTCAGCACCCCAACCCACACTTTTTCCATCCCAGGCCCAGGTGCAGCAGCAAGTGTAAGGTAGGTCTATCATTCTCAAGTCAGTCTAGTTAGTTTGGGGTCGGTTACGTAAGAACCAGGTTACTAGAAACACAGGCAGACTTAGTTAGCCTAGCTGAGCAGCAATAGAGACTGTAAATGAAAAAGTATTTCTGCTATATGCTAAATATATATATATATATACTAAAAACACAGGCAGCCCTAGTTAGCCTAGCTTAACAGCAATAGAGACTGCAAGTTAAAAAGTTTTATTCTGCTATATGTGTGTGCTTTGCTCTGCTGACAGTCTGATAATCAGACTGCCAGCAGAGCAAAGAGCATGCATATAGCAGAATAAATCTGATGTAATTACTGTTACTTAATGTCTGTCATTTTATTTCTTAGAATCGGAACTGAAACAGAGTTGCATGGTGTATATTCTTTATGTTAGGCTCAGTGGGCTGACAGTTAATGGTTGACAGCCTTGCTAAGCAGCAACAGGGGGACGGTGTCTGTTATTATTCAATGTTTTTTTTTTTTTTTTATATGTGATTGTGCCTTAGCAGCAGCAACATAGCCATTTGTTATGAAGATCATGATTATAACAGTTTTGTCCATGCTGCTGCTGCATTTAAAAACATGTATGTGAGAAGAACTGTGAGATCATGACATGATGTATAGGAACTTAGGAAGTGATATTACGTGGTAGGCAAGGGCAATAAGCTGTGAACCTGGAAACCGGGGTTTGAATCCCATCAGTTGGCCCCACTTGCTTACTTGTGTGACCTTGAGAAAGTGACTTGACTTTCTTGTGCTCCCAGGTTGAACCTAGAAACAAGCTTCAACTTAGTGTGCCTCTGCCTCTTCTGGTGAAACAATTTCCCCTTCCCCACATAAATTAGAATTATTGGAATCAATCATGCATTTTTTCATGTCCACAGTCCCACTCCCTTATGCTCATGTTATTGTTATGATTATTAGTCATATTAATTAATAGGTGTCAGCGTGGCTCAGTTGGTAGCACATCCGCCTCTGGACCACACAATCACTGGCATCTGGCTGCAGTATTGGGGGGTGCTGATGCTGTATTGCTGGGATGAGATGTTAAACCAAGATCCCTTCTGCCCATCCTGATGTTGTTCTGGTGGATGTCCAGGTAGAAGTAAAAGAACTCTGAGCACTCTTCACAAAAGAGTAGGGAACATTCCCGGTATCCTGTCCAACATTCCCCTTTCCATAAACCGGTTCATGCAATTATCCAGCCTGTGTGTGGGTGTGGTGCTGATGTGTGATATGTTCCTGTTTTCAGGTGATGGTCTAGTGTGGCCCAGTGTGCTGTCTACTATGTGAGACTGCTCATGTGGCAGCATGTGCCCATTAATAACTGACATTGCGTGGTAGTAATGTACATATACATCATTGCTGGACTTTAGCTTTTGCAGTGGTGGTTCGGTAGAGGTTGAGCAATCTTCTTTATGCACTGACTTTTCTATTGATGCTGATGTCATTGTTACATTTTCAAAGCAAGTACAGCAATATCACTAATAAAAATAAAGTACAGATATTATGAGTGGATAGAATTTGAATGTACATGCAATACCCTGTTAGTATTACCATCTTGCACCACACATGTGAGTGCTCAGATGTTTGAACACTTGCAGATGTTTTGAAGTAATGCAAAATAGCAATGACTAATATTAAGACAGATTTATGGCACTCTGCAGAAGGTCTTCAAACTCCTTTTCCAGAATGATACACAAATATCTTGTACAACTGCTCCATCATGCTACAATCCACATACCCACTGTAGCTTGATGCAGCAATACTAATGATCAAGGTAGAGCCAGAGCCTGTATTGGAAAAAAAATTGCATTCTGTAAATTGGTTCAGGCCAGGCAAAATCAGTATGCAGTATATCATTACCTCAATATATCGGTATGGATAGGGGCGTTGCGAGGAAAGCAGTGCCACCACGGCAAGGTCCTCCCCGTGGGCACTGATTTGTTGTTGAGCTGTTGTTACATTGGCCTTACACAGGATGGCAATTAAAGTTTGTTTATGTTTGTACTTTTAGTTAACTTGCCATCACATGTCTGTGTAACGCAAGCGACAGTGCCACGGCGTGACGGTCACGGCGGGTTTCATACGGTGACACTGAGGATGAATACGTTTGGAAAGAGAGCACGGGCTTCAGAGCCACAAAGCCATGCCACCAGTGGGAGCCCGGCAAAGAAGGCAAAGGGGTTCTGCAATTATAATAAAGCCTGGGAGCAGAACTATTCGTGGGTGCGGTCAGTACCAGGCCTAGAGGGAGTGGCAAAATGTGCATCCTGCGGCACTGTCTTCACAGTGAAATGGGATGGTGAAAAGGCTTTGAAGACTCATCAAAAGTCAGAGAAGCACCAGCAAAGCCTGCAGACTCAGAAGGAGAACCTGTTTATGACCAAGTTCATGCAGCCACGGACCACAACAGGTGAGAGCTTGAAGATTACTGCAGCGGAGGTGACATCAGTGTACCATGGAGTGAAGCACAACCACTCCTATTTATCCATGGACTGTGGAAGCAAACTGGCACAGACCATTTATGCAGACTCTGCCATTGCATCTAAACTGAGTTGTGGGAAGACCAAAGCAGAGTGCATAGTCACCAATGTGTTGGCGCCATATTCGGATGAACTTCTTTTACATGACCTGGGCACATCCTATTTTTCTGTAACTTCAGACGCCTCTAATAAGGGCAACAAGAAAATGTTCCCTGTGGTTATTCAGTACTTTCATGAAAAGCATGGAATTCAGCAGAAAGTCCTGGACTTCTATGAGGACCACAATGAGACTTCAGAAGCCATATTTAATCAAATTAAGGACTGTCTTCGTCAGAAAGGATTGCTACAGCAAAACCTGTCTAGTTATGCTGCAGACAATGCTTCAGTTAATTATGGCAAGCACCGCTCTGTGTTTAAGCAGTTTAAAACAGAAGTGCCACACATCATCTCTGCCAACTGCTTATGCCATGTGCTAACAATTGTGAATGCAAGCAAGGCCCTTGCACGATTTGATGTAGAAACTTTAGTGTTGAAAATCTACAGTGAATTTTCATCTTCTGCCAAGAAAGTTGCACAGCTGAAAGAGATGTTCGCTTTCGTTGACCAGGACTGGAAGGAGATTCTGCAGCATGTAATAACCAGGTGGCTGTCATTCCTTCCTGCAGTGGCAAGGCTTGTGGAATGTTGGCCAGCTATAAAAAGCTATTTCATAAGTCAGGGACCAGATGAATGCCACCCGCTGATATGGAAATTTGTTGAAGCTGATGAAGATGGCTACAATGATAAGGATGCTGTGTCAGAGGCGGAGTGCTACCTGCATTTTATGCATTATGTTCTACAGCTGTTCCATAAGTCCATTGCCAAGCTTGAGAGCAATAGCCTGACTGCTCCGGAGGTGTATTGTGTAATGCATAATCTGCGCAATGAACTGCAAAAAAGACTTGATGACATGTTCTTTGGTTTTAAAGTGTCATCAGCTGTAAAGGACTTTCCCTCAACTGTCAGGGAAAGAGTGTCACAAGACTGTAGTGGGTTTTATGTCCGTGCACTTGCCTATCTAAATAAATGGTTTGATTTTGAAAATAGCCCTTTCAAGGCAATGCAACTATTCTCTTTGCAACGTCAGATTGCCTGGGATGAACTGTACAAATCTGTAGAGACACTGAAGCTGCAAAAAGAACTTGACATGGATGCACTCTACTCAGATTACAGTACACTGACTGCAGCATTGCTTTTTTTAATAGAAATGACAGAGAAATCTGTCAGTGACCGATGGGTGGACTTTTTCAATAAAGCGCCTGAGTGCAGGACACCGTACAAAGCTGTTCAGTTTGTGTTGTCCATCCCTGGCAGTAACAGCTTTGTGGAGCGTGTGTTTTCGCTCATGGGCAATGCATGGACTGATCAAAGAAACAGAATGCTTGCGCCCTTGGTGAAAGCTGAATTACAGGTGAAATTAAATTATAGCTTCACATGCACCCAATTCCATGCCTTTGTTAAAACAAACAACAAACTTCTGGAGGCTGCAAAGTCAAACGAAAAGTACACTTTTAAATATAAAATGTGATCCTTCTGGTCTTGACAGCTGAGATGTTTGATTTGTTGAAGCCTTGTTGTACCACTGCTTGTGGTTCTAATGTAGTTGCACAGTTTTGATTGCTATTTAGTAAAGAAAGTTTGCTCATTTTTATTGTCTGTGTGGTGTGCTTGTTATTTTTTTACATACATATATATATATATATATATATATATAGATATATTTATACTCTTTGTAATTAATGCATATCATTCACCTCATGTAATTTCGCACAGTTTTGCACAATTTGGATTCGCACAGTTTTGCACAATTTTGATTGCTTCTAATAATAAAGTTTGCACATTTTAATTATCAGTGTGTGCATGTGTTCTTGGGATTATATTCATTTGAAGTGCACCACCACAGTAAGAGACCAGATTGTTTTTTGTAACTACCCACCACAGTATAGGTGACTGCGCCTGAAATTTGACAGGCCATGTGACATAAATGAAAAAAGGGGTGTGGCCAGCAACAAAGGGGTGGGGCTTTGGGCCAGTCGGGGGTGGAGCTTATCAGTCAGGTATTGGCCCGATTCAAAGGTGGCAACCCTAGGGCTGCTCAGGGGATTGGGGGTGGTGGGGGGAAGGTGTAGCAGGGAGAACTGATGAAACAGATGGTCCCCTTCCTGTTCCTGGTTGGAGGGCTCTCTCGCCCTTCCCTCTGATCCAGCCATCCCCCCCTCTCCTATGAACTTAATTTGGAGAAACACATGGTGGCTGGGGAATCAACATTGAGGAACCTCTGCCGAGCGAGTGAGTCAGAGTTATGATGGAACCCCCCACAAGGGAACTCTTAGAGCCAGGGCAGAATATAACTATTTGTTCCCCAATATAAATCATTAAAACGGGTAATTAACAAACAGCTTTAGGACATGAGCCTCTGTCTTTTCCTAAGCAAGACCCCTCTCATCTTCCCTTCCATTAACTTAGACTCACTGAGTCTAGCTAAAGTAAATAAGGCAGTGAATCTCCCAAGAGCTATGTGTTACCCGACGAAACTATGACACCGGACCACTCCTGGAGTGATCACGATATCAGTCTCTTAAGGGCTCTGTTCTTGACCCTGAATGTTTTACTATCCAGGGTCATGTTAGGAACCCCCTCACTCCTCTCCGGGTCCAAATGGTTCCTCGGACAGGAGTTTCCAGGAGAAGCTCCATTTCAGCTCCTCCCAGATGGAGGTCAAAATGTACATAGGTTTCCACTTAGATACTAGGGTGTGTAACGAATACACGCCAAAGCAGTTCAATTCATTCTATTTTAAATATATTATTTGGTTAACTTGTTGGTTATGTTTAACCTTGTTTACAAACCAGGTTTATGGTCATGAGATAAATTGTGTTTTAAAGCATTCAAAGAGATGTCAATTGGGGGGGGAGAAAAAACACACATACAATGGAACAGTGCATTATAAACAAGTTTTAGTGAGACCAATGTATAGCAATTACGTATGCTTGGCTTCGCTGTTAAAGAAATGCTTCAAGGGAGAGGTAGCATGGTTCATACAATACTCCTCATCTTCACCCTGGTGGGAAAAAGAAACACAACATTAACCCTTAAACCCCAAGGAAAATGGGTGCATTAAATCCTGTAAAAATATTATCCCATAACATTAATGGGATACATGACCCGATCAAACGAGCAAGGCTTATGCAATATTTATCTAAACAATCTACAGACCTAATTTTCCTACAAGAGACCCACCTCTCCGAAACAGAGCATCTCAAGCTGAATTGGGGAGGCAGATACAGGGTTATAGCCTTGTCCCACCCCAGAGAAAGGAAAAGAGGATCAGCAATTCTTATTCCCCGGAATACCCCCCCTAGAGATCCAGCAAACTCACATAGATGCTCAAGGTCACTACGTAATAATTCAGGGATTACTATATGGTAAGCAAGTAATGCTAGCCAGTGTTTATCCCCAATCTAATTTTACAATATACAGAGGATTCATATCCACATTGCTCGACCTCCTCCAGGGTCAGTTGATCATGGGAGGAGACCTGAACCTGACAATGGCCCCTCATATAGATTGTTCAAACCCCCAAAATGATAGAAACAATAAGACTGCCAGACAATTCAGGTCCACCATTGAACATCTAGGTTTGATTGATGTCTGGCGTCGGATATTCTCTTCTAGCCCAGGTTTTACTTACTACTTCCCAAGATTTAAAACTCATCTAGACTTGACGACATTCTCACAACCTGTGAGCATCTGTCTTTAATTCAAGACATTCGCATAGGACCTAAACTAATATCTGACCATCATCCCTTGACCATCTCTCTGGACCTGGGGAGGTAGAAAAAGAGGGCTCTCTGGAGATTTAATCCCACTGTACTATCAGATAAGGAATATGTCGAAGGCCTTTCCTCCAGGATTTCCCATTACTTCATGGAAATTCAGACCCAGCTATACCCCAAGCCATTCAATGGGGTGCGATGAAAGCCACCATTCGGAAAGAATTGATATCCTATGTGTCCAGGAAAAATAGGGAGAGAGAATCTGAATACCAAAGATTGTCGACCCTATTAAAAAACTACCAGATGTTATATCGGGAGGGAGACACTGAAGTACAACTTTTAATAAGAAATACAAAAGCAGCATTCCAACAAATTATTGACAACAAAGTTCAGCAGTCTCTGCACTATCTCCGCCAAACGGTCCATGAGGGAGGGCCTAGGAGTATCAAATATTTGGCCCACAAATTAAGAGCTAGAAAGGCTACATCAACCATTGTTAGACTTAGAAATGTTACCTCTGGACAGACTCACTATACCGAGGAACATATTCAAAAGGCCTTTATAGAATATTTTCCCAACTTATACTCCCCCATCTCTTTCCCCCAGTCTGAAGCGATTCAATTTTTAAAACAGGTGAACCTTCTCGCTCTCTCTTCCTTCCAAATTAAATCACTAGAGTCTCCAGTCTCAGTATTGGAGATAGAAGAATCCATCAAAAAACTTAAAATAGGGAAGTGTCCAGGACCAGATGGTGTTATAGCGTAGTGGTACAAGAATTCAAAAAAGACTATTCTCTCAACCAGACTTGAAACGATAGTTCCCCATATTATACACCCTGACCAATCCAGCTTTATTAAAAATAGGAACACATCTGATAATATTCATAGAGCTCTTCTACTACAGGAATATGTTCGTACCAGACAAATTCCCTCAGTATTTATTAGTTTAGACGCGGAAAAGGCATTTGATCGTGTGTCGTGGCCCTTCTTATGGGAAACCCTTAAAATGTTTCATTTCCCCCCACAATTTGTAACATGCTTAACAAAAATATATAGGTCTCCCAAGGCCTATGTCTGCGTTAATGGCTCATTATCGCAGCCCTTTCCTTTAGGGAGGGGGACAAGACAGGGTTGCCCATTGTCCCCCTACATTTTTGCCCTGTTTATAGAAACATAGAATTTGACGACAGATAAGGACCACTTGGCCCACCCAGTCTGCCCATTTCCCTACCTGATGGATAAACTGCAGATTCTAGTTAATCAACAGCTTACTTCCTCCTGCCCCCCACTAGAATTGCCTTATGACTGTCCCATGCATTCTTGAATTCTCCCACTGTTCCTGATTCTACAGCCTCCTCAAGAAGGCTGTTCCATGCATCCAGAACTCTCTCTGTGAAAAAATACTTTCTAACATTACCTTTGAGCCGTCCCCCCTCTATCTTCAAATTGTGCCTCCTTGTTCTTGCACATCTCTTCTTCTGAAAGATACTACCCTCTTGTACCTAGTTAATTCCCTTGAGATACTTGAAAGTTTCTATCATGTCCCCCCTCTCCCTCCTTTCCTCAAGGGTATACATATTAAGCTGCTTTAGTCTCTCCTCGATGTCTTCTGGTGCAGACCTTGCACCATTTTGGTTGCCCTCCTCTGAACAGCCTCCACTCTGTCTATGTCTTTGTGGAGATGGGGTCTCCAGAATTGCATGCAGTACTCCAGATGGGGTCTCACTAACTGTCTGTAGAGAGGGATAACAACTTCCTGTTTTCTACTGTTGATGCCTCTCCCTATGCATCCCAGTATCCCCCAGCCCTCCTTACTGCCTTCTCACATTGCTTGCCCACCTTTAGGTCATCTGATATAATTACTCCTAGGTCTCTTTCGATTTTTGTTGTTGTTATTAACTCACCCCCTATTGTGTACTCTTCCTTGGGTTTTTATTTCCCAGATGCATTACCTTGCACTTCTTTGCGTTGAATCTGAGCTGCCACTTATCTGACCATTCCTCCAACCTTGCCAAGTCCCTTTTCATTGTTTCCACCCCACCTTGTGTATCAACCCTGTTGCAGATCTTTGTGTCATCTGCAAAGAGGGCATACCTTTCCTTCCAGGTTCTCTCCAATGTCACTTATAAAGATATTAAAGAGGACTGGTCCCAGTACCAAACCCTGCGGTACCCCGCTAGTTACCCTCCTTTCTTCACTGTGGACTCCGTTTACTGTTACCTTTTGTGTCCTGTTGTCCAGCCAGTTTTTTATCCAGACTACCACCTTGGGGCCCACTCCAAGGCTGGCTAACTTGTATATTAATCTTTAGTGTGAGACTGTGTAAAATGCCTTGCTAAAATCTAGATAGGCCATATCCACAGCCCCTCCCTGGTCTATTACTTTGGTCACCCAGTCAAAGAAATCTATTAGGTTCGTCTGACATGACCTTCCTGCTGTGATACCATGCTGCCTTGGGTCCTGTGCCCCACTGGCCTCTAGGTACTCAACAGTTCTTTCCTTCAGAAGTGATTCCATCATTTTCCCTACCACTGAAGTTAAACTTACTGGTCTGTAGTTTCCTGCCTCTGCCCTGCTCCCACTTTTGTGAAGTGGAATCGCATTTGCCCTCCTCCAGTCCTCAGGTACCACTCCATCCTCCCATGATTTGTTAAAGAGAGTAGTCAGTGGTGTTACTAGTTCTGCCCTTAGTTTTTTTAGTATTCTTAGGTGAATCCCATCAGGCCCCATTGCTTTGTCCACCCTCAGTTTCAAGAGTTCTTTCAAAACCCTTTCTTCTGTGACTGGACTGGTATCGACCCCCTCATTCAGAGTTTCTCCCTTGTTTGGTTTAGGCACCTCCTCCTCCTCATCTGTTGTGAATACTGAGCAGAAATATTCGTTCAGTATCCCTGCTTTTTCACTGTCACCCTCTGCCCACATTCCCTCCCCTTTATTAAGTCTCTGTATCCCTTCCTTGGCCTTTCTTCACTCCCTATTGTACCTATAAAAGGTTTTATCCCCCTTCTTAACAGAGTTGGCTGTCTTTTCCTCAGTTTGTGCCTTTGCTATTCTGACTGCCTTCCCTGCCTCCTTCTGCTTTAACTGATAAAGTTCTCTGTCCTGCTCCTTCTGTGTTTCCTTATATTTCCTGAATGCTGTCATTTTCTCCTTAACCATCCCTGCCACCTCTTTTGAGAACCATAGTGTTTTTTTCCTTCGTTTTGTTTTATTCATTTGCTTCACACAAAGGCTTGTTGCCTCTGCAGTGGCTGTTATGTTTATTCCCCATTGTTTCTCCACCCGTCCCTCTTGCCCATTTGCTAGTGCTTTTCTAAGGCTCTCTCTCATTTTCCCAAAGTCAGCCTTCCTAAAGTCCAATACTCTTGTTTTTGTATGGCTTGACTCTATGGCTGTGTTTATTGTGAACCACACTGTTTAGTGGTCACTTGTTCCCAGATGGCTGCCCGCTTCTAAATCTGAAATCCTTTCTCCTTCCCCATTTGAGAGTACCAGGTCTAAGATTGGTCCCTCCCGAGTGGGTTCCAACACTAGCTGTCTGAGGCATGCCCCCTGTAGGGCATCAAGAATGACCCTGCTCTTGGATGTGCCTGCAGCAAAGGTGCTCCAGTTAACATCTGGCATATTTGGGTCCCCCATCAACAATATCTCCGCTTTTTCAGCCATTTTGAGAATGTCCTCTATCATTTTCTTGTCCATTTCTCCCTTGAGATGGGGTCTGTATACAACCCCTGTGCGGATTGTGATGCCATTCCCTGTCTCCAAGGTGACCCAGAGTGCCTCTTGTCCTCCCCGTTTACATTTTAGTTCTGTAGCTTTGATCCCTTCCCTTACGTATAGAGCTACTCCACCTCTTCTTTTACCTTCCCTGTCCCTTCTGTAGATTGTATACCCTGGTATGTTGACATCCCAGTCATGGTTCTCATATCCAGTTGTTCATCTACCATCAGAGCTACTAGCTCAGGAAGCTTGTTTCCCAGACTACGGGCATTGGTACTCATTGCCCTCCATTTAATGTTGGCTTTATCCTCCCCCCCCATCCCTGCTCTTATTGCCCTTGTCTATTTTTCCATTTACCCCTGTCCTGCCCTGTGTTGAGCTCTGTACCTCAGTGTTTACCTTACTACCTGCCATGTTTTGTGGGGGAGGCTTGAAATTTCCTGCCTCTTATCAGCACCTCCCCCCCTTGGCTAGTTTAAAAGCTTGCCCAGGAAGCATTTAAACCTGTCACCTAGGAGCTTGGTTCCCTTCATGGACAGATGCAGACCATCGTGCCAGTATAGACCTGTATCTCTCCAGGTGGACCCCTAGTCCCCAATGAAGCCAAAGCCCTGTGCTCTGCACCAGTTTTGCAACCATTCATTAAACTGCATGGTGTGCAGTACCCTAGCCTCACCCCTACCATGGACTGGCAGCACCTCTGAGAAGGTTACCGTGCTTGCTACCTGTCTAAGGCCCCTCCCCAACTCCACAAATTCATTCTGCACTGCACTGATCCCATGCCTAGCTAGGTAATTTGTCCCAAGGTGGACAGTGATATCTAGTTCCCTCTCCTGTGATGCTGCTTCTGCAATCCTGAGGATTCGCTTCCTGTCCCTCCAAGCCATGGCACCAGGCAGGCACCTTACTTCCTTCTCCTCTCCCTTCCCCAGTTTTACCCGCCTAACAATTGAGTCCCCTATCAGAAGCTGTTTCCTTCCCCTGTGGTGTCCCTTGCCACCCTTTTGTGGGTCTCCCTTGTGGATGTCCTCAGCATTCTTCTGGGTCTCCACTGAGGGTGCCATCATAGAGGAGCCTTGCTCTTCCAGAATGGCATATGATTTGTGTAGAGGTACAACTAGGGGGCTTCGCCTCTGGTCCACACCTGCACCCTCCCAGAACCCACTGTGGTCCAACTGCTCTTCATGCGTGGCAGCCTCTGAGGCAGTGGTTGTGGCAGTGGTGCTCTTTGGGTGGGGGAGGCCTCCTTAGTCCTGCTAGTTCAGCCTGGAGGTGGGCAACCTCCTCCCTCAGAGCTGACAGTTGCCTGCAAATAGGACAGCAGTGCAGTTTCCAGAATGTCTCCCGGAAAACTGCTGCCCCACAGCCAGTGCATTACACCACTCCCCACATGTCCCTCTCCATTATAATATACAATATGTAATATATATATATATATATATTTTTTTTTTTTTTAAATGGTGGTGTGTACCTACCCTTTATGCACTGTGCTGGGTTATTAAGAATGACAGTTCTGCCCCAAGACCTGTTGAGGAAGTGATGTCAGAACTTTGGCTATAAAGGAAATGCCATGCCTGGGGGAGGCTGTGGGGAAGGGTGGGTAGTCCACAGCCACTGGTGACTGTTAGAAACAATCAAATACACAACTGCTCCACCACCCTGGTGAGTACTGCTTTATAGTAATTCAACCAACACCACAATTTACTAGACCACTGCTCCTACGCAAACTATTCTACTGAGTCCAGGGATAAAATGAACTCACCTCAGCCAGCAGGACACTTTTAAAATGTTGCAAAAATATCCTTCCAAATCCTAGGTCTCGACCCCAGGAATCCAGCAATTCAGTTGTATCTCACTCCCTCTGGTTATAAAATTACTACACTTTTAATGGAATCCTGCAATTCTCTGCTTAATGCCAATAAGGAAAAAATGAAACTTTTGTAGAAAGCGAGCTCTCTTCTTAACAAGTCCCCAACAATATTATGCCTTACCAGGTTTCCAGGTCCTAAACGGAGTTATAGTTTGTTCTTTGCAGTGTAGCAAGGTTCTCAGCTTCCAACAAACAAATCAAAGTCAGTCAGACTGGCTTCTAACTGTGAAGGATGCCTAAGACAGCACAGTGATGAAACCCCACCCAGAGCCAATTGATTGACTAGTGACACCTGTGATGTAAGCAGGCCTTTCAGTGTAGGCACTCTGCTATGTCTGATTCCAATACACAAAACCTTTCAGTGAAACCAGGGATAAAAACTTAACTTCTCAGCCAGCAGCACAGTTTTAAAATGTTGCAAAAATATCCTTCCAAATCCTAGGTCTCAACCCCAGGAATCCAGCAAATTTAGTTGTATCTCACTCCCTCTGGTTATAAAATTACTACACTTTTAATGGAATCCTACAAATCTCTGCTTAATGCCAATAAGGAAAAAAAATGAAACTTTTTGTAGAAAGCGTAGCTCCCCTTCTTAACAAGTCCCCAACAATATTATGCCTTACCAGGTTTCCAGGTCCTAAAACGGAGTTATAGTTTGTTCTTTGCAGTGTAGCAAGGTTCTCGGCTTCCAACAAACAAATCAGAGTCAGTCAGACTGGCTTCTAACTGTGAAGTAAACTGGCTGACTGACTCCTGTAACTCTCCATGGAAAACCATAGAATTTCAGATCAATGATCTATACGATATTAAGAAGATCCTTTTTTCTTCTGATGAGAGATCCCTTAGTCCTTCAGTTCTAGCAGGAATAACATCTAAGACATATAAGATTTGGAAACACATTAGAAAATCAGGGCCTAGCCTACACATATATGAATATTGTAAGTTAATATCCCAAGATGACAAGTTTGCCCCTATCTATATGGATCATACCTTCACATTGTGGCGAGATATTGGTATATCCCATATCTACCAGTTCCTCTCTTCGGAGGGAATCATCCCGTTTGATAGACTCCAATCCTTATTCCCCCTAAAGAATACAGAAAGGTTTCGATATTTTCAGATCCAAAACCACATCCTCCGAAACACCACAATACCCCCCTGCCTTGCCCGCCTCAATGCCAGAATTATTAAAACTTTTCATAGAAGCAAATAAGGGAAATCTGGGATCCCACATAATAGGCCTTATATAACGAGAGCTTCGGAATGGGCTTCCTACAACCACAGTTTCCATATTAGGCTCATGGAATAAAGATCTCCAAATTGAAACACCCACAGAAGTATGGTTTAGATCCTCTCTAATAGAGATAAAATCCATCACCTCCCCCTACTGGAGGGAATTTGCATGGAAATGCCGCTCTTGATATTTTAGCGCTCCGTCGACACTAATGAAATATCTTCCGGACGAGTACGGGAAACGTTGGAGGAAATGCGGATGCCTTGTCGCCACATTGGGTCATGTGTTTTGGTCCTGTCCATGCCTGATGCCTTTTTGGCTAACATTGCAAAATGAGTTAACTACTTTGTTTACAGAACTCACTGCTGAACAGTTTCTAATGGAAGGTTACCCGAACCATGCTCCCCTCTGGGAACGAACTATACTGCTTATATGTTATATTGCAGCCAAGAAGGCTATAACCAGGCGTTAGATGAGGGCTCAGATCCCAACTGTTCAGGATTGGAGGAAAATAATGTCAGAAATCTATAAAACAGAGAGCTTCAGTGCTGAGCAGCGGGGTGGGACCACTTCATACATGTCGAAGTGGAGGATCTGGATCCATTATATATCTACAGTAGAACCAGACCTTTCTCCATTAAGTACTAAAGTAAAGTATAAACACTACTAAAGGCCGGGCTATACACGTGAATAGTATAATGTTGGTGTTCCCTAACATTAGATTAATTCTGTCAAAGCATGCCTGTTCTGGTGGTAGTTCAGGTGGATGTTAAAGATCCCATTGCACTTCTCGAAAAGAGTAGGGGAATTTCCCCGGTGCCCTGGCCAAATTTCCCTCATTCACTAAAAAAAAAAATACCACCAACAGCTTACTCTGGTTCAAGGTCAGTTGGCATTTCATCTGTATCACCCCTCCCAGGGGTCGTGCCTGAAAATAGGCAGAATCTGCCTAGTGCACTTACCCGGTCAACAAAAACTAAAATAAAAAAAAATATATTAAACATAAGGTGAGAATAGATTTTCTAGTCATTAAAACACAATGTACTGTCTCTCGAAAATCATATTCAATAATTTTATAACAGAAATGTTGACACTGAAGCTAAAGTAACAGCGATTATTTCTTTTACTACCTATTGAAAAAATGAAATTTCCATTATGTATGTATGTGGAAAAACTATTTAATAAAAAGAAATAAAAAAAAAAAAAAAAAGGAAACGAGGCAATGGGAGGAAGATCTGGGTAGGGACATATTGGAAGAAAACGGGGGTATATTCTGCCTCCTACATGCACTCCTTAAAGCATTCCACCCCAGGCTTCCACCTCCTGCTTTTTCCTAGGCTCTTAATTTGCCTTGGCTGCTCCACACTCTCTCAGGGTGTATAACGTATTGTCATATACTAACATTACGGGGTATTTATATGTATTGTTCAATACAAACATTTTTGTGTGAATCATCTGTATCTTGCCTGACTATCTAGCTTATGTATAGCTTTGTATACTTTATATGCTGCTTCACTCGAATCCTGTTTTAATTCATACCTTATGTACAGCCCATATTTTAATTGCTGTTACATCTGTGCTGCCTTTATTAGGAGTAGTATAACTGTACCTGTGTATGTATATGTATATATCTCTTATGTATTGGATGTTATTTCTGTATGCCCAGGCCCACCTTGGAAATGAGCTTGCTCAACGGTGCTTCACCTGGTAAAATAAAGATTGATTGATTGATATTATTGCAGCTTCATAGGGGGATCCTGATTTGCAATAAATATCAGGAATCCTTTTATAAGTTTGTTCACAGACTATACTGCCCCCCGGCAGTGGTCCACAAATTTAACCCGGGTGTCTCCCCAATATGTGGACGCTGCAAGTCTGAGACGGGCACTTACTTCCATTATTATGGGGCATGCCCGGTACTGCAGAAGTTCTGGGGAGAGATTGCGCAGGGGGTTGGGAAGATTTGGGGAAGGCAGATTGGGCTTGACCCAGTAGAATTATTGTTTGGAGTTGCGGAAACCGGATCTGGCAAGTGGGACCCCTTCCCGGGATGGGTTCGTGTCTTACTGGTACTAGCCATACATTGCATTTAAATGCATTGGTATCAGCAACAGCACCAATGGCCCAGCAATGGCGAACTCTCATTATCTAGGTGCTCGCCCTGGGACATCTCTCATTTATAGTTAAAAACGAGGGGCGCTTTCAGAATACTTGGGAACCTCTGCTTGCCTCTTTAACACCTGGAGACGCCATGGCTCTTAGAGAGGGTGTCCAATAGGGGATATGTGCAGGAAGTCCTGCTACTTCTACTAAAAATGACAGTGTATACAGAAGTCAATTGGATCCTAAATGGCTGATTCATAAGAGAAGGTTGCCTTCCCCATTGAGAGGGTTAATTATGTAATTTGCTTCCTACTCAGTTCTTTTACATATTACTGTATCAGTTGATTCCTGATGTAGTAGACAGTTCCCTGATCAAAGGGGGAAAGAAGATGGATTTGGTCTAGACCTTGAAATAAATATGAAATAAGGATTTTTTTAATTTTATTTTATCTTTTCTCTTATCTGTTGTTATCCATCTTTATTTTGTTTTTGTATTAGCTGTTAGTACTGTTTGATGTCTGATGTTGGTATTAGTGTATTGGAGTATTGTCTGTATAAAAAACACTCTCAATAAACAAATTATGCAAAGGAAGTGGCACTGAGAGCCTGGCTTGCACTGTATAGGCTACCTCAGAGTCGACCCTCCAACCACTTCAGTTCCTTTTTTCCTGCCGTTGAGTGCACTTCAGTGATGACATCGCTTGCCCGCTGGGAGTCAAATCTTCACGTTCATACGACAGCAGCTATAGTCTTTTTAGTATTTGATAACCTTTTATTTATTTTATTAGTTCAGTAAAAAAAAGGAAAAAAGTAAAACAATTTTCGTTAAGAAGAAGTCTTTAGCCCTCTTTCGACAGAGAGTACCATGAACGGGGCAGGTGATGGTAGGGAGACGTTGCATGAAAGCTGTGTTATCAGCAGGGCTGGGTCTGGTCCACTGCCCTCTCGGGGGGGGGGGGGTGTCTGACTACGGGCAGTCCAGTACTCGGGGCAAGGGGCAGTCCTCCCGAAAGCACAAAAAGAAGTGGTCCCGTTCTCGATCCTCGTCGAGGACTCGGCACCGCTCGACTGCGAGTTTTTTTTCAGCCTCCCGGTCGAAAAAGAAAAGGTACCACTGAAGGTCGCCCTCTGGTATATCTGCGTATCGATCATCAGTAGCTAAGGGCAGGGGTTTGACTCGGACTCCTCCGGGGTCGTCTATGGCCTCTGTTCCTGGTGACCGGCATCCTCGACTCCGGAGTCCCTCCCTGCCCCCAGGGGGGTCCTCCAGTGAGCAGTTTCACCATTGGACCGCTGTTATGGAGCAATGGGTTCGGCGGTTGTCCCACCTGCCTGAGCCGGTGAGTCTGTTGCCAGGTTCTTCGGGCCTACTGGTTTTGGGCCTGCGGACAGGACAGTTGGGGCTTCCTAGTCTTCTCCTGCACCATCAACGCTGCGCTCTGGTGCCTTTCCCCTCACATGGCTGTGACGCAAGGGCCAGCACAGGTGCCTTTTTTCTCCTATTGGAACTTTCAGATCTTCCTCCCCGAGTGAGATGTTAGGGGCCTCTGCTCCTGCGGCACCAGGTGCAGCGCCAACTCCTCTGGTGCTGGCACTATGCCCGGCGCTGTGTCCTGTGCCGGCACCATTTGTGTTTTCGGCGCTGCACTCTGTGCCGGCGCAGTGGGTACCTTCAGTGCCACGTGGGACACCAGGGTTCTCGACTCCTATTCGTGGAGCTCCTCCTCCTCCTCTTTTGCCTCCCTTTCCTATATACTCTGTCCCTTCGGGGCTAGTAGGAGATGATATTGAGCCTGATCCTGATCTTCGATTTGGGGACGACTTTGACAGTGATTCCTCTCTGGGGATAGCAAATAAACCATCTCTTCCAGCAGAGCCTCTGGTTGAGGACCTTTCCTATAAGTCTCTGCTTAAGAACATGAATACCACTCTCTCCTCAGACTTCAGAGACTGATCCTGAGAAATTGCTGCATCTACAGTATCAGCACGTCCCAGATATTCCTGTGGCATTGACTCCTCCCATGCAACCTTCTTTTGAGAGACTCTCACAAACGGTGTGGGATAATCCAGCGCTTATTCCCTCTGTGGACAAGTCCATAGATAGGAAATACACCCCCTCCCAAGGATCGCCCTATTCTGGCCTCGCAAGACTTTGCTGATGCCATAGTTGTCCTGACAGAGAATGATAAAGTTGTTCTTCCTCAAGAATCTACGGCACGCCCAGTAAACAAAGAATCTCGCAAAATCGACACTTTGGGGAAGCGAGTCTTCGTTGCCTCCACCCTGGGCATGCGCATTGCAAGCTACCAGGGTTATTTCTCTCAGTATGAGTATACCCCCTGGCATTCGCTCAAGGCCACCGTAGAAGCTCTTCCAGATTCGAACGTTAGCTCTGAGCTTCTTCAGACCATTACTAGAGGCATTCAATCCAATAATCAGCAGCCTAAGGCTGCTGTAGATGCCTTTGACACTGCTTCTATATATATAGTACTAGTGATAGTAGTTGGTATATGCACCCAACGCCACTCTTGGTTATGCACGTCGGGATTCACAAATGATACCCAGCAGAGAGTTATGAATTTACCTTTTGATGGTACGTATCTGTTTAGTCCTCAGGTCGAGCAGGCACTTGAGATCACACAGAAAACTAGAACGGCTATCAAAACAGCCAGACCGTCATCAGCAGCCCCTCAAAAGGGTGGGAATCGGTGGCAGTTTCATAACCGTCAGTCTTTTTGTGGCAAAGGCTAAGGGGGGGCTTCAACAAGAAGCAAGCCTCCCAGCCACAAAAGAAAATGCAGCAGAAGTCACAGGGCCCCAAAGCACCTAGTGCCACCCTCTGAGATTCTGGCCCAGGTCCCACCTCAGCTGTCCGAGGGGGACTCTTCCTCGGCAGTAGGAGGGCACCTGACTCAATTTACAACCAGTGGAAGTCAGTCACATCAAACAAGTAGGTACTCAGGATAATCCACGAGGAATACTCTCTAAATCTTTTAGAAACTCCTGTGGATCATCCACACAAACGACAGCCCAGGCTGTCTTTATGTCAGCCAGACCTTCTTGCTTCCAAGATTCAAGGCTTTTTTACAACAGGGCAGTAGAAGTAGTTCCGTTGGATCAGTGGAACACAGGTTTCTACTCCCGATACTTCCTAGTTCCAAAGAAAACAGGTGGCATGTGCCCTATTCTCGATCTGAGGAAGTTAAACAAATTCCTTTACAAGGAGAAGTTCAAGATGATATCTCTCGGCTCCCTGTTACCTTTGATTCATCAAAATTACTGGACGGCCTCCCTAGACATGCAGGACGTGTACCAGCACATTCTCATACACCCAAACCACCACAAATACCTCAGATTTGTGGCATTGGGTCAACACTACCAATTCAGAGTCCTGCCCTTTGGGCTATCCTCGGTTCCTCAAGACTTTACATAGTGCTTTGCAGTTCTCACAGCGTATCTCAGGAAGCTCGGAATTCAAGTGTTCCCATATCTGGACGACTAGCTTCTGGCGAGCCCCTCCAGTCAAGAGACTGGGGAAGCCATGGCTACAGCTTCCAAATGCCTCACGTCCATGAGAGTTCTGTTAAATTTGGGAAAATTGCAGCTACAGCCCTCCCAGCAGCTCCTCTTCATAGGAGCCCTTCTGGATACCTCCAACGCAAAAGCTTTTCTTCTGGAGGACAGAAGGAATGACATCCTTCAGATGGCCCACTTCATCAGAGAGAACGACTCGGTCCAAGCTCTCTCATTGCAGCGGATGCTGGGTCTCATGACATCCTCAGTGTTCACTGTGCCTCTGGCTTATCTTCGCATGAGGACTACTCAGTGGATGCTCAGCACTCAGTGGTCCCTGACCACACATCCCTAGTCCTTTCACATCAAGGTGACGGAATCTCTAAAATGGTCACTCACCTGGTGGACTCAAGAGGACAACCTTCAGAAGGGATTCCATTTGCCCCTCTAGAATCCCAGATCTCCATCACCACGGATGCATCCCTACTCGGATGGGAAGCTCACTGTCGGGACCTCCACACCCAAGGTCAATGGAATCAGGACGAATCTCAACCCCACATAAATGTGCTAGAAATGAGAGCCGTCCTGTATACACTCTGAGCTCTGAAGGATATTCTCTGTCACAAGATCATTCTCCTTCAAATGGACAACAAAGCAGTGATGTACTACATCAAGAAACTGGGCAGAGCACACTCTTACCCCTTATGCAGGGAAGCAATGAGAGTGTGGGAGTGGTGCCTAGAGTACAAGGCTCTGATCCAAGCAGTTTACCTGCCGGGAGTACAGAATGATCTGATGGATTGTCCCAGCAGAATGGAAACAGATCCTCATGAGTGGTTTTTTTTTTTTTTTTTTTATATTGTCTCTTTTCCCCTCCTACGTGCCCCAGAGTTACCTCTCCTTCAGGGCGCCTAGGACCCGGGCGCTCCTACTATCTCCCCTTAGCCACCTACCTCATATTTGCAGCCTTCCTCGGGCTAGTCCGGTGTAACCCTTGCACCGGATGGGTCCCCCTCCTCCGAGGGAAGGCACCAGCGGGGCAGAACCAGCACACTACTATTCTCTTGGACCCTCGGAGCTGCTGGGGCAATTTGGCTCTCTCAGGGGTGTTCAGGGATGTCTCGGGGCGAGGCGTCCGTCATCGATAAACTTCCGGACCGGATTTTCTCGTTTTTCTTGTTCCTCCCTACTTACGTCGCTACATGCATTGCCTCTAGTCTCCACTAGGGGCCTCTGCATAATGAAGATGCTCTAACCCACCCCAGGACAGGAGAGCAGTCCGTCGGACGCTCGATCCTGCCCTTCCCCTGCCGACCCCCCGAGACCCGAGTCCGTTCCCGAACCCGGGTCGCCGGTGTGGATCGAGGTAAGGCACCAGCGCCTCAACCCTCTACGCCACCGGGCCGGCATGAGTGGTTTTTTGACACAAACGTCATGCATTCGCTCTTCAAAGAGTGGGGAACTCTGGACCTGGACCTTTTTGAGTCCCCGCTCAATGCAAAACTGCCTCTATTCTGCTCCAGAAATCCAGAACCTAGTGTTTTCTATCAGGATGCATTCAGACTGCGGTGGACAAGACGCTTTCTGTACGCATTTCCTCCTCTTCCCTTAGTTTAGAGGGTGCTGCTAAAACTGGAGGTGCAGGGGGCAGAATGATCCTCATCGCCCCATTCTGGCCTTGTCAGATCTGGTTTCCATTAATCAACAGATTATTGGAAACTTCTCTGAGACAACTTCCACTTCAAACGAACTTGCTGACCCAGGTCTCAGTGACCCATCACAACCTGAGATCCCTTCATTTCCATGCCTGGCTCCTGAGGAGATAGAGGTGGGTAGGTTTGTCGTTTCACGTAGGGTCTCAGATATTCCGTTAGCAGCATGTAAGCCAGCTACTAGAAAAACTTACATGGCTAAGTGGAAGCGGTTCTCCATCTGGTGTGCAAAGTCCTTTTGGGACCCTTTTTCCTGGCCACCAAACAAAGTCCTAGAGTATCTTCTGGACCTGTCCAATACAGGTCTGCAATACTCAGCTGTAAAGGTTCATCTCTGCGCAATGTCAGCGTACCACGAAACCATACACTCCGTGTCTCTGGCTCAGTTACCTTTGGTCAGGAAGTTTCTTAAGGGTATACTGCACTCTAGGCCACCGGTCAGATGTCTGGTAGCTACCTGGGACATTAATCTTGCGCTAGACATGCTCACCTGTAAACCTTTCGAGCCCCTAGCAACTTGTGAGCTGAAGTTTCTGACCTGGAAGACCACCTTCCTTGTAGCCATTACCTCCGCTCAGAGTGTCTGAAATACATGCTTTGGTTATGGACCCTGTTCTCTGTATTTCATAAAGACAAGGTGGTTCTGCGAACTCACCCTAAGTTTCTCTGTAAAGTGGTTTCAGAATTCCATCTGAACCAGCCCTTAGTCTTTCCGACCTACTTTGCGAACTTCCTGAATGTGGGGGAGCGTACCCTACATTCTCTGGATGTTAAGAGAACTTTGCGGTTCTGTTTAGACAGGACTAAAGAAATCCACAAATTGAAACAACCGTTTGTCTCTTTTAGCATGGCCCGGCTGGGTCAGCCTGTTGCTATCAGATGTATTTCTGCGTGGCTAGTGGCATGTCTTCGCCAGTGCTACTCCATGGCACAGGTTAAGCTGGAAGGCAGAGTATACACTCATTCTACCAGGGCAGTCATGGCATCTCTGGCAGAAATTCGGAACGTGCCCATTGCAGACATCTGCAATGCAGCTACTTGGAGCTCTGTGCACACTTTTGTGAAGCACTATGCTTTGGATGTCCGTGCCAAGCAACATCAGTCCTTTGGTAGGACAATCCTTAATGGACTTCTGTCCAAAATGAGCTCTTTTCTCCTGCCGCCCTTCTCAGGGGATTATTTCAGCTCGGTACTCTCCCTTTAGTGTGAATGAGTGGTAGAGACTTTATGTCCAGGAAGATATGAAAATTATGTACATACTGTAATTGTTGATCTTCTTGGATGAAGTCTCCACCACTTATTCACACACCCACCCTCCATACCCTGAGCTCACTTCTCTGCTTTTGATTTTCACTCCCTCGATGGCTGGGCTGTGAAGACTTTGTTGTGTTGACCCTTCTTACACGGGTCATTCAGACTATCTTATGTCACACACAGTTTAGTTTCACTAGGTTAGTCTACGCTGCACCTCCTCGGTAAAAAAGGTACTGAGGCAATTGGAGGGTCGACACTGAGGTAGCCTATATGGCGTGAGCCAAGCTCGTGGCGCCGCTTCCTCGCGGCCCTACCTAGGCGCCAGCCCTTCTAAAGATTTTTGGCTCCCGCTGGGTCCTAGCGCCTCCAGTGTAGGCCCATTAGTGTGAATGAGTGGTGTAGACTTTGTCCAAGAAGATCAAGAATTACAGTAGGTGCGTAATTTTCATTTTTATTTATTTTGTTAAAACAGTAGTCACTTTTACAGTGATTTCCAATGACCTGTATGTCATCGAAGGAACTGTTGAAACTGTTTTGATATTATTTATTTATGTATTGAAACCCCCACCACCGTCAAGGGCACTGTATTATGGCCCTGTCTCCCTGTCCGGGGATCATCTGGCATGGTACAGGGTAAGGGATTTTTCTGAGTTACGTAAGTGACTTTTGCGATCCCTAATCTCCCCCACAATGGCACCAGCATGCAGCACCGAAGTCCAGGAGAGAAGCCCCTAACAGCGCCCTCCCCTCCCAACACTGTTCGTTAACTGGAGTGGTGCCCAGCCCTCCCCAGGCGAGGAGAGCTGTCGGGCGACAACAGGATCCAGCTGTTCCTTCCCGCGCCCCCCCCCCCACCAGCCAACTTCTGACATCCCAGGCTCGTTCCCGAACCTGGGTTGTCAGCGCAGCGCAGTGCAAAGTGTCGCGTTTAGCACCTCAACCCTCAGTGCCACCAGGCCGGGGCAACTGTTTCGGTATTGTGAGTGTGGTGAGAAGATCTACACTGGCAACTCCCACAGTGTGTCTGCTGCCTAGGCTCGGACCACAGCATGAAAGCCTGTGGAATTTTTTGGGGTTTTAATTCTGTGACCAGACAATGCCATAAAGGGGCTCTAGAAAAACACCTCCTTGAGCAAAAGGTAGCTAGGATGGAGAAGGAACGTCAACAGAAGAGTACAGCCACGTTGCCGGCCCAATCGACCGAGTCAAGGTCCTCCAAATTCTAGGACAAGGCATTGGGGTGTCACAAACACAAGAAATAGGAGGAGAGAGTCTCCTCAGTGTGTCTCAGGTCACACACCGCCCCGCCTCCCTGCAGGTACATGACCTCTCAGCACCATCTTTCCCGTCAGGTGGCAGTGCCGCTGTCCCCTTCCCCCAACTATTGACATGCCAGAATCTCCTGCAACTGCACCTCTGTTCCCTGCTTCAGAGGAAGCCACCTTTGTGCCTAGTACAGGCCAAATAATATTCCAGCTGTACACAGGAAAGAAGATAAAATGTACATGACCCCTTCTAGGAAACTATTTTATACCACTTAGCCTGAGGAAGACACAGTTGTCATTAATGCTGCCCATGATAGGTCATGTGTACCTAAGCACCTGAGTTCCCTCCCTCCTGATAAATAGTCTAGGAGGCTGGATGTTTTAGGCAAAAGGACCTGTGTCTCAGCATCACTGGGCCTTCATTTTGCAAACTACCGGCCCACATAATGAAATACCAGAACACCCTCTGGAGCAAGGCCAGGGTGGCTGCGCATGCCTTACTAGAGGGTACCCCAAAACAGGAGCTTCTCAGAGCCTTTACTGCTGGGGCTGATATGGGTAAGCATTTGCTCCATACAACCTGTGATGTCTCAGATGCTTCTGCCAGATCTGCAACCTCTGGCATCTGTCTCAGGAGATATTCTTGGCTTAGGGTTGCAGGGTTTGAGAATGACTTGCAACAACAGTCCATTCTCCATACCCTATTTAGAGAACACAAGTTGTTTAGCTCTTGGGTCAAAGATATTCTGTTAACTCTTCAGGCCTCAGGCAGAACCCTGAAGTCTGTGCATTCAAGTTCAAGTTTATTGTAGGAAAACTCCGTTGAACAAGCTCATTCACAAGGAGGTCCTTAGACATATAACAGGCAGTTACAGATTGCATAATCAACAGTATCACAGTACAAATTCAAGTACAGAAATATGGAACAGACAATAACAGGTTGCATAATCGACAACATCATAGGAAAATACACGTACTGAAAAATATGGTACAAAGTGCTTGATTAGGAGACATCGGAGCAGCTACTTTCCTTTTACCCTACCCAGCCTTGGCGTAGGAGCAGGGGCCCTTTTCATCTGGCTGGTGTCAGACAGCAGCCAGACAGCAGGGCGGGGGCAAGGGAGCAGAAGCCTTGCCAGCCCCCAGCACCACCCCCAGCTGCCCATTCAGAAGCCCCTAGAGGTGGTGGTGGTGGTGCAGGAGGAGCTGGCCCAACTGGCTTTGCCCGACTCCTTATACACCCCCAACCACCTTTACCTCCAGGTGGGGTTATAGGGGGTCGCCTCTCCCTTCACCTAAACCAGTGGAAGGAAGTGACTGCAGATGCATAGTTTCTGGAAATCATAGAACAGGGCCATGCCCTGGAACTTCTAGACATACCTCCAGGTCATCTGCCATTAGTAACCCACTATTCTCCAGAACACCTGCCTGTGCTTCTGGAGGAGGTTCAGTCTTTGCTACAAAAGAGGGCCATAGAACCTGTGCCCTGGGCACACAGGTTTTTACTCTCTGTACTTCCTTGTGCCAAAGTGGACAGGAGACCTGTGGCCTAGCTTGGATTTCAGGGAACTGAACTTCTTCATAGAGTAGAAGAAGTTCAAAATGGTCACCTTGCAGGGCCTTCTCCCACTGCTGTAGGCATGGGATTGGATCTGTTTCCTTGACATGAAGGATGCTTATCTCTATGTCAAATGTCCATGTCAAGCGTCTACCATCTGCACGGACTGCACAAGTGCTGTTGTACCTGTAGTGTTATGATGGATACACAAAGGGACAGACACAAGGGGTTGGCTAGTGGGCAGAGGAAAATATCCCTGGGAAAGTGGAGGCAAGTAGTGGCGGGTGGGAAATGGGCAGACTAGATGGACCAGGATGGTCTTTTTCTGCTGACACATTACTATGATACTATGAAGGACTGCTCCCCTGTGCTCTGGTTTTGGCCACTGAAACAGTGTTGTGGAGGGGGTTCGGTGGCAAGCCAACAGCCAACCAGATGCTAAAAGGGGCCGGGCTGAGCACCATAAAAGCTTGTGCCGGCCTGAGGAGGAAAGCAGCGTCTACCATCTGCAGGGACTGCACAAGTGCTGCTGTACCTGCCATTTTGCTGCTCCTGCGCTCCAGGCTACAGTAGAAACTGCTGCTACAACTGAATTCCACCACTGTTTCATTCACGATCTACAAGTACTGGTCCCCTGTGCTTTGGTTTTGGCCGTCGAATCAGTGTTGTGGGGGGGCTCTGTGGTGAGCCAATGGCCAACCAGATGCTAGAAGATGCGGGGCTGAGCAACATAAAAGCTTGCGCCGGCCTGAGGCGCGAGCGTGATAAGTTTTGCCTGGACACACTTGCATTTTCTGAACTGTGAAGTGTTTGTAGTGAGTTATCAATATAAGTTTACTTATCCTGCATATGTGAATATTGAATCTTTAATGTGTTTTAGTAGACAGGAACAGGAGTTTTAAAAGTTCTTATTACCCAAAATGAAGGAGTTTTGTCTAAAGTATATTGTATTATTGTAGGGTTTGTATTTTAGACAGTGGGGTTTCTTATCTATTAAATAACAGTAACAGACAAGATGATGTGGGCCATGATGACATGGGGTTTCAGAATAGCAAATTTTTGTTTTCTAATAACTTACAAAACTCTACTCAAGTTATTTCTGATAATATTAAGCTTTTAGGCACGGTGAAAAAAGAGAACATTGTATGACCTAGGGAATTATTTAAGCTACAAACATCAACATTGACTCCCTCTTTGTTTTCTTCCCTTCTGTTGGGCCTATCCGGTGATGTTGAATCCAGCCCTAGCCCTTTGTCAACTGCTAATTCCCCAAACTGTGATTTCAGGAATTCGAAGGGACTGCAATTTTCTACATGTAAATTTACGTAGTATTATATCTAAAAAACAAGAAATCGAAGCCTTGTTGGAGCAGCATCACCTGGATGTATTGTGCTTAACAGAGTCACGGCTGAAGCCATCGATTGATAATAAATTTTACTCAATCGATGGATACAAAATAATTTGAAAAGATTGGGTGGGGAGAAAAAAGGGGGGCAGAATATTAATTTACTTTTAGAATGGATTAGGACTTCCGGTGACATCATCGGCAACATGGCTGCTTAGTCGCAGAGCTCTCCCTACTCTCCAGTAAAGTTCAGACTCCACACAGCCTCAGACTACAAAAATTCAAAGAAATATGCATAAATCGCATGGTGGAGCCTCATATGTGAAACGATCTCGTACCAGGAACTCTAAAACAAGAAAGGATCAATCCGGCTTGAGCCCAACTAGTTCAGTCGCCAGTGGAAGAGACTCCCCTGCTAGTATGGTGGGCAGGGATACTGAGACAGAACTTGAGACGTAATCTCGATTGAGGTTTGAAACCTTACTGGCAGAAATAAAGCAGTCCAGATCAGAAGCGAAACTAGAGTTTGAAAAATTGGATAAAGCTATCACCGGGCTGGAAACCAGAATCACTACAGCAGAGGACAGAATCTCGACCGCAGAGGATGATCTAGTACATATTTCCTGAGCGGTCAAAGTCCTCGCTCAACAGCAGGACTCTTTGAATGCTAAATGCTTGGATCTAGAAGCCTGTTCCCACCGGGATAATTTAAGAATCTATGGCCTGCCAGAAGCCACTGAAATAGGGGACATGGCTGATTTTTTGGAAGCCCTCCTCTGGCATGTGCTTGATCTCCCGGCGGCCTTCACTTTCAGGATTGAAAGGGTGCACCGGACTCTCGTACCCAAGCACACCTCAGCAACTGCTAGACCCAGATCAATAGTGGCCAAATTCGCTAGTTACTAGGACAAAGAGGTGATCTTGGAAACAACGTGGAAGCAACAAAAGGTAGACTACAACGGAACATGCTTATTCTTTGACCAAGACTACCCCACTTCTATTCAACAACGACAACTGGCCTACGCACCTATTCTACTGCAACTGGAAGCCCTGGGCATTAGATTCCAAACTCTCTACCCCTCCCGCCTACGTGTACATTGGAGTTCAGGCTCTGAGTTGTATTATTCATATGAAGAGGCACTTCGGGCCATGACAAGCAAAGAGCACGTCATTCCAAATGCAAGTCAACGAGTGGAGCGCCCCTCTCAATCTGAGAATCAGTGGCAAACAGCGTTGCAACAAAACACAAAACGGGCAGGGAAAAGAACGGCCCCCAACACTGACAAGACATAAAAATGATGTATAAGCTTACCCACTCGCAGGACAGTGTGGATTCGGCGGCTGAGAGAGTTGAGGACACCTGAGGCGAGAGACTGGCTATAGTGGGGTTTTCACACTGTTCCTTGTCCTTGTTCGAGAGGAGTGCCTTTTACCAACGCAATAGTTGTTTGGGTCTGTGGCCTATGTAGACACCTGTCCAGAAGTAATCTGTTTTGGGATTTCATCCATTGCGAGGGCATGCTATCTGAGCATTACGTCAGTCGCCCAGTAGATGGCGTTAGTGGAACGTCTCCAAATGTTTATTTGTTCACTCCAGTTAGGCCTCGCGCACTAATGGATTTTACCTAATTAATCTGATTTAGTTCTCAGGATGAGACGTCAACTACTTGATTTTTGGCGCATCGCTCCTTGCTCCTAGGACAGAGACTTACTAAGAACTGGACCCGAGATGTATTTCTAAGAATGGGACTGGTAGTTTGAACAATTTCTTTCATTAATCACGGGCCCATTGGAGGGGATCTGCTGGCCCCCTTTTCCTTGGATTTGGAAAAGAGCCTTAGTTAACTGGTACCTTACACGAGCTCACAGTGGGCAAGGTTCTGTTCTGTGGATGTAGATTAAAGTTTTTTCAACTGTTTACACTTTTGCTGGGGGAGGGAGGGGTTAGAAGGAATGTTTAAGCGGCTGACTCAGCCGAAGGCTTTCTTGGCGCTCCTTCTTTTGGGCTGTATGGGATGGGTGGAATCCAATTCATGTCCATGGGAGGGGTTTCTGACCGCCCCGCGCTCCTCGGAGGTGGATTTGCTGATGATGATGCTAGGCCTTTTCATCTGGCCAGGACCCGCCTTTTTTAGGGTCCAGGAGGATCGAACCAATTTCCTGGTTCTTAAGCCTCCTCCCCAAGCTCACATAGTTCGGGCTTATCGGGAACTCAACACAATGTTCACCTCCTTTGGGAGTCGTTATGTATATAGTTTACCCCCCCCCCCCCAAGGAAGTTATATCCGGGTGGTATTACCCTGTGGGAGGTCAGAGGTTATTTGTTATCTTTGTGGTTATGTCTATATGTTGGGCGTTGTTGTCACTTGCAGTACAAGATTTTATGTTCCCTGGTTGGAATGGCAAATTAAGGGGAGAAGCGGTTTTTGGCAGTCCCATGGGAGGGGCACAAATAATACAGGGGAAGGGGAGGTCTGAGTCAGGGGGGATTCATGTGGGGCACACAGGCATGAAGCAATAAGCACAAAGTTTCACCACATGATTCTAAATGGGTGACATCCCCAGCATAAAAATCCTTTCTCATAATGTCAGTGGACTAAACAATCCGGTCAAAAGATATAAAGTGTTAACAGCCATAAAATGGCAGAAGCCTGCCATCGTCCTTTTGCAGGAAACCCACCTTAATAGAGTTGAGCACTAGAAGTTGAGGAAATCTGGGTTTGCCCAGGTCACTGCAGCTTCTTACGGATGGGGGAAGAGGAGGGGAACTGCTATACTGGTGTCTCACAACACCCAATTCCAGACAATTTCCAGTTATACCGATCCTGAGGGCCGCTTGGCCATTCTCACTGGAAATCTGGAAGAGTCTCTGACCACCATAGTTTCCCTTTGTATTCCCCTGGGCTCCACAAAGGAGGTTGCGCGATCCCTATTGCAGAAAATTACCGAACATCAGACAGGAGCGTTGGTTTTGGGAGGGGATCTCGATCAGATTTGGGAACAAAGGGACACTTCTGGAACTTCAGTATTCAGATAAAATCCAGTTAGTAGGTCGATTAGAGATCACTTAAAGGGAGCATTCTGGTTGAACATATACACATTTTTCACACCAACATGGTTCATGTGCCCGTATTGATTACATTATGGTATCCGGGGAACATCAGAGCCAGGTGAAGGAATGCCAGCATGTTCTATCCGTTCTTTCAGATCATTCCCAAATTTTGATACGGATGCACTGAAACATCAAAAAGGGCCAGACATTCTGGAGGTTCAATAATTATCTGCTGAACTTAAAAGAATTCAGACATGGCCAAATCTCGGATAGCACAGATTGTAAAAGATAATGACTTGCCTGATATTCCTAAAACTATCTTATGGGATACTATTAAAATAGTATTCAGGGGAGACTGTATTAAATATGCTGCTTACTTTAAGAAGCAGCAAACTCAGAGACTGCTGTCCCTCCAAGCTCCAGTTGCATGCTCTGCAAAACCAGCATGTGGCAGGAGATGTAACAGTGGTCTCTGATTTACAGGAAATTAAGCAACAGATGCAGAAAATCTTAGACATAAAAACTGAGCAGGCACTACAACACCTGCATCAGCGTTACTATGAGTGCGGCCCCCAGGCCACATGTCTCCTAGCCCATAGGTTGAGGCGTCAGACCTTCCATACCACGGTCACACAGATTCGAGATCCCAGAACAGGACAAATGTTGAAATCCCCAGATAAAATTCTGTCGGGTTTTAGGGAATTTTACCAAAGTCTGTATACAGTACTCCTGATCAGTTCCCCAGTGCATCACAAATAGAACCATATTTGAATAAGCTTAAGCTTCCTAAGTTGTCACAGGAACTTAGGGACTTTTTGGATTCCCATATTTTCCCTACAGAATTGGATTCTATTATAAAAAATCTTAAAACAAACAAGTCACCTGGTCCTGATGGGTACACCCCAGAATTTTTTTACGTTTTTTAGGTTAGAACTTAAAACCCACATACTGGAGGCTTGCAGAACAGGGCAGAAGGGGGAGGCTTTTCCAGATACATGGAACTATACCGTTATTTCAAGCATACCAAAACCAGGGAAGTATGCAACACAGTGTAAATCATTTCGCCCTATCTCTGTTCTTAATATTGACAAGTTATATGCCTCCATATTGGCTAAACGTTTAGAGACTGTGCTTCCTAGGCTGATTGACTTTGATCAGACCGTTTTTGTCCTGGCTAGGCAAACCCAGGATAATATTAAAAGAATTTTGCATTTGTTGCACCATGCTGCCCAGTCAGAGTTCCCCTTCCTGCTTTTAAGTTTGGATGCGGAGAAGGCCTTCGACTGGGTGGCACGGGAGTTCCTGGGCTCTGCCTTGCATGGATTTGGTTTTTCAGATTCATTTGTTAAAGTTCTAAACAATATTTATACTAACCCTAGGGCATATGTTAAAATCAATGTCCGAGTGTCCTCTCCGATATCCCTGTTCTGAGGCACTAGACAGGGGTGTCCTCTCTCCCTCCTTCTCTTTGCCCTATACCTGGAGCCCTTAGCTCAAGCAAAAAGACTGGATGCGAAAGTGCGGGGCTGGGAACTGGGTGGAGAGATGCACAAATTGGCCTTGTATGCAGACGATTTGCTTATATATCTTAAAGATCAGGAGCAATCCCTGGAGCCCCTTTGGGAATGATTGACAGAATTCAGTAGGTTAGCTGGATATAAAATAAACATGGCCAAGACCGAGGTCCTACAGGGTCACTACCAGCTCTCGGACAGAATTCAAAGCATCTTTCCCTTCAAATGGAACCTCACTCATGTAAAATACCTAGGGGTTCATATTAGCCTTAACCCAAGCCAGCTTTTTTCTCTGAATTTTACCCCAATACTGGAAAAGCTGAAACAGGAGTTGGATAACGGGGCTCCGATCCCTGTCCCTCTGATACAAAGGGTGGAAGCGATAAAATGGTGCTTCTCCCTAAACTTTTATATCTTGTACAAACAATCCCTTTGTCTATTCGGGACTCGTACTTCACCTCCTTCAGTAGGAAGATTTCTCATTTCCTGTGGGGCCCCCAAAAACCCAGGGTTCGGCTTGAGGTCCTCCAGATTCATAAAAGAAAAGGGAGTCTTTCATTACCGAACCTGAAATTATATTACCAAGCAGCCCAGTAACGAACTGCATTTTACTGGCTCGATAGAACATATATAGCCAAATGGAAAACACTAGAGTTGCAAGAAGGAGCCCTCACAAATCTGAACAGAGTTCTTCTCCAACAAAGAGAGAAATTGATATTGGCAGAGGTCGAAGACCCATTTACAGTCTCTACCCTGGAAATCTGGTATAGGACCTTATCCGATAGGGATGCCAAGGACTGGAGATATTTACTTTGGTCAATACCTTACTTAGATGCATTCATTCCTGCCAGTTGGGATGAGGGTTTTAGGAAGTGGGAGGGAAAGAATCTACACCTGATTTAGCATTTTTTAGAGGGTAATGAGATTCAGACTTTCCAAAGTCTGGTTACCAATTATGGTATACCCTGGCAGGACAGGTTTAGGTATTTCCAAATAAGAGACTATATTAGGTCCCTTCAGTCCAAAGTGGGGCCTGAGACTTCGTCTCCCCTCCAAATTGCAGAATTATTTAAGTCAGCAATATAGGGGAGGCCACCTAAGAATCATATCATCTCCATTCTTTATGAAGCATTGCTCACTTGGAAAGGGGACTCTGTTCAATCAGTAAGGAGAGCATGGGAAAGGGACTTAGGCTTTCAGATCCAAGACAGTGTATGGGATCGATCCCTACAGAGAATACACTGGGGCCTTTTGGCTTTATCCTGGAAGGAATTTTCTTGGAAAATTTTCAGTAGATTTTTTAGAACTCCTGCAATCCAGGGGAGGTTTCAGAGGGATGGCTCCTCTGCCTGTTGGAGAGGGTGCGGACACTCTCCGGCTGCAATGGAGCATATTTTCTGGGGCTGCCCAAGGCTGCAACCTTTTTTCAAAGACTTACAATAAGCCTTGCAGTCTATAATGGGCCCAGACCTACGGTTACTACACTGTACTTTTTCTCTGATTTTCCAAGGGATTAGGGATCCCCTTGCAAGTAAATTCTTGAGAATCTCTTGCTTGGCAGCCCAAAAAATAATAACAAAAAATTGGATGTCTCAACAACACATTACTTTACTTATGTGGCAGGATCTCATGATAACTGTCTATCGGATGGAAGCTCTCAGTGGCGAGCCTCAATAAAAAACTTCCCCAGTTTGAGATCCTCTGGAGGAGGTGGGTATCATACATGTTAAAGGAGAGATCAGATTTTACTCCCTGATAACCCCTTGGTTTATTTCACCAGTTGTGGGCACTTTACCAGGCCCTGGTTTTCTGTTTTTGTCTCTTAACTTATACAATGTGGGGTTTTTCATTCTCATTTCATACTCCATTAAATTTAATATAAAATTAAATTATGGTGAAACCGGAGGCCTGGCCCTCAGTGGGGCACTCTGCTTCCTCTCGGAGGCTTTTCTTGAGGGGGGCCTCCTGGATGAGTGGAGGATCTACTGCCTTAGTGAGTGTTTGCATCATATACAGCTGACCCCTTCCTGATTGTCATTATAATAACCTCCCATAAGAAGAATGAAATGTATTACTTGTGTCAAATGTTATCTGTATATGTAGTGCCCCTGTTATGTACTCTGTTTTGTGTTACCATGTGTTTGTATTGTGTTTGTGATATAAATTGGAAAAATGTTAAATAAAGAAAGTTTTAAAAACAAAAAAGAATGGATTAGAAGTTACTGAATTAGGTACCAGTTCCAATAACAATAATTGGATCCTGATTCAGTTACTATTAGGAGGTTGTTAAAAGCTAAAAATATGTACAGTTTACAGCCACCCCCCCCCCCAACAAAAACTCTAGGGGACTAAAAGATTTTTAGAATTCTTAGGTTTGGAATGCAAGACCGGAAACTTATTAATGCTGGGAGATTTTTTTTTTTTTATCCTCCTTCCTTGTCCCCGGTGTCCCCCTCCTTCCGACTGCACATACCCCGAAGCCCCCCTTTCAGGATCTGCCCCTAGAGTGCCCTTACCTCCACCTATTTTCCTTGCACAGCGGGGTCTGTCCTAGGTGGGCTCGGGATGGGCAGTCTTCATCTAGGGACACCGAGGACACCATTTTTCCGCTGTTCTCCCCTACTTCCCCCCCGCCCCCTGGGACGCCGGCACACAGGACGTGCGTCCTAGAGGCGTGTCTGGCCATACGCCTCCCTCAGCGCCTCAGGCGTCCCCCTCCCTTGGACTCCGGTGTGAGCCAAGCCCAGTGCCGGTGCTCCCCGACAGTTCAGGGTTGGAATCCCCTTGGAGAGAGAGCATCCGTTGGGACGTGATCCTCCTCCCCGGCAACCCCGGCGACCCGGTCGCGGGCGTAGTACAGGTGTGGCGTCCAGCGCCTCAACCCTCAGCGCCACCGGGCCGGCGCTGGGAGATTTTAATATTAATTGGGCTCCTGATATCGACCCTGAAACTGAATCTCTGGTGTCTAATGCTGGCTTGGTCCAGCTTATTATAACAAACACCAGAATGAATTTAGCCAGCAAAAAGCATACTGCTTTACACTGGGTACTTACAAATAATTTTGCAAGTGTTCTAACTAGTGGCATGCTCTCTATTAAGACTCTTATATCTCCTAGCACCATGAATTAACCAGAGTCCCTTAACTTAAATGGTAAAGTAACAACTAACCCACTGAAATATCTTAAGCTTTTTAAAAAAAATAAATGTTGATCTGTCCCATTTTACTAATGCTTTTTCTTCAATTGCTTGTACAGATTCTACTCAGTCAGCTTCAATGGGGAATCAACTTCCTTCTTTTTACTTTCCTTTAATTAAACCAATGTAGGTCTTGAAATTACTAAAGCAACGGTCTCCTTATAAAAGTTCTGGTGGCGACAATCTTGAACCAAGGTTTTTTAAATTAATTGCTACCCACATTTCCAGGGACATGGATATGTTGTTCAATCCACACTTACTGGCAGGTTCCTTGCTGCTTTAAATCTTGCCGGAAGGTCTTCAAGCTGGCTCCTCCCACCCAACCGGGTGGTAAAACTCTCGGCTCCGCCCCATGACGCCAGATCTTCCTTACAGCTTGGAAGCTCAGGTTCCCTCCTTTGCGCTCTGCGTTTTAGGCCTGGATCCAGACTCTTTGGTTAACCTGAAACTAATCTTAAAATTTACAAGACTTCGGTCTTTATCTTTCCTCGCGGCTGTGATGGACAAATCGACTCCCGGATTTCGGCGGTGCCCCTGTGGGCAGAAGATGTCCCGGACCGATCCGCACTCCACGTGAGTGTACTGCCTTGGGCTTGAGCCCGATTCGCAGACCTGCGATTTTTGCAAGTCCTTTTCGGCCATGGTCTTATAGGATTGCGCTGCCAGATTGCAACTTGGGTGCCCTGAGAAATGTTATCCTCTGGTCAAGTCAAAGGAGGCCCACTGGGCAGTGTCCACGGTGGCGGGCTCGGCTGAGCAACTCGAACAGATGATCTCCCTCGAGGAGGAAGTGGCACAGGCCGCATCATCATCTTCTTCGGTCGCGGCATTTATCCTGCTCTCTTTGGGCTCCTCCTACATGGCTTCGTTCAAAAAGCTTTTGTCAGTCCCTCTCCACCAAGGGAGAGGGGCCTTCGGGAGATTCCTCTCGGTCCAAGAAGGAGGACTCCAAGGGTAAGTCCCACCGTCGACGTTTGTGGGAGCGGGAGAGGTCCCCTTCCGTGGATAGTTGACTCTCGACTTTGGTCGAGGTTGCGGCTAAGGCCGCTGGCTTCACGGTGTCCCCATCAGGTCAGCCGGCTGAGACACCAGTCGAAGCAGTAGAGATTTTTCTCGACCTGTCGGACGGGCTGTCAACTGGAGAAGCCGACAACCCTTCTTCACTGGTTCCCCCGGTAGAAACCAAGGGCTTGCCTGTGCTTCCTGTGCCGGAGTCCCCGGTTAAGGTCCCTGAACCGAGGGAGGAGCGGGTTTCCCCTGCCTCCTCTCAGACCCACCCGCGGAAACACCGAAGGTCTCAGTCTTGGACCTCTTCCCAGTCCAGCCGATCCCGCCAAAATCAGCGGTCTCGGTCTCGTGGAAAGCAGCGGCGCCGCTCATCCTCGTCCTCGTCCTCTTCAGAGGATAGGCTCCGGCCCAAATTGCATCAGCACTACGAGGATCTGATGTGACAGCAGCTCCTTCCTTCCCCAGCCATTAAGTGGCTGTCACCAGAGCGACCGAAACAACCCCTCGTTGTAATCGAGGAGCCAAAGCCGGCACCAGTTGTTCGGCCGAAACCGGCTGCGCCACCCATTGTGGTGGAACCCCCGTTTCCACAACCTAAAACTGGGGCCCCGACCAAGGATTCTCAGTCGAGTCAGGGCTTGCCCCATCGGTTGTCGGTCACCCTCCCTCCCGATCGGCCTCGGCAGGTGGAGGGTGGCTCAGGCCCTCGGCAGTTGTTTGCAGACTCCTCAGAGTCTGACGATGACTCTTCCTTGTTCTCCAGGCCCCTCGACCTGGAGTCCACTGCGAGTCAGTTGGTGGACGAGAGACCATCCTTGTTCCTTGGAATGCTTCGGCTCATCTCAGAGTCCACTGGGATGAAGCTTGAACCCGTTTCAAAGTGGGCCAAGCATCCTCTCATGGAGATACTGGACCGAGGGGATTCCCTCACAGAGGCCTTCCCAGTGGCTGAAGCCATTGTTGGTCCAGTCCTGGAGCTATGGCAGCAGCCAGCTTCTTGTCCAGCACCTTCGGCCAGGATAGCTCGAATGTATGCCGTTCCCACTGGTTCACTCTCCAGTTTCTCGGAGCACCCCTCCGCGGAGAGGCTAGTGACCGACAGCGTTTTCCGGCGCTCCGTAGACGCTCGGGATGTGGACAAGCCACCCGATAAGGAGTCCAAGAAACTGGACTACTCTGGGCGGAAAGTCTATGCTGCTTGATCCCTAGGCCTTCGTCAGGCCAGCTCGGCCATTCTGATGGCACACTTTTCACACGCCCTTTTGGGCTCCCTGGATGAGGTGATTCCTCATCTCCCGGCTGACCTCCAGACAGTGGTCAAGCAGATGCGGGATCAGGGAAGGGCGGTGGCCAAACAGCAACTCCAGACTTCCTTGGACATAGCTGACTCGTGTGCCTGGTCAGTAGCAGCCGCAGTGGCCATGCACCGCAGAGCTTGGCTGCGGAGCTCCACTTTTACAGTGGATACCCAGCACAAGCTGGCAGACCTTCCCTTCTTGGGTACCGACTTGTTCGGTCCCGGGGTGGAGGGTCATTTGCAAAGGATCGAGAAGTCCAATGCCACCTTGGACTTGGTCACGTCTGCCCAGAAGGACAGAGGCCACCAGCAGCAGCGTAAGCCCTTTCGGCCTTCAGCCCCTGCGGCACGTCCGGCCCAGCAACACCAGCGTCAGGGCCAGCAGGCTTGCACTTGACACCCCAAAGCCAAGCCTGCAGCTTCTTCCAGCAGGAAGCCGGGAGGGAAATGTCCAGGAGGCCCCTCGGCCGGCCCTTCCTCCAAGCCTGCCCAGTGACGGGTTGAGGGGTGTCGCCCCCAACCTCATCACTCCTCCCTGGGTTCCCCCCGGGGGGACGGCTCCGCCACTTCCTTTCTGCCTGGTCCGATATCACCACAGACCGCTGGGTGCTGGAAGTGGTAGGAAAGGGTCTGCTTCTGGAGTTGAGCAGTCCCCACCTATGAGACCACTCGCCCAAGGGGAAATTCACGAGGTCCGCAGCTCTCTGTTGGCTCGTTGAGCGACATTGCCCTGCTTCTCTAGAAGGAGGTGATCAGGGAGGTGGCGGATCCTCCACCAGACCCAGGGTTTGTGTTCAGGTACTTCCTGGTCCCAAAACGGATGGGGGGCTGACGCCCCATTCTAGACCTACACGACCTGAACGAGTTCCTAAGGTCGTACCTTCAGGATGGTCACTCTGGCTCAGATCATTCCATCCTTGGAACGAGGCGTGTGGTTATGCTCTCTGGACCTCCAGGACGCGTTCTTTCACGTCCCAATCTGTCCATCTCACCAGCGATTCCTCCGCTTCAGGGCAGAGGAATCCCTTTACGAGTTCCGGGCCATGCCCTTCGGCCTCTCTCCAGCTCCCAGGGTCTTCACCAAATGCATGGCAGTGGTAACAGCATTCCTGCGGCGCCAAAGGGTCCGGGTGTACCCTTACCTGGACGACTGGCTGATTGCAGCCCCTCCAGGCTGGAGGTGGAGCAGTCCAGGGATCTGGCCCTCCAGGTCTGCTCTCAGATTGGCCTCCTCATCAACGAGGCCAAATCGGAACTCGTGCCAACGCAGGTGATTCAGTTCATCGGGGCAGAGCTTGACTCTCTTCGAGCCAGAGCACGGCTTCCGGCAGATAGGGCCGAGGTTCTTTCCTCCTTTGCCCAATCATTTCTGGTTGGGCAGTTGCGCCCTGCTCGGGACTTCCTTCGCCTCCTGGGCCTCCTGGCGGCCTGCACCAGCGTGGTCCATTGGGCCCGCTGGCATATGCATCCCCTGCAATGGGGGCTGGTCTGCCAATGGTCACAGCACTCCAGTCCTCTGGACCAGCCAGTGATAGTGATCCAGGAGATGGGTAATGCTCTTCAGTGGTGGATCGTTCCAGCTCATCTGCAGGAGGGTATCCCGTTTGTCTGCCCAGAGCCGACGGTCACTCTAACGACCGACGCCTCTCTGATGGGTTGGGGTGCCCATCTGGGGAGCTCAAGGCGCTGGCCATTGGTCCCCTCAGGAGTCTTGATGCCACATCAACCTGCTGGAGCTTGGCGTCCGACTAGCCCTCACCACCTTCACTCCCGTTTATGCGGGTCAAGTGGTTCAGGTCCAGATGGACAACACCACGACCACGTACTACCTAAACCGCCAGGGCGGGACACGCTCCTTGCCTCTGTGCAAGGAAGCTCTCCGCACTTGGTCTCTCGTGAGCAGACTGGAGGTGGATCTCCTAGCCATTCATGTGCGGGAGCCTCCAACACTCTGGCCGATGCCCTAAGCCGGATAGGTGCTGCATCTCACGAGTGGTCTGTCCTGCCAGAGGTAGTACACGATCTGTTCTCCCACTGGGGCACACCTCAGGTGGACCTGTTTGCCTCCTGGGAGAATGCAAAGCTGAGGCTGTTTCGTGCCCGCCCCCCTCAGCAGGGCTCGCTGCAGGGGATGCCTTCTCGAGGCCGTGGACCCCAGGCCTCTTCTGCGCCTTTCCCCCATTTCCCTTGATCCACAAGGTGCTTCTCAAGGCGAGGAGGGACAAGGCGCAGGTGATTCTGGTAGCCCCAGACTGGCCCCGCCAGTTCTGGTATCCAGATCTCCTCAGCCTCAGCTCCAGGCTCCCGAGGTGGCTTCCAGCCCGCCCAGACTTGATCTCAGTCAACCAGGGGAAGGTACTCCACCCAGACCTTCAATCCCTGCACCTGATGGCCTGGTTCCTGAGAGGCTAGAGTTCCAGGCCTTGGGTCTTTCCAGCGAGGTCCTCAACATCGTTGAGGCATCCCGTAAGGAGTCGACCAGAAAATGCTGTGCCTTCAAATGGAAGAGATTCTCCATTTGGTGTCAGGATAAGGGGTTGGACCCTTCCTCCTGTTCCTTGGCCAGCATTCGGGACTACCTATGGTACCTAGCGCAGGCCGGAAAGCAGTTGGTGGCACAGGAAAAGGTGTTCGGTTGCTTTTTCAAAGGCCTTGATCACATATCCCCTTCGGTGCGAGAACCTCCACCTCCATGGGATCTACTGCTGTTATTGGCTAAGCTCATGGGCAAGCCATTCGAACCGATGCACAGGTGCGATATCTCCCACCTGTCGTGAAAGACCGCCTTCTTGGTGGCTATCACGTCAGCCAGAAGGATGGGAGAGCTCCAGGCGCTTTCCATCGAGTCTCCTTATCTGGTCTTCCACAGGGACAAGGTTGTCCTGCGCCCCCACCCGAAATTCCTTCTGAAGGTGGTGTCGGAGTTTCACCTTAACTAGGTGTTGACTCTGCCGGTGTTCTACCCCAGTCACACCTCGGAGGCCGAATATAGGCTCCATACTTTGGACCCTGGAAGAGCGCTCTCTCATTACAAGGAGCGTACGGCTGAAGTTCGGGGAGAGGTTCGCCAGCTGTTTGTCACCTACGCTGAAGCCGCACCTGGCAGACCTGCAGCCAAGTGGACGATAGGCAGGTGGGTCACCTCCTGCATAGATCTCTGCTACAGGTTGGCGGGCATGGAGCTTCCCAAAGGGATAAGAGCTCATTCTACCCGCCATACCACTGCATCGGTGGCTGCTTCCAGGACGCCCCATCCAGGAAATCTGCAGGGCTGCTACCTGAAGTCAGCACACATCTTCATCACCCACTACCACATCGACCTTGAGTCACACCGGATGCTGGTTTTGGGACCTCGGTTCTCCAGTTCTTATTTCCAAGTAGGGGTGCGCACTGCCTCCTCCTCCCGGAGAACTGCTAGGAGTCTGCCAGTAAGTGTGAATTGAACAACATATCCATGTCCCTAGAAATGCAGGTTACTCACCTGTAACAGGAGTTCTAGGAATGGTATATGTTGTTCATCCACACGACCCACCCGACCTCCCCGGCTTTGACGTGCAACCTGGCTTCCAGTGGGCTAGATCTGGCGTCATGGGGCGGAGCCGAGAGTTTTACCACCCGGGTGGGTGGGAGGAGCCAGCTTGAAGACTTTCCGGCAAGGAACCTGCCAGTAAGTGTGGATGAACAACATATACCATTCCTAGAACTCCTGTTACAGGTAAGTAACCTGTATTTATGTTCCTTTAACTAAAATGTTTATCCCTTATAACAGGACAGTTTCCAAGTCAATGGAAATACACAATTATAAAACCAATATTTAAAGGGGGGGGCAGTGGCAGATTTGGATAGCTATCTACACATTTCCTTACTCCCAGTTTTTGGTAAACTTTTAGAAAAAATCGTAAATGAACAAATGGTTGAGTTTCTTGACTCCTTCGATCTCCCAAGCAGCATGGCTTTCATAAGCATCATGGTACATGGACGGCCTTGGTCAGGTTCGTAGACTACATCGGTGGGCAATCGACTGTGGGAGGCTCACAGGTGCTGTGTTCATGGACCTGTCCAGGGCCTTTGACCTGGTTGACCACCGCCTGCTGATTGGGAGGCTGTGGAGTGTCGGGGTCAGGGACTCTAAATTAAACTGGTTCGATAGCTACCTAACGGTCACCCTCTTAGGGTGTGCTATCAGGGGGTGATGTCCAGGAGTTGAATGATGGAGGTAGGGATGCCCCAGGGTTCTATCCTGGGGCCCTTCCTATTCTCACTGTTTGTGGACAAACTGCCAACTTTGTTAACCAGAACCAACATTTTAATGTACGCCGATGACATCATCCTCTATAGCAGTTCTCCCTCACAGGATATAATAAATTCTTATCTAAATGCTGATTTTCAGGTCATGGAAACTTTGCTCAAATGCCATCACCTGCAGTTGAATAGTAAAAAACAAAGAGCATGCTCTTAGGATCTAAACAAAGAGTGGTCGGAAGTAAACCTCTTGTAGTGCAGTATCTTACAGGTGATGCACCAGAACAGGTTTTTCAGTTTAAATACCTGGGGATCTTATTAGACCCATGTTTGTCTTACTCTTCTCATATAAAACTCGCTTGTAGAAATATTAATCAAAGACTGGGTGTATTGTTTAAACTGCAGAACTCACTGACTGAAAAGGTTAGAGTCACTGTTTCTAACAATGTTTTATTATCTATCTCTCAGCGGTGTGGCTCTCTTTTTCTGCCGCCACCAGCCTCACCTGCCAGCAAACGGCCGCAATGTACCAAGCTCCAGCTCGAGCCCCTGACTGGGCGGTTACTATCAGCTGTGTGGCTCTCTTTTGCTGCTGCCACCTGCCTCACCTGCCAGCAAACGGCTGCAAGGAACCAAGCTCCAGCTCAAGCCCCTGACTGGGCGGTCACGCTCAGTGGTGCAGCTCTCTTTTGCTGCCGCCACCCGCCTCACCTGCCAGCACACAGCCGCGAGGAACCAAGATTCGGGTACGGTCCCTACTGAGGTGCCTAAGCTTCATTTTTGGGCGCCCTCGCTCAACACTCCCCTGATTGGATGCTTCAGCTGTTGGGCACACGCTGATTAGTGCATTCACTCACTCACTTCTGCTGCCTGCCACTAGTTCAGCCGCTTTCTCAGCTGTTTGCTACAAATCTTATTTCTTCTAGCTGCAATTTAATCTTTTTTCTTCTAGCTGCTGTTTTTTCTATATGTAATCTATGTTTAATCCATTATTTAGATGTTTGACTGTTTATCATTTACTGCTGGGCTGATTCTGATTAGTCATATTTTAGATGTGTTAACTCTCAGTCCTCTGTTATAACTGTTGAATTATTTGGAAGTCTGCAATAATTGTTGAACTGTTTTTGAACTTTTATCTGCGCTTCACTGTCTCTACCCTCCAGTGTAAGTGCTTCTGTCCCTTTCCCTTCTGCCTCTTCTCCTGATCTCCCCTCTGGTGCTCGGCGCTGACCCACCCTGCCCCCTCTCTCTTTCCACCTCTAGCTGATCCACCCTGCCAATTAAGTTAAATCTTCTTTCCCCCTGCCGTTTCCGGTCCCCTGCTGCTCTTTTATCTGCTACCAGCACCTGCCCCCGATTTGGCTCTATTCTGCCCCTTCCTCTGTCCTGTGCAGCCGTTGGCAACCCCCGCCCCTCGTTTCTCCTGTTATTTAATCCCCCTCTCTTCATTCCCACAGCTCGAGCCCCTGACCAGGCGGTCGCTCTTTACAGTGCGACTCTCTTTTGCTGCTGCTGCCGCCCACCTCACCTGCCAGCAAGCGGCCGCAAGGAACCAACTTCAGGTATGGTCCCTACTGAGGCACCTAAGCTTCATTTTTGGGCGCCCTCGCTCAACACTCCTCTGATTGGACACTCCAATTGTTGGGCACACGCTGATTGGTGTGTACACTCGCCTCTGCTGCCTGCCACTAGTTCAACCACTTTCTCAGCTGTTTGCTACAAATCTTTTTTCTTCTTCTAGCTGCAGTTTTTCTCCTCCCCCAGCATTCTTTAAATCCCTTTGCTTCACTCTGGGCTCCGCCTTGTGGCACTGCCACCCAATTGTAGCTTCCCTCCAGCAAGGCAGATTTAGTCTCCCCCAAGTTGTGCTTGAAAATCATCAGTAGCTATATACTGGGCATTACCTTTTATTAGCAAATAAGTAATGTAAGCACTGTACAGCAGTCCCTCCCTCTTCACCAGTATTATACTACCCATTCTGTTATAGGTGCTGTCTGGTGAACTCTAGCTGCAGTCACTTACCCCCTCCTCTTGTGCCTATCAGCTTAAAACATTTCTCATGCTTCCTCCAGTTTATCCCCTAGACATGTCTCCTCTTGTGTTATCTCTAACCTCTCATACTCTACCTATGACTTTCCTCATTGCACTCTACCTCTCCCTCCTCACGTTCACGCCTGCTCTGTCTCCTACTGTGCCTATCCCTCCCTCTCTCCCCCTCCTTGCTCCACATCCCTGCTTATAACCTCATAATAACCCCTTCACCAGTCCTCACTACTGGGATGCACTACCCTTTATGACCCTGTGCCACCCTCCTACCTATGCCATCCTACCTCACCTTGATACATTTGCTAAAATTCCACCCCCCCACACACACACTTCAACCCCAACTAGAAACATAGAAACATAGACTTTGACGGCAGATAAGGACCGCTAGGCCCATCTAGTCTTCCCATTTCCCTACCTACATGATAGGCCGCAGATCCTAGTTAACCAACAGCCTATATCTTCCTGCCCCCCACAAGAATTGCCTTATGTCTGTCCCATGCATTCTTGAATTCTCCCACAGTTTTAGACACCACAACTTCCTCAGGAAGGCTGTTCCATGCATCCACTACCTCTCTGTGAAATAATACTTCTCACATTGCCCTGAACCGCCTCCTTCTATCTTTAAATTGTGTCCCCTTGTTCTTGCAAGTCTTTTTCTGAAAGATGCTACCCTCTTGGACTTTGTTGATTCCCTTGAGGTACTTGAAAGTTTCTATCATGTCCCCCCTCTCCCTTCTTTCCTCAAGGGTATACGTATTAAGCTCCTTTAGTCTCTCCTCATACGGCTTCTTTTGCAGACCCTGCACCATTTTAGTTGCCCTCCTCTGGACTGCCTCTATCCTGTCTATGTCCTTGTAGAGATGGGGTCTCCAGAACTGGACACAGTATTCCAGATGGGGTCTCACCAACTGTCTGTACAGAGGGATAACAACTTCCTGTTTTCTGCTGCTGATGCCTCTCCCTATACATCCCAGTATACCCCCGGCCCTCCCTACTGTCTTCTCACATTGCTTGCTAACCTTAAGGTCATCTGATATGATTACCCCCAGGTCCCTTTCCTGTTTTGTTGTTGTTACTACCTCCCCACCCATTGTGTATTCTTCCCCTGGGTTCTTGTTTCCCAGGTGCATTATTTTGCACTTTTTTGCATTGAATCCTAGCTGCCATATGTCTGACCATTCCTCCAACCTTGCCAAGTCCCTTTTCATCCTTTCCACGCCTCCTTGTGTATCAACCCTGTTGCAGATCTTTGTGTCATCTGCAAAAAGGCATACTTTTCCTTCCAGTCCCTCTGCAATGTCACTGATGAAGACATTAAAAAGGACTGGACCCAATACTGAACCCTGCGGTACCCCACTAGTAACCGCCCTTTCTTCAGAGTGGACTCCATTTACAATTACCTTCTGTGTCCTGTTGTCCAGCCAATGTTTTACCCAGGCTACCACCTGGGACCCACTCCCAGGCTGGTTAATTTGACTAATAATCTTGTGTGGGACTGTGTCAAATGCCTTGCTAAAGTCTAGGTAGGCCATGTCCACAGCCCCTCCCTGGTCTACTACTTTGGTCACCCAGTCAAAGAAATCTATTAGATTCGTCTGACATGACCTTCCCACTGTGAACCCATACTGCCTTGGATCCTGTGCTCCACTGACCTCTAAGTACTCAACTATTCTTTCCTTTAGAAGTGACTCCATCACTTTCCCTACCACAGAGGTCAGACTGACAGGTCTGTAGTTTCCTGCCTCTGTCTTGGTCCCACTTTTGTGAAGGGGAATCACATCCGCCTTCCTCCAGTCCTCGGGTACCACACCATCCTCCCATGATTTATTAAAAAGAGTAGCCAGTGGTTTCACTAGTTCCTTCCTTAATTCTTTTAGAATTCTGGGGTGAATTCCATCAGGACCCATTGCTTTGTCCACCTTCAGTTTTAGGAGTTCTTGCAGAACCCTTTCTTCTGTGAAAGGACTGGGATCGACCCCCCTATCAAGAGTAGAGAGAACTAGATCTCTGCCCTGGTATAAGGCTGCTAAAATTCTTTTCCTGTTCATCACACTCCTGCTGTTATCCTCAGGGGACATCATCCCTAACCCTGGGCCATGCTCTCTGGTTATCCCCACATCCATCCTGACCACTGCTGGCCCATCCCTATCTAACCCCATCGCCCTGCCCCATGGTTTAAAAATCCTACACCTAAATATTCGCAGTCTCCTTCCTAAAATAAATCTTCTTCATCCACTAGCTGTCTCACTTGCCCCTGATGTTATCATTCTTTTCGAAACATGGCTTAACAGCAAAGTGGGCGACCACAGTCTCTCCATTCCAGGGTTTACTATATGCCGGCAAGTCAGATCCACTAGGGGAGATGGAGTGGCTATCTATGTCTCCTCAAACATACAATTTACCAGCATCCTTGCCACGTCAGTCCCTAAAACATACAGGGTTCTCATCCTAAAATTAACCCTTCCTTTCTCGGTACCTGTCTGTATTGCTGGTGCCTACGGTCGCCCTGGTCTCCCACCCTCCACTGTCACTGAGCTCATTAGTAGCATAGTCTCTCACACACCCTCAGGTGAAGCATATATAATGGGTGACTTCAACTAAAACTGGCTTTCCCCCTCCCTCAACAAAGCACGCAATGACATCAGCGCCCACAACTTGTCCCAGCTCATTTTTAGAACCAACCCGTATGAATCTAAAAACTGGTAATCACTCCCTAATTAACTGGGCCCTCACCTCCCACCCCCCACAGGGTTGTTCAATCTGGTCTACTATCTGGTGCCCTGAGTGATCACCACATGACCTATATTGTATGCAAAATCCATAGGACTAAGCCCCTCCAAAAACCGTACAGTTCCGCTCATATAATTCACTGAACATCACTCCCCTCCTGCAAGACCTGGCTCAAACAAACTGGGAACCCATAGCCTCTGCAAATTCTATTGATGATGCTTACGGTTATTTTCAGGCTAAATTTTTGGAGTGTTGGAACAAACATGCCCCACTGTGGCGTTCCAGGGTCAGGGGCAATCACCCCCCCTTGGATCACTCCTGAACTCCAAAAAGCCCGCGATCAAGCCTGGAAAACACATAAAGCCACAAGTCTCCCTCGTGACTATGACATCTACCTCTCACTGCATAATAAGTGCACTAAAGCCACTCGGTTAGCCAAATCTGAATGCTACTGCTCTACCTTCCAGACCAACATTAACAGACCATCAGAATTCTGGAAAGTGATCCACTTCCTTTACTCCCCCTTCCCCTTTCCACCCCATCATTCCACAAGAGGCATGGCCACCTCTGTTGCTTGTTTTAAAAATATTTTTGCTGCAGACATCTGTGCAGCTGCCACTTGGAGTACTGTCCACACCTTCACTAAACACTACTGTTTGGACACTGTCTCTTGTAGAAGGGCTGGCTTTGGCCTAGCTGTGCTACAAAGCCTACTTTCTTAAGCTTGTAGGCTCCAGCTGCCCAGACCATTCACTGTCAGAACTGTTTGGTACTCATTCCATAGGTGTTGCCTGATGAGAGAGATCCTTGAAGAAGTTAGAACAGTTACGTACTTACCATAACAGTAGGTCTTTGAGTGAATCTCTTTTATCAGGCCAAGCTGCTCCACCCTCCTTCCTTATGGGCCTGAAACTCTGGCTTTTGCTGCTCCTGTTTCCATTCTAGTTTACCTATAGTCCTCTGCCTTGCTTGAGTTCGCTGAGTACTGGGTTCTCTCCTGGTTCCCTACAAGAGAGGTCCTCTGAGTATGATCTCCAGCAGGGAACTGAGGAGAGGAGGGAACATCCACATTTATATGCGAGTTGAAGTCTGCAGTCATTGTGGGCAATCTCTGGCTGACTGCTTGCAAAAGTGTCCGTGTGGTCCTAGTGCCTGGTGGCTTATATTTTTATTTATTTAAAAGCTGGTAACCAGAAGCTGGCCCAGTGGTGCTGAGGCACTGGATGCCTTCCCTTGCGCCACGTCGGCGATCCATGTTCAGGAATGAGCACGGGCCAGCTGGGGTCTTCGGGAGGAGAAGGATCGAGCGTCCAAGGGACTGCTCTCCGGGGAGGGGGGTTGCCTGTGGTCGGTGTTTGGCTGGCCTCTAGCGGAGGCTGGGGGGGTAGTGCGCTAACACTGTAGAAAAGGGGAGGAGATGGGGAAGACGCTAGGAGGGAGTGCGTGCGGATGCTCACTCCACAGGCGTCATTGCACGCCTGGTCTCCTGGAGAAAATCAGGAAATAGTTGCCGCGGTGGAATGATGGAGTGCGCCTCGCAGTCTCCGCTCCTGGCTAGCCATGGCAGAGAGAGGCTGTGGAGGAGCAGGCAGGGTAACCTCCTCCCATGTCTAGCGGGAATATGCATGGAAGCAGATAATCCGCTTCTTCAGAACCCCATTAATAATGGCCAGATATGGAATAGGGGTTTTGGCAGCTTGCTGGAGACAGTGTGGCTCAGTACAGTCAGCTCACAGCCATGCCATGTGGGAGTGCCTGAAACCTGTTGGGTTCCTCCAGGCATTGGAGGGGGAAATTTTGGAGGTCCTTCACATTAGAATAGTCCTGACCCCTGAGATACATCTGCTATATCAATATTCTAGATGTCTCTAGAAAAGACACCTGAAGTATATACTAAGTATATCGCAGGTGGCAGCACAGAAGTGCACCACGAGAAAGTGGCTGACAACACGGATACCTAACATATCAGAGTGGCGGGGGATAGTGAATCAGATCTGTAGCATGGAAAAAATCACCTTTGGGCTAAATGACCAGATGGAGACATTCAGCTCCAGATGGACTGTTTGGCTCTTTTATGTTATGCAGCTTGATTCCACATTCGTTCCATAGCAGATTGGGTGGCTTAAGAACAGATGAAGTGACAGCATAGCGGAAGGGCTGGATGGGAGAAATTATGGACAGAGCTATCAAAAGATAGCTACACGGACCCAAAGGCAGCCCCCATTTCTGAATAATATTCAGGAGAGCAGCAGGACTGTAGGCTTCACTATATTAGGGTCCCCGCCTTCCCACTGCTGAATCAAGAAGACAGTTGCCCTAAAATAATTTGTTGACAACCGGTTGATGGTGCTCTTTCTTACCAGTTATCATATAGAATCTGTGCCCTAATATCTTTTTGTAATGTAACATGTGCACTTGTTACCTTATGAAAATGTTAATAAAAATATATTTACAAAAATAAAAGTGAATCTGATCCCAGCACTCTCAGAATGTAGCTCGACTCTACTGACCTGGTGTTAACTCGTCCCACTCCCAAAAACGAATGTGTTCACAGCACTGTGAAAATGCAGCATGACTCTACAGAGCTGGTATTAACCCCCCTTCCAAAAAACTAATCTGATTACAGAACTCTCAGAATGCAGCCTAGCTCTGGTGATAGTTTTACCCCCCCCCCCCCAACCATGGAACAAAAAGTGTCTGATCACAGCACTCTCAGAATGGAGCCCGATTCTACTGACCTAGTGTTAACTCTCTCCAAAACAAAACAAGTCTGTTCACAGCACTCTCTGAATACTGCCCCAACCCCAACTCAACTGATCTGGTGTAACCCCCACCAACCAGAGTTTGATCACAGCACTCTTAGTATGTGGCCCAGCTCTACAACCTGGTGTTAACTGCCCCCCCACCACCCTCAGAATGCAGCCCAGCTCTGCTGACCTGGTAAACCCCCAAAAAAAAAAAAAAGAGTCTAACAGCACTCTTCTGACCTGCTGTTAAATCTCACCCACACCCAATATCTGATCACACTGTTGTAAAAGTGCAGCTCAGACTTCAGTTGCCTGAGGTGTATGCCCTGGGGTTAACACCCCCAAAAAAAAATCTGAACACGTTACTTTAATAGCTGCCCAGGTTCTACTGCCCTGGAGTGGAAGGCTTGACCACCCCCAAAAAAAAATTGTAATAGTATTTCTGCCCCCTTTCACTGATGTAAAATAGTGTAAAACTGATACTACAAGACTCTCTGAAAGTTATATTATAAAAAAAAGTGGGGAATTGTATATTTCATGCATAAAATCATACAGATCCTGTGTCCATTTGATAAAATCTCTGACAGTTGTAGAATATGGTTATGAAATATAGCAAAAGAATGAGACAAAGGAGTTGTTATGCTGCCTTTGACTGTTGTTGCTTTCCAAGCAGCAGTTTCGGGACTGTGCATGTGTGCCTGACAAGGCTAGATGTGCTTCTGTGAACTCCGCTCCCTCACGACACAGTAAACACAGAATCTGTGGTAATCTGTCAGGTTTCAGCTGTGATGGTGGTACAAAACCACTGAATTGCTGAATAATAGAAGGATGCGCAGCTGCCTGAGAAATACTGGACTGAAATTGGCCCGAACCTCCAGGAAAATGGATGCTAGGAAGGCAAGGCTGGGCCAGGACAGGAAGCTGAAGTGTACGCCACTGTGGAGGCGGCGACCAAGGTGTTGGGGTGATCGCTGCCCTGGCCCCCAAGACTGAAGCTGCCTCAGTCAAAATAGACAGCTTGGTGACTAAGTATGAGGAGTAGGTAGTAAGGCTTATGATAGTCGAACAGCAGATCTCTGTGGTGGAGGAAGATATGGCAGGAATGCCCTCTCAGATGGCTGAGTTGGAAAAAGAACTAGTGAAGCTTCGAGATCATGTTTATTTTATTTATTTATGGCATTTTGGTAACAGGGTAAGCCCACTGAGACCAAAGATTCCTTTTTCAGGGGTAACCTGGAGTTGGTTACATACAGTATTTTCAAGTGCATCAAGTCATTGGTGGTAATAACAATTGCATACATAGCAGCAAGTCTCTGGCAATTGTACAAATTACATAGAGGCACAGAGACTTTTAGTTACCAGCGGTAAGTTGCGCAGTAACTTACAAAAGACAACTTAACAGGTAGTACAGTATAGAAGAATGCACTCAGTGATGATAAATATATTGATTTTCAGACAGTCAAAAGTACATACAGTGATTCATCAGTGAACAATACACCATACAACAAGCTGATGAAGTAGAGGGACAAAAATCTATGAGGAAGGATCAACGATAGCAACTGCATTGGCAGCATTCTAGTACATAGACTTTAAGCCCGGACTTGGACCCTCCAGAGAGGTGGCGTTAATTAGGTTTTCAGGAAGGGAGTTACAACAATAAGGAGCAAAGTATGTAAAGGATCTTTTTCCAAGGTTGATACGTACCCTGGGGATTTTAAGTAGGTTGGTGTTTGTGGAACGTAGGGTACACCTTAGAGGCTTTGGGGTCAGTAGGCCCTTTAGATTGGGGGTATAGACCCCGGTAAGTTTTAAAGATGAGGCAAAGGAGAGGATAAGTGAGTCTGTCTTCCAAAGTGGGCCAGTTTAACTTAGAGAAAACCTCACAGTGGTGCCTCCTTGGTGGTTATCCAGATATAAAGCGACTAATCTTGTATACAAGACACCTAGTTTGCAGGCTTCTGAGCTCCTGAGGAACTGTAATACTGGGGCACGATAGACCAGTGTAGGAAGCAAGGTACCTCATGCTATGGCAATCTTGAAGTCAGCAGTCAAAAAGTTTCCCAGCCTGCAAAGAAGGCCAGTTTTCTGATGATGATCTTAGTTATGTGATAAACATGTGGTTTAAACATAAGATCTTGATCAAGGTAAACACCAGGATATTTTATCTTGTCTTCCACATAAGTTAAGGACCCAGACATAGACGATAAGGGGAGTAAGTTTTGCCTGTTTGGGCCCAAATAAGATAGCTTTTGTTTTTCTATCATTCATCACAAAAATATTTGAATCAAACCATTTTTCTAGTGCATTTAAACTGGCAGAGAGCCTGATAGCAATAGAGCTCGTGACTACATCACTCCAATAAAGCACAGTGTCATCCGCATACAATAGCAGATTCCCATCACCACAGTTTTGGTCAATATCATTAATAAATAGAAGAGTAGTGGGCCTAGTATGGAGCCCTAGGGAATTCCATCAGTGACAAGGCGGCTAGAGTGAGCCCCTTTCTGTTTTACCTCTTGCGACCTGTTAAGTAGTTGGAGAGCCAGGACAGTGAGTGTTTGTCTAGACCCAGTAGGGCTGGCTTATCAAGGAGCAACCCATGGTTGACCAGGTCAAATGCCTTGGTAAAGTCAATGAAGACTGCTCCTGTCATTGACCCTTTATCCATTGCACCGAAAGTATCACTCATGAATTTTGCAAGTGTTGTGTCTGTGCCATGGCATTTCCTAAAGCCATGTTGTTTATCAGAGAGTAGGTGGTGGTGCTCGAGGTAGTCTTGGAGTTGTTAACTCCCAAGAGAACAGCCAGGGGAGAAAAAACATTTTAATAAGGAGTTTATCAGAAGGGACAGAGGGACCAGTCATGGTGGCTTCCCTGGAAACGTGGATCCCTAAACAGCTGAAATTAAATTGCCTTAAGGGCCAGAGCTGTATAAATTAGGCACATTGTGTCATGGGCCCTAAGCCTGCCCCCGGCAAACTGCCGTGACAGGTGGTGCTGAGATTACATAATTTTCTCAATAAGCAAAAGATCCTGCAGACATACAGGAACGCTGTCAGCCTAAAAATGGGAGAGAGTCAGTTGTTTTTCTTTCAGGACTTAATGTTTTGTGCAGCTAAAGAGAAATGCTTTCGCACCCATCATGAATCAACTACGTGTTAAACGGACTGATGTTCTATTTGCATATTTAGTTCTTCTCGCTGTTAACCTTGAGGGTCTTACTCATTCTGGGAGATAAAGAAAGTGCAGAAATTTTCCTCAGACAAAAAGTTGATGTGAAGCAAGACTGTAGTCTCTGTTAATTGACTATGAACTTGCGTATAGCGAGAAACCGCATGGCGAGGTGGGGTGGGCCTCTACCTCCCTGTGCCCTGGATGGTGGGACTTATGCTTGTGGACCATCTAGGATGTGCCAGGGATGGGGAACTGATTCAGCTCACAATTGTTAGAAGCGGCAGCAAACTGAGGCTTGCCTGGCTGCCCCATGAAGATCTAATCAACTTCTGCCGCTGCCTAGCGACTGTTCCGCTGACCGACGCATTTGGATTGAGAAGCTGACATCGCAGGGGAAGGGAATCATAAGTATGCCAGCGTGTCCCGTCCCCGTTTGAGACTTTTATGAGACTTGTGCACTAATTTAAATACTAAGTTTTCTCTTTCAGGGTGGCATAAGGTTTAAGCAATTTGATGGATGCTGGGCAAGGGATGCGAGTGGGACGGCAGAATCTGATGGGGATCATGTATGAGGGTTACCCCGGAGGTCTTTAAATGTGTGTGTGGGGAGGAGCAATGGGTACAGCTGCTGACTATGGAACTTGGCCTTTAAGAATAGGGATGACAGTTGGTCTGAGGGGGATGGCACTAGAGCCTGATAGCAATGGAGCTCATGACTACATCACTCCAATCTGAGTGTTTGTCTAGACCTGACAGGGCTAGCTTATCAAGGAGCAACCCATGGTTGACCAGGTCAGATGCTCCGGGCTCAGTGCAACGTCATGCAAGAGGGAGGAGGAGAAAATGCAGAAGAAGGCTATGTACTAGGCTGCAATTAACATGGTCTTGCAGGGGATTAACAGATGCATGTACAAATCAGGAACAGATATAGGTGTAATACTTGGAAAATGCCCCACGATTGGGGCTTAAGATCTGTGCAGGATTAGGGTAAGAAGTATATATACCACAGGATACAAAGATCACCACTTCAGTAAAGGGGAATTGTGTGCCATGGGTAGGGGGTTGGTGGTTAATAAGGGAAGTGTGTTTGCAAATAAAACAGGGTGGGAGCATTGGCCTCAGGCCGGGAGTGTTATGAAGGTGGCACATGCAGAAAAGGAGGAAGATGAGAGGGTTGCAGCCCGTCTCTGAGAAGAATGGAGTCTGTAGCCCCTGACTGGCTGTTATTTGTTCTAACATTGTTTTTTTTTTCTTAATTCTATTCACTGGTCTAATGTTAGTGACACACAAACTGTTAGTTTTATGGCTATGGTTGAACCTGAACTACTCTGGAACCACTGTGTGCAGTGGGTGAGGAACACTGAGAATGTGGTAGCACAGGATCTGTATCTGGTAGGGCTCAGCCCTACTCCGGAGTCACTGTAAGGACAATAGAATGGGAAAAAACATTGCAGCGTGCATGTGGAATGTCCAGGGCATTTCCTCACTGGCCAAAACACAAAGATACTGAATGTGCTCAAAAAACAGTAACATTAAAACTACTATGCTGCAGGAAATACACCTGTCCAGCCAGGAGCACCCAAAGCTGGTTAGAGAATGGGTGGGCTGATGCTACTCAGCATCCTTTAATGGCCATAGGAGGGGTGTGGCTATCTTGCTCCACTGAAGACTAGACTTTGTGGAAGAGAGAGTGCTGGTGAACCTCTGTGGGGGAAGATACATTTTCATGCAGGGCCTGATCTGTGGGGAGAGGGTCACACTTGGATATGTCTGCACCCCAGCAGAACATTACCTTTTTTTTTTTGTTGTTGTTGCCAGCTTTTGCCTCTGCGCCCCAGCAGAACATTATTTTTTTGTTTTTTTTCCCTAGAGAGGATTTTTCCCTCCTGGAAGCCTGGTAGGTGGCTGTGGTACCTCCCTCGGAGGGAACTCTGTCTTTGGTCCCACTTTTCCCCGCCCGACTGACCTGGCGATCCCCCACGGGTTGCCCCCCCTCCCGTGACAGGGCCGAGGTGAAGGGTGTCGGCGTACCCCCCCACCCTGGAGACATACATCCAGATTCCGTGCGTCAGGGCGGACACTGGTAAGGTCCACGCAGCCTGCCAGCTCCATTTTCCTCCTTGTATCCTCCGCCGACGCCGCATTTCTTGACAACGTGCCTCCTGACCCATATCCCTCCAACCATTACTAGTGGGCAATCAGCGAGTAGGACAGCAATCCCTCCCTCCCTGAGAGAGGAGAGCAGGCCTCCGGATGCTCGATCTTCTCTCTCTCCCCCCTGCCGACCCCCGGCAGCCTGGGCTTGTTCCCAAACCTGGGTCGCCGACGTGGTGCGAGGTGTGGCGTCCAGCGCCTCATCCTCCAGTGCCACCAGGCTGGCTTTCCTTTTTTTTTTTTCCTTTGCCTAGAGAGATTTTTTCCCCTCCTGGAGGCCTGGCAGGCGGCTCTGGTTCCTCCCTCGGAGGGAACTCTGTCTCCGGTACCACCTTTCCCCTGCCCGACTGACCTGCCGATTTCCCCACTGATCCCCCCGTGACAGGGCTGAGGTGAAGGGCGCTGGCTTACTCCCCACCTCGGAGACATACATCCAGATTCCGGGCGTCAGGACGGGGTGCTGGCGGGGCCATTTTCCTCCTTGTTTTTTCCCCGCTTCCTTGTCGACGTTGTATGTTGACAATGTGCCTCCTGACCCATATCACCCTCCAGCCATCGCTTGAGGGTGATCAGCGAGTGGGACAGCAGTCCATCCCTCTTTGAGAGAGGACAGGAGAGCAGTCCTCCAGATTCTCGATCCTCTCTCTCTCCCCTGGTGACCCCCGGCCGCCTGGGCTTGTTCCCAAACCTGGGTTGCCGACGTGGCATGAGGTGTGGCATCCAGTGCCTCAACCTCCATTGCCACCGGCTGGCTTTCCTTTTTTTTTTTAAACAGTTGTTTCAAAATTTGCTACTGGTGGGCAACTGTAACTGCTCTGTGAGATCCGGGGGGGGGGGTGTAAAGAGCCTGCCACTGTAAGACGGGGTAAATGGATGAGCAAACTTAACCTAATTGATATGTGGAAAGAGGCCTACCCTGGGACTCGAAAATGTACCTGTTTTTCAAATCCCCATAGATCACGGTCATACATAGATTACGTGATGATTTCTAGGGGGTGTGTATGTTGTCGAGACACAGGTCAGGAAGCCTAGGAAAAACCAGGAGCAGTTGTAAAATTTGCAAGAAGAGTTTTATTATGAATAACAATAAAATAAAAAATTGTTCAGTATAACTGTTTACAAAGGCAGAATGAACAGAAGATGCACCTGAGTTTTCCTTCAGTCTCTGTCTCCCTCTTTTGCAAGCAATTGCAGCTTTGTTTTTATAAGTCCTTGCAACCCCCCTTTTAACAAGCATCCTGTTTTTTTCTAAAATGTTCTTGTAAATATCAGGCATGTGCAGCAAGAACACAATGTCCCAGAACTAAGCCCTCTTCTCCACAGCTTCTGCAAAAGGCTTAAACATTGCATTTCAGGTTAACCCCTTGAGTTCCCAATAACTTTTTGCAATCATCTCAAACTACAATTATATACATTTCAACAGTAACACTATATCATTTCTAAACAACGGGATCACGATATCAGTTACATTTCCACCTTATGATTTGCATGTATTTTTATACCAGCATATATATGCAAGGGAGGAAAAGACAGAACAGCAAGGGAAAACTGAGATAGCGAGAGGCAAAGAATGACGAGGCTGTCGGGGTGATCAAATTTGAGGTCTCGCAGGAAAATTTTGTTGCGCAACCAGACACACAAGAGACAGGAAAGGAAAGAACAGAAGAGATCCCTGCATTCAAACTGTCCATAACAACTGGGACAGGGTCCTATTCAGCCCTGTCACATACACCCCCCTTCTAAAGAAGGAACCTGTTTTATCAAACAGGTTTCCAAAACTTTCTATTAATTCTCTAACATTAGCTTCTGTCTTTCAGAAATTAAGCACATGTGTAGTATCCTTTTTTCTATAACAGTACAGCAAACAAAGTTTAAATTCATACATTTGTTTTTCAACCTTCAGAACCCTCAATTCCTGATCTATATCTTGACAGAAAATCAGCATTGCTATTCTCTTTACCAGATGTGTGTATCACATTGAATTTAAATGGCTGTAGTGCCAGGTACCACCTTGTGATTCTGGAATTTTTATCTTTCATTTGGTTAAGCCAACAGAGAGGATTGTGATCTTTTATAAGTACAAAGTCAGTTCCTAGCAGATAAAACTTAAGGGACTCCATGGCCCACTTTGCTGCTAAACATTCCTTTTCGATGGTAGAGTACCTTTTCTCTCTGTCATGCAACTTCCTACTTATGTAGAGAATAGGTTGTTCAAACAACATGAAGTCTTGCTGTATTCTGACAAGTGCAGTTAGCCCCAGCCTTTAAACTGCCCCGGAGGACAATGGGTTAACTTTTCTATGCAGGGCATAGAATGTTGCTCTCGAGCTCGGTTGATGTCTCTGCCTGTTGTATTTTGAACTGCAACCGTCAGATTCTTTATTCCGCCTCACTGAACAGTCGCTCCGGAGATTTCTCCTGCACCTCGGTTCGAAGTCGGTTGAAGTGTCTGTTTTCGGTCTGTTTTCTACCGAAATTTAGTTTCCGCATAGTCGTTTCAAGTCCACTGACCCAGATGGCCAGCCCGGTTCGGTTCCGACTGAACCAGGAGTGCCCTCTGACCAGGGTGATACTTCTTCGGGCCAAAGGAGATCCGATCCCGAGGGGTCGGTTCCAGCAAAAAAGAAACGCAAAGAAAAAACGTCCGATTCAGATCCAGAATCTCATATTCCGACTGCCGAAGAAATAGCCAAAGCGATTCGTATTGTGGAATTGCTTTGCCCGGTTCCGACTGATCCGGCACCTTTTGGCAGGGGCTCAGTTCGGTCGGTTCCCCCGGTTCACGATTATACCCTGGAAGAATTTTATGAACCAGAGTTTGAGGAGGAAGGAAAGTTGGAAGATGAATATGGTGATGGTGAAAGTCTGGATGTGCCTATTGATCCGGACATCTCCCCAGACAGACCTTCAGGTGTTTCTCCTCTTAGGCTTTCTGAGTCCCCTTCCCACTTTATGTTTTACAGAAAGGTGGCTGAGACCCTCCAGCTTCCTATGGAGGAGGCAGTGGAGGATCAGGAGGAGCCTGACTATGTAGAGATGATGGACATCCCAGAGTCCAGGAGACTGTCTATTCCTCTCCACAAATCTTTTGGGAAACAGACACAAAAAATTCTGAAGTCTCCCAATTCCATACCTCCTGTGGATAGAAGAATGGACAAGAGGTATACACTTTCAGGCTCAGATATGGAGTTCCTTTATCAGCAGTGCAGCCATGTTGGGGTTGGGGTTGTACAGGCTGCTGCCTGCGATAAGGCAAACATTCCCTTGGCATCACATCCCCAGACAAGGACTCCAGGAAGATTGATGCCATGGCAAAAAAGCAGTACATGGCATGTTCCTTGGGACTCAGGCAGGCGAATTATATGGCCTATACAGCCCGATACCAGAAGTCCAGGTGGTACACTGTACTGGCACTGGCTAAACAGGCTTCCCCCCAGCTTGCCAAGGAGCTGGAGGAGGTGGCTGCAGATGGGATTGAGGCATCAAAAGTTGAGTTTCATGCTGCTGTGGACTCCAATGATGTGTCATCAAGAGTCATGGCTACATCTGTAGCTCTTTGGAGAATGGCTTGGCTCAGATGTACTAGCCTCTCACAGGATACCCAGGCTAAGGCCATGGATTTTCCTGTAGTGGGTAATTCTCTGGGGAGCAGACAGAGAATTACAGGAAGAAAATGGACGAGTACAGGACCACTTACAGGAGTGCTCAGGCCAAGGAAAGGCAGGCAACTCCTCAAAGGCAGCAGTCCAGGGGCAGGCCTTTTCAAAGGCCTTTTTACCAAGCACAGGCCTCTTCTTCCTTTTCGCAGAGGGGGTTCTTCAGAGGGAGAGGCAGAAGGGGGATGAGCAGGCCTGCATCCACCCCTCAGCCTAAAGCCCCTGCCAAGCAGACACCCTGATGGGTCTGCCCGGGTCGACTCTCCTATCCCAGTAGGGGGCAGGCTGGCTTACTTTGTCCAGGACTGGATGTCTATTACATCAGACAAGTGGGTCCTGGAAGTAGTAAGCCAGGGACTGGTTCAAACAACATGAAGTCTTGCTATATTATGACTAATGCAGTTTGTGCCACCATTAGAACTGCTCCGGAGGTGAAAGAGTTAACTTCCATGCAGAGCATGGAACTTAGAGCGTGAGCTCGGTTAGAAAAGCTCTGTCTGGGATATTTCAAACCGAAACTGCCAGATTCTTTATTCCGCCTCACTGAACAGTCGCTCCGGAGATTCCTCCTGCTGCTTGGTTCATTTTCTTGGTTTAAAGAGTTTTTTCTCAGTCAAATTCAACCGCGATTATCATTATTTTAACCGCAAACCGATCGGTTCAAGCTCTGTCTATGGTATTGTAAGTAATAGATAGGTTTTCTGTGTGGAACTTGTAAATGTTTATTGGTTCGGTTTGAACCCGATCAGATTGTGTTGAAACTTCATTCTAGAAGCGTTTTAAAGGCTTTTTTAGAGTGCGGTTCCCGGTTCTTATCGGTTCTAAAAAACGGATTTCATTACGGTTTTTTCCATGACCTGTGACACGGTTGGGAACCGATAAGGGTGTCTTGCCTGGCACTGCCGAAAAAAAAGGGCAAGTTTTTGGTTAGGGTTGGCATTATGTCTGAGAAACCCAAAAGAAAAACCGGGCCCACTGGGTTTCAACACTAGTGTCTGTAGGGAAGCCTTTGCCAAGGCTGACCCACACATCACATGTGTTTATTGTCTGGGGTTTGACCACCTCAATGCAGACTGCCAGATTTGCAAGAATTTCCTGCAGCTACCCTAGATAAGAGAGTTGGTAGGCTCAGGAACGCAGAGGCCAAAAAGTCCGCTGACCCGGATGGCCAGCCCGGTTCGGTGCCAACCGAACCGGAGGGAGTGCCCTCTGACCAGGGCCAGACTTCCTCGGGCAAACGTAAAGCTGACTCTGAGGAGCCAGTTCCAGCAAAGAGAACTATAAAGTCAGCAGGTGTGGAGTCAAAAATCCCTTCTCCAACTGCTGCAGAGATAGCCAGGGCAATACAAATTGTCCAGTCACTTTCCCCGGTTCCGTCCGAACCGCCATTATCTGGCAAAAGGTCGGTTCGGCCGGTTCCACCGGTTCAAGAATATGATATAGAGGAGTTTTATGAACCAGAGGAGGGGGAGGATGATTATGAACAGTGTGAATGTGACTTTGAAAGTCTGGATGTGCCCATTGAACCGGACATCTCCCCAGACAGACCTTTAGGAGAATCTCCCCTAGGCTTGCTGAGTCCCCTTCTCATTTTCTGTTTTATAAAAAAGTTGCTGAAACCCTCCAGCTTCCTTTGGAGGAGGCTGTGGATGAGCAAGAGGAGCCTGACTTTATAGAGATGATGGATATCCCAGAGTCCAGGAGATTGTCTGTTCCTTTACATAAATCTTTTAGGAAACAAACAATAAAACTTTTAAAAGCTCCTAATTCTGTGCCTCCTGTGGATAAAAAGATGGACAGGAGGTACACTTTGTCAGGTCCTAATACAGAATTTCTTTCACAGCAATGCAGCCATGTTGGGGTAGTTCAGGCTGCAGCCTGTGATAAAGCTAATATTCCCCTGGCTTCACATCCTCCTGACAAGGACTCCAGGAACATTGATGCCATGGCTAAAAAACAATACATGGCAGCGTCCTTGGGACTCAGACAAGCAAACTATATGGCTTATGTTGCGAGATACCAAAAATCTAGATGGGACACTGTCATGGCTTTAGCCAAACAGGCCCCTGGCCAGCTTGCCAAGGAGCTGGAGCAGGTGGCTGCTGATGGTATTGAGGCATCTAAGGTGCAATTCCATGCTGCAGTGTATTCTAATGATGTATCCTCTAGAGTCATAGCTACATCTGTGGCTTTTCGTAGATTGGCTTGGCTCAGGTGTACTGCTTTGTCACAGGATACCCAGGCTAAGGCTATGGATTTTCCTGGTGGGAAATTCTCTGTTTGGGGAGCAGACAGAGAATTATATGAAGAAAATGGATGAATACAGAACCACTTATAGGAGTGCACAAGCCAAGGAACGGCAAGCCACTCCTCAGAGGCAGCCCCCTAGGGATAGAGGCAGGCCTTTTTCACAGGCCTTTTTACCAGACCCAGGCCTCCTCTTCAGCTTATGTTCAGAGGGGGTTCTTCAGAGGGAGAGGCAGACGGGGTACAAGCAGGCCTGCTCCCACCCCTCAGCCTAAAGCCTCTGCCAAACAGGCACCCTGATGGGATGCCCAGGGACGGTTCTCCATTACCTGTAGGGGGCAGGCTGGCTTACTTCGTCCAGGACTGGGAGTCTTAACATCAGACAAGTGGGTCCTGGAAGTAGTAAGCCAGGTCTGGTTCTCAGCTCAAAAATTTCCAAAGATGAGAATCAGATCTTTTCCACCTGCAAACCCTCTAGAGACTCTTGCCTTGAAACAGAAGTCTCAACCCTCCTGGCTCTCAGAGCTGTAGAAAGGTTTCTCCCCTACACCAGGGCAAGGGTCTGTACTCCAGGTACTTCCTTACCCCAAAAAGACAGGAGAGTGGCGCCCATCCTGGACCTAAGATATCTGAACAAGCACCTTTTAAAACCAAAATTCAAAATGGTGACTCTGGGAATGATTTTACCCTCCCTAAGGCCAGGGGACTGGCTAGCTTCCCTGGACCTCAAGGATGCCTACTTCCATGTTCTTATCAGAAGCTCCTACCGAAAGTACCAGATTCGAACTGCCCTCAGGCCATTATCAGTTCAGAGCAATGCCCTTCGGCCTTACCTCTGCCCCAAGGGTATTCACAAAATGTCTGGCAGTAGCAGTTGCTCATTTAAGAAGGCAAAAGATTGCCATCTTTCCCTACCTGGACAACTGGCTCATTGTGGGTCAGACTCCAGACCAGGTCAAATCACACCTGCAAGTTACCCAGCAGCTGCTTACCTCTCTGGGCTTTCTTCTCAATCTTCCAAAGTCAGTTCTGGAACCTGTCCAGGTACTCACCTTTATAGGTGCAGAACTGGACACAAAGCAGGCCAGAACCTTCCTTCCCTAGAAAGGTAGGACCCTGGTGGCCCTGGCCTCGTCCTTCACTCTGCAGGTCTCTCGACCAGCATGGCATTTCCTGCAGCTCCTAGGACACATGGCTGCTTCCACAGCTGTAGTGCAAGGAGCAAGATTTCAGATGAGGGACATTCAGTTCCATTTGAGAGCCTTCTGGTCTCAAAGAAGAGATTCCCTATCCAAGTTAATCACAGTGACTCAAACCGTGATCCAGGCCCTTCAGTGGTGGCAGGATCAGAGCAATCTGAGACAAGGGGTGCCCTTCATCCCTCTATCCCACTCCTTGACCCTTACTACAGATGCGTCCCTCTTGGGATGGGGAGCTCACATGGGCGACCTCTCCACCCAGGGGTTGTGGTCCCCTCAGGAATCTCTGCTCCACATCAATCTGTTGGAACTCAGAGCTGTTTTTCTAGCACTTCAGGTTTTTTCTGCATCTGTTCAGAACAAGGTGGTACAGGTCAGAACAGACAACACCACTACAATGTGGTACATCAACAAACAAGGGGGGCACTCGGTCTTCGGCCTTGTGCACCAAGGCGATGAAGTTGTGGTCTCTGGCTTATTCCCTGAACACTTCCCTCATAGCAGTTCACCTCCCAGGCAAGGACAATGTCCTGGCAGATGCTCTCAGCAGGATTTCCCAGGGCCATCACGAATGGTCACTGGATCCCCTAGTACTGGGGATAGTTTTTGCCAGATGGGGCACCCTCAGATAGATCTTTTTGCCCCAGACAATCATCAACTTCCACTTTTTGTTGCAGGCCCCAGTGTTGGGCTCAGTCCCCTGGATGCCTTTCTCCTCGATTGGGAAGGAAGTTTCTCCCTTCCTCTTCCCTCTCCTGTTCAAGGTGCTAGTCAAAATCAGATCTCAGCCCTGCAAGATGATCCTGATTGCTCCAGATTGGCCAGGCAGCCCTGATACCACTCCTTCTGTCCTTAGCAGTCCATCTTCCCCTGTGTCTCCCCAGGAACCACAATCTGTTAACCTGTGCCCAGGGGAGAGTCTGGTATCCGATCTCAAATCCTCAACCTCAAGGCCTGGATCTTGAGAGGTTAGAGTTTGCTGATCTACAACTTTCTCAAGGTGTTCTCTAAATCTTGAAAGCTTCTAGGAAGCCTTCCACCAGGGCTACCTATAACCCAAGTGGAAAAGGTTTTCCATATGGTGTTCTGGGAAGCATATTTCCCTGAATCTGCTGATTTGCCCACTGTTTTGGACTATATGGTCCATCTTAATTCTTTGGGACTGAGACCAGCTACCCTGAAAGTGCATTTTGGCAGCTGTCTCTGCTTTTATTTCAGCAGGAACCCTCTTCTCTTTCTGCTCACCCTGTATTTTCCAAGTTTTCAGGGATTGCTTCATACCAATCCACCATTCAGGGACCCTGCCCTGCCTGGATCTTAATGTTTGCATTGCTCAGCTGATGCAACCCCTTTGAACCTCTGTCTTCGCAGAGCTTAAGTATTTGACTTGGAAAACTGTATTTCTAGTAGCCATCACTTCTGCCAGGAGCGTAAGTGAGTTACAGGCTTTATCAGTGGAGACTGACTTTATTTCCTTTCACAGGGATAAGGTAGTCCTCAGGACTAACAGGAAGTTTTGCCTAAGGTGGTTTCAGATTTCCACCTTAACCAATCTATTTCACTTCCAGTGTTCTTCACTGACCATTCCTCCTCTGGTGAGAGGAGGCTACAACTTAGATGTTAGAGGGCCCTAAGTTACTACATAGAGCGTACCAAGGGTCTGGGTTTGACTCCTCCAACTATTTCTCACTTATGGTGAGGTTGGGAAAGGGAAACCTGCCACTAAGAGATCCATTGCCAGGTGGATTGTCTCTTGTATCCAATTTTGCTATCAAAAACTGGGTAAGGATCCCCTTTCAGGCCTGAGGGCTCACTCTACCAGAGGTACAGCTGCATCTCTAGCTACCGTCAGAGACATCCCTATCTTAGAGATATGTCAAGCAGCTACTTGGAAAACAGTACACACTTTCACCAAGCATTACTCCCTGGATATCCAGGCCAGGAGGGATGCTCGGTTTGGCACAGCCGTGCTTCAGAGCCTATTCCCTAAGTAGGTTCTGTCCCTCCTCCATGGAGGTACTGCTGTGTAGTCTGCATTAGTCATAATATAGCAAGACTTCATGTTGTTTGAAGAAAAAATTACTCACCTTAGTAATGTTGTTTCTTCTAATGGAGTCTTGCTATATTATGACCTCCCCAGCCTGCCCCTCTCAGAACTTCTACTTTGGGTATGGGGTGGGCAGTCCACTGTTGGCACTTATTGATGCCCCCCTTTTATGTTTTCCACCCCTTCTTTTTGGGGTGTTTGGGTGTTGTGTTTTATTTTATCTTATCTTTTCTGGTCCCCTGACTTGAGTCTTGGTGTTGGGACCAGGAAAATGTGTTAATATTTTAGTAGCCAGTTGGCTAGTGTAGGTTACAGCTTCCACACAGAGCCTTAGTGAGTTTTGCTCGTAAAGATCTGACAGTTTCGGTTTGAAATATCCCAGACAGAGCTTTTCTAACCGAGCTCGCTCTCTAAGTTCCATGCTCTGCATGGAAGTTAACTCTTTCACCTCCGGAGCAGTTCTAATGGTGGGACAAACTGCATTAGTCATAATATAGCAAGACTCCATTAGAAGAAACAACATTACTAAGGTGAGTAATTTTTTCTTCTCAGCTTCAAAAAATTTCCAAAGATGAGAGCCAGATCTTTTTCACCCGCAAATCTTTCGGAAACCCTTGCCCTAGAGGCAGATGTTTCTTCTCTCCTAGCTTTAAGGGCTATAGAGAGAGTACCTACCCTACACTGGGGCAAAGGACTGTACTCCAGGTACTTCCTGACCCCCAAAAAGTCAGGAGAGTGGCGACCCATCCTGGACTTAAGATATCTGAACAAACATCTTTTAAAGCCAAAGTTCAAGATGTTAACTCTGGGAATTATCCTTCCCTCTCTAAGGCCAGGGGACTGGCTAGCCTCCCTGGGCCTCAAAGATGCCTAGTTTCACATTCCCATCAGGTGCTCCCACAGAAAGTACCTCAGGTTCGAGTTGCCCTCAGGCCACTATCAGTTCAGAACAATGCCCTTTGGCCTAACCTCAGCTCCAAGGGTTTTCACAAAGTGCCTGGCAGTAGTGGTTGCCTTCCTAAGAAGACAAAAGATTTCCATTTTTCCATATTTGGACGACTGGCTCATAGTGCGCCAGTCTCCAGACCAAGTCAAGTCAGACCTGCAAGTGATCCAGCAAGTGCTCACTTCTTTAGGATTTCTTCTGAGTCTACCAAAGTCAGTTCTCGAACCAGCGCAGCTCCTCACCTTCATGGGGCAGAGCTGGATATGGTAAAAGCAAGAGCCTTTCTTTCCCTGGAAAAAGCAAGAGCTCTCATGGAGCTGGCTTCTTCATTCAAGCTTCAGGTGTCTCGACCAGCAAGGCATTTTCTTCAGCTCTTGGGCCATATGGCAGCTTCTACAGCAGTGGTCCAAGGGGCAAGATTCCAGATGAGGGACATTCAATTCCACCTGAGGGCTTTTTGGTCCCAAAGAAAGGATTCCCTTACCAAACTAATCCCAGTGACTCGAACTCTGATCCAGGCCCTGCAATGGTGGCAGGATCAGGACAATTTGAGGCAAGGGGTTCCATTTGCCACTCAGTCTCACTCAGTGGTCCTTACCATGGATGCTTCCCTGCTGGGTTGGGGAGCCCATTTGGGGGATCTCACCACCCAAGGACTGTGGTCTCCTCGGGAATCACTTCTACACATCAATCTCCTGGAACTCAGGGCAGTGTTTCTGGCACTGCAAGCTTTTTCCCAGTCAGTACAAAACAAGGTGGTTCAGTTCAGAACAGACAACACCACCACCATGTGGTACATCAACAAGCAAGGATGCACTCTGTCTACGGCCTTGTGCACAGAAGCAATGAAGCTGTGGTTCCTGGCTTATTCCCTGCAAGCCTTTCTGATAGCAGCTCACCTTCCAGGGAAGGACAACGTCCTAGCAGATGCACTGAGCAGAATATCTCAGGGCCATCACGAATGGGCCCTGGATCCTCTGGTATTGAAGGTGATTTTTTTGAGATGGGGCACTCCAGAGATAGATCTTTTTGCAGCCCCAGACAATCACCAACTTCCTCTGTTTTGTTGCAGACCCCCAGTCTTGGGCTCAGTCCCCCTGGATGCTCTGACTCTAAACTGGGAAGGGAAATTTCTGTATGCTTTTCCCCCTTTCCCTCTCCTGTTCAGAGTTCTAGTCAAGGTAAGGTCACAACCTTGCAGAGTGATTCTGATTGCTCCAGACTGGGCCAGGCAGCCATGGTACCTCTTGTTGCTGTCCCTAACAGTCCATCTTCCCCCGTCTCTTCCCAGGAATTACAACCTGTTAACCTCCTCTCAGGGGAAGATTTGGTACCCCAATCTTCAGTCTCTCAACCTCAAGGCATGGCTCTTGAAGAGTTAGAGTTTGCAGATTTGCATCTGTCTCAGGGGGTTCTGGATATTCTCAAAGCTTCTCAAAAGCCTTCTGCCAGAAAGACTTATAACTCCAAATGGAAGAGATTCAGCATTTGGTGTTCCAAGAGACATATCTCCCCAGATAGTGCTGAATTGCCTACAGTTCTGGATTATATGGTCCATCTTAATAGCCTAGGCCTCAGAACAGCTACTGTCAAGGTACACTTGTCTGCTGTTTCTGCCTTCCTGTCAGTAGGTAAGTCTTCCTCACTGTCATCTCACCCTGTATTCTGTACGTTTTTCAAGGGAGGGATTGTTTCATACCAGTCCCCCCTTTAGGGATCCTACTCCTGCTTGGGATCTTAATGTTTGCATTGCTCAGCTTATGCAACCACCTTTTGAGCCTCTGTCCTCAGCAGAGTTTAAGTACTTGACTTGGAAAACTGTGTTTTTGGTAGCCATTACCTCTGCTAGACGCATCAGTGAATTGCAAGCCCTGTCGGTGGAACCTGATTTCATCTCTTTTCACAGAGATAGTGGTCCTTCAAACTAACAGAAAGTTCTTGCCCAAAGTGGTTTCAGATTTCCACCTGAATCAGTCTGTCTCTCCCTGTTTTCTTCACTGATCATTCTTCATCAGGGGAGAGGAGGCTACACAGTTTGGATGTTAAAAGAGCCCTTAGCTACTACATAGAGCATACCAAAGGTCACAGGTTTGATTCCCTTCAGTTGTTCCTCACTTATGGAGAGGTAGGAAAGGGCAAACCTGCCACCAAGAGAACTATTGCCAGGTGGATTGTGTCTTGTATACAATTCTGCTATGAGAAACTGGGAAAGATTCCACCCTCAGGCCTGAGGGCTCACTCTACAAGAGGTACAGCTGCTTCCCTGGCAGCTGCCAGGGATATCCCTCTCTTAGAAATCTGTCAAGCAGCCACCTGGAAAACAGTACATACTTTTACCAGGCATTACTCTCTGGATATCTAGGCTAGGAGTGATGCTCGGTTTGGCACAGCAGTACTTCAGAGCCTATTCCCAAAGTAGGTTCTGTCCCTCCTCCATGGAGGTACTGCTTGGTAGTCTGCATTTGTCAGAATACAGCAAGACTTCATGTTGTTTGAATTAAAAATTACTCACCTTAGTAATTATGTTTCTTCTAGTGGAGTCTTGCTGTATTCTGACCTCCCCCTGCCTCCCCTCTCAGAACCTGGATTTTTTGGGATGTGGTGGGCAGGCGCAGTGTTAGCACCTCAGGGTGCCTCCTCACACCTCTCTGTTATTCATGGGTGATATGTTATTTCAATTTTAATTGATTTTTGTGTTTTGGGTTTCCTGACTTGAGTCTTCCCTTGGGAATCCAAAAGAATATTTTTCTGCCAGTTGGCTAGTAAAGTTTTTATATTTTCCACATAGAACATCTAGTGAGTTTTGCTCGTAAAGATCTGACGGTTGCAGTTCAAAATACAACAGGCAGAGACATCAACCAAGCTCGAGAACAACATTCTATGCCCCGCATAGAAAAGTTAACCCATTGTTCTCTGGGGAAGTTTAAAGGCTGGGGCTAACTGCACTTGTCAGAATACAGCAAGAGTCCACTAGAAGAAACATAATTACTAAGGTGAGAAATTTTTTCTTCTTTCCCATCTATATTTTGACTCAGGACTGCATCTAGGCCTACCTCTGATGCATCTGTTTATAACAAAAATGGTTTCTCAAAGCTGGGCTTCTTAAAACAGGGACCGAACATATTGCAGCCTTAATGGCTTGAAAAGCTTCACCACACTCTGGGGTCCATTTCACAATATTTGGGTATCGTTTTTTCACAAATTCTGTGAGGGGAGTAGCTAACTCTGCAAAATTGGGAACAAATCTCCGATAATAACCAGCCAGCCTAAAAATTACCTGACATGTTTCTTTGTTTTCGGGACAGGGCTGTTAGCTACAGTTTCTATTTTAGAAATTTCTGGCCTAACTTCGCCATTTCCCAACACATAGCCCAAATATCTGGTTTCCTGCATGCCCAATGCACATTTGGTAGGATTAATAGTCAGACCTGCATTTTTGATAGCTTGGACAACTGCCTGTAATTGTTCCGGGTGGCTTTTCCAATCTGGACTGTACACCACGACATCGTCCAGGTATGCAGCACAATAACCAGTGTGAAGGGATAAAATTACATCCATGTACCACTGGAATGCAGCTAGCGCACCATGTAAACCGAACGGCATGGTGGTGATCTGATAGAATCCAACGGAAGTGGCAAATGCAATTTTGTCTCTGGATTCTTTAGCTAAAGGGATTTGTCAGTAACCCTTGGTGAGATTGAAGGCACTGATATACTTTGCACTCCCCAGTCTGTCCACCAAATGGCATAACTGTCAAATTCTGACACTTAAGTTTCCTAAAATCAAGGCAGATTCTAACATCCCTTCTTTTTTGTTTACAATTACCATTGGAGATGACCACTCACTCCTCGACTCCTCTTAATTCTTTCATTTAACCATGTCAGCTCTTAACCACTCTGGTAACCTGTATGTCTTTTGCCTAATAGAGCGAGCATTCCTTGGCACTATTACGTGCTCGACCTGGTACTGTGGCAAAAGTACTGTTAAATGTCTTTAGCACATTACGAATTTCTGCAGTTTGTTCTCGGGCTAAGGAAACATTCACCTTTAGAGGATCAGCAGTTACAGTTTGTTCCAGTCTTTCATAAGCCAGATCAATAACTCCTTTATCAGTTTCTGGTAAAACTAGCAAAGCAGCTTTTGGCATTTTTTCAACCCATTTCTTGAGGAGGTTAGCATGGTAATCTTAGTAGGATTTTTCCTGTCAGGGGTCTCAATCTCGTAGTTAACGGTGCCAGTACATCTAAACACTTTATAAGGCCCTTGCCAATTTATTAACAGTTTATTTTATGTTGTGGGTAGCAGTAGCAAAACCTTTTCACCTGGCTCAAAAACCTTTTCTTTTACTCCATGATCATAATATACCTTCTGCTGGTTTTGGTCCTCTTCCTGATTTACTATGGGCAATTTCAACATATTTTGCCAGCTTCTTTCTTAGGGCACACATATAAAGATGTTATAGATTGTTTCTGAGTGGGGTTATTGTCCCACATTTCTTTTATCACATCCAGTGGCCCTCTTGGCTGCCTACCATACAGCATTTCAAATGGTGAAAGCCCTGTTGATGCCTGTGGCACTTCTCTGTAAGCAAAATGTAGGTAAGGCAAGTATTGGTCCCAGTCTTTCCCTTCTCCTTTTACAAACTTTTTATCGTGCGTTTTAGGGTTTGGTTAAAACGCTCAACAAGACCGTCTGTCTGAGAGTGATAGGGGGAGGTTCTTATGGCAATGATACCTAGTAGTCTGTACAGCTCTTTAAGTAATGCAGCACCAAAATTACTACCCTGATCAGTAATAATTTCTTTAGGTATGTCGACTCTGCTGAAAATTTTTGCAAGCTCTGCTGCCACTTTTGGGGCTGTGACAGTACGCATTGGAACTGCTTCTGGGTATCGAGTAGCATAGTCACATACTACCAGGATAAATCTATTACCCTTTTCACTTTTGCCTAAAGGACCAACCACATCCATTGCAATTCTCTCAAAAGGCACATCCGTCAAGTGTAGGGGCACCAGGGCACCTTGTCTTTTCTAGTGACTGGGGCTACTTTCTGACACTTAGCACAGGAATTACAATAGGTAGCAACATCTTCATGAATTCCAGGCCAGTAAAATCTATACAGCAATCTGCAAGGGTGCGATCCCTCCCTGAGTGACCAGCCATAGGACTATCATGTGCTATCTGTAACAACTCTGTTGTGTGCTTATGTGCTGTAACCAGTAGTTCAAACAACATGTATTCTGACTTAATGCAGTTAGCCCCAGCACTTGAACTGCCCCAGAGAGTAAGGAGTTAAACTCTATGCAGGGGCATAGAATGTTGAGCTCGAGTTTGGTTTTGAAACCTCTGTCTGTGGTACTTCCCAGTGTAACCGTCAGATTCTTTACTCCGCCTAACAGTGAAGTCGCTCCGGAGATTCCTCTGCTCGGTTCAGTAAAGTTTCAAAAGCGTTTGGTTTAAACCATTCTGTTTGTTATTTTTTCGGATTTCCAGCCTCTGTCTATGGTACAGGTAGTGTTGTAGATAGATAGTGACTGTGTTTATTTTTCAAGTGTGTGTGGGCATTACTCTTTTCCTCGATTTCTTTCCGGTCGGTCCGGTTAGGAACCGACAACGTAATCTGATCTATTATCTGAAAAATTTTCTGGGATTAGGTGGTGTTCGGTATCGATCGGTTTCAAAAGAACCGGGCCTTTTCTGGTTCTTTTTCAAAACCCGTGACACGGTTTGTAACCGATTGATTATTTTATTACCTGGCTTGAAAGCTTCTATAGGGTAATTTAGGTTGGCCATGTCTGAGAAACCCAAAAAGAAAACCGGTCCCACTGGGTTTCAGCACTGTACTGAGTGTGGGGAGGCCTTTGCCAAGGCTGACCCCCACCTCATCTGTGTTTATTGTCTGGGGTTTGACCACCTCAAGTCTCACTGCCAAATTTGTAAAAACTTTCCTAAATCCACTCCAGATAAGAGACTGAGTAGGTTGAAGGAAAGGAAGGCTGAGAAGTCTGTAGATCCGGATGGCCAGCCTGGTTCGGTTGCGGCTGAACCTGAGGAGGTGCCTACTGACCTAGGCGATACCTCTTTGGGCAAAAGGAGAGCCTACCCTTAGGGGCTGGTTCCGTCAAAACGAAAACGTAAGTCCACCGGTTCGGATCCTGTACCGCATTCTCCAACCGCAGACGAAATAGCCAAAGCGATTAGTATTGTTCAGTCGCTTAGACCGGTTCTGTCCAAACCGGTACCGCCGATTAGGTGGTCGTTTCGGTCAGATCCGTCTCTTCTTGGATTATGATCCAGATACTTGTTATGAGGAGTGGGAGGGAGATGAAGATTATCCTGATGATGATGATGACCGGGGGAGTCTGGATGTGCCAGTTGAACCGGATATCTCCCCAGACAAGCCCTCTGGTGTCTCTCCTCCCAGGCTCTCTGAGTCCCCTTCACACTTTTTGTTTTACAAAAAGGTGGCCGTAACCATTCAACTTCCCTTGGTTGAAGCTGCAGATGAGGAGGAAGAGCCTGATTTTGTGGAAATGATGGACATCCCAGAGTCCAAAAGGCCATCTGTCCTTCTTGATAAGTACTTGGGGAAACAGACACACAAAATTTTGCAAACTCCTAATTAAGTACCTCCTGTGGACAAGAGAATGGACAGGAGGTATATGTTATCAGGCTCTGCTACGGAGTTCCTTTATAATCATAACAGCCATGTTGGGGTAGTGCAGGCTGCAGCCTGTGACAGGGCTAACATTCCTTTGGCTTCACACCCCTGGATAAGGACTCCAGGAAAGTGGATGCCATGGCCAAAAAACAGAATTTGGCATCCTCTTTGGGACTCAGGCAGGCTAATTATATGGCCTACACAGCCAGGTACCAGAAATCCAGATGGGATATGGTTCTGGAACTGGCTAAACAGGCCTCCCCCCAGCTAGCCAAAGAGCTGGAGGAGGTGGCTGCTGATGGAATTGAGGCATCAAAAATGCAATTTAATGCTGCTGTGGACTCCAGTGATGTGGCATCTAGAGTCATGGCTACATCTGTGTCTCTCAGGAGACATACTTGGCTCAGATGTACTAGCCTTTCACAGGATACCCAGACTAAGGCTATGGATTTTCCTGTAGTGGGTAACTCTCTGTTTGGGGAGCAAACAGAGGGTTACATGAAGAAAATGGAATCTAGATTTTGTAGTTGCCGTATTGGTCCTTGCAAGAATAGATCCAGAAGCAAATGATTTGATACCTTTTAATGGACCAACATAGATGTAACAACAAGAACAAAGTTAGTAGTACTGCCATGAGCTTCTGAAGAAGGACTGGTTGGTCTGAAATCAAAGCACTTTGTTCTTGTTGTTACATCTATTCAGTCCGCTATCATATAACTTCTGGATGAAGAAAATGGATGAATACAGGACCACGTACAGGAGTGCACAGGCCAAGGAAAGGCAAGCCACTCCACAAAAGCAGCAGTCTAGGGGCAGGGGCAAGCCTTTTTACCAAGCCCAGGCCTCCTCTCCCTTCCCACAGAGGGGGCTCTTCAGAGGGAGGGGCAGGAGTGGGATGAGCATGGCTGCTCCCTCCTCCTCCCAGTCTAAGGCTCCTGCCAGACACCCTGATGTGTCAGCCCGGGTCGACTCCCCAATTCCAGTAGGAGGCAGGCTGGCTTACTACTTCCAGGCCTGGACGTCTGTGACCTCAGACAAGTGGGTCCTGGAAGTAGTAAGCCAGGGACTAGCCCTCAGCTTCAAAAAGTTTCCAAAAAAGAGGGCCAAGTCTTTTCCACCTGCATCAATCTCAGAAACCCTTGCCCTAGAGGCAGAGGTTTCCTCTCTTCTAGCTCTCAGAGCTATAGAAAAGGTTCCTACTCAGCACAAGGGAAAAGGACTGTACTCCAGGTACTTCCTTACCCTCAAAGAAAACAGGGGAGTGGCGACCCATTCTAGATCTAAGGTATTTGAACAAGCACATTTCAAAGCCCAAATAGGAGGCAGTATAGCGCAGTGATCTAAGGCTCTGAGCTGCAAATTTGGTGACATCCAGCAGACCAGACCTGGGTTTGAATCCCACAGCTTCCACTTGCATACTGTGTGACCCTGAGCAAGTCACTTAACGTCCTTGTGCTCCCAGGTCGCTCCTGTAAAAAAGCTTTCAGCTTAGTGTGCTATATCTGGTTAAACAACTAAATAAAAAAAAAAGCCCAAATTCAAAATGATAACTCTGGGAATAATTGTGACAGGGCTAATACCTGTCACGTAATAATGTTTCATACTTTTTCTTGGTTGCAACCATCTATCTTCTTGTCTTCTAGAGCTATCCCTTTTATTTTCCTGATAAGGAGGCAGGCCACCTCCTTATCAAGTACCCCTTTAAGTCTTCTATATTCTCTGCCCCTATTTTTGTTCTCTTCCTTCCAATGAAACATTATTCAAAGTTTCCAGCATAAATCCACCTTATACTGGGTAGAAAAAGGGTTATGGTTCCCTTAAATAATTGTTGTTGTGGTTTAATGCCATAAATAAAGAAAGAGATATCCCCTGTACTTTTGTGGTAAAGACTGTGGGAGCTTTGCAGTTTATAAAGTCCTTAAGATGCCCAAAAGGATAATGAAATCTGTTTGGGCTTATTTTATGTCTTTATGAGCTCACCCCCTTTTTTTTAAACTGCGACAACTTTGTGGTGGCTTTCTTGCGATCGCAGCACATTCTGTCGGGCAGCGAATTTTTATGTTGCAAATTTAGAATTAAATGGTAGCATGATGTTAAATGCTGCCTAGAGTAGTGATTATGCCCAAAATCGCAAAGCCCCTTGACCTGGAGAGAGTGCAGTGACTCTCTGAAGTGCTTCCTTATTCCTAGAGTAAACGCTAAGCCGACGGCTTAGAAAAACGCTGCTGACGGCTTAGACTGCCAAGTCTGCACTGAAGGCAGCTGTCTAGCCTGCATAAACATAGTTTTCTCCCATTTTCTTGCTGCAGGAGTCTGTGCTTCTCAGTGGAATGGACCTAGTGGCAGAATAGGGTGGGCAGCCTTGGTAAACAAATATTGTCCTTGCAGGAAGCCCAGAAAAACACTGTGAAAATAAGTATGAGCCCCAGTTCTTAGTGAGAGCTTTTCAATTTGTTTTCTTTTCTTTCCCCTGGAGCAATATATTAGTAGTGTGACTCCTGCTTATACACTCTGCACCATTGAAATGTCCCCCTTCAGTTATGCCACAGCAATAGAAATATTATATTCCAAAATAAAGGAATAAATTGTACCTTAGGCTTGGCAGGAGAGATACAAAATTGAAGCTGCTCTGAGGATTAGCTGTGTCATTCTGGCAGGGAGCTATAGGGGAATGGCAGCCCCTAGTGGGCTAGATTTATACTGTTGAATAGTCCTGTATGGTGATTGAATATACTGAGGCTTTGTATACCAAAATTGGTTACAGAAAGGACTTCTTCAATTCATTTAAGCATTGTACAGTAATTCATGTGTATTTTAAAATGTTAAGATAAGTTTTAAAGAACTTCATTGCTTTGTTACATAATGAATCTAAGTCACATGATACAGGGGGAGGATATAAATGTCCTATAGTAAGCTGCCGTTTTTTTAGATAAGGTCAGTGCTTGCTGATCAGTGGTGGAGGAAGGTTCCACTGGTTTGAGGATATTCAGTTTATGATTTTGTTCGTATTTTGTTCTACAAACTGGTGCAAGTGGAAGTGAATGCTGAAGAAGGTGCCAAAGCTAAGACTGTGATTTATATTGTTTTTTTCTTCTTTTTCTTTTTTGTTTTATAATAAAATTCCCACTTAACCAGGTGGCTTGCACCTTATTCTGGAGCATCTGTCCATCTTTTATATCCCACACCATAACAATAATCCTTCCCTCTGTAAGGCCAGGAGATTGGTTAACATCTCTGGACCTCAAGGATGCCTATTTACATATCCCTATCAGGTGCTCCCACAGAAAATACCTCAGGCAGAGTATCACCATCTTCCCATATCTGGACGACTGGCTCATTGTGGATCAGTCATCTCTACAGGTCAAGTCAGCTCTGCAAACTACCCAGGACCTACTCAGTTCCCCTAGGTTTTCTTCTCAATCTTCCAAAGTCTGTCCTCGAACCGGTTAAACTTCTCACCTTTATAGGAACAGATTTGGACACTGTACAAGCAAAAGCTTTCCTTCCCCTGGCAAGGGTGAAGGCCATAGTGGATCTTGCTTCATCTTTTCGACCTCAGGTCTCTCGCCCAGCAAGACACTTCCTCCAGCTTCTGGGCCACATGGCAGCTTCCACTGCAGTGGTGCAGGGAGCAAGATTCCAGATGAGGGACATTCAGTTTCGCCTAAGGACCTTCTGGTCTCAGAAAAGGGATTCTCTTGCCAAACTGATTCCAGTGACTCAGACTCTGGTCCAGGCTCTCCAGTGGTGGCTGGATCAGGACAACCTCAGACAAGGAGTCCCATTTCTCCCACAAATTCCATCAGTAGTTCTGACTATGGATGCTCCTCTCCTAAGTTGGGAGCCCACCTGGGGACCCTGACAGCCCAAGGGGTCTGGTCTCCACAGGAGTCTGTCTTTCACATCAACCTTCTGGAACTCAGGGCAGTGTTCCCGGCCCTTCAGTGCTTCTCAGACTTGGTCAAGGGCAAGGTGGTCCAAGTCAGAACAGACAACACGACCACAATGTGGTATATCAATAAAACAAGGAGGCAGTCGGTCCTGGGCCTTGTGCACGGAAGCCATAAAACTGTGGTCTCTGGCCTATTCTCTTTAGACTTCCCTAGTAGCAGTTCACCTTCCAGGGAAGGACAATGTACTGGCGAATGCTCTAAGCAGAATATCCCAGGGACATCACGAATGGTCCCTCAATCCCCTCATACTGCAGATCATCTTCTCCAGATAGGGCACTCCAGAGATGGATCTCTTTGCAGCCCCGGACAATCACCAACTCCCTCCATTCTGTTGCAGACCTTCACTCCTGGGGACTGTGCCCCAGGATCCCCTGATTTTGGATCGGAAGGGCAGGTTCCTCTGTGCCTTCCCTCCATTCCCTCTGCTGTTCAGAGTTCTGATCAAGATCAGAACTCAGCCTTGCACAGTGATCCTAGTGACTCCAGACTTGGCCTGGTAGCCTTGGTACCCTCTGCTCCTGTCCCTGACAGTGTCTTGTCCTCTGTCCCTTCCCAAGAGACACAATCTTCTGTCCTCTTCCCAGGGGAGGATCTGGTATCCCGATCTCCAGTCTCTCAATCTCAAGGCCTGGCTCTTGAAGAGCTAGAATATGCAGACCTGCATCTTTTTCAGGCAGTCATGGATATCCTGAAGGTCTTATTTTATTTATTTTTTATTTTATTTTTTATTTTAGTCTTTGGTAACTGGGTAAGGCCCACTAGGCATAAGTGCCTGTTTTAAGGGGCGACCTGGGATCACTGGGTGGTTAAGTGACTTGCTCAGAGTCACACAGTATGCAAGTGGAGGTTGTGAGAATCAAACTCAGGTCTGGTCTGATGGATGTATCAAGCTCGTTCACACCTCGTTCTCTAACCTGTAGGCTATCTGCCATCCCAGTCCAGTTTCCAGGAAACCATCTACTAGAAGGACTTATGATTCCAAATGGAAGAGGTTTACCATTTGGTGTTCTCAGAAAGGCATTGTCCCTGATTCTGCAGGCATCTCCACAGCCTTAGATTATCTGGTTCACCTCAATGGCCTAGGCCTTAGGCCTGCAACTTTAAAGGTTCACCTAGCAGCAGTTTATGCTTTCCTTTCAGCAGGGAAGGGCTCTTCCCTGGCCTCTAATCATGTGTTTGAAAAGTTCTTCAAGGGTTTGGTTCATACAAACCCTACATTTAGAGAACCGACCCCTGCTTGGGATCTTAATGTCTACATTGCACAGCTCGTGCAGCCCCCCTTTGAACCCATGGCTTCGGCTGAGCTGAAATACTTGACCTGGAAAACTGTGTTCCTGGTAGCCATTACTTTGGCCAGGAGGATTAGCAAATTACAGACCTTGTCCGTGAGACCTGACTTCATATCCTTCCCTAGGGATAAAGTGGTCCTAAGAACCAATAGAAGGTTCTTACCCAAAGTGGTATCAGATTTTCATCTGAACCAGTCTGTCTCTTCCTGTATTTTTCACTAACCACTCCTCTTCAGGTAAAAGGAGGCTACACAGCTTAGATGTTAAAAGAGCTCTTACCCATTACATAGAGCACACTAAGGCTCACAGGAATGACCGTCTTCAGTTGTTTCTCACCTATGGCGAGGTGGGGAAAGGTAAGCCTGCCACAAAAAGAACTACTGCCAGGTGGATTGTTTCTTGTATACAATTCTACTATGACAAATTGGGGAAAACACCTCCTTCAGGCCTGAGGTTTCACTCCACTAGGGGTACAGCTGCTACTCTGGCTGCAGCCAGAGATATACCCTTGTTAGAGATCTGCAAAGCAGCCACCTGCAAAACAGTACATACATTCACCAAGCATTACTCCCTGGACATCCAGGCTAGGAGTGATGCTAGGTTTGGCACAGCAGTACTGCAGAGCTTGTTCCCAAAGTAGGTTCTGCATTCCCTCCTCCATAGGGAACTGCTTGGTAGCCTGCATTAAGTCAGAATACAGCAAGACTTCATGTTTGAAGAAAAAATTACGCACCAGAGTAATGTTGTTTCTTCGAATGGAGTCTTGCTGTATTCTGACCTTCCCGTCTCCCCTCTCAGAACCTAGGTTTTGGGAAGTGGCTGGCAGGTACAGTGTTGTACTGCAGGGGTGTACCTTGCACCCCCACCCCCCATCCTGGGTGGATTATTGTTAGTTCTGTTTGTGTTATGAATCTGTTTGCTGTTGTCACTACCTTTTTCTTCTTGGGTTCTCGACTTGAGTCTCCTGGGCCCAAGTTGGTGCCTTTTGGCTTATACTAAAAAAGATTCCCCACACACTTATATTTTATATATTAGACTCAGCTAGTTAGTTGCTCGTAAGAATCTAACGGTTACACTGAGAAGTACCACAGACAGAGGTTTGACAACCGAGCTCGAGCTCAATGTTCTATGCTCCTGCATAGAGTTTCTCATTACTCACTGGGGCAGTTCAAGTGCTGGGGCTAACTGCATTAAGTCAGAATACAGCAAGACTCCATTAGAAGAAACAACATTACTATGGTGAATAATTTTTTCTTCTGTCTGTTCCTGTGTCTGAGGTTTAAGCCAAACTCTGTACAGTAACCCGTTACATTTTTTAAACATTGGTCCACCCTGTTTTGGTTTCACCCCCAGCTGCTTAAAATAACCCTGAAGAGAAACATCGTTGGCTTGTTCTGAAAGAAAATCACAATCAGTTATCTGTTTAGTTTCAGCATTTTCATATGTTAACCCCTTACGTCCATCAGTCATTTGTTGCCACAGTTTCTTCAGGCATTGCCTTTCTTTCTGGATTTCTGGATCTTGGAGCTGTGCTCAAACAAGTACGAATCAAAATCACTGAAAGGAAAAGTGTCCCCACTGTTTGAGATTTTCTTTGCCTGAGCTCTTGTTAACCCTGCTGCTGAAACTACAGGGTTCAGTTCCTCTGAGATTAACTCAGTAAATCCTGGACGGTCATTTCCAGTAATCACGGGTAAAGGTAACTTAGGTACTACCCCCACTTTCGTTTGGTGTGACACACCCTTAGTGGTCAGAGTCACTTGGGTGGGTGATAGCATCGAGTGTCCCCATGGATGCAGATGACACCAGTACCTGGTCCTTTTGCACAGTGTTTTCTCAGCACTTCAACATGCACTAGGGTCTGTCTGCTTCCTGAATCATTTAGTCCCTTTACAGACTTATCCCCCACCTTCACATCTGTTAAGTACTTGCCCCAATTTGCAAAGGACAAATCTGTTCCAGTGTCACCTTTCTTATGGCAATTTCTTGCAATATGACCTGGCTTATTACAGTCATAGCAAATAACGTCTTTGGGCACAGATTTGTTACCCCCACCAGAGTTCTCATCAGACTTGAAGTTTAAATGGGAAAAAGAGTGTCTTGGTTGGTACCTTGCTACTGTGGCATCTGTCTGGCCATTTGGTAGTCTTCGGCCAAAGAAACAGCCTTTTCCCCACTTTCTGGTCAGCGTTCAACATAGAAACATAGAATTTGATGGCAGATAAGGACCGCTTGGCCCACCCAGTCTGCCCATTTCCCTACCTGATGGATAAGTTGCAGATCCTAGTTAACCAGCAGCCTACTTCTTCCTACCCCCACCCCCTAGAATTGCCTTATGACTGTCCCATGCATGCTTGAATTCCACCACTGTTTTTGACTCCACAACCTCCTCTGGAAGGCCGTTGCATACATCCACAACCCTCTCTGTGAAAAAATACTTCCTTAAATTACCTCTGAGCCGCCCCCCTTCTATCTTCAAATTGTGCCCCCTTGTTCTTGCACACCTCTTTTTTTGAAAGATGCTACCCTCTTGGACTTTGTTGATTCCCTTGAGGTACTTGAAAGTTTCTATCATGTCCCCCTCTCCCTCCTTTCCTCGAGGCTATACATATTAAGCTCCTTAAGTCTCTCGTCATATGTCTTCTGGTGCAGACCCTGCACCATTTTAGTTGCCCTCCTCTGGACAGCTTCCATCCTGTCTATGTCTTTGCAGGGATTGGGTCTCCAGAACTGCACGCAGTACTCAGATGTGGTCTCACCAGCTGTCTGTACAGAGGATAATAACTTCTTGTTTTCTACTGGTGATGCCTCTCCTATGCATCCCAGTATTCCCAACCCTCCTTGCTGCCCTCTCACATTGCTTGCCCACCTTTGGGTCATCTGATATGACTACCCCAGGTCCCTTTCCATTTTGTTGTTGTTAGTATCTCACCCCCATTGTGTACTCTTCCCTGGGTTTTTGTTTCCCAGGTGCATTACCTTGCACTTCTTAGCATTGAATCTAAGCTGCCATACATTTGACCATTCCTCTAACCTTGCCAAGTCCCTTTCATCCTTTCCACCCCACCTTGTGCATCAACTCTGTTGCAGATCTTTGTGTCATCTGCAAAGAGACATACTTTTCCTTTCAGTCCCTCTGCAATGTCGCTTATAAAGACATTGAAGAGGACCGGTTCTAATACTGAACCCTGCGGTACCCCACTACTAACCCCCCTTTTTTCAGAGTGGACTTCATTTACTATTACTCTCTGTGTCCTATTCTCCAGCCAATTCTTTACCCTCTTTCACGCAAAACTGCACATCTGTCGGCAGGATGTTGATGAATTGCTCCATTGCAGATGTGTTGATGATCTGTGTGACTGTTTTGCTGTCTGGTTGGAGCCATTTTATCAGGAGTTCTCTGAGTCGGGTGAAGGCTTCTTAAGGATTGTCGACTGAGTTGTACTACAGAGATCGAAATCTCTGCTTGTAGGTCTCTCCTGAGATGTCATATCTTTTCAGGATTTCGCTTTTCACCAGGTTATAGTTTTCTGACTGTGCAGTGTCCATATTGCTGTAGGCAAGCTGGGTTTTCCCTGTCATGTAGGATACCAGTCTGATTGTCCATTGCTGCTTTGGCAGGCTGTGGCAGCTCTTTCAAAAGTTGTCAGGTATGCCTCGATATCATCCGAGGGACACAACTTTGTAAGTTTAATGGCTTTTAAGTTTCTTGTGTTTTGTTGCTCATCTGGATCTGTGCCAGATCCTCTGCCTTTGATAGCTTGCAAGGCATCCAGCCATTGCTGCTCCTGTCGCTGCATCTCTTCTCTCATCTGCTGCTTCTCTTCTCTCCTCTCCTCTGTTTCTCCATCTGTTTTTGTTGCATAGCCCACCTTTTGAAAAAGGCCATTATGCTTTCAGTTCTGTCACTGCCTGTTCTTTTTCCATAACTTGTGCTGGCTGTAGAATCTCAGCTTGGACTTCTGTCTCTGCTAGTTTGGCTGCCATTTTCCTGGTAACCTCTCCTGGACTTGCTGCTGCAGAATCCATACCTTTCTCTATGCTTCTCTGGTACTAGGTCCAGTACCCACACACAAAACTCCTGGCTTAGAGTATGCACGGCGTAAATTCGACTTAGGCTGACACCATCTGTCGACGAGGCACAGGTCAGGAAGCATAGGAAAAAACAGGAGCAGTTGTAAAATTCACAAGAGTTTTATTATGAATAATAATAAAATAAAAAAATATAAAATGGTTCAGTATAACTGTTTACAAAGGCAGAATAAACAGGAGATGCATCTGAGTTTTCCTTCAATCTCTGTGTCCCTCTTTTGCAAGAAATTGCAGCTTTGTTTTTATAAGTCCTTGCAACCTGCCTTCTTAACAAGCATCCTGTTTTTTTTCTAAAATGTTTTTGTAAATATCAGGCATGTGCAGCTAGAACACAGTGTCCCAGAACTGAGTCCCCTTCTCCACAGCTTCTGCAAAAGACTTAAACATTGCATTTCAAGTTAACCTCTTGAATTCCCAATAGCTTTTTACAGTCGTCTCAAACTATAATTACATACATTTCAACAGTAACTCGACATTCAAAGGATCCTCCGAGGGTCCCCAGAGGTCATGCGGGCCGCGGGAAGCAAGTAGCCCTCCCCCACCCCCAGAATTTCGGCAGCATTCAAAGGATCCTCTGAGGGTCCCCAGAGGTCATGAGGCCATGGAAGCAAGTCGCCTCCCCACCCCAGAATTCGGCAGCATTCAAAGGATCCTCCGAGGTCCCCAGAGGTCGTGGCGCCGTGGAAGCAATCGTTTCCCTACCCCAGAATATCGGCAGCATTCAAAGGATCCTCCGAGGGTTCCCAGAGTCGTGAGGGGCCGTGAAACAGGCGCCTCCCCACCCCAGAATTTTGGCAGCTTTCAAAAGGATCCTCCGAGGGTCCCCAGAGGTCATGAGGGACGCGGGAAGCAGGGCGCTCTCCCCCAACCCAGAATTTTGGCAGCATTCAGAGGATCCTCCGAGGGTCCCCAGAGGTCATGAGGGCTGTGGGAAGCAAGGCACCCTTCCCCACCCCCAGAATTTCGGCAGGTACTTGGTGAGGAGCTCCCCTACCCACTACGTTGAAGGACTTGGCTTATTTGAATTTGATGCCATTTTTGTTTGAATTTGTGCTTTCGACGTATGTTTGGAGATGGTCTCCTGCACTTGCAGTATTTTTCCCTACTGCTTAAAGCACACTTTTTCAACCTGTGCCTTAAGGATTAACTGTATCATTATTATTGAAACGAATGGTGCTTAATGAATATCTCTACTGGTGCATCCCTGTAAACTTAATGTAAAGTGATGAAGGATTTAATGTTCTGCTACTTGCCCTTAAACTACCAACTAATTGTACTGCTTGCTTTAACAAATTAATTGTACAGTTTGCTTTTGTTAGAGCCCTTGACTCCTGCAGCTCACACTGACCCTTAGGTGCTCTCCAGGTCTCTGCCTAACAGTCCTGGCTCCCAATATAAAAATAAAACACAAAAAAAATAAACAGAAAACAGTATCCAATGAGCATTTATTTCAGTTTTCTACCTAGCATAGTGCTGAGGCCACACTGTTACAGCAGTGCTCCTACTTAATTCGAATTCAGGAGTTCGTTCGTTTTGCAGTAGGCTAGACTTCTACCCCGTCCAGCTCCCTGAGTATATATTCCTTACCCTTCTGTACTTTCCTCCACAGCATTCAAAGGATCATCTGAGGGTCCCCTGAGGTCGTGAGGGCCGCAGGAAGCAAGGCGCCCTCCCCCACCCCCAGAATTTCAGCAGGCACATGGCGAGGAGCTTCCCTACCAACTACATTGAAGGACTTGGCTTGTTTGTCCCCGCCTCCCCCGCCACCCTTGCTCAGCACGTCCTTATATAGGGGCTGTGAATCAATCAGCCAACATCTCCATTAGTATTTTATACACTCTCACGACTAGTGGCTGCTCCTCTGCTGCCTCTTTACTGGCTTTCTCTTATCCCTAAGCATAACACTTATAGTGCAAGGATGTTTCCTCTAATTCTCCATCTGTGCATTCCGCTACCCACTACCCAGATCCCTGCTCTGTTTTACCTCATCAACCCCCTCCCCTCCCCCCCCTTGGTATAGTCTATAGTCTGGCTTCTTGGCAGCTCATAAACACATGGGTATCTTCTCTCATCCCCAGGATGTTGGGAATGGGACTGTGCATATGGCCTTCACCCCAGTTACTTCCTATGTATGCCGCCCTAGGCGCACAACACTGGACTCGCCCTCCAGAGACTGGCAACCTCACCACCTGCATCACCTGATGAAGTCCTCCCTCCTCTCATGTCAAGTCCTCCTCCTAGTTACCCCTTATTTACAAAAACTCCCCATTCCTACCATCTCTTCCACTGAGCGCTCAGCTTAACTCTCACTACAACAAAAAGAAGATGTCCTGGTATCCTGCACTAAGGTTCCTACTCCTTCTTCTCAAGTCGGGCAATGTCCATCCTAATCCTGGGCCCCCGTACCCATGGCACCTTCCCAGCCTACTCCCAGTGGTCTGCGCATTGCCTCCCTCAGTGTTTGCAGTATATTAAAAAAGTGGGACTCCTTCCAGGGCTGGGTCGTACAACATCAACATGATGTCATAGCCGTGACTGAAACCTGGCTCTTCCCTTGGATTTCCAACTCTTTTGTAACCCTTTCTGGGTGCAACCACTAACGTGTTAATCGATAGGGGCATGTGGGTGACGCCATTTACACTAAGGACAAAATACATGGTCAGCAGCTCCCCTTCCCCAAGTTGGGACCAGGACCACAGGAGTTCACTATTAAACTTACCTTGGGACGCTCCCAAAACCCGCTACACATCACTGCGGTATACATTCCACCTAGGGACCAAAAAGTAGCCTTCCGCTCTGTAATGTCTTATCTGGACACCCTACCATCTCATACGGAAATGATTGTACTAGGAGATTTTAATATCAGTTGGTTAGGTAAGGACGCCACCCCGCTCATCGATGCTGCCACAGCCCAAGACCTATCCCAAGTGGTCACTTCCCCCACCCGCCTGGACCTGCACACTGGATCTTCCTCCCTGCTAGACCTCGTCTTCACCAATCGTCCACACAAAATCACTAGTGTCTCCATCCTCCCAAATGTCCTTAGTGACCACTCCCCCAATTCTCTGCTCCTGGTCCTGCAAAGCTCCTAGATCTCCTCCCAAATTAATAGCGCAACGCAAACTTGGCTCTGGTAAACTTGCACTTCTTAAAGCACACCTCAGGGCCATGGACTGGTCCTTCATTACTAACTCCCCTGACCCTTATAAAGCCCTTGACCTCTTCATCTTGTCTTTCAACAATATATGTGACAAATTGCCCCATTCACTAAAAGAATGGTTAAAGGCAATCATGTGCTTTGGATCTCTGATTGCCTCATTGCCTTGTTGCGGACTAGAGATTCATTGTGGCAACGCTCCATTGAGTCCATCCTCCCGCTTGATAGACATAAGTACAGAGAGGCTCGGAACAAGTGCACTTGGGCCATTTCGCAAAGCAAAAGCAGAGTATTATAAATCCTCCTTAATCTCCTCTTGGGGATCAGGGCGCAAGTTCTGGAACAATGTTAAGGAAATATGTGGTAAGGACCCTAACCCAGTTCCGATGCAGGTCATGGTTGACGGGTCCTTGCAGTGATACAGGTAGGGTCAGTGGTCAGTCTTCAATAATGCTTTCACTAACCTCAGCAATGTTCTCCCTCCTAAGTTCTTTGATCTTCCAGCATCTAGCGCCCCTATCCCCCCCGCCCCAAGCTCCCCTTTTACCCGAGCTGTATCACTCCTAAATCTGCGGAGCCATACCTCAAAACAGCCCTTAGCCACTCCTCCTCTTACAGCTTCGACTCCCTTGACTTGAAGCTCCTTTGGCTCACCCTTAATGAGGTACTCTGCCCCCTTACCCACATCTTAAACCACTCCCTATGTCTAGGCAAATTCCTCTCCAAGTGGAAATCTGCCTCCATCACATCCATATTTAAAAGTGGGGATCGTTCCAATGCAAATAATTACCGCCCCATCTCCATACTCCCACCCGTCTCCAAGGCCTTAGAGCGGATTGTATCTGATCAGCTCACTGAGCACCTCAATAAATACAACCTTCTCTGCAAACAGCAACATGGTTTCTGCAAAGGACACAGCACTACCACTGCCCTTCTCGAATTTTCCACACACATACACTCTGCGCTGGACAAGGGTCACATCATTGGTGCTGTCTTCATTGACCTCACAAAGGCATTTGACACAGTCAGCCACTCTCTCCTTCTAACCACATTGACCAGTTTGGGTCTCTCTCGGGATGCCTTGGGATGGTTCTCTGACTACCTCTTGAACCGGTCTCAACAGGTCAAAATTGGTAACATATTATCCAGTAGACTACCTGTCCTCTCTGGTGTCCCACAGGGGTCCATTCTGGGACCTCTACTTTTCAGCCTCTTCCTCAACACCCTCCCTGAGTCCTGCCCTGGCAATGTATTATTATACGTGGATGATGCCGTCATCTTCTCCTCCAGCCCTGCCCCCCCTGCAACTTCACTGCTCCCTCCAGTCCTCCTCCTCCAGCTGTGCTGAAAGCTGGTTCACTGTGCAATGCCTTATTCTTAACTACAAAAAAATACAAAGTTATGCTATTCTCACACCCAAGTACTAACTTCAAATCAGACTCCTTTGGAGCAAGTGGACTCCTTTAAATATCTGGGCATCACCTTGGACCCAGGTCTTAACTTCCACGAGCACATTCACCACCTATCCAAGGCCCTTAATGTTAGGCTGGGGCTTTTGCACCGCTTCAAACACTGCCTTACCCCTGATGCCCTCAGACTCGCTGTTTCCTCCTCGGTCCTCTCTCTCTGCTTGACTATGGCTTATTGATAAATGGGCTGGCAAGCACCTCAGCTCTAGTTAGACTCAGTCTCTCCCTAAACAAAGCTTGTCATCTCGTATTGGGATGTGACTGCCTTACACATACCTGTTTGCTTTATAGTGCTACCTACTGGCTTAATCTCGACGACAGAATTAGGTTCCACACCTGCCTTCTGGCTAAAAAAAATCACCCTAGGCCTCTCCCCCACTGGACTTGCCCCTTTAATCCACCCAGACTTTAAGGTTAAGTACACCCGTAGCTCAGACCACCATCTCTTCTCGATTCCCTCCTGCCATACCTCTTAATTCCAAAAGTCCTTCAGCTACAGGGCCCCCTTGTGGATGAACAGCCTTCACACCAACCTGGTAAATGAACAAAGACTTGGTCAATTTAAAACCCACCTTAGGGTCCACCTCTTGTCTTCAAGTACCTGTGAAGGCAACTGAACTCTGTCCTCTCCCTCCTCCTTATCCACTGACAATGGCCACTGGCCTGCCTCTTCCTCCTTTGTGCCCAACCTGTGTCTCCCATACGTTGTTATATATCTACATTTGATATGTACTGTGTAATAACTATACTAAGTAATCCTAGTATTTGAATGTTAGCCTGGCTGTTCTTTGTAACAATCTGAACATTATTCTCGGAGTTCAATCGTTGTAATGTTTGTCTTTATCTAATCTATGTGACATGGAACCTTTGTAAATGAGTCTGTGACTCAAAGGATTTTTCTGAATCTGAAATAAATAAAATATAATTTCTAAACAAAGAGACCCCAATCAGTTACATTTCCCCCTAGTGATTTGCATATATTTTTATACCAGCAGATATGCAAGGGAGGAAAAGACAGAACAGCAAGGGAAAACTGAGACAGTGAGAGGCAAAGAATTGCGAGATTGTTAGGGTGATCAAATCCTAGGTCTCACAGGAAAATTTGGTTGTGCAACCAGACAGACAAGAGACAGGAAAGGAAAGAACAGATCCCTGCAGCATTTAAACTGTCCATAACAACTGGGATAGGTTCCTATTCATCCCAGTCACAGTGTGGTATGAGAGGACTGAATCTACCCAGAACAGCCCAATAGCATTCTCGGATCATGCTAGGGTAGTGGTGATGTTGAACACAACCCAGGAGAAGTCACATCCTAAAAGCTGGAGATTCCCTACATATATGTTGCAGAATGGGGACTTTAACAAACACCTTAAGATACAGTGGAAGCTATATTTCAAACAACATGAAGTCTTGCTGTATTCTGACTATTGCAGTGATATCCAACCTTTGAACTGCCCCGGAGAGGAAAGAGTTAACTTTCCATGCAAGGCATGGAACGCTGAGCTCGAGCTCGGTTGAGACTCTGTCTGTTGCTGTTTGAACCCAAATCGCCAGATTCTTTACTCCGACTCACTGAACAGTCGCTCCGGAGAGTTCTCCTTTGCTCGGTTCAGTTTAATCGGTTAAAGTGTCGTTTTTTCCCTCGGTTTCAACCGAATTTATTCCATCTATCCTGTCGGTTCAGTCTCTGTCTGTGGTACCGTGAGTACTAGATAGGTTTATTATTGTTTACTTCTGTGTGGAACTTGTAAACGTCGGATCGGTTCGGTTTGAACCGATCAGGTTTGTTTAAAAAAAAAAAAGTTTGTTCTACTTTTTAAAGTGTGGTAACCGGTCCTTATCGGTTCTAAAAAAAATGGATTTCATTACGTTTTTTTCCACGACCCGTAACACGGTCAGGAACCGATAAGGGTGTCTTGCCTGGTGGATTGCCGAAAAAAGGGTAAGTTTGGTTAGGACTGGCCATGTCTGAGAAACCCAAGAGAAAAACCGGGCCCACTGGGTTTCAACACTGTAGTGTGTGTGGGGAAGCCTTTGCTAAGGCTGACCCCCACACCACCTGTGTTTAGTGTCTGGGGTTTGACCACCTCGATTCAGACTGCCAGATTTGCAAAGGTTTTCCCACAGCTACCCTGGAAAGAGAATAGGTAGGCTGAGGAAGGGAGGCAAAAATCCGCTGACCGGATGGCCAGCCGGTTCGGTTCAACCGAACCAGAAGGAGTGCCTCTGACCAGGCGCAAACTTCTTCGGGCAACAAGAGAGCCGACTCTGAGGAGTCGGTTCCGGTTAAAAGAAAAAGAAGGGATAAGTCAGCCGGTTCGGATCCACAAGTTCTTTCTTCGACCGCTGATGAAATAGCCAAAGCGATAAGGATTGTTCAATCGCTAACTCCGGATCCGACCGAACCGGCACCATCGGTTAGGGGCTCGGTTCGGTCAGTTTCCCCGGTTCCGGATTATAACTTAGAGGATTTTTATGAACGGGAGGAGGAGGAAGGAGAGTATGAGGATAGTGATGGTGATTATGAAAGTCTGGATGTGCCCATTGACCCAGACAGACCTTCAGGGGTTTCTCCTCCTAGGCTTTCTGAGTCCCCTTCCCACTTTATGTTTTACAAAAAAGTGGCTGAAACTCTTCAGCTTCCTATGGAGGAAGCAGTAGAGGATCAGGAGGAGCCTGATTATGTTGAGATGATGGACATCCCAGAGTCCAGGAGGCTGTCTATTCCCCTCCATAAATCTTTTGGGAAACAGACATTTAAAATTTTGAAGACTCCTAATTCTATACCTCCTGTGGATAAAAGAATGGACAAGAGGTATACTTTTTCAGGCTCAGATACGGAGTTCCTTTTCCAGCAATGCAGCCATGTTGGGGTAGTGCAGGCTGCTGTCTGTGATAAGGCAAATATACCCTTGGCTTCACACACCCAGATAAGGACTCCAGGAGGATTGATGCCATGGCAAAGAAACAGTACATGGCAGCATCTTTGGGACTCAGGCAGGCTAATTATATGGCCTATACAGCTAGATACCAGAAGTCTAGATGGGACACTGTGATGGCTCTAGCTAAACAGGTCCCTGGCCAGCTTGCCAAGGAGCTGGAGCAGGTGGCTGCAGATGGTATTGAGGCATCCAAGGTGCAATTTCATGCTGCAGTGGACTCCAGTGATGTTTCATCTAGAGTCATGGCTACATCTGTGGCCCTTTGTAGGATAGCTTGGCTCAGATGTACTAGCCTGTCTCAGGATACCCAGACTAAGGCCATGGATTTTCCTGTTGTTGGTAATTCTCTGTTTGGGGAGCAGACAGAGAACTACATGAAGAAAATGGATGAATGCAGGACCACCTATAGGAGTGCTCAGGCCAAGGAAAGGCAAGCCACTCCCCAGAGGCAGCATTCCAGGGGCAGGGGCAGGCCTTTTCATAGGCCTTTCTACCAAGCCCAGGCCTCCTCTTCCGCCTTTGCCCAGAGGGGGTTCTTCAGAGGGAGAGGCAGATGGGGTACAAGCAGGCCTGCTACCACCCCTCAGCCTAAAGCCCCTGCCACACAGGCACCCTGATGGGTTTGCCCGGGCCGATTCTCCACCACCCGTAGGGGGCAGGTTGGCTTACTTTGTCCAGGACTGGATATCTTTAACATCAGACAAATGGGTCCTGGAATAGTAAGCCAGGGACTGGTTCTCAGCTTCAAACAATTTCCCAAGATGAGAACCAGGTCCTTTCCACCTGCAAATCCTTCAGAGGCCCTTGCCCTAGAGGCAGAGGTCTCTTCCCTCTTGGCTCTGAGAGCCATAGAAAGGGTTCCACCCCTACAGAAGGGAAAAGGATTGTACTCCAGGTACTTCCTAACTCCCAAAAAGACAGGAGAATGGCGGCCCATCCTGGATCTCAGATATTTAAACAAGCACCTTTTAAAGCCAAAATTCAAAATGGTGACTCTGGAATAATTCTACCTTCCAAGGCCAGGGACTGGCTAGTTTCTGGACCTCAAGGATGCCTATTTCCCATTCTCATCAGATGCTCCCACAGAAAGTACCTCAGGTTCTAGTGCCCTCAGGCCACTATCAATTCAGAGCAATGCCCTTTGGCCTAACATCAGCTCCAAGGGTGTTCACAAAATGCCTGGCATTAGTGGTTGCTTTCCTAAGGAGAAAAAAGATCTCCATCTTTCCATACCTGGACGACTGGCTCATAGTAGGTCAGTCTCCAGACCAAGTCAAGTCACACCTACAGATAACTCAGCAACTGCTCACTTCTGTAGGACTCCTTCTGAATCTTTTAAAGTCAGTTCTAGAGCCAGTGCAGCTCCTCACCTTCATAGGGGCAGAGCTGGATACAATAAAGGCAAGAGCCTTCCTTCCCCTGGACAGGGCAAGGACCCTTGCTACACTGGCCTCTTCATTCACCCTCCAGGTGTCTCGACCAGCAAGGCATTTTCTGCAGCTCCTGGGCCACATGGCTGCCTCTACAGCGGTGGTCCAAGGAGCAAGATTTCAGATGAGGGACATTCAGTTCCACTTAAGAACCTTCTGGTCCCAGAGAAAGGATTCTCTGACCAGACTAATCCCAGTGACTCGAACCCTGATCCAGGCTTTGCAATGGTGGCAGGATCAGGATAACCGAAGGCAAGGAGTTCCCTTTGTCACTCAATCTCTTTCTCTAATCCTTACCACAGATGCCTCCCTCTTGGGCTGGGGAGCCCACTTGGGGGATCTGACCACCCAAGGGTCGTGGTCACCTCAAGAATCTCTGCTTCACATCAGTCTCTTAGAACTCAGAGCAGTGTTTCTAGTACGTCAGGTTTTTTCCAAGTCTGTTCAGAACAAAGTAGTTCAGATCAGGACAGACAATACCACCACAGTGTGGTACATCAACAAGCAAGGGGGCACTCGGTCTATGGCCTTGTGCACAGAGGCAATGAAGTTGTGGTCTCTGGCCTATTCCCTGAATACCTCTCTGATAGCAGTGCACCTCCCAGGGAAGGGCAATGTCCTGGCAGATGCTCTCAGCAGGATATCTCAAGGCCATCATGAATGGTCCTTAGATCCCCTGATTTTGAAGGTGATCTTCTCCAGATGGGGCACCCCACAGATAGATCTTTTTGCAGACCCAGACAATCACCAACTTCCTCTTTTTTGCTGCAGGCCCCCAGTGTTGGGCTCAGTCCCCCTGGATGCCCTAGTTCTCAATTGGGAAGGGAAGTTCCTGTATGCTTCCCCCCCCCTTCCCTCTCCTGTTCAAAGTACTAGTCAAAATCAGGTCTCAACCCTGCAAAGTGATTCTGATTGCTCCAGACTAGGCCAGACAGCCCTGGTACCCTCTTTTGCTGTCCTTAGCAGTCCACCTTCCCCTGTCTCTTACCAGGAATTACAACCAGTTAACATGTTCTCAGGGGAGGGTTTGGTATCCGAATCTCAAATCTCTCAATCTCAAGGCCTGGCTCTTGAAGAGTTAGAGTTTGCTGAATTGCATCTCTCTCAGGGTGTTCTGGATATTTTAAAGGCTTCTCGAAAGCCTTCCACCAGAAAGACTTACAACTCAAAATGGAAAAGGTTTACTATTTGGTGCTCTGGGAAGCATATTTCTCCAGAGTCGGCTGGGTTGTCTACAGTCCTTGACTATATGGTTCATCTCAATAGCTTGGGACTCAGACCAGCTACACTTAGAGTGCATCTGGCAGCTGTCTCTGCCTTCTTGTCAGCAGGCAAGCACTCTTCCCTGTCAGCTCATCCTGTATTCTGTAAATTCTTCAAGGGATTGCTACATACCAATCCTCCCTTCAGTGACCCTGCCCCTGCTTGGGACCTTAATGTTTGCATTGCTCAGCGTATGCAACCCCCTTTTGAGCCTTTGTCCTCAGCAGAGCTTAAGTACTTGACTTGGAAAACTGTGTTCTTTGTAGCCATTACTTCTGCCAGATGCATAAGTGAGTTACAGGCCCTGTCAGTGGAGCCTGATTTTATCTCTTTCCATAGAGATAAGGTGGTCCTCAGGACTAATAGGAAGTTTTTGCCTAAGGTGGTTTCAGATTTCCACCTTAACCAGTCTATGTCTCTTCCTGTTTTCTTCACTGACCATTCCTCCTCTGGGGAGAGGAGGCTGCACAGCTGGATGTGAAAAGGGCCCTTAGCTACTACATAGAGCGCACCAAGGGTCACAGGTTTGACTCCCTCCAACTGTTCCTCACTTATGGTGAGGTTGGTAAGGGAAAACCTGCCACTAAGAGATCTATTGCCAGGTGGATTGTCTCTTGTATACAATTTTGCTATGAAAAATTAGGTAGGATCCCACCCTCAGGCCTGAGGGCTCACTCTACCAGAAGTACAGCTGCTTCCCTGGCTGCTGCCAGGGATATTCTTATCTTAGAGATTTGTCAAGCAGCCACCTGGAAAACAGTACATACTTTCACCAAGCATTACTCTCTGGATATCCAGGCTAGGAGTGATGCTCGGTTTGGCACAGCAGTGCTTCAGAGCCTGTTCCCAAAGTAGGTTCTGTCCCTCCTCCATGGAGGTACTGCTTGGTAGTCTGCAATAGTCAGAATACAGCAAGACTTCATGTTGTTTGAAGAAAAATTACTCACCTTAGTAATGTTGTTTCTTCTAATGGAGTCTTGCTGTATTCTGACCTCCCCCCCTGCATCCCCTCTCAGAACCTGGGTTTTGGGATGTGGGTGAGCAGGAACAGTGTTGGCACCCTAGAGGTGCCCCCCTTTTTCTCACCCTCTTATTTTTGGGTATGTGTTGTGGTTTTTTTGGGGGGGTTTCCTGACTTGAGTCTTTGCCTTGGAACCAACAAAACCTTTTTATTAGATTTAGTTGCCAGTTGGCTAGTGTAAGTTTACAGTTTCCACACAGGACGCCCAGTGAGTTTAGCTCATAAAGATCTGGCGGTTTGGGTTCAAACAGCAACAGACAGAGTCTCAACCGAGTTCGAGCTCAGCATTCCATGCCTTGCATGGAAAGTTAACTCTTTTCTCTCCGGGGCAGTTCAAAGGTTGGATATCACTGCAATAGTCAGAATACAGCAAGACTCCATTAGAAGAAACAACATTACTAAGGTGAGTAATTTTTTCGTAGACACTAATGTGGCCTCCTGAGTGAGGAATTTAAGGAACACAGTGAAAGCTATATGTAGATACTAATGCGACCTCTGCTGCTTAAAAGGTGCTGTTTTGGGAAGCTGGGAGGGCTTTTATGAGAGGGGTAGTGATTGTGTTCACGGTAGCCAGGTATAAGAAAAGGCAAGTAAATTTATTATTTTGAGGCAGTATAGCGCAGTGGTTTAAGGCTCTGAGCTGCAAACGTGGAGACCTGGGTTTGAATCCACAGCCCCCACTTGCATACTGTGTGACCCTGAGCAAGTCACTTAACTTCCTTGTGCCTCCCAGGTAGCACCTGTAAACAAGCTTTCAGCTTAGTGTGTCTCTCCTGGTTAAAATAAAAAAAAATAAGGGAAATGGAGGAGAAAATCAAAGACCTAGAAATTAAAGCCTTTACACACAACCATGAGAAGAAACACATAGGCTCCTGAAGGAAGCAAGGGAGGCCTTAAACAGGGTGCTGACACAGGTGGCCTCAGCTGCCTTATTTTTTTGCCCACCAGTACTTTTATGAGTGGTTGAATAAACCAAGCCCTTTTCTGGCATGGCTGGCTAGGGTACATAGAAACATAGAATTTGACGGCAGATAAGGACCGCTTGGCCCACCCAGTCTGCCCATTTCCCTACCTAATGGATAAGCTGCAGATCCTAGTTAACCAGCAGCCTACTTCTTTCTACCCCCAACCCCTAGAATTGCCTTATGACTGTCCCATGCATGCTTGAATTCAACCACTGTTTTTGACTCCACAACCTCATCCGGAAGGCCGTTCCATGCATCCACAACCCTCTCTGTGAAAACATACTTCCTTACATTACCTCTGAGCTGCTCCCCTCTATCTTCAAATTGTGCCCCTTGTTCTTGCACACCTCTTTCTTTGAAAGATGCTACCCTCTTGGACTTTGTTGATTCCCTTGAGGTACTTGAAAGTTTCTATCATGTCCCTCTCTCCCTCCTTTCCTCGAGGCTATACATATTAAGCTCCTTTAGTCTCTCTTCATATGTCTTCTGGTGCTGACCCTGCACCATTTTAGTTGCCCTCCTCTGGACAGCTTCCATTTTGTTTATGTCCTTGCGGAGACTGGGTCTCCAGAACTGCACACAGTACTCCAGATGGGGTCTCACCAGCTGTCTGTACAGAGGGAAAACAACGTCCTGTTTTCTACTGGTGATGCCTCTCCCTATGCATCCCAGTATCCCCCAGCCCTCCTTACTGCCCTCTCACATTGCTTGCCCACCTTTAAGTCATCTGATACGACTACCCCCAGGTCCCTTTCCATTTTTGTTGTTGTTGGTATCTCACCCCCCATTGTGTACTCTTCCCCTGGGATTTTGTTTCCCAGGTGCATTACCTTGCACTTCTTAGTATTGAATCTAAGCTGACATACATTTAACCATTCCTCTAACCTTGCCATGTCCCTTCTCATCCTTTCCACCCCACCTTGAGAATCAACTCTGTTGCAGGTCTTTGTGTCATCTGCAAAGAGACATACTTTTCTTTCCAGTCCCTCTGCAATGTCGCTTATAAAGACATTGAAGAGGACTGGTCCTAATACTGAACCCTGTGGTACCCCACTAGTAACCCCCCTTTCTTCAGAGTGGACTCCATTTACTATTACCCTCTGTGTCCTATTCTCCAGCCAATTCTTTACCCAGGCTGTCATCTTGGGACCCACTCCCAGGCTGGCTAACTTGTATATTAATCTTTTGTGTGGGACTGAGTCAAATGCCTTGCTAAAGTCAAGGTAGGCCATATCCACAGCCCCTCCCTGATCTACTACTTTGGTCACCCAGTCAAAGAAATCTATTAGACTCGTCTGGCATGACCCTTCCTGCTGTGAATCCATGCTACTTTGGGTCCTGTGCCCCTCTGGCCTCTAGGTACTCGACAGTTCTTTCCTTCAGAAGTGATTCCATCATTTTCCCTATCACTGAGGTTAAACTAACAGGTCTGTAGTTTCCTGCTTCTGCCCTGTTCCCACTTTTGTGAAGGGGAATCACATCTGCCCTCCTCCAGTCCACAGGTACCACCCCATCCTCCCATGATTTGTTAAAGAGGGTAGTCAGTGGTGTCACTAGTTCTACCCTTAGTTCTTTTAGAATTCTGGGATGAATCCCATCAGGCCCCATTGCTTTGTCCACCTTCAGTTTTAAGAGTTCTTTCAGAACCCTTTCTTCTGTAAATGGGCTGGTATCAACTTCTGTATCCAGAGTGTTTCTATTGTTTGACTTAGGTACATCCCCCTCTTCATTTGTAAATCTGAGCAAAAATATTTGTTTAGTATCTCTGCCTTTTCACCGTCACCCTCTGCCCACCTCCCCCCACTTATTAAGCTTCACTATCCCTCCCTTAGTCTTCCTTCGCTCCCTTATGTACCTAGAAAGTCCAGTATCACTGCATAAATGAAAGGACATGAAGTCAGGTCAAATGGTATCTTGACAAGAGAGTGGAGAGTTTAGAGTAAGGAGGTGATAGCGTGGGAAAGAGGGCGAAGGCAATGTGTGCAGTATGGACTTCGGAGTGTGTGGTGTTATGGGTCATGGTGATGGATGATGGAGGGACAAGTCTGTTTGATGTGAGTGGGTGAGGGCTGAGATGTGTTTGTTGTGGCTGTCGCATGTCACTGTCCTGCAGCTCCTTCCTTTCTCTCAGACTGCCATACGTGTACTCTACAGGATCTCTTGCCTCATCCGCTATCGCCGACTGGAGGTGTTTATATATTATTTAGGAGGGGTGTGGGGGTGCAACACTCCTGCTCCGGTTCTCTGTGATATGTTTGTTTCCTAAGAGGTGCTTTCCATATACCTCGCTGAATGGTACTACTTGTCACAGGTGATGCTTCAGTGTGTTTGTGTTCGAGCTGGTTGTCGACTTCATTAGTCCTTGTTCTGTCTGAGTCTGACTTGTTGCTGTCAGTCTGTTGACGTTCAGCAAGTTTGTTTCTGCTCTAATGTGGGTGACCCGTTCAAGCCATATTAGGAAAATCCAGAAGGTATTTGTAGATTTCTACTCCAAGCTGTACTGGAAGAGGAGTGTTGAAGAGGACAGCCGAGACTTTCTTGGGGAGGCTTAAAGAAAAACTGCACCCTCATATATTCTGAATGTCATTTGCTTCCATGTCAACAGACAACTCTTTTCATGTAGCTGTTAAAGAGCTATGCAATTGTTTCTGTTAGTTTTCACACTTCATACTAGGCCCTGTCACTCTCCTGGGAGGGTCCATTTCATGGTTGTTGAAATCTCATTGTTCCTGAGAACTTCATTAGCATATGAGAATGTGATGAGTAATCAACCTTTAAACTCCCTAGTATGCCTGTCTGCTTAAGTAGTTTTAAAAGAATCAAGCTGCAAGAAGCTGTGAAATACCACATTGTGGGGGATGATCTCTGAGGCACCCCACAGTCATGACATCATGGGTTGTGTACACATGATAGGTTGCTTGAAGCCTATGTGACTTGAAGAAAGTCCATCCCCCACCTGAGAGGGGGGTTCTGCTCTCCTATGGTCAGTTCCTATGTGCATGAAGACAGGTTACAGCACATTCTAGAGCTCCATTGTGCTTCTTGTAAAGAACAATGTTTATTATAAAGAACAACTTCATTACTAAGGTAAGGTAAGGCTAAGCCATTTATTAATATCCTACAACAAAGATCAAACAAGACCACAAGAGTATGTTTCTGCAGATATGCAACTGTTTAAAATTGCAAAACTGGCTCTCAGGGACAATGAGATTTCAACAACCACAAAATGGACCCTCCCAGGAGAGTGACAGGGCCTAGTATGAAGTGTGAAAAGTAGCTGAAGCACTTTCATACTTCTTTTAACAGCTTCATGAAAAGAGTTGTCTGTTGACATGGAAACAAGTAACATTTTGAAGATATGAGGGTGCAGTTTTCCTGTCTAAACATCCAGAGAACATGTGGCTACATAGGGAAACCAGTTTCACTTGAGGTCAGGGCAGCACCGGGGAAACCAGTCTCACTTGAGGTCAGGGAAGCAGCAGCTGGTTTTGCCATGGTGAAGTCCAAAAAATCCACAGGTTGCTGCTGCGATACAACGGAGATTGGAACTGGTGCTGTAGAGAAGGCTGCCAGCCCAAGGTAACAGGAAATCACAAAACCAGCACTTGTACAACAAAATAAATATCTCCAGATGATCTCTGCCAAAATGCAATTCATTCCAGTTGCTAGGGCCAAGTAACCCTTACCCCAGTGCTTCGGCAATGAAGCCTTCCTAAGGGGGTATGGCCAGGGAATGAAACAGCAGTAAATATATACAGATTCAAGACATGACATCCCAAACCATGTGCTTCATTTAAACAAATAAGAAATAAGAAAAAGATACCAAAAAGATTTCCGAATACAAAAGTTAATCTGAGCTGTCTTCTAGTTCAAAGCATACATCACTTTTATAAACAATATCAACTTAGTAATAAATTTCTACATCTGCAGTGAACTAAGTTAGAGATATCAGAACTAGATATAGCATGGAACAAGGCAAGGAAAGTTAGAGTCAGTAATTTTGTGATCACCCCCATCAGGTTTGGATGCCACCTGAGCCAAGTCACTGGGGATCTACATAAAAAAAACTGCTGGCAGCTTTAGAAGATGACGGGTTGAGAGGTCTCCTGTAAAGAAGAAAGGAAAAAAGTGGACCTGTAGAAATACATAATGTTAGTTAATTCCATGATAGGTCCACATAAATAACTTGATAATTCCCCAAATCATATGCATAATTTTTAAACAAATGTTCTAACAAAAATGTCTTAAAATAATCTGCATATATTCACTGATGTTTGATTCCCTGGCCATAGCTCCATAGGAAGGCTTCATTGCCGAAGCGCTGGGGTAAGGATTATTTTGCCATGGGGAAGGCTGCAGGTCTTGATGGGCTGCCCATTGAATTTTACAGTGTGGTGGGTGGCATGGTGCGTGTACGTATGTTTGCAGTATTTAAGGAGATTGGGGAATTGAAACAGCAGGATCGCGCAGTCTGGCCACCATTATGGTGATCCATGAGGAGGGTAAAGACCCAGAGGAAATGTGTCACCTACATACAAGTTTTACTCCTGAACTGTGATGTCAAGGTGCTGGCCAAAATATTGGCAAAGAGGCTAGAGATAGTTTTGCCAACTCTGGTGGGAAAGCATCAGACGGGGTTTGTGAAGGTCAGATACTGATACCATCATCTCAGTAATCTCAGGAAACTGCTGAGTGTAATACAGTGGGGCTGTCAGCATTCGGGAGGGGGTGGCATTCATGCCGTCCCTGGGTGCTGAGAAAGTATTTAATAGGGTAGAGTAGGATATTTGTTTAGAATTCGAGGCCTTTGGCCTAAGGGGATCCATTTATTGACATTGTTAAACTCCTGTACTCAGATCCCAGAGCTAATGTACTGATCAGTGGCCTGCTCTCTGGGATGTTTCGTATAGAGAGAAACACCAGATAGGGGTGTCCTCTCTTGCCGCTGCTCTTTGCTTTGGCTATTGAACCACTAATGGAAATGATCTGAGGGGGTATGGATGTGATGGGAGTGAGAGGGGAATGGGGAAGGAGGCGGCAGAAGATTTCCCTGTACGCAGATCATGTCCTTCTGTTTCTGAGAAAGCCTGGGTCATCCATAAAGTGGTAACACAGATTATTGAGGACTTCTTTATCTTCTCTAGGTATAAGGTTATCTATGAGAAATCTGAACTGATGGTCACATGGGCAGTTGATGTGAGAGACTTGAGAGTGCAGAAATATGAGGGTTACAGCACATATGGAATACTGTATCTGGGCATAAATGTGGGACCTAGTCTGCCATCCTTGTATAATTTAATTACAAACCACTTCCAGGTCCTGTCAAGGGAAGCTTAGTTAGATGACAAGGGCTTCCAATATTGTGGCTGGGTCAGATTAACCTGATAAATATGAATATTCTGACCAGGATTCACTACCCAATCCAGATGTTACCTGTGGGTCTAAGGTAAACAGATCTTCAGGGTTTGGAAAAATACTGCATAGAATACATTTAGGTGGGGCCGGGCCAGACCGCCGGCACGAGCAGATGCAAGAAACAAGAGCTCTGCTAGATAAGAACATTAAATCTTTGAAAAATATTATTTGCAGTGCAAAATTTGAAATTTTAAGAGACTCTGTCAACTTCTTACACTTGGAGGCATCTGGGTGAATATTGACCGCAACAAGAAGGGGGAAATCCAAAAAACAGGCATCAGCCGAGCTTATGAAATCCAAGGTCCAGAACACGGGGGCTGTAGCAGGAGACACAGGGCCGACTGTTTCCAGAGGGGAACCTATGCAAGCATCGCTCCTAGCTGCAATCCAGGGGCTGGATAAAAAGATTGAGGACTTTAACAGCAGAACAGTCCTGTTGGAGCAAAAAGCAGAATCCTCAACGGCAAAGGCATCAATGGCAGGAGAGGCAACAGAATAAGCCCTTGTTACCTGCACGGGGCTAGTTTGGGAAAACAGTACCCTCCGAGCATGGTTGGAGCAGTTGGAGAACTTCAGCAGAGGGGCTGAAGTGCACATCATCTGATTACTGGAGGACACAGAGGGGGATAACTTGAAAGGTTTCCTGGCTTGATGGCTTCTGGAAGCATTGACTCTCAACGAGCCAATTTCTATTAAGCAAGCCTATATAATTATTCCTAGGAGACCCCGAAGGAAGAATCTTCTCCACAAACCATCCTTCTAATATGATGGCAAAAAGGAGAAGGACAAGCTGCTGCTTGCTGCAAAATGAATCGGAGGAGTGAGAATGGGAGCGGCAATGGTTAAGTTTTTCCCGGACTTAATCTTTAGCACAAGGGTACGATGGAAATGTTTTGATGGTGTTCAGTCTGCACTCCGTGAGTTGGAAATTAATCACTACCTCCTGCAGTCGGCTAGACTGAAAGTTCACTATGGGGGCAAGTCATATCTGTTTTCTAATCCTGCAGATGCAGGTAAACTGGCCGAAAAAATTAGGAAGGAATTTACAAACTGAGTGGGTGCTACTCAATTAGAAGAGGAATTGGACACATGATCAGTGACTATCTCTGGCATTAAGCCAGGTTACAAATGTACTTTTGTGGGTGTATATGCACCATGCCATATTGTTACAAGTTGTGGGTACCTACCCACTTGGGTAAGGGACAGTGTGTTTAAGGGTGGGGAACCGGGGGGTAACATTGTGGGCTTATAAAGCCTTTCTGATTGTCAGTATTTTGTGATAGCTTGACCACATAGTCAAGATGGCGCTGTCTGCGCCACTCGATCCTCGCATTTGGGTTCCCCCACCTATGCCCGCCTGTTACAGGAATAGTTTGGGGGGGGGAAGATTTAGGAAGGAAATGAGGAGACACTATCTCACAGAGAGGGTGGTAGCAAAATGGAACGTCCTACCAGAATGGGTGGTATCATGTAAATCTGTGAACAGCTTCAAAAGGGCATGGGACAGGGAACAGGGGAGAGTGAGGGTGAGGGTGAGGGAGGTGTGGGGTGGCAGTGGGATGACAAAGGGGAAGGGGTGGGACAGCTGCAACCTTGGGGTGCTAGCTGTACACTCGAGCAGGCTTAGATAGACCAGGTGGTCTGTTTCTGCTGGCACATTCGTATGTTCGTATGGTGCACGAATGACACACTTAAATTGTTTATTTTAGCTGATCTATTCCTAAAAATGTTCGACCTTGCTATCATACATGAGTTGAAATAGTTCTAAGTTATGATGTTGATCTCTTATTTATACATAGGTATATGCTCTGTTGCCCAGCAAAACTGGGTTTTTGAGGTACAAGTTCTAGCAAATTGTTCAGGGTACGATTTACTGTATGTTTTATTTTTTCTCCTCTCTTTCTTTGGTTCCTTGATCAAGGATGGAAATGAGAAAGGAAAAGTGTGGCCTACTGGGATTCGAACCTCAGATCTCTGGTATGCCGTTCCAGCGCTCTAACCATTAAGCTACAGGCTCACTGGTCAAAGCATCTGAGGAATTTCCTTACAGCCACACACACTCTCCTTTCTCTAGTGTTGCGCAATTATGCAACTAGGAACCAATGTTAGAAATACCACTTTCTCTCAGTGCAGTTTAACCCCTGCAAGGTATACTAATTCCTCAGATGCTTTGACCAGTGAGCCTGTAGCTTAATGGTTAGAGCGCTGGAACGGCATACCAGAGATCTGAGGTTCGAATCCCAGTAGGCCACACTTTTCCTTTCTCATTTCCATCCTTGATTTAAAAATATGTATACCTTGCAGGGGTTAAACTGCACTGAGAGAAAGTGGTATTTCTAACATTGGTTCCTAGTTGCATAATTGCGCAACACTAGAGAAAGGAGAGTGTGTGTGGCTGTAAGGAAATTCCTCAGATGCTTTGACCAGTGAGCCTGTAGCTTAATGGTTAGAGCGCTTGGAACGGCATACCAGAGATCTGAGGTTCGAATCCCAGTAGGCCACACTTTTCCTTTCTCATTTCCATCCTTGATTTAAAAATATGTATACCTTGCAGGGGTTAAACTGCACTGAGAGAAAGTGGTATTTCTAACTTTGGTTCCTTGAAAAATTAAGTGCAAACTTTCTGGACTCCGGGCACTACACCAGTGTTAAAATAGTGGAATCCTTTTACTGGAATACTTTTTGGCAGATTAGTGGCCCTTGCCTTGTGCAGTTACAGGGTTTCTTGAACACTTCTTGACTTTATGTATCACTAGAAGAAAAAGAAAAAGACGTCTCCTGTGTTGTAACACAGTGGGAAACATGATATTGAATCCTTATGTTGTAGCATTCTACTTATTGTGAACGTTGTTAAACAGCAATGTATTTCATCTCTACTTGTATTGTGATGGTTGTTATACTGAAAAATGCAATAAAGAAAATTATATTTATATATATATATATATATATATGCACACACATACACATTTAGGCTAAGAAAAGGCCGGGAATCAGCTTACCCAGACTGAAGTGCTTCACAGAAAAAGGGGGACTGAGATTTCCAGACTTTGGTCTGTATCACTTAATGATACAAGCTAGACTTATCCCCAAATGGGTTAAAGGGACGAAGAGGGTCAGGTGGGTTGCATTGGAGCGTAAGGATATGCCTCACCCTTTGGCGTCATATATAAACCTAGTTTTGGGGGGGGGGGTGAGGGCCTTTAGGAGTCTTGAATCAGATAACCAGTTAGGACTTGCACTGCTGGATGCCTGGGAGAAAATGAAGAAGCACATGGGTGAGAGAGAGGCAGGCACAATTTTGGCACGGGTGGCAGCCAATCCAGATTTTCTACCAGGCCTAAAAGATAAAGGCTTCTCAAGAATGGGAGGAGGTGGGTATCCAGTGCACGGGGGACCTGTTTGGCACGACATGGTTCAAGACCTTCCCAGCAGTGATGGAGGAAATAGGAGTCCTGCAGTCCCATAGGTTTTGATACTTCCTGGTCCAGAACTGGGCTTAGAAGCAAAGTAGATTGAACCCTAAGATATCCCCAGTGTTTGGCTTGGAGCAAAACATCTTGCAGTCCAGAGTCAGTTCTGGGGGGCCATGGCAAAAGCCTATCAGGTACTCTGAGAAGGATCTCCGGACCTTTCACAGAAGATCAGAAGTCTATCGGAAAGAGACCTTCATTGCCAGATACCAGAGGCTGCATGAGTGACCTTGTGTGAGTCTCATATGGGGCTTCTCATTTGCAATTGCTAACAGTAGGTACAGTATAAATTCTTGCACAGATTGTATATGCCCACCGAAACAGTGAGCAAATTTAATGTGGGGGTGTCTCCAATATGTAGAAGATGCTGAGGGGTTAGGGGCACATGCATTCATTACTTTTGGGAATGCCCCCCATCCCAAGGCCTTTTGGTTCCAAATAGCGGAGAAAATTGTCAAGATTAATAAAATAAGGATTGATGATGACCCTCTGTCCATATTGTTCAAGGTTGAGTAACATACAGGGGAAAATGGGACTTCTGTCCAAGGGTGGTCAGAATAATGCTACTCATGGCACGGAAATGTACGCAGAACACATGGATATCCCACATCCAACCCATGGTGAACATGTGGCAGGAACAGATGCTTAAGGTTTTGCCCCTGGAACACATGATGTATGAGCTTAGAGGCTGGGGAGATAAATTTGAGGCAGTGGGGGCCCCTGCATAGCAGCTGTGTCCATGGATGAAGCAGTGGTGATTAGGATGGTGGGATAAAGCACAAGGCCGAAAGCCAAGTGCATCCGACACCCCCAGAAGTGAGGTTATCCCAGCATAGCCCGCACTCTGGAGTGCATTATTGCTATTATACAATGGCTTTTATTTATTAATATTGTGGGGACTCAAATGAGCACATGTAGCTGGCTATTAGGCAGAGAACAAGTGTTGGATCATCCCTTTTATGAGTAGGGACTTCTGTTTTATAGTGTCACTTGTACAGTATTATTTTTTAATTTAATAAAAAATGTTTTTTGCGGAAACACTCCCTGTGTGAAAGCAGTGCATCATGTATGCAAATAATCAGTTGTCTTTCATCACTGTGGTGTGTTATGCAATACCAGGCAATTGTGTATTTATATACCCATGATGCAGTGCCATCCATATGTGGTGTGTTTCCTCATAAAAAATAAAACTGATACTATAAAAGGGATGTTCCCACACTATAAAGGAGATGTTCTGACACTTATTCTCTACCTAACTGCGAAATGTTTTAGCCATGACAAAAATGTCCCCCCCCCCCAATATAAGCAAATAAGGTTTTTATATGAAACTAAGATTTTGCTTCTACAGTTGCAAGGCTTCAGACTCTCTTGGCAAGAGAAGCTGAGGTTTGTTATTCAGTCTGGCATGCAGTCATCTGTATGTTTGGACTTGACACTGTGAGGTTGTGCTCAGATGACCTCACTGTAAGAAGCACACACTGACTAATCAGAATCCAGAAAATGTTCTTGCCATTGTATAATTAAGCAATAATGCACGACAGGGTGTGGTACATCGTCGGATATCGTCACGCCTCGGGTGGTTGGACACGAGGCCGCAGGCCGAGTGCGTCCAACGACCTGAGAAGTGACAATATCCCACGATATACCACACCCTGGAGTGCATTATTGCTATTATGAACAGGAGTAATGGTTTTATAAATGAAAGGTAAAAAAAAACACCCTTTAAACCTGTTAAGAAAAGCTTTTTTGGTAGTGTAGGAATATATTAAAAAAAAAATAGTTCTAGAAGACAGCAGGTGGCGCTGTTGTAGTTGGAGCTGACAGAAAATGTAATAGTATTGTGATGGTGTGACCTGTGAACTCTGCAACAGTATCTTTCTCTGCCCCCCCCCTCCGCAGTAGATGGTCACGGTAACGAGATTTTAAAGAGAAAATTAAGCCAATGACCAGTATCAGTAGATTAGGAAGCTTAATTTTTTAAACCCTACTGCGTTGATTAAACGGGGCCGCCATGCGTGCGCCTCTGAAAGGATTGAGCGAGAGAGAGAGAAAACTCTCACACAGTAGCCGGTTGTTGTGGCGCCAAATTTCGCAGCAGGATTACAGGGATGTTGGCAGGAAATGAGATGGCAAGTGGATTTCTTTATATTTTTGAAGACACTGGATCATTGTTTCTGGCAGCAGCTTGCCTTGTAAGTTCAGCGTGGCTGCCCGTTGTCATCGGAATGATTTTTTTTTATCTGCTGGTGAGAAGGCTGGTGACCGGAGGTTTTCCGAGGCCGTGATGATGTAGCCCGATATCATCACGGCTTCGAAACCCTGTTGGCCAATCAGCTTGCTCCATTTACGATCAGTAGTTCATAATTAAGCAATAAGGCACGACAGGGTGTGGTATATCATGGGATATCGTCACGCCTCGGGTGGTTGGCACGAGGCCGCAGGCTGAGTGCGTCCAACGACTTGAGTAGTGACGATATCCCATGATATACCACACCCTGGAGTGCGTGCAGATAACAGTGATGGTAATACAAAAGAAAGTAACTCAAGAGAGGCGGACATGTATGTGTAGCATCTTGAAAGATGGCAATGTCTATAATTGTGGAAGCCTTTATTTATTTATTTATTGAATTTTGTTGACCCGGTAGGCCCACCGTGACTAGAAGTCCCTTTTTCAGGGGCGACCGGGGGAAGGGGGGGATGCAGATGGTAAGCAACTGAAATTGAACCAGATTAAGCTGTTGGTGGTATTTTTAGTGAATGGGGGAAATTTGGCCAGGGCACCGGGGAAATCCCCTACTCTTTTCGAGAAGTGCTATGGGATCTTTAACATCCACCTGAACTACCACCAATCTAGGCAGATGAGACCTCGGTTTAACATCTCATCCGAAAGATGGCACCTCAGAAGTGCAGCACCCCCCTCATGCTACACTATAGTGTCAGTATTGGGATATTAACCCAAGTGCCAGATGTGGGAACTGAACCCACAGCCCTCTGGTCATCATTTAGATCCTTAACAGGACATATCATAATATGGCAGATAATTTAAGCAATAACACGCAACAGGGTGTGATGGTATATTATGGGATATTGTCACGACTCGGGAAATTTGTGAGTCTCAAGGCCGAAGGCCAAGTGACACGTGCACCTGAGAAGTGAAAATAAAACGAGTTCTTGAGTCATAATTTTCAATTCAGTGGAATTTATTTGAGAAAAATAATAGTACCAGCTTTAACTTAACAGGTGAAAAGAAACTTCAGAAATACTGTAGTCAAAAATTACCTAAGAATAACCTTTATTCTGTGATCCTCCACATCTACAGTAAGCCGTTCTGAAGAAGAATAGCAGTGTAGTGGTGTGTGTTTTTTATTACGCGGTTTTCAGACTGGCACTTTTTTGAACTGTTATCATGTCTGTGATTTTAAAATGGCTGTCTGCCCATCAAGCTACTGTATTCCTTAAGACCACTGTATAGTAATCTGTTAATAATTCCGTGCAGCCGGCCTGCTGGCACAGCAGTAGTACGAACGCTTGCGACGCCGGTGACCTGAGTTCAGGAACAGGCTCGGTTTGACAGAGGGCTGGCTGGGGGGGGGGAGGAGGCTTGAGCATCCAGAGGACTGCTTGTCTCCTCCGAGGGATGGGGGGAACCTTTGCTCAGTGCATGACCAGCCTCTAGCAGTGACTGGAGGATTGGCAGGCCCATGCCATATGTAGGGGAGGAGCATGACGGATGCTGGCTTACTTCTTGGCATCAGTGCACGTCACGACTCCGCAGGGTGTACTTCAGAATACTTGGACCAGCACGACACCGACATGAGGGTCAGTTAGGTCCTCGCCTCCAGCACCACAACACTAGAGTACGGAACCAGACGCAGACAAAGAGGTACTGGAACTGGAGGGGGGGGGCTAAGGCTCGTGGCTTCCTGCTCCCACTCTGTCACTCCCTGGGGGGTAAACCACTGCTCCATAGGTGGTCCCTCGGGGGCTTGAGGTGTTGGGGAATCTAGTCGGGTGACAGTGCCAGAGTCCGAGGGGGATAAAAAAAAGATATTTAAAAAAACAAAATTCCATGCATACATTAATGTATTTGTTTGTGCTGGTAAACAGACTTGACAGCTTTTGAAGGTGTGTCAGACAAATGCAAATATGATACACCAGGGAACGTCTTTAAGACTTGGTAGTCTGACAAATGGCATGGCGGGAGTGAGTTGCACTGCTACTTTGGAGAGCAAGGTTTGTGTGTGAGCCCTGTAGTCCCACATGGGAGACTGCTAGCGGCTGTTGATCGTGTTGCAGAAGTGAGATGCTCAGCTCCCTAAGAGGCAGGTTATAGCAGGCTGTCATCTGGCATTTGTGCAACCCTTGCTGCTCAGAGCGGCTATGAAGGGAAGCCATTTGCCCACATTCCTGGCCTCAGGAAGTGGGCTTTTATAGTGACTCCAGTTATGGGGTGGGGGATGAGAAAGTGGGACAAGCCTTAACAAAAAAAAAATGTTGATGATGTCCTGCTCAGTTTTGCTAAACATTTGTTTCCTTTCATCTGTTACAGGCGGATTGCTTTTCAAACGATATCCATAAACTGGATACAACCACCATGACCTGGTCTTTAATTAATGCAAGGGTAAGATGGCTAAAGTTAACTGTTTTTGTTTCAGTAGCTTCCAAGCTGCTATTCAGTCCCCATAAGAGAACATAGACCCCCTAGACACAGTCCAGCCTTGGAACTGCTTACAGCAATTGTGTAATTGTTCCACATTTTGCCATAGAATCACCGTTGATTTTTTCTTTATTTGTTTAACTGAATCCCAAATTGTTGTTCTAGGGTACCCCTGCTCGCTGGAGGGATTTCCATTCAGCCACTATAATTGGTAGTAAAATGTATGTATTTGGTGGAAGAGCTGACCGGTTTGGACCCTTTCACTCCAACAATGAAATCTATTGCAACCGAATTAAAGTGTTTGATACAGATACCAATTGCTGGTTGGATTCACCGGCAACACCTGTGCTGCCTGAGGGGAGGCGAAGCCACTCGGCATGTAAGTGTTTTATTCATTTTTTTCCTTTTTTCTGAGCTTTCCCTGGTAAAATACCAAAGAGAAAAAGTGTTTTTTTCTTATTACAGACTCTATAAAATTAGTTTAGAGGGTTAAAAATATTATTTTGGCCCATGCCTGGTGGCTCTGACAGTAAGTAGCATGTTGAGTAGGAAACCCAAGCTCATGTCTTGAAACCAACTCCCTACCCAGGGTGGAGGATGCGGGCTCTGGGAAGAGGGTGCTGTACTTTCTGCTGCTGAAGCTTCTTTTTAGAGAGGGTGGCGTCACCTTCTGAGGGAGGGTTGCGTCGCTTTCAGAGGGTGGGTGGTGTTTCCTTTCGAGGGAAGGTGGCATCCCCTTTTTACTTTATTAAATTTTATTGAAGTTATTCAAGGAATATAACATAAAATTTAGCAGAAACATTTACAGTTTACATTTCTGTAACTTGAATATTGAATAACATACTTAAGAAACTAATCTGATTAGCGATATACTATAGAGGACAGCGCCTATGTTACAAATTAATAATGTACAAGACTGCTGGGTTAATTGTAATTTAACTGGCATTAGTTGTTTGCACTTAGCATACTCAGTTTATTAAGAAATGGATCCCATATACATCTGAACTGAGAGAGCTTATCCAGGCACCTGTAATTAAATTTTTCATTTGCAGATGATTTCCCATATATGTCAACCATCACAGCTTCAGATAACCATTTGGATAGCAAGAGACGTTTCAATCTTAAGGCTGTTGACTGTACCCAAAACTGTTCACAACGTGAAACATTTAATATATCCCTGTAGTCCTCAAGCAAAAATGTTAAGGGGGAGTGTCCTATATTGGTTATTTCCCTGTAGTCCTCAAGGAAAAAAGTTGAGAGGGTGTCCTTTGTTGTTATCCATCATCTGTTCACAAAAGGTATGAACTGTGTTCCAGATGATCTGAATTCTAGAGCATGAGCATAAAATATGTGAAAGATATGCATTAACAGAATTGCACCTCCCAAGAAACATCCTTGTATGATTTACCAAATTAAGCAGAACCTCAGACATATGATGTGAGCATAATGTAGTATTCTGTACTGAATCATTCTAACATGAATTTCTTTACTTGCATCACAGTTTTCCATAAATTTTTCCAAGTCATTTGTCAGATTTAGTCCGTTTCCCATCTTACATGTGAGGGCTCTGCTAGATCTGTATCTGGAATGTTTAAAATGTTATAAATTCTCCTTGTCCCCCTCCTTTACCTTCCGCCACTCTACTCGAGTCAGATCATGGGGATGAGAAAGAGGTGATGGCAGCCTTCTGGTCCGAAGTTTGCAGAGCTTGCATTACCTGTAAGTAATAGCAAAAATCCCATCTCGTTATTCCATATGTCTGTTTGATAATCTTTTTTTTCCCCCTTTGTTTGCTCCAGTCACCAGTCACAGGGGCTCTATCAGTGACTCCACCTTATCCCACCCTATTGAGACCTTCTCTGCCAGTGATCCTGTTCCTCCCTCCCACCTGCAGCACACCTGCCTGGCACCCCTCAGTCATTATCCCCTGAGGCGGGGCTGCTTCCAGCACCACGGCGATCATCCCTCCTATGTAGTGCCAATGCAGACGGAGGTGGAGGGGAGAGGCAGTCAGGTCTTGGAGAGGAAGGTTTAACGTGGGTGTTGTGGCGGAAGTGACATCTTCCTCCGTGCGTGTGGAGTTTTTCCTGGTTTCCTTGGATACTCCCTGGAGGCGCGGACGTGCAGTGACATCCAGCGTGGGCACGAGCGCGTTCCCGCACCCCACCCGTGGATGTTTTGTTTTCAAAAGTTAGAACAAAATTATTTTCCAACAAGTGCAACAAAGTAATTCAGTAGGAAACAAGAAAAAATTACTTACCTTAGTAATTATGTTTCTTCTAATGGAGTCTTGCTGTATTCTGACAATTGCAGTGATTCCCAACCTCTGAACTGCCCTGGAGAACAAAGAGTTAACTTTCTATGCAGGGCATAGAATGCTGAGCTCGAGCTTGGTTGAAGTCTCTGTCTGGAGTGTTTCAAACTTAAACCGTCAGATTCTTACGAGCCCAACTAACTAAAAAGTATATGTGGAAATTGTAAAAATTCCTACTAGCCAACTGGCTGAAAAGAGTTTTGGATTCCCAGGGAAGACTCAAGTCAGGAAACCCAAAAAACCAATCTACTACAAATAACAAATAACAATAATAAATCAGCACCCAAACAAAAAGGAGGAGAGTGCAAGCAAAAAACACCCCTGGCGTGCAACACTGCACCTGCCCACCCACTTCCCAAAAACAGGTTCTGAGAGGGGAGGCAGGGAGGGAGGTCAGAATACAGCAAGACTCCATTAGAAGAAACATAATTACTAAGGTGAGTAATTTTTTCTTAAAACAACATGAAGTCTTGCTGTATTCTGACAACTGCTGACTACCAAGCAGTACCTCCAAGGAGGAGGGACAGAACCTACTTTGGGAATAGGGTATGAAGTACTGCTGTGCCAAACCGAGCATCACTCCTAGCCTGGCTATCCAGGGAGTAATGCTTGGTAAAGGTATGGACTGTTTTCCAGGTGGCTGTTTGACAAATTTCTAAGAGAGCAGCAGCCAGGGAAGCAGCTGTACCTCTTGTGGAATGAGCCCTCAGGCCTGAGGGTGGAGTTTTTCCCAGTTTTTCATAGCAGAATTGTATACAAGACACAATCCACCTGGCAATAGATCTTTTGGTGGCAGGTTTGCCCTTTCCCACTTCTCCATACGTGAGGAACAACTGGAGGGAGTCAAACCTGTGAACCCTTGAGTGCGGTCTATGTAGTAACTAAGGGCTCTTTTAACATCTAAACTGTGTAGCCTCCTCTCTCCTGAGGAAGAGTGATCAGTGAAGAAAAAAGGAAGAGACATAGAGTGGTTTAAATGGAAGTCTGAAACCACTCTGGGCAAGAACCTTTATTGGTTCTAAGAACCACTTTATTCCTGTGAAATGAGATAAAATCAGGTTCCACTGACAGGGCTTGCAATTCACTGATCGCCTGGCAGAGGTGGTAGCTACCAAGGAACACAGTTTTTCAAGTCAAGTACTTAAGCTATGCTGAAGACATAGGCTCAAAGAGGGTTGCATAAGTTGAGCAATGCAAACATTCAAATCCCAGGCAGGGCAGGGTCTCTAAAAGGAGGATTGGTGTGAAGCAATCCTTTAAAAAATTTACAGAACACAGGATGGGAAGATAGTGAGGAAGACTTCCCCACAGACAAAAATGCAGAAACAGCTGACAAGTGTACCTTGTGAGTAGCTGGTCTGAGGCCTAGGCCATTAAGATGGACCATATAATCCAGAACCGTAGGCAATCCAGCAGTGTCTGGAGAAATATGCTTCTTAGAACACCAAATGCTGAATCTCTTCCATTTGGAGTTATAAGTCTTTCTGGTGGAGGGCTTTCGAGAAGCCTTGAGGATATCCAGAACCCCTTGGGAAAGATGCAGATCTGCAAACTCTTCAAGAGCCATGGCTCAAGATTGAGAGACTGAAGATTGGGGTACCAAGTCCTTCCCTGAGAGGATGTTAACAGGTTATAATTCCTGGGAAGAGACAGGGGAAGATGGACTGCTAGGGACAGCAACAGGGGGTACCAGGGCTATCTGGCCCAATCTGGAGCAATCAGAATCACCTTGCAAGGTTGAGACCTTATTTTGACCAAAACTTTGAGCAGGAGTGGGAAGGGGGGAAAGGCATACAGAAGCTTCCCTTCCCAATTTAGAATCAGGGCGTCCAGAGGGACTGAGCCCAAGACTGGAGATCTGCAACAAAAGAGAGGGAGTTGGTGATTGTCTGGGGCTGCAAAGAGATCTATCTCTGGAGTGCCCCACCTTGAAAAAATCACTTTCAACACCTGAGGGTCCAGGGACCATTCGTGATGGCCCTGAGAGATCCTGCTCAGTGCATCTGCTAGCACATTGTCCTTGCCTGGAAGGTGAACTGCTACAAGAGAGGTTTGCAGGGAATAAGCCAGGGACCACAACTTCATGGCTTCTGTGCACAAGGCCGTGGACCGAGTGCCTCCCTGCTTGCTGATGTACCACATGGTGGTGGTGGTGTCCGTTCTGACTTGAACCACCCTGTTCTGTACTGACTGAGAGAAAGCTTTTAGGGCCAGAAAAACTGCCCTGAGCTCTAGGAGATTGATGTGGAGAAGGGATTCTTGGGGGGACCACAGCCCCTGGGCAGTGAGGGACCCCAGATGGGCTGCCTAGCCCAGAAGAGAAGCATCCATGGTAAGGACCACTGAACAAGGCTGAGTAACAAAAGGAACACCTTGTCTTAAATTGTCCTGATCCTGCCACCATCGGAGGGCTTGGATCAAGGTCAGAGTCACTGGGATCAGTTTGGTAAGGGAATCCTTCCTCTGAGACCAAAAAGCTCTCAGGTGGAACTGAATATCCCTCATCTGGAATCTTGCCCCTTGGGCCACTGCTGTTGAAGCTGCCATGTGTCAAGCGCTGGAGGAAATGCCTTGCTGACCGAGATACCTGAAGGCTGAAAGAAGAGGCTAGTTCCATAAGAACCTTGCCCTTTCTAGAAGAAGAAAGGCTCTTGCTCTGAGTGTGTCCAGTTCTGCCCCTATAAAGGTAAGAAGCTGGACTGGTTCGAGAACTGACTTGGGAAGGCTGAGAAGAAATCCTAGAGAAGTGAGCACTTGCTGGGTCACTTGCAGGTGAGACTTGACTTGGTCTGGAGACTGACCCACTATTAGCTAATCATCCAGGTATGGAAAAATGGAAATCTTTTGCCTTCTTAGAAAGGCAACTACTACTGCCAGGCACTTTGTGAAAACCCTTGGGGCTGAGGTTAGGCCAAAGGGCATTGCTCTGAACTGATAGTGGCCTGAGGGCAACTCGAACCTGAGGTACTTTCTGTGGGAGCACCTGATGGGAATGTGAAAGTAGGATCTTTGAGGTCCAGGGAGGCTAGCCAGTCCCCTGGCCTTAGAGAGGGAAGGATTATTCCCAGAGTTACCATCTTGAACTTTGGGTTTAAGAGATGTTTGTTTAAGTATCTTAGGTCTAGGATGGGTCACCACTCGCCTGTCTTTTTGAGGGTCAGGAAGTACCTGGAGTACAGTCCTTTGCCCCAGTGTAGGGTAGGTACTCTCTCTCTCTCTCTATGGCTCTTAAAGCTAGGAGAGAAGAAACCTCTGCCTCTAGGGCAAGGGTTTCCGAGAGATTTGCAGGTGGAAAAGATCTGACTCTCATCTTTGGAAATTTTCTGAAGCTGAGAACTAGTCCCTGGCTTACTACTTCCAGGACCCACTTGTCGGATGTAATAGACATCCAGTCCTGGACAAAGTAAGCCAGCCTGCCCCCTACTGGAATAGGAGAGTCGACCGGGCAGGCCATCAGGGTGTCTGCTTGGCAGGGGCTTTAGGCTGAGGAGTGGATGCAGCGTGCTCATCCCCTTCTGCCTCTCCCTCTGAAGAACCCCCTCTGAGAAAAGGAAGAAGAGGCCTGTGCTTCGTAAAAAGGCCTTTGAAAAGGCCTGCCCCTAGACTGCTGCCTTTGAGGTGTTGCCTGCCTTTCCCTGGCCTGAGCACTCCTGTAAGTGGCCCTGTACTCATCCATTTTCTTCATGTAATTCTCTGTCTGCTTCCCAAACAGAGAATTACCCACTACAGGAAAATCCATGGCCTTAGCCTGGGTGTCCTGTGAGAGGCTAGTACATCTGAGCCAAGCCATCCTCTGAAGAGCCACAGATGTAGCCATGACTCTTGATGACACATCATTAGAGTCCACAGCAGCATGAAACTGAACCTTAGATGCCTCAATCCATCTGCAGCCACCGCCTCCAGCTCCTTGGCTGCTGGGGAGGCCTGTTTAGCCAGTGCCAGTACAGTGTCCCACCTGTACTTCTGGTACCTGGCTGTATAGGCCATGTAATTCGCCTGTCTGAATCCCAAAGAAGATGCCATGTACTGCTTCTTTGCCATGGCATCATTCTTCCTGGAGTCCTTGTCTGGGGGGGTGTGAAGCCAAGGGAATATTTGCCTTGTCACAGGCAGCAGCCTGCACTACCCCAACATAGCTGTATTGCTGATATAAGAACTCCGTGTCTGAGCCTGAAAGTGTATACCTCTTGTCCATTCTTCTATCCACAGGAGGTATAGTGTTAGGAGACTTTAGGATTTTTTGTCTGTTTCCCAAAAGATTTGTGGAGGGGAATAGACAGTCTCCTGGACTCTGGGATGTCCATGATCTCTACATAATCAGGCTCCTGTTGATCTTCCACAGCCTCCTCCATAGGAAGCTGGAGGGTTTCAGCCACCTTTCTGTAGAACGTAAAATGAGAAGGGGACTCAGAAAGCCTAGGAGGGGAAACACCTGAAGGTCTGTCTGGGGAGATGTCCGGTTCCACAGGCACATCCAGACCCTCACTTCCATCGTCATCCTCAAATTCCCCTTCCTCTTCAAATTCTGGTTCATAAAAATCTTCGAGGGTATAATCTTGAACTGGGGGAACCAACCGAACCGAACCCCTGCCAGAAGGAGCCAGATCGGTCGGAACCGGATGGAGCAATTCCACAATCTGAATCGCTCTAGCTATCTCTTTGGCAGTCGGAACATGAACCTCTGGATCCAAACCAGTCGATTTGTCTTTGCGTTTTCTTTTTGTCGGAACCGATCCCTCAGAATCGGCTCTCCTTTTGCCCGAAGAAGTGTCGCCCTGGCCAGAGGGCACTCCTTCTGGTTCGGTCGAAACAACCGGGCTGGCCATCCGGGTCAGCGGACTTCTCGGCCTCCTTTTCCCTCAGTCTACCTAATCTCTTCTCAAGAGTAGATTTGGGAAAGTTTTTACATGTTTGGCAGTCTGAATCGAGATGGTCAAACCCCAGACAATAAAGACAGGTGGTGTGGAGATCTGCCTTAGCAAAAACCTCCCCACACTCACTGCAGTGTTGAAACCCAGTAGGCCCGTGTTTTTTCTTGGGTTTCTCAGACATAGCCAACCTAACCAACTTACTGTTCTCATGGCAACCGCCAGGCAAGACTCCCTTATCGGTTCCTAACCGTGTCAGAGTATTGGAAAAACGCACTAAAACAGCGTTTTTTTTTTTAGAACCGATAAGAACCGGTAACCACACTCTAAGTAAAACAACACAAAAGACAATATTTCACTATCAAATGGCCGGTTCAGCCGAACCGAGCCGCATTTTTACAAGTTCCACACAGAAAAAACAGAACAATTCCTATCTAGTACTCATGGCACCACAGACAGAGACTGAACCGACTATGCGGATAACTTTTTCGGTTTAAAAACTGACGAAAACTGAAACTTTAACCGACTTTCGAACGGAGCTGAAGGAGAAATCTCCGGAGTGACCGTTCAGTGAGGCAGAGTAAAGAATCTGACGGTTTAAGTTCAAAACACTCCAGATAGAGACTTCAACCGAGCTCGAGCTCAGCATTCTATGCCCTGCATAGAAAGTTAACTCTTTGTTCTCCGGGGCAGTTCAAAGGTTGGGAATCACTACAATTGTCAGAATACGGCAAGACTTCATGTTTGAATACATGTTTCTCTTTTTTTTTGTTGTAAAAGTAGAAACTTGTGATTTATTTTTGCATAGAAAATGCCCTTTGGTGTGTTTTTTTTTTTCTTACACGTTGCACAACAGTTTGTATAGTCTGTTTTTCGGCAGTGAAGTGAATATTTGCCTTTGTTTCAGGTCTGCACCATGGTGAATGTGTGTAGACAGTATTCCAAAGGATAGGGTGTAAAACAGTAACATCTGTGGTTCTTCTTTGTACATGTTTTCTTTGTTCCAGTTTCTTGTTGTTACAGGATGGAATCTAGCCAGGAACTGCAGTTTCCGCTGGGAGAGAGCGAGAGAAAATAAATTGAGTTTTCTTGCATATATATTTTGAATATCTCTGTTTCTGAGTTTTGTGCCTGCAGTCGGAATATTTCTTTTAGTTATTAGAAGCTTTGAATCTTATGTTGGGGAGGTGGGGTCTTGCAGTGATATTGTATGTGTGATTGAGATTTTTTTTTTAATTACTGTTTCTTAGTAGCTGCATAGTCTTTTCTTAATTGTGGTTTTCTAAAGAAATGGAAGAGAGATTTGCGTTTCTGTGCGAGTGTGTGTGTGTGTATGTATATATATATATATATATATATATATATTACTTGGGGATGCTGTGTGAATTAAATGAGTTGCATTTTATTTTTAGTACTGGAAAATACATAGCTTACTGTGGTTAATCTGTATGGTGATGTTTGTGACATTGAAGACCGGGGTTGGCGAAGTAAGATTCCAAGATACTCTTTGGCTTGCTGTGCATTACTGAGCTTGTGGTGGAGACGGGTTGTAGGTCATGTCTGAGGTGCTGGCTGTGTTGTTCAAGATAATGGAAGTCTGTTCTTGCTGGAGATCGTTTTAACCTGAAATAGTCCTTTATGCTGGCTATGTTCTTGTGTCCTGTAATCTGTACTGTTTTGTTAGTTGGGGCCCTTGCATCATTCAGTTTCTGCGATAGATGTTTTCTTGCTGAGTGGTTTGTGAGTCTTTTTTGGTTGATATTCCCCTGTCCGCAATCTTTTTTTTTTAATTTTAATAAACTAGTGTGCTGATTTTGTGTATGCCCAAAGGTTGGTTTTTATACCAATATACTGCAGCTTTGTGTAGTTCCTGGTTTGTGTTTATAGCTAGCAAGAAAGGACTCTTTTTTTGGTTTTTAGTGTAGTGGCAGGTCTTTGTGATTTGTATTTCTCATAGTTAGTAACTGGGTACATTATTGGATTTTGTTTGTTGGTGTATGTGATGGGGCTGGAAAAAAGCCGGCCTTGCCCCATTTGTTATGCAGAAAGAATTTAAAGGCAAGGGTCTGTTCAAACACCATGAAGTCTTGCTATATTATGACTTAATGCAGTTAGCCACTGCACTTGAACTGCCCTGGAGAGGAAAGAGTTAACTCCAGGGAGTCTGGAGTTCTACAGCGCGAGAGCGCTTATGCCAAAGCTCTATCTGGGCAGTTTCAAATGAAACTGTCAGATTCTTTACTCCGCTTCACTGAACAGTCGCTCCGGAGATCAGCTCCTTCAGCTCGGTTCATTTCTCTGCTTAGTATTTTCGGTTCATTTGAACCGCAAAAGTATTTATTTTACCGCATTTCGTTAAAAGCTCTATCTGGTAAACCGTAAGTACAAAAATTAAAGTCTGTGTGAAATTCAATTATCGGTTCGGTTTTGAACCGATCGGTTTCTGAAATTAACGTTTAAAGTGTTGGTTGGGCTTTTAGAGTGCGGTTCCGGTTCTTATCGGTTCTAAAAAAACCTTGCTTTAAAATTAGGTTTTCAAATACCCGTGTACGGTTAGGAACCGATAAAGGTGTCTTGCCTGGCACTGCCATCAAAAGGCAAGTTTTGGTTAGGCTGGCATTATGTCTGAGAAACCGAAAGAAAACCGGCCCACTGGGTTTCAACACTGTGATGTCTGTGGGAAGCCTTTGCCAAGGCTGACCCACACACAACTGTGTTTATTGTCTGAGGCTGACCACCTCGTCAGACTGCCAGGTGTGTAAAATTTCCTGCAGCCACCCTGGAAAAGAGATTGGGCCGGCTCAGGGAGCGAGGAGGCAAAAGTCCGCTGACCGGATGGCCAGCCCAGTCCAGCACCCACTGGACAGAGGAGTGCCCTCTGACCAGGGCGAGACTTCTCGGCAAAAGGAAGGCTGGTTCAGAGGAACAAGTCCCAGTGAAAAGACAAAGAAATCAGTAGGTTTGGAGTCCAAATTGTCTCTCCAACTGCTGCAGAAATAGCTAAAGCCATACAGATTGTCCAGTCACTGTCTCAGGGTCCTGTCGAACCACCAACAGTTGGTAAAAAGGTTGGTTCGTTCAGTTCCAGTGGTTCAGGAGTATGATGTTGAGGAATTTTATGAACCACAGGAGGGGGAGGAGGAATTTGATCAATATATGTGTGGCTGGGAGGGTCTGGACGTGCCCATTGAACCGGACATTTCTCCAGACAGACCTTTAGAATCTCCTCCTATTCTGTCTGAGTCCCCTTCTCATTTTATATTTTACAAAAAGGTTGCAGAAACCCTCCTTTAGAGGAGGCTGTGGATGAGCAAGAGGAGCCTGATTATGTAGAAATGATGGATATACCAGAGTCTAGGAGGTTGTCTATTCCTTTGCACAAGTCATTTAGGAAGCAAACAACAACGATTTTAAAAAATCCTCATTCTGTCCCTCCTGTAGATAAAAAAATGGACAGAAGGTATACTTTGTCAGGCTCTGATACAGACTTCCTCACTGAGCAGTGTAGTCATGTAGGTGTGGTACAAGCTGCAGCCTGTGACAAGACTAATATTCCCTGGCCTCACATCCTCCTGATAAGATTCCAGGAAGATTGATGCCATGGCGAAAAAAAACAGTATGGCAGCTTCTTTGGGACTCAGGCAGGCAAATTATATGGCTTATGTAGCTAGATATCAGAAATCTAGATGGGACACAGTATTGCAGTTAGCCAAGCAGGCCCATGGCCAGCTGGCTAGTGAGTTGGAACAGGTGGCTGCTGATGGCATTGAAGCCTCTAAAGTTCAATTTCATACTGCTGTTGATGTTAATGATGTTTCCTCTAGGGTCATGGCCACTTCTGTAGCTTCGTGGGTTGGCATGGCTCAGATGCACTAATCTGTCCCAAGATACTCAGTCAAAGGCTATGGATTTTCCTGTAGTGGGTAATTCTCTGTTTGGGAACAAACAGAAAACTATATGAAAAAGATGGATGAATACAGAACTACCTACAAAAGTGCAGAGCTAAGGAGAGGCATGCCACTCCACAGAGCGCAGCTCCAGAGGAAGGGGCAGGCCTTTCCACAGGCCTTTTACAATCTCAGGCCTCCTCTGCATTTGCACAGAGGGGTTTCTTCAGAGCAGAGAGGAGGCAGGGGCACAAGTAACCGTCCCCTCCCTCAGCCTAAGGCTGCTGCCAGGCAGGCACCCTGATGGGGTGCCCAGGGCCGATTCTCCTGTACCAGTGGGGGGCAGGTTGGCTTATTTCAGCCAGAACTGGGTGTCCCTAACTTCGGACAGATGGGTTCTGGAGGTAATAAGCCAGGGTCTGGTTCTCAGCTTCAAACAGTTTCCAAAGATGAGAGCCAGACATTTTCCTCCTGCAAATCCTACAGAAGCCCTTGCTTTGGAAGCAGAGGTTTCTTCTCTTCTGGACTGCAAAGCAGTGGAAAGGGTCCCTCCTTGCCATCAGGGCAAGGGGCTGTACTCAAGATACTTTCTTACCCCAAAAAAGACAGGAGAATGGCGGCCCATTCTAGATTTAAGGTACCTGAACGAGCATCTTTTGAAACCAAAGTTCAAAATGTTAACTCTGGCAATGATTTTGCCTTCCCTGTGGCCAGGGGACTGGCTAGCTTCCCTGGACCTCAAGGGTGCCTATTTTCATGTTCTGATCAGGCCTTCTCACCGAAAGTACCTCAGGTTCGAACTGCCCTCTGGCCACTACCAGTTCAGGGCAGTGCCCTTCGGCCTTACCTCTGCGCCAAGGGTATTCACAAAATGTCTAGCTGTGGTAGTGGCTCATTTAAGAAGGCAAGGGGTTGCTGTGTTTCCCTACCTGGACGACTGGCTCATAGTGGGTCAGTCCCCAGATCAGGTAAAATCCCACTTGCAAGTCACCCAGCAGCTTCTCACTTCCCTGGGATTCCTGCTGAATTTACCAAAGTCAGTTCTGGAACCAGTTCAGGTACTAACTTTCATAGGTGCAGAATTGAACACAAAGTTAGCCAGGGCATTTCTTCCCTCGGAAAGGGTAGACAGACTCATTGCCCTGGCATCCTCCTTCACCCTGGGTCTCTCGACCAGCAAGGCATTTTCTGCAACTCCTGGGGCACATGGCTGCTTCCACAGCTGTAGTGCAAGGAGCAAGATTCCAGATGAGGGACATTCAGTTCCATTTGAGGGCCTATTGGTCTCAAAGGAGGGACCCCCTTTCCAAATTGGTTCCAGTGACCCAAACTCTGATCCTGGCTCTCCAGTGGTGGCAGGATCAAAGCAATCTAAAACAAGGGGTTCCCTTCATTCCCGTTTCCCACTCCCTCACCCTCACCACGGATGCCTCCCTGTTAGAGTGGGGAGCTCACTTGGGCGATCTGTCCACTCAGGGAGTGTGGTCTCCTCAGGAATCTCTGCTCCACATCAACCTTTTGGAACTCAGAGCTGTCTTTCTTGCTCTTCAGGCATTTTCAGCTTCTGTCCAGAACAAAGTAGTTCAAATCAGGACAGACACCACAACAATGTGGTACATCAACAAGCAAGGGGGCACTCGGTCATCAGCCTTGTGCACCGAAGCAATGAAGTTGTGGTCTCTGGCTTACTCCCTGAACACCTCCCTGATAGCAGTTCACCTTCCAGGGAAGGACAATGTCCTGGCGGATGCCCTCAGCAGGATTTCTCAGGGCCATCACGAATGGGCTCTGAATCCTCAGGTGCTGGGGTCGGTCTTTGCCAGATGGGGCACCCTCAGATAGATCTTTGCAGCCCCAGACAACCACCAACTTCCTCTGTTTTGTTGCAGGCCTCCAGTGCTGGGCTCAGTCCCCTGGGCGCTTTTCAGTTGGATTGGAAGGAAGTTCCTGTATGCCTTTCCCCCTTTCCTCTTCTTCAGGGTACTAGTAAAAATCAGATCTCAGCCCTGCAAAGTGATTCTGATTGCCCCAGATTGAGCCAGACAGCCCTGGTACCCACTGCTTCTGTCCTTGACAGTCCACCCTGCCCTGAGCTTGCCCAGAGTCCACGACTTGCTGGCATGTGCACAGGGAGAGTGTGGTATCGGACCTCAAATCCCTCCATCTCAAGGCATGGCTCTTGAGGGAGTTAAATTGCTGACTTACACCTTTTTCAAGGTGTTCTGGATATTTAAAGGCTTCAAGGAAGCCTTCCACTAGAACCACTTACAATTCTAAGTGGAAAAGGTTTTCCATCTGGTGCTCTGAGAAGCAGATTATCCCAGAATCTGCTGATCTGCCCATTTTACTGGACTATTTGGTCCATTTAAATTCCTTAGGCCTTAGGCCAGCTACATGAAGGTTCATCTGGCAGCTGTCTCTGCTTTTGTGTCAGCAGGAAGCCTGCTTCCCTTTCTTCTCACCCTGTGTTTTCCAAGTTTTTTAAGGGGTTACTTCACACTAACCCTCCTTTTCGAGAACCAGCTCCCGCCTGGGACCTGAATGTTTGCATTGCTCAGTTAATGCAACCCCACTTTGAGCCTCTGTCCTCAGCAGAGCTCAAGTTTCTAACTTGGAAAACTGTTTTCCTAGTGGCTATCACTTCTGCCAGGTGCATAAGTGAACTACAGGCCCTGTCAGTGGAAGAAGATTTTATCTCTTTCCACAGAGATAAGGTAGTCCTCAGGACTAACAGAAGTTTTGCCTAAAGTGGTTTCAGATTTCCACCTGAACCAATCCATCTCTCTTCCAGTATTTTCACTGAGCATTCTTCCTCCAGGTGAGAGGAGACTGCACAGCTTGGACGTCAAAAGAGCCTTAGCTACTATTTGGGGCAGCACCAGGGTCACAGGTTCGAATCCTCCAACTCTTCCTTACCTATGGCGAGGTTGGCAAGGGAAACCTGCCACTAAGAGGACAATTGCAAGGTGGATTGTCTCTTGTATCCAGTTTTATCAAAAACTAGGTGAGAACCCCCTCAGGACTGAGGCTCACTCCTCCGGGGGTACAGCTGCATCTCTAGCGGCTGCTAGAGATATTCCCATTCTGGAAATCTGTCAAGCTGCTACTTGGAAAACAGTTCACACTTTTACCAAGCATTATTCCCTGGATATTCAGTCCAGGAGAGATGCTCGTTTTGCTGTGGTGCTTCAGAGCCTATTTCCTAAGTAGGTTCTGACCTCCTCCATGGAGGTACTGCTGTGTAATCTGCATTAAGTCATAATATAGCAAGACTTCATGGTGTTTGAAGAAAAAATTACTCACCTTAGTAATTGCTTTTCTTCTCATGGAGTCTTGCTATATTATTCACCCTCCCTCCTGCCCCTCTCAGAACTTCTACTTGGGTAGGGGTGGCAAATTAGTGCAAGCACTGTGTCATGCCATTGTAGTTTTTTTCCCTTACCTTCTTTTATTTAGGGTTAGGGAACTAGGTTATTTTATTTAGGTATATATTGGCCCCCTTCCTGGACTTGAGTCTTTGGGGGAAAGGGGGGTCCTAATGGTGCTTGTCAGGGGGGTAACTAATAATACTATTATTCATTGTTATTGTTGTTTATATTGTTGTTATTTCTACTAGTAGGTAACCATTTGGCTAGTGTAGAGCTTTCCACACAGACTTGTTGCTTAGTGTTAGCTTCGTAAAGATCTGACAGTTTCATTTGAAACTGCCCAGATAGAGCTTTGGCATAAGCGCTGTCGCTCTGTAGAACTCCAGACTCCCTGGAGTTAACTCTTTCCTCTCCGGGGCAGTTCAAGTGCAGTGGCTAACTGCATTAAGTCATAATATAGCAAGACTCCATGAGAAGAAAAGCAATTACTAAGGTGAGTAATTTTTTCTTCTATCCTCTCCTTTTCTCTTTTTTCTCTGTCTGGTTGCGCAACCAAATTTTCTTGTGAGACCTAAAAACGGATCACTCTTAGACATCAGTTGGGGAATTTTGTATTTAGGGTAGTAAGAGTCAGTGATCCTAAGGTGCTTTCTGGGGCACTGGTTCCAGTAAAAAGGGAATGAATAACCAGAAGTAGTGGGGTCCAGGATTATGTTGTCCTGAGATTTAAGTTACAGATGACCAAGAAGGCTTTCTCTTGGTATGCACCTTCTCTACTGAACGAATACACCCATTTGACAAAGGGAGCACACAGCTTAATGCTCTTTAGGAAAGGGCTATTTTCATTTTTAAATAATGGAACTGTGTGTAATTTTACGTGAAGTCTTTGTAATATATGTATTTGTATTTTTATATATCTGGTTGTAACTATTGTCTCTTGTTCAGTGTCAGGTGTGGCTGAAAATGGGCTGTGCCCCGTCCACCTCCTGGTTAAAAATAAAAAATTCTCCGCCTCTCACCATCTTTCTGCCTTCCCTTGCTATTTCTGTCTTTTCAAACAACATGAAGCCTTGCTGTATTCTGACAATATGCAGTTAGCCCTTCCAGTTCAGCTGCCCCGGAGATAAGAGTTAACTCTATGCAGAAGCATAGAACGTTGAGCTGTAGCTTGGTTTTCAAACCACAGTCCTTGGTACATTCTATGTAACCATCAGTTTTTTCAGTCAACTGCTGACCCGGTTGTTAACCGAAAACATTTTTGGTTACTCTGGCCTGACCGTCTTTAAGGGTAACTTTGGCTTGAGTGCTTCTATGAATGAGAAACCCAAGAAGAAGACTGGACCCACTGGGTTTCAGCACTGCACGGATTGTGGAGAGGTTTTTGCTAAAGCAGATCCCCACTTCATGTGTGTATTGTCTGGGGTTTGACCACCTGAAAACAGACTGCCAATTTTGTTCTAACTTTCCTAAGGCCACGTCGGATAAGCGTCAGTCGGTTTGGTCCGTTACCAGTTCAGTTCCCACTAGTTCTAATGATCCGGAAACTTTTTATGAAATAGAGTGGGAAGAAGGAGTAGGAGAAGAAGGTTTTGGGGGGGGTCCATTGAGTCTGATATTTCTCTAGATAGACCGGATTCAGTCTTTCCCCCTAGGCAACCTGGGGAATCATCTTCCCACTTTTCTTTTTATAAGAAGGTGGCAGAGACTTTACAGCTCCCTACTGTAGAGGCAGCTGAAGAAGAGGAGGAGCCTGACTTTATAGAACTGATGGACGTCTTTGAGTCTAAAAGGCTGTCCATCCCTCTGCATAAATATTTGAAAAAGCAAACTAGATTTTACAGATGCCTACCTGCATCCCTCCAGTTAATAAAAGGATGGATAGGAGGTATATGCTTTCAGGTTCTGGCACAGAGTTCCTCTACAATCACTGTAGCCATGTAGGGGTGGTCCAGGCTGCGGCCTGTGACAAAGCTGGTATCCCCCTGACTTCTCACCCTCCTGATAAGGACTCCAGAAGGATTGATGCTATGGCCAAGAAGCAGTACTTGGCTTCTTCCCTGGGGATTAGGCAAGCCTCCTACATGGCCTTTGTGGCCAGATTCCAGAAGTCCAGGTGGGAGTCTATTCTGGATCTAGCCAAGAATGCTCCTCCACAGTTGGCCAAGGACTTGAAGCAGATAGCAGATGATGGCATCGAGCCATCAAAGGTACAGTTTCATGCTGCAGTAGACTCTAATGATGCATCATCTAGAGTCATGGCTACATCTGTCTCGCTAAGGAGGTTTGCCTGGCTCGGATGTATCAACCTGTCTCAGGATACCCAGGCTAAGGCCATGGATTTTCCTGTCATCCAAAACTCTGTCTGGGGAACAAACAGTCATATATGAAGAAAATGGACGAGTACAGAAAAATCTACAGGAGTGCAGATGCAAAAGAAAAGGCTGCCACCCCTCAGAAGCAGCAATTTAGGTCTGGCAGGGGCAGGCCTTTTCTACCAGGCACAAGCTTCCTCTACTTATCAGCACCAGAGGGGCTTTTCAGAGGGAGAGGTAGGAGTGGGATGAGCAGAGCTGCATCCACCTCCCAGCCTAAGACTCCTGCCAAGCAGACACCCTGATGTGTCAGTCAGCGCCTCCTCCCCTCTTCCAGTAGGAGGCAGGTTGGCTAACTACTTCCAGGCCTGGAAATCTATTACAACAGACAAATGGGTCCTGGAAGTAGTGAGCCAGGGACTTGCTCTAAATTTTGAAAGGTTCCCCAGAACCAGAGCAAGGTCTTTTAAACCTGCCAGCAAGTTGGAAACAACTCTTTTGGAGGCAGAAGTTTCCTCACTGCTAGATCTAAGAGCAGTGGACTCTGTTCCCTCCCTCCACAAAGCAAAAGGGTTGTACTTTCTTACTCCAAAGAAGACAGGGGAGTGGCAGCTCATCCTAGATCTCAGGTACCTAAACAAGCACCTGTCAAAACCCAAATTCAAAATGGTAACTTGGAACATGATTCTTCCCTCTCTCAGGCCAGGAGACTGGTTAGCCTCCCTCGACCTCAAAGATGCCTACTTTCACACATATCTAACAGACACTCCCACAGAAGGTATCCAAGGTTCAAGTTACCTTCAGGCCATTACCAATTCATGGCAATGCCCTTTGGTCCGACCTCTGCCCCCAGAACATTTACAAAATGCCTGGCAGTGGTGGTGGCCTATCTCAGGAGACAGGGAGTGTCAGTGTTTCTGTACCTGGACGACTGGCTGATCATGGGGCAGTCCCCTCTGCAGGTCAGGGAAGCCCTGACTCTGATGCAGAACACATTGGGTTCCCTCGGTTTCCTGGTGAACCTGGCCGGATCAGTACTGGAGCCAGTTCAGGTACTAGTGTTCATAAGGGCAGAATTGGGCACTGTTCAGGCAAAAGCTTTTCTGCCATTAGAAAGAGTGGCCAATCTTGTCCATCTGGCAAGTTCCTTTTGAGTGCAAGCATCTCGCCCTGCGAGACACTTTCTTCAGCTGCTGGGGCACTTGGCAGCATCCACAGCAGTCCCAGGAGCCAGATTCGAGATGAGGGACATTCAGTTTCACCTCCGGTCTTTCTGGTCTCAGAGGAGGGATCCCCTATCCAAGCTGATTCCAGTGACGTCTACCTTGGTTCAGGCTCTCCAATGGTGGCTAGACAAGGACAATCTTGGGGGGGGGGTGGTCCCTTTTCTCCAGCAGCCCCCTGCAGTAGTTCTGACCACGGATGCTTCACTCCTTGGTTGGGGGGGTTGGGGAGGCTCACCTAGGGAACCTCACTGCTCATGGGAGGTGGTCCCATCAGGAGTCTGCTCCACATCAGCTTGCTAGAGTTCAGGGCTGTGTTCTTGGCTCTGCAGTCATTCTCGAAGGAAGTGCAGGGCAAGGTGGTCCAGGTCAGGACAGACAACACTACCACCATGTACTATATAAACAAACAGGGAGGGACAAGGTCCTTGGCCCTGTGCATGGAAGCCATGAAGATTTGGAGTCTGGCATACTATCGCCATGTCTCCCTATTAGAAGTGCATTTGCCAGGCAAGGACAATGTGCTGGCAGATGCCCGCAGCAGAATAACTCAGAATCACTACGAGTGGTCTCTGAACAAGGAAATGCTGCAAGCAGTATTCGGAAGATAGGGCACACCAGAGATAGATCTGTTTGCAGCCCCAGACAGTCACCAGCTGCCCCAGTTCTGTTGCAGACCTCCAGTCCTGCACTGATTTTGAAATGGACAGGCAAATTTCTGTATGCCTTTCTCCATTCCCTCTACTCTTCGGAGTACTGTTCAAGATCAGGAGTCAGCCATGCACTATGATCCTGATTGCACCAGACTGGGCCAGACAGCCATGGTACCCCATGCTGCTGTCTCTGTCAGTGACCAATCCAATCTGCCTCCCCAGGAGATACAGTCTTCTGACCTCCTCCCAGGGGAGGATCTGGTACTCCAACCTCAGAGCCCTCAGGCTCAAGGTCTGGCTCTTGAGCTAGAGTATGCAGGCTTGCATCTCTCTCAGGGTAATGGACATTCTGAAGGTCGCCAGGAAACCTGCCACCAGGAAAGCTTTTACTTCTAAGTGGAAGAGATTTTCCATCTGGTGTGTACAAAAGGAACTGGACCCTTATTCAGCAGGGCTGGCATCCATGTCGGACTATTTAGTCCACCTGCATTCTTTGAGCCTTCGGCCTTCTACACTAAAGGTGCACCTGGCAGCTGTGTCTGCTTATCTCTCTGCCGGGAAGGGACCTTCTCTGGCATCCCATTCAGTCTTCAAGAAATTCTTTAAAGGGTTGCTCCACTTACATCCTCCACACAGGGAGCCTGCCCCATCTTGGGATTTGAATATTTGTATAGCCCAGCTAATGCAACCCCCACCCCCGTCGAACCCATGTCTTCGGCTGAGCTTAAGTACTTGACATGGAAAACTGTCTTTTTGGTTGCTATAACCTCTGCTAGGAGGATTAGTGAGCTACAGGCCTTGTCAGTAGAATCTGACTACATTGCTTTCCATAGGGATAAGGTCATTCTTAGAACAAACAGGAGATTCCACCCAAAAGTGGTTTCAGACTTTTACCTGAACCAGTCTGTGACTCTCCCTGTCTTCTTCACCGACCATTCTTCCTCAGGTGAATGGAGACTGCATAGCTTGGATGTCAAAAAGGGCTAGTAGCTACTATATTGATCAAACAAAGGCCCACAGAAACAACTGTACCAAGTTGTTTCTTACCTATGGTGAGGTGGGCAAAGGTAAGCCAGCCACCAAGAGAACCATTACTAGATGGATTGTCTCCTGCATCCAGTTTTGTTATAATAAACTGGGGAAAGAGCCACCTGCAGGTCTGAGGGCACACTCAGCCAGGGGAACAGCTACTTCTTTAGCAGCTGGCAGAGATATCCCTCTGCTCGAAATCTGCAAAGTAGCTACCTGGAAAACTGTTCACACATTCACTAAGCACTACTGCCTTGACACCCAGGCCAGGAGTGATGCCAGGTTTGGCACAGCAGTACTGCAGATCTTGTTTCCCAGTAGGTTCTGTGCCTACCTCCATGGGATACTGTTTGGTAGTCTGCATATTGTCAGAATACAGCAAAACTTCATGTTGTTTGAAGAAAAAATTACTTACCATAGTAATCTTGTTTCTTCTAATGGATTCTTGCTGTATTCTGACCTCCCTCCCTACCTACCTTCCTTGACAGAACCTGAGAAGGGCAATTCTCGCTCAAGGGGCAAAAGTTGTAGTGCTGCACCTCAGGGGTGCCATGTTTTTGGATTGGGCATTTCTCAACTTGAGTCTTTGGTTGCCCATTGTTTGGTCATTGGCCATGTGGTTATTGTTATTATTATTTTTATTGCATTATTATAAATTAGCTTAACGTTAGTCATTTAGTGCTCGTAAGAATCTGACAGTTAAATAGAATGTACCAAGGATAGTGGTTTGAAAACCGAGCTCGAGCTCAATGTTCTATGCTTCTGCATAGAGTTAACTCTTTCATCTCCGGGGCAGTTGAACTGGAAGGGCTAACTGCATATTGACAGCAAGACTCCATTAGAAGAAACAAGATTACTATGGTAAGTAATTTTTTTTTCTAGGAGCGTAGATGTGTTGTTCATCCACACTTCTTGGCATGTCCCTTTCCCCTTTAAATCTCTCCGGAAGTCTTCAAGCTGGCTCCTCCCACCCACCTGGGTGGTAAATACCTCGGCTTTGCCCCATGACACCAGATTTTCCTTTCTGCTGGAAGATACAAGTTCCCTCATGCTCTTGCAGCAATTCGTAGGCCCTGGATTCAAAGCGTCGGTATTTACCGAAGTTACTTTTAAAACTCGTTTGAGTTAGCGATTGCGATTCTACCGCATCAGATATGGAGGAAAAATCTTCCCGTGGATTTCACCGGTGGCCCTGCGGTCAGAAGATGTCGCGCACCGATCCCCACCTAACGTGTGTTTACTGCCTAGGTGCCGGACATGACACCTCGACATGTACTTTTTGCTTGGCCTTCCATCCCAATGTCCTGGACGACTGCATGGCGCATTTGAAGTTGGGGAGACCGGAGAAAAGGAACCCGCCGGTGAAATCGAAGGAGGCGAGGTGGGCGGTTTCCGCGGCTGCGGGATTCGCCGAGCAGCTGGAACAGATGAAGGCTTTTGAGGAGGAAGCAGCTCAAGCTTCGGCCAGTCGAAGCTTCTTTGTTTCACTGAACCTTGGCTCCACCTTTTCGGGCTCCTTCAAGGAGTTGTGCCAGTCTCTCCCCACCCGGGGTGAGGCGCCCTTGGGCTCGCACTCCTCCCACTCTCGGAAGAGAGACAAGGACCCGATGTCTTCATCCCAACGAAGACGTTCCTGGGACCGAGAAAGGCCCCACACACACACCCGACCTCCCCGACTTCGGCACACAACCTTGCTTCCAGCGGGCTAAGATTCGGCATCATGGGGTGGAGCCGAGGTATTTACCACCCGGGTGGGTGGGGGGAGCCAGCTTGAAGACTTCCGGCAAGATTTAAAGGGGAAAGGGACATGCCAAGAAGTGTGAATGAACAACATATACCACTCCTAGAACTACTGTTACAAGTGAGTAACCTGTTCTTCTTCCCCCTTGCTTATCTACAGGTATAAAAATATATGTCAATCTTTATGTGGAAGTGTCACTGATACTGGGATCCCTTTGTTTAAAACTGTATATAGTTTCACTGTTGAAATGATTGCAAAAAAAGCTATTTGAAACTCAAGGGGTTAACCTGAGATGCAGTTTTTAAGCCTTTTGCAGAACTGTAAACAAGAGGTCAGTTCTGGGTCACTATGTTCTTTTTGTTGCACCTGCAAAGAATGAAACTTACAAGAACATTCTGTAAACTTACAAGAACATTCTGAGAAGCAGGTTCTCTTAACGAGTTCCCAAAGACTTATACAAAGAGCAGCAATGCTTTTCCTAGAGAGACAACAAGAGTGAGAGACTGAGAGACTGAAAGGTGGAATTGAGATCCCCTCAGAAGAAGGACTTAGTTTTCTCTGTTTGTACTGCCTTTGTAAATAATTATACTGAATAATTTTTATTTTTTATTTTGTTATTGAGAAAAATAAAACGGTATTTGTAAATTTTGAAACTGCTTCTGGTTTTCCTATGCTTCCTGACCTATGCCTCGATGACAGATGGTGTTAGCCTAAGTGGGATTTACGCCATGCATACTCTAAGCCAGGAGTTTTGTACGTGGGTACTAAATCAAATCAAATTTATTTGTATGGCGCCTTTCAGGATACCAGTAAAACAGCTGAAGCGCATACATTACAAACTGTATAATAATTTTAAAATACAAAACCAGTAAAACCACAATATATTATTCAGGTTAATGCCCAAACGCTTGGGTCCAAAGGAACGTTTTTAAGGCCTGTTTAAAACCCTCCACTGTCACGCACTCATGTATCTGACGGGGTAGAGAGTTCCAAAGGGTGGGGGCCGCATGTATAAATGCACGGGCCCCAGAAGATTTTAAATAAACCCTTGGAACCTCTAACAACCCCATGTCAGTTGAGCGGAGCAACCATCCGGGGCAGTAGGGAACCAGGAGCTCTTTCAGGTAGTCCAGACCAAGTCCGTGTAGGGCTTTGTATGTCAGTAAACCAACCTTAAAAGTGAATCGCCACTGTACCGGCAGCCAGTGCAGTTCGCGCAGCACCTGAGACCTAGTACCAGGGAAGCACAGCAGAAAGGTATGGATTCTGTAGCAGCAAGCCCAGGAGTCATTACCAGAAGAATGGCAGCCAAAGTAGAAGCAGAAACAAAAGTCCAGACAGACTGTACAGCCAGCACCAGTCATGGAAAAAAAAGAGCAGGCAGTGACAGAACCTGAAATCCTGACTGCCTTTTTCAAGTGGTGGGCTATACAACAACAAGACACAGAGAAGGGAGGAGATGCAGCAGAGAGAAAGAGATTCAGTGTTTCGAGGCACAGAGAAAAGAAATGCAACAACTTGAGAGACAGTTAGAGCAAAGGATACAGTGACAGGAGCAGCAAAGAAGAGAAGAGATGCAGCGATGGATGGATGCCTTGCAAGCTATCATAGCTGGAGGTTCTGGCACAGGTCCAGCAGAGCAACAAAACTCCAGCAACTTAAAAGACCTTAAACTTACAAAGTTGTGTCCCTCGGATGATATCAAAGCATACCTGACAACTTTTGAAAGGGTTACCATAGCCTGCCAAATGGCCAAAGAAGCAATGGGCAGTCAGACTGGTACCATACCTGACGGAAAGCTCCACTTGCCTACAGCAATATGGACACTGCACAGTCAGAAAACTATGACCTGGTGAAAACAGAAATCCTGTAAAGGTATAACATTTCAGGAGAGACCTACAGGCAGAGATTTCGGTCTCTGTAGTACAAGTCAACAATCCTTGAGAAGCCTTCACCTCACTTGGAGAACTCCCAAATGGCTCCAACCAGGGGGCGAAACACTCCCACAGATCATCACAATATTTGTAATGGAGCAGTTCATCAGTATCCTACCCACAGTTATACAGCTTTGGTAAATGAACACTGACCAGAAAGTGGGGAAAAGGCTGCTTCTTTGGCTGAAGACTACCAAATGGCCAGACAGATGCCACAGCAGTGAGGTAACAGCCAAGCACCGGAAAGATGCTCTTTTTCCCATTTAAAATTCAAGTCTGATAAGAACTCTGGTGGGGGTAACAAATCTGCACCCAAAGACTTTATTTGCTGTAACTGTAATAAGCCAGGTCATATTTCAAGAAATTGTCATAGTAAGAAGAGCGACATTGGAACAGATTTGTCCTTCACAAATTGGAGCAAGTACTTAACAGATATGAAAGTAGGAGATAAGACTGAAGGGACGTATAGATTCCGGAAGCAGACAGACCCTAGTGCATATTAAAGTGTTGGGAAAACATTGTCCCAAAGGACCAGGTACTGGTGTCATCTGCATCCATGGGGACACTCGATACTGTCCCACCAACCAAGTGACTCTGACTATTAATGGGGTGTCGCACCAAATGGAAGTGGGATTAGTACCTAAGTTACCTGTACCTGTGATTATTGGAAATGACTTTCCAGGATTTACTGAGTTAATCAGAGAGGGAGTAAATCCTGATGTTTCAGCAGCTGTGGTGACAAGAGCTCTGGCAAAGAAAACCTCGAATGGTGGGGACTCTGTTTCTTTCGCTGATTTTGATTCGGACTTGTTTGAGCACAGCTCCAATATCTGGAAGTCCAGGAAAGAAAGACGACGCCTGAAGAAACGGTGGCAATAAAAGACTGATGGACATAAGGGGTCGGCATATGAAAATACTGAAACTAAACTGATCACTGATTATGATTTTCTTTTAGAACAAGCTAACAGTGTTTCTCTCCAGGGTTATTTTAAGCAGCTAGGGGTGAAACCAAAACAGGGTGAACCTATGTATAAAAAATGTAATGGGCTACTGTACAGAGTTTGGGTTAAACCTCAGACACAGACCCACATAGAACAATTGGTTATACCACAAAAGTATAGATCTGAGTTGTTACAGATAGCACATGATAGTCCTATGGCTGGTCACTCGGGGAGGGATCACACCCTTGCCAGATTGCTGTACAGATTTTACTGGTCTGGAATTCATGAAGATGTTGCTATCTATTGCAATTCTTGTGCTGAGTGTCAGAGAGTAGCCCCAGTGACTAAAAAAGACAAGGTGCCCCTGGTGTCCCTACCCTTGATGGATGTGCCTTTTGAGAGAATTGCAGTGGATGTGGTTGGCCCCTTAGACAAAAGTAAAAAGGGTAATCAATTCATTTTGGTAGTATGTGACTATGCTACTCAATACCCAGAGGCAGTTCCAATGTGTACTGTCACAGCCCCAAAAGTGGCAGCAGAGCATACCAAAATTTTCAGCAGGGTGGGCATACCTAGAGATTATTACTGATCAGGGTTGTAATTTTGGTGCTGCATTACTGAAGGAGCTGTACTGACTACTAGGTATCACTGCCATACGAATCTCCCCTTATCACCCTCAGACAGACGGTCTTGCTGAGCATTTCAATCAAACCCTAAAATGCATGATAAAAAGGTCTGTAAAAGGGGAAGGGAAAGACTGGGACCAGTACTTACCTTTCCTGGTTTTTGCTTACAGAGAAGTGCCACAGGCATTAAGAGCTTTTTCACCATTTGAAATGCTCTATGGTAGACAACCCAGAGGGCCACTAGATGTAAAAAAGGAAACACGGGAAGATAAGCCCCATCAAAAATGTACTGTATGTTGCAGGACCCAACATTTGTCCCATAAGAATGAAGGACTTTGAGATACCTAGGATAACAATCTATCTGCAGGACATGCAAGATTCAGAAAGTCTATCCATCCATTACATACATAGACTGAATCTTCCACTGCCAGCAGAAGGTCCTTAGACAGAAATAAGACTAAATGGGATGAGCAGACGGGCAGGGTGGGGTGGGTAGGAAACCTAAAAAAAAAAAAAAAAAAACTAAAACATAAAGCCAGGAACTTTGGGAGCATTCATGTAGCCGAGGTCCACTTTACACCAATAATACAACCTAGAAAGGTCTTAAATACTGAACTGTTTAAAATTAAATGGAATAATAGACTACCTAAATAAGATCTCTGTATTAGGAATGCACTGTAGAAATGTTACCTACTTCCCATGATCAAAATGCCTGAGGACCTGATGTAATAAGCACTGTGAATTAATTGTCATCTACCTGTCAACAGTTGTTTTTTATACGTGTAAATAAGTTTTTTTTTTTTTTTTTAAAATCAATAAAAAGTGAATTAAAAAAAAAAAAGATTATGATCTGTTACAAGTACGTCAACTCCTAGTAAGTAAAACTTAAGGGACTCCATGGCACTTTGCAGCAAGGCATTCCTTTTCAATGGTGGAGTACCTTTTCTCTCTGCCGTGCAATTTCCTACTTGTGTATATAATAGGATGTTCTGTCCCATCTACATTTTGACTCAGGACTGCACCTAGGCCTATCTCTGATGCACCTGTCTTTAACAGAAATTGTTTCTCAAAGTCTGGGCTTCTTAAAACAGGGCTGAACATAATGCAGCCTTAATGGCTCAAAAAGCTTCACCATACTCGGGTCCATTTCACATTATTCGGGAACCGTTTCTTTGCGAGTTCAGTGAGGGGACTAGCTAACTCAGCAAAGCTGGAACAAATCTCCGATAATACCCAGCCAGCCCTATAAATGACCTGACATGTTTCTTGGTTTTGGGAACAGGGCTGTTAGCTACAGCCTCTGGCTTAACCTCCATTACCCAAAACATAGCCCAAATATCTGGTTTCCTGCATGCCCAATGCACACTGGGTAGGATTATTTGTCAGACCCGCCTTTTTGATCAATTGGATAATGGCTCATAGGTGTTCCAAGTGGCTTTTCCAGTCTGGACTGTACACCACGACACCATCCAGATACGCAGCACAATAACCAGCGTGACGGGATAAAATTACATCCATGTACCGCTGGAATGTAGCAGGTTCATCATGTAAACCAAACAGCATGGTGGTGAACTGATAGAATCCTACAGGAGTGGCAAATGCAGTTTTGTATCTGGATTCTTTAGCTAGGGGATTTGCCAGTAACCCTTGGTGAAATCGAGGATACTGATATACCTAGTTGGGTCTCACTTGGAATTGAGCCTCAGCTTAGCGTGCCTTTCCCAGTTACCAAATGTTTAAATAAGTAAAAAATGAACTTGGCACTCCCCAGTCTGTCCACCAAATCATCTATCCTGGACTTAGGATAACTGTCAAATTCTGACACTTAAAGTTTCCTAAAATCAAGGCAAATTCTTACATCCCCTACTTTTTTGTTACACTGACCACTGGTGATGACCAAGCACTTCTTGATTCTTCTATGATACCCAATTCTTTCATTTTTCTGTATTTCCTTAACCACGTCAGCTCTTAACCGCCCTGATAATCTGTATGTTTTTTGTCTGACAGGGCGAGCATTCCTTGTCACTATTACATGTTCGGCTCCTTTTATTCAGCCTGGTACTGTGATAAAAGTACTGTTAAATGTCTTTAGCAAGTCATGAATTTCTGTGGTTTGTTCGGAGGTTACAGAAACATTCACCTGTGCATCAGCAGTTACAATTTGTTCCAGTCTGTCATAAGCTACATCAGTATCTTCTTTATCAGTTTCTGGTGAAACTAGCAAAACAGCTTTTGTTGTTTTTTCAACCCATTTCTTCTGGAGGTTAGCATGGTATATCTTAGTAGGTTTTTCCTATCAGGGGTCTCAATCTCATAGTTAACTGTGCCAGTACATATATAAGCACTTCATAAGGCCTTTGCCACTTCATTAACAGTTTATTTTCTGCAGTGGATAACAGTAGCAAGACCTTTTCACCTGGCTCAAAAACTTTTTCTTTTACCCCAAGGTCATAATACACCTTCTGCTGGTTTTGGGCCTCTTCCTGATTACTATGGGCGATTTTTGACATATTTTGCCAGCTTCTTTGTCAAGGCACACATATAAGATGTAACAGATCATTACCCATCGTGTCCGTTTGGCAGTGAAACTTTCTTCTCTCCCATTTAAATTATAAGTGATTCGTTCTAATTGGTATAGTTGTTTGGTTATCTGCCACCAGTCACTCATTGTTGGTGTTTTATCAGTTAACCATAATTTCATGGTCGCTTTCTTAGCTGCAGTTAGCAGGAGGTGAGCCAGGTATTTTATATTTGTAGTCCTGTATTCTGTGGGAAGAATTAGGAAAAGATACATTTCTTCAGTTAAGTGAAATTGGGGATCCAATAGTTCCCTAAGCTGTTCTTCCAGTAGTTTCAGGAATGGGCTAAGGGCAGTACAGGACCACATAACATGGGTGTGGATAGCTCTTTCCTCTCCACAATGTCTCCAACAGGCTGCTGAGCCTGTTGGGGAGTAGTGTCTTGTTATCACCGGGGTCCTGAAGTATCTCATTAAATGCTTCCAGGCGTATTCCCGCCATTGATGTGAACTAGTGACTTGAGCTACATACCCACAGGATATTTGCCAAGTTTCTTGTGTTAGAGGGCTGCCTAGCTCCTCCTGCCATTGCATGCGCACACTATCTGTGTTTATTTCTTTCTGGGAGTTCAGAGCTTGATAGTACCAAGACATCAAATGGGGGGTGTCAGGGTTCATGTTAAGATGGTGTTGGGCATTTAGTAGGGATGGGTACTTATCTGGTGTTCTGACCTCTCGAGGTAAGCTGTGATAGAAGTGCCGTAATTGTAGGTACCTACAAAAGTTTTGATGGGTGAGGCCAAATCGTCTCTGAATGGCATCAAAGGACCAGAGCACACCCTGAGTGGTGATTTGCAGTAAATATTTCAAGCCATATCTCTCCCAGGATCGATAATCATGGTCCAGTCTGTTCGGAAGGAATTCATTAAGATCTGCTATCGGGCATATCATAGTTAGGAATGGGGTTAACCGTTAACTCCCTTTTAATGCTCTGCCAAATTCAAGCCAGGAGTTCAAAGGGGACGTCAGTCCCTGACCATCCTCCCGACTGTAGAAGTATTGAAAATATTCCCTGTCTGGGATAAGTGCCTGTTCTATTTGGAGCCAGTGCGGGGTGGTAGTTCTATTCTGTCTTGCCATCAAGTGGGTTAGAGTCACTGCAAAGTAATATAGTTGCAGATCAGGTAGGGAAAGCCCTCCGGAGTGGCGTGGGAGGGAGAGCACCCTCAGTCTAACTCTGGGCCTTTGGGCAGCCCATATAAATTTTGAAATGATACTACTCCAGGTCTTAAACACTTCATTAGGTATAAAGGTCGGAATGTTCTGGAATAAATATAGGGCTCTAGGGAGGGTGATCATTCGGATCAGCTCTATCCGTTTACTGAGGCTTAGAGGGAGAGTAGCCCAAGCTGCCAGGTCTGTCTTTAGCTGTGATGTAAAGTTCCCGAAATTGTCGTTATAGGCTGTTTCATACCTCTGAGAAATAAATATCCCCAGGTATTTTAGTTTAGTCAAATTCCATCTGCAGGGTATCATGTTACGGATTTCGGCTGAGTGAGTATAATGGAATGTTAGAATCTCTGTTTTTGTTAGGTTTAATTTATATCCTGACACTCGAGCAAACCCATCTAGAACTTGTTTTATAGCTGGTAGGGATTCTTCAGGGTTTGAGAGATATAAAAGAACATCGTCAGCATAAAGTGCTATACGGTGTTCTACATCTCCCACCAACACACCCTTGATGTTTCGAGATTCTCTTATATATTGTGCTAATGGCTCGATTGTATGCAGCAAATAGGAGGGGGGACAGGGGCATCCCTGACGAGTACCTCTCCTGAGAGGGAAATACTCAGAGTGATGACCATTCACCTTAATGCATGCTTGGGGAGATGAATAGATGTTCTGGAGAACTGTTATTAGGGGTTTGGGGATGCCTAATTATTCTAGTGTTTTATATAGAAAAGGCCAAGCCACCCTATAGAAAGCTTTTTCAGCGTCTAGGCTTATTAAAATTGAAGGGGACATCGATGTTTGCATTTTGTGGGTAATGTGAAGTATCCGCCTGATGTTATCAGTAGTGGATTGGTTCCTTACAAAACCAGTTTGATCCTGATCAGTTGACTGGGGCATAACTTGGTCTAGGTGTTTAGCCAGGACATGCATAAAGAGCTTGTAGTCTGTATTTAAGACTGAGATTGGCCTGTAAGAGCTGCATAGTTGGGTGTTTTTCTCAGGTTTCGGAATGACCGAGATAGTGGCAAAAGACCAGGATGGGGAGGGGATCCCCCTCCAGGATCGAGTTAAATAACCCCAGGAACCCAGGTGTCGTTTGCTGTTTCATTACTTTATAGAACTCATTCCCATAGCCATCTGGGCCCAGAGCTTTCAGCATTTTTAAGGAACTTATCGCACTCGCGAGTTCCTGTGCAGTGATGGGGGCAGTTAATGTTTCACCCTGGGCATCTGAGAGGCGGGGCAAAGTTATCCTCTGCAGGTATTCAGAAATAACTGGTTCATTAGAGGATACCCCAGGGGTGCAGAGAGCAGAATAATAATCCGTAAAGGCTTCTGTTACGTCATGTAGGTTAGTTAAGGGATGTCCTCCCTGTGGATGTCTGAGAATGGTAATCACTGAGGCCTTCTTCTGTTTTCTTACCTGGTATGCCAGCATTCTGGTGGCTCTAGGGCCAACCTCATAAGACTTCTGTCTCAAGAAGATCAGTCCAATCTCAGTTTGTTGTAAAGCCAGCCTATCCAGTTCAGCTTTAGTTTCCTGTAGTAAAGGTAAAACTGAGGCATCCCTCTGCTTGTGTGCCATCTGTAGAAAATGCAGTCTCCTCCAGCCTGGCCCTGCCCTCCCTGCTCAACTCCGTGGTGTGTTGTATTATATGACCTCTGAGTACTGCCTTTATTGTATCCCAGTGGATAGCTGGGGTCGTATCTTTAAGAGGATTAAGTTCCTGAATCTCGGTTCATTTATCTGAGATGAACTCCCTAAACTGTTCAGAGCGCAGGTAATATGGGTTAAGCCTCCATCTGGTATTTTTAGGCTGTAAACCCATTTCCCACGACGAAACCAGTGGAGAGTGATCAGAGAGGGTGACATCACCCAGTCGAGCCTCTTTAAGTCGGTTGATGTTTTCTTGCTGAGTGTAAGTGTGTTCAATACATGAGTATGTCCTATATACAGCGGAATAGTGTGAATCATTTTTTGTGTGTGAGCGTAGGTGTCTCCAGACATCAACCCAACCTACCTCATTTGTGAATCGCCTGAAGAACTTTTGTGCTGGTGATTGCCTAGGAGTTCTCCAACTGGAGGAGTCCAGTGTGGGGTCCTGTGTCAGATTAAAGTCTCCTGCCAGTAAGAGAACACCTTTTGTGTTTTGTACAATTTTATCCAAGAGCGCCCTCAACTGGGGAACAGACAGAGCAGGTGGGAAGTATGCATTGGCTAGGGTGACCTCCTCGCCATTTATTGCACCTTGGACCAGGATTAGACTTCCCTCGGGATCTTGTAATGTGTAGTTGTGTTGAAAGGGGGGTTCCAGATGGTATCATTATAGCCACTCCCCGCCTCCTGCCCCTCCCACTAGATGAGCTGAACAGGGTTCTGCGGAATAACTTAGCTAGTTTAAGATGTTCATCAGCACTTAAATGAGTCTCTTGGAGGTAGATCAAGTCTGCCTTGCTCTTGCGCAGATATGCCAAGACTCGCGAGCGCTTAATAGGGGAGGAGATCCCATTTATATTTTGGGATAATAACTTTATATAGGGTTTAGCCATTTAGATCATTAACTATTTCTATTTCTGGTAGGAGTACCCAGTGTAGCCAAGATCCATCTGCACTGTAAGCCTGATAGAGTTTCCCTGTCATTTTCAACAAACAATAACTGTAACAATAACTTTGCATATTGTGGCAGATAACTATAAAACAGAAGGTAAACTGACCAGAACAAAACTCATGCTGTAGTGAGTCCAACCGGGTACTCAGTACAGGTGGTGGTAAATCAAGACTTCCAATCATTAGAATCCAATCCAGATTCTATGGTAAGGTTCAAACCTTACCTTGAGGCTACTGCTCTCAATGAGCCGCCTGTAGACACTTATAGTGTCTGTTAAGGTATGGGGAAAGGGAAATAAGGTGACGTCTCAGCTGATCCGACGAGACCATTCTTCCAGTGGTTGTGCTTTGACCAAGATTATTTAAGGTTGTTATTGGAACCTGAATGATGATCATAGGTGTGAACCACAAGGATCGGGGCCCTGCGAGGAGAGACCCGGAAGGCCATTGATGCTAACTCAAGGTTCCCGTTATGCAGTTCAGGGCAGCCGTCGCCGGTCTCCAAGGACCAGGGGGAATCGAGGCTTCAATAGGTGTCCATATGTCTGGTGCTCCCAGGGACAATTGGCCACATTTGGGAAGAGGAAAAAAAAATTCCCCCTTGGTAACCCTACAGAGGGAATGTGTGTTGCTGCAGCGGGGCCACCGAATGTGGAGTGCCGGCCTAAGTCCTAGCTCAGATGGCCCTTTAGTTCATCATCGTGTCGCCTGCTTTCACAACCACAAGGTGAACCATGTAGGTTGTGTACCATTGCAACTAGATTAAACAATTCAGGCAAATAGGGGATGAGATCCAGGGAGTACTACTTGAGCCTGCTCTGTTAGTGACCATTACTCCAACAATCAATGGCAGCTCTAGAGCTCCCCCCACCCCACTTCCCTTCCCCTTTCTGTTCCTCCCTTTCCAAGAGGGCCAGATAGTTGACGATTTCCTGCATATTACTATTCTTTAGCCCGAATTACTAGGAGTGAGTCCTGATGGGAGATGCATCTGTATGGGGGTGGAACTCAGCCCTTCCCAGTTCTTCTTCCTAATAGGTGGGCATATCCACAATTCAGGATTCGGTGCAGCAACACTTCAATTCCCTTTTAATCTGTGTTATTAACAGTTTAAATTGCCTCCCCCTCCCTCCAGGAAATAACCTTGTCATGTTTAGCATTTTGTATTATCTTTAGCAGGTTCTTTTCTGCCACACCCCATTTTCTGCCGCCCTTCTCCTCCCCCGCCCCCAGCCTCTTGTGGGTCTAATCAAGTGAGGCAGCCTCGTCGGTGCAGCTTCATCTTTACCTGGTTGCCATATTAACGTGCGAGATTGCAGGTACAAGCACCTGATCTCCCTTAGTCCCCCCCCCAAATCCCTTTCAGTTCCTGTTCCCTCCCCACGGGGAAATGTCTTGGGATTCTCTGGCCTTATTGTGAGTTGGGTTCCCCTGGCAAGCTACCCCATGCCTATCAGACGTCCCACAATGGCTGTCGCTTCGAGGAGGTGTTCAGTCAAATAAATTCCACTCGACGAGTTGTCAGGGAGACTCCTAAACTCTGGTTTATAACAGCAGTGCCACCCAGATCCGATCCCCCACCCCACTGAACAGGACCAGCTCCCGTCCCCTCCGTGCATACTCCCAGCTTTTGTTTACAAGTCAGATCTCAGTTACTATTCATAAAGTGTTGTGGGTGAAATTCCCCGCTGCTTCGTTTACTGCCTTTATTCATTAGAAGCATTTAATCATACCCCTCAAGGACCCTCCTCCGATTCTTAGAGTGAATCATTAAGGCAAGAGATCCCTAATTGTTGTGACCCAGTACTATTTGCAAAATGTTCAGCCCTCCACTCCGGCTTCCTCCGCACAGCCTGCTCCAGACTGCGATTGTGTGGCCTTCAGTGATTCAGCGATGTTTCGTATCGCCTCTGCTCCCTGGCGTCTTCCGGCTGTTCGCTGCCCTGCAATCCAGACCTTTTGAGAAAGCCTAGAGGCTATGGAAGTTTCTGTATTGTTTTGTTGCTGTGGCAATTGTACCTCAATCTTCCTGCTTTTCAGCTCCTGCAGCGCCACACTCGGATTTTCAAAAGTGAGAGGACCCTTGGGGAAGAAGACAGTCAGGCGTGCAGGGTAGGGGGTCCTAAATCGAATGTCTTTTGTTTTCAGTGCCCGTAAGATCGGAATGTATGCTCTCCTTTTACTCATTATTTCAGAGGAATAGTCATTTTCAAAGTAGAGCTTGTTACCGGAGTAGCTCACAGTACCCGCTTTCCATGCAGAGTGGAGGCGCATTCTTTATCTTGGTATCTTAAAACGCGGACAAGGATGGTCCGAGGGCGGGAGTCCGCAGACGGCCTAGGCCCAAGGGTGTGGTGGGCTCTTTCGATTTCTAGGCTTAGGGTGTTTGGCAAGGTCAGTACTTAATGGAGCATGGCTTGTATAAATTGGAGCATATTGGCGCCTTCTACTCCTTCCGGAAGACCCGAGATCCTAATGTTATTTCTGCGGTTTCTGTTCTCTGCATTGTCTGCTCTGTCTTGTAGGGTTTTAATCGTGTTATTAAGCTGAATGATAGCTCTCTTCGTTTCCGTTACCCTTTGTTCTGTGTTTTGGGTCTGGGATTCAATTTGCTTCGGTTGCTTTTACATTTTATTCTTATCCGTTCGGAGTGCTGTAGCGGTAGATCTCATTTCTTTGTGGAAATCTCTTAACTCAGTTAGCATTTGAGCCATTTGCCTCTGAAGTATTTTGGTGGGAATTTGATCGCTGGCTGCACTGCCCTGATGAGAGCTGGTTGAGGCCTGCGAGCCCTCACTCTCCGAACCGTCCTCTTGTAATCTCTCTGCATCTGTCAGGTATGGAGGTCTGTTTTTCCCTCGGTCGATTTTCTTAGGCATTTCCAACCTCCTTAGATATGGATTTTTTGAGATTTTGAGTAAATCAGCAGTTTTAGGAGGTTTTATTTTTTAGGTCTCGACTGAGCCTCTTGCTTCAGGCTGCAGCCATGCGCGTGACGTCACCGGAAGTCCCCAACAGATCATAGTCTTATCTGTGTCAGTCTTCACCATTCATCACATTTATGTTCTGGCCGGAGGTCACGACCCCGCAGGAGCGTGTTTTTTTTTTTTTTTAGGATGGGCGGAGTGTATGCACCGACAGCACCGCCCTCGAGGCCGATGCACTGTGTGGTGCTTGCGGGTTGGCCATTAGGTGTCGTAGACCCCACCCTCCCACCAGTTCTTCATCTCCTGCCATAGAGGTTGCACCTTGTGTGGAGCTGCTATCAACAGCCTTCTCGTGTCTTCGACTCCGAGTCTTTGCCGACGAAAAAATTACCTGCCGGTTCTGTTTCACCCTACTCGACGCCGCTGTGGTAAGACTTTTCCATTTATTAATTTTCACCGATGTTGAGTCTTTGTTTTAATTGTTTATCCAATGATTATGTCTCAGTCGGAGGGCAGATAATCGCTATAAGTGAGGCGGCCCCCTATAGCGTCGGTGCCCGTGCAGCCGAAGGTACTCCGTTACCGACCAGCATGATAGTTGTCTTGCGTGTCTTGGCCCGCTTCACGACATGGATTCTTGCGATGCCTGCGTCTCCATGGACTGTTGTGTCATCGAGCAATGCGCGTGGAAAGTTGGACGAGCTCCGCCGACTTTCGGGGGACGGGCACGCATTCGTCGGGCCAAGCTGCAGTCTCTCGGCCTTTCCTCCGGGTCCCCTCCCAGTTCTATACAGACCGCGGAGGAGGGGGCTTCTGCTTCTAGTAGCCTTGCCATGGCAAAAGCCCCTTTTGCGGTGCAGGAGGCCCAGTCCGTTCCCCCTTGGGAGTGGGTGGGAGGCACCGCTCTGGCAATCACCCCTTCGGGGCGAAGGCTCCCCTGGTGTCGTTTTCTTTGGCTGGGAAGCCTGGGTCAGCACCGTCCTTGATGCCATCTGTTGGTGCTGTCTTGGGCCTTGGCGCTGTTGCCGCCGGTCCGCCGCTCAGCGTGGTCTCCGCCGTTTGCAGCACTGATGGTGCTGATGGCACCATGGGAGGTTCTATGGCACTGTCTTCTACCATTTCTCGTGGCGCAGAGGCTGGGGACGGCACTGTGTCTAGCTCCGGTGTCGCTTGTGGCGCCGAGCGAGGACACAGCGCCATGGGAGGTACCACTGATGGCATCGGGGGAGCTCTCGGTGTCGCTTTTGGCGCCGTCCCTGACTGGTGCTGTTCGTGGTGCTGTGGCAGACATCGACTCCAGCTCTGCTGCCACTCTCAGCACCGTCTCTTCTTCGGGCACTGTTTGTGTTGCTGTGGGGGAGCTCGGTGCCGGCTCTGGTGTGGACACCCGGACTGGTGCCTCCTTTATTCCAGACAGAAGCAGACGTCCGCATACGGTCTGGCACTGGACTTTGGGCTCTACCTCTTCGGAGACAGACTCCGGGTCTGGTTCGGACTGGCTGTCTGACTCTTTGGAGATGGCGGCCCATGTGGATACCCTGGTAGTTTCCTCGGCTGACCGGAGCCAGTCTCCTTCTGTGGAGCGGGCGGTAGCCCCCGAGTCTAGGGTCAGCGGTGCTGACCAACAGGCGGTAGTGCAGGCCATTATTGCCCTGCAGCCTGGGCTTGGAGGGTTTTCTGCCCCCTCAGCTGGTGTGCCTGGATCGCCCAACTTTTGGGCTGACTGGAGCACCCATGGGAGGGGAGGATGCTACTCCCTGGGTGGTCCGCTTGGGGACTGACCAGAGTTGTCAGCTGTCTAGGCTGGTATGTGCGAGGAGGAGGGCTCTTTTGGATTCCGAGGGGTCAGGGTTCAATGTGGCGACCCTTTTCTGGGACCCATCTGGGTTCGGGAAGGAGTCATAGCACGGACCCCCGTCCTTCCTTCTCTGTCTGCTCGAGAGGGCCCTGGTCTTTGGAGGGAATGGACCATCCTTTTGGAGTTCCACGGTCCCAGTCACCTCACGGGGGATTCTTCAGGGCACAGCCTAGACAGTTCCAGTGTGGTTGACCAGCTGTCGGCTGTTGGGCTTTCTGGAGCTCCTCCTACCCTTTGGGCTCGTGGTGCGCTCTCTTGCCCGGACAGAGGATGGTCGCCTTCTGTTGTTGACCTAGCCCCCATTCCTCTGTCACCATCTCCTGCTCTCCCAGGCATTCTTGGTCCTAGAGGACCTCTCTCCTGGGAGGAATTCAGGGGTGTGGCTGCTCACTTCCCTATGTACGTCAAGGCCATGGATGAGCGGGTGTTCCACCCTCCCCCGAGCAGCCAACCTCTGGATCTCCGAGGTCTTCCGCTTCCTCATCCTCCTCTTCTGGAGGAGAGGAACCTTCTGTCCACATCTCCCCTGCTGCTTATCTCGTGGATTATCAGCGTTTCCTCGTGAGGATGATGGAAGACTTGCATGTCACCCCATCCACTTAGCACAATCTGGAGCATTCGACGCATGCCTTCTTAGACGACTTCAGTGCGGCCACCCTTGTGGTGCCCGCCTGGCCTGCTCCTTTCCAGGAGGCGTCATTGCGGTTCTGACAAAGACCCTTTTCTGGAGTCCCAGCCTCTAGGGATCAGAGCCAGAGGTATTGTGCCCCCCGGCGTCTCCAGGTCGTATGCCTCATCCTCAGTCAGGACTGACACAGCTGGACACTCCCGATGGGCTTCGTGCCCTCCACTGTGACCAGCCCCCAGATCAAGATTCCACAGATTTTGATTTCTGGAGGAGGAGGACCTTCTACTCGGCACGGTTGCTTCTTTCAATTTCTGCTCATCAGGCCCACTATGTTACCTATGATAGGTTTCTGTGGTCCAGGCTAGGTCAACTCCTAGCCTCTATGCCTGATTTGGAGGTAACCAGAAAAGCCATTGCACTCTCTGCACGTGGCCTGGAGCTAGGAAGGCACCAAGTGAGGGCATCTTACGACACCAACGAGGTAACTTCCAGGGTCGTAGGGACAGCGATCTGCACTAGGCGGATGGCATAGAAACATAGAATGTGACGGCAGATAAGGACCGCTTGGCCCATCTAATCTGCCCATTTTCCTACCTAACAGATAAGCTGCAGATCCTAGTTAACCAACAGCTTACTGTTGCATGGCTGCATCTTTCCTGGTTGTCATCCTTGGCCCAGCGTAGGGTGATTTTCTCTGCGTACCAGAGAACCCATCTTTTCTCCTGTAGGGTGAGGCAGCGTCTGTCAGGGCAACCTCCTGCCCCCTCCAGGGGGTTCCCTTCTCACTCTTCCCAGTCTCGGGCCTCACCAGGCCCTTAAAGGTTCTCCCTCTCAGTGCTTTTCCCCCATTGGGAGCTATAGGACTTAGTCTTTTAGGGTCTAGGGCCCCCTTCGGGGGGGGGCTCTGTACTCACCCAAATGTGATGAATGGTGAAGATTGACACAGATAAGATATGAAAATTATGTACCTACTGTAATTTCTGATCTTTCTGCGTATCTTCACCATTCATCACAAGTCCCACCCTCCATCACCCTGGGGCCCTCTGTCTCTGGGTTCCCCTCCCTCTGTGTGCCCCCCTTCGCCCCCCTTCCTTTCTGCTGGTCAGGAGCAGGGTGACCTGGGGCACACAGGAGGGTTTTACCTTCTAATAGGCGGGGAGAGGGATCGGGAGAGAGGGCGCTTCTCTTCTCTTCTCAATGCCGTGGCTCCACCCCTTTGGAGTGGGTTTTGGTGCTTGCCCTCTCTTCTTTTCTCTCTCTCTCTCTCTCTCTTTCTCTTCCTCTATTCCCCTCTGTCCCTGTCCTTAGGGACTCATCCCTCAAATTTATTTAAAAAGAAACCTTTGTTTCTCCCCTTCCAATTATATGGTTTCCGGGGGGACAACCCTGGATCCTGGCCCTTTCTTCCAGAAATAACTGCTTCTGCTCATGCTGGAGTTCTTGCCAGTGATTCTGTGCCTTGATTTCAGGCAATTCAGCCTTCTGGCTACTCTTTCGCAGTTCCTATAGAGTCTGGAGACAGTCAACACTCCAGGGTATGTCCTCCCCTTCCCAATTTCTTGTTTTTCCCTCCCTCCTTCCCTCTCCTTTTCTGCTTCCAGAGATTGGGGCCCCTTCCCAGTCCTCTCAGTTTTTCCTCGATCTCCTTCTGTCCTCTCTGTCGTTTATTTCTCCTTTTAGTTTGTATATCTTTTCCTTTGTCTGTCCCTTGGACTTCCTTGTCCCTCCCTCCCAACCCTTTCTTTACGGCGACTCAGAACTTGCAGGAGTGCAGGAAGTAGACAACAGCTAATGGCCAACCCGCGAGCGCCACGCAGTGCGTCAGCCTCAAGGGCGGCACCGTTGGTGTGTCGACTCCGCTCATCAAAAAAAAAAAAAAAAACTCCCACGGGATCATGACCTCTGGCCAGAACCCAAATGTGATGAATGGTGAAGATACACAGAAAGATCAGGAATTACAGTAGGTATATAATTTTCACATCCTGTCTGTTGACTTAACCAAATGAAAGATAAAAATTCTAGAATCACACGGTGGTACCTGGCACTATAGACATTTAAATTCAAAGTGATGCACAAATCTGGGAAAGAGAATGTCAGTGCTGATTTTCTGTCAAGATATGGATCAAGAATTGAGAATTCCAAATGTTGAAAAAATGTGAGTTGAAACTTCTTTGTTTGCTATGCTGCATATGCACTGAACTGTAAAGATTATAAGCTAATGTTAGACGGGAATTTAATAGAACGTTTTGGAAACCTGTTTTTGTAAAACAGGTTCCCTCTTAAAGAGGGCGGTATGTGACAGAGTTGAATAAAGGCTCTGCCGCATTTGTTATGCAGAAAGAGTTTAAACGCAAGTTCTATCCTCTTCTTTTCTGTCTCTTCTCTGTCTGGTCATGCAGCCAAATTTTTTTGTGAAACCTAGGAACTGATAACTCTGGCGGTTTCACAATTCTCTGCCTCTCGCTATCTCTCTCTGCCTTCCATTGCTGTTCTGTCTTTACTTCCACCTTGCATATCTGCAGGTATAAAATATATGTGAATCTCTGTATGTGATACTGGGATCCCTTTGTTTAGAACTGTATATAGTTTTACTGTTGAAATGATTGCAAAAAAGCTATTTGGAACACAAAGTGTTAACCTGAGATGCAGTTTTTAAGCCTTTTGCAGAACTGTAAACAAGAGGTCAGTTCTGGGTCAGTATGTTCTTTTTGTTGCACCTGCAAGGAGTGAAACTTACAAGCACATTCTTTAAACTTACAAGAACATTCTGTGAGAAGCAGGCTCTCTTAACGAGTTCGCAAAGACTTATAAAAAAGAGCAGCAATGCTTTTGCTAGAGAGACAAGGACAGTGAGAGACTGAAAGTTGGAATTAAGAGATACCCTCAGAAGAAAGACTTTGTTTTCTCTGTAAATTTGTAAACGGTTATACTGAATAGTTTTTAATGTTGCTGTTTTTGGAAAAAATAAGACGCTGTTTGCCATTTTGAAACTGCTTCTGGTTTTCCTATGCTTCCTGACCTGTGCCTGACGACACTGTACACTCTGGGCTTTATTTGCTGACATATTTTGGGTTTAGACCTCTTCTGTTTTTTGTTCTGTGTTCCCTGCATACTCCAGATATATTTTGCCATTGGTGTCAGTTTTATTCTCTATATCTCCCACTTTATGTCTCGGACCGCTGTATTGCCTCAAATGCTGAAAAATGCAGTGCAGAGTAACCACATTGTGTTCAGTAGTTCAGATGGATTGAAGGAGCCCAATAAATGTTTTTCATAGAGGATGTCTATTGTTTCATCGGTCAGTTCATCAGCTGCATTTTCTTTGCAACCTTTTCCTTGTTTTTCCAATGTTGTTTTGCTTGGCTGCTAGGACTTGCATGCAGGTGTGAAGTAGTGGGTCTGTGGAGAGAGTGCCAATACTGTACATCTTCCAGCCATCTTCCATTGACTGGAACTGGGATCTGAGGGTGAGTGGCTCGTATGTTTTTTTGTTGTTTTTTTTTTTTGTGGCTTCCATAAAGTATTTGCTTAGAAATACTATATGTCTAGTTTGTTGGGTAGGATGGCATGAATTTCTCTCATCTCATTGGTAGTGTTCAGACATGTACCACATCCGTAATTGTTTTTTTTTTGGGGTGGGGGGGATGTGTTCTTGTTCTGGCTGGCATTTATGAAGGTGTGGATTTCTGCTGTGTCTTAGTTGGTCTCTGGCTGCTCTTTGGTGGGTTCATTTGGAATTTCATAAGTTTGTCCTATTTCCAAGGTGTTCTCTTCCTGGAATGGGTCATCATTTCTAAAGACCGTAACTAAGTCATCTTATTCCACCTCGAAGCTTATGTTGTGGCTGTCCATTTTTTCCGTGGGTGTTGCTTGCATTTTTAGTCTTAGGTCTGTAGTGTATGAGGTTTAGGCACCCAGTGAAGCAGCATGGAACCTTTGTGGTTTTCCGTTGCGGCGGGACACAGATGTGGCAGCTCATGGTGATTTCTTTATGTGTGAAGCTGCGCGGTTACAGGGGTCAGTGCGAGGGATAGCTACAGTGAGAATATTGCTTCACTTGGGACCTAGAGTGAGAATATTTCGATATTCTCCAGGTGTGGAGAAAGGAAAAATATCACCAATAAGTGCCCCAAAATATAAACACAAGTGTTGGATAAATACATATATATAATTGTTAATAATCAAGGATTCGGGGATTAAGTAAGGGAGATGTAGAAAGTACCCCACCTATAATAGAACTCCATGTATAAGGCAGGCCATTTTTTATCCTAGGATCAGTATGGAGATGAGGTACAGTGGGGAAGTTTGTCAGTTGTGGGGACCGCGGGGTGCTCTTCTTCTGGGTTATGCTCTGAGAGAGGGGGCACTGCCCCATCTGCGGGACCTTTGTGGTGCTCCATGCTCAATTAGTAGCAGCAAGAGATGAGATATCTCAGCTGTGGCACTGGCTCACCTGGGGTCCATACCCCCACTTCCCCAGAGGCTCACTGGTCCCGCGGGCTGGAGGGTGGAAAGGATGGCAGGGTCAGCCACAAGGGTTCAACCAATCTCGCACTAGTCAGAAAGCAAATTGCTTTTCACCCCTTGGGGAGGCTCAGGTACCAGACTCCGTTGGGGGTTGGGGGAGACTCTTAACTCTGTCCGGGGAAATGGGCAGGATTACTTGGTGGCACCAGGGTGGGGGGGCAGGAAGGGGAGGAGGAAGTCAGCAAGGAGAGTCTTAGTGATTAGGACTTGATAATTAGGGAAGTAGAGTGGGAGGTGGGCATGGGAGAACAGAGGAGTGAAATAGTCAGATGCATTCTTGGTGCCTTTGCCATCAGGGTATAGATAGTATAGGGAGGATGGCGGATAAGGGGGAGCGGGAGAGTGGTACACTTGATTAACAACAATCTGGTGAACTTACCTGTGGAGGTAGTGAAGTGGAACTTTTAAGAGGCTGGAGGACAGATTGAAAGCACATTTGGCTTTTCTGAGGTCCTCTCTATGTGGAATAGGGGGAATTTGTATGACAGACTAAGAAAGGAAGAGATTGAGTAGTTTAACAGATGGTTGAAGGGATGATGTCAGGAGGAGGAGTATCGCTTTTTGGGGAACTGGGGGCTTCTTGGACAGGACTGTCTTCAAGGGTGGTAGACTTCACCTGACGAGAGAGGGGGCCAGTGCTCCGGGGCAGATGTTTGAGATTTACATTGGACAGTTAAACTGACTGTGGGGAGAAGGAGGCTAAGGGGACCACACTGAGAAGGGAGACCAGATAGGGAACCTAGGTAGGGCTCCTTCTGAACAGGAGACTAGTAGCAGCAAGGTGGTTAACAGTAAGGTTGAAGTTCAAATTAGGTTGGGGTAGAGGCCAATAAGGGAGGACTGACAAAGCCTGCCTACATTCAGCATGGAAAAAAAATGAGACTAAGGAAGAATAAGGCAGTAGGAGAGAGATGGAAGGGAGTCTGCATTAATGCCGGGAGTCTGGGATAAAATTAGTGAGGGCCAGGCAATGGTAGCAAACACTAAGGAATAATAATTGGGACTTGACAGCCCCAGGTTACACCATCTTTACATAGGACAGAGGAAAAGGAAAAAGTAAAGGAGGAGGCATAACCATATATGTCAGAGAGGGCATATAAGGCAGTGGAGGATGGAAGCATCAGGTGAGTTAGTGGGGAAACAGAATTACTGTAGGTTCAGCTTACGGCATCCTCAGGCAAGAAACTGTGAATGATGGTGATCTGTAGACCGCCAGGACAGGTGGGAGAGAGAGATAAGGAGCTAGAGGCAGAACTGGAAGGGGGGGGGAAACAAAGGGGAAGATGGTGGTGTTGGTGGGATATCTAAACCTGCCAGATAATTACTCGGCCATTCCAGCAGCCATGAGCTGCAGAAGTCAGGCCATGCAGGATACATGCAGGACTGCCTGCTGGTGCAGCTAGTTAAGGAACCCACTAGGCAGGCTGCCATTCTTGATGTGGTGCTAACCAGTTCGGAAGTGGTAAGAGGAGTGAAGGTAGGGGAGCCACCAGGGTTCAGCAGCCATAATTATGTATGGTTTGACCTAGCCCTTGGGACCAGCAAGTCCTTACCAGAGGCTGAAGTCTTAGATTTCAAAAAGGCAGACTTAACCAGATGAGGGAGCTGGTACGGAATTAGTTAGTTGGAGTGGACAGCATCAGGGATGTGGAGGAAAGATGGTAGGCAATCAAGTGGGCCATTCTTGAGGCAACAGTCTTCCATGAGAATGGCAATTGAAAGAAACAAGTACAAGAGACCAGTATGGTTCACTGAAAAGGTCAGGGAAGCAGTGAGAGCAAAATGCACAGCATCAGGGATGTGGAGGAAAGATGGGGCAATCAAGGGGGCCATTCTTGAGACAACAAAGTCTTACATGAGAATGGTAATCAAAAGAAACTGGTACAAGAGACCAATATTTATTTATTCGATCTCTGATTACAATACCTTTTGAGCGCAGGCGCTCATTTACAAAAGTTCCACATCAGTGGGGAAGGGTGAACAAACCTACTAAGATGGTAAAAAAATGAAGGTTTCAAATTCAGAGCAATAGTGCATACTTTGCATCTAGAAATAAAACTATAGAGATGGGAGTTGAAACAGGGTGAAGGGATACGGAAGAAATAAGGAGTAAGCAGCCAGCGGCCTTGTTTGAAGTGTGACGTAGAAAGAGTGGCCAGGAGTCTAGGAGTGGTGGGGTGGCTGGGGGCGGTGGAAGGGGAAGGCGGGGGTAGAGTATAGGGAAGATAATGCTTTGAGGAGGGAGACAGAGGAGAAAGGGGTTAAAAGGTTGAAACACAAGTGTGGTAGGATTACGTGAAACAGTCGCAGGAACTGTTAGTCATGAGATGCTGACGGAGCTTGTGCTTGAAAGGACCTAGTTTTGGTATGGACGAGATGGAAGTGCATTGAACCCAAGTGGTGCTCTGTTTGCAAATGAGCAATGCGCTTGAGCTGTCCGGCACATTGGTACATGCAGAGATTGGTGGGTTGAGCTTTGAGTGTACTGGGAACTGCAATGAGGGCTAAGGAGGTTGATGGTTCCAGGTGGTAAGAGGCCAAGAAGTACTTTTTTTTATTAACAAGTACACTTGGTAGTGTATCCTTCCACTTAGCTGAAGCCATCCAGTTTGAACGTACAGGTCACATGTATGGAGGAGGCGTGTAGGACCAGTGAGAATTCGGCACACCTTATTTAAGGTAACGGATATTGTGTGGAGTGAGGAAGTTGTAGCAGCCCCTGGAAAGGTCAGGGAAGCATTGACAGCCAAAAAGGAAACCTTCACCAAGTACAAGGATAAACAAGGGAATGAAGAATGGGGAAAGTACCAAATGAGAAGAAGGGAAACCAAAAGGGCAGTCAGAGAAGCAAAGTTAGACACACAGCTGCGTATTGGGGGGTCACGGTGGGAAAAACAGTTCTTTAGATATGTTAGGGGAAAAGAAAGAAGGAGGAGGAACTGTTAGGCTAACAGAGGGAGGCAGACAATTAGATGGGTTTTGGTGCAGTGTTAGTCACTGCTGAGCAATTTAAATCCACATTTTAGTGAGAAAGAAATAAGGTGATGCACTGGGGATTGAACTCAGGTCTTTGGAATAGCGGGAGGTAGAGTAACTGAAGAGAATGGGCAGAAAGAAAAGTAAGCATTTGTCAATGCCGAATGTTCACTTGCAGTTATTTGCAGTGGTGTTTGGTATGGGTACTGGCTTCAGAGGAGAGAGGAGGCAGCAGTGAGAGTGGTGGGTGCCACATGGTGGAAGCTGCACCATAAATGCTCCCAGGACTGATCCCTGAGGTACCCCACTGGTCGGTCACCCCCCGCCCCCAGATTGGATCCCATTACCACCACCCTCTGCCTCCTGTCCATCAGCCAGTTTCTAAACCAGTTTATCAGCTTGTGCTCTGTGGCCAGACTGCCCATCTTGTTAATTGTTGTCAGAGGCTTTGTTGAAATCAAGGTCGGTGATGTCAACCATCCCTCCCTGATTTACTTCCTTAATGAGGCATTAAGGTTTCCAACCCTAATGCCTCATCCCCACCCTGCAGAGACTGACAGGCGTTGGGGGTGTGCCTTTAGATCGTCGGCCATAACGCTCATGCTATTCCACCCCCACCCTGCAGACACTGACAGGTGTTGTGGTGTGCCTTGGGGTCTTTGGCCCTAATGCTCACCACATTCCATAAGGAAATAAGCTGAGATGGGTGCAGTATAGGAGAATGGGGTGAATATTGGGGCCGAAGACCCCAGGCATACCCTGAAGCCTGTTATTAGCTACAGGGTGGGGGTAGGGGTGGAATGGTGTGAGCATTACGGCTGACGACCCCAAGGCATGTGACAAATGACAGCTATACTGTTCATGAGGTGGTGTGAAAAAGTGTCAGTGTTGAATATTTGGAGTGAAAATATAAAAATTTGCCAAAGTTACATGCATGCGTAGTGAAATTTCAACGACCACATATAACTCGGGTGTTTTGGGGTATTTTTGTACCAAATTTTCAACATGGCCATGTTGGGACCCCACCTCATTAACAATGATACTGTGATTTCATTAGTCCATCCCGAAAGTTGATATTGCACTGCAACCGTGCCATTCTGCACCATAGGTGTGAAAACACGTTTCGGGCAGCATGTGAAAAATGACAGCTGTACTGTTAATGAGGAGGTGTGAAAGAATGGCAATGTGGACATTCTGGAGTGGAAATATTAAAAATTGGTGAAGTTACGAGCGTGAGTAGAGACTGCTCAACTAACGCTCGTAATGTCATTTTTGGGATTTTTTTCACCAGATTTTCAACATGGGCTTTTTGGGACCTCCTCTCGTGTACATTGGCACTGTCATTTCATTACTCGGTTCTGAAAGGCGATTTCACGGTCAGCACAGTCATTTCGATAATTGATCCTGAAAGGTGATTTCGCGGGTACTCGAAAGGTGATTCCACGCAGTCACCGCAAAATCGCCTTCTGGAACAGAGTAATGAAATGATAGTTGCAGTGTTCATGAGGTGGGTTCTCAAAAAGGCTATGTTGAAAATGTGGGTCAAAAATTCCAAACAATGGTTGAGATATCAACATAAGTTGAAACCCCTATTGACAGCCATTATACGGCTTACCTTGATTCCTTCGGTTCACCTTTGAAGAGTGCAGATGTGTCCTGGTCCAGAGAAAATCGCAGTCACCGACCTCCAGAGGTTAGTATGGGGTAATGGGGTGTAGGGAGGTGGGTGTGCAGCGGGAGAGCTGGGATGGGGGAAGTGGACAGGGGAAGATGACAAGGGACCGTTTTCTTATTTTCAGTCATAAAAAAACCAAAAAGTCGGGACAGTTTTCTTTTTACAGGAAAACTTAAACTTAGACTTTGACAGCAGATAAGGACCACCCAGTCTGGCCATTTGTAAGGGGGGGGGGTATAGAGATGGGTATACTGGGAGTGGGCTCCCCAATATCCCGGAACATGGGGGGTACAGATATGGGGATGATGCTGGGAGTGGGCTTTCCAGTGTCCCTCGGTGGCAGTGCCGTTATTTTATTTTTTTATTGCTGACACTGGGATTGGGCACCCCGATGTCTGTTTAAACAGAGCGCCACACCACTGCTAATGTTGAGGCGGGGGGGGGGCAGAGAAGCAAGCACTGGGAGAGGGGAGAGAAAGCCGCACCACGGCTAATGTTGAGGCGGGGGGCTGAGAAGTGAGCACTAGGATAGAAAGCCGGGTATCATTGAGGCTTTTGGGGGGGGGGCAGAGGAGGGAAGACAGGAAGTGAAAATACAGCGGCTATAACTCTGGCCATGAGCATTAGTGTGCACTGTAATGTGCATGGCTGGAGTTCGGGCTACAGAAAGAAATGAAGTGCTCCCTTTGGAGCGGTTAATTTCTTGCAAGTCCAGCACACACCACGTCATCAAAGCTGAACTGCTGTCATGACCAGAGTGTCTGGTCATTGGTGTACACTGCCAAACCTATCGCATTTTCAGCTGTAATTGGCTTGACAATGACACATCTCTCATTTGCCGTATAGTCCCAAGACGTTTCTTGCACAAGCGCAAGTGAATGCAAAAAATACTCACAGTAATAATGTTTCTTTTCAGGGATCCCTCACTATGGTTATGCTCTAAGCATCGTCTTCTAGGAGATGGAAACCCTAGAGACAGAACCCTATTCTAATTAACAGAATATAGACTTAAGCAGTAACACATGGCAGGGCTTGTGTTGTGGTGGGATAAAGGCACACCTTGAGTATGTTGTGAGGCATGAGGTATCACCGAATACCTTCAGCCACCCGAGAAGTGCTGTTACCCAACACAAAGCACACCTTGGAGTGTCTTATTGCGATTAACAAAATGGGTCTTGAATTTGTTCGGGGGTGGGGGAGTGAAAAAATACCAAAAATAAAATAATCTTAAGCATTTTAATTAATTTTTTTTAAAACATGTGTAACCCCCCTGTTACCTGGGGTTACTAGAATCCCAGTAAGACCTAGTGGTAGGCAAGGAAGGCAGCTTGTGAAACTCCAGTTAAATGGATTTCACACTGTCTCACTCTGTTCTCAGTCTCAGCTGAGACTGAGGGATGACATCATAGAACTCTCGCAGCTGCATGAGCCATACTGGAGTGCTGCAGTTGGAAGTTAGGATAGAATGTTGGGGATTTTGAACAGAGTCGGTGTGCAGTCTTGGAGAGAGACAGCAGCACAGCAGTCTGTGGGCAAGCTGTCAGAGCTGTAAGCTCTGTATTAGAGCTACTGTCAATAAGGTGTGCGTTTCCACCGTAAGAGGAACACAGAATCTGATTGTTGAAGTGGTGGAGACCGCTGTTACTGGTCCAAGTTCCCCATCCCTGAGGGGATGGGGGGGGGGAGTTTTGCCTGTTTTCCAGGGGCAACCCTTCTGGTTCCGGCTAAGGGAAGAAGCTGCCTATTTCAAGTTGTGCTGCGGCACCAGAAGCTCTAAGAGAGAAATTTCTGTGGAGGAATCGCCTGTGGGGCACCTGCAACCAAAGTGTGAGTTCGCTCTGACAGAGGGCCAATGTTTTCACCTGAACTGTTGGAACGTGGGGATTGAACTGCTTAAGATGTAGGAGGTCTAGTGTAATAGACATTACTGGGTAACTCAAGTAGGTTCAAGTCCAGCACAAAGAGTGAAGTAAAGTGGGAATTGGACTGCTTAATCAGTGGGGGGCCTAGAGCAATGGGCTATGCCAATTAAAAGTATGTTCAAGTCCAGCACAAAGGGAAAGCAAGACAAGTAGAGGAAATGTGAAATACATTTAGCCATAATCTACATTGCCAAGCTTTATAGTATGAAGTGTTTACTGTCCAGAGAAATGGCCGGGTATGAATTGTGGGAGCGAGAGGTGGGAGACCCCCCATCAGTAGTAACTAAATTCACCTCTACGGATTTGCTCTGTGGCGCCTTTACTTTCTCTCAGGTACTTGGTCAGTGCCTGATGAAGTACCCAGACGTGGGATTAAAAGGAAGTTTCCCTGATAGAGCTGAGGTGCTCTTAGGTGGTTTAGGGAGCCACCAGCAAATGTTTCCATGACATATGGAAGGTGTCCGAGTGGCCGGCAAGGAAGCCGAGCCTGGGAAAACCGAGAACAGTGTACAGGTTCGGGCTGTGTACCCAAAGCAGCGTGCAAGTCCGGGCTATGTGCCCGGTGGGTTCAGATCCTGAGGGCTAAAGTGTAGAAGAAGTGTTCTTGATTCTTTTAATCTGCATTACCAGGAGTGTAGCCCCGTGAGGGTCAATCTATGCTTTGTTTATTCTGTTTGGATGTGAATAAAAGCTATACTTTAGAATCCCATTTCTGGTATTGGACATTAGTTATTGCTTCCTGTGTTCGGAGTTACTTGGGTGCCCCTGTGCAGAGTAGCCAAACCTAGCCTTTGTGCCGAGTGACCTATTCCTCCCCGAACCCAGTCCCCACCTGGTACTGCTGTCAGATTCAAACAGCATACCACCTGTTGTTTGCAAAACGAAGGGGTGGGGGTCTTACACGTGCTTTCACACCAACCAAATATTCCCAGCACATCCCTGCATTTGGCATGCCATCTCCATTTCAAATATAATGCACAGATAAATACGTTTTTTTAAATTAACCCTTAAATAGGAAACAGTTTTTACACCTCTAGATGCCCTCCAGTTGTTCTTTTATTGGCTACCCAGTATTCTGATATGTTTTGACCTTTTTTTTTTTCAATTTAATAATCTAATTTTGTTTACTTTGTAACTATGTTGAATCCCTCTCTCCTCAGCAGTTGCTGCTCTTTCTTTTCATACTGCCTGAACATTCTGAGACATCAGTAACACTTTTCCAGGCCATTCAGATGAATAGCATGGAAAGGGAGTTATTAATGTCATAGAATGTCTTAGAAAAATGAAAATCAAGAGCAGTAGCTGGTGATGAGAGTGGAACTCTGTGTAGATCTGAGGGCACCCCAAAGCAAGATTAATTATCAAAAAATCATCAAAGCATATCAGAATAAGTAACTGACATGGAAAGGAAGATGGGAAGGCACTTAAGTATGTAAAAATAATTTCCTGTCTCCATTAAACCATCTGTTTTCCCAAACTCACCCCCATTTACCTGTTTCCTCATCTTTCCTCTCCCTTCTTTATATTATTTCTTCCCTTTCCCCCCCCTTGTTTCTGATCTACCTTTTTCCTACATTCAGTAGATGGAATGTTTCAAACAACATGAAGTCTTGCTGTATTCTGACATATTGCAGTGATTCACAACCTTTGAACTGGCCCGGAGAACAAAGAGTTAACTTTCTTTGCAGGGCACAGAATGCTGAGCTCGAGCTCGGTTGAAGTCTCTGTCTGGAGTGGACTCGAACCGTCAGATTCTTTTCTCCGCCTCACAGAACGGTTGCTCCAGAGATTTCTCCTTCAGCTCGGTTCGAAGTTGGTTAAAGCTTCAGTTTTCGTTGTTTTTTTAAACTGAAAAAGTTTTCCGCATAGTCGGTTCAGTCTCTGTCTGTGGTGATGTGAGTACTAGATAGGAATTGTTCTGTTTTTCTGTGTGGAACTTGTAAAAGTGCGGCTCGGTTCGGCTGAACCGGCCATTTGATAGTGAAATTTTGTGTTTCGTGTTTTTACTTAGTGTGTGGTTACTGGTTCTTATCGGTTCTAAAAAAAAAAAACGTGTTTTAATACGGTGTTTTCCAATACCCGTGACACGGTTAGGAACCGATAAGTGAGTCTTGCCTGGTGGTTGCCATAAAAAGGGTAAGTTGGTTAGGTTGGCCATGTCTGAGAAACCCAAGAAAAAAACTGGGCCCACTGGGTTTCAACACTGCAGTGAGTGTGGGGAGGTCTTTGCTAAGGCCGATCCCCACACCACCTGTGTTTACTGTCTGGGGTTTGACCACCTCGATTCAGACTGCCAAATACGTAAAAATTTTCCCAAATCTACCCTTGAGAAGAGATTAGGTAGACTGAGGGAAAAGGAGGCCGAGAAGTCTGCTGACCCAGATGGCCAGCCCGGTTTGGTTCCGACCAAACCAGAAGGAGTGCCCTCTGACCAGGACGATACTTCTTCGGGCAAAAGGAGAGCCGATTCTGAGGGATCGGTTCCGACAAAAAGAAAATGCAAAGACAAATCGACCGGTTTGGATCCAGAGGTTCATGTTCCGACCGCTGAAGAGATAGCCAGAGTGATTCAAATTGTGGAATCGCTCCGCCCGGTTCCTACCGATTCAGCTCCTTCTGGCAGAGGTTCGGTTTGGTTGGTTCCCACGGTTCAAGATTATACCCTCGAAGATTTTTGTGAACCAGAATTTGAAGAGGAAGGGGAATTTGAGGATAATGATGGTGAAGGTGAAGGTCTGGATGTGCCTGTGGAACCGGACATCTCCCCAGACAGACTTTCAGGTGTTTCTCCTCTTAGGCTTTCTGAGTCCCCTTCTCACTTTATGTTCTACAGAAAGGTGGCTGAAACCTTCCAGCTTCCTATGAAGGAGGCTGTGGAAGATCAAGAGGAGCCTGATTATGTAGAAATGATGGACATCCCAGAGTCCAGGAGACTATCTATTCCCCTCCACAAATCCTTTGGGAAACAGACACAAAAAATCCTAAAGTCTCCTAACACTATACCTCCTGTGGATAGAAGAATGGACAAGAGGTATGCACTTTCAGGCTCAGACACGGAGTTCTTATACCAGCAGTGCAGCCATGTTGGGGTAGTGCAGGCTGCTGCCTGTGACAAGGCAAATATTCCCTTGGCTTCACACCCCCCAGACAAGGACTCCAGGAAGATTGCTGCCATGGCAAAGAAACAATACATGGCATCTTCTTTGGGACTCAGGCAGGCGAATTACATGGCCTATGCAGCCAGGTACCAGAAGTCCAGGTGGGACACTGTACTGGCACTGGCTAAACAGGCCTCCCCCCAGCTAGCCAAGGAGCTGGAAGCGGTTGCTGCAGATGGGATTGAGGCATCTAAGATTCAGTTGTATGCTGCTGTGGAATCTAATGATGTGTCATCAAGAGTCATGGCTACATCTGTGGCTCTTCGGAGGATGGCTTGGCTCAGATGTACTAGCCTCTCACAGGACACCCAGGCTAAGGCCGTGGAGTTTCCTGTAGTGGGTAACTCTCTGTTTGGGGAGCAGACAGAGAATTACATGAAGAAAATGGATGAGTACAGGACCACTTACAGAAGTGCTCAGGCCAGGGAGAGGCAGGCAACTCCTCAAAGGCAGCAGTCTTGGGGCAGGGGCAGGCCTTTTCAAAGGCCTTTTTACCAAGCACAGGCCTCTTCTTCCTTTTCTCAGAGGGAGTTCTTCAGAGGGAGAGGCAGAAGGGGATGAGCAGGGCTGCATACACTCCTCAGCCTAAAGCCCCTGCGAAGCAGACACCCTGATGGACCTGCCCGGGTTGACTCTCCTATTCCAGTAGGGGGCAGGCTGGCTTACTTTGTCCAGGACTGGATGTCTGTTACATCAGACAAGTGGGTCCTGGAAGTAGTAAGCCAGGGACTGGTTCTCAGCTTCAAAAAATTTCCAAAGATGAGAGCCAGATCTTTTGCACCTGCAAATCTCTTGGAAACCCTTGCCCTAGAGGCAGAGGTTTCTTCTCTTCTAGCCTTAAGAGCCATAGAGAGAGTACCTACCCTACGCTGGGGCAAAGGACTGTACTCCAGGTACTTCCTGACCCCAAAAAAGACAGGGGAGTGGTGACCCATCCTAGACCCAAGATATCTAAACAAACATCTTTTAAAACCAAAATTCAAGATGGTAACTCTGGGAATAATCCTTCCCTCTCTAAGGCAAGGGGACTGGCTAGCCTCCCTGGACCTCCAAGATGCCTATTTTCACATTCCCATCAGGTGCTCCCACAGGAAGTGCCTCAGGTTCGAGTCGCCCTCCGGCCACTATCAGTTCAGAGCAATGCCCTTTGGCCTAACCTCAGCCCCAAGGGTTTTTCACAAAGTACCTGGCAGTAGTAGTTGCTTTTCTAAGAAGGCAAAATATTTCCATTTTTCCATATCTGGACGATTGGCTAATAGTGGGTCAGTCTCCAGACCAAGTCAAGTCTCACCTGCAAGTGACCCAGCAAGTGCTCACTTCTCTAGGATTTCTTCTCAACCTTCCCAAGTCAGTTCTCGAACCAGTCCAGCTTCTTACCTTTATAGGGGAAAAATTGGACACATTCAGAGCAAGAGCCTTTCTTCCCTTAGAAAGGGCAAGGGTTCTTATGGAACTAGCCTCTTCCTTCAGCCTTCGGGTATCTCAGCCAGCAAGGCATTTCCTCCAGCTCTTGGGCCACATGGCAGCTTCAACAGCAGTGGTCCAAGGGGCAGGATTCCAGATGAGAGATATTCAGTTCCACCTGAGAGCTTTTTGGTCTCAGAGGAAGGATTCCCTTACCAAACTGATCCCAGTGACCCCTGACCTTGATCCAAGCCCTCCAATGGTGGCAGGATCAGGAAAATTTGAGACAAGGTGTTCCTTTTGTTACTCAGCCTTGTTCAGTGGTCCTTACCACGGAGGCTTCTCTTCTGGGCTGGGGAGCCCATCTGGGGTCCCTCACTGCCCAGGGGCTGTGGTCCCCCCAAGAATCCCTTCTCCATATCAGTCTCCTAGAGCTCAGGGCAATTTTTCTGGCCCTAAAAGCTTTCTCTCAGTCAGTACAGAACAAGGTGGTTCAGGTCAGAACGGACACACCACCACCATGTGGTACATCAACAAGCAGTGAGGCACTCGGTCCACGGCCTTGTGCACAGAAGCCATGAAGTTGTGGTCCCTGGCTTATTCCCTGCAAACCTCTCTGATAGCAGTTCACCTTCCAGGAAAGGACAGTGTGCTAGCAGATCCACTGAGCAGGATCTCTCAGGGCCATCACGAATGGTCCCTGGACCCTCAGGTGTAGAAAGTGATTTTTTCAAGGTGGGGCACTCCAGAGATAGACCTCTTTGCAGCCCCAGACAATCACCAACTCCCTTTGTTTTGTTGCAGACCTCCAGTCTTGGGCTCAGTCCCCCTGGACGCCCTGATTCTGAATTGGGAAGGGAAGTTTCTGTATGACTTCCCCCTCTTCCCTCTCCTGTTCAAAGTTTTATTGAAAATAAGGTCTCAACCTTGCAAAGTGATTCTGATTGCTCCAGATTGAGCCAGACAGCCCTGGTGCCCCCTGTCTCTTCCCAGGAATTACAACTTGTTAACATCCTCTCAGGGGAGGATTTGGTACCCCAATCTTCAGTCTCTCAATCTCAAGGCATGGCTCTTAAAGAGTTAGAGTTTGCAGATCTGCATCTTTCCCAAGGGGTTCTGGATATCCTCAAGGCTTCCCGAAAGCTCTCCACCAGAAAGACTTATAACTCCAAATGGAAGAGATTCAGCATTTGGTGTTCTAAGAAGCATATTTCTCCAGAAACTGCTGGATTGCCTACGGTTCTGGATTATATGGTCCATCTTAATGGCCTAGACCTCAGACCAGCTACTCTCAAGGTACACTTGTCAGCTGTTTCTGCGTTTTTGTCTGTGGGGAAGTCTTCCTCACTATCTTCTCATCCTGTAAATTTTTTAATTTTTAAAGGATTGCTTCACACCAATCCTCCTTATAGAGACCCTGCCCCTGCCTGGGATTTAAATGTTTACATTGCTCAACTTATGCAACCCCCTTTTGAGCCTAGGTCTTCAGCAGAGCTTAAGTACTTGACTTGGAAAACTGTGTTCTTGGTAGCCATTACCTCTGCCAGGCATATCAGTGAATTGCAAGTCCTGTCAGTGGAACCTGATTTTATCTTATTTCACAGGGATAAAGTGGTCCTTAGAACCAATAGAAGGTTCTTGCCGAAAGTGGTTTCAGACTTCCATTTAAACCAGTCTGTGTCTCTTCCTGTTTTCTTCACTGATCATTCCTCCTCAGGAGAGAGGAGGCTACACAGTTTAGATGTTAAGAGCCCTTAGTTACTACATGGAGCGTACCAAGGGTCACAGGTTTGACTCCCTCCAGTCGTTCCTCACTTATGGAGACGTGGGTAAGGGCAAACCTGCCACCAAGAGATCTATTGCCAGGTGGATTGTGTTTTGTATACAGTTCTGCTATGAAAAACTGGGAAAAACTCCACCCTCAGTCCTGAGGGCTCATTCCACCAGAGGTACAGCTGCTTCCCTGGCTGCTGCCAGGGATATCCCTCTGTTAGAAATTTGTCAAGCAGCCACCTGGAAAACAGTCCATACCTTTACCAAACATTGCTCTCTGGATATCCAGGCTAGGAGTGATGCTCGGTTTGGCACAGCAGTACTTCACAGCCTATTCCCAAAGTAGGTTCTGTCCCTCCTCCATGGAGGTACTGCTTGGTAGTCTCTAATATGTCAGAATACAGCAAGACTTCTTGTTGTTTGAAGAAAAAATTACTCACCTTAATAATTATGTTTCTTCTAATGGAGTTTTGCTGTATTCTGACCTCCCTCCATGCCTCCCCTCTCAGAACCTGTTTTTAGGAAGTGGGTGGGCAGGTGCAGTGTTGCACACCAGGGGTGTTTTTTCTTTACACCCTCCTCCTTTTTTGTTTGGGTGCTCATTCATTACTGTTATTTGTATTAGATTGGTTTTTGGGTTTCCTGACTTGAGTCTTCCTTGGGAATCCAAATTTTTTTTCTGCCAGTTGGCTAGTAGGAATTTTTACAATTTCCACATAGAATTTTTAGTTAGTTGGGCTCGTAAGAATCTGACGGTTTGAGTTTGAAACACTTCAAAGACTTCAACCGAGCTCCAGCTCAGCATTCTATGCCCTGCATAGAAAGTTAACTCTTTGTTCTCTGGGGCAGTTCAAAGGTTGGGAATCACTGCAATATGTTAGAATACAGCAAGACTCCATTAGAAGAAACATAATTACTAAGGTGAATAATTTTTTCTTACTGTGGATGGAATACAAGAATTCAAATCTCTGCTCAGTTCTACTGACAGAAAGTTCACCCCTCACTCACACAACAGAAGGCCTCTGATAGAAAGAGGGCTTCTGTTTTATCTGTTGCTGGGTAAACAGAGATTTCCCCTGTAAGCAGGTAAGGATAGGAGATGGATTTTTCAGGGTCAGCAAAAAACATCAGAAATTATAAATGTAAGTACTGTGGCACTTCATTTATAAATGTGTGCATGTGAGTGTAAGAGGATTATGAGGGCAAATAACTATTATTTTTTAGTTTAAGGCAGTTATATTTTTTTAGGGTCTAGTTGACACTTTTAAGTGAGTAAAGGTGGCAGCCGCGTTTGCGATGGCACTCAGGGATGTGTGCCAAGTATTGATTTTGTTACGAAGAGGCTGCTGGATCTTTATCCAGTGCTGTTGTGCTGAGATAACAGCACAGGGTAAAGATAGCCCTCAGCCAATCAGGTTTCATGATTTTTTTCTAACCCATTTTATAATTTAGAATAGAGGTTTGAAAAAGTCTGCAGCCACCTTCCACTTTTGCAGTTGCCAAATTTCTTCTGTAGCCAGAGTGGAATTGTGGCTAGTGAATCTAAGCTTAAAGGCTACCAAAATTATACAGATTAAAAAAAAATAATTTAAAACATCAAATTGAAGTATACATACAAATGCAAAATATGTGCAATATAAAGAAAAGACAACTTACCGTTGTAAATGAACTGTAGTAGTAATATTCCGGCAACCTAAGTAAAAGCGGCCAGCTCAGTGGCACTGAGGGTTGAGGTGTTGGAAGCCACACCTCGTGCCGTGCCGATGACCCAGGTTCGAGAACGACTTTGGGCCACCGGGGTCAGCAGAACAGGAGAGATTGAGCGTCCATGGGACTGCTATCCTCTCCTGGGGGAACAGGGGAGTTCAGTCTTCCATTTCTGGTGTGACATCTGTCGAAAGAACAGGGTGGCTTGTTGTGGAGATCGTATTGGGGGTATGGGAGCTTTGGCAGACATCCTATGGGCGGGTGCGAGAGCGTGCCTGTCACTTGCTGGATGCCATTTGCACGTCCGAGCTCCCGGGACCAAGAAAAGCGTGAAAATCCCTGGCACCTAGGTTGGCGAAGGCCTGCCTACCCAGCTCACCCACGCTTACTGTCAGGATTCTCCCATCCAGTCTCTGAGTCCTTCAATCCAGGTTTCACGTACCCCGTAGTTATTCTTTAAAAGCTGGTAACTGGGAAAGGCACACTGAGTCGAGGCTTGTTTCCAGGTGTGACCTGGGAAAAGGGGTAATAGGAGTAACAACTTACAAAACTAATACTACATTACAGGATAATAGATGCATACTGAGGCATTAGTAAATGTGCTTGCATAATATACTAACAACTTTTATATGGTAGTGAACAAATGTGTGAGGCAAAGTCACAGTGCGTCTTGAGGTGGTGGTAAAATGTGAAAGGCATCAAGCTAGAATGAACAGGAGGGGTGCAGAAAGTTGGCTTAGGTGGTGTCTCAAGGCAGGGAGAGAAGGGAGAGGCAGAGAGGGAGGGGAGGCAGTAGGAGAAGGCAGCTTAGCCAGTGGAAGAGTGAGGGTGGGGAATGGCGAAGGTGCAGAAATCCGTGGAGCAAAGCAAGTAGGAAGAGTAGGGAGCGGGGGAGATGGGGAAGAAAGGTAGGAGGGGAAGGACCCAAACCAGTATTTAACAATGAGGGCAGTGCAGTGGGCCTGGCAACATGATGGCAGAAGGAGGATGGAGAGGGATGCGTAGAGGGACCAGTGATGGGTACGGAGGGGAGAGTTGGTGGTGAAACAACAGAAAGCATTGCACAAGGTTTCCAGTCAGGCAAGGGAGGAGGAGGGGGGGGCGATGCCATAGACTATGTCTGCATAAATGAAGACCAGGAGAACCATTTTGGTTATTAGTTTGCTATGGACCTGGAGGGAGAGGCAGTCTTTATTGCAGTACAGGTTGCCTAGTTTGGGATGGAGTTTGGTGTGGAAGCTGTCTATGTGGACAGGGAAATCAAGCTTGCTGTCAAGCCACATGCCAGGGTACTTGAGAACAGGAACAACTTCCAAAGGGGTGCCATCTAAAGTGGTGAAAGTGTGTATGTGTGTGTGTTGTGGGGAGACGAGAGCCTGGCCAGTTTCTGGCAGGTACCAAAGGTCATGGACACTGTCTCCTTGGTGTTGACCTTGAGCTGGCTGTCGTGGAACCAATGCAATGCATTGTGGAAGTCTTGCTGGAACAGCTTAACCACAGCAGAGGTCGTGGGGCCAGAAGTGTAGATGACTATTTTGTTTACATACATCTAGATGTGCGAGGAGACTCGCATAGAGGGGAGGTCATTGAGGAAAATAGAGAAGAGGACAGGACCCATGATGGAGCACTGTTTGACTCTGGCTGGGGTGGGGGTGGGATGTATGCTCCCAGCTGTGCCAACTGTTTGCAGCCCGAGAGGTAAGAAAGGAACCAGCCAACAGTATTGTCCGAAAGGCTAGCAGAGGGCAGTTTGTTAAGGTGGATGGGGTGTATCATTGAGGCACAGATCAGGAAGCATAGGAAAACCAGGAGCAGTTATAAATTTGCAAGTAGCGTTTTATTATTATCAATAACAGTAAAATAAAAAATTTTCAGTATAACTATTTACAAAGGCAGTACAAACAGAGAAAACAAAGTCCTTTGTCTCTGGGTATCTCTAACTCCAAGTTTCTGTTTCTCACTCTCTAGCAAATATATTGCTGCCCTTTTTATAAGTCTTTGCCTGGGAACTCATTAAGAGATATTCTGTTTCTTACAAAATTTTCTTGCCAGTTTCTTTGCAGAGCAGGCCTGCAAATAGAACAATGTCCCAAGCCGACACCCTGCTGAAAGTTCTGCAAAAGAGTTTGCAAACAAGCCTGAGAGGAGCTCAAACTACATCTCCGGTTAACCCCCTAAATTCCAAATAGTTTTTTGCAATCATTTCAACAGTATAACTATATAAGTTTTAAACAAAGGAATCCCAGTATGACTTACAGTTTCACACACAGATTCACACGTACTGCAGATATGCATGGGGGAAGAAAAGACTGAAACAGCAAGTGAAGTCAGAGACATGGCAGAATTGTGAGACTGTCTGAGTGATTAGTTCCTAGGTCTAAAGAGAACATTTGGTTGCACAACCACATAGACAAGAGGCAGAAAAGAAGAGGATAGAACAGATCCTTGTGTTTAAATCTTTCTGCATAACAAATGGGACAGGGCCTTATTCAACCTTGTCACATACACCCCTCTTTAAGAGCAAACCTGTTTTAAAAAAAATCAGGTTTCCAAACTTTTCTATTAATTCTCTTCTAAAATGAATGTGACAGGGTTGAATAAGGCCCTGACCCATTTGTTATGCAGAAAGAGTTTAAACGCTAGTGTCTGTCCTCTCCTCTTTTTTTCTGTCTGTTCTCTGTCTGGTTGAATAACCAAAGTTGCTTGTGAGACCTACTGTAGGAACTGATCACTCTGATGGTCTCGCAGTTCTCCACCTCTCTCTGTCTCTCTGTCTTCCATTACTGTTCTGTCTTTTCTTCCCCCTTGCATATCTGCCGGTATAAAATATATGTGAGTCTCTGTGTAAAACTATATGTGACACTGGGATCCCTTTGTTTAAAACTGTATAGAGTTATACTGTTGAAGTGATTGCAAAAAGCTATTTGGAACTCAAGATTAACCTGAGATGCAGTTTTTTAAGCATTTTGCAGAGCTGTAAACAAGAGGTCAGTTCTGGGTCACTATGTTATTTTTGCTGCACCTGCATCGAAACTAACAAGAACATTCTGTGAGAAGCAGGCTCTCTTAACGAGTTCCCAGACAAAGACTTACAAAAAGAACACTAATGTTTTTGCTAGAGAGAGAGAGACTGAAACTTGGAATTTAAAAGAAACCCTCAGATGAAGGACTTTGTTTTCTCTGTTTATACTGCCTTCGTAAATAGTTATACTGAACAAATTATTATTTTTTTGTTTTGCTGTTGAGAAAAATAAAATGCTTTTTGTGCATTTTGAAACTGCTCCTGGTTTTCCTATGCTTCCTGACCTCTGCCTCAACAACAGATGGTGTCAGCCTAAGTGGGATATATGCATGCATACTCTTAACCAGGAATTCTGTGCATGGGTACTAAACCTGGTACCAGGGAAGCATAGAAGAAAGGTATGGATTTTGCAGCATCAAGTCCAGGAATGATTACCAGAAGAATGGCAGCCAAACTAGCAGAGACAGAAGTCCAAGCTGAGACTGTACAACCAGCACCGGTGATGGAAAAAAAAAATAACAGGCAGTGACAGAACCTGAAAGCCTGACTGCCTTTTTCAAATGGTGGACTATACAACAAACCGAGATGGAGAAACAGAGAGGAAAGGAGATGCACCAGAGAGAAAGAGATTCAATGTTTAGAGGCACAGAGAAAAGAAGAAATGCAACAACTCAAGAAGAGAAAAGAAGCGACAGGAGCAGCAAAGAAGAGAAAAGATGCAGTGACGAGCAGCAAAGAAGAGAAAGAGATACAGTGGCAAGACCAGCAAAGAGAAGAGATGTCTTGCAAGTTATCAACGCTTGAGGATCTGGCACTGGTCCAGCAGAGCAACAAGACACAAAATACATTAAACTTAAAAGGTTGTGCCTCTCAGATGATATTGTAGCATATCTGACAACTTTTGAAAGGGTTGCCACAGCCTGCCAGTAGCCAAAGCAGTAATGGGCAATCAGGTACCAACCTTATCTGACAGGGAAAGCCCAAATTGCTTACAGCAGTATGGACACTGCACAGTCGGAAAACTATGACCTGGTGAAAAGCGAAATCCTGAAAAAGTATGACATCTCAGGAGAGACATATAGGCAAAGATTCCGGTTTCTGAAGTACGACTCGATCAACAATCCTCGAGAAGCCTTCACTCGTCTCCGAGAACTCCATATTAAATGTTTTCAACCAGAGGACAAAACAGTCCCACAGATCAACACATTTGTAATGGAGCAGTTCATCAACATCCTACACACAGATGTACAGCTTTGGGTAAAAACACTGACCAGAAAGTTGGGAAAGGGCTGTTTCTTTGGCTGAAGACAACCGAATGGCCAGACAGACGCCACAGCAACAAGGTAACAGCCAAGCACCGGTAAGACACTCTTTTTCCCATTTAAACTTCAAGTCTGATAAGAACTCTGGTGGGGTAACAAATCTGCACCCAAAGACTTTATTTGCTATAACTGTAATAAGCCAGGTCATATTGCAAGAAATTGCCATAGTAAGAAGAGTGACACTGGAGCAGATTTGTCCTTAGAAAATTGGGGCAAGTACTTAACAGATGTGAAGTTGAGAAATAAGACTTTGAAGGGACGTATAGATTCAGGAAGCAGACAGACCCTAGTGCATATTGACGTGCTGGGAAAACAGAGTCCAAAAGGACCAGGTACTGGTGTCATCTGCATCCATGGTGACACTCAATACTATCCCACCAGCCAAGTGACTCTATTTTTTTTTGTATAATCTTTTTATTAATTTCAAAAAGTATTTTAAACACAACAACATGTTTAACAGACATACAACAGACAGATGCATTCCATTTATTACAGACACAGATATTAATAAATTAACAATACAAAAATTATAAATTGATATTATTTGCCTCTAATCCAGTTCTACCATATACTATTTCATTTACATTTCAAATCTATTCCCCTTCCCATTAATCTTCTACAAATTTAGCAGCAAACTTTACTTTATTGGTCTCTGGCCAACCTGGTTATTTCTATCCCAATCCCAGCCTTAATATATTTTCTTCTTCCCCACTTAGGCCAGAAGAGGAGCCCGTTCCCTATAGAAGGATTCACCTCTATTCTTGAGCGCAAGGGTCAACCTTTCAAGGGCTAATGTTTGCATAACAAGTCTACGCCATTGTGCAATCAATGGTGTTGCACATGTAACCCAGGTATTCTGTATACAGTGCCTCGCCAATATAAATACTACCCTCATCCACCGTGGGAGTGGTTCCCAAGCTCCCTCCTCTCCTGGGTCCATTCCAAATAAACCCACAATCTGTTCTGCCCGCAGGGGAAACCTGCCAACTTTGACTGACCTCCCTAATAACCTCCCCCCAGAAGACCTGAAGGACTCTGCACGCCCAAAAACAATGCATATACGTCCCTCTCTCACTTCCACACCTACCACAGGCTGGGGATATAGTTGGGTGTGCCCTATGCACTACCTCCGGGGGACAGTATAATCTATGCACAAATTTATAAAAGGCTCCCTTGTATTTATTACAAACTAGAAGTCCTACATGCCCCTCTATCAGCATTTGCCAATTATCCTCAGTTATGTCACTCCCTATATCCCTTACCCATAACATTCTTGTTTTCTGAGTATAATGTGGACAGTCCTGTTTCTCTATTTTTGCAGCCTTCCTAACAAACCCCTTGGGGTCTGCACGCGCCTGATATATCAATGACTCCATCCCCCCCCCCAAATTTCTGCGCCAACTCTCCTCCCCTATCCATTTTAGACACAAAAGCCCTAAGCTGAAGGTAACGAAACACCTGTTGCTTTTGTAACCCCAGATTCTGTACAATATCCCCCAATGGGCTTAAAGTTCCCTGCTTAGCCACATCCAATATACTCTGTACACCCTTATTTTCCCACTGTTTAAAACCTCCATCTTCTAATCCCGGAAGAAAAAAGGGATTATCCACCACTGGCAAGAGCAGGGTCTCGCCCCTACAGATCCCCCGTTTCTTCTTAAGACAGTTCTATGCTTCTAACACGGATCTTACTAATGAATTGCCCCCTCCCTGAGCCAAAAATGCTTTGAGTCCCCTACTGTGTAGGTAGGCAGACAGTCGCCCCGGGCACCCCCACTGTTCGAGGTCCACCCAGCTGGCCACAGCTGGCCTGTGCACCCAGTCCGCCACATAGCGTTGCTGTATTGCTAGATAATAGTTCCCCAGGTCTGGGAAGTTTAATCCCCCTCTACCTGTTACAGCCTTCAGTCTCCGGAAGCTGGTCCTCGGGCATTTTTCCCTCCATATAAATTTAGTGAATACTTTCTCAATCCACTGGATGTCCCTTCTCAACAGGCCCACCGGTAACATTTGCATGGGATATAAGATTCTCGGGAGAACGTTCATCTTTACCAGATTAATGCGACCCAACCAGGAGATGGGGAGTTGCATCCAACGCCTCAGGTCTCCCTCCACTTATTTAAGTAAAGGTGTATAGTTTAGCCCATATAGTGCCCCTAATGTTCTGACCACCATTATACATAGATAAGTAATAGACTTATCCCTCACCTGTAGTCCCCATCTTTCATCCTCCGCCTCTTTCTTAGGAAAGCAAAACAGCTCCGACTTACTCAGATTTATTTTATACCCAGAGAACTCGGCAAAGGCATCTATTATCCCCAGCAGAGGCAGCATGGATATCTGCGGGTGCCTGACAAACAAGAGCTTGTCATCCGCATACAAAGCTACTTTGTGTAGTGTACTCTTAGCCCCTATTACCCCTTGAAACTCTGAACACTGACGGAGTGCTATAGCCAATGGTTCTAATGCCAGTGCGAATAATAACGGCAAAAGAGGGCAACCCTGTCTGTCCCTGTTCCAACTCCACAGCATCCGTGGGTTCACCATTAACAAAAATCTGGGCCCTAGGAGCCAATCATGCCCGCACCCTGCACATATGACTCACCCAGACCAAACCGGCCCAACACCTCAAAGAGGTACTCCCACTCAACTCTGTCAAACGCTTTTTCAGCGTCCATAGAAATAATGTATGTCTTTTCATTTGTTCGCCCTGCCCTCCACACCACATTGAGCAGTCTCCTCGTATTATGATCCGAGAATCTCCCCTTTATAAAGCTGGTCTGGTCTGGGTGAATCAGCACAGGCAGGCAATATTCCAGCCTTAAGGCCAACACTTCAGCTATAATTTTGAGATCACAATTTAAAAGTGATATCGGCCTAGAAGAGGCACAATCCAACTCATCCTTGCCTGGTTTAGGAATTGGGCAGATCAGGGCCTCAAAACATGTAGCAGGCAATACCATACCCTCCCCTTCTTCCCCCAACCGCATCAACTCACACAGCGCCTCCGCTGTTTGCCCTGCCAAGACCTTATAGTATTCCACCTGGAATCCATCAGGGCCACTTGCCTTCCCCCTCTGCAATTTCCCTTTAGCTTTAATTATTTCCTCCTTCATTATCGATTGGTTTAAACTCTCCTTCTGCACTGGTGAGAGTCTGGGGAGTTTCACCTTGTCCAGAAAAACTTTCATCATTTGGGCCTTACCCTGGCAACCTGCCTTATACAACTGCGTATAATAATCCCGGAAGGCACTCCTTATCTTTTGGGGTTCCCTATGCACCCCTCCTCCCTGCCCTCTTATACCTGTTATCCTAATAGGGCATTTACCCCCCTTCATTAACCTCACCAGTAGGGGGACGGGCTTATTAGACCACTCAAACATTTGCCGCCTGCAATAGAACAAAGATGTCGTAGCTTCACTTCTCACCGAAGCATTCAGTGCCTCCCTGGTAGCTGTTAATAATTGCATCACCTCCCCTTGTTCACCCCGAGCCACCCTTTTTTCCAAGAGCTTAAGTTTCTTTTCCAGCTCCAGCCTCTTTTCATGCTTCTCCCTCTTATATTTGCCCATAAACGCTATAATGGCCCCCCTCATGTAGGCCTTGCCCGCATCCCAATATATAGCTCTTGAGACCTCGCTACCCTCATTAGTTTCCTTATATCTCTGCCATTGGTCCACCAAATATTCCCTGAACTCCTGGTTTGAAAGCATGTATGATGGGAATCTCCATTGGGGAGGGGAGGGGAGGCTCTACCCACTCGCATCTGAATCCTCCCTATAACCATAGCATGGTCTGATACATGTATAGGGCTGTGGACAATATCCACCACTCTGTTATACCAGCCCCTCGGCAGGAATATGTAATCAATCCTACTCCACATCCCATGAGGGCTAGAGAAAAAGTATACTTCCTGGCCCCTGGGTACAGCATCCTCCAGCTATCAACCAGATCATATCTGCCATTCCCTCCTGCCACTGACCCAGTACTTCCGTCCTCCTTCCCTTGCCTTCAGAATGGTCCAGTAGTGGGTCCATTGTACTGTTCAGGTCCCCTCCCAGAAATAGTCCCAGGAATTGTTCTTTTGTAAGTAAATCCAGGAGCTCAGGGAAGAACCCGGGGTCATATACGACAGGGGCATAGACACTGCCAAAGGTAACTGTTTCCCCATATAACTGCCCCACTACAAAAAAATATCTCCCATTCCGATGATCTCTCACCACCCTGGTGATATCCATCGGTAACTGCCTGTGCAGAAGGATGGCCACCCCTCTTTTGCGGGTAGAGTACGAGGCAGCAAAGCATTTACCCACCCAGCCCCTCACCAGCTTGGCGTGCTCCACATCTGATAAATGAGTCTCCTAGAGTAGTGCAACCTGTGCCCCTTTTCTTTTAAGTGCCGCTAATAATGTTGCCCATTTAACCGGGTTGTTAACCCCCCGCACATTCCAGGAGACTACTCTGAATTCCTGTAGGCTAGCCATATTGTAGCCATCCGAGTTCCCTGCCCCTCAACATTTTCCTCCCCGTTTCTGGGTCCAGTCTATGAACTGGTCTCCATGAAAGTCTGTATCCAACATAGAATGCATCACACAACACACATTGATGAACTATGTACACAATACAAATGAGAACCTTAACTCCCCTTCCTACCTCCACCCCACCCACCCCCTTTGATTAATAATGATCTTCATCCCCACCCGAACCGAATAAAGTAACATACCCCACCTCAATCGACACCAGTTGCTGGACTAGCATGTGTGTCTTTATCCCCTCCATGGATAAAATGCCCCACTGCTCCAACAACGGCCGGCCCCAACCTTTGCCCCTATATAATCCATACAAATGAGAGATTAATTATTACAGGTCTTAGGTGGCATTTCACAATGATCCCCTTCACATATACACATTTCGTATACATTATCGCTCTCCAAACTCTCCCCCCCATATATCCTCTGTAGGTGCCCCCTAGCCATCGGAAGGCATGTGCAGCCAGGAAGTTTATAAATTCCACACCATGCGAGGAGGGAAGCAGGCCATGCCATCAATACACGTGCTAAGCCCATCCCCCTACGCCTCCAAGATGTCCAGCTTTCGGTATGCCGCCTTATCGGCCCATCCACAAGGCCGGCGTAACTCTACTCCGGAGGGTATTCCCAAAGTCCATAAGTCTGCTCAAATCAGTTCATTACTGGCACCTGCTTTTACCTGGAGCGCCCACCTCCTCATTACAGTGTATTATTCTACTCCTCATCCCTCCGAGACAGGGAGGAAATCCAAAGAACAGCAGAGGGGAAAAAAAAAACAATCTGACAAAATTTAAACAAAGCAAATGCAGGGAGAGCCACCCTCAGAAGGAAATAATGATTAATACCAGATTTGCTGGCCCAATTCCCAAGTCATAATACCCCAATATAAATTTGAAGAAAGTGTAGATACAATACAAGAAAAGTTCAAACCCTTTTCTTCATTTAGCCAGCTTCTTTTGTAGCTCTTTTACAAACTGTTCAGCTTTAGGGAGCTCCCAGAAGGAAAACGTTGCACCCTCATGTTGTATTTTAAGGACAGACGGGTAAATCAGAAAGGTCTCCACTCCCAGGCCTCTTAGCTGAGCCATTAGTGGGTTAAACATCTTACGCTTTTTAGGGAGACGAAGTGAGTAATCTTGTGAAAGGTAAAGCCTCACTCCTCCATATTCCAAAGAGCCCTTCTCACAGTATGCCTTCAAAACCATTTCCCGGTCCTGGAATGCATGGAATCTCATAATTACTTGCCGTGGGGGCTGATCACCGGGGGGTCGAGGCATCACGGCCCTATGCGCCCACTCCAACTTCAATTGCCCATTTTTTGGGTGCAAACCTAGCAGCTCCGGTAGTGTTTGTGCACAAAATTTCATCACATCCCCCTTTTCTGCACCCTCACGGAGGCCCCTAAGGCGCAGGTTAAGATGCCTATGATAATTCTCCTGGTAATCAAATGATTCCTTTAAATCATCCAGCTCTTTCTGCAGCATTGCAACTTGCTCAGGGACTTCCATGGTCTCATCTTCTAGCCTGGAAATTCGATCTTCTATCTCACCGACCCTGTTGCCTTGCAGCGTTTGCTGTTCTAAGACCTCATGCAATTTTAGCTCAGTTTTGCTCTCCAGTTTCAGCAGTCGAGGTTCCATCACCTCGATTACTTGCCCCATCACCTCGCGGCCTAGCACGCTCACTTCTACCATTGAAAGTGATATAATACCCATGCTTTCACTCGCTGCCGTAGCCGACGCCTTTTTCCGGCCAAACGTTGACTTATCCCCGGACCTGGTGTCAGATATTCTTCCATGGCATCTTCTACCGTATACTTAAGTGACCACCGTTAATAAAATAAACTTTAAAGGGGGTTCTTTTTAAACTTTTACCAACTGTTGTATCGGAGCAGCTCCCAGGCACGTCTGTCCAGCTAGCTGCTCATCAGCGCCCCCGACTCTGACTATTAATGGGGCATCGCACCAAATGAAACTGGGGGTAGTACCTAAGTTACCTGTACCTGTGATTATTGGAAATGACTTCCCAGGATTTACGAGTTAATCACAGAGGGAGTAAATCTTGATGTTTCAGCAGCTGTGGTGACTAGAGCTAAGGCTAAGAAAATCTCAGATGGTGGGGACTCTTCCTTTCACTGATTTTGATTCGGACTTCTTTGAGCACAGCTCCAAGATCCAGAAGTCCAGCAAAGAAAGATGATGCCTGAAGAAACAGTGGCAGCAAAAAGGCTGATGGATATAAGGGGTTAACATGAAAATGCTGAAACTAAACTGATCACTGATTTTGATTTTCTTTCAGAACAAGTTATCGATGTTTCTCTCCTGGGTTATTTTAAGTAGCTAGAGTGAAACCAAAACAGGGTGAACCTATGTATAAAAAATGTAATGTGCTACTGTACAGAGTTTGGGTTAAACCTCAGACACAGGGCCAGATAGAACAATTGGTTATACCACAAAAGTATAGATCTGAGTTGTTACAGATAGCACGTGATAATCCTGTGGCTTGTCACTTGGGAAGGGATTCCACCCTTGCCAGATTGCTGTACAGATTTTATTGACCTGGAATTCATGAAGATGTTGCTACTTATTGCAGTTCTTGTGCTGAGTGTCAGAAAGTAGCCCCCGTGACTAAAAAAGACAAGATGCCCCTACCCTTGATAGATGTGTCTTTTGAGAGAATTGCAATTGAATGTGATTGGCCCCTTAGACAAAAATAAAAAGGGTAATAGATTTGTTTTGGTAGTACGTGACTATGCTACGTGATACCTAGAGGCAGTTCCAGTACGTACTGTCACAGCCTAAAAAGTGGCAGTAGAGCTTGCCAAAATTTTCAGCAGAGTGGGCATACCAAAAGAGATTATTACTGATCAGGGTAGTAATTTTGGTGCTACATTACTGAAGGAGCTGTACCGACTACTAGGTATCACTGCCATAAGAACTTCCCCTTATCACCCTCCGACAGATGGTCTTGTTGAGCATTTTAATCAAACCCTAAAATGCATGTTAAAAAGCTTTGTAAAAGGGGAAGGGAAAGAACGGGACCATTACTTACCTTACCTGCTTTTTGCTTACAGAGAAGTGCCACAGGCATCAACAGGTTTTCACCATTTGAAATGCTGTATCGTAGACAACCTAAAGGGCCACTAGACATAATAAAAGAAACATGGGAATATAGCTCCAATTATAAACAATCTATCACATCTTACATGTGCGTCCTGAGAAAGAAAAGTGCAGAATATGTTGAAATCACCCATAGTAATCGGGAAGAGGCCCAAAACCAGCAGGTGGTGTATTATGACCATGGGGTAAAAGAAAAAGTTTTTGAGCCTGGTGAAAAGGTCTTGCTACTGTTAAGCACTACAGAAAATAAACTGTTCTTACCCCAAGGGTCCTTTAGCATTAGTAACTATTGCAGTCTGCTGGATAGTTAGCACTGTCCTGGAGGTGGAATGTATGGTAATGAGTTTTATAAATTAGCCAATCAGATTGAAGCCACAGAATGTGCTGAGCAGAGAGAGAGGGTAGGAGGCTTCAGAATTTTTTCACCTCCGGATTGAGCAACACTGCCTCTGAGGTGCTCTCTCTCCTGACAAGAAAAAGTTGTTTTCCTTGAGACTGGTAGCTATTTGTTGAGTTTCTTATAACTTTTAGTTTGCTGAGTATTTTTATTAGTTTTAGCGGTTCCCCACGGTTCCGCGATTCCCTTTTTCTTTATTTTTTAATAGTTTTAAGTTATTGCATCTAGTATTTCAGTGGTGCCCTGTATTATTTTGTTTATTTTTTATCGAGGTTCCCTTTTTTAAGTGGGTACCGACGGTTCCATGTATTTTTTTTACCTCAGAAAGGTTGCGGTTCTTTACCGCAAGGCAACCGACCATTGGACCTTAGATTTAAATGGTTCAACATTCTTTTTAGGGGATTTCTGTTAATTGGGCATGTCAGAAACTCCAAAGAAAAGGACTGGACCCACAGGTTTTAAAAATTATTTAAGCTGCCATAGAATTTTAGCTAAAGCTGATACAACCTGTGTTTAAAGTGCTTAGGTCCAGATCATTACTGTGTTCTTTGCTCCAAATTCTGTTCAAAGACTTTAAGCAATAGAGCAAAAAGGCTTTGAGAAATGGCACAAGAAGGATCTTCATCCGGTCCCAAACACAGACCCAGGGCTACCAATGAGGGGCCTATAAGAAATAAAAATAATGTGGGTGCTGATGAGGCATCTTTAAAGTCTAAGCCTTCTATAGGTGCTGATGAAGTGCCTTTAAAAACGAAGAACACTAAGCCTGGCACTGTTGAGGTGTCTATTAAAAATAAGGCTAAAGGAGCTGATGAAGTTCCAAAATCAAAAAATCTGAGGGGTACTGATGAAGTGCCTGGTTCTAAAAGAGAACCTGAACAAGTCAGTGATTAAGTGGCTCCAAAAAAGATTTGTAAAGAAAAAAATCCCATTGCTGTTCCAGGTGGTGCCAAAGGTGAGGCTACAGTAGGAAAGAAATGAGGATAAATCAAAAAATATTGAACCCCAGGAGGGCATTCCTCAAGATTTTCCAGGGGAACTTCCCTCTATGGAGGACATGGCAGAAGACTGGCACATTTACCAGATTATCCAGGGCATGGGTACCCTGTTCAGTGCCTCTGATTTTCCCAGGCATACTCCCCACTGCCCCCTCAGCTGAGGGGGCTGATAAGGGAGAGGACAATGATAACTTCTATGATGCTCCTGATGACATTTCGGAGGGCAAGGCCCCAGAACCTGACGTGTCTCCTGATCCCAGTTGTAGAGCATCTCCTGATCAGGAGGATACTTTCTCCCTGTTCTCCTTTCTGCAGCACATGGTGGACACCCTTGATCTTCCCTCTCAAGAGTCCAACCAGGATGAGGAGGAAGACCAGGACTATAGGGTCATGAAAGGTCTTCCCCCTCTTAAAAAGTTAGTTCTCCCTATTTATAAGCCTTTTAGGAAGAACACAGTGAATATTCTTTAGACACCCACCTCTGCGCAGGATGTCAAAAAAAGAACTGATAAAAAGTACTAGTTTTCTAAAACTGATACAAAATTTCTGTTTGTTCGCCCCAGTCATGAGGGTGTGGTGCAACAAGCAGCATGTGACAAGGCTGGGGTCCCCCTGTCTTCCCAGCCCCATGAAAAATATTCTGAGAGGCTGGATTTTATGGCCAGGAAAACATACTTCAGCCTTTCTTCTTCTTCGCCTTGCCTCTTACATGGCATACACAGACAAATACCAGAAGGCTTTATGGAACTCAGTTCTAGCCATTGTCAAATGGGGCTCAGATTCTATGGCTAAGGACTTAGTGGAAACAGCTAAAACAGCTTTGGGGGCCACTAAGTATCAGTTCCACATGGCGGACGACAGCAATGATGCAGCCTCAAGGGTTATGGCTCAGGCTATTTCTCTGAGGTGTTTTGCTTGGCTCAGAACAACTAATCTGTCACAGGACACTCTGTCCAAAGCCATAGACTTTCCATGTGACAGAAATGTTCTCTTTGACTCCAGGACTGAGGAGTATATGAAAAAGGTTGACTAGTGCAAGGCAACCTATCAGAGCAATACAACTAAGACTAGGCCTCAAGTGGCCCAAAAGCTTCAACACAGGGGTAATGGGCAGACTAGGTGGGCCAAGCAGTCCTTATCTGCCATCAAAGTCTATGTTCAAACAACATGAAGTCTTGCTGTATTCTGACATATGCAGTTAGCCCCAGCGCTTGAACTGCACCGGAGAGGAAAGTTAATTTCTATGCCAGGCATAGAGTGTTGAGCTCGAGTTCGGTTTTCAAAGCTCTGTCTGTGGCACTTCAGAGTGTAACCGTCGGATTCTTTACTCCTCCTAACTGTGATGGCGCTCCGGAGATTGCTCCTTCGCTTCGGTTTGGTAAAGTTTCAGAACACGTGGGTTTTTTAACTGATTTATTTATTTTCAGTTTCGAGCCTCTGTCTACGGTACAGTGAGTAGTGCAGATAGGTAGTGAACTGTGTTTTTGGTTTTTCTACTGTGGAAATTGTAATCTTCGGTGCCTATCGGTCGGTCCGGTTGGGAACTGACTTTGTGAGTGAATTTTATTTTCTGGGAATTTAGTTGTGGTGTGCCGGTTCCTATCAGTTTTAAAAAAAAAATGACTTTTACTGGTTTCTTTTCACAACCCGTGAGACGGTAACCGATAAGACTGTATTACCTGGCTGAAAGCTATAAAGGGTAATTTTTTCTATCTATCCATGTCTGAGAAACCCAAGAAAAAAAACAGTCCCACTGGGTTTCAACACTGTACAGAGTGTGGGGAGGCCTTTGCCAAGGCCGACCCCCACCTCGTCTGTGTTTGTCTGGGGTTTGACCACCTCAAGACAGACTGCCAAATTTGTAAAAAATTTTCCTAAGGCCACTCTGGAAAAAAGATTGATTAGGCTAAAGGAAAAGGAGGCCGAGAAGTCCACTGACCCAGATGGCCAACCTGGTTCGGTTCCGACTGAACCTGAGGAGGTGCCCACTGACCTGGGTGATACGTCCTTGGGCAAAAAGAGAGCTGACCCCTCGGGATCAGTTCCGTCAAAAAGGAAAAAAAAGTCAGCTAGTTCGGATCCAGCTCCCCATACTCCAACTGCTGAAGAAATAGCCAAAGCAATCAGTATTGTGCAATCGCTTCACCCGGTTCTGTCCGAACTGGCGCCGTCACTTCGGCGCTCGTTTCGGTCGGATCCAGCTCCATCGGATTATGATCTGGATACTTATTATGAATTGGAGTGAGAGAGGGATGAAGAGTTACCAGCTGATGATGATGATAATGATTTTGAAGGTCTGGATGTGCCCATTGAACCGGACATCTCCCCCGACAGACCTTTCAGTGTCTCCCCTTCAAGGCTTTCTGAGTCCCCATCTCACTATTTGTTTTACAAAAAAGTGGCCGAAACCCTCCAGCTCCCTATGGTAGAAGCTGTTGGGGAGGAAGAAGAGCCTGATTTTGTTGAAATGATGGATATTCCAGAGTCCAAGAGGTTGTCTGTTCCCCTCCATAAATCCCTGGGGAAACAGACAAAAAAGATTTTACAGACACCAACTTCTTTACCTCCAGTGGACAAGAGAATGGACAGTAGGTATATTCTATCAGGCTCAGGTACGGAGTTTTTGTTCTACCATTGCAGCCATGTTGGGGTAGTGCAGGCTGCAGCCTGCGACGGGGCTAATATACCTTTGGCTTCACACCCCCTGGATAAAGACTCTAGGAAGGTGGGTGCCATGGCCAAGAAACAATATTTGGCATCATCCTTGGGACTCAGGCAGGCTGATTATATGGCCTACACAGCCCCATACCAGAAGTCCAGGTGGGATACGGTTCTATGAACTGGCTAAACAGGCATCCCCCTGCTAGCCAAAGAGCTGAAGGAGGTGGCTGCTGATGGGATTGAGGCATCCAAAGTGCAGTTGCATGCTGCCGTGGACTCCAGTGATGCGGCATCAAGAGTCATGGCTACATCTGTGTCTCTCAGGAGATTTGTTTTGCTCAGATGCACTAGCCTTTCTCAGGACACCCAGGCTAAGGCCATGGATTTCCCGGTAGTGGATAATTCTCTGTTTGGGGAGCAGACAGGGGCTTACATGAAGAAAATGAATGAGTACAGGACCGCCTATATGAGTGCACAGGCCAAAGAAAGGCAAGCTACTCCTCAAAGGCAGCAGTCTAGGGGCAAGGGCAGGCCTTTTCACAGGCCTTTCTTTCTACCAAGCCCAGGCCTCCTCTCTTTCCCATAGAGGGGATTCTTCTGAGAGAGAGGCAGGAGGGGGATGAGCAGGGCTGCATCCTCTTCCCAGTCCAAGGCTCCGGCCAAGCAGACACCCTGATGTGTCAGCCCGGGTTGACTCCCCAATTCCAGTAGGAAGTAGGCTGGCTTACTACTTCCAGGCCTGGAAGTCTGTTACCTCAGACATGTGGGTCCTGGAAGTAGTAAGCCAGGGACTGTCCCTCAGTTTCAGAAAGTTTCCAAAAATGAGGGTCGGGTCTTTTCCACCTGCAAACACCTCCGAAATCATTACTCTAGAAGCAGAGGTTTCCTCTCTGCTGGCTCTCAGAGCCGTGGAGAGAATTCCTACTCCACACAGGGGCAAAGGTCTGTACTCCAGATATTTCCTTACCCCGAAAAAGACAGGGGAGTGGCGACCCATCCTAGACTGAAGATATTTGAACAAACACATCTTAAAACCAAGGTTCAAAATGGTGACTCTGGGAGTAATTCTTCCCTCTCTAAGGCTAGGGGATTGGGTAGCATCCCTGGATCTCAAGGATGTCTATTTCCACATTCCTATCAGGTGGTCCCACAGAAAGTACCTCAGGTTCGAGTTGCCTTCAGGCCATTATCAGTTCAGAGCCATGCCTTTTGGCCTAACATCGGCTCCAAGAGTGTTTACAAAGTGCCTTGCAGTAGTAGTGGCCTTTCTCAAAATGCAGGGGATTTCTCTATTCCCATACCTGGATGACTGGCTCATTGTAGGACAGTCTTCCGACCAGGTCAGTTCTGCTGTACAAGTCACTCAGGATTTGCTCAGTTCTCTGGGATTCCTTCTCAATCTGCCAAAGTCAGTTCTCAAACCAGTTCAACTCCTCGCTTTCATAGGGATAGAGTTAGATACTGTTCAAGCAAAGGCCTTCCTCCCACTAGCAAGGGTAAAGGCCCTTACAGATCTTGCTTCCTCATTTCATCCTCTGGTCTCTCGTCCAGCAAGACATTCTCTTCAACTCTTAGGACACATGGCAGCTTCCACTGCAGTGGTACAAGGAGCCAGATTCCAGATGAGGGACATTCAGTTCCACCAAAGATTTTTTGGTCTCAGAAGAAAGATTCTCTTTCCAAGCTGATTCCAGTGACTCAGACTCTGGTCCAAGCTCTCCAGTGGTGGCTGGATCAGGACAGTCTCAGACAAGGTGTCTATTCCTGAATCAAACTCCTTCAGTGGTTCTTACCACAGATGCTTCTCTCCTGGGCTGGGAAACCCACCTGAGAGCCCTCACAGCGCAGGGTGTTTGGTCTCCACAAGAGTGTCTCCTTCACATCAATCATCTGGAACTCAGGGCAATATTTTTAGCCCTTCAAACTTTCTCGGACTCCGTAAGGGACAAGGTGGTTCAGGTCAGGACAGACAACACCACCACCATGTGGTACATCAACAAGCAGGGGACACTCGGTCCACGGCCTTGTGCACAGAGGCCATGAAAGTATGGTCTCTGGCCTATTCCCTTCAAACTTCCTCAATAGAAGTCTACCTTCCAGGGAAGGACAATGTGCTAGCAGATGCTTTGGGCAGAATCTCCCATGGCCATCACAAGTGGGCCCTGGATCCTCTTGTCCTGAAAGTAATCTTAACCAGATGGGGCATTCCAGAGATAGATCTCTTCACAGCCCCAGACAGTCACCAACTTCCCGAGTTCAGCTGCAGACCTCCAGTCCTAGGGACTGTTCCCCTGGATGCTTTGATATTGGATTGTGGGAGCAGGGCAGAAGCAGGAAACTACAGACCTGTTAGTTTAACCTCAGTGATAGGGAAAATGATGGAATCACTTCTGAAGGAAAGAATTGTCGAGTACCTAGAGGCCAGAGGGGCACAGGACCCAAGGCAGCATGGATTCACAGTGGGAATGTCATGCCAGACGAATCTAATAGATTTATTTGACTGGGTGACCAAAGTAGTGGATCAGGGAGGGGCTGTGGACATGGCCTACCTAGACTTTAGCAAGGCGTTTGACTCAGTCCCACACAAAAGATTAATATACAAGTTAGCCAGCCTGGGAGTGGGTCCCAAGATGATAGCCTAGGTAAAGAATTGGCTGGAGAATAGGACACACAGGGTGATCATAGGTGGAGTCCACTCTGAGGAAAGGGGGGTTACTAGTGGGGTGCCGCAGGGTTCAGTATTAGGACTGGTTTTCTTCAGTGTCTTTATAAGCGACATTGCAGAGGGACTGGAAGGAAAAGTACGTCTCTTTGCAGATGACACAAAGATCTGCAACAGAGTTGATGCACAAGGTGGGGTGGAAAGGATGAGAAGGGACTTGGCAAGGTTAGAGGAATGGTCAAATGTATGGCAGCTTAGATTTAATGCTAAGAAGTGCAAGGTAACGCACCTGGGAAACAAAAACCCAAGGGAAGAGTACACAATGGGGGGTGAGATACTAACAACAACAAAAATGGAAAGGGACCTGGGGGTAGTCATATCAGATGACTTAAAGGTGGGCAAGCAGTGTGAGAGGGCAGTAAGAAGGGCTGGGGGATACTGGGATGCATAGGGAGAGGCTTCACCAGTAGGAAACAGGAAGTTGTTATCCCTCTCTACAGACAGCTGGTGAGACCCCATCTGGAGTACTGTGTGCAGTTCTGGAGACCCAATCTCTGCAAGGATATAGACAAGATGGAAGCTGTCCAGAGGAGGGCAACTAAAATGGTGCAGGGTCTGCACCGGAAGACATATGAAGAGAGACTAAAGGAGCTTAATATGTATAGCCTCAAGGAAAGGAGGGAGAGTGGGGACATGATAGAAACTTTCAAGTACCTCAAAGGAATCAACAAAGTCCAAGAGGGTAGCATCTTTCAAAAAAGGTGTGCAAGAACAAGGGGCACAATTTGAAGATGGAGGGCTGCTCAGAGGTAATGTAAGGAAGTATTTTTCACAGAGAGGGTTGTGGATGCATGGAATGGCTCCGAGGAGGTGTGGAGTCAAAAACAGTGGTTGAATTCAAGCATGCATGGGACAGCCATAAGGCAATTCTAGGGGGTTGGGGTAGAAAGAAGTAGGCTGCTGGTTAACTAGGATCTGCAGCTTATCCATTAGGTGGGGAAAATGGGCAGACTGGGTGGGCCAAGCGGTCCTTATCTGCCGTCAAATTCTATGTTTCTGTGTTTCTATGATTGGGAAGGCAGGTTCCTGTATGCCTTTCCTCCCTTTCCCTTGTTGTTCAGGGTTCTAGTCAAGATCAAGTCACAACCCTGCACAGTGATTCTAGTGGCTCCAGATTAGGCCAGACAACCCTGGTATCCCCAGTTGTTGTCCCTAGCAGTCTCATTCCCCCTGTCTCTTCCCAAGAGACACAGTCTCCTAACCTCCTCTCAGGGAAGAATCTATTACCCCAATCTCCAGTCTCTCAATCTCAAGGCCTGGCTCTTGAAGATTTAGAATATGCAGGCCTGCATCTTTCTCAGGGAGTTTTGGGCATTCTTAAGGTTTCTCAGAAACCTTCTACCAGGAAAACTTACAATTCCAAATGGAAAAGATTGAGCATTTGGTGTTCCCACAAAAATGTTCTACCAGATGATGCTAGCATTGCTACAGTTTGGGATTTCTTGGTTTACCTTAATGGCTTAGGCCTTAGGCCAGCCACTTTAAAAGTTCATTTGGCAGCTGTGTCTGCATTCCTATCAGCAGGGACGGACTGTTCCCTGGCATCTCATACTGTCTTTAGTAAGTTCTTTAAAGGTCTGGTTCACATCAACCCTCCTTTTAGAGAGCCTATCCCGGCTTGGGATCTCAATATCTGCATTGCTCAGCTTATGCAGCCACCCTTTGAATCCCTGGCTTTGGCTGAGCTCAAGTAATTGATTTGGAAAACTGTGTTTCTGGTAGCTATCACTTCTGCCAGGCGAATTAGTGAATTACAGGCCCTGTCAGTTGAACCTGAATTTATCTCATTCCGTAGAGATAAGGTGGTCCTCAAAACTAATAGGAGGTTCTTACCCAAAGTGGTCTCAGATTTTCATCTGAACCAGTCCATCTGTTTTCTTGTGTTTTTCACTGATCATTCTTCTTCAGGAGAAAGAAGATTACTCAGTTTGGGTGTTAAAAGGGCACTTAGCTACTACATAGAACATACTAAGGCACACAGGAATGACTGTCTTCAGTTGTTTCTCACTTATGGGGAAGTGGGAAAAGGTAGGCCTGCTAGTAAAAGAACTGTTGCCAGGTGGATTGTCTCTGGTATACAGCTCTGCTATGTCAAGCTAGGCAAAACACCAACTTCAGGCCTGAGGGCTCACTTGACTAGGGGTACAGCTGCTTCTCTAGCTGCTGCCAGAGATATACCCTTGTTAGAGATATGCAAGGCAGCCAGTTGGAAAACAGTCCATACATTTACCAAGCATTACTCTCTGGATATCCAGGCTAGGAGTGATGCTAGGTTTGGTACAGCAGTACTGTAGAGCCTATTCCCAAAATAGGTTCGGTAGACCTCCTCCTTCTTGGATGTGCTGCTTGGTAGTTTGCATATGTCAGAATACACCAAGACTTCATGTTGTTTGAAGAAAAAAATACTCACTTTAGTTATCATGTTTCTTCTAATGGAGTCTTGCTATATTCTGACCCCTCCCCCCCCCGCCTCCCCTCTCAGAACCTAGTTTTTGGGAAGTGGGCTGGCAGGTACAGTGTTACACCTCAGGGGTGTACCTTGTACCCCTCCTCTTCAGTGTGGGGTAGTTGCTGTTTTTTTTTTTTAATACTCTGTTTATTAAGAATTTTCTCTTACAAACAGCACATGTATGACATACAGCTACAGACAATGAAATAAACAGACATACATCCCAAGTAGACTAAGAATACGTATCACGTATTAACACATATCACATATTGTCACATAGACGCAATTGAGTGTGCATTACAATCTATACTGCCATACTTAGTCAGGTATCTACATTTACCCACATGGCATGATATGCAGGAGAGCCATTTCATTCTGTACAAAATAAAAGTGCCAAAACACATCTAAGAAGTAATAAGTCAGCAACCAACAAGAAGAACTCATCCCCTTAAACAGGTACCTATTCTGGGGTTTAGATATTCAGCCCTGTGCGGAGCATTAGATTATCAGATATGCTCAAGGATGCTAGAAAGGGGGCCCACTCCCTCAAGAACACCTCCTCCCTATCTCTTACAGCCCATGTAAGCCTTTCTAATGCAAGAGAGCAGATAACCATTCTCCACCACTCAATTATCATAGGTCCATTCCCAGTGACCCAAGTGTTCTATATACAGTGCCTGGCCAATACTGAGAGAACTCTTGTCCATCCCGGCAATGGCAACCACTCCTCCTCCTCCTCTCCTTCCACTACCTCCACCCCCAATAAACAAATCAGGGGGTCCCGAAACAGCCACCTTCCTCACACCTTATTCACCTCGTGCACTACCCCCCCCCCAAAAAAAAAAATTTAACCAAGACTGGGCATGTCCAGAAGAAATGAAAGAAGGTGCCCAACCCTTTGTTACACCTCCGGGACAGCGGTGATACCGCAGGATGTGCTCTATGAACTGCCACCGGGGGCCAATATATTCTATGCAGAAATTTATAGAAGGCCTCCTTAAACTTATTACACACCATGATCCCCTCCAGCATCCCTAGAACTAACTTCTAGTTCTGTTCCGATATTTGTTGCCCCATATCCCTCTCCCAAAGAGCCTTTGTGGCCCCTATTAGGTCTGGTAGGTTCTGCTTATCTTGTTTAGCCACTTTTCCAATAAATCCTTTTGGATCTTTCTTAGCTTGACATACCATCTGCTCTATCCTGTTTGGGTGCAGTCCTCCCCTATCTCCCATTCCCATCTTCCCTACAAATGCTTTCACCTGCAGGTACTGAAATAATTGGGATGTCCCCAACCTCATATCTCGCCTAATCCTGTCAAACTCGCTTAACTCCCCTTTCTCCAACAGAGCCCCTATATATGCCACTGCTCCCTTTTCCCATTCTAAGAAGCCCTTATCCTCCATCCCCAGCACGAAGAATGGGTTCCACATGATTGGGAGTAGCACAGACTCCCTCCGAGCCAATCCCCTCTGCCGCCACAGGTGGTCCCAAGCCTCTAATGTTTCCCTAACTAATGGGTTCCCACCCCCCAGTGCCCTATATGCCCGTAATCCCTTACTATGAAGGTAGGCTGTAAGTCTCCCTGGGGTCCCCCCTTGTTCCAGTCCTACCTAGCTGGCCACCCTTGGTCTATGAACCCAGTCAGCTATCCCTCTAAGCTGCACCGCCCTATAGTAAGTACCCAAATCCGGGAAATTCAGCCCTCCCTTAGTCCTATCCGCCTTGAGCCTTTTCAAACTAATTCTGGGCTTCTTGCCTTGCCAAATAAAATTTGAGAACCCCCTCTCTAACCGTTTCACATCTTAATCTCAACTGGAGCATTTGCATGGGGTATAGGATACGGGGCATAATATTCATTTTTATGAGATTAATCCTCCCAATCCAAGACACAGGGAGTTGCGTCCATCGTTTGAGATCTGCCAGGACCATTTTTATCAGGGGATAATAATTCAGCTTTTTTAGCTCTTCCCATCTTCGCCCTATCCAGACCCCTAAATATTTAAAGTCTGTCTGAGTTACCTTAAATCCCAGTCGCTGTGTCTCTTGACCAGCATCTGGGAATCCCATGACTTCAGATTTCCTGATATTAATCTTATACCCGGAGAAATCTGCAAACCTCTCAATAATATTCATCAAGTGCCCCATGGAGCTATGTAGATCTCCCAGGAACAGCAGCATGTCGTCCGCGTATAGCGCTACCTTATGCTGTCTCCCCTCCACGTCCCTTACACCCACCACGCCTTTATGTTGGCGTATTGCCACCGCCAAGGGTTCAATCGCCAAAGCGAACAGCAGGGGGGATAGCGGACACCCCTGTCTCATACCCCTCCCCAATCCAAATTTCCCGGACAGGCACCCAGTTACCATAACACCCGCACTCGGCCTAAGGTACATAGCCCTGACCCAACCTATAAACGAATCCCCCAGACCAAACTGGGCCATCACTTCAAAAAGATACTCCCATTCCACCCTATCAAACGCTTTTTCAGCGTCTAGGGAGATCACCCCCATCCTTCCTCTGATCTGGCCAGCCCGCCATATGACATTTAGCAGTCTTCTCACATTATGATAGGACTGACGCCCCCTGATGAACCCGGTCTGGTCTGTGTGAATCACCTCCGGTAAAATATCTTACAGTCTGGCGGCCAGAATGTTGGCCAAGTTTTTCATATCTACATTGAGGAGGGAAATGGGCCGGTAAGCTGTGCAATCTAGCTCATCCTGTCCACCCTTATGTATTAAGCAGATATTCACCTCATAACAGGAATCAGGTAGCTCCGGGGCTCCCCTCTCCTCTCTCTCCTTAAATACTTTACTCAGAGTATCTGCCAGCTGCCCCCCCAAGATCCTGTAATACTCAATGGGAAAGCCATCTGGCCCACTGGCCTTACCCTCCTGCAGTTTCTGCATAACTCTTAAAATTTCCGCTCTCGAGATGGGTTGACCTAGCAGCTCCCTCTGTTCGTCTGTGATCCTCTGCAAAGGTACTTCATCTAAAAACTCCCGTATGCATTCTTCCTTCCTGCTATACTCCGTTCTATATAATCTCTCATAAAAGCTCCTAAAACAATCTGCTATATCCCTTGAGCTAGTGAAGATCTGTCCCTCAGCACCCTTAACCCTCAGTATCTGCGTAGGGCACCTACCCCTTTTCATTAACCTCACCAGCATGGGCCCTGGCTTGTTCCCCCATTCAAACACCTTTCTTTGGCAATAAAACCATGCTTTCCCGGCCTCCTCCCTTAATAAGGCATTGAGAGCCTCCCACACTGTTATTAAAGATCTGGCAGTATCTCCCCCTTCTCCTCCGCCTACCCACTTCTCCATTTCCTTCACTTGCCTCTCTAGTTCCTCCCTCTTACTCCTTCTCTGTTTCTTGATTTTGGCTACGTAAGCTGTTAAAGCTCCCCTCATGAAGGCTTTTCCTGTCTCCCAGAAGATGATACTCGAGATCTCACTCGTGGAGTTCGTCTCCACATATAGCTTCCACTGCTCTGCCAGATACTCCTTAAATGCCCGGTCTTTGATCAGGTATGTAGGAAATTTCCAAGTGGCAGGTCTGCTCTCCAGCCCCCTTCCCGATATCTTTAAGACAACCATAGCATGGTCTGAGATGAAAATGGGGCTGTGGGCTATCTCCTTTATCCTACCCACCCATCCTCTGGGTAAAAAAACATAGTCCAGGCGGGACCAGGTCTTGTGAGGGTTAGAATAAAACGTGTATTCTCTCACACTTCGATTAATACGCTCTCCGACTATCCACCATATCAGCCTTCGGAGGAGGTTGTGGAGTCAAAAACAGTGGTTGAATTCAAGCATGCATGGGACAGCCATAAGGCAATTCTAGGGGGTGGGGGTAGAAAGACGTAGGCTGCCGGTTAACTAGGATCTGCAGCTTATCCATTAGGTAGGGAAATGGGCAGACTGGGTGGGCCAAGCGGTCCTTATCTGCCGTCAAAGTCTATGTTTCTATATCCAGGTCTGCCATCCCCACCAACCATTGGCTCATAGCCTCTGTTACCCGTCCCTTCCCAGCAGAATGATCCATGCATGCATCCATGGTCCAATTAAAGTCCACTCCTAAAATAACCCCAGGAAATTGTTCCCTGACAAGCAGGCCCAGCAAAGAGGTATAGAACTGTGAGTCATACACTGCCTGTGCGTATACACAGCCAAACGTGAGTGTCTCCCCCGTCACGTTCCTGTGACAAAGATGTATCTGCCCTCCTTTGGATCTCTCACTACCCTTTTCACTTCAAAAAGCAGGCTCTTATGCAGGAGTATCGCCACCCCCCTCTTATGGGAGGAATAAGAAGCCGCTAAGCACTTCCCCACCCAGTTCCATACCAGCTTAGCGTGCTCCACATCCATCAGATGGGTCTCTTGCAACAGCGCCACCTGTGCCCCCCTCCGCCTCAGTGCGGTCAAAAGCGCTGTCCTCTTTACTGGGCTCGCTATACCTTTTACATTCCAAGAGATAACATTGAAGTTTACTGCCTCACCCATCCCACTCTAAGCGTCTTGTCAGATTCCAGCCCATTCCCATCTAGTGTTTCCCTACACACTTCCATTTTATCATAACACTTTGAAACAGGCTTACATATTGTCTTTGGTTTCCACACAGTTGATTGCATCTAAAAAAAAATAACCACATAACTACAATAGCAACAACAACAGTAATAATCCTATCTAGAATAACATTTTTAACTTTGCAGCCCTGACACCTCCCCCCCTCCTTTCCCTTTTCTCTTTCCTCCTCACTCACTCTCCCCTCCATATTCCCCCCTTATCTACACTAATTGCTAACATAGCACAAGTGTTTATTCAGAAAAGACAAACAATCAAATATACTCCTCCACAACTGAGATGCACGTCCTGCTGCTCCTCCCAGCAGCCAAGTTCCCTTCATCCTGAAATCCTCCCGTGCAGCCCCATCAGAACAGCTTGCAGGCCCAAGCCACCCATCTGTCCCTCCCTCCCTCCGTGGTCATCTCACGCCCCACCGTCACTCTTATCTGCTTACTATCCCCTATCACTCCCCCTCTTCCCACCCACTTTATGTAGTCAATCATGCATCCCCTCCATTCTTCTGGGCCCTATTTTATAGTTCTCAGCCATAGGACCTCTCCAACTTCCCCTATGCTACTCTCCCTAGTTCTCGCCCTATATAGTAGCCTACTTTTCCCAAAAAATCCTGGTACTTTTACCCTCCCCTTCCCCAGAGGAGCAAGGGCGACATCTCGCTTTTTCAGGCTATTTCATCTCCTTACTCACCATCTTTCCTCGAGTCTATCTCCTGCCCTCCCATCTGTAATCTACCCAGGCGAAAGGATATGCTATCTATTCTTCCCTCCCCCGTCCCCCTCCAACGTTGCCTCCCAGGATAAGCACTTCACCCCAACTCGAGTCGGAGGCAGGTCTGTCACCGCCCTACACCTTCGCCCCACAGTTTAACCCCCCCCACCGCGAGAGAACGACGTCGCGCATGGCAGCCCAGAGGGAAGTGAAGTGTTCAAACAGTCACTATATGGTGTTATTTCAGTGTTACAGTAGCAGTGTACACTTCCTGCACACTTCATTTCATAATGCAGTCCATCAGTGTTTAATCAGTGCATCTTCAGGTCTCTTTTGGTGTACATGCAGTGCTGATACAGTGTGTGTGAATTATGTTAATTAGCACTGTAATCACACTGCAAAAGTACTCTGCAATTAGCAGTGTTTTCGACACTGCCTGAAGCAGTGTTGTCAACAACACTGCCTTAAGCAGTTTTGCACTGCTTTTTCAGTGTGTGCGAATTATGTTAATTAGCACTGTAATCACACTACAAAAGTACTGCGATTAGCAGTGTTTTCAACACTGCCTGAAGCAGTGTTGCATTGCTTTTTCAGTGTGTGCGAATTATGTTAATTAGCACTGCATCAACACCTGTAGTGCACTTCAGGGTGCAGTGTGATTTTGGTAGCACTCCTGTCAGCAGTGTTGTAGTTCTGTTTCAGTGTATTAGGCTGCATTAAAGATGGCGTTGCATAAAATTCAACAAAAATAAAACAGTATTCATCTGCAAGTATCTGCAACCTCAGCAGATGAAGCTTTGTTTAAGGGTTCCTGAGTGAGAAAGTCGTCTGTGAATTCCAAAGAAGATGGAGATCTTGGGGGCTATGTCTATAGGAGGTACTAAAGTCTGTTACCCCATGTTTGACTCAAAGCCACAAGGAAGGGGGTGAACATTTAGGTAAAGGAATGACCAACAATCATTCTGGTTTGCAGAAAATGGTATGGGAGCCTCCCTGATATGCAGGTCCTCACCAGTATTTCCAGGTTTATCTTCAAAAGGAGAAGAGAGCCTCTTCGGACTGGGAGCACATGCACGGTGTGGAAAATTATTTTCGGTATCAAGGGGCTGTTCGAGTGAAGTGTGTGTATGTATGTGTATGTGTGCGCGTATCTGTATATCTATCTATATATATATATATCTATATATATCTCTATATATCTCTCTCTATAATGGGATTATCAATCGCATTGGACAAACACCATTAGGTGACTGTGCGTATATTGTAGTGCAACCACACGCCTGCACTTTTACTCCCCTCCCAAAAATTTTGCCATTTTATAAGATAGATAGCCCACTGTGTGGTGTGTGGAAGCGCAGTGATATACACACGGTTTGGGTGGTTGATGCACTCGGCCTGCGGCCTCATGTGCAACAACACACACCAAGGTGTGCGTATATCAGAGCATGACCGCATACCCTACAGTGGGTTATCATACACACACACACACACAGTACTTGTTGCAAAACAAAAACACTACATTAATGCAGGCATTAGAATGCAAAGCACACAAAGCAAGAAAATGAAAAACAGGGTTTGAGCCTCACGAGTCTTGGCAAATTGATTGTGTGGTGTTCCCTGGAGTTCCCAACCTTGATGCCCATCCCATACCCCCCACCAGCCCATAGTCTCCTTTCTAAAGCACAAGGTACAGCTCCAACCCAGTGCCTCCCATAGCAGCCATTCGTACCTGTACAACAAGAACAGCAATGGGCTCACAAAGGCTCTACAGCTTATGAACTATTATATGACAAATAATGTAGGGTAAACAAAAAAACAATACTTATCTGATACATGTGGCCAGTGTCCTCCTACTCCCAGTCAATGTCCTGTCAGACCTGTAGATACAAAAGGGAAAATGGGTCAGTATGAAAAATTAAAATACTGATCAGCTGGGTCAGTTGGGAAGGCTCTGTAGAGGTTAAAAAAAAAAAAAGTGGGTGGGGAGATACAGACCTGTACCACACCATCAACCTGGCTTTAGAATGGACTCGGGTCACTCAGGGATGTCATGGTTGGGGAGGGAGGAGGAGGACTCCTTGCCCGTGCCCCTAAAACTGATCTTTTGGGGGTAGGTCGTCATGTTGCTCACACATCAACCAACACAGGGGTAGGATAAAGACACCAAGGAACAGATATTCAAGGCACAATGAATACTTCCCTGGTGGTGTATGGATCCCCTCCTTTTCCCAATCTGCCTGTAGAATACACAGGAACACAGGTATGTGATGGCAGAAAGGGACCGCAAGCCCACCTAGCCTGCCCAGTTCGCCTAGATATCCACTAGGCCTTTTCTGTAGTCCCCCCCGTGCCAGTTGCCCTCTGTGCTTATCCCATGCCCTCATGAACCCTCCCACCATTTCCCTCAGCAGCCCATTCCAGTTGTCCACCACCCTCTCAGTGAAGAAGTACTTCCTAACCCTTCCTCTAAGTCCCCCCCAACCAATTTGGAATTTCCAACTACCATCCATTGCAGTATAGCACACCGCAGCAGGCCAACTGTGACCATCTCTTGGCAAATATACGCAGACACAACCAGTCCCAGAACTCCCTGCATCTGGCAACAGGCAATAGAAGTTCCAGTAGCCTGCAGTGCACATTTGAGCCTACACAATCTCTTATCAGATGTTTTCCACTTCTGCTCTTCTCCAGAGGATAAGTCAGTCTGTGACAGAACTTAGCTCAGGGAGTTCAGTGGGGCTAAACCAAAGCGGAGAGCCTATATAAACTCTTAACATGCACTGTAGGACAATCTCCCACCACAAAGAACTCCAGGATCTGCTGTAAATGAAGCTGTCAGTGCAGAATCCAGCAAAACCAGTCATCATAATCCACTACACACAGCACACAGCAGGCAAACCAAAAATGTTTCCACATGCAAAGTGCACATTGGCACCAGACTCACCTTATGTGGGACCCTTGACACAAGCCAGCCAGTGGGTACTGTGGTAAGGAGGGACAAAACCTTTTACATGCTGGTACATCAGGGAGAAAAGGAAGGCATAGGGAGATATTGAGTGTCTGAAAAGGGTGGATGGAGGGAGGGTAAAAGATGACAGCCAAAAAGCAGAAATACTGAACAAATACTTCTGTTCGTTTTTTTACAAAGGAAGGGGCAGGAAATGGGCCAGCATCAATAAGGATGGAGAGATCATAGAAAAGGACACAGCTTCCTTTGCAAAAGAAAGGATCCTCATGGAACTGGCAGCAATAAGGCTATGGGCCAGATAGAAGGCTATGGGCCAGATAGATGCATCCCTGGACACTGAGGGAGCTAAGGGAGGTGTTAGTAGGGCCTCCGACTACCCTGTTCACCCTGTCTTTGTAAACTGGTGACATGCCCAGGGATTGGAGAAGGGCTGATGTGGTTCCACTATACAAAAGTGGGAACAGGGAGGATGCAGGAACTACATATTGGTCAGCCTCACCACAACAGTGAGAAAAGTAGTGGAAATACTTGTGAAGGAAAGAATAGTGGAGCACCTGGTTGTCAATGGTCTATAGGGGAAGTGGGGGAAGGGAACATTGTTTAACCAGGAGTAGCACACTGATCTGAAGCTTGTTTCCAGATGCAACCTGGAGCACAAAGAAGTTAAGTAACTTACTCAGAATCACACAGTATGCACTTAGACGGTTGTTGGATTCAAACCCAGGTCTCCAGATCTGCAGCTCAGAGCCTTTACCCAATGTGCTATACTGCCTCCAGGACCCAAGGCAGTTTGGTTTTATGGGAGACAGGTTGTGCCCGACAAACTTAACTGAGTTTTTTGACTGGGTAACAAAGAACGTGGATGGAGGAGGATGTGGCCTACCCAGATTTCAGCAATGCCTTTGACACATTGCCACATAGAAGGCTGGTAAATGAGCTGGAAAGCTTAGGGGTGGAACAGAAAATAACAAGGTGGGTGGAGAACTCGTTCAAAGACTGAAACCAGAGGGTGGTGATAAGGCAAATGGGGTGCATTCCAGGGTGGCAGTGGTGTGCCCTGAGGGTTGGTGCTGGACCCATCCTTTTAATATCTATAGCAACGACAGCCCAGTTCCAATCAGGGAGGAGAGCTGTTCTTTCCAGACCGGGCTTGTCGCTGGAAGTAGTCTGGCCAGGCATTCTGGGGCTACATCGGCAGTGGGAAGATGGGATCACATGGTGATCGACAAGGAAGCTCTTGCTGGCTGGGGACAGGCAGTGCATACCGGGTCCACATCAGCCACAACTTTGCAAGCCGGCGACTCAGGAAGGAGCGGCCAATCAGTGAATAGGGCGCAAACCTTTGGCTGTGTGACTGGGCCATAAAAGGCAAATAGTCCAGTCGCAATCAGAGGAGAGTTGTTCTTTGATCCACACCACCTACCCTGGCCCCGACCTCTATTAAATGGTTGGTGAGGGTGGAACCTTGGAGGAGGACAAGTCTAGATTGGGCGAACTGGAATACTAGGAAGCTGGATTGTTATTGATTGGGGGAAAAGGGTCCTGTACACTGTGCTGCTTGGGCAACACTGACTACTACCAGGAAGGTGCATAATGAAGCAGACTGTATAAATGACTGTGTATGCCAACTACATCTGAGGGAGTAGGCAAACTGTGTGTGAATCGATCAGGGTCTCTGAGCTGGCTAGTGTTGTGATGGGCTAATTTTGCTTGTGAACCATCTACTGCTAGGGCTAGTAAACTGGCTACTGTCAAGAAAGAGGGAAAATTGCTGTAATTGGAGGGGGCAAACTGCTTGGGTTTTAGTGCAACACTTAGTGAATTATTTCTGTTAGAGGGCCGCACTGCTCACCTCAAATGAGGGTAGACTTGGGGGTGGCCAAAGTGGGCACCTTCGGTAGAGTGACTGGGTGTACAGGGTGCGGGGGCAACGATATTAAATTGGGCAAGGAGGTTCAGAAGGTGCCCAGTGTGTTTGCAGTTGGCAGGTCTTAGGGAGGGTAGAGGGATCAGAAGGCAGATGGAAGGCGGGAGGGTAGGGAGGAAGGTGTGGAAAGGACCTCATGAAGAGTACACAAAGCCAATATGGCATAACCCAGGGAACAGGTAGACAAGGATCATATGGTTACTCATGAGGGGTGGGGCACGAAACTAGCAATGTATGGAAATCACTTCGTAGGGAGGTGGCTGACCAGAAGGAGGGGGGACAGGAGAGAGCAGGTCTGGGGCAAGCATCACACTTACTAATCTATTCGCCTTGCTATATCCGGGAGATGGGAGAGCCTGGCTGGAGGAAGGGAGCAGGCAGACAGAGAGGGTTTGGTCAGTAAGCTGGGGGAGATGGGGCAGGAGAGAGAGCCAGATCCACAGAAGGGGGGGATAAGACATTAGCCTGGGTGGGAGGAGGTGCGGAGGAAGGGAGTGCAGAGTGATGCCAGGGTGGGAGGAGGGAGGACTGAGGATTGGGCAAGCATCCAGGTTGAGGAAGTCGACCAAGGATAAGGAATATTCTAGATAGGCCAGCTTCAGGGCGGAGAAATCAGATGAGGTGGAGGGAGGCAGGGGTAGGAGAAACAGGCAGATGGGGTGAAGGATGCAGAACTTGGAGGGGAGAGGCAGGAGGAAGCAGTAGAGGGAGCCTGGGTGGGGATCTGGGGATAACAGCCCAGAAAGAGTCCACGAGAGATCTGGGTGGAAATCTGTGTCAACCAAGAGGTTGGGGCAAGGAGCAAGCTGGGAGCTACAGGTGAAGAATGAGCATGGTAGGGGCAAGCACAGGCTTGTGATCCCCAGGCTGAGGGGACAAGAGAAGTAAGCTGGGGTTGATGACAGAAGGAAGAGCCTGGATGGAATCTAACTGGCCAGTAAAGTGGAGGGTGGAGAAGGTGATCCTGCTGGGTGACTCCATGACCTGGGTCATCCAGTGGGAGGGGGTTGGGGAGGGAAAAAGCAGCCCAGTCAAGGCTAAATGTATCCTAGGTCTAGCCGTACACAAGGCCAAATTCCAGCTATACTCGATAGCATTGGAATGTGGGTAATCCCCAGATGAAACATCTGGGAACAAATGACTTAGAGGGGAACAGTGAACTAGAAATCCAGGCAAGATTCCGAGAACTGGCCAGGGTTTACCACTCTATAGAAGTGCAATCTCCTTCTTTGAGATTCTGCCAGTACCTAGGGTGTCCAGGGAGACCAAACATAAACTTAAGAGGTGTGAACCAGTGGCTCAGGGACTGGCGCAGGGCAGAAGGGTATGGGCTGGTGAGGACTGGGGATACATGGGAGGACAAGGGTTATATGCCAGAGATAGGCTACACCTCAACTTGGAGGAGGAGACCTTGAAACTAAATCTTGCTGGATTCATAGTCAGAGGTGGAGTTAAACTTGTAAAGGGAGGTTAAGTAAAAGAGTGGCTCCAGGAGGGCTGCTCGGGGTCCAGGTCAGGGCATGAAAAGAAGGCAGGTAACTGCGATCTAAATCCATCCAGCATTGTGCAAGAAGGCGCACATAGGGACTGCTCAGGGTCGAGATGACTGGAAAAGGGAGGGGTCAGGATGGAGGACAGCCCGATCAATGCTAGGAGCATGGGCAACAAAATGCCCAAGCTCCAGGTGATGCTGGTTGAGGATCAGTGGATGCGGCAGCAATTACTGAGACATGGGCCACTTAGAAAAATGACTGGGACGTAAATTTGGTGGGCTACAAAATATTCAGGAAAGATAGAGGAGAGGGAAGAGGCGGGGGTGTAGCGCTGATAGTCAAAGATGACATAGCGGTTAATGGAGTGGAGGAGGCTGTAGGGGGAGGTGGAGGAGATCTGGGTAACCCTACAAAAGAGGGGAGGTAAAAGATTGAAAATAGGGGTGGTGTACAGAACCTCCAACGATGGAAGAGGCCCTGGAAGACAAACTAGCTGAGAACATCAAGGGGCACTGTGACCATGGAAAGGGTATGATGGTGATCATGGGTGACCTTAATATGCTGGGGACAGACTGGGACACTATGGCATCCTCTGTGGCCAGGGAACAGAGACTGATGGATATGTTCCAATATGCCTTCCTGGTCCGCAGGTGGGGGAACCTATTAGGGAGGAGCGGATACTGGATTGTGTCCGAGCAGACAGTGACCAGATAAAGGGCCTGGAGGTGTGCAGCCCGCTGGCAGGTAGTGATCACACTACAGTCTGGTTTCTGCTGTATCTGGGGGGATAACCATTCTAATACAGTAGTAGTGGACTTCAGGGGAACAGACTTCGTGGGCATGGGCAGGATTCTACAGGGGAGGTTGGACAAGGTTAGGCCGGACATGGATGCTGGCAGCTTGTGGGAGGCCATTAAGAAGGGGTTGCAGGAGACTACTAACTCCTGTACAAAGGTGAGGCGTAAGCATGGTAGAGCCAACAAGCTGTGTTGGTGGACCAGGGAGGTGCAGGAGGCAGTGAGGGATAAAAAGGCTGCCTATGCATGTTTTAAGCACTCTAGGGGGGGATAGGGAGAGGGGTATAAGTTGATGGCTGGAAGGGTCACCACAGTGGTGAGGGGAGCCAAGGTGAGGAGGGAGCAAAACCTGGCTAGGGATATCCGAAGGGGGGAAAGGGACTCTATAGATACACAAGCGAGAAGAGAAAAGGGAGGGCACGGATCAGCATGATTAGGACTGAGGAGGGATGGACTCAGGAGGCAGGGGAAATCAGGCAGAGGTGCTAAATGAGTACTTTGCCTTGATATTTATGGAGGGAGGCAGGGGATGCCTCCAGCCCAGTGGGAAGGAAGGGGAGCCAGCAGAATCGAGAGGTCAGATGGAATCGAGAGGACTGAAAGAAGTTGGGGTACAGGCTGGACCAAATCTAGAAGGGATGGGTGGTTAAATGAGGGATGGGCTGGGAGGAGGGAGAAATCACAGTGAAAGGGAGGAGGCTCTTGGACACCAAAAACTGATAAGGCACTGGGGCCAGATTGGCTGCATCCGAGGGTTATGAAGGAATTGGCTGATGAGCTAGCAGCACCACTGGCAGCACTCTAACACCTCTCTGCTGACAGGATGGGTGCTTCAAGACTGGAGGGTGGCTCATGTGGTGCCTATCCACTAATGGGGGGTCTAGAGAGGAGATGGGGAATTATAGGCTTGTCAGCCTAACGTCTGTGATGGCCAAAGTAATGGAGGGCATTATCAAGGATAGGCTTAGGAAGCAGCTGGAAAGGTTGGGGCAACTGGATGACAAACATTATGGTTTCATCTCGGGGAGATCGTGTTAGACCAACCCCATAGATTTTTATGACTGGGACCCTGGACCGGCATAGACCAGACGTTCTATACCTGGATTTCAGTAAGGCATTTGATTTGGTACCCCAAAATGGTCTGCTATTAAAGCTGGGGGTGGGAGGACAGTTGCTTAGATTGGGGGGGGGGTGAGGGTGAGAGGACAGTTGCTCAGATGGGTAGAAAATTGGCTAACAGGGCAAATACAGAAGGTAGTGGTGGGTAGTCTCCTCCTCCTCCTTCTCCACGAAGGTTACCAGTGGGGTCCCCCAAGGTGCGGTACTGGGGCCACTCCTGTTCAATGCCTATGTCTTCGATATGGGGAGGGAGGTTAAGAGTAGGATGAGTCTCTTTGTGGATTACTTAAAACTGGGAGCATTGGCGGACGGAGACGAAGCGAGAGAGACAGTCCAGAGGGATACCCTGGAGGGGTGGTCAAGGAGGTGGGGACTGAGGTTTAATGCAGGGAAATATTGGGTGCTGCATCCGAGGGTCAGAAACCGGCCATGTATACACCCAGGGTGTCTACTGCAAGCCACAGCAGGTGAGCAGGATCTGGGGTGGTGGTGAGCGGCAAAATGACACAACAATTGTTGCAGAATAACTGTGGCCAAAGCTGACAGGATACTGCATTGCCAGGGGATTCGTCCAGAAGAGGGAGGTGATCTTCCCTCTGTATAATGCCTTGGTCAGACCACATCTCGAGTACTGCATGCAGTTCTGGAGACCTCACCTCAAGGATGACGCAACACTGCTGGAGAGTGTCCAGAGGAGGGCAACCAGGATGCTTCAGAGCATGGGAGGAAGGCCCTATGAGGAAAGGCTGGAAGAGCTTGGGCTGTACTTGCTGGAGGAGAGGAGAGACGGGGGGACATGATAGCGGTCTTCAGATATGTAAAAGGAATAAACAGGGGCGGTGCCAAAGAGATTTTCAGACTAAAGAAGGTGGGAAACAACCAGGTGACATGAGTGGAAGCTAGAGGAGGGAAATTACAGGGGGAATGCAAGAGACCTTACTTCAATGAGAGGGCGGTGGAGCCCTGGAATGCACTGTCCAGGAGTCTGGTGGAGGAGGGCACAGTGGAGGGCTTGAAGAGGGAGTGGGACAGGTTCAAGGGTAAACTGAAGAAGAGGATGACCCTCTCTGGGGCTGGGTGAGAAAGAAAGAACCCACTAGGAGGCTGGCTACCGAGCAGACACAACAGGCCATCCGGCCTATTCTGATGGCTTTTAGTATGTTAAATATAGCGGAGGAACTGCAGGGGAAGGTGTGCTATTTGTAGATGATACAAAGATCTGCAATAGGGTAGACACCCTGATAGGGGAGGTGGAGGCAGTGAGGGAGGGCCTAAAGATTCTGGAGAGGTGGTCGGAAACTTGGCAGCTGAAATGTAATGCCAAAAAGTGCACAGTAATGTACATGGGTGTAATAACCCGCAAACCATTTACACACGGGGGTGGTAAGGAAACTCAGCAGGACAGAGATCTGGGGATTATAATTTCAGATAACCTGAAGGTGGAGAACCAGTGCAGCACAGTGGTGGGCAAAGTGAATAGAATGCTGTGTGCATACGGAGGGGTACAAAACAGAAAGAGGGAGGTGCTGATGTGCCTTTATAAATCCATGGTGAGGCATTACCTTGAGTATGGGGTTTAGTTCTGGAGGTCTCACCTACACAAGGATATAAGACAGGATTGAAAGGGTTCAGACAAGGGCAACCAAGATGGTGCACACTATGCATAGGAAGTCCTATGAGGAGAGGTGGAGGGAATCTGATATGTACCCACTGGAGACTAGTAAGCTTATTTGCAAGGAAAATAAGTGCTAGAACTAGGGATCATAAACTAAGATTAGAAGAAGGAAAGTTTAGGGGCAATGTGAGGGGGCATTACATCACTGAGAAGGTGGTGGAGTCCAGGAACTGACTACCAGAAGAGGTGGTGTATGCAAAAATGGAGAAAGGATTAAAGAGGGCATGGGACAGACACCAGGAGCTGACCAGTGGGCAGAGTGGGGTGTCTCTTGACAAAGATGATGATTGGGGGTTGGGGTAAGGGGCAGACTCGACTGGCCAAAATGGTCCTTTTCTGTCACCAGATTTCTAGGATTCTAAGGCAGTTAATAATTAGGACTTACCTGTTCCATCAGAGTAGGGAGTCCAGAGTTGGGGTGTCCTTGGTTTGGGGTATTCTGGTAGGATCTGAAAGGAAGAACAGAGAAGGTTGAAGGGACACAAAGGTTTGGAGGTGCTAGAGGAGAGATTAGAGTGTTAGAATTAAGCAAAGATACTTATCTGATTGGTATGTTTGGCCAGACCTGTAGAAATAAAGGGAAAAATAGATCAGTATGGGGAAGTTATAGTAGCAAGAGTAGAGAGATACAAAAATGGTATATAGCACAGGAGTAAAGGAAGAGAAGTTTCAGAGGAAAAGACAAACTAGGCCAAAGTAAGGAAACTAGAAATGGAATAAAAAATGCAGACAGCTAAGAACAGAGAATAAAGTGATATTTGGGACTCAACCCCCCCCCCCCTTAGCGCCCCTAGGTGACCTGCAGGTAGCCAATAAATTTAAGAAGTAGTCCAGATGGGCAGGTGGGAATGCATTTGGGCTAGTGGCCCCTATATTATTTAAAAAGGGGACACTGGTGGTTCAGGAGTCTTGAGTTGTCCCAGGAGGCCAGTGGTTTGAAAGGTATAGCTCTGGTGATATAATGGGTCACTCCCTCATGGACAGTGGCAATTTTTTTTATATTATCTTCCCCTGGAACCTAATTGGGGGGGTGATGTCCTTGGGCCCAGACTGTGTAGCAGGCAGGAGGCTGTTCAGAAAACTGCTGACCAGAAATGCTGCAGCTGTTGATAGGCAAACAGTTTAGTGCTACTGAACTACAGTGACAGTAATGGCAGGCACTTTCAACTGCCAATCCAGAGGAGGGCAACTAAAATAGCGAAGGGTCTGCACCAGAAGCCATACAAAGAGAGACGAGCTGAATATGTATGCCCTTGAGGAAAAGGGCCGGGGAGACAGGACAGAAAATTTCAAGCACCTCAAGGGAATCAACAAAGTCTAAAAGAATAGCATCTTTCAGAAAAAGAGATGTTCAAAAATGTATGCAATAGGAGTGGACATAAATGGAGTGTGATAAATCCATTTTATCCGTGCATGTACCTGTATACATGCAGAATCTTACGTTTACACATATATTTATGACGGTCATCCTTGATTAATGTGCATGGTGGACTGTGTCACACATCCCCATCCCTCACCCCCGTTGTTTGACACTGCTTACTGGTATCATGCTTTTAGTTTTGTTTCTTCCAGGTTGACCGTCCCTCAGCCACGCCACGTGCCATTTAGTCATACTTCTCCCCATTCTTCCCACTATCATACAGCGATCACTTGTTTCTGTTTAACAGTTTTTTTTTTTTTGCTTTTCTACCAAACCTTTTTCAACTGGCTGTTCCAAGCTGTCGCACTCCTCTGCATGCTGTTGCCATTTTTATTTACACTGCTTCCTCAAAAACTGATAAGCCTTCACTCTTACTCTTCCACTGTGGTTTCCCCACCTCGCTACAACTGCCTCCAGAGCTCCCCCAGCACATAGAAACTGTCAGATTTTTTTCCTTAAACTGCTTGCTCGCAAACCCCACTGCTGATGAGCCCTCACTCTAGGTCACACTTCTTTTTTTTTTTTTACTTTCAATCTTTAATATATTTTCAGGTCAGGTAAGAGAAAAAAAATACAGAAACGGGAGTAAATATTTACAATAAGGAAAAGGGTGGGTTAAAGGGAAAGGGAATAATAACTAAATAGATCTTTATAAAGTGCACATACATCTGAACAACAAAATGTTACATTTCCTTGGTTAATAAGGGCTAGGAAGCAGCAATTATTTGTTTCCGAACAATCCAAATAGGATATACAGGGAAAATAGAGCCAATATAGAGTACAGTAGTAGGTTAAGGTATAAAGTCAGATCTTAGAGGCATAATGTATATAACCCATTTTCTCCACTGAATTTCAAAAGCCTGTTGTGTTTTATTAATCAAGGCTGTGAGTCTCTCCATCTTATATAGATCTATCATCTGTTGTTGCCAGAGCTCCAAAGTAGGGGGCAGAGAGGAATACCAATTTTTTGTGATGGCTTTTTTTGCAGCCAGAAAAGTCAAATTTAGAATTTTTTTAGTGGAAGTGTCTGAAATTTCTGGAGGGAGAAGGCTGAATAGGAAAAGTTGGGCGTTTAGATTTATGTTCGGAGATATCATCTGATGGAGAGCCTCCGATAGCTGTAAAAAGTAAGGCTGGAGGGTTGGGCAAAACCAAAAGATATGCCCTAAGGTGGCAGACGAACAACCACACTGTCTCCAGCAGTCAGCTTTAGCTTGCTTTGAATATTTCTGAGTCAGCACCGGAGCCATGAAAAATCTAACAGCCAATTTCCATGCAAAATCCTTCCAAATCCCTGAACCTACCCCCCTGTACATGTTTTTCAAGTAGCTGTCCCAATCTAGAGGAGACAATTCCACAGACAAGTCCTTTAACCAAGCCAACCTAACCCCCTCCAGGGAATGAATTTGGATCTTAATAAGGGCCTTATATAAAGTAGATATTAGGTGGGGAGGGACCGGTTTCCCCTCCACTGCAGAAACCAGTGTAGGCAATAGGTCCGGAGGGGAGGTGTCCTCCCAAGGTAGCTTCCCCAATGTATTCATGAAGTTCCTGGTCTGAAAATATCTAAATCTTTCATTATAGGTAATGTTATAGCTTTGGGTCAATTCTGTGAGAGACAAGATCTTGCCTCTAGGGGAGAAGTGGTATACCAGGTGTAGGCCCTTCCTGAACCACCTGATAAACCCCTTGTCCATCTTACCGGGTAGGAAAGCATCAAGATATGGGAGAGAGAGAACAAAGCAGGTCTCCAGAGTTTAAAGGCCTTGGCTGTCATAATTCTTTGCCAGCATTTAAGTGTTGTCCGGGTATAGGGGTTGGATATGGATTCTATCTTAACCTTGGGAGGGAAGGATAGTAAAGCGTCATATATGTCATTGAGCTCCTTTTCCTGCAGTTCCACTGCTTTCCACCGAGATGTATAGGATTTATCTAGCCAGTACATAGGAATTCTAAGTTGACAGGCAAGATAGTATAGCTTAAAGTTTGGCAAAGAGAGACCTCCTGCATGCCTAGGGAGTTGTAGGGTTGACAGCTTGATATGGGGCTTATGGTTAACCCAAATAAATGCAGAGATTTTTTCTGCAATGTCCTAAAAAAGTATCCGGGATTGGTACTGGTAGGTTTGGGCTAAGTATAAGCGGGAAGGGTTATCATTCTGATCGATTCTATCGTTGGCTAAAAGGACAGAGAGGCCGCCATCTCAAGGTCAGAGGTAGTCTTAAGCAAAAAGGGGGTAGTTAAGCGTGAACAGGTCACAACCAGGAGGACCTAACGAACCCCAAGATATTCAGTATTATCTAGGTCCCATTTGAAATTAAATGCTTGCCTCAGGTCTTCATGGGGGACAAAGTTCCAAGTCAGGACCTCAGTTTTGTTTTCATTAATTTTGTATCCGGAGATAGCTCCAAACCGTTCCAGAATATCCCAAAGGTGAGGGAGAGTGGTTTCAGGGTTCGTAAGGTATATTAGAAGGTCATCTGCATATAGGGCCAATTTATGCTCCGCATGCTGAACCCCTATTCCTATTAGTTCGACCTTCTGTCTCAGGGCCTGTGCCAGTGGCTCAAGGTATAGCGCAAATAACAATGGGGAGAGGGGACATCCCTGCCTGGTGCCTCGTGAGAGAGAGATAGGATAGGAGAAGGAACCATTAACGCGAACGTATGCCCTGGGATGGGAATACATAGCTTTCACTGAGTTAACAACTGCCTGGGGAACTCCCACCCTCCTCAACACCTCCCACAGGAAAGGCCATTTGACCCGGTCGAACGCCTTCTCAGCGTCGAGAGAGAGCAGAAGGAAACTAGATCCAGAGGCTCTTACCTTCTGCAGCAAATGCAGAGTTCTCTTAATGTTATCTTGTGTCTGGCGACCTGGGACGAAGCCCGTTTGGTCTAAGTCTATTATTTCCGGCAAAAAGGTTTGAAATCGTTTAGCTAGTATTGATGCAAAGATCTTGTAATCCAGATTGAGAACTGAGATAGGCCTGTAGGAGGAGCAGGAGGTCATGTCTTTACCAGGCTTCAGGATGCTAGTTATATATGCATATCTCCAAGAGTCAGGAGTGGGATCCCCCAATTGTATGGCCTTACAGGCTTCAAGCAGGGTGGGAAGCAGATCTGCACAAAAGGCTTTATAAAAGTCTCCGGTGTAGCCATCAGGCCCTGGACTCTTATTAGCTTTTAGGGCTGAAAGTGTCTGTTCCAGTTCTATTTTAGTGATTGGGCTTTCCAGGAATTGTTGATGGGTTTGGGATATTTCTGGTAAATTAAGTGTCCCCAAGAAAGCTTCAATTGTATAAGGGTCTGCAGCATGCTCGGAGCCATAGAGGCCACTATAATATCTACAAAAGGCCTGTTCAATTTCACGAGGGAAGGTAACCAGTTTTTTTTGAAACGGGTCCCTTATTTGGCAAACACTGGATCTGGCTTTGTGTTGTCTAAGTCTGTGAGCTAGTAAACGGGTAGCTCTGGGGCCTCCCTCGTAATATTTCTGTTTGAGAAGCTGCAAGGCTTGCTGAGTTCGTATGTCAAGAATCACTTGAATCTGTTGCTTAGTGGCTTGTATTAGAGGGTAAGCCCCAGCATCCCCGGCTGCGTGCAAGGTGAGAAGGTTTTGCAACTGGGTATGCAGGTTATCTAGACGTAGCTGCTGCTGTTTTTTATGGTAAGCAGCATATTTGATTATTTCCCCTCTTAAGACCACCTTAAGGGTGTCCCATAGGGCTCCCCTTTTGGTGTCCTGGCTGTGATTGTCTTTTAGGATCTGTTTTATTTTATGTTGTACAAATTCTCTAAAGTCCTTGCTGTTGAGTAAGAAATTATTAAATTTCCAGAGGGTATTAGTCCTATCCTTACTCCAAATCATATTTAATGTTAAAATGGAGTGGTCTGATAATACCGTTGGAGTGTGTATGCAGCTTTGCATTTTCTACAAGTGTTCTTTAGAGACATGTATAAAATATATGCGGGTGTAAACTTTATGGGGAGCTGAATAATGCGTATATTCCCTCTCGTTAGGGTGGAGGTTTCGACAGATATCTGTCCAGTGTTCCTCAGAAAGGCATCTCTGTACCATCCGGTGGGCTGAAGATTTCTTAAAGGGCCTTTTAGCTGAGGTATCCAGGGAAGAGGGCGTGAGATTATGATCCCCTCCTATTACTATAACTCCTCTGCTTCTATCTAGAATTTTCTGGAAGAGTTGTTTCCTGACTGCAGGACCCTCCCCAAGGGGGACATATATAGAGGCTAGGGTAATCTCCTGGCTTTCCAGTTTACCAACGGCAATGGCGAGGCGGCCTTCAGGGTCAGAATATGAAGTTGTTAGTTGAAAGGGGACACCTTTAGGAACCAAAACGGCAGTTCCTCTCCTCTTACCCTACCATATACTGAGGCCACAACTGTGGCAAACCCGAATTTAGTAAGTTTATGATGCTCCTGTTTGTTTAAATGGGTTTCCTGTAGTAAGAGAAAGGAAGGTTTCAGCTTTTTAAGTGAGAATATCACTCTATATCTTTTGATAGGGTTATTCAATCCATTGACATTATGAGAGCAAACCTTAACTAACGGGGTTTTGTCTGTCATTGAACCAAAAAATTATTGTCTGGTGCTGTATATGTATTACCACTACTGTAGAAAAGTCTAAAAAATACAATCTGTTTTCCCAAATAAGAAACGCTTCACTACTATGACCCTGTATATAGCTTTCTAACAGTAAAGGAAAAAAAAACTGCAAGGAAAACTTCTTAGCTCGATTAAATTTCAAAGAGCTTAGTGGTGTGTGCACAAAACAGAAAGTTAAATGGTATTTAACCAACAGAGACCATGTCATGGCAACCTATTTACAATTGCACTTCCATAGGTGGAGGGCGAAAGAATTACCCCTCCTGGAAAAAAGGACCACAAGGGCCCTTTGGGAGGAATTGTGACATTGAGGAAGGTCAGGCCTCCCCAACCCCTAAAATGCACGGGGTTGAAGAATTGGGACGAAAAACCATCGAGAAGGACTATCAGGGCCACCAACAAATAGATAACTTGATGGCATGCCCAGAATAGGCATAATCGGGAACGCTGCATGAAGGTGTTTTAATAATCAGCAACTCCCACAGCCTACACCTATAAGAGCTTAATTTCTCACTGTAGGTACTCATTTAATACTTCAAGATATTCCAGGTAATATATGCATCAAGAAATTCCCCTACTGTCTGATCTAGAGCAGACAACATTAGATCAGTTACCAATGGAGTTGAGTATCAACTCTTTTGCTTATAAAATCAACAGTGTAGAGGAATATCAGAAATGTGACCGGATAGTTGTCAGTCCCAGGCATGCCTCATAAGGAGTGCAGCACAGCATAGTTCAGATTTCAATCTGGATTTACTTGAATTCCAGGAATGTCCGCTAAGGCTGAACCAGTTCAAGTGTTCGAGGTGTGAGAATCGGTTTCTGGATCCATTATACGAGAGGGTCTGGGTCCGATGTATTGCTTAAGTTCCTGCAGAGAGCAAAATCTTCTCCTCTTATCTATATCTCTGCGAGTGTCCGCGTGGTCTTGCCAGAGGGATCTGGGGGGGACGTTTTTGTTGTTGCAACGGACCCAACGTGTGAAAACTCCATCCTCTCTTTTTCAGTTCCGGTGAGATTTCTTCTGGAGATGAGTAAATAAGAGTTCCGGATTCCCAAAAGACCATAGCTTGGCTGGGTAAGAGTCTGAAATTTGATAGCTTTTTCCGCAGCAGTTTTGGAGGATAGGGCGAAAGCCATTCTCTCTCATGATATCAGTGGGATAGTCGTTATCGAAAAGTAGTCTGGATGAGTTGTATGAGACATTTTTTAGGGCCCAAGCTGTTCTCAGGATTTGTTCCTTGTCTCTCTAGCTGGATAGCTTTAAAACCACCGATCGAGGTCTTGCAGAAGGGTCTGTGGGCTTTCTTGTCAAGGCTCTGTGAGCTCTTTCTATCCTAAAGTTAAATGTAGGAGGGAGAGCTAGGACATCCTTCAGCAGGTCTGAAATGAAATCCTCCATTCGTCCTAGGTCACACTTCTACTGTGGTTTCCAGTCCTCGCTACAACTGAAACCATAGGCTCCTGTGAAGTCCTTCTCTGTAAACTCTAAATGGTCTCTTGTGGCCCTTATGGCTCTCCTTCTTTCCTGCTTATTTACTGAGATTTCCCTATGTCTATATACCACACATGTTTTAAGCCCCCCCCACCACCACATTTCACTCCTGACCTCCAACACTATAATGCCGTCAGTCTGTTCCAGGTGTCTACTACCCTTTCAGTGAAGTAGTAATTCCTCACATCCATCTTACCCCCACCATTAGCTTCATCATGCCCCATGGTCCTTTTTCCTATTTGAAGGAGCCCCCTCCCCAGCACCCTGTTCATCCTTGTAAGGTACTTGTGGGTCTTCATCATGTCCCCTCTCTTTCAGAGTTTATATGTTGAGATCCCAGTCTCCTCACAGGGCCTTTGCCACAGCCCATGTACAATTTTAGTTGCCCTTTATACTGCCTACACCCTATGGCCTTTCTATGTTGCAGCCTCCAAACCTGGACACAGGACTCTTAGGCCCTGTCCACACTATCCCTCTGTAATGTTACAGAGTTCCCAAACCGTTACCGCAATGGTTTACATTTATACCTGTAACATTACAGAAGCAGTTTTCGTAACAGTTATTTGAAACCAGATGAGAGTGGTTTCAACAGACGGATATAAACAGATTCGCCTACAGTAACGTTACTGGGCGTAGTGGGCGGCGTGGCACTGGTCCCGTGGTGCATGCAAACTGCATTGTGGGATAAGTGCCCGCGATACTTGATCGCCCGGCTTCCTGAAGTGTGGAGGCGGTGGTTCCGGTCCCGAAATGACACGGCAGTGTGGACACACTGTACCCTCCACGGTTGTAACGGTTTCTATCTGTTACGGGGTCTGGGAGGTGCAGTGTGGATGGGGCATGAGTTGGATCTCACTAATAAGGGATTACTTGCTACGCCACCACCTCCCTCCTCCTGCTGAAGATCCCTCCTATGCAGCCCCAGCATCCTTCTAGCCCTACCCACTGCTTTGTCCACGCGGACCAGCAACTTTAAAGACTTACCAAGGTAAGGTAACTGAGTCTGACCCTGCACCATATCCATCGGTGCCTTGCTGCCAGAGGACCCCAATGAAGTTAATATGTCCCCAAATTTTTAAGCCGTTAAAAAGTTCTGTTCTTCGTAAAAATATACAAACCAGGTCCCAAGAACTTCCCAGTTGCTTGCTGCCACCCCAGTTCCGCTCCCACACTCTCTAGCAGGATGATGAGATGCCAGTGAGAGTGTGGGGATGCTCGTCTTTATCTGTAATGGGCGGCAGCTTTTCTGTTGATTTTAAATGATGTAGTGACCACCTGGCAATGGAACGTGGGCATCAATCAAGTAACAAGGCCCTTGTTAGTTGAACAGTGCCCACATTTTATTGCCAGGTAGCTACTATATGGTTTAAAATCAATAGAAATGCTGCCATACATCCCCATATAATGGAGTGCTTGCGCCCTGCTGGCATCTGCGTCATCCTCTGTAGTGGTGGGGTGGAGCTTGTGCAGCAGAAAAACAAACAAAACAGGAAGTCCTTGGGACCCAGTTTATATATTTTATGAGGACAGAACTTTTTAATAACTGATAAGTGAGGACATATTAACACTGTCAGTCTTCTGGTGGCAAGGCACCGATGAAATAATCTGAAGCAATATCTGGCAAGTCTCTTTAAGATCATAATAACTCAAGGTCCCCCGATTAGTGATAATCAGTACCAACCCTATAAAGCAGCTCCTGGTTTCCTATGCCCTAGGTGCACAATTCTGCACTTTGTCATTGAACCCCAACTGCCCCAATCTTGACCACTTTTTGAGTTTCTCCAAGAGGCATGTGCATGCTCTCTGCTCCCTTCTTAATGCCCACCCTACAAATTTTAGTATTGTCTGCAAAAAGGCATTCCCTTCTTTGCCAGTTTTTCTGCAATGTCACTTATGAAAAAACTGAAGAGGATCTGCGCCAGTACTAAGCTGAGCTGCTCACTGTCCCGTCACTGTAATAAGTGCCATTAACCATCACCCTCTGACACCTTAACCCCCACCCCCAACTACTACTCCGTTTTCCAGCCTGCATTTCTGGTCGCACCCCCCGTTCAGCTACCACAACACCATCACTCTGGCATCTGCCAGGACTTGACCACCACAGAATGAATCCAATATGTGGAGCAGCTGCCTAGGTAGTCAGGATACGTTTACATGTTCTTCCGTTCCCTAGGACATAAGCGGCAAGGGTGCACAAACACATGCACAGACATGTGTGGCACAGCACCAGTCAAGGTCTTCCCACCCATGGGCTGCTCCCAGCTGCACTGCCACTTGTGGTCACTTAGTTGGCAGTACTACAGCTGAGCTGGCTGTCCTCCTTCCCCAGAAGAGAGACTCTTGTATAACAGTTCATCCTCCTCCTCCTCCTCTTTCCAGAGAGCCCCTGACGCGAGCTCATTCCTGAACTAAGGTCACCTACGCCGCAGGTCATAGTGCTACTGTTAAGCTGAAGGGCACACATGTTAACCAGTTTCTAATTAATTTTACCACTTTGGATCCCTCCTAGTCTGATCAATCTCTTTAGCCTCGCCACCCCCCCCCCACAAATAGTCAACCACTCTCCTCTCTGCTAGATCACCCTTCCAGGCACCAGACTATCCTTCATGCAGCTAGACAACCCTTCTAGCCCCAGCCTTTCACATAATGAGCACTAGAGCTAGAGCACCACACAGGCTCTGGGTCAGCCGATTACCCAGCCAGCCATCCTCCCAACATCTGGACCAGCCTCCAACTACATTCTATACAACCTCCATGTAGCTGGAGCACCACCCCAAACCTCCACTCTAAACAGACCACATATCTGAAGCTGTCCCTCCAAGCCCATGGACCAGCAGTCCCCCATGTAACCACTCAACCTACAGCTAGATCCATCAGAAGCCCCATACCAGCCTCACCATCGAACCACCCACCCTGCAGCTAGACCTCACTTCCAACCTTGAACTAGCCCCACCACCACCAGCTACCCTCCCTGCTGCTGGCTCACTCTTTCATGCCCTGGACTAGCCTCCCCCAGCAGACAATCCTCCCTGCAGCTAGACCCCTGGGTTCATTCCCACCCACAGACCAGCCTCCTCCCCTCTGCAGGTTGAGTAATCTCCCAGAGCTGGACACCCTTTCCAAAAGCTGGACACACCCACCATCCAGAGCAGAACCTCCCTACACCTAGACCCCCCCAATCACCCTTCCTCAACCGTAGACCCCATACTTCTCAACGTAGTATTTAAAAAAAAGAAAAATTATGTGACACTAACATATTGCATTGCAGTGTCAATGGCTCAGCAGGTAGCACACTCGCCTCCGAGGCTGAGAGATCAGAAGGCAGTGGGTTCTATTCCCATACCAGGCACTTATGTTAATATCCCAATACTGATGCTGTAGTGCATGGCTGCATTCCTGTCTTTCAGATGAGACGTTAAACCGAAGGTCCCATCTGCCTGTTCTGGTGGTAGTTCAGGTGGATATTAAAGATCCCATGGCACTTCTCGAAAAAAGCAGGGAAATTTTCTCCAGTGCCCTGGCCTATCCCCTCCCCCCCCTCAATTCACTAAAAATACCACCAACAGCTTAATCTGGTTCAAGGTCAGTTGGCATTCATCTGTATCCCCCTCCCCCGGGTCGTGCCTGAAAATAGGCAAGAATCTGTCTAGTGCACTTAGCCGGTCAACAAAAACGAAATAAAATAAACATAAAATATAAATTAATGCAGTCTTCAGCAAAAGAAGAAAAAAAATACACTGATCCCCAGATTACAAAATGGATCAACACAAGCAACTGTTAAAGACAAATATTAAACGCAAAAAAACAGTTCCTCCACAAACACACTCAAATATCTGCAGTAAATAATTCTTCCTTTAGAGTAACTCCAGATTTTCTCAAATTAAAAAAGTTGTAATCTTTTCTCTATGCATTCTGAATTTGTTCAGTTATACAATCTTCCTGCTCTTCATTCTCCTGCCCCCACCACCACCACCACCACTACTTTAAAGTAACTAAATCAGCAAAAATTCCACAAATAACAAGTAATCTAGAGGCACAATGCATCCTAAACACTTTGGGGGGTTGATTGAAAATAAAATGTGTATTCAAAGTTTATCCAAAGTTAGAGAAGAAAAATGTTTTCAAGACAAAACATTGAAAGTGAAACTTGCACAACATTTCATTTTGGAAAAAAAACAAAACACCTGAATGATAATTCCTTTACTGTATTTAACATTTTGGGAGTTAAAAGATGTACTTTTTAAACATAAACTCTTACCTTAACATGTAAATCTTAGCTGTAGGAAACCTCAGTTGTTCAAAATGGAAACACAGAGGCGCGTGCAGTTTCATCGAACAGGAAGAGAGCTGGGAAATGTGAGCTCTGACTGAGTAGACTTATGGGAGATGAGGTTAGAATAGACTTTTAAAGGGACACTGTAACGTTTTTGCACCTTATTATTTCCAGGTAAAAATCCACATTTTATTATTGCTTACCTTCTGTAAAATTCATTGGTGTTGCTGGTTGTTTTATCTGTCTCCTTGCTTAGTAGAACTGAAATGCATGGTAATGTACCCAGCCTTGATTGGCTAATTTAAATCCTAAAACTACTCTGCTGATTGTAATCTTCACTTATGATTCAGTTGTATTAAAAAAATGTACTTTTAAGAGCATTGCAGATCTAGTTCTAATCCTCATTTAGCAATAACTTACTCTTGAACAACTAGTCTGCTGAAATACCTCTTAGAATTTAGTATTCTTAGCGGTTGTATTTTTGAATGATGATTAAAGATGATTAAAAATGACTAAAATTGAGTTCTTTGAAGGCAAATTAATGAATGCTTTAATACTAAATTTAGTATTTGACTTCAGTGAGGTTCCCAAGTATAGCCCTTTGGGCCTACACCTCCATGACCACTCCATCTTGAACACCCCTGCCCAGAGCCACCCAGCTGTACAACCATATCAACATCCCAATAGACCTCTCCCAAAGTTGTCCAACCTTTGCCTGCAGCTGAGTCCACCTACAAGCCCCAAACCAGCCTTTCCCCATCAACTATCACCCACCCTGTAGCTGGCTGCTCCAGGCCATCCTTCCTACCCTCCGACACGATCCCCCTGCAGATGGAACCCTCCAGACCTGCCTCCCCACCTCAGTAGACCACCTCCCTGCAGCTGGACCAACCTCCCAGTCTCACCAAACAAAGCACCCTCCTTAGAGCTGGACCAGCACCCTCTAGATAACTTTCTGCAGCTGGACCCACCCACACTACCCATCTTGCCCCGACACCAGTTGCCCATCCCACCACTGACCACTCTGTTTGCACATAGAAAACCCTGCCCTGCTAGGTACCCTTGTATAATCCCAACGCTTATTAGTCTGACATGCTGCATCCCACACACAACAACCCAACAGCCCCGGCAGCCCAACACAGTGGCCTGACCTAAGACAGCACCCGGACACACTTTCAGGCCAGAGGAGGTTGGGATGCTGTGGCTGTTGAGTGGAATTTCACAAACAATAGAAGGCCACCCATCCCGACCTATGCCACCCATCCCAGGACCTGAGACACTACTGAACACGGACAATGTGAAAGCACCCACCCCCTATGTGGTGCACCCTCCGAGGACACACTGACCTGATCACGGACCCCCTGGTATGGATGACTGTCTCACCATCCATGAGACAGGGATGAAACAAATAGCCGTGCATGCCCCAGTGTGTTGACCAGCCATCCCAGGCAGCATGATGGATTGTCCTTGCATCCCTGCATGCATGATTATGTCAGCTGACAGCCAGTCAGCTGGGCATGCATGAAGGAATTGGAATACCATGCCTGTTGGTCGGTGCATGCATGACACTGCAGGCACACAGCAGAGCGGCACAGCGAGAGCATGGATAGCTGCACCAGGAAATGGTCCACAGCAACACCACATGTGGATGCCAGGACACAGAGCAGCATGCCATTGCACCAACCGTGCAATGTGCGCATGTGGCCGTGTCATGTTAGCCCACTATGGGCCTGCAGTAACCACACAGAAAAAAGTCTGGAGGTGTTTGGGGGGCCTGTGCCACAGGAGCCCACTGTGGCATGAAGGCTGCCAGGTGTGTTGTGGGGTTCACTGAGGGCCCATTGTTAGGAATGCTGTTACCACACAGTGCACAGCTGGAAGGATTGGTGGGCACTCACACAGCTTCAGACCTGTGTGACATGTGACACACAGTGCAGATGTGGCAGTGTGCAGTGGGCTGCTTGGCGATACCCAGCAGTGTTGTGATGAGACATCACCACCAGGTTGGGAGTGCGTGTTAAATGTAGGGGTGAAACTTTATTCAACAGTGAGGGACCACAGTGGTAACGGGTGGCTGTGCATGATGTGTACTGTAGGTGTGCAACTGTCAGGTGCCGTCATGGAAACCCTACAGGGTGGTGTTGGGTGCCATGCCACAGAGGAACTTCAGCAGCTTGCCCTTGTCCTTGGATGCTAGTACCATCCTTATCCACTCCTCATAGCTCTTTTTGGGTGGAGTCCATGGCAGTCCACAACAAATGCCTTCCCTGGTGACATAGGTCCATTGCTGTTCCCTGTGGAGTTCTGCTAGCATTGTCATGAACCCTACATGCACCTTCCTGAACAGGGCATGGAGATGGCAGTGCCAGGTCTCGACATTGCTTTGGGTCCATGGCTACTTAGCTCATTGAGATCTGCAACCAACCACACCTGAGTGGGAACATGAATTCGTATCTCATAGCGACATGGTCACCCTACTGTACAGCCATATCCTGCCCAGCACATGTGTCTGCTCGAAACAATAGAAGAGTGTGGTGGCATTGGGTGGAATGGTTGACTTCAGGAGGCTGAATGCTGCTGGAATGTCCTGTGCCAGGAGATAGGCGAGGGCCATGAGTTCATGGATCTTCAGGCTGAAGTCTGGGTCACTTCTGTATTGTGGTGCAAGGCCAAAGCTCTGGACCTTCTGCCACACAATCTACCCAAAGTGGAACAGGTGTCCCTTGTTTATGGTTTGTGGAAAATTCCATCTTACAGGCATTGATCACAGCCTGCTCAAAGTCAGTGATGATTGTAGGTGGTTTGAGGGTGCAGGACTGTATACTGAAATATTTATTCAGCTCGTGGAACAAGGTGCAATAACATTGCAGGCTCTTTGTCGTCATCAGTATATACACCAATGACATAATGAGGTTGTTAGGGCCCATCCCCATGGGTGCATGGATGGTGTACAATGAGTGAACAGGTGTGGCACAGTCTTGAACGTACCATCCATCATCCAGAAGGGTGCCTGTGCTAGGTCCCTGATATTGTCCTCTGTGGTGAGTAGAAGGACCTGGTGGGTGGTGCTGCCGGTGATTCTGCTGTACCATGGCCATCCAGTCACCGTCTGTAGCTGCTTGGGGATAGTGAGGTCAGCCAGTGTTACTGGTTCTGGTTAGAGGTCCTTCTTGAGGCGGGTCCTGTTCACAATCTGCAGTGGGGCCCCTGCTTGGTAACTGTTGCTACAGCTCAGTGGTCATTGCAGTTCTTCACTCTGCAGTAGCTATGCGGGACTAGCCATGGTGCTGTGTGCCTTCTACTTGATGCCTGCCAACACCTGTGCTGGTAGAGCATTTGTCACCTCCAGAGCATGACTGCTCATTCTTTTTCATTAGGTGGTGGTGGCCATCCTGGAGCAGTGTGATGGCCTGGCCGAGGCAGGACTTGGACTTATGGTGCTGGCAGCACCGTTACACTGTCTCATGCCGTCCCGGTGGTGCTGAGGCGCTGGATGCCATACCTTGTGTCACGCCAGTGACCCGGGTTCAGGATTGAGCCTGGGCCGTCGGGGGTCGGCAAGGGAGGACTGGGATCGAATATCCACAGACTGCTTTCCCAGTCCTTGGGTGGGCTGGGGAATTTCACTGTGCTGTAGCAACCCCCTGGGGATGCTCAGGGGCACTACTAGTGTCAGTGACACTAGATGGGAGCTGACAGATGTTGATGCGTTGCTCCTGGGCGTCTTTGCTGCGTCCGTGCTACTGAGGGCCAATTGAAGGAAAATGGCTGGGCATGACCTTTCAGCTGATGGCTGTGCTCTGAGCCACCCGGAGGACTTTGGTGGAGTCCTTTTGAGGAGGGTCTGGGGCTGTCCTGGCTGGTAGAGGCAGAGGGGGAGCTCTTCAACAAGATGGCATGATGGCCATCCCTGATCCTCCTGGGTGCAGTTTGAGCTACCCAGCTCTCCAGGTGGGTGGAGCTGGTTGCTGGATGCCCCAAGCCGGAGTGTGCGCTGCAGCAGGTGAAAAATATGATATGTTAAAAAAACAGTACACTGTCTCATTGCAGGTCCATTCATGGACCAGGAGGAAGCCATTCACATTTAGCTTGGACTTTCCCTTCCTGGATGGTACCACCTCACAGATTGTCCATGTTGTTGGGGTTGCAGTTGAGCACCCTGGCCCCTCCATGGCTTCCACACTGCCCTCCACTGTGCCAGAGGACTGTGCAACATGACCGGCTTTGGTTCCAGCCCAGGCATTCGGGTGTGATTGCACTTCGTTTGCACATCACACTCCATGGGCCACACCTGTGGCAGTTGCTACTTGTCTGTGGGTGGTTTGTACCAGTACTGTAGTGCCACTGTCTGCCCACAGTCCCAGTGTTTCAAGGCTGTGCTGTGCACCATGGTCACATGCAGGGATGCAGGGGTCCCTGTGTGTTGTGCACTCTGCCTACAGGTCAGTGTCCACCTACCTAAGCTGGCCTTTGCACCCCCCAGCATTAGCATCCGTAGTTCCCATGCATGCCTTCATGAGTCCATGTCTGTCCACTGCCCCCATGCATCATTTTCTGATGCCTACCTGTTCTCTGTGTTCTCTTCAGCTGTAGTTCCTTGACCTGAGACTTCTCCGGTAAATGATCTATTGCAGCCCTCACTGTGCTCTTTCCTATGGGGCTTGCATTTTCTGCCCCTCTGCCAGTTTGTTTGTCAGAGTTTCAGTTCACCTGCTTTGTTTACTAACCACTCTCCCTGCATTTGAAATGGGCTGTACACAGCTAACCACTCTCCCTGCAGCTGAACCACCCTTTTGGCCCCTGTAGAAACCTTCCCCAAGGAAAGCACTGTCCATGGACCATTTCACAGTTACAAGGAGGGAGGAAGAGGCCCCCAGCTGAGTAGGAAGCAACTGCTGGTGGGGGACTTAATTAGGGGGATAGACTTGCGAGCAGGGTGGGGTAAAGGAGAGGGAGGCGAAATACCTGAGAGGTACTTTGGCTTGGAGGGATGACAGCAGATACAATGGATCATTAGGCAGTAGGACATGAGAGGAGCTAGATGTCATTGTCACCTGGGGACAAAATGACCTAGCATGAGGACAGGGAGAGGGTAGTACAGGAAATTTCAGGGATGGGGGAGGGTCCTCAAGCATGCATGGTGGTTTTGCCAAGGTTGCCTATATACATCTTGGGAAGACAGGACTCTCCACATGGCTTTCAACAGTTGGTTAAAGGCATGGTGCAGGGTGGAGCTCAGTACTAGGAGTGGGCCTCTTCAGTGTCTTCATAAGTGAAATTGTCGAAGAACTGAGCGAGGAAGGTATGTCTTTTGCAGATGCCACCAAAACCTGTTACAGGGTTGACACTCAGGAGGGTGTGAGAAAGGGTTCACCCATGCTGGTGTGACAGCCATGTTGCTGATGACGATTACAGCACAGACCACATTACAGCACCAGGCAAAATGTATCCTGGGAGTTGCACCACCAAAGAACCCTCCTGGGAAACAGTCTCCATTGGGCCCCCTTCCCTAATTATCCCACAGGTCCAGGTTCTTAATTTACCTGTTCTCCAGTCCTATCCCATCCTACAATCACCCTGCAGGTATACAGTAGATTGTTACTATCCCTGATGTTCAGTGGTTCCCATTTATTTATTTATTCATTAATTTGTTTACCGAGTAGGTGCACTGGTCTGAGAACCATTTTCAGGCATGACCTGGGCCATTGAGGATGGTACAGGAATAAAAGCAAGTACAAAAGAGGCTGGGACAAGGCATACAATAGACAGTAATAAAAATATACAGGATATTTATCTGAAGATATATATAAACTTGCAGCGCAATGGATAAATAACATTTATGACAATAGCAGGCACAGTAGTAGCCAAGTTGTAATACAAATTAGGCATGATCTGAGATGAGTAAAGGAAAAAGTGCATCATGGCAGTGTAGGTATGGACCAAGAAGGAAAAGGAGGGAAGGGAAGTAGAAGCATGATAATAAGTTGGGAGGGCAGGAGCAAGTAGTGGAGGACAGAAGGTGAGATCCAAGGAGAGAGTGGAAGAGTCCTGGAGAGTCAGTGGTGCTAAGTGGAGTGGGCAGGTTGTTCCAAAGGACAGAGGCTGCAGGTGAGAATGCACATTTACCCATACGGTGGAGACTAGGGGGCACTCATGCATGAGGCCAGCAGTGAGGCAGAGCTCTAGAACAAACACTTTTGGCTAAAGAAGGTGGGACTGCTGAGAGGTAGCTCGGTTTTGGATGGCCTTCTTGACTGTGCTGGCCAGGAGATACTGTAGGTCTGTTGGGCTGATGGGGGAAGCCAGCCCAGGGTCTGCTAGAGTGAGCAGTGGTGTGTTGAGTGAAAGTCCTTGCCCTCTGTATATCCAAAGTCCCCACCATGACCCAGTTAGTTCTTACAGCAAATACTACCCCCTGGTCTCCAGCCTTACTATATATTTGACACCTTCCACATTTGGCACAGACCATCCTCTCAGCTCCTTGATCAGGCACAAAATGGATGATAGTTCACAATCATGTGCTAACTGTACACAGCTGTTTATACAGTAGACACATGAGAGCAAAACTGGCATTCTGTCCTCAGTTGGTCACAGAGTTTGGCAGAGTCTCTGTGCCAGTTGCCACTGTGGGGAGAGTGCGTAAGCATATGGTGGGGGCCATGAATGGTGTGAGCGGTGGGACTGGGTGGGCAGGTAGTTATTGGCAGTTTCCAGTGTATGGAATGGACAGCAGCACCACTGAACACCAAGGGAAGTGTGATATTACTGATGGTGGGAGCTCAAAGGGGCAGTGGTAGGAGACAGAGGTGATACTACCTGGTTTAGGGAGGCAACATCTTTTAGAGCCATTTACCAACTGGTCAGAGACTCACTAATTATGCTATTCAAGATATCATTTTGTGATCCTACCCTGTTTTTGGGGTGCAAAGTGTTGTTTGAGTCACTCTACCCATTTAGCGATCTAAATGCTCTTTGAATGTTCTGGTCTATGTGAACAATAACAGTCCATTACCAGTAAGATAAACAAGTGAACAAATACAAGTATGGAATTGAGCTGTTCTACATGAGGTTGATAATGTAATTTATCTTAACAATGCGTTAGAGTACAGAGTATGATGAGATTAATACTGGTACCACTGTGCTACCACATGAGTCTAGGGTTGCTGTGAGAGGTACCAAATACTGAAATGTCAAAATAACGCAGTACCATTGTGCTACCAGTGTACCAGTATTTGTCGGAGCCAACAAAAATCTAAAAATTTTGTGATACCATTGTATTACCAATGTATGTGTAAGAGACAGAGAAAATGGTAAAAAATGCCATAGGGATACCATTCTGCCAGTGCACTACCAATGCACAGAGGAAAATCTATATATCACCTACCACTGTGATACCAGAGTACCACTGGATAGTACTATTGTGGATTTTTCAGCTGACCACAGTGTTGCCATTGCTATACCACTATAATGCCATTGTGACAAATTCAGTAAGGGTAACCAGATTGCTGAGACAATGCAGTGCTAAAGAAGTGTAATAAAAATGATAAAGTGTTGCCAGTACTACTGCAGTGTGCAGCAAAAATTTGTGAAAGAAATACAGTGCTAAAGAAGTGTGCATGAAAATCTATGAATTATCTGCAGTGCTCTTACAGTCTGCATCAAAAAATAAGAAAGATTGAGCAGTACTACTGCAGTGTGCAGCAAAAATTAGTGAAGGAAATACAGTGCTAAAGAAGTGTGCATGAAAATCTAATAATTATTTGCAGTGCTCTTAGAGTGTGCATCAAAACACAAGAAAGATTGAGCAGTGGTACAACAGTGTAGCAGAAAGTCAGTGCAGTGTATTAACAGTGCACTGATGAAAAGCAGTGCTTTGTCAGTCTGGACTGAAATAAGGCTGAAGATGGAAGTGTACACTCCACTTCCCTCTGGGAGTACACATTATCCAGAGTCACTAATGACAATGAGGGCCCAAACCAGACCACACTATCAACTGAGATCGCCCAGTCCACTCCGCCCCCCCTTTCATATATGGCAGGCCTCCCACTCCGGGCCCTCGCTCTGCATCTCATCTCCCTAAACCCCTGTCGTATATACCAGCGGGGAGGTATATAATACAGGCGGGAGGAGGACCCGAGGCCTAACAGTGCACCACAGTCTTACTCTCCTTGATAATCTGCTCTCATGGTGCAAGCGCCCTGCTTCCAGTACCTGACCATGCGGCCTCACCACCACCCCCGCCTCCCTTCCACTACATAGTTTTCATCCCCAGGCTCTTCCCTCTAATTCATGCTGGTACCCCCTCCCCCAGATCTCAAATTTGCAGAAACAGCAAAAAGAATGCGGTACAGATGGACACCTAGGACATGAGGGCCAGGCTGTGCCATCCAATTACACGCGCTGGGCCCGCCCCCGCTCCTACCTTACAGTACAAGGCATCTGACTCAAGGGCCTCTCTCTCCACAGTCCAAATCTTCCAACGAGCTCCCAAAGTCCATGTGCCAACAAGAGTCAAAACAGTCAAATAGCGGGGCAAAGGAAGACACACCCGGGTCCTGTCTCCAGCTCTCATTGTCTCACGCTGCCCGATGGATGCTGGCATTGGCCAGGTCAACCGCCGTTCTCCTCCCTTTGAACACCTCAGGTGGATAGGGCGCAACGGCGCCAACAGTTCACACGAAACCAATTTCCAACTTTTAACTTTTATCAGGAACCAACAGGAATGTAGCATGACAAAAAAAAAAAACAGGCTCCTTCCAGCCTGATCATCCAATTCTTCCCAGCTCACATACTGTCCTTCAACTCACTCTTCTCCTTAGGGCCTTCACAAATTCCTCTGCTTTCTCAAGCTCCCAAAAGGAGTATGTCGCCCCTTCATGTTTGATTTTGAGTGTGGCAGGGTATACAAGGAAATTTTCCACCTTTAAATTCCTCAACTGAGCCATGAGCCCATTAAATGCCTTTCTCTTCTTTAACAGGCGCACTGAGTAGTCCTGCGAAAGAAACAGCCTATGGCCTTCAAAACTCAGGGACCCCTTCACCCGGTATGCCTTCAGAGTCGACTCCCGGTCTTGAAAATTGTGAAAGCGCATGATGTTCTGGCGGGGAGGTTTATCCGCCAGTAGCCGTGGCATGACTGCCCGATGCGCTCTTTCCATTTTCACTCGGCCATTCTTCACACTAAGGCCCAGCAACTCTGGTAGAACCCTGCTACAAAAGTCCAGGACATCATTCCCCTTCAGCTCCTCTGGAAGTCCTCTCAGGCGCAGATTCAATCGCCTGTAATAATTCTCTTGGTAATCAAATGCCTCCTTGAATTCCTCCAGCTCCTTCTGGAGGGCTCGGTCTTGACCAGGGACCATTAACACCTCACCTTCCAATCTGGAAATTCTTTCCTCCGCCTCTGCCAGCATGGCGCCATGCTGTGCTTGCTGTAGTTGCTGTTTTAATGTTATAGTTATATCTTTGTTCACCACTTGGTTTTATTTCTCTTGCGTTCTCGACTTGAGTCTTTTGGGCCCAAGTTGTTCCCTTTTGGCTTATATATTTACAGTTTCCACACTGGAAGTGTAGTTAGTTAGTTTGCTCGTAAAAATCTGATGGTCACACTCTGAAGCACCACAGACAGAGGTTTGAAATCCGAGCTCGAGCTCAACATTCCATGCCTGGCATAGATATTAACTCTTTCCTCTCCGGGGCAGTTCAAGTGCTGGGGCTAACTGCATATGTCAGAATACAGCAGGACCCCATTAGAAGAAACATAATTACTTAAGGTGAGTAATTTTTTCTTTCTGTGTAAGAGAGGCAGGGGCTATGCTCCGAGACCCTTTTACTCCCTTCCCTCTCAGTTTGACCTCTCACAGTTTAGAGGTTATTTATTTTTTTTTTTTTTCTATTTTTTTGTTAGATCTCGGATTAACTGAGTACAGGCTCATTACATAGGTTTCACATCAGGGTCATTACAGTAACAAGCAAAACTACAGCTTACAGGAGGCCGTAAGAGGATAACAATTATTAAGGCAGATTAGGCAAGAGGTCACATGTGTGACTGAAATAAACAAACACTATATACAATGGTACTTGCCAACACAAAAGGAAACAAATTCTGGTCAGATCCACCACAGCTGCATAATGAGGTTAGTGAAGTTGTGTGGAGTTGTTAAGGAGGTATGGAGAAACAACACAATGATTTGTAAGTAGCAAGATTTGTTTTAGTTTCAGTTCTAAGGAAGGCATACACGTTATTAGGAAAATACATGGAGGTGTACATTTTAATGGAAGGAATAGGATGCACTGTAGGTTTACAAAAGAATCCCAGAGCAAATGCCACTGATGTATGCGTTATCCCAGATGATATTGGCCAGACAGACAAATTTTAAAGAAAACCCAATTGCACATACTCCAATGATGCAAAGCATTGTGGGAAACATATGCAAATCCCCATGATGGTACAGAAGGTGGCAGTACATGAAAAAATAATGGCTGGCATATGTTCAGCCTTAGGATTATTTACACAGTTGTTTCTTTTTTTTTAAGAGAAACAGGGTTTTTGTCCATGAGGTGATGTAAATTATATTTAAGCACTGTGTTGATGTCAGGAAGTCGGGTGTAATGACGATGGACTGTTGGCAGAGAAAATGTGATAGTAACTTTCAGTGGGGGTTGCTTTTGATAAGGGCAAGGTAGTTATGCTTGTGCTAATGGGAATATTAGGAAAGTATGAGGTCTATGCAGAAGTGGAGTACAAATATGCAGAGTTTCATAAGTACATGCTCAGAGTGCAGGCAAATGTGATATGCAGGTTTGTTTTAGAAACAGGTAAAAATAGCTAGCGACACATGCAATTGATAGAAAAATAGATAATTACATAGACATGAAGGCCCTGTCCACACTACACTCGAAAAAGCTGTAATGGATTCAAACGGTTACAGTCTGTAAACGTTACAGCGTGTCCACACTGCCAGTGAACAGTGTGGATAATGGTTTGAAAACATTACAGCCTGTCCACACTGAGTACGATAGTGTGTGTGGTCTCAACCCAGTAGTAGCAGTGCACATCCCATGGTGCATTCGGTGATGACAGCTGCATTTTGAGATGTCCTCCTACATGTCCTATGGAGTACTGTGTATATGGCACAGTTATATTATGTAAATAACCATATTTCACTGTTATGAGACACACTTATGTTGTGGAGGTGACAGAGAGAGGTTCGAGGGAGGGGCAGATCTGTATGGTGAAATCAGGGGCTACGTCAGTGAGAGGGAGGGAAGGAGATAATGGCATCAGTTCTGCCAGTATTAGGGCACCTGGGCACAACAGACATTCATGTACTGCTGCTGTATGGCTGAAGGCAGACCCTCTACTACTGCCTTCAGTGTTCCCCACTGCTGCACTGTACACAGTGCCACACGTCTGTCGTCCACCTTAGCAGTGCTCCATGATGCACTCAGGAGCTCCACTAATGTATGTGTTCACTACTGGCACTGCTCTGCAGGTAGTATTGCTGCCACATCACACATGGGCAGGCAGGGTACTCCCAACACTCGGCACAGTGAAAAGAGTAATCAAGGACAGTACACGGATTCCATCAGGAGGTGGCCCTTGGGGAGGCAAGTGCAGACAGAGAGGTAGGTTAGGTGGGGACATGGGGGTACACCGGGGGGGGGTGCGCATACAGCTGTCAGGTTACTGTGGTATGGAGGCATCCCAGTATTGCAGCTTACACCTGTGCTCCACACTGCTGTCTGCATATGTCCTGGTAGCCTCTGATCTCCCTGCATGCAGTGAAACTGCTGCAATACATGCAGGTATAGTGGGAGACTGGAGGCTACATGGTGGAGCATTTAGACACAATTGAAAATAACAACTGATAAAGGTGTAAAGCTGTAAAGAGTGAAATAACCATGCTGGTATGCACACCACAAAGTGGTTCTTGGAAGGATACAGGTTGGGGATTGCTCAATTAAGGGAGTAGTCCACCCAGAATTTGCAAAAACATATGTTATGCAGAGTGTTTTGATTTGTATGTAAAGTCCTGGTGTGTCCTTCTCTCTGTCTGCTATTAGGAGGTTTTCCTAAATTAGGCTGCTAGCTTTAGGTTAGTTTTATGATCCCTGGGGATCTCCATCACAAATAGGCTGATTGCCTTCTGCCTCCTACAATGTACCCTGTATCATGTGTCAGTGATGTAGCCAGGCCCATAGATTTAGCATATGCAATGCTTTTTAAAATTAGTTCACAATAGCAGAGCTTTGTAACTGTTCTTATCCAGTCAGCACTAATGGCAGCAGTTACAATTTAGCAGATGTCTGAGAGCTACCTAACTGGGGGTTCTGTAAGAAAAAAGCTACTAAATAGCTCTAATTCACTATTTGTGTTTTTTGGGTGTGTCATGTCTAGCTAGCAGTAATATGTGTTTTCATTTTAAAATTTAATTTCATCAAACTACGCACAACAATAAAAAACACAGAAATTGCCCCAGATCATCACTGCTATAATTAGTAAAGACTATAGCAGTTTTCTTACAGAAAACTCACTCAGTTAGCTCTAAAGTATTTGCGAAACTGTAAATGTAGGTACAAGCATTCTTTTTTTTTTTTTTAACAGGAGAGACACAGTAAAGCTTGTTTACAGGTGTGACCTGGGAGCACAAGGAAGTTAAGTGATTTGCTCAGGGACAGAGTACGCATGTGGAGGCTGCGGGATTCAAACCCAGGACACCAGGTGTGCAGCTCAGAGCCTTAGACCACCGTACTATACTGCCTCCTTTATTCTAATAGGTAGAACTGGCAGTTAGTGCTGATTTTGCTCTGTGACATGATTTTCAATTTTTTTGGGTTACTGATGTGAAGTATCTTTTTAATAAAGTATAAAGTATGTATGTGCGAGTTATTTAGGTCGGTGAATATTTGTTTTATTATTTGAAAAAGTGGGATACCCTGAATGTGTAGTGCAATGACCCATTGTAAAATGGGATCAAATGTGTAGCTGAAATAATTGCTGTCATCCTGTTGTGTTCATGCTATACCACACATAGGAGAAAAAGTGACTTTAAAGTATTTTGCAGTTTCTAGGCCGCAGCTTCATACCATACACTTCATTTGTTAAAAAAAAAAAAAAAAAAAATGAAAATCATGTCACAGACCAAAATCATTATTAAATGCTAGTTCTACCTAATAGAAAGCTGGTACCTACATTTATAGTTTAGCAAATACTTGAAATCTAACTGAGTGGGTTTTCTGTAAGAAAACAGAGCCGTTAATTATAGCGCTAATGATCTGGGCAGTTTCTGTGCTTTTATGGTTGTGTATGTTTGATGAAATTAAAAGTGTTAAAATTAAAACACTCCTGCAAGCTAGACCCAACACACACAGAAAACAACAATAGTGAATTAGAGCTTAATTTAGTAAGGGTTTTCTTACAGAAACCCCAGTTAGCTAGCTCTCGGGTATCTGCTAATAGGCTAATTTAGGAAAGACTCCTAATAGCAGACAGAGGGAGGGACACACTAGGACTTAACATACAAATCAAAACACTCTGCATACATATGTTTTTGCAAATTCTGAGTGGATTGTGGACTACTCCTTTAAAACTGCAAGCTCAGTAAAAAATATACACTGCAGCCTCTTGCTATACTGACATGCTTCAGCTGATGCAAAATACAGAGTAAGGTGGGGGCAGGGTTGGAGGACAACACCATATACCCACCAGGAGGGACTTTCCAGCTCTTGGAATGTATTTTGTGAAAATGTGTGACCAGGAGAGGAATGTAAGCTGAGCCAATGCTGTTTAAACAAGTACTGTATAGGGAGGGATGCAGTTTCAGGCTTTTCCTTCTGATGCCCCAGGCAGCTCTGATAGTCAGTTGTTCCAGCATGATAGAGCCACCTCATGTCCCTCCCACATGAACCAAAAAAAAAGGTGGGGTGGATCTTTAGGAGATTCTTGGGTGGAGGTAGGGGTGGATCTTACCCACCCCCCCCCAAAAAAAAAACTAATTCTACCTCCCACTACTCAGGTTCCCGTACTTGTACCTCCCACTTAAGAAAGAAAATAGTGCACTGCAACCATTGACTGACATGAAAGTGTATTTATTTGGGGGAGGAAAACATTTCTTGGAGGAGGGTAAGGCGAAGGAGACTATTTACACATTCAGTCAGTTCCACAGACAGAAAACATCACATCACTCCTATTGTACATGCAAAACGTTTGCAGGTTCTGCCTACTGCAACCGTAAAGGGAGAGAATAAGGAGGGTTGGGCGCAGGAAGGGGAGTGACCAATAGTGGTAGGCAAACTGGGGAGAGAGAATATATTCTGAAAATCAGCCGAGAAGGTGGGCCTCATCACTGGTGAGGGAGGCTTATACTAAGCATACTTGCATAGCCTGTAACGGGAAGTTTTAACAGAGGGTATTGGGTGAGGGGGCAGTGCAGGATATGAGCAGGATGTCAGTATAAGAAGGGGAAGAGGGAAAGGGAGCAGAAGGGAAGTGGTGGAGCAGGGATAAGGGGAGGTAGAGTAGATGGTGAGGAGAGGAGAGGAGGTTGGGTCACTTCGGGAGGGAAATAGTAGGGGTTGGAGAGGCGTCTTGTGGTGCGGGGGTAGAAGCACAGGGGAGGGGGTGGTATATTTTAGGAAGGGAAGAAATGGGGGTGTAGACGGTGCTAGGAGGTACTTAGGTTGATGACCAGCCAGGGGCTGGAGGCCTTAGTGGAAACATTCGCAACTTGCTTTGATAACCAGATATGACCGTAGCGAGCGTTTGAAAGGGCCTAGCGTTGGAATAGCAAAGAGGCTTGATGGCAGTTTGTTAGTCCATTTAGGTGCCTGATGGGCAAAGGCCCTTTGTCCTAGAGTGGTGCGACATCTTGGAACATTGAAGGCCATGCTTCTGGAGCTTCTTGTGGTGTGGCTGCATTCAAATGGGGTGAGGAGCTTCTGGACGCCTATGGGTAGCATGCCTAGGCTTGCTTTTTTGTCCAGCAGGCAGGTCGGGTACTGAAGTGTGCTGTTAACCTGGAGCCAGTTGACATGGGTATAAATGTCACAGGTGTGGGTTTAACGTTCTGAACTGGTGAAGAGGCGGCATGCCTTATTTAAGGCGACTTTGATGTGGTGGAGAGCTGTGTCCGTTGCAGATCCATAGATTGCAGTACCATACTCCACAAGAGATACGACTGAGCTGCAGACGGCAAGGTTTAGTGCTTCATGGGTGAGACTGTGCTTATGCCTGTGTAGGGGGCCGATGCACATATTGAGTGCTTTTACTACATTGTCTATATGGTAGACAAACAACATGGTACTGTCAAGTTACTACAGAGAAAGAGACAGACGGGGTCAGAGGAGATATACCTCTACCCCTGCTCCTGCAACCTAGCAAAAGCCCTGACTCCTCAGCCCAGGTCACCTCCTCTCTGCCTGTAGGGGGCAGGCTCTCACACTACCGCCAGTCCTGGAGGTAGTGGGAAAGGGCCTGTCCCTTCAGTTCAAAAAAGATGCCAACCCTAAAGAGAAATTTGCTCTCCAAACCTCTAACGCCAACAGAGGTAATTCTGTTGGAGATGGAAGTAAACATCTTTTGGAAGCAAAAGTAATAGAGAGAGTGCCTACCCATCAAAAAGACAAAGGACTCTACTCCAGGTACTTCCTGACTTAGAAAAAAAATGGGGAGTGGCAGCCTATTTTAGACCTCAGGTTCCTAAACAGGCACCTTCTGAAACCCAGATTCAAGATGGTCACTCTGAAACTGGTTATTCAGTCTTTGCAGCAGGGAGACTGGCTAGCCTCTCTAGACCTTAAAAACCCATACTTTCATATCCCCATCAGGTTGTCCCACAGAAAGTTCTTAAGGTTCAAACTCCATTCAGGGCACTACCAGTCTGCAGCTATGCCCTTCGGCCTGACATCCGCACCAGGGGTGTTCACAAAATGCTTGGCCATAGTGGCAGCTCATTTAAGAAAGAAGGGAATATCAGTTGCTCCAAGGAAGGCAGTATAGCGCAGTGGTTTAAGGCTCTGAGCTGCAAATCTGGAGACCTGGGTTTGAATCCTACAGCCCCCACTTGCATACTGTGTGACCTTGAGCAAGTCACTTAACTTCCCTGTGCTCCCCTGTTGCACCTGTAAACAAGCTTTCAGCTTAGTGTGTCTCACCTGGTTAAACAATTGGAAAAATTAAAAAAAATATCTGGATGACTGGCTCATCATGGCAAAGACCCCTCCTCTTCTGGAGCAGGCCCTTTCCCTAACAAAAGATGCTCTGCATCTGCAGTCTTTGAGATTCATTATAAATCAAAAGAAATCTCATCTGGTACAAGCCCAGCTCCTTGCCTTCATAGGAGCACAGTTGGACACAGTACACAGCAGAGCCTTTCCTCCTGTGGAAAGAATTCAAAAATTTTCTATCTGTGGCAAACTCTTTTATCCTGGGCCAGCCCAGGCCAGCCAGACATTTCTTGCAGGTCCTGGGCCACATGGCATCCATGACAGCTGTGGTCCCGGGAGTCAGGTTCAGAGTGAGGGACATTCAGCTGTACCTAAGGTCTCGCTGGTCCCAAAGCAAAAATTCTCTGTCCAAACTGGTCCCAGTCGCACAAACCTTTCTTTAGTTTCTGGACTGGTGGAAAGACACAGCCAGCCTATCAGTAGGGGGTCCCTTTCCAGATGTCCTCCCTCTCCAAAATCATCATTACAGTTGCTTCTTTTCTTGGATGGGGAGCTCACATGGACGACTGTTATGTCAGTGGCTCCTGGACTCCACAAGAGTCACAGTCCCACATCAATCTGTTCGAACTCAGAGCCATTTATCTGGCTGTCAAAACATTTCCTTCAAAGATAAAGGGACATACCGTCCAAATCAGAACAGACAACACCACTGCTATATTTTACATAAAAAAGCAAGGTGGCACAAGGTCCACCATCCTGTGCTTGGAGGCCATGAGGATTTGGGGCCTAGCCTATTACCTGGGAGTCAGCCAGTCAGCCATACATTTCCCAGGAAAAGATGATACCCTGGCGAATGCCCTCAGTCACATCAACCAGGGACACAGCATATGGTGCCTGAACAAATAGGTGTCGGCCACAGTTTTCAGGAGGGGCACACCAGAAGTGGACCTGTTCACCTCTTGCCTGAACCATCAACTTCCTCTGTTCTGTTGCAGGCCCCCAGCACTGGGAACTCTTCCAACAGATGCCTTAGCTGTGGAGTGGACAGGAAAGTTTCTTTATGCCTTTCTGCCCTTTTCTCCAATTTTTAGAACCTTGTTAAAGCTCAAAAATCACCTGCAACAATGATTCTGGTGGCACCAGATTGACCGAGGCAGGCATGGTACCCCCTGCTGATGGCCATGTCCTGCAGCAAGCCTATTCGTCTCCCTCTCAGCCACTCTCTCCTGTCTCTTCCCCAGACAGGGGTATCATATCCAGATCTAAAACCCCTTTACCTCAAAGCCTGACTTTCGAGGAGTTAGAGTTTCCGGACACTCAATACTCTGGGCAAGTGCTGAAGATCCTGAGAATGTCCAAAAAAGACTTATGCAGCCAAGTGGAAAAGACTTTCCATCTGGTGCAGGCAGAAGCACATTGATCCTTTTAAGGCTTTGATTCCTAATTTGATTGATTCATAACAGTTTTATTTTTATCCAGGAAAAGCATAATTTAGGGACAAGCCCTGTTTACAAATCATGTCCTGTATAAAAACACATAAAATTCATTCATAACTTACATACAACCAGTAAAAATACACAATCTCACCAACAGGGTACATAAAGTGCATTATAACATTGTAATCAGCCTCATTATGTCAACATGTGCAACCTTTATAATAATATTCAATCATTTCTTGTTGGAATACTGTGTGAGAAGTTTCTAGCTTAATAAGACTAGGAATCTTGTTCCATGTCTTTGCAAGATTTCTGATCAAGGTTAGATCCCTAAACCTGTTATTTAACCTAGGCCAACTAACGTCAACAGATGTTTCCTGCAATTGGTGTATATTTACCCTGCGGATTGATCTTATCAAATTCATTAAAGGGTGAGTATGGTCTGCATTCATTAATTTCCAACACCAAGTTGATCATAATATTTCCCTTTTCAATTCAGGTCCAACCCAGTTAAGCTTATCTAAAACATGACAATGATGTTCATCAGACTTGCTACTACTAGCAAATCTGGCTATTTTGTAATAAGATTGATCAGTTAGCTTCAGATAGGTTTTTGGGGCATTCCTGTACAACAAGGACCCATAGTATAGAGGGGGGGAGCATAAGTTGGTTTGCCAGTTTCATCTTAGTAGGTGTAGCAAGAATAAAAGACACTCTCCTTAAAGCTCCTAATTTCTGATTACAATTTTTAACTGTTGTTTTAATATGATCTTCATATGTTAATCTTCTATCTATTGTTACTCTAAGATATTTATAGGTTTGTGTTATTGGGATCTGCTGTTTGTTTCCAAAACCTAGATTTACATCATTAGCTAGTAATTTCCTGTTGTCTGTTGCAAAGGTCATGCACTGAGTTTTATTGAGGTTCATCACCAAACCCGCCTCTTGGAACCATCGCTCCACTGCATAAACATCCTCCTGGAGTTCTACCTCAAGAGCGGTGAGAGTGCCTGTAGATGCCGCCACAACAGTGTCATCTGTTTACATTCACACCACTCCGTTTCTGACTACTCCAGGGAGATGATTAATATATACATTAAAGAGAAGGGGGCCCCAATATATAGCCTGGGGGCACCCCTCACAGCAGATATAGAAGTTCCCACTAATACACATTGTCTCTTGAAGACAAGTAAGAGTCAAACCACAACAAAGTTTCTTCATGCAGGCCAGTCTCATATAGTCTTTCAAACAACATGAAGTCTTGCTGTATTCTGACAATTGCAGTGATTCCCAACCTTTGAACTGCCCCGGAGAACGAAGAGTTAACTTTCCATGCAGAGCATGGAACGCTGAGCTCGAGCTCAGTTGAAGTCTCTGTGTGGAGTGTTTTGTACTTAAACCATCAGATTCTTTACTCCGCCTCACTGAACGGTCACTCTGGAGATTTCTCCTTCAGCTCGGTTCGAAGGTCGGTTAAAGTTTTCAGTTTTCGTCGGTTTTAAACCGAAAAAAGTATCTGCATAGTCGGTTCAGTCTCTGTCTATGGTGCCGTGAGTACTAGATAGGAATTGTTCTGTTTTTCTGTGTGGAACTTGTAAAAGTGCGGTCGGTTCAGCTGAACCGGCCATTTGATTGTGAATTTTGTTGGTATACTTAGTGTGTGGTTACCGGTTCTTATCAGTTCTAAAAAAACTGTGTTTTTACCGTTTTTTTCCAATACCCTTGACACGATTAGGAACCGATAAGGGAGTCTTGCCTGGCGGTTGCCGAAAAAAGGGTAAGTTTGGTTAGGTTGGCCATGTCTGAGAAACCCAAGAAAAAAACCGGGCCCACTGGGTTTCAACACTGCAGTGAGTGTGGGGAGGTCTTTTGCTAAGGCCTATCCCCACATCACCTGTGTTTATTGTCTGGGGATTGACCACCTCGATTCAGACTGCCAAATATGTAAAATCTTTCCCAAATCTACCCTTGAGAAGAGATTAGGTAGACTGAGGGAAAAGGAGGCCAAGAAGTCCGCTGACCCGGATGGCCAGCCGGTTCGGTTTCGACCGAGAACCAGAAGGACTGCCTCTGACCAGGGCGATACTTCTTTGGGCAAAAGGAGAGCCAATTCCGAGGGATCGGTTCCGACAAAAAGAAAGCGCAAAGAGAAATCGACCGGTTCGGATCCCGAGGTTCATGTTCCAACCGCCGAAGAGATAGCCAGGGCGATTCAGATTGTGGAATCGCCCTGTCCGGTTCCAACCGATCCGGCTCCTTCTGGTAGGGGTTTGGTTCGGGTGGTTCTCCCGGTTCAAGAGTATGTCCTTGAAGATTTTTATGAACCGGAATTTGAAGAGGAAGGGGAATTTGAGGATTATGATTTAAGTGAAGGTCTGGATGTGCCTGTGGAACCGAACATCTCCTCAGACAGACCTTCAGGTGTTTCCCCTCCTAGGCTTTCTGAGTCCCCTTCTTACTTTGTTTTACAGAAAGGTGGCTGAAACCCTCCAGCTTCCTATGGAGGAGGCTGTGGAAGACCAAGAGGAGCCTGCCTATGTAGAGATGATGGATATCCCAGCGTCCAGGAGACTGTCTATTCCCCTCCATAAATCTTTTGGGAAACAGACACTAAAAATCTTAAAGTCTCCTAACACTATACCTCCTGTGGATAGAAGAATGAACAAGAGGTATACACTTTCAGGCTCAGACACGGAGTTCTTATAGCAGCAATGCAGCCATGTTGGGGTAGTGCAGGCTGCTGCCTGTGACAAGGCAAATATTCCCTTGACTTCACAACCCCTCCCCAGACAAGGACTCCAGGAAGATTGATGCCATGGCAAAGAAGCAGTACATGGCATCTTCTTTGGGACTCAGGCAGGCGAATTACATGGCCTATACAGCCAGGTACCAGAAGTCCAGGTGGGACACTGTACTGGCACTGGCTAAACAGGCCTCCCCCCAGCTAGCCAAGGAGCTGGAGGCGGTGGCTGCAGATGGGATTGGGGCATCTAAGGTTCAGTTTCATGCTGCTGTGGACTCCAGTGATGTGTCGTCAAGAGTCATGGCTACATCTGTGGCTCTTCGGAGGATGGCTTGGGTCAGATGTACTAGCCTCTCGCAGGATACCCAGGCTAAGGCCATGGATTTCCCTGTGGTGGGTAATTCTCTGTTTGGGGAGCAGACAGAGAATTACATGAAGAAAATAGATGAGTACAGGACCACTTACAGGAGTGCTCAGGGCAAGGAAAGGCAGGCAACTCCTCAAAGGCAGCAGTCTAGGGGCAGGGGCAGGCCTTTTCAAAGGCCCTTTTACCAAGCACAGGCCTCTTCTTCCTTTTCTCAGAGGGAGTTCTTCAGAGGGAGAGGCAGAAGGGGGATCAGCAGAGCTGCATCCACTCCTCAGCCTAAAGCCCCTGCCAAGCAGACACCCTGATGGGCCTGCCCGGGTCAACTCTTCTATTCCAGTAGGGGGCAGGCTGGCTTACTTTGTCCAGGACTGGATGTCTATTACATCAGACAAGTGGGTCCTGGAAGTAGTAAGCCAGGGACTAGTTCTCAGCTTCAAAAAATTTCCAAAGATAAGAGCCAGATCTTTTCCACCTGCAGATCTCTCAGAAACTCTTGCCCTAGAGGCAGAGGTTTCTTCTCTCCTTGTTTTAAGAGCTATAGAGAGAGTACCTACCCTACACTGGGGCAAAGGACTGTACTCCAGGTACTTCCTGACCCCCAAAAAGACAGGGGAGTGGCGACCCATCCTGGACCTAAGATATCTAAACAAACATCTTTTAAAACCAAAGTTCAAGATGATAACTCTGGGAGTAATCCTTCTCTCTCTAAGGTTAGGGGACTGGCTAGCCTCCCTGGACCTCAAAGATGCCTACTTTCACATTCCCATCAGGTGCTCCCACAGAAAGTACCTCAGGTTCGAGTTGCCCTCAGGCCATTATCAGTTCAGAGCAATGCCCTTTGGCCTAACCTCAGCCCCAAGGGTTTTCACAAAGTGCCTGGCAGTAGTAGTTGCCTTTCTAAGAAGGCAAAAGATTTTGATTTTTCCATATCTGGACGATTGGCTAATTGTGGGTGAGTCTCCAGACCAAGTCAAGTCTTACCTGCAAGTGACCCAGCAAGTGCTCACTTCTCTAGGATTTCTTCTCAACCTTCCTAAGTCAGTTCTTGAACAAGTCCAGCTTCTTATCTTCATAGGGGCAGAACTGGACACACTCAGAACAAGAGCCTTTCTTCCTCTAGAAAGGGCAAGGGCTCTTATGGAACTAGCTTCTTCCTTCGGCCTTCAGGTATCTCGACCAGCAAGGCATTTCCTCCAGCTCTTGGACCATATGGCAGCTTCAACAGCAGTGGTCCAAGGGGCAAGATTCCAGATGAGGGATATTCAGTTCCACCTGAAAGCTTTCTGGTCTCAGAGAAAGGACTCCCTTACCAAACTGATTCCAGTGACTCTGACCTTGATCCAAGCCCTCCAGTGGTCTCAGGATCAGGACAATTTAAGGCAAGGTGTTCCTTTTGTTGCTCAGCCTTGTTCAGTGGTCCTTACCATGGATGCTTCTCTCCTGGGCTGGGGAGCCCACCTGGGGTCCCTCACTGCCCAGGGCCTGTGGTCCCCCCAAGAATCCCTTCTCCACATCAGTCTTCTAGAGCTCAGGGCAGTTTTTCTGGCTCTAAAAGCGTTCTCACAGTCAGTACAGAACAAGGTGGTTCAAGTCAGAACAGACAACACCACCACCGTGTGGTACATCAACAAGCAGGGAGGCACTCGGTCCATGGCCTTGTGCACAGGAGCCATGAAGTTATGGTCCCTGGCTTATTCCCTGCAAACCTCTCTTGTAACAGTTCACCTTCCAGGCAAGGACAATGTGCTAGCAGATGCACTGAGCAGGATTTCTCAGGGCCATCACAAATGGTCCCTGGACCCTCAGGTGTTGAAAGTGATTTTTTCCAGGTGGGGCACTCCAGAGATAGATCGCTTTGCAGCCCCAGACAATCACCAACTCCCTCTTTTTTGTTGCAGACCTCCAGTCCTGGGCTTAGTCCCTTTGGATGCCCTGATCCTGAATTGGGAAGGGAAGTTTCTGTACGCCTTTCCCCCTTCCCACTCCTGTTCAAAGTTTTGGTAAAAATAAGGTCTCAACCTTGCAAGGTGATTTTGATTGCTCCAGATTGGGCCAGACAGCCCTGGTACCCCCTGTTGCTGTCCCTAGCAGTCCATCTTCCCCTGTCTCTTCCCAGGAATTACAACCTGTTAACATCCTGTCAGGGAAGGATTTGGTACCCCAATCTTCAGTCTCTCAATTTCAAAGCATGGCTCTTGAAGAGTTAGAGTTTGCAGATCTGCATCTTTCCCAAGGGGTTCTGGATATCCTCAAGGCTTCTCGAAAGCCCTCCACCAGAAAGACTTACAACTCCAAATGGAAAACAGTCAGCATTTGGTGTACTAAGAAGCATGTTTCTCCAGACACTGCTGAATTGCCTATGGTTCTGGGTTATATGGTCCATCTTAATGGCCTAGGCCTCAGACCAGCTACTCTCAAAGTACACCTGTCAGCTGTTTCTGCATTTTTGTCAGTGGGGAAGTCTTCCTCACTATCTTCCCATCCTGTGTTCTGTGAATTTTTTAAAGGAGTGCTTCACACCAATCCTCCTTTTAGAGACCCTGCCCCTGCCTGGGATTTGAATGTTTGCATTGCTCAACTTATACAACCCGTCTTTGAGCCTATGTCTTCAGCATAGCTTAAGTACTTGACTTGGAAAACTGTGTTCCTGGTAGCCATTACCTCTGCCAGGCATATCAGTGAATTGCAAGCCCTGTCAGTGGAACCTGATTTTATCTCATTTCACAGGGATAAAGTGGTCCTTAGAACCAATAGAAGGTTATTGCCCAAAGTGGTTTCAGACTTTCATTTAAACCAGTCTATGTCTCTCCCTGTTTTCTTCACTGATCATTCTTCCTCAGGAGAGAGGAGGCTACACAGTTGAGATGTCAAAAGAGCCCTTAGTTACTACATAGAGCGTACCAAGGGTCACAGGTTTGACTCCCTCCAGTTGTTCCTCACTTATGGAGAAGTGGAAAAGGACAAACCTGCCACCAAAAGATCTATTGCCAGGTGGATTATGTCTTGTATACAATTCTGCTATGAAAAACTGGGAAAAACTCCACCCTCAGGCCTGAGGGCTCATTCCACAAGAGGTATAGCTGCTTCCCTGGCTGCTGCCAGGGATATCCTCTCTTAAATTTGTCACAGCCACCTGGAAAACAGTCCATACCTTTACAAGCATTACTCTCTGGATATCCAGGCTAGGAGTGATGCTCGGTTTTGGCACAGCAGTACTTAGGAGCCTATTCCCAAAGTAGGTCTGTCCCTCCTCCTTGGAGGTACTGCTTAGTAGTTTGAAATTGTCAGAATACAGCAAGACTTCATGTTGTTTGAAGAAAAAATTACTCACCTTAGTAATTATGTTTCTTCTAATGGAGTCTTGCTGTATTCTGACCTCCCTCCCTGCCTCCCCTCTCAGAACCTGTTTTTAGGAAGTGGGTGGGCAGGTGCAGTGTTGCACCCCAGGGGTGTTTTTTGCTTGCACCCTCCTCCTTTTTGTTTGGGTGCTGATTTATTATTGTTATTTATAGTACATTGGGTTTTGGTTTTTGGGTTTCCTGACTTGCGTCTTCCTTGGGAATCCAAAACTTTTTTCAGCCAGTTGGCTAGTAAGAATTTTTACAATTTCCACATAGAATTTTTAGTTTAGTTGAGCTCATAAGAATCTGACGGTTTAGGTTTGAATCACTCCAGACAGAGACTTCAACCGAGCTCGAGCTGAGCATTCTATGCCCCGCATAGAAAGTTAACTCTTTGTTCTCCAGGGCAGTTCAAAGGTTGGGAATTACTGCAATTGTCAGAATACAGCAAGACTCCATTAGAAGAAACATAATTACTAAGGTGAGTAATTTTTCTTTAGTGTTTTACCAATGATGTGGTACCTGCACAGGCAGGAATTCCAGCTTTGCTGGACTATCTTACCCATTTGCATTTCCTGGGCTTGCAACCCACTACTTTGAAGGGCCATTTGGCCTCAGTGTCTGCTTATATTTCAACTGGGAAGGGTGTCTCCATAGCATCCAACCCTATTTTCAAGTTGTTCTTTAAAGGGCTGGCTCACTTGCACCCTCCTCACAGGGAACCGGTGCCAGCTTGGAACCTTAATGTGTGCATTGCCAAGCTCATGGGTCCCCCATTTGTGCCAGTGGTCTCAGCTCACTTGAAATGTGTTACCTGGAAAACAGTTTTTCTGGTGGCCATCACTTCTGCCGGAAGGATTAGTGAGCTCAAGGCCTTGTGCATTGAGCAGGACTATATTTCATTCCATAGGGACTAGGTAGTGCTTAGAACCAATAGGAAATTCTTACCTAAAGTGGTTTCTGATTTCCACTTGAATCAGTCCAGTACTCTACCAGTCTTTTTCGCTGAACACTGTAGCTCAGGTGGATGCATTCTCTATAGTCTTGATGTCAAGAGAGCTCTGAGCTACTACGTGACATGCACCAAAGATCATAGGCAAGACAGGCAGCAACTGTTCCTGACCTATGGGGATGTGGGCAAAGGAAATCCAGCATTTAAAAGAACCAGTTCTCGCTGGATTGTTCAATGCATCTAGTTCTGTTATTCGAAAGCTGGAACGGAGCCCCCAGTAGGGACTACGGTCCCATTCCACAAGAGGTACAGCTGCTACTATACCAGCTGCCAGGGATGTTCCATTGTCGGAAATCTGTAAAACAGCTACCTGGAGGACAGTCCACGCCTTTATGAAGCATTAGTCTGGGCACCCAGTCTTGAAGTGATGCCAGGTTTGGCACAGCAGTCCTGCAGAGCCTATTCCCAAAATAGGTTCTGTGCCAACCTCCAAAGGTACTTCTTCATAGTCTGCAAGAGTTAAGAATATTGAAGAATTCCTGGGGTCAGAGGAAGAAATTACTCACCTTAATAATCTTGTTTCTTCCAAGGTATTCTTCAGTATTATTAACTCACCCTCCCTACCCCCCCTTCTAGAACCAATGGACTCTGCATAACAGTTGGGTGTCTCAGTTAATGGGTTCACAACATGTTGTGTTATGAAGGGTTTTGAACCCAGATAGGTTTTGTTTCTCTCTTTACTCCTTTCTGACTGTTAGGGACTCTGTTTTTTAGGAGTTTTCTATTGTTAAACATTTCTTATATATATATATTCTCATTTTATAAGCTAGGGAGTCTTACCCCATAGGCTGTTCATGAAATCTGAGCATTATAGAACACAGCAGATGGTAAGAGCAGCAGTTTGAATGGTGGCACAAGCCAATGATTGTTCCATCATTTACATGCGTTCCATTCTCTGGGCAGTTCAACGCTGGAGGGTGACTGCAAGAGTTAATAATATTGAAGAATACCTCTGAAGAAACAGGATTACTAAGGTGAGTAATGTTTTCTTCTGGCTTAGGATTGACCAGTTCTGAAGCAGAGGCCAAAGCCTTTTTCAGAGAAGTGACAGCAGCTGAGTGCTGTGGTCCCCACTGCCAGGGGACATCTTTCTTCAGCAACTCATACAGGGATGTGGCCTTTTGTGCAAAATTGGAAATGAAGTCCCTGGAATAGTTGACCATTACCAGGAACTGTCTCAGAGTAGCCACACTGGTGGGTAGTGGCAGATCTTGATGCGCAAGCCCAGAAATGAAACTTCTGGTAGGCACAACTATACTTTTGCAGCATTGCACTTGAGGCCTGCCCTCAGTAGCAGTGTCAAGAGTGTCAGGAGCTCATCTAAGAGCTCCAGGTGCTTCTCCAGGCCAGTTGTGGCCAAAAGAAGGCCGTCCACATATTGCAAGAGGCATTCTGGTGTGGAGAAGCCACATATGGCATCCCTCGTGGATGTGGAATAGGGAAGGGCTGTTTTGGAATCCTTGTGGGAGGCAGTTCCATATGTACTGATGTCCTTCAGAGGTGGAGACAAACCTGTTTTTGGCTTTCTCGGGCCAATGGCAGTGACCAGAAACCACTGGAAATGTCCAGTGTGCTGAACCACTTGTGTTCAGGCTTCAGAAGTTTGAGCAAATTTGGGGCAGAGGCCATGGTTGGTGCACAACTAGGAGTGACTTGGTTAAGTCTGCGGTAATAGATGGTGAGCCTCCAACTATTGGGCTTCTTTACCAGCCAAATGGGAGAATTAACTGTGGACACACAATAACTAATGACCCCTTGTTTCAAAAGGGAATCAAGTGGTCACCCTCAAAGAGGGTACTGCTTCTGCTGGAAATAGGCATTGCCTCTAGCAGGGTGGTTCATCACCATTGATTTTAACGAAGGTGTCCATTCTCCCACAGTCATGTTTGTGTTTGGCAAAGGCATTGCTATGCCTTTCCAGAACTGGCCTTAGTTAGGGGAAAAAGCTCCTGGTATTGGAATGAAGATGATGTCATACTCCACGTCGTTGATCTTTACTGCTGTTGTCACATGCGAGTCAGAAATGAGAAGCATGCGGTACTGGTCAGATATTTGAAGCAATAGCCTTTTGGCTGAATCCACAACGCAGCTGTAACATGCGAGAAAATCAATCCCTAGGATGCTCTGGTGGTGATGTAAGACCATGAGGTCAGAATGGTGTGTCACCTCCAAAGTACCAATGATTGTTGGTATGGGTTTGGACCAGTACATTATGACTATAGTCCTCCTCAAAGGTCTGCACAAAAGTGTCCTTCCCCATTGACCAACAAGATAATTGCGTATCTTCCTGATGCAGGACTGAAACAGCGGCACCCGTATCTAGAAGTAAGTCAAGCTGGTGGTCCCTAACCAGCACTTCTATGCATAGGCAGCCAGACTCATCAGCCATCAGGGTGGATGTGGACTGGGGCCTGACACCATCAGTCCGATCCATCTTGCTCTGAGTGGATGAGCTAGCATCATGCTGACCAAATGGGGGTTGTGCACCGCCAGGAGGCTGGCTGTGACTACGTCAAACCAGGCCCCTGCATCATGACACACCACTTCCGATATCTAGGCCCACAGTGTGGGATCCACAATTTGTTTCAAAACCTTAACTCTGTGCTCAGCTGGGAGGCTGAGTGTTTCGTACCAATTTCAAACCTTTTCCAAATGGCAACTCAGATTGTCATACACACTACTTTGTCCGCATTTGGATGGCTTGTGTGGACTGAAGAGCATTTGAGGTGGGCCCAATTTGCACTTGCATGGACTTGACCACTACCGAGGCTGTGGCCACACCCTGAAGGAGGGTGTACTGGTCGGGCATGGCTTGTTGGATCGCCGGTGACTGGACCTTGGTAACTCCTGCCTTGGTGACCGCTTATTCGATTAAGGCTTCAGCTTCGATCTTGTTGGGCTTACTCAAGATGGCTACCAGAGGTGGGGGAGGCCGCAGCCCTCCACCATCCCAAGGACCGCCATCTTGGAATTCTGCATCATCGTTTTAGTTATCCTCCGATGATGCTAGGTTGATATGCAGTGCATACTGCAAAGCTTTCACATGACCCTTCAGGATTGCGAACTGCTGATGTAATCTTGCCATCATTGCTTCACACTTAAAATTATCTATACTGCCTTTGTACTGTCCCTTGCTAACATGGTTTTGCAAAACTCTATACGTGGTGCTCACCTTGCGATTTTCCCTGATCTCCCTGTCTAGTACTTCTTGACATTTCCCTGTCTCATTGTACTACTCCTCATTCTCACTCCTCAATATCTCATTCAAATCAATCAACACATCATTTAGCTGTAATGCTTGCTTCTTATTGTGCTGTAACCTTTCACAAAAATCTCTCAACCTAACACACTCTCTGTCTCTCTCTCTCGTACAGTACATTGCATTTCAGTCTGGTTCTCATTTCTGAGACATTCAGTTTCTTGTTCCAACTCTGTCCACGCTGTCCATTTCTCAGGATTTGGAGCCTAGCTTCTTTTTCAGAGCTAGATCCTCCATTTCCACTGCCTGTAGTGCAGCATACAGATCAGCAACCATTACTCCTTTTTGGTCATGTTTCTTGACAGTAGGTTATGTCTCTGAATACAATGTGTTCACATACTGTATTAGGTGACCGTGCAATTTTGCATCCAGCGCAAAATCGCCCCAACCTCCATGGGAGGTTAGAAAGTTTAAGACGTCTAATTTGAGCTCAGTGCAAATGGCCATTGTGGAAGGTTTGCCTCATACTGCATTAGCCCGGAGTCCAAGGCATATTGATCCACTTTGTGCTCCCCACCAAGACAGTTACACATTTGGGATACACAGTCCCACAGACCAGTGCCGCTGGTGAACATGGGACATAGGTTTGAACACCTTGGTAGTTCGTTGCCTTCAAGGCATGGAGGGCCTGAAAGATGGTCTGTATAGGTTGAACAGGTGGGCATAGGTTCGAGTGCCTTCGTGATTCCCGTTCCCGTTCTTTTGCCTGTACACCTTTTCCTCGACTGGGTCAGTTCTGACCAATCAGGTCCATGCCATGGTCGCCACTTGTTGGATTTGGCAGGATCAAAACCTGATGGCAAAATACAATGCAGGAGATGTGTACAGAATAAAGGTTTATTCCCAAGAACGTGTAAAAAGAACAGCAGTAATACCTGCTGGGAGTCCGGAACCTCTGAACACCAGGTGTCATCGTAGAGAAACTCTTAAGAACAATACTCTTACACAAAGTTATATATTTAGAGATGAGAGGGTCTCGATACTTGTGTTGGGAGGTCTAAACCTCACTTTCAGATTCTTGATGATATTGGGAATGCAAGTAATCACAGACACGTTGCATTAGAGTAATAAACAAGTTTATTACTACCAAGGGATAAATCACAGTTGCCCATAGCAGTTCTTACCAATACGAACCGGGAGCCAGTGCTAAGCGTTCCCTACACCTCGAGGCTTCTCTTTGTCTCTTGGGGTCTCTCGGGTCTCCGAGGTGTAAGGCTTGTGTGTTACATTATATACCTATGATAATTACTATGGTTAGCAAGAGATAGAAACATTTCTAGTTACAGAGATGAGCCCTATTGGCTAAATTAGAGGTGGCTCCATGGTCCAAGATAACATTATACAATTCTGAAAAGTCATCAGTTTGAGAACAAAAGAGTTCTTATACAAAGTCTTACATAACTCAGTGTAGTGGTACAAATCACCAAAAGATGGCAATGCCGTCTTACATATTATAATTACTCCAAGGACACAGGTGTCTTGGCATCTTACAAGTAAGAAATACACAGGAAATACATGGCAGAATATATGTATTAGCAAGCAAGGTGTATTACAATAATATGCATTTATATCCTGACATCTACTCTTGGACGGTAGATGCCCTTAGCCCTAAATGTCATTATGACATATACCTAAATGCTAGCTGTCTACGGTGTACCTCTGAGGGTACCAATTAGGGTGCAGGGACCTCGTGTAACATTCCCCCCCCTTGTTGCCTCCAAGGGCAACACAGGCAGATGTCTAGGGAAAGGACAGGAGCAGTTGTCGTTTACAAACCCGACGCGCAAGCCTTGTGAAGAACTTGAGCTGCTCACAGTGTTGGCATAGTGTGTGCTGTAGGCAGCAGAGCATAATAATCAAAATGAAAATTAAAAATGCTTGTATAACAACAAAACCTTTAAAAGTAATCTCTAACCAGGTGTTAGTTAATGCGTTAGTCATATCTCCATCATTGATCAAGGCGAGGACAGCTTCATTGGCTTTGGTCATATTATTGCTGATGTGGATGAGGTGTGTGTCCTTCCTGTCTAAAAGTGATTTCAATGTAAGTGTGAGAGGGTTTATGTGTACATTAAAGTATGGCAAGTATTCTGACAGTGAGAGTAGATAATCAGGGTTACCATCAATAATATCTGCATCCAGAAGGGGGACAGGGGTTATAACAGTATGTCCAATAACAGTCTTCTGGTGGGGAATAAAACAAAAATTGGGGTAATCAATAGCACAGGTAACAGATCCATATGTGTAAGATTTATAATTCGTGACCACGCAGTACTCGCCATAGGAATTATACTGTGAGCGCACAGTAGGCAGTCTCCACTTTTGCAACTGGACAGTGCAGGTGTAGGTCATCTTCGAAATCCGTGTTGACAGGCGATGAACCTCCTCACGATAGGATTGGTAGAGCTTATCCGGAGCCAAAGTCGAGTCAAAGGAGTCGGTGCCATTTGCGGTGATGTCATCATCCATAGTGAAAGTCCAATCAATGCTGTCTGAGAGTAACCACAAACAGGTTGAATAACGTCAAATACATCACATCGGCACAAGTAAATATATTGCTTTTCTTTGCACAGCAGTCCGTGTTCGGAGCCACCCAGGCATCCAGGAAAGAATGATAAACCAAGAGAGGTGGTAGATCCAAGCATTCTCTGTAGGTGTTTTCATCCAAATGCCCAATGGAATGGACCAGTGCAAGCTTGTCGAACAAAGCTGTAGTGGGATCAAAGCGTGGTAAGGAGACAATGAAAGAAACAAACATGGTATCTGTTATGGAACACTTAGCAGCAAAACAAGGACCAGTATTAGGGTGTCTGGTCACAAACCCCAAATTCCTAGCTGTGGAGAGAAGAATGGTTAAAGTCTGTTGCATACACATGGAAACACAGCTGGTGGTTTTACATCTTGGACAATACCATTTGGAGATGCGTCTATCATGTATAATGTCAGGTATTCTTCAAGATTCTAGATCACGGAAGAGGTTATTGATGGTAGTGATGATGTAGGAGCCATAAGCAGAGCAGAGTATCTCTCTAGCAGTGTATTGTTTATCTGCTTCTTTGTTGTTCTGTTGTATGAGTGCGTTGATCTTATCTTTAGAATCAGTGAATGCCTTAGCAATGTTGTGCATGTTGTATACAGTGTATCTTTCTTCCTGACTAAGGCCATCCACACCATGCAATAATGGGGGTAGTATGTTGTTGACCAAACCAGTGGAGAATTTGGCAGAATGACTTTTGATAGCAGCAATGTCTGCTTTGTTCCAGATAGACATAGCCGTACCAAAAAGGCCTGTGACAGTACCTGTTGCACCTGTAACATCAGAACTGTCAACTTCACGTCTGTTACGTTTATGAGCTAGATTATCAGGAGAGGGCTTTCTCCTGAAGTTGCCTCTATGTTCAGTAGAATGGACCCCGGCAATAGGGTTTTGCGTATGAATCTGAAATGCAGCTAAACTATCAAACAGTAATGTACTATAAAATGCTGATGTATTAGTATTGTGACACATACCAAACTCTTTCATATTCCAGTAAGTAAGATTAAACAAAACAGGTATATGCATAAACTGTAAGTTATTAATCATAGAACCTGGGAGGGCAGTGGCTGTTAGACCACTACGGGGACCAGGGGTATGCTTTGGACATTCCAAAAGCTCTTTGTCAGTGGGTGGTAATACAGAGAGGTACATGGCTGCAAAAGCCATGTGTATAGCACAGAATTTCCGAGCAGAATCTCTGGACAAAGAATTACAGTAAGAAGGATCTGTTAAGGCAGTTATGTTGTACAAACCAGAATGTCTTAATGCAGTTTGTAACAAGGACAGTGAACCGTTTGGGGATAATTTAGCATTGGGCCAACCTTGGAAAGTTCCTTTGGAGAGTTTGGCCACAGGGAGAATTTGTCCTTGTGATGTGGTTTGCCACTCAATTTGAAGGGTAGATTTATCAGGAGCAACAACCGAGGCAGTGAGGTAAGCATCGGAACCTTCCTGGACAGTGATCATACTATCTGGTATATTGATGGATACTCCCTCTGGAGGAGGTGCTGGAGGATCAAGGTGTCGTAGGAGGTCCGGTACCGTGCCTTGGATGCAGGGGATAACTCCTGAGAGGAGGAAATAATGGAACAAGATCTTGTCAGTGTATCTGAAAAGGAAGATCAAAGATTAGTATGTTAGTACTATTCCGCCCAATGGGGTGAGGAAAAGTAATTTAAGCTCCTTTATACAGTTTCAGCTGGTTTGCATGTAACCATTTGTCAGTCAACTTATTGTGGAGGAGGAGTCTAACTTGATAAATTGCCGGACTGAGCTTGTTAACAGTAGAGTATGGGCCTTCCCACTTGTTGGAGAAGGAGTGGGTGGGATGTGCAAGTCGAAGTACCATTACCTGATCTGCAACTTGCCATTCCACTTCGTGTGCATGTTTGTCAAAATGTATTTTGGATTGTTGCTGGGCCTTGCCCATGCAGTTGGCAGCATACAAGTGTGTGTGTATGAGGTCTTTCCTAAGTTTTTCCACATATTGGTCCGCAGACACGGTTTGCAGTGGGGGTGTGCAGGTCAAACAACAGGTGTTCAGGTAATCTCATCTGTCTACCAGTCATCACCTCAAAGGGTGTGAGCTGGGTGGTGGCTGAGGGTGTCCCCCTAATTGCCATAAGGAAGTAACGCAATAGGAAATCCCAGGTTTTGGGATTGTCCTCAATGAATTTGGAAAGCATTTGCTTAATCTGTCTGTTGGCTCTCTCTACTTGACCTGAGGATTGAGGGTGGTAAGGTATGTGGAACTTCTGTTGAACTCCAAGGAGCTCAAGGGATTCTTTCATCAACTCACCTGTAAAACTGGTTCCTTTGTCAGAGTCTACCTTGAGAGGGAGACCCCACCTGGAGAAAATCTGTTCCACCAGGATTTTGGCAGTAGTTTTCGCTGTATATGTCTTAGTGGGGAAAGCTTCTGCCCACTTAGAGAAAAGGTCAGTTACCACAAGAGCATATTTATTATTTCTGCTAGTGTTGGTCAGAGGGCCAATGAAATCAATTTGAATGGCATGCCAAGGGCCAGAATGTCTTTGTGGTAAGAGTTTGGCATTTCGTTTGGTAGGGATGGGGTTGTTTTGCGCACAAACAGACAGTTGTCTATGTATTGTTTAACATCTTTGGTGATACCAGCCACCAGGCGGTGGTCTTGAGTCGCTTGGAGGGTATTTTCTGTCCGTGGTGTCCACCAGTAGGGGTGTCATGCACTTGGTGCAAAAATTCAGGTCTTAGATGTCTGGGGACTACCCACAACTTAGTGGTGGAGTCATCTGGTTGGAACCAAATGAGCTTGTCATCTGGTGACAAGCGCAACTTACCTTCATTCCTCCGATAGGGGTTGTGTGTGGGAAGTTTCTCTTCAGTACCTTTGTCAAGGAATCTGAACACCTCTTTGAGTTCCGTGTCAAGCTGCTGGGCTGCGGAGAGGTCCAAGGGGGAAAAAAGTTCAGGTTTCTTCCTGAGTGCTGCAATGTGTACAGCTGCATTAGCCTCTGGATGGTCCATCATCCAGACGTCCCCCCCTCGGGCCCCTTCCTTAGCAAGGGTGTCTGCTGTCTCACTGAAGGCATGATAGGGGTCATGGAGAGAGTGGGCTTTAACTTTGTGTACATAGAGTTTGTGTGCAAATTTTTGTGCCAGTGAATGTATGTATATTACCAATTCCTTGTACTTCACTGGGCTGCCATCAGAGGAGAGGAAGGAGTTCTTCTGCCAGAAGGGAAGAAATTCTGTAAGGGAACAACAAACCCAGAAAGAGTCTGTAAAGATGATGATATCCTCGGTTCCATGCTGGATGAACTCGAGGGCACAGGCCACTGCTGCCATCTCTGCATATTGTGGTGATGCTACACTACAGCGCTTAGATATTTTGACAGTGTTCCCATAAGGATAAATCACTAAAATGCCCATCCCTGCAATTTGTTCTCCCTGATAGTAGGATGCTGAACCATCAGTAAAGACACGGCACAAAGAGGTATTATCAAGTATTTGTGGCATGGCAGGTAGGAAAGGACCTGGATCGGGAAGATCAGGTGACTGTAGTGTACAGTCATGGGGTTCTCCCTTGAAAAGGAGGCCATGAGCTAACACAGATGGAACTTTAGTTGGTTGTACCTGTATGTCTCTGTCCTGGAGAAGAAGTGACCAGTACGTCAGACTGGTGTTAGAGACTGACCCATCCTTCACCCTATCCGAGAGCAGAAAGGTGGTTGGGGTGTGGTTGGTGTTAATGATCAGCGGTGAGTACCCAATGATATACAGGAAGTGCTTGACAGCCCAGTAGGCGGCCAGAAGGTTCCTTTCACAAAGGCCATACTTCTGTTCCACTGGGGTCAAGAGCTGTGGGGCATATGCAGTGGGTCTCAAGGTGCCATGCACCTTCTGGGCCAGTACTGCTGACATGGCAATGTCAGAGGTGGCACATTCCAGATGAAATGGTAGTGCTGGGTTGGGGTTGACCAGTGCTGGGGTGGAGGCCAAGGCCTGCTTCAGTACTGTCACAGCCTGGGTGTGTATAGGGCCCCAAGTCCATGGTACATCCGTTTTGAGTAGTTCATACAGAGGAGCAGCTTTCTGAGCAAAATCACAAATAAAATCTCGTGAATCGTTTACCATACCTAGAAACCTTCGAAGAGTTGCCACACTGGTAGGTAATGGCAAGTCTTGCAATCCCTGTACCTTCTTCCAGGTAGGGCTTCGACCTTGGTCAGTTATTTTCAGACCCAGAAAGAGTACTTCTTTCTGACACAGCTGTGCTTGTGTTGGATTACATTTTAGGCCTGCTTTCTGAATGAGAGTCAATAGACAGTCCAAGAGATCCAAATGTTGTTCCTGTGTGGCTGTTGCCAGCAACAGGTCATCCACATTTTGTAAGAGACATTGGGGAGTAGAGAAACTCTCGAGGGCATCCATCATGTGGAGATGGAATAGGGATGGACTGTTATGGAATCCTTGTGGCAAGCAGGTCCACGTGTACTGTCTTCCTTCAAAGGTGAAGGCAAACTTATATTGACTCTTAAGGGCCAATGGTAACGACCAAAAACCATTGGAGATGTCCAGGGCACTGAACCATTTCAAGTCAGGGGTCAGAAGTCGTAGCACATCTGGTGCTGATGCCACAGTTGGGGAACAACTGGGGGTGACCTGATTCAGTTTCCTGTAGTCAATAGTAAGTCTCCAGGCGCCTGTGGGTTTCTTCACGGACCATACTGGGGAGTTGGCAGTGGAAACACAGGTTCTGATTACTCCTTGCTTGAGGAGTGACTTGATCGTTTCTCTGAGGGAAGGCAAGGCAAGGCCTCAGTTGGGAAAGGATATTGCCTTTGCCTGTCATGTGCTGGGCCTGGCACTTCAATGACGGTGTGCATTCTACCACAGTCATGCTTGTTGACTGCAAACACTTCCAAATGTCGTTGCAAAATAGGTAGGAGCTTCGGGAAAAGTTCATGATTCTTGAACAAATCTGTAACATCATACTCTTTGTCATTGGCAGATATCGTTGCCACAATGTGTGAATCAGGAATCAAAATGGTGTGATATTGACCCTGAATCTGTATCAGTAGCGTGTTAGCTAGGTCCACCACACAGCCGTGCGGTGCAAGGAAGTCAATCCCTATAATACTAGGATGATCATGCAATACCATTAGTTGGAAAGTGTGTGAGGCCTTTAGATGACCTAGCTCTACCGGTAAGGGTAGAGAACGGTATGCAGGGGGCCTAGTACCGTCAACTCCTGACATGTTGGTCCTCCGTCCGGTGGACCAAGGGGATGTGTCCGGGTGTTCGTCATGTAGCACAGATACAGCTGCACCTGTATCTAACAAAACTACTAGCAGGCGGCCCCCGACCTCGGTGCAGGGCCTTCCATTTGTATCCAAGACTAGCTTGTTTACAATCCAGACTGGGGCCTGTAATTGTCAATCGGTACTGCCGGAAGCATGCAGAGGTTGGGCCTGGCTCACGTGAATCACTTCACCATGTTGCACTGATGCTATATAGGGAGGAGCTTCTGGTTTCAGACCTGTATGGGCCTGAGGGCTTGCACCGTCGGTGTCCCCATGGCCGGTTGGGGTCTGGGCCGCTGGTTGTACTGCTGCAAGGGCCACAGAGCGCACTTGTCCCAGGAGCTCTCAAAATTTCCGATTCTCTTCAGCTATCTCCCTATATGAAGGACCCGTTCTCTGTTGTTGTGGTTTACCTCTACCCTTATGCTTCCTGTTCTTATGCCAATTCCGGTTCTCACCCCACTGCTGTTGTTGTTGTGGTTGTTGTTGATGGGCCTGTTGGGGGTGTTGATTATCAGCTGGAGGGGCTTGCTGATGTTGGGCCTGTTGGCGTTGAGCCTGCCCTTCCACTGTGTAGTGTGTCGTGGCCTCTGGGATGGATTCCATGGCAGCTACCTTTTTGGAACCGGAGCCCAGATCACGGATATAGAGTTGATACACTCTCTCGGTTTTCCGAAGGATGTCGGCAAACCTGTCCGTATTAGGGTAGGTGGTTGGCTCTACCTTTTCTCTTACTGCTGGAATCATGTTCCTAAGGAACAGGGTCTTATATTCAATAAGATCTACATCCGCAGCTTCTTGTGCCAGGTGCTTTCCTGCTCGGTAGGCCATCCAAAGTCTCTGGTGGTAGGTCGCTGTACTTTCTTTTGCATTCTGCTTCACAGGGTATGCAAGCATCACTCCTACTACACCTGGGCTGTGAGCAGAAATGAGCTCAGCTGCAACCTCATCAAAGGTAGCGTTCCCATCCTGGTGAACAGCATCGGGGAGTTTGGCCCACAAACCAGGATAGCGAGGCTAAGCATCTTGCATTTAGGACGCACCTTCTCCAAGTGACAGCTGAGGTTGTCTGACGGATTCATCCGAGCAATGCTGTCAGCAATTTCTGAACAGAGTAGGCCATTTGTAGGGGATTAGTGGGTCAATCAGGCAAAGGTAGATTGTCTCGAGCGCCGTCCAGGGCAGCACGAGCTGCAGCTTCAGCCGCAGTGCGGACAATCCCTTCCTGAGTGCCAGCCTCTTGCAGAAGCTGCCTAATCTGGGTTTTAATAGCCCGTTTACTCCTCTCAGGAAGAGGTACATTGCCTATTGCAGTTTCAATCATGATTTCTATCTCCTGCCTGTCTTCCACATTAATAACGGCTACCGGAGGTGCCGTTGGGACCAGGCTTGGGCCTGCTCCCCCCCCATCATGGGGGCTGCCATGTTGGCGTCCCCCATGATGAGCGTCACGACGTCGCCGTGTGACATGGGGAGTTGGGGGCCGGTCCCGCCATGCTGTGGATGGCTGGGTGTGGTGTCTGGGCCATAGTAGGGGCGTGACTGGGCATTGTATTGTGAAATGTCATCATCAGATAACTCCTCCTCTGATGACGAATGAAAGGCAGGGTCTACGCCTCCCATTGCCTTAACATGTCCAGCCAGAACCTCTCGCTGATGGCGCAGTGTCGCCATCTTAGTTCTACATTCATCGTGACTCACACTTGCAGCATCCATATCAACCTCATCTTGCTTTTGCTTTTGCAACACTCTATACGTGGTGCTCAATTCGCGATTGCCCCTGTAAGCCAGTTCTAAATCATTACGTACCTGGTTTATCTCGTCCTGCAGCTCACCCATTTCGTCACTCAACTGAGCATTCGCAGCACTCAGCAAATTATTCATTTGCACTGCCTGACTCTTACCCTGTCTCAAACTTTCACACTCCTGCTTCAACATACATATTTCCTGTTCTCCAGCTTGAGCTGAATGATGCAATAGTGAATCCTTTTCATTTCGTAGAGTTTGGAGTTCAGACTCAAGTTCTGCTGCAGTCTATACATTCTGTTTCCTGCAAACCCATCTGTTGCTTAAGAGATGAAATCTGCAGATCAAGGGTTGAAACCTCGCTTCGGAGGTTTCCAAAGCAGCGTAGAGAGCTGCGACCATCAACCCTTTAGCATGACGCTTATTGGTTGATTGTCTCGTCTCTGTATACTGGCTTGAAATCCCCAGTATAGGGTTGTCGGATTGACTTGCGTCCCGCGCGAAGTCAGCCTATCCTCCATGGGAGGCAAGGAAGTTCAAGACATCGAGTCTCAGTTCTGCACAGATATCTGATACTGTGGCCATTGTGTGGGAGGGAACGAAAATTCAAACTGTGAAAAAGGCACCGTGCTACGTATCGATCCACAGCACGAGTACTTTATACACAGCCGGGCTACTGTATTAGTTGCAGACTTGCAATTCAAAACTGCTACGGAGTTGGGCGGCGCATCGACTACACCCAAAAAGTCAGCCAGACTTTGCAAGTTACTACAAACTGGTTTTAAAACAGGAGAGGTGATATGGGAATGTACACCTACTGTCCCCGTGAGATAGGGAAAGGTTTCAGCAACAAGTGAAAACTTACAAACACCAAATATTGCCTGCACACGGTTGCCAATTTGTTGGGAGGTCTAAACCTCACTTTCAGATTCTTGATGATATTGGGAATGCAAGTAATCACAGACACGTTGCATTAGAGTAATAAACAAGTTTATTGCTACCAAGGGATAAATCACAGTTGCCCTAAGCAGTTCTTACCAGTACGAACCGGGAGCCAGTGCTAAGTGTTCCCTACACCTCGAGGTTTCTCTGTGTCTCTTGGGGTCTCTCGGGTCTCCGAGGTGTAAGGCTTGTGCATTACATTATATACCTATGATAATTACTATGGTTAGCAAGAGATAGAAACATTTCTAGTTACAGAGATGAGCCCTATTGGCTAAATTAGAGGTGGCTCCACGGCCCAAGATAACATTATGCAATTCTGTAAAGTCATCAGTTTGAGAACAAAAGAGTTCTTATACAAAGTCTTACATAACTCAGTGTAGTGGTACAAATCACCAAAAGATGGCAATGCCGTCTTACATATTATAATTACTCCAAGGACACAGGTGTCTTGGCATCTTACAAGTAAGAAATACACAGAAAATACATGGCAGAATATATGTATTAGCAAGCAAGGTGTATTACAACAATATGCATTCATATCCTGACATCTACTCTTGTACGGTAGATGCCCTTAGCCCTAAATGTTAGTATGACATTTACCTAAATGCTAGCTGTCTACGGTGTACCTCTGAGGGTACCAATTAGGGTGCAGGGACCTCGTGTAACACTTGGTAGCTGGTTCATTTGTATAGTAGAGACGCTAGACAAAACATTTCTATTGGTGTACATGGTGGGCGTCTCGCATCCAAGACCGTTATGTTTCACATGCACAGTGATAAGTATTATGCTGACTATAGCTACTTCGTGTTACAATATAATGATTCATCATATTATGCTTATCATAGCATCATGACTAATGACTATAGGTGACACTGTAAGACCACAAATATATTGCAGATATAACTAATTATACTAACCATAGCAATACGGTAATAGCTGTAGGTGGCGCACTACCACCACAAATATATCTCTTCTAGGTAGTAGTTAGTAAGTACATCATAGCAAGCATCAGTAAATGCTGTTATACCATATGTTGTATAATAGAAAATGGTAGTCTACATTAAGGAAGGCAGGTCTGGCAGGTCTACAAAGGGGCACTGCCAAAAACAGTGCAAGTACGTACCTCTCTCAGTGCCACACCTCGCGCACAAAAGGAGAAACCCCAGAAGAAATCATGTTTATAGTCAGCCCGCTGGTGCAGCGGAAAGATTTGCTGCTGTGATGTGTGCGTCCCGGGTTCAGGAATGGACTCAGGATGCTCGAGGGTCAGCCAGGGCGGGGGTGGATTGAGCAGCCATAGCATGCTCTCCACCCCCCGAGGGGGGAGGGGGTAGAGTGACTCCAGTTTCGGGGCTCTCAGGTTACCACGGGACGCACCATCACCGGAGCACCGACTAGTGTGCCACTCTAGGGAGGGCGTGTCAGAGTCATGATGTGGGTGAGTTGCAGCATCCGCTCGACACCCCCCTCCTATCAGAAAAAAAAAAAAACACAGGACAAAATTGCCTTCGGTGTGCCTAGATGATGTCCTGCCCCGAGACCAGCCTTGATCCCAGCAGCAACCATGATTGGGCACCTCTGGAATTGTGCCTGGGGGCTCTGGAGTCTTCACCTTGGGGGGGGGGACAGTCCAGAGGGCACGGCAGCAGGTAGTTCCGGGGTATATCTAGGAGGCTGAAAGGAGATTGCCACGAAGACCACAAAAAGCATAGTAAGTTTAAAAAAAAACTTGTTTACCACCACCAGAGGGAGGTATAATCGCTATAAAAAATTTAAACTGATCTTCCTTAAATTGATTACAGATACTTAAACCCATGTGAGACTCACAAAGCTCTTTCCATGCCCCATCCGGTATTGGGCCCCTCAGTCCCATTCCCATAAAACCCCTAACCTTCAAGGGAGTGTCATGTGTTTCTTCTTTGATATTATAGTGTTTAGATAATGCCCTTTTAGGGCTGAGTCTGGCCTGCAAGTTGCCCCTTTCCGGATCATAAAGAGAGGAGATCTGTGGACGAAGGTGGTCCATGTGCCTAGCCCAAACTCTGACTTACATATAACTAAAGATCTGAGAAGACTGGATTCCTAAGCATTCTGACAGCTTAGGATAAGCAATAAATCCTTGACTATTATACTGGTCCCCCAAACAGTGAATTCCCATAGCATCCCATCTGTGAAATTCCCAGTCCTCAAGTCCCAGAAGAAATTCTGGATTAGAAAACACCAGAGCCAGCAGCATACCTCTGGATGTCTCCCAAAGCCTTCCAAATCCTCCCCCATGCTTCAATCACATGTTCAACTAAGGTGTTCCTGTGACCCCTTGACTGATATATCCACAGTCCCCCTGACCCAAATATGTTGTGACAGAGTGCTGCCTCTCAGACTGGCTAAGGGACACCCATGCCGCTCCCCTCAGGCCTTTGATCCAGTCTGTGACCAACCTAGCCTGACCTGCCAAGTGATACAGAAAGAAATCTGGATAATTAAGTCTGCCTTTAGGGAGCAGTTTTTAAGTCTTCGAAGGGTAACTGGGCTTTTTCTGTTGCCAGATAAATTTAACACAGGCCCTCTCCAAAGCTTGGAAGTTTTTTTCTGTGGAGACCCATCGGGAGCATTTGAATAGGATACAACAATCAAGGCAGAACGTTCATCTTTTTTTTTTTTTGAAATTGCAGTTTTCTAAGGACATGGATATGTTGTTCATCCACACTGTCTGGCAGGTATCCTTGCCGCTTTAAATCTTGCCGGAAGGTCTTCAAGCTGGCTCCTCCCACCCACCCAGGTGGTAAAACTCTGGGCTCCGCCCCATGACGCCAGATCTTCCTTACCGCTTGGAAGCTCAGGTTCCCTCCTTAACGCTCTGCGTATAAGACTGGTTCTAATTCTTGAATTTTCAATTTAAAAGTTTTTGCTAAAAGACTTCAGTCTTCTCTCCCTGCGGCTGCGATGGACAAATCGACTCCGGTTTCGGAGATGCGCCGAACAGAAGATGTCTCCAGACGGATCCGCACTCCACGTCGTCTACTGTCTAGGCCTGGAACCACGACCCGCAGGCCTGCGACCTGTGCTCTTCCTTTTGGCCCTCGTCCTCGAGACCGTGCTGCCCGTTTACAACTGGGCGTCCCGAGAAGCGTTTTCCTCCGGTGAAGTCAAAAGAGGCCCGGTCGGCGGTGTCCACGGCGGCGGGCTCGATCGATCAGCTCGAGCAGATGATCGCCCTCGACGAGGAGGCGGCGCGGGCCGCTTCTTCCTCGGCTGCGGCATTTGTCCCGCTCTCTCTCGGTGCCTCTTATTCAGCTTCTTTTAAGGAGCTTTGTCTGACCCTCTCTACTAAAGGTGAGGGACCAACTTCTGCTGGACCGTTTTCTCAGTCCAAAAAGACAGACAAGGGTAAGTCTCACCGTCTACGCTCTTGGGAGCGGGAAAGATCCCTCTCCCCGAGTTGTCGGCCGTCGACTTCGGTCAACGCTTCGGCTTGGCCACTGGTCTCACGGTGTCCCGTCAGGCCAGTTGACGAGACTCCCGTCGGCGTGGTCAAGATTTTCTCGACCCGTTGGATGACGGGTTGTCGGCAGGAGAAGCCGAGAATCCCGTCTCCCAGTTCCCCGGTGGGAGTTGAGGACCCGTTGGCTTGTCTGTGCCTCCGGTTCCGGGCCTTGGTTGAACCCTCAACCGAGGAGTACGGTTCCCCGACACCTCCGCATCCTCGGGGAAAGCCCGGAGTTCGGTCTCGGTCCGGACTTCTTGGCGGTCCAGCCGATCCTGCCATCATAGGCGGTCTCGGTCTCGGCACCGCGGCGCCGGCGCTCGTCCTCTTCCTCCTCCTCGGACGAGGGGAGGCTTCGATGAAAGTTGCGTCGAAGATATGAGGAACTCATGTGGCAACAGCTCCTTCTGACCGGGAATAAGCCAACGCCGTTATCTTCCCCAGCCATTAAGTGGCTGTCACCGGAGCGGCCGAAACAACCCCTCGTTTTATCCGAGGAGCCTGTTCCCAGGCCGGTTGTTCGGCCAAAACCAGCTGCCCCACCGATTCCGGTGGAACCTCCGCCTCCACAGCCGTTAGTTGGGGCTCCGACCAAAAATTCTCGGTCAGCTCAGGGACTGCCCTATAGGCTGTCTGTCACCCTCACTCCCGATCGACCTCGGCAGGTGGAGGGTGGCTCAGGCCCGAGGCAGCTCTTTGAGGACTCTTCCGAGTCCGAAGACGATTCCTCCCTTTTCTCCAAGCGAATGGACTTGGAGTCCTCGGGAGGACAGTCGGTGGACGATAGCCCTTCGTCCTTCCTGGGATTGCTTCGGCTCATCTCGGAGTCCACTGGGATGAAGCTCGAACCCGTTTCTAAGAGGGCCAGGTATCCCCTCACGGAGATTCTGGACCGAGGGGATTCCCCTACGGAGGCCTTTCCGGTGGCCGAGGCCATAGTGGGCCCGGCCTTGGAGCTCTGGCAGCGCCCTGCTTCCTGCCCTGCGCCTTCGGCCAGGATGGCCAGGAAGTATGCGGTCCCTACTGGTTCCTTGTCCGGTTTTTCGGAACACCCCTCAGCCGAGGGGTTAGTTACAACAGTGTTTTCCTGCGTGCGGGAGCGCTGAGGATGTGGACAAACCTCCCGACAAGAGAGTCAGAAATTGGACTATGCCGGGCGAGAAAAGTCTCAGCTCGTCCTCCCTCGGCCTTCGCCAGGCCAGTTCGGCCGTCCTCATGGCACATTTCTCTCATGCCCTGTTGGGCTCCTGGGCCAGTCGTCCCTCATCTTCCCGCGGATCTGCAGACCGCGGTTAGCAGGTGGGTGCGGGACCAGGCAGGGCAGTGGCCAACCAGCAGCTCCAGACTGCTTTAGACATTGGGGACTCATGTGCCAGGTCTGGCGGCCACAGTGGCTATCGTCGTCGGGCTTGGCTGAGGATATCCACCTTCACTTCGGATACCCAGCACAAGTTGGCGGATGTCCCTTCTTGGGGACCGACCTCTTGACCCTGGGGTGGAAGGTCACCTGCAGAGGATCGAGAAGTCCAGTGCTACCTTGGACTCGGTCTCATCCACCAGAAGGACAAGGCCGCAAACCACAGCCTAAGCCCTTTCGTCCTTCTGCACCCGCGGCGCGTCCGGCCCAGCAACGTCAGGGCCAGCAGGCTCGGGCTTGGCATCCCAAACCGAAGCCCGGGGCTTCCTCCAGCAGGAAGCAGGGAGGTAAAGGCCCAGGAGGTCTCTCGGCTGGTCCCTCCTCCAAGCCTGCCCAGTGGCGGGCTGAGGGGTGTCGCCTCCAACCCCGTCACCTCACCCCAGGGTCCCCCCTTGGGGGGACGGCTCCGGCACTTCCTTTCCGCCTGGTCTGTTATTACCACGGACAGGTGGGTGCTGGAGGTGGTGGGAAAAGGCCTGCCTCTGGAATTCAAGCTGGCCCCACCCTTCAGAGCCATCGCACCTCGGGGGGCCTCGGGGTCCGCAGCCTCACTGTCGGCTCGTCGAGCCGACATCGCTCTCCTCCTCCAAAAGGAGGTGATCAGGGAGGTGGCGGACCCTCCCTCAGACCCGGGGTTTGTGTCCAGGTGCTTCCTGGTTCCGAAACGGACGGGGGCTGGCGCCCCATTCTCGACCTACACGACCTAAACAAGTTCCTAAGGTCTCGAACCTTCAGGATGGTCACTCTGGCTCAGATAATACCATCCCTGGAACACGGCGTGTGGTTCTGCTCTCTGGACCTGCAGGACGCGTTCTTTCATGTCCCTATCCGTCCGTCACATCGGAGATTCCTTCGCTTCGGCGGAGGAACCCTTCGAGTTCCGAGCCATGCCCTTGGCCTGTCTCCAGCTCCCAGGGTCTTCACCAAATGCATAGCAGTGGTGACAGCTTTCCTCTTGGCGCCCGAGGGTCCGGGTGTACCCTTACCTGGGACGATTGGCTGATAGCAGCCCCCTCCAGACAGGAGGTGGGAGGGTCCAGAATCTAGCCCTCCAGGTTTGCTCTCAAATCGGCCTTCTCATCAATGAGGCCAAGTCAGACTCGAGGCGAAGCAGGTGATTCTGTTCATCGGGGCAGAGCTCGACTCTCTTCGAGCCAGAGCATGGCTCCCGGCGGACAGGGCCGAGGTTCTTACCTCCTTTGCCCAGTCATTTCTGGTTGGGCAATCGCGCCCTGCCCAGGACTTCCTGCGCCTCCTGGGTCTCATGGCGGCCTGTATCAGCGTGGTCCGTTGGGCACGCTGGCACATGCGCTCCCTTCAGTGGGGACTGGCCAGCCAGTGGTCACAACGCTGCGATCCATTGGACCAGCTAGTGACGGTGACCCAGGGGATGTGGAACGCTCTCCGGTGGTGGACCGTTCCAGTTCACCTGCAGGAGGGCATCCCGTTTGTCCGCCCCGAGCCGACAGTCTCTCTATCAACCGATGCCTCTGTGATGGGTTGGGGTGCCCATCTGGGGGAACACCGGGCGCACGGCCTCTGGTCCCCGCGGGAGTCCCGATGCCACATCAACCTGCTGGAGCTCCGAGCGGTCCGCCTAGCTCTCACCGCCTTTGCTCCGTTTCTCCGGGGTCAAGTGGTCCGAGTCCAGACAGACAATACCATGACCATGTACTATCTAAACCGCCAGGGCGGGACGCGCTCCATGATTCTATGCAAGGAAGCTCTCCGCATTTGGTTACTCGTGCGCACCTTGGAGGCGGATCTCCTAGCCATTCATGTGGCAGGAGCCTCCAACACCCTGGCCGATGCCCTGAGCCGGATAGGGGCTGCATCCCACGAGTGGTCTCTCCTGCTGGAGGTAGTACAAGATCTGTTCTCCCATTGGGGCACACCTCAGGTGGACCTGTTTGCCTCCAGGGAGAATGCAAAGCTGAGGCTGTTCCATGCCCCCCCCTCAGCAGGGCTCACTGCAGGGGGATGCCTTCTCGAGGCCGTGGACCCCGAGGCCTCTTCTGCGCCTTCCCCCCATTTCCCTTGATACACAAGGTGCTTCTCAAAGCAAGGAGGGACAAGGCGCAGGTGATTCTGATAGCCCCAGACTGGCCCACCAGTTACAGTACCAGATCTCCCTCAGCCTCAGCTCCAGGCTCCCGAGGCAGCTTCCACTGGCCCGGACCTCTTCCAGTCAATCGGGAAGGTGTTCCATCGGACCTTCAATCCCTGCACCTGACAGCCTGGTTCCTGAGGGCTAGAATTCAGGCCTTGGGTCTTTCCGTGAGGTCCTCAATGTAGTTGAGGCGTCCCGTGAAGAGTCGACCAGGAAATGCTATGCCTTCAAATGGAAGAGATTTTCCATTTGGTGTCAGGAGGCAGAGGCTTGGACCCTTCCTCCTGTTCCTTGCAAGCATCTTGGACTATTTATGGTCCCTTTCTTGTCAAGGGCTTGGTCGCGACCTAAGGTGCACCTGGCAGCCATCTCTGCTTACAGGCGCGGCGAGGGCAGTCGGTGCGCAGGAGAAGGTGGTCTGGCGCTTTTTCAAAGGCCTTGATCACATTTCCCCTCGGTCTGAGAACCTCCACCTCTGTGGGATTTACTGCTGGTACTGGCAAAGCTCATGGGCAAGCCATTCGAACCAATGCACAGAGTGTGAACTCTCTCACCTGTCGTGGAAGAACCGCCTTCTTGGTGGCTATCCGTCCAGCAGAAGGATGGGAGAACTCCAGGCGCTGCATCGAGTCTCCTTACCTGGTCTTCCACAGGGACAAGGTTGTCCTCGCCCCACCGAAATTCCTTCAAGTGGTGTGAGTTTCACCTTAACCAAGTGTTGACTCTGCGGTGTTCTACCCCAGTCACACCTCGGAGGCGAATATAGGCTCCATACTCTGGACCCTAGAAGGGCGCTCGCTTACTATAAGGAGCGCATGGCTGAAATTCGGGGAGAGATTCGCCAGCTGTTTGTCACCACGCTGAGCCGCACCTGGCAGACCTGCAGCCACGGACGATAGGCAGGTGGGTCACCTCCTGCACAGATCTCTGCTATAAGTTGGTGGGCATGGAGCTCCCAGAGGATAAGAGCTCATTCCCACCGCCATACTGCTGCATCGGTGGCTGCTTCCAGGGACATCCCTATCCAGGAAATCTGCAGGGCTGCTACCTGGAAGTCAGCACACACCTTCATCACCCATTACCACATCGACCTTGAGTCACGCCGGGATGCTGGTTTTGGGGCCTCGGTTCTCCAGTCTTTATTCCCTGAGTAGGGGGTGTGCGCCTTGCCTCCCTTCTTCCGGAGAACTGCTAGGAGTCTGCCAGACAGTGTGGATGAACAACATATCCATGTCCCTAGAAATACAGGTTACTCACCTGTAACAGGAGTTCTAGGAATGGTATATGTTGTTCATCCACAGACCCAACCTCTCCCGGCCTGACTCACAACCTGAGCTTCCAGCGGGCCAGATCTGGCGTCATGGGGCGGAGCCGAGAGTTTTACCACCCGGATGGGTGGGAGGAGCCAGCTTGAAGACCTTCTGGCAAGATTTAAAGTGGCAAGGATACCTGCCAGACCGTGTGGATGAACAACATACACCATTCCTAGAACTCCTGTTACAGGTGAGTAACCTGTATTTATTCCCCCTCGTCCTGCCAGCCCTGACCCTTCAGGGCTACTAAGGAGTCATTCTCCTGCCTCCCGAGAACATTCATCTTAATTATACTTATTCTCCCGAGCCAGGAAACCAGCAGGCCCTGCCATCTCCAAAGATCCCCCAGGCTTTTCGCAAGGAGGGGTGTGTAATTAAGTTTATATAAGAATTCCAAAGTTCTACCTGCATGAATACCCAAGTACCTAATATGGGAGGTCACAATCGTAAACTGGAAGCAACCCAGCTGCCGAGTGTCTTCCTTATCCAGACACAGGAACTCTGATTTGTCAAACTATATTTTATAACCTGAAAAGGAAGAATACTCCTCAATTAGAGCTGTTAACGATGGAATAGACTCCTCTGGGTGGGATGAATATAGCAGCACATCGTTTGCATATAGTAAGATTGTATGTTGGACACCCCAGGCTCCCTGAATGCCCCTGGTATCCCCATTTTCCTTTAATTGCCACTGCAAGGGGTTTGATCACCAAGGCAAATGGGAGAAAGCTTACATCTTTACAGCTTGCCCTGCCCTAACCAAAATCTAGTGTTTTTCAGCTTTCCGTTATAATAGAGAGTTGCTTTTTGATCTTGATTTAAAACTATTTGTTATACAGTACAACATTGATTATCCAAACCCTGATTATCCAGATCTCCCTATTATCTGAACTCTGACATTGTTCCCCAACTCTCATTTGTCTAATGTTATGGATGCCCGATTATCCGAACTCTCGATTATCTGAACAAATCTGATATCTTCCAGAACATTTGGATAATCGAGGTTGTACTGTACGTATGCACAGGAATTATAAGCGTCTCTGCCCATCTAGAAAAGGTTGGTTCCAAAGTCAGATTCAGGTAATACAAGTTTTAAAAACTTCAGTCAGTAGAATCAAATGCTTTTTCTGCATCTAGGGTAATTAAGGAGGTTGGTTCACCTTTTTTACTTATTTTACAAAGAACCCATATCATCTTTCTAATGTTATCTACCCCCTGACGTCTGTTTAAAAACCCTGTTGTTCTTTGCCTGTTCGTGCTTGACCTCCTCCTTGTGCAGGCAGGGTCCCCAGCATTCTGGAGGGGTCAGGCCCTGGCAGACCCTTTTTCTCCACCCCTTGCCTTCCCCTCTATCAAATCCCCCCCTTCCCAACCCCATGCTCGCTGCCTATATGCCCCCTCCTTCCTAGCTGTAGTTATTGGCTAACACCTAATCTGTAATGCACTTATAGTCAACCTTGCACTTTTGTTACACCTTGCAAATTGTGTTCTATCTGTGTGTCTCCCTGCAATCTTGCCCTAGTTCAGCCTCCTTGTATTCTATCCTACCATTTTCTAACTACAAAGCTATGTCCCACCAAGTGTTTGCCAAAGATATTTGTACTGTCGTATCAGTCTAGTTCAAGACTGTTAGCATTGTATCCATCTAGTTCATACCAGTTAGCATTCCTCCTTTTTATTACTTCTTTATAGTCTGCTCACTTTATTGAATGTAATCAGATTGTATATCTATATTGTGTACCAAATCTTTGTGTACTATCCTCATGTTCCTATAACGCCCCCAGGTCGCACCGGGAGACGAGCAACTTTGTTGCTTAGCGTGCCTTCCTGGTGAAACATTTCAATAAATAAATAATAAAAAAAATAAAGATGTAGAAGTATATTTTGAATATGGACAGTTAGTATTTTCACTAGGATCTCATAATCTGAATTCAGTAATGAAACAGGACAAAAGTTAGAGCATCCTGTCAGGTCCTTGTCTTTCCTTAGACAGTAGAACAATAAGAGCTTCACGTAAGAATGGTGGATTTTCCTCAAACGGTTTATAGAATTCTGTAGGAATCCTGCCAGTTCCTAGGGTTTTTCCATTTGGAAAGGATTTCACAGATTTATTTCCTCAATAGGAACTGGCTTATCTGAATTTTTAATTGTATTTATTTTCTTGTCTGGCTCCCCCACTCCCTGAAGGGAGCACAGCCCATGCCTGCTCACTGCCCCCCCATGCCCAGGCTTACCCGCTTGATGGGGCTGCCGGGCGGGTGCCCCCCCTCACCATCCATTGTAACATGCCCTGGCTTAGCCCCAAGGGTGGGGCCACGGGAGCATGACCCTACCCGGCAGACACTGTTGGCAGCGGGGGCGGCTCCGGAGTGAGACTTCTGTACCGGGGGACGAGGATGTGCAATGACTGCTCATGCCTGCCCTCCCGCAGATAACCGCCACACGCACAAGGGATCTCCCAGCCTCACCAGGGGTCCATGATGTGCCAGACACGCTTATCCCCCCCGAGGGCAGTCCCAAGGATGCTCAAACCTTCTCCCCCCCGGCCAACTCTCGTGACGTCTCGAGTACGTTTCTGAACCCGGGTCGGCAGCATCACAGACAGATGCACTACCTCTATGCCAGCGGGCCAGCCCAATAAATTTTTAATTTTATTATAGTCAGTTTTAGGCAAGGTCAAGTTTTATTTACATATAACCTCACTAGCAGCTGTCTCCCTTTTCTTATATACTGTAGATCATCATAGTATTTATGAAAGCAAAGATTTGTGTCTCTTAGGGAGGTACAGTTTTTTCCTTTTAATTTCTAATTTTCATTATAACTTAGTATTTTGAGTCTGTTTCTGTGGGGGTCTGGCATCCCTTTGAGGTTGTGGGTGTCACAGACCCACTCAGCAGGTCAGGCCTTCTACTCCCAAAGTGCCAACCTCTGAGCGCAGTCTTGTGAACAGTGTAACAGACAAGGTAACCCTCTTGTCTGTTTTTGTGAGTTCGGATCAACCTTTGGTCTAAAGTTCTGGAGGGATTCAAACTGTGACCCTCTTGCTGACGTAGCCAATGCACAGGCTCAGATATTCTGTCTTCGGGGGCCAGATGTCTTTGCCTACGGGCACCTAACCTGGTATACAGAGATGAACCCTTAAAAACTTTAATAAAGACCTCAGATTTAAAACACTTCTCTGTCCAGTTTGGTACCACCATTCAAGCTCATGTTTAGTATCTGCAATAACCATATACTTCTCTTACAACTAAAAAGAAGTCAAAGACAGACCAAGTAAGTTCTAAAAATAATTTTTACTAAAATAGTTAAAAATATGTAAAACGCAAAATACAGAACTCTTATACCACAAGACATACAAATCTTTTAAAAGAACAAGATTTAAACAGTGCAAATTCCTACTTACAGTACTTAGATTTGAAATCTTTCTAAATATCTGTTTACAAGTGCTGCAAAGATTTTTCCTCAGTCAGAGTCTAGGTAAAAGTGTGTAAGTGAAACAGAGTATTCCTTAAACAACTGTATGGGACAACTCATTTTTGTGTGAGGTCAGCTACCTCCTCCTCTGTCAGATATGTATAAAAAAATGTATATCTTATACAAAAGTATTACATTCTGCAACATCAGCATAATTCATGTCCTTCAAATGACACTTCTTTTGATCTCATAATAAGCTTCCTCCTTCCAGGACATGAAAGCATCTCTATGATTTCGCACTTCTATGTAATAACCTGGGTTTTTCTTCCAGCATCATAAAATGGATATGTTATAGCAACTATGGTTGTAATTAACTCAGACAGACAGGATCCTTAATTAAGGCCTTACATGTAACACATGGTCTCTAAAAACTGAGTGTGTGTGAACTCGCATGCTGTCAGCATTTTTCTTATGGCTTTCATCTTTGAGCTGAAATCGGGGGGGGGGGTACATTTTATATTAAAAAAAATTATACAGCACTCAGAGCTGGCTGTCTACGTCACAGTGGGTGGCCACACAATGCTAGCCCTCCCACTATGGCTACCTTAAGGTCCTGAGTGGAGTGGGTGGGGCCATTTTATGAGAGGGATTTAAGGGGGAAATGGTCTACAGGAACAAGATAAGGACATCCACTCCCCTGGACACCATTGGCCCACTGGAAGCCCTGGTGACTCCTGGTCTCCAACCCCCATTGGATCCGAGTGTGGAAGGCCTGCTGTGGGGTGAAGTACGTGATGCTAGGGGGTGTGGGTTGGGGGATTAGTAAATTATGTTGGCAGTTTTTTTCTTTAAATTGGCTTCCACGGTCATAGAAACATAGACAATGGTCCATCCAGTCTGCCTGTAATACTGTATCTTACCCCAGAACCTTTGTCTATACAGGTTTTTGGTCTGCATTACCTGTCCCATGTTCCCTGCCTTATTGCTACTACCCTGAGTAACGTCTAAACCCTTTACTCTGTCTGAGCCGTGCTTGAAACTGTTAATAGTTTGGGCATCCACCACCTCAACTGGCAGGCTGCTCCATGGTATAGTCACTCTCTGTAAAATAGAATCAATATTCTTCATTGTTTCACAGTAGTGGGTCTTAGTTGGAGGCGCTAGGACCCTGTGGGAGCCAGAACTTTTCAGGATGGCTGACGGTGGGGTAAGCTGTGTGCATGCTGCACGGCACTGCATAACTGGCTTATTCTCATGGCTTTCTTCAGCACCAGCCCTCATCCGCCTGAGTTCCATTTTTTCCGCTGTCAAGTGTACAGCAGTGATGACGACGCTCACCTGCCAGGAGTCAGAACTTCATGTCTGTACAACAGCAGCATTCAGTTCTTCTCAGTTTTAGTGTTTAAAGCTAGAGTTTATTTTTGTGTCATTTCGTTTTTATAAAAATATTTGTCAGTTTTTTCACAGCCCTACCTAGTCTATGGTCCACGGCCATGGAGGATGACAGTAGGGAGCTTTCTCAGGCTGTCTGCCTTGGCAGCGGGTCCATGTCCAGCCCACTTTCCCTATTGGGGAGGGGTTCTTACCATGGGTAGTCCTGTACTTGGGGAAGGGCAGTACTACTGAAAGCATAAAAGATTGTACCCATACCTGATTCTGGTCAGATTCTTGGTGCCGCTCACACTCGAGTTTTTCGTCTTCCCTTCAGAAGGGGAAGAATGGTACCACTTGAGGTTGTCCTGAGAAATCTGCCACAAAACCCTCTGCCTCCCACAGCCAGAGTCCCTCATTGTCACCATCAGCGTCTCTGTGCTCTGGTTCTAGGAAGTTGAGGTCTCAGGGTCCGAAGTTCCACTCTCTCTGTCTGTGAGTGGAGACCTCGGTGGGGAGTTCCACCACTGGGCAGCTCTTTGGAGCAATGGACACAGCATAAGTCTTGTGTGTCTCTGCCAGTGGAGCACATCCCTGGTCCTTCAGGATTGGTGGAACTGGAGTTGCAGGCGGGACCCTCAAGTTGGGTAGAGCATTTGGCTCTACCAACAGCCCCTGGGCGCTTGCCGGTGACTGTGCTGCCAACTGCTGTCCCACTGGCCGCACACACCCACCCTATGTCCTTTGGCGGGACCGGCCTAGTACCATTACTAGTCACTTCCACTGGGTCATTGGCACTGGGTTTGGTGTCAGAGCAGTGTTTGAGCCCTTTGGGTCCTTGCCCAGCACCGGTTCTGGTGCCAGTCTCCGCACCACCCATAGTTATGGTGATCCTCTGGCATCGGATTCAGTTCCTTTTCTGGTGCCACCTCTGGAACTGGACTCTTGTCCTTGGGGCTGGTGTTGCTGGGACCACATTCTGGATTAGTGGGCCTGCAATCCATCTCTCTGTCTCTGGGGAGGATGTAGAGAGGAGATGTCTGACCCTGATCTTATCTTTCCTGAGGGTGGCGATGATGACTTCTTAGCCTGGATTCTTTGGACGCGGGCCCTACTACTGTGCCTCAGGAGAATCTAACTCTCAAGACTTTGCTCAGAGCCATGCTTCTGCATGTAATTTTGAGCTTACAGCCATTAATCAAGGTAAAGGTCTGCAATGATTAGTGTTTCTACCATGCCTATCAATTTAGTTCCTGCTGTTTTGCCTGCATTTGAAACCCTGTCTGGGGCGGTCTGGAGTAGGCGTTCTGTCTGAAAGCAGATAGATTAAAAAAAAAAAAAAAGAATACACTGCACCTAAAGATAGTACAGTGTATGTTTCAACCTTAGCTGATGCATTTGTTAGTCTCCCTGAGAATGACAAGGCCGTTCTTCCCAAGAGGTCACTATGCATTCTCTCACAAAGAGTTACGCAAGTTCATATGGGGGTGGTGGAATGAGCTTGCGCAGCAGCTACACTAGACATGCGGATCACTAGCTATTAGGATTTGTTTTCCTAATATGACTATACCTTTTGGAGCTTACTTAAGTCTCTGGCAGAATTTCTGCCAGACTCATGGACTAGAAAAATTCTGCTGACTGCCAACCACGTAATTAAGTCCAACAATCATCAGCTCTAAGCTGCTTAGATGCCTTTGCTTCTGCCTCCAGCTTGGCCACTGCAGGCATCTACATCAGAAGGCATTTCTGGCTATGAACTGCTGTTTTTCTTCACTGGGAGCATGCAGCTCTTCCTTGACCTCAGAAATCTGATCAGTTTCTTGGACCGAGAAATGTATTCTTATTTCTTCCAAGATTGGTTAGCTCCCTGGATTTGTAGAATGCATAACAGCACATTCTGGTGCTCCCCAGCCACTTTGGATACCTCTGATTCTTTGTATTGGGACAGTTTACCAGTTCAAAGTCCTGCCCCCTTGGGCTGTCCTCGGTGTCGTGAATCTTTACCGAGTGCTTTGCAGTACTCACAGCGCACCTGAGAAAAATAGGACTCTTAGGAGCTCTTCTGGATATGACCAAGGCCTGAGCCTTTCTACCAAACAGCAGAATGCAGGCAATCCTGCAGATGAGAGTGTGGCGTGCATATTATGGAACGCATACAAACAGAAGAGAAAAAGAAGTAAGTGCCTCAGCTAGGACTTGAACCCAGGTTGCGTGGAGTAACATTCCTGTTGCACTAGCAGCTGTGCCACCAGGGCAACTGGAAACTAGGCCATCCCAGAGCACTTTACTCTTTCTCTAATGAACAATCTGGTGCTGCACAGATAATTAAATTTTCAATCACAAGAGTGTGGTGTGCATTTTATAGAACACATACCTGTACAAACAGAAGAGAGAAAGAAGTAAGTGCCTCAGCTGGGACTTGAACACAGGCTGCCTGGAATACCGTTCTGGTTGGACTACCAAGGCAACTGGAAAACTGGGCTATCCCAGAGCACATTATTCTTTCTCCAATGCACAACTGGTGCTGAGGCACTTAACTACTTTCTTTCTTCTGTTTGTATGTGTTCCATAATATGCGCACCACACTCTTGTAATTGAAAATATAATTATCTGTTCAGCTTTAGGTTGTGCATTGGGAGAAAGAGTTATGTGCTCCAGGATGGCCCAGTTATCTGTGCGGCACCAGGCTGGCTCAGTTCCCTCGGTGGCACAGATGGTAGTACAACCGGAATGGTATTCTGGGTGGTCTGGGTTCAAGTCCCAGCTGAGGTACTTACTTCTTTCTCTCTTCTGTTTGTATGTGTTCCATAATATGTACACCGCACTCTTGTGATTGAAAATGAAATTATCTGTGCAGCACCAGACTTTGCATTGGAGAAAGAGTAGTGTGCTCCGGGACGGCCCAGTTATCTGTGCAGCACCAGGTTGTGCTCTGGAGAAAGACTAATGTGCTCTGGGATGGCCCAGTTTTCAGTTGCCTGGTAGTGCAGCTGGTAGCGTGACCAGAACAGTATTCCGGGTGGCCTGGGTTCAAGTTCTAGCTGAAGTGCTTACCTCTTTCTCTCTTCCCTTTTTTTCATGAAATCTTGCAGATGGCATGCTACATCATGAAACGCAAAACTGTACAGACTACTCCATGCAGTGCATGCTAGGTGTGATAGCCCACTCAGTGTTCACAGTGCCCCTGGCACGGTTGCACATGAGAACGACTCAGTTGGATGCTCAATGTACAGTGGTCACAAGCATCATGAAATCAGACCTATCCCATTGAAGTGACCAAGCCCCTGGTTTGGCCACTCACATGGTGGCCAGTGGAGGACTGTCTCCTCCAGGGCTTTCCCTTCTCCCAGATGGAGCCTCAGGTGACTCTCACCATGGATGCTTCCCTCTTGGGATGGGGAGGTCCACTGTAAGTGGTCTCCAAACACAAGGTTTCTGGGACCCATCAGAGACTCATCTCCATATCAGCGTTTTGGAGATGCAAGCTGTTTTGTATGGTTTGTGAGCTCTCGTGGATCTTGTCAGCCACAAAACCGTCCTCCTCCAGATGGACAACATGAATGGGTCAGGTGATCAAATAGGGTCTGCGATGATACAGTATGCAAGGAAAAATGTGCATACTAGGTGGGCCAAACGGTCCTCATCTGCCGGCAAATGCAAACTCTGTGTTGCAACAAGTCCGTGATGTATTACATCACAGACAAGGAGGAGCGCACGCTTACCCTCTCTGCAGGGAGTTGGTAAGAGTGTAGGAATGGCTCCTGGAGCAGGGGATCCTGCTTCAAGCCATCTATGTGCCAGTAGCCCAGAACACTCTAGCAGACAAGCTCAGTCAAACAGAGGCTGAGCCTCACTAGTGGTCACTAGCTCCAGATGTGAGATTGATGTTCGATGAGCTGGGCACCCCAGATGGGGACCTTTTTCATCCTCACTCAATGCCATACTACCTCGACTCTGTTCCACAAAGTCCAGGATATGGCATTTTCTGTCAGGATGCATTCAGACTGCAGTGGCAAAATGTGTTTCTCTGGAGTCCCACCAGTCCCTCTAGTGCAGAGGGTATTGCTCAAGCTGGAGGCACATGGGGGCAAGATGATACTGTTTGCCCATTGCTGGCCTCGACAGATATGGTTTCCTCTGTTGAACAGACCATCAGTCAGCAAACCAAGAATTCTTACACTCAGGACAGACTTACTGACTCAGGGTCACCTGGTCTCTCCTGACCTGTGCTACCTTCACCGTCAGGCCTGGGCCCCTGAAGAGATAGAAGTGAACAGGTATAATGTATCTGAGTGTCTCTGAAATACTTTTGGCTGCCCATAAGCCTTCCACTGGAACACTTACACAGTCAATGGACCCGTTTGGGTGTTCACCTAACAAGGTCTGCAGTACTTGTTCAATTTTTCTGATGCTGGCCTACAGTACTTCACAATTAAGCTCCACATGTGTGCTATTCCTGTATACGAGCCTGTTGGTATCCTCTACCTGACACAGTTGCCACTGTTCAAGAGGATCCTTAAGGGCATATTTCACACAAGGCCTCCCATCAGGAAGCTGGTGGCTTCCTGGGATATCTACCATGTGCTGGATATGCTCACCCACAAGCCTTTTAAGCCCTTTTTGACATGAGTTGAAGTTTTTAAGTTGGAAAGTAGCATTTCTAGTGGCCAGCACTTCTGCTCGTAGAGTGTCTAACATCCATGCCTTGGTCACAGATCCTCCATATACTGTTTTCCACAAGGATAGGGGAGTTCTCTGCAAACACCCAAATTTCTACCAAAAGTGGTGTTGGACTTCCATCTAAATCAGCCTTTGTGCTGTTTGCCTACTTTGCCAACTTCCAGAATGGACTCTCCATTCTCTGGATGTTTAGAGGATCCTTAAAGACTACCGAAACACAATTCTAAGGGGGTACACTGTTCCATGAACCCTCCCGTGGAAGCAGAGCAGACAGGGAGAGGTTTTGAATAATATAAAGCATTACCTTAGAGAGCTACTGACGCTTTAGAGAAAACTTTGAAAAACATAATAATTAGGTACAATTCAGCTCACATTCCATATATATTTTACATATTTCCTCTTCCCCATATTTATTACTGAGTAAATTTGTATGAATACATGATGGTTATCCCTCAGAGTTCCCTTAGAGTTTATTTGCCTCTATAGCTTACTCCCTACTTCAAGTCTTAATCCTGTGTTGTGGCATCACAATCTGTTGCCATGGTAGTAACTGTGATGTCCCAAGCAGTGCATATGACCTCAGGTAGGGAGAAAGCAACAGGTATAGATGAACTCTTCAGGAGCAAAGATCCCGCTTTCATGCAAGTGATCGCAGTAATAAATAATGAGGAGAAATACAAAACTAATGTGAAATACAGGCTGAACAGCATTTGGTGGTCCGTGCCAGCTATGACTGCACTATTTAAAATAACATGGCCTGCTGCTTGGCCTTCCCTGAAATCTCACTTTTGTCACTCTCCCCCCTCGACCCTCTCACTCCCTGATACCCCATATCACATTCCTCACAAGCCTCTTCCCCATTCCCTCTCTCTCTCCTTCCCCCTCCAGCTTCATCCTCCTCTCATCCCTCCCCTCATAACACTAACCCTCTCTCCTTCCCCTTTCCCTGAACCCTCCTCCCTCCGCCTCCTATTGCTAGACCTCATCTTTAAGCACCTCTGTCTCCCTTTCTTTTCTTTTTACACCCTATGTGCCCTCATTACCTCTGAATTCTCTATAGGACTTTTTTCGCATGCAATGGATTGCTCTGGGTTGCATCCATTACTTAATTAACATACTAACATACTATTTGCCAGCAGATTAGGCCTTATGGTCTATTGAGTCTGCTCGAACCTCAGATCCTTAGTTGGGTGCCGAGGCCCTCCCCTCCCTTGTGCTCCAGAAACCCCTATCATCCATCCTCACCCCCCTGGGACAGGCCATCATCTGATACATCCACTTTCTGTGTCTATCCCACCTTCTCTTGAATCCCTCCACTGTGGATCTCTGAACCAGCTCACCAGGCAGTGCATTCCAAGGGTCCACCACCCTCTCAGTGAAAAACCTCCTCCTCTTTTCCCCCCTCACCCTTCCACCTTCAAACCATGCCCTCTGGTGATACCTCCCTGCTTTAGTCTAAAGATCCCCTCCATGTTTACCCTATTTATTCCTTGAGGTACTTGAAGACCTCAATCCTGTCCCCCTGTCTCCTCTCCTCCAATGAAAACAGGCAGAGCTCCTCAAGTCTGTCCTCATCATGCCAAATCCCCTAGCCCTCGTGATCATCTTAGTTGCCCTCCTCTGTACCCTCTCCAGGAGCTGTATTCCCTCTTCAAGTGTGGCTCCAGTACTGTACACAGTACTCAAGGTATGGTCTAACCAGTCCATTGTACAGCGGCAGAATCACTTCCTTGCTCCTAGAGGTGATCCCCTCACGATGCATCCCAACATCCTGTTTGCCTTGCTAACCGCCTCCTGCACTGCTCAGAGTTATTCATACATGCATCCACCATGACCCCTAGGTCTTTTCTCCTATTGAGGCCTCCAGCGCCTCCTCCCAGGGTGTACCTGTGTTTAGGGTTTCCCACCAAGATGCAACACCTTGCACTTGGTGATATTGAAATTTAAGTTCCATGTGTGAGCCCAGCTCCAGGGTGTCCAGGTCCCTTGCAGGGCCAACCTCCCTCTTCTCCCTCAACTACTGCTCCCATCTTGGAGTCATCCAAGAGACTCATTTCACACCCTATACCCTCTCTGATGTCAGATATGTATGCATTAAACAGGATCGGACTCCAGGACCGAGTTCCCCTGCGGTACCCCACTACCAACCTCTCTAGGGTTCGAGAGCTCCCCACAGACCACTACTCTCTGGGTGCGTCCAGCTAGCCAGTTTTCAATCCATCTGACCATCAAAGGGCCTACTCCTAACCCCATCAGTTTCTCCACCAGACCATTGTGGGGGACAGAGTCAAACGCCTTGCTGAAGTCCAAGAATTGTCCCAATTGATGCCTGACAAAGCCTCTGGCAGCTGATGTACTGTTCCATTCTGTAATATTTATTTGCTTCTTCATTGTCTTGTTATTGTCATATATTGTAATGCCTACCTGTTGTTTACTTTGCCTGTTCTTGTACAACATGTTTCAGTTTCCATGACATGGAACATTTGTAAACGAGCCTCTTGGCTCAAAGGTGTATCCGAAACTTAAATAAATAAATATTGTATTTTGTTAAAGTTCTGCAGAAGATGTCAGCTGTTCTTTAAATTCTTTTGTTTAATATGTTTTCAGCAACTTTTTTCCTAAATGGCGAAACCAGGAGACATTTTTCCAATACTGTGCTGATCGGAGGCTAAGGCTGCTGGGAATGTGCTGCGCGATGATGTCATCTTAGCGAGTCCGGTCGTCCCCCATATTCAGTCCCTATGGAGCCTTATGTACTAGGTGTAACACTGCCAGTATATGTGTACCTTGCCATCTTTATCCTTATTTAACATGTACAGTACATGCTAGATACTGTACATGTTAGATAATGATAAAGATGACAAGGACTTAGGTTATTGTATCTGTATACAGTTAATGCACAAATCACTTGTACTCTGTAAATATGTCTTATGTTTTACTGTTAGTATCTGTTAGTTCACTGCAATTATTATGCCACTTTCCTTCTTTGATTTGTTGTCTGTTGTATTCTATGACTGTGTATTCTGTCCAGGTCTATTTTGAAAATGAGCCTTGCTCAACAATGTTCGCCTGGTGAAATAAAGATTTTGATTGATTGGTCTGTGAATGGACTGTGGAGGCAATGGGTGCAAAGCAGATGTGTGTCATAGGCTTGGGAGATAAGAGGCAAGTCTCTGTAGTACTAGCCTCCACCCTGTCTGTTGATATGCTGCCCCCTCAACTGATCTATTGGGGCGAACTGTAGTTTGTCACCCGAAGCACAAATTCCGCTGTGAGTGGGATGTTACCCATTCGGAAAATCACTGGGCAAACACAGAGACTACAGTCCGGTTTATTGACAGTGTTATCGTGCCCTATGTATGAGCCCACATTCAATCATTGGAACTGCCTGTTGAACAGAAGGCTCTACTTCTGCTCGATCTGTATCGAGCACACACCACCGAGGAAGTGCGGCAACATCTAGAGGCCAATCAAATCATACCGGTATATGTGCCAGCATCATGTACCAACCCCCTGCAACCGCTCTATATGTCTGTTAACAAACTGATTAAGGATTTCCTTAGAAAGGAATTCCTGAGCTGGTATACTGTACAGGAGTTGTCTTGGATAGACTTGTGGCTGGGGGAGCTGAGAACCTAGCTGCAGATCTCAGACTTCTTAACCTTAAGGAGCATCACTCTAGACGGTTGGGGAACAGCTTTAACACCTTGAAAGCACGTCGAGAGGATATTATTCGTGGTTTTGAACAAGCCGACATACTGACTGCGCATGAAAACTGCCTGACTACCGTAAGTAAAAACATTTACTCTGTTTACTTGAAGTATGATGTTAGGAACCATAGCTGATGCATGCTTTTTTTTCTGCTGCACAGATGGAACAACAGAGATGTGAAGCAGAAGCAAGCAGAATTAAAGAACAACACTTTATTTTTTTGGATTTGATGGTGTCTACTGAAGAAAGTTACAGTGCACTCATATTTTTTTTTTCTGTCATGTATGTGAATAAAGAATTGTGTTTTGAAATGCTCCTCTGCTACTTATCTGATGATCCTGAACAATTCACACTAAGCGGGTATTAAGCGACTTGAACGAGCCGCTGATGCGCAGATAACATGGTACCAGACAGGATTGCGTTAGGCAGATGGTGTTAGCGGGCGCTTTGATTTCGCATTTTTTCCCCCGATCTGCTAATATCGCTAAAATTATTGGACCACTAATATTATCTGATGTACAGTAATTTATCTGTGTTAGTTTATGAGACTGATTAGGCCTCTGAACTAATTAGAACAAATGCAGGTTGAGTTCTGATGTCTGCCCTGGCATAGTTTTACAGTTGTAAGAAAATTCTATACAGTATTTGATTCACAAGTTCAAGAACATAAAAACTGAGCAAACTTAAACAAGCAATGTGGCATGAAGCTTCCTGCATTAGTATCTCTCTCTCTCTCTTCCTCTTGATCTGGGCATCTCCCTTTTCTTAGGAATAAGGCATTATATGGGCCCTGTGCCCAGTTACTCAGTTTACATTTCTCACCACGTCATGAAAGCATGTATAGTTCAGCACATATAAAGAACAAGGTTGCTAAATAGTGAATATTTTGAAACCCAGGTTCAGTCATTTAATTTGGTTTCATTGTGCTTCCTATATTTTATGATGACACTGCTAGTAACCCTTTAGCCCTTTTAATGCTGGGTTATATACATCACAGCAACTTCTGCATGGGTGATGATGGCTTCCTCGAGTCAGATGTCATTGGCCAGGAAAAGCTCCTTATGGAGAGACTTGAAGGTTTTTATTTATTTATTTTATTTATTTAGTTTTTGTTGACCGGGTAAGTGCACTAGACAAATCCTGCCTATTTTCAGGCACGACTTGGGGGAAGGGGATACAGATGAATGACAACTGACCTTGAACCAGATTAAGCTGTTGGTGGTATTTTTAGTGAATGAGGGAAATTTGGCCAGGACACCGGGGAAATTCGCCTACTCTTTTCGATAAGTTCCATGGGATCTTTAACATCCACCTGAACTACCACCAATCCAGGCAGATGGGACCTCAGTTTAACGTCTCATCCGAAAAATGGATTTACATCTTTATAATCGGAATGCAGGCCTTGTCACCAGGCAGCTGTTATTGAACAAGATTTATCATAAAGGCATTGACCAAGAAAAGACAATGAAGTGTTCCTGGTGGTTCATAACACCTGCGAACATCTGCTTACATCTAACAGCTGATATAGGCTATTTTCTAGCATTGAGATTGTATTTGTGATGGTATTCAAATAGCAACATCTCCAGTTTGATGATTTGCCCTGGGATTAGAACTTTGGCCTTCATAGCTCCCCTCTCCCCTGATGTCTGGGATGAGGACAGGTGGTGGGGCTGTATGGAGCGGGGCTTGAGTGTGTAGTAGTTATCATGCTTTTGGCAGACAGTGTTTTCATCCATTTTATTTTCGTTCCACTAAACTCTCTGACATCAGGCCAGCACTGCAAAGGCCTTGCAGGAGGACATGCTTCACCCCACATGGGAGCAAACTCCCTGGCCTGCAGCGAGGGGTTCCTGAGTTGGTGGAGTCACTCACCCCTCCAGCTAGATCGTACTGCCCTTGGCTTCACTGGCCAGGCATGGCCGCTCTGGTTCCGATTCCCAAGTTCACTCCCAAACCCTTGAGTAGCCTCAACTGATGTAACTTTGATTGAACTTTTGGTTTCAGTCTTACTGATGTATTTCTTTCTTTCTTCTTGCAGTTGCCTACTGTGGAGAATTGTATATATTTGGGGGCTACAATGCCCGACTAGACAGACACTTTAACGACCTTTGGAAATTCAACCCAGGTAACGTTGAATATGTGTGTCTATTCAATTTTGGTTTGCTTTCACTCTTACTGGATATCCACAACTAATAAAATGTACTTTTACAGTGTAACAAAGCTAAAGCATACCTATATTCTGGACAATGAGTAGTGTCATTTGCAGGTTAAAATGGTGCTTGGATGAATAGAGCCCTAATGCATCCAGATGATTGCAAGAATGGCTTTAGTGTGCAACATGCAGACAGAATTGTTAGAGACTGACATGCTTTTGGTACAAAATGTAGTTTCATTGTTTATTCTTCCATAGCCACACACATTGCAGAATCCCACCTTAAAGAGCTGGGATAATGAGTGCTGTATTGGATTTAAACCATTATGTATGCATTTTCCCACTTCAAACCAGCAAACAAAGAGTCACGCATGGCTGGTTATGCTTAAGGCTAAATCATGGACAAGGAGAGCAAAGAAGCCTCACTAAAAAACCCTGACACTGACACAGAACCAGTAATATACAGTCAGAAAAAATTCTGTGGAGGGCCACGGGAGCAGCACTTGTACAATATATTCTGGCACTTTGTTGCAGTACTTTTGCACAGTGTGTGAGTAAAAGAAAAATACTGTACTCTGTACATGTTTTTTTTTTGCCCTTGGGTCTTTGTGAATTTATATTATTGGTTTTGTGTCTGTGTGAGGGTTTTTTGCAAGGCTTCTTTGCTCTCGTTGTCCCATTTCCATCAGAGTTGCACCTGAATCTGCTCTGTATTTCCTCAGTTTGTCATCACATTTAAGTTACTGCTCTTGGGTTCTGTATTGACTTCAGCTCTATTTCAGTATTTCAGTTCCAGCACTGGGTCAACTACTTTTTTTCAAAGCATCTCCCCATTTGCTCTGTCTTCTCTGCTTACTCCAGTTTTGTCATGGCTTCCCTAATGGTGAACCCCATAAGGGGCATCAGGTACTACTAAAAGTGCCTGAAGCCTCTGTCCATTGTAGATGGGTGCAGTGAGTGCCTTGAATGCCTGGGGTTGAACATTGTCTTCTCAAAGACTATACTCATTGTAAAAATAGGAGGAAAAAAATTCCTGATCTGTAGGAAGTTGAAGATAGACACCTGCAGGTACGTCCTTCCTTTCCAGTTCCAGGATTTGGTCTTTGGGCTCCGAATCTGTGAAAGGTTGATCCCATTCTCCATATCTGCCAGCTAAATACTGACAGCGGTCCTGTAAGAAGGAATGACTTCAGTCAGATTCCATGTCTGCAAGGACATAGACAGGATAGAGGCAGTCCAGAGGAGGGCAACTAAAATGGTGCAGGGTCTGCAACAGAAGCCATATGAGGAGAGACTAAAGGAGCTTAATATGTATACCCTTGAGGAAAGGAGGGAGAGGGGGGACATAATAGAAACTTTTAAGTACCTCAGTGGAATCAACAAAGTCCAAGAGGGTAGCATCTTTCAGAAAAAGAGATGTGCAAAAACAAGGGGACACAATTTAAAGATGGGGAGGCGGTTCAAGGGCAATGTGAGGAAGTATGTTTTCACAGAGAGGTGGTGGATGCATGGAACAGCCTTCCTGAAGAGGTTGTGGGGTCTAAAACTGTGGAGAATTCAAGAATACATGGGATAGACATAAGGCAATTCTTGTTGGGGAGGCAGCAAGAAGAAATAGGCTGTTGGTTAACTAGGATCTGCAGCTTAGAGGGGGGACGCTAGAGAGCCCGAGCAAAGTGGTCATCGGAAACTACAGCTCTAAACTAAATAAAATACTATATATAGACTGTATTTTGGTGGTTCACATCAAAGAAGAATATAAAACTGAAAACCGGAAACTCCAGAGTTTAATTATGGGGAATCCAAAGAAAGAAAAAGCGTTACAAGATGGAGCCAGAGGCAGAAATACCCCCGGACCCCCTGCCACAAGGTCAGCACAAGGCTGGAATCCTCTGGAGGAAGATACAAATGGAGAAGAGACTTTGCAAACTTTGGGCCATAAAATGAACTGACTTATCAGTTCAGTGTCTGGACTCTCTGAAAAATGTGACTCACTGACAACCAGGGTTAAAGTAATAGATGCAGAGGTCAAAATGATCAAGATTGAAGTATCAGAATCCCATAAGTGCTCAGAAGCAGCCATGGGCACAGCGGCCGCCCTGGTAAAAGAGAATACCCATTTGAGGAGTCGGCCTGAAAGGTTAGAAAACCAAGCCAGAGCTGCAAACCTTTGCGTTATTGGGATCCTTGAACGCAGCGAGGGGGACCATTTAATTTTATTTCTCTCCGGGTGGCTGGAACAGCAATTGGGGCAGCCTTACTCTGATAGGCATATACAAATACAGAAGGCCTACCATGTAGCCTCGAGGGGCAGGCAAAAAAACGCAGAAGCCCCCAGAGCAATAGTGGCAATCCTTGATGGTATCAGATCCAGGGATCTCATTCTTGCACTGGTCAGACAGAAATGAGTCCTACTTTATGAAGGCACACAAGTACAGCTATATCCAGACTTGAGTTTCGCTACCCGGCAAAAGAAGAAACGATACAATGGGGTGAGGGCCCTCCTTCGGGAGGCACAAATCCTATAACATGCTCTTCCCCTGCGACTGCGAATCCTACACGAAGGGAAAATCTACATCTGTTCGGATCCTGTGGAAGCTCAGAAATGGGCCCAGAAACATAAATCTCCTCAGAGACGAAGAGAATCTACAGATCAGTCAGAGGCAGAAGACATCGAAGATGGGGAATCCTAAACGCGGTACCAACGGACTTAACAGCTGGTTTGCTCTGAGAGACATTATATACTGGACAAGATGGTTGAGTAGAACTGATTTCGATCCCAAACTCTCTATAGACCGCTAAATGTTTGAACCTAACATTACTATTTCTAATAATTGGGAAACATTTGTTTATAGGAGGCAGCAACTGCATAAATAACTTTATAATGTTAGAAGCTAAAAGGATTTGAAGGCGAGGTACTTATTTGTTTTTCGCTGTTTCTGGTTGAGATCTTACTCTTTACTGTTATTTGATGGGGATCCCCAAATATAGCCCTAAAGTATGTTTTCCAAGGGCTTAGGTAGTAGTTTCAGACAAAATTAAACATCTGTTAAGGTTACCAGATAGGTACCATTATTCAATAAATGCATGTACATTTATCTCCTTGGTGAAGGAGTTTTGTTTTGTAATTAATTTTGAAATAGAATTTAAATAACATGCAGCTCATGGGCTTGCTAAATAGCTACAACAATTTGTTTATATTTTAGGTTGAAAAGTCTTTTACTGTAAACCCTCCAGGGATGAATCTTATAGACGCAGTTTGATTAATTTAAAATGTATGTATTAAGAGGGGTGGCGTCCTCAGGTGGAATCTTTATGTATGAATCCTTAAAAACTATCAGGAAAAGTTTTTTAACTGTATGCTTATTGTAATTTCAATAAACATAAAGTACAAAAAAAAAAAAAAAGGATCTGTAGCTTATCCTGTAGGTAGGGAAATGGGCAGATTAGGTGGGCCAAGCGGTCCTTATCTGCTGTCAAAGTCTGTGTTTCTATGTTTCTATGTCTGGTGGAAAGCACTGCAAGTTTGGTTCTGGGAGATGTACTGGGAACTATTGCAGTTATGGCTCCGGCACTGTGCTTCTTACAGATCTGGCTCTCGATCTTTACTGGTAGCCAGTGCCTAGTAGTCATCAGAACCAGAGGTTGGTGTGCGACACTGAGGCTGGTCACTTGATTCTTAAAGGTCCCCTGGGATCCACTATGGTTTGGGTGATGCAGGGCAACGCATGCCTTTCTGTTCATCTCAGCTGAAAAAGAAAAGTCTGTTCCAGTCACACCCAGATACAGTTCCCTGATGTATTCCTTTGTCCATTCTGGTTCCAACTTCTGGTTATTTTACCATGGATGGTACTTGTTCCTTTGTAGAGTTGTCAGAGTCCTGGGATCCATCAATTCTGGACATCTAAGTCCTTCTCCATGTGTCACTCTTGACGTGACTGGCTACGGGGGGGCAGTAAAACCCAGCCCTTTCAGCTGCCTCTTTTTTTCTAAGTCCTCCAGGGAAAACATAGTTACCATAATAATATTTTCCTTCAGTGCAGTAGTAGATGTTCGATGAGGCTAGTGTACAACATGTAGACTGAAGCACTGGCGACTTAAGATGTAGTTGGTATAAAACATAGTTACTATAACCTGGTTTTCCTTGAGTTGAGCTGTAATTGTTTCACACATACTTTGGATACAACTACAGTATTCCTTAATAAGAAGTAATGACCATGAGTTTTAAAGGACAAATAACCAAGGAATTTGGGAGGAACTGAAACACTCCTGTGTATGAGTATAATAAGGCTGCTGATTTTCATGTCAGTATTTACCTGTAAATGAATTATCTTTCCTGGTTTCAGCAGTAATGAAAAGTTCCCCCGAATGTAAACAAAACCGGTGATTGTCTCCAATTCCGAGCCGCAGCTCAGCTCACAAAGTTGCATGCACGTGCATACACAATGACATCATTGGGGTGACTTTGCTCCACTTCTTCTATTGAAAATTGTGGGCACTGTTTTTAAATGTTATATATTGGCTCTGTATGTGGCTATAGGCATATGTATCGATACTTAGCTTGTGCACTGAGTCTGGTACACAAGCTAAGTATCGATGCTGCTTATGCCGAGAGCCACATACAGAGCCAACATACAGCATTTAAACACAGTGCCCTCAATTTTCAATAGAAGAAGTGGAGCGAAGTCGCCCCAATGATGTCATCGCGTATGCATGTCCATGCCATTTTGTGAGCTGAGCTGTGGCTCGGAATTGGAGATAATCAGCGGTTTTATTTACATTCGGGGGACCTTTTCATTACTGCTGAAACCAGGAAAAATCATTCATTTACAGGTAAATACTGGTATCGTGAAAATCAGCAGCCCTTATTCTGCACATACACAGGAGCGTTTCCACTTTCATTCAACACCCTAATTCCTTGGTTATTTGTCCTTTAAAGGAGCTATAGGCATATGCAGTATAGTGCTATTATGTAACATATTCTTTTTTTTTCCTCCTCAAATTTTAAGAGCACCAGTCATGCTCTTTGCACATGGAAGGAGATAAGCAACTCCTGCACCCGAGTCCCCATTCTCGTAGCACTCAGCAAACGCAGCAGTGGGTCGAATAGTATTACTTGTTGCCATTGTTTCAAGTCTTTGTTTCATATGCTGCTTGTGGAATAGTTTCTGAATGTACAGAATGTTTCAGTGTTGTATGCCTGCAGATCATGTTTATTTTGTTTTAATTTATGTATTTATTTTATCTCACAAACCTTGTTCTGCCTGAACAGCTTCAGTAGCTGGAGCACCCAGTGCTCTTCATCCTGACTGAGACCAAGCTCTTAGAGGATTGCTTTGGAGTTATACATGGACCTCTGCCACAGAATACAAGGGCTGTGCCAGTGGTGCGATGGGGCAGTAATGGGTCTCACACTCCACATCCCTCCCCTTGAGTGGTACTAAAACCACATACTGATACTCAGCTATACTTATCTTTTGCTCCAGGAACATCCAACGCAGTAGATGTGCTGAACATCTGCCTGGCTGAGATTAGCGACTGGATGGCCTCCAGTTGGCTTAGATTGAACCCTGATAAGACTGAGGTATTGGTAGTGGAGTCGAACATAGTTCGTGATGGGATGGCCTCTGATTCGGCAACTGGCCTTGTGCTAGGGGCCGCGGCTATTGATGGCCTCCTTGGTGCGTAATTCAGGTGATGTTTGATAGGAATTTGACCATGGAGGTTCAGATTTCTCCATGGTTCGCTCCTGTTTTTTCCATCTTTGTAACATCGCCAGGATTAAGCCCCTTGTTCCGCCCTCTGACCTCCCTACCTTGATACATGCCTTAGTCACTTTGAGCTTGACTGCTGTGCCCTCTATCTCTGGGGCTCTCTCCATAGGCTGCAGCTCATGCAGACGCTGTGCCCGGCTTTTAACCGGGCAGAAGTAAATTCTGTCACATTACACCTGTGCGAACTGCACTGCTGCTTGTCCGGTGGAGAGTGCCTTCAAGGTGGGGTTTCTCACCTATAAGGCCCTCACGAACAGGGCCCCGGGTTACCTGTCAGATCTCCTGATACCATCCTCCTCTTCCGTAATCTCCGTTCTTCTGGTGCTGACCTCCCAACTGCTCCAAGAGCGAAAGTTAAATCTGCGGGCGACCGAGCTTTCAGTGTCGCCGTGCCCGCTTTTTGGAATTCATTGCCAGCTGCAGTTAGGGAGGCCCCGAACCTTACTACTTTCAAGGTTTGCCTAAAGACTCACCTATTTTTACATGCTTTTGGAGTTTTATTATGATTATGTATATATGTTTTCTTTTTGTTTTGTACTTACATGGCATGAAATGCTGTAAAAATTTCTTCATTTCCTTTTAATCTACGGTGCCCAGAGCCTTTGGGATTGGGCGTCTTTTTAAATAAAAAATGACTTGACTTGACATATCCTTGAGCATCTTTTGGATGTGAGTTTTTATTGCAGCAACTGTGGTTTCTCTTACTTCTGTTTGAGCTACTGATCTTCTAAGAATCAGTCTTCATCAATTCCCACTAACAAGTCTGAGCCAGAGGTGCCAAGACCTCATGGGAGCATAACTTTTCTGGAAAGCTGGTTGCATGAGTAGGCCCTGCACATTACCACCCTCCGACTACATCATAGAATTTTAACATAGAAACATAGAATTTGACAGCAGATAAGGACTGCTTGGCCCACCTAGTCTGCCCATTTCCCTACCTAATGGATAAGCTGCAGATCCTAGTTAACCAACAGCCTACTTCCTCCTATCCCCCTCTAGAATCGCCTTATGTCTGTCCCATGCATTCTTGAATTTCCCCACTGTTTTTGACTCCACGACCTCAGGAAGGCTGTTCCATGCATCCACAACCCTCTCCATGAAAAAATACTTCTTCCCATTGCCTCTGAGCCGTCCCCTGTCTTCAAATTGTGCTCCCTTGTTCTTGCACATCTCTTTTTCTGAAAGATGCTACCCTCTTGAACTTTGTTGATTCCCTTGAGATACGTGACAGGGTAGAATAGGACCCTGCCCCATTTGTTATGGAGAAAGTGTTTAAATGCAAGGATCTGTCCTTTTCTGTCTCTTCTCTGTCCGGTTGTGCAACCAGACTTTCCTGTGAGGCTTCGGACTTGATCAGCCTGACAGGCTTGCAGTTCTCTGCCTCTCAGTTTTTTCTTGCTGTCTGTTTTTCTCCCTTGCATATTTAGATCTGCTGATATAAAAATATGTGCAAATCACTGTATGGAAATGTAACTGACATTGGGATCCCGTCTGTTTAGAAAATATACAGTGTTTCTGTTGAGATGTATATAATTATATTTTGACATGACTGAAAAAGCTGTTGGAAGCTAGAGGTTACCAGAGTTCAATTTTTAAGCCTTTTGCAAAAGCTGTAAAAGGGGGCCTCAAGAAGCACACTGTGTTCTAGCAGCTTCTGCCTGTTATTTACAAAAACAGGATGCTTGCTAAGGATGGGGGTTGAGAGGACTTATAAGAGCTAAGCTGCAACTGCAAGAAAGATTAGAAGAAAAAAGGACACAGAGACTCAAGGAAAACTATTGTTTTTCTCCTTTGTACGTAGTTATACTGAAAAAAGTTTATTTTTTTATATTACTGCTACTGTAAATAAACATTTTTGGTGAATTCTACAACTGCTCCTGGTTTTCCCTATGCTTCCTGACCTGTGCCTCAACGACAAGGTACTTGAAAGTTTCGACCATGTCCCCCCTCTCCCTCCTTTCCTCGAGGGTTTACATATTAAGCCCCTTTAGTCTCTCTTCATATGTATTCTGGTGCAGACCCTGCACCATTTTGGTTGCCCTCCTCTGAACAGCCTTCACCCTGTCTGTCTTTGCGGATATGGGGTCTCCAGAACTGCACGCTGTACTCCAGATGGGGTCTCACCAGCTGTCTGTACAGAAGGATAACAACTTCCTGTTTTCTACTAGTGATGCCTCTCCCTCTGCATCCCAGTATCCCCCCCAGCCTCCTTACTGCCTTCTCACGTTGCTTGCCCACTTTAGGTCATCTGATATAACTACCCCCAGGTCCCTTTCCATTTTTGTTGTTGTCAGTATCTCACCCCCCCATTGTGTACTCTTTCCCTGGGTTTTTGTTTCCCAGGTGCATTACTTTGCATTTCTTTGCCTTGAATCTAAGCTGCCATACATTTGATCATTCCTCCAACCTCACCAAGTCCCTTCTCCTCCTTTCCACCTCACCTTTTGTATCAGTCTTGTTGCAGATCTTTGTGTTGTCTGCAGAGAGACATACTTTTCCTTCCAGTCCCTCTGCAATGTCACTTATAAAGACATTAAAAAGGACTGGACCCAGTACTAAACCCTGCGGTACCCCACTAGTAACCCCCCCTTCTTTCACTGTGGACACCGTTTGCTATTACCCTCTGTGTCCTGTTGTCCAGCCAATGTTTTACCCAGGTTACCACCCTGGGACCCACTCCCAGGCTAGCTAATTTGTTTATTAATCTTTTGTGTGGGACTGTGTCAAATGCCTTGCTAAAGTCTATGTAGGCCATGTCCACAGCCCCTCCCTGGTCTACTACTTTGTCACCCAATCAAAGAAATCAATTAGATTCATCTGACGTGAATCCATGCTGCCTTGGATCCTGTGCCCCACTGGCCTCTAGGTACTCAACAGTTCTTTCCTTCAGAAGTAATTCCATCTTTTTCCCTACCACTTAGGACAAACTGACAGGTCTGTAGTTTCCTGCCTCTGCCTCTGTCTTGCTCCCACTTTTGTGAAGGGGAATCACATCTGCCCTCCTCCAGTCCTCGGGTTCCACACCATCCTCCCATGATTTGTTAAAAAGGGTAGTCAGTGGTGTTACTAGTTCTTCCCTCAGTTCTTTTAGAATTCTGGGGTGAATACCATCAGGCCCCATTGCTTTGTCCACCTTCAGTTTTAGGAGTTCTTTCAGAACCCTTTCTTCAGTGAAAGGACTGATATCGACGCCCCTATCCAGAGTGCTTCTATTGACAGGATTAGGTACCTCCCCCTTCCCCTCCTCTTCTTTTGTGAATACTGAGCAGAAGTATTCGTTCAGTATCCCTACTTTTTCACTGTCCCTCTCTGCCCACCCATCCTTCTCTTTATTCAACCTCAGTATCCCTCTCTTTGTCTTTCTTCGCTCTCTAATGTACCTATAAAAGGTTTTATCCCCCTTCTTAACCGAATTGGCTATCTTTTCCTCGGATTGGGCCTTTGCTATTCTGACTGCCTTCCCCGCTTTCTTCTGCTTTAACTGGTACAGTTCTCTGCCCTGCTTCTTCTGTGTTTCCTTATACTTCCTGAATGCTATCTTTTTCTCCCTAACCTTCCCCACCGCTTCTTTCGAGAACCATAGTGTTTTTTTATTTCATTTTGATTTGTTATTTTGCTTCACACAAAGGTTTGCTGCCTCTGTGATGGCAGTTTTCATGTTTCTCCATTGTTGCCCCACCCCTCCTTCTTGCCTGTTTGCTAGTGTTTTCTGAAGCACTCTCCCATTTTGACAAAATCAGCCCTTCTGAATTCCAGTACCTTCACTTTTGTATGGCTTGACTCTACAGCTGAGTTTTATCGTGAACCACACTGTTTGGTAGTCACTTGTTCCCAGATGGCTGCCCACTTCTAGATCTGAGATCCTCTCTCCATCCCCATTTGAGAGTACCAGGTCTAAGACTGCATTCTCCAGAGTGGGTTCCAACACTAGCTGTCTGAGGCATGCCCCCTGTAGGGCATTGAGAATGTCCCTGTTCTTGGATGTGGCTGCAACAAAGGTGTTCCAGTTAACATCTAGCATATTCAGGTCCCCCATCAGCAATCTCTCCCCTTTCTCACCCCAGGAATTCTTTAGCATCTATTGACAGATGCAGTATGCCAGCTGGGTTCAGCTGCCCCGGAGAGGAGGAGTCAATGCAAATGAGGAAGGCATTGGCCAATCAGGATACAGTTAGAGTTGAGTGCTGCCTGCAGTCAGCCTGAGGGACCTCAGAACTTTTTCTCCGCTGAACTGACAACACTGCCTCGGAGCTCTTCTTTTCAGAGATCTTCCTGTGCCATTTTCTTTCTAAGTGCTGCTTTTAAGGTATTTTGTATATTTTCTTCATTTTATCTATTATTACTGCATCTGTGCTGGGTTCAGCGCAGTTGCGGGATTTTTTCGTGTTTTCCCACTTCGGCATTTTTTGTGAAATAAAATTAAGCCCGCGCGTGATAAATTGTCATTTTTATTTAGTTTTTAGTATTTATCGGTGGTATTTAACGCCTGCAAAAAATCATTGATTGTTTTTCACGCACGGCAAGGGTTTTTTCCGCGCTATACCAGTGTGAATTCTTGAACCCTTTTTTCTTTGTTTAAATTCAAAATTATAGATATTTGAAGGGTAATCCCCTCTTTTTTGAGGTGAGACTCTCTTGTTTGCTGTGCAGTGTGCTTTGTTGAGAAGAGGTGTGGAGGTGGTTCTGTTTTTCCACTGTGAAAAAAAAAATCTCTTAAAGTTGATTTTGATTTGTTTAAGCTTTGTCCTAACTATTATTATCTGTGCTTTCAGTCTACTTCCCCCTCCTCTAAAAGCGCTGAGGAGGGTACCTCAAGTTAACACAAAAGAAATGACAAGTCCCCTTGGGACTTCTGTTATTTACAAGTCTGGTTCTGTAGTAGTTGTTTCTTTGTCCAAGCCTTTAATTTGAAAACAGGCAGGGTGCCCTCTTCCCTGCACAAAGATAGAGATTAATCTCCTCTGACTTTCCCTCCTGAAGGATTAGGGAGTCATCAGTGGTTGACAAAATTATGCCCTCTGTAACTGAATTTCTGAGAGCTTGGTAATTATTCCAGACTTTATATTTCTGGGCGTGTTCTCGGCTCCTTCGGGTCTGAGTATTCCTCTCCATGTTAATCCTTACACCCAAGGATATTATTGTTATTATTTTAACCCCTAGGTGGCGCTATCCCAAAGGCTACTACCCCTGCCTGCTTGGCTAGTAGCAGGTTAAGGGGCCTGGGTAATGAAATGGGTGCCTCCACCCGGAGGTCAGAGTTGTTAGTGGTCAAGCTAACCTGGGCACAGCCCTCCGGGACACTGTAACCACCCTCTTTCCCTTCTAGTGGCCTGAACAATATACAATAATTACTTTCACAATGACCCTTATTCACCAGGCAATTACCCACACTGTTTGCACTTACCACCAGGGCTGGTTCCTCTAGCTTGACCCTGGGGACCCCCTGTAAAACAAGGTTAAGCACAGCAAATAGCAACAGTACAATACTTTTGGCACAAACTGGATCCACAGTCAGGTTAAATGCAAACAAAGTTAAATCTGATTTATTCAGGGGACTTGAACAAGGGAGGGGTGTAATCAGGTTGATATACTTAAAAGCTATATTAATCAGACAGTTATGCATGCAGTTCAGAGTCCCTACACAGTCACACACTCTGGGTACCCAGGTAGGAAAACGGTGGTCTAGCCAGGAACGTGGCAGCTGGTTGGGGCCCTGTGATGGAAGAAAGCAACTTGCACAACACATACTATTTGTAATCCAGAACCGGAGGGCTCAGTTCGTGAAAGAAAAGGCAACAAGACAATCAGATGACAACACTTTAAGATTTAACGGTTGTTGCAGGGAGCTACCCTGATGTTTACTCATGATACTCAATAATGGACACAGGCAGGATGAAATCGAGACTGCAGGCTGTTGAGCTGGAGTGCCTGGTGAAGCAGGGCCCCTACGAATCACGAGGCTTCATTCCTGTTCAAGGCGTTGAGCAGGGGGCTGATCCCCAAGCCGGTCTCTCGTCGATGACTTTCTCTACGTAGCAGGTATTCTGGCTGGGCCAGTGTAGCAGGGCCCAGGCAAACAGAAATGGATACAGTTTCAGTCCGTGGAGCTGGATACAGCCTCCAGCAAGCAACACACAGTTTAGGCACACAGTGGGGAACCAAATCATGATCCACTATAAGCACACAGCACATTCACATGTAAGGAAATTCCACTGTACCAGGCAAATGGCCCTCCAGTCGCAATTACAGAGTCTCTGCACAATCCGGGAGTTCAGAGGTAACTGGAAGTCCTGAGAGGTCAATCGCATTCAGCAAATCTTCTGTCTTCTTCAGGTTAAAGCCTGGTCACAATTCAGTGGCTTAATTCACTCTCCAAATTCGGATTCAGTCCGAAAAAAGCACAAGTTTCCTCTCAGGAACGGCACGCAGGCATGCAGACCAAACTCAGGCCTTTCCACAGTTCTCCCCCGCGAATCCACTATGGATTGCTGCTCAAACTATCTTGAGCTGTTACTTTTCTTAATTTCCCAGCTCAGATCTAACTGAAACTGCAAGCAGTGTGGGACTTTTTCCCAAGATCCAAAAGGTTTGGTTGGTTGACCTGTCTGTCAGTCACAACAAGGGCTCCCCCTCCAGGTTATTTTAGGGGCCAAAAGCCCAAAACTACGATTCCTACAAGTTTTGGCCCCACCAAGCCCCTGTAGGCAGGCTACATTTGAGAGCCCCAAATGTACTGATTGGCCCATTCTGCAGTCCAGGACCAAGATGATGGAAACAAACAGAACTGTCCTTGCTGCAAAGAAAATGGGTTAGAACAAACTGCAATATTATTATCACTCTAATAGATAATCAGCAAATAAGTACATCTTCTAACAGAGCTCCCTCAGATTAATTATGACTGCAATCCAGGCAGCTCTTAAAGAGACAGTACACAGAGGCTATACAGGCACTGTCTGGCAATACATTTAAACTGTTAAAACGCAGAACACCAGCCCGACAGTGAGCAATTAGGCAACCTCAGTTTCCTAGAGGAAGCGTTTTTTCCCCTTGGTACAAGGACAAGAGCCTACAGTTTTTCAGTCCTCTTTTCTCTCATGTCTGGATTATTTAGTTCATATCCAGGCATTACTGTCTTGTACACGGAAGTAGTTTGGTCTTTGTGACTTGTTTCCTGTAAAAATATAAAGGTTTTTATTTTCTTACTGACAGTAGGCCTCTTTTTTTGTGAGTGCACCTAGTGGTTACTCAGATTCTTTTTCTGTCAGGCAAGAGAAATCTGTCATTTCTTAGACCATTTCAAAGAATTCCAAAAGGGGCCATTTTACTTCCAGACCCTTCTAGGGACCGGATTTTTTCCCATGGAACACAAACCTCTGTATATTCAAGTTCATGGGTGTCACTTTGAACCTGTGGCAATTCTGTCCTGAAGCGAGTAACATCTGCTTGCCTTTTCCTCTCAGACGGGTTTCAGAGTTTCAGGTTTTTCTTTTAAGCCTTATCTTCTCAGTACCTTTAAGAACAATGTAGTCCTCTGGACGGATAGGAAATCCTTTTCCCAAGTGTCTATGTGGAAGTGTTGTGATAGTAGACAAGACACAACTCCAGTTGAAGTGGGAGGAACTCAGACGTCCAAATATTTATTTAGAGCAACATAGCACTGAATAAAATAACAACGGACTTACAACGACAAAATAAAAGTCAAAATTCCAAAATAACATAGATACAGCTCTAGAAAACAGCTAGAGCAGTGTTGCTGTCTGTAAGACCAACACAAGACTGACTTTAAATGACATTTGAGCTCTTTTTATAAGGAGGAGTGGTCACATGACTTGTAACCCCTCCCTTTGAGTTTAACAAGAATATCTTTTTTCAAAAACAAATTTCTTTTATTCTCCCTTAAATCAGCTATATTCAGATACCTCAAAGGATCATACCTATTACTCTACATTCTATTTTTGATACACAAGAAGTTAGTTCCACATTTTAGACTCCTCCCACTTTACAATACATTATAAATATTAACTCAAAGGGGCCGGCCGGCTCTTAGGAAGAAAAGAAGAAGAAGGAGCAGGAAAGTGAAAGGGGAGAAGAGCTGAAGGAGTTCAAGTAAGAAAAGATACAGTTTAAACATAACACAAGAGACTTAGACAAACCCCATGTTTTAACTCCTTCTAGTCAGAGGGTTTAAACATTCATAGTTTTATACAGTGCTCATTTAAACACTCGTTTTTATATATTTCATTTTAAAACAAAACGAAACCAAGCATGCTTATCTTGACAATGTACTGTCCCCTTCATTCAATATTCAATTCATTTATGCAGGAAGAATACACTATGCGCTATGTTGCATTTGTTAACTGCAAAGGAAAGGGGGGGGGGGGCTCTGCTTGAAAGACGACAGCCTTTGAATACAGCGGCAGGCGAAAACAGTAGGAATGAATTAAAAACCTGCCTGTGGAGCCAGTGACAGCGATACGGACTGCGGATTTTCCTTAGAAAAGAAAACAAAACGCTTTCATCAAGAAAGACCGAACCCCGGTCCTATGCAGCGAGTACGGCAAAACGTTAACTCTCGTGACGCTCGAGAGGAAAACTCACCAGAGGGGAACAGAATTACTTTGAAAAACGGCGTAATTCAATACAGGGGAGTCCATCTTGAACATACGCACGTTCGAGGGGGAAGACTACAGTTGGGGAGTAAAATACGTTTTTAAAAATATATTTTTAAAGTAAATGACCTGATAGGGGAAAGGCATAACAATTTAAATCACAACACTCGGACAAAAAAGGGGGTGCTTTGGTTCAAGATCTAGCGGGCAGAAAACAACAATTACAAAGTGCAAGCGTGATATGTAGGTGGCCAATCTACATACACACTTAGCAAAACAAACGAAGGGGGGGGGTTACAAAAAAATAAAGCTGTTGCGCAACAGACTGAAATATAAACAAACAAAAATGAGAATGGAACTCGATTGTTTTTACAAAAACCCATTAGAACAGGCTGCCAGCTCCTGAATCAAAGCAAGAGGAAGGTATTCCCTATTACAGTCTACCATTTCCACCTTCATCAACCCTTTTTCTCTGCCTGTACTGCTCTCAGGCAAGTCCTGTCTAGGCTCTCTTAAGGTGCTCGGATGGGGCATGAATTAGTCCTGCCAGTCTGTGTCAGCGGTCCTAGCAGTTCAGGTACTGTCATTATCATCCCTTCCTTTCTGGTGTTCTCGCAGAAAAGGAGAAACCAGTGACCTAGAGTATTTTCCCATGGGACTATTTTCCTGTATTTCAGGTCTGGTACAGCAAGGCTGACATTCAGCCCTTCAAACAACATGATGTCTTGCTGTATTCTGACTTATTGCAGTTAGCCCCAGCACTTGAACTGCCCTGGAGATGAAAGAGTTAACTGTATGCTGGAAGCATTGAACGTTGAGCTGGAGCTCAGTTCAAACCACTGTCTGCTGCACTTGAAGTGTAACCGTCAGATTCTTTACTCCGGCTAACTGAACAGTCGCTCTGGAGTTTGCTCCTTTCTTGTCGGTTCGGTAAAGTAAATCATCTGTTTAAACCGTAACATTTCTCTCATATTTCTCGGTTCAGATTCCTGTCTGTGGCACAGTAAGTGTTATAGGTAGTGGACTGTAGAGTTTTCTGAGGAAATTGTAAACTTTATTTCCTGCAGTCGGTTCAGATAACCGACCACTTTTCTTGTGTGTTTGTACTTGTGGTGATTCCGGTACCTATCGGTTCTCAAAAAAACCCAGCATTTTCGTTTTTTTTCCCCAACACCCGTGACACGGTTAGGAACCGATAGGTTAGTCTTACCTGGCCTGAAGCCGTGTAAAGGGTAAGTTTATTTGTTTGTGGCCATGTCTGAAAAACCTAGGAAAAAAAACGGGCCCACTGGGTTTCAGCACTGTAGTGTGTGTGAGGAGGCCTTTGCTAAGGCTGATCCCCACACCACCTGTGTATATTGTCTGGGGTTTGACCACCTCAATTTAGACTGCCAGATTTGTAAAAAATTTCCCTAAGACCACCCTAGAAAAATGATTGGGCAGGCTTAGGGATAAAGAGGCCGAGAAGTCCGCTGACCCGAATGTCCAGCCCGGTTCGGTTCTGACCGAATCTGAGGGAGTGCCCTCTGACCAGGGCCATACTTCCTCGGGCAAGAGGAAAACCGACTCTGAGGGGTCGGTTCCTTCAAAAAAGAAAAAGGAGGAGAAATTTAGCGGTTCGGATCCTGAATCCCTTAAATCCGACCGGTAACAAAATTGCCAGGCGATTAGCATTGTAGAATCGCTCCGTCCGGTTCCAACTGAACTGCCCCTGCGTAGGCGCTCAGTTTGGTTGGCTTCTCTGGTTACAGATTATTCTCTGGGGGAATACTATGACCCGGAATGGGAGGGAGAAGTTGAAGAGGATGAAGAAGACGAGTATGATGGTGGGGAAGGTCTGGATGAGCCTATTGAACCGGACATTTCCCCAGATGGACCTTCTGGAGTTTCCCTTCCTAGGCTTTCTGAGTCCTCCTCCCACTTTATGTTTTACAAGAAAGTGTCTGAGCCCCTCCAGCTCCCTGTGGATGAAGCTGTCGAGGAGGAAGAAGAGCCTGATTTAGTTGAGATGATGGACATCCTAGAGTCCAAGAGGCTGTCTATTCCCTTGCATAAATATTTTGGGAAACAGACACATAAACTTTTAAAAACACCAAATTCTCTGCCTCCAGCGGACAAACGTATGGACAAGGAGGTATATGCTCACAGGCTCAAGTTCGGAGTTCCTGTATCAGCACTGCAGCCATGTTGGAATAGTACAGGCTGCAGCATGTGATAAGGCTGGCATTCCCTTGGCTTCGCACCCCCTGGATAAGGACTCCAGGAAGATAGATGCCATGGCCAAGAAGCAGTATTTGGCATCTTCCTTGGGACTCAGACAGGCTAACTACATGGCCTATGCGGCCAGGTTCCAAACGTCCAGATGAGAGTCTGTTTTGGAGCTGGGTAAGCAGGCTTCCCCCCAGCTGGCCAAGGAGCTGGAGGAGGTGGCTACTGATGGAATTGAGGCATCAAAAATCCAATTTCATGCTGCTGTTGACTCCAGTGATGTGTCATCTAGAGTCATGGCAACATCTGTTGCTCTGCGGAGAATGGCTTGGCTCAGATATTACTGGCCTGTCACAGGATACCCAGGCTAAGCCATGGATTTCCCTGTTATAGGTAATTCTCTGTATGGGGAGCAGACAGAGAATTACATGAAAAAGATGGATGAATACAGGACCACCTATAGGAGCGCTCAAGCCAAAGGAAGGCAAACCACTCCTCAGAGGCAGCAGTCTAGGGGCAGACGCAGGCCTTTTCAAAGGCCTTTCTTCCAAGCTCTGGCCTCCTCTCCTTCCCAGAGGGGATTCTTTAGAGGGAGAGGTAGAAGGGGGATGAGCAGAGCTGCATCCTCCTCTCAGCCCAAGGTCCCTGCCAAGCAGACACCCTGATGTGTCACATAGAAACATAGAAGTTGACGGCAGATAAGGACCGCAAGGCCCATCCAGTCTGCCCATTTCTTTTTCTACCTTATAAATGTGCCATCGGCCTTTGCTCTGTCAGTGACCTATCTATTCATAGTCATTTGTATTGCTCCCTTATGCCTATCCCATGCCTGTTTGAAGCCCTGCACTGTATTCATAGCCACCACTTCTTGTGGTAAGCCATTCCATGCATCTACCACCCTTTCTGTGAAAAAGAATTCCTCACATTCCCCTTAATCGGCCTCCCTCTAATCTCATGCTGTCCTCTTGTCCTGCTATTTTTCTTATATTTAAACATGTTAGACTCTTTCACCTTGTTTATGCCCTTAAGGTGTTTAAATGTCTCGATCATATCACCTCTCTCCCTCCTTTGCTCAAGGGTATACATATTGAGCTCCGTTAATCTGTCCTTATATGTCTTCTGATGCAGTCCCTGCACCATTTTGGTTGCCCTTCTCTGGACTGCCTCAATTTGGTTAATGTCCTTGTGAAGGTGTTGCCTCCAATACTGCACCTAGTACTCCAGATGGGGCTCAACCATCGTCTTGTACAGAGGGATTATTACCTCCTCTACGACTTGTGATACCCCTACACACACCCTAACACCCCCTAGCCTTACCTACTGCTTTAGAGGTCTGCTTGGATGATTTTAGGTCATCAGTGATGATGATGCCCAAGTCTCTTTCTTCCTTTGTGACTGCTAGCAACTCCCCTCCCAGCCTATAAGTGGCTTCAGGGTTTCTCTTCCCTATGTGCATGATTTTGCACTTCTTTGCATTAAATCCTAGTTGCCACTCTTCTGACCATTCTGCTAGTTTATCCAGATCTCTTCTCATTCTGCCCACCCCATCTGGATTATCTACTCTGTTGCAGATCTTGGTGTCATCTGCAAACAGACAAGCCTTACCCTCTAGTCCATCTCGCGGGTCACTAATGAAGATGTTGAATAGGACTGGCCCCAGGACTGATCCTGAGGTACCCCACTTGTGACTTGCATCTCTTCTGACTGTATACCATTTACCACCACTCTCTGTTTTCTGCCAGTCAACCAGTTTGCCACCCAGTTGACCAACTTCTGACCCACCCGAGCCTACCTAGCTTATTTATCAATCTTCTATGTGGAACAGTGTCAAAAGCTTTGCTGAAGTCAAGGTAGATGACATCAACTGCTCCCCTTGGTCCACCACTCTGGTTACCCAGTCAAAGAAATCTATGAGATTAGTTTGACAGGACCTTCCTTTGTAAACCCATGCTGTCTTGGATCCTGTCCCTATGGATTCCAGGTGTTGCACTATCCTTTCCTTAAGGAGTGCCTCCATAATCTTGCCCACTACTGAGGTAAGACTGACCGTCTGTAGTTCCCCGCCTCCCTGCTACCACTCTTGTGGAGTGGGATCACATGAGCCTTTCTCCAGTCTTCTGGGACCTCTCCTGTGCTCAGAGACTCACTAAACAATTCTGCTAATGGCTCTGCTAGTTCCTCCTTTAGCTCCTTAAGTACCCTGGGATGTATGCCATCAGGTCCCATTGCCTTATCCACCCTGAGCTTAGCAAGCTCTTGTAGGACCCTTTCTTTGTGAAGGGAGTGTGCTCACCTCCTCCCCTGTGTCCATGATGCTGAGCTGTGGGCCCTGCCCTACCTTCTCTTCAGTAAATACTGAGCAAAAGTATCTATTTAGGATAGATGCCTTACAGGGTCCTCCTCCTCACATGCTCCCTTTTCTCCATTAAGCTTAGCAATACCCCTCTGGACTTTCTCCTTTCACTAATGTATCTATAGAAAGTCTTGTCACCTTCTTTACTGTTCGTGCTAGTGTTTCCTCAGTTTGGGACTTTGCCTGCCTTACTGCCTTACCTGCTTCCCTTAGGGCAGTTTGGTATGCCTCCTCATCTTCATCCGCTGTGTTCCCTTATATTTTCTGAAGGCCAGCCTTTTGGCTCTGACCTTTTCTGCTACTATATTTGAGAACCAAAGTGGTTTCCTTCTTCTTTGCACTTCCTTTCTGTCTAACACAATGGGATGTTGCTTCAAGTATTGTATCCTTAATGCTTGCCCACTTTGCCTGTACCTCCTCACCTGTGTTTCTTTTTGCCAGGGCTAGCTTAACCTGTTGGCCATCTTATCAAAGTCAGCTCCTCTGAAGTCCCATATTTTGCCTTGGAATGGGATGATTTAGATGTAGTAGCCAAATTGAACCATACCATGTGATGGTCACTGGCCCCAGGTGACCTTCTACCTGGAGATCTGTGATCCTTCTTTGTTAGTCAGTACTAGATCTAGGATAGCCCTGTCTCTTGTGGGTTGCTGTACCAGTTGTTTGAGGCCCTCCTCTGCAGGGAATCCACTATGAGTCTAGTTCTGGCAGATGTTCCTGCTGGTATTGACCAATCTGTATCTGGCATGTTGAAGTCTCCCATTATCAGAACCTCCCTTTAGCTGTCATGTTTTGTATATCTTCTAACAGTAATGTGTCTATGTCCTCCCTCTGGTCTGGGGCCTGTAGACAACCCCAGTTCTTATGGCTGTCCCATTACCTGTTTCCAGGGTGACCCACAGTTCTTCTGGCTCTTATGTGTATTCTGAATTTCTAGCTTTGATATTTTCATTAACATACAGGCCACCCCTCCCCTTTTTGCACCTCGGTCTCTTCTGAACAATACATATCCAGGTACTGAAGTCTCCTAAGTGTGGTTACTGTAAACCACGCCTCACTAATTGCTACTATGTCCAGTTTAGCCTCTGACATTATTGCCTGCAGGTCTGGGATCTTATTTCCCAGGCTGTGAGCATTTGTGTACATGATTTTCCATTGGCCAGATTTTGGTGTGTTAGTTGTTGGGTGAAGTTTGGCATTACCCTGTGCATCGTATGGGGAGACAAACCTTTTTCTTACCTGGTGATGCAAATGAATGGCAAACACGCTGAATTCCTGTTTGACCACTAGCTGAGGGGGGAGGGGTGTTCTTCCCATTCGACGTATGGGGTGCTGCACCCCTCTCCCCATTTGCTAGTTTAAATATTCTGCAAAGACGTCAAACTTCTGCCCCAATGCACTGACTCCCTCTTTAGTCAGATGCAGTGTCAGCCCGGGTCAACTCCCCCTTTCCTGTAGGAGGCAGATTGGCTTACTACTTCCAGGCTTGGAAATCTATCACTTCGGACAAATGGGTTCTGGAAGTAGTAAGTCAAGGCCTGGCATTCAGTTTCAAAAAATTTCCCAAACTGAGGGCCAGGTTCTTTCCACCAGAAAACACCTTGGAAACTGTTGCCCTAGAGGCAGAAGTTTCTTCTCTCTTGGCCCTCGGAGCCATAGAGAGAGTTCCTACAACTCTTTGTGAGAAAGGCCTGTACTCCAGGTACTTTCTTACCCCAAAAAAGACAGGGGAGTGGCGGCCCATCCTAGACCTCAGATGCTTAAACAAGCACCTGTTAAAGTTAAAATTCAAAATGCTGACTCTGGGAGTAATCCTTCCCTCACTAAGGCCAGGCAACTGGTTAGCCTCCCTGGACCTCAAAGATGCCACTTTCAGAATTCCCATCAGGTGCTCCCACAGAAAATACCTCTAGTTTCAATTGCCCTCAGGCCATTACCAATTCAGAGCAATGCCCTTCGGCCTATCATCAGCTCCAAGGGTGATCACCAAATGCCTAGCAGTAGTGGTTGCATTCCTAAGAAGGAAAAACATCTCCATTTTTCCCCTGCCTGGCCGACTGGCTCATTGTGGGACAATCTCCAGACCAAGTCAAGTTACATCTGCAAACAGTACAGCATTTGCTCACATCCCTGGGATTTGTCCTCAGTCTTCCGAAGTCGGTCCTCGAACCTGTGCCGATACTGACTTTCATAGGAGGAGAGCTCAACACTATCCAGGCGAGAGCTTTCCTCCCCCTAGTAAGGGTAAAATTCCTTACAGACCTGGCTTCCTCCTTTCGTCTTCTGGTCTTCCGACCAGCAAGGCATTTCCTGCAACTTTTGGGGCACATGGCAGCTTCCACTGCAGTGGTTCAAGGAGCCAGGTTCCACATGAGGGACATTCAGTTTCATCTAAGATCCTTTTGGTCTCAGAAGGAGGATCCCTTGATCAAGCTGGTTCCAGTGACTCTGTCTCTGGTCCAAGCCCTTCAGTGGTGGTTGGATCACAACAGCCTCAGGAAAGGAGTTCCCTTTGTTGGTCAGCCCTGTTCACAGGTTATGACCACAGATGCATCGCTCTTGCGGTGGGGAGCTCATTTAGGGACCCTCACAGCTTAAGGTGTGTGGTCCCCTCAGGAGTCCCTGCTCCACATCAACCTTCTGGAACTCAGGGCAGTCTATCTAGCCCTGCTAGCATTCTCAAAATCAATTCAGAACAAGGTGGTTCATGTCAGGACAGACAACACCACCACCACCATGTGGTACATCAATAAACAGGGAGGCACTCGGTCCACGGCCTTGTGCACAGAAGCCATGAAAATCTGGCCTCTGGCCTATTCTCTACAGACATCTGTGGTAGCAATCCATCTTCCAGGGAAGGACAATTTGTTGGCAGATGCCTCGAGCAGGATTTCTCAGGGTCACCACGAATGGTCCCTGGATCTCCTGATATTGAAAGTGATTTTCTCAAGATGGGGCACTCCTCAAATAGATCTTTTTGCAGCCCCAAACAATCACCAACACCCCCAGTCTTGGGCTCAGTCCCTCTGGATGCTCTTCTTTTGGATTGGTAGGGGAAATTTCTGTATGCTTTCCCCCCTTTCCTCTGCTATTCAGAGTTCTGGTCAAGATAAGGTCACACTCCTGCAAAGTGATCCTGATTGCTCCAGATTGGGCCATGCAGCCTTGGCATCCTCTGTTCTAGGGATGTGGATATGTTGTTCAATCCACACTTGTTGGCAGGTTCCTTGCTGCTTTAAATGTTGCCGGAAGGTCTTCAAGCTGGCTCCCCCCACCTACTCAGGTGGTAAAACCCTCGGCTCCGCCCCATGACGCCATATCTTCCTTACTGCTTGGAAGCTCAGGTTCCCTTCTTTGCGCTTTGCGTTTTAGGCCTGGATCCACACTCTTTGGAATTTCCAAAACTAATCTTAAAATTTACAAGACAACGGTCTTCGTCTTCCCTCGCTGCTGCGATGGACAAATCGACTCCCGGCTTCCGTCGGTGCCCTTGTGGGCAGATGATGTCCTGGACTGATCTGCACTCCATGTGCGTCTGCTGCCCAGTGGACACAATTCACAGGCCTGCTAATTGTGCAGGTCTTTCTCGGCTTCGGTCTTGGAGGACCATGCTGCCAGACTACTACTACTTGGGTGCCCGAGAAACGGTACCCGCCCATTCAAGTTCAAGGAGGCCTGCATGTGTGTCCGTAGTGGTGGGCTTTCATGGAGCAGTTGGAGCAGATGATTGTCCTTGAGGAGGCGGCCCAGGCTGCTGCTTCTTCTTCCTCCTCGGCCCCAGCATTTATCCCACTCTCCTTGGGCTCCTCCTACACTGCTTCTTTTAAGGAGCTTTGTCATTCCCTCTCCACGAAGGGAGAAGGGCCATCGGGACATTCCAGTTGGTCCAGAAAGAAGGACTCTAAAGGTAAGTCCCACCATCGACGTTCGTGGGAGCAGGAGAGATCCCCTTCATAGGACCATCGACTCTTGACTTCGGTCGAGGTTGCAGCTGCGGCTGCTGGCTTCACGGTGTCCCCGTCAGGTCAGCCGGCTGAGACATCTGTCGATACGGTCGAGATTTTTCTTGACCCGTCGGACGGTTTGTTGCCTGGAGATGCCGACAACCCTTCTTCACCGGTTCCCCAGTGATTACCGAGGACTTGCCTGTGCCGGAGTCCCTGGTTAAGGTCCCTGCACCAAAGGAGGTGGGTTTCTGCTTCTTTGACCCACCTTGGGAATCCCCAAAGGTCTCGGTGTCGTCCTGTCCAGCCAGTCCTACCGACGTCAAGTGTCTTGGCACCATGGAGCGGCGTCACCGCTCGTCCTCTCCAGAGGATAGGCTCCGACGCAAGTTGCATTGGTGCTATGAGGACTTGATGTGGCAGCAACTTTTACTGACTGATAAGCCGACTCCGTCGCCTTCTCTGGCCATTAAGGGGCTGTCACCAGAGCGGCCCAAACAACCCCTCATGGTAGTCAAGGAGCTGCCCCCAGCGCCAGTTGTTCGTCCGAAACCGGCTGCTCCACCCATTGTGGTGGAACCCCCGCCTCCACAACCGAAGACTGGGGCCCGGACCAAGGATTCTTGGTCGGGTCAGGACTTGCCCCATAGGTTGTCGGTCACCCTCACTTCCGATCGACCTCGGCAGGTGGAGGGCGGCTCAGGCACTCAGCAGCTGTTCGCAGACTCCTCTGAGTCTGATGATGACTCCTCCCTCTTTTCCAGGCCGATTGTCCTGGAGTCCACAGGAGGCCAGTCGGTGGATGAGAGCCCATCCTCGTTTCTGGGTGTGCTTTGACTCATCTCAGAGTCTACTGGGATGCAGCTCGAACCCGTCCAAAAACGGGCCAAGTATCCCCTTATGGAGATACTGGACTGAGGGGAATCCCCTACGGAGGCCTTTCTGGTGGCTGAAGCTATTGTTGGCCCGGCCCTGCAGTTGTGGCAGTGGCCAGCATCTTGTCCCACGCCTTCGGCCAGGATGACTCGAAGTACACGGTCCCTACCGGTTCATCTCCGGTTTCTGGAGCACCTCTCGCGGAGGGTTAGTGACCAATAGCGTTTTCCGGCGTTCCGGGAACGCTCGGGACGTGGACAAACTGCCCGATAAGGAATCCAAAAAGTTGGATTACTCAGGACGGAAGGTTTACGCTGCTTCCTCCCTAGACCTTCGTCAGGCTAGCTCGGCCGTTCTGATGGCACATTTCTCACATGCCCTTATGGGCTACCTGGATGAGGTGATTACTCATCTCCCGGCTGACCTGCAGACGACGGTCAAGCAGGTGCGGGTTCAGGGAAGGGTGGTGGCTAAACAACAGCTCCAAATTTCTTTAGACTTTGGTGACTCTTCTGCCTGGTCAGTAGCGGCCGCAGTGGCCATGCGCCGCAGAGCTTGGCTGCGGATCTCCACCTTCAAGGCAGACACCCCACACAAGCTGGCAGACGTTCCCTTCCTGGGCACCGACTTGTTCGGTCTCGGAGTGGAAGGCCATCTCCAGAGGATCGAGAAGTCTAGTGCCACCTTGGACTCAGTCACGTCTGCCCAGAAGGACAAAGGCCGCCTGCAGCAGCGTAAGCCCTTTCGCCCTTCCGCTCCTGCAGCACGTCCAGCCCGGCAACACCAGACTCGGCCAGCAGGCTCAAACTTGGCGCCCTAAGGCCAAGTCTGCCGCTTCCTCTAGTAGGAACCCTGGAGGCAAGGGTCCAGGAGGTCCCTCAGAGGGCCCTTCCTCCAAGCCTGCCCAGTGACGGGTTGAGGGGTGTCACCCCCAACCTGGTCACTCCTCCCCAGGTTCCCCCCGTTGGGGGACGGCTCCGCCACTTCTTTTCCGCCTGGTCCGCTATCACCACGGACTGCTGGGTGCTAGAAGTGGTTGGCAGAGGTTTGCCTCTGGATTTGAGCAGTCTCCCCCCATCGAGCCGCGTTCCCACAGGGGCTACGGGTTCCGCAGCCTCCCTGTTGGCTTATTGAGCCGACATTGCCTTGCTCCTCCAGAAGGAGGTGATCAGCGAGGTGGCGGACCCCCCCCGACCCAGGGTTTGTGTCCAGGTACTTCGTGGTTCCAAAACGGACAGAGGGCTGGTGCCCCATTCTCGACCTGCACGACCTGAATAAGTTCCTAGGGCCTCACACCTTCAGGATGGTCACTCTGGCTCAGATCATTCCATACTTGGAGCCAGGCATGTGGTTCTGTTCTCTGGACGCGTTCTTTCACGTCCCAATCTGTCCATCTCATCAGCGATTCCTCCTCCTCCGAGCAGAAGGATATTTCTACGAGTTCCGGGCCATACTCTTTGGCCTCTCTCCAGCTCCCACGGTCTTCACCAAACGCATGGCAGTGGTGACAGCATTCCTGCGGAGCCGAGGGGTCCGGTTGTACCCTTACCTGGATGACTGGCTGATTGCAACCCCCTCCAGGTTGGAGGTGGCGCGGTCCAGGGATCTGGCCCTCCAGTTCTGCTCTCAGAATGGCCTCCTCATCAACGAGGCCAAATCGAAACTCGTGCCATCGCAGGTGATTCTGTTCATGGGGGCAGAGCTCGACTCTCTTCGAGCCAGAGCCCAGCTCTCGGCAGACAGGGCCGAGGTCCTTTCCTCCTTTGCCCAGTCATTTCTGGTTGGGCAGTTGCGCCCTGCCCGGGACTTCCTGTGCCTCCTGGGCCTCATGGCGGCCTGCACCAGCGTGGTCCGTTGGGCCCCCTGGCATATGCATCCCCTGCAGTTGGGGCTGGCCAGCCAGCGGTCACAGCGCTCTGGTCCTCTGGACCAGCCGGTGACAGTGACCCAGGAGATATGGGACAGCCTGCAGTGGTGGCTTGTCCCAGCTCACCTGCAGGAGGGTATCCCATTCGTCTGCCCCGGGCCGACGGTCACTCTAATGACCGATGCTTCTCTGATGGGTTGGGGTGCCCATCTGGGGAAGCTCAGAGCCCAGGGCCTCTGGTCCCCTCAGGAGTCTCGATGCCACATCAACCTGCTGGAGCTTCGACTAGCCCTCACCGCCTTCGCTCCGTTTGTACGGGGTCAGATGGTTCAGGTCCAGATGGACAACACCATGACCATGTACTGTCTCAACCATCGGGGCCGGACGCACTCCTTGCCTCTGTGCACGGAGGCTCTCCGCATCTGGTCTCTTGTGATCAGCCTGGAGGTGGATCTCCTAGCCATCCATGTGGCAGGAGCCTCCCAACAGTCTAGCCGATGCCCTCAGCCAGATAGGCGCTGCTTCTCATGAGTGGTCTCTCCTGCCGGAGGTAGTACAAGACCTGTTCTCCCATTGAGGCTACCCTCAGGTGGACCTGTTTGCCTCCAGGGATAATGCGAATCTGAAGCTGTTTCATGCCCGCCTCCCTCAGCAGGGCTCGCTGCAGAGGGATGCCTTCTTGAGGCTGTGGACCCCAGGCCTCTTCTGTGCCTTCCCTCCATTTCCCTTGATCCACGAGGTGCTTCTCAAGGTGAAGAGGGAAAAGGCGCAGGTAATTCTGGTAGCCCCAGACTGGCCCTGCCAGTTCTGGTACCCAGATCTCCTCAGCCCCAGCTCCAGGCTCCCGAGGTGGCTTTCAGCCCACCCGACCTGCTCTCAGTTGACAAGGGAAGGTTCTCCACCCAGACCTTCAATCTCTGCACCTGACAGCCTGGTTCCTGAGTGGCTAGAGTTCCAGGCCTTGGGTCTTTCCGATGAGGTCCTCAGTGTTGTTGAGGCGTCCCATAAGGAGTCGACCAGAAAATGCTATGCCTTCAAATGGAAGAGATTCTCTATTTGGTGTCAGGACAAGGGGTTGGACCCTTCTTCCTGTTCCTTGGCTAGCATTCTGGACTATCTGTGGTCCCTTTCTCGGCTAGGGCTTAGGTCGACGACCCTAAGGTGCACCTGGCAGCCATCTCTGCTTACCAGGCGCGGGCCAGCAAGCAGTCTGTGATGCAGGAGAAGGTGGTCAAGTGCTTTTTCAAAGGCCTAGATAACATATCCCCTCCGGTGTGAGAAGCTCCACCTCCATGGGATCTACTGCTGGTATCGCCTAAGCTCATGGGCAAGCCATTCGAACCGATGCACAGGTGTGACATCTCTCAGCTGTCGTGGAAGACCGCCTTCTTGGTGGCTATCACATCAGCCAGAATGATGGGAGAGCTCCAGGCGCTTTCCATTGAGTCTCCTTATCTGGTCTTCCACAGGGACAGTGTTGTCCCTCGCCCCCACCCGAAATTCCTTCCAAAGGTGGTGTCGGAGTTTCACCTTAACCAGGTGTTGACTCTGCCGGTGTTCTACCCCAGTCACACCTCGGAGGCCAAATATAGGCTCCATACTTAGGACCCTAGATGAGTGCTCTCTTATTATAAGGAGTGAACAGCTGAAGTTCGGGGAGAGGTTTGCCAGCTGTTTGTCACCTACGCTGAAGCCGCACCTGGCAGACCTACAACCAAATAGACGATAGGCAGGTGGGTCACCTCCTGCATAGATCTCTGCTATAGGCTGGTGTGCATGGAGCCTCCCAAAGGGATAAGAACTCATTCTACCCGCCATACCGCTGCTTCGGTGGCTGCTTCTAGGGACGTCCCTATCCAGGAAATTGCAGGGCTGCTACCTGGAAGTCAGCACACTCCTTCATTTCCCATTACCACATTGACCTAGAGTCATGCCGGGATGCTGGTTTTGGGACCTCGGTTCTCCAGTCCTTATTCCCTAAGTAGGGGGTGCGCGCCTTGCCTCCCTCCTCCTGGAGAACTGCTAGGAGTCTGCCAACAAGTGTGGATTGAACAACATATCCACAAACCTCGAAATACAGGTTACTCACCTGTAACAGGAGTTCTGGAGTGGTATATGTTGTTCATCCACATGACCCACCCGACCTCCCCAGCTTTGATGTGCAACCTGGCTTCCAGCGGGCTAGATCTGGCGTCATGGGGCGGAGCCAAGGGTTTTACCTCCCAGGTGGGTGGGAGGAGCCAGCTTGAAGGCCTTCTGGCAGCATTTAAAGCGGCAAGGAACCTGCCAACAAATGTGGATGAACAACACATACCACTCCTAGGACTTCTGTTACAGGTGAGCAATCTGTATTTACTGTCTCTGGCAGTCCACCTTCCTCTAGTCCTCCACAGACATCAAAATCTCTTAACATATTCTCAGGGGAGGGTTTGGTACCCCAACCTTCAGTCTCCCAATATCAAAGCCTGGCTGTTGAAGAGGTAGAATATGGTAATATGAACCTGTCTCAAGGGGTTCTGGATATCCTCAAGGCTGCTCGGAAACCTGCCACTAGGAAAACTTACAGTTCTAAATGGAAGAGATTTGGTATTTGGTGTTCTAGTAAGCAGATAGCTCCAGGCTCTGCTGACTTACTAACATACTAACATACTATTTGCCAGCAGATTAGGCCTTACGGTCTATCGAGTCTGCTCGAACCTCAGATCCCTAGTTGGGTGCCAAGGCCCTTCCCTCCCTTGTGTTCCAGAAACCCCTATCATCCATCCCCACCCCCCTGGGACAGGCCATCATCTGATACATCCACTTTCTGTGTCTGTCCCACCCTCTCTTGAAGCCCCCCCTGTGGATCTCCGAACCAACTCGCCAGGCAGTGCATTCCAAGGGTCCACCACCCTCTCAGTGAAAAACCGCCTCCTCTTTTCCCCCCTCACCCTTCCTCCTTCCAACTTCAAACCATGCCCTCTGGTAATACCACCCTGCTTTAGTCTAAAGATCCCCTCCATGTTTACCCTATTTATTCCCTTGAGGTACTTGAAGACCTCAATCATGTCCCCCCGTCTCTCCTCTCCTCTCCTCCAATGAAAACAGGCAGAGCTCCTCAAGTCTGTCCTCATACGTCAAATCCCCAGCCTCGTGATCATCTTAGTTGCCCTCCTCTGTACCCTCCAGGGGCTGTATGTCCCTCTTCAAGTGTGGTCTCCAGTACTGCACACAGTACTCAAGGTGTGGTCTAACCAGTCCATTGTACAGCAGCAAAATCACTTCCTTGCTCCTAGAGGTGATCCCCTCTACGATGCATCTCAACATCCTGTTTGCCTTGCTAGCAGCCTCCTGCACTGCTCAGAGTTATTCATACATGCATCCACCATGACCCCTAGGTCTTTTTCCTCATTGAGGCCTCCAGCCTCCCTCCCAGGGTGTACCTGTGTTTAGGGTTTCCCCCAAGATGCAACACCTTGCACTTGGTGATATTGAAATTTAAGTTCCATGTGTGAGCCCAGCTTTCCAGGGTGTCCAGGTCCCTTGCAGCCAACCTCCTCTTCTCCCTCAACTACTGCTCCCATCTTGGAGTCATCAGTGAAGAGACTCATTTCACATCCTATACCCTCTCTGATGTCAGATATGTATGCATTAAACAGGATCGGACCCAGGACCGAGCCCTGCGGTACCCCACTACCAACCTCTCTAGGGTCCGAGAGCTCCTCACAGACCACTACTCTCTAGGTGCGTCCAGCTAGCCAGTTTTCAATCCATCTGACCATCAAAAGGCCTACTCCTAACCCCATCAGTTTCTCAACCAGACCATTGTGGGGGACAGAGTCAAACGCCTTGCTGAAGTCCAAGAATAATACATCCACAGGCTTTCCCCTGTCCAGTTCTGATGTTACCATCTCGTGAGAACTCCAAAGATTGGTTTGACATGATCTCCCTGGCACAAACCCATGTTGCCGACTATCCAGACCTCCCACCTCCTCCAAGTACACCCCTAACCGTTAATTTAGTATACTCTCCATTAATTTTCCCACCACTGAGGTCAAACTGATGGTTCTATAGTTACCTGGTACTTCCCTCACCCCTCCTTTATGGATTGGCACCACATGTGCCTCTCGCCAGTCCCTAGGTACCCTCCCTGTCTCAAGTGACCTGTTGAAGAGCTCCGCCAGGGGTGCAGCCAGTATGTCCGCCAATTCCCATAGTACTCTCAGTAGTCTTGGATTATTTGGTTCTCCTAAATAATTTAGGCCTTCGACCAGCAACCCTGAAAGTTCATCTGTCAGCTGTCTCTGCATTTTTGTCAGTAGAGAAGCCTTCCTCTCTGGCTACCCACCCTGTTTTTTGTAAATTCTTTAAGGGGCTGCTTCATACTAACCCCCCATTTAAAGACCCTACCCCGGTTTGGGATCTTAACATTTGCATTGCTCAACTTATGCAACCACCTTTTGAGCCTTTGGTTTCTGCAGATCTCAAGTACTTGACTTGGAAGACTATTTTTCTGGTAGCCATTACTTCTGCCAGACGTATCAGTGACGTATTCAAGCTCTATCGGTGAAGCCTGATTTTATCTCATTCCACAGAGATAAGGTGGTCCTTAGAACCAACATGAAGTTTTTACCAAAAGTGGTATTGGATTTTCATCTGAACCAATCCATGTCCCTTCCAGTGTTTTTCACTGATCACTCTCCTTCAGGAGAAAGAAGATTACACAGTTTGGATGTTAAAAGCGCACTTAGTTACTATGTAGAAGGCACTAAGGCCTTTAGATCTGACTCTTCCCAGCTTTTCCTCACCTATGGAGATGGGGGAAAGGGCAGGCCTGCTACCAAACGTACTATTGCCAGGTGGATTGTCTCCTGTGTACCCCCTTCGGGCTTGAGGGCGCATTCTACCAGAGGTACAGCAGCTTCTCTGGCTGCTGCCAGGGATATCCCCATTTTAGAGATCTGTAAAGCAGCCACCTGGAAAACAGTTCACACTTTTACCAAGCATTACTCTCTGGACATCCAGGCTAGCAGTGATGCTAGGTTTAATACTGCAGATCCTGTTCTCTAAATAGGTTCTGTACCCTCCTCCTTGGAGGTGCTGCTTGGTAGTCTGCAATAAGTCAGAATACAGCAAGACTTCATGTTGTTTGAAGAAAAAATTACTCACCTTAGTAATTTTGTTTCTTCTAATGGAGTCTTGCTGTATTCTGACCTCCCCCCTGCCTCCCCTCTCAGAACCTGTATTTTTTTGGGGGGGGGAAGTGGGTTGGCAGTTGCAGTGCTGAACCCCAGAGGTGCACTAGTTTCTGCTGAGTTGGCTTAACTTCTGTTTAAGGTATTTAAGTTCACTACCTGGTTTTTGTTTTTGGGTTTCTTGACTTGAGTCTTTTGGGAGTCCAAAAAACTTAGTTGCCTTTTTGGCTAATGTTTTTACAAGTTCCTCTTTTAGAGTGTAGCTAGTTAGTAGTAGCTCGTAAGAATCTGACGGTTACACTTCAAGTGCAGCAGGCAGTGGTTTGAACCGAGCTCGAGTTCAACGTTCTATGCTTCTAGCATAGAGTTGATTCTTTCATCTCCGGGGCAGTTCAATTGCTGGGGTTAACTGCAATAAGTCAGAATACAGCAAGACTCCATTAGAAGAAACACAATTACTAAGGTGAGTAATTTTTCTTTTTGTGCTTAGGACCTACTTCCTGGAGAACAGCTGCCTCCTGGGCAGCATTCAATGCTATATCCTTTCTAGAAGTCTGCAGACTACTTATTTGAAATTTGCTTCTTACATTCAATAAGATCTTTTCTTGGATGTGTAGTCTGATAGGATGCCAAATTTGGCAGGACAGTACTTCAGAGCCTCTTCTTAAAATAGGTTTCTGTGCCCTCCTTCAAACTATACTGCTTCGAAGTCTACATTTACATAGAAACATAGATAGAAACATGGACTTTGACGGCAGATAAGGACCGCTTGGCCCACCTAGTCTGCCCATTTCCCTACCTACAGATCCTAGTTAACCAACAGCCTATTTCTTCCTACCCCACAAGAATTGCCTTATGTCTGTCCCATGCATTCTTGAATTCTCCATACCATGACAAAAATGTACACCATTCATAAGTCAGGATAGGTTTGAAGAAATTAGGAAATCAGCACTGTAATAATTTCACCTGCATGAATCTTCTGATGTGAAGCAAGATCTGATGTGTTGCTGAATGTCTTTCCACAGTCGGTACACATATAAGGTATCTCTCCAGTGTGAGTCCGTCGGTAGGAAGTAAGACCAGATCTACCAGTGAAAGCCTTATCACACTCAGTGCATTTAAAAGGTTTTTCCCCAGTGTGAATCTGTCAATAGATGCTAAAGAATTCCTGGGGTGAGAAGAAAAATTACTCACCAAAGTAATATTACTTCTTCCAGGGGATTCTTTAGCATTATTATTACTCCCATCCTTCCTCCCCTTGAAACCATGTCTAAAGGCTCTGTTAGGGGATCTAGCCAAATTTGACGACTGTTGTTCATTTGTAGGATTTAAAAAAAAAAAAAAAAGATTTCATAATAGTGGGTTAGAATATGTGGTGGGTTATTGCTAGTAGTTTTTTTGCCCCTAGCGGGCATAGTTTTTGCTCTTTTTCAGCTTCGAAATGCGTTCTGAGGTTCCTCAGGCTGACTGCAGGCAGCACTCTCCTCTAACTGTATCCTGAGTGGCCAATGCCTTCCTCATTTGCATTGACTCCTCCTCTCTGGGGCAGCTGAACCCAGCTGGCATACTGCATCTGTCAATAATGCTAAAGAATCCCCTGGAAGAAGTACTATTACTTCGGTGAGTAATTGTTTCTTCTCTGCCATCCTAAGGATTCCTTCTATCATTTCCTTGTCCATTTCCTCCCCCTGAGATGGGGGTCTGTATACAACCCCTGTGTGGATTGTGGTGCCATTTCCAATCTCCAGGATGACTCACAGTGCCTCCTCTCCTCCCTGTTTACCCTTTAGTTCCGTTGCTTTGATGCCTTCCCCTACATAGAGAGCTACTCTTCCGCCTCCTCTTCTTCCCTACATGTCCCTCCTGTAGATTGTGTACCCTGGTATGTTGACATCCCAGTCATGGTTCTCTGTGTATCATGTTTCTGTGACCGCCACGATATTCAGGCATCCCTCTTCCATCAAAGCCACCAGTTCAGGGAGCTTGTTACCTAGACTACGGGCACTGGTACTCATCACCCTCCATTTTTTGATGGCCTTACCCCTTCAAACAACATGAAGTCTTGCTGTATTCTGACATATGCAGTTAGTCCCAGCACTTGAACTGCTCCGGAGAGGAAAGAGTTATCTCTATGCAGGAAGCATAGAACATAGAGCTTGAGCTTGGTTTCAAACCTCTGTCTGCAGCACTTCAAAGTGTAACCGTCAGATTCTTTACTCCGCCTAACTGTTAAGTCGCTCCGGAGAGTGCTCCTTCGCCAACGTTCGGTTCGGTTTAGATTCCATCAGTTTATCACCAATTTAGTCATATTTTTGGCTTCAGATCCCTGTCTGTGGTACAGTAAGTGTTATAGGTAGTGGACTGTAGGGTAGAATTGTCATATTTCTGTGGAAATTGTAAAGACTTGTGGATTGGTTCAGTTCGAAACCAATTGTTTACGGTTTCTCTTTATTCTTTCTGTTTAGTGTGAGGTACCGGTTCCTATCGGGTTCAGAAAACCGTGATTTTATGGGGTTTTTTCCACGACCTGTGACACGGTTGGTAACCGATAGGAGGGTCTTACCTGGCTAATAAGCTGTAAAGGGTAAGTTTGTAGCCTGGCCATGTTTGAGAAACCCAAGAAAAAAAACGGGCCCATTGGGTTTCAACACTGTGGTGAGTGTGGGGATGCCTTTGCTAAGGCAGACCCTCACACCACTTGTGTTTATTGTCTGGGGTTTGACCACCTCAATTCAGACTGCCAAATGTGTAAATCTTTTCCAAAGGTCACCCAAGAAAAGAGGTTGGGCAGGTTCAGGGAAAAGGAGGCCGAGAAGTCCACTAATACAGATGGCCAGCCTGGTTCGGTTCCTACCGCACCTGAGGGAGTGCCCTCTGACCTGGGCAATATTCCCTCGGGCAAGAGGAGATCCAACCCTGAGGGGTTGGTTCCACTGACGCGCAAAAGAAAATCGGCCGGTTCGGATCCAGAACCGCATAACCCAACTGCCGAAGAAATAGCCAGGGCGATAAGTATTATGCAGGGTTTTAAATAATTGATTAGCAGTTTTTTTTCTTGGGACAATGCTAACAGTACAGAAAATATTTATATAGGTTTTCTAGAAGTGTTATGTTTGTTAAACACAATGAGACAAGTGCTATGCATTTTCACAATGTTTTAGCACTTTTATGAGCAAAACGCTAATCAATTTTTGGAGTTAAATAAATCCCTGTTATGGAATCGCTCCGGTCCGGTTCCTTCCGATCCAGTGCCTCTCGGTAGGCACTCAGTTCGGTCGGTTCCCCCAGTTCAGGAATATGTTCTGGATGAATTTTATGAACCGGAGTGGGAGGGGGAGGAAGAGCAAGAAGATGATGATGATGGTGATGAAGGTCTGGATGAGCCCATTGAATCGGACATCTCCCCAGACAGACCTTCTAATGTTTCCACTCCCAGGCTTTCTGAGTCCCCATCCCACTATTTGTTTTACAAGAAAGTGGCTGATACTCTCCAGCTTCCCTTGGTTGAAGCTGTCAAGGAACAAGAGGATCCTGATTTTGTGGAAATGATGGACATCCCAGAGTCCAAGAGATTGTCTATTCCTCTCCATAAATCCTTTGGGAAACAGACACAGAAAATTCTTCTGACCCCAAATTCTTTATCTCCTGTAGATAAAAGAATGGACAGGAGGTATTTGCTTTCAGGCTCAGGCACATAGTTCTTGTTCCACCAATGCAGCCATGTTGGGGTAGTGCAGGCTGCAGCCTGTGACAAGGCTTACATACCCTTGGCTTCACACACCCCAGATAAAGACTCTAGGAAGGTGGATGCTATGGCCAAAAATCAGTACTTTGCATCCTCCTCGGGACTCAGTCAGGCAAATTATATGGCCTACACAGCCAGATACCAGAAGTCTAGATGGGATACTTTTCTGGAGCTGGCTAAACAGGCCTCCCCCCCCAGCTAGCCAAGGAGCTGGAGAAGGTGGCTGCTGATGGAACTGAGGCATCCAAAATGCAATTTCGTGCTGCTGTGGACTCGAATGATGTGGCATCACAAGTCATGGCTACATCTGTGTCTCTTAGGAGGTTTGCTTAGCTCAGATGTACTAGCCTCTCACAGGACACCCAGGCTAAGGCCATGGATTTCTCTGTTTTGGGTGATTCTCTGTTTGGGAAGCAGACAGAGAATTACATGAAGAAAATGACGAGTATCGGGCCACCTACAGGAGTGCAAAGGCCAAGGAAAGGCAGGCAGCTCCTCAGAGGCAGCAGTCTAGGGGCAGGCCTTTTCACAGGCCTTTCTACCAGGCACAGGCCTCTTCTCCCTTTCCACAGAGGGGTTCTTCAGAGGGAGAGGTAGAAGGGGGGATGAGCAGGGCTGCGTCGTCCTCTCAGTCCAAGGCTCTTGCCAAGCAGACACTCTGATGTGTCAGTCCAGGTCGACTCCCCAACCCCATAAGGAGGCAGGCTGGCTTACTACTTCCAGGCCTGGAAATCTGTTACCTCAGACAAGTGGGTCCTGTTGGTAGTAAGTCAGGGATTGGCCCCCAGTTTTGCAAGGTTCCTAAAATTGAGAGCCAAGTCCTTTCCACCTGCAAACCTTTCCGAGACCACTGCTTTAGAACCAGAGGTTTCCTCTCTACTAACCCTCAGGGCTGTAGAGAGAGTTCCTACTCCGCAAAGGGGCAAGGGTCTGTATTCCAGATATTTCCTTATCCCAAAAAAGACAGGGGAGTGGCGGCCCATCCTAGACCTAAGATATCTAAACAAGCACATCTTAAAACCAAAATACAGAATGGTGACTCTGGGAGTAATTCAAACAACATGAAGTCTTGCTGTATTCTGATATATGCAGTTAGGTCCTGCCTTTCAACTGCCCCGGAGAACAAACAGTTAAACTTTCCATGACCAGCATGGAATGTTCACCACGAGCTCGGTTGAAGCCCCCGTCTGCTGTTGTTTAAACTGCAACTGTGAGATTCTTTACTCCACCTCATTGAACAGTCGCTCCAGAGATTTCTCCTTTGCTCGGTTCAAAAAGTCGGTTAAAGTGTCGGTTTTCGGTCGGTTTCTACCAAATTGCGGTTACCGCTTAGTCGGTTCACGTCTCTGTCGGTGGTACCGTGAGTACTAGATAGGTTTTTTGTTCTGTTTCTGTGTGGAACTTGTAAATTGTGGATCGGTTCGGCTGAACCAATCAGTTTGAGGTTAAAAAACTTTTGCTTACTTTAGAGTGTGGTAACCGGTCCGTATCGGTTCTAAAAAAAACGGATTTAATTACAGTTTTTTCCGAGACCCGTGACACGGTCAGGAATCGATAGGGGAGTCTTGCCTGGCGGATTGCCGAAAAAAGGGTAAGTTTTTGGTTAGGATTGGCCATGTCTGAGAAACTCAAGAAAAAAAACGGGCCCACTGGGTTTCAACACTGCAGTGTGTGTGGGGAAGTCTTTGCCAAGGCTGATCCCCACACCACCTGTGTTTATTGTCTGGGGTTTGACCATCTCGATTCAGAGTGCCAAATTTGCAAGAATTTTCCCAAATCTACCCTGGAAAAGAGATTAGGTAGACTGAGGGAAAGGGAGGCCGAGAAGTCCATTGACCCGGATGGCCAGCCCGGTTGGGTTCCGACCGAACAAGAAGGAGTGCCCTCTGACCAGGGCGATACTTCTTCGGGCAAAAGAAGAGCCGATTCCGAGGAATCGGTTCCGGTAAAAAGAAAAAGAAAAGACAAATCGACCGGTTCGGACCCAGAATTTCATACTCCGACCGCCGATGAGATAGCCAAGGCGATAAGGATAGTGCAGTCACTTACTTTGGTTCCAACGAACCGGCACCATCTGGCAGGGGTTCGGTTTGATCGGTTCCCCCGGTTCCGGATTACACTTTGGAAGAATTTTATGAACCGGAGGAGGAGGAAGGAGAGTATGAGGATGATGATGGTGATTATGAAAGTCTGGATGTGCCTATTGACCCGGACATCTCCCCAGATAGACCTTCAGGTGTTTTTCCTCCTAGGCTTTCTGAGTCCCCTTCTCACTTTATGTTTTACAAAAAAGTGGCTGAGACCCTCCAGCTTCCTGTGGAGGAAGCAGTAGAGGATCAGGAGGAACCTGATTTTGTTGAAATGATGGACATCCCAGAGTCCAGGAGACTGTCTATTCCCCTCCACAAATCTTTTGGGAAGTAGACACATAAAATTCTAAAGACTCCTAATTCCATACCTCCTGTGGACAGACGAATGGACAAGAGGTATACTCTTCCAGGCTCAGACACGGAGTTCCTTTCCTAGCAAGGCAGCCATGTTGGGGTAGTGCAGGCTGCTGCCTGTGATAAGGCAAATATCCCCTTGGCATCACACCCCCCAGATAAGGACTCCAGGAAGATTGATGCCATGGCAAAGAAACAGTACATGGCAGCATCTTTGGGACTCAGGCAGGCTAACTATATGGCCTATACAGCTAGATACCAGAAGTCCAGGTGGGACACTGTGCTGGCTCTGGCTAAACAGGCCCCTGACCAGCTTGCCAAGGAGCTGGAGCAGGTGGCTGCAGATGGGATTGAGGCATCCAAAGTGCAATTTCATGCTGCTGTGGACTCCAATGATGTTTCATCAAGAGTCATGGCTACATCTGTGGCTCTTTGGAGGATGGCGTGGCTTAGATGTACTAGCCTATCACAGGATACCCAGGCTAAGGCCATGGATTTCCCTGTTATTGGTAATTCTCTGTTTGGGGAGCAGACAGAGAACTACATGAAAAAGATGGACGAGTACAGGACCACTTACAGGAGTGCTCAGGCCAAAGAAAGGCAAGCTACTCCTCAAAGGCAGCAGTCCAGGGGCAGGGGCAGGCCTTTCCAAAGGCCTTTTTACCAAGCTCAGGCTTTCTCTTCTTACTCCCAGAGGGCGTTCTTTAGAGGGAGAGGCAGACGGGGGATGAGCAGGCCTGCATCCACCCCTCAGCCTAAAGCCCCTGCCAAGCAGACACCCTGATGGGTCTGCCCGGGCCGATTCTCCAATACCAGTAGGGGGCAGGCTGGCTTACGTTGTCCAGGACTGGAAGTCTCTGCCATCAGACAAGTGGGTCCTGGAAGTAGTAAGCCAGGGACTGGTTCTCAGCTTCAAAAAATTTCCCAAGACGAGAACCAGATCCTTTCGACCTGCAAATCCATCAGAGACCCTTGCATTAGAGGCAGAGGTTTCTTCCCTCCTAGCTCTCGGAGCTCTAGAGAGGGTTCCCATCCTACACAAGGGCAAAGGATTGTACTCCAGGTACTTCCTAACCCCAAAAAAGACAGGAGAATGGCGACCCATCCTGGACCTAAGATATCTGAACAAACACCTTTTAAAACCAAAGTTCAAAATGGTGACTCTGGGAATAATCCTTCCCTCTCTAAGGCCAGGGGACTGGCTAGCCTCCCTGGACCTCAAAGATGCCTATTTTCACATTCCCATCAGGTGCTCCCACAGAAAGTACCTCAGGTTCGAGTTGCCCTCAGGCCACTATCAATTCAGAGCAATGCCCTTTGACCTAACATCAGCCCCAAGGGTTTTTCAGTTCTCAAACCAATACAGCTCCTCACCTTCCTAGGGGCAGAGCTGGATACAATAAAGGCAAGAGCCTTTCTTCCCCTGGAAAGGGCAAGGACCCTTATGGAACTGGCCTCTTCATTCACCCTGCAGGTGTCTCGACCAGCAAGGCCTTTCCTTCAGCTTCTGGGCCATATGGCAGCTTCCACAGCAGTGGTCCAAGGAGCAAGATTCCAGATGAGGGACATTCAGTTCCACTTAAAAGCCTTCTGGTCCCAAGGAAAGGATTCCCTTACCAAACTAGTCCCAGTGACTCGAACCCTGATCCAGGCCTTGCAGTGGCGGCAGGATCAGGACAATTTGAGACGAGGGGTTCCTTTTGTCACACAGTCTCATTCAGTGATACTCACCACAGATGCTTCCCTGCTGGGCTGGGGAGCCCATCTGGGGGATCTTACCACCCAAGGACTGTGGTCACCTCAGGAATCTCTGCTTCACATCAATCTTTTGGAACTCAGAGCAGTGTTTTTGGCACTGCAAGCTTTTTCCAAATCTGTGCAGAACAAGGTGGTCCAGGTCAGAACAGACAACACCACCACCATGTGGTACATCAACAAGCAGGGAGGCACTCTGTCTACGGCCTTGTGCACAGAAGCAATGAAGTTGTGGTCCCTGGCCTATTCCCTGCAAACCTCTCTGATAGCAGTTCACCTCCCAGGGAAGGACAATGTCCTAGCAGATGTTCTCAGCAGAATATCCCAGGGCCATCACGAATGGACCCTAGATCCTCTAGTTTTAAAAGTGATTTTATCGAGATGGGGCACTCCAGAGATAGATCTTTTTGCAGTCCCAGACAATCACCAACTTCCTCTCTTTTGTTGTAGACCCCCAGTCTTGGGCTCAGTCCCCCTGGATGCTCTGATCCTGAATTGGGAAGGGAAATTTCTGTATGCTTTTCCCCACTTCCCTCTCCTGTTCAAAGTGTTAGTCAAGATAAGGTCACAACCATGCAAAGTGATTCTGATTGCTCCAGACTGGGCCAGACAGCCCTGGTATCCCTGTTGCTGTCCCTAGCAGTCCACCTTCCCCTGTCTCTTCCCAGGAATTACAACTTGTTGACATCCTCTCAGGGGAGGATTTGGTACCCGAACCTTCGGTCTCTCAATCTCAAGGCATGGCTATTGAAGAGTTAGAGTTTGCTAATCTGCATCTTTCCCAAGGGGTTCTGGATATCCTTAAGGCTTCTCAAAAGCCTTCCACCAGAAAGACTTACAACTCCAAATGGAAAAGATTCAGTATTAGGTATTCTAAGAAAAGTATTTCTCCAGATTCTGCTGAGTTGCCTATGGTTCTGGATTATATGGTCCATCTCAATGGCCTAGGCCTTAGGCCAGCTACCCTTAAAGTGCATTTGGCAGCTGTTTCTGCTTTCCTGTCAGTAGGCAAGCCATCCCCTCTGTCAGCCCATCCTGTGTTTTGTAAGTTCTTCAAGGGATTACTTCACACCAATCCCCCCTTTAGGGATCCTGCTTCTGCTTGGGACCTTAATGTTTGCATTGTTCAGCTTATGCAACCTCCCTTTGAGCCTTTGTCCTCAGCAGAGCTTAAGTACTTGACTTGGAAAACTGTGTTTTTGGTAGCCATTACTTCTGCCAGATGTATCAGTGAATTGCAAGCCCTGTCAGTGGAATCTGATTCCATCTCTTTTCACAGAGATAAAGTGGTCCTTAGAACTAACAGAAAGTTCTTACCTAAAGTGGTTTTAGATTTCCACCTCAACCAGTCTATATCTCTCCCTGTTTTCTTCACTGACCATTCCTCCTCGGGAGAGAGGAGGCTACACAGCTTGGACGTTAAAAGAGCCCTTAGCTACTACATAGAGCGTACCAAGGGTCACAGGTTTGAATCCCTCCAGTTGGTCCTTACTTATGGAGAAGTTAGTAAATGCAAACCTGCCACTAAGAGATCTGTTGCCAGGTGGATTGTTTCTTGTATACAATTCTGCTATGAAAAACTGGGTAGAACTCCACCCTCAGGCCTGAGGGCTCATTCCACTAGAAGTACAGCTGCTTCCCTTGCTGCTGCCAGGGATATTCCTCTCTTAGAAATTTGTCAAGCAGCCACCTGGAAAACAGTCCATACTTTCACCAGGCATTACTCTCTGGATATCCAGGCTAGGAGTGATGCTTGGTTTGGCATAGCAGTACTTCAGAGCCTGTTTCCAAAGTAGGTTCTGTCCCTCCTCCATGGAGGTACTGCTTGGTAGTCTGCATATGTCAGAATACAGCAAGACTTCATGTTGTTTGAAGAAAAAAATTACTCACCTTAGTAATGTTTCCTCTAATGGAGTCTTGCTGTATTCTGACCTCCCCCCTGCCTCCCCTCTCAGAACCTACATTTTGAGATGTGGGTGGCAGGAGCAATGTTGGCACCCTAGGGGTGTCCTTTTTACACCCTCTTTTTGGTTTGGGTGAGAGGTTGTGTTTTGGATGTGTTTTGTTTTTGGGTTTCCTGACTTGAGTCTTCCTTTGAAACCAAAAAACCTTTTATATATATTTGCCAGTTGGCTAGTAAAGATGTTACAGTTTCCACACAGAACACCTAGTGAGTCTTTGCTCGAAAAGATCTGACAGTTGCAGTTTAAACAATAGAAGACAGGGGCTTCAACCGAGCTCGTGGAGAACATTCTATGCTGGTCATGGAAAGTTTAACTCTTTGTTCTCCGGGGCAGTTGAAAGGCAGGACCTAACTGCATATGTCAGAATACAGCAAGACTCCATTAGAAGAAACAACATTACTAAGGTGAGTAATTTTTTCTTCTTCCCTCTCTGAGGCCAGGGGATTGTCTAGCTTCCCAGGACCTCAAGGATACCTACTTTCACATCCCAATCAGGTGCTTCCACAGAAAGTACCTCAGGTTCGAATTGCCTTCAGGCCATTATCAATTCAGAGCAATGCCCTTCAGCCTAACATCAGCTCGAAGAGTGTTCACAAAGTGCCTAGCAGTAATAGTGACCTTTCTTAGGAGACAGGGGATCTCCATATTCCCATACCTGGACGACTGGCTCGTCGTGAGGCAGTCTCCAGACCAAGTCACGTTGCTCACTTCTCTAGGTTTTCTTCTCAATCTGTCAAAGTCAGTTCTCAAACCAGTACAACTCCTCACCTTCATAGGGATAGAGTTTGATACTGTGCATGCAAAGGCTTTTCTCCCTTTGACAAGGGTGAAGGCCCTTACAAATCTTGCTTCCTCTTTCCGTTTTCTGGTGTCTCGACCAGCAAGACATTTTCTTCAGCTCCTGGATCACATGGCAGGTTCCACTGCGGTGGTACAGGGAGCCAGATTTCAAATGAGGGACATCCAGTTCCACCTGAGGGTCCTTTTGGTCTCAGAACAAAGATCCTCTAACCAAATTGATTCCAGTGACTCAGACTCTGGTCCAAGTTCTCCAATGGTGGTTGGATCAGGACAATCTCAGACATGGAGTCCCATTCATCAGTCAGACTCATTCAGTGGTACTAACCACAGATGCGCCTCTCCTGGGCTGGGGAGCCCACCTGGGAGCCCTTTCAGAACAAGGTGTCTGGTCTCCTCAGAAGTCTCTACTTCAAATCAGCCTTCTGGAACTCTGGGCAGTATTCCTGGCTCTCCAAGCTTTCTCAGACTCCGTGACGAACAAAGTGGTTCAGGACAGACAACGCCACCACCATGTGGTACATCAGCAAGCAGGGTGGCAGTCGGTGTGCGGCCTTGTGCACGGAAGTCATGAAAATATGGTCTCTGGCGTATGCCCTGCAAGCATCCCTAGTAGCAGTCCATCTACCGTTGAAGGACAATGTGCTAGCAGATGCCCTGAGCAGAATATCTCAGGGCCACCATGACGAATGGGCCCTGGTGCACTTCATACTGAAAGTAGTCTTCTCCAGGTGGGGCACTCCAGAGATAGATCTCTTTGCAGCCCCAGACAATCATCAACTTCCTCTCTTCTGTTGCAGACCTCCAGTCATGGGCACAGTTCCCCTGGATGCTCTGTTTCTGGATTGGGGGTGCAAATTCCTTTATGCCTTTCCTCCCTTTCCCCTGTTATTCAAGGTCCTTATCAAGATCAGGTCACAACCTTGCAGGGTGATCCTGATTGCACCAGACTGGGCCAGACAGCCTTAGTATCCTCTGTTGTTGTCCCTAGCAGTCCCTCTTCTCCTGTCTCTTCCCAAGAGGCACAATCTGCTAACCTCCTCTCAGGGAAGGATCTGGTACCCCAACCTTCAGTCTCTCAACCTCAAGGCTTGGCTCTTGAAGAGTTAGGGTATACAGGTCTGCACCTGTCTCAAGGGGTGCTGGATATTCTCAAAGCCTCTCAAAAACCTGCCACCGGAAAAACTTATAATTCCAAATGGAAGAGATTCAGTATTTGGTGTTCCAGTTGGGATGTTTTACCAGATACTGCTGACCTGGCTACAGTTCTGGATTACATGGTTTATCTTAATGTCCTAGGCCTCAGGCCAGCCACTTTAAAAGTTCATTTAGCAGCTATATCTGCATTCCTGTCAGCAGGGAAGGCTTCTTCTCTGGCATCTCATCCTGTCTTCTGTAAGTTCTTTGAAGGTTTGGTTCATACTAACCCTCCCTTTAGGGACCCTACCCCTGCTTAGGATCTTATTGTGTGCATTGCTCAGCTCATGCAATCCCCTTTTGAGCCTTTGGCTTCAGCCGAACTCAAGTATTTGACATGGAAAACTATGTTCCTGGTAGCTATCACTTCTGCCATGCATATTTGTGAATTACAATCTCTGTCAGTGGAGCCAGAATTTATCTAATTCCATAGAGATAAGGTGGTCCTTAGAACCAATAGGAGGTTCTTATCCAAAGTGGTCTTAAATTTTCATCTTAACCAGTCCATGTCTCTTCCTGTGGTTTTCACTGATCATTCCTCTTCAGGAGAAAGAAGATTACATCGTTTGGATGTTAAGAGGGCACTTAGCTACTGCATTGAGCATACTTAGGCACATAGTTATGAATGCCCCTAATTGTTTTTACTTATGGCAGAGTGGGGAAAGGTAAGCCTGCTACTAACAGAACTATTGCCAGGTGAATTGTCTCTTGTATACAATTCTGCTATGAATAGCTAGGCAAAATACCCCTCTCAGGCCTGAGGGCTCATTCGACTAGGGGTACAGCTGCTTCCCTGGCTGCTGCCAGGAATATACCTTTACTAGAGATATGCAAAGCAGCCACTTGGAAAACTGTCCATACTTTCACCAAGCATTACTCTCTGGATATCCAGGCTAGGAGTGAAGCATGGTTTGGAACATCAGTACTGCAGAGCCTATTCCCAAAATAGGTTCAGTACCCCCCTCCATGGCGGTACTGCTTGATAGTCTGCATATGTCAGAATACAGCAAGATATATAGAGCAACATACAGCATGTTGTTTGAAGAAAAATATACTCACCTTAGTAATTTGTGTTTCTTCTAATGGAGTCTGGCTGTATTCTGACCTCCCTCCCTGCCTCCCCACTCAGAACCTGTTTTTGGGAAGTGGGCTAGCAGGTACAGTGTTGCACCTCGGGGTATACTTGGCACTCCTCCTTTCTGGAAGGGAGAGTGGGTTATTGTTATGTTGTTTTTTGTAGTTATTTGTTGGTTCACTACCTGGTTATTATTTTGGGTTCTCGACTTCAGTTCAGTTCAAGTTTATTGCTCGGCATATCATGCCATTACAAATTCAAACATAAATATTAAATTAATAAAAATCATGTCAAGCTGACATGTTATTAAGAAGAGTTTTCAGTAATATAAAATCACATTTACAATACCCAAATACCACAGAGTGTCAAATCATCACATACCCATTACAACAATGTCTTAACCTTACAATTTAAATCCATTTGCCATAAAATCTTTCTTATGTTTACCTTAATTTAGTTATAAGATATAAAATATATACCTTTTTTTTTCACCATCCATTTACACAAGAATCACATGATTCTTTTACATACGGGACGGTTTTAGGTGGAAACATTTAAGTTCCATATATCTTAGGAGGGAGGCCACAGGGACAAGCACCTCTTCTTTCTGAGTTTTTAATAGAAAAGTTAATATGTGAGATGGTTGACATGTAAGTTGTTGAATTAGGCCACCCAAAAGGGAAGTCCTTATTTTTTCATACAAGGGGCAAAGCAAGACCACATGTAATAAGTTATCTTCGCTTAACCCACATTTGCAATAAAGTTCTTCATTTTTACTTTTCTCAAATTTTCCTTTCCTAACATTACTTGAAAAGCATTCAAAACGAAATCTAGTAACTGCTTTGCTGTGTTTGGGATTTTGTAAAATCTCCAAATATAATTCAAATTTATGAGATATCTTGTTTTTAGCTAACCATGGGCATGCTTTTGACAATCTGCAGGTCTCCAAATCGTTTTGTATATATACATTATTTATCCTGGAATTGACTTGTTCTCTTGTTTGGACTAAGGGAAGTCTTAAACAATCTGTTATGATTAACATCAGACCAAGTGGTTTAATAGTTTCTTCTACTACTTTCATACAAGGGAAGGTTATTTGAGAATGAAGATATGTTAAACCTTCCTCCAAACAAACCCTAGGGAGTCTATTCTGATTCATTCTGAATGCTTTTAACCAATAGTTTACCAGCCTTTGCTGTATTTGGCATTCAGTTGAGACCTTACCAAGCTCTGCCGTCACTAACGAGGATGGGGCAGAGATTGGAAGTCCCAACATCATCTTATAGAGTTTATTCAAGCTCGGATCAAGTCCCAATTTACTGTTGTAATTGATGCCCCAAATCTCAGCTCCATAAAGAAGCTGGGATCTGATTTTGGGATCAACAACCATCAGATTCTCCATAATAGAGTTCTCTCAGAACCTTGGAAAAAAAAAAGACAAAATGGCAGGGAAAAACTTCTCTGCCTTTATCTTAATTTCCCTCAAGTTTTCATACCAGTTCCCATTTTGGCTAAAGGTTATTCTCAAGTAACAAAAACTCTTTACCTCTTCTATTCTATTCTGATTTATGTAATATTTATAATTGTTCTTACTCTCCCCAAATACCAATGCCTTAGTTTTTTTTTTTATAGTTTATCTGTAAATCTGCACTGAAACAATCTGCATAGAACTTGTCCAAGCTTCTTGTCATGCCTAAATGACTAGCTGAAAGTAAATCTACATCATCGCATAAGCCAGATGAGGTAATACTCTTAGTCCAATTTTAGGCAAATGAAATTCTTCATTATACATTTTGTTTAATACAGTGCAGAAAAACAGATTAAACAACTGTGGTGCCAATGAACAACTCTGTTTAACTCCTGTATTAGAACTAAACCATTTACTAATTTCACCTTAATTATTATATCTCATACTGACATAATTGTCCTGGTGCATTAGCCTGATTTTTTTCCAACAATGAGGGATCTATTCCAAAGCCTGAAAGTCTTTCCCAAAGGAGAATTCTATTGACTTTGTCAAATGCTGACTTAAGATCGATAAATGCCCAATATAGTTTTAGTTTTTTTACTATTTTATATTTATGAATAAGATGAGCCAAAACAAAAGTCTGATCTGTTGTTGAATAATTTTTTCTGAATCCAGCTTGTGCTTCATCAATTACATTATTGGACTCCACCCATAAATACAGTCTTCTGTTAATAATTTTGGTAAATAATTTCCCCAAATTATTAAGTAAACTAATTGGCCTATAACAACCAGGATCCTTTCTGTCGCCCTTTTTGAAAATTGGTGCAATAATACTTAAATTCCAACTTCTCGGAAATAGCCCTGTTATCCATACATGATTAAACAATTTGTGAAGAAAAGGAATCCAATGATGCTTAGTCCTAATTATAACATCCAAAGGAACCCTGTCTGGGCCTGGAGCCTTTCTTCTTTTGAATGGGTCCATCGCATTTCCTATCTCTAATATGGTTATCTCATCAGTGGGTCTATATATTCATTTACTAATCTTCAACCATGTTGTTTTTAGGAGATAATCAGGTTCATCCCTGCTAAAAATTTGTTTATAATAAGTTTCCCAAGTACTGGGCTCAATATGTGCCTCAATTTGATCAAAAGTTTTAGTTCCAAATCTAACAATATGCCAAAACAATTTGTTGTCCTTTGAGTGGACCGCCCTTTTTAATTCCATCCATAACTGTTTGGCGTATTTTCTTTTATTATTAATTAGCACCAGCTTATAAGTTCTCCTTATTTTATTCTTTTTTTTTTTATTATTCTCTTTATTCGGGTGCAGTTTTATTAATCTGAATTGTTTATTGAGATGTTTCCTAGCTTGTTTGCATTGTGTATTGTACCAGGGTTGTCCTTCTTTCTTCTTTATCTTTATCTCTTTCATTATTATATAAGCTACTGCATTTATAATAAAATTATAGTCAGATATTATTTGATTAGCACAAACATTATCCACTGATTCTGATAATCTCATTAGAATACCTGCATTTTGTAGAATCTCTTCAAAATTTGGAGCTTCAATCATATCCCACTCAACTCTATTCTTTTTGAACTGGATCGATAATGGTTCATGTTTAGTTAGTTTATTGGTACCAGATTTCCTGATTAAGCTAAGTTCAACTCCTCGTTGCTGACTCTCAGGTCTTGGATTCAAATATAATGAGTAACATTGATCAATCAGGTTTAAATCTGTCCAAACAAAGTCAGTGGTTGATGAACCATTACTCCCCCCGAATGAATATTCTCCCCTCTAAGTCCAGTGATATCCTTCCATTCAAAAGACATAAATTCCTGTCAGCCGTTAACCTATGCAGCTCAATTCCACGTTTATTTATAACCAAATCCTTTGCCTTTCTTGTAATTTGTACTTTTGATTTTTCATTTAAGGACAAAACCGCCTCTATATCTTTGTTACAGGCCTTTAAGTTACCTAATCTAGCATTAAAGACCCCCATAATTAACAATCCACATTCAGGAAAATCACTTTGAATGCTTGTCACTACATCATTAAGGGTTCCAAAAAAATCAGAGTCTCCATATTTGCTTCCACCAGGATTGTGGTAAACGTTAATTATAAACCACAAATTCTTGTGTCTATCCATTATTTTAACCACCTGTAGACCATTGCTATTACTGCTTAATTCTTCAGTTTTTATGTTGACATCCAACTTAATGAAGATTGTTAACCCTCCAGACTCCCTCCCAGATTTCCTAATTCAACTGGCCAATTTGTTATAAGACTTACATCCATCTAAATAAGAATTAGAAAATGCCCACGTTTCTTGTACACAGATTAGATCAAATAAATTCAAATACTGAATTATTTCCGGATCCCTTAACTTTTCCCCAAGTCCTGCTAGATTCCATGACAAAATATTGAGCGTATCATGATTATTTATAAATATATCAAGTCTTTTGGAGTCAGTAATATATAAGAAATTAGAAATTGATCCCTGTGGCCACCCTCTAACAGAATCTGTTTGTCATTGATTCAGTGTAGATAACATTTCATATCTATTGGCTGTCTCAACCAAGGTCTCTGAGCATTATCCCTTCTGCTATATAGATAAAAAAATATCCTCAGATTTACTTCTGGTATTTTCGATACATACATAAATACTTAACTGATCCAAAATTAACTGTTTCCTGTTTAATTCACTGACTAGACTTTCTTGTTTAACCTTGAATATAACCTGTCCATCATATTCTAGTCTCTTAACACTATCAATGTCAGAATTACCAACAAAAATTCCCAAACAGGAGCCCAAAAAGTCTGTCAGTTTTCTTTTTAGATTAAATTTATTCTCTTTATACAATTGTTTTAGTCCAAAAATAGAAACTAATGTTTCTTGTTGGATTGCTGCATATCCCTTGTCAGGGTTCTTGACTTGAGTCTTTGGGGAACCCAATTTTTTGCCTGTTGGCTTATGTTCCTTTACAATTTCCGCTATAGAAGTATAGTTAGTTAGTAATAGCTCATAAGAATCTGATGGTTACACTTTGAAGTGCTGCAGACAGAGGTTTGAAACAGAGCTCGAGCTCAACATTCTGTGCTTCCCGCATAGAGTTAACTCTTTCCTCTCCAGAGCAGTTCAAGTGCTGGGGCTAACTGCATATGTCAGAATACAGCAAGACTCCATTAGAAGAAACACAATTACTAAAGTGAGTAATTTTTTCTTTTTGCCCCATCCCTGTCCTTACTGCCTTTGTCTTTTTTCTCCATTTACCCCTGCCCTTCTCCCCTGTCGACTTCTCTGTCTTGGTGTTTACCTCACTAACTACCCTGATTTTTTTTTTTTTTTGGGGGGGGGCTAGGATTTCCCTTCTCCTTTTCAGTGCCTCCCCCTTTGCTAGTTTAAATGCTTGCCAATGAAGCATTTAAACCTATCACCTAGGATCCTAGTTTCCCTTCTGGACAGATGCAGACCATCACGTCAGTATAGGCCTGCACCCCTCCAGGTGGACCCCCAGTCCCCAATGAAGCCAAAACCCTGAGCTCTGCATCAGTTTTTCAACCACTGATTGAATCCCATGGTGTGGAGCACCCTATCCTCACCCATGCCATAGACAGGCAGCACCTCCGAGGAGGTTACCATGCGTGCTACTTGTCTAAGGCCCCTCCCCAACTCCACAAACTCCTCCTGCACTGCTCTGATCCCTTTCCCAGCAAGGTCATTTGTCCCTAGGTGGACAGTGATATCCAGCTCCCTCCCCTGTGCAGCTGCTCTCATGATCCTGAGGATTCCTGTCCCTCCAAGCCATGGCGCCAGGCATGCACTTTACCTCCCTCTCCCCTCCCCCCCCCCAGTTCTTCCCTCCTAACTATGGAGTCCCCCACCAGGAGTTGCTCCCTTCCCCTGTGGGGTCCCATGCCACCCTCCGGTGGGTCTCCTCTGTGGAGGTTCCCAGCATCCTCCTTGGTCTCCACTGCGGGTGCCTCCATAGAGGAACCACACTCTGCCAGATCAGCATATGAATTGTGGAGTGGTACAGCTGGAGGGATGCACCTCTGTTCCATCACCCCCACCCTCCCTGAGTCCACTGTGATCCAACCGCTCCTCTTTCTTGGCAACCTCTGAGGCTGCGGCAGTGGCCCTGGTGGTCCCTGGGTGGGAAAGGAGGTCCCCCGAATCCTGGCCAACTCAGCCTAGAGATGAGCAACCTCCTCCCTCAACCCAGAGAGGTGCTGCTTGTAGATGGGACGACACCGCATCCTCCAGAACGTCTCCCGGAAGACTGCTGCTCCACAGCCACTGTACTGCACCACTCCCAACATGTCTTATTTGAGGCCCTTAGCTGTTGTTTTGTATACTTACTCTTTCCTCTCTCTGTTTGTTTATTTAGTTTTTAATATAATTTTTTTTTTCTCTTTCTCCTTACCTTCCTACTGCCTCCGTGCCCTTACATAGAAACATAGAATTTGATGGCAGATAAGGACCACTTGGTCCACCCAGTCTGCCCATTTCCCTACCTACTGGATAAGCTGCAGATCCTAGTTAATCAGCAGCCTACTTCTTCCTACCCCCCCCCCCCAGAATGGCCTTATGACTGTCCCATGCATGCTTAAATTCCACCACTGATTTTGACTCCACAACCTCCTCCGGAAGGCCATTCCATGCATCCACAACCCTCTCTGTGAAAAATACTTCTTAATTACCTCTGAGCCGCCCCCCCATCTTCCAATTGTGCCCTCTTGTTCTTGCATACCTCTTTTTTTGAAAGATGCTACCCTCTTGGACTTTGTTGATTCCCTTGAGATACTTGAACGTTTCTATCATGTTCCCCCTCTCCCTCCTTTCCTCGAGGCTATACATATTAAGTTCCTTTCGTCTCTCTTCATATGTCTTCCAGTGCAGACCCTGCACCATTTTAGTTAAAGTTCCTGATTATCCTGTTCTGGGACAGGAAGTTCCTATATTCCTCAGTAGTCTCCCTCTTACTTGCTCAGAGTCAGACCTCCGGGTGGGGGTTGGATTTGATAACATTTATTTTTACACAGGAAAACATTTATTGGGATGAAAGTCACGTTTACAACAAAGTCCTGTAATTGCATCATATAAAAAGCATACATTATAACATTACATGACAACTCAAATATATAATTTACAGTGGATCCTATGACAACACTTAACTAAAAACATGTACAAGAAGTCCTTAAATAACGGCCGACTTTGGGAGGATGGGGGAAGTGGTAAAAGGGTACCTGGCCAGAATTCAATCTAGTATGGACACTAACCAGAGGTGGGAGCTCATAAAGCTGGGGATAGTGGAGGCAACCAAAACCTGCTGCAGTGCCCAGAGCAAAGAGGCTAGGGCTAAGAAACCGAGCTGGTTGAGCAAGGAGGTCATGGAAAAGGTAAGGAGGAAAAGAGCTGCCGTTAGGAAGTACAAGAAAACAGGGAGAGGGGAGGTCAGGGAGGAGTACTTGACCGAATCGAAGGAGGTGACAAGGGCAGTAAGGGGAGCAAAGGCATCTACGGAACTCAGGCTGGCACAAGGCATTAAGAAGGGGGAGAAGGACTTCTTCAGGTACATCAGGGAGAAAAGGAGCTGTAAGGACCACATAATAAGGATTAGGAAGGAGGGGTTGGGTGGAAGCAGGGTGCGATAAGGCAGAAGCACTAAATGAGTACTTTTGCTCAGTATTTACTAAAAAGAAGAGGGGGTGACACCCAAGGGGGGAGAAATGGCAGAAACGGGGGGGGGGTGACAGATGGGGAAATCATGGAGGTCAGAGTTCGGGAGGGTTTGAAGGCACTGAGGGTAGATAAGGCGCCAGGCCCAGATGGCATCCACCCCAGGGTACTGAAGGAGCTGGCAGAGGTCCTTGCAGGACCTTTGGCAGACCTGTTTAATGCCTCACTACATTCGGGGTGTGCACCTCAGGACTGGAGGATGGCTCATGTGGTGCTCCTCCATAAGAGTGGCCCCAAGGATGAACTGGGAAACTACAGACCAGTGAGCCTCACATCCATTGTGGATAAGCTAATGGAGACTATCCTGAAGGAGAGGCTGGTGGCCCTCCTAGAGGCCAAAGGACTACAGGACAGCAGACAGCATGGCTTCATACGGGGCAGATCCTACTAAACCAACCTGGTGGAGTTCTGTGACTGGGTAACTAGGCAACTGGACAGGGGCCATGCAGTGGATGTCCTGTATCTGGACTTCAGTAAGGTATTCGACTCGGTGCCGCATGGAAGGCTGGGAAGTAAGTTAGTAGGCACAGGGGCAGGTGCAAAGCTGGTGAGATGGGTAGGGAACTGGCTTCAGGGAAGGCAACAGAGGGTGGTGAGCTCTCACACCCAAGGGTAGTGACGAGCGGTGTTCCGCAGGGCTCGGTGTTGGGACCAGTGTTGTTTGGGATATTCATTGCAGACATATCATTGGACATCAAGAGCAAGATCAGTCTGTTTGCTGATGATACCAAGGTAGGAGTGGTGGTGGATGACCTAGGGGGATGGCAGGGGTTGCAGGATGATCTGGCAAAGCTTGAAACCTGGTCAGACACCTGGCAACTCGGGTTTAATGCCAAAAAGTGCAAGGTGCTGCATTTTGGGATGAAGAACCCAAGGAGGAGTTACCAGCTGGGGGGGAGTGCAGCTAGCCCAGACAGAGGAGGAGGAGAAGGATCTGGGGGTGTTCATTACAGGGTAAATGAACAACTCTGCACAGAGTAAGAAGGCAGCTGCAAAGGCCAACAAAATGCTGGGTTGTATTGCAAGTGGTATATCCTCGAGGAGGGAGGAGGTGATTCTGCCACTGTATAGGTCATTAGTTAGACCGCACTTGGAGTACTGCATGCAGTACTGGCGTCCGTATTTGAAGAGGGACATTAAGTTACTGGAGGGGGTGCAGCGCAGGGTGACAAAGATGTTCAAGGGGCTGGGGGACTTATCATACGAGAGGAGGCTGAGGGAGTTGAACATGTACTCACTGGAGGAGAGGAGGGACAGGGGGGACATGATTGAAACCTTTAAGTACATGAAAGGAATAAACAAGACCGATACAGAGGGGCTGTTCAAAGTAAGGGAGGGGAGGGACACCAGGGGCCATGATTTGAGACTGGAGGGAGGAAGGTTCAAGAGGGAGATGAGGAGACACTTTTTTACAGAGAGGGTGGTGGCTGGGTGGAATGCGTTACCTGCAGAAGTGGTATCCAATAGAACAGTGGACTGCTTCAAAAGGAGATGGGACAGGACAAGGGGGAGGGTCAATGAAGGGGAAGGGTGGAAGGGAGGGGCAGCTGCTGAATAAGGGGTGCTACCTGCACATTCAAGCAGACTTGATAGACCTGTAGGCCTTTATCTGCTGGCAAATTTTGTATGTTCGTAGAAGGATTTGTAACAGTCTTTAGTTTATCTGAGAACTTGTTCCAGCTACACGCTACACTGTTTTGAAGTGTTCTATCTCCTAACCTATTAAAACTTCTGTGCATAGGGATTCTATTTGATGAGTTTTTTGTCTCAATATATTGCTCACTTGAGGTTTCTCTTTTCACCTGATTAAATAACGGATGATTAAAATTTTATTTGATATGCAATATTTTATGACGTGACAAGCCATATGTACCTTCTTTGATCCTCTGGTTGAAGCCAATTCAGATTTTTATAAACTACACAATGGTGAGGTTTATTTCTACTACCAGTAGTGAATTTACTAGTTCTGTAGTAAGTTTGATTTATCTTTTTTAATGCTAGCTGAGTTGAGTTCATATAAATGATAGAACCATGAAGAGCAGTATAGTCCCAGTAAAGTTCTAACAGCAGCTCCTTCATTTTGCTGTCCTCTGCCAGAAGCTATCTAGGTCACTTTTTAAATGCAGTCACCTGTGTTCCTTCTGCCTGAGCCACTCCCCCCTAATTTACAGTTTCTTTCTTCACCTAGCTAACTGCACAGATAACAATTCCTTCACCCAACTCAGACAAACACACTGACTTTGTTTGTTTTTACCGTAAATTGAAGTTTCCAGTAGTAGAGTTCTAGTTCTTTAGTCCAGTAGAGTAGTGAAGTTCTAACAGCAACTCCTTCCTTTTGCTGTTTTCTGCCAAAACCTCAGTTCCTTTCTCTCCACTGAGTGTGATACAGTAATGTTGCCACACTCTACATCTGTGCCAGAACTTCTTTGTCTATATGACAACAGTGTTTAGTTCATTGGTTTTAAATTAAAATACACTAGCGTGCATTATTTTTTGTGTCAGTTTAGTCTAGTTTAACACACAAAACTGAAGTTCTAGGGATGTGGCTATGATGCACTTATCCACACTTTTGCCAATCTGCCTTTCCTTTTAAATTCTGGTGGAACGTCTTCAAGCTAAGCTTCTCCCACTCACCCACCCGGGTGGAATCTTCCTTGGCTCTGCCCTGTGACGTCAGATCTTCCTTTCTGTTGGAAGAGTCAGGTATCCTCCTTTGCAGCTCCTGCATGTGGTGTAGGCCCTTTTTCACAGTTCGTTTTTAGGCAATTCTCTTTCAGAGTGTCTTTGAAAATTTCAGTTTCTGATGGAGCATGATGACTAGAGTCAAGCAGTGCCCTGCTTGTCACCAGAAGATGTTGTGCACCAACCCCCATGCCTCGTGTGTTTACTGCTTGGGGGCTCAGCACGATCTGCAGGCTTGTGGCCTGTGCCAGTTCTTGCAACCCTCATCCATCGAGGACCACTACACCCACCTTTTGTTAGGCCGTGCAGATGAATGGGATCTGCCAGTCTGTTCCATGGACGCTCGCAGGGCTATTTCTATGGCAGAAGGCTCTGTGGTGGCCCAGGTGGTGGCAGGCTGTGCTGCAGCTCCCGCTTTACTTCCAGTGGGTCTTGGGGCTTTTTTCATGGCCACGTTTCAAGACTTGTGTCAGTCTCTCCCAACCCTTCTGGGAAGGGGGGGGGATTCAGAGTCCTTGAAATCCAAGCGGACTTGTCACAGGTTTTGGGACTGGGAGTGGGTTCGCTCTTCATGCACCTGCAGTTCTGCATCTGGTTCAAGGACTGTCGAGCCATCGGCTTCGGATGCCTTTTATGGAGTCCCTGTTCAGGCCGCTGGCCCCTCGATGTCACCCTCAGGCTTGCAGGCCGACCAACCAGCCAAGATGTTTCTCAACCCATTGTCGGAGGAGGTCAAGGATGACTCGCTCTCTTGGATTCTGGTCCTTTCGCTCTCTTCCCAAGAGGGGCCAAATAAACCCCGGAGATTAACACTTCTGAGGTTCCGCTGCCCCAGGTCCGTGTCAAGTACATGGCCCCTTCCACCGAATCTCCTCACCGGTGACATAATCATCATCATTTGAGGTCCAGGTGGAGAACCCGGTTTTGCTCAAGATCGAGGTCCTAGAAATTTCAGTGTTCCCGCCCTTGGCTGTCGACCAGGAAGTGCTGTTGACTCTCCCCTTTCTTCTTGTCTTCAGACAGCGAGAGGCTCTGCCACAAGTTGCTGTGGTGCTGTGAGCAGTTGATGTGGTAACAATGGATCCTCAGTCACAGTTGAACTGTGCCTCAGCCTCCTGCGCTCCTCTGATCTCTGCTGACGCAGCCCAGTCAGGACCTACCGGCTTATCCAACACCAGCCTCCTCTCCTATCCAAGAGGAGTCTCCGCAGCCCATGCACGGAGCTCCATCCAAGGCTGCTCGACCCACCTCTGGTCTCCTTGGATGGCTGTCCATTAAGATCACCCATTTGGAGGAGTCCCGTGTGGTCTGCAGAGAGCCTGGGTCAAAGGCGCTGTTCGAAGAGTCCTGGGACTCTGAGAACTCCTCCATGCATTCCGCTCAGACACTGGGCTTTGATCGCGGGTTGACTGAAGAGCTCACCACCGAGCATGGGTCGGTTTCCTTTGGAGCCTTGCTCTATCTCGGCTCCAAATCTGTGGGGATGCCGCTGAAGCTGGTCCAAAAGCAAGCCAAATACCCTGTAATGGTAACCCATGAACAAGGCGACCACAATTGGGCGCCTAGAAAATCGGTGACTCAGTTACGGCGCCTGTGTTCAGGGCTACCTGGCGGGAGGGGCAACTGGATACTGGGGTGGGTGGCATATGGTGACAGGACGTAGGTGTATGTACTTGTGGGGGGAGGCAGAGGAAGGATGGTATGTAGCAGGGGGTATGGTGGACAGCAGCCGAGCTGGTCCGCTAGCATGGTGGGGAGGGTGGCCAGTTCGGAGGTGGAGGGTTCAGGTCAGTAGGCGCTTTTTTTTTTTTTTTTTTGCCGATAGGTGGCATTCACCCCAACATGCACCCCACCCGAGTTGAGAATCCTTAAGTGAACCAACCCATAGGTCTCGGGCGCCCTGTTTCTCCTCGCCATGAGTGTGCATCACCAAAATTCATTTTCGGCAATGTACACTCGCCGTAACGGTGAGCGCTATTTTGCGATCACCGTTATGACATGGAACCTCCTTTAATGGAGATTCTAGACAGGGATGACTCCCTGCTGGTTGCTTTCCCGGTAGTGGAAGCTATTTTTGGTCCTGCCCTAGGGCTTTGGCAGGATCCAGCTTCTTGCCCCTTACCTTCAGCCCGTATGGTCCGCAAGAATGTGGGGCCCACTAGGTCTCATCCTGGTTTTACTGACTATCCTTCGGCTGAGGGATTGGTGGCGGATTTGGTTTTCTGCTAGGTGGGCAACATTGGGAATCCCTCCCGCAAGGAGTCTTAAGAAGCTGGATCACTTGGCTAAAAAGGTTTATGCTGCCTCCTCCCTTGGCTTTTGGCAGGCGAGCTCCGCCATTATGATGGCCAACTTTACACATGCCGTAATGGGAGTTGTGGACAAGGTCCTTCCCTGCTTCCCTGCAGATTTTCAGTTGGCTGTCAAGATGGTTTGAGACCAAAATAAACTAAAAAAAAAGTTGGTTTGAGTCCAGGGCAATTCAGTTGCCAAACACCAGCTTCAGACATCCCTGGACATTGGCGATTCCTGCACCTAGTCATTTGCTGCCACGGTTGCCATGCAGCATAGGGTTTGGTTGAGAATCTCCACCTTTACGGTGGATACCCAACATAAGCTAGTGGATGTCTCCTTCTTGGGCACCGACCTGTTTGTTTCAGGGGTGGACAGCCATCTCACTAGACTTGAGAAGTCCATTACATCCCCTCAGAAGGACACTAAGGGCCAGAAGCAGAAAAATAATTCCTATCAGTTTTGGCTGTGCCCAGACCCACAGTTCAAGCCACCACAGCCACAGTCAGGGCAAACAACTTTGTTGGTTAAACAACTAAAAAAAAAAAAAAAGTCCCAGGTCTGGTGGCCTATGTCCAAGCCTAACATAGAAACATAGAATTTGACGGCAGATAAGGACCGCTTGGCCCACCCAGTCTGCCCATTTCCCTACCTAATGGATAAGCTGCAGATCCTAGTTAACCAGCAGCCTACTTCTTTCTACCCCCACCCCCTAGAATTGCCTTATGACTGTCCCATGCATGCTTAAATTCAGCCACTGTTTTTGACTCCACAACCTTCTCCGGAAGGCTGTTCCATGCATCCACAACCCTCTCTGTGAAAAAATACTTCCTTACGTTACCTCTGAGCCGCTCCACCCCCCTTCCAAATTGTGCCCCCTTGTTCTTGCACACCTCTTTTTTTGAAAGATGCTACCCTCTTGGACTTTGTTGATTCCCTTGAGGTATTTGAAAGTTTCTATCATGTACCCCCTCTCCCTCCTTTCCTCGAGGCTATACATATTAAGCTCCTTTAGTCTCTCTTCATATGTCTTCTGGTGCAGATTCTGCACCATTTTAGTTGCCCTCCTCTGTACAGCTTCCATCCTGTCTATGTCCTTGCAGAGATTGGATCTGCAGAACTGCAAACAGTACTCCAGATGGAGTCTCACCAACTGTCTGTACAGAGGGATAACAACTTCCTATTTTCTACTAGTGATGCCTCTCCCTATGCATCCCAGTATCCCCCCAGCCCTCCTTACTGCCCCCTCACATTGCTTGCCTACCTTTAAGTCATCTGATATGACTACCCCCAGGTCCCTTTCCATTTTTGTTGTTGTTAGTATCTCACCCCCCATTGTGTACTCTTCCCCTGGGTTTTTGTTTCCCAGGTGCATTGCCTTGCACTTCTTAACACTGAATCTAAGCTGCCGTTCATTTGACCATTCCTCTAACCTTGCCAAGTCCCTTCTCATCCTTTCCACTCCACCTTGTGCATCAACTCTGTTGCAGATCTTTGTGTCATCTGCAAAGAGACATACCTTTCCTTTCAGTCCCTCTGCAATGTCGCTTATAAAGACATTGAAGAGGACTGGTCCTAATACTGAACCCTGCGGTACCCCACTAGTAACCCCCCTTTCTTCAGAGTGGACTCCATTTACTATTACCCTCTGTGTCCTGTTCTCCAGCCAATTCTTTACCCAGGTTGTCATCTTGGGACCCACTCCCAGGCTGGCTAACTTGTATATTAATCTTTTGTGTGGGACTGTGTCAAATGCCTTGCTAAAGTCTAGGTAGGCTATGTCCACAGCCCCTCCCTGATCTACTACTTTGGTCACCCAGTCAGAGAAATCTATTAGATTCGTCTGGCATGACCTTCCCACTGTGAATCCATGCTGCCTTGGGTCCTGTGCCCCTCTGGCCTCTAGGTACTCAACAATTCTTTCCTTCAGAGGCCGCCTCCAGCTCCAAGAAGCCCTGAGGTCAGGTCTCCGGTGATCCTCCAGCAGCTGGTGCTGGAACCTCCGTCAAGCCTGCTTAGTGGTGGGTCATGGGGTGTCTCCCTCCCGCCCGTTCTGCCATTGCCTTGGGTTACTTTTGGGGTGGGGGTGTTGGCTTTGCCATTTCTGGCACACCTCATCTATCCTCACTCGGACAGCCAGCTTAATCAACCCTCAGTTTCAAAATTGGTCAACTGGCAAGCTTGATAAGTGTCCTTAGCTACCTCAATGTATAGGCCTGTAACCCCACATATATACATTTTGTAACAGTTCTTAGAATCCTGCTGTGTTCCTACTATATTTGTACCCTGTATTGTTTGTCTATAAGTAATGCTCATATGTAATTGACTGTACATCTCTGTAACTCTGAAGTGGAGCCTTTGGAAATGAGTCCCTGACTCAAAGGGTTGTAATTCCAATGATCACAATAAATAAATGAATAAGTAAAATAAATAAATAAATGGGTGCTCGATGTGGTGGGCCAGCATCTGCCTCTAGACTTCAAGGCTCTCCTGCCTTACCATGCCCCACGGGAGGCCATTTTGTCTCCGGACGTGCTGTCTACCCTTTGGGAAGACATTGTTCAACTCCTTCAGAAAGAAGTTGTGGCCCATGGTCCGGACACCATGGCTGGTCAGGGCTTCGTATCCAGGTACTTACTGGTCCCGAAATGGATGGGGGGCTGACGCCCCATAGTGGATCTTTGTGATCTTAGTCAGTTCTTGAAGAAGCGCTAGTTCTGGATGGTCACTCTAAACCAGATCATCCCATCCCTGCAGCAGAGTATGTGGTTCAGCTTTCTGGACCTCCAGGACACCTTGTACATCCCAGTCTGTCCGTCCTACTGGCGGGTCCTTCAGTTCTGCACAGACGGGTGGTTTATGAGTTCCGAATGATGCCCTTCAGCCCCTCCTTGGCCCCAGCATCTTCACCAAGTGCATTGCAAGGATGGCAGCATTACTGCGGCACTGAGGGGTCTGGGTGTACCATTACCTGGACAACAGGCTGATTGCTGGTTCATCCTAGAAGAAAGTTAAATGGTCCAGCGATCTGGCCCTCCATACTTACTCGGCCTTGGGTCTTCTTGTCAACCTGGCCAAGTTGGAATTACACCCCTTGCAGGTCATCCACTTCATTGGGGCAGTGCTCAACTCCCTTCGGGACAAGTCTCGACTCCCAGCGGACCAGGCGACGGATCTTACCTGCTTTGCCCGATCATTTCAGGTTGGGCACTCGTGCATTGCCTGGGACTTCCTGTGGCTTCTGGGGTACATGGCATCCTGCACCAGCATTGTCTGGTGGGCCCACTGGCAGATGCACCCCCTGCTATGGAAGTTTGCCCACCAGAGGTGTCAGCACCTCGGTCACCTGGACCAGCTGGTTACGGTGATGCAGCTGATGTGGGATGCCATCTAGTGGTGGTACATCCTAAAATACCTACAGGAAGGAGTCCCATTCGGCTGCCCAGAGCCGACGGTCACGATGATGACCGACACATCTCTGGTGGGATGGGGAGTACACTTGGGGACGACAGGGCCCACGGGCTCTGGATCCTTCAAGGAGTCCAGGTGCCATATCAACCTTCTGGAGATCTTTGCAGTGCATCTTGCTCTGACAGCCTTTGCTCCATTGGTTCAAGGTCAGGTTGTGCAGGTCCAGACGGACAACACCACGACCATGTACTACCTCAACAGGTAGGGTGGAACGCATTCCCTCCAGTTGTGTCAGGAAGCCCTCCACACCTGGACCCTCATGCGCAGCTTGGGTGCTGATCTCCTATCAGTTCACTTGGCCGGAGCCTCCAACCAGCTGGCGGGTGCCGTCAGCATGAGTGGGTGAGGCGTCTCATGAGTGGTCTCTTCACTGGGTGGATCACCTGTTCTCCCAGTGAGTAACTCCCCTGATCAGCCTGTTTGCCTGCTAGGAGAACGCAAAGATGCAGAGAACAGGGAGACAGACAATTACATGGTCACCTGACGGTGATGTCACTCTTAGAAATGTATTTAAGCCTGCCACTAGGGGCTAGTTTTTTAGAGATAGGGCGGTCAGTTGCTGACAGGCAAGGGAAGGTGCAAGACCTTCAGGGTGTTCAGCAGGGAGGCTGAAGCCATGCCATGCAAGCTGAGACATGCTAACCTTTGTTTTCTGTATTTTGCCTTATTATTTTTGAGTTCTAATAAAATGACAAACGCTTCCAAGCGTTTTTTGTGCACCTTATGATTTGAAATCCCACACCCTACGACAATCCTTTTTGCCTCCTGGGAGAACGCAAAGCTGCGGCTGTTCTGTGCCTGGCTCCTACAGTGCGGAATACTGATGGGGGATGCTTTCACAAGGCCCTGGACCCCAAGCCTCCTCTTTGCCTTCTGTCCCTTCCCCCTGATCCCCAATACATTGGTCAGGGTGTGGAGGGACAAGGCGTGGATGATTCTGGTAGCCTCTGGACTGGCCACTCCAGTTCTGGTACCCAGATTTCCTCAGCATAAGCAGCAGACCTCTGTGGCACTTGCCTCTGTGCCTGGACCTGCTGTTTTGCCACCAGGGGAAAGTCTTGCACCCGGACTTTCAGTCCTTGCACCTGACAGCCTGGTTCCTGAGCAGCTAGAGTTCCAGGCTTTGAGTTTCCCCGATGAGGTCCTCCATGTTGTCGACCCGCTAGTGCTACGCCTTCAAATGGAAACGTTTTTCCATTTGGTGCCAGGGCAAGGAGCTGTATCCCTTGTCCTGCCCCATGCTTAGCATTCTGAACTACCTGTGCTCCCTCTCCCAGTCAGGCCTGAGGTCAATGACCCTCAAGATGCACCTGGCAGCCATCTTGACATACTGGGCATGGGCTGGTATGCCGAGGATGTTGTAGGAAAATGTGGTTGGGTGCTTCTTCAAGGGCCTTGACCACTTGTCCCTGCCGGTGTGTTAACCACCACCACCTTGGGACTTGTTGCTAGTACTGGCAGTGCTCATGGGCAAGCCCTTTGAGCCAGTGCACAGGTGTGACATCTCTCACCTGTTGTGAAAGACTGCCTTCTCGATGGCCATCACCTCCGCTGGAAGGATGAGTGAGCTCTTGGTGGAGTCTCCATACTTGGTTTTCCACAGGTACATGGTTGTCCTCTGCCCCAACCCGAAGTCCCTTCCGAAGGTTGTTTTGGAGTTTCACCTTAAGCAGGTGATTAACCTCCTGGTGTACTTCACCAATACAACCTCAGAGGCTGAGCACTGGCTCTGTATGTTGGACCTGAGGTGAGTGCGTTGTCTGAGTATCACCTTAACCAGCTGATTAACCTCCCTGTGTACTTCACCAATTCAACCTTGGAGGCCAAGCACATGCTTCGCACGTTGGACCTGAGGTGAGCGCTCGCTTATTACACAGAGCACATGACTGGAGTTTGGGGAGAGGTTCACCAGCTGTTTGTCACTTACGCTGAAGCCACACCTGGCAGACCAGCAGCTAAGCAGATGATTGGCAGGTGGGTTATCTCCTGCATCAACCTCTGCTTAGGTAGGTTGGCTGGTAGGGAGCCTCCTGTTGGGCTTAGGGGTCATTCCACCAGACATACTGCTACCTCGGTGGCTGCTACCAGGGATGTCCTTGTCCAGGAGATCTGCAGGGTTGCTACCTGGAAGTCAGTGCTCACCTTCATCTCCCATTATCACATTGACCTCGAGTCATGAATTTAAGCATGTATAGGCACATGAGGTTCTTAGAAATAGGATTGGGGGGAAGGCTGTGGATCAGGTAGGATCTACAATGGAAAATTAGGAAGAACATTTTTTCTTTAGGGCAGATTAGAATGGCCAAGGGGTCTTTTTCTGCCAACAACTACTGTGTTACTATGTCATGCCAGGATGTTGGTTTTGGGGCCTCAGTTCTCCGCTCTCTGTTTCCAAAATAGGGGTGTGCGCCTTGCCCCTCCTCCTGGAGAACTGTTAGGGGTCTGCCAAAGTGTTGATAAGTACACCACATCCTCATCCCTAGAAATGAGGGTTACTCACCTGTAATTGTTGTTTTAGGAGTGATATTTGGTGCACATCCACATGACCCACCCAAGCTCCCTTGGCAAGTGGCATACGGATCCCTGCTTCCAGCGTGCAAGATCTGGCAAAATGGGGGCGGAGCCAAGGAGGATACCACCCCAGTGGGTGTGAGGAGCTTAGCTTGAAGACTTTTCAGGCAGAACATAAAGAGAAAGGAAGACTGACAAAGTGTGGACGTGCACCGTGTACCACTCCTAGAACTACGGTTACAGGTAAGTAACTCATTTTTTTCTCAGCCCTTCCTCTTGCTAATGGTTGACCATGTATAAAGTTAAGGAGCTTGAAAAGGTAGGTTTCTCTGGCAGTGGGGCTTATTCTGTCCGCCATCTCTCTCTCTCACTCTCTGGGTGACTTCTTGGGCAGTGGGCAGTCTGGTGCATGAGAGGATGGACAGTTCTCTAGGAGTTGCAGAAAGGAATGGTCCAGATCCCACAACACTCATTGACCTTTTCCTTCAAGTAGCATGAGGGGAAGAAAAGGCACTGGTTGAGATCACCCACTGGTTGTAGTGTCGTGAGACACTTAATTTCTTTGGACCTGGCTACCCAACTGTGATCACCGACGACTTGGGGACACCTGGGCCTATGAGGTTGGTCTTCATACTGGAGCTGCTCTCTGTCCAGTAGAGGGGACTTCTGAGGGCAGTTTGGCCATTGGGCTGCTCTTATTGAGCGGTGGGTGCAGTGTGTAAGTGCGGCAGCACCAGTTTTGGTGCTGGCTCCAAACTATTTGGGGTGAGTTGGCACTCTCTTCGCTGCCATCGGACTTAGACACTTGAGTGACGTCAACCTCAGCCTTTGAGCTAGGGCTATTGTTGGCGCCGCCAGTGCGTGCCCCACCAGTGGCGTCCCCTCTGACTCTTTCAGAAATGGGGGTAGCCACGGTGCCACTGCTGGTTCCTTCAGTGCCAGCAGAGTGATCAACACCATTGATGGTACCATGTCAGGTGCCAGAGTTCGGTCCTTCGGGATCTGCCTCGGTGCCAGTGGTTCCAGGGCCATCCTCAGTGCCACTGGCAGAGCCATTCTTGAGGTTGGGTCCGGTGTTGCCTGTGTTGCCTAGGCTGTGGCCTGAGCTGTCGCCCTTTTGATCCCTCATCTCTACTACTACTGCTCTCCCAGTCTACCAGCTGAAGTGGCAACTGCAAAAATCATTGGTGGTTTCAAGCATGTTTGGGACAGAATGAAGGGTATTGGAGGTGGCAGAAACTGGGAAGAGAATGAGGTGAGGTTGGAGAGGGCTAGGACCCTGGAGGGACAGTAGGTCTCAGGGCTAAGTAGGGAACTCAGGCATACTGGATGGACCATGGGTCTTTTTCTACTGTCTTTTTCTAAGTTTCTATGTTTTTACTTCCCTCCAGAAGTAGAAGACGACGAGTCGGATCCAGGCCTCAGAATTTTTGATGAGGAGAACAAGGCTTGTGGTACGGTCCAGAAAACCTGGAACCGGTTCCTGTCACCGTACCTCAGTAGGATCTCTTCTTTTAGTCTCTGCTCAAAAATATGCATATTGCCCTAAATTTCAGGCCAGCAGCCATAGACAGTGCTAGGCACCTCCAGCTGGAGTTTCTAAACATGCTTAATTACCCGGTCTGTCTTGTTCCTCCCATCCAGCCAGCCCCAGAGACCCTCTCAGAGATTGACTGGAGGAGCCCTGCTACTGTGGCAGCTGTCTCCAAACAGGAGGACAGACACTATGGTGCATAATTCTAAGCCCATGTATTTTACTCGGCCAGTAGCAAATACCAGTTATTTTGGCAGAAAATGACAATGCCATAGTGCCCAAGGAGGTGACTGCGTACCCCACTAACTAGGAATCGCACAGGGTAGGCCACATGGGCAAGTGGATCAATGCCTCAGCTACTCTTGCTGAGGATAGCTTGGTATCAGGGCCACATCTATAAGTACAAGTATGCCATCTGATGCGAGCTGAAGTCTCTGGCACAGGCCTTGCCAAACAGAGGCAAAACAGAAAACGCTCCTTACTGTGAAACTAATTATTGAATCCAACAGTCACCAGCTTAAAGCCGCTATGGATGTATTGTTTCTGCAGAAGTGTTTATCTTGACTTTCACTTCTGGCTGTGCGTGCGATGTGACATGAGAACTGAGTTCTGAACCCCAATCTCCACCAAAAGCTTCATATTTCTGCCATTTGAGCTGTCCACCATATTTCAAACAAAGCAAGAAGCTTTACACAGTAGATGGGCAGATGCAAAAAAGTGGTAGCCGTAATGGGAAGCGCCAGACTGCAGCGATTCTAACCCACCACCCTCTTAGCTACGAGACCCAGAAATGGTGTCAGAGCTGCAGCAGGCCACAATGAAACCATCAAACGTGGCGATCTTAGCTGAACTCAGAGATTTCGTTCCGAGGTGAGATCCATCAAAGAAGAACTTAAAACTGACCTTAGCAAGATCGAATCCAAAGTACTTTGTTAACATGACGTGGAACCTCTGTAAAAGAGTCTCTGACTTAAAGGTACTTCCGAGATTGTAATAAATAAATACAGGAGCTAGAAATGCAAATCAGAGTCACAGACACACGAACTGACCGCCTGGAGTGCCTCGTGCTGTATACAATACAGGAATGTTAAGCCCTACAAAAGAATGCAAGGATCTAGAAACGATCTCACCGGGCTAACTTAAGAATTTATGGCTTCCAGAGGATGAGGAGGGCCGGGATATGGGAGCTTTTATTGAAGGCCTTCTTTGAGATCTTGTGCAGCTAGATCAACAATACCCATTGGATATAGAGAGAGCCCACAGGACCCTTCAGCCAAAGCCAAAATCCTCCACAGACTGCCCTCGATTTATCGTCATTAAGTTCCTCAGTTATACTACAAAACAAGATATTTTGCTGAGGGCTTGGAGAATGTGCCAGGTCCAGTATGAGACTTTCTGGTTGTACTTTGACAATGATTATTCGCTGGATGTTACAGCGAAAAGGCACACTTATTCCCCAATTTTAAAGGCCCTCCATTCCCAACAATTGAAATTTAAACCTCCTACCTGGCCCGACTGATTCTGTTGTTCCTCGATGGGCAGAAAGGTTTTGCCACACCAGAAGAGGCTATTAATTTAGTTTAGTTTAGTTTATTGTTCTAGGAATTGATACCTTTGAGCCAAAGGCTCTTTTACAAAGGTTCCACGTCACAAAAGTACATAACAAACAAGACATGTTACAACAAATGGTCAGCAATTTACAATGGCTGCAATAATCAGTAATAATTCATTTACATCCTAGAGAAACAGAAAGAAAAGAAGCTCAGGGGCATTTAAGGAAGGATAAGGAAGGAAAAGTAGGAGGAGGTAGAGGGAGAAAGTCAGTAGCAGACAGGAGCAGTTAGCGGTACTCCGAGTGTCTTTGTCAAGTGAAGGGCCGTGGAGAGGGATGGACAACTGTAAGAGCAGTCAGAGGGAAGAGTCTTTAGTCAAAGCAGTCACAGGAGCTGGAGGCTGAGAGGTGAGCATAAAGCATAGATTTGAAAGCTCCCAGTGATGTGGAGGATATAGTGGGTAAGCTCAGGGCATTGTACCAGGTAGGGGCACGATAGGCAAAAGATCTTTGTCCCTGAGCAGTCCGGCATTTGGGGACTTGAAAAGGTTGGTGCTCAGATCTTCTGGTGGGACGAGTGCTGATATTCAGGCAGAGTAGGTCTTGGATACACGGCAGAGTGAGTCCCAAGATTGATTTTTTTGCCATCAAGCATGTGAGGTACATTAAGCGATTAGAGAGTTGTAACCAGCCGGTTTCCATGTAGAGCTCACATGTATGAGTCTGTCTCTGCGCTCCAATGAGACGTCAACAGGCCTTGTTTAGGGCGGTTGAGATACGCCTTAGTGCGGTGGTAGTGGCAGAGCCATAGATAATTAGGCCATAGTCTATGATTGAGATGACAGAGCTTTGTATAGCAATCCTCAGAGCAGCTTGGTTAAGGAATTGTCGGTTCCGGAACAGGATTCCAATGCGTTGGTTCACTGTTTTCGCTGTGTTATCAATGTGGGTCGCAAAAGACCTTGATCAAAAGTGATTCAAGGTATTTAAATGTAGTCACTTGTTCAAGTGTATTTCGGAGTAATTTTTATTGTGAGTGGAATAAGTCTTTTCTGTTTTGATGATTGCTAAAAGCATGTTTTTGTTTTTGTGATTTAGGACCAGCTTGTGATCAAGGAACCACTTTTCTACATGAGAAAGCAAGTTGCAGGCTCTGGCGTAATGGTTTGGGATCCTTGTGAGAGGAGAAATCAGGCGTCATCAGCATATAGGATTATTTTTTCTGGGCAGGAATCAGGGAGAGTTTAGGAACAGGCTAAAAGGAGAGGGCCTAGAATTGATCCCAGGAGGACACCTGAGAGGACCGATTTAGAGTCAGAGAGTACATCAGAGATTTTTACTGCTTGTGTGCGTTGTGCTAGATAACTTTTTACCCAGGCATCTGGTCCTTCAGCGAGCCCAAGACTGTGCAATAGTGAGATTAGTAAGCCATGGTGAACAGTATCAAACGCTTTTGTAAGGTCAATGAAAACAGCTTCGGCTTGGTATCCCTTGTCCATGACATTGTGAACTTCTCCTGAGAAATCTAGTAGGGCCGTCGACGTACTGTGCCCTTTCCTAAATCCGTGTTGCTGTATGCAGAGTATATTATACTTTTCCATGTAGTCTGAGAGTTGGTCTGCCACGATGCGTTCAAGAGCTTTGGAGAGGGGTGGAAGTATTGATATAGTCGATAATTCCTGGTGTGGATTTGTCACCCCTTTGAGCACTGGTGTGACTATGGCAGACTTCACTTGCTGGGAAATTGGCTACGCAGAGGGAAGATTGAGAATTTTGGTGAGAGGTAGATCACTTCTTCCAAGGTGAGAGACAGAATTTTTAGATCAATAGTATCACTGCTTGTTCTGGATTTAGAGCTTGCCCTTTTTATATATTTGTAGGCTTCATGTGCCTTAACTATTTTAAAGTGAAATAGCGGTTGGTCAGGTGAGGTGTTAGGGGATACGAGTTTTGGCAAGATCAAGTCTGAGAAGAAGTCTGGCGGGAGAACCCCACTGAGGTCTGTGAAAGTTTTATTTAGGGCATCTGCTATAACCTTTGGGTCAAGGGTAGTGGAGCTTCAACATTCATTATAGTGGGAGAGAATTTTGACTGCTTACCCATAATATTTCGGATGTTGTCCCAGAAAGATCTCCCATCACCCCATGTGGTTGCTAGGGCATTTTTGAAATAGGAGCTCTTCATTTGCCTGATTTGCGAGGTGCATAGGTTATGTGCCTGTTTATACTTCTGTATGTCATTCAAGGAGCCTGTGGCTCTGGCTATGGCCCAGAGATGGTCATGAGCTTTGAGTTGAGCCAGTAGTTTGGCCGTGAGCCAAAGTTAGAGAGGCTTTGATTTTACGCTTTTTAATGAGTGTGAGTGTGCATGAGCAGTGTTGAAAGTTGTGATAAAATATTCTAGGGCAACGTCAACATCTAGCGTATTGTAAATTGGGGACCAGTCTTGTTGTAGGAGACAGGTCTTGAGTTTAGTGAGATTTCCATGTGGTAGCACTCTACTTGAGATGGTTTGAGGGGGTGGTTTAACGAATTTATTTGACCAGGTACAGATCACAGGGGAGTGGTCACTGAGAGAGTCCGAGAGAACAGTTGTGTTTTTTATCTGGTCCGGGTGACTAGTAAGTATCCAGTCGATGACAGTGCAAGTTCCAGTCTTGTAGTTTTTTCTAGTCGGGGAGTTGACCATCTGCGTTAGGTTGGCTGCTAGGATAGCATGCTTGATGGATCTGACATCAGAGGCAAGCCAGTTTATATTGAAATCACCAAGGAAGAGGAGCTCAGTGTCAGGTGGTTGCGATCTTACAAATTCAAGAATTGTCTGGAGACCGGTCCCAGGATCTTTTGGAGGGATATAGACTGCAGCCACAGTAAGCACTTTATTTTGGGCACCAAGAAGTAGCTTGACAGGGAGAAGTTGCACTAGAGTGTTTGTGGAGGAGAAACTGACAGGGTGACTAGAGAGGTTGTCCTTAATGTAAATGGCACAACCCCCCCCCCCCCTTTTATTTGACGGTCGAGTCTGAAGAGATTGTAGCCTTGAAGCGAGATGGCATGATCCGGAGTGCTTGGAGACAGCCAGGTCTCAACAATGGCTAGTATGTCAGGATTGTTTTGACCAACAAAGACTTGAAGGGATGCCAGCTTAGGAAGGAGGCTGCAGATAATTAGGGTAGCAATGGAGAGACCTCTATCTGCTTTTGCCGACTTTTTTAACCTGTTTGAGACAGGGCCAGGGTTTGGGTGGACCCCACCTGACATAAGAAGGAGGAGGAGCAGGAGTTTTAGGGATATCTCCCGAAGCTCATGGTATGTCACGATTTGCCTCTGTTTCTTACTGGTTTGGGGACGGTGTAGTCGTCTAGGGTCCCAGCAGAGGGTGATGGCTAGTGACAGGTATTGATTTGTCATCTTTCTGGCAGGGTGAGCAGCCATTTGCACCCAGTCCTTAGAAAGGGGGTGCCACAGGTAAGGGTGAGGAGAATTTGCCATGGTGCCATGTTGCAGGTAGCAAGTTTTGATGATTACTGTGGGAGGTAGGGAGGGGTAGGAGGAGAAAGGAAGTTGGCACAGTGGAAAAAAGAGGGAGAGGGCTAGAAGAGACAAGGTGGTTACTAAGGAAAGGCATTGTTGGTGAAGACAGCACTGTGCTATGTTCTAAAGTAGTGTCAGGCAAGGGGTGGAAAAAAGAAAAGAAGTAGGAGGTAACTTAAGAATTTGGGGCTTTGTAAGGGTAAGCCTAGTGCTGCAGGGAAGAAGTCAAATAGAGCCTAGGAGGAGGGAGTATAAGCTGTAGGACAGGATGGAAGGCAGGTTAGGGTGGGTCCTTTGTGCAGGGCGGAGCGAAGAGCCTATTTAATAAAAGGTCGGACGGGGAGGGCGGGCGTAAAAGTCAGCAGAGGCAGTGCAAGGAATGGGCCTGAGCCCAGCACAACACACTTTCAAGTAAGCACCAATGGGAATGCAATGGCTGGAACCGGTGGCCAGTGGGAGCATCTCAGAGTGCGGTCAGCCAATAGCAGCCGATCCCTACTTCCCGGCTCAGTGGAAGTCCTTACCCGGCTTCAGTGAGGGGTTTTGCGGCGGCTGGTGGTGGTGTCGGGGGGCCGAGTCGTGCCAACAGAGCACACGGCTGGCCGGTCCAAGGAGTCCAATCTGGAGTAGAAGAAGAGAGGCAGATGTGGTATGTAGTAATTAAGAGGAGCAAAGCTAAAACAGAACAATAGAGTGGTGACGCAGACACAGATTCGTTTGGTCAGGGTGGCGGGGGGACAGGACAAGCAGGTGAAGTAAGATGTGGAGTAAATGGGACTTTGAAAGCGAGAGAGAGAGAAAAAATTAAATAACAAAAGAGTAGCCTTTAGAAGTAGCGGGGGGAGGAGGTAGCAGCCAGAGAAACGATCAAGTTTAGGAAATCAAAATGGCACTGGTGCCGGCTAGGTGGGTCGGTTTGGGCAGTTCAGAAATCAATAGGGAGGCTAAGGGAGTAAGATGGAGGTAATAGTGAGAGAGAGATGGCGGTGTTAGAGAACAGAGTTTAGTGGACAGTGGTAGGCAGGCAGGGAAGAGGTGGAGGAGAGAGCAGTGGCGTCCTGGAGATCCTAGGCGAGACAGAAACAGTGCACTTGAGAATTTAGGCAAAGAGAGCAAGGCCGTGAACGCAGCACAGGGCTTGAGTTAAGGTGGAGGGGCTGACCTCGAAGAAGTGTCCGAGGTGGAAGGTTGTGAAAGAAGGACCAGAGGATTAGTAAGCAGATTGAGAGCAAGTTTGTGCAGGCAGCTACGCACTAAAGAATAAGTGGAAAAGCAGTCAGATTGGGCTAACAGTAGTCAGAGCACTGAGTGAATAGTAATACAGCAGCATAAATACAACAGTCATTTTCCTCTGCTATTTTAGATAATAAGACAGCAATCTAAACATTACGGCAATTGGAAACATCACCAATGATAGCAGATACAAATAAATCAACTAAAAGAGCTATCCGCTCGAGGAATAGATGTACCTTTTTCTACAGCGTACCGCAGATCAACAAGATATTTCAACTCTTCGTAGCTCCAAATGAACTACCACAGCATTGGGATCGGAATGACGACAACAGTGATTAGCCACGATGGCCAAAGTGCACCAACTCCTGCAGTCTTTTAGCAGGTTGCCTCCTCCCTGACTTGGATATACTTTGCGCTCAGTCTTGTTTGCTCTGTGCACATTTGCCATCTGGGCGATCGCAATGAGCTACCCTGGCATGCAGTATAGCTCTGAGGAGGTGCTTTTCCTAGAATTTTGCCTGTGAGTGGCCCGTCATCTATTAGAGGGTCTCCCTGAAAACTAAGACCCCCAGGTACATTATGTGTTCACTTCTGTTGTCTACTGTAGGGGATGTTTGCATCCCCCCTATTAACCTATGAAACTTTATGGCCTTACAGCAGCTGAAGATTCAGTCCATCTCCCTTGGCATCCTACTTATCAGTAGGAGGGAAGGAGACTTTAAACAATAATGTCTCAGAGGGCGTTGTGAAGGGGGGAAGGATGGGAGAAAAGGCTGTCAAGGGGGTGCCGATAAAGGAGGTACGTTGTCTCCATCCCCCTGGGGAGCTGCAGGATTGTGGGAAAAGGCCGACTAGCAAAGTGCAGACCAGGGGAAAACAGAATCCCCATGGGAACACGAGCAGGGGAAATGGAACTATAGGGAAAGGGTGGAAGGTAGTCCTGCTAAATGCCAGGAGCTTGGGCAATAAAATGCCTGAGCTCCAGGCGATGCTAACTGAGGGAGCAGTGGATGTGGCAGCGGTCACTGAGACTTGGGCCACTGCAGGACATGACTGGGACCTGAACCTGGAGGGTTACACTATGTTCAGGAAGGACAGGGGGAGGAAGGAGGAGGTAGCAATGATAGTCAAAAACTGCATTGGCATAGGGGGAGTAGAGGCGGAGGGAACCGTGGAGGCGATTTGGGTCACCTTGATAACAAGGGGCAAGAGTAAAAATAGGAGTGGTGTATAGACCCCTGCCCTGGCAGAGGAGCTGGAGGACAGTCTGGTGGCAGATGTTGGGAGACACCGAGACCTGAGCAGAGGCAGTGGTGGTGCTGGGGACTTAAACATGCAAGGAACAGACTGGGGAGACTATGACATCCTCTGTGACCAGGAACAGAGGTTGTTGGATGTCTTTCAAGGCAGCGTTCCTAACTCAGCAGGTGAGGGAACCGACCAGGAGGCCCTGGTACTGGATGTGGTCCTGGCAGACAGTGACCAGATTGAGAGCCTGAGGTAAGGGACCCATTGGCGGGAGTGACCATACCACGGTCTGGTTCTGTCTGGACCTAGGAGGGTAGAGGCTGCACAAAGGCGGAGTAACTGACTTCAGGCGAATTTTTAAGAAATGGGAAGGATCATAAGGAGCATTTGGATGAGATTGGGTCAGACATGGGCGCTGATAGTAGGTGGGAAATCATCAGGAGAGGTGCAGGATGCTACCAGCACCTGTGCAGGAGTAAAACGAAATGCGGTGGGCCCAAAAACCTGCTGGTGGACCAGGGAGGTCCAGAGGTGATGGGGAAGAAGGCAGCCTATAAGCAATTCAAGTGCTCAAGGAGTGAAAGGGATCGAGGGAGTATGAGCTGATGGCTAGAAGGGCCACTAGGGTGGTGAGGCGGCTAAGGCAAGGAAGGAGCAGAACCTGGCCAGGAAATTAGGAGAGAGGAACAAGGGTTCTTTAGATACATTGGGGAAAAACGAAGGGTGAAGGGCAGATTAGCAGGATTAAATCAGGAGAGATGGGCACAAGACCCAGGGGAGCAGGCTGAGGTGCTAAATGAGTACTTCACCTCAGTTTCACCAAGGAAATAAGTGCTGCATCATACATGGGAGGAGACAGAGATACTGAGGAGGGGGACCCTTACCGATCGGCGGTCTGGGGAGGGGAGGCATCACTGGCAGGAGGGAGGGCTAAGCAGAGAGAGTGCGAAGTGGAAATCACAGCAGAGAGAGTGAGGGAAGCCCTCAGCTCCCTTAAGATGGAGAAAGCACGGGGCGGATAAATTACATCCCAGAGTGCTGAAGGAACTTGCGGATGTCCTGAAAACCTCATGGCAGCTTTTCACCATCTCTCTGAGGACAGGTGTGGGTGCCCCAGGACTGGAAGGTGGCGCATATGGTGCCTATCCACAAGGGGGGATCAAGGGAGGTGTCAGAGAACTACAGGCCTGTCAGCCTGACATCGGTGGTGGGCAAAGTGATGGAGGGCATTGTCAAGGAGAGGCTAGAGGGGGACCTGGATAAGTCAGGGTGCCTGGACGATAGACAGCATGGATTCATCCGGGAAATCATGTCAGACAAACCTGGTGGAGTTCTATGACTGGGTGACGAGTGCCTTGGACCTGGGTAGACCAGTGGACGTCCTCTTTCTAGACTTCAGCAAGGCATTTGACTCTGTTCCTCACGTGGGCCTGTTGGATAAGCTGGGAGAAATGGGGTGGGAACCAGATGATCAGATGGATAGGCAATTGGCTCCAGGACCGGACCCAGAGGGTCATAGTTGGCGGGATAGTCTCATCCCCAAGGAGGGTCATTAGTGGGGTCCCACAGGGATCAGTCCTTGGGCCCCTTCTGTTCAACGCCTACATCTCTGACATAAGGACAGGAATCAGGAGTGAGATGAGTCTCTTTGCGGATGACTCGAAACTGGGGGCGGTGGTGGATGGGGAGGAGGGGAGGGTGGCCCTACAGGGGGACCTGGAGGCTCTGGAAAGATGGTCTAGAAAGTGGAAGCTGAGGTTCAATGCAGGGAAATGCAAGGTACTCCACCTGGGGGCCAGAAACCCGGGCCAAGTGTACACCCTGGAGAAATGCTACAAGTCTCGATGGCTGAGAGGGACCTAGGGTGGTGGTGGATGTCAAGATGAACAACTCTGAGATTTGTAGGAGGCAGCAGCCAAGGCCAACAGGATGCTGGGAAGCACGCTAGGGGATCACCTCCAGAAGGAGAGTGATACTCCCTCTGTATAACTGTTGGTGAGGCCGCACCTTGAGTACTGCGTGCAGTTTGGAGGCCACACTTAAAGAGGACATTAACCTCCTGGAGAGGGTCCAGAGGAGGCAACCAAAATGATTTGGGGCTTGGGGACAGGACCTATGAGGAGGCTCGAGAGCTAAATATGTACACATTGGAAGAGAGAAGGGACCGGGGGACATGATAGAGGTCTTCAGGTACATGAAGAGGGTAAATAGGGAGGAACAGTCAGGCTGCTTGAAGGAAGGAGGAGGGGCCACTAGAGGGCATGGGTGGAAGCTGGAGGAGAAGATTCAGGGAGAAAGGAGGAGGTGCTACTTCACTGAGAGGGTGGTGGAGCCATGGAATCGCTGCCTGGGGGCTGGTGGAGGCAGAGACAGTGGAGGTGTTCAAGAGTGGGTGGGACAGGTACAGGGGAAGGGTTCTGGAAGCAAAATCCAATGCAGCACGAATATCCGGAACTGGGAAGGGAGAAGCCAGAGAAGGCGAGGGGGTCATCAAGGTCAGCACCCAGGGTGGGGGCTGACCAAACGAGCAGACACGAAAGACCGTTAGGCCTATTCTGCTGGCATTTTAGTATGTTTAGTATATTGGTGTAACCCCTAGGTGGCGTTATCCCAAGGGCTTCTACCCCTGCCTGTTTGACTACGGACAGGTTGAGGGTCCTAGGTCCTATAGCGGGTGCTTCCACCCAGAGGTCAGGGTTTGTAGTGGTTAGACTAGCTTGGTCACAGTCTTCTGGGACACTGAGACCCCCTTTTATTCCCTCTAGTGGCTCACACAGTACACCGGAGGTACAGCGCCAATACCCCACGTATACACACTGTTCACTCATATAGATACCACTTACCCTCAAGACCGATTCTGCAGCACGTCTCTGAGGACCCCCTGTAAAACAAGGTTAAACAACATACACAGCAAAACACAATACTGTTTTCATAAGTACCAACACCACAGACAGTATATAGTATAACAACAACAAATCTGATTTATTTAGGGGTCAGTAACACAGGAGGGGGAAATCAGGTTAATTGGTGGCATTAAATTACAGTACTGTGCACACATACAGGGGCTGAAAAGTCACATTCTGGGTACCCAGGTTGGGGAGGGGGGCTAGCCAGGTCTGTTGCCTGGGGTTGGCCGACAGGTGCAGATGGATAGGGCCCTGTAGAAGAAAATATATGCACAACCCTCAGTTGTAATCCGGAGCCGGATGGCTCAGTCCATGAAGCAGTGAAACAACAAGAATTAGATGACACACTTGTAATTGAAAACCGGCTGCAGGGAATACCCTGACTTATACTCAAAATACCCAAGCTGAAAACCAAATGGTGGATGTTCTTCTGGATTGCCAGAACAACAAGGCATGGAGACAGAGTCCTTGTGACTGGACCCCACTGCAGTTGATAGCAAACGGATTTAGTCCAAGACAAGCTGGGGTTTGCTTCCAGCTTCAGCACACAGCACACAGCACTGGGGGTTGGTCCAAGTCAGCTGTTCAGGACCAAAATGAAAGAGTTACACTGAAACAGTTCATGCTGAAATGAAGACAGGTTAGACAAACTACATTTTCTCAGTCACTCTAAATGATTTCTGGCAAACAGTTATATCTTTCAACAAGGCTCCCTCTGCACATGTAGCAGCGGCAGAAATGGAGCGAATTGACAGCAGCCCGTGCGGGATTCGAGCATTAAATACACAGTCCCCTCATACAAACTAATTAAGTCTGCAAGCAGACAGCTCTTAAAGAGACAGTGCGTGGAGGCTCAAATAACACGCTCTTGGAACCACATTTAAACAGCTCAGACGCCGAACACCGCCCAGACTTGGAGCATTCAGGCAAGCTCCTGGAAGACTTTTGGGAACCCCCATTTGCAGGGGGATTACTTTGTACAGTGGAGACCGATATGTAAGTCTGCATTTTTTAGTCAGTTGCTCTCAGTCCTCTTTTACAAACCCCATTGTGCAATGCCTGTTATGCCTCATAATTCAAGTGTCCTTGGAGGAGAAGCCTATAGACGCCTGACTGGAATGATCAGAAGCTTAATTCTTCCCGTCTACCATGTTATTCATTCATACTAGTGTCCCTTTCCTAGTTGTTTGCAAGGCTATCTCGTAGGCTGACATATTGCTAGCCTGAACTACAGAAAAGATGTGATCCAATGTCAATCACTTCTGTGTTAAATCGCACCCCCTTATGTCCCCTTGCAATTTCAATTGTCCTCTCTTCCCTGCACTCACACCTTTGGGTGCAGAGATTATGAACCCACAGTTCGTGAATCCTTTGGGAACAACTAACACAGTGTCCTAGTGAGATGCATCAACATTAGGGAATGCAAACTCTCTCCATACCAGCTGAGTCTTGTTTTACAAGACTGTGCTCGGTCTTGCTCAAGTCTGGCTTGCTGTGTGGTCATCTTTTCCCCCGGTTTAAAGGTGAAATTTGTAAGGAACCCAGAAATATATAACCAGAGAGCTGCTTTAGCTGTAATGCTTAATGGTCATTGCAGCAGGGGTTCCTAGTAATTGACCCATGCAGTACGGGTCCACGATCATACACCAGATCAGCTTGAAACAGGACTCTCCTTTTTTGTGCGTAATCAGTTTGAAACAGAACTGGAAGGATGGCAGATTTCATTATCTGTTGCTCTCCGCTGCACAGAGTTTACCTACAAATAGTACAGCCTTTAAACCAGCTACCTCTTTAGAGCAACCTGTAACAGGAGAAAGCTGCAATCCCCTCCTTTTCTACTAATAACAGTTACTCTTCGTAGGGGAAATCGGGATAATAGGAAAGAGACGCAGAATCTGTGATTGTCACCATTTTTAACTGGTTTAGGAAAATAGTTTATTTTAGTACAGTCCCATGATGTAATTTGTACATGCCTTTTACTGGGCATTAAATAGATTGTTGCTGCCCTCTACTGTCTACAAAGTTAACCAGCAAGATGCAGTTTCATCTTGCCTAGTACAGAAAAGGACTGTATACTAACTTAAAACAGTTAGTATAATAAAGGTAGAACATAGAATGTTTTTCTATGTACTTTGGACACCCTGTTCAATCCTGGCCTTGATATATATGCTAGTACAGACACATTTTTTGCCAGGTGGCCCTCCCTTAAGACGCAATTGAGCCTTATGGTTCTTGGCTTCTGTTCAGATTGAATATCTCAGGCAGCCCAAGGGGTGGGAAGCCAGGGATCCCACCTATGGGATTACTGTACAGGTACCCTTCGAAATGGACACATCTTCTAGATTAATATGTACTTAAAGGGGCGGATGAGCAACCCTTATGAACTAAGGACCCACACTTGATGGGCTTTCCCTGCACCATACTCAATACTTACAAGTATTTGCCCTCCCAAGAGACTGCCAATTATTTCACTGGCCCACACCTCGGACATTATTTCCTACTGATCTTCCTACTCAGACTAAGGGGGTGGGGTGGGAGGTGTATATACATACATGCACGTAGAAAAGTCATCTGCCCCAGATTCCCACTGTAAACCTCTATATTATGGAGGATCGGGGTCCTGAGTGCCAAGACATTATTACACTTCCAACCCCAGCCTGGTTATTCTTGCAGGATCAAAGTAAGCCATAGCGCTTGCCTTTTCCTCCCCTGCTGAGCAGCGGTTAGCTGCCACCTGGGTGCCACAGCTTTGCTGGGATTACTCCCAGTTTTACATCAGTACCCCAAAGGAGATTTTTAAAGTCCCCTACCTTGAAGCAATCCTTCTCCTCCAATTGTTGGGTTTTTGTTTAATTACTTTCCTCTCTCCTATTTCTCTCGCTTTTAATTAAGAGAAAATGGGAGTTGCAGTTCAGCATGTTGCTAAGAGTTCTGTATGGAGGTGCCCAGTTGGCAAATGTGTTCTCACTGTTGATTTGTTAGCCTTCTGTTGTTAATCCTTCACTCTGTTATTCCCCTGTCATATTCCCTTATCTGTTCTGTCTCTTTATCATACCACTAGCTGTCATTCAACTTTCTCAACTATTACCTTTGAGAATGAGGGTCCTCTTCTCCATGCAGTATATCATTTTACGTATAGATAATCATGGCTAACTTATCTTGTATTATTTCTTGGAACATAAATGGCATTCACAACCTCATCAAAAGAACTCTATTATTACAACAGTTAAAATGTGAAAACCTGAACTTGGGTTTCTACAAGAAACGCATCTGCCACCATCAGAACATGACAAATTTAAATCCAGGGGTTTCCTCGCAGTCTTTGCTGCATCTCATAAATCTGGCTGCTGCCAAGGAGTGGCAATTCTGATTCCACAAGGAACACCCTTCCATGTCCAGGACCATTATTTGGACCCCAAAGGATGTTTTGTTAACAGGTAACTCGGGCAGTGTGTATTTTCCTCCGGGATCCAATAAAATCCTGGCCCAGCATTTCTTTAACAAACTGTTACGCATGCTCCCAGGGGCAGTTACTCCTTTGGGGGGGGGGCCTCAATATTACCTTATCTCCCACCCTAGATTCTAAAGGCACTACCCCTCATAGACTGTCCCGCCTACAGAAATACCTTCATACCACCTTGGCCTACCTGGGTTTTTTTGAGTTTTGGCAACATTTTTTCCCTACCACTCCAGCCTACACCTTCTCCTCACCCAGGACAGGCAAATTAGCCAGACTAGATTATTTTTTACCACAGCTGAACATTTAGGTATATATTCAGGTCATTGACCATGGCCCAGTTCTTCTTTCTGACCATGCCCCTGTGCCGGTCAAACTCCACTTTGATAAACCTCTTCTCTGAGCCCCCTGGCGGCTAAATCTAGCATTACTAAAAGACCCTGAATTTATCAAAATCACACAGGAAAAGATTCACCAAATCCTGAAAGACAATGCCAACCAGACCTGTCACCAGCTTTCATTTGGGATATAGTTAAAACTGGTCTGCAAGGCAAATACATTGCATTTTCCACCTGCAAAAGAAAGGAACGAGATAAATGCATAAATGAGCTTCAGCTGAAGCTCACAACTTTGCAGTCCTTTTTGCTACAAAGTGATAGATCTCTCTGCAGATCAAACAGGTGAAACAGGACCTCCAGAGGTTGTGGAGGCCAAAACAGTCACTGCTTTTAAGCTAGCGTGGGACAAGTACGGTGGTAATCTTGGAAGAAGAACAGAATAGGGGAGTAGGCAGTCTGGGAAGACTAGATGTATTACACTGTCCCCTTCTGCCGACTTGTTCTTAAATACTTGATTCTAAGTTAGAGCAAGCATTGCTATACCCTAAACACTATCAATACCAAGAAGGTCCGCGTGAAGCTCGTAATTTTGTGAAGAAACTTTGTGCAAACAAAACGAGGCTTGTATCCCTCAAATATATGACCTAGATACGGGTCACCTCGAAAAACGTCCCTCTGCAATATGAGCTATACTTGTTACATTCTATAAGCGGCTATATGCCGCAGATCCGGAAGTAACCTTGCAGCTTCTTGACAACTACCTACAATCTCTCCCCTTGCCCAAACTAGGTGAACCAGTTGCTCTTCAGCTGAAGGTACCTGTATCAGCAGAGGATATGCAGCATACTCTCCGAGGTGCGAGCTCCAGAAAATCACCAGGTCTCAATGGGTACTCGCCCGAATTTTATAAGAAATTTCGATCCGAACTGATATCTCGCCTTCTCCCCGTCTACCGTGCTGCCCAACAGGAAGATTCCTCTCCACCGTCTTGGCACTCTGCAGTTATTACAGTCCTCCCCAAACCAAATAAAGTCCCACAATATGCTTCCTCATATAGACCAATGTCCCTCCTAAACTGACTATAAAATCTATACGTCTATTTTAGCCCACAGGTTGGAGACCCTACTGCCTCTCATAGTTGATCCGATCAAGTAGGTTTCATTTGAAACCATCAAGCCCATGCTAGTGTCAGGTGAACCTTGCTACTATTAGATTATGCCACCTCTCATAAGATCCCCCCTGGCACTACTCAGCCTCTATGACGAAAAGGCCTTTGATCAGGTGGCCTGGCCTTTTCTATGGGCTGTACTAACACGTTTTGGCTTCTCAGAAACATTTTCTCTAGGATCGTGGATATGTTGTTCATCCACACTGTTTGGCATGTCCCTTTCCCTTTAAGATCAGCAGGAAGTGTTCAAGCTAGCTCCTCCCACCCACCCGGGTGGTATATACCTCAGCTCCGTCCCATGATGCCATCTTCCTTTCCGCTGGAAGATGCAGGTTGCCTCCGTCGTGCTCACGCATTTCGTAGGCCCTGGCTTTCAAACCCTCGGTTTTACTGAAACTTAAACTCATTCGAGTTAGCGATCGGGCCTGTCTTCGTTTCGACGAAGGTGCTCTTGAGACCGAGAAAGGTCTCAGTCTCAGGAGCATGCGGTCTCGACTTAGGTCGAGATCACTTCCTTGGTCACAGGCTTCACAGACCTTCCGTCTGGCCAGGCAAACGAGGAGGTGGCCCGATGAAGTCGAGATCATTCTCGACCCGATCGACGCTCTGTCACCAGCTGTGGCCGACGACTCATTGGAAAGGACTCCGGTCCTAGTGTGCCCCGATGAAGAGACCCAGCCAGCTGGTGTCCCCATCGAGGTCCCAGTTCTGGACCCCCGGGTTTCACCGATCCCTCCAGTGTCTCCCGAGCAACCGAGTCTGCCCGCCCAATCTCGGTCGAGGTCCAGAACCCCCTTGGCCGAAAGGCCAAGGAGGAGCCCTAAGCACTTCAAGAAGAGGCGACACCACAGATCATCCTCATCCTCCTCAGATGAGGAGAGGCTCTGATGGAAACTCCTTATGCGCTATGAGGACCTTATTTGGCAACAGCTGATTTTGACTGGGCAGAAGCCAGCTCTGCCGCCAACCCCTGTCATTACTTGGCTTTCGCCTCCTAGGCCGAAGCCGACCCCCTCGGAACCAAAGCCTTTGGTTCCTCTGCCCGCAGGGTTCGACCTTTGCTGGTCTCCCCACCGATAGTGGTGGAGCCGCCGCCTAAGCAGCCTGTGGGAGAGGCTCCTTCAAAAGAGGACCGAGCAGATACCGGACTTCCCGGACGTCTGTCGGTCATGGTCACCCAGGACCGTCCTCGACGGGTTGAGGGTGATTTGGGCAGCAAACCGTTTTATCCTGACTCCTCGGACTCAGATGTCACCAGACTCCACTCACATCCAAGGGATGATGAGTCGTCCGTTGGCACAGGGAAGGAGGAAGGCCCTTCCTCCTTCCAGGGGATCCTCGTCTCATCTCTGATTCCACAGGGATGCCCCTGGAGCCATCCAGAAAAAGGCAGAGTACCCTCTCACAGACATCTTGAAGAGAGGTGACATCCCGACGGAGGTCTTTCCTGTGGCCGATGCCATTGTTGGGCTGGCACTCAAAATATGGCAGCACTCTGCCTCATGTCCAGTACTGTCTGCCCACATGGCCCACAAGTCTGCAGTGGGGTCCCTTGTGGGGTTCACAGAGCACCCTTCGGCCAAGTGTGTGGTGACCGCCTCTGTGTTCAGGCATACTGGCAGTTCTGCCCGCCCTGACCGTCCCCCCAATAAGGAGTCCAAGCTTTTGGACCATTCGGCTCAGAAAATCTATCCGGCTTCCTCCTTGGACCTTCGTCAGGCCAGTTCGGCCATCATTATGGCACACTTCTCTCATGCCCTTCTCGGGTCATTAGATGAAGTCCTCCCACATCTCCCAGCGGACATGCAAACCACGGTTAAGCAAGTCCGGGACCAGGGTCGTGCTATTGCCAAACAGTAGCTCCGGACGATCCTGGACATTGGGGATTCTTATGCCCACTCATTGGCACCCGCCGTGGCCTCTCGCCACAGGGCTTGGCTGAGGTTATCCTCCTTCCCAGCAGATACTTGGCATAAGTTAGCTGTTGTGACTTTCCTTGGGACCGACTTGTTCGGCCCAGGAGTGGCCGGTCACCTACAGCGCATTGAACAGTCCAATGCCACCTTGGACGCCACTTCTGCCGGGAGTTCTTCGGGCAAGAACCAGGAGAAGAAAAAGAAGAAGCCCTTTCGGCACTCTTCCCCTGTGGTTCAGCAGTCCTCCTACCAAGGAGGTCAGCAGCATCAGCAGCAGGTTCAAGCTTGGCACTCGGCCCAAGCCTGGACCCCAACAGGCCCGCAAAGGGGGCCGAGGCTCAGGTCCTGGAGCCTCTTCCTCCTCCTGTAAGCCTGCTCAGTGATGGGATGGGGGCTACCACCCCATCGCCATCATGCCAGCTCTGGGTCCTCCTGTGGGGGGCCGGCTCTGTCACTTCCTTTCTGCCTGGTCCGCTATTACTATGGACAGGTGGGTTTTCGAAGTGGTCGGTCAGGGACTGCCTCTGGAATTCGAGCAGTACCCTCCCAGCCGAGCCTGTGCCCCTCGGGAGGAAAGAGTATCCATCCATACTCAGTCGGCTCTTCGAGACGACATTGCTCAGCTCCTCCTCAAGGAGGCAGTAGCTCTAGTGGCAGATCCTCCAGCAGACCCAGACTTTGTCTCCAGGTATTTCCTGGTGCCCAAGCGGTCGGGGAGCTGGTGCCCCTGCTAGATCTCCACGACCAGAATCAGTTTCTCAGGTCATGCACCTTTCGGATGGTCGCTCTGTCCCAGAACATACCATCTTTGGAGCGAAACATGTGGTTGTGTTCACTAGATCTGCAGGCTGCATTCTTTCACGTCCCAATCTGTCCGTCCCATCAGTGGTTTCTCCACTTCAGGGTTGAAGGGACCCTGTACGAGTTCCAAGCCGTGCCATTCGGCCTGTCATTGGGCTCCACGGGTCTTCACAAAATGCATTGCAGTGGTGGCGGCCCATCTCTGGCATCGAGAGATCAGAATTTACCCCTACCTCGATGACTGGCTCCTACCAGGTTCCACCCGACAAGAAATGGAGAGGTCCAGGGATCTGGCCCTCAAAACCTGCTCCCTTCTCGGCCTCCGGATCAACGAGGCCAAGTCAGAACTCGTGCCTTCTCAGGTGATGGGCTTCATTGGAGTAGAGCTCGACTCTTGTCAAGCCACAGCTTGGCTCCTGGCGGACAGGGCGGAGGTTCTTTCATCTTTGCCGAATCATTTCTGGTTGGGAACTTGCGCCCTGCCCGGGACTTTCTGCGCCTTCTGGGTTACATGGCAGTGTGCACCTCAGTGGTCCGTTGAGCCTGGTTGCACATGCGCCCCCTCCAATGGGAGCTGTCCGCTCAGTGGACTCAGCGCCACAGTCATTTCGACCAGCTGATCACTGTAACCCAGAAGTTGTGGACCGCCCCAGACCGGTTGCAGGAAGGGATCCCGTTTGCTCGACCCGAGCCAATGGTCGTCCTTGCGACCGATGCCTCTCTCATGGGCTGGGGAGCCCACATGTGGGACAACAGGGCCCATGGATTATGGACCCCTGAGGAGTCCCGATGCCACATCAACCTGTTGGAGCTCAGAGCAGTCAGACTGGCGCTGTCAGCTTTCGCTCCTCAGCTCCGGGGTCAAGTGGTTCAAGTCCAGACAGACAATACCACGACCATGTACTACCTCAATGAACAGGGTGGCATGCACTCCCATCTGCTGTGCAAGGAGGTGCTCCGCATCTGGTCCCTCGTAAGCCGGTTGGAGGCGGACCTCCTAGCCATCCATGTGGCAGGAGTCTCAAACCAACTGGCGGATGCTCTCAGTCGTATAGACCAGACATCCCACAACTGGTCCCTTCATCCAGAGGTAGCTCACAGCCTGTTTTCCCATTGGGGCAAACCGATGGTGGACCTGTTTGCCTTCAGGGAAAACACTAAGCTGAGGCTGTATCATGCCCGGCCCCCTCAACAGGGCTCACTGCAGGGGGATGCCTTCTCGAGGCCGTGGACCCCAGGCCTCCTCTGCGCCTTCCCTCCATTTCTCTTGATCCACAAGGTGTTACTCAAGGTGAGGAGGGACAAGGCGAAGGTTATTCTGGTAGCCCCAGACTGGCCGCGCCAGTTCTGGTATCCAGATCTCCTCAGCCTCAGCTGCAGGCCCCCGGAGCGGCTTTGTACACTCCCGGACTTGATATCTCTAAACTAGGGGAAGGTCTTTCATCTGAACCTTCAATCCCTGCACCTCACAGTCTGATACCTGAGCGGCTAGAGTTCCAGACTTTGGGTCTTTCCGAAGATGTCTACACCGTGGTGGAGGCATCTCGAAAGGAATCAACCAGGAACTGTTATGCCTTCAAATGGAAAAAGTTTTCCATTTGATGTCAAGGTAAAGGTCTGGACCCCTTATCCTGTTCTGTGGCTAACATTCTCGACTACCTTTGGTCTCTCTTCAAATGGGGTCTACGGTCGTCGACCCTTAGGGTGCACCTGTGAGCCATTCCTGCTTTCTGGACATGGGCCAGTCATCCGACATTGGCGCAGGAGACAGTGGTCGGGCGCTTTTTCGAAGGACTGGATCACATATCCCCTTCGGTGCGTGACCCTCCACCTACGTGGGATCTACTGCTGGTACTGGCAAAGCTCATGGGCAAGTCATTCGAACCAATGCACAAGTGTGAGCTGTCACACTTGTCGTGGAAGACTGCCTTCCCGGTGGCTATCATGTCTGCCAGAAGGACAGGGGCTCCAGGCGCTATCGGTGGACTCCTTTGTTGGTCTTCCACAGGAACAAGGTTGTCCCTGTGCTCCACCGAAATTCCTTCCGAAGGTGGTGTCAGAGTTTCACCTTAACCAGGTGTTGACTCTGCGGTATACTACCTATTACACCGGAGGCCGGTACAGGCTCCATACTTTGGACCTGAGATGTGCTCTCTCCTATTATAAGAGGATGACGGAAGTCGGAGGAGATTCTCCAGCTGTTTGTCACCTATGCTCCAGGGCCCCGAGTTTTCCATGATTCCAGCGGATCGTATAGGCTGTGAAAATATCCGCAATTTGCCTCCACCAGCGGGATTCGCGGCTACCACCGGAACAAGCGTCCGCTTCATTTGCCGACGGGGCCCAATCCACCGTTGGCTTCACTGTCCCCTCCAATGGCTAGCGTGTACCCGCCTGGAGGCCCACCCAAGCGTGGCAAGCGTCCTTTGCCGGCGAGGGTGCCCAATCCCCGTTGGCTTCACTGTCCCCAATGCTTACATGCCACGCTGAGGCCCACCCAACATGGCAAAACGTCTTTGCCGGCAGGGGTGCCCAATCCCCGTCCTTCCTGCTCCCCAAATGCTTGCATGCCACGCTGGGACCCCACCCCAGCGTGGCAAAACATGTCCTTTGCTGGGGGGTTGCCCAATCCCGCCGGCTTCACCGTCCCTCCTTGTGTGTAATTAAAAAAATAAAAACCTGCAATAAAAATAACCTTCCATCGTTTGCTTCCTTTACCCTCCACCAACCGCACCCACCCTCTCGTCAACCACCTCCCCCACACCCCTCACCCCATGCTTACCTCCGGACTCGCGCCGACGATCTTGGGTGGACCGGAACACGTCTGCACTCTTCAAAGCCACCGCCGAACTGGAGGAAATGCCGCAGCTGTATAATGGGCTAGATAGGAGGGGTTCGACTTTATTGCGATATCTCAGGTATTTTTGATTTTGCAATTTTTCAACCATGGGGTTTTTGGTACTCTTCTCATGATGATGTCACTGTCATGCGTTATTCGGCTCGATAAGGGTGATTTCGGCGCAGTGACTGCCAAAATCACCCTTTGGGACGAATACACCGCCATGACAGTGACATCATTCATGAGAAGGGGCCTAAAACCCCATGTTGAAAATTTGGTGCCAAAATTCCAAAAAATGACTGTTTTACGAGAGTGCGTTGCGCAGTTCCTACGCAGGCTCGTAAGTTCGCGAAACTTCAATATTTTCACTCCAGAGTTTCAACATTGCCATTTCACCACACTGTCTTATGAGTAGTACAGCTGTCATTTTTCCCATCTCACCCAAAATGTGTTTCCACCTTGTAGCGCAGAATGGCGCAGTCGGTGTGCGAAATCAATGTACCGGACAAATTAAGAAAATAACAGTGACACTGTTCATGAGCAGAGGTCTTGAAATGGCTATGTTGAAAATTTGGTGAAAAATTCCTAAAATGACTGTTTTACAAGCGTCGTTGCTACGCAGTTCCCATGCGCTCATAGGTTTCGAATTTTCAATATTTCCACTCAGATTTTCAACATTGCCATTTTCCACACCTTCTTATGAGTAGTACAGCTGTCATTTTCACATCTCACCAAAATGTGTTTTCATTACATGTAGCGCATAACAGCGCCGTCGGTGTGCTTAAATCAATGTTCGGACAGATTAATAAAATCACAGTGATACTGTTCATGAGCAGAGGTCTTAAACTGGCTATGTTGAAAATTTGTGACAAACACCCATAAAATGACTGTGTTACGGCGTGCATTGTGTCAGATATGGCAAAAACAAAAAAAAGGAAAAAATTAAGGGTAAAAATGTGCAGAATTGCACGCAGAAATTGGTGTTGAGTGCCGCAGAAGTTCTGCGGCAAATTGACTCCTGCCGCAGGGAGCTTTGCTCGATGTGCGCAGAAAAATCGGGCCCTGCCTATGTTGAAGCAGCTCAGGCAGACCACCAGCCAAACGAACCATAGCAAGATGGATTACATTATGCATAGGTCTGTGGTACGAGTTAGCGGGCAAGGAGCCTCCCAGAGGGATAAGAGCTCATTCTGCCCGCCATACTGCTGCATCAGTGGCTGCTTCCAGGGGCATCCCTATCCAGGAAATCTGTCGTGCTGCCTCCTGGAAGTCAGCAAACACCTTCATTACCCACTACCACATCGACCTTGAGTCACGCCAGGATGGTGGTTTTGGGGCCTCGATTCTCCAATCCCTGTTCCCTAAGTAGGGGGTGTGCGCCTTGCCTCCCTCCTCCCGGAGAACTGCTAGGAGTCTGCCAAACAGTGTGGATGAACATATCCACGATCCTAGAAAAACAGGTTACTCACCTGTAACAGTAGTTCTAGGAGTGGTATATGTTCATCCACATGGACCCACGACCTCCCCAGCTGTGGACGCACACAACCTGGCTTCCAGCGGGCTACGATCTGGTATCATGGGGCGGAGCCGGGGTATATACCACCCAGGTGGGAGGAACTTGCTTGAAGACTTACAGATGATCTTAAAGGGAAAGGGACATGCCAAACAGTGTGGATGAGCAACATATACCACTTCTAGAACTACTGTTACAGGTGAGTAACCTGTTTTTTCCTCCCTGCAAAATATTTATGCCTCTTCCCAGGCCTACATACATCTAAATGGCTCTCTGTTGGACCCTTTCCCATTAAGGAGGGGAACACGTCAGGGGTGTCCTCTATCTCCCCTTTTATTTGCACTTTATTTAGAGCCGTTGACCATTCACATTCGTCAAAACCCTTTAATCAGTGGTCTACCATTAGGAGGCAGGGAATATAAGTTTTCATTATTTGGTGACGACCTTCTTCTCGTGGTCACTTTACCCAAGTCCTCCATTCCTGTGGTGTGGGACATTTTCCACACTTTTGGGCAGCTGTCAGGCTACAAACTTAATAATTCTGAAATAGAAGTTATATATTATTATGTCCCACTGAGCCACTTGTTGCAGTATGAGTGGTTTCATATGGGTTCTGCCTGAAAGAGGACAGCGAGGCGAAGCTGAGCTGTTCTGACGCGAGCAGAATGCACGTGAACCCACTCTTATACCATAAGGAGTGGTGACATGGGATGTATTGATATATTATAGATAGACAGATCAGTGTTGCTATCTTTTTGTTTTTAAACTGCCCTGGAACGTGCCTGTTTACAGGGCATCTGCGCGAGAGATGCTCGTCACAAAATAATAGTGTCTTGCGCAGGGGAAAGCAGTGCTCCAATTGGTCAGGAGCGCCCCATTGATCTATAATTTACTTTATAACTAGTCTCTGTCATTGCCACTCTTGCGTGCTTCCCCCTTAAATGGCATAAAACAGTTTTTAGGTACCTAGGAATTCAAATGACCCAAAACTTAGAACATCTTGAATTATTAAACCTGGAACCCTTAACACAGCAAAAAACGGGAGATCTTACTTAGAGTTGGAGCTCTTGCAGCATGCTGTAACCATAAGGACTAAGCCACTAGGCCCCTTTGGAAAACTTCTAGGTAGCAGTCTTCAGCGGGGACAGCCCCCGATGTCAGCCTGCCCCAACCTCAGCCAGTGGTATAAAAGGGGGCGGTCTCCAACCCCACCTCAGTTCTTTTCCCGCCATCCACCTGTTTGCATCGGCTCCACGGATGCCTCTTGCTATAGTTGACTTCCATTGCACATTTACCCGCATTTATTTTATTTTACTTCAAAACAAGTAGTGCATTCTTTTCTTTTTCTGCATGTTGTCTTCTCCAGCTTCTTCTGTTGAGTGGCAAAAGTTCAAGTGCATGTATGGCAAGCAACTACCATCAAAAGATGGCCACACGGCCTGTTTCATATGCTTGGGCCCAGACTAGGATATGGAGGACTGCCAGTGCTTTCACCAAAGGACTAGTATTGCTGCTTTCCTGAGGAGGTTGTGGGGTCAAAAAATGGGATGAATTCAAGAATACATGGGACAGTCATAAGGCAATTATAGTGGGGGGTAGGAGGAAGTAGGCTGTTGGTTAACTAGAATCTGCAGCTTATCCAGTAGGTAGGGAAATGGGAAGACTGGGTGGGCCAAGCAGTCCTTATCTGCCATCAAAGTCTATGTTTCTGTGCCAGAAGGCCCTTAAAAGCCACCTTCTAGGGACGTGGATATAATGTTCTAGCTACACTTGTTGGCAGTTGCCTTTCCCTTTAAGGATTGCCAGAACGTCTTCAAACTGGCTCCTCCCACCCTCCTGGGTGGTAACTCCCATGGCTCCACCCCATGATGCCAGATCTTCCTATCCGCTGGAAGAAGCAGGTTCCCTCCTTACCGCTTCTGAGTTGAGTAGGTCCTGGCGCTTAAATCAACAGATTTACTTCCAAAACTTAAACTAAAACTCCTTCAAGTTTTGTCTTCGGCTTGATCTTTGATCGTGACTGTGATGAAGGACAAATCCTGGACTGGATTTCACCGGTGTCCATGCGGGCAGAAGATGCCCCCTACTGACCCACACACCATGTGTGTCTACTGTCTGGGCCACGATCCGCAGGCCTGTGACTTGTGTCTGTCATTTCACCCGATGGTCCTGGAGGGCCATGCTGCTCACCTAAATGTGGGCCGTCTGGAGAAATGTTATCCACCGGTCAAATCAAAGGATGCCCACTGGGTGGTCTCCGCGGCTGTGGGGTCTGCTGAGCAATTAGAACAACTTAAGGCCTTCAAGGAGGAGGCGGCCCAGGCTGCTGCTGCTCAATCCTCTTCTGCCTCTGCCTTTGTTCTGCTCCATTTGGGCTCCACCTATTCAGCCTCCTTCAAGGAGCTGTGCCAGTCCCTCTCGACCAAGGGAAAGGACCATTCCGAGTCACACAGTTCCCGCTCACACAAGAAGGACAAAGAGAAGACTCATCATCGACGGTCCTGGGACCGAGAGCGTTCCCGCTCTCGGGAGTCTTCGGTTTTGACTACAGTCGAAATCGCGGCCATAGCTGCTGGCTTCATGGTAACCCCATTGGACCAGTTGGCTGAGACGCTGGCCGACGATGCAGCCGAAATTTTTCTCGACCCTGTCGACCGGTTGTCATCCGAAGAGGCCGACAACTCTCTTTTCAGGACTCCAGTCCTACCAGTGACCACTGACAGGTTGGTCCAGCCTGCTGAGCTGGACTCACCGGTCATCAACCCAGACCAGGAGGAGCCGCGGACTTCCCCGGCTCCCTCAGAGGACCCCGTTGGCACCACTGAAGGCCGAGGTCATCCTCAACTTCGGGGTTGAGCAGGTCCCACCGACATTTGCAGTCTCGCTCTTGGCACCACTGTAAGTGCCGCCGCTACTCATCTTCCTCTGCTGAGGAGAGGCTTCTGTGCAAATTGTGACGACGCTATGGAGACATCATGTGGCAGCAGTCAGTTCTGCATGGGCCAAAGCCAACACTGGCTGCCACCCCGGCCATTACCTGGCTGTTTCCCGAAAGGTCGACCAACACCGTTCCTCCCCTAGCAGAGCCGGTTCAGACCACGTTGGCTCAGCCGAAGCAGGCTTCTCCACTGATCGTGGTGGAGCCACCACCTAAGCAGATGATCGGGGCTCCGACCAAGGAGTCTCGGCCGGCCAAGGGGTTTCCCATCGACTATCGATCACCCTTACGTTTGACCGTCCGCAGTGGGTCGAGGGTTACACAGGTTGTTGCCCACTTTATGTGGACTCCTCAGAGTCTGAGGATTCCTCCTTGCACTCCTGTTCACTGAAAACAGAGTTGATTGAGGATCTCTCCAAAGACATAGGCCCTACTTCATTCATGGGCATTCTCCGCCTCATCTTCTAGTCTACGGTGATAAAGCTAGAGCCCATTCAAAAGAGGGCTCGATATCCTCTTACAGAAATTCTGGACAAATGGGATTCTCCAGTGGAGGCCTTCCCAGTGGCTGAGGCCATTGTTGGCCCTGCACTGGAGCTTTGGCAGCGCTCTGTCTCTTGCCCTTCGCCCCCTGCCCGGATGGCCCACAAATATGGGGTGCCCACTGGTACCCTTTTAGGGTTAATGGAGTTTTCCTCGAAGGAGGGTTTGGTAGCTGACACCGTGTTTTGGCGCTTGGGCAATACCGGAGACATCGATAAACCACAGGACAAAGAGTCCAAGAAATTGGACCATTTAGCCAAAAAGGTCTATGCTGCCTCCTTGCTAAGCCTCTGCCAGGCGAGCTCTGCAATCTTGATGGCACACTTTTCTCATGCCCTTTTAGGCTCCCTGGATGAGGTGATTCCTCACTTTCCTGCAGACCTTCAGATCACAGTCAAACAGGTCCGAGACAAATCTGGCCTAAGGGGCGGCCCATGGAGCGCCTTGCTGTCCCCTCACTTGGTGTGGAGTGGCACATTGATTCCTCCTTCCCCTTCCTTTGAGATTGTAGGCTAATAACATGGAGCTTTCCCTAACATGAACTCACTCAGATTAACACCCGGCTACTACAGGCAACTAGTCCATCAAAACAACTTATCCGGACTATAGACATTCCATTTCCTTTGCAGTCAGTGGCTCAAATGAACCAGCAGAGACTATGATCTGGGACTATGTATTATCTATAGCACCATTTACAGTGGAGATTTTTATAAATGTTTTGGTTTTGTACGGGGGGGGATGATGAGACGGGGGCTCAGCTTTGGGAGCTGGATTTTGCCACTTTCTGTAGCGCCTGGATTGTTCGGCTCAAGAGGCGCCCTCTGGGGATCTTCTCAGTTACTCTAACCAACATGCACTCGAGAGATGTCACACCTATATAATTCAAGGCCCTAATTTCAGACCAAGGAGGGCAGTTTCCTAGTGGACTTGGTTCGGTTTTGTTTGGACCTCCATATGCCCCTTTTATTTTGGGGATGTCATATTTCTATAGCAGCCTTCTAATTTGGGATCTCTGAAAGCCCTTAAGGTTAAATCTTGGGAGGCAAGGGGAAGGTATTTTCCAGCATTGGGTAATTTATACCTGGAATAAGGAATAAAGAAAGGGGATGTTGAGCTAGTGGTTTATCGAGGGATCTCCTTGGGTATGATATGTCCTCTAGCGGAAACATTGAGACAGTTCTCTCTCTATTTCCATACCCCAAGTTCATTTGTTCTTGCTCCCCCGAGGAGGCTAAAACTCTCACTCACTGGTGGAAGAGGGGTTCTCTCCTCAGTCATATGGGTTAGCTTCAAACAACATGAAGTCTTGCTGTATTCTGACTACAGTATACAGTGGCGTGAAAAAGTATTTGCCCCCTTCCTGATTTTCTCTATTATTGCATATTTGTCACACTGGATGTTTTCAGGTCTTTAGACAAAATATAATATTAGATAAAGGGAACCTGAGTGAACAAATAACACTTTTTTTTTTCACTTATTTCATTTATTTAATGAAAAAAGTTAACCAACACCAACTGGCACTGTGTGAAAAAGTAATTGCCCCCTAGTTAAATCAACCCAATTAAAGGGATAATTAAGTCAGCTGATTGAACACAGCCAGGCTTGATTACAGCCAGCCCTGCTCAATATAAACCTCACTTATTTGCCCACCATCAAGTCACGTTGCCAGCATAAAGATTCAACAAGCACATTATGCCATGATCAAGGAAGTTCCTGAAAGATCAGAAAAAATTTGTTGCCTCTATCAGTCTGGAAAGGGTTACAAAGCTATTTCTAAGGCTCTGGGACTCCATCGAACCACAGTGAAAGCCATAATTCCAAATGGAGAACACTTGGAACAGTAGTGAACCTTCCCAGGAGTGGGCGGCCTGCCAAAATTATCTAAGCAGTGTAAAATCATCCAAGAAGTCTCAAAGGATCCTAAAACAACATCCAAAGAACTGCAGGCTTCTCTTGCCTCAGCTAAGGTCAGTGTTCATGACTCCACAATCAGAAAGAGACTGGGCAAAATGGGCTTCATGTGAGAGTAGCAAAGGAAAACCACTGCTAACTAAGAAGAACATAAATGCTCGCTCTCATTTGCCAAGGCACCTGGATGATCCACAAGCCTTTTGGGAAATGTTCTATGGACAGATGAGTCCAAGTGGAACTTTTGGACAACATGGATCCCATAATGTCTCGTAAAGCAAACACAGCTTTCCACAGTAAGAACACCATACCAACAGTCAAACATGGTGGTGGTAGTGTGATGGTGTGGATGCTTTGCTGCCTAAGGACCTGGATGACTTGCCATAATTAAGGAACCATGAATTCTGCTCTGTACCAGAAAATTCTGAAGGAGAATGTCCAGTCATCCTTCCGTCAGCTGAAGCTGAGCGTGAGTTGGGTCATGCAGCAAGACAATGATCCAAAACACAAAAGCAAGTCCACATCAGAATGGCTAAAAAGAAGTAAAATGAAAGTTTTGAGTGGCTTAGTCAAAGTCCAGACTTAAACCCAATAGAGATGCTGTGGCAGGACTCGAAACGAGCAGTTCATGCTCAAAACCTACCAAATGTTACTGAATTAAAGCAGTTCTGCAAGGAAGAGTGGGTTAAAATTCCTCCCAGCGATGTGAAAGACTGATATTGAATTATAGGAAGTGTTTGGTTGCAGTCATTGCAGCTAAATGTGGCATAACCAGTTATTAAGTGTAAAGGGGCAATTACTTTTTCACACAGTGCCAGTTGGTGTTGTTAACTTTTTCATTAAATAAGTGAAATTAAAAAAAAAAACAAGTGTTATTTGTTCACTCAGGTTCCCTTTATCTAATATTACGTTTTCTCTAAAGACCTGCAAACATCCAGTGTGACAAATATGCAATAATAGAGAAAATCAGGAAGGGGGCAAATACTTTTTCACGCCACTGTATGCTCGAATAAGCAACCGATCGTGAATAAGTGCCTGCCTGAATAAGCACCTGGTCAGATAATGTCCCGAAATTATTAAGCGCCTGTGTTCAGTTAAGCGCCTGGTTCAATTAAGCGCCTGGTTTCAATAAGCGCTTTGTTTAGCGAATGGTTAGTGAGTGCCAGTAGCTTATTGCAGTGCAGAGCAACACACTTTTATGTCAAACAATTAGCTAATCGCAGTGCAGAGTAACACAATTTATTTTTAATTAATCCACCACTTGCTACTTAAGCCTTTGCCTCCTTCTGTTGAACACACCACAGCTATGATCGAACCGGACAAGCGAAAGAGAGAGCACTCACCAGACCCTGATTTGGAGCTGAATTGTAAGAAACGACTGCTCCACAACTACAATATAGATTTCAAACTGCAGGCAGTTTATTATGTCCAAAGTGGTAATAGTAAGGAGAGTGTAAATAACATAAAATAATTTATTTTAATTGCAGATACCAACATTGAGTTCTATTTTTTTCCTTTTCTCTTAAAATGTTGTGCCAAATTAATAAACGCCTGTGTTTGAATTAGCGCCTTGCTTGAATAAGCGCTTGGTAAATATGCTGCACAAATTAAATAGGCGCTCGGGCTCTTATTCGAGCATTTACGTTATATGCAGTTAGCCCCAGCACTTAAACTGCTCCGGAGAGTAAAGGGTTAACTCTGTGCAAAAGCATAGAACGTTGAGCTCGAGCTCAGTTTTTAAACCTCTGTCTGTGGTACTCTGAAATCTAACCGTCAGATTTCTTACTCCGTCTAACTGTGAAGTCGCTCCGGAGAGCCTACCTGCGCTTCAATTCGGTTAAAATTCGAATCAGTCAGCTTTTTTCAACAGCAGTTCGTAATTTCTTCAGTATTCTTACCTCAGTCTTGGTAACAGTAAGTGGTAGTAGTAGGTAGTGGTATTTTGTGAAATTGTTATAAATTGTTCTGTCTTCGGTTCTTTTCCAGTCGTTCTGGTTCAGAACTGAAACCTGTTGTTTTTTTCTGTCCTTTCGTACAATATTTGTGGTTTTCCGGTACTTATCGGTGCCTAAAAAAATTTGGATTTTATAGGATTTTTTTGACCGACCGGTGACACGGTTGGAACCGATAGGTTTTAGTTACCTGGCTTGAAAGCTAAGAAGGGTGACTTTTTCTGATATTTGGCATGTCTGAGAAACCCAAAAAGAAAACCGGTCCCACTGGGTTTCAGCACTGTACCGAGTGTGGAGAGGCCTTTGCTAAGGCTGATCCCCATCTCGTATGTGTTTATTGTCTGGGGTTTGACCACCTCAAGGTAGACTGCCAAATTTGTAAGAACTTTCCTAAGGCCACTCATGAAAAATGTTTGAGTAGGCTGAAGGAAAAGGAGGCCGAGAAGTCCGTTGATCGGGATGGCCAGCCCTGTTACCGAACCTGAAGAGGTGACTACTGACCTGGGCGATACCTCTAAGGGCAAAAGGAGAGTCGACTCTGCGGAGTCGGTTCCATCAAAGAGAAAGAGAAAATCAGCCAGTTCGGATCCAACACTTCATGTTCCGACCGCTGAGGAAATAGCGAAAGCGATCTCTATAGTGCAGTCGCTTTGCCTGGTTCCAACCGAACAGACATCGGTTCAAGGGCGAACGGTTCGGTCAGAAGTTTTTGCCTCAGATATTGATCCGGAGGCAAACTATGAGGGCGATTGGGAGGAAGAGGATGAAAAGGAGAGTTTGAAGGCCTAGATGAGCCAGTAGAGCCTGACATCTCCCCAGACAGGCCTTCCAATGTTTCCCCTCCCAGGCTTTCTGAGTCCCCCTCCCACTTCTTGTTCTACAAGAAGGTGGCTGAGACTCTTCAGCTTCCTGTGGAAGAGGCTAATCAGGATCAGGAAGAGCCTGATTATGTGGAAATGATGGATGTTCCAGAGTCAAAGAGAGCGTCTATCTCTTTACACAAATCCCTTGGGAAACAGACACAGAAAATCATGCAATTTCCCACATCCATTCCTCCTGTGGATAAAAGAATGGACAGGAGTTATGCTTTATCAGGCCCTGGCACGGAATTTGTTTCAGCACATTGCAGCCACGTTGGGGTAGTGCAAGCTGCCGCCTGTGACAAGGCTAGTATTCCCCTGACATCTCACCCCCCAGTTAAGGATTCCAGGAAAGTGGAAGCCATGGCTAAGAAGCAGCACTTGGCATCCTCTTTGGGGCTCAGGCAATCAAATTACATGACATATACAGCCAGGTACCAGAAGTCTATGTGGGATACGGTTCTGGAGCTGGCTAGGAATGCCCCTCTCCAGCTAGCCAAGGAGCTGGAGTAGGTGGCTGTAGATGGTATAGAGGCATCCAGAGTGCAATTTCAGATTGCTGTGGACTCGAATGATGCGCATTCTAGAGTCATGGCTACATCCATCTCCATGAGGAGGTTTGCTTGGCTTAGATGTGCCAACCTTTCAAAGGATACCCAGACCAAGGTCACGGATTTCCCTGTAACTGGTAATTCTCTGTTTGGGGGAGCAAACAGAGAACTACATGAAGAAGACGGATGAATATAGGACCACCTATAGGAGTGCTGCAGCCAAGGAAGAGCAGGCTACGCCTCAGAAGCAGCAATTCAGGGCTGGCAGGGGCAGGCCTTTTCACAGGCCTTTCTACCAAGCTCAGACACCCTCCTCTTCTTTCCAGCAGAGGGGTTCTTTGGGGGAAGAGGCAGGCGTGGGATGACCAGGACCCCATCATCCACGCAGTCTGAGCCCCCTGCCAAACAGACACCCTGAAGTGTCAGTCAGGGTCTCCTCCCCAGTTCCAGTAGGGGGCAGGTTGGCTCACTACTCCCAGGCCTGGGAGTCTATTACTTCAGACAAATGGGTCCTGGAAGTAGTGAGCCAGGGACTTGCTCTCAGTTTCAGTAGGTTCCCAAAAATGAGAGCAAGGTCCTTCAGTCCTCCCTCTCCCTTGGAGACAAAGGCCTTAGAGGCAGAAGTCTCCTCTCTTCTGCTTCTGCAAGCAGTAAAGAAGGTACCTCATTGTCACAGGGGAAAAGGACTGTACTCCAGATACTTTCTTACCCCAAAAAAGACAGGGGAGTGGCAACCCATCCTAGATTTAAGGTACCTGAACAAACACTTAACAAAACCAAAATTCAAAATGGTGACTCTGGGAGTAATTCTTCCCGTTCTGGGATCAGGAACTGGTTAACCTCTCTGGATCTCAAGGATGCCTACTTTCGCATACCTGTCAGACATTCCCACAGAAAGTACCTCAGGTTCGAGTTGCCCTCAGGCCACTACCAATTCAGAGTTATGCCTTTCGGCCTAACATCTGTTCCAAAGGTGTTCACCAAGTGTCTCGTAGTAGTGATGGCATTCCTCTGGAGACAGGGTATCCCTCTGTTCCCATACCTGGATGACTGGCTCCTTGTAGGCCAGTTCTCAGACCAAGTCAGCCCTGGAGATCACTCAGAAACTTCTAGATTCCTTGGGTTTCATTCTGAACCTAGAAAAGTCTGTCCTGGAACCAGCCCAGATCCTCATTTTCATAGGGGTGGAGCTAGACACTATTCAGGCAAGAGCATTTCTCTCTCTCTCAAGGGTTCAGTCCCTTGTCACTCTGGCTTTCTCTTTTAGTCCTCTAGTTTCTCGTCCAGCCAGGCACTTTCTACAGTTGCTGGGTCACATGGCAGCATCCACAGCAGTGGTCCAGGGAGCAAGGTTTCAGATGAGAGAGATTCAGTTTCATCTCAGATCTTATTGGTCTCAGAAAAAACACCCTCTCTCCAAATTGGTTCCTGTGTCTCGAACCCTAGTTCAGGCCCTCCAGTGGTGGCTGGAGGAGTACAGTATTCGAAAAGGTGTCCTCTTTATCAGTCAGGCTCAATTCTGATTCTCACCACAGATGCCTCTTTACTGGGGTGGGGGGCTCACCTACATCAGCTTACAGCTGAAGGAAACTGGTCTCACCAGGAGTCTCTTCTACACATAAACCTTCTCGAACTGAGAGCTGTCTTTCTAGCACTTCAGGCATTCTCAACTGCTGTCCAGGGGAAAGTGGTACAGATTAGGACAGACAGTACCACAACCATGTGGTACATCATCAAGCAGGTAGGCACTCGGTCCTCTGCCTTGTGCACAGAGGCCATGAAAATATGGTCTCTAGTTTATTCCCTTCAGGCTTCCCTGATGGCTGTGCATCTCCCAGGGAAGGACAACATTCTAGCAGATGCTGTCAGCAGGATTTCCCAGGGTCACCATGAATGGACCCTGAACCCTTTAATTCTTCCAGTAATTTTCAAGAGGTGGGGCACCCCAAAGACAGATCTCTTTGCAGCTCCGGACAATCACCAACTTCCTCTTTTTAGCTGCAGACCACCTCTTCTGGGTCCTGTCCCTCAGGATGCTCTTTTTTTGGATTGGACAAGCAGGTTTCTCTATGCATTTCCTCCTTTTCCTCTGATATTCAAGGTCATGATCAAGATCAGGTCTCAGCCCTGCAAGGTAATTCTAGTGGCTCCATAATGGGTCAGACAGCCTTGGTACCCCCTTCTCTTGTCACTGTCAGTTGACAATGCCTCTTTGTCTTCCCAGACAGTTCAATCTCCTTACCTCCTCTCAGGGGAGGATTCTTTACCCCAGCCTTCAGACTCTTAGGCTCAAAGCCTGGCTCTTGAAGAGCTAGAATATGCAAGCCTGCATCTTTCTCAGTCAGTCTTGGATATTTTAAAGGTTAGCAGGAAACCTGCTACTAGAAAGACTTACAACTCCAAATGGAAAAGATTTGGGGTTTGGTGTTCCCAGAAGCATGTATTGCTAGAGCTGGCTGATATTGCTACTGTATTGGACTATTTGGTGCATCTTAGCAGTTTAGGCCTCCGGCCTACTACTCTCAAGATACATGTGGCAGCTGTGTCTGCCTTCTTTTCTCCTGGTAAGGGCTCTTCCCTGGCATCTCATCCAGTTTTCAAGGACCTGGTACATGTTAATCCTCCCTTTAGGGAGCCTACCCCTTCTTGGGGCCTGGATATCTGTATCACACAGCTTGTGCATCTCCCTTTTGAGCCTCTATCTTCAGCTGAGCTAAAGTACTTGACTTGGAAAACTGCATTCCTGGTTGCCATTATCTCTGCCAGGAGTAAATTACAGGCTTTATCAGTGGAACCTGACTTCATTTCATTTCTCAGGGATAAGGTGGTCCTTCAAACCAACAGAATGTTTCTTCCCAAGGTGATATCAGACTTTCATTTGAATCAGTTTGTGTCATTGCCTGTATTTTTCACTGACCATTCTTCCTCTGGGGAGAGAAGATTACACAGTCTTGATGTAAAGAGGGTTCTTAGTTACTATGTGGAACACACTAAGGCCCATAGAAATGGCTGTTCTCAGTTGTTTCTCACTTATGGGGAAGTGGGAAAGGGCCAACCTGCCACCAAGAGAACAATTGCCAGGTGGATTGTCTCCTGTATCCAGTTCTGCTATTCAGAGTTGGGGAAAGAGCCTCCCTCAGGCCTGAGGGCTCACTCCACTAGACGAACAGCTGCTTCGGTCGTAGCAGCTAGAGACATACCATTAGTGGAAATCTGTAAAGCAGCCACCTGGAAAACTGTTCACACATTTACCAAGCATTACTCTCTGGACATTCAGTCAAGAAGTGATGCTAGGTTCGGCACAGCTGTGCTGCAGATCCTGTTCCCAACATAGGTTCTGTGACTCCCTCCTCCAAGGGGGTACTGCTTGGTAGTCTGCATATAGTCAGGATACAGCAAGATTTCTGGTTGTTTGAAGAAAAAATTACTCACCATAGTAATGTTTCTTCTAATGGAGTCTTGCTGTAGTCTGACCTACCTCCCCGCCTCCCCTCCTGGAACCTAGTAGTTTTGGGATGTGGTCTGGCAGGCACAGTGCTGCACCCCACAGGTGTACTTGGCATGCCTGTCTTACTAGGGGGTTTATTATAAATGTTTTGATTGTCTTCACTACCTGCTTGTATTCTTTTTGGGGTTCTCAACTTGAGTCTTTTGACCCTAAAAATCTGTTTGGTGCCTGTTGGCATTAAACATTTTAGAAACAATTTCTAACTAGTAAGCTAGTTAGTTCAGTGCTTGTAAGAATCTGACGGTTAGACTTCAGAGTACCACAGACAGAGGTTTGAAAACCGAGCTTGAGCTCAATGTTCTATGCCTTGGCATAGAGTTAACCCTTTACAGTCTGGAGTAGTTCAAGTGCTGGGACAGACATAAGGCAATTATAGTGGGGGGTTGCAGGAAGTAGGCTGTTGGTTAACTAGAATCTGCAGCTTATCCAGTAGGTAGGGAAATGGGCAGACTGGGTGGGCCAGGTGGTCCTTATCTGCCGTCAAAGTCTAAGTTTCTATGCTGGAGCTAACTGCATATAGTCTGAATACAGCAAGACTGCATTAGAAGAAACAACATTACTATGGTGAGTAATTTTTTTTCCTATGGTTGGTAGTCTGCACTAAATCAATGTCCCACCAGTGCAAGAGCAGCCTATACTGTGGGCTTGTTCCTAGAGAGGGTGCTCTCTCTCAAGTGGGTTTAGACCCACATCCGATGGGTCGTCCCCCGCTTACCTAGGCAGAAGGGATTCCCCTCTGTCCTGGGACCAGGGTTGGAGAGGGACAAATCTCCTCCACTAATGGAAGAACGCCTGTATATAGTTTTCTCCTATAGGAGACATGTTGTTAAATATTGTTTTCGGTTGAAAATGAGACTCTTATTGTTATTTTTTTTTTTTTTTGTAAACTTAAAAAAGGATGGTGACACACTGCATATTAAGAGACTTGTACCCCCCCCCTTGGCTAGGGGCGCTGGAGACCGAAGGGTCATATGAAGCAAGCAGGCTGCTGTGTCCGGGTGTGCTGGAATTGGTTCTACTGGACCCCTGGACAAGGTGTGGGATGCTTGGATCACAATTTTGATAGTTTTTATGAGGCCTTTCGGCTCCGGACACTCAGCCAGGTATACATCATGGATACCCCTTCCCTGAGATCATGGTTAATGTACCAGTAAAAATTTTTCTCAAAATGTGAATGGACTGCATTCCCCTATCAAACGATAAAAAATTATGCAACACTTGGGTAAACAGAAAGAAGATTTATATACAGTATATTACAAGAGTCTCACCTTTCTACTCTAGAACATTCAGAGTTACACTGGGGAGGGGTGCTACCGTGTCCTGGCATCCTCTCACCCAAGAGGGCGTAGGAGGGGAACAGCGATTTTAGTTCCTGCTTCTACACTATTAGAAATCCAAGACACTTTTTCAGATACTCGGGGCCGGTATGTGATCCTCACAAGAACACTATATTCCCAGATAGTAACCTTAGTTGATACCTATCTTCCTCCACAGACTTCGCTCCTTATAATAAAGATCTTTCTGCAAAGGGTGATGGAGAGGCTCAGGGTATTTTGATAATGGGCAGGGATTTCAGTATCTCTTTCCACCCCCATCTTGACTCCTCGAATCCCAAACCACAAAGGCTGTCTGCAGCTGCCAAGTACTTAAAGGGGAATTTATCTTTTTTAGGTATAGAGGACACCTGGAGGAAAATCTTTCCATCAACCCCATGATACACTTTTTTTCTCTGGGAGGCATAACACATATTCACACTTAAGATTATTTTTTTGTGACAGGAGAATGCCTTACCCTGGTACAAGGCATTTTAATTGAACCAAGGGTTTTGTCTGATCATAACCCTTTAATTCTTAAGATTAACTTGGGAAAACGGAAGAAACTCAGGTTCTGGAGGTTCAGTAATTCTCTCTGAAGAGATAAAAAATGTTTAGACCACTTTAAGCATCGTATCCCACAGTCAATACAAGACAACTCTTCCCCTGAAGTCTCCAATCCCATTCAATGGGACACTTTGAAGACGATATTGCACGGGGAGATGTTGGAATACTCATCCCGCAAACAAAAGGAGGTAAACGCAAGACTAAATTTCTTAACAGACTTTCTTGCGATGTATCAAATGTTATATCGTGAAGGTGATATGGCCCTCCAATGCCGTATTAGATCTATAAAGCAAGATATACAAAAAAATAATAGACTATAGGACCCTCCAGAGCCTGAATTATTTATGTCACTATAGTTATGAAGGAGGTGCCAGAGGTGCCCGAGTATTGGCTTGGAAATTAAGAGCATGTAAAAGGGCTTCAACCATCTTAAAAATAAAGTCTCCTGCCTCAGGCATTCCCACCTACAAAGAAGAGCAAATACAGGAAGACAGGCCTTCACACAATTCTGTGAAGCCCTATATACAGCCCCTACCCTCTTCAGAACCAGCTTATATCTGATTTTTTAAATAAGCTTCATCTACCCAAATTAACTGATTCCCAAAAGGAACTTTTAGAATGCTCCATTAGCTCGGAAGATATACTTTTTCAGGTTAAACATTTAAAGCCTTTAAAATGCCCGGGCCCAGATGGCTTTGGTCCAGAGCGGTACAACATTTTTATCCCCCAATTGCTCCCTAGTTTCTTATTAGCATGCTGTGCAGTGATGGAGGGAGAAACCCCCCCCTTCCTGGAACTATGCAGTCCTATCTCCCTTACTCAAGCCTGAAAAGGACCCCACCCTCCCATCATCATATTGTCCAGTCTCAGTATTAAATGTGGACTATAAAATATTTACAGCCATATGGGCCAAAAGATTGGAACCTATTCTTATTCAGCTAATCCACCAGGACCAATCAGGTTTTTATAAAACAAAGAAATATTTCAGATAGTTTACGCCGTCTTTTAGTACTCCTAGAACACATCCATGCGAGGAAGATCCCATCCACTATTATCAGCTTAGATGCTGATAAAGCGTTTTGACAGAGTAAGTTGGGAGTACCTCTGGGCCACCTTTTCTAAATATTCCTTTCCAAACTCTTTCATTACTTGCCTGAAAAACATATATTCCCAGTCAAGAACCTACATCCGGGTTAATGGTTCCCTGTCTCAATCAATCCCTATTCAAAGAGGCACAAGACAGGGTTGTCCTTTATCCCCTCTATTGTTCGCCTTGTATCTTGAGCCTTTGGCAGAGTCAGTTAGAGGGAATGGTCGGATAGAGGGGGTCCCAGTGGGTCAAAGAGAACACAAGGTGGCTTTGTTTGCCGATGATACTCTGGTGACTGCTGTATCCTCTGATACTTCTCTCTCAGCTTTATGGGAACTGCTGGAGGAATTTACAGAAGTTTCGGGCTTCCAGTTAAATATAACTAAAACAGACCTGATTCCTTTATTTTCACTCCCTCCCAAGTTTATAAAGACAAATACCCTATAAAATGGTATAAAACTAAATTTAAATATTTGGGAATCATTATACCAAAACATTTAGACAACCTAGAACTGCTAAACTATGAACCTTTATCCATTCAGATCCAAGCAAGCAAGCAAACTTTATTTATATAGCGCCTTTCATAACCAAGGCGCTGTACATAATGTAAAATTACAGCATAAACCATAATATAATATAATCCAAGCGGATTTGTCCTCTTGGTCTCGGTTACCATTGAACTTTTTTCAAAGAATTGAGACCATCCGCATGCTAGTCCTCCCAAAACTATTATATTTATTCCAGAATGTCCCCACCTATCCCTCTAGTTTTTATTTTAAATCTTGGGACAAACTCATATCCAACTTTATCTAGAATGGGCAAAAGCCGAGACTTAGAATGTCACTTCTATAGCTTCCGCTGTCCTTAGGGGGAGCTAACTTTCCAAATCTGAAGCTCTATGCATTAGTAGCTTTTTTTTAAATATTGTTCTTGTGGACATCACCTACTTATCACTCTCCTTGGAAAGACATGGAATTCACCACAGATGATTTATACAGTATCACTAAAGTGACGCTAGATTCGGCAGCCAAGCTACCTCCCCTTCGAGACTTCACCCCCTTTGCAGCTCAAGTTTTAAAATTATTGTATAAGCTAAAACAACACAAGGGCTTTAGATAACTTTTCTTCTTCTGTACACATATTTCCGAGGATGATCGATTTCTCCCAGCATCCCTAGATCACACCTTTTCCAGATGAAGACAGCTAGGACTTCAGTTTTTCAAATAATTTCTTACCCCATCTGGCATTATTCCATTTGAAACCTTACAAAATAAATTTGGCCTCACCAACAGCGACCATTTTAGATACACCCAGGTGAGGAATTATCTTTTGTGGCAAAAGTATATCACTTCCAAATTGCTGGAACCAATACCTATGGCCTGGAAATATCTGGAGGATAATATTAAAGGTCAGTTGTGGCCCCACCAGTTGGGTTTTCTTTATAAAATTTTAAGGAAGAGGATGGGTGATTCTTCAATTTCAATCTTGAACAGCTGTTGCAGGGACCTAGATTTAGATATTTCAGAACAGGAGTGGCTTCGGGCATCCCCTCAGGCATGCAAAGTTACACATGCTACCAAGAGGTGCAAATTCGCATGGAAATGTCGAAGTCGCTTTTTTCGTTCTCCTGCTATATTAACTAAATATCTTACACCTTCATTTGGGAAATGTTGGCTGAAATGCTCTTGTGACTTCGCGGATCACAGCCACGTTTTTTGCTCATATACCCAATTAATGCCCTTTTGGTGTTCTCTACAACAAGAAATTTCAGTTTGCCTGGGAGAGATGCTGGAACTCACAGCAGAGATGGTATTGCTTTCTATTTGCTCTCCCTATAATCCATCATGGCACCGGACCCTACTACCCATTTACATCCTGGCAGCCAAAAAGACCATAGCAAGATGGTGGCGATCCCCTGTTATTCCTACAATTGGGGAGTGGAGGGGGCTGGTGGCAGACATTTACTATATGGAATCCCTTTCAGCCATACTCCACAATAGGCAATTAGTGTTTGAACCATTGTGGAGGCCATGGGTGGTATATCTTTCTGGGTGTGACCCTGACTTTGTCCCCTGAGCCTCTCCCTATACAATCATACAGGACCTTTGGGAGCGTAGGTGACCTACCAGTCTTGGGGATGCGGGCACTTCTTTTGAGGATTGATCCATTACCCTGGGGAAACCTCATTTTAAAAATGAACTATCCGGGGGCTGTAAGTCTTTACAGTTAACTTTCAGTCATTTGTCAGATGACCACAGGTTTATAGGGAAGATACCAGAATGGTTTATCAATATTAAAACTATTAGTCAAGAATTATGCCTATGACGTTTTGTCTGTATGTCAATGACTGTATTAACTATGTTTCTACTTGTCATCTCTATATGATAAAAATATAAATAAAAAAATTGGGTCCAAGACCAGGGTAGGGCAGTGGCGAAACAACTCCAGATGACTCTGGATATTGGTGATTCTTGTGTCCTCTTGGTGGCAGCCACGGTTGCCATGTGCCCGTAGGGCTTGGCTGTGGATCTTGACCTTCATGGAAGATCCCCAGCACAAGCTGGTGGATGTCTGATTTTTGGACACTGACCTACTGTATTTGGGCCTGGTGTGGAGGATCACCACCAGCACATTGAGAAGTCCACCGCCACCCTGGACTCCGTGACATCCACCTAGAAGGACAACAAGGGCTCCAAGCAGCAGAAGTGCAAGCCCTTTCTGTCCTCCACCCTTGTGGCAAAACCAGCCCAGCATCTGTCTGGCCAGCAGGCTCAATCCTGGCAACCGCGGGCCAAGTTCATGGCCTCGGTGGTCCAGAAGCCCAGAGGGAAGGGACCCGGTGGCTCCTTAGCCAGATCCTCCTCCTCCAAGCCTGCTCAGTGATGGGATGGGGGTTGCCACCTTCACGCCCATCACGCCTCCCCTGGGTCCTCCTGTAGGGGGCAGGCTCCACCACTTCCTTTCCGCCTGGTCTGCTGTTACCACGGACATGTGGGTTCTGCAAGTGGTCGATCAGGGTCTGCCTCTGGAATTCGAGCAGTACACTCCAAGCCAAGCCCCATTTGAGGACTTGATATCCGCAGACACTCCGTCGGCTCTTCGAGATGACATAGCCCAGCTGCTCCGCATTAAGATCGTGGTCAGAGTTGCAGATCTTCCGGAACACCCAGGGTTTGTCTCCAGGTACTTCCTGGTGCCAAAGCAGATGGGGGGCTGGTACCCTATTCTAGATGTGCATGGCCTGAACGAATTCCTCTGGTATCGAACCTTCAGGATGGTAACTGTCCCAGATCATACCATCTCTAGAGCAAAACATGTGATTTTGCGCTCTGGATCTTCAGGACGTGTTCTTTCACGTCTTGATCCATCCATCCTACAAAAGGTTCCTCCACTTCTGAGCAGAGGGAGTCTTTTATGAGTTCCAAGCCATGCCTTTTGGCCTCTCCTCGGCCCCCAGGGTCTTCACCAAATGCATAGCAGTGGTGGCAGTTTACCTGAGGAGGCGAGGGGTTCAGGTGTGCCCCTACCTGGTCGACTGGCTGATAGCAGGTCCCTCCAGGCAGGAGGTGGAGCGGTCCAGGAACCTGGCCCTCCAGACCTGCATTGACATTGGCCTCCTGCTCAACAAGGCCCAATCGGAATTCGTGTCTTCGCAGGTGATCAGCTCCATCCGGGCAGAGCTCGACTCGTGCCAGGCCAGAGCTTGGCTGCTGGCAGAGAGGGCGAAGGTTCTCTCCTCCTTTGCCCAGTCATTTCTGGTTGAGCCTTGCACCCTGTCCGGTACTTCTGACGCCTTCTGGGTTACATGGCGGCCTGCACCAGCGTGGCCCGATGGGCCCATTTTCATATGCGCTGCCTGCAGCGGGAGCTGGCCAGCCAGTGGTCTCAGTGCAAAGGTCACTTTGACCAGCTGGCCACTGTGACCCAGAGGATGTGGGATACCCTCCAGTTGTGGCTTGTCCCAGAGCATCTGCAGGAAGGGATCCCGTTTGTCCATCCCGAGCCGACGGTCATCCTGATGACCGATGCCTCTTTCACAGGCTGGGGTGCCCACCTGGAGGAACACAGAGTCCACGGGCTCTGGACCTCCCAGGAGTCCCGATGCCATATCAACCTGCTGAAGTTCCGAGTGGTTCAGCTAGCCCATACCACATTTGCTCCATTTGTCCTGGGTCAAGTGGTCCAGGTCCAAAAGGACAATACCACCCTGTTCCTCCCATAATATCCTACAGGGAGGAACAGGGTGCAGGAAGACACTATTTTTAAGTGAAAAAGATGTTCCAGGACTAGAGGGCATGGGATGAAGTTGCAGGGAGGACAATTCAGAGGAAACCTGAGGAAGAATTTCTTCACAGAGCAGGTGGTGGACAAGTGGAACACCCTGCCAGAGGAAGTGGTGGGGGCGGAAACAATCACGGGATTTAAGAATGCATGGGATAGACATAAAGGAATTCTGGAGGTCAGGGTTAAGGGGCAACAGACTTCTAGGAAAACATAAAGTAAACTTACAGTCTCAGTTGGGCAGACTGGGTGGGCCGTAGGCCCTTACCTGCCGACACTGTCTATGTATCTATGTACCAAGACCATGTACTGCCTCAACAAGCAGGCCGGGATACACTCCTTGCCTCTGTGCAAGTAAGCTCTCCTCATCTGGACCCTCGTGCACAGCCTGAAGGCAGATTTCCTGGCCTTCCATGTGGTAGGAGCTCCAGTAAGCTGGTGGATGCCCTCAGGCGGGTGGGCATGGCATCTCACGAGTGATCCCTCCACCCAGAGGTAGTTCACAGTCTGTTCTCCCAGTTGGGCACCACTCAAGTGGACCTGTTCACCTCCAGGGAGAACGCAAAGCTGAGGCTGTTTTGGGCCCGCCCTGCTGATCAGGGCTCGCTGCAGGGGTATGCCTTCTCGAGGCCGTGGATCCCAGGTCTCTTCTATGCCTTCCCTCGATCCACAAAATGCTCCTCAAGGTCAGGAGGGAGAAGACACTGGTGATGCTGGTGGCTCCAGACTGGCTCTACCAGTTTTGGTACCCCAATCTCCTCAGTCTCAGCAGCAGGCTCCCAAGGCATCTTCCAGCATGCCTGGACCTGCTTTCCATCAATCTGGAGAAGGTATTCCACGCAGGCCTTCAATCACTGCACCTGACAGCCTGGTTCCTGAGCGGCTAGAGTTCCAGGCTTTGGGTCTCTCTGAAGATGTCCTCACTGTCGTGGAGGCATCTAGAAAGGAATTGGCCAGAAAATTCTAAGCCTTCAAATGGAAGAGATGCTCCATTTGGTGTCAGGGTAAGGGGGTTGGACCTTTCAACCTGTCCTGTGGCTAGCATTTTGGACGATCCGTGGTCTCTCTCCCAAGAGGGAGTTCGGTTGACAACCCTTAAAGTGCACCTGTCAGCCATCTCTGCTTATCGGGCACAAGCTGGTCAGCAGTTGGTGGCACAGTAGAAGGTGATCTTGCACTTTTTCAAAGGCCTTGACCACATTTCCCCTCCGGTGCGTGAACCACCACCACCGTGGGACTTCTTGCTGGTTTTGGCAAGCTCATGGGCAAGCCATTCAAACCAATGCACAGGTGTGACATGTCTCATCTGTCGTGGAAGACCGCCTTCCTGGTGGCTGTCACATCAGCCAGAAGGATCAGTAAGCTCCAGGTGTTGTCAGTGGAGTCTCCTTACCTGGTCTTCCACAGGGACAAGGTTGTCCTACGCCCCAACCTGAAGTTCCCCTCGAAGGTTGTCTTGGAGTTTCACCTGAACCAGGTGATGACTCTACTGGTGTTCTTCCTGAATAACACCTCGAATGCTGAGCACAAGCCCCATACTCTGGACCTGAGGGGAGCACTTCCTTATTATAAAGAGCGTATGGCTGGAGTTCGGGGAGAGGTTCACCAGCTGTTTGGCACCTACACTGAAGCCGCACCTGGCAGACCTGCAACCAAGCGGACGATTGGCAGGTGGATCACATCCTGCTATAGGTTGGTGGGTAGGTAGCCTCCCAGAGGGTTTAGGGCTCATTCCACCCGCTATACCATTGCGTCAGTGGCTGTTTCTAGGGATGTCCCTATCCAGGAAATCTGCAGGGCTGCTACCTGGAAGTCAGCATACACCTTCATTTCCCATTGCCACATTGACCTAGAGTCACGTTGGTGGCTGTTTCTAGGGACTTCCCTATCCAGGAAATCTGCAGGGCTGCTACCTGGAAGTCAGCACACACCTTCATTTCCCATTACCACATTGAGCTAGAGTCATGCCGGGATGTTGGTTTTAGGTCCGCAGTTCTGCCAACAAGCATGGCTAAAATATCATATCCATGTCCCTAGAAGCACAGGTTACTCACCTGTAATACTAGTTCTAAGAGTGGTATGTGATGTTCATCCACACGGACCCACCTGACCTCCCCAGCTTCAGCGCACAAATTCTGCTACTAGCGGGCACAATCTGGCGTCGTGGTGCGGAGCCATGGGAGTTACCACCCAGGTGGGTGGGAGGAGCCAGCATGAAAACGTTCCGGCTATCCTTAAAGGGAAAGGCAACTGCCAACAAGTGTGGATGAACATCATATACCACTCTCAGAACTACTGTTACAGGTGAGTAACCTGTGTTTGGAGGGCAATAGGTTTATTTATTTGTTTAAAAGTTGATAACCAGGAAAGGCACACTGAGCTGAAGCTGGTTTCCAGCTTGCTGCCATGCAGAAGCAGTCCTCTGAGAAAAGCCCTTCTTCTTCCTCCTCCTCATCAGTGAAGCACCGGGAGAAGTCGTCTTCTGGGAAGCACAAGTCCCTGGACAAAGACAAGGAGAAGCCTCAGAGATACTCACGCTCTAGGTGTCCTCACAGGAGGAAGACCACCTCTCCTGGTTACTCCTCCCACTGGGGGGGGGGGCAGACTACCCTCTCCAGCCTACTCTCACTCCCTCTGGGCAGCCAGTGGATAAACCTCTTGCCTTGGTGCTGACAGCAGACAAAGGTTCGTCAGGGTCCAGGACTCCAGTCTGAGCTCTGCAGCCTGTAATGGTGTGGGCCATTACCAAATTTTCATCCTCCTCTTCCTCAGGTGGTGGGACCAGCACTTCTTCAGGCAGCAGGTTGGTGCCCGCTGTCCTCCTTGCCCCGGGGTCGGCTACGGTCTCTGAACCATCGGATAAGACCCCTGATGCCCGGAGCATGCATCGGCCTCAAAGGCTCCTGCTCAGCCATCATCAATCACGTCCCCGCACCGTCGCAAGCAGACACCAGCTTCTTTGCGGGGTACCCTGGCGTCACACCTGATGATGCCCCAGCCATCACCGGACCCTCCTGCATCGGCCGTAGACATGACAGTCTCCCTTACACCGATGGCAGAAAGCCTGACGTTCAAGCTCTCTGATATTTTCATTGACATAAAGGACCATATCCTCGGAGTGTGAGTCTTCCCACCATTACCTCAAAAAATAGGGGTAACATAGAGAATCTTCCAAGCATAAGGAACCTTCTAGGCAAAAGGAGAAGGAAAAAGCATGGGAGAGATCTTATTCGTGATCCAGGTCTTCGAGGGGCAGCTCGGAATCTACCGGCAGTGACTCCCGACTTACCATCGTCAAAGCCCCACTGTGTGCCAGCGCAAAGGAGAAGTCTTCAGGATCCTCGGACCCGACGCTTCAACCTATCAAGATCTGGCCTGCAGTACAAGCTGCAGGCCAATCTTCTGACCCAGGTAATTGGCACCATGCGTCTCGGTCGTCCTCTGTAGGTAGCACCATCTCCTGGGAGAAGTCAAAAGACATATGGCCAGTCGGCAGGGAGATCCACCTCTCTGACTCCCAAACAGGCCAAAAAAACAGCGGAGAAATCCGCAAACCTGCCGTTGAAGAGGCGCCAGTCTGACAAACCTCTTAAGTCCGCATTGGACCAGCACTGATGTCGGTCCTCGAATAGTGCCCCCAAAGGCTCTCATTTGCTGGCACTACCGGCAGAGACACTGTCGCCTCCAGCGTCTCCTCCTCCATCCAATGACTGGAGCGATGACAGCCCTATGCAGGCATACCTGACGCTGGTCCGCATGACCTCCTGGTGCTAGATGCTAATACTAACCCCTTATCGCCTCCTGAAGGCCCACTGAAGCTGGATAGACCCGGCGTCGGTACCAGTAATGGTACAAATGCCGGTCCAACGCCAGACCCGGTGACAGGCTCTTCAAAGCTTAACCTGTCAAAGGCTAAAGACTTATGTAGTCACTGGTGGGAGACCATCACACTGGACATTCCCCCCCCACCTCCCCAAAACCTCAGCCAGCAACTCCTGTTGCTCTGTACTTGACGCAAAATCCGGATGGTGGAGCACTTTCAAATTCTCCACCCCCATCCCCGGACTTACCTATGGTTCCTTAACCTCTTTCAGATGAGGACCAAGGAATGCACCCTTCTCCACCAGAAAGGCCAAGAAAGAAAATTGCCAAAAAGAGAGATAATAGCTTCAGATCTCAGAGCCCTAGTTCATCCAGCTCCGCATATAGACATAAACACAGGAAGAGGTATCGCAGATCATCATCGTCTCATCCTCAGACTTTTACCAACCCTCTGATTCTTCACCCTCGTCCATTGAGGACTTATCCCCCTGGACCCTGAGAATACCCCAAAATCGCCTCCCGATGACCCATCCTTTATGGAGGTCATGAGACACATACATGCAAATATAGCACCCCATACATCGAATGGGAAGAACATCTCTCCCCCCTCAGGTAGTGGTCAAACAGGAGTTCAGCATGTTTGCAGTTCATTTGCATCACCAGGTAAGGAAAAAGGTCCAGCTCCCCATATGACACACAGGGGAAATGCCAGACCTCACCCAACAACTAACACACCGAAATCTAGCCAATGGAAAATCATGTACACAAATGCTCACAGTCTGGGAAACAAGATCCCAGACCTGCTGGCAATAATGACAGAGGCTAAACTGGACATAGTAACAATTAGCGAGATGTTGTTTACCAGTAACCCCACCTGGGAGACTTCAGTACTTGGCTGTGTACTTTTCAGAAGAGACCAAGGTGCAAAAAAGGGGGGAGGGGGGTTGGAGTGGCACTGCATGTCAATGAAAATATCAAAGCTACAGAAATTCAGAATACACCCAAGGAGCCAGAAGAACTGTTGGTCACCCTGGAAACAGGAAATGGAACAGCCATAAGAACTAGGGTTGTCTACAGACCCCCAGAGCAGGGGGAGGACATAGACACATTACTGTTAGAAGATATACAGAGCATGACAGCTAAAGGGGAGGTTGTGATAATGGGAGACTTCAACATGCCAGATACAGATTGGTCAATACCAGCAGGAACATCTGCCAGAACTAGACACGTGGTGGACTCCCTGCAGGGGGAGGGCCTCAAACAGCTGGTACAGCAACCCACAAGAGACGGTGCTATCCTAGATCTAGTGCTGACTAACAGGGAAAGGATCACAGATATCCAGGTAGAAGGTCACCTGGGGGCCAGTGACCATCACATGGTATAGTTCAGTTTGGCCACTACAACTAAATCATCCCACTCCAAGGCAAAAATATGGGACTTCAGAGGAGCTGACTTTGATAAGATGGCCAACAGAGTTAAGCTAGCCCTGGCAAAAAGAAATGCAGGTGAGGGGGGTACAGGCAAAGTGGTCAAGCATTAAGGATGCAGTACTTGAAGCAACATCCCGCTGTGTTAGAGAGAGAAGGAAGTGCAAAAGAAGAAGGAAACCACTTTGGTTCTCAAAAACAGTAGCAGAAAGGTCAGAGCCAAAAGACTGGCCTTCAGGAAATATAAGGGAACACAGCGGGATGAAGATAGGGAGGCATACCAAACTTCCCTAAGGGAAGCAGGGAAGGCAGTAAAGCAGGGAAAGGCCCAAACCGAGGAAACACTAGCACAGACAGTAAAAAAAGGTGACAAGACTTTTTATAGATACATTAGTGAAAGGAGAAAGTCCAGAGGGGGTATTGCTAAGAACAAAGGAGATAAGGGGGCGTGTGAGGAGGAGGAGGACCATGTAACAGCATCTATCCTAAATAGATACTTCTGATCAGTATTTACTGAAGAGAAAGTAGGGCAGGGTCCACAGCTCAGCACCATGGACACAGGGGGGAGGGAGGTGAGCACTAGTCCCTTCACAAAAGAAATGATCTTATAAGAGCTCGATAAGCTCAGGGTGGACAAGACAATGGGACCTGATGGCATACATCCCAGGTACTAAAGGAGCTAAGGGTGGAACTAGCAGAGCCATTATCAGAACTGTTTAGTGAGTCTCTGAGCACAGGAGAGGTCCCAGAAGACTGGAGAAGGGCTCATGTGATCCCGCTCCACAAGAGTGGTAGCAGGGAGGAGGCAAGGAACTGCAGACCAGTCCGTCTTACCTCAGTAGTGTGCAAGATTATGGAGGCACTCCTTAAAGAAAGGATTGTGCAACACCTGGAATCCATAGGAGCACAGGATCAAAGACAGCATGGGTTTACAATGGGAAGGTCCCATCAAACTAATCTCATAGATTTCTTTGACTGGGTAGCCAGAGTGGTGGACCAAGGTGGAGCAGTTCATGTCGCCTACCTTGACTTCAGCAAAGCTTTCAATACTGTTCCACATAGAAGATTGATTAATAAGCTGGGTAGGCTCAGGGTGGGTCAGAAGTTGGTCAGCTGGGTGGCGGGCAGAAAACAGAGAGTGGTGGTAAATGGTATACAGTCAGATGAGATGCAAGTCACAAGTGGGGGGTACCTCAGGGATCAGTCCTAGGGTCAGTCCTCCTCAATATCTTCATCAGTGACATTGCAGATGGACTGGAGGTTAAGGTTTGTCCGTTTGCAGATGACACCAAGATCTGCAACAGAGTAGATGATCCAGATGGGGTAGGCAGAATGAGAAGAGATCTGGATAAACTAGCAAAATGGTCGGAAGAGTGGCAACTGGGGTTTAATGCAAAGAAGTGCAAGATCATGCACATAGGGAAGAGAAACCCTGACGCCACTTATATCTGGGAGGGGAGTTGCTGGCAGTCACAAGGGAAGAAAGAGACTTGGGCATCATCATCACCGATGACCTGAAATCATCCAAGCAGACCACTAAAGCAGTAGGTAAGGCTAGGGGATAGTAGGGTGTATTAGGGGTATCACAAGTCAGAAGAGGGAGGTAATACTCCCTCTTTACAAGACACTGGTTAGGCCCCATCTGGAGTATCATGGCAGTACTGGAGGTCACACCTTCACAGGACATTAACCAAATTGAGGCAGTCCAGAGAAGGGCAACCAAATGGTACAGGGACTGCATCAGAAAACATATGAGATATTAATGAGCTCAATATGTATACCCTTGAGCAAAGGAGGGAGAGAGGATATGATTGAAACATTCAGACATCTTAAGGGCATTAACAAGGTGAAAGAGTCTAACATGTTTCAATATAAGAAAATAGCAGGACAAGAGGACAGAGCATGAGATTAGAGGAGGCCAATTAAGGGGTAATGTGAGGAAGTTTTTCACAGAAGGGCGGTGGATGCATGGAACAGCCTACCTCAGGAAGTGGTGGATATGAATACAGTGCAGGGCATCAAACAGGCATGGGATAGGCATAAGGGAGCAATACAGATGAGTATGAATAGATTGGCCATTGACAGAGCAGAGGCCAATGGCACATTTATAAGGTAGAAAAAGAAATGGGCAGACTGGATGGGCCTTGCGGTCCTTCAAACAACATGAAGTCTTGCTGTATTCTGACAATTGCAGTGATTCCCAACCTTCGAACTACCCCGGAGAACTAAGAGTTAACTTTCCATGCAGTGCGTGGAACGCTGAGCTCGAGCTCGGTTGAAGTCTCTCTCTGGAGTGTTTTGAACCTAAACCGTCAGATTCTTTACTCTGCCTCACTGAATGGTCGCTTCGGAGATTTCTCCTTCAGCTCGGTTCGAAGTCGGTTAAAGTTTTTAGTTTTTCATCAGTTTAAACCGAAAAAAAGTATCCGCATAGTCAGTTCAGTCTCTGTCTGTGGTGCCGTGAGTACTAGATAGGAATTGTTATACTTTTCTGTGTGGAACTTGTAAAAGTGCGGTCGGTTCGGCTGAACCGACCATTTGATTGTGATTTTTTGCTATATTTAGTGTGTGGTTACCGGTTCTTATTGGTTCTAAAAAAAACATGTTTTAACTGTTTTTTTTTCCAATACCCGTGACATGGTTAGGAACCGATAAGGGAGTCTTGCCTTGCGGTTGCCGAAAAAAGGGTAAGTTTGGTTAGGTTGGCCATGTCTGAGAAACCCAAGGAAAAAAACGGGCCCACTGGGTTTCAACACTGCAGTGAGTGTGGGGAGGTCTTGGCCAAGGCTGATCCCCACACCACCTGTGTTTATTGTCTGGGGTTTGACCACCTCGATTCAGACTGCCAAATATGTAAAAATTTTCCAAAATCTACGCTCGAGAAGAGATTAGGTAGACTGAGGGAAAAGGAGGCCAAGAACTCCACTGATCCGGATGGCCAGCCCGGTTTGGTTTCGACTGAACCAGAAAGAGTGCCCTCTGACCAGGGCGATACTTCTTCGAGCAAAAGGAGAGCCGATTCCGAGGGATCGGTTCTGACAAAAAGAAAGCGCAAAGATAAATCGACCGGTTCGGATCCAGAGGTTCATGTTCCGACCGCCGAAGAGATAGCCAGGGCGATTCAAATTGTGGAATCGCTTCGTCCGGTTCTGACCAATCTGGCTCCTTCTGGCAGGGGTTCGGTTCGGTTGGTTCTCCCGGTTCGAGTACACCCTTGAAGAATTTTATGAACCGGAGTTTGAAGAGGAAGGGGAATTTGAGGATTATGATGTAAGTGAAGGTATGGATGTGCCTGTGGAACCGGACATCTCCCCAGACTGACCATCAGGTGTTTCCCCTCCTGGGCTTTCTGAGTCCCCTTCCCATTTTATGTTTTACAGAAAAGTGGCTGAAACCCTCCAGCTTCCTATGGAGGAGGCTGTGGAAGATCAAGAAGAGCCTGATTATGTAGAGATGATGGATATCCCAGAGTCCAGGAGACTGTCTATTCCCCTCCATACATCTTTTGGGAAACAGACACAAAAAATCTTAGTCTCCTAACACTATACCTCCTGTGGATAAAAGGATGGACAAGAGGTATACACTCTCAGGCTCAGACACGGAGTTCTTTTATCAGCAATGCAGCCATGTTGGGGTAGTGCAGGCTGCTGCCTGTGACAAGGCAAATATTCCCTTAGCTTCATGCACCCCTGACAAGGACTCCAGGAAGATTGATGCCATAGCAAAGAAGCCGTACATGGCATCTTCTTTGGGACTCAGGCAGGTGAATTACATGGCCTATACAGCCAGGTATGAGAAGTCCATGTGGGACACTGTACTGGCACTGGCTAAACAGGCCTCCCCCCAGCTAGCCAAGGAGCTGGAGGCGGTGGCTGCAGATGGGATTGAGGCATCTAAAGTGCAATGTCATGCTGCTGTAGACTCTAATGATGTCTCATCAAGAGTCATGGCTACATCTGTGGCTCTTCGGAGGATGGCTTGGCTCAGATGTACTAGCCTCTCGCAGGACACCCAGGCTAAGGCAATGGATTTTCCTGTAGTGGGTAATTCTCTGTTTGGGGAGCAGACAGAGAATTACATGAAGAAAATGGACGAGTACAGGACCACTTACAGGAGTGCTCAGGCCAAGGAAAGGCAGGCAACTCCTCAAAGGCATCAGTCTAGGGGCAGGGGCAGGCCTTTTCAAAGGCCTTTTTACCGAGCACAGACCTCTTCTTCTTCTTCTTCCTTTTCGCAGAGGGGGTCCTTCAGAGGGAGAGGCAGAAGGGGGATGAGCAGGCCCGCATACACCCCTCAACCTAACGCCCCTGCCAAGCAGACACCTCAATGGGTCTGCCCGGGTCGACTCTCCTGTTCCAGTAGGGGGCAGGCTGGCTTACTTTGTCCAGGACTGGATGTCTATTACATCACACAAGTGGGTCCTGGAAGTAGTAAGCCAAGGACTGGTTCTCAGCTTCAAAAAATTTCCAAAGATGAGAGCCAGATCTTTTCCATCTGCAAATCTTTCGGAAACCCTTGCCGTAGAGGTAGAGGTTTCTTCTCTCCTAGCTTTAAGAGCTATAGAGAGAGTACCTACCCTACACTGGGGCAAAGGACTGTACTCCAGGTACTTCCTGACCCCCAAAAAGACAGGGGAGTGGCGACCCATTCTAGACCTCAGATATCTGAACAAACATCTTTTAAAACCAAAGTTCAAGATGCTGACTCTGGGAATAATCCTTCCCTCTCTAAGGCCAGGGGACTGGCTAGCCTCCCTGGATCTCAAAGATGCCTATTTTCACGTTCCCATCAGGTGCTCCCACAGAAAGTACCTCAGGTTCGAGTTGCCCTCAGGCCACTATCAGTTCAGAGCAATGCCCTTTGGCCTAACCTCAGCTCCAAGGGTTTTCACAAAGTACCTGGCAGTAGTAGTTGTCTTTCTAAGAAGGCAAAAGATTTCCATATTTCCTTATCTGGACAATTGGCTATTAGTGGGTCAGTCTCCAGACCAAGTCAGGTCTCACCTGCAAGTGACCCAGCAAGTGCTCACTTCCCTAGGATTTCTTCTCAACCTTCCCAAGTCAGTTCTCGAACCAGTCCAGCTCCTTACCTTTATAGGGGCAGAACTGGACACACGCTCAGAGCAAGTGCCTTTCTTCCTCTAGAAAGGGCAAGGGCTCTTATGGAACTAGCTTCTTCCTTCAGTCTTTAGGTATCTCTACCAGCAAGGCATTTCCTCCAGCTCTTGGGCCACATGGCAGCTTCAACAGCAGTGGTCCAAGGGGCAAGATTCCAGATGAGAGATATTCAGTTCCACCTGAGAGCTTACTGGTCTCAGAGAAAGGACTTCCTTACCAAACTGATTCCAGTGACTCCGACCTTGATCCAGGCCCTCCAGTGGTGGCAGGATCAGGACAATTTAAGGCAAGGTGTCCCTTTTGTTGCTCAGCCTTGTTCTCAATGGTCCTTACCACGGATGTGTCTATTCTGGGCTGGGGAGCCCACCTGGGAGGTCCCTCACTGCCCAGGGACTGTGGTCCCCCCAAGAATCCCTTCTCCACATCAGTCTTCTAGAGCTCAGTGCAGTTTTTCTAGCTCTAAAAGTGTTCTCACAGTCAGTTCAGAACAGGGTGGTTCAAGTCAGAACAGACAACACTACCACCATGTGGTACATCAACAAGCAGGGAGGCACTCGGTCTATGGCCTTGTGCACAGAAGCCATGAAGTTGTGGTCCCTGGCTTATTCCCTGCAAGCCTCTCTTGTAGCAGTTCACCTTCCAGGCAAGGACAGTGTACTAGCAGATGCACTGAGCAGGATTTCTCAGGGCCATCACGAATGGTCCCTGGACCCTCAGGTTTTGAAAGTGATTTTTTCAAGGTGGGGCACTCCAGAGATATATCTCTTTGCAGCCCCAGGCAATCACCAACTCTCTCTCTTTTGTTGCAGACCTCCAGTGTTGGGCTCAGTCCCCCTGGATGCCCTGATTCTGAATTGGGAAGGGAAGTTTCCCTATGCCTTTCCCCCTTCCCACTCCTGTTCAAAGTTTTAGTCAAAATAAGGTCTCAACCTTGCAAGGTGATTCTGGTTGCTCCAGATTGGGCTAGACAGTCCTGGTACCCTCTGTTGCTCTCCCTGGCAGTCCATCTCCCCCTGTCTCTTCCCAGGAATTACAACCTGTTAACATCCTCTCAGGGGAGGATTTGGTACCCCAATCTTCAGTCCCTCAATCTCAAGGCATTGCTCTTGAAGAGTTAGAGTTTGCAGATCTGCATCATTCCCAAGGGGTTCTGGACATCCTCAAGGCTTCTCGAAAGCCCTCCACCAGAAAGACCAAATGGAAAAGATTCAGCATTTGGTGTTCTAAGAAGAATATTTCTCCAGACACTGCTAAATTGCCTACGGTTCTGGATTATATGGTCCATCTTAATGGCCTAGGCCTCAGACCAGCTACTCTCAAGGTACATTTGTCAGCTGTTTCTACATTTTTGCCTGTGAGGAAGCCTTCCTCACCATCTTCCCATCCTGTGTTCTGTAAATTTTTTAAAGGATTGTTTCACACCAATCCCCCCTTTAGAGACCCTGCCACTGCCTGGGATTTGAATGTTTGCATTGCTCAGCTCATGCAACCCCCACTTGGAGCCTATGTCTTCAGCAGAGCTTAAGTACTTGATTTGGAAAACTGTGTTCTTGGTAGACATTACCTCTGCCAGGCGTACCAGTGAATTGCAAGCCCTGTCAGTGGAACCTGATTTTATCTCCTTTCATAGGGATAAAGTGGTCCTTAGAACAAATAGAAGGTTCTTGCCCAAAGTGGTTTCAGATTTTCAGTTAAACCAGTCTATGTCTCTCCCTGTTTTCTTCACTGAACATTCTTCCTCAGGAGAGAGGAGGCTACACAGTTTAGGTGTCAAAAGAGCCCTTAGTTACTACATAGAGCGTACCAAGGGTCACAGGTTTGACTCCCTCCAGTTGTTCCTCACTTATGGAAAAGTGGGAAAGGGCAAACCTGCCACCAAAAGATCGATTGCCAGGTGGATTGTGTCTTGTATTCAATTCTGCTATGAAAAACTGGGAAAAACTCCACCCTCAGTCCTGAGGGCTCATTCCACAAGAGGTACAGCTGCTTCCCTGGCTGCGGCCAGGGATATTCCTGTCCTCGAAATTTGTCAAGCAGCCACCTGGAAAACAGTCCATACTTTCAACAAGCATTACTCTCTGGATATCCAGGCTAGGAGTGATGCTCGGTTTGGCACAGCAGTACTTCAGAGCCTATTTCCAAAGTAGGTTCTGTCCCTCCTCCATGGAGGTACTGCTTGGTAGTCTGCAATAGTCAGAATACAGCAAGACTTCATGTTGTTTGAAGAAAAAATTACTCACCTTAGTAATTATATTTCTTCTAATGGAGTCTTGCTGTTTTCTGACCTCCTTCCTGCCTCCCTCTCAGAACCTGTTTTTGGGAAGTGGGTGGGCAGGTGCAGCGTTGCACCCCAGGGGTGTATTTGCTGGCACCCTTCTCCCTTTTGTTTCGGTGCTTATTTATTATCATTATTTTTTTAAGTACATTGGGTTTAGTTTTTGGGTTTCCTGACTTGAGTCTTCCTTGGGAATCCGAAACTTTTCAGCCAGTTGGCTAGTAGAATTTTTACAGTTTCCACATAGAATTTTTAGTTTAGTTGGGCTCGTAAGAATCTGACGGTTTAGGTTCAAAACACTCCAGACAGAGACTTCAACCGAGCTCGAGCTCAGCGTTCCATGCCCTGCATGGAAAGTTAACCCTTAGTTCTCCAGGGCAGTTCAAAGGTTGGGAATCACTGCAATTGTCAGAATACAGCAAGACTCCATTAGAAGAAATATAATTACTAAGGTGAGTAATTTTTTCTTTCTGCTCCTTCAGCGTGTCCTCCTCAAGGTGCAAATGGAAGGTGCAACAATGATCTTGGTAGCACCACTATGGCGTCGACAAATCTGGTTCCCACTGTTGCAACAGTTAGCAGCAGAAACTCCGATCACCCTTCCACGGGACTTTGGTCCACCCGAACCTGCGGTCCCTCCATCTACATGCATGGCTCCTGAGGGTTTTATTTATTTTGTTTTTATTTTTGAAAGTCGAATTTACAACCTTTGAGACAGGGACTCATTTACAAAGGCACCTCGTTGCAGGGAGGGTTGACTTGGTTACAGTGTGAGATACAACAGTGGTAACATACAGGTGCAATACATATAACAAAAGAACACAACATAACAGTGGTTTATGGAATAAAGTTATAAGCAGTAAATAGCAATCGTATAAAGTATAACAATAGTAGAAGTCACAACCTTGGTCATACCGGGGAAATACCTCCGTGGAAGGGTGGGGGGAACAGGGGTGAGGAAAAGAATAAAAAAGGGGGGGCAGTCCAACGGACATTTTATTTATTTATTTCTATGAAGTACCTTTGAGCCAAAGGGTCTTTTACTGAGGTTCCACGTCGTAGTAATACATGGGCGTTACATCATTTACAGTGGTTACAAGTACATAGGCAAATACAAGGTGGTTCCATGCCTAGAAAGACATGAGTACATCAGGTTACAGAGGTTACATAATTACAATAACAGGGAGTACATAAGTAAAAATATACAGACATAATTTAAAGCAGGCTGGGCTGACAGGTTGTTAAGTGAACAACTTGAGATTCTACAGGATATAGAGTGAATCAGGTAGGGAGCAGAGGATGATATTGTCTGTGAAATAATTAACTAATATTATATGCAAGGAGGTGAGAACTTGATGGGCAGCAGTTCTTTTGTCATAAGTGCTAAAGAGTGTAGTCATAAAGGAGGGCTAGACTCACGTGGGAGTGCTGAGGCGGGGACCTGGAACCTTCAATGGGAGTGTTAGTTAGCAAGAAGAGAGGAGAGGCAAGGGTGCAGGTTAGAATGAGGGTAGCAGGGAAGAGTGTGGGGGAGTTCAGGTCTCACAGTCACAGTTCCTGTTTGTAGCGAGGGCCACTCGGAGTTTATCTTCAAAGGGGCCTATTTTGTCCTCTTTTGTGATGCCTGGGTCAGGCGCATTAAGCCAAAGTGGTGCCCGGTATTCGTAGGACCGTTGGCCTTGTGTGGTTCTACGGAAAGGGATGCAGAGAGCTGAGTTGTTTGTACCCCAGTGCATCTGATGGAATTAGGTTGACTAAGGAGGCTTTGCAGGCCTGGGGTGGTAAGTCCTAACATAGACTTCTTGGCGAGCATGCATACTTGATACTGGAGGCGACTGTCAAGGTTAAGGCTGTGGGCTAGAAACATGGAAGGGACCCCAACATTAGGTTGATTAAGGGCAACTATAGCTTCGGGCGTCAAAGAGGTGGTTACAGAGAGCGACTTTAAAGGGACCAGTTTTGGCAGACTTAGTGACAGAGGGCGGGAGGGAGTTGAACCATGTGGGGGTGCGGTAGTGGAAGGACCTTTGGGCTAGGATCTAGTCAGTTTTAGCTTTGGAGTTTCCGACAAGGTTGCCGAAGTCCTTGTTGAGGCCAGAATGCCTTCCACTAGAGCAGCTTATGCCAAGAAATGGAAGCGGTTTTGTCTACGGTCCACGGCTCGCCACCTGGCTCCTTTGGTCTGTCTGGTTAATATCCTACTAGAGTACCTGCTATCCCTTTTGGAGTCAGACTTGGGCTACTCCTCAATAAAAGTGCATTTTGCCTCCCTTTCTGCCCATCACATCCCTGTCCTTGGCAGAATGGTGGTGCAGCTTGAGGTATCTCACACTTTCCTGAGGGGTATGCTCCACATTAAACCTTCCATTAGGGACCCTGTTCCCCCTTGGGATCTTTTGTTTGTTTTGGAGATGTTGACCGTACCACCTTGTGAACCTGCCGCGGATTGCAAGCTTCGTTTCCTCTCATGGAAAATATTATTTTTAAGGAAATACAAAATCACATATGCCCACACAATGCAAAGCATCATGGGCTGCATATGCAAATTACCACAGAATATTATGCTGGTTCAACTTTTAGCAGAACTGCATGGTGCCGAAAGGCCTCTCACACAGTTTGCAAAGGGTGCTAACAGATGACATAGACACGTGTTTCGTCCTACCAGAACTCATCAGTATGCCTCGTCTGTTTGACACCCCTTTAGTTGCTGTTATTTCTGCTCAGAGGATTTCCGAGCTTCAGACTCTGATGTATAAAGAATCTTACTTGGTGTTTCACAAAGACAGAGTAGGTTTGAGAACCAATCCTAAGTTTCTACCCAAGGTAATGTCTGAGATGATGTTGAATCAGGACGCCCAACTACCTGTTTATTACCCCAGTCACACAAACAGGGGTGAGGCACTTCTCCATAACCTGGATGTTCATTGTGTCTTGTGATATTACTTGTCCAGAACTAAGGGAAGCTGGCGTTCTGACTAATTATTTGTTTCTTTTGCTGCTAGGACACTTGGGTCCCCCGTGTCCAAGCAGTCCCTGTCCAGATGGCTTGTGCACTGCATTTCCTTCTGCTATCAGAAGCATGATAAACCCCTACCTGGGCTGATACAGGGTCATTCCACAAGAGGTGTAGCAGCCTCTTTTGCTGCACTGAAAAACGTCTCAGCTTCCAGTATCTATGCAGCAGCTACGTGGCACACAGTCCACACCTTCATTAGACACTGTAGTCTGGACATTGCCTCAAGATGCAGAACAGGCTTCGGGCTTGCTGTTCTACATGGCCTCATCTCACAGGGGATTTCTTCCTTCTTTCTCCTAATTCCCTACCACCCAAGTAGTTGTCTTTAATTTATACTGCTTGGGAATGTGTCACCTGCTGCAAGAGCTGACTGTCGAAGTAAGATAGTACAGTTACGTAAGAACTTACCGTAACAGTAGATCTTCAAGAGAAGCTCTTGCAGCAGGTATATATCCCACCCTCCTTCCCCCTGGAGATTTCCTGCTACATGCATCCATTTCCGTAAGTTTTCTGTCGGATGAGGTACTGCTCTAGGTTCCCTAGATGGATCTCAGCGTATCTGTATGGCAGAGTCTCTGGCAGAACAAGAAGTGGGACACGCCAGGACAGCCTCCTCTTATACCATGTGGGACGTCGGGGGCGGTCCGCACCTGGTAGTGTTGGATAGAAGTTTGCCGTGAGGTCCTGTCGCCTGCCGGCTACTGTCCTAAATGTGTTACCTGCTGCAAGAGCTTCTCTCGAAGAACTACTGTTCTGGGTAAGTTCTTATGTAACTGTACTTTACTCATCTCCAAGATTCTGGAAAGGCTATCTGGTCGGTCCAGAAGATGTAGAAAGTCAACCAGAAGCCCTTTAAGAAGCAGTCCTTTCACAGATCCTCCAGTCAACAATCGCGAACCCAGCAGAAGCAGCAAGGTGGATTTACATTTTTAATTTTTTATTTTTATTTATTGAACATTTTGGATTTACAACCTTTGAGTCAGAGATTCGTTTCCAAAGGCATCACATCATTAGAACAATATAGCAGGTCAAAATACAATAACATTTAGGTGCATTCATGCGTTACAGAGATAATAAGGTATTGAAGTTACAGTCTTAGCCAGACCTTAGGCCTGACAGTGTCATGGAAAATAAGGAATGGGAGGCAGTGAAATACCCCTTGGGGGAGAGTGATGATGGTGCTGGGGGAGCAAGGAGGAGAATCCTTTGTTAGTGGTGGATGGGGGTTATGGGCAGTCAGTCATTGCTGGTCAGGAGGCCCTCCTTGAGGAAGGTTTTGAAACGACCAAGTTTGGGTTCGGCCATAGTGGTACAGGGGGTGGCGTTCGTTCAGAGAGGGGTTCAGTATGTGAAGGTGCACTGACCAAGAGAGGTTCAGGAGCGAGGGACGTAGAAAGGGGATTTAACAGAGTTGCGGGTGGTTTTCGTACAGGGGGCAGGAGTTAGGAAGGAAGGAAGTAAGCTCCAGGGGGGATAGACCATTGAAGATCATTTTAGTCATGAGGCATATGTAGTATTTTAGATGCTTGTCGAGTTTGAGCCAGTTGGCCTGCTGATAGAGGGAACAAGTGTGGGTATAGCGGTCACAATTTAATATAAGGTGGCAGGCCTTGTTGAGGATAACTCTTGACTCTTTGGAGCGAGGTGGTATGAGTTGCACCATATACTAGTAACTCGTAGTTGATGAGGGCAAGGATGGAGGAGGAGGAGACGGCAAGGCTGAGGGCATCAGGGGTGAGGCAGTGTTTGACACGGTGGAGTTTTCCAATCCCAGAGTTGACAGCAGTGCAGAGGTGATGGATGTGGCTGTGGAAATTGAGAGCGGGGTCCAAGTAGATGCCAAGGTACTTGAAGGAAGTAACTTGGTCGAGGGGCAGCAACTGGGAGTTGAAGATTCTGAGTGGGTGGTCCTTGTGTCTGCTCTGGGGATTGGTGAAAAGCATTATTGTTGTTTTTCTGTAGTTTGGGACCAGTAGGTGTTCTGCAAACCAGGACTCCGCTTTGGAGACGGTATCCTGTAGGGAGAGTTGGAGCTGATGAGGGTCTGAGTGGGATGAGAACAGGACCATGTCAGCAGCGTACAGTATTAGTTGCCCAAAGCATGCCATAGGGAGGGTGTTAAGTAATATGCTGAAAAGGAGGGGCCCGAGGATAGAACCCTGCGGGACCCCAGATTTGACTGAGAGGGAGGAGGAGGAGGAGAGTGTGGAGCCTATCCTAACTTGCTGCATCCAGCCTGAGAGGTAGTTGGTGAACCAATTAGTGGCTTCAGGGGAGAAACCCGAGTTGGTTGGGAAGAGAGAAGGAGGGAGTGGTTGACTGTGTCAAAAGCTTTCGACAAGTCCGCACCAGTGAGGCGGCCTTTGTCAAGTGTGGAGTGAAGGGGGGAAGTGAAATCTAGCAATGCAGAGGTGATGCTGTGGCCCTGACAGAAACTGTACTGTTGCTGGCAAATTAGGTTGTACAAGGCCACTCCCAGACCCCTGGGGCTTCCTCGTCCAGAGCCACCAAATCCTCCCAGGCCGCTCTGCCCACCCCCGGAGTTGCAGCTTGACTCCCTGCCAGACCACTCCCCTCCCTGGCAGAGATCCTAGGGCAGGCAGTGGGGGGTCGCGTCTTTCTTTATCTGGGGGGTGGAGCAAAATAACAGCCGACCAATGGGTCCTTCAAATTACAGAGAGAGGACATACATTGGAGTTCTTGGAGAGGCCACCAGAAAATCCACCAGTGTCCTCCCACTACCTTCAGTCTCACATCACCGTGATCGCAGAGGAAATTCAGACACTTGTCCAGAAGCAGGCCATAGAACCAGTTCCTCCAAGTCAGAGGGGAAAGGGATTTTATTTCCATTTCTTCCTCATACCAAAAAAGACCGGGGATCTTCGCCCCATCCTGGACCTGTCATCTGAGAAAATACATTGAGTACATAAGGTTCAGAATGGTCACCCTACTAGGCTTACTTTCCCTTCTTCACCAAGGGGAATGGCTCTGCTGTCTGGACATGCAGGATGCATACCTTCACATCTTAGTATTCCAGCCCCACAGAAGGTACCTGCACTTCCTCTTCTGGGGGCATCACTACCAGTTCCGAGCCCTGCTGTTCGGCCTATCCTCGGCTCCCAGAGTCTTCTCCAAGTGCCTAGCATTGGTTGCTGTGGCCCTCAGGAGACAAGGCCATTACATCTTTCCCTGCCTAGATGACTGGCTTCTGACAGCACCCAGAAAAGCTTAGCTGTTAAGAACCCTAGAAGACATCTTTATTCTCTTCAGAGATCTGGGGATCACCTTGAACCTGCCAAAGTCATCCCCGTGGCGCAACCAAAGACTCCCAATACATTGGAGCGATACTAGACACAGTTCAGGGCAAGCCCTTTCTGCCACCAGACAGAGCAGATCGACTTTTGTCCCAAGCCAGGATGGTACCCTTGTCCTGTCAGGCCTCAGCCAGGACATTCCTACTGATGCTAGGTCACATGGTGACTGCCATTCCGACCATCTCTCTAGGTCATTTGCATATGAGGGTGTTCCCCAATGGATGCTCAGAGTGCAGTGGGACCAGCGTTCCAACGACCTGGAACAACCTGTTACAGTTTCCAACCCAGTTCATCAAACCCTGAAGTGGTGGATGGAACCTGTCAACCTTTCCAAAGGGATTCTCTTCAGGCAAGAGTACCCACAGCAAGTCCTAACTATGACTGCCTTTGGACAGGGTTGGGGCATTCATTGGGTGGACCGGCAGACTCAAAGGGCCTGGTCCCCCCCGGAGCAGACTCTGCACATCAGTATTCTCAAGATGCAAGCGGTTCTCTGTGCCCTACAGGTGTTTCAGATGGTCCTTCTCTCGGAACCTCTACTAATCAAGACGGACAATATGTCAGTGGTCTTTTACATCAACAAGCAAGTGGGGACCCACTCGTACCCCCTCTGCAGGGAGGCCATGAGGGTCTGGTATTGGGCTCTGGAACATCACGTGGAGTTTACCACTGTGCATGTTCTTGGCACCCAAAACATCTTGGCCGACAGCCTAAGCAGGTTTCAGTCCAAAGCCCACGAATGGGAACTACTCCAGTCAGTCGCAGAGCAGCTGTTTGATAGATGGGGACGACCAGAGTTGGACCTTTTTGCATCCCCACTCAATTCCAAACTGCCCAGTTTCTGCTCACTAGATCCAGGGCCTGGTGTTTTCTGGTGAAACACGTTGTCCCTCTGTTGGACAGGGAGGTTTCTGTATGCCTTCCCTCTGCTTCAGAGGGTCATTCTCAAATTGCAGTTGGAGGGAGTGGAGATGATCATTATAGCTTCCTTCTGGCCTTGTTAGATCTGATTCCCCCTGCTCCAGCAAATAGCAGAGGAGCCTCTGGTTCCCTTACCCCTAAGCTTGCACTTACTGTACATGGACCAAGGGCACTCTTATTCATCTGGACCTCAGGTCTGTGCACCTGCGTGCATGGGTCCTGCAGACTTGGCAGTTGCCAGATTTGGGATTTCCTCTAGAGTGGCAGTTAGAAAACCCTCCACTAGGTCCACCTGTGCTATGAAGTGGAAGCGGTTCTGCCTTTGGGCCTCCGTTCGCTGCCTCAATCCTTTCACCTGTCCAGCGAACTCCGTTTTAGAGTATCTCCTCTCTCTGTTCAATACCAGCTTGAGCTACTACTCTATCAAGGTGCACTTTTCTGTTGTCTCTGCATGCCATGCACCTATACAGGGCAAGACACTTGCCCAATTGGATCTGTCCCACACTTTCCTGTTGGGCATCCTACACCTGAAACCCCCCATTCGGGACCCGGTCTCTCTGTGGGATCTTTTGTTCATGTTAGAAAAACATACTTTGCCTCCCTTTGAGCCAGCTGCAGATTGCGAGCTACGCTTTCTGCCATGAAAAGGGTTAGTTTTGGTTGCCGTTACTTCTGCTCAGAGGATTTCTGAGCTCCAGTCTCTGATGTGCAAAGAGCCTTATTTAGTTTTCCACAAGGACAGTGTCTCCTTGAGGACAAATCCTACGTTCCTGCCTAAGGTTGTGTCCAAGTTTACTCTGAATCAGGACATCCATCTACCAATTAACCAGCGTAATCCAACAGAGAGGAGGCTTTACGCCATACTGTGGTTGTCCACCAGGTGCTTCGTTATTATCTTAACCACACCGGTCATGTCCAAAAGAATGGACAGTTGATTGTTTCCTTTGCCCCAAGGTCTGTAGGGGCCCCAGTTTCTAAACAGACGTTGTCCAAGTGGTTAGTTAACTGCATTGTTTACTGTTACCGTAAGTATGACAGACCTTTACCAGACCCGGTAAAAGGCCACTCTACCAGGGGTGTTGCCACTTCTTTCGCCTCTTTAAAAAATGTGTCTGTGTCGCAGGTATGTGGGTATAAAGATAACACTGGACACAGTAATGGGGTACAACACACCCGCAGTGTGTTTTATTTTATACAAAAATGGAAAGAAATATAAAACAGTTCAAACAGATCAAGAAAACAAACAATAGCACAAGGCTATTTCACCTTACATCAGGTATCTCAAAACAATTTATCAGCTTTCCTGCTGGTAGAGATAAATTCCTGTTCAGGTACAGGACCTTCTGTTTACCTTACTCCAGGTAAGTGAGACTGGCTATGCAGCTAATCTGATTCTTGGTGTTTGAGGAGGGCTTATATGGCCCTCCCACTTATGGGAAAGTCCCTCCCATAATATCCAATTAGTTCTAGAAGGGTCCCTAAATAGAGAAACTCCTCCCCTATTACATAATGAGGTTTTAATTATGGGAAATCCCTCTATAGGAAATCCCTATTCCCAAGGTCTTGATAACAGGTCAGCACCTATTTTCTATATAAGCAAACAGTGAAAACATTTTCTGTCATTTATACTCTACAGTATTGTTATAGTATATGGACACTAGCTCTTTCATTTTATGTCTCGGGGCTCTATACATAATGGGGCTCCGTTAGAGACCCGCAGTGTCTCTTTATTCTTTAATTTGTTAAATTTCTTTGTTGTGTTTAGTTTATCTTGCAGCCCCCTCCTTATTCTGAATGCTGCTTCAACTGTATAGAAATTCCACATACATAGGGACATTCCTGTCCCTTTAAATCATTTGTTTTCTATGTTTTAGCAGAGCAATAGACTGCTAGACAGTCATTTTCTAGCTACTCCGCTTTGGGGCTCTGCATAGCTTTGTAAAGCCTCTTTTTGTTTCAAGCGCTCGCTTTTCAGAGTGCACAGATTACTCAGGGGAAATGGGGCGGCTGAAAGTGAAAGTTTGCCACTCTGTGGAAGCCTGCCTCTCTAGCAGCCTGGACTGGCTGCATCCATGCCATGGACTCCACCACAGCTAACTGGCACAATTTTACAGCATATTTAATACAAAGCCAGCAGCTGGGAGTCCTAATAATACAGGGGCATCATAGAATTTGTCGGCAGACAAGGACCATACAGCCCACCTAGTCTGCCTTTTTCCCTGTTTGTTCTGGCAATCCCTGCTCTTATCTGGACTGCCTTTCCCCCACTGTGCTATTCAGCAGGGTGCCTTTATGCTTATCCCATGCACTTTAGAATCCCGTACTGTTTTCGCTTCCACCGTCTCTGCTGGTAGGCCATTCCACGGATCAACCACCCTCTCTGTGAAAAAATACTTCCTAGCATTCCCCCTAAGCCTCTCTCCCACTTCGTTATTCCCCTTGTCCTTGTGCACTTTTGTCTCTGAAATATGCTCCCCTCCTGTACCCTGTTTATTCCTCTAAGGTATTTGAAAGTCTCTATCATATCCCCTCTCTCCCTTCTCTCTTCCAGTGAATAGATGTTTAGTCCTCGAGTCTTTCCTCATAAGGCTTGTGATGCAGTGCACATATCATTTTTGTTGCTCTTCTTTGGACTGCTTCCATTCTGTCTATGTCCTTTCTGAGATGCGGTCTCCAGAATTGGACACAGTATTCCAGATGAGGCCTCACCAGTGATGTCTACAGTGGCATCACCACTTCACTCCTCCTACTGCTTATGCCCCTTCTTACGCACCCCAGCATTCTGTTTGTCTTCCCCACTGCTTTCTTGCATTGTTTGACTGACTTCAGGTCATCGGATATGATAACCCCCAGGTCTCTCTCCTGACTTGTGGTGGCTAGAACCTGCCCCCCCCCCCCCAATCACGTTTGGGTTTCTGTGTCCCAGGCGCATTATCTTGCAATTCTTAGCATTGCAACCCAACTGCCAAACCCTTAACCATTCCTCAAATAGTCTTGGGTCATTTCTCATTTTATCAAGCCCCTATTGTGTGTCAGCTGTGATACAGATCTTGGTGTCATCTGCAAACAGGCATGCTTTCCCCTCTAGTCCATCTGTAATGTCGCTTATGAAGACATTGAATAGAACTGGACCCAGCACCGATCCCTGTGGAACCCTGCTGGTCACCTCCCCCCTCCTAATTTTATGCCATTTACTACCACCCTCTGGCTCCTGTCTTTTAGCCAGTTTCCAACCCATTTTACCACTTCAGAGTCTACACCCAGATTCCCCGATTTGTTAAGCATCCTTCTGTGAGGAACGATGTCAAAGGCATTACTGAAATCCAGGTAGGCCACATCCACCGCCCCTCTCTGATTCACCACCCTGGTCACCCAATAAAAGAAATCGATAAGATTAGTCTGACAGGACCGACCCTCAGTGAATCCATGCTGCCTTGGGTCTCTTGCACTGCTTGACTCCAGGAACTTCACTACCCTCTCCTTAAGCAGGGACTCCATCAGCTTCCCCACCACTGAGGTCAGGCTTACAGGTCTGTAATTGTCTGCCTCCAGTCTTGTGAAGGGGGACCACCTCTGCCCTCCTCCAGTCCCCAGGTACCTCCCCTGTCTCCAGTGATTAGTTAAAGAGGGTTGTCAGCGGACCTGCTAGGACTTCCCTGAGTTCCTTCAACACTCTAGGGTGAATCTTGTCTGGCCCCATTGCCTTGTCTGTCTTTACTTTTCCTAGTTCCAGTAAGACTTTATCCACTATAAATGGATTGGTGTCCCCCCCCCCGGTACATCTTTCCTCATGAGTCTTGGCCCCTCTCCTGCCTCTTCCTTGGTCAATACTGAGCAAAATTATTTGCTGAGTATCTCAGCTTTTCAAGGTCGTCCCCAACCCACCCACCCTCTCCCTTCTTTAGCCTAACAATGCCATTTCTAGTCTTCTTTCTCTTGCTGAAGGTCTTGTCCCCCTTCTTAATAGTCTGTGCTGATCTTACTTCGAGATACAGCTCTTGCAGCAGGTTACACCATTAGGACTGAAGCCGTCAGGCGCCAGGACCCCACGGAAATTTTCTAGCTAGCAGTCTTCAGCAGAGACCGCCTCCGATGTCGGTCCCGGCCCGACGTCAGGCATAGTACATAAGGAGGTGGTCCCCCCCCACAATCCTCAGTTCTTTTCCTGCTGTCGACATCACAAGCATCGGCCTCTTTGTCACTTTCTAGCGTGCGACGACTCGGAACTACGATGTTCTCTCTTTCTTATACCAATTTGGATTCATCTGATGTCCTCTCCAAACACCTCTCTGGAAGGTCACCCATCGAAGTGTGCCTGTGGCAAACAGATCCCCTTCAAGGATCCTCACTCAGCCTGCGTGCGTTGTCTAGGCCCAGAACACGACATCAAGGCCTGCTCCTTCTGCCAGGGCTTCAACAGTCGCACCAGGATCCGCCGCCAGAAGGCCCTTCAAGCGTTTCTCTTGGAAGAGAAACTAAAGACCATGGATAGGGAACCTTTCTCCAGGGGGGAGTCGTCAGGGAGGACCCACAAACACCGGGAAAAACACCGGGAGAAGGAAAGGCCCAGGTCCCCGGTGAGGACCTCGGACTCCCGAAGCTCCGGCTCGCGGTCAGACCGCTCTCCTTCCAGGGCTCAATCTCAGCCTCCCCCAGTTCAGGTCAGATCCTCCAGCGGCTCCTCCTCCCTGCAGCCTCTCAAGACTTCCAGGCCGTCTGCTTCATCCATTCCTTCTAAGGCCTCATCCAAATCTGGGGAGCGCCACAAGTCTTCCTCCTGCTGTCGGGACTCCGACGCCAGGTCAGTGTCCCAGCCTCCGCGTGGGTCGGACCTAGTCCCGCGTAAGACTAAGGACCTGACGTCCCTTAAATGGACGCCGGACCCGATGTCGGCCCACCCGACGTCGGCCCAGCATCACAGGCACTCCCAGGAGCCGGCAACAGCAAGACACCCATCGCCGGCCAGGCGTTCGCCTCCCAGGGCGTCGGCCAGGGGACCGACATCGGCTTCCCCAGAGAGGAGGACCGCACCACCATCGCCGGCTGATGTCGGTCGGAAGGAATCATCGGAGGAGGACACCACTCAGCCCGAGGACCAGGCAGGCGATACTGGAGTCGTCGGGCTCCCACGGGAACCCTCCCCGGAGTGGGAGACCCCCAGGGATCCGACGCCTGACCCCGGTGACAGGCCACCGGCGCCTGGCCCGTCGTCGGGCCTGAATTTGGCAGAGGTAAAGGATCTCTTTACCTTCTGATGGGACACCATCAGGAAGGATGTGGTCACCACGCACCCTCCTCCTACTCCGGCTCCGTCTCCACCTACTCCTTCACCGCCTACGCCCCCTCTTCCGCCCAAGGGGCCCGTAGGACGGTCACCAACCCAGGAGCCGACACCTCCTCCTAGTGGCAGATCCTCAGATAGGAGAAGACCTCCCTCAAGATCCACTTCAGGGTCACCCAGCCCTAAGAGACCCAGACGTAGCCGGTACACCACGTCTGCGGAGGACTCCAGATCTGACACCTCAGGGTGCTCCAGATCTCCTCCTCTCATCAGCATTCCCTCCCCAGACCCACACGACCTACCCAGGTCTCCGGGTGATCCCTCTTTCGCGGAGATCATGAGGCCCATTCAGGAGAATATGGGGTGGGATGCTGAGGAGCTAGACCCCGAGAGACAGCGCCTTGCCCGCTACCTTCGTCAGAAAGACCCAAAGCCTGTGGTAGTGCCACTCTTTGTGGACACCTTTCCAGACGTCACCAGGGCTGCGTGGAAGCGTCCGCATTCGACTCCGGCAGTGCCGAAGAAGGCTGACCACCTATACAAGGCCCCAAGGGAGGACCAGTATCTGGCAAACCATCCTCTGGCCGATTCCCTGGTCATCACTGCCTCACATGACCGGTCTCAGAGGACTCAGCACTTGAGCACACAGCCATCGGACCCGGAATCCAAGCAATTGGATGTCCTGGGTAGGCGTACGTACGCGGCTGCGACTTGCGCCATCAGGTCTCTAAATTACCTCACCCACATGGTCCAATTCCAGAACGCACTGTGGGAGCAGGAACAGGACCTGGTTGAGAAGATGCCCAACGGTGATCAAAAGGAAGAGCTTTTAAACCTCCTCCGTATGGGTTCAGATGTGGGGACCCAGGTGCTCAGAGCCGCATACGACTCTGCGGACTCTTCAGCCAGAGCTGCAGCCTCAGGCGTGTGTCTCCGGAGACACTCTTGGCTCTGAGTCTCCGGTTTTACCCTGGACGTCCAGAAGAACATCCTAGATGTCCCTTACAACGGGGAAGTCCTTTTTGGTGAGCCTCCGAGAAGGTGATCACCAAACTTCAGGACACAGGGAAGGCAGTTAGATCTGTTCAGGCCATGTACAGATCCTGATCTAGTTCCTTTCGTAGGAACCAGAGTCGCTTTCATGGCCGGATGCAAAGGCAACAACCACGTTCCGTCCAACAGCAGAGGGGCTCCTTTACCCGAAAAGCCCAGGCCAAGTCAACCCCAGGCAGAGGCCAACGAGTCGCAAAGTCAGCCCAGCCTGCGGGATCTAACGCTGCCACAGCATGACTCCTTCTTGGCCCCCGGCCCTCCTCAGGATCAACGGGAAATGAAGGTCGGGGGTCGCATCGCACGTCACCTGCCAGGGTGGCGGTCGATCACCACCAACAGGTGGGTGCTGCAATTGGTTGAAAAAAGCCACAATATAGAATTTGTAGGCAGCCCACCTACAAGACCTCCCCTGCTTTCCCGCTACTCAGGTCAGCACGCCCTGCTTATACAGCAGGAGGTGCTCACGCTTCTGGACAAGGAAGCCTTAGAGCACGTCCCAGAGAACCAGAGAGGGCTAGGGTATTATTCGCACTTCTTCCTGGTTCCAAAGAAAACAGGGGACCTCCGTCCAATTCTGGACCTCAGTGACCTCAATCTGTTGGTCGTTTACAAATGCTTCCGCATGGTGACCCTTCCGGGCATCTTTGGACATGCAGGACGCCTACCTGCACATTCCAATTGCTCAAGCACACAAGAGGTTCCTGCGCTTCGAGTTTCAGAGCCGCCATTATCAGTTCCGAGTGCTTCCTTTTGGGCTGTCATCGGCACCTCGCGTTTTTACAAGGTGCATGGCGGTCGTAGCGGCGTCTCTGAGGAGACAAGGCCACTACGTGTTCCCATACCTGGACGACTGGCTTCTCATGGCTCCCTCCAAGGAGGCACTGATGACGGCCATTCACCGCACCCAGTCCCTTTTTCAATCACTGGGTATCCTCATCAATTACGAGAAGTCTCTCCTGGTACCATCCCAGAAACTGCAGTTCATAGGAGCAGTTCTGGACACCGTCGGAGGGAAAGCCTTTCTTCCCTCAGACAGAGCGGAACACATCAGATCCCTCATCAGGGACCTGTTGGTGAGGAAGACCGTCCCGGCAAGACTGGTCCTTCGCCTGCTTGGACATATGACTGCTGCCATTGCAACAGTCCCGATGGCACGGCTCCACATGCGGGTAACTCAGTGGATGCTAAGGGTGCAATGGGATCAAAGGCAAGACCACCTGCAGCAGCCAGTTCAAATCACAAATGCCGCGATTCGGGATTGGCAGTGGTGGCTAGATCCGGAGAATCTCTCCATGGGGGTTCCCTTCACAGTGCCGTCTCCAATTGTGACTCTCTCCACAGACGCCTCAGGTCTCGGGTGGGGAGCACACCTAGACGGTGTGCGGTCTCAGGGCATATGGACAGCCGAGGAATCTCATCTCCACATCAACACTTTGGAGATGAGGGCAGTACTTTACGCTGTGTAGGCCTTCCAGTCGGAGATTCCACCGGGTGCTCTTCTATTACAAACAGACAATACCGCAGTGATGTATTACCTCAACAAACAAGGAGGCACTCACTCCTACCCACTTTGCAGGGAGGCCATGAGAGTGTGGGAGTAGGTAGTGCAACACGCCGCAAACCTAATTGCAGTACACGTCCCGGGAGTGGACAGCACCATCGCAGACAGTCTGAGTTGCTCTCAGGCCAAAGTCCACGAGTGGGAACTTCTACAAGAGGTAGCAGAGGATCTGTTTCACAGATAGGGCACTCCAGAGTTAGACCTTTTCGCATCTCCATCCAACGCAAAACTGCCCAATTTTTGCTCGCTAGATCCAGGGCTTGGTGTTTTCTGGCGAGACGCGTTGTCCCTCTCCTGGGCGGGCAGATTCCTCTATGCCTTCCCTCCTTTCCCGTTGATCCAGAGAGTTCTCTTAAAACTTCGCAGGGAGCAGGCGACGCTCATTTTGATAGCGCCTTTCTGGCCCAGACAAATCTGGTTCCCTCTTCTGCATCAGCTATCCTGGGAACCTCCTCTTCCTTTGCCAATCAACTCCCATCTGTTGCCTCAGGAAGAGGGTTCATTAGTCCATCCAGACTTACGTTCGTTGAACCTGCACGCTTGGCTCCTAGAGACATAGCCATGTTGCGATACGGGGTCTTGCAAGAAGTGGCAGATGTACTCTCTGTTGCCAGAAAACCGGCGACCCACGTAACGTACACCATGAAAAGGTGCAGATTTTGCTTGTGGGCCTAAGCGTGTGGTTTCTCGACGTTAGAATGCCCTGAAAAGCTGGTTCTGGATTACCTGCTTTCCCTTTTTCATTCCGGACTGGCTTACTCCTCGATTGAGGTGCACCTTTGTGCAGTTTCAGCTTACCATGCCCCCATAGGCCATCGGATGGTGGCCCAATTGGACACTACTTGTGCCTTTTTAAGGGGAGTCCTCCACCTTAGGCCGCCCATCAAGGATCCGATTCCTCCTTGGGACTTGCCCTTCATCCTGGAGCAGCTTACGCTGCCATCCTTGAACCAGCCACGGATTGCGAGCTACGTTTTCTGTCGTGGAAACCGTTATTTTTAGTTACAGTTACTTCGGCAAGGAGGATCTCTGAATTGCATGCACTAATTTGCAAAGAGCCTTATTTAGTTTTCCATCAGGACAGGGTATCCCTGAGGACAAACCCAAAGTTTCTGCCTAAGGTGGTTTCAGCCCTCATCCGTAATCAGGATATCGACTTACCAGTGTATTTCCCAAGGTACACCAACCGAGGAGAAGCCCTTCTGCACACCCTTGACATACATCGGTGCCTCAGATATTATCTGACCAGAACCAAACAGTTTTGAAAGGCGGATCAACTATTTGTCTCCTTCACTGTTAGAAAGAGAGGAGCTCCTGTCTCTAAACAGTCTCTCTCGAGGTGGCTCATCCAGTGCATCACTTTCTGCTATGATAAGCGCAATAAACCCTTACCGGGCACTGTTAAGGGTCATTCCACGAGAGGGGTGGCCACTTTCTTTGCAGCGTTAAAGAACGTCTCTACCTCAGCTATTTGCGCTGCAGCCACTTGGAGTTCTGTGCATACCTTTATCAGGCATTACAGCCTGGATATTGCATCGAGGCGAAGAGCAGGGTTCGGCCTAGTCGTCCTTCAGGGACTTCTGTCCTAGGCTCGAGTTGCATTGAGACTTCTACTTTTCCTCCTCCCTGTGGCATAAGATTGCCACTATTGCTTGGAAATCAGTCCTAATGGTGTAACCTGCTGCAAGAGCTGTATCTCGAAGTAAGATAGTACAGTTACGTAACAACTTACCATAACAGTAGATCTTCGAGAACAGCTCTTGCAGCAGGTACCTTCACACCCACCATCCCCCTTCTTGTGGAGGTAGGTCATAGCCAAACATCCATCTTACAAGATGGGACGTTCCGTTTTATAGTCTTGGCCATCTGGTGGCGGATCCTCGGTCTCCTCTTCTGATGTCATCCAGCGGCCGGGAGTCTCTGGCGGGAGAACTGAGGATTGTGGGGGGACTGCCTCCTTATGTACTACGCCTGACGTCGGGGGCGGGACCGACGTCGGAGGCGGTCCCCGCTGAAGACTGCTAGCTAGAACATTTCCGTAGGGTCCTGGCACCTGACGGCTTCAGTCCTAATGGTGTAACCTACTGCAAGAGCTGTTCTCGAAGATCTATTGTTATGGTAAGTTCTTACGTAACTATACTTCTAGGGACATGGATATGTTGTTCATCCACACTCATTGGCAGGTATCCTTGCCGCTTTAAATCTTGCCGGAAGGTCTTCAAGCTTGCTCCTCCCACCCACCCGGGTGGTATAACTCTCGGCTCCGCCCCATGACGCTAGATCTTCCTTACGCTTGGAAGCTCAGGTTCCCTCCTTAACGCTCTGCGTTTGTGACTGGTTCCTATTTCTCCGTTTGCGGATTTAAAATAAATTTTGCAAAAGACTTCAGTCTTCTATCCCTCGCAGCTGCGATGGACAAATCGACTCCCGGATTTCGGAGATGCCCATGCGGGCAGAAGATGTCTCGGACGGATCCACACTCCACGTGTGTCTACTGCTTAGGCCTTGAGCACGACCCGCAGGCTTGCGACCTGTGCTCATCTTTCTCGGCCTACGTCCTCGAAGACCGTGCTGCCCGATTGCACCTGGGCCGTCCCGAGGAGCGTTTCCCTCCGGTGAAGTCCAAGGAGGCCCGGTTGGCGGTGTCCGCGGCGGCGGGCTCGGCGGATCAGCTCGAGCGGATGGTCGCCCTCGAAGAGGAGGCGGCGCGGGCCGTATCTTCCTGCCGCGGCATTTATCCCGCTCTCTCTGGGTTCTTCCTACACGGCTTCTTTTAAGGAGCTTTGTCTGTCCCTCTCCACTAAAGGAGAAGGGCCTGCGTCTGCTGGACCTTATTCTCGGTCCAAAAAGAGGGACAGGGGTTAGTCCCTCCGTCGACGCTCTTGGGAGTGGGAAAGGTCCCTCTCCCCGGGCCGTCGACCGTCGGCTTCGGTCGACCGCTCGGCTCGCCACTGGCCTCACGGTGTCCCCGTCAGGTCAGTTGACCGAGACTCCCACCGATGAAGTCGAGATTTTTCTCGACCCATTGGACGGGCTGTCGCCTTTAGCAGCCGAGATTCCCCTCTCCCCGGTTCCCCCGGGAGGAGTTGAGGATCCCGTGGGCTCGCCTGTGCCTCCGGTTCCGGAGCCCTCGGATGGACCATCCGAGCCGAGGGGAGTGCCGGTTCCGGCTGACACCTCCCCGCACCGACCTCGGAAATTCCGGGACTTCGGTTCCGGTCTCGACCTTCGCGGTCCAGCCGATCCCACCGTCATAGGCGGTCTCGGTCTCGCATCATGGTAAGCTGCGTCCGCCGCTCGCCCCGCCCCTCCTCGGATGAGGGAGGCTTCGCTGCATTACGTCGACGGTACGAGACCTTATGTTGCAACAGCTCCTCCTGGCCGGGAATAAGCCACCCCATCGCCTTCCCGGCCATTAGGTGGCTGTCACCGAACGCCGACACAACCCTCGACTTATCCGAGGCCTATACCCAGGCGGTTGTTGGCCAAAACCAGCTGCTCCACCGATTCGGTGGAACCTCCGCCTCCACAGCCACCAATTGGGGCTCCGACCAAGGATTCTCGGTCGACTAAGGGTCTACCCCATCGGCTGTCAGTTACCCTCACTCCCGACCGACCTCGGCAGGTGAAGGGTGGCTCAGGCCAGAGGCAGTCTTCAGACTCTTCCGAGTCGAAGATGATTCCTCCTTTTTCTCCAAGCGACTGGACTTGGAGTCTTCAGGAGGTCAGTCAATGGACGATAACCCGTCGTCCTTCCTAGGACTGCTTCGGCTCATCTCGGAGTCTACCGGGATGGAGCTCGAACCCGTTTCCAAACGGGCCAGGTATCCCCTCACGGAGATTCTGGACCGAGGGGATTCTCCGACGGAGGCCTTTCCGGTGGCCGAGGCCATAGTGGGTCCGGCACTGGAGCTTTGGCAGTGCCCTGCTTCCTGCCCTGCGCCTTCGGCCAGGATGGCCAGGAAGTATGCGGTCCCTACCGGTTCCTTGTCCGGTTTTTCGGAACACCCCTCTGCTGAGGGGTTGGTTACCGACAGCGTTTTCGGTAGCGCCCATGCGCCAGGATGTGGACAAACCTCCTGACAAGGAGTCCAAGAAATTGACTATGTCGGGCAAAAGTCTACGCTGCGTCCTCTCTCGCTGCCTTCGCCAGGCCAGTTCGGCCGCCTCATGGCACATTTTTCTCATGCCCTGTTGGGCTCCTGGATGAGGTCATCCTCATCTTCCCGCCGATCTGCAGACTACGGTTAAGCAGGTGCGGGACCAGAGCAGGGCAGTGGCCAAACAGCAGCTCCAGACTGCTTTGGATATAGGGACTCATGTGCCAGATCGGGTCTGGCCGCAGTGGCTATCGTCGGCGGGCTTGGCTGAGGATATCCACCTTTACCGGATACCCAGCACAAGTTGGCGGATGTTCCCTTTGGGGACTGACCTCTTCGCCCTGGGTGGAAGGTCACCTGCAGAGGATCGAGAAGTCCAATGCCACCTTGGACTCGGTCTCTTCGCTCAGAAGGACAAAGGCATAAACCACAGCCTAAGCCCTTTCGTCCTTCATGCCCCCAGCGCCTGCCCAGCAACGTCAGGGCCAGCAGGCTCGGCCTTGGCATCCCAAACCCAAGCCGGCTTCCTCTAACAGGAGGCAGGGAGGAAGGGCCCAGGAGGTCCCTCGGCGGTCCCTCCTCCAAGCCTGCCCAGTGGCGGGCTGAGGGGATGTCCCCATCCCGTCACTCTACCCTGGTCCCCCGTGGGACGCTCCGCACTTCCGCTCCGCCTGGTCCGCTGTTACCACGGACAGGTGGGTCTTGGAGGTGGTGGGAAGAGGCCTGCCTCTGGAATTCGAGCAGGCACCACCCTTCAGAGCCTCCCCGGGGCTCGCGATCCCCAGCCCCACTGGCGGCTCGTCGAGCCGACATCGCTCTCCTCCTCCAGAAGGAGGTGGTAAGAGAGGTGGTGGACCCTCCTTCAGACCCAGGGTTTGTGTCCAGGTACTTCCTGGTTCCGAAACGGATGCGGGGCTGGCGCCCCATTCTCGACCTACACGACCTAAACAAGTTCCTAAGGTCACCGAACCTTCAGGATGGTCACTCTAGCTCAGATAATACCATCCTTGGAGCAGTGTGGTTCTGCTCTCTGGACTTGCAGGACGCGTTTTTTCACGTCCCTATCCGTCCGTCTCACCAGAGATTCCTTCGCTTCCGAGCGGAAGGATCTCTCTTCGAGTTCCAAGCCATGCCCTTCGGCTTGTCTCCAGCTCCAGGGTCTTCACCAAATGCATGGCAGTGGTGACAGCATTCCTGTGCGCCGAGGGTCCGGTGTACCCTTACCTGGGCGACTGGCTGATAGCAGCTCCCTCCAGGAAGGAGGCGAGTGGTCCAGAGATCTGGCCCTCAGGTCTGCTCTCAGCTGGGCCTCCTTATCAGCGAGGCCAAGTCGAACTCGAGCGAAGCAGGTGATTCTATTCATCGGGCGCACTCGACTCTCTTGAGCCAGGCGGCTCCCGGCGGACAGGGCGAGGTTTTCCTCCTTTGCCCGATCATTTCTGGTTGGGCAATTGCCCTGCCCGGGACTTCCTCGCCTCCTGGGTCTCATGGCGGCCTGCACCAGCGTGGTCCGTTGGGCCGCTGGAACATGCGTCCTTCAGTGGGGACTGGCCAGCCAGTGGTCACAACGCTGCGATCCCTTGGACCAGCTTGTGTGGTGACACAGGGGATGTGGGCAGCTCTCCAGTGGTGGACCCGTTCCAGATCATTTGCAGGAGGAGCATCCGTTACGTCCGCTTGAGCAGCGGTCTCTCTCTATCGACCCGATGCCTCTCTGATGGGTTGGGGTGCCCATCTGGGGAACACGAGCTCATGGCCTCTGGTCCCAGCGGGAGTCCCGATGCCACATCAACCTGCTGGAGCTCCGGCGGTCCGCCTAGCTCTCACCGCCTTTGCTCGTTCCTCCGGGGTCAAGTGGTCGAGTCCAGGCGGACAATACCACGACCATGTACTATCTAAACCGCCAGGGCGGGACGCGCCATGCTTCTATGCAAGGAAGCTCGCATGTGGTCACTGTGGCAGCCTGGAGGCGGATCTCTAGCCATTCACGTGGCAGGAGCCTCCAACACCCTGCCGATGCCCTGAGCCGGATAGGGCTGCATCCCACGAGTGGTCTCTCCTGCCGGAGGTAGTACAGCATCTGTTCTCCCTTGGGGCACACCTCAGGTGGACCTGTTTGCCTCCATGGAGACGCAGCTGAGTCTGTTCCATGCCCGCCCTCAGCAGGGCTGCTGCAGGGGATGCCTTCTCGAGGCAATGGACCCGGGCCTCTTTTCGCCTTTCCCCATTTCCCTTGATCCACAAGGTGCTTCTCAAGGCGAGGAGGGACAAGGCGCAGGTGATTCTGATAGCCCCAGACTGGCCTCGCCAGTTCTGGTACCAGATCTCCTCAGTCTCAGCTCCAGGACTCAGCGGCAGCTTCCAGCTCGCCCGGACCTGCTCTCAGTCAATCGGGGAAGGTGTTCCATCCGGACCTTCAATCCCTGCACCTGACGGCCTGGTTCCTGGCGACTAGAGTTCCAGGCCTTGGGTCTTTCCGGGAACAGGTCCTCAATGTAGTTGAGGCGTCCGTAGAGTTCGACTCAGAAAATGTTATGCCTTCAAATGGAAAAGGTTTTCCATTTGGTGTCAGGCAAGGCTTGGACCCTTCCTCCTGTTCCTTGGCAAGCATCTTGGACTATTTATGGTCCCTTTCTAGTCAAGGGCGTGGGTCGACGACCTAAGGGTGCACCTGGCAGCCATCTCTGCTTACCGGGCGCGGCCGGGAAGCAGTCGATGGCGCAGGAGAAGGTGGTCTGGCTTTTCAAAGGCCTTGATCACATTTCCTCCAGTGCGGGAACCCCCACCTCCGTGGGATCTACTGCTGGTACTGGCAAAGCTCATGGGCAAGCCATTCGAACCTATGCACAGGTGTGCTCTCTCTCACCTGTCGTGGAAGACCGCCAGCTTGGTGGCTATCCGTCCAGCCAGAAGGATGGAGAGCTCGGGGCTTTTCCATCGGTCTCCTTACCTGGTCTTCCACAGGGACAAGGTTGTCCTCGCCCCACCCGAAATTCCTTCCGAAGGTGGTGTCGGAGTTTCACCTTAACCAGGTGTTGACTCTGCCGGTGTTCTACCCCAATCACACCTCGGAGGCCGAATATAGGCTCCATACTCTGGCTCCTAGAAGGGCGCTCGCTTATTATAAGGAGCGCACGGCTGAAATTCGGGGAGAGGTTCGCCAGCTGTTTGTCACCCACGCTGAAGCCGCATCTGGCAGACCTGCAGCCAAGCGGACGATAAGCAGGTGGGTAACCTCCTGCATAGATCTCTGCTATAAGTTGGCGGGCATGGAGCCTCCAGAGGATAAGAGCTCATTCTACCCGCCATACTGCTGCAACGGTGGCTGCTTCCAGGGACGTCCTTATCCAGGAAATCTGCAGGCTGCTACCTGGAAGTCAGCAAACACCTTCATTACCCACTACCACATCGACCTTGAGTCACGCCGATGCTGGTTTGGGGCCTCGGTTCTCAGTCTCTTTCCCAAGAAGTATTGGGGTGTGCTTCTGCCTCCTCCTCCCGGAGAACTGCTAGAGTCTGCCAATGAGTGTGATGAACAACATATCCATGTCCCTAGAATACAGGTTACTCACCTGTAACAGGAGTTCTAGGAATGGTATGTTGTTCATCCCTACGACTCCACCTCAACCTCCGGCTCGACGCACAACCTGAGCTTCCAGCGGGCCAGATCTGGCGTCATGGGGCGGAGCCGAGAGTTATACCACCCGGGTGGGTGGGAGGAGCAAGCTTGAAGACCTTCCGGCAAGATTTAAAGCGGCAAGGATACCTGCCAATGAGTGTGGATGAACAACATATACCATTCCTAGAACTCCTGTTACAGGTGAGTAACCTGTATTTTCCTTCCTCCGTTCTTGCCTTAGTCCCTCTGACAGCTTTCCCAGCTTCTCAAGATATTTCAGTCTGTCGTCTTCTTTCGGTGTCTCTTTGTATTTCCTTAATGCCTTATTTTTTTCTTGCGTCTTTCTCAGCTACTGACTTAGAGAACCACAGTGGCCGCTTCTTTCTTTTGCTTTTGCTAAGCAATCTGACACATTGACTTGTCACTCCTGCTATGGTTCTCTTGAGCCTAAGCCACTGTTCTTCTACCCCTTCCCTCGTATCTTCTGCTGCCAGGGCAATTTTGAGCTGTTCTCCCATCTCCATGAAGTTGGCCTTCCGGAAATCTAGGATCTCAATCTTTGAATGGCTTTCTTCTGCTAACGTGTTGACTCTGAACCACACAGTTCTGTGGTCACTGGTACCAAGGGGACTGCCCACCTCAACATCCATGATTCTGTCCCCGTTTGTCAGCACTTGGTCCAGTACAGCCCCGTTCCTTGTGGGCTCAACCACCAGCTGCCTTAGGTTTACCCCATACATGAGGTCCCTGCTCCTTGATGTACTTGCAGTCTAGATATTCGAATCTGCATCCAGCATGCTGAAGTCACCCATTAGTACTACTTGCCCTTTGGCTGCCATATTATGGATGGCTTCCACTAATACTGGATCTATATCCTCCCCCTGTGTGGGAGGCCTGTAAACTACTCCAGATGGTTGTTTTGTTCCCTGACTCCAGAGTGACCCACAGTGCCTCTGCTTCATCCCTGGATCCCTGAGCCTCCATAGCTTTAATCCCTTCCTTTACATACATAGCAACCCCTCTTCCTCTCCCTATCCTTTCTAAAAAAAGTGTATACCCTGGTATGGCCACATCCCAGTCATGATTCTCTGCATACCATGTCTCCATAATGGCCACAATGTCCAGGTTTGTGTCTGCTATCAGTGCCATTAGGTCTGGGATTTTGTTTCCCAGACTGCAGGCATTTGTGTGCATGACCTGCCACTCTGTGTACCCCCTTAATGTTCCTTGTTTATTGGTCTTTGCCCTGCACCGCATAAGTGATGTACCTTCTGTTCTCTCCCCCCATTGTAACCATGGTAGTTTTACGGTTAGATATCATGTTAGTTATTAGGTCCTCACTGCTTTCAGTTATGTCCTGTTTGGGGGGTGGGGGCTATGGTAATCCCCTTGACTGTCTATGCCTGCCCACTCGGCAAGTTTAAATGATCACTAAGGATGCACTTAAACTTCTCAGAGAGGATACCTTTGCCTCTCCTGGATAGATGCAGGCCATCTGAAAAATATAGTCCTTCATCCCTCCAGGTGAGGTTCAGTCCCCAGTGAAGCCATACCCCACTTTGCTGTACCATTTCTGCAGCCATTATTTACACAAATACCGAGCGACAGCAAAAAATGAAAGTTAAAGTCTGCCGCTCAGTTCAAACAGTTCCTGCTTTGATGCAGGATTTCTTTGGCATAACATTCTACATAGCAAAGAAGCGGCAGCAAAATAATTTAAACAAGGGAGACATAGTGCTGTGCCATTATACTCATATTCCACCGAACAGAGTGGATATTATTTTGTATTTAACTGCCATTTTAAACATTTCTAAAAATTTCTGAACCAGATACATGAAAGTGGCATAAGCATTAACTTAATTAAGCACTGCAGCACTTTAAACTCATAATATAGCACAAAATGCACCCTATGCACTTTATTTAACCACCACCTTATATACGTAAAGGCACTTTATATCTTTTGGCAATAATGCCATAAATGCACCTTATTTCATTCCTGCCAGCTGGCCTTAGCCTGTTGCATTATTTTGGGAGAGTTCTTGGTGAGATGGATATACAGAAACTAGAAATAGAAGTAGTAGAGAAAAAGTGTAGTGAGAGATAGAAAGGACTGACGTAGGTGGCCAAGCTATGCCAGAAGTGGAAAAAGATAAAGTATAGTATAGGAAGATACTGTTGCGTAACAGATTTCAGTAGGAAAAAGAGGAAGATAGTAAAGGCATCCCTCCACCAGGGTTATCGGACTGGCAGAACACAGTTCTTCCACAGTCCGCAGCAGATATTTGCGCAGCTCCTACCTGGAGTTCTGTTCACACTTTTGTCAAACATTAGAGTTTGGACGTTGCTTCCAGGAGTAAGACTGGCTTTGGCCTCACTGTTCTTCGAAACCTGCTGTCCTGAAAGCATCTGTTTACCTTTAACCTCTACCCATGACTGTCTGTCTCTTCTCTTTGACTGATTGGGACTCAGTCCTCATGGTTATAGCCTGCTGTAAGAGCTCCAACTCGAAGTAAGATAGTACCATACCTCTCAGCTGTACCACATTACGAGGAACGTTCCTCATTTTACTTCACAAAAGCTCACTGTTCCCCATTGTGAGGACTTGTCCCACATTCAGTGTCAACATTTTAAAGCAAAAATCTATAGTAAATATGCAACAAATATATTATTCAATTAATAACAGACTTTCTGAACATAAATGCAAACCTTTTAACAGTGTTCTGAGCATCCTAGGTAAAGATTTGATTAAGTGTTCCACATTGAGCTCATTTGTTCCACATTTTGAGAGGCAATGTTCCACATTTGGGGGACGAAAGGTTGAGAGGTATGGATAGTACACTTACTTAAGAACTTACCATAACAGTAGATTTTCGAGAGGAGTTCTTGCAGTAGGCGCTGTTTTCCCTCTCTCCTTCCTCCTGGTATTTCTTCTGCTTTATCGTTTGTCTAATCTCGAACCTCCTTGCCTCTTCTTCCCTTCTAAAGGGCCGGGTCTCCAGCAAGAGAACTGAGGTGGGGCTGGGGACTGCTCTCTTTTGTACGATTGGCTGATGTTGGGGTGGGCCGAAGTCAGGGGGTGGTCCCCGCTGAAGACTGCTGGCTAGAAGTTTTCCGTGAGGTCCTGGCACCTAGTGGCTGAGTCCTTATGGCTATAGCCTGCTGCAAAAGCTTCTCTCGAAGATTTACTATCACAGTAAGTTTATGCGTAACTGTACCATCTCTCCCAATAGTCCCAGCTCTTTCTAGGGTATTTTTCAACCTATAGATGCCATTCACCAAAATATCCTTCCACGAATTCTGTATATTTTCAGACTTTACCGAAAATGCCAGATAAATCCTACTCTAGAGCCTGGTATAAACTAATATCTCATTTCATCTGGAATGTAAAAAATTCTCGAATTAGGCTGTCGTCGTTACAACTCCTGAGAGAAAAGGGAGGGGGTGAATCTCTCCATTCTCACCAGTTATGCTCTAGCAACAAATCTTTGTACCATTTTGGTCTAGATTGCTCCTGCCCTAAATCCCTACTGGAAGCAAATTGAATTTGGGCTAAATGATTTACACAACTATGACTCATATTTGTTTGGGAATCCCCCTCCTTTAACAAAATTTTTGAAATACACAGCCACTACTTTAAAGCAGTGGCTCGAGATTTGTAACCACTACCTCTCCCCAACACATAAGTTTTACCCAAGAACGTTAGCCTGTGACACCACGTACAGACCGAATGACTTGGAGTGCTTTGGAGCTGGAATAGGCTGGGGCTTTGCATCACATACTGATTACTTGATGCCATGGGACCCATTCCGTTCAGTACCTTACAAGCCGAATTCGGTCTGCGGTCAACGGATCATTTTAGATACCTGCAACTAAGATCGTACATAAGAGAAAGGCCTCTAACCTACCACAGTTTACTGCATCGGTTCCCTGTCATTCCTCAGTTCATAATTTCGTATCTTCAGGGTCATACACATGATCATCTTATTGGCCGTGCATGTAAAGCTCTGCAGGAGACTTCCCAGGACTCCACCTTATCTATTTTATAAAGGTGGAATTCAGAACTCAGCACATCTGATACCATTGAGACTTGGACTAAATTTGCCACCTATGCCTATCACCTTACATCCTCATCTTATTGAAGGGAGTTTGCTATTTTCATTCTCAAGATATAGTGGCTAAATTCACAAACCAGAATTTGGCACAGTGTTGTAGGGGGTGTGGCCACCCCTTGGCAACTTCAGCGCATGTTTTCTGGGAGTGCTTGCATGTCCAAAACCTTTTGGCAAGAGATTACACAGCAACTGAAGGACATGTTTGACTGCCCTGGGGAGGTCACACCATCTTTACTCTTGTTGGTCATTCCATCGGAGAACAGAAAGTTGGACCGCCTTATCTTCAACTTAATACTAATAGTGGCCATAGCCACCAAAAAAGTAATTACTCAGCTTTGGCACACCAGTAAACTTCCTACACTTGGAGCCTGGAGAACCACTATGTTAGATAGATATATACAACATGGAGAGGATGACGTTTATGTCCCGAGATAACCTCCCTTTTTTGAGTTCTGATGGTGGAAGTAGGTGCTATATCAACTGGCACATTACCCTGACTTTGTCCCATAGGAGGGAGACCCCTTACATATCTACCCCCCCCTTTAAATTTCACTTTTTTGAGTTTCTTACATTCTATCTGTGAGTTTGTACCCCAGTCTCCAATTATCTCTCCCTCTTCTCTGTCCCCTTTCTCTACCTTCCTGGCACACAGATTAATACATGGTGAAAATCTAATTGCAAACCTTCCCCGGAACACCAGACTACGCTGTCAGTGGGCAATTTCCATATTATGTACAGAATGGGGATAAATTCAGCTTTTACTTTCATTAGTATATAGGTTTTCAATAGGAGGTCTCTATCAAATGTGTCTGCTCCCCACTCTATCTTTCTTGTCTACCTACTCTTCTCTCCATCTTTCATATACCATTTTCTTACACTTTCAACCAATGGAATTGTATAATGAGTTAGGAGTGGCAGTGCCCTTCCTGTATTACAACAGAGTCAACAACTGAGTGAATCTGAATATAATCCTGTTAGTCTAATGCTTTTATAACATACAAGGCAGGTGTTATGTATCTCGGCTATTAAAAAGAAGGTAACAGTTGAATGTATATAGTTAACCTAGACCTAGTGCACAACCTCAAAAGTAATTGAGACAATTCGACATCTATTAGACTCTAAATCAAAATAATATTCCGAATAGGATGAATTCAATTTGTGCTGTTACAAGCCAGCCCGGTGGCACTGAGGGTTGAGGTGCTGGACGCCACTCCTCGCGCCACGCTGGCGACCCCGGTTCGGACACGAGCCCGAGCTGTCAGAGGTCGGCGGGGGATAAGGATTGAGCGCCTGGTGGACTGCTTTCCTATCCCCGGGGAGGGATCCAGGGAGCCATCACTCTGTAGCAGCCCGTAGTGATGATCGGGAGCACTGCCAGAGTTGGCATAGCAATATGGAGTGTGGCAGACATCGGCACGTGCATGCCCTGATGTCATTGCACGCTCGCACTCCCGGGGCCAGACCGCTGCAGCTTGTTGGCTGCTCTCCACCAGCCGAAGATACCTGGATGGCGCATGCCGGTACTTGTTCCTCGTCTGGCACAGTGGCAATAGGGGGTGCCCCTCTCGAAGGCAGAGTTGCATATACCAGCTGGGCATGCAACTTCAGGGTTGGAGGTGGAGCTGGAGCGGTGGCTGGAATAAGGCAGGTCAGTGGCTGCTAGGGGGCGAAAAATATGATATGATAAAAAAAAAAAATTGTGCTATTATTGGCTTTGATAAATGTATACGTTTATTTTAGAACACATCTGTACTATTACATTTGATCTTTATGTATGGAATGTTAATAATGGTGCAAACTGAAAGGGGGCGTGGCTTGCAGCTGATTATGGCGGACGCAGCCTAGCCAAGCTCCTGTATGCACTCAGCCTATCCAGTGTCTAGGAGGAGTACTCCTTGGATCTTTTAGTCTTCTTTCAGCTGGCAGTACTGGTCAAATTTAGTGGCATCGGGTAGGAGTAAAAATAAACAATCCAAGCAGCATTTTAGCGCTGCTGAGCAGCCCAAGCAACAATGTCATGGCCTATAGTACTCTCCTAATCCACGTGACTCACCAATGGCGCAGGAAGGCATCTCAGAGTTCGAAAGGTCTTTGGCTACAGTTCCTGCTATGCTAGCCCTCATACAACATGATATGAAGGCAGGTTTCGATTACATAACCTCGCAGATCTCTCATCTGCAGTCGGTCATGACAGGGCTATCTGAGACCACCTCGGCCCACAAAAACCAGATTGTGGAGTTAGAGAACCGCGTGGGGCTTCTGGAGGATTCTTTAACTGAGTCTACAAGGGAAAAACAGGCTTTAAAGAAATTGGTGGAAGAACTCTGAGAGGGTGGATGACCAGGAGAATAGGTTGCGCCATTCTAACCTTAGAATAATTGGCCTCCCTGAAGGGGCCGAGGAGAACGACCCAGAGAGAGCACTTCATGCCTGGTTAGTGAAGCACCTGAATCTTCCTCCCGAATTGCAGAATTGCGAGGTTGAGCGGGTGCACAGAGTGGGTCCTAAGCCCCCTGCGGGCTCGCATCCTAGGCACTGTGATAAAATACCTCCATTATGTTGATAAGGAAGCTATTCTGAAGAAGGCAAAGGAGAAGGGCCCGATTGCTGTGGGTAACAGTAGAGTCTATGTGTACCATGATTATAGCAGGGAGTTACAGCAAAGAAGGCAAAAGTTCAACGAAGTTAAGAGCTGCCTGCACCGCATGGGTTGGGCCTTCGCATTTCTGTACCCAGCTAAATTAAAAATTGTTCAGCCTGGTTGCGCCCCACGTTTCTTTTCCGTCCCCGTGAAGCAATGAAATGGGTGAATGATGCAGCCCGAGGTAAGGATGGAGCACACTTGCGGTGACACCGGGAGCAAGACAAACACTGAACCTTGGGGTACTGATTTACTTGTTTGGATAACCCCACAGTTTGTTCTTTTCATATAGTGGGGTGGTGGTAACGGGCTGCATTCTTCCTTGGAATTAGCTCCCCTATCCTAATATGGCTTTCTGCTTCTCAGGACATTGCAGGGCTCTCCACATTGCGTGACTTGGAGCTCCATGGCTTGGCTGGAGCCCTGTTGAACCAGGCAGCAAGCGCTTCTGCAAAGCAATGGGGTGGCTTTCTAGAGGATGGACGGCCCATAGAAGAAGTGTGTGGGTCCAGAGGCGTACGAGTTGGCGTTCCTCCGACCTGGTCTGGGGATCAGGGTACCAGCGGGGGTTGCCGCCTGCACTTTGGGAGGCAGTTAACTAGGTGGCCTTGAAACTGGTATGTGTGAATACCACGAGAAAGATGCTGGTGTGTTTATGCGCTGAGGGGCTACCTCCTTGTCACCCGGTGGTTTTGTTTTAGAAGAGCCCAAAACTGCTTTTTTAGGGCATGAATGGTTAGCTGTTATACGAGAGGCAAGGGCTCTGTGATTATGGATTAGGCCTCGGACGTGCACTATATTGGCTGCCTTCGTGTTGGTCTACCCCCAACCTGGTCTGGGGAGCAGGGTGTCGGAGGGGGTGTTCCCTCTCCTACTGCATCTGAGTTGCCATGTTTCAACAACACCTCAAGGGATTGTTATTGCCTTCCATCTAGCATATGTACATTGTTATATTATTTTAGTTGCTTGGGTCTCACTCGGGGGCTTTGAAGTCTGCAGCTCAGTTTACCCAGTTGCTGCCTGTTGGTAGAATATGTTTGTAAAATGTTTATTGTTTGTGTTCTTGGGGTACTTCTTTGTATTGGTATTTGTATTTGTGCTTGGTTTTAAGGAGTGCTATACAAAAAGGACAAATATTACAATGTTCATTGACAGTTTGCATGGGAATCTGGGTAGGGCCAGTTTCAGCCTCGGGGTGGTTTATTGTTTTCATTGGGGTGGTTAATGGTTTGTATGGAAGGTGGGTGTGGAGGGGGTCTGTTGGTGTCGGGGGACTATGGGTGCCACCTATTTGGGGACAGCCTGCTTTGCTGCATGGGCTTGTTTCCTGTCCTGACAACCATAGGCAACCTCTTCGGGGGCCATTCCCCTACATTGGGGGGATCTGATGCCACAGTGGGGAAGGGGAAGTTGGAAACTAAAATTTACAATTTGATACGGAGAGAGGGGGGGAATTGGTGATTGGCTAGCTAGTCGAACGGAGCGTCTGGGGGACATCCATCGGTGGCTGTTGCGAGCAAGTTGGTGCCTATATAAACATTTAACATGGCTAGTACCCTGAGAGTGGCAACTTGGAACATCAGTGGGTTGAAATCTGTGCTGAAACGCAAAAGGTTCATCACTGAAGTGAAACGTGCCAGGTGGCAGGTTGTCCTGGTTCAAGAGACCCATATGTCCAGGGAGGAGGCCCATAGGACGGAAGCCTCACTGGAAGGGGTTTGGATTTCTGCCACTTTCTCAGCCAGGTCTAGAGGTGCTGCGATCTGGCTGCCCCAGGGGTCGCAGGCCACAGTTTTGTGTAGCCAGGTGGATCAGGCTGGCAGATATGCCCTTGCCAGGGTTGAGTTTCCTGGACATGGTATCCTTAACCTGGGTTCGTTGTTTGCGCCTAATGCTGAGGAACCTCAGTTTTTTCAGAAACTTACCTTGGAGTTAGTCTCCTGGTCTGGTATGCGGGTTCTGGGCAGGGACTATAATTGTGTGCAAGATGTGATCTTGGACAGATCTAGCACTAATCTCATCCTAGTCTCTAAAAATGCAAGGGCCTTAGGGGTGTTGGAAGAGGAGGTGGTCTGGTGGATGCTTGACGGCACTTGTTCCCTTCTGGGAGAGATTATAGTTTTTATTCTCACGTACACAGATCCTACGCCAGGATAGACCGTATTTTGATTAGCCCGACCATCTTGCCAGCCCTCCATGGGGCGGTGCACTCTTCAATCCTTTTGTCGGACCATGCGTCTCTAACTATGGAGTTGTCCTTTTGGGGGGGGGGGTCTTGAGAGTAGGCCTTGGAGGCTGGATCCATGTTTACTAAAGGATTACACATATGTGGAACACATGGAGGATTGTATTCGGGAGTTTCTGTTTTTTTAACAGAAAGGGGGACACCTCCCATAAAACTAGGTGTGAGGCATTGAAAGCTTATATTCACGGCCAGACCATGTTTTCTGCTGCGCACAAGGCTCGGGTATCTAATAAGGACACAGAGGCCTTGAGGTCTAAAATTGAGGCATGTGAACAGGCTCACAAGGTAAAGCCTACCCAGATCTTGCATCATATAGTTCAGAAGTTAAAATGGCAGTATAATGCCATTTGTGGTACTAGACTGTAAAGAGCAATCTTACTCTCCCAAGCAGGCCCGTATTTTGAGGGTGACTGCACCGGGAAACTGCTAGCTTGGCAGCTTCGTAGGAGGGAGGGGGAGAGGGTGGTGCACCGGATCCATAACGCTGCTGGAGTGGTGGTAGAGGTTCCAGAGGAGGTGGGAAAGGCATTCGGGGACTTCTATAGGGATTATATACTTCTGAGGTCTCCCTTCCTCTGGAGAAAATAAATGCATTTCTGGACAGGGCCCCCTTGTGCTCCATCACTGAACAGCAGGCGGACAAACTTGGTTCACTGCTAACCAGAGAGGAGATCAGTAGGGCTGTTAAAGCATTGAGGGGAGGAAAAGCACCCGGAGGAAAAGCTCCCGGGCCTGATGGCATCCCCATGGATTTCCTTAAATGTTTCCACGATCTGTTGCTTGAGCCTCTGGGGGATATGTTGCTGGAGAGCTTGGCCTCTGGTGAGCTGCCCCCCTCCACCCGGTCCGCTGTTATTACAGTTCTCCCAAAGCCTGGAAAGGATCCAACCTGGTGTGCTTCTTATAGGCCTATATCTCTCCTAACAGCAGATTATAAAGTGTTGGCTAAAGCCTTGGCCTCTAGATTGGACCCTTTGCTCCCTGACCTAGTACATCCGGATCAAACTGAATTTGTTAAGGCAAGGCAAACATAACATCAGGAGGACCCTGAATGTCATTCATCACTGGGGGAAAACTAGTAACAAACATGGGGAGGCTGTCTTTGCACTTCATGCAGAGAAAGCCTTCGACCGGGTGGTTTGACCCTCAGTTCATATCCTGGATAAAAGGCCTCTACACTGATCCATCGGCTCAGGTGATTGTAAATGGGCACTTATCTCCCAGGTTTACCTTAAGCCGGGGCACAAGGCAGGGCTGTTCCCTATCCCCCCTGTTGTACATCATGTCACTGGAACCCTTAGCCGGGGTCATACGGGTGAGTACGGATATAAGGGGGTTTAAGGCCGATGGGCGGGAACACAAACTCGCGATGTATGCTGATGTCCTCCTCTTGTATCTTCAAAGCCCAGCTGAGGACCTTCCCAAGGTGCATGAAGTTTTAGAGGAGTACGGATCCGTGTCAGGCCACAAGGTTAATTGGTCCAAGAGTGAGGTCTTGCCAGTTGGTACCCTGAACAGGCATTCCTTAATACACCACTTAAATGTCCTGCAGCTGGTCCCTAAAGTTAAGTAACTGGGCATATATATTTCTAGTAAAGTTGGAGCTCTTTATGGTATGAATTTTAAACCTCTAGTTAGGAAGGTGTCAGACGATTGTGATAGGTGGACGGCCCTGCTGTTGTCCTTAATGGGGAGAGTAGGAGTAATAAGGATGATGGTCTTCCCTAGACTCCTATACCTGTATCAGTCTCTCCCGGTCAGAATACCGAAGAATCACTTAAAAAAGATCAACGCCATAATACACAGATTTCTCTGGCAGGGTAAATTGGCCAGAATCAGCAAGGTAATCCTTCAGCTGCCACAGAAATGGGGTGGTTTAGGTCTCCCAAATTTTCAGTGGTACTACTTGGTGGCTCAGATTGCTGCTATTCCCCTGGGGATGGAAGGGGAAGAGCTGGAGTGGCTGGCAGTGGAGGAGGAGAGCTGCGATAGGAGCATCAAAGGGTGGCTGTTCACTGAGGCGCTGTGGACAGGAGAGGAGCCTGAGCATCCCAATCCCTTTATGTCAGCTACCATCAGGGCTTGGCATACTGTACATACCCTTATTGGTAGGCACCCTGCCCCCTACCAGGCAGACCCTAATATTAGAGGCGATAAAACTAAAAGGTTCCCCTACCGTGGCTATGGTGCAAAGGTTGAATGATTGGCAGCGCAGTGGCCTGAGATGGGTGGGTCAGTTGTATGAGGGGGATCAACTGGTGAGCTTCAATTACCTATGCACCAAATGGAAAATTCCTAGAGGAGACTTCATTTTCCTCAGACTAAGGAATTTATTTGGCATAACACTGTGTGGGGAGGATGGTTGGGCCCCACTTACACCTTTTGAAGACGGCATGTTTCACCCACAACCAGGTGCCAAGTTGATATCAGCCTTTTACCGCTCTCTTAGGGGTAGGGAGTGGGAGACTCTTATTAAAATTGGAGGGGGGGCCGTGAAGTTGATGTTCATTTGTGGAACCGAGCCAGTAAGCATTTGGCAGTTTGCTCCAGAAGCAACAAGCTACGGCAGGTGCAGTTTAATTTTTTACACCAGGCCTCATTTACACCAAAATCTGGTGCTTGTCCCAAATGCTGTGGGGCCACAGGGGATTTCATTTATCTTGCTCTTCTGTGCCCCAAGGTTGCTCCCTTCTGGCATGAATGAAGTCCATGCAGTCATGACTCAAGTGCTGGGCTTTGCTCTGCTCATTAGTAAAGAAGAACTTTTACTGGGGGGCAGATCCCGACCACGCAGGAGGGGGAAGGGCCAGGGGCTCTGTGGTCCTTAGCGTTGGTAAATCCAGGAAGACTATAGCTCAGGCCTGGATGGCCTCCTCGCCCCCAACCATTCAGTAGTAGGCTAACAACTTGAAGGGTTGTATGTCAATTGAGAGGGCACAATATTCGGCTCTGGGACAGCAGAGAGTTTTCCTGGATCTGTGGGGCCCCTTGTTACCACCATTGAGGCTAACATATTTCCATTTTAATGATTCTGTCCCCTGCCTGTTCTGTCGAGCCCCACGGCTGCGCACCTCCTTTTTCTGCATTTGCCTGAGCCCTCGAATCTGTTGCTCTGTGCCCTTACCCATGATGTTCTATTCATTATTCATAATTTCAGTGTCATGGTGTTCTTACTGATCAAGTGGAACACTGATGGATGTCATGCTCACTCTGTAATGTATGTCTTATTAATATGCTCTATGTATCTTGTATACACTGCTCCGACCTCCTCCTATGTCTCAATAAAATTATGTTGACAGAAAAAAAATAATGGTTCAAACCTTCTGTGTATTATTTTCTTTATGAAAACTAATAAAAATAAAGTTTGAAAAAAAAGAAGCGTCTATCTTCTCTCCGGGACGGATCGGGCGGCTGTCTCAGCCCTGTCCCCACCGACTGCGACCATCCCACAACTCCACCGGAGACAAGAGAGATCAGGCGGGCCAGTGGCAAGACGGGCAGGGCTTCGTATAGCTTGTCCTCCATTTTCCCCCTGGGGCTCAGCTGTATGTGCAATGATCGCGGAAGCATGCTCCATCTCCAAGGAGACGCTCCAGCATACTGTACGCTGGCCCTTCCCTCTAGCTACTAGACTCGCACGCAGAGGTGACAGTCGAGTGGCAAGTCACGGGATCCCACCCCCCTCCCTGAGGGAAGAGAGCAGTTCCATGGATGCTCAGTCTTCCCTCTCCAGGTCAAGCCCCCGAGTGACTCGAGTCCATTCCTGAACCCGGGTTGCTGTAATGGCAGCAAGGAGGCAGAGATGCCTCAACCCTTCACGCCACCAGGCCGGCCCTTTATGGATGCTTTTGATGTAGCAGCTTGTTCTGCAGCTGCAGGTATCTGCATCAGACAGCACTCCTGGCTTCACCCATATGTCCAGCAACAGATCATGAATGTGCCCTTCGATGGCACTTATCTGTTCAGACAGCAAGCCCAACCACCATAAGTACCTCTGGTTCTGTGTGGAGTAGCAACACTGCCAGTTCAGAGTCTTACCCTTTGGGCTTTCCTTGATGTTGGAAGTCTTTACAAAGTACTTTGCAGTGCACCTCAGAAAGCTCGAACTCTTAAAGGGTACCTAAACAACCTCCAGTTCGGCCCAAAACGGTCTCTCCATCAATCGTGGTGGAACCACTACCCAAGCAGCCTGTGGGAGGGGCTCCTTCCAAGGAAGTCAGGCCGGACACTGGGCTTCCCCAGCGTTTTGTCAGTCACGGTCACCCGGACCGCCCTCGGCGAGTCGAAGGTGACCTGGGTGGTAGGCCATTGTATCTGGATTCCTCGGATTCGGACGTCACTGGCTTGCATTCTTATCCAGGTGATGATGAGTCAGCCGTTGGCTTAGAGATGGAGGAAGGTCTCTCATCTTTTCAGGGCATTCTTCGCCTCATCTGAGTCCGCAGGGATGCCCCTGGAGCCAATGCAGAAAAAGGCGAAGTACCCTCTCACGGACATCCTTAAGAGAGGGGATACCCCGACGGAGGCCTTTCCTGTAGCCGAGGCTATTGTTGGCCGGCTCTAGAACTCTGGCAGTGCCCTGTCTCTTGTCCAGCTCCATCTACCCGCATGGCCTGCCAGCATGCAGTGCCCATGGGGTCCCTTGCGGGGTTCACAGAGCACCCTTCGGCCGAGAGCCTGGCGAATGCATCTGTGTTCAGGTGTACTGGCAGTTCTGCCGATACTGACAGACCTCCTGATAAAGAGTCCAAACTTTTGGACCATACAGCCAGGAAGGTCTATGTGGCTTCCTCCCTGGGCCTTTGTCAGGCAAGTTCGGCCATCATCATGGCACACTTCTCCCACGCCCTTCTAGGATCTCTAAATGAAGTCCTTTCACATCTCCTCTTGGACATGCAGACCATTGTCAAGCTGGTCCAGGATCAGGGCCGAGCTGTTGCCAGACAGCAGCTTCAGACGGTCCTGGACATTGGGGATTCTTGTGCCTGTTTGATGGCTGCTGCAGTTGCCTCTCATCGCAGGGCTTGGCTCTCCTCCTCCTCCTTCCCGGGGGATAGCCAGCACAAACTAGCTGACATGCCCTTCCTAGGGACCAACTTGTTCGGCCCGGGAGTGGCTGGTCACCTTCAGCGCATTGAGCAGTCCAGTGCCACCTTGGATGGTACTTCTGCCAACGGTTCTTCGGGCAAGAACCAGCAGAAGAAAAAGAAGAAGCCTTTTTGGCATTCTTCCCCTGTGGCTCAGCAGTCCTCCTTTCAAGGTGGACAGCAACAGCAGCAGGCTCACATTTGGCACCCCCATAGGCCCGTAAAGGAGGCTGAAGTTCAGGTCCTGGAGCCTCCTTGTCCAAGCTTGCTCAGTGATGAGGCGGGGGCTGTCAACCCCTCTCCCATCACCTCAGCTCTGGGTCCTCCTGTGGGGGGCCTACTCCACCACTTTCTTTTCGCCTGGTTTGTTGTCACTTCAGACAGGTGGGTTCTCGAAGTGGTCGGTCAAAGACTGCCTCTAGAATTCAAGCAGTACCCTCCAAGCCGAGCCCACCCCCCTCGGGAGGAAAGAGTATCCACTCAGACTCAGTCAGCTCTCCAAGACGACATCACTCAGCTCCTCCTCAAGGAGGCAGTAGCTGCAGTGGTGGATCCTCCAGCAGACCCAGGCTTTGTCTCCAGGTACTTCCTGGTGCCCAAGCGGATGGGTGGGCTGGCGCCCTATTCTAGATCTGCACAACCTGAATCAATATCTCGGGTCACGCACCTTTCAGATGGTCACTCTGTCCCAGATCATACCATCCTTGGAGCGAAACGTGGTTCTGTTCACTGGATCAGCAGGACGTGTTCTTTCATGTCCCAATCCATCCATCCCAACAGTGGTTCCTCCGCTTCAGGGTCGAAGGGACCCTGTACGAGTTCCGAGCCATGCCATTCGACCTGTTATTGGCCCCAAGGGTCTTTACCAAATGCATTGCAGTAGTGGTGGCCCATCTCAGGCGCCGGGGGGGGGGGGATCAGGATTTATCCTTACCTCGACGATTGGCTCCTAGCAGGTTCCACCTAACAGGAGGTGGAGAGGTCCAGGGACCTGGCCCTCCAGACCTGCTCCCAGCTCAGCCTCCTGATCAATGAGGCCAAGTCGGAACTCATGCCTTCTCAGGTGATGGGCTTCATCGGGGCAGAGCGCGACATTTGTCAAGCCAGAGCTCGGCTCCCGGCAGACAGGGCGGAGGTTCAAACAACATGAAGTCTTGCTGTATTCTGACTTAATGCAGTTAGCCCCAGCACTTGAACTGCCGCGGAGAGTAAGGCGCGAAACTCTGTGCAGGAGCATAGAACGTTGAGCTCGAGCTCGGTATTCAAACCTCTGTCTGTGGTACTTCCCAGTGTAACCGTCAGATTCTTTACTCCGCCTAACAGTAAAGTCGCTCTGGAGATACCTCTGCTCAGTTCGGTAAAGTTTAAAAGCGTTCAGTTTAAACCATTCTGTTTCTTATTTTTCGGATTTCCAGCCTCTGTCTACAGTACAGGTAGTGTTGTAGATATGTGGTGACTGTTTTTATTTTCCTAGTGTGTGTGGAAATTACTCTTTTCCTCGATTTCTTTCTGGTCGGTCCGGTTAGGAACCGACCTTGTATTATTTCTGTTATCTGAGAATAATTTTCTGGGATTAGAGTGGTGTTCCGGAATCGATCGGTTTCAGAATAGCCGGGCCTTTTCTGGTTCTTTTTCAAAACCCGTGACATGGTTTGTAACCGATCGATTATTTCATTACCTGGCTTGAAAGCTTCTACAGAGTAATTTAGTAGGTTGGCCATGTCTGACAAACCCAAAAAGAAAACCGGTCCCACTGGGTTTCAGCACTGTACTGAGTGTGGGGAGGCCTTTGCCTAGGCTGACCCCCACCTCATCTATGTTTATTGTCTGGGGTTTGACCACCTCAAGTCGGACTGCCAAATTTGTAAAATCTTTCCTAAATCCACTCTAGATAAGAGATTGAGTAGGCTGAAGGAAAGGGAGGCCGAGAAGTCCATAGATCCGGATGGCCAGCCCGGTTCGGTTGCGGGCGAACCTGAGGAGGTGCCTACTGACCTGGGCGATGCCTCCCCGGGCAAAAGGAGCCAACCCTGAGGGGCCGGTTCCGTCAAAACGAAAATGTAAGTCCACCGGTTCGGATCCTGTACCGCATTCTCCAACCGCGGACGAAATAGCCAAAGTGATTAGTATTGTTCAGTTGCTTAGACTGGTTCCGTCCGAACCGGTACCACTGGTTAGGTGGTCGGTTCGGTCGGATCCGACTCCTTCGGATTATGATCTGGAAGCTTATTATGAGGAGTGGGAGGGAGACGAAGATTATCCTAGTGATGATGATGATGACCCGGGGGTATGGATGTGCCCATTGAACCGGACATCTCCTCAGACAGGCCCTCAGGTGTCTCTCCTCCCAGGCTCTCTGAGTCCCCTTCACACTTTTTGTTTTACAAAAAGGGTGGCCGAAACCCTTCAGCTTCCCTTGGTTGAGCTGCAGAGGAGGAAGAGGAAGAGCCTGATTTTGTGGAAATGATGGACATCCCAGAGTCCAGAAGGCTGTCTATCCCTCTTCATAAGTCCTTGGGGAAACAGACACACAAAATTTTGCAAACTCCTAATTCAGTACCTCCTGTGGACAAGAGAATGGACAGGAGGTTTATGCCATCAGGCTCAGCTATGGAGTTCCTTTATAATCACAGCATGTTGGGGGTAGTGCAGGCTGCAGCCTGTGACAGGGCTAACATTCCTTTGGCTTCACCCCCCCGCCGGATAAGGACTCCAGGAAAGTGGATGCCATGGCCAAAAAACAGTATTTGGCATCCTCTTTGGGACTCAGGCAGGCTAATTACATGGCCCACACAGCCAGGTACCAGAAATCCAAATGGGATATGATTCTGGAACTGGCTAAACAGGCCTCCTCCCATCTAGCCAAAGAGCTGGAGGAGGTGGCTGCTGATGGAATTGAAGCATTGAAAATGCAGTTTCATGCTGCTAAGGACTCCAGTGATGTGGCATCTAGAGTCATGGCTACATCTGTGTCTCTCAGGAGACATGCCTGGCTCAGATGTACTAGCCTTTCACGGAATACCCAGACTAAGGCTATGGATTTTCCTGTAGTGGGTAACTCTCTGGGGAGCAGACAGAGGCTTACATGAAGAAAATGGATGAATACAGGACCACGTACAGGAGTGCACAGGCCAAGGAAAGGCAAGCCACTCCACAAAGGCAGCAGTCTAGGGGCAGGGGCAGACTTTTTCACAGGCCTTTTTGCCAAGCCCAGGCCTCCTCTCCCTTCCCACAGAGGGGGTTCTTCAGAGGGAAGGGCAGGAGGGGGATGAGCAGGGCTGCTCCCTCCTCCTCCCAGTCTGAGGCTTCTGCCAAGCAGACGCCCTGATGTGTCAGCCCATGTCGACTCCCCAATTCCAGTAGGAGGCAGGTTGGCGTACTACTTCCAGACCTGGAAGTCTGTGACCTCAGACAAGTGGGTCCTGGAAGTAGTAAGCCAGGGACTGGCCCTCAGCTTGAAAAAGTTTCCAAAAAAGAAGGCCAAGTCTTTTCCACCTGCATCAATCTCAGAAACCCTGGCCCTAGAGGCAGAGGTTTCCTCTCTTCTAGCTCTCAGAGCTATAGAGAAGGTTCCTACTCAGCACAAGGAAAGAAGACTGTACTGCAGGTACTTCCTTACCTCAAAGAAAACAGGGGAGTGGCGACCTATCCTAGACCTAAGGTATTTGAACAAGCACATTTCAGAGCCCAAATTCAAAATGGTAACTCTGGGAATAATTCTTCCCTCTCTAAGGCCAGGAGATTGGTTAGCATCTCTGGACCTCAAGGATGCCTATTTCCATATCCCTATCAGGTGCTCCCACAGAGATTACCTCAGGTCCATGTTGCTTTCAGGTCATTACCAATTCAGAGCCATGCCATTCGGCCTAACATCTATTCCTGCACTTTGCCATCACCCCCATCTTCACCTCCACTGCTGGTCCATGACAAATGCCACCTGGCTGCACTACCTCTATTCTTACCCGCCTTCCACCTCTCCTCTCTCTCTCTCTCTCTGTTTCTCTCCCCCCCACCTACCTCCCCTTTTCTCCCATCCACTTAGTCTCCCTGATTTCATCCTCCTCCTTTCCCTTTCCCCTCCCCAAAGTTTCACCTTATTGTTCTTTTTTCCTCTACAAGAGTATGTGGTGGTTTTTTTGTTTTATTAATTTTATAAACTGTTATCTTTGCTTATGTTTGTCTCAATTGTACCAGTGACGTGGAACCTTTGTAAAAGAGCCTCGGCTCAAAGGTGTTTGTAATCCTAGAACAAACAAGCAAACAAATAAATAAACATCAGCTCCAAGGGTGTTCACAAAGTACCTTGCAGTAGTGGTGGCTTACCTCAGAAGACAGCGTAATACCATCTTCCCATATCTGGACGACTGGCTCATTGTTGGTCAGTCATCTCTACAGGTCAAGTCAGCTCAGCAAACTACCCAGGATCTACTCAGTTCCCTGGGTTTTCTTCTCAATCTTCCAAAGTCTGTCCTCGAACCAGTTCAGCATCTCACCTTTATAGGAACAGATTTGGACACTGTACAAGCAAAAGCTTTCCTTCCCCTGGCAAGGGTGAAGGCCATAGTGGATCTTGCTTCATCTTTTCGACCTCAGGTCTCTTGCCCAGCAAGACACTTCCTCCAGCTTTTGGGCCACATGGCAGCTTCCACTGCAGTGGTGCAGGGAGCAAGACTCCAGATGAGGGACATTCAGTTTCACCTAAGGTCCTTCTGGTCTCAGGAAAGCGATTCTCTTACCAAACTGATTCCAGTGACTAAGACTCTGGTCCAAGCTCTCCAGTGGTGGCTGGATCCAGACAGTCTCAGACAAGGAGTCCCATTTCTCCCGCAAATTCGTTCAGTAGTTCTGACTATGGATGCTTCTCTCCTGGGTTGGGGAGCCCACCTGGGGGCCCTGACAGCCCAAGGGGTCTGGTCTCCATAAGAGTCTCTCCTTCACATCAGCCTTCTGGAACTCAGGGCAGTGTTCCTCACCCTTCAGTGCTTCTCAGGCTTGGTCAAGGGCAAGGTGGTCCAAGTCAGAACAGACAACATGACCACAATGTGGTATATCAACAAACAAGGAGGCATTTGGTCCTCAGCCTTATGCACGGAAGCCATGAAACTGTGGTCTCTGGCCTATTCTCTTCAGACTTCCCTAGTAGCAGTTCACCTTCCAGAGAAGGACAATGTACTGGCAGATGCTCTGAGCAGAATATCCCAGAGACATCACGAATGGTCCCTGAATCCCCTCATACTGCAGATCATCTTCTCCAGATGGGGCACGCCAGAGATAGAGCTCTTTGCAGCCCCGGACAATCATCAGCTCCCTCTGTTCTGTTGCAGACCTCCACTCCTGGGGACTGTTCCCCGGGATGCCCTGATTTTGGATTGGAAAGGCAGGTTCCTCTATGCCTTCCCTCCATTCCCTCTGCTGTTCAGAGTTCTGATCAAGATCAGAACTCAGCATTGCACAGTGATCCTAGTGGCTCCAGACTGGGCCAGGCAGCCTTGGTACCCTCTGCTCCTGTCCCTGATAGTGTCTCGTACTCTGTCCCTTCCCAAGAGACACAATCTTCTGTCCTCTTCCCAGAGGAGGATCTGGTATCCTGACCTCCAGTCTCTGAATCTCAAGGCATGGCTCTTGAAGAGCTAGAATATGCAGACATGCATCTTTCTCAGGCTGTCATGGATATCCTGAAGGTTTCCAGGAAACCATCTACTAGAAAGACTTATGATTCCAAATGGAAGAGGTTTACCATTTGGTGTTCTCAGAAAGGCATTGTCCCTGATTCTGCAAGCATCTCCACAGCTTTAGATTATCTGGTTCACCTCAGTGGCCTAGGCCTTAGGCCTGCAACTCTAAAGGTTCACCTAGCAACAATTTCTGCTTTCCTTTCAGCAGGGAAGGGCTCTGCCCTGGCCTCTCACCATGTGTTTAAAAAGTTCTTCAAGGGTCTGGTTCATACAAACCCTCCATTTAGAGAACTGACCCCGGCTTGGGATCTTAATGTCTGCATTGCACAGCTCATGCAGCCCCCCACTTTGAACCCATGGCTTCAGCTGAGCTGAACTACTTGACCTGGAAAACTGTGTTCCTGGTAACCATTACTTCAGCCAGGAGGATTAGTGAATTACAGGCCTTGTCAGTGGAACCTGACTTCATATCCTTCCATAGGGATAAATTGGTCCTAAGAACCAATAGAAGGTTCTTACCCAAAGTGGTATCAGATTTTCATCTGAACCAGTCTGTGTCTCTTCCTGTGTTTTTCACTGACCACTCCTCTTCACGTGAAAGAAGGCTACACAGCTTGGATGTTAAAAGAGCTCTTAGCTATTACATAGAGCACACTAAGGCTCACAGGAATGATTGTCTTCAGTTGTTTCTCACCTGTGGCGAGGTGGGGAAAGGTAAGCCTGCCACGAAAAGAACCATTGCCAGGTGGATTGTTTCTTGTATACAGTTCTGCTATGACAAATTGGGGGAAACACCTCCTTCAGGCCTGAGGGCTCACTCGACTGGGGGTACAGCTGCTACTCTGGCTGCGGCCAGAGATATACCCTTGTTAGAGATCTGCACAGCAGCCACCTGAAAAACAGTGCATACATTCACCAAGCATTACTCCCTGGATATCCAGGCTAGGAGTGATGCTAGGTTTGGCACAGCAGTACTGCAGAGCTTGTTCCTCAAGTAGGTTCTGCATTCCTTCCTCCATAGGGAACTGATTGCTAGTCTGCATTAAGTCAGAATACAGCAAGACTTCATGTTGTTTGAAGAAAACATTACTCACCATAGTAATGTTGTTTCTTCTAATGAAGTCTTGCTGTATTCTGACCTCCCCCCGCCTCCCCTCTCAGAACCTAGTTTTTGGGAAGTGGGCTGGCAGGTACAGTGTTGTACCTCAGTGGTGTACCTTCACCCCCCATCTTTGGTGGGTTATTGTTAGCTCTGTTTGTGTTATGAATCTGTTTGGTGTTGTCACTACCTTTTTCTTCTTGGATTGTCGACTTGAGTCTTCTGGGCCCAAATTGTTGCCTTTGGCTTATACTAAAACAAATTCCACACACACTTATATTTTATATATATTAGATATTAGACTCAGCTAGTTAGTTGCTTGTAAGAATCTAACGGTTACACTGGGAAGTACCACAGACAGAGGTTTGAAAACCGAGCTCGAGCTCAACGTTCTATGCTCCTGCTTGGAGTTTAACTTCTTACTCTCCGGGGCAGTTCAAGTGCTGGGGGCTAACTGCATTAAGTCAGAATACAGCAAGGCTCCGTTAGAAGAAACAACATTACTATGGTGAGTAATTTTTTCTTCTTTCCTCCTTTGCCCAGTCATTTCTGGTTGGGCAATTGCACCCTGCCTGGGACTTCCTGTGCCTTCTGAATTATATGGTGGCATTCACCTCAGTGGTCCATTGGGCCTGGCTGCACATGCGCCCCCTCCAGTGGGAGCTGGCCGCCCAGTGGACTCAGTGCCACAGTCATTTCGACCAGCTGATCACTGTAACCCAGAAGATGTGGGATGCTGTCCAATGGTAGACCGCCCCAGACAGGTTGCAGGAAGGGATCCTGCTCGTCTCCTGCCGACAGTCGCCCCTCATGACCAATGCCTCTCTCGTGGGCTGGGGAGCCCAGGGGGACAAAAGGGCCCACGGGCTCTGGACCCCCGAGGAGTCCCGATGCCACATCAACCTGTTGGAGCTCAGAGCAGTCAGACTGGCATTGTCAGCTTTCACTCCTCAGCTCTGGGGTCAAGTGGTTCAAGTCCAGATGGACAATACCACGACCATGTACTACCTCAACATACAGGACAGCATGCACTTCCGTCTGCTGAGCAGGGAGGCGCTCTGTATCTGGACCCTCATGAGATGATTGGAGGCAGATCTCCTAGCCATTCATCTGGCAGGAGCCTCAAACCATCTGGCAGATGCTGTCAGCCGCTTAGGCCAGACATCCCATGAATGGTCTCACCATCCAGAGGTAGCTTACAGCCTGTTCTGTCATGTGGGCAAACCAATGGTGGAGCTGTTTGCCTCCAGGGAAAACACCATGCTGAGGCTGTTTTATGCGCACCCCCTCAGCAGGGCTCACTGCAGGGGAATACCTTCCCTAGGCTGTGGACCCCAGGTCTCCTTATACGCCTTCCCTCCATTTCCCTTGATCCACAAGGTTCTCCTCAAGGTGAGGAGGGATAAGGCCAAGGTGATCCTGGTAGCCCCAGACTGGCTGCACCAGTTCTGGTATCCAGATCTCCTCAGCCTCAGCTGCAGGCCCCCAGAGCGGCTTCCAGCATGCCCGGACCTGATGTCACACAATCAGGGGAAGGTATTCCATCTGGACCTTCAGTCCCTGCACCTCACAGCCTGGTACCTGAGTGGCTAGAGTTCCAGGCTTCGGGTCTTTTCTAAGATGTCTACAGCGTGGTGGAGGCATCCAGAAAGGAATCGACCAGGAAATGTAATGCCCTCAAATGGAAACTGTTTTACATTTGGTGTCAGGGCAAGGGCCTGGACCCTTTGTCCTGTCCAGTGGCTGAGATTCTCGACTACCTTTGGTCTCCGTCCAAAGGGGGTCTACGGCCATTGACCCTTAGGGTGCACCTGGCAGCCATCTCTACTCACCGGGCGTGGGCCAGTCAGCCGACATTGGCACAGGAGACAGTGGTCGGGCACTTTTACAAAGGCCTGGATCACATATCCACTCCAGTGCGTGAACCTACACCTCTGTGGGATCTTCTGCTGGTACTGGCAAAGCTCATGGGGAAACCACTCGAACCAGTGCACAAGTGTGAGTTGTCACACTTGTCATGGAAGACAGCCTTCCTGGTGGGTATCATGCCTGCCAGAAAGACAGGGGAGCTCCATGCGCTCCCGGTGGACTCCCCTTATCTGGTCTTCCACAGGGACAAAGTTGTCCTATGCCCCCACCCGAAATTCCTTCTGAAGGCGGTGTCAGAGTTTCACCTTAACCAGATGTCAACCCTGCCGGTATACTACCCTCATTATATCTCAGTGGCCGAGTACAGGCTCCATACTTTGGACCTGAGACATGCTCTCTCCTATTACAAGGAGAGGACGGCGGAAGTTCGGGGAGAAGTTCGCCAGCTGTTTGTCACCTAGGCTGAAGCTGCTTCTGGCAGACCTGCAGCAAAACTGACTGTTGCAAGATGGATCACATCATGCATAGGACTGTGCTACGAGTTGGCGGGCAAGGAGCCTCGCACAGGTATAAGAGCTCATTCTACCCACCATTCTGCTGCATTGGTGGCTGCTTCCATGGACATCCTTATCCAGGAAATCTGCTGGGCTGCTATCTGGAAGTCAGCAAACACCTTCATCGCCCACTACCACATCGACCTTGAGTCATGCCAGGATGCTGGTTTTGGGGCCTCAGTTCTTCAATCTCTGTTCCCTAAGTAGGGGGTGCACACCTTGCCTCCCTCCTCCCGGAGAACTGCTAGGAGTCTGCCAAAGATTGTGTATGAACAACATATCCACGCTCCTAGAAAATCAGGTTACTCACCTGTAACAGTAGTTCTAGGAGTGGTATATGTTGTTCATCCATACGGACCCACCTGACCTCCCAGGCTGCTGACACACAACACCTGGCTTGCAGCGGGCTAAGATCTGGCGTCATGGGGCAGAGCCGAAGTATATACCACCTGGGTGGGTGGGAGGAGCCAGCTTGAAGACTTCCGGCTGATCTTAAAGTGGAAGGGGACATGCAAAAGAGTGTGGATGAACAACATATACCACTCCTAGAACTACTGTTACGGGTGAATAACCTGTTTTTCCTACCTATATAAGATCTAAGCCACCTATGATTAGGCACTATTAAATGACATGCATAATGATGTGCACACCCATCATTTAATAGTGCCTAATCAAAGGTAGCCTAGATCTTTTAAGGATAGGAAAGCCCATCATTCCCCTTGTTCCCTGCTGCTATGAGCATGACTTACTGGAAAGATATGTTTATATTTGATATGTCAAAATAAAACGGGAACTGTACTACTTGCATTCATGATGCAGAAGGGTGATGAGCTCACCAGTTTTCGGTGTGAGGAGAAATAGTGAAGAATGAATACCAGAGGGGGACTGAGAAGGCCACTCTTGCAAGGTAATGCTATATTCAGGGAAGGGGAAGACGGAAGGAGAGAAATATGAGCAGATTACTGTGAGAAATAAGATGTGGGGCTGCCAGCACCTTGCTCACTACCTGACCCCATTGTCCTGGCCAACATCCCCCTTCCCATAAAACCAGTTCATGCAATTGTCCAAGGCTGTGTGTGAATATTAATGTTTGGAACAGCTGCCACTACACATTCAGCCACTTCACTGTCAGTCTAGTATTGTTTGTAAAGCACTTTGGGATACAATGTGTATGAAAACCACTGATTTTGCCACCTGAGATCCTCCCGACACTGGAGTGCCCGATCCCCATTGGCAGCTCCTCTTCCCCTACAATAAAGAAAACTGTCCCTTGTCGATCTTCTGATCTTTTGTTGTCTAAAAAAAGACCATTGGTGATTTGCTACCCCACCACACTGCCACCTGTCTGTCTGTCTATCTAACGTACCGTCTCCCTTGCCTCCTCCCCACCAGGTTGCCTGTACACTTCTTATCTCTGATGGCACCAGGGTGCCCACCCCTGGTGCCGCTGGAGATCCTGTTGACACTGGGTTGCCCAGTCCCCACTGGTGGCTTCTGTACTCCTATAATAAAGAACACTGTCCCTCTCAGATCTTTTTTGTAAAAACTGCAAAAAAGAAAACTGTCTGGCAATCTGAACCCCCCCCTCACACTCAGCACCCATCACCTCACCCCTCCCACCATACACTCCCTCACTCACCTGAACAGGTCCCACTACGTAGCTGTACTCTGATTGAAGACATGTCTTGCTGCTTGAACTGGCGACTCCAATATGAGGTCATAAGGTAAGTCTGATTCAATGTATTTCAGTGGGGTTTTGAAATTTGATTCATAACTTTGTCATTTTTACATATTTTGATTCCAGATTTTCAGCTTGGCCATTGTGGGACCCCATTTCATGAACAGTGGTGGTGGAATTATGTAACTATTCCCCAAAAGGTGATTTTGCAGTTTATTTGCAAAATCACCAATTGGGGGTGGAATTTGAAAATTCTTACTGCCCATGTTCATAAGGTGAGGTCATAAGAAGGCTATATTGAAAATGTGGGGTCAAAATAAGTAAAAAGGACTAAGGTAGGGGCATACATTTAAATTTTTCTATGCTTGCTCATAACTTTGGTAATTTTAAGTTATTTAACCCCACATTTTCAACATAGCAATCTTTTCACACCAGTTCATGAATGTGGCAGCTGTCATTTTTTAAATCCTGGCTACAGTGTGTCTTCACAGCTGTGGTGCAGAATGATATTTCAGTAGGGATTTGAAAATGTTCACCTACCGGGTTCATGAGGTGGGGTAATAAGAAGGCTATGCTGAAAATTTGGTGTATAGATATTTAAAATGCCTAGGTTATGAGTTAAGGTTGCAGTATTTCAACGCTCACTTATAAGTTCTATAATTTTCAGTATTTTGACTCCCAACATTCAACATAGCCATGTTTCCACACTACCTCATAAATGTTACAGGTGTAATTTTTTAAATGTGGACTATATGCGTTTTCACACTTGTGGTGTGAAATGACATTTTGGCCAATATACTATAAATGCTACATGTCATGATTATAAGGGGAGTCATAGAATGACTACCTTGAAAATTTGGGGGTCAAAATTTAAAACTATAGATAGGGGATATGCAATAGACTGATTCAGAATATGCAACTTATCTTCTAAAGTGAGAGGGCAGGACTGTAACTCACGAGTGGCAGAGCCACGAATGAATTATGAAAGTCCTGTCCACTCACAAGTGATGATAAATTGCCTATTTTGAGTCAGGCCATTGTATATTTAATATATAGAACAGTAGTTTACAAGTTAGAGCTTTAAAACCTACAGTTTAAAGAATGTGCTACTTTTCTTTGATTTTAACAGCTGGCTTCAGTGCTGCACTAGGCATTGTGACATCATCAGCCTTGTGAAAGCTGTGCTCTGATTGGTTCAGTATTCTACTGAGATGACAGTAGCTTAAAAGAATCCATTGTGACAACAATAACAGCAATATTTTTTGATATGTTGCTGTTACTGATGTCACTAGCTAAGATATATTTTTTATCTTGTCATTTGTACCCCCACTTGTGTTGTATATTTATATCTACATATGCATATGTTTTTCTCTCTCTCGCTCTCTCTCTCTGTATATATAGGGGATACATGATGGGCATGATGGATAATGGTCAACCTGTAAGTAGCAAACAGGGTGGTGCCCTGAGGGGGGGCCCCTTGGTGAAGAGACCAGAACCATTCTGGTCCACAATGGCAGGTTGAGCATTATCCAGTGGGCGGGCAGCGTAGCCCCCACCCTCGGGAGGGATCCCCTGCAAGCTCCCACAGCCCTGGCAGAGGGCCTTCGGCCTTTCACGATCCTTCTCCCCCCTCTTTTTCTTTGCCTTCTCCCTGGGCTTTCAAGTCTCCTAGGACCCATGATGTGGGAACAGTACAGGGCGATGATGGCTGCATTCCTTATCTGTCTTAGATCCATTGATGAGGTTGTCTTTGCATCTCCACCCTGTCCACCGCCTTCCCCTGGACAAAGCTCTTCCACATCTTCGACTTCCTCCTCTGAGGAAGAGGATATCTCCTCTGATGCTGATTATTCTAATTATCAGCAATTCCTCTCAATGATGCTGGAGAAGCTTCCCCTTCCCCATTTTGTAGGTCACAATCCTGTGCATGCGATGCTGTCCTTCCTTGGGGAGCACAGCTCAGAATCCATGGTGATCCCTCCATGACCTCAACTTTTCTTGGAGGAGTCGCACAGCATCTAGCAGTTTCCCTCCTCCTCTGTTCCAGCCCCAAGGGACTGCCAGCTCTGCACACACCCTAGGTCTCCAGGAGCTATGCCCCATCCCTCTTCGGGCTTGGGGTGGCTGGATACCCTCTCTGGGTGGTGTCGCCCTCAGTGGGACCATCCCTCAGAGTGTGACCCAGCTGAGTTTGATTGCTGGGGGAGGAGAGTTTTCTCCTTGGTGCATCTCCTTATGTTTATATTTGCTCATCGGGCACATCAGATAGCTTATTTAAGGTACCTATGGACCATACTGGGGCAGATCCTCGCGGCTATGCCTGATTGCAAGGCAACCCGATGTGCCATCGCCATCTCTACTTGTGGCCAGGAGCTAACAAGACACTAGGCAAGGGCATCTTATGACGCCAATACGGTACCTGCCAGGTTAGTAGGAACAGCAGTCTGCATCAGATGGATGGCATGGCTACATCTGTCCTGCTTGTCACCCTTGGCCTGGTGTAGGATGACTGCCTCACCTTTCTGGGGGGCTCATTTCTACTCCTGTGGGGTCACGTAAAAGCTGTCTGGGCACCCTTCCTCTCCTAGGCTACAGGAGCCTCTGCCTGCCCCTGACCAATCTCCGGTCTCGCCAGACCCGTGAAGGCCCCCTCCTCTTGTGTTTCCCGCACAGGAGGCTGAAGGAGGGTCCTTCCCTCAGGAAGGTGCCAGCACCACCTAGTTGGTGCTTGGTACTCACCTAATAGTAATGAATGGTGAAGACTGATCTCTGGAAGATATGAAAATTACATACTCACTGTAATTCTTGATCTTCCAAGATGTCATCACCATTGATTACTGCCACCTGCCCACCTTCCGCTCATAACCAGAAATCTGGGCAGTGCCTTCTCCCTGTTGGCCTTCTCCCTTCTCTGGGGTCGCTCCTGCTGGCACCTCCTAGGCATCCTGGGTTCTTCTCCAGGAAAGGCCTTATCTTATCTTTTGGAGGGAGAAGGCAAACAGGGATGCATTGCCTTCTTTAGTGCAGACCCACAGGGCTCGTGTTACTCATGGTGCAGAGGACTCCAGGCATTCTTCAGGTTGGGGCATATAGATATATATAATTTTCAGTGCCTCAAATTGGGGTCAGCATTCTGCTCTTACCTCTGCACCGGCCTACAATGCATGCCTTGTTGAAGGCAACTCTTCTGAGGCACACCTCTTGGCAGACCTTTGACCTCCTCTCCTCTTCTCCAATTACACGAGCCCTGGGGGCATCCATATCTTTACCTCCTTCTGTGTACCTTCCAGGGCCCTCTCCTTCCTTTTGCTCCACCTTGGATACCCTAGGTAACAGATCCAGGCAAGGTTCCTATGGAGCTCCCTCGTCCGGAGATGTTCTGTTCCCTACATACCATTTGCAGGGCTTGGACTTCTCTGCTACCTCCCACCACTTTAAATATAGTGGTGGTGGAGTTCCCTGTAGGGAAGCGCCCATTCTGGCTGGAGATGTATTTGACAGCTGCTTGGCTAGGTGGACCTCCTTGTCCATGGGGACTCTGCCTCCAGAAGTGATCTCTCACCCCTTGAGGGGAGGGGCAGAGAGACTGACTCCTTATCTGGAATATCTTGCCCCAGTCTGTGACTGAGTCTTTCCGGTAATAAAAATAAAAGGGTGGGCAGAGAACATGTGCTCTACATCTCCTTGGCAAGTATTCAATTCAAGGTAGTATGCCTTGCGAATAGCACCCTGTCTGTAAAAGGGTTTCTGGAACCAACTCTGCTTTCAGCCACTCCTTGGAGATTTTACCTAGGTAGGGCATAAGACCTAGCTTCTGTTCTAAGCACTGTTTAGAGGGCAGTTTCCTATCCACATTCTACAGTGAAGTATCTTTGCATATCCCAGAGGACGTTTGCCACTGCTTGTCCTTGTTTGGGATTGGGAAACTCAGTCTCTCTCTCTCTCTCTCCTTTCTCCCTCTCCTTTGGCTTGCCCAGTGGTCTTCGAGCCTAGAGTCCTTACCTCTCTCTTCTGTGGTCGGCCTTAGAGTTTTCAGTTTATAGCCTTTCCTTTTCCTGTCCCTTGGGCCCCTTGCCCCACCGTTTCTCTTCCCTTTTTCCCCTCTCCAGCAAGCAGAACTGAGGAAGTTGTGGAGTTGGCGTTGGTTACTGGCCAACCCGTGAGCGCCATGTTCTGTGTCGTGCTCGAGGGTGGCGCCGTTCCGACATCGTCTCCCCTCAAGACTTTTAAAGCTATACACTTCCGCAGGATCCTGCGCCTCTGGCTTGAACCCAACAGTAATGAATGGTGACGACATCTTGGAAGATCAAGAATTATGGTGAGTATGTAATTTTCATATCTTGGGTAGCTCATTAATGAAAATAGTAAATAGGCCTAGAGTGGCTCCCTTGGGGACCCCACAGGAGATGGTGTTCGCCCTGGACAAGTCTTTACCAGTTTTGTCAAATGCGGCCTATCTTGCAGGTAGTTGGAGAACCACAGAGTTCTGGCCCTCCAGTCGCAGCCCAGTCAGTGTCTATAAGTGGCAAATCATGGTCCACAAAAGTGAAGGCCTTAGTCAGGTCCGTGAACACGGCACCAGTCAGGAGACCATTGTCCATAGTATGGTGTTCTGCATCATTGAAGCTGACCTACACTGTGCGTGTTCCGTGACCCTTCCTGAAGCCATGTTGCTCCTCAAAGAGTAGCCTGTACTGATCTAGGCAGGCAATGAGCCAATTATGTGCTATCCTCTTGTACACCTTAGCTAAATTTGATAGTATGGAAATAGGCCTGTAGCTGTCCAGGACAGTTTGTGTGCCATTTTTGTGCAATGGTACTATAGAGGCTGATTTCCGGATGTTGGGGATTTTTCTGGACTCAGATGAAAGATAAAAAATTTTGGAACCAGGGAGAACAATTTGTATGGCTATGGTTTTAAGGAATTTCAGAATTAGACCATTACAGCCAGCTGATTTGTCAGGTTTTAGATGAAGCAGCAGGTTGTGGACTTCCTTGACAATGACTTTTTAAATTAAATATAGTTTATTTATAATTTTGCGTATGTATATACATAAAACACATCACAGTATCTAACATGCAAAAACTGATACATTCTCCAACATTACTTTACATGGACAACTAGAGTACTGTACATTGCCTTTTATAATATGTGTTCTTTCCCGGATAGCACTTATTTTATCTCCTATCTGGTGTTCCAGAACTCATTCAGATCTGAGGAGAATATACAACCTTTGCCGTTATTTTTGGTATGACTTAAGTGTGTTATTAAAAAAAATTCAAAATATAAACATTTATTTGAGATAAAAACAGTTTAATTTAGTAACAGCACTTGAGGCACTCCAGGAGTTGGGTTACTTTCCTTATGCTAACTACTACATAGTGGCATAACCCAATAGCTTTGCCTTGCATATCATGCCCCCGGATTAGATTAATTGATGGTAAACCTACTCCTGGTTCTACCTCAGTGCTTAATTCTTCCCCCATGTATGTGAGTTGTTCCCCATGTATCATGCCACTAGGTGGCATCAGGTGTATTGTAAAAAGCTCTGGCATCTGAATGAGCAGGTTCTTTATACTGGCCCTCACTGTTTCTTTGGAAGTACTGTGCTGTGATGATGGCAGCCACATCACTCACTCTTGAGCTCTGAACATTGTCATGTGCTTCTGTCCTTATACGGATGCTTGCTCATTAATTATGCTACTGTACTGCATGCACTTGTAGAGGAGAAGCAGGCAAGGCAGCCCTGGCACTGGATTGGCTGATTTGCAAAAGCCTTATAAGGAGTCAGTCACCATTTTAATAGGAATCCTATTTTAGATTTTTTTGTCAGAAGACTATAATAAATAATACTTCAAATATATCTGAGATGCTGTTCTGAGAATTCAGTGCCTTAGTTTTGGTACCTTATGTACGTTATCCATGCATACTTGAACTAATATAACCATAACCTACAGTTGTGTAGTGGAAACCTGTCAGACACTGGCAGGACCTTTCCCCACTGTAAATCTGTTATTTTGTTCTGTGATTCCCTTCAGAATCTCTCACAGACGTTATTGCATTGTAGCATATTGGTGCACAACAGTTCTTTTATGTAATCAGATAACCATTATTTCAAACAACAGGAATCTATCAGTGATGTCTTTCAAAAGTGCATAATCCTGCCAGAATGTGATGCCCCAAAGATAGACGTTTATGCTAATTTTAGAATTTAGAGTGCAAGTTCAAACTCTGCACTGTGGTCATGCTCCCCCTTATGTTCTAATGGCAGATTTATTTCTCTACTGAAGAAAACAGTAGCCCTGAAGTCAGCAGTTTACTATGTCTGATTTTATTACTTTATAGTATTCAAGTTTGTTTTTTGATACTCAGTGTTAAGGTATTTATTTTTAAATTTATTGTGGTTTTGTCATTTTCTCCAGTTCCTGATTGGTCCCTGGAAACGTTTTGCCCTATAACCCGAGAGTGTGAATACTGAACTGAATCCATGCTATTAGAAATATAGGTTCTATGGACATGGGTATGTTGTTCTATCCACACTTTCTGGCAATGTCCTTTCCCCGTTAAAGGAAAACTCCATGTTAAAATCAGAAAAAGATATGTAGTAGTCTTTTTTTCTGTGTTCTAACCAGTTCCCAGCGTTCTCTTTTCCTCTGGCTGTGAGAGATGTTTTTTCTAACTTTCCCTAACTATTTTATTGTCCTTGGAGGTTGCCATTCTGGTTTCTTTTATGGCCTCTAGTCTTCCCAGAGTGCCCTTTGGTGTGATGTCTAATTGCCCCTGCAGGAAACCAGTGTTTTGTTACAGGGTCTGTCACAGCTCAGCCACAGAGAAAATACTTCTTCCAGAGAAGACACACTGCTAGATGTTGGGTGAGTGTAATCATTATTATTTTTTGATATCAGTTCCTTGTCTTGCTATTTTCTGCTGTGTATGTGTGTGTGTGTGTGTGTGTGTGTGTTTGTTTGAATCATGTCACTGTTTACTCTATTCCTCTCAGTCACTTTCAGTTTTTGCACCAGTACTAAGTAGCAAAAATTGAACATCGCCTTATAGGTTGTAACATAGCAGGACAAGGTACTAATATTAAAAAATAATAATGATTACACTAATCCAAAATCTAGCAGTGTGACTTCTCTGAAAGAAGTATTATCTTTGTGGCTGAGCTGTGACAGACCCTGCTAAATCTAAGGGCATAACTACATCATTGTCACATGAGCCAGGGTGCATCGTAGGAGAAAGAAAGCCAATAAACCTATTTGTGATGGAGATCCCCAAGGGTCGTAAAACTACCATACAGCTAGCTGGCTAATTTAGGAAAAACTCCTAATAGCAGACAGAGGGAAAGACACACTAGGACTTAACATTCATATCAAAACACTCTACATAACATGTTTTTGCACAGTCTAGGTGGACTTCTTCTTTAAGTAGTGCCGGAAAGTCTTCAAGCTGGCTCCTCCCACCCACCCACTGTGGCCGCTTCCCAATTGGATGCTGCAGATCTTCACTGAGAAAGCAAGCACCCAAGGCACCTTTTTCAAATTACAGCTCGGCCACTGCCTTGCTGTGCTGCTCTCCGGACAGTTTTTTTGCTGACTTTACTGCTCACGTGGAAATTATTTGTTTTTCTTCTTGGAATTTTCTGCTGTTTAGCTTGTATTGGCTAGGCCTGACTTGTATATAGCTTACTGCTTGTACTACTGAATTTTTACTGCTAGGCTAATTGCCCAATATTGTAGGATAGTCTGAACAACTAACTACTGCCTGCTGTTTTCTGCCACACTCTTTTCCCATCACGATTGCTCTCATTCCTCCTCGGACTGTCTTCTTTGCTCCCCTCTTTCACTTGCTTTTTCCCTTTTGCATTTCTTTTTCACTGTTCCCCATACTGTTTCTCTGCCATCTGCTGGATCCCTGATTCCCTCTCCTGACACCCCCCTGAACCAGCACATTCTGTAAAATACTGCCTGGCATTTTTGGCCATCTTCTCTATCCATTGCAGACTACCCTGAGTCCTCACCACCACACACCTCCCTCCAGCTCTCCCTGGTCTCATTCAAGCCCCCCCCCCAAATCAACCTACTGAACCAGCCTTTTGTTTTGCTAAGTACCCACCTGGCACCTTTGACCAGATCTCTCTGCAGGAACCCTTTCTCTTCCACTATTTGCACCTACTTCTGCCCTGAGCACTAAATTGCCCAGGGCGCGCCCACCAATTTATTTGAGCTTTGTCTTTGACTTTTTAACTATTGGCCCACCTTTTTTTTCTGCTCTTTTTTAGCCACAAGCCCAAACCAGGCTCTCCACTTCAACCAAGCGGCCCTGGTGCTGCTACCTGCCAGTGGCCGGACCACTGCAGCCCGCCACCCCCTGACCAAGGAAAGCAGGTACAATTGGTCAGCTCCTAGCTCGTAGCTGTCAGGCTTCAATCCTTGTAACTGGATTGGCTCCTGGGGACTGTGGCTGCTTCCTGATTGGATGCTGCAGATCCCCATTGAGAAAGCAAGCAACCAAGGTGCCTTTTTCAAATCACAACTTGACCACTGTCTTGCTGTACTGCTGTCTGGACAGTTTTTTCACCCATGCCCCCCCCATTACATACTCTTCCTCAGTGATCCCTGCCCTCTGAGGCCCCACACTAGTCAATTACAGCAACTTCTTAAAGGGGCCCTCCTTTCCTGCAACTTCTTAAAGGGGTGATCTTCTCTCGTGCTCAAATTTAACTGCAAAAATGCTGCTTCATCCATTCAGCATAGGATTTCTACTTATTAGTGTAACCGACACATACCATGGGTCTCTAAACCCGCAAAAGTTTCAACACCCAGGCATATTCACAGGCTACTTAAATGTTATACGCAAATTTGTAAATGTTTCCCTTCCACTGACGCTTACCTGACCTGGCCTCCATACTACCATACACTGCTGTACTCACGGCGGGCCTTTTCAATTAAAGCTATACTGTATGCTTACTATCACCCCTCGCCTAGCTGTTTGGCCTCAGAGAAGAGTTTGAAAAACTGCCCACGCCTCAGGGGCAAAATTCGGCCATTCCGACTACTTCTTAGTGCTATAAAAAAGATGCTCCTGCTGCTACTCATCTGTGCTGGTAACATCAAATTAAACCCTGGCGCCCCCTGCCCCCCCCGCTCCATCCCTGCCCCAGCTGACCTACCTTTACTTAAAGGGTTATCATTTTTGCATTTGAATACCTGCAGCCTTCTGAAAAAGCTTGATGCTATCAAAACTTGGACCCTTCACTGCTCTCCTGATGTTTTTGTAATCTCCGAAACTTGGCTAAGACCAACCGCCTTGGACTATGAGATTAACATTCCTTCGTACAACTTGTTTCGTACTGATAGGAAATCCCGGGGAGGGGGAGAAGCCATCTATGTCCGGGACAACATTACTGTAACTGTGGTGGACATGACTACAGTCCCCAAGGAGTTTGAGTGCCTCACGCTAATAATTCAACCAACCAAATCTACCTCTGTCTGTATTAGTGAGTGATATAGGCCCCCCTCAGCTAGCCTTTCTCTGCTCAAACACCTAAGTAACATACCAGCTACCACCTCATCAGAAGTATCCATAATTGGTGACCTCAGCTTTGACTGCTCTCTCCAGTCTCCTTACCATTGAAAGAATTCTGTGATGCCCATGGACTTACCCAGATCATTAATGAAGCTACCCGCCCAAACACCAAAACCCCAGAGTGTAGCTCCCTTTTTGACCTAATCCTTGTAAGTAAGCCTCACCTCTTCTTCCACGCAAGTGTATTCTTTAGTGACATCAGCAACCACTGTGCCATTACATGCGTAAGGTCGGCGCAACTCCAAACCTCCTCTTCTAAATACATCCACAAGAGATGTAATCAGAACTTCTGCCCAGATGCTTTTCTCTACGACCTCCAGTATGCTAACTGGCAGAAATTTTACCTTGCATCTTCTGTGAAAGAGGCGCATGAGGTACTTAATGAAATACTCACCGGAACCCTAGACCCCCATCAGTGGTGGAGGAAGAGAAGGATGGGCCCTAGTGCATGTTGTAAATTTGGACACCCCGACAGCACCCTGCCCCAGCGCCCCCATCAGTTTTTTTGTAGTCTGCATCAGGAATCAGGCTGCAGAAGTGGAAAACATGGAGGGAGAGGTGCAGGACATGAGGAGGATAAGGTCAAGAGGTTTGATTCTGCTGCTCTGCATCTGCTGAGTCTTACTGAGGAGGAGAGACACTGTAGATGCTGGACACAAAGAAAAAAGTCACAGAGGAGTAACACAGGGATGACCTTTCACCTTCACCCCTGGCAGCTGCAGCTAAGAAGTCTGCACTACCACGACTTGCTGTACAAACTATATGGCCTAGTGGTGGGCCGCAAGAGAGAGAATCAGTGCACTGCTGATTGATTCTGATGAAGGCTCCTGTCCTCACTGACTGAGCACTGCAGCAACAGTAACAAGTGAAGTTTGGACTTTTATAGTCTAAATAAATAAATCAAAAAACATTGCGCGGCCAGCTAGCCGGGGCCCAGGCTAGCCGTTACATTAGCAGTGACCCCCTCCCAACCTGTCTTTGCCTCAGTCTGTGGTGTGCTGTCGCCAGCCTGCTTTGCAATTAGTTGTTTTTCAATGTTATTTGTGGGCAGCTAATATTATGGCCCAGTCTGAGCCAGCAGAGACAGAAGTAAAATAATTTAAGAGGATCAGGATGGAGGAGTAAGAGTAATAAGGCAGAAAGTTGAGCGCTCGAAGAGTTCAAATCAATCGACACCCTCTCACTCGACTCTCTTAAGTGCAGCTACACTAACGCCACTACATGCTCACTCACTACTCCCTGCCTTCATCTCTACCTACCAGACTAAGTGACTGTGACTGACTGACATTAACCCTCTCCAATCAGGTGTCAGTCAGTCAGCCAGTCATGTGGTGCAGACTTAGCTTGGTGAAAAAGTCAAGGACCCAATGGCTGCCCTCCTGCAGTCCTGTGTCTTCAAAAGAAACATGGATGCCACGCCATTGCCAGCCCATCAGCAGATCAGCTACTGAACCCACCCAATCCTGCCATCTCGGCTCGCCTAATAACAGTACTATTGAGACCGCTGAGCGCACAGCCTGAGCGCCCACCTCTCCCTTCCCTGCCCCACCCACACTGCCACAACAACAGACAGACTCAGACAGCACTGGCAGGTCTGTCTGTAATAATTTTGACAGGCGGAATCTTCATCCGCAAGTCGCACTCTCAGCTGCCACCTGCAGACAGTAGTGGCACTGCATGGAAACATGGGGAAATATGGAAAAAAAAACACTATATTTAAGTGGCCCCCTAAGTGTGTTTGGCCCCAGTGCCACTGCACCGGCTGCGCTGGCTATTCCTCTGCCACTGACCTCCATGCCCCAGTTACCAAAAGCAGAACCAAAAGAAAATCCTGTCCCTGGTTCATGGATAACCTAAAGACTGCTTTATGGCGTAGGGACTCTGTTTAAAAAAGAGCCAGAAAGTCTAAATTGTCCACAGGCTGGTCTGCTTTCCGAACCACGAGGAATCTCTGCACGAAAACTATCTAGAGCTGAGAAGTCTAGTTATTTCAGCTCTGAGCTTAACGCATCCACTAACTCTGCTACTAAGTTTTGGAAAACTTTAAGGGAGGTAGAAGGCCATAACAGAGCTGGCACACTTTCCCACAAAATTTCAACTGGTGATACCCACACTACAGATAAAAATGAGATCCTTGACCTTCTTAACAATCACTTTGCCACAGCAGGGATGGCTTTTGATACCTCCCCCAGAAAATGCCATCAGGACACAGTTCCTTAGTCAGTCATCTGATTGCCATGCTCCGGAATCTGTTGACCCTTACCTCTCTTTCTCCTTCTGTCCGGTCACCATCAAACAGGTTGAGGATCTCCATCTTCAACCTGATACCAAGAAATGTGGGGGTGTGGATATAATTGAGCCTTTCTTCATAAAGTTGGCTTACTATATTTTGGCCCCCCCATTACCCACCTTTTCAATTTGTCTCTCAGTCAGGGCTCCCTCCCCAAGGTCTGGAAGATGGCCCACATCATCCCTCTATTCAAATTAGGGGACCCCTGCAACCTAAATAATTACCGCCCAATCTCCTTGCTCCCGGCCTTGTCAAAACTATTGGAGAAGGTAGTAAATGAACAGCTCAGATCTCATCTGGAAAGTTTTAATCTGCTAAACCCAATTCAATCCCGGTTTCCGTCCAATGCATAGTACTTCCACTGCCCTTGCCAAGGTTATAAAAGACTGTCAGTCTACACTTGATAACAAGCACTATAAATGCGCCTTGTTTCTGGACTGTAGCAAGGCTTTCGACACAGTGGACCACAGTTTATTCCTGGTGACCCTGAAGAAAGTTGGGGTGGACAACCTGACCCTAAGTTGGTTTGCAAACTATCTTGTGGTATGAAGAGGCAAAACTCAGCACACTGTAAGTTGGTGTTTAAACAGGCATAATTTTATTCACAGGTAGACGACAAGCCTAACAAACAGTAGGAACAAAGCTAAAAAATCCCAACCGGTTTCATGCGCCGCACGTCATCAGGGGGTGGTAACAGATAATACCAAACACCTATTTATAGGTTCACTCTTAAAAACACAGTAACCAAGAGGAAACTTATTGCATCAATTCACAAACAATATAAATACATACACTTATAACATAAATACCATTATTATATCCAATCTAGTGCATCATATTGATGCTCCCTATACCTTATCCAAAGATGTGTGGTATATATGAAAAAACATCTTAAAATGAGCAGCAGAACTAAATAAAAATAAAAGAACCTATTCTATACGGATCTAATCAACCTATCAACACATTTCTTTTGATACTATAAAACAAAAATTATTTAGAAATGATTATATTATACTATACTAGACAGGAAATCAGCTCCCAGCCATTGGGACACACCGAATGTTCCATGTCCAGATATTTTGCCAATCAGCAACATTTATCTGCGAAAAAAAGATATACGTTAGTGTAAGATTGTTACAACTACAAACAACTCATCAATTCCATCTTGTCATTTAATCCTGGGGCTATAAGAGCTCCTAATGTGTAAATCAAAAGGACTCTCTATATTTCAACTTGGCATCAAGTCTCCTTCGAGTCTAACTTTACCACTTCAATACCACAAAATTTAAATACATGTGCCAAATTAATATTAGTATTTTGGTCACAATGTATATAAGTACACTTCTAGTGTCTCTGTGTAAAATCGATCTTAAGTGTTCACCCATCCATTACCTTTAATGGGCGTGTGGTTTTACCCATAAAATGCTCCACATTGACAAGTTGCTAGATAAACTACATTCATAGTACTACATGTGATAAAATCTCTTATTTCATAAGTTTGGCACAGTTGCAGCTGGTAAAAGTCTTACACTAAATAGGACTTACAAAATTTACAATTGCCACAATTAAACATACCACATGGAACAGAGAGAAACACTGCCAGTACCCATATCTGAAGATGTAGTATAGCTATTCACCAACCTATCTCGTATATTTTGCCCTCTCTTATAAACCATCCTAGGATTATGTCGGGTAACTTCCAACAACCGTGGATCACCCAGCAAAACATTCCAATTGTTCTGTATAATCTACTCAATAGCTTTAGAGTGTCTAGTATAGGTAGTGACAAAATTTACCCTCTGTTCCTTAGGTGTTTGGATTTTTGGTTTAGCAAAGTCCATCCGTTCCGTACATGCAGCTGCTTGAAAAAGCCTCCTGAACTGTACTATAAGCATAACCTCTTTCTACAAATCTGTTACACAAGTTTGAGATTTACTTTACAACAGGACCTTACATGTGTATCTTTTTTAGATGTGAGTATTACTAAGGAAGAAAATGGTGCCCTTAGTACTAGTCTGTTTCGTAAAGAGACAGATAGGAACTCATTATTACATGCATCTAGTTGCCATCCACGCCATCTGGTGTCTAGTATACCGAAGGCCCAGATGTTAAGGGTAAGGCGTAATTGCAGTAAAGATGTGGACTTTATTACAGGGGTCAGACTTGTGTAATAGATTTGTAGAAAGAGGTTGCGCTTATAGTACAGTTCAGGAGGCTTTTCGAGCAGCTGCATGTACTTGAACGGATGGACTTTGCTAAACTAAAATCCGAACACCTAAGGAACAGAGGTAAATTTTGTCACTACCTATACTAGACACTCTAAAGCTATTGAGCAGATTATACAGAACAACTGGAATGTTTTGCTGGGTGATCCAATGTTGTTGGAAGTTACCACATAATCTTAGGATGGTTTATAAGAGAGGGCAAAATATACTAGATAGGTTGGTGAATAGCTATACTACATCTTCAGATATGGGTACTGGTGTTTCCTCCTGTTCCAGCGTGGTATGTTTAATTGTGGCAATTGTAAATTTTGTAAGTCCGCATTTAGGTGTAAGACTTTTACCAGCTGCAACTGTGCCAAAACTTATGAAATAAGAGATTTTATCACATGTAGTACTATGAATGTAGTTTATCTAGCAACTTGTCAATGTGGAGCATTTATGTGGGTAAAACCACATGCATTAAAGGTAATGGATGGGTGAACACTTAAGATCGATTTTACAGAGACACTAGAAGTGCACTATATACATTGTGACCAAAATACTAATATTAATTTGGCACATGTATTTAAATTTGTGGTATTGAAGTGGTAAAGTTAGACCTCGGGAGAGACTTGATGCAAGTTGAAATATGAGAGTCCTTTTGATTTATACATTAGGGCTCTTATAGCCCCAGGATTAAATGACAAGATGGAATTGATGAGTTGTTTGTAGTTGTAACAATCTTACGCTTAATATATATTTTTTTCGTAGATAAATGTTGCTGATTGGCAAATATCTGGACATGGAAATATCTGTGTCCCGATGACTGGAGCTGATTTCCTGTCTAGTATAGTATAATATAATCATTTCTAAATAATTTTGTTTTACAGTATCAAAAGAAATGTATTGATAGGTTGATAGGTTGATTAGATCCATATAGAATAGGTTCTTTTATTTTTATTTAGTTCTGCTGCTCATTTTAAGATGTTTTTCATATATACTACACACCTTTGATAAGTGTATAGGAGCATCAATATGATACACTAGATTGGATATAATAATGGTATTTATGTTATACGGTATGTATTTATATTGTTTGTGAATTGATGCAACAAGTTTCCTCTTGGTTACTGTGTTTTAAGAAGTGAACCTATAAATAGGTGTTTGGTATTATTGTTACCACCCCCTGATGACGTGCGGTGCATGAAACCGGTTGGGATTTTTTAGCTTTGTTCCTACTGTTTGTTAGGCTTGGCGTCTACCTGTGAATAAAATTATGCCTGTTTAAACGCCAACTTACAGTGTGCTGAGTTTTGCCTCTTCGTATTGCCAGTTTTAACTCGAGCACCTGTTTTAAACGGAGGAGCTGTTTTTGCCGTTTCACAAACTATCTTGTGGACAGAGAGCAGCAGGCCAAGGCTGAAGGTGACCTATCACCAAAAAAATACTCCTTAGAGGTGTCCCCCAAGGATCCATACTTGGTCCACTTCTCTTTGCCATTTATATTAATCAAATTGACACTGGTCTGAAGTCATCTAGTATCCATCTCTTTGCTGATAATACAGTGCTATACATTGACAGATCAACTCCGGATCAAGCCATTTGGGACCTCCGGAACGATTTTGACATCCTCCCTAAAAGTCTACTCAACTTGAAACTCCTGCTCAATGCCAAAAAAACTAAGGCTATGATTTTCTCTCCACTTGCCCCTCATCTCAAAAAAAAAACAAAAAAAAACTCGGATAAGTTTCCTCACATAAGCACCCTTTTGGGAGAAGCCATGGAGTTCGTGGAACAATTCAAATACCTGGGGGTCTGGATTTGACTACAAATTGTCCTTCACTGATCACATTGAAGAACTCACTAAGAAACTGCGTCAAAGGATCAGTATTTTCTTCAGGATCAAGCACTCACTAACCTAGGAGGCTAGAAAGCTCCTAGTCCAAGCTAACTTCTTGCCTCTCCTAGGCTATGCGGACTTCCTGTATGGCCATAGTACTAGCACAGCTCTCTCCAAGCTTTGATACCTATACCACAGAGCCCTTAGGTTCATTTTGGATGTCTCTTATGACACGCACCACTGCATCCTCTATTCTTCCGTAGGCTAGAGCTCTCTTAGCTTCAGGAGGCAAAAGAATGCTATTCTATGGACATATAAGGTAATCACTCATAAATTACCTCAGTACCTCACAAGCTGCCTAACTCCCTGCATCCCTAGTGCCTATTCTCTCAGAAGTCTTATGATCTTAACTCTGGCTATCCCTAAGGTTAAAATGCGCTTTGGTAGAGCCTCAATAAGCTTCACTCTTCCTACGCTCTGGAATAAGATCCAGAAAACCTTAAAGCTCGCTTCCCCTATCACATTCTTCCTCTTCAAATCCTTGTTCCTGAGGACCTTCACTGAGGCCTGTCATTGCTTCAAGTCCAGGTCTTAACATCACGATTTGTTACTGCTTTAAATTCTGGACTTAAACCTCAACCATTGCCTGAGGTGTCATTTGATTCCTCCCTTCTGTCATTGTCCAAATCAAGGTCTCAACATCACGATCTGTCTTTGCTTCAGATATTGGACTTAAACTCCAACCATTGCCTGTGGCATCTGTCGTGTTCTCCCTTCGAACAGTCCTTCCTCCCTAGGCCATCATGTCCAACCCTCTCCTCTCTCATGTGACCTTCCCTCTCAACTCCCTATACCCCCCTTCCCTTCCCACCTCACTTGCAAGGCCATGCCTGCAGTACTTATCAAAGGACTCTTACATCTCAATCTTCTTCGCATTTTGACGCTAGAGGAACTGCCACTCCTGCTCACTATGACTCCTCCAATGATGTTTACTGTATAAACTTTAGCTCATTACCTTACATCTATATATCTGTATTCATGCAATTGTATTTAAATGGCACTATCTCCTGTTGAACCTATTGCTATGTTCTGGTGCAAGTATCTTGTCACATGTGATGCTTATATGTTAGTATGTTGTTATTATTACTATGTAATTGTTATGTATGTTCACTCGAACTGTAATGTCTTGACCCTGTTGGCAATTGTTTTGCCCCAGGGCCATCTTATAAATGAGCTTGTCTCAATGATGTTCCACCTGGCAAAATAAAGATTTTGATTGATTAACGCCCCTAGCACTGCCCCATAATGCCAGTTCTTCCTTTTCTCTTTGAAGAATAGGTTCCCTCTTTACCGCTCTGTGTTTGTGGGGCTCTAAAACCTTCTAAAAACACTTTGTTTTTGCAAATTTCTTTGATTTGAAAGTCTCTTGCTTCTCACCGCTTCCACGGATGACGCGAAGTCCGTTCCGGGGTTCCGATTTTGTGGTTGCGGGCAGAAGATGTCGTGGTCCAACCTGCATGCCTTGTGCATCTACTGCCTAGGTGACGAGCATGATGTGCAGACCCGCGTTTACTGTCACGCCTTTTTACCTTCGACCTTGGAGGACCGCTTAGCTTGCTTGCTCCTTGGAAGATCGAGTGATCGGGACCCTCCCATCCATTTTAAATATGCTTGGAAGGTGGTTTCCATGGCTGCAGGTTCTGCCGAGCAATTGGCTGTGGAAGAAGCGGCCCACTCTTCCTTGGCTTCGGTCTTTTTGCCGCCGCGCTTGAGGATTTCATTTTTGGGCACCTTCCAGGAACTTTGCCAGTCTCTCCCTGCTCTTGGGGAGGGTCCTGTTGGCTCTAAAAAGTCTAAGAAAACCAAGGAGAAAGAGACCAAGGAACGGTCCTGTCCTCAGTCGTGGGATTGGGAGTGCTCTTGGGCCTCCGATTCCCATGCCTCTGTGGAGCCCTCAGCTTTGGCCGAGGCTTTGCTAATGGCCATCGACTCCATGGCTCCCCCGTCAAGCCAGTTGGCCGAGGAGAAGGCCAGCTCTCTGGCCAAGATCTTTCTCGAGCCAGTTGAGTCGATCCTTTCATCAGGGGAGGTGGACACCTATCTCTCGAGGACTCCAGTCCTGTTTTTTGAGGGGGAGACGGGGCAGTCCGGTGTCTCATTGCCTCGCACTCCAGAGCTTCTGGACCAAGGGGGCAGTCGTCGACCCTCCCTGATAGACCCCACAGGTCCCCCTGACATTGGTCTAGGTCTCGCTCTGTCAGTCCAGTCTCGAGTAGCCCGTGCTGTTCTCGGTATTCGCGCTTCAGGTGCTCGGGCAAGCAGAGTCGCCGGCATAAATTGCGTCTGCACAATAAGGAATTTGTGGCAGCAGCTCCTCTTTACCCGGGTTCCCAACCTGGCAGTTGTGCTGCTATCTCCAGGGGTCAGGGGTAAGGGGCAACAGACTTCTAGGAAAACATAAACTGAACTTAAAAACTCAAATAAGCAGACTGGGTGGGCCATAGGCCCTTGTCTGCCGACACTGTCTATGTATCTGTGTAACCGCAGCAGGTACTGGTACAAGCGGTCGAGACACGACCCCTTCTGGCTTCTCCACCGATTGTGGTGGAGCCGCTACCCTCTCTGCCGGGTGATGGAATCCCTACCAAGGATGCTTGGCCCGCCAAAGGGCATCCTCATCGGCTTAAAGTCACACTTACCTCTGACCGCCCCGGGAGGGTGAGTGGTGACTTGGGTGGTAGGCCACTCTTTCAAGAGTCCTTGGATTCTGATGGTTCCTTGCTCCACTCCCATCCAGTGAATTTGAAGTTGGCTGAGGATCTTTCCACGGACCAAGGCCCTACTTCTTTTATGGGCTTGCTTCAGCTCATTACGGAATCTGTGGGTCTCCAGCTGGAGCACATTCAGAAAAGAGAGAGATACCCACTGACTGAGATTCTGGACCAGGGTGACTCCCCTGTGGAGGCCTTTCTGGTTTCGGAGGCTATTCTTGGTCCTGCTGTGAACCTTTGGCAGCACCAGGCCTCTTGCCGGGCTCCTTCAGTCCAGATGGCCCATAAGTATGCGATCACTACCGGTTCCCTTTCAGGTTTCATGGAACACCCCTCAGCTGAGGGGTTAGTAGCCGATTCCTTCTTTTGATGCACGGGCAACACAGGGGATGTGGACAAACCCCTGGACAAAGAGTCCAAGAAACTGGACCACTCTTCCAAAAAGGTGTATGCTGCTGCTTCTCTTGGCCTCAGGCAGGCTAGTTCAGCGCTTCTGGTGGAACATTTTACGTATGCCCTCCTGGGGTCATAGAAACATAGACTTTGACAGCAGATAAGGACCACTTGGCCCACCCAGTCTGCCCATTTCCCTACCTACTGGTTAAGCTGCAGATTCTAGTTAACCAACAGCCTACTTCCTGCAACCCCCAACTATAATTGCCTTGTGTCTGTCCCATGCATGTTTGAATTCCCCCACTGTTTTAGACCCAACAACCTCCTCAGGAAGGCTGTTCCATGTATTCACCCTCTCTCCATGAAAAAAATTTCCTCACATTACCCTGAGCCGTCCCCCTCTATCTTTAAATTGTGCCCCTTGTTCTTACATCTCTTTTTCTGAAAGATGCTACCCTCCTGGACTTTGTTGATTCCTTGAGGTACTTGAACGTTTCTATCATGTCCCCCCTGTCCCTCCTTTCATCAAGAGTATACATATTAAGCTCTCTCAGTCTCTTTTCATATGGCTTCTGCTGCAGACCTGCACCATTTTAGTTGCCCTCCTCTGGACTGCTTCCATCCTGTCTATGTCCTTGCGTAGATGAGGTCTCCAAAACTGCACGCAGTACTCCAGATAGGGTCTCACCAACTGTCTGTACAGAGGATAACAACTTCCCTTTTCTACTTGTGATGCCCTTCCTATGCATCCCAGTATCCCCTGGCTCTCCTTACTGACTTTTCACATTGCTTACCCACCTTTAGGTCATCTGATATGACTACCCCCAGGTACCTTTCCATTTTTGTTGTTGTTAGTACCTCCCCTGCTGTTGTGTACTCTTCTCCTCGGTTTTTGTTTCCCAGGTGCATTACTTTGCACTTCTTTGTACTGAATCTAAGTTGCCACATGTCTGACCATTCCTCCAACCTTGCCAAGTCCCTTCTCATCTTTTCTACCCCCCTTGTGTATCAACTCTGTTACAGATCTTTGTGTCATCTGCAAAAGGCATAGCTTTCCCTCAGACCCTCTGCAATGTCACCTATAAAGATGTTAAAGAGGACTGGACCAGTACTGAGCCCTGAGGTACTCCACTAGTAACCCCTTTCTTCGGAATGTGTTCCATTCACTATTACCTTCTGTGTCCTGTTGTGCAGCCAGTTTGCTACAGGCTACCACCCTGGGACCCACTCCCAGGCTGGCTAACTTGATTATTAATCTTTTGTGCAGGACTGTGTCAAATGCCTTACTAAAGTCTAGGTAGGCCATATCCACAGCCCCTCTCTGGTCTATTACTTTGGTGGCCCAGTCGAAGAAATCAATTAGATTCGTCTGACATGACCTTCCTGCTGTAAATCCATGCTGCTTTGGGTCCTGTGCCCCGCTGGCCTCTAGGTACTCAACAATTCTTTCTTTCAGAAGTGATTCCATCATTTTCCCTACCACTGAGGTCAAACTTACAGGTCTGTAGTTTCCCGCTTCTGTCTTGCTCCCACTTTTGTGAAGGGGAATCACATCTGCCCTCCTCCAGTCCTCAGGTACCACCCCATCCTGCCATGATCTGTTAAAAAGCGTGGTCAGTGGTGTCACTAGGTCCTCCCTTAGTTCTTTTAGGATTCTGGGGTGAATCCCGTCAGGCCCCATTGCTTTGTCCACCTTGAGTTTTAGGAGTTCTTTCAGGACTCTTTCTTCTGTGAATGGACTGGTGTCAACCCCCCTACCCAGAGTGCTTCTATTGTCTGGTTTAGGTAACTCCTCCTCATCTTCTTTTGTGAATACTGAGCAAAAGTATTCATTCAGAATCTCTGCCTTTTCACTGTCCCCCTCTGCCCACCTCCCCTCTCCTTTATTAATCTTCACTATCCCTCCCTTAACCTTTCTATGCTCCCTAATGTACCTATAAAAGGTTTTATCCCCCTTCTTAACTGATTTGGCTATTTTCCTTCGGTTTGGGCCTTTGCTAGTCTGACTGCCTTCCCACTTCTTTCTGCTTAATTGATACAGTTCCCTGTCATGCTCCTTCTGTGATTCCTTATACTTTATGAATGCAGCCTTTTTCTCCTTAACCTTCCCTGCCACCCCGTTTGAAAACCATAGTGGTTTTTTACTCCGCTTTGTTTTCTTTATTTGTTTCACACAAAGGCTTGTTGCCTCTATGATGGCAGTTTTGATTTTTCTCCATTGTTCTTCCACCCCTCCTTTTAGGTCATTTGCTATTGCATTTTTCAGGTATTCACCCATTTTGCCAAAGTCAGCTCTTCTAAAGTCCAGTATCCTTGTTTTGTATGGCTTATCTCCATGGTTGTGCTCACTGAAGCACACTGTGCAGTAAAGCTTGTTCCCAGATGTCTACTGACTTCTAAATTTGTGATCCTCTCTCCATTTTGGAGTACCAGGTCTAATATTGTTCCTCCCGAGTGGGTTCCAACACAAGCTGTCTAAGGCCTGCCCCTGCAGGCATGAGAATGACCCTGCTCTTGGACGTGGCTGCAGTACCTGTTATCCAGTTAACATCTGGCATATTCAGGTCCCCCATCAACAGTATCTCTCCTTTTTCAGCCATTTTGAGATTGTCCTCTATCATTTTGTTGTCCATTTCCTCCCCTTGAGACGGGGGTCTGTATACAACCCCTGTGTGGATTGTGATGCCATTCCCTGTCTCCAAGGTGACCCAGAGTGCCTCTTGTCCTCCCCTTACTATTTAGTTCTGTAGCTTTGATCCCTTCCCTTATGTATAGAGCTACTCCACCTCCTCTTTTACCTTCCCTGTCCCTTCTGTAGATTGTGTACCCTGGTATGTTGACATCCCAGTCATGGTTCTCGGTGTACCATGTTTCCGTGACTGCCACAATATCCAACTGTTCATCTTCCATCAGGGCTACTAGCTCAGGAAGCTTGTTTCCCAGACTACGGGCATTGGTACTCATTGCCCTCCATTTAATGTTGGCTTTATCCTTTTTTCCCCCATCCCTGCTCTTACTGTCCTTGTCTATTTTTCTGTTTACCACTGTCCTACCCTGTGTTGATCTTTGTACCTCAGTGTTTACCTTACGACCTGCCATGTTTTGTAGGGGGAGGCTTGAAATTTCCTGCCTTTTATCAGCGCCTCCCCCCTTGGTCTTTGAATGAGGTGCTCCCTTACCTCCCTGCTGACCTGCAAACCACAGTCAAGCAAGTCCATAACCAGGGACATGCCGTGGCGAAGCAGCAGTTTCAAATGGCCATAGACATTGGTGATTCCTGCGCCAGGTACAGGGCAGCAGCAATTGCCATGCACTGCAGGGCTTGGCTGTGTAGCTCCACTTTCACTGCTGATAAGCAGCACAAATTGGCAGAACGTGCCCTTCTTAGGGACTGACCTATTCAGCCCTGGTGTGGAAGGGCATCGCACCAGAATAGAGAAATCCAGTACCATGCTGGATTTGGTGCCGTCTGCCCAGAAGGACCAGAAGGGCTTCAAGTCCACCAAGAAGAAGCCCTTTTCAGCCCTCCTTGGCCCCTGTGGCCAAACCTGCCCAGTCCCAGACTGATCAGCAGAAGGCCTGGTGCCCGAGGCCCAAGCCAGGGACCTCTAACGCCTGGAAGCCGGGGGCAAGGTTCTGGGGTCCCTCTGCCAGAACCCTCTCTGCTTCCGAGCCTGCCCAGTGACAGGAAGGGGAGGGCCATGGACCCTCCCATCCTGAACCCCCGGGTCCTCCCATGGTGGGCCAGCTCCGCCACTTCGTTTCCAACTGGTCTGCTGTTACCATGTACTGGTGGGTCCTCGAGATGGTTGGCCATGGTCTGCCTCTGGAGTTTGAGTAGTACTCACCCAGCCAAGCCCGCTCTCCATGGAAGGGCATTTTGTCAGCCAACGTCCAGTTGGCTCTTCGGGATGATATCGCCCAGCTCCTGTGCAAGGAAGTGGTGACTCCTGTCTCGGATCCTCGACAGCAGCTAGGGTTTGTGTCCAGGTATTTCCTGGTGCCCAAACTGATGGGGGACTAGTGCCCCATTCTAGATCTGTATGACCTGAACAAGTTTCTCAGGTCTTGCACTTTCAGGATGCTCATGCTGTCTCAGATAATCTCATCCCCGGAGAAGAACTTCAGGACACGTTCTTCCATGTCCTGAACCATCTGTCTCATCGACGGTTCCTCTGCCTTCAAGTGGAGGGCACCCTTTACAAATTCCAGGCCATGCCATTCAGCCTATCCTTGGCACCCAGGGTTTTCACCAAATGCATAGCAGTAGTGGGCGCACACCTGCAGAGTTGGGGAGTCTGGGTGTACCCCTACCTGGTCAACAGGTTAACAGCAGATCTCTCCAAGCAGGAGGTGTAGTGGTCCAGGGATCTGGCCCTCTAGACCTGCGTTTCCTTGGGTCCTGGTAAATGAGGTCAAATCAGAACTTGTGCCCTCATAGGTGATCAACTTTATTGGGGCAGAGCTCGACTCTTGCAGAGTCAGAGCCAGGGCTCAGATCCCGACAGACAGGGTGGAGGCTCTTACCTCTTCTGCTCAGGTTCGTCCAGAGCCGACAGTCATTCTGACAATCGATGCCTTCCTCATGGACTGGGGAGCCCACCTGGGGGACCACAGATTCCATGGGCTCTGGTCCCCCGAGGAGTCCCAATGTCATATTGACCTGCTGGAGTGCAGGGCGGTTCAGCTTGCGCTGACTGCTTTTGCTCCGCATCTCGGGTCAAGTGATGCAGGTCCCGATGGACAACACCACGACCATGTACTGCCTTAACAAATGGCGATACGGACTCCCTTCCGCTGTGCTGGGAAGATCTCCGCATCTGGACACTTGTGTGCAGTTTGGAGGTGGATCTTCTGGCCATCCATGTGGCTGGTGCCTCCAAACAGCTTGTGGACACCCTCAGCCGGGTGGGCAAGGCATCTCATGAGTGGTCTTTTCATCCCAAAGTAGTGCAGAATCTGTTCTCCCACTGGGGCAATCCTCTGGTGGGCCTGTTTGCCAGTTTTGTTCCCGCCCCTCTCAGCAGGGAATGCTGCAGGGGGATGTCTTCTTAAGGCCCTAGACCCCGGGCCTTCTCTTTACCTTCCGTCCATTTCCCCAATCCACAACGTTCTGCTCAAGGTCAGGCGGGACAGGGCACGCGTGATACTAGTGGCTCAAGACTGGCCTTGTCAGTTCTGGTACCCAGATCTCCTCAGTCTCAGCAACAGGCTCCCATGGTGTTTCCCAGTATGCCTGGACCTGCTCTCAGTCAGTCAGGGCAAGATACTCTATCCGGACCTTCAATCCCTACACCTGACAGCCTGGTACCTGACCGGCTAGAGTTCCGGGCTCTGGGTCTCACTGAAGATGTACCCAACGTTGTTGAGGCATCTCTTGGAAGGAGTCGATCCAAAAATGTTATGCCTTCAAATGGAAGAGATTCTCCATTTAGTGTCAGGGTAAAGTGCTGGACCCTTTGACTTGTCCGGTGGCTAACATTCTTGACTACCTTTGGTCCCTCTCCACAGGGGGCCTTCAGTTGACGACCCTCAAGGTGCACCTGGCAGCCTTTTCTGCTTACCAGGTGTGGGCCGGTCAGCAGTCAGTGGTGCAGGAGAAGGTGGTCTGGTGCTTTTTCAAAGGCTTGGACCACATTTCCCCTCTGGTGTGTGTACCACCACGACCTTGGGATCTACTGCTGGTTTGGGCAAAGCTCATGGGCAAGCCATTCGACCGATGCACAGGTGTGAAATGTCTCACCTGTCGTGGAAGGTCACCTTCCTGGTGGCTGTCACGTTAGCCAGAAGGATCAGTGAGCTTCACGCGCTCTTGGTGGAGTCTCCTTACCCGGTCTTCCACAGGGACAAGATTGTCCTGCGCCCCAACCTGAAATTCCTCCTGAAGGTTGTGTCGGAGTTTCACCTGATTCAGGTGATGAGTCTGCCGGTGTTCTTCCCAAATCGCACCTCGGTGGCCGAATACAGGCCTCATACTTTGGACCTGAGACGGGCGCTTGCTTACTATAAAGAGCACACGGCTGGAGTTTGGGGAGAGGTTTGCTAGCTGTTTGTCATCTATGCTAAAGCCACATCTGGCAGACCTGTAGCCAAGTGGACGATTAGCAGGTGCACTTCCTGCATTGATCTCTGATATAGGTTGGTGGGTAGGGAGCCTCCTGGAGGGCTAAGGGCTCATTCCGCCCACCCTACCGCTCTGTCGGTGGTTGCTTCTAGGGACGTCCCTATCCAGGAACTCTGCAGGGCTGCTGCATAGAAGTCAGCACACACCTTCATTTCCCATTACCACATTGACCTCGAGTCATGCCAGGATGCTAGTTTTGGGGCCTCAGTTCTCCAATCTCTGTTCCCTAAATGGGGGTGTGTGCTTTGCCTCCCTCCTCCCGGAAAACTGTTAGGAGTTTTCCAGAATACGTGGCTAGAACAACATACCCACATCCCTAGAAAACCAGGTTACTCAGCTGTTGCAGTATATCTTCCACAGAGTGGTCTCTTGCAGTAGGTAATACACTTGGGTTATCACCAGAGGGCACTGTGGTGCATGGCAGCTCTTCTAGCAGTCTTTTTCCAGGGGCCGCCTACACTTGATATCAGCTTCCTGTTTCCTATATAAGTGTGAGCGGTCCCTGGTATCCTCACTTCACTTTCCTGCCATCTTCAGCTTGCACACAGCAGCTACAGCAGCTTCAGACAGCAGTCATTGACGAGAATTCGAACAACCAAATGAATGTCCAAAGAATCTTCAAGCAAAACAGCGTTATTTTGTTCCTGCCATTGCGGTAGGAAAATCTATTGCTTCAACAACCATCGTACTTGTGTAAGGTGTCTGGGACCCACACACAACATCAGTTCCTGCATTCATTGTCAGGATTTCAATCAATCAACCCATCGATTATGGTTGCTTGAAATTAAAAACCATTTAATGGAGCAGAAATCATCTTTCATGGAGATTCAGGGGCTTGTCCCAAGAGCCCACCCCCCACTGATTCTCATCGACTGCACAAAAAGGAGATGGGGAAGCCCTCCTCACACTGTGTGCCCAAGCGCTCATCGACGGCCTCTGTCACTGGTGCCCCACCATCGACAGTGCGTTCTCAGCCTGTCTCTTTGTCGACGGGAGGTTATACCCTCTTGTCGACAGCACTTTCTAGCACGTTAATGGCAGTTCATAATGAGCCCTTTATGGGTTCCATCGATGCTCCGTTGATGGGGGCTCCTCTCCCATCAACGGGACTGTCATTTCTGCAACATAATGCTCTTTCCCCAGTAGCTCCGTTGATGAGGGGCTGCATTCCACAGGGAAAACCTACTGCATTTGCTATGCTTACTGTCTCTTCACCCTTGCAGGTGGGTACCCATAGGGGTTGGGACCCTGTTTTTTACCACCCAGGGGCAAGACCTGCTCAGGCTACACGTCCTATCCCCTCCATTCTCCCTTTGGTTTCTCAGAAACCCCTCCTCCCTACCCCTCCTTCTACTCAAAAAGAACTGGACGTTACAACAGTAGTATAGCCCGTCTGGCATGGCATGCGGCTTGCTCAGCCCTCCGATCCAGGAGAGACTAGCCCTCCATCCCATGCACCTACACTTCTGCCAAAAAGATTTCATGGTGACAGGGATCCTTTACCACCCTGGTCACCCTCCCCGGATATGGAGGACTGCTTATCAGACTAGCGTAATTTCCCGGCAGATTTTACTGGAGATCTAGAGGACAATGAATTCCAGGAGTTGGATTTCCAGCCCCACTCTCCTCTATTGGAGCTCTCCTCATTAGAAAAAGACTTACCCAGACATGTGGCTGCCTTTCCTCCGGATGACCCTTCTTTCTGTGAAATGATGGTCCAAACTAAGAAGGTCATGGGATTCTCTACTACTGAATATGACAAACAACGTAAGGATATGGCAGACTGTCTAGAGTTACCAGAAGATCCAGTCTTGGTGGTACCCCCACTAATCCGGACTTACCAGAATGCTATGCTTGCAGCCTAGCACCAACCATCCTCTGTCACAGCCGTCCCCCTCAAGGCAGATCACCTATACCAGGCTTCTCTGGATCACCCTTTTCTATCCACCACTTCTGAAGCAGATTCAGTGGTGATAGCTGCCGCTCATGATCTAACTAAATGACCGAAACGCTTGAGCTCCTTACCTCCTGAGAAATAATCCCGCAGGATAGACTGTCTGGGGAAAAAAGGTATTCCAGTCCAGTACCATGAATCTCAGAATCCTAAATTATATGGGACATATGATCAAATACCAGCATACACTCTGGTCATCTGCCATTGAATTAGTCAGTAAACTCCCTCCTTCACAGGAAAGGGGACAATTACTGGCTACAGTATCTACTGGCAACTCCTTTTTCCAACACCTACTTCGTTCAGGATATGATGCGGTTGATACCTTGACCCGCATGTCAGCAACCGGCATTACCTTGCGTCACTATGCTTGGCTTCATGTCTCAGGCTTCACACCTGACGTACAGCAGAGAGTAGTTAACAACCCCTTTAATGGGTCCAAACTATTTGGGCCAGGAACCCAAACATTGATGATTTCCAAGCTTCAAGAAGAACCCTACCGTTCTCAGTCCTCCTTTTACACCAAAAGAGGTGGAAAATACAGAGGATCTAGTAGAGGAGGATTCTGAGGTTGCTCCCAGACTACCCGGACCAACACCTCTGCCGCCAAAGGCCCCTGCTACCACCTCCCTGGTGGGGCGGGTCAGCCCACCACCCAGTGACCTACTGGGGCTCTGTCCATTCCTCCTCGACCAGGCCTCGGAGGCAGTGGATGGTCGTTTTGCCCTTCATTTGGAGGCCTGAAAAGCGATCACATCAGACAAGTGGGGTACGCCAGATCATTCAGAGGGGCCACACTCTGAAATTCCTTTCCAGACCTCCTCCTCCTCATCCCTCTGCTCAGTCCATTACCCACCCGACCATATTCCTGTTCTCCAGGAAGAACTGATGGCTGTTCTAAACAAGAAGGCCATTTACGCAGTACCCCCTATGGAATACCAAAAGGGATTCCACTCCCACTTCTTCCTGTTCCCCAGACAAACTAGAGATCTCAGACCAGTACTGGACCTCAGACAACTGAATCTGTACATTCAGTACAAAAGGTTCCGCTTGATCACCCTAAACTCCATCATGCCAATACTGAAACAAGATTGGCTTTGTGACCTAGAAATGAAGGTTGCCTACCTACATATCCCCATCCATCCTGCCCACCATAGGTTCCTTCCTTCATTTCCACCTGCTGGGACAACACTACCAATTCTGAGCACTCCCATTCATCCTCTCATCTGCCTCGAGAGTGTTCGCCAAATGCCTAGCGATAGTAGCAGCAGCCCTATGACAAGCCAGACATTGTGTCTTCCCGTACCTGGACGATTGGCTCATCAAAGCAGAGTCCAAAACCGCTCTGCTTTCCTCCCCAGATGCAACCTTAAATCTGTTCCATGCTCTAGGGATTATGGTCAACTGGCCGAAGTCCAATCTGATTGCTACACAGTCGCTCCAATATATAGGGGCGGTCCTAGACACAGTCTCTGCCAGGGCCTACCTTCCAGTCCCCAGGTGAGATAAGCTTCTATCTCTGGCATCACAGATACAAACCCAGAAAGTAGTCACAGCCAGAGAAATGCTATGTCTCCTAGGTTGCATGGCCGCTACCATCCCTAAGGTAGCTTTTGCCCGTCTTCATATGAGACCAATCCAATGGGTTCTCCAGAACCAGTGGTCTCAAATAACAGAACATTTCGAAGACAAAATCAGAGTCTCTCCCACATTGCTATCTGCCCTAGCCTGGTGGACACTCTGAGCCAGCCTATGTCAAGGCATGCCCTTCCAATACCCCCCCCATGCAGATGTTAACCACGGATGTGTCCCTGGAAGGATGGGGTGCACACCTGGGTCCTTACAGGACACAAGGCAATTGGACCACCTCATCCCCACATCAGTCTCCTGGAGCTGAGGGCGGTTGACTTAGCCCTCCAGGCCTTTCAACCTCACCTGTCTCCGGGACCGTTGCTGATTCAGTCAGACAACACCGCAGTAGTATTCCACCTTAACAAATGAGGTACAAAGTCCCATACTCTATGCAAAGAAAGGCTTGCAGTCTGGCAAAAGACCATTCGGCAACAGCTAGTACTGACAGCCATCCATCTACCAGGACATTAGAACATCCTGGCCGACCGTCTCAGTCGCCAGTTGTCCACACATGAATGGACACTTCATCACAGAGTGCTTCAGAAAATCTTTCATCTGTGGGGAACCCCGCAACTGGACCTTTTTGCCTCCCCAGTCAACCACCATCTCCCCAGATACTATTCCATTACCCCGAGTATAAAAGGGATGGTCTATAGATGCCCTGTCCCAAGTGTGGACAGGACTCTTCTTATATGCTTCCCCCCGTCCCGCTGTACTGAAATTACAACTCGAACCTGCCACAGTGATCCTCATAGCCCCTCTGTGGCCTCGGCAGGTGTGGTTCCCCCTACTTCAACAGTTCTCGGTAGCGGAACCCATTCTGTTGCCACTCAGACCAGATCTCTTGACTCCGAATCAAGGGACCCTTCTGCATCCCAATCTGAAGGCACTGCACCTTCACACTTGGCTCCTGAGGGCGCATTCGTAGCATGTTTTCAAGTGTCCTCTCCTGTTGCCAATCTATTGCTAGCATCATGTAAACCAGCAACTAGGGAAACATATAGTGCCAAATAGAAACGCTTTTCCATCTGGGCTGCTTCCCAGTCACTGGATCCCTACTCTTGTCCACTGACGAAAGTCTTGGATTACCTAGCTTCGATTGCCAAGCCAGAATTGAGCTGGTCCTCCATCAAAGTCCATTTGGCCTGAATTTCGGCCTTCCATGAACCTCTAGATGGTAGATTACTGTATCAACATCATCTAGCCAAAATGTGTTTAAGAGGAATGTTTTTAAGAGACCCACTCTTCATGGGATGTCAGTTTCCTAATAGAGAAATTAACTCTTGAACCCTTTGAAGTGGCGGCCTCTTGTGACCTCCATTTTCTTTCTTGGAAAACACTACTCCTAGTGGCTGTCACTCAGCTCGATGCATTTCCGAGCTCCATGCCCTCATGTGTAGAGAACCTTACTTGATTTTTCACAAAGGCAGGGTGGCCCTTCGTACCAGCCCTTCCTTCCTTCCTAAAGTAGTGTTTGAACACACCTTAAACCAGTCCCTGGAGTTACCAGTATATTATCCTGAACACTCCAATCAAAGTGAACACCTCTTAACATACTATAGACATCCATCATATATTACGATACAGTGTATGTCGCTTGTAATGGACTAATTTGTCAACTACAAGTTTGTCCATTACATGCGGCATCTGCTACAACCATTTAGCATTAATTTTAATATAAGATTCACGTTGGAGCATAGCACGGGCAGCATTGTGCAAGGTAGTGATTTTTTACAGTTCTTTTAAGCCTTTAGTTAGCTTTGAGATTATCCTGGCAAGCCACACCAGTGTACTTTATTGAAAACTAAATTTCTAAAACTGAAAGCAAAAAGCAAAAACAAACCCGAAAAAAAAAAAAAAAGTGCTGTGAACTGTGCATGCTCTAAAACGCTTTACTGTTTGACCTGGGAACCCTGAGAGGGGTTACAGAAATCACTAATGCTTGTTTACTTACTGGCAGTCTTTGTGTACCTCCTCTACATCGATTGTCTCAGGGTAAGCCGGTCCCACTTCGGAACAGTGTTGTCCCTTTGTTCCACTGCACGTCTTAGGGTTAGTAAGGCGCTCCTCACATCAGCTGGCATTACCTTTACTTCCTCCTCCTCTTCTCCCACAGTCTCCTCATCCTCCAAGTCTTCAGTCTGATTCATCCCCTTGACTGCCTCGCTGATGTCATCAACATTAGATGTTGGCGCTTCATCGCCTAGGTGGCAGATCGCCTCTAGCTCCTCCTCTGACAGTGGATGCTGTTTGTTTGTGTCCTTGGTAAACTCAGGTTCTTCAGCTACAGTGCCAATTTCAGCATGAATTGCAAAGCCACCTTTTCGGAAGCATGACAGAACGGTCTCCATGGAGACTTTGTTCCATGCTTGGTGGATCATGCACATGGCATCTAGCATATTAATCCGTCGAATACAAACTGAAGTTATGATTTCTTCATCTTGGTCCAGTAAGTCAAGCAATCTGCCACTCATAAGGGTCACATAATGTCTTTTAAAGCTGTAACTAACACCCTGATCTAGTGGCTGCATTATGCTGGTTGTGTTAGGAGGAAGGAAAATTAACTTAATGTTACGTAGCCTAGCTACAGGAGGGTGGGAGCTACAGTTATCCAGGAAAAGTGCAATTTTGTGTCACTGTAGTCTGCGGTCGCAACTTCTCAACCAGGCAGTGAATATTTCACCGGTCATCCATGCGGTCTTGTTGTTTCGGTAGATGCTGAACACGACAAAAGCAACGTGGCTGTGCACTCTTGCCTATCACCACAGGGATCCGTTTTTTGGAACTTGACATGTTGCAGGTCAAAAGCACCGTAATTCTTTCCTTGGCTTTCTTTAAACCGAGTGGTGCTTCCGAACGAAACGCGAGGGTGCCATAACCAACACATTGAAAATACAGCCCGGTCTCATCGGTGTTAAAAATGTTGTCCGGGCTGTAACCTGAAAGAAGCTGTGGCAAAACATCTCTAAGACAGGCATCAGTTGCATGTCAGCATCTAATTTCTCCCCATGAATTCGATGGAAGCATATGTTGCTACGTTGCTTCCATCGACTGAGCCAGCTGTCTGTTGCCTTAAACCCAGTTTTACCAAGGGCTGCAGCAAGGCTATCTGCTTTCTGAAGCAGAAGAGTTCCACTAATTAGCGCCTCCCTGCCACGAGCATTGCTGAACCACCTTAGCAGTGCTTCCTCTACATCTGTATCTTTTCCCTCTCTTTTGTGCGTCCTCTCCGGGTTCTGGTTGCGGTGTCAATCGGCAAGCAATGTTTTCCTATTCTTCAACAAGTCAGAGATTGAGGATTTAGGAATTGAAAAATGGGTGCTCAGGTCTCTAACACTAACTTTGGGAAGTTTGTCAATGGCTTTCAATAACTCTGTTTTCTTAGAAAGGGGTAGACAGGTTCGCTTACCAGACAGCATTTCAAAGAACAGCAACGCACAGTTCACAGCGAAATAAAAATGGACCAGACTTTGGTAGAACGAGGGGGTTTTAAGTAGGAACGCTAATTGTTTAACTATTTAATTGAATTTCAAGTGAAAAAGTATCTCTTTAGCATCACCAAGTGGCCGTTACAAACGGAAACGCAGGTTCGTTTTAACTGTTGTTTTTAACATTAAAGTAATAATCCGCTTAATCCAAGTCCGTTAAAACTGGAGTATACTGTACTGTACTAATCGAACTAATCAATTAGGAAGACTTATCGGCTTTTTGTCACCTTTGCCTCAGTCAGGGAAGGACTTGCAGTCACTAAACGGACCTGCTTCAGCTGCCTGGCACATTGTATAACATTTTGTTATTCAAAAGACAACAAGCCATTACCAGGATCTGTCCAAGCCCATTCCACCAGAGCTATGGCCACTACTGCAGCCTGCTTTAAAGGGGCCTCTATCGTGATATCTGCAATGCAGCTACCTGGTCCATAGTTCATAATTTCACGAAGCATTACAACTTAGACACTGCTTCACGCCGTAGGACGGCCTTTGGCCATGCTGTCCTACAAGGCCTCCTGTCATTATTCCACCCTTCTAGGGTTTACTACTTGGTATTCCTCCCAAGTGTATTACGTGCTGCAAGGGACCACTCCGTGGAAGATAGTACAGTTACATAAAATCTTACCGTAATGGTAGATCTTTGAGGAGTGTCTCTTGCAGCAGGTACGATCCCACCCTCCATCCCCTTCCTTCTCTAAGATAACAAATTCTGGTCCAATGACTTTTGGGTTGGGATACCTATGGTACCTCGGCTTCCCCTCATTCCTTGCTTAGTGAGCTGAATCTGGCGGGGGAAACTGAGAATACCAGGGACCGCCCACACTTATATAGGAAACAGGAAGCTGATGTCATGTGTGGGCAGCCCCTGGAAAAAGACTGCTAGAACAGCTGCCGTGCACCACAGCACCCTCTGTTGATGACCGAAGTGTATCACCTGCTGAAAGAGACACTCCTCAAAGATCTATTGTTATGGTAATATTTTACGTAACTGTACTTTCTAGGAGTGGTATATGTTGTTCATCCGTACAGACCCACCCGACCTTCCCTGGCAGTGGCACACACAGATGCTTCCAGCGGGAAGAACTGGCGTTACGGGGTGGTGCTAGGGGAGTTATCACCCGGGTGAGTGGGAGGAGCCAGCTTGAAGGCTTTCCGGCAAGCCTTAAAGGGAAAGGACACTGCCAGAATAAGTAGATGAACAATATACTGTATACCACTTCTTCTAGAACTACTGATCTTACTTCGATAGGGCTCTTGCAGTAGGTACTCACAAGTAGGACTAAGCTACCAGGCATTAGGACCACACGGAAAAATTCTAGCTAGCAGTGTCTGATGGGGGACCGCCCCCTAACGTCACGTGACGGACGTCAGCGTGGTGCTATAATAAGGAGTGGTCCCCATGCCCGCCTTCCAGTTCTTTCCCGACATTGACCTGCGCACTTCGGACCTCGAGGAAGAAAGTTGCTACCGTCAACGCGATCTTGGTTGAGTATTATTCAAATAGTTTTACTATTAATCCGTATATTTCTCGTTTCATGATCAACAAATATCATCGTGTACGTAGTTTCCGATACCTTCAGAATTGCATAAGAACAAATGCAACTCCTGTGGAACTCGGCACCCTCACAGGGATGGCCATTCTCTCTGCCTTTTTTGCCTGGGCCCAGTCCATAAGGTGGAAGGGTGTGAGCATTGCCAGAAGTTTAACACGACCACATGTAAACGTATGCAGCAGTTCCTGGAAGCCCATCTTTTAAAAGAAAAAATGGCCAATATGGAGAAGGAACTGAAGAAACTCAGGCAATTGTCGTCCTCTCCGGAAGGCCACCATAAGAAAAAGAAGGACAAGGAGAGACATTGGGACGGGAAGGGTCCCCAGCTCATTCCTTACCGCCTCCTGCTGGAGTTGCGGCCCTTCAGGTAACATCCCCTCCAGGGGATTCGCCTTTGACGACTGCCTTGGTGGCTAACAAGTGGCCATCGACTCACCCAACTGGCCTGGGCTCGGGCCCGACAGGAACCTCCCAAGATCAGGACGCGTCCACCTCCTCTATGGCCTCCAAGATTTCAAGGCCTAGCAGTACGAATGGGCCTGGTAAGTAGAGTTCCGGCACCGACGGTTCTCGCACGACTGTGGCTGCTAAGCCACCCATCGGTCCTCCAACGGCCGCCCAACCCCAGATCCTCCATCAGGCCCTGACAACAGGCCTGACAAAGAGGTGATGGCACAGTTGACGATTGATACGCAGCTGATGAAGGACATGACTCCTTCCTCTCCCTTACCGCTGGCAGAAGCGGTACCTTCAGCTTCCCCTGTGGGAGATGTGGAGGCAGGAGAGCACCCGCTGACAGGGTTCTTGTTACCCCCTCTGCCAGTGCATCAAACACCAGAGCCGGTGTTGGACCAGACGATAGTCCCTGCAACCCCTTCAGGCGATTCAGTCCCGCAAGGCCCTCCGTAGGGCCAGACACCAGGATCTTTGGGACCCTCTTGTCCGCCTCTTCCATTGGGGCTTTCAGATCACCCCGTGGGACGTGGTACAGACCTGACTATACCTCCGGCAGGACCTTTGGCCCCTCCATCAGGACCACCTGGAAATCCTTATGGACATCCATCGTCGGGCTATCCTCCTCAGTACCCGGCGACAGGATACCCACTGCCACAGTATCCAGCATCAAGATTCCATGTGCTGGGTTATCCTCTGTCGGGCCTTAACTACCCCTACTATGGGTACCCCGGCTATGAGTTTAATAACCCTCCACTGATGACCCTGAATCTAAGGCCTCCTGTGTCGGATCCTTCCCCATCACCCGGCCCTAAGGGCCCGACACAGGCCAATCGTCCAGATTCTCATCTTAGGCCCTGGGAGTTCTCCAGGCCTACGGGATTTTCCAGGCCCATAGAACTGCCACTTCCAGCCATCAGTTCTCCTAGTGAACGTGATCCCTTGGACTCGGATAGCGATATGGTCCATTCCGACTCCGATGTGGAAACACCCACTCCAGATGACCAGAAAACGAAGGATTCCCCCAGATCACCTCAGGAGGATCCTTCCTTCTTGGAGCTCTTAAGAAATATCCAAGCAGCCTATAATTGGCGCACAGTTGCTCAGGACCTGCAGAGGCTGGCATCCCATTTAGATTTCGCTGATTCCTCCCCAAATCTCATTCCGACGGGGATTGAGCTGCACGAGGACTTAGTCACCACTATATGGAAGCAACCTTCTTCTTTGGCCCCAGTAGCCAGGAAAGCTGATAAATTTTATCAATCCCTAGATGATAAAGACTACCTCAGTCTGCATCCTAAGGCTGATTCAGTGATCATTAGTGCAGCCCATGACAAGTCTGCTAAACCCAAACATCTTAGTGCCCCCCCCAACAAAGAGTCTAAAATTCTGAATCAGTATGAGAGAAAGATGTAGTCTTTCTCCACCTTAGGCATCAGAGCATTAAACTACATCGCCCATGTGGGGGACTACCAAAAATTGGTCCTAGGTTAGCTGGAGTCCAAGGCAGACTGTCTTCAAGACTCTACCCTAAAGGGCAAAATGGCAGATCTAGTACGGTCAACTAGATACGCTTGTTGTCATATGTTGCATGCCACCTATGATGCAGTAGATACTGCAGGTAGCAGGTCAGCTGCTGCGGTTAATCTTTGACGTCATGCCTGGCTGTGGATCTCAGGCCTGGCACCAGAGGTTCAGTCAGCCATACAGGATGTCCCCCTTTAGAGGGTCGGTCCTCTTCGGTGGGGATGTAAAGGACATAATCATTGACCTACAAGATAAGGGCAAGGCCGTACGTTCTGTACAGTTTATGTACAAGCCTCCTTAGAAGCAGAAACGGCCATTTCAGAGGCAGCAACATTGCCAACAAAGACCAAATCAGAACCAACGCAGTGGGCAACTTCGGCTGCTAGAGCCCTCCCCCCCCCAGCTAAGTCCCATGAAGCCTCAGGAGCCACAGCCTTGGCCTTGCCCTCCACCTCCTGACTCCTTAAAGCCTCCCACCTCCGCTGGTATGCCTTCCAGAGGAGCTGGTAGGGGGCAGGTTCTCCTATCACCTACCAGAGTGGGAGAGAATAACAACAGACTCGTGGGTTCTTCAACTGGTGGCAAAAGGTCACTCTGTAGAATTCATAGAAAGACCCCCAAGAAGACCTCCGGGTCATTCATCCTACCCACCCAACCACCTACCCTTGATAAGAGAGGAAATCACATCCTTGCTGGCAAAGGCAGCAGTAGAACCAGTTCCCGTAAAGCATCAGGGAAAAGAGTACTATTTGCATTTCTTCCTGGTTCCCAAGAAGACAGGCGACCTCAGACAAATCTTAGATATGAGTTCTCTGAATCTCTTCATTTATTTTATTTTATTTATTTCTTTTTATTTAGTTTTTGTTGACCGGGTAAGTGCACTAGACAAATCCTGCCTATTTTCAGGCACAACCCGGGGGGGGGAGGGATACAGATAAATGCCAACTGACCTTGAACCAGATTAAGCTGTTGGTGGTATTTTTAGTGAATGAGGGAAATTTGGCCAGGACACCGGGGAAATTCCCCTACTCTTTTCGAGAAGTGTCATGGGATCTTTAACATCCACCTGAACTACCGCCAGTCCAGGCATATGGGACCTTGGTTTAACGTCTCATCCAAAAGACGGCACCTCAGAAGTGCAGCACCCCTCTCATGCTGCACTACAGTGTCAGTACTGCGATATTAACCTAAGTGCCAGATGTAGGAACTGAACCCACAGCCCTCTGATCTCCCGGTCTCAGAGGCGAGTGTGCTACCTACTGAGCCACTGACACTGCTATTCAATACAATTCAATCATTCAATACAAGAGGTTCAGAATGCTGTCTCTATCCAGCCTATTTCCTCTCTTGCAGAAGGGTCAGTGGCTCTACATGCAGGATGCTTATGTACACATCCCGATTTGTCTGCCACACCTCAGATTCCTCTGATTCTGTTTTCAGGTGGAGCATTTCCAGTTTAAAGCACTACCCTTTGGCCTTTCCTCGGCCCCCAGGGTATTCACGAAATGCATAGCAGTAGTCGCAGTTTTTTTGCACAGGCAGGGGCTCCAAATTTTTCCATGCCTGGACAACTGGCTGATTTCAGCCTCTTCCAGGGAAGCCCTGGTCAAGTATCTGCACCTTACTCTGGACACTCCTTCGGGTGGGAATTACGGTCAATTATGCCAAATCCCACCTAATCCCTTCTCAGCAGCTCCAATTTATTGAGGCAGTTTTGGACACTGTACAGGGCAAGGCTTTCCTACCACAAGACAGGATATTTACCCTGCAGCGCCAGGCACAAACAGAGGCCTCACAGAAGAGGACACCAGCCAGATTGATCCTGTGACTATTGGGGCTTATGGCGGTGGCCATACCTTTGGTTTCCCTGGCCAGACTCCATATGAGAGTCTCACAATGGACTTTCAAGAGTCCAGTGGGACCAGAGGGCAGATGAACTGGACCACGAGATTATGATCTCTGGTCCAGTCGCAAACTATTTCTTGTGGTGGCTAGAACAGGACAACCTCTCCAAAGGGGTTCCAGTTTGATCAGACAATCCCTCACAAACCCTGATGACAGACGCTTCAGGTCTGGGTTGGGGAGCTCATCTGGGTCCTGAGAAGACACAAGGTCTTTGGACCACCTAGAACTGTCTCTTCATATCAACATACTCGAGATGAGAGCAGTGCTGAATGCGCTCAATGCCTTTCACCATCTCATCCATCCGGGTCATCTTATGATTCAGACAGACAACATATGCATAGTCTGGCACATAAACAAGGCGGAACCCACTCTTACCCCCTTTGCAGGGAAGCAATAAGAATGTGGAACTGGGCAGTCGACCACAACATTCATCTGACAGCAGTACATGTGCCAGGCGTCCAAAACACACTGGCAGATGCACTCAGCCACACGGCAGCCAGGGTACACGAGTGGGAGCTCAGACAGTGGGTGGTAAACGAAGTCTTCTCAAAGTGGGGAAGGCCTCAGATAGATCTGTTTGCCTCCCCATTCAACGTAAAACTACCAAACTTCTGCTCACTCGCTCCAGAGCATAGTGTTTTCTGGTGAGACGCGCTGTCTCTTTGCTGTAAGTGGAGGTTCGTGTACGTCTTCCCTCCACTTCCATTGATCCAGAGAGTTCTAATGAAACTGCAGGCAGAAGGAGATCGAATGATCCTCATTGCTCCCTTCTGGCCGAGACAGATTTGGTTCTCTCTACTGCAACATCTGTCAGTGGAACCTCCCTTCCCACTGCCAGTTTTCCAAGATCTCTTGACTCAGGAACAGGGGACCCTGGTTCATTCGGGTCTCAAGTCCCTTCCTCTGCATGCATGACTCCTTCTGACATAGCAGCTGCCTGTTTTAGGGGTTTCCCTGAGGATAGCACAGATCTTGGTAGAGGCCAGGAAACCTTCCACCAGAGCTACATATGCCATGAAATGGAAAAGATTTTCCATCTGGGCAGATTCGAAAGGGATCAAACCTTTTTTCTGTTCAGTCACGAAGGTCTTAAACTACATTCTGCACCTTTATGACTTGGGTCTTAGTTGTTTGACCCTAAAGGTTCACCTTTCCGACATTTCTGCCTATCATATCCCGATAGGACAAAAGACTTTGGCATAGTTGGAGGTATCCAGAACCTTTCTGAAAGGGATTCTCCATCTGAAACCCCCAATCAGGGGCCCTGCTCCTCCTTGGGACCTAAACTTCATTCTTGAAAAGCTCACTCTGCTACCCTTCAAGCCGGCAGTGAGTGTGGACATGTGCTACCTTTCTTGGAAAGCGCTTTTCCTAGTGGCCATCACCTCAGCATGAAGAATTTCCGAGCTTCAGGCTCTCGTGTAAGATACCTTATCTGATTTTTTACAGAGACCAGGTGGCTCTGTGGACCAATCCCGCATTTCTTCCCAAGGTGGTTTCTGAATCCACCTTGAACCAATCCCTGGACCTACCGGTGTACTACCCGGAATACTCCAACAGGAGGAAGCTGTTCTGCATACTATGGAGGTACACGGAATTCTCAGGTACTATACGGACAGGTCCAAGTTCCTCTATAAATCTGACCAGTTGTTTGTCTCCTTCGTGCCACTGTTTCTAAAAAGTGTTTGTCTAAATGGCTGGCAAACTGCATTACCTTCTGTTACCAGAAGTACAACAAAACCTTCTCTGGTCAGGTTAGAGGTCATTCAGGCAGAGGCATGGCTGCCTCTGCTGCTTGTTTCAGTAATGTTTCAGCTGCAGACGTTTGCACAGCTGCAACCTGGAGTTCTGTCCATACTTCTACCAAGCATTATAGCCTGGACATTGCGTCTAGGCACAGAGCGGACTTTGGCCTTGCTGTCCTTCAGGGACTCCTTTTATGAGCCTCCTAGAGTGGTTGGGAAACTCTCTTTCCTGCCTCTCTATGTCTCAGACCTGCCTCAGGTCACTGCTTGGGATTCAGTCCTACTTGTGAGTACCTACTGCAAGAGCCTTCTCAAAGTAAGATGGTACAGTTAAGTAAGAACCTACTGTAACAGTAGATGTTCAAGAGAGGCTCTTGCACTAGGTACTGCTTTCCCTAACCCAACCTCCCCCCAAGTTTCCTTCTGTGGATTTTCATATCGAACCTTTTATTTTTAGGTTCCAGGAGCCCTCTCCTCTTCTTCTGTCGCACCTTTACAGGTCTCCAGTGGGAGAACTGGAAGGGGGGGATGGGGACCGCTCCTTATATAGCGCCATGTGACGTTAGGGGGTGGTCCCCCCGATGGACACTGCTAGCTAGAATTTTTCCGTGTGGTCCTAACGCCTGGCGGCTTAGTCCTACTTTTGAGTACCTACTGCAAGAGCCTCTCTTGAAGATCTGCTGTTACGGTAAGTTCTTACGTAACTGTACTTTACAGATGAGTAACCTTTTTTTACTCTCCCATAACCCTAGTTCTGTTATTGGTATTCAGTTCATATCCACACACCCCACCCGATCTCCACTGGTAAGTGGCACCTGGCTTCCTGCTTCCAGCATACAAACATCTTACATCATAAGGCGAATCAGAAGGATGTACCACCCAGGTGGTGGGAGGAGCTGAGCTTGAATACGTGTGGTGACTCAGCTGTCCCCCAGCCCTACTGTGGAGATTTGGGTGAGCTTCATGACCTCTCACTGCACGTTGTGCCTGGGACTTACTCCCCTTTCCAGTTCATAGCTTGGTGAACTTCTTCCCTGCAGACTCTGGCCAATTTGACATGTTCTTCAAGTTAAGGATATAGGGCCCAGAGGTCATAGAAACTCTATATGATGGTGCCCCATTAGACAGATCTAGTTGGTTGGTTGTTTTTTGTAACTTTCTTCATGCCTCCTCTCTCTCTGACTGCTGGACTGTCTCCAGAGTGGTCGCACAGTCCGGCCTTATTACCGCACACCTGAAGCGTCCAGTCCTGCCCTGGTATGGTCCCATCTCCACTCCACTGCACCTGACTGCCAGTCCCCCCCCCAGCTCTGAGCCCCCCAGAGTAGGACCGCCGACTCCTACCTGGCAGTGTAGAATCTAGTGGAGCGGCCAGGGAAGGGAGGGAGTACCAGAGCAGGCTGGAAGGCCCAGCATTGGGCGTGGGGACCAACCACTGGCCCCTTTGTTGCCTCCCAGGAGCCAGGGATTTTCCATATATTTTGGTGCCTCCCCACCCGGGACGTGCAGTGCCATCCAGTGTATGACATAAGTGCCCCCATACACATCCATAGGACGGCTGCCCAATGTGCCCCCTGCTTGTCTGTTCCCAACTACAGTGTGCCCAGTCTTCACCGGGCGTCACTAGAGTCATGGGACAGGAACCGCCCCCTCACAGGAGAGGAGAGCAGTCCATCGGACGCTCAGTCCTCTCCTTCCTGGTCGACCTGCGGCTCCCTGGGCTTGCTTCCGAACCCAGGTCGGTGGTGTGGCGCGAGGTAAGGTGGATGCCTCAACCCTCAGCGCCACTGGGCCGGCCTAGATCCAGTTAGTTGTTAAACTACTTTAACCTGCTTTAGTGTTAACCCGTAGTACTTATCTATTGTGTCAAACTGTTTCCCTTTTTCAGCAAAATATAAATATTGCCAGGTTAGGATGTCAGTCCATGAGTCAAAGTAAGGACAGAATCAGTGGTCAGCCTTGAAGGACTGGAGGGAGTTTGGTGGCATTGTGAATGGGGGTAGAAAAACAAATTACATAATGAAAAATACTGCCTGGTTACTGTGGGTTACAAATAATTGGTAAAGATGTGATTCCCAACTGGTAAACTGACCCCTGGAATTTCTTACTGTGATATGAAATGCAACGTGATTTTTTATTTTAGAAACAGAAACATAGACTTTGACGGCAGATAAGGACCGCTTTGCCCACCTAGTCTGCCCATTTCCCTACCTGCAGGATAAGTTGCAGATCCTAGTTAACCAATAGCCTAGTTCTTCCTACCCCCCACAAAAATTGCCTTATGTCTGTCCCATACATTCTTGAATTCTCCCACAGATTGACCCCACAGCCTCCTTAGGAAGGCTGTTCCATGTGTCCACCACCCTCTCTGTGAAAAAAATACTTCCTCACATTGCCCCTGAACCACCCCCCACCCCCATCTTCAAATTGTGTCCCCTTGTTCTTGCACATCTCTTTTTCTGAAAGATGCTACCCTCTTGGACTTTGTTAATTTCACTGAGGTACTTAAAATTTTCTATCATGTCCCCCCTCTCCCTCCTTTCATCAAGGGTATACATATTAAGTTCCTTTAGTCTCTCCTCGTATGGTTTCTCTTGCAGACCCTGCACCATTTTAGTTGCCCTCCTCTGGACTGCCTCTATCCTGTCTATGTCCTTACGGAGATAGGGTCTCCAGAACTGGAAGCAGTACTCCAGATGGGTCTCACCAACTGTCTGCACAGAGGGATAACAACTTCCTGTTTTCTGCTGGTGATGCCTCTCCCTATACATCCCAGCATCTCCCCAGCCCTCCCTACTGCCTTCTCACATTGCTTGCTAACCTTAAGGTCATCTGATATGATTACCCCCAGGCCCCTTTCCATTTTTGTTGTTGTTAATACCTCCCCCCCCCATTGTGTAATCTTCTCCTGGGTTTTTGTTTCCCAGGTGCATTATTTTGCACTTCTTTGCATTGAATCCAAGCTGCCATAGTTCTGACCGTTCCTCCAACCTTGCCAAGTCCCTTCTCATCCTTTCCACACCTCCTTGTGTATCAACCCTGTTGCAGATCTTTGTGTCATCTGCAAAGAGGCATACTTTTCCTTCCAGTCCCTCTGCAGTGTCACTATTAAAAAGGACTGGACCCAGTACTGAACCCTGAGGTGCCCCACTAGTAACCCCTCTTTCTTCAGAGTGGACTCCATTTACAATTACCTTCTGTGTCCTGTTGTCCAGCCAATGTTTTACCCAGGCTACCACCCTGGGACCCACTTCCAGCCTTGTTAATTTGACTATTAATCTTTTGTGTAGGACCGTGTCAGATGCCTTGCTAAAGTCTAGGTAGGCCATGTCCACAACCCCTCCCTGGTCTACTACTTTTGTCACCTGGTCAAAGAAATCAATTGGATTCATCTGACATGACCTTCCTGCTGTGAACCCATGCTGCCTTGGGTCCTGTGCCCCACTGGCCTCTAGGTACTCAACAATTCTTTCCTTCAGAAGTGATTCCATCACTTTCTGTGGGAGAATTCATGGAACCGCCTTCCTGAGGCGGTCGTTGGGTCTAAAACAGTGGTGGAATTCAAACATGTATGGGACAGACATAAGGCAATTATAGTGGGGGGGTTGCAGGAAGTAGGCTATTGGTTAACTAGAATCTGCAGCTTATCCAGTAGGTAGGGAAATGGGCAGACTGGGTGGGCCAAGTGGTGCTTATCTGCCGTCAAAGTCTATATTTCTATGTTTCCCTACCACAGAGGTTAAACTGACAGGTCTGTAGTTTTCTGCCTCTGTCTTGGTCCCACTTTTGTGAAGGGGAGTCACATCTGCCTTCCTCCAGTCCCCAGGTACCACACCATCCTCCCATGATTTGTTAAAAAGAGTAGTCAATGGTTTCACTAGTCCTCCCCTTAATTCTTTTAGAATTCTGGGGTGAATTCCATCAGGCCCCATTGCTTTGTCCACCTTCAGTTTTAGGAGTTCTTTCAGAACCCTTTCTTTTGTGAAAGGACTGGGATCGACCCCCCCTATCCAGAGCGCTTCTGTTAATTGGATTAGGCACCTCCCTCCTCCTTTTGTGAATACTGAGCAGAAATATTCTGCTCAGTATCCCTGCTTTTCACTGTCCCCTCTGCCCACCCATCGCTCATTTTATTCAGCCTCACTATCCCTCCCTTTGTCTTTCTACACTCCTGATGTACCTATTTCAGGTTTTATCCCCCTTCTTTACCGAGTTGGCTATCTTTTCCTCAGTTTGGGCCTTTGCTATTCTGACTTCCCCCCCTGCTTCCTTCTGCCTTAATTGGTATAGCTCTGTGTCCTGCTCCTTTTGTGTTTCCTTATAGTTCCTGAATGCTATCTTTTTCTCTCTGGCCTTCCCCGCCACCTCTTTTGAGAACCATAGTGGCTTTTTCTTTCATTTTGATTTATTTGCTTTACACAAAGGCTTGTTGCCTCTGTGATGGCAGTTTTGATGTTTCCCCATTGTTGCTCCACCCCTCCTTCTAGCCTATTTGCTAATGCTTTTCTAAGGCACTCTCCCATCTTGCCAAGTCAGCCCTCCTGAAGTCCAGTACCCTCACTTTTTTATGGCTTGACTCTGTAGCTGAGTTTATTGTGAACCACACTGTTTGGTGGTCACTTGTTCCCTGATGGCTTCTAGATCTGAGATCCCCTCACTGTCCCCATTTGAGAGTACCAAGTCTACGATTGCTTCCTCATGAGTGGGTTCCAAAACTAGCTGTCTGAGACATGCCACCTGTAGGGCATTGAGAATGACCCTGCTCTTGGATGTGGCTGCAGCAAATGTGCTCCAGTTAACATCTGGCATATTCAGGTCTCCCATCAACAGTATCTCCCCTTTCCCTGCCTTCCTAAGAATGCCTTCTATCATATCATTGTCCATTCCCTCTCCCGACATGGGGGTCTGTATACAACCTCTATGCGGATTGTGGTGCCATTTCCAGTTTCTAAGGTGACCCACAGTGCCTCCTCTCCTCCGTGTTTACTTTTTTGTTCAGTTGCTTTTATCCCTTCCCTTACATAGAGAGCTACTCCTCCCTCTCTTCTCCCATCCCTGTCTCTCCTGTAGGTAGTGTACCCTGGTATGTTAACATCCCAGTCATGGTTCTCTGTGTACCATGTTTCTGTGACTGCTACGATATCCAGGCATCCCTCTTCCATCAAGGCCACTAGTTCAGGGAGCTTGTTTCCCCGACTACGGGCATTGGTATTCATTACCCTCCATTTCCTGATGGCATTACCCCTTTTTGCCCCATCCCTGTCCTTATTGCCTTTGTCACTTTCTCCATTTACCTCTGCCCTTCTCCCTATTGACATCTCTAACTTGGTGTTTACCTCACTTACTACCCTGACTTTTTTGGGGGGGCTAGGATTTTCCTGCTCCTTTCCAGTGTCCCCCCCCCTTTGCTAGTTTAAATGCTTGCCAGTGAAGCATTTAAACATGTCACCTAGGATCCTGGTTCTCCTCCTGGACAGATGCAGACCATCACTCCAGTATAGGCCTGCATCACTCCAGGTGGACCCCCAGTCCCCAGTGAAGCCAAATCCCTGAGCTCTGCACCAGTTTTTCGGCCACTGATTGAATCCCATGGTGTGGAGCACCCTAGCCTCACCTACGCCATAGACAGGCAGCACTTCCGGGAAGGTTACCGTGCGTGCTACTTCTCTAAGGCCCCTCCCCAACTCCACAAACTCTTCCTGCAGTACTCTGTCCCCTTTCTTAGCCAGGTCATTTGTCCCTAGGTGGACAATAATATCCAGCTCCCTCCCCTGTGCAGCTGCTCCGGCGATCCTGAGGATTCGCTCCCTGTCCCTCCAAGACATGGTGCCAGGCAGGCACCTTACCTCCCTCTCCCCTTCCTCCCCCAGTTCTTCCTTCCTAACACTGGAGTCCCCCACCAGGAGTTGTTTCCTTCCCCTGTGGGGTCCCATGCCACCCTCACTTGGGTCTCCTTTGTGGAGGTTCCCAGCATCCTCCTTGGTCTCCACTGTGGGTGCCTCCATAGAGGAACTACATTTTGCCAGCATATGAATTGTGGAGAGGTACAGTTGGAGGGATGCGCCTCTGTTCCACCACCCTCACCCTCCCTGAGCCCACTGTGGTCCAACTGCTCCTCTTTCTTGGCAACCTCTGAGGCAACGGCAGTAGCCCTGGTGGTCCCTGGATGGGAGAGGAGGTCCCACAAATCCTGGCCAACTCAGCCTAGAGATGAGCAACCTCATTCCTCAGCCCTGAGAGGTGCCTGCAGGTGGGACAACACCGCAACCTCCAGAACATCTCCCAGAAGACTGCTGCTCCACAGTCATTGCACTGCACCACTCCCATCATGTCTTGTTTCTGGCCCCTTCACTGTTGTTTGGAATACTTACTCTTTCCTTTGTTTATTTATTTGTTTTTGTTTTTTTCCCTACTTAGTCACTGCCTCTGTGCCCTTTAAGCAACTGATCTTCCTGTTCTGAGACAAGAAGATCCTATATTTCTCAGTAGTCCCCTACGTTGCTCAGAGGCAGACCTCCAGCAGCTATGGGGGGCGGAGAGCTATTCTTGTCCTTCTAGGATGGTGAGTCTTTTGTGGCTCTGTGATCACTCACTTCCTGCTCCCAAACAAGAAGTTTCTGTTGTCAGTCAAATCCTGTGCCTATAAAATTAGAACTGGCTTTGGGTGATGGGGTGGAGGGGATGGGAAGGAGGGCAATATAGTCCCAGTAGAGAAGTCGAGTCACAACTGCAGCTCCTTGTCCTGGTGTTCTCTGACAGTTCTCTGGCAGAAGCTATCTGGGGCAGTGTTTTTTGGTATTCATCTCTGTTTTGGATTTTCAACCATTTTTCTAATCATGTAGTTTCTCATTGCCTGCTTCCCTGCAGAACCTATATTCCAGTTCTGCTTTTTGTGACAGGGTGGAATAGGACCCTGTCCCAGTTGTTATGGAAGGAGTTTGATTGCAGGGTTATGTTTTATTCTCCCCTCTCCTGTCTCTTGTCTGTCTGGTTGCTCAACCAAATTTTTTGTGAGACCTGGGATTTGATCACCCCGACAGTCTCGCAATTCTTTACCTCTCACAATCTTCCAGTCTTCCCTTGCATATCTGCTGATATAAAAATATATGCAAATCATTATGTGGAAATGTAACCGATATTGGGATCCCTTTGTTTAGAAAATATATAGTGTTGAAATGTATATAATGATAATTTGAGATGACTGCAAAGAGCCATTAGAAGCTCAAGAGGTTACCGGAGTTCAATTTTTAAGCCTTTTGCAAAAGCTGTGCAAAAGGGATCTCAGCTCAAGCACACTATGTTCTACCTTCCTGAAACATTCAAGAACAGGATGCTTGTTAAGAGTGGGGGTTGGAAGGACTTATAAGAGAGCTGAGCTGCAATTGCTTAAAAGGAGAACATGGACACACAGAGATTGAAGGAAAACTCTGATAAATTTGCTGTTTATTCTTCCTTTGTAAATAGTTTTCTAGGGACATGGATGCCAGATCTTCCTTACCGCTTGGAAGCTCAGGTTCCCTCCTTAGCGCTCTGCGTTTGAGACTGGATCCTAATTCTTCAGTTCGCCCGAAATTGATTTTGAAGTTTTCCAAACCTCGGTCTTCTTTTTCCCTCGCGGCTGCGATGGACAAATCTGTTCCCGGCTTTTGGAGGTGCCCCTGCGGGCAGAAAATGTCCAGGACGGATCCGCACTCCACGTGTGTCTACTGCTTAGGCCTAGAGCACGACCCGCAGGCTTGCGAGTTGTGCCGTTCCTTTTCAGCCAATGTTCTGGACGATCGCGCTGCCCGTTTGAAGCTCGGGCGCCCCGGAAAATGTTTTCCGCCGGTGAAATCCAAAGAGGCTCGTTGGGCAATGTCCGCGGTGGCTGGCTCGGCTGAGCAGCTCGAGCAGTTGATCGCCCTCGAGGAGGAAGTGGCCCAGGCCACATCTTCTTCTTCTTCCTCGGCCGCGGCATTTATCCTGCTCTCTCTGAGTTCCTCGTATACAGCTTCATTCAAGGAGCTTTGCCAGTCCCTTTCCACGAAGGGAGAGGGGCCTTCGGGACATTCTTCTTGGCCCAAGAAAAGGGAGTCGAAAGGTAAGTCCCACCGTCGGCGTTCCTGGGGCGGAAGGGTCCCCTCCCGGGCAGCCGACCGTCAACCCGGTCAGGTTGCGGCTGAGGCACTTAGCTTCCGGTGCCCCATCAGGCCAGCCTGCGAGACTCCTGTCGGCAAGTCGAGATTTTTCTCTATCCGTTAAGGCGGGCTGTCGACTGGAGAAGCGACAACCCTACTTCACGGTTCCCCTGGTGGATGCGAGATCTGCCTGCTCATGGGACCGCGGTCCCGGTTAAAGCCCCGAGCGAGGGAGGCGGGTATCCCCGGCCCCTTCCCAGACCCACCCTCGGTCCCCAGGGGTCTAGGTCTCGGTCTCGGACCTCTTCTCGGTCCAGCCATTCCCGCCGTCATCGGCGGTCCCGGTCGTTACGATGGGCGTAGCGGCGATACCGCCTCCTCGCCCTCCTCCTCGGGTGAGGAGAGGCTCACGCAAGTTGCACCGCGCTACAAGGATTTGATGTGGCAGCAGTTGCTGTTATCCGGGCCTAAGCCGACCCCGGCTAAGACCCCGGCCATCAAGTGGCTGTCGCCAGAACGGCCGAAGCAACCACTCGCTCCAGTCGAGTTGCCCGCCCCAGGGCCGGTTGCTAAGCCGAAAACAGCTGGTCCACCGATTGTGGTGGAACCTCTGCTTCCACAACCTAAGTCGGGGGCCCCGACCAAGAGTTCTCGGTCGGGTCATGGCCTGCCCCACAGGTTGTCGGTCACCCTCACTCCCGACTGTCCTCGGCAGGTGGAGGGTGGCTCAGGGCCGAGGCAGCTCTTCACAGACTCTTCGGAATCCGACAACGATTCCTCCCTGTTCTCCAGGCAGTGCGATCTGGAGTCCTCCGGGGGCCAGTCAGTGGACGATAGCCCATCGTCCTTCTTGGGTCTGCTTCGACTCATCTCGGAGTCCACCGGGATGCAGCTCGAGCTCGTGTCCAAATGGGCCAAGTATCCCCTGATGGAGATTCTGGACCGAGGGGATTCTCCTACGGAGGCCTTTCAGGTGGCTGAGGCCATTGTTGGCCCAGCCTTGGAGCTTTGGCAGTGGCCTGCTTCCTGTCCAGCGCCTTCGGCCAGGAAGTATGCGGTCCCTACCGGCTCTTTGCCCGGTTTCTTGGAACACCCCTTTGCTGAGGGGTTAGTCACCGACAGTGTTTTCCGGCGTTCCGGTAACTCTCGGGATGTGGACAAGCCCCCCAACAAGGAGTCCAAAAAGTTGGACTTTGCTGGGCGCAAGGTGTACGCTGCGTCCTCCCTCGGCCTCCGACAGGCCAGCTCGGCTGTGCTGATGGCACACTTCTCCCATGCCCTCATGGGCTCCCTGGATGAGGTCGTTCCTCATCTCCCACCTGACCTGCAGACCACGGTCCGTCAGGTGCGGGACCAGGGCAGGGCGGTGGCGAAGCAGCAGCTCCAGACTGCTCTGGACATAGGTGATTCCTGTGCCAGGTCATTAGCGGCCACAGTGGCCATGCGACGCAGGGCGTGGCTGAGGATATCCACTTTCACGGTGGATACCTAGCACAAGTTGGCGGACATCCCCTTCATGGGGACTGACCTCTTCGGCCCTGGAGTGGAGGGACACCTCCAGCAGATCGAAAAGTCCAGTGCCACTCTGGACTCGGTCACCTCCGCCCAGAGGGACAAGGCCACCGTCAGCAGCAAGTCCTTTAGTCCTTCAGTCCCTGCTCCTCGACCGGCCCAGCAGCACCAGCAACAGGGCCAGCAGGCTCGCGCTTGGCGTCCCAAACCCAAGCCAAAGGCTTCCTCCAACAGGAAGCAAGGAGGTAAAGGCCCGGGAGGTCCCTCGGCCGGTTCTTCCTCCAAGCCTGCCCAGTGACGGGTTGAGGGTGCCACCCCCAACCTCGTCACTCCCCCCGGGTTCCCCCCGTGGGGGGATGGCTCCACCACTTCCTTTCCGCCTGGTCCGCTATCACCATGGACCGCTGGGTGTTGTAGGTGGTAGGAAAAGGCCTGCCTCTGGAGTTGGAGCAGGTTCCGCCTTTTCGAGCCATTGCCCCTCGGGGGGCCACGGGGTCCGCAGCCTCGCTGTTGGCCCGGCGGGCCGACATTGTCCTGCTCCTCGAAAAAGAGGTGATCAGGAAGGTGGCAGATCCTCCTTCAGACCTGGGGTTTGTGTCCAGGTACTTCCTGGTCCCAAAACGGACGGGGGGCTGGCGCCCCATTCTCTACCTGCACGACCTGAACAAGTTCCTAAGGTCTCGGACCTTCAGGATGGTCACTCTGGCTCAGATAATCCCATCCTTGGAACGAGGCGTGTGGTTCTGCTCCCTGGACCTCCAGGACGCATTCTTTCACGTCCCAATCCGTCCGTCCATCAGAGATTCCTCCGCTTCAGGCGGAGGGATCCTCTAGATTCAAGCCATGCCCTTGCCTCTCCCTAGCTCCCAGGGTCTTCACCAAATGCATGACAGTGGTGACAGCATTCCTCATGGGCGCCGAAGGGTCCGGTGTACCTTACCTGGACAATTGGCTGATAGCAGCCCCCTCCAGACAGGAGGTGGAGTGGTCCAGGGATCTGGCCCTCCAGGTTTGCTCTCAGGTTGGCCTCCTCATCAACGAGGCCAAGTTAGAACTCGTGCCAAAGCAGGTGATTCTGTTAATCGGTGCAGAGCTCGACTCTCTACGAGCCAGAGCACGGCTCCTGGTGGACAGGGCCGAGATTCTTTCCTCCTTTGCCCAATCATTTCTGGTTGGGCAATTGCGCCCTGCCCGGGACTTCCTACGCCTCCTGGGCCTCATGGCGGCCTGCACCAGCGTGGTCCGTTGGGCCCGTTGGTACATGCGTCCCCTTCAATGGGGACTGGCCAGCCAGTGGTCATAACGCCGCGATCCGTTGGACCGGCCCGTGACAGTGACCCAGGAGATGTGGAGCGCTCTCCAGTGGTGGATCGTTCCAGCTCATCTGCAGGAGGGTATCCCGTTCGTCCGCCCTGAGCAGACAGTCTCTCTCTCTCAACTGATGCATCTCTGATGGGTTGGGGTGCCCATCTGGGGGAACACCGAGCACACGGCCTCTGGTCCCCTCGGGAGTCCCGATGCCACATCAACCTGCTGGAGCTCCGAGCGGTCCGTCTAGCTCTCACTGCCTTCGCTCCGTTTCTACGGGGTCAAGTGGTTCAGGTCCAGACGGACAACACCACGACCATGTACTATCTGAACCACCAGGGCGGGACGCGCTCCTTGCTGTTATGTAAGGAAGCTCTCTGCATTTGGTCCCTAGTGCGCAGCCTGGAGGCGGATCTCCTAGCCATTCACGTGGCAGGAGCCTCCAACACCCTGGCCGGTGCCCTAAGCCGGATAGGGGCTGCGTCTCACGAGTGGTCTCTCCTGCCGGAGGTAGTACAGGATCTCTTCTCCCACTGGGGCACGCCTCAGGTGGACCTGTTTGCCTCCAGGGAGAATGTGAAGCTGAGTCTGTTCCATGCCCGCCCCGCTCAGCAGGGCTCGCTGCAGGGAGATGCCTTCTCGAGGCCGTGGACCCCGGGCCTCTTCTACGCCTTTCCCCCATTTCCCTTGATCCACAAGGTGCTTCTCAAGGTGAGGAGGGACAAGGCACAGGTGATTCTGGTAGCCCCAGACTGGCCCCGCCAGTTCTGGTATCCAGATCTCCTCAGCCTCAGCTCCAGGCTCCCGAGGCAGCTTCCAGCCCGCCCGGACCTGATCTCAGTCAGTCAGGGGAAAGTATTCCATCCGGACCTTCAATCCCTGCACCTGACGGCCTGGTTCCTGAGCGGCAAGAGTTCCAGGCCTTGGTTCTTTCCAACAAGGTCCTCAGCATCGTTGAGGCGTCCCGTAAGGAGTCGACCAGAAAATGCTATGCCTTCAAATGAAAGAGGTTTTCCATTTGGTGTCAGGGGAAGGGCGTGGACCCTTCCGACTGCCCCTTGGCAAGCATTCTGGACTACCTGTGGTACCTTTCTCAGCAAGGGCTTCGGTCGATGACCCTTAAGGTGCACCTGGCAGCCATCTCTGCTTACCGGGCGCGGGTCGGCAAGCAGTCGGTGGCACAGGAGAAGGTGGTCGGGTGCTTTTTCAAAGGCCTTGATCACATTTCCCCTCCGGTGCGAGAACCTCCACCTCCGTGGGATCTACTGCTGGTATTGGCCAAGCTCATGGGCAAGCCATTCGAACCAATGCACTGGTGTGATCTTTCACACCTGTCGTGGAAGACCGCCTTCTTGGTGGCTATCACGTCAGCCAGAAGGATGGGAGAGCTCCAGGCGCTTTCCATCGAGCCTCCCTACCTGGTCTTCCACAGGGACAAGGTTGTCCTGCGCCCCCACCCGCGAAGTTCCTCCCGAAGGTGGTGTCGGAGTTTCACCTTAACCAGGTGTTGACTTTGCCGGTGTTCTACCCCAATCACACCTCGGAGGCCGAGTATAGGCTCCATACTTTGGACCCTAGAGCAATGGCTCGCTTAATATAAGGAGGCGGGCGGCTACAGAAGTTCGAGGAGGTTGCGCCAGCAGTTTGTCACCTACGTGAAGCCGCACCTGGCAGACCTGCAGCAAGCGGACGATAGGCAGATGGATCACCTCCTGCACAGAGCTCTGCTACAGGTTGGCGGGCATGGAGCCTCCCAGAGGGATAAGAGCTCATTCTACCCGCCATACCGCTGCATCGGTAGCTGCTTCCAGGGACGTCCCTATCCAGGATATCTGCAGGGCTGCTACCTGGAAGTTGGCACATACCTTCATTACCCACTACCACATCGACATCGAGTCACGCCGGGATGCTGGTTTTGGGGCCTCAGTTCTCCAATCTCTCTTTCCCAAGTAAGTATTGGGGGTGTGCGCCTTGCCTCCCTCCTCCCGGAGAACTGCTAGTATTCTGCCACAGTGTGGATGAACAACATATCCATGTCCCTAGAAATACAGGTTACTCACCTGTAACAGGAGTTCTAGGAATGGTATATGTTGTTCATCCACACGACCCACCCGACCTCCCCGGCTCTTTAACCCTGAGCTTCCAGCGGGCCAGATCTGGCGTATGGGGCGGAGCTGAGAGTTTACCACCCGGTGGGTTGGAGGAGCCAGCTGAAGACCTTCCGCTAGAATTAAAGCGGCAAGGATACCTGCCAGACAGTGTGGATGAACAACATATACCATTCCTAGAACTCCTGTTACAGGTGAGTAACCTGTATTTTCTGAACAAGTTTGTTTTTTTATGTTACTGCTAGGGTAAATAAATATTGTTTTGCGAATTTTACAACTGCTCCTGGTTTTTCCTATGCTTCCTGACCTGTACCTTGACGACACTTTTGCACTGACAACCCACTTCTAACCACATTTGCAGTGGGCCGAGGCAGTTCTGGAAGGGGGAGATGAGATGTTTGTTAGTTGGGGGAGACATGCCTGTTACCTAGTGCTGATCAAGAAAACATTTCCTCTTATCCTAGTATGCCTGAAAGTGCTTCGGATTAAAACAGAGCAGGTTCTAGAACTTGTTGCGGTAATCCACAGTACAAGGCAACCTTTTTATGATCGCCACCATGTTTAATAGGCATAATAATAAAAACTGGGGAGCATTTTCTTCCATAGGGAAACGGGGGTATAACTCCCTGTTATAACTAGCTTGTTATGACGGTGAACATGTGCCGGCTTTCCCTCACTCCACACATGGTCACACTGCCTCCCTTGCACACACACTATCACTGGCATCTACTGTATTTTTATATAATTGCTGTGGTGAAAAAATGCTCCACAGCATTTATATAAAACAAGATGGAGTAGTGTGTAAACCTTGATTCTAGGGACGTGGATATGGTGTTCTAGCCACACTTTTGGCAGTGTCCTTTCCCTTTAAGACTTGCCAGAATGTCTTCAAGTTGGCTCCTCCCACCCTCCCAGGTGGTAACTCTCTCAGCACTGCCCTGTGACGTCAGATCTTCCTTTCCACTGGAAGAAGAAGGTTTCCTCCTTATCACTCTCGCTCTGAGAAGGCCCTTTGCTCTGAAATCTTCTGATTTTCAAATAAAGTTTGTCTTCAGGTATTTTCGCAGTTGATATGGATGAAGTGAAGTCTGCTCCAGGATTTCGTTAATGTGCCTGTGGGCAGAAGATGTCCCAGATGGATCCAAACGCCATGTACGTTTACTACCCTGGCCACAAGCACAATCCCCAGGCCTGTGGCATTTGCCGCACTTTCCACCCATCCATGTTGGAGGATTGTCATGCCTGCCTGCTCCTAGGTCGTCTGTATGTTTGCGTCCTTCCCGTAGAATCCAAGGACGCCCGTTAAATCAATCTCCAGCGTCCATGAGTCTGCTGAGCAACTTGCGGCATTTGAGGAGGCCGCGGCTCAAGTTGCAGCTCATGCCTCCTTGACTTTGGCTTTTTTGCTGCTCTGTTTGGGTGCTTCACTTTACGGGGGCTTTCAGGGATTTGTACCAGGCCCTTCCCACCCAAGAGCAGGGTTTCTGTGGCACTAAGCACAAATCAAGAGTCTAAAAAAAGAGACCAAGAAGTGGTCTCGTCGTTGATTATGGGATTGAGAGCACTCTCGGACTTCCGATTCCCGCATATCTGTGGAGGTTCCGACTCATCTGTTTGCCCTGTCAGGCCAGTTGGTCAAGACACAGATAGATCTTTCGGCTGAGATTTTTCTCAAGCCAGTCAACCCATTGTCACCTGAAGAGGCCGATACCTCCTTATCCAGGACTCTGGTCCTGCTTTTGACTCCGGGAGGGATGGATCAGTCGACCTATCCGCAGCCTCTTATTCAGGAACTTCCAGACCCAGAGGTGCCCTGGCTCTAGCCGGCCCCCTCTGAGGTTCGCCGTTGGTTCCTGTGATGGTCGAGGTCGCGGTCCCATTCTCGATCTCCTGAGTCGAGCAGCCCACGTTGACATTCCAACTCTTGGCACTTGGGGAAGCGGCATCGCTGCTATTCTTCATCCTCATCCTCCTCGGGTGAGGAGAGGCTTCAACGCAAGATGCATCAATGCTACGTGAACTTAATGTGGCAGCAGCTCGTGTTCAGTGAGACGAAGCCCATTCCTGCTTTGACCCCGGGCATCTCATGACTTTTGCCACAGAGGCCGATGCCTCCTCCACCTCAGCAGGAACCAACTCGTCAGGTCCCATCTTGGCCTGCACCAGTGCCTCTGCCGATTCGGGTGGAGCCACCTCTGAAACAGCTGAAGACCGGCGCTCTGATTAGGGAGGCCCAACACTGCCTCGAATCTTCCCTATCAGCTGTCAGCCACCATCACCCCTGACCTTCCCCTGAGGGTCAGCGGGGTTCTGGAAGTCAACACCACTTTGATAATTCCTTAGAGTCGGAGGGCTCCTCTTTGCACTCTCATCCGGTGGATATTGAGTTGACAGGGGAGCTCTCGACTGAAGAAGACCCTACCTCCTTTATGGGCCTGCTCTGCCTTATCTCTGAGTCCACGGGTCTCCAGATGGAGCCTGTTCAGAAGCAGGTGTGGTACCCGCTAACTGATATTCTGGACTGGGGTGATTCCCCTTGGGAAGCATTCCCAGTTGCAGAGGCCATTCTTGGTCCTGCATTGGAGCTGTGGCAGCATCTAGCCTCATGCCCTGCACCGTCGGCCCAGGTGGCCCACAAGTATGTGATCTCTATCAGTTCCCTTTCAGGGTTCACGGAGCATCCCTCAGCCGAGGGTTTGGTGGCTGACTCCGTGTTCAGGCATTCAGGCAATGTGGGGGATGTTGACAAGCTGCCTGATAAGAAGTCCAAGAAATTGGACCATATGGCCAAGAAGGTTTATGCTGCCTCCTCTCTCGGCCTTTGGCAAGCGAGTTTGACACTTTTGATGGCCCACTTCTCCCATGCCCTTTTGGGCATGCTTGATGGGGTTCTTCCTTATCTCCTAGCAGACCTACTGACAGTCAAGCAGGTCCGATATCAAGGTCATGCAGTAGCCAAGCAACAGCTCCAGACAGCCATGGACATCAGTGACTCATGCACCTGGTCCCTGTCAGCCATGGTGGTCATGCGCTGCAGGGCTTGGCTGTGGATCTCAATCTTCACGGCAGATACCCAGCACAAGCTAGCGGATGTCCCCTTCCTGGGTACTGACTTGTTTGGGCTTGGAGTTGAGGGGCACCTCACCTGCATCGAGAAGTCCAGTGCCTCCTTGGACTTAGTGACATCCACCTAGAGGGATCCCAAGGGCTCTAAGCAGCAAAAGAAAAAGCCCTTTCGGCCCCTATCTTCCTCTGCGGCCAAACCAGCCCAGCCCCAAGCTGGGCAGCAGGCACAGGCCTGGTGACCATGCCTGAAGTCTGTGGCCACGGTTGCCTGTAAGCCAGGAGGCCAAGGTTCAAGCAGCTCCTCAGCTGGTACTTCTTCCGCCTCCAAGCTTGCCCAGTGACAGGATGAGGGGTGCCTCCCTCATGCCCATCACACCTCCCCTGAGTCCTCCCGTGTGGGGCCAGCTTCATCACTTTCTTTCCACCTTGTCCACTGTTACCATGGACAGGTGGGTTCCCGAAGTGGTCGGTCAGGGTCTGCCTCTGGAGTTCGAGGCATACCTGCCCTGTCGATCCCGCGCCCCATGGGGAGGGCATTGTGTCCGTCGACATTCTGTAAGCTGTTTGGGACATCACCTAGCTCCTCCGCAAGGACGTTATGGCTCCTGTCTCGGACTTTCCAGAGCACCCAGGGTTTGTCTCCAGGTACTTCCTGGTGCCAAAACAGATGGGGGGCTGGTGCCCCATCTTAGATCTGCACAACCGGCACAAGTTTCTCAGGCCGCGCACCTTCAGGATGGTCACTCTGTCTCAGATCATACCATCGCTTGAGCAGAGCATGTGGTTTTGTTCCTTGGATTTTTAGCATGCGTTCTTTCACGTCCCAATCCATCTGTCCCATCGCAGATTCCTCTGGTTCCAGGCGGAGTTGATCGTCTATGAGTTCCAGGTCCTGCCATTCGGCCTGTCCTCTGCCCCCAGGGTCTTCACCAAGTGCATCGCAGTGGTGGCAGCTTTCCTGAGGCACTGAGGTGTCCGGATTTACCCCTACCTGGACCACTGACTGATCACAGGTCTCTCCAGGCAGGAGATGGAGCGGTCAAGGGACCTAACCCTCCAGACCTGCGTCTCCCTTGGCCTCCTGGTCAACAAGGCCAAGTTGGGCCCATCAGTGCAGTGGTTGGATTTCTGCTTGCAACGCCGGTGACCCGGTTTCGGGAACATGCTTGGGATGTTGGAGGGCTGGCCGGGGGGAGAAGGATGGAGCATCCCAAGGACTGCTCTCCTTCTCCGAGGGGCAGGAGGGGAGTGTGACCGGTGCTTTACGGACCCCTGGCAGAGGCTGGGGGCTCCGCAGCAACCAGCACCAGAACATAGTTCAAGGGACAGTGTGGACTCTAGCCGTTGTTGCACATTCCTGCCTCCGTGCAGTGGAGAAACTACTGCTGCTTGCCGCCTGGATGAAGCCTGCCCATCGCTCTGATGAGCTCCCAGGCCTCCCTGACCTATCGAACATTGCGCACTTAGCCGATGCGCACCCTGCCCTGGGGGAGGTCAGGGGTATCAGGAGTCGTGGCTAATGTGGGAGTGGGAGCATTAGGGGCCGTGGATCAAGCTGAGGTAACGGCTGCAGGTGGCATAATACAGCATAATAACTAAAAAAATACAAAAAAAAAGCAAGGCCAAGTTGGAATTCGCAGGTGATCAATTTCATCGGGGCACAGCTCAACTCTTGTAGAACCAGGGCTCTGCTCCTGGTAGACCGGGCGGAGGCTTTCTCCTCCTTTGCCCCATCACTTCGGGTTGGGCAGTTGAGCCCTGTTTGGGACTTCCTGCGCCTCCTGGGATACATGGTGGCTTGAACCAACGTGGTCAGTTGGGCCCCCTGGAGAATGTGCTCTCTATAATGGGAGCTAACCCACCAGTGATCTCAGCACAAGGGCCACTTTGACTAGCCGGTCACTGTGACCCAGCCGATGTAGGACACCCTCCAGTGGTTGTTAGTCCCGGAACATCTGCAGAAAGGTACCCCATTTGCCCACCCAGAGCTGACGGTCATCATAACAGCTGATGCCTCTCTCATGGGCTGGGTGCCCTCCTGGGGGAACACAGAGTCCACAGGCTCTGGACCCCCGAGGAGTCCCAGTGCCACATCAACCTGCTGGAGCTCAGGGTAGTTTAGTTGGCACTGACTGCTTTTGCTCCACACATTCGGGGTCAGGTGGTTCAGGTCTAGATGGACAACACCACGACCATGTACTACTTCCAACAAGCAGGGTGGGATGCTTTCCCTTGCTCTGTGCAGGGAAGCTCTCTATGTGTGGACCCTCGTGCGCAGCTTGGAGACCAATCTCGTGGCCATCCATGTGGCCGGTGTCTCCAACCAGCTGGCGGATGCTCTCCGTCATGTAGGCGAGGCATCTCACGAGTGATCTCTCCACCCAGAGGTTGTACACAACCTGTTCTCCCAGTGGGGCAACCTTTCCAATGAACCAGTTTGCCTCCAGGGAGAACACAAAACTGAGGCTGTTCTGTGCTCACCCGCCTCAGCAGGGAACACTGCAGGGGGATGCCTTCTCGAGGCCCTGGACCTTGGGCCTTCTCTATGCTTTCCCTCCATCTCTCTCGATCCACAATGCGTTGCTCAAGGTGAGGAGGGACAAGGCACGGGTGATCCTGGTGACTCCAGACAGGCCACGCTAGTTCTGGTACCCTGATCTCCTTAGCCTCAGCAGCAAGCCCCTAAGGCATCTTCCTCTCTGCCCGGACCTGCTCTCCATCAATCAGGGGAAGGTAGTCCATCCGGACCTTCAATCCCTGCATCTGACAGCCTAGTTCCTGAGTGGCTAGAGTTCCAAGCTTTCGGTCTCTCCTAGGATGTCCTTGCTGTGGTTGAGGCGTCTCTGAAGGAGTTGACCCGATAATGCTGCACCTTCAGATGGAAGAGGTTCTGCATTTGGTGCCAGGGCAAGGAGCTTGACCCCTTATCTTGTCCAATGGCTAACATTCTCGACTATCTTTGGTCCCTCTCCCAGATGGACCTTCGGTCGACAACCCTTAAGGTGCATCTGGCAGCCATCTCTGCCTACCAGGCCCGGGCCGTTCAGCAGTTGGTGGCGCAGGAGAAGGTGATCTGGTGCTTTTTTTAAGGCCGTGACCACATTTCCCCTCCAGTGCGTGAACCACCACCACTTTGGGACTTGTTGCAGTTGTTGGCAAAGCTCATGGGCAAGCCAACGAACTGATGCTCTTGTATGAAATGTCTCACCTGTCATGGAAGACCACCTTGCTGGTGGCTATTACATCAGCCAGAAGGATCAGTGCGCTCCAGACGCTCTCGGTGGAGTCTCCTTAGCTGGTCTACCACAGGGACAAGGTAGTCCTTCGCCCCAACTCGAAGATTGTGTCAGATTTTCACCTTAACCTGGTGAATAATCTCCCGGTGTAGTTCACCAACCACACCTCTGAGGCTGAGCACAGGCTCCATACCTTGGACTTGTGGCGAGCGTTCGCCTATTACAAGGAGTGCATGGCCGGAGTCCAGGGAGAGGTTCGCCAGCTATTTATCACCTACGCTGAAGCCATACCTAGCAGACCGACAGCTAAGTGGATGATTGGCAGGTGGATTGTATCCTGCATCGACCTCTGCTATAGGTTGGTGGTTAGGGATCCTCCCTTAGGGCTAAGAGCTCATTCCAGCCGTCATACCGCTGCCTCGGTGGCTGCTTCCAGGGATGTCCCTATCCAGGAAATCTGCAGGGCTGCTACCTGGAGGTCAGCACACTCCTTAATTTTCCACTATCACATTGACCTTGAGTCACACCAGAATGCTGGTTTTGGGGCCTCAGTTCTCCAATCTTTATTCCCTGAGTGTACGGTGTGCCCTTGCCCCCTCCTCCTGGAGAACTAATAGGAGTCTGCCAGAAGTGTGAATAAGTACACCATGTCCATGTCCCTAGAAAAACAGGTTATTCACCTGTAACAGTAGATCTTCCATGGAATGGTCTCTTGCAGTAAGTCATTACTTTTGGGAGTTCCCAGCAGAGGGCACTGTGACACAGCAGATCTTCTAGCAGTTTTGTTCCAGGGACCGCCCACCGATGACACCTGCTTCCTATATAAGTGTGGGCGGTCCCTGGTATCCTTAGTTCATTTTCCCGCCGTTTTCAGCTCGCAGAGCAGCTAGAACAACTTCTGAAAACAGCAGTCATCGACGAGAAACAACATCAAAGATTCTACACAGCCAGGGGCTCATCCAACAAGAGCTCCTTCATCTACGGATCTGCATTTCCAGATACACATAGAGCAAGAGTACCCCTCCTCACTCTCTCTGTATTTCTTACTCCTCAACGGCCACCACACTGTCGAAGATGCATCTATATTCTCATCGACGGGTACCACTGTCGACGAGGCATCTGTCTTCTCATCGACCGCTACCACCATTGATGATGCATCTATTTTCTCATAGACGGCCATACCCGTCAACGATGCCGCCATATTCTCATTGACGGCCATCCCCGTCGACATGGCATCCTTCTTTCTCGTCGATGGCTGTTCTCCATTGACGATGCATCATTATGCTGCCTACTCATTGACGGGATGTTTTTTCACTTCATCATCAATGCTGCTTCCAGCACTATAAAAGGAACATAAATATCCCTTTCTGGGTTCCACTAGAGTCACATGCCTCGTTGACGCCCACCATTCCAGGTGTCCCTCTGTCAACGTCGCACTCTCATATTCTTTCTTAGTAAACAGGGCTTCGTGACAATGGCTTATGCCACATTTTTACCCCTCTGCCCTCTTGGTGGACAATCACAGGGGTCAGGCAGCCGGAGATAGGAGCCCTGGACTTTACCACCCAGGGGCAAGACCTGCGCAGACTACACGTCCACTCCCCTCCATCACCCCCATGTGTCTTAAACACTCTTCCCCCTCACCTCCTTCTCAGAAGGAAATGGATTTCTCTACCGTAGTAAGGCACATCTTGCATGCCATACGGTACTCCCAACCCTCTGATCCATGGGGGCAGGGTGATTCCTCCATGATCTCGTCCTCTTCCACCTAGGAATTTTCATGATGACCTGGATCCATTCCCACCCCGGTCATTTCTTCCTTATATGGAAGACTGTTTTTTTGATGAACAAGTGCTCCCGGTTGACTTCACCAGTGACCTTAACCACATGGATTTCCAGGAGCTAAAATTTCTGCTGCAGACTCCTTTTTTTTTTTCAGAAATCTCTCCTTTGGATGTGGGCCTGCCTGGAATCCACAGATCCCCCTCCTGATGACCCTTCATACCATGAAATGATGATATAAATACAAAAAGTAATGGGTTTTTCTACCGCTAAAACATGACAAGGTAAGGATAGGGCAGAATGCCTTGATCTGCCTGAGGAGCCCATCTCGGTGGTTTGTTCCCCACTAATTTAATTTAAACTTACCAGAATGCCATGCTGGTCACTTGGTATCAGCCTTAAGCTATCTCAGCTGTTCTCTCTACGATGGATCATATTTATCAAGCTCCTCTTGTTCCTCCCTTCCTTTCAAATTCTCTCAGAAGTGGACTCTGTACTGCCATTCATGATCACATGAGCCCCTTACCACCTGAAGAAAAATCCCAAAGACTTCACCATCTGGGGTAACAGGTCTTTTCTCCAGTACCATGAATATCAAAATTCCAATTTACGTGGGTCATATGATTACATACCAACATACTCTTGGGTCATCTGCCATTGAGATTATCACTTGCCCCCTCCTTCACCAGCACGGGAGCGATTCTTGCCTGTTATGTCAACTAGTAATGTTATTTCCTTCTTGCCTGTTATGTCAACTAGTAATGTTATTTCCCGTTACCTACCCAGGTCGGGTTATGATGCCATGGATACTTTGGCCCGACTGTCAGCTCTTGGCATTTATTTGCGACGCCACACCTGGCTTCACTTTTCAGGCTTTATGCGTGATGGGCAACATAACTAGCTAATGCCCCTTTTTTCACGGGTCCAAGTTATTTCGGGTCAGGTAGTCAAACTTTACTGGATGACTTACAGGCATCAGGCTGAGCTCTCTGTATGGTTCATGGCATGTCCCATACTCTGCATACCCCCTACTGTTCCCTACCTTCTTCCTACCCTGAAAGAGGTTGAAAATATAGAGATATCAATACTGGTGGCTATCGAGGTCATACTCAACCTACATGAGCAACTTCACCACCACCCGTGGAGCCCTCTACTCGGTGACCCACTAGAGTTTTTTTCCCACTTCCTCGACATGTGCCTCAGAGGCTATGGGCGGTCGTTTTACCCTCTATTTAGAGGCCTGGCGACTGATCACTTCAGATGAATGGGTACTCCAGATTATACAGCATGGTCATGATCTGGAATTTATCTAATCAGATCATGTACCTCTCCTTCAAGAGGACTTGAGGACTCTACTGATAACACAGGCCGTTTCTCCAGAACCCCCCTTCCAACAGTATAGCCTAGAGGTTAGATGAATGAGGTGTGAGTGAGCTTGGTACATCCAGCAGCCCAAACCTGAGTTTGATTCTTACAGCCTCCATTTGCATACTGTATGACTCTGAGCAAGTCACTTAACCACCCAGTGCTCCCAGGTTGCCCCTGAAAACAGGCACTTGTGTCTAGTGGGCCTTACCCAGTTACCAAAGACTTAAAAAAAAAAATATATCAAAAGGGATTCCATTCCCACTCCATTTGGGTGCCCAAATGGACTCGAGACCTCGGTCCGATACTGGACCTCAGAAAAATGGGCCTTTCCATCCAGTACAAAAGGTTTTGCATGATAACCTTGATTTCCATCATGCCAATACTGAAACAGGTAGATTGGCTTTGTGTCCTAGATATGAAGGGTACCTACCTGCATGTCCCTATCCATCCTGCTCATCACAGGTTTCTTAGTTTCCACCTGATAGGTTAACACTAAAAAACAATTTCATGCACTCTGGTTTGGCCTCTCCTCGGTCCTGAGTGTATTCACCAAATACCTAATGGTCGTTGCAACTGCTGGCCCCTCAAGCGGAGCAGCTTTGTTTTTCTTACCTAGAGGTTACCCTGCAAATATTTTCACACTCTAGGGTACAGTCAATTGGCCAAAGTCCAACCTGACCCCAACTTTGTCTCCTATACATTGGAGCCGTCCTAGATATAGTCGCAGCCAGAACTTACCATCCAGCAGGCCTCACTCTTGTTTCTGGCATCACGCATACAGATATAGAAAGTAGTCACAGCTACACTACTGCTATGCCTTCTGTGTTCCATGGTCGCTGCCATCCCTGTGGTAGCACTCGCCCGTCTTCTTCTGAGACCTAGTCCGTGAACCCTCCAGAATCAATGGTCTCAAAGCCCAAGAAATATTTGAAAGGCATGGTTAGAGTTGCTCTCTCTCTGACATCAGCTCTGCATTGCTGGTCAATAGACACCAGTTTATGCAGAGGAATGCCTTTTTTTCAATCCCTCCCTCCGCCATAGGCGTCCACCACAGATGTGTCTCTGACAGGATGGAACATGTGCCTGGGTCCGTATTGGACACAGGGATGGTGGACCTCAATCTCCTAGAACTTGGGGCGTTCCATTTAACCCTTCTGGCATTGCAACCTCTTTTGACTCTAGACTGTTGCTGATCCAATCAGACAACATTGTAGTGGTGTTCTACCTCCGCAATCAAGGAGGTGCTCTATTCTTCAAACTCTTGACTAAAACGTAAAGAACCCTGTTACATCCCTACCTGAAAGCTCTACCCCTTCACACTGGGCTCCTGGGGACACTTTCATAACTAGTCTACAAATGTCCTCTCTTGTTACCAAATTTCTCTTGGCCTCCCATAAGCCAACAACAAGAGCAATATACCATTTCAAATGGTCTACCTCTCGATCTTTGGACCCATACTCTTGTCCACTGATGAAGGTCCTGGACTACCTGGCCTCACTATCTGAGTCCGGTTTAAGTTATTCTTCCATCAAAGTTCACTCAGCTGCCATCTCGGCCTTCCGTGAACCTCTGGATGGCACATTACTGTGCCAACATCATCTAGCTAAGATGTTTTTGAAAGGAATATTACATGTTAAACTTCCTATTAGAAGACCCACTCCTCTGTGGGCTCTCAATTTTTATGATAGAAAAATTGACCCTTGAGCCTTTTGATCCAGCAGCCACTTGTGAACTTCGTTTTCTTTCATGGAAACCCCTATTTCTGGTGGCTGTCACTTCTGCTCGACGTATTTCCGAGCTTCATGCCCTCGTGTAGGGAATCCTACTTGATTTTCCACAAGGACGGGGTGGTCCTTCGTACTGGCCCTTCCTTCCTTCCTAAAATATTCTCTGAACATACTTTAAATCACTCTTTAGAGCTTCTGGTCTACTATCCAGACTACTCCACTCAGGGTGTACATCTCCTACATACTTTCGATGTTCACCGTCTACTGCGCTACTATACTAATTGAACACAATCGATTAAAAAGACATCTTAACTGTTCATCTCTTTCACTCCGGGTTGCGATGGCCTCCCAGTTGCTGAACATACACTTTCATCCTGGTTGTCAAATTGTATTACATTTTGTTACAACAAGCCTTTACCTGGACCTGTCCAAGCCCATTCCACTAGAGCTATGGCAACTACTTCAGCTTGCTTTCAAGGCGCTTCCATTTCAGATATCTGCAGTGCAGCTACCTGGTCCACAATCCATACTTTCACAAGGCATTACAGTCTGGATACTGCTTCGAGACATAGAATGGCTGTGCAGTCCTACAAGGTCTCCTATTGTAGTTGTCCTCCCACATGGACATAACTGCTTGGGATTCTCCCAAAAATAATGACTTTAACTGCAAGAGACCATTCCTTGGAAGATAGCACAGTTACGTAAAATCGTACCGTAACAGTAGATCTTGAGGAATGTCTCTTGCAATAAGTAAATTCCCACCTTCCCCTTCCTCCTCTAACGGAGCAAATTCTGGTCCAGTGACTTAGGATTGGGACTCCTTGGTACCTCGGTTTCCTCTCAGTCCTCGCTTTTGCGAGCTGAATCTGGCGGGGGAACTGAGGATACCAGGGACCACCACACGTATATAGGGAGCAGAAAGATGATGTCATCGGTGGGCGGTCCCTGGTACAAAACTGCTAGAAGAGCTGCCATGTCACAGCGCCCTCTGCTGGAAACTCCCAGAAGTACTGACTTACTGCAAGAGACATTCCTCGAAGATCTACTGTTACGTTAAGATTTTACGTAACTGTCCTTTCTTGGAGTGGTATATGGTGTACATCCACACTGACCCTCCCGACCTCCCCTGGCAAGTGGCACACTGGTCTGGCTTTCAGTGGGCAAGATCTGCTGTCACAGGGCGGTGCTGAGAGAGTTACCACCTGGGTGGATGGGAGGAGCCAGCTTGAAGACGTTCCGGCAAGCTTTAAAGGGGAAAAGAGGGAAAGGACACTGCCAGAAGTGTGGATGTACACGATATACCACTTCTAGAACTTCTGTTACAGGTGAGTAACCTGTTTTTTTAGGGACGTGGATATGATGTTCTATCTACACTGTCTGGCAGTTGCCTTTCCCTTTGATTCACTGGAAACATCTTCAAGCTGGCTCCTCCCACCCACTCGGGTGGTAACTCCGTTGGCTTCACCCCATGACGCCAGATCTTCCTTTCCGCTGGAAGAAGCAGGTTCCCTCCTTACCACTCCCACGCCGAGTTGGCCCTGGCACTTAAATCTTCGGATTTACTTCCAAAACTTACACTAAAACTCATCTGAGTTTTGTGTTCACCTCGATCTATGATTGCAACCACGATGGAGGATAAATCTTCGACCGGATTTCGCCAGTGTCCATGTGGGCAGAAGATGTCATGTACCGACCCTCACGCCTCGTGCATATACTGTCTGGGCCACGATCATGATCTGCAGGCCTGTGATGTCTGTTGGTCGTTTCATTCGAATGTCCTCGAGGACCGCGCTGCCCGCCTAAAGTTGGGATGTCTGGAGAAATGTTATCCGTTGGTCAAATCAAAGGATGCCCGTTGAGTTGTCTCCATGGCTGGGGGGGGTCTTCCGAGCAATTGGAACAACTTAAGGCCTTTGAGGAGGAGGCAGCCCAGGCCACTGCTCAATCATCTTCTGCCTCGGCCTTTGTTCCACTCCAGTTGGGTTCCACCTATTCAGCCTCCTTCAAAGAGCTGTGCCAGTCCCTTTGACCAAGGGAGGGCCCTTCTGAGTCGCACAGTTCCGCTCATGCAGGAGGTCCAGAAGGAAAAGAAGACTCTTTGTCGACGCTTCTGGGACCAGGAACGTTCCTGCTCTCAGGAATGTTCAGTTTTGACTGCGGTCAAAACGGTGGCCGTGGCTGCTGGCTTCACAGCAACCCTATCGAACCAGTTGGTTAAGATGCCAGTCGACGATGTGGCCAACATTTTTCTCAACCCTGTTGACCGGTTGTCATCTGAAGAGGGCGCCAACTCTCTTTTTAGGACTCTGGTTCTGCCGGTGATCACTGACGGGTCAGCCCAGCCTCCTGAGCTGGACCCACCAGTCATCAACCCAGACCAGGAGTAGCCACGGACCTCCCCGGCTCCTTCTGAGGGCCTCCGTCAGCACCACCAATGGCCAAGGTTGAGGTCATCTTCAACTTTGGAGTCGAGCAGGTCCTGCCAACATCAGCGGTCTTGCTTTCGGCACCATGATAAGCGGCACCGCCACTACTCATCTTTGTCCTCCTCGGGTGAAGAGAGACTTAGACGCAAATTGCGACCACTACAAAGACCTCATGTGACAACAGTTAGTTCTGTCCCCAGCCATTACCTCGCTGTCACCCAAAAGGCCGATGCCGAGTCCCCCAGTGGGGCCGGTCGACACCATTCCTCCCCCAGCGGAGCCGGTTCAGACCACGTCAGCTCAGCTGAAGCAGGCTTCTCTGCTGATCGTGGTGAAGCCACCACCTAAGAAGCTGACGACCAGGGCTCCAACCAAGGAGTCTCGGCTGGCCAAGGGGCTTCCCCATTGGCTGTTGGTTACCCTTGCACCTGACCGTCCACAGGTGGTTGCCTGCTTTATGCGGAGTCCTGGGAGTATGCGGATTCCTCCTTGCAGTCCTGTCCATTGGAAATGGAATCGATGGGGGATCTCTCCACGGACGAAGGCCCTACTTCGTTCATGGGCATTCTCCGCCTCATCTCCGTGTCTACGGGGATGAATCTGGAGCATGTTCAAAAGTAGGCTTGATATCCCCTTACAGAAATTCTGGACAAAGGGGATTCTCCGACTGAGTACTTTCCAGTGGCTGAGGCCATTGCGGGCCCTGCCCTGGAGCTTTAGCAGCACCTTGCCTCTTTCCCTGCACCCTCAGCCCAGATGGCCCACAAGTATTGCAGTGCCCACCGGTGTCCTTTCCGGGCTCACAGAGCATCCCTTGGCTGGGGGGTTGGTGGCTGGCTCCATGTTTTGATGCTTGGGCAGTACCGAGAATGGGGACGTCAGTAGACTGCCGGACAAAGAGTCCAAGAAATTGGACAGTTTAGCTAAAAAGGTCTATGCTGCCTCCTCACTAGGCTTCTGCCAGGTGAGCTCGGCCGTCTTGATGGTACATTTCTCTTATTTCTCTCATTTCCTATTAGGCTTCCTGGATGAGGTGATTCCTCACCTTCTTGCAGACCTTCAGACCTCAGTCAAACTGGTCCGAGACCAGGGTAGGGCAGTGGTGAAACAACAGCTCCAGACGGCTCTGGATATTGGTGATTCTTGTGGCCGCTTGGTAGCGGCCGTGGTTGCCATGTGCCGTAGGGCTTGGCTGCAGATCTTGACCTTCATGGCAGATACCCAGCACAAGCTGGGGGATGTCCTCTTTTTGGGCATTGACCTATTTGGGCCTGGTGTGGAGGGTCACCTCTAGCACATTGAAAAGTCCAGTGCCACCCTGGACTCTAACATCCACCCTGAAGAATAACAAGGGTTCCAAGCAGCAGAAGTGCAAGCCCTTTCGGTCCTCCACCCCTGCGGCAAAACCAGCCCAGCATCAGTCTGGCCAGCTGGCTCAGTCCTGGTGACCTCAGGCCAAGTCTGTGGCCTCAGTGGTCCGCAAGCCCAGAGGGAAGGGATCCAGTAGCTCCTCAGCCGGATTCTCCTCCTCCAAGCCTGCTCAGTGACAGAATGTGGGCTGCCACCCTCATGCCCACCACGCCTCCCCTGGGTCCTCCTGTGGGGGGCTGGCTCTGCCACTTCCTTTCCATCTGGTCTGCTGTTATCACAGACAGGTGGATTCTGGAAGTGGTCAGTCAGGGTCTGGCTCTGGAATTTGAGCAGTACCCTCCAAGCTGAACCCGCGTACCACAGGAGGACTTGGTATCCGTAGACTCTCTGTCGACTCTTTGAGATGACATAGCCCAGCTCCTCCGCAAGGAGGGTGTGGTCAGAGTTGTGGACCCTCTGGAACACACAGGGTTTGTCTCCAGGTACTTCCTGGTGCCAAAGCAGATGGGGGGCTGGTGCCCCATTCTAGATCTGCACGACCTGAACAAACTCCTCAGGTCCCGCACCTTCAGGATGGTAACTCTGTCCCAGATCATACCCTCTCTGGAGCAAAACATGTGATTTTGCTCTCTGGATCTTCAGGACGCATTCTTTCATGTCCTGATCCATCTGTCCCACTGAAGATTCCTCCACTTCTGAGTAGAGGGAGCCCTTTACGAGTTCAAAGCCATGCCTTTCAGCCTCTCCTCAGCCCCTAGGGTATTCTCCAAATGTATAGCAGTGGTGGCAGCTTACCTGAGACGCTGAGGGGTCCGGGTATATCCCTACCTGGATGACTGGCTGATAGCAGGTCCCTCCAGGTAGGAGGTGGAGCAGTCCAGGGACCTGGCCCTTCAGACCTGCATCGTCCTTGGCCTCCTGGTCAATGAGGCCAAGTTGGAACTTGTGCCCTCGCAGGTGATCAGCTTCATCGGGGCAGAGCTCGACTCATGCCATGCCAGAGCTCGGCTCCCGGTGAACGAGGGCGGAGGTTCTCTCCTCCTTTGCCCAATCATTTCTGGTTAGGCACCTGCGCCCTGCCTAGGACTTCTGCACCTTCTGGGTTACATGACTGCCTGCACCAGCATGGTCCGATGGTCCCATTGGCATATGTGCTTCTTGCAGTGGGAGCTGGCCAGCCAGTGGTCTCAACGCAAAGGTCACTTTTACCAGCTGGTCATTGTGACCCAGAGGATGTGGGATGCCCTCCAGTGGTGGCTTGTCCCAGAACATCTGCAGGAACGTATCCCATTTGTCTGCCCCAAGCCGATGGTCATCCTGACAACTGACTTCTCTCTCACAGGCTGGGGGTGCCCACCTGGGGGAACACAGAGTCCATGGGCTCTGGACCCCCCAGGAGTCCCGATGCCACATCAGCCTGCTGGAGTGCTGAGTGGTTCAGCTAGCCCTGACCGTATTCGCTCCATTTGTCCAGGTTCAAGTGGTCCAGGTCTAGACAGACAACACTACGACCATATACTACCTCAACAAGCAGGGTGGGATGCTCTCCTTGCCTCTGTGCAAGTAAGCTGTCCGCATCTGAACCTTTGTGCGCAGCATGGAAGCAGATCTCCTGGCCATCCATGTGGCAGGAGCATCCAATCATTGGCAGATGCCCTCAGCTGGGTTGGCGAGGCATCTCACAAGTGGTCCCTCCACCCCGGAGGTAGTTCACAGTCTGTTCTCCCAGTGGGGCACCCCTCAGGTAGACCTGTTTGCCTCCAGGGAGAACGCAAAGCTGAGGCTGTTTTGTGCCGCCCCCCTCAGCAGGGCTTGCTGCAGAGGTAAGCCTTCTCGAGGCCGTGGACCCCAGGCCTCTTCTGTACCTTCCCTCCAATTCCCTTGATTCACAAGGTGCTCTTCAAGATCAGGAGGGACAAGGCACAGGTGATCCTGGTGTCTTCGGTCCGGCCCACCAGTTTTGGTACCCTGATCTCCTCAACCTCAGCAGCAGGCTCCCGAGGCATCTTCCAGCACATCCGGACCTGTTCTTCATCAATCAGGGGGGGAGGTACTCAACCCAGACCTTCAATCTCTGCACCTGACAGCCTGGTTCCTGAGCAGCTAGAGTTCCAGGCTTTAGGTCTCTCTGAAGATATCCTCACCATGGTGAAGGCATCTAAAAAGGAATCAACCAGAAAATGCTATGCCTTCAAATGGAAGAGATTCTCCATTTAGTGTCAGGGCAAGGGGTTGGACCCTTCGACCTGTCCTGTGGCTAGCATTTTGGACTATCTGTGGTGTCTCTTCCCAAGGGGGACTTTGGTAAGTGACCCTTAAGGTGCACCTGCCAGCCATTTTTGCTTACCGGACACAGGCTGGTCAGCAGTTGGTGGCACAGGAGAAGGTGGCCTGGTGCTTTTTCGAAGGCCTTGACCACATTTCTCCTCCGCTGCGTGAACCACCACCACCGTGGGACTTGTTTCTGGTTTTGGCAAAGCTCATGGGCAAGCGGCCTTTGTCGGGTGCAGGATCCGATAAGTCCGACGCCCGCCCGGATACCGCTGGTAAGGTGGACGTCGGTCTGTCCGACGAATGCACAGCAAAAGAGCATACGTGGACACTCTGGACAAGTCCGCTGTCCCAGGCTCGCACACAGCGATTGCCACTGCTTACCGAGGTTCCAGCATCTCCTCTGCTAGACCCCAGGGATTTCAGTCCTCCATCCCCCGGCAATACAGAGGATTTAGGTACACTAATGTCAGGGCTCCTTCCCATAGGGCTGGACCCTCGGACACTGGCTATGATGTTGGCCTGTCCGATACCTGACGACATCCCCATTGCTGGATGCCGGGCCCGATGCCCGCGGGGCCACCTGTACCTGGCCCTCCTGCCGGGCCTCTCCTAGGACCATCTGCTCTGGCGGAGCCCCTGGTTCCCGGGTACCCGACCACGTCTTATCTGGGGCCGTCCTACCCGGGACCGCAGTATCCCACGCTGCAGTACCCAACGCCTCAATACCCAACGCCGGGCTTCCCCACTGTTGGGTTACGGATACTTGCCCTACAGATACCCTCAGTATCTGTATCCCCCTCCTCCTCCTCCTCCACTGCCCCCCACCCCCGCCGCTGGTGGATTTGAAGGAAACTCTAGCTGCCTGGTGGGCTGAGGCCAAGGCTCAACTTGCCAGGGAGGTGGAGAGTCGTCTGCAGCCGCCGGACCCTGCACAGGATCCCCTTCGCCAGAGGCAAGAGACTCTCCCCCCCCCCACCCGACACCAGAGGTGAACCCTCAGGTGACGGGTGGGGAGGATTGGCTTCCCCGAGGTTTGTCCAAGGGGTCCGTTCCTCCCCCGCGTCAGGAGGAGTCTTCCTCCTCTTCTTCGGAGACCTCTGACTCAGAATAGGGGGTGCTGTGATCCAGACGAGCCACGTACTCCATACCGTCCCAGGCCAAGGACTCCTCCGAAGTCTCTTCCAGAAGATCCTTCCTTTGTGGTGTTACTGAAAAAGATCCAAGAGGTCCACCAGTGGCAATCTCTGGAGCCAGATCCACAGTGGAAGAAGCTCGCTGCCCACTTGGATCTGCCTGAAACTGCGCCGACATTGATTCCACCCTGGATTGAGCCTCACGATGACCTTGTTTCCACTATTTGGAAACAACCATCCGTGTTAGCCCCCATTCTGAGGAAGGCGGATCAGCTGTACTAGGCTCCTGACGGTGTGGATTCCTTGAATACACACCCCAAAGCCGACTCTGTCATGATTAGCACCGCTCAGGGCCGGTCGGCCAGTCCAAAACATCTCAGCTCGTCTCCACCAGACAAGGAATCCCGTCTTCTGGACCAGTACAGGAAGATGGTGTATGCTTCCTCCACACTGGGGATTAGGGCCCTGAATTATGTCGCACATATGGGGGACTACCAGAAGACTATCCTGAGTCAGGTGGAATCCAAATTGGATTCCCTTCCTGAGTCTCAGACCAAACAGGAAGTGGCTGATCTCATCTGGTCTGCTCGTTCAGCCAGTCATCACATGCTCCGTGCTACATATGATGCAGTAGATGCAGCAGGTCGGAGCTCGGCTTTCGACATAGGTCTTCAGCGTCATGCCAGGATTGGTCCCTGAAGTGCAATGTGCTATTCAGGATGCGCCCTTCAGGGGTTCTGTGCTGTTTGGTGGAGGTGTCAAGGACATCATCACCGACCTGCAAGAGAAGGGCACTGCACTCAAGTCTGTTGACTCTTTGTACAGGCCCCTCAGGGACAGCGTCGCCCTGTTCATGAGCGTTCTCGGCCTAAAGCGAAACCTCAAGGCAAGCAGGCCAACAAACATCCGGGCCCTCAGCTGCCAAGCCCCCCGCCCAGAAAAGTGGCAAGAGCTTCAGCCGCGGGCGCACCCCACACCTCCTGACTCCTTTCCTCTCCCACAGCCTCTGGGTCCCCCAGAGGAACCAGTAGGAGGGAGTTTTCTCCTTCCATCTACCAGGTTGGGAGAGGATTACATCAGATGCTTGGATGCTCCAACTGATAGCAGCAGGACACTCAATCAAGTTTCTTCAGAAACCACCCAGAAAACCACCCCCCAAGTTGTCTTACTCCCCAGAACATCTTCCTCTGGTCCTAGAAGAAATTTCCTCCCTTCTCTCGAAGGCGGCGATAGAGCCTGTCCTGACCCACCTTTGGGGGACAGGTTACTATTTCCATTTCTTCCTAGTTCCAAAGAAAACGGGAGACGTGAGGCCTGTTTTAGACCTCAGCCCCCTGAACATGTTCGTGGAGTGCAAGCATTTTAGAATGCTCTCCCTGCAGAGCCTTCTGCCGCTTCTTTGGCAGGGACAGTGGCTGTGCGCTTTGGATATGCAGGATGCCTACCTGCATATCCCCATCCGCCCACCGCAAATTCCTTCGGTTTTCGTTCCAGGGGGACCACTACCAATTCCAGGGCCTCCCATTTGGTCTTTCCTCGGCTCCCCGAGTGTTCACCAAATGTCTTTCAGTGGTAGCTGCCCACCTGCCTACCCAGAGGGTGCAGGTATTCCCATACCTGGACAACTGGCTCCTGGTGGTGCCTTCCAGGAAGGAGCTTCTGCGCTGTCTTTCCCTTACCCTGTAGGTTTTCACCAGCCTAGGTATCACCATCAACCAGACCAAGTCCCATCTGGTCCCTTGCCAAAGACCCCAATTCACAGGGGCAATCCTGGATGTGACCATCGGCAAGGCCTTTCTGCCTCCGGACAGGATGAACACCCTCCAGGCTCATGCAAGTCTCTTGTCCAGTCACAGAAGGGTCAGCACCAGGTCAGTCCTTCGCCTTCTTGGGCTCATGGTGGCTGCTATTGTGACAGTCTCTCGTGCTTGGCTCCATATGAGGATCTCTTAATGGATGCTTTGGTCTCAGTGGGACCAGACTTTGGATGACCTAGACCAGGAAATTCTGGTCTCCGATCCCATGGTCCGGGACTTGCAGTGGTGTATGGTGCAAGAGAACCTTTGCCGGGGAGTTCCCTATTGCTTCTAACCCCCATCCCAAACATTGACAGCAGATGCCTCAGGTGTGGGCTGGGGAGAAACATAGAAGTTGACGGCAGATAAGGACCGAAAGGCCCATCCAGTCTGCCCATTTCTTTTTTCTACCTTATAAATGTGCCATCGGCCTTTGCTCTGTCAATGGCCTGTCTATTCATACTGATCTGTATTGCTCCCTTATGCCTATCCCATGCCTGTTTGAAACCCTGCACTGTATTCATATCCACCACTTCCTGAGGTAGGCTGTTCCATGCATCCACCACCTTTTCTGTGAAAAAGAACTTCCTTGCATTACCCTTAATCGGCCTCCTCTAATCTCATGCTGTGTCCTCTTGTCCTGCTATTTTTCTTATATTGAAACATGTTAGGCTCTTTCACTGTTAATGCCCTTAAGGTGTTGAATGTTTCAATCATATCACCTCTCACTCCTTTGCTCAAGGGTACACATATTGAGCTCTGTTAATCTGTCCTCATGTGTTTTCTGATGCAGTCCCTGTACCATTTTGGTTGCTCTTCTCTGGACTGCCTCAATTTGGTTAATGTCCTTGTGAGGTGTGGCCTCCAGTACTGCAGATGCTCAGATGAGGCCTAACCAATGTCTTGTAAAGAGATTATTACCTCCCTCTTCTGACTTGTGATACCCCTACTAATACACCCTAACATCCCCCTAGCCTTACCTACTGCTTTGGGTCTGCTTGGATGATTTTAGGTCATCGGTGATGATGATGCCCAAGTCTCTTTCTTCCCTTGTGACTGCCAGCAACTCCCCTCCCAGCCTATAGGTGGCTTTGGGTTTCTCTTCCCTATGTGCATGATCTTGCACTTCTTTGTATTAAACCCCAGTTGCCACTCTTCCATCCATTTTGCTAGTTTATCCAGATCTCCTCTCATTCTGCCCACCCCATCTGGATCATCTACTCTGTTGCAGATCTTGGTGTCATCTGCAAACAGCCAAACCTTACCCTCCAGTCCATCTGCAGTGTCACTGATGAAGATATTGAAGAGGACTGTCCCCAGGACTGATCCCTGATGTACCCCACTTGTGACTTTCATCTCTTCTGACTATATACCGTTTACCACCACTCTCTGTTTTTCTGCTCGCCAACCAGTTTGGCACCCAGTTGACCAACTTCTGACCCACCCCGAGCCTATCCAGCTTATTAATCTTCTATGTGGAAAAGTATCGAAAGCTTTGCTGAAGTCAAGGTAGGCGACATCAACTGTTCCCCCTTGGTCCACCACACTGGTTACCCAGTCAAAGAAATCTATATGAGATTAGTTTGACAGGACCTTCCTTTTGTAAACCCATGCTGTCTTGGATCCTGTGCTCCTATGGATTCCAGGTGTTGCACTATCCTTTCCTTAAGGAGTGTTTCCATAATCTTGCCCACTACTGAGGTAAGACTGACTGGTCTGTAGTTCAGTGCCTCCTCTCTGCTTCTGCTCTTGTGGAGCGGGATCACATGAGCCCTTCTCCAGTCTTCTGGGACCTCTCTTGTGCTCAGAAACTCACTAAATAGTTCTGATAATGGCTCTGCTAGTTCCACCCTTAGCTCCTTTAGTACCCTGGGATGTATGCCATCAGGTCCCATTGCCTTGTCCACCCTGAGCTTATCGAGCTCTTGTAGGACCCTTTCTTTTGTGAAGGGACTAGTGCTCACCTCCCTCCCCCCTGTGTCCATAGTGCTGAGCTGTGGGCCCTGTCCTACCTTCTCTTCAGTAAATACTGAGCAGAAGTATCTATTTAGAATAGATGCTTTACATGGTCCTCCTCCTCACACGCCCCTTGTTTCCTTTGATCTTAGCAATACCCCCTCTGGACTTTCTTCTTTCACTAACGTATCTATAGAAAGTCTTGTCACCTTATTTTACTGTTCGTGCTAGTGTTTCTTCAGTTTGGGCCTTTCCCTGCCTCACTGCCTTCCCTGAGGGAAGTTTGGTATGCCTCCCTATCTTCATCCCGCTGTGTTCCCTTATATTTCCTGAAAACCAGCCTTTTGGCTCTGACCTTTTCTGCTACTGTTTTTGAGAACCAAAGTGGTTTCCTTCTTCTTTTGCACTTCCTTTTCTCTCTAACACAATTATTTATTTATTTTATTTAGTTTTTGTTGACCGGGTAAGTGCACTAGACAAATCCTGCCTCTTTTCAGGCACGACCCGGGGGGAGGGGGATACAGATGAATGCCAACTGACCTTGAACCAGATTAAGCTGTTGGTGGTATTTTTTTTTAGTGAATGAGGGAAATTTGGCCAGGACACCGGGAAATTCCCCTACTCTTTTCGATAAGTGCCATGGGATCTTTAACATCCACCTGAACTACCACCAATCCAGGCAGATGGGACCTCGGTTTAACGTCTCATCCGAAAGACGGCACCTCTGAAGTGCAGCACCCCTCTCATGCTGCACTACAGTGTCAGTACTGGGATATTAACCCAAGTGCCAGATGTGGGAACTGAACCCACAGCCCTCTGATCTCCCGGCCTCAGAGGCGAGTGTGCTTCCTACTGAGCCACTGACACTACAATGGGATATTGCTTCAAGTATTGCATCCTTTATGCTTGCCCACTTTGCCTGAACCCCCTCACTTGTATTTCTTTTTGCCACTACCCATCTGGGGTCTCAAAGGACTCAGGGCTTCTGGTCCAGATTTGAGCAGACTCTTCATATAAATGTGCTCAAGCTCAGGGCCGTTTTGTACGCTTTCCAGGCTCTGAACTCTTGCGTTCTTCCTGGCCATCTGACAATCCAGATGGACAACATGTGCATAGTCTGGTACATCAACAAGCAGGGAAGAAGTCGTTCCTACCCTCTGTGAGGGAAGCAATGAAAGTTTGGAGTTGAGCTGTTCAGCATAACCTTCATCTGACTGCAGTTCATGTTCTGAGAGTCGAAAACACGCTGCGGATCATCTCAGTCAGTCGTCAGCCAAAGCACACGAATGGTAACTGGATCAAGAGGTAGTAGACGATATCTTCCCACGCTGGGGAACTCCTCAGGTAGACCTGTTCGCGTCCCCTCAAAATGCAAAACTTCCTGCCTTCTGCTTGCTTTCTCCAGGGTGAGGCATTTTCTAGCGGGATGCTCTGTCTCTCGACTGAAAGGGCAGATTCATCTATGCCTTCCCTCCAGTTCTCTTAATTCCGAGGGTCTTACACAGACTCAGTTCAGAAGGAGCCCGGATGATCCTCATCGCTCCATTCTGGCCCAGGCAAGTTTGGTGTTCTCTCTTCTGCAGCAGTTTTCAGAGGAACCTCTGCTTCTCCTTCCTCTGTCACAGAATTTGCTGACCCAGGATCAGGTGACCCTGGTTCATCCAGGTCTCAAATCTCTTCAGTTGCATGCGTGGCTCCTGCAGACGTAGCTCAAACCCAGTTCGGGGTTTCTCCACTCATCGCAGATATTCTGGTGGAGGCAAGAAAGCCGTTCACTAGGTCCACCTATATTATGAAGTGGAAACGTTTTTCAGTTTGGGCCTCTTCAAAGGACTTCGAGCCTTTCTTTTGCCCTGTCGAGAGAGTCCTAGACTGTATGCATCATCTCTTTGACCTGGGTCTCAGTCATTCCTCTTTGAAGGTCCACATGACAGCTATCTCATCCTACCATGTCCCTTTTGGAGACAGGTCTTTCGTGCGGTTGGAAGTCTCTAAGACTTTCCTCAGGGGGTCCTCCATTTAAGACCCCCCCCCAATCCGCATTCCTGCTCCTCCTTGGGATTTGAATTTTGTTCTCGAGAAACTTACTCTTCCTCCTTTTGAACCGGCAGCTTCAGCAGACTTGAAGTTCCTTTCTTGGAAGACTCTTTTCTTAGTGGCCATTACTTCAGCTCGTCGAGTGTCCGAGCTTCAGGCCTTGATGTGCAAAATCCCTTACTTGATTTTCCACAAGGAATGTGTGGCTCTGCGCACCAACCCTAAGTTTCTCCCTAAGGTGGTGGCAGAATCTACGCTGAATCAATCCATTGAGCTACCTGCTTTCTTTACACAACACTCCAATCAAGGGGAGTATCTCCTGCATACTTTGGATGTTCATAGAATACTGAGATATTACACCACTCGGACTAAGGATCTCAGGAAATCTGATCAGCTTTTTGTCTTTTCTGCTCACAAAAGAGAGGGCAATGCTGTTTCTAAGAAATGCCTATCCAAATGGTTGGCTCATTGTATCACTTTCTGTTACGACAAGTACAAGACCCTGCCAGGTCAGGTCAGAGGTCACTCCACCAGAGGAGTAGCTGCCTCTGCAGCTTGTTTCAAGAATGTGTCAGCGGAAGATATCTGCGTAGCCGCAACTTGGACTTCTGTCCATACCTTTACGAAACACTACAGTTTGTACATTGCCTCTCGCCGTAGAGCAGGCTTCAGGTTGGCTGTTTTGCAAGGTCTTCTCTCTTAAGACCCTTACAGCTGGAGGTTCTATTGGTTAGTAGTTTTCCTCCTCCCGAGTGCTTTTCTTTATTCCAGGCTGCTTGGGATTCAGTCCTATATGTAATTACCTACTGCAAGAGCCCTCTCGAAGTAAGATAGTACAGTTACGTAAGAACTTACCATAACAGTAGATCTTCGAGAGAGGATCTTGCAGTAGGTAATGCCTTCCTGCCCTCCATCCCCCTTAGCTTTTTCAGCTCCTTTTCCAGGGAGGGAAATATCCACTTCTCTCGCTCTTGCCTTTTAGGCCTTTTGCAGGAAAGAACTGGAAGGCAGACGTGCGGGGCCGCCCTTTTATACTGACATCACCTGACGCCGGTCACCTGACGTGGGGGCAGTCCCCCGCCAGAGACTACTGGCTAGAAATTTTTCCGTGGGGTCCTGACACCTGCCAGCTTCAGTCCTATATGTAATTACCTACTGCAAGAGCCTCTCTCGAAGATCTACTGTTACGGTAAGTTCTTACGTAACTGTACTTTCTAGCAGTGATATATGATGTTCATCCTCACAGACCCACCTGACCTCCTCAGCTTCGGCGCACTCACTCTGGTACCAGTGGGCAAGATCTGGCGTCATGGGGTGGAGCCAAGGTAGTTACCACTTGGGTGGGTGGGAGGAGCCAGCTTGAAGACGTTTCCGGCGAATCTTAAAGGAAAAGGCAACTGCCAGACAGTGTGGATGAACATCATATACCACGCCTAGAACTACTGTTACAGGTGAGTAACCTGTTTTTGCTGCACACATAGGACACAGGCGTGTGTGTATATATCTGTGGGTGATACATAATGGGTTGCAGTGTGGTAGCACATTTTTATGCAGATGTGAAGATAAGATACATAACTTACAAGTTGCATTTCTGTGAACCAATGTTTGTGTCACATTTGATTGCAGCTGAACACAATGAAAAGGACGCTTGGTCAACAAATGCAACTACTTTAGTTTATGCTCACAAGTAAAAATGTGTTCAGAAGCTAAAGTAAATATCTTCACCATTTCAGATGTATGTACTGATTCCTCCATTTTAAGCCTCTTTCTATAACACTGGTGTTTCCTGGTGACCTGAGTCATTGTGGAGTCACTTTAGAAAGTTTGTTTTAACAATGGACTGGTAGGACTTCTCAAACACATTTGTTGTTCAGTTACCCGATTATGCTGTACAATAACTTACTGTTTGCACTATACTGTATTTATAACTGTTATTCAGTATTTCCTGTCCTGTATTTTCGTATTTTTGTACCTGTATTTATCCTTTACTGTATTTTTGTATTTTTTTACTTGTATTTACCCTTGTGCCATGTTCATGGACCTGGTCTCGCCTGCAAATGGTCCATTGGATCAGTGCGCCTACCCGGTTAACAAACAAACAAATGAATGATAGAGGTCTCCTATCACAGGATGTTGTACTGGAGCAGCACACCATGCAATGAGATCTGCTTTTTCCTTTTCAGATTCCTTTTCTTGGAAGAAGATAGAGCCCAAGGGGAAAGGTCCCTGTCCTCGTAGGAGGCAGTGCTGTTGCATGGTTGGAGACAGGATTATTCTCTTTGGAGGCACCAGGTTAGTGCGATTATTAAAGATCCACAAATGTAGCAAAGGATTGTTTGCAGCTTGGGCTGCTGCCTTTAGCAAAGTGTTTCATATTTATTTTGCCACCACTTGTGTAGATGGAGCAGGATTCAGCAAAGGGTTGCTTCATACTGCCATCACTTATCTGGCAGGAAGGTTTCATTGCCAGCCTTCTGTCCATCTGCACTGAAGCAGCAGTAGAAGCCTGATTTTACCCATCATAGGAACTGGCAAATGGTCTCTTTACCTACTTGCTCCTGCAGTAGCAGTTGGAGGAAAAATTGAATGTGACATTTGGTAATGAGTGGTAAATGAGAAACGACATCATTTGAAATCATTTGCAGGACTGCACTTGTTGGAAAGTCCAAACTTGTACTGTATTATGTATTCTTCAGAATGCCCATGCACTCAAGTAACAAGGTGTGTAATTCTCATTTTTTTTCTTTAAATACCAGGGCATATTGAGTTTGCTTGCACAACTAAAAGTATGTAAATTCTGGTTTTCTTTTAAACCAGACACTGTTGGGTCAGCTTTGCACAAGTAACGGAGTATGTTATTCCTGGCTTTCTTTTATCTTTCATAGTTAAAAGCATGTGATTCCTGTTTTTTTTTTTTAAACCAGGCTGTGTGTCTGGTCAGCTTGCACAAGTAATAGAGTATGTAATTCCTGGGTTTCTTTTAGCTTGCACAAGTAACGACATGTAATGCGTGTATTTCTTTTAAACAGGCTCTGTCAGGTCAGTTTGCACAAGTAATGAAGTATGTAATTCCTAGATTTCTTATAAAGCTCAAAACCATTAAATTCCAAGCATCGGCTTCAGTTAGAAGCAGGGAAATCCCAGGCTCTCTGCAGGGGGCGTTTCTCGGGGAACTAGTCAGCGAACCCACTTGTGATGGGGCAGTACTGGACCTGGTACCCACTAACAGAGACAGTGTTGCAGTTGTCAAGGTGGGAGGCCACCTGGTGATCAGTGATCATCTTATAGTGTGGTTCAGTATAAAGACTGCTGCGGAATCAGTCCACACAGGGGTGAGGGTCATGGATTTCAGGAGGGTAGATTTTGTAAGGATGAGTGAATGCCTTGGAGATGGCCTAGATGGGGTGGGGGAACAGTGGGCAAAGCTAAAAGGGAGCATAGCAAAGGCAGAAACTTCTGCGTCAAACAGGTGAGCAAAAGCAAGAAGAAAAAGAGACTGCTATGGTTCTTGAAAGAGGTGATTGAAAAAGTAAAGGGTAAGGGAAGCATTCAGAATATATACGGAGATGCAAAGGGATGAGGATAGGGAGGTGTATCGGGAAACAGGGGGAAGCAGGGAAATAAGTAAAGAGCGCAAATGCACAAACTGAAGAGAGAATAGCCCAGTAGGTAATAAAAGGGGACAAGACTTTTTTAGATATTTAAGTGAAAAGGGGGAGACCGGGAAGAGATTGTAAGGTTAAAAGGGAAGATTGGGCTGTGCAGATGGTGACCAGGAAACGGCAGACATCCTAAACAGATACTTTTGTCCAGTGTTGACAAAGGAAGGCGAAATGGAGGGGACAGAAGTAACAGAAGCTTTAGAGAGAGGGAGGAAGACAATACTCATTTTTTGGAGGAAAGAGTCCTGAAGGGTTTCATTAATCTGCAGATAGTAGTGGTTTATTGTTGATTGGTTAAAAAAACATTACAAATGATAGCACACAAATATATAAAAATACATCTCCAGCAAGTGCTCAAGTGATACGGTTCCAGGTAATTGTTACATAATAAATCTTGTTTACCCAAACAATATAACTGTTGATTAATGTAGCCTATAAAATCAATTGTTAATAGGTATATGATAAAAACACTTTCATCCTAAATGGACCCTTAATATCAAAATATGACCTGTGAATAATGGATCAATTTTATCTGATGTTAAAACACCTTTTACTGAAAGGCTGCAGTCAGGGAGAAGATATTTAATATTCCCTGAATGTACTCAATTGTAATAGCCTTCAATATCCCTGTTCCATCAACCGTCATTCAGGCCAATTCTGAGTGGAGAATCGGGACACAATAATTAGGTCCCTATTTAGGGTACCGAGGCGACCTGCAGAAAATACTTCAGTGCAAACAAAAGAAGAAAGCTCGGTCATTGAAACCACATTTAAGATCCCCATGTTGCCTGTAATATCTTCCCTTTTTTGGCGACACTCCTAGGTGCACTCCGCAGCGCATGCTGCCCCGTACTCCTTTTGTCAGCTAGGTATGGGAAGAATTGTTTACTGACTACAATAAAGAATCACTTGTGAGTTTACCTAGGCCATAACTATTTCCACTGTTAATTCTTTTCTTTCTGTGTTCAAGTCACAGGGACCCAATTTAGGACCATTTGTGTCTATTGGTTCCTATCTAGGAGAGCAGGATGCCCCACAGTAATTAGGTACAGGGACTTCGTGCTAAAGTACTTGGTTACAGGCAAAATGAAAAGGTTTTGTCACTGAACCTGCATTTAGAAATCCTGTGTTGTCAGTAATACCTTCCCCTTTTTGGTGAAATCCTAAGGTGCAAATGCTGCCATGTGCTCTCAATATTACTATGGGAGGATTTATATGCTGACTTCAAATAGGAAGTCACATGCTGGTCACCCTAGACCATACCTATTACCATTTGCCTTCACTTTTACTTTCCACATTCAAGTCTCATAAAAACCCATTATTGAGGCCTGGTGTAGCTACCGTTACCTAGTCCAGTACTAAGCCTGTGGTAGCTATTTACAGGTTCAAGTTATTTAAGCATATTGGTTAAGCACACAAACCTTTCTTACCCATTTTCCTTACTGCAATATTACAGTTGTTTTCAACATTTTATAAGGACAACCATTTGAGCTTGTAAATCATTCAGTTAAAAGCTTGTAAAAGCATTTCATAATTTATATCAGGAACCCATCCACCGGAAAACAAAAACCCAGCTCTATTCATTCAGGAGTCCATCATTTGAGATAAAGCTGAAGGCTTCAATATTATTCAAAAGTCTGTTAGTTATAGAGCAAAAATGTGCATCTTAATGTATACAGGAGAGTACAAGCCTTGAAAGGAATAATTCCCCACTATAAACTTTCTTTTTACATGAGTCATTAAAACAGCATTTATAAAAGTAATTAGTACCGAAGTTGCCAACATAGCTCCATACTCACAACCAAGGAGTCCATAAATTCTATTGGAGTCAATTGGTAATTAAGGCAAAATTCAACCTCCACAGTATAGGCCAGAAAAAATGAAAGCAGTACCTCTAGGGGGTTTTCCCCCCTCTACCAAACTCCTCCAGTCCATGGCACAGCATCAAGACCTGCTTGCATTAATTGTTTCTTAGCAACACAAGCAAGCCTTGGTAAATAACGTCAAAATTTAATGGTGGTGAGATCTCAATTTTCAAAGGCAGGAGTTCAGCTCCCTTCTGGTCCCTGCACTTCTTAATGTCCATGCAGCATTTCAGAGCTCCCTTTCACTGGACCAGATATTCGTCTCATACTCCCATCTCTCTTTTTTACTTCTAATAATGAGGACACCTGTTGGCTGGCAAAAAAAAGCGCAATAAATTTAGGATAATTAAATAAAATAAACTTTATAGCCCCAGCCCTTAGGCAGTACTGGCATACCTGTTACAAAATCAATCAGGCCTCTCAGCACGGAAGTGCCACATATCTAGGAGTCCAACATTCAAATCAAGGGATGCTCCAGGGTACAAACCCCTGAGAAGCTCTTTGAAGTTCTTCTCCAGCTTCGGCAATCTGTACACGCCAGCGTAAATAGATGTTATTTCCGGACCACTGGGTCCTTGTTTATTGCAGATCAAGAAATATTAATCGGGAAATATTACAACACAGTTCCAGATCAAGAAATCAGCAAGGCATCCCTTGAGCGGCTCTACAAAAAAATACACTCAGCTCCACTCACACACGGCAAGCCAGCACTGAATTCACCCTCGTAGAACGAAATAATGAAATGATAGTGTAAGTTTCAATCATAAGTTGGCTAAAATGGAGCAGAAAAAGTTAGAAGCGCAACAAACAGAGAGCACTCTCCTGATGTGGTGAGGAGCGGAGCAGCAGCACGGCCATCTTGCTGCTCTGCCCATCAGGTAAACCTGCATCATGTTAATCTGCAGGTGGACAAAGCCATGGGACCAGAAGGGGTGTATCCAGGGGTATTAAGGGAGCTCAACGAGGTACTGGCCTGCCCCTCTGACAGTCCTGTTTAACACTGGAAACATGAGTAGTTCTGGAGGACCGAAGGAGGACAGATGTAATCCCACATCATGAAAGTGGTAGCAGGGAGTAGGTTGGCAATTATAGCCCAAGCAGCCTGACATTGGTGGTAGAAAGTTAATTGAATCAGTGCTGAAGGAGAGGATTGTAGAATATCTTGAATCCAGTGGATTACAAGACCCAAAGCAGCATGGGTTCATGGGTGGGTGACAAAGGAATTAGGTGAGGGTGGAGTTACGGTTGTGCTATACCTAGATTTCAGTAAGGCGTTCAATACCGTTAAACACTAGGAACTATTAAGCAAGCTGGGTAGTGTAGGAGTGGGTAAATTAGATAAAAAATTGGTTAGGGATAGGCAATAGAGGGTTGTGATAAATGGAGTTCACTCCAAGAAAGGGAGGGTGACCAGCAGGGTGCCTCAGGGATCAGTGCTGTGACTGGTCCTCTTTAATATCTTTATAATATCTTTATAAATTACATTGCAGAGGAGCTGAAAGGGAAGGTCTGCCTCTGCAGATGATATCAAACTCTGCAGTAGGGTGAATACACTGGTGGTGGTGGTTGGGCTTAAAAGGATGAGCGGAGACCTGAGAAAACTAGAGGAGTGGTCAAGGGTATGGCAGCTGGGTTTCAGTGCAAAAAAGTGCAAAATAATGCACAGAAACCTGGGGGTGGAGTACAGAATGAGTGGAGTGATAGTGACAACTAACAAGCTGGAAAGAGACCTGGCGTAATCATATCTGATGACTTAAAGGTGGCCAGGCAGTGTGACAAAGCGGCTGAGAGGGCTAGTGGGATACTGGGGTATATAGGGAGGTGTATCACCAGCAGAAACAGGGAGGTTGTGTTGCCTGTGTATGGACGACTGGTAAGACCCCACCTAGAGTACTGTGTCCAATTCTGGAGACCACATCTCTGGAAGGACATAGACAGAGTGTAGTCAGTCCAGATGAGGGAAACTAAAATAGTGCAGGTGTTGTTGAGGCACAAGCAGGGCTCCAGATAAGGTGAGTACTGACCTATTTTACTCACCTCATTTTAGGAAATACTCTTCAGAAAAATGTTTTAATGAGTACCAATACTCACACTCCATAGAACAGTGCTACGTAACACTTGTAATTCAGAAGGAGCACTTTTTTTTCCCCAGATTTACAACTTTCTTATACAACCCAATTTTATTTTACTCACTATATTTTAAATTGGTGAGTAAATTACTCCTACTTGCCAACATTAGCTGGAACATTGTTGACACCTGATCAATTCTTATCTAGAAAAAAACTACAAAATGTTCTCCTCACTCCATTCCGTCCAGATATTAGTACGCATCTAAATTTGGTTTTACTCACCTCACTTTCAAAATGAGGAATAAAGTACTCATCCCAAAAAATCTTATCTGGAGCTCTGGGCACAAGTCAGTAAGCATAAGGAGACCAGGAGAAGTTATAAAATTTGCAAGTAGCATTTTATTATTATTGTTCAGTATACCTATTTACAGAGGCAGTACAAACAGAGAAACAAAGTCCTTCATCTGAGGGTATCTCTGATTCCAGGTTTCAGTCTTTCACTCTCCAACAAAAGTATTGTTGCTCTTTTTTTTAAATCTTTGCCTGGGAACTCGTTAAGAGAACATCCTATTTCTCAGAAAATGTACTTGTTAGTTTCTTTGCAGAGCAGGCTTGCAAATAGAACAGTGCCCAAGCTGGCCCCCTGCTGACAGCTCTGCAAAAGAGTTTGCAAACAAGCCTGAGAGGAGCTCAAACTGTATCTCACGTTAACCCCCTAAATTTCAAAGTGTTTTTTGCAGTCATTTTAACAGTATAACTATATACATTTCAAACCAAGGGATCCCAGTTTCACATACAGATTCAGATATATTTCATATTGCAGATATGCAAGGTGGAAGAAAAGACAGAAACAGTAACTGAAGGCATAGAGATAGCAAGAGTGGTGGATTCCTGGAACAGCCTTCCAGCGGAGGTGGTGGGGTTGAAAATAGTGGTGGGGTTTAAGAATGCATGGGATGGGCACAAGGGAATCGTAGTGGAAAGGAAGAGGGGAGGGAGAAAGAGCTGTAGATCAAGTAGGGTCTGCGGTGATAAGTGTAGGTAGGAAAAAATGGGCAGACAGGGTTGGCCAACCGGTCCTTATCTGCCTTCAAATTCTGTTTCTGTATTTAAACCAGACTCTTTCAGACCACTTTGCACATTCGCAAGTAAGCATGTCATTCTGGGTTTTCTTTTACTTCAGCCTCTGTTGTGTCCTGCACAAGTAACAGCATGTGATTCTTGGTTTTCTTTTAAACCAGGCTTTGCCAGGTCATCTTGCAGAAGTAGTATACTGTAGCATCATGGGTTTCTTTTAAACTAGACTTGAGTTTCGGGTCATATTGCATGAGTAACATCACAGGTTTCTTTTAAAGTAGACTGAATTTTGGGTCACATTACATGACTGGAAACGTGCAATTCCAGGCTTTTACATCAGGCTGTGTGGAGTCAGCTTGCACAAGTAACAGCATGCATTTCCTTAGTTTCTTTGCCTTTTTGAGTCACTTTGCATAAGTAACAGTATGCATTTCCTTGGTTTCTTTGCTTTTTTTGAGTCACTTTGCATAAGTAACAATATGTCATTTCTGGGTTTCTTTGAAACCACACTCTTGGGTCAGTTTACACATGTTGCAACATGTAGGGATTTTTTTAAACCTGGCTTGGTTGGGTCACCTTGCACAAGTAAAAGTGTGAACAGTAATGGCTGGGTTTCTTTTAAACTAGGCTCTGTCCAGTCTTCTTGCACAAGTTTTTTTTTGTCTTGTTTTTATTATTTACCCCACATAGCCCAGTTATGAGATGCAACTTCTTGTCTGGAGTAGGATCCTGCTTCTACCCATTTCCACAGCTGGGTGGACTGGAGCACTGGGGGTTACATGACTTGTCCAAGGTCACACAGTCTTTTTTTAGCGCTAGCAGGGCTTTTGAAAATGTGATCTCCTGGCTCTTATTAGACTCTGTCTTCCCTATAGAGCCACACTCTTTGGTCTCCGTCTGAAGGCACTAGGATCTGTGGGAGTAGAACTTTCAGTCAGGGCACCAGATAGTGGCACTGCATCACACCATGTGCTGTGTCCATAACCGTTGCCAATACCCTAACAATCCCAGTTCTTTTTCTCCCCAACGTCGAATGTATAGCACAGAGTAGAACACCCTGCTTGAGTTTTACAGCTCCCTTCTCTTTCCATTTGCTAATGGGGTGTTGTCTCCGTGGCACAATCAGGTAGTGCATTTGGCCCTTAACTTAAAGGTTGGTGGTTCTAGCCCACCTAGGGATAATTTTTAGGATGGCAGTATAGCCTAGAGGTTAGAGTAATGAGCTGTGAATGAGTTTTTCTCAGGGGAAACGTGAGGAAGTATTCTTTCATGGAAAGAGTGGTGGATGCATGGAACGGCTTTCCTGAGGAGGTCGTGAGGTCAAAAACAGTGGGGGAATTCAAGAATGCATGGGACAGACATAAGGCAGTTCTCGTGGGGGTTATGAAGAAGTAGGCTGTTGGTTAACTAGGATCTGCAGCTTATCCAATAAGTAGGGATATGGGCAGACTGGGAGGGCCAAGCTGTCCTTATCTGCCATCAATGTCTATGTTTAATTTATTTTTAGATCGATATGCCACGTTCAGAAAGTAAGAAGGCCACATTTACTGGGTCATGTGTCCATCACTGGTGATGAGGGCAATGTATTGCCTGCTCCAATCAGCATAGGATATGTCTTCCCTGCATTGGTCCCGGGCACAGTATGGATGCCTACGACACCTACTTCTCTTTCGACTGCTGGATGTTGAAGAATTTTTACTTAAAACTGAACTGGCCAGATTCAGCCTTTGCTGGCAGACCTCGGACGATGTGGTTGCAAGGTAGGTGAGTGGACCATTGTCCTTAGTTTGCTCTCCGCTCTTCAGAGTCAGACTAGGTACTGAGCTGTCCCTCCCCTGCTGAGGTTGGATTATGATGGAGTTTCAGGAGGTAGCGTCAGAAGGACATTCAGCCCCTTCTGGGTGGTCAGGGGAATACCCACCACACCGTTGCCTGGGTCGGCACTTTTGTGTCTGCTATTTCATTGATGACATTGACATCCGCTATTGGCGTTGGTACTACATGGGGTGCTGGGTCAATACCTGTATCTGTGCTGGCATTAAAGCCAGTGTCTACACTGGTCAGGCTTTCAGCACTGATGTTGGTATGGATACTGGTGTTAGCACCACTTGCAGTGTCAGGCTTGGTGTCGGCATTAGCAACCGGTGTCTGCTTAGGTATTAGCATGTGACCTGTGTCAGATTCTGCAGTAGGGCCACCTGGAACCCAGCCAGTTGTCATTCAACCAAGGACTTCCCCTCTGCGATGATCACCCCAAGATCATGCTCTTGTTTTGTTACTGCCAGTTGTACCTAATTTAGAAAGTAGTTTCTCCCTGGGTTGCGTCTTCCTAGGTGCATAACCATACATTTTTTGGCATTGAACTTCAACTGCCAATTCCTTGACCATTCTTCCAATTTCCTAAGGTCTGACTCCATCTTTTGAGTCCCTTCAGCTGAGTCTACCCTGTTGCAGAGCTTTGTGTCGTCTGCAAATAGGCACACCTCACCATTTAGGTCATCAGCTGTGTCGCTGATGAATACATTAAAAAATATCGGTCCGAACACTGAACCCTGTGGAACACCACTTGTAACTCTACCCTCCTCTGATAGTGTACCATTTACCAATACCATTTGGGTTCTTCCATTGAGCCAGTTTTGGATCCAGTTTACAGTTTTTGTCCCAATGCCATGCCCATGTGCTCCAGCTTGTTTATTAGCCTCCTGTGTAGAACAGAGTCGATAGCCTTGCTGAAGTCTAGGTACACCACGTCTACTGCACCCCCATTGTCCAGCATTTTTGTGACCCAATCAAAGTATTCAATTAGGTTAGTCCAGCAGGACCTTCCTGCCATAAAGCCATGTTGTTTTGGGTCTGACTGTCCACTATCTTCTAAGAATGTCATCATCCTCTTGTTTAGTAAGGATTCCATCAGCTTCCCTACCACTAAAGTGAGGCTGACTGGGTAGTAGTTTCCTTCTTCTTCCCTACTGCCACTTTTGTGTAGGGGTACTACTGTACTCCCAGTCTTCAGGGACCTCTCCACTTTCCAGCGATTTGTTGAAGAGCTTCGCCAGTGGGGCTGTTAGTCCCTCCTCAAGCTTCTGTAGTATTCTTGGGTGTATTTCATCTCGCCCCATTGCTTTGTCGACCTTCAATTTCTTGAGTTCCTTCAGGACTGTTGCCTCCGTGAAAGGACTTGTGTCGGCTCCCTTGAGATAGTGTGCCTTCCTGTGGTGAGATGGTCCTTTGCCTACTTCCTCCTGTGTAAACACTGAGCAAAAGTATTTGTTCAGAAGCTCTGCTCCCCCCACCCACCCCCGTCGTCTTCTGTTTGCTGGTCATTATTCTTAGTCAATCTTAACTATTCCCCCCTTTGCTCTTTCTTTTCTCTCTCATACACTGGTAGAAAGTTTTGTTTCCATGTTGGACTCCCTTCAATATCCTTTCCTCCGTTTGAGCTTTTGCAGTCCGAATTGCCTTCCTGGCCTCTTTAAGTAATTCTCTATATACATCTTGTCACTGTCCTTTTTTTTGTTTCCTTGTATCTCCTGAATGCTTTCTTCTTCTTGATTTTGGATGCTATATACCCTTTGTGAACCAAAATGGTTTCCTTCACCTTTTGGATTTGCTCACTAGCCTGGTGCACTGTGATGTGACTAGTGTAATTGCTTCCTTCAGTCTCCTCCAGTGTTCTTCCACTCCCCTTCTGGCCAGCAACCCAGATTCTGTTTCAGACAGCTTTACATTTTAATGAAGTCTGCCTTTCTGAAGTCCAGGAACTTCTGTTTAGAGTAACTGATGTCTTCGGTGATGTTTACTGTGAACCATACAGACTTGTGGTCACTTGATCCCAGATGGGCTCCCACCTGTACATTTGGGACTCTGTTATTGTTGGTTAGCACAAGGTCCAGGACTGATCCCTCTCTGGTCGGGGTTTCCACCAGTTGGCTTAGATCTGCTCCTTGGATTGCCACTAGAAATTCCTTACTACTTTACGAAGCAGCCGTGAAGGAGCTCCAATCGACATCTGGTAAATTGAAGTCTACGACCAGTAGTAGCTCACCCTTGTCTACCCGTCTTTTGAATGTTTTATAGTATTTCCTTGTCTTTTTCTAATTCCTGAGACAGGAGTCAGTATATCACTCCTACCCATATGGAGGCTTTGTTTCCGGATCCGAGAGTAATCCACAGGGCTTTGGCTTCACTGTGGGTTCCCTGGATTTCTGTAGCCTTGATTCCTTCTTTTAAATAGATAGCTATCCCCCCTCTTTTTCCCTTTCTGGTCCCTTCTGCACAGGTTGTATCCTGGGATGGCAACATCCCAGCTATGGCTCTCACTGAACCATGTTTCTGTCACTGCTACCCAGTCTAGATCTGATTCTGCCATCGTGGCAGTAGGGTCTGGGATCTTATTTGCCAGACTGCGGGCATTGGTGCACATTGCCTTCCACCCCAGGTTTTGTATCTTGTTCGCAAGTCTATCCTTCTCCTATTGTGTGTCATTTTTAAATTCCTCTGGATATCTGAGTTTCCTAGCATTTGCAGTGCACCCCGTGCTTTGTCCCGCTGGTGGTTTGCTAGCTAAGAGGGGAGGGGCGACTGTTACCCTGTGTGACGTAACAGGTATCACACCCCTTTCCCCATCCGTTAGTTGAAACAACCTACAAAAATGTCAAACTTATGCGCTAGCGCTCTGACCCCCTCCTTTGTTAGGTGGAGGCCGTCAATTTGAGGAACTCTCTCTCCCAGAAGGTCTGCCAATCTCCTATGAATTGGTGTCCTTTCTCATGGCACCAGTTTCTAAGCCAGGCGATTAGTTCACCTATTTCTCTTTCCGTGATCTTCTGCCTGCCACCACCCTTCTCACAGACAGGCAGAACCTCAGAGAAGGATATGTCGGATGAAATGGATGCCAACCGATCACCCAGTCTGGTCAGGTGTTCCTTGGTCTTCTCTGCTGACCAATTGGAGAGGTAATTCGTTCCTAGGTGAATAAGAACGTTTGTATTGTCTCATGTGTTCCATACGATTTTTTCAATGTGGTCAGTGTCCCTCAATGTGGATGATCCTGGGAGACATCTGACCACTACCTTTGGCAGTAAATGGGGCGTAACTCCCCGAATCATGGAATCTCCTATGATCAAAAGGTTCTTTTCTGTTTTTGCCTTTTTTGATCCATTTTGGTTGTTGGGCGTCGTTATTTGTTTTGGTGGCTGCTGACCTGCTACATCCTCTGCCTTGGCATTTGGCTTGGATGTCAGAGGTAGAAACCTGTTTGTTGGTATTGTTTTTTTGAGATGTTGAGCTTGTATGGGTTGTTTGATGGGGCGCTTGCCTTGCCTTTCCCAACCACCTTCAATCCTCAGGTCTGGTTACGCTCTGGGGACATGGTGCACCAATTTTTTGTTGAAGGTGTGGCGGTTGGTTGCCATTGTAATCATCTCCCTGCAACTGGGAGTGGAGGCGGGCGATTCTGCCCATGCTGGTAGGAGCTGAGCCCTTGGGTCCCTGAGTGTCCAGGATGTAGGACAGTGACCCAAGTGTTGAATAACAATCCTGTTAAAGGCGGGCCCACAGTGCCAGCAGTTGACAGCGTCCATCCTGACTGGTTTCTGTGGTGTATACAGTGAACAAAATAGAGAAGGAAAAAATAAAGAATAATTTTTTGTTTTGTTTTGTTTTATGCTCTGCCTCTTCCCAGGCAGGAAGAAGGTATATAGGGTCTGGGACTATATAAGGCGATGAGCCAGGGGAAGGTGAGTGGGAGCTTTCCTTGCTGTCAAAACTAAAGAGAAAAGAAATACTATAAAGAAAAAAAAAATCAGTCAGTCAGCTTTACTTAGCGGTCCCCAGTATACTTGATTTGCCAGCCAGGTAAGGTGTAACCAGCTAGTGCTATGTGAAACAGCCAAGATTCTGAAGCGCCACACACACACACACAGTTTATTTATTAATCCCAAACGTTTTGCCAAGAAAGATGTATTTTGATTTATTTATTGGATTTTGTTGACTGGATGGGCTCACCAAGACAAAATGTCCCTTTTTTAGGAGCAACCCAAAATGAACTACATACATCATACATAGCCATCAGAGAACATTTAAATATACAAGAGAAGAAACATGGGAAGTCTAATCAGACTACACCAAAACAGTTTCGGTAAGAACAACAATATTATGAGGTAAAACATAGAGTTGCAGCAGAATAATTCTAATTCATGTGCAGTACATACATACGAACAGACGAAGAAGCCAGCAGAAGAAGGCCATTTGGTCTATCTAGTCTGCCTGCATTGCAGGGTCCACAGTTTGAGCTACTGTCCCTGCCTCCTCCCTCCCCACTCCTCCCATCCCCTACCCATGATCCTTACCTTCCCCATGCCTATCCCAGTCTCTCTTAAAGCTGCCCACTGTCTTCAACGAGATGACCTCTTCTGGCAGCACATTCTAAGTGTCCACCACCCTCTGTCTGAAGAAGTGCTTCCTGACCTCCATCCTAAACCTCCCACCCTCCAGCTTAAGACTGTGCCCTCTCGTGTTATGATTGCCACTCAGCTTAAAAAGTCTCTCCTTATCAACCTTATTTATCCCTTTAAAGTACTTGAAGGTACCAATCATGTCCCCCCCCGTCTTCCAGGGAGTACATGTTCAGTGCCCTCAACCTCTCCTCATATGCCTTACCCTGCTGACCTGCTATCATCTTTGTAGCCCTCCTCTGTACCTTCAGCAGGCTAATGGCTACGCTATGAACCTCAGCGAAAACAAATACATTGACTACTTGCAAATAGTAGTCCCTTGAGGGAGATTTTAAAAATAGATAAAATTAGGACAGTCAAGAACATTTGCGGGGAGATTATTTGACAGTATGCGAGTAACAGAAGCAAATAATCTCAGACCAGCAGCAGATAATACCCTTGGAACTGCTTGAAGCATCTGAGAGGATGAGTGGAAGAGCCTTCTCTGAGGTTTGAAATACAGGACAGAAGCAAAGTTAGGGGGGAGGGTGTAGGATTTTGTAGGCCTGGCAGAGAGTGGGATAGTGAAGTCTCAACTGTTAACGGCTCGTTTCCAGATGTGTCCTGAGGGGAAGAGGGTGAAGGAGATCTGTAACAATATAACAAGGTGCAATAAGTACAATAAATTGACAACAGTGCAGAAAACAATATTACATACATTTCAAGAATTAATCTTCACTATTGATTTCCAGTTATAGATCTGTGCCAGAGACACTAGGACCATGTGGGAGCAAAAGCGTTTGGCCCGGGGGCTTGCAACCGCTACTGGGCCTGGGCACCCCAACGTGGTACCGCACGCTAGCCAATAACCATTGCTGGCTCACTCACCAACCTCAGTTCTGTTATTCCCACAGTAAAGTGCACACTGTAGGAGTGTTGCCTCATCCCTGCTAAGCTTTTCTGTCTTTATCACTGTGCATTTCTTTAGGTTCACTGTGGTGTCTTACTTTTATTTATTTTGTTGCAGTGCTGAAGTCCAAGAAAAAAGTCTGACAGTGGCCCATCATGTGTCGTTACCCCTGTGGGAACAAAATAACTACAGTGAACTGGCATCAGATCTGTGCGGCCTGCCTTCGAATGGAGCGCAATATGGATGCTTGCAATGCCTGGTTCTCAATGAACCACCAAACTTAAGAGAACTGCACATTGAAATGAGGTCATCTGATCCCCACCTTTGGAGGCAAGCATCACATGCGCGCATCCAAGGTAATGATCTTGGACCTTTCCCCTGGGCCTCTTTCCGGGACATCTGATTCCATGGACATACAGAGTTCTCCTCGACCCCACTGTGCTGAGTCATCAGAGACTCTGGTGGATAGGTTTGGTGGACAGACAACACCTTCTAGGTGGTCAACAGTTAAGCCTCCATAGTCTACCTACCTTGAGCAGCAGACTTTCCCAGTAGTGAGGCCGAAGTTTTATGCTGTCCTTACCGTTCGGCACACTGACGTTGTCTTCTGGTGTTTCTCATGCTGTTATCACTGTTTGCAGTGACCATGCAGCAGGTGATCCTAAGGACACCACCAGCCTGTCCCCGACACTATGAACAGTGTTGGGGGAGGAACTGGCACCAAGGTTGTTGTCTGTTCTGGTGCTGGTTTGAGGACTTAGCTTTGGTGTTGCCAGTAACATTGAGGATGGGGGCAGCTCCGGACATGGTGGTGAAGGCGATGATGACCGTGGTGTCAGTCCTGGGCCCATCTCCAAACAAGGTGGTCATGACAGTGTCTCAGAGGTTATCCCCAACTTCATTGTTGCCTGTGACACTGATGTGGGTGATGACACTGAGCACAGTGTCAAAGCTGGCACTGAGCAAGGGGTCGAGGACGGTGCCGACCATGGTGACAGGGAAGGGCCCCCTCTCCAAGAACATTGCCAATCCTTAGACCTGTGCCAGACGTGGCACCACTGTGGGGTAGGATGATGCCTTGGAGGCTACATTTTCTCCAGAATTAATGGACAAGATCGTCACCAATGAGGGCCGAGGTCGCTGTGTGGGACCAGAACAGCTCCAGTTTCCTCAACTGGGGTTTTCGCCCATGAGCGCTTGTGGTCACTCCTTCAATATATGATGACACCCTCCTGGCTAGTCTGCTAGGCCCTGTCCTCAGATGAGGCACCCGTGCACTGTTCCGGAGCTCAGGATGAGGCCTCAAAGACCTGGAGTCCTTACCCCTTCTAGAGTGGCCTCATCGATTAATAGAAAGGATGCCCTCGTTGATAGACACAGATGGGCCTCTAATCTTGGAACAATACAGGGCTTGGTCCAATGCCTTAGATGATTGGTATTGGAAGTCAGAGATGGTGCAGTCCAGGCCCCTCTCTCCGGTACCAACCTTGCTCGGCGGTCATGCTTCATCTCCACTGATGTCCTCCAGTGAGGGCAATAAATCATCTGTCCACCTCCCTTCAGCTGCTAAGTATGCCCTGTACCATAATTTCCTAGTGTAGATGATCCAGGCGCTTGACCTTGAGGCCTATACAAGTCGCAGTCCGGCAGGCCTGCCATTGAGACTCCTTGGAGGTCCCAACATTGACACTGTAGTTGTATCTCATTGGCCCAGAGCCATGGAGGAGGCATCTAGGGTGGCGTGGAGGCGTTACCTCTCCAATCCATCCATTCTCAGGGACATCCTCACGTGGTTTACTCACCCACAGGGTCTGCAGCAGAGATATTTTATGCCACTTTGCAGCTTCAGGTACTGCTGACCTTATCAGTGCCACAGAGCCGCATGCGTGACCAACCCCCAAATGTAAATTCTGCTTACAGGGCTGCTCTTGGGTGAAAGGCTTTTAGCTCAGCACTGGCTGTCATGTGCATCTCTTCACATCAAGCACGTATGGTGGCCTGTAACCATAGCCTGTAGTTGCAGCTACACAGCCCGCTAGCTACACTGCCACCAAGTGAGGAAGTCAGACAGGCCATTGACCTTTCTGTGGGGGGGGGGGTCTGGAGGTAGAATGGCACTAGTTGATGGCATCTTGCAAAGCCAACATGGTGGCTTCCAGACTGCTAAGACTGCAGTTTGCATTAGGTGGACGACATGGCTTCGCCTCTCCCAGCTGGCATCTTTGGCTTGGTGCAAGGGGCTTAACTTGCACTTTCAGTGGGCTCACGTCTTCTCCCTAGGGTCAGGCAGGAACTCTCGGGGAATCCTCCTGCTTCCTGTGCCACAGGAGCCCCTGCCTTGACCTGACCAGTCTTGGGTCTCTTGGACCTGTGAGAAGCCCCTGCTCTCAGGTGTTCTTTGACACGCGGAGGGCTGAGGGTATCTTTTTACCCTCAGGGTTAACCAGCTCCTCCCTGTGTAAAAAGAGAAAGCTTTGTACTCTGACCCCTAAGTGGGAATCAGTGGTGAATGACTGATTCTTGAAAGATATGAAAGATCTTCTTTTAGGATATTTCTTTCATGAGACCACACCTTTGGAACATATAGCCACCAGGCACTAGGACTACACAGAAAACTGTGCAAGCAGTTAGTTAGGGGCCGCCCATGACGATGTGAAGCGTCAGTGTATACATACACATGGGCAGCCCTTCCTTTCCTCAGTTCTTTTCCCGTCATTGATCAGACTCTTTGGACCAGTGGAAATGTCACTGCTTATAGCTACCATTTTATTTATTTATTTTTGTATACCTAAGTAATCACTTTTAGAGTGATTTTCGACAACCTGTATGTTGTCAAAAGAACCATCTAAACTCTTGTGGTACTGCAAGTGCAGAGAGAAAATCTATTCGGACTCCCATGACCTTTTTGTCTGCTGCTTAGGCCTCTCTCACAGCGTGAAAGCTTGTGAGATATGTCAGTGATTCAGCTCCGCAAACAAGTGATGCAGAAAACGGGGCTTTGGAGAAATTACTCCTCCAAAAGACAGTAGAAAGAAGGGAGAGGCAGCTTCAAGATAAATCTGTGTGCCGACCCAGTCGACTGAATTTTGGTCATTGAAGTCCCAGGAGAAATCCTCAGGGAGTCACAAACACAAGCACTGGGAGAAGGTCTCCATGGCTGGATCCAGGTTGCCCCTGCAGACTTCAGGTACAACATCTGCTTCAACATCGTCCGCTCTGAGGGCAACACTGACCGCTCCCTGCTGACTGTTGATCAGACACTAAGGTCAGGGCTTGGTATAGGTGCTACTGTGTCTGTTACGGCCAGTACATCAGTGCCGTTGATGGGGACTTAACCTCCACCGTCGACCGCTCCAGCCATACCTGCTAACTCAAGTAGTGCTGACGCTCAGGCAGTCCTTATCACCTTCTCGAATATGATCAGATGTCTACTGCCTGGCCTCCCTGTTCCAGGGGAAACATCGCCAGGGACTGTACAAATCCCTCATCGATAGTGCAAGATGCTCCCTTGCCACATAGACCTCCTCAGCCACTGCCATCGTCGCTGAGGTTGTCCCTAATTCCCATCAGTGATACAGTCGATGAATATGAATACAGTCCTGATCTTATGATGGAGGAGGAGGAGGAGGAAGACTGTACTGAGAGCCACTGTGAATGAATGCGAGGCAGCATAGGGGGGAGTCATGTCAAATGAATCTGATTGACTTCTTTGACTGGGTCACTAAGACATTAGACAGGGGCCAAATGGTAGGCATCCTCTATCTGGATTTCAGCAGGGCCTTTGACTCTGTGCCTACCTCAAAGGTTTGATCAGGAAGTTGGCAGATTGGGGATAAGATGTCCAGATAGGTGGAAAACTGGCTGAGGGACAGAACCCAGAGGGTAGTTGTGGGGGGAAGTTATCTGGCACCAGAGAGGTCACCTCTGGGGTCCCACAGGCCTCTGTACTGGGGCCATTGTTGTTCAGTGTCTTCATCAGTGACATTGAGGATGACTTTAAGGGCAAAATGTTCCAATTCGTAGATGACACCAAGCTCTGCAGGAGAGTGGACACAGCTGAAGGGATACAGGACCTACAGGATGATCTGGAGAAGCTGGGGAGGTGGTCCGGGATCTGGCAACTTGACTTCAATGCCAGGAAATGCAAAGTGATGCACATTGGGGCCAAGAATCCCAGGATGGAGTGCTACCTGGGTGGAGTCCATGTATCTGCATCAGAGGAGGAGGAGATGGACCTGAGAGTGATGATCACTAATGACCTGAAGGACTCCACGCAGTGCAAGAAAGTAGCAGCAAGGGCAAACAAGATGCTGGAATGTATATCTAGGAGGAGCAGTGGTAGGAGAGAAGAGGTTATACTACCCTTGTACAGGTCACTGGTGAGGCCACATCTAGAGTATGGAATTCAGTACTGGTGCCTACACCTCAAAAAAGGATGTTAACCTGCTGAAGAAGGTCCAGAGGAGGGCTGCAAAGGTGATAGCAGGTCAGCAGGGTAAAGCATATGAGGAGAGGTTGAGGGCACTGAACATGTACTCCCTGGAGGAAGGGGGGTGGGTTGAACATGATTGGGACCTTCAGGTACTTGAAAGGGGTAAATAAGTTGAATATGGAGGGTCTCTTTAAGCTGAGTGGCAAGCATAACACAAGAGGACAGTCTTAAGCTGGGGGGGTTTAGGAGGGGGGTCAGGAAGAACTTCACAGAGTGGGTATTGGACATTTGGAATGCACTGCCAGAAGAGGCGGCCTTGTTGAAGACAGTGAGCAGCTTCAAGAGAGGCTGGGATAGGCATAGGGGTAAAGTAAGGATCATGGGATGGGAGGAGTGAGGGGGGGGTAGGGACAGTAGCTCATGCTGTGGACCCTGCAGTAAAGAGCAGACTAGATAGACCAAATGGCCTTCTTCTGCGGACTTCTTTGTATGTATGTTTGTATGAACCTGGCACCAGCTCCATAGTCTCCTGTATTGGGGACTCTGTAGTGAACACTGCAAGAGTACCTCTAGAGGATCCCTCATTTTTTTATCATGATACAGAAAATGCAAGTTGCCATGGGCTTCACTTTAGAAGAGCAGGATTCTGTTAAAAAGAACCTGCTGGAGTTTCTGGAGATGACAGAATCTCCCTCTGCTGTGGTTCCTCCCCTATTTCCAACTTTGGAAGATGCCACTTATGCAGCCTGGTATAAGCCAAACAATATACCAGCCACGCCCAAAAGGCAGACAGAATGTATTCTGCCCTTTCTGGGAAGCTTTTTTTATGCTGCCCAGCCTGAGACTGACTCAGTGATCATTATAGCTGCCCATGACAGCTCTGGGGAACCTAGGCACCTGAGCTCCCTTCTTGCTGATAAGGAATCCAGGAGGTTGGATGTTCTAGGCAAGTGTACATATGCCTCTGTCTTATTGGGCCTACGTATTGCCAGTTACCAGGCCCACATGATGAACTATCAGAACACCCTCTAGAGGAAGACTAAGAGTGCAGCTCAGGCCTTGCCTGAGGGTTCTGCTAAGCAGGAGTTAGTGAAAACTCTTGCTGTTTGTGCTGGTGTGGGGAAGCATTTGTTCTGCACAGCAGGACATTTCTGATGCCTCTGCCGGGGCTGTGTCCTCTGGCATTTGTCTCAGGTGCTACTTTTGGCTCAGGGTAGCAGGTTTTGCCACTGATGTACAACAAACAATTCTCAGTGCCCCATTTAGAGGACAGAAATTGTTTGGCCATGATGTTAAAAAAAGTTTTGAAAGATATCCAATCCTCTGGCAAGTCTTCGAAATCAGTACAGTCCCTGTATCGTACCCCAAAACAGGGGTAGGAGTAGAGGTTCCTTTTGCCCAGCTACTGTCAGGGGCAGCACCTGACCTACAGACATCAGGGAAAGGACAAAGGTGCGGGGGTCTTGCCAGTCGCTGCCACAACCCCAAGGGCCCATTCAAAAGCACCTTGAGGTATTGGAGCTGGTGGCTCCACCCCTGCAGCTCAGCATGACTCCCTGTACATCTCCCCAACCACCTTTTCCTCCATGGGTGGTTGTAAGGGGTTGCCTGTCCCTCCACTTGGACCAATGGAGGGAGGGAGGTGACTACAGACACTTGGGTACTGGAGATAGTAGAGAAGGGTCATGCTCTGGAACTTCTGGATAGTCCTGCAGACCATCCACCAATTATGATGACATACCCACCAGGGCACATGTCGCTATTGCTAGGGGGAGTACAGTTTCTACTCCAAAAATAGGCCATAGAACCTTTACCTATAGAACAGAGGAACACTGGTTTATACTCCTGATACTTTCTCATCTCAAAGTGGACAGGGGACCTGAGGTAAGAGACCTGAACTTCTTCACAGAAGACAAGAAGTTCAGGATGGTCACTCTGCAGGGTCTTCTTCCTGTACTGCAAACAGGGGATTGGCTTTTCTCTCTGGATATGAGAAGTATGCGTACCTCCATATCAAGATCCAGAAACCTATTTATTTATTCAGTTTTGATAACTAGGTAGGCCCGCTGAGCCCCGAAGGTCCCTTTTTCAGGGGCGACCCGGAGTTAGTTACACAGAAGAGCATTTCACATATAGAGAGAATACAGAGCAAATAGGTGCGTTGACCATTTCAGGTTACAATCTGGTCGGCACAGTGCAGGGTTCAAGCCTTGGTACACAGTGTGGTTTAGACATTCATACATTAGGAATAAACAGAACTAGTACAGGGAATTGACTTAGCGGACAAACAGAACAATGGACAGTATACTTGACTCTCCCTGGTAGAGGATTGGTCTGGACTGGCCTGGGCCAGCATAGGTTGGGGACTAACCTCTATGACTCAGAGTTCTTGCACATATACAAGTGCTATTTCTTAGGTGGTGTGCTCGTAGCCCAGATTGGACGATTCCCAAGGAGGCTGCATCCTGCAATTGTTTTGGGAGCTTATTCCACAGCCCCGGGGCTGCATGGACGAAGGATTTGGTGCCCGCAGTGGTGCGTACCCTGGGTTCTTCAAGGAGATTTCTGCCAGTGGTTCGGAGCTGCCTGCCTGCTCTCTAGGGGACTAGCAGCCCAGTCAGGCTGTCCGGGGGGCTGTTGAGGAACTTAAATGCATTACATAATAATGGGTACTGCAGGCGGCTGGTAAGCGATGGCCAGTTAAGGGAGGCCAGTGCTTCGCAGTGTTGTCTCCTTTTGTGAGATGATGTGGCGAAGCGGGCAACCTTGTTGTATAGTACCTGCATTCTGTTGTACTCCTGTTTTCCCATACTCTGCTTGACAGAGGCAGCATAAGTCAAAGCTGAGAGCAGGATGCTATTAGCTATTGTGATCCTTGACTCAGGAAGTAGCTGGGCATTCAGGTGGTAGAGCAGGCCAAGTTTCTGTTGCAGCGTTTTGGTTATCTGATCAACATGAGGCTTCAGGATAAGGTCTTGGTCCAACTTCAGACCCAGGTATTTTAAGGATTTCACTACCTCAATAGTGGTACCCAAAGAGGAGACTATAGAGAGTAGAGTTGTGGTCCTGACCTAGAGTTCTAGGACCTAACAGAAAATACCTGAGGTTCCTGTTTCAGGGGAACATTACCAGTTCCGAGTGTTCCCCTTTGGCTTGTCTTCTGCGCCACGAGTCTTGACCTAATGCTTTGCAGTGGTAGCAGCACCCCTTCACAGGGAAGGCCTGTATGTTTTTCTTTACCCGGATGATTGGCTATTAAAAGCCCACTCCAAGGACCAGATCCTACAGATGTTCGATGCTATGGGGGTAACAGTCAACATACCAAAGACTGTGCAGACACCCTGTCAACGACTGCAGTACATAGTGGCAGTTTTGGATATGGCCCAGGGTTCGGCTTTCTTGCCTCTGGACAAGGCCAAGAACCTGATTGCCCAAGGACAGTTTGTGCATGACAGCCATTATGTCTCAGTTAGGACATTCCTATACCTTCTGGAACTCATGGCTACAGCCGTTGTTACAGTGCCACTGGCCAAGCTGCACATGCGGATTTCCCAGTGCACCCTGAGAATCCAGTGGGATAATTTGACATACGATCTGGAACGGATATTTCTAGTCACATCCCACTTGCGTAATGCGCTCCAGTGGTGGATAGAATGGATTGACCTGCGCAAGGGTGTTTCATTCTTGATTCCTTCCCCTCTTCAGATCTTCACCATGGAGGCTTCAGGATCGTGGTGGGGTGCCCACCTGGGCCCTCTGCAGACACATGGCACATGGAACCAGATGGAGTGCGCTTTGCACATACATGTTCTGGAAATGAGTGTGGTCCTATATAGACTCCCGGGCTTCCAGAACCACTTAGCTGCAGGTCCTCTGTTAATGCAGACAGACAATGTCAGTGTGATGCATTGCAGCTACAAACAAAGGGTGACTCATTCTTACCTGTTATGCAGAGAAGCAGTGAGAGTTTAGTATTGGGCTCTGGAATACGGTCTAGAACTATCAGCAGTACATGTTCCAGGTGCCCAAAGTGTCTTGGCATACAGGCTAAGTAGGTCACAGTCCAGGATGCACACATACGAACTGCTGACCTCGGTGGTGGACAACCTATTTAAAAAAATGGGGTCATCCAGAGTTGGACCATTTGTGTCCCCACACAATGCAAAACTGCTGCGTTTCTGCTTGTTTGCTGCAGGGCTGTAGTTTTGAGCAAGATGCATTGTCCCTCTTTAATAAAGGGAGGTTCTAGGGACGTGGATATGTTGTTCAATCCATACTTATTGGCAGGTTCCTTGCCGTTTTAAATGTTGCCGGAAGGCAACTGACTAACAAGGAAGGGATCACAGATCTCCAGGTAGAAGGTCACCTGGGGGCCAGTGACCATCACATGGTATGGTTCAATTTGGCTACTACATCTAAATCATCCCATTCCAAGGCAAAAATATGGGACTTCAGAGGAGCTGACTTTGATAAGATGGCCAACAGAGTTAAGCTAGCCCTGGCAAAAAGAAACACAGGTGAGGGGATACAGGCAAAGTGGGCAAGCATTAAGGATGCAATACTTGAAGCAACATCCCATTGTGTTAGAAAAGGAAGTGCAAAAGAAGAAGGAAACCACTTTGGTTCTCAAATACAGTAGCAGAAAAGGTCAGAGCCAAAAGGCTGGCCTTCAGGAAATATAAGGGAACACAGCGGGATGAATATAGGGAGGCATACCAAACTGCCCTAAGGGAAGCAGGTAAGGCAGTAAGGCAGGCAAAGTCCCAAACTGAGGAAACACTAGCACGAGCAGTAAAAGAAGGTGACAAGATTTTCTATAGATACATTAGTGAAAGGAGAAAGTCCAGAGGGGGTATTGCTAAGCTTAATGGAGAAAAGGGAGCATGTGAGAGGAGGACCCTGTAAAGGCATCTATCCTAAATAGATACTTTTGCTCAGTATTTACTGAAGAGAAGGTAGGGCAGGGCCCACAGCTCAGCATCATGGACACAGGGGAGGGAGGTGAGCACTACTCCCTTCACAAAGAAAGGGTCCTACAAGAGCTTGCTAAGCTCAGGGTGGATAAGGCAATGGGACCTGATGGCATACATCCCAGGGTACTTAAGGAGCTAAAGGTGGAACTAGCAGAGCCATTAGCAGAACTGTTTAGTAAGTCTCTGAGCGGAGAGGTCCCAGAAGACTGGAGAAGGGCTCATGTGATCCCGCTCCACAAGAGTGGTAGCAGGGAGAGGCGGGGAACTACAGACCAGTCAGTCTTACCTCAGTAGTGGCAAGATTATGGAGGCACTCCTTAAGGAAAGGATAGTGCAACACCTGGAATCCATAGGGGCACAGGATCGAAGACAGCATGGGTTTACAGAAAGAAGGTCCTGTCAAACTAATCTCATAGATTTCTTTGACTGGGTAACCAGAGTGGTGGACCAAGGGGGAGCAGTTGATGTTGCCTACCTTGACTTCAGCAAAGCTTTTGACACTGTTCCACATAGAAGATTGATAAATAAGCTGGGTAGGCTCGGGTGGGTCAGAAGTTGGTCAACTGGGTGGCAAACTGGTTGATGGGAAGAAAACAGAGAGTGGTGATAAATGGTATACAGTCAGAAGAGATGCAAGTCACAAGTGGGGTACCTCAGGGATCAGTCCTGTGGCCAGTCCTCTTCAACATCTTCATTAGTGACCTTGCAGATGGACTAGAGGGTAAGGCTTGTCTGTTTGCAGATGACACCAAGATCTGCAACAGAGTAGATGATCCAGATGGGGTGGGCAGAATGAGAAGAGATCTGGATAAACTAGCAAAATGGTCAGAAGAGTGGCAACTGGGATTTAATGCAAAGAGTGCAAAATCATGCACATAGGAAGAGAAACCCTGAAGCCACCTATAGGCTGGGAGGTTGCTAGCAGTCACAAAGGAAGAAAGAGACTTGGGCATCATCATCACTGATGACCTGAAATCATCAAGCAGACCTCTAAAGCAGTAGGTAAGGCTAGGGGGTGTTAGTGTATTAGTAGGGGTATCACAAGTCGTGAGGGAGGTAATAATCCTCTTTACAAGACACTGGTTAGGCCCCATCTGGAGTACTGCGTGAGTATTGGAGGCCATACCTTCACAAGGACATTAACCAAATTGAGGCAGTCCAGAGAAGGGCAACCAAAATGGTGCAGGGACTGCATCAGAAGACATATGAGGACAGATTAACAGAGCTCAATATGTATACCCTTGAGCAAAGGAGGGAGAGGTGATATGATCGAGGCATTCAAACACCTTAAGGGCATTAACAAGGTGAAAGAGTCTGACATGTTTAAATATAAGAAAATAGCAGGACAAGAGGACACAGCATGAGATTAGAGGGGCCGATTAAGAGGGAATGTGAGGAATTCTTTTTCACAGAAAGGGTGGTGGATGCATGGAATGACACCACAAGAAGTGGTGGCTATGAATACAGTGCAGGGCTTCAAACAGGCATGGGATAGGCATAAGGGAGCAATACAAATGACTATGAATAGATAGGCCACTGACAGAGCAAAGGCCGATGGCACATTTATAAGGTAGAAAAAGAAATGGGCAGACTGGATGGGCCTTGAGGTCCTTATCTGCCGTCAACTTCTATGTTTCTGTGTTTCTATGAAGGTCTTCAAGCTGGCTTCTCCTACCCACACGGGTGGTAAAACCCTCGGCTCCGCGCTATGATGCCAGATCTTCCTTACCGCTCTGAAGCTCAGGTTCCCTCCTTTGCGCTCTGCGTTTTAGGCCTGGATCCAAACTCTTCAGTTTACCTGAATCTAATCTTAAAATTTACAAGACTTCAGTCTTTATCTTCCATCGCAGCTGCGATGGACAAATCAACTCCCGGATTTCGTCGGTGCCCCTGTGGGCAGAAGATGTCCCGGACCGATCCGCACTCCACTTGCGTGTACTGCCTTGGGCTCGAGCATGATTCGCAGGCTTGCGACTTGTGCAAGTCCTTTTCGTCAACGGTCTTAGAGGATCGCGCTGCCAGATTGCAACTTGGGCGCCCCGGGAAACGTTATCGTCCAGTCAAGTTGAAGGAGGCCCGTTGGGCAGTGTCTGTGGTGGCAGCCTTGGCAGAACAGCTCGAACAACTGATCGCCCTCGAGGAGGAAGCAGCCCAGGCCGCATCATCATCTTTTTCGGTCGCAGCATTTATCCCACTCTCTTTGGGTTCCTCCTACACAGCTTCGTTCAAGGAGCTTTGTCAATCCCTCTCCACCAAGGGAGAGGGACCTTCGGGACATTCCTCTCTGTCCAAAAAGAAGGACTCTAAAGGTAAGTCCCACCATCGACGTTCGTGGGAGCGGGAGCGGTCCCCTTCCCCGGATAGTCGACACTCTACTTCGGTTAAGGTTGCGGCTAAGGCCGCTGGCTTCACGGTGTCCCCATCAGGTCAGCCGGCCGAGACGCCCGTTGACGCAGTCAGGATTTTTCTCGACTCGTCAGACGGGCTGTCGACTGGAGAAGCCGACAACCCTTCTTCACCGGTTCCCCCGGTGGAAACCGAGGACTTGCCTGTGCCTCCTGTGCCGGAGTCCCCGGTTAAGGTCCCTGAAACTGAGGCAGAAGTGGGTTCCCCCCGCCCCCTCTCAGATCCACCCTCGGAAACACCGAAAGTCTCGATCTCAGACCTCTTCCAGGTCCAGCCGTCCCACCAACGTCGGCGGTCTCGGCACCGTGGAAATCGGCGGCGCTGCTCATCCTCATCTTCATCCTCTTCGGAGGATAGGCTCTGCCGCAAATTGCGTCGGCGCTACGAAGATCTGATGTGGCAGCAGCTCCTCTTGACCAGGAATAAGCCGACTCCGACGCCTTCCCCGGCCATTAAGTGGCTGTCACCAGAGCGGCCGGAACAACCCCTCGCTACAATCGAGGAGCTGAAGCCAGCACCGGTTGTTCGGCCAAAACCGGCTGCGCCACCCATTGTGGTGGAACCCCCGCCTCCACAACCTAAATTTGGGGCCCTGACCAAGGATTCTCGGTCGCGTCAGGGCTTGCCTCATCGGTTGTCGGTCACCCTCACTCCCGATCGACCTCGGCAGGTGGAGGGTGGCTCAGGCGCTCGGCAGCTGTTCGCAGACTCCTCGGAGTCTGATGACGACTCCTTGTTCTCCAGGCCACTTGACCTGGAATCCACTGGGGGTCAGTCGGTGGACGAGAGCCCATCCTCATTCCTTGGAATGCTTCAACTCATCTCAGAGTCTACTGGGATGAAGCTCGAACCCGTTTCAAAACGGGCCAGGTATCCCCTCACGGAAATACTGGACCGAGGGGATTCCCCCTTGGAGGCCTTCCCGGTGGCCCAGCCCTGGAGCTATGGCAGCGGCCAGCTTCTTGTCCAGCACCTTTGGCCAGGATGGCTTGAAAGTATGCCGTTCCCACTGGTTCACTCTCCGGTTTCTCGGAGCCCCCCTCCGAGGGGTGGCTAGTGACCGACAGCGCTTTCCGGCGCTCCGGAAATGCTCGGGATGTGGACAAGCCACCCGATAAAGAGTCCAAGAAACTGGACTACTCCGGGCGGAAAGTCTATGCTGCTTTCTCCCCAGGCCTTCGTCAGGCCAGCTCGGCCGTTCTGATGGCACACTTTTCCGCACGCCCATTTGGGCTCCCTGGATGAGGTGATTCCTCATCTCCCGGCTGACCTCCAGGCAACGGTCAAGCAGGTGCGGGATCAGGGAAGGGCAGTGGCCAAACAGCAACTCCAAACTTCCTTGGACATAGCTGACTCGTGTGCCTGGTCAGTAGCGGCCGCAATGGCCATGCACCGCAGAGCTTGGCTGCGGATCTCCACCTTTACAGCAGATAACCAGCACAAGCTTGCAGACGTTCCCTTCTTGGGTACCGACTTGTTCGGCTCCGGGGTGGAGGGTCATCTGCAAAGGATCGAAAAGTCCAGTGCCACCTTGGACTCGGTCATGTCTGCCCAGAAGGACAAAGGCCACCAGCAGCAGCGTAAACCCTTTCAGCCTTCAGCCCCTGCGACATGTCTGGCCCATCAACACCAGCATCAGGGCCAGCAGGCTCGCACTTGGCATCCCAGAGCCAAGCCTGCAGCTTCCTCCAGCAGGAAGCCAGGAGGGAAAGGTCCAGGAGGCCCCTTGGCCGGCCCTTCCTCCAAGCCTGCCCAGTGACGGGTTGAGGGGTGTCACCCCCAACCTTGTCACTCCTCCCCGGGTTCCCCCCATGGGGAGATGGCTCCGCCACTTTCTTTCCACCTGGTCCGATATCACCACGGGCTGCTGGGTGCTGGAAGTGGTAGGAAAGGGTCTGCCTCTGGAATTCGAGCAGTCCCCACCCTATCGAGCCATTGCCCCATGGGGGGCTATGGGGTCCGAAGCCTCTCTGTTGGCCCGTCGAGCCGACATTGCCTGCTCCTCCAGAAGGAGGTGATCAGGGAGGTGGCGGATCCTCCACCAGACCCAGGGTTTGTGTCCAGGTACTTCCTGGTCCCAAAACCGATGGGGGGCTGGCGCACTATTCTAGACCTACACGACCTGAACAAGTTCCTAAGGTCTCGTACCTTCAGGATGGTCACTCTGGCTCAGATCATTCCATCCTTGGAACGAGGAGTGTGGTTCTGCTCTGTGGACCTCTAGGACGCGTTCTTTCATGTCCCAATCCGTCCATCTTACCAGCGATTCCTCCGCTTCAGGGCAGAGGGATCCCTTTGTGAGTTACGGGCCATGCCCTTCAGCCTTTCTCCAGATCCCAGGGTCTTCACCAAATGCATGGCAGTGGTGACAGCATTCCTGCGGTGCCAAAGGGTTCGGGTGTACCTTTACCTGGATGATTGGCTGATTGCAGCCCCCTCCAGGCTGGAGGCAGAGCGGTCCAGGGATCTGGCCCTCCAGGTCTGCTCTCAGATTGGCCTCCTCATCAACGAGGCCAAATTGGAACTCGTGCCAACGCAAGTGATTCAGTTCATCGGGGCAGAGCTCGACTCTCTTCGAGCCAGAGCACGGCTCCCGGCAGACAGGGCCGAGGTTCTTTCCTCCTTTGCCCAATCATTTCTGGTTGGGCAATTGCACCCTGCCCAGGACTTCCTGGGCCTCATGGCGGCCTGCACCAGCGTGATCCTTTGGGCCCACTGGCATATGCGTCCCCTGCAATGGGGGCTGGCCCGCCAATGGTCACAGTGCTCCAGTCCTCTGGACCAGCCAGTGATAGTGACCCAGGAGATGGGGAACGCTCTCCAGTGGTGGATCGTTCTGGCTCATCTGCAGGAGGATATCCCGTTTGTCTGCCCAGAGCCGACGGTCATTCTAACGACCAACGCCTCTCTGATGGGTTGGGGTGCCCATCTGGGGGAGCTCAGAGCGCATGGCCTCTGGTCCCCTCAGGAGTCTCAATGCCACATCAAACTTCTGGAGCTTTGAGCGGTCCGACTAGCCCTCACCGCCTTCGCTCCATTTGTATGGGGTCAAGTGGTCCGGGTCCAAACGGACAACACCACGACCGTGTACTACCTAAACCTCCAGGGTGGGAAGCACTCCTTGCCTCTGTGCAAGGAGGCTGTCCGTACTTGGTCTTTCGTGAGCAGACTGGAGGCAGATCTCCTAGCCATCCATGTGGCAGGAAGCTCCAACACTCTGGCCGATACCCTAAGCCAGATAGGTGCTACATCTCACGAGTGGTCTCTCCTGCCGGAGGTAGTACATGATCTGTTCTCCCATTGGGGCACACCTCAGGTGGACCTGTTTGCCTCCAAGGAGAAAGCAAAACTGAGGCTGTTTCATGCCCACCCCCCTCAGTAGGGCTCACTGCAGGGGGATGCCTTCAGACCCCGGGCCTCTTCTGTGCCTTTCCTCCATTTCTCTTGATCCACAAGGTGCTTCTCAAGGCGAGGAGGGACAAGGCGCAGGTGATTCTGGTAGCCCCAGACTGGCCCCACCAGTTCTGGTATCGAGATCTCCTCAGCCTCAGCTCCAGGCTCCCGAGGCGGCTTCCATCCCGCCCGGACCTGATCTCAGTCAGCCTGGGGAAGGTACTCCACTCGGACCTTCAGTCCCTGCACCTGACAGCTTGGTTCCTGAGCGGCTAGAGTTCCAGGCCTTGGGTCTTTCTGACAAGGTCCTCAACATTGTTGAGGCATCCCGTAAGGAGTCGACCAGAAAATACTATGCCTTCAAATGGAAGAGATTCTCCATTTGGTGTCAGGATAAGGGGTTGGACCCTTCCTCCTGTTCCTTGGCCAGCATTCTGGACTACCTATGGTTCCTTTCTCAGCTAGGGCTTCGGTCGACGGCCCTTAAGGTGCACCTGCCAGCCATCTCTGCTTACCGTGTGCGGGCCGGAAAGCAGTCCGTGGTGCAGGAAAAGGTGGTCGGGTGCTTTTTCAATGGCCTTGATCACATATCCCCTCCAGTGCGAGAACCTCCACCTCCATGGGATCTACTGCTGATATTGGCTAAGCTCATGGGCAACCCATTCGAACCGATGCACAGGTGCGATATCTCCCACCTGTTGTGGAAGACCGCCTTCTTGGTGGCTATTACGTCAGCCAGAAGGATGGGAGAGCTCCAGGCACTTTCCATCGAGTCTCCTTATCTGGTCTTTCACAGGGACAAGGTTGTCCTGCTCCCCCACCCGAAATTCCTTCCGAAGGTGGTGTCGGAGTTTCACCTTAACCAGGTGTTGACTCTGCTGGTGTTCTACCCCAATCACACCTCGGAGGCTGAATATAGGCTCCATACTTTGGACCCTAGAAGAGTGCTCTCTTACTATAAGGAGCGGACGGCTGAAGTTCGGGGAGAGGTTCGCCAGCTGTTTGTTATTTACGTTGAAGCTGCATCTGGCAGACCTGCAGCCAAGCGGACGATAGGCAGATGGGTCACCTCCTGCATAGATCTCTGCTATAGATTGGCGGGCATGGAGCCTCCCAGAGGGATAACAGCTCATTCTACCCGCCATACCGCTGCTTCGGTGGCTGCTTCCAGGGACGTCCCTATCCAGGAAATCTGCAGGGCTGCTACCTGGAAGGCAGCACACACCTTCATTACCCACTACCACATCGACCTTGAGTCACGCCGGGATGCTGGTTTTGGGACCTCGGTTCTCCAGTCTTATTTCTCAAGTAGGGGGTGCGCATCTTGCCTCCCTCCTCCTGGAGAACTGCTAGGAGTCTGCCAATAAGTGTGGATTGAACAACATATCCACGTCCCTAGAAATACAGGTTACTCACCTGTAACAGGAGTTCTAGGAGTGGTATATGTTGTTCATCCACACAACCCACCCGACCTCCCCGGCTTCAACGCGCAACCTGGCTTCCAGCGGGCTAGATCTGGTGTCATGGCATGGAGCTCAGGGTTTTACCACCCGAGTGAGTGGGAGGAGCCAGCTTGAAGACCTTCCAGCAACATTTAAACCAGTAAAGAACCTGCCAATAAGTGTGGATGAACAACATATACCACTCCTAGAACTCCTGTTACAGGTGAGTAACCTGTATTTTCTGTATGCCTTCCCGCTAATTCAGAGTACTGCTCAAGCTGAAGATGGAGGGGGCAACTCAGATTCTCATTGCTGCCCTATGACTGAGGCAGATATGATATCCAGTGCTGCAACAGCTGGCAGTGGAACCTCCGATGCCCCTGTACAAGGGTCTACTGTCACAGTAATAGAGAACTCTACTTCACCCGGACTTGAAGTCTCTAGGTCTGCACGTATGGTTCCGTGAAGACATAGCCACAGCTTGCTTTGGGGTGTCACAGAAAGTGGCAGATGTTCTGGTAGCTGACAACAAACCGTCCACCAGACATACGTACTCCATGAAATGGAAGCAGTTTGCTTCATGGGCCGCTTCACGTAACCTGAATCTGTTTATCTGTCCAGTCAGTCAAGTTCTAGAGTACATGTTGTCCTTGTCGGATTCAGGTCTGCAGTATTCATCCATCAAAATGCACCTGGCTGCCCAGGGCATTAAAGAAGCTGACATTTTTTTAATTTTTATTAAAAAATGAGAAACCACCTGTAGCATTATATGAACATACAGGTACATAATTTACATACAGTTTAGGTAAACATATGTTTAAAGTACTTGAAGTCCTGTATAGGTAGCAGTTATAAACATAGAAATATAGACTTTGATGGCAGATAAGGACCGCTTGGCCCACCTAGTCTGCCCATTTCCCTACCTACAGGCAAGGCCCCTGGAATTCTGCGGTTCTGCGGTTGCAAAATTTGCCGCAGAATTTGCATCATGCCGCAGAATATATATAGTGCCACAGAATTCATTGTTTTTGGTGAATTTTCATATAAATATACTGTTTTTCCATAGTGTCAGGCTTTCTTTCCCATCTCGTTTATCCTGAAGCCGCTCCTCTATGCTCAGCATATGATGTCATCGATGACATCACATCATATTTAGCCAATGGCAGGACTGCATTCTGCCAGAGAAATGAATAAATTATGACGCAGAAATCAGAAAATGTTGCCGCAGAAGTCAAGGAGCCCTGCCAATGAAATCAGAAAATTCTGCCGCAGAACACCAGGGGCCCTGCCTACAGGATAGGCCACAGATCCTAGTTAACCAACAGCCTATTTTTTCCTACCCCCCACAAGAATTGCCTTTTGTCTGTCCCATGCATTCTTGAATTCTCCCACAGTTTTAGGCCCCACAACCTCCTCAGGAAGGCTGTTCCATGCATCCACTACCCTCTCTGTGAAAAAATACTTCCTCACATTGCCCCTGAACCAACCCCCTCTATCTTTAAATTGTGTCCTCTTGTTCTTGCACGTCTCTATTTCTGAAAGATGCTACCGTCTTGGACTTTGTTGATTCTACTGAGGTACTTAAAAGTTTCTATCATGTCCCCCTCTCCTTCTTTCCTCAAGGCTATACATATTAAGCTCCTTTAGTCTCTCCTTATGCGGCTTCTGTTGCAGACCCTGCACTATTTTAGTTGCCCTCCTCTGGACTGCCTCCATCCTGTCTATGTCCTTGTGGAGATGGGGTCTCCAGAACTGGATGCAGTACTCAGATGGGGTCTCACCAGCTGTCTGTACAGAGGGATAACAACTTCCTGTTTTCTGCTGGTGATGCCTCTCTCTATGCATCCCAGTATACCCCAGCCCTCCCTACTGCTTTCTCACATTGCTTGCTAACCTTAAGGTCATCTGATATGATTACCCACAGGTCCCTTTCCTTTTTTGTTGTTGTTACTAACCCCCTCAGTTGTGTAATCTTCCCCTGGGTTCTTGTTTCTCAGGTGCATTTTTTTGCACTTCTTTGCATTGAATCCTAGCTGCCATACTTTTGACCATTCCTCCAACCTTGCCAAGTCCCTTCTCATCCTTTCCACACCTCCTTGTGCATTAACCCTGTTGCAAATCTTTGTGTCATCTGCAAAGAGGCATACTTTTCCTTCCAGTCCCTCTGCAATGTCACTTATAAAGACATTAAAAAGGACTGGACCCAGTACTGAACCCTGCGGTACCCCACTAGTAACCCCTCTTTCTTCAGAGTGGGCTCCATTTACAATTACCTTCTGTGTTCTGTTGTCCAGCCAGTGTTTTACCTAGGTTACCACCCTGGGACCCACTCCCAGGCTGGTTAATTTGACTATTAATCTTTTGTGTGGGATTGTGTCAGATGCCTTGCTAAAGTCTAGGTAGGGCATGTCCACAGCCCCTCCCTTGTCTACTACTTTGGTCACCCAGTCAAAGAAATCTATTAGATTTGTCTGACATGACCTTCCCGCTGTGAAGCCATGCTGCCTTGGGTCCTGTGCCCCACTGGCCTCTAGGTACTCAACAATTCTTTCCTTCAGAAGTGACTCCATCACTTTCCCTACCACAGAGGTCAAACTGACAGGTCTGTAGTTTCCTGCCTCTGTCTTGGTCCCACTTTTGTGAAGGGGAATCACATCCGCCTTCCTCCAGTCCTCGGGTACCACACCATCCTCCCATGATTTGTTAAAAAGAGTAGTCAGTGGTTTTACTAGTTCCCCCCTTAATTCTTTTAGAATTCTGGGGTGAATTCCATCAGGCCCCATTGCTTTGTCCACCTTCAGTTTTAGGAGTTCTTGCAGAACCCTTTCTTCTGTGAAAGGACTGGGATCGACCCCCCTATCAAGAGTGCTTCTGTTAATTGGATTGAGTGATCCTTCTGCAAATAGGTAAGAGTAAAATGTTAATATAGTATAATATTCCCAGGAGGGTGAATGAGGGTTAGATATATGTTAAGTTTCGCAGATGGTCGTGGCTCGCACAGCCAATATTCTGTTTTTAAGGTTTTTCTTGCCCTTTTTAGCGATGGTCGCTATGGTACAAAATCGGGATTGTGTAGTGTAAGGTATAGGATCCATGGTTGCCATTTCTCTCTGAAGGTGTGATTGTCATGCAGAGCTGCCATTAGGCTCTCCAGATTATATATATCTAGTACCACACTTCTCCATTCGGAGATTGAGGGAATGTTAGTGGTCATTCACTGCCTAGTTATGGCCTTTTTTGCTGCTAGTATATATAGAGGTAGCAAAGTGCGGTGCTAGGATGGCCTATGAAGAGGATATATAGATAGTAATATCATCTCTGCTGTAATGTCTGAGTGCTCCCCAAGGCAGTTGGATACCTCTTGTTGAAAGTTGTACCAAAAGGGTGTTAATTTCGGGCAGAGCCAAAAAATGTGTCCCTGGTCTGCTAGGTTACAGTTACAGTTGTGCCAACATCTACCATACGATGGTGGGAGGTATTTGGCTAGAACTGCGGGTGATGTAAAGAACCTAGAGCGGCATTTCCATCGAACTCCCTCCACACATTTGATTGGGTTATTTTGATAGCTATAAGGGAGGTGAGCTGCCAAGATAAAAAGGGAATTTCAAGTTCCAAATCTTTATTCCAACTATCTAGTATTGATCTGGAAGTATCCCCTAGATTCTGTCTAAGTAGTTTATAAATGTGGCCTATCAGGTGACCCCGGGGGGCACCCGATAGAGTATCTCTAAGCAGCATCCATAATGTTAGTAGGGGATTTGGCAGGGCAGCGGTTATTTCCCGCTGTCGTAGAATGTAATTCTTAAACTGGAGATACCTATAAGCATCTTGTTCTGGTAGGTCATATTTCCCTCGGAGAACCTCGAAGGGTGTTAACCCAAGCTAGTGAGGAATTGGTGGAAAAAGTTTAGGCCGACTCTTCCCCATAAGGCGAAGGTCGAACCGATTGTTATTTGGAGAAAGTTTTCATCCTCTGAAATTAATGTTAAGTAAAATGTTATCTCCTTAAATGCTCTTTTTTGTTTTATTTTGTCCCAGAGTTTCAAAACTTGGGCAGTGTATGGAGAAAAATTTTGAAGTGGGGTTCTACGTCCTTTAGAGGCTAGGGTTATTTTGGTTATGTTGTGTAAGTAATTTATGGAAAATTCAATTTCTTTCCAAGAGGACAAGAAGGCTGGGGACAACCATAGAAATATTGTTTTAAGAAAGGATGCCGTTGCGTAACGTTTAAGGTTAGGTAGGTTTACACCTCCCTGAGCCGTAGATAGTTGAAGTAGGGAATATCTAACCCTTGGTCTTTTTCCTCCCCATACGAAGTTAGAGATCGATTTGTCCCAGGATGAAAAGTAGAAGGGTGAAGGAAAAACTGGGATGTTTTGAAATAAATAAAGAAGGCGAAGGAGGACGTTCATTCGAATAGCTTCAACCTTCTAGAAGGAGATGAGATGTAGTTTGCCCCATTTGGATAAGTCTGATTGGATCTGGATAGATAATGGTTCATAATTGATTAGTTTTAAGTGGTCCATGTTTAGTGGGATTTGGACACCCAAGTATTTAAATTTAGTACAGTGCCATTTTAAGGGAAATTTTTTTCAGGGTTTGGGGCGGGGAAAAATGTAGAGGAAGAACTTCTGTTTTGGATATGTTGAGTTTAAAGTCTGCTATTACCTCGAACCCCTTAAGGGCCTCCCATATAGCTGGAATGGACTGTTCTGTGGAAAGAACAATCAGAAGAATGTCGTCAGCAAATAAAGACACTTTATAAATCTTTTGTCCCATGAGGATTCCCTCTATTCGATTATTTGCTCTTAGGGCTGTAGCCAGTGGCTCCATATATAGGGCAAACAACAAGGGGGAGAGGGGGCATCCTTGTCTTGTACCTTGTTGTAGTTGTATGGGAGAGGAGAGAGCTCCATTAATTCAGATATAGGCTTTGGGTTGAGAATAGATGTTCCCGATCCATTTTAGGAATGAGTCGGAGAATGAATTCTCCAATAGGGTACACCACAGGAAATCCCATGATACCCTATCGAAAGCTTTCTCAGCATCAAGGCTTAACAGGGTAGTGGGGATCTTTCTAGTGTGGATTTATTCTAGTAGAAGCATAGGGAGACGTATGTTGTCGGAGGTGTTTGTCTAATAAAGCCGACTGGTCGGGGTGAACAAGGGTAGGGAGGAGGTGCTCCAGTCTTTTTGCCCAAATGGCTATATAGATTTTGTAATCCATGTTTAATATAGAAATGAGGTAATAGGAGGTGGTGAAGGTAGTATCTTTGTCAGGTTTAGGGAGAGCAGAGATGATGACTTAGTCCTATTACAGCGGGGGAAGTTCACTGCCTGCGACTGCTCTGAGAGTAGGGAGGAGGCTCGGGAGGAGTTGGGATATGAATTTCTTGTACCAGTCTGACCAAAACCATCTGACCCAGGAATTTTAAAGGTTTAAGTGACTTGACCAGATTTAAGATTTCCGTTGCACCAATGGGTGCTTCCAATGCTCTTTTTTGATTTCCAAGAGTTTGGGAAGAGAAAGGACAAAAATTCAGTTCCTTTATGAGTCTGGTTAGGTTGGGGGGGGGGGTGTCGAGTATATAGATTGGTAATATGAAGAAAAGGCTGCCCTAATCTGTTCTCTTTGTATGTAGGTTGGTTGGAGTCAAGTGGTTTTATTTTAAGGATTGTTGATGCTTGTTTACGTGCTCTAAGTCTACGTGCTAGCAACCAAGAGCCTCTAGCTCCCCCCTTGTAGTTGGATTGTTTTAAGTAAGTTAAGTTTTGAAGGGGTTTATAGTTCAGTATTTTCTGGATCTCTTGTTTTATTTCCCTAATTTTCCTCTTTAGTGCCTTATCTCCTTCTTTGTATAGGAATTGGTAAGAGTGAAGTTGATCCACCAGGAAATTGTATGAGGTTTCCAGCTGCTTTCTCCTTTTACGGGAGGTGTAGGCAATAGTTTCTCCTCTTAATATTGCCTTTAATGTATCCCATTGTATAGGGTCTGGTACTTCTGAGGAGAGATTGTCTTGAATAGCCTGTGGGATATGTTATTTGGATAAGTTCTCAGTATTCAGGGTCCTGTAGAAGGGATGTGTTGAAGCACCAAAGTTTTAATTTTTTGTGCTTTCCTAGGTCCATTTTGAGTGTTAAAGGGTTATGATCTGATAACAGGCGGGGTTCTATGGTTAAGTCCTGGACCAGGGTGAGATGTTCACAAGTAGTGAAAAAATAGTCTAATCTGGAGTATGATCGATGTCTGCCTGAGTAAAAAGTGTAGACTGGTGAGGATGGGAACAGTCTCCTCCACACATCTTCAGTACCTAGATGTGCCAGGTTACCTTTCAGGAACCTTACTGCATTGGAAGATCTGTGGTTGTGGGGGTTAGAGGTGTCAAGGTGTGGGCAAGGGCAACATTAAAATCTCCCCAATTATAATATACCTTGAAGCATCTCCATAACTTTTGTATGAAAGAGCGTAGTATAGGTAATTTGGATTGTGGTGGTATATAAACGTTGACTAGTGTCACTGTTTGTGAGTAAAGGATCCCCCTAATTATTACAAACCTGCCCTAGGTATCTTTTTTTTTTTGTAAACTTTATTTAAAGGTTCTCAGCAGGTACGCAGACAGTTACAAATTGATCTTTACATCTAATTATACAAACTTTAGGTTGCTTAAGTGTCTCATCAAACAGAAATAGTGTTCTACTATAACATATAAGGCAGTTATTGTAACAGATAGTAAAGTATCCAGGCGTTTTGTGGGTCATACATCTCTACTCCATACTTCAGTGGAATAATTGTCAACAGCTTAGTGAGATGGGGCCCAGGTCTGTCCCCTCCTGATGTGGGGCTTAAGATGTCAAAATAAAAGATGCTTATAACACCCTCTGAAGGAGAGCCGAGGCCAGGCCGTACCTGTACCCCCTTTTTTTTTCTTTTTTTTTTCCCTAGTTATTTCATAGGAGTGGGAACCACTGCTTTTGCATAGCTTTCTCCAGGGGGCCCCAACGATTTAGGTAGACATCCTCTCTAATCCTTGCAAGGTATTGTGTATGCTCTATTTCCATGCAGTGCAACAGCCTGCTTGCCCATTCTCCCACCAAGGGAGGTGTCTGTGCTCCCCAACGACTAGACAGGGTTTGTTTCCCCACCATCGTAGCCAGGTGCCACAGAGGGTGGTCAGCATCCTATCCTTTTTTAGATGGGCCCGGTAGGCCCAATAACACCTCACTCATACCCACCACCTGGGTCATATTCAGTGCTTTGCCTATTATTTCCATGATCCCCCTCCAGAATACCTGTATTTTTGGACAGGACCATAGCATGTGTATAAACGAGCCTGGAAGGGACTTACACTTGGTGCAAGTGTCAGGCTTGGATGGATCTATTTTATTGGCAAGTACCCTGGTAAAATAAGATCTATGCAGAATAAGAAAAGGAGTAGCTGGCACACTCTATGGGCGTTGCTTTTGATCAGTACGAGGTCACTGTACCTCGGCCTCCTTGGAGTACATTTAGCCGACCGGGGTGCATGGATGTCATGCGGATTATCCAGGGTGTGTGCCCTATGTGCTGTAGTTTGGACCCTGGACCAACTTCCCTAATTTTGGGTTATATTGATGTCATCGGTCCGGTCCTTGCGCAGATAGTCTGGTGCTCCTTGTAATCTGGAGAGTTTCCTAGCTCCCTGAAAGAGGCGGTGGTGACACCACTCTTGACGAAAGCTACCTTGGACCCAGGCTGCCATGCAAACTACAGACCTATCTCTAACCTCCCCTTTTTAGGGAAGGTGATTGAGAAAGTAGTGGCAGCATGACTGGAGGACCATTTGACCATCCATGACATCTATGAACCGCTCCAGTCCGGTTTTCGAAAGAGACATAGTACCGAGACAGTACTGGTTCAGGTGCTCAATTATCTCCTGATGGCTAGAGATCAGAAGAACCACTCCATCTTGGTTCTTCTAGATCTCTCATCAGCATTTGACACCATGGACCATGGAGTGTTGCTTGGTCGCCTGAGGCACATGTGTGGACTATCAGGAACAGTCCTCAGGTGGTTTACATCGTTCCTCACGGGTAGATCACAGAGAGTGATGTCTGGGATCTTTTCCTCAGGCCCTATTTCTCTGTCGTGTGGGGTGCCTCATTCGCAGTGTATGTGCTACCCCTCGGAAACATTGTAAGAAGGTATGGGCTGAGGTTTCACTGCTATGCTGATGATGCCCAGCTCTGTCTTTCTTTTGCACCCAACCAGGATGGAGCTCTCTCAGTCTTTAATAACTGTCTGAAAGAAATCCAGAAGTAGATGGATTCCAGCTGGCTGAAGTTGAACTCGGAAAAAATTGAGGTGCTGGTTGTGGACCCAGGTCCCCGGATTGGGGGGTTGGTGATTGGGTCACCCTCGGGAATTTTTCTCGGTGACGTCTCACTCCCAGCCTCTGAACGGGTGCGTAACCTGGGGTAATTTTTGATGAAGGGCTGACCCTGCATTCGCAGGTGTCGTCTGTCATCAAATCTTCCATTTATCATCTCAGGAATATTGCCAGGACTAAGCATCTGGTTCCATCTGGTGACCTTCCTACTTTGGTCCATGCCTTTGTGTCCTCGCACTAAGATTATTGCATCTCCCTTTACCTAGTGCTTCCTGGGGTGGAAATCCGCCGCCTCCATCTGGTGCAGAAGCGTGGTGGCCGGCGCAGCGGGATCGCTCGATCCTGTCATATTTTGCTGGTGCTGTGCGAACTGCACTGGCTGCCAGTACAGTGGCGGATCACCTTCAAAGTCGGTTTGCTGACTTTTAAAGCATTATACGGACCAGGCCCGGATTACCTGAAAGAGCTCCTGGTTCCTTACTGCCCTGGACGATCACTCCGCTCGGCTGACAAGGGGTTACTAGAGATTCCAAAGGTGTGCTTGAAATCACCTGGGGTGAGAGCATTTATGTATGCAGCCCCTACCCTTTGGAATTCTCTACCCCATCGGTTACGGGAGTGCACAACTGTGGAGGGCTTTAAGCAAGCTTTAAAATGGCACCAGGCATTCAGTGACTGATTTTCATTTTTTGGTGTACTGCTATTTTAATATTAATTGTATTGATGTTTGTTTTGTTTTTAAAACTGTTAGGCGCCTTGGCTATGGATAAGACGCCCTATAAATAAAATGTATTATTATTATTATAAATGATTGTTCACGGAGCATAACATCCCTTTTTTAAGGATTTGGTTCCAATCACCTTCTGTGAGGTGTCCCACCCACCCACCCCAAGTTCAGCCTCCCTTCAGGCCTTTTAAAGTATCTAGGTTTGTGGCCAAAGTTGCCAACAGAACCCTGTAACAACCCACCAGAGGTCTCTGGTTTCCCACTGTCAATGAGGCCCAGAGTGCCTGTTCTAATGGGGATCTACCTGAGTTACGAATCTGAGCTAACAGTTTCTGGTTCCCTTGTATTTTGTTTCTTATCTGTACATAGGCAAAAAAATGGGATGGATTGAGGTTGTATCTTCTGGAAAGGAGTAGATTCCCCTTGATCAAATAGCTGAGCTATACACCTGAGGCCTGCCTCATGCCAATCTTTAAAAACGTGTGCTGCCCTATGTGGCTGTTTACCCTCCTCCCATATCACATGCAGAATGGATGCATCTGGGAGTAGGCTATCTCCCATATCTTCCATTGTGTGGGCCATGAGCCACGCTCTCATGGTGGCTCTGGTAAAAGGATTTTTAATATATCTAATGTATTTCTTACTAGGGGCCACAGCAAAGAAAGGGAAAAGTCTATGATATGGGTCTGAGTGGAGCTCCATCTCCGTCCAGGCTCTCCCCTCCCGGTCCCCAGGAACTAGGTGAGCCAGATGTGATATTTGGGATGCTAAATAATATAAATATAGGTTACATAAACCCAGTCCCCCCTCCCCCACTGGTCTCCAGAGGGTCTCCTGCTTAATTTTCGGTCTCCTCTCTTTCCAAAGCAGCGTCAGAATAGCCCCCCTAAACATCTTAAAGTAGCATTTGGGTATCCAGATTGGAAGGGTCTGAAACAAGTAAAGGCATTGAGGAAGAATACACATTTTAACTAAGTTTACACAGCCAATTAAAGTAAGAGGAAGATTTTTCCACCTTGACAATTGTCTTGAATTTTCCTTATTAGGGGCATGTAGTTGAGCTTGTGCATATGTGACAGTTTCCTAGGCAAGTAGACTCCTTCGAGGTACTTGAGGAAGGTCGGGGGGTGTATCAGGGAACCCTGAATTTCCAGGGGCGCTTCTCTGCCCAATGGTAACCATTCGCATTTAGAACAGTTTATTTTGTGGCCTGATAATGGCCTATATATAGGTTAAAGAGTGACGTTAGGGCTTGAATTGAGATCTTGGGGTTGCTTAAAAATAATAAAATATTGTCTGCAAAGAGGGAGATTACTTGATCTCAACCCCCCCCCCCCACATACCCTGTAATCATGGGGTGGTTTCTAATAGCCATAGCCAATACCTCTATTGTCAACATATGCAAAAGTGGGGACAGAGGTCACCCCTTTGTAGTTCCTCTGGTAAGCCTAAATGGGGTGGAGATGTTATTGTTGGTAAGCACCTGCGCCATGGGAGGAGGAGTACAGTGTTCGAATCCATGAACAGATTCCCGGTCCCAACCCAAAATGGACAAGTGTGGAAAACATGAACGCCCATTCAACCCTCTCAAATGTCTTCTGAGCATCTAGGGCTAGTAGACCCTCTTCTCCTGGACTCCCCTCTCTGACCATCCATGCATAATGTTTAATGTTCTACGAATGTTGTGCTTCGCTTGTCTGGCCCTAACAAAACTACATTGGTCTTGATGAATTAGATCGGGGAGAATACCTTCCAATCTGGATGCAATTATTTTAGCAGTGATTTTATAGTCTGCGTTGAGGAGAGAGATCGGTCTATAGGAACTGCATTTAGTGGGGTCTTTGTTAGGTTTGGGGAGAACTGTAATAGTAGCCATCCGCAATGGGGGGATCCCCTATCCAGTGACTCCTGAATCATAAGCAATAACAGCTGGCTGACCTCCTCCCAAAATATCCTGTAAAACTCCACAGGGATCCCATCTGGTCCTGGGGATTTCCCTGAGCTAGAGGCCCATACTGCCCGCTGTAGCTCTGTTATAGTGATCTGACTGTCCAACTACTGGCGCCCATCCAGGTCCAAGGTTGGGAGCTGGATGCTGTCCAGGAAACTTTCTAGATCAGAGTTTACCGGGGATTCTGAAGTGTATAACTGCTCATAAAAGGTTTTAAATTCCCTATTTATTGTATTGGGGTCTGCAGTTATCTTCCCCCCCGTTCCTCTATTTCTAAAATACTTTTCTCCGATTATTTTTGTTTGATTTTCCAAGCCAGCCATTTATCGGCTTTATCTCTCCTTCAAAATAATTTGCTGCTTCTGTTTTCATTAGGTCTCTAGCTATCTGTCTATTGGCCAGTTGATTGAGTTTCCCTGTTTTACTGTTTAGTTCTTTCTCTTTATTTTTCACCAAGCCCTCTATTATTTGTTTTTCTAAAGTTTTTATTTCTGTTTCCAATCTGGACTCCTCCTGTCTCTCCCTATGAGTTAGATGGGATGCATATGCAATTGTTAGCCCTCGAACAAAGGCTTTTAATGCTTCCTGTGTTGTACCAGAAATCCTATTATTTGCTAAAAATTCTTGAATATTTTCGGATATATAGGCCTTAAACTCTGAGGAAGCTAGCAGTGAGGGATCCAGTCTCCAGTGTCTTGTAGGAGGTTCCATATTTCCCACGTCGATGGCCATTTCCAGAAAGGCATGATCAGAAATACAAATTGGCCCGTATTCCACCAACTCTACCTGCCTGAGGACATCTGGGGATGCCAGGAAGAGGTTGGTTCTCGTATATACCTTATGTACCTGCGAGTATTAAGAATATTCCCTTTTAGTGGGGTTATAGTGTCTCCTGACCTCCTCTAAGGCCCTATCTCCAGCTAGTGTTTTTAAAGCTCGGGCACTTCTTGGGGGGAAGGGGTCTCCTCGTACACCCCGAATGATCCAATTTTTTTGTCCCAATATGTATTGAATTCTTCTCCAGTCACCAGATTGTCTGAAAGGGGGCCAGCACTAGGGCTAGCTGATGGAAAAAATCCAGATAATCCGTATTGAGGCCATAAAGCGAGAGCAGGTTGAACCTCTGCTCCTCAATGGTGACATCACAAACAACATATCTCTCCATCGGGTCAGCAGTATATTGGTGATCCTTAGCCCGAAGTCTAGGTCTGAACCAAATCGCTACTCCTTGGGCGCTGGATGTGAAAAGGGTCGCTAGAAATTGCCCCCCACCCCAGGAAGTTGTAATCTGCCCGATTTCAGTTGGAGTTAGGTGCATCTCCTGTAAAAAAAAAAAAAAAATACATCACCTCTATGTCGAGTCAAGTATGACCACACTTTCTTTCTTTTCATAGCAGACCTGAGACCTCTCACATTCCATGTTATAAAACGTAAAGCACTCATCCCACTCCCATAGAGTTATAAACTTCACCCCGCATATCTTTACTTGTACTCTGATTTTGTACCTTACTGTGTGGCACCTGCCGATATTTTTTTTCTTTTAATATACAGTACTTCAGGAACCTTCCAATATGACCCCCCCCTCCCAATTTGGACATTTAAACTTAAACTGTCCTTTGAACTTTTCACCTCCGAACATTATTTCCAAAATGCTAACACAATTGTTTACATCAACTCTACAAGCTTTAGAAACTTTTACCCTTGCCGCAGCCACCCCCCTGCATCCCTCCCCAACTCTTCTTGAGTCACTCTCTCTTCCCGTAGCCCACTAACTATCATGGCTGAGTTTCCTGACCCATCTTTTTTATACTCGGAAGATAGGAGGTCCCTGGGTACTCTGAGAGGAGGGTGCCAAAAGCCTACCTCGTTGAGTAATCCGTATGCGAGGGAAAGCCAGTCACGGAATGTCAGAAAGAATCACTATACTCCCCTCTGTGGAAGGCCCCAGAAGCCACCACGTGCGTGGGTGGAGAGTGGGCCGCCCCCGGGCCCCCTGCTCGAAGCTCCGCTCAGCCCCCCTTCCCCCACCATATATGCTTGAACAGGTTAACATTTCAATTGCTGGTCATGCGTAACCTGCAAAGATGGAGGGCACTTCCAGTATCTTGGATTGGCAGAATAAATGTGCTAAAGATGAATGTGCTTCCCAGAATATTATATATCCTTCAAATGATGCCGATGGGTCTAAAGAACAGGGGTATCCAGACTTTGGAAAGGGAATTTGGACCCTTTATATGGCAGGGCAAAAAAAACACGAATCAACCTGACAAGGCTGAAGGCTGCACCAGAGAAAGGAGGCCTCAACCTACCAGACATGAAGGGGTACTACTTAGCTACCCAGTATAGGTATATCCACAACTGGGTCAACAGAGAGGAGGTGGCCATCTGGTTGGCACTGGAAGAGAGTGGGTGCCCTGGCAGACTTACTGCCTATCTAGGGGTGGATGGACTGAAGTCATACAAGCAGCAGGAACACCCAAAACCATTGGTCATGGCATCTTTAGAGGCATGGGCATGTATTAGGCAAAGAAGAGGAATCAAACAAGAAAACACAGTATTGGTACCAGTAGCAGATAATACAGGCTTCTTACCATGGTTGGGGGATGAAGGATTCAAAATTTGGCAGGACAGGGGCATTAAGTGTGTAAGAGATCTGACCTCTAAAACAGGGATGCACTTTTTTCAGGACCTATAGTTGGGCCTGGGAATAACTTCCTGACATCTATTCAGATTCTTTCAGATCCGGAAATACTGGAAGAGCCTTAATAGAAATGCTAGTATGGAATCTGCCTTGGTTTTGGTCGAAGGAGAAATCCTAAGGGTGAAGACACAGGAGAAGGGACTGATTGGTCGGGCAGCCAAACTAGATAGGGTATATTTTAAAGGAGACCCCAAGAGGGCGAAACAAAGGTGGGAAAGAGACTACAATATCATAATTGAGGATAATAAGTGGGAATTGCTATTGACTTCTCATATGGGCCTGTTATTGTGCAACAGATATAAAGAAATGCAATACAAATTCCTGCTCAGGTTATACTACCCCCCGTCCAGTGTGCATCGGTTCTACCCGGCAGTGTCACCCACATGTGGGAAATGTGGTGAGGCCAGGGGCACCTGGATGCACTACTACTGGGAATGCCTGGAAACACAGCGGTATTGGAGAGGGGTGGTTACAGAGATGAACAAGATAGCAGGATACCCACTGAAAGTATCCCTGAGATCACTGCTGCTAGGGGTGGTCGGACAGGAAAATGGGGAATGGGAACTACATCCCAGACAGCTTAGGATCCTACTGGTAGTGGCTAGACAAGGGGTACAAAACCTATGGATTACTGGGAATGTTCCCACGGTTGACCAGTGGAAAACTCTCACTGTAAGGGCACTCTCAGTGGATAGGTTAATATGTGTTAAAGGGACATGAGAGATTTATGAATACATGGGCAGCATTCATGACCACACTCACTCTAGGGGAAGTTACTCTCCTTAGGGAGGGCTGGACGTTCTAGGGGGACATACCTCTGCTTATTAGAAAAAGAAAATAGAGATTATACTCTAAAGTGGTTAAAACAAGTCAAGAATCTTCTGCATTACATCATAATGAATGGCTACATAAGAACTAAAACACAATGAGACGTACTCAGGGTTGAGGCAAAGCATATTTATTTATACTTATTTTTGTATGTTTTTCTTTCTTGCACCAGTTACACTGCGTACTATAGTTTGATGAAACTGTTTGCTTTATCTCTCTCTTCTTTAGAAGATATAGCCAAATTTCCTGTGATTCTGTTTTTCTCTTTTCCTTACCAATGTGCCAGATGGGTATCAATTAGGTAATAATGCTTAGACAAGTGATTGTATATTAATTTGGTAACCCCAAAGTGTGAGGGGAGAAGTGTAAAGTAACAATGCTGTATCACTCTACCTGAATGTACTTGTATGGCATATGAAAAAAAACACAATAAAAATATGATACAAATAAAAATGTTAATTGCTCAGACGACTTAAGTAGTGATAGAGCCCCCCAAACCCCCCCCCAAAGGGAGCATCAGGTGCCATCTCTTGCCCTCCCTCCACGTAAACACTTTTAAAAGAGGTGTATTGGCATAGCATGTAATAAAAGGAATTTCTCCTTCCCCATCCCCAGCGACCCCCAATAAGTGCTTGATGCTGCACCATCCACAGTAAAACAGTAAACATTTAAAGTCCACTTCTAAACATAAGCGGGCAAAATATTTGCAATGTCGTCATTTAGCTGAGGTGAATTACTAAATGCAGTACTCTGGGAATCAGCTAACCCCCGGTTTTAGCATTATGATGACTTTCAAGTATATGAACTATAGTACTGGAGGCATCTGACTCAGGTGAATTAGTTAAAATCGGAGATCAGTTCAAGCATGGACCACTGTTTAATGTCAGAAAAAGTTTGAGGTAAAAGAAACAAGATAGGTGAAGCCATAGCCCTCTACAATCTGCTGGATCTGAACATAAAGGAAAACGCAGCTCTTTTTCACTTGGAGGAACTAGGGGAGGTAGGAGCTCACCAGGCCCAGCCACCTTGGGCTGGTAGTAGCACCATTACAGGCTTTGCAACAAGTTGCCCACGTCCCCTATTCCCCTTATTCCCGCTTGCCAAGAGTCACAGTACCTTTAAACGCAAACATCATGGGCTATCTTGTTGATGTCTGTGTCTGTGGGAATCTCCGTGCCGGAGCTGTTCCACAAAAGTTTTAGCCGCCGCTGGGTCCATGCATGATTTCGTCTCCTGGTTTTTCGGGCGGATGATAAGTCGGGCCGGGTATACTATAGTGAAAGGACAGTCTATTTCATGTTGTGCCCGCTTAACCTCGTTGAAAGCCTGCCTTTCAATCTGGAGTCTCCTCGAGAAGTCAGGGAAAATACTAATCTTCTTTCTGCTATTTAAAATAGTACCTTTCTTCCTCGCAGCATCCAGCACAAGCTGGTGGTCCTGGTATCAGAGGAATTTAACTATTAGATGCCTCGGATGATCATCAGGGCCAGGGCGTTTTCTGGGAGATCTGTGGACTCGTATTTCTAATTAAGTAGTATCAGTTAAGTCCAGCACAGATCCTAACCATTCACTCACATAGGTCACACAGTTAGACCCCTCTGGGAAGCCGACTATTCAGATGTTGCATCTCTTCTCTCGATTCTCATGATCGTCCAGGGTATTTTTGAGATCTTCTATCTCCCTGAGGGCTCTTTGAAGGGAGGATTCTAATCTCCCTGTTTTGTCTTCTTGTGCACTGATCCTGGTTTCTGCCTCATCTAGTCTGCCCACATGGGATTCCACTGTATCGCTGAGGGAGTTGACCGTTTGCTGCAAATGGGTTAATATGACACCGATGTTTTTGAACTCAGCTCTCATCTGATGAGTAAGATCGAATTTTAGGGTTTGTAGAAGGCTTTCGATATTGCTCGAAGTTGCTGCTGAGTTGTCTGCAGAGGCTGTAGTTTGCTGTAGTGTGGCCATGGCGGCTGATAAGCTAGGCCACTCCATGCTACTCGTACTGTCCTTAGCTTGCTCTGATGTTCGTTGGAAACTGAGGTGCGACTGCTTTTTCTTCGATTTTTTTTGCTGAGGCCATCAAGGTGTATTATTTCCTTCACTGTTTCTTCAGATTTTTGAAATATAAATAGAGGATGGTACAGATGTTTATACGATGGGATCGGGAGCTCTGAAACTAGACATCCATCTTCCTTCTAGGCTTAGCCATGCCACCCTGCCCTGGGTATATTTGTAGGTTTCTTGGATTTCTAGGGGGGGTGGAGGAACGTACAAGAATGACCGACCGTTCCTCTTCTGCGCCCGCTGGGGTGAGAGGATGCAATAACTTGGTATCTGTTTCCCCATTGCAATTTTTGATGTTCCCCGTCGGATAGGTGTGTCTCCCGTAGGAAGTACAAGTCAGATTTTTGTTTCCCTAGTTGTTGCATAATTCATGCTTGCTTGATGGGACTGTACAGACCATTCACATTCTGCGAATATATTTTAACTGGGTTAGTAGCCATTCCTAAGAATGAAAAAGAGTAGATGGGCGAGCAGAGGGACCCCACCGGGCAGGTGAAGGGGCATCCAGAGAACCGCAGGGGAACTGAAATAGGGCTTTACCAGCCTTGGCCATCCCAAGGGACCCGACGCAGCCGGCCAGACAGGAAAGCATGCATCAATCAATCAATAACTTTATTTTACCAGGCATAAACACCATTGAGCAAGCTCATTTTCAAGGTGGTCCTGGACAAGAAACAAAGAACATTACATACAATACAAGTACGTAAGCATAGACGAATACAGTAATTTTACAGGATGTACACAAAATGGTCAGCAACAGCTAACTTGTCAGTATTCCAAGCTAGGCAATTAAAGTATATGAATGTGTGGAAAGGTAAGTCTTAACTCCACTGCCCCCCCACCCCCACCCCAGCTGAGCACACCACACCCCCACCTCTAGACATAGGATCTTTATAGCATCTTTGGAGATCTTTGTTGAACAAATGCATCTTCGTTGATTTTCATTATTTTATCAGCCTTACAAAAAAGAAAATAAAAGGTTCTGACCAGAACATAGGCCAACTCAGTTCCATTTAGTATTGGTAAAGGGAGGATTAATGCACTCTCCCCCGTTTGCTGTAATGTCAAAATAATATAAAATTAACAAATGGAAATGGGAAACAGACTTAACAGTGCCAGAATTCTGGCTAGGGGTATGGGCTAATAACTGTAGCCCTATATTCCCTAGTGTAAAATCATCTAATCTCCCAAAGGAGTGAACTATATACAGGAATACTTCCACAGGTGGGGATGACTGAAAAGTCTTCCACCATATATCCTGGGTGAAGGCCCTCTCTTGGATAAGTGGGGCATGACCCACTGATGGTGGGTGTTGGCCCACTTGAAGGGGCAAAGGACCCCTAGGAGGAACAGCAAGGAAAAAAACTAGCCGTTCCATATGTGGTGGTGCCATGCTTGAGCTCAGTCAGAAGGGGGAGCTCCCCTTCCACACACCCTCTTGCAGAATCCTTGTAGGGTTGATTATGTGATTTCTTTGAATTTGGGAAAGTCCTCCCTTTTACAGATAATAGGTATGCTTTTCGTCTGTATGACCCTAGAGACAAATAGGTTTGTGGGGAGAGTCCCCAAATTTAAATGGGAAATGGAGATCAGTGTTGCAATAGTGGGGCCCTGGATGGGGCTGCCGGAAGTTGCAGTCATGGGCATTCACGTGATCAGTTTGTTCCCGCTTCCCACCACATACCACTCATCTCCCCTCCTCACCCAACTGTTACCATCGAGGAGCAGAGTCCATGCCCCCTCGGTTCTGGTGGGGGAGAAAAGGGAGGCAAGAAAAAAAGAAAGAAAGCAAAGCATTTCCAGAAACTTCAGGTCCGTTATCTTGCAGTTTAACAGTTAGGGACTTTGAATCGTGTCCCTTCCTTCCTTCTTTTGTAGGTGTAGTCTATTCGGGGGAGGGGCGTCCGAGGATAAGGTGGAGGGCAACAAAGCCAATGGAGCCAGTGTGGGGAAGCGGAGGGGGAGCCCACCCGGGTACAGGGGAAAGCAGGCACCTCAAATAAGCATCTACCCCTCACTGGCCAGGAAAACCCACCAGAAAGGGGGGGGGCAGTGCTTGCAGTACGAACTTGGCTGTACATTTTACATTTGAAGAGCGCTAGCGTACTGAGGGCCACTCTCAACCCAAGCGTCCCAGTGAGCCCCTCACCATCACCCCCGCTCCACTCACCTTCCCAGACAATGCAATTGACTACAGACGATGTCACCCTCTCAGGTCTGTAAGGCAGGATTTCGATATTGTCTGACTCTCTGTAAAATGTCCAACAAGGAAAGATCAGAGTCTGCTGTTTGTTTCAACGGAGTTGAGTTAGTGTACGTTGATTCAGCTGGATTTAGTAGAGACAGTTTGTTACTTTTTTCCTGGTATCCCTCATGCTTGTAGATCTGCCTTTGCTTTGGCTGCTGTGAAGTAGGTTGTGGGGCCATCCAGGAATAAGACCACCAGTTTGGCTGGATAAGGAGTACAAACTTTGAGTTTCTGGGCTCTGAGTTGTGGAAATATTGGTGAGTATTCCCTGTGCAATCACTGAGTTGCCGGGGCGTAGTCATTGTCAAATATTAATCTTTGGTTACCAAACATAATTTTTTGTTTGTGCCATGCTTTAAGTAGAAACCGTTCTTTTAAATTGTAGTTAAGGGAGCGCATCACAAAGGACCAGGGACGAGCATCAGATCTCATGGGTTTCAGGCCTAGAGCACAATGGGCTCCCTCTATATCTATTTGGAAGTCGGGTCCCAGGTCGAGAAGTAGTCGGAGAAGGCAATCGGATCATTGCCTTCTTCGTTCTCTGGAAGGCCATATATTCTTATGTTTTTTTCCCATACCCTGTTCTCCATGTGCTCCTGTCTGAGGGAAATATGGAGCTGCTCGGTGGCCAGGGATCTCAAGTCACTTTCTAAATTATCAAGGCAGTGAGTATTTTCAGTTATCCGAGTGTCTGCTTCGTCCATCGTGCCTTGCAGAGTACCCAGGTCTGTGTGGAGGTCTTTGATTCCCTCATCTCCGAGCGGAAATCTGTGATGGCCTTTAAAATAGCATCGGCCTGTGTACCTTCATTAAGTTCTTGTCCCCTTTAGATTTTCTGTTATCTGGCTGAGAGGATTGTTTAGGCAGTGGATCATTGTCTGGAAGGCCGCGTTCCTCCTTGTCATCTGGGTCACTCAGCAGTTGGTAGCAATTTTTATTTTGTTGGGCCATCTCCTGAGAGGTAAGACATTTTGTGAGTCTTCAAACTTTGTTCTGGTAGGTTTTTGTAGTTGAAAATTGAGTTCTTCAGAGGTTTGGAGCTTATTTTTGGGTGGTACAGTTGGGGAGCTCGTCTCGCACGTGGTTCACTCTCTCATAGCTCCACCGGAAGTTTTCAATAAGCCGAAAAAATTCATTAGCAGTTTTACATGTGAAAGTGTTACTCGGTTATAAAAAGGCATAGAACTTGGCACAGAATGGTTAGCAGAATTTAAAAATATATATAATTTTATTAATTTTGTCTATTGTGCCATAGACTCACTGAAAAAATGGTTAGCGGTCTACTGCTATGCATTTTTGGAAATGATTAGCAATACACCCTGTTTTGTGTAGCAGTTTGCTATTCTATACCAGCTATTTAAAACCCTGCTGCCCTGTCAGCTTTCCATGTGCTTGCGGATGGCCATGCAGTTGCTCAACTGGAGGTAGCCCATACATTCTTGAGAGGCATCTTACACATTAAGCTTCCTATATGAAATCTAGTCCTGGCTTGGGACCTGAATTTTATTTTGGAAAAGCTGACTTTAGCTCCTTTAGAGCCAGCCATGACTTGTGGCTTACAGTTTCTTTCTAGGAAAGCATTATTTACCATTGGCAATCTCTTCTGCTTTAAGGGTTTCAGAGCTACAGGCTCTAATGTGTGTGCCTTCTTATTTGATTTTCCACAAAGACGGGGTGTCTTTGCATACTAATCCTAAGTTTCTCCCAAAGATGATGATGTCTTTAAATCAAACCATCCACCTGCCAGTGTACTACACAGAGCATGCCAGTCCAGGGGAAGCATTGCTCCATACTTTAGATGTACATAGAATATTTGGGTACTATACATACCATACAGAGGACTGTAGAAAGTCCTCAAAACTTTCTGTTTTGTGTGCCCCGAGGAAGGAGGGTGCACCAGTTCCTAAACAGTGCTTATCCAAACCGTTAGCCCATTATAGTACATTCTGTTACGGGAAGTATGGGAAGGAACTTCCATCTGTGGTTTGTGGTAATTCCAAAAGGGGTATGGCCACTTCTGTAGCTTTTTTCGGAATGTTTCCACTGCAGAGATTTGTGCAGCTGCCACCTGGAGTATTGTCCACTTTTACTAAGTACTGCAGTCTGGACGTTGTATCTCGACGAGCTGGGTTTGGTCTAGCTGTGCTACAAGGCCTACTGTCGTAAGCTTATATGCGCCAGCCACCCAGACTGTTAGCTTTTGGTACTGCTTGGGACTTGTTTCAGAGGTGTGGCCTAATGAAAGCGAGATCCTCAAAGAAGATAGAACAGTTACATACTTCCCATAACAGTAGATCTTTGAGTGAATCGCTTTCATCACACCATGCCATCCCACCCTCCTTCCCCCTTAGGGGTTGTGACAAAGGATGCTTGTGCTGCTGTCTCTATTGCTGTCTTTTCCAGCACCCAGTCTTGCCTGGTACCTGGAGTGCTGGGGTCTCACCTGGTTCCCTAGAGGGAGGTCCTCAGAACATGATCTCCAGCGGGGAACTGCGGAGAGGAGGGGCCACATACGATTATGAATATGCTGACGCCTGATGTCATCATCGGCGGCCCCTGGCAGACTGTTTGCAATGTTTTCCATGTGGGCCTAGTGCCCGGTGGCTATATATTCCAAAGGTGTGACCTAATGAGAGATTCTCTCGAAGATGTTCTATTACAGTAAGTACTTGCCTGTTCTTTACAAATTTACCATAACTGTTAATCTTGCAGAATATCTTCACCATTAACTACCACATCCACCCACCAAAAGTCAAAGTCATGTTTATTTATATAAAGTGCTTTTTAGAATATCAAAAGCCTTGTACAGCAGAATAAAACAGCTAAAACAATACTAAGAGCAGTAATCAAGTATAATCCACAACAGTCAACTAAAAAGCGTCTAAGAAGGCTGAATCAAATAAATATGTTTTTAGGGCAGCCTTAAAAGTCTCAGTGGACAGGCACTCTCTAATCTGACAAGGTAGAGAGTTCCACAGGGTCAGGGCATTAAATGCAAATAATCTCACCCTGAGGTCTTTAAACTGGCCCTCTCCCACTCTTGCAGAGTCAAGGCCCCTAGCTCACCCTGCTTGTGCTGGCTGGCGCCATCTAGTGCCACATGTCCCTTCCCAGTTGCTTCCCCGTGGGGTAACTTTTTGTAACAAAAAAGGGGGGCAAGACTTGGGACCCATTGCTGGGTTCCCAACCCCCTCCCCCCACAAAAAAAATAGAGCATCTGGGGTGAGGGCCCTCTTCAGGTCCCCCATACCAACCAAAAAAGAAGGGAAGGTAACTTCTCTTTACCTTTTCTTGTCCTCTTTCTCCCTGCTGGGGGTATACCCCCCTTTTCTTGAGTAAATCCGTTAGTTGCCAAATGCAACCTGTGCCTCTGGGCAGTATGCAAATCTAGCTCACTTGGCAGCAGCACTGTCTCTGGAAGGGTGCTCTGCACTAGATCGGATCAAGTTATACAAGCCTTTGTACAGGGTATGTTCCTGTTGCAGGCAAGGCAGGTCACTTTTTTCTGTTGTTTTTTTTTTTTTTCTTCTGACTAAGCCAGGCTATTATTCCTTTTGGTTGTTGTGCCTTTTTCCTCTCCTATGCCAGCTGGGCCATTAGCACACTATCCTTAGAGTAGCTGGGGAGAAGGACACATCTTGACTTTCCTGGGCTCATCAGTCCTGCAGCTACACATGCACCAGGACTCCAGCCTTTTTTCCTCTGGTGAAAAAAGGGGACATACATTATCTGGTTTTCATTTGGTTCTCTGTCTGGTGTCATGGTTGCTCTTAGGAGTCTGTGTTGTTCATTTCTGCTTTGTGCACATTGGTGCCACCTCATTTGCTTGGGAGTCCCAATTTCTGGGCATAGCCTCTTAGTTTACCTGCCAGAGCCACATGGTTCAGGGTTGCTGCCATATTATCACTACCTATCCTGCTGTCTGGCTGGTGGTGTTGAGGCTCTGGTTCCATACCCAACTACCTCTGTGTGCAACCTAATGATCCCCGAGTGTGTCCTCCTCTCTATCGAGAGGTTGGAAGTCAGTTATTTTTTATTGTTGATTTACCTCTATCCTTTCCATACCCCTTTGGGATGGGGATTTTCTTTAGCCCTCTCATTATTTTTCCCCACGTTGTTTCTCTCCTGGTGAACAGAACTGAAGTTTGTAAGGGAGCCAGCAACAGTTAGCGCACAGCACCACCTGGGGAAGGGGGATGTACAGACGTGGTGCTCAGTAGCCATTGCTGGCCCCCTCACCAAAAGCTTTGCTTCCGTGGGGTTCTGGTACCTTCATCCCAGACCCATATGTGGTAATCAGTGGTGAATATATTCTGCAAGGACAGCAGTTACGGTAAGTATGTAACTTTCATATGCAGGATATGCTATGGCCTTAATGAAAATATCAGTGATACTTTTCCCTGAATGCAGCATGACCCTATGACATCACGGGTGGCGAGTCCTAATATTGCATTTCTGCACACCAGTCGCATATTAATTAATCCATCCCACTGTGGATCCTCCTGTCAGCCTCCCTGACTTGACAACGTCCTCCGGACAGCCTATCCTCTCCCCCTCTCTCCCACCCCACTCCCCATCCCTACCTCCACCCTCTCCAGGTATTATCTAGGTATGTCCAGGGCTGTACCCCCAATGTAACCCTTGGGTACCTTGTATTTGACTGTAACCTTTATAAGTGAGTCAGCCCGTTGGTGCTGAGGGATGAGGTGCTAGACGCCACCTCGCCTTGGCGACCCAGGCTCAGGGCGAACTTCGGGTGTCGGCAGGGGAGGGATTGGATTGAGCACCCCCTGGGCTGCTCTCCTATCCCAGGAGTAGGGTATTGGGGAGTCCAGCGCTCCGGTAGCCCCTGGTGGAGATCAGCGGTGCCGCAGAGTACTGGACTGCACGTATGGCGTGGCTGACGCTGGCAGGGTTGCCGTGCGCCTATCCGCTGGGGCGTGCCCACACAGGGGGTGGGGAAGTTGTGCAGAAGAAAGGAAACAACCAGCTTGTGGAGCAGGCGACGACACCAGTCCCACATGCCCACCGCCGGGATCTCCTCAGCTGGCCTTCCAGTTCCTCCCTCAGGGGCCCACCTGCAGTCGGAGTCTGTCTAGTAAGCGAGCCCAAAGAGGCAAAGGGCTACCCTCCCTGTGCGGGTGAAACTGGGGCTGTCGGCTGCAGGGGGGGGGAGGAGGCTCAGTCTGAGAGATCCACAGGCAGGCAGGATAAAGGACTAGATGCCTGAGAGATGGCCCTATGAGCCGCAACCGGAGAGAAATAAATAAAAAAAATATATATATATTATAAGTAACATTATTATGTAACCTATGTGTACTCTTATGTTTAATGTTCTGCACCTGTACTGTTTTCACTATTGTAACCACATTATGTAACTCTGTCTACCCCCGCGACGAGGTGCCTTTGTAAATGAGTCCATGACTCAAAGGTTGTAAATCCGACTTTTCTAATAAAATAAAAAAAATATGGGTGACCTCCAGCTGTCGTCTATGTTTGAACCTGAGCATACGCTTAGCTACACTGCTGCAGAGTGAGACAGACAGGCAGGCCATTCATCTTCCTGCCAGGGGCCTTAAGGTGGCTCAGCACCAGTCAAGGGCATGTTATGATGCCAGCGAGGTAGTCTCCAGTTTGACAGGATCTGCAGTTTGCATCAGGTGGACAACATGACTTTGCCTCTCCCGACAGGCACCTTTAGCCTGGCATAAGGCACTCGCACTTCCAGGGAGAATCAGTTTTTCTCTCCTAGGGTCCGGTGGGAACTGTTGGGGAATTCTCCTGCTCCTGTGTAACTAGTCTCAGGTCTCATCAGACCTGTAAGGAGCCCCTGCCCTCAGGTGTTCTCCTTCACCCAGAGCGCAGAGGGTATCTATAATATACCTTCAGGGCGAGCCTGCTTTTCCCTCCGAAAAGAAGGGAAAGCTTGGTACTTGGACCCATAAGTGGGAATTGGTGGTAAAGACTGATTAGAGACATAGAAACATAGAATTTGTCAGCAGAAAAGAACCACTTGGCCCATCCTGTCTGCCCTGGTGGTCCCTGCCTGGTCTGTCTCTGCAGACCCTAACTGTTCTCTGGAGATCCACCCTCCTCCCTGCTTAGTTACTGATATTCCCGTATGTCTGTCCCACGCATGCTTGAAGCCCCTTACTGGTCTTCCCTCTACCACTTCTGCTGGCAGTCTATTCCAGGCACCTACAACTCTTTCAGTGAAGTACTACTTCCTCACATCCCTCTTAAACTCCCCCCACCTGAAGCTTCATGGCATGCCCTCTGGACCTGGTGCTCTTTCTTATTTGAAAGAGACTTTCCTCCTACACCCTGTTACCCCTGTCGGGTGCTTTTTGGTCTCTATCATGTCTCCTCTTGCTCTTTTCTCATTCAGGGCACATGTTGAGATCCCTCAGTCTCTCCTTGTAAGACTTTTGCTACAACCCCTTCACCATTCTAGTTGCCCTCCTCTGGACTGTGTCCTCATTGTCTATGTCCATTCTGAGGTGCGGCGTCCAGAACTGGACACAATACTCCAGGTGGGGTCTCACCAGCGAGCACTGTAGTGGCAACACCACTTCCCTCCTCCTGCTGGAGATACCTCTCCACATGCATCCCAAAATGTCAGTGGTCCTACCCACTGCTTAGCACAAGTAACACCATGTGATTACTGCATTTCTTTTAAACCAGTCCCTGTCGAAAAAATCTATCTGATAAATTTGGCATGACATCCTCCTACCCTCTCCCCTCCCCCCATGAATCCATGCTGCATGTGATCTTGCAGTCCACTGGAGTCGAGACACTCTACCAACCTTTCCTTTAACAGGGGTTCCATTAATTTCCCCACCACTGAGGTGAGCCTCTTGAAAGATATGAGAGTTATGTACTTGCTGTAACTGTTGCTCTTCCAGAATATCTTCACAATTGAGTACCATACCCACCCACTATCCCCCACCCTAGTGGAGCCGTGGCCTCTGGGCAGCTCACGCTGATAATGCTGGCCAGCATCATCTAGTGCCATGGCATCTTTCCAGTTGTACTCCCTATGGAGTAGTTGTTTTTACTACTACAGCAACAACAACAACAAGAAAAAGGTTTGGGACCCATTTCTGGGTTGCTGCCACCTCCCACCCAAAAAAAAACCTCATAAACTAGGTGAGGGTTCCTTCAAGGGCCCTCATACCAACCCAGAAAAAGAACTGAGACAAGGCAGCAGCCTTCCTCCTTTTTCTTTCTTGTCCTCCTTCTCCCTGCTCAGGGTATATCCCTATTAGTTGCTTAATGCACTGTGTGCCCTGGATACTATCCAGTGTAACTCCACTTAGCAGTTGCACTGTCTGCGGAACAGTGCCGTGTATGGAATTGAATCAGGTACGCTACCTCTTACACAGGGTTTATCCCTGTTGTTGCAGGAGAAGCAGGTCCTTTTCTCTGATGCTTTTTTCTTCTGGGTATGCCAGACTATCCCTTTGGTTGTTATGCTGTTCTTTTATGCCAGCTGGGCTGTAAGTCTATGTCTGGAGGGGTACCTGGGGAGATGAACACATTGCGATTCCTTTGGGCTTTTTGACCTTACAGCTCCACAGGCACCTCAGATGCCTCCTGTTTATTTCTGGTTGGAAAAGGGCAACATATTTTGACTAGTCAGTCCTACATCAGGTAGCATGGGATTGAGTTTTTCTAGGAGTATATGTGATTCATTGCTAGTTTGATACTAAGTGCCATATTACTTGCGAAGGGGTCCCAATTCTGAGCATACCCTCTTACTGTCTGCCAGAGCTACATGCTTTCGGGTTGCTGCCTTTTAAAATCACTATCCATCTCCTGCCTGGCTAGTGATGTGAGGTTCTGGTCCTATACCCAACTACTCCTTATGGCTTGCGTAAGAAACATAGTAGGAAATTCCTGGATTTCTTTTAAACCAGGCTCTGTTGGGTCAGTTTGCCCAAGTAACCACTTGTAGTGCCTGTGTTTCCCCACAGAAAAGCAAGCCATGTTTTCCCTGTCCTGAAAACTCCATAGTATGATGGTCAGTATGTGCACAAATTGAGGGATCGTTGCTAGTGCTGTATTTGCAGAGAAAGTTGCTTAGTACTGGAATTTGTTGCTGAACAACAAACATGCTAAAGAGATCTGTGCAAGTAGATAATATCCCACCACTAACACATGCCCTAACAGATTCTCCATGCTTTAGCAGTGAGGGGCTGGCATTCTTATTGCCTCTTCAGTTGGATGGGCAGCTGCAGATCATCACATTTGTTTTTGAAGTTTTATCAACTTGTCTTATTGTGCAGTGCACAAAGAAAGCAGAGAACAGTAGCAGAACATTCTTGGGCTGGTTATCACTTATGTTGATAAGGGTTGCCCTTTAATTTGTTTTGTGTCATTGTAAGGATGGACGAGCAGTTTGACTAACAGTTCATTAATCACACATTTGAACTAAAAGCACCATTTTTTTCTGTTTGAAACTAGGTGTACGGTATAAAGGAAAGCATTTAATGTTAATGTATTATTTATGTCTGTCAGAAACCAAGAGAGATGTGAGGAAGTACTTCTTCACAGAAAGAGTGGTGGATTCCTGGAATAGTCTTGCAGTGAAGGTGGTGGGGTTCAAGAGGCATGGGATAGGCATAAGGGAATCTTAGTTTAAAGCAGGGAGAGGAGCGGAGATCAAGTAGGGTTTGCATTGTCAGTATAGGCATGGAAAAAATGGTCAGACTGGGTGGGCCAAGCAGTCCTTATCTGCCATTAGATTCTGTGTTTCAGTGGTGGACACCTGGAACAGACTGCCAGCGGAAGTTGCTCACTTGCTTGACTCCAGATACCGTCCTGTACAGCTAAGCAGCCTGAATGAGCTGTTTAGTTTGAGCGTCATTCACAGTGGCTTTTGAAATCTGCAAATCACCAAACTTCCTGATTGGAGGAATAGGTAACCAAAGTTCAATGCAGCAGAGGAAGAACAAACAACATACTCCCTTACAGACAATCCACAGAGCCCAACTGGTTCGCTTCTCTACTCCAAATACTGTCCGACACAGCTGAACAGCCTGAATTAGCTCATAATCCTCCTTCGTTTCACTATGTTACCAGAAGGCTAGCCATGAGCTTCTGGGCCTGCCACTCATGACATTACTGCCTTAGTGCCTTGTTACAGTTTGGCCTCGACTTCTGACATTAGTTCAAATACTACCTGGAGTAAGAACCACAAGTGTACTAAGCATTACAGTCTGGATCTGGTTCTGGCTTGGCTGTGCTGTTAGGACTGTTGTCTTGAGGACTATGTTCTCTATTTCATACCTCCTGTATAGGGGTACTGTACTGCTGTATATTAGTTCAGTGTGCGTGGCTCTTTGGAGGAGATATTGTCAAAGAAAAAAGATTCATTACATCTTCATCAAAGATATCTTTTTCATCAGGCCACACCTATGGAACTATAAGCCACCAGGCGCGAGGACCACATGGAAATGTTTGCAAGCAGTCAGCCAGGGGCTGCACATGATGTCAGACGTCGACTGGCATATTTATTTATTTATTCATTTGCTAACCGGGTAGGTACACTGATCCCAGGGACCGTTTTAGACACAACCCGGGCCATAAAGATGGCACATCGCAGTGAAACAAAGTACACAATATGGGTCTTATGAATAAACAATACAGCAGAGTAAAAACTTAACAGTACAGCAAGGTAAACTTTAAGTAGGGTACAAATACAGCGGTACAGTAGTACATACAGTGCAGCAGAAAATGCTACCTCATTGGATGCAATACAGCAGTCTAGAAAGCGATGCAGAGCAACTAGCAAGAACTGGTATAACTATGTGTGTCCATTACTTGAGAGAGTGTGGATAGGGTTCTGACCCTAGTCTAGGCTTTTTGGACAGCCAAGTGCTACAAGTAGAAGTGTGGTGGGGGACTGGGCATTTGCAGACAGTGAGCAACTGTCTGATCAGGTTTGTTCTTTTTCTTTGTTGTGGTTGTTTTTTAATATAGCTTTTTATAGGCTTATGTAGGTTTTCTCCCACATCCCCCCCCCCCGGGCCCCGGCACATGGCTGTATGTGTGTGTGGAAACGCGCACACACACTGGAAGTCAGCTCAACCCCTTCCACCCACCTGTACTGCTGCCCCCGCCCGCCTACATTGCCCCACCAGACCTCCACCCGGTGGGGATGGAGCTACAGGAGGGGTGACAACCCACCACCTCTGGGAGAGGAGAGTGGCCCGAAGGCTCACTCAATCCCGCTCCTCCCAAGGCCGGCACCCCGATGACTAGAGTTCGTTCCCAAACCCGGGTCGCCAGCGTAGTGTAAGGTAAGGTGTCCAGCACCTCAACCCTCAGTGCCACTGGACGGCAGGTAAGGTTTGTTCTAAAGGCAGATGAGGAGCCAGTGGAGAGGTGGGGCAGAAAGGTTGTTCAGAGTTTGGGTCCAACGGCGGAGAGGGCTCACTGTCCCATATCAGTAGAGGAACGAGGGAGGTTAAGTAGTTTTTGTGAGGATGACTTTAACCCCCTTGTGCTCTATTTAATTATAATTGTAATAAGTTTGTCTAGCATATACATGTGGGTGGCCCCTCCTCTCCTCAGTTCATTTCCCACCATCATCCATGCTCGTCGTGACTGTGGAAGGAAACGTCGCTGCAATAGCCGCCTTCTTTTTTTTTTTTGTTAAAACAGTAATCACTTTTATAGTGATTTTCAGTGACCTGTATGTCATTGAAGGAGGCGGTGAAACTGTTCTGGTGTTGTGAATGTGGAAAGAAGATCTACACCGGGAAGTCCCAAGACATATATGTCTGTTGCCTAGGCCAGGACCACAGCATCAAAGCCTGTGGAATTTGTTGGGGTGTTAATTCCGTGACCAAGTAACGCTGTAAAGGGGCTCTGGAAAAATACCATCTTGAGCAAAAGGTAGCTAGGATAGGAAAGGAGCTCCAATAGAAGAGTACAGCCATGAAGCGAGCCCAATAGACTGAGTCCATGTTGTCCAAATCCCTGGACAAGGCATCAGAGAGTCACAACCACAAGGACAAGGAAAGAGCCTCCCCAGTATGTTCTAGGTCGCCCATACCCAGCAGATATGACCTCCTCTGTGCCGTCGTCTGATCTGGCGGCGATGCTACTCCCCCCTGCCAGTTGACATGACACCAGGGTTGGGGCTTGGCGTATGCACCACCAGGCCTAGTATGGCTGGTATGTTGCCATCGGGGACTCTGCCTCCCCACTGACTCCTTCAGTCGCACCCCTCAACAATATGGGTGCCGACACTCAGGCGATACTATCGTCTTTCTCGGATGTGATTAGATACCTACTACCTGGCCTCCTGGTTCCAGGGGGTCCATCATTGGGGCCTATTACTAACCCCATATCGCCACCACTAGGTACACCCTTACCACAGCTGCCTGCTAGGGTGCTGCTGTCATTGGCCGGCTCCCTTCTCCTCATCAACCTGCTTGACGACAAGTATGAATATAATCCTGACCTTATAATGCAGTATGAGGAGGAGGCTGAGGACTGTGCTGAAATACCCAATAACCAGGTATGACAGGGTAGAATAAGATCCTGTCCCAGTTGTTATGGGGAAAGAGTTTGACTGCAGAAATCTGTTCTGTTCTCTCCTTTCCTGTCTCTTCTCTGTCTGGTTGCGCAACCAGATTTTCTGGTGAAACCTAGGATTTGATCACCCCGACAGTCTAGCAGTTCTTTGCCTCTCACTGTCTCTGTTTTCCCTTGCTAGTTTGTCTTTTTCTCCCTTGCATATCTGCTGATATAAAAATATATGCAAATCATTATGTGGAAATGTAACTGATATTGGGATCCCTTCGTGTACAAAATATATAGTGTTACTGTTGAAATGTATATAACTATAGTTTGAGATGATTGCAGAAAGCTATTGGAAACTCAAGTGGTTACCTGAGTGCAATTTGTAAGCCTTTTGCATAAGAGCTGTGGAAAAGGGCCTCAGCTTAGGGACACTGTGTTCCTGCCAGCATCTGCCTGAAACATACAAGAACACTTTGGAAAAAAACAGGATGCTTGTTAAGAATGGGGGTTGGAAGGACTTATAAGAGAGCTGAGCTGCAATTGCTTAAAACAGAAAAGAGGGACACAGATTGAAGGGAAACTCAGATGGACTTTTTCTGTTTATTTGGCCTTTGTAAATAGTTATACTGAACAATTCTATTTTTTTTATGTTATTGCTACTACAAATAATACTTTTGTTGCGAATTTTACAACTGTTTCTGGTTTTCCTATGCTTCCTGACCTGTGCCTCGACGACACCAGGGCATCAGCTCCATGGTGTCCACTTGCAGTTAGGATTCAGTGATCAACACAGCAAGGTCCCCTTCAGTGGATCCTGCTTTCCTCAGTATGATGCAGCAGCTGCAAGCTGCCATGAGCTTTTACGTGAAGGAACAGGACTGTACTAAGAAAAATCTTAGAGTTCCTGGAGTTGCAAGGATCTCTTGCAATTGTGGTGCCACCTCTGCTCCCTGCTTTAGAGGATTACACCTTTGCTGCCTAGTACAGGTCGAATAATATTCCAGCTGTACCCAGGAAAGCAGATAAAATGTACATGGCATCTTCTGGAAAGCCATTTTTATGCCACCCAGCCTGAGGCAGACTTAGCGGTCATTAATGGTGCCAGAGATGGGTCTAGGGTACCTAAGTTCCTCCCTCCTGATAAAGAGTCAAGGAAGTTGGATGTTTTAGGCAAAATGACCTTTGAATCAGCATCATTGGGCCTTCGTATTGCTAACTACCGAGCCCACATGATGAAGTACCAGAAAACCCTCTGGAAGAAGGCCAAGGCAGCTGTACAAACCTTATCAGAGGGTACCCCAAAACAGGACCTTCTCTAAGCCTTTACTGCGGGGGGCTGATGTGAGCAGGCGTTTGCTCCGCACAGCCTGTGATACCTCAGATGCTTCTGCCAGGGCTGTGGCCTCTGGCATCTGTCCCAGGAGATATTCTTGACTTAGAGTGGCAGGGTTTGCAAATGACATGCAACAGTTCATTCTCAATGCCCCATTTAGAGTACACAAGTTGTTTGGTTCTGAGGTCCAAGATACTCTTGTCACATTTTCAAGCTTCAGTCAGAACCCTGAAGTCTGTGCATTCCTTCTACCATACTCAGCCTGGTGGTAGGAGCAGAGGTCCTTTTCATCTGGCTGATGTCATATAGCGCTCAGCAGCCAGATAGCAGGACAGGCTGGGGAACAGGAGCCTTGGCAGCCCCAGTACCATCCCAGGTGTCCATTCAAATGCCCGTTGAAATGGTAGCACAGGGGAAGCTGCCCCAACCAGCTCTACCTGTCTCCTTATACACTCCCAACCACTTTTACCTCCAGGGTGGATGTGGAGGGTCACCTCTCCCCCCACTTAAACCAGTGTAAAGAAGTGACTACAGATGCATGGATTCTGGAAATCATAGAACAGGGCCATGCTCTGAACCTTCTAGACATACCTCCAGATCATCCACCTCTAGTGACCCACTATCCTCCAGAACACCTGCCTCTGCTTCTGGAGGAGGTTCAGACTTTGCTACAGAAGTGGGCCCTAGAACCTGTGCTTTAGAACAAAGGCACACAGGTTTTTACAATCGGTACTTTCTGGTCCCAAAGTGGACAGGAGACTTGCAGCCTGTCTTGGATCTCAAAGAGCTGAACTTCTTCATAGAGTACAGGAATTTCAGAATGGGCAGCTTGCAAGACCTGATCTCACTGCTGCAGGCATGGAATTGGATCTGTTTCCTCGATATCCAGAAGCCCCACAGAAAATACTTGAGGTTCCTTATTCAAGGGGAACATTACCAATTCAGTGTTGCTCTTTGGCTTGTCTTCTGCACCACGGGTCTTTACCAGATGCTTGGCAGTAGTGGCAGGAGCCCTTCGCAGGGAAGGCCTTTATGTTTTCCCTTACCTCGACGACTGGCTGTGGAAAGCCCACTCCAGGGATCAGCTCCTGAAGACATTAGCTCAAACCAGACAGATGTTTGATGCTCTGAGGGTGACTGTCAACATAGTAAAATCAGTATTGGCAACTTTCCAGTGACTGCAGTATATAGGAGCAGTCCTGGACACAGCCCCAGGGCTCAGCCTTCCTGCCCCTGGACAGGACCAGCCACCTGGTTGCCCAAGCACAGGTAGTGCATGACAGTCAGTATGTCTCAGCCAGGATGTTCCTGTGCTTGCTGGGCCTCATGGCAGCAGCCATTGTGAAAGTACCATTGACTAGACTGCACATGCGGATTCTCCAGTGGTTCCTAGGAGTCCAGTGGGATCAGCTCACAGATGACCTAGAACAAATGGTTCTAGTTATGTCCCTTGTGTGCAAACTTCTCAAGTGGTTGATGGAAACCAACAACCTGTTAAAGGGGATTCCCTTCCTGATCCCTTTCCCTCTCCAGATTCTCATACCAGGTGCCTCGGCGATGGGCTGGGGTGCACACTTGGACAACCATCAGATGCAGGGTGCATGGACCTCAGTGGAAAGTACGTTGCGTATATGTGTTCTAGAAATGCAAGCTGTCCTGTGCGGGCTAACAGGTTCCAGGCCTTCCAGAGCCACCTATCCCTGGGCAGTTTGCCAGTACAGTCAGGCAATGTCAGTGTGACACATAACATCAAGAAGCAAGGCAGGGACGCTTTCCTATCCCCTGTGTGCAGGGAAGCAATGAGAGTTTGGAATTGGGCTCTGGAACGTGATCTAGAACTGTCAGCAGTACATGTCCCAGACACCCTAAACATTTTGGCAGACAGGCTAAACAGGTCCCTGTCCGGGATGAATGAGTGGGAACTGCTGACCTTGTTAGTCGACAACCTTTTTGATCGATGGGGTAGTCCAGAGTTGGACCTTTTTGCATACCTACACAATGCAAAACTGCTGCTTTTCTGCTTGCTTGCTTCAGGGCCTGGAATTTTCTGGTGAGACACGTTGTCCCTCTCTTGAAAAGGGATATTCCTGTTTGCCTTCCCGCCCACAGAAACATAGAAATTGTAGGCAGATAAGGACCGCAAGGCCCCAAGGCCCATCTAGTCTGCCCATCAGCTGTATAGTTGACCCTATCTGGTCAGTGGCTTCCCCTCCCTCTGCCCTACCTCCAGGATTCCCCTATGCCTGTCCCAGGCATGATTAAATCCCTCCACCATGCTTGCTCCCACCACCTCCTGTGGCAGACCATTCCATACGTCCACCACCCTCTTCGTGAAGAAAAACGTCCTCACATTCCCTCTCAACCTGCCACCTTCCAATTTCATATCATGACTGCTCATTCTTGTACTCCTCCTGTATTGGAAGGTGTCTCCTCCCTGCACCTTGTTTATGTCCTTTAAGTACTTGAATGTTTCTATCATGTCCCTCCTCTCCTGCAGCGAGTACATATTGAGGTCCTTCAATCTTTATGTTTCTATGTTTCTCCTCATAAGTTTTGTAGTGCAAGCTCTGTATCATCTTGGTCACTCTTCTTAGGCCCGTCTCCACCCTGTCAGTGTCCTTCCCAAGGTGCAGCTTCCAGAACTGCACACAGTACTCCAGGTGAGGCCTGACCAGTGTTTTATACAAAGGCATCACTACCTCCCACCTTCTGCTAGTGATGCCCCTGCCTATACACCCCAGCATGTCGCTGTCCCTCCCTGCAGCATTAGCACACTGCTTTGACACTTTCAGGTCATCAGAAATAATAACCCCTAGGTCCCTTTCTTCCTTGGTGATTGTCAGCAACCCCTCTCCCTCATCCTGTAGCTCACGCAAGGGTCCCTTTGTCCAAGGTGCACAATTTTGCACTTCTTCGCATTAAATCTCAGTTTGTTTGTTTATTTATTTCAGTTTAGGATTAATACCTTTGAGTCAAGGACTCATTTTCAAAGGTTCCAAGTCAGAAACGAACAGACACAGACAACATAGCACAGCAGTGGATTACAAAATAAGGTTACAGAGGGTTGCACATATTTTTAAGTTTAACTAATTAATAGGAGTCTAGGTTTCACTAGTACATAGGAGTCTAACATTGTAAGTAACAGCACTAAGTGCTGGCATAGTAGTGTTAGAAATAGGAAAGAAGGGGAGAGGCCAGGGATTGAGTCTCCGCTGGGTGGAGCATGGATGGTTGCCAGAGTGGTAGGCTGAGCTCACCAGTGGTAGCCAGGGGAGAGAATGGGGGTGGGGTGGGAAGGAGCCCAAGGTAGGCATTGTCAGATGTTCACGTATGTAACTGATGGAGTGGGCGATGTGTGTGTGTGTGTGTGTGTGGGGGGATTGATAGTTTATTGTAGTGTAGACTATGCAAGATAGGTAATTTGTGGGTAGGGGGATTTGTTGAAGAGAGCAGGTGGAGGAAGAGTTCAGGAGGCAGTGGTTGGGTGGTTAGAGCCAAGGGGTGGGTGGGATAGCCTAGGGGCCCTGAGCATGGGCTCAGTGCGGCAGACACAGATTTTTTTTGCTACACCCCAGACCATTGTTCAAGCTTATCCAGGTCCCTCCTCATTTTCTCCACCCCGTCAGGAGTATCCACCCTGTTACAGATCTTGTTGTTATCGTCAGACAGGCAGACCTTTCCCTTCAGTCCTTCTGCAGTATCACTAATGAAGCGCCTGCCTGCCCGCCCGCTTCCTGAGAACTTGCACTAAGGCAGACCGGTGGAGCCCTGAACCGGCTCCTCGCCCAATGAAAACCCACTCACTCAACTTCAGCGGCTCGGGGAAGGCAAGCGCCTCCCCGTCCACTTCTTGAGGACTTGCACTAAGGCAAACTGGTGGAGCCTTGAACCAGCTCCTCGCCCCCTGAAGACCTGCTCACTCAATTCTGGCGGTTCGGTGAAGTCAAGTGCCTGCCCACCCACTTCCTGAGGACTTGCACTAAGGCAGACCGTTGGAGTCCTGAACTGGCTCCTCACCCCCTGAAGACCCGCGCGCTCAACTCCAGTAGTTTGGGAAGGAAAGTGCCTGCCCGCCGGCTTCCTGAGGACTTGCACTATGGTATGGGTGTTCCCGCAGCCAGCTGATCCTGCCATGGAGATTCGAATCAGATGCCTTTTCAGGCTGATCCTGGTTGGCTTTCACCTCCATTTTGCTTCATTTTTACCTTAATCTAATCCCTATTCCTGTACATGCTAGCTGTAATGGCCAAAAACTGTATTAGTTAGTAAAATCTCAAAAAACTGTGTTAGCAAGTCTGCTATAATTTGATGTAGCACTACAGGATTTAAACTGTCCCAATATTGTTTTAGCTTGCAAATTGCTTAGTTTCTGTTTTCAGCTCTGTTAAAATCTTAATTGTCCTGTGCTTTTTTGCTTGCTAATTGCTGGCCATTGTCCTCCACTAGCCTTTCCCTTCCTACCCAGCTCCCCCCTGCTGTGCGCCTGTCTCTGCGAATCCCCAACCCTAGCTTTTGTGTTTCAGCTCATTTTTTTTGTAATCTTAATTTCTCCTGTTTGTCTGCCTGGGTTTAAATTAATAGTCTCCTTTCACTCCCCAGGCAGACCGGTGGGTCCCTGAACCGGCTCCTCATCCCCTGAAGATCTGCTCACTCAACTCCAGTGGTTCGGGGAAGGCAAGCGCCTGCCCGCCCGCTTCCTGAGAACTTACACTAAGGTACGGGTGTTCCCCGCCAACGCTGAGCGCTGGCTGACACGAAATTGAGTGTCCAATCTCTCATTTGCAGATTATAATCCTTGACCACTAAGGGCGTCTCAACAAGTTTTACTCTCCTGCTTCATCAAACCCTGCAGCTCACCTCTCAGTACACCCATTCTAGTTGTAATAAACCAATAGTTGTCAGACTTTGTCACAGTGAGCCTCCCCAAATACAAGTAAAAGATTTTGAGCCTCCCCCAAAAACTGAAATAATCTTGGGCCTCCCCCCAAAAAATAACACACTGTACTTTACACAGTACACCATGAATAAATTGAAACCCCTTTGAGTACTTGGCTCACATTCAGTTATTTGTCTTATACTGACGTGGAACCTTTGAAAAAGAGCTCCTGTGCTCAAAGGTGTTATCTGAATAACAAACAAAATAAACAAATATTATTATTCAGCTTATTGTAACCTCCCCCCAGGCCAGCCTACTTGCTCCACTATTTTCATTCTTGAACCATTGTTACCCCTTGTTGCAGTACCTTCATGGGTCAGACTACTTTTTCTGTTTCCTCTTTATATGAAATAATCTTCCTACCTACTTTGCCTCTCCCCCTCCGTCCCTGCTACTAAGCAAAATCTCAGGGATTACTTTGCTCCTTCTTGCTATTGTTCTTAGCACTTCTATGCTCAACCCTTGTATTTAGGCTGTTCTGTCATCAGTCTACAAATTGACCAATTACCAACACTCATTATTGGTTTACTGTTCAAATTTGTTTGCACTATTGTTCACTGTGTATTTCTTGATTGTTTGCAGTTACCTATGAATGCATTCCTCCCTACCCTTGCTGGTACACCTGAAATGAGCCTTAGCTCATTCACCTTCCCTTGTCACCTATTAGTAAATAAATACATAAGATTCACCTACTATTATCCTCTTTTAGTTTGCTTCATCTCTTCACACAAAATATACAAAACTTAAAATTTAAATACAGTACTTTTTCAGACTTGCTTGAGCCTCCCCTGGAACAGGTTGGGGCCTCCCCAAGGAGGCTGGCCTCACCATTTGAGAACCCCTGTAATAAACTATTCCATGATGCCCTCCCTGGTACCCCATTTCTACTTCTCTGTGGCAACAACTGTACTGACTCAATTTCAGTTTATGCTTAAAATGGCAACACCTATATGGTTTATGACAACTAGCTGCAAACCCCATACTCCACCAAATATAATGACCCCCATTTATTTCACTAGCCCTGCTAACAATGTCATTGACGGCTCTGCCCATCGCTGGCCCAGATATTGAAATGAGTACTAAGCTTTCAGCATGACTAGAATCTTTTCTCCTTGCTCAGGGAACCAACTGCGAACCCACAATCCCCCCAAGTAGCCCACTGGATGGATCATTAGTGCGGAACGGCAACGGCTCACCACCCCTACTCCTCCCCTCAAAACAGTCGTTAGTACTACGCATAGCCCGTATGGAGTTGTTAAGTAGTAGGAGGCACCAAACAGACATCAAACTAATAAAGTCACAGGTGCTCCGGATAACTCTTATGCTGCCGCTGATATCGGGCAACATCCACCCTAATCCGGGCCTGTAGCAACCGCCATGCGCTACCATTGCAAACTGCCCCCTCACCCTGGCATCACTTAATGTCTGTAGTCTGCAAGCAAAATTTGATGCACTCCAGGTCTGGGTCTCACAGCACAACCTGGATATGCTTTCTGTTGTGGAGACTTGGCTTACACCAAAGATCCCCGACTCTGCGGTATCATTTCAAAGTTATACCCTGTATAGGAAAGATAGATTAATAGCTGGCCCGCCGGCGCAGCAGTTGGATTTCCGCTTGCAACGCCAGCGACCTGGGTTCGGGAACGAGCCTGGGAGCTGGAGGGCCGGCCGGGAGGGGAGGACTTGAGCGTCCCAAGGACTGCTCGTCCTCTCCGGGGGGGGGTACCAGAGCTCGGTGCTTGTCTGACCCTGGGTGGAGACCCGAGGTACAGCAAGCCCGATGCTCCAACAGAGGGGGCGACTTGCTAGACGTCGGCGCTTCAGCGCCTTGAGGTCCGGGGACCTGGCACGTCGAGAGAACATCAGGAAAAAACCTTGCAGCCTCCCAGCAGACAGAGCACCAGGCCCCGACCTTCAATGCCCTTACCTGCCTGGAGACAGCGTGCCGACGAAACACAGAGAAGCGTCAGGGTGTAAGGGCTCCCACCCCGTACCTGCCTGGGGGGTACAGCCACGGCTCCATGGGGCACGGACTGCACCGATCACCAGGTAGGTGAGTGAGGGCTGATAAGGCCATAGGTGTCTCCTGAAGAGGGGAGAGCTGCGAGGAGGGGGAGAATAAAAGAGAAAGTAAAAAAAAAAGAAAGACTAAAAAAGGGTGGAGGCTGTGCCATCTACCTTGGAGACACAGTACACGGCAATGTCCTCCCTGAGCTGAATACAGGAAACTGCACAGGCACTTGCTATGAAAGTACTGCTCATATCCCAGAATAAAGCGATTACCATCATCTCACTCTGCATCTCCCTAAGGGAACAATCTAGCGTACTAAACAAGGTTCTCGAGTTTTTGAGCAGCTACCAGAAAAATTCCTAGCTAATTGTGCTTGGGGACCTCAATGTCAACTGCCAATCCACTGAAGCTGCCCACTATAAGGATGCCTTATCCTCCATCAATATAACACAGATGACTGACACCCCTACCAGGCACAACTACCGCACAGGCACCAGTACACTGATAGATTGGGTGCTGACAAACCTCCCTGAGAGACTTATCAATCTCTCCGTCCTTCCCAACTGAATAAGTGACCACTGCCCAGTGCTGCTAATTTGGTCAAATTAAGTCATCAAACCCCCTGCCAGAACCATTACCAGCCGCTTCCTGAAACGGGCAGCTGGAGCAACTTAAATCCTGCCTCAGAAGTCATGACTGATCACAGCTTGACACCCTCAATGATGTGGATAGTGCTCTAGAGCACTTCATCAGCACATTCAATGATGCCTGTGACTTCCATGCACCCACGAGGAAACAAAGACTAATAGGCATCAGCAAATCCTGGATTTCACCGGCCCTCCTTCAGCATATGGCCAAACGGGATAATCTCTGGCACCCGGCACACATCAGGCAAACAAGCTGAGGGCAAGAAATGACTGTACCAGTGCAATACGCATGACTAAAATCCAACCCTTTTAGAATGAACTCACTAGATCCTGGGGAAACAGTAAGAATTTCTGGTGCAACCTAAAGAACCTCACAGGGAAGCCCGACAAAAGCCCACCAGCCTTGTTAGAGATTGATGGGGTAGCTACCCAGGTCCCCAAACAAAATGGCTGACATCCTTAACAATGCTTTTACTGACCTCAGCAGTGTCCTACCCCCTGACTTCTTTGATCATTCCAGTGCTCAAATCGGTGCCCAAAACAGCCATGGACCAAATAGACCCCCCCCTTTCGGTTCAAGGCGATCACCAAAAAAGAAGCCAGACGTTATCTCTACCATGTGCTTAGTAAACCCAGCATCAGCTATGACACCCTAGACCCCAAACTGGTAAACCTCACTCTCGACGAACTTATTACCCCTCTCACTAAAATCCTTAACCTATCCCTAAGGCTCGCCCATTTCCCCCAGAGATTGAAGGCTACTGTAGTGACGCCAGTTCACAAGAGTGGTGATAGAGCCCTGCACAATAATTATCAACCCATATCAGTACTCTTCCCCCCCTCCCCAAAAGCGCTAGAGCATATTGTAGCTGATCAGTTAACAGATTACCTGGACAAATATCATATCCATTGTCCACAGCAACATGGGTTCCGGAAATCGCACAGCACCACCACAGCCCTCCTGGAATTCACTAGTTTCATCTACTGGGCACACGACTGAGGTGAGTTGGTGGGTGCAGCCTATATCGACCTCACCAAAGCCTTTGATACTGTGAACCACCCACTACTACTTCAACAGCTTGCAGCAACTGGACTCTGAACCAGTGGTGTGGTTTGCTAGTTATCTCAAAGACCGAACACAACAGGTTAAAATAAACGAAGCCCTATCTGATAGACAAGAGGTCCGTTTGGGTGTCCTGCAAGGGTCTATTTTAGGTCCATTGCTTTTTATCATCTTCCTTATTCACCTCCCCCAGGCCTGTACAGACAACATCCTTCTTTATGCGGATGATGCAGTATTTTTTACCAGTTGTCCTGACCCACTCAACCTGGAGAAAAAACTACAGATAGACTTCTCTGCAGTGGAATCCTGGTTCATAGAACATAAGCTCCTTATGAATTACAACAAAACTGAGACCATAGGCCAGCCCGCTGGTGCAGCAGTTGGGTTTCTGCTTGCGACGCCGGCGACCCAGGTTCAGGAATGGAGTCGGGGCGCTGGAGGACTGACTGGGGAAAGAAGGCTACAGCGTACAGAGACTGCCTTCCACCAGATGCACTTGTTCTATGAAGTGGAAGCAGTTTGCTTCACAGGCTGCTTCCCACCACCTGGATCTGGTCATCTGTTCAATCAATCAGCTTCTAGAGTATCTGCCATCCTTATTGGATTCAGGCCTGCAGTATGCCTATACCAGGGTGCATCTGGCTGCCAAATTACGGTTGCCCAGCTGGAGTTGGCCCATATGTTTCAGAGGGGCATTCTACATCTGAAGCTTCCCATCCACAATCCAGTCCTGGCTTGGGACCTGAATTTTATTTGGGAAAAGCCTACCTTGGCTCCTTTTGAGCCAGCCATGGCTTATAATTTCTTTCTTGGAAAGCGTTATTTCTAGTTGCAGTCTTTTCTGCCCAAAAGAGTTCAGAGCTACAGGCTCTAATGTGTAAGCCTCCTTACTTGATTTTCCAAAAAGACAAAGTGTCTTTGTGTACCAGTCCTAAGTTTCTACCAAAGGTGGGTCTGAGTTTACTTTAACTCAAACCATCCACCTGCCAGTTTATTATCCTGAGCATGCCAATCCAGGGGAAGTGTTGCCCCATACTCAAGATGTACCTAGACTACTCAGGTACTACTGTATATTCACCACACCAAGGACTGCAGAAAGTTCTTGCAGCTTTTTGTTTCATTCGCCCCTGGGAAAGATGGCTCACCAGTTTCCAAACAGTGCTTGTCCAAATGGCTAGCCAACTGTATTACTTTCTGTTACAGGAAGTACGGTAAGGAGCCTCCTGGGGTGATTTCTGGTCATTCCACAAGAGGCATGGCCACCTCTGTTGCTTGTTTCAAAAATATTTATGCTGCAGATATCTATGCAGCTGCCCCCTGGAGTACTGTCCACACCTTCACTAAACATTACAGTCTGGACATTGTCTCTCATAGAAGGGCTCGTTTTGGCCTAGCTCTGTTACAAGACCTACTTTCTTAAGCCTTTGGGCTCAAGCCACCCAGACTGTTCACTATCAGTACTGCTTAGTACTCGTTCTATAGGTGTAGCCTGATGAAAGGGATATCCTCAAAGAGGATACAGTAGTTACGTACTTGCCATAACAGTAGATCTTTGAGAGAGTCTGTTTCATCAGGCCATGCTGTCCCACCCTTCTTCCAACTTATGGGCCTGAAACTCTAGCTTTTGCTGTTCTATCTTCAGTCTAGTCAACCTATAGCCCTCTGCCTTGCCTGGGTTTGCAGAGTACTGGGTTCTCTCCTGGTTCTCTGCAGAGAGGTCCTCTGAGTATGATCTCCGGTAGAGAGCTGAGGAGAGGAGGGGCCACCCATGTGTATATGTGAGCCAACATCTGACGTCATTGTTGGAGGCCCCTGGCTGACTGCTTGCAAAAGTTTCCGTGGGATCCTACAATGTGGTGGCTTATAGTTCCATAGGTGTGGCCTGATGAAAGAGATTCTCTTGAAGATCTACTGTTACAGTAAGTATGGAACTGTTGTTTACTGGTTATTGTAGATCTTCAAAAGAATATCCTACATAAGGGCCAGCCCGCTGGCGCAGCGGCAAGGCGTCAATCTGCGGCACCAATATCTGGGGACGGACTCAGGTGTCAGAGGGCCGGCCAGGGGGAGAAGGATTGAGCATCCTAGGGACTGCTCTCCTTCTCTGGGGGAGGGGGAAGAGTGTCCGGCATAATACGGACCTCTGGCAGAGGTCGGGAGCCCTGCTGCGACCAGCACCACACGTGGGGTGCGGGGCAGATGCTGGCGTAATTGCACATCCCTGCCCCAGGGAAAATATAGCTGCAAAAAATGATGGCCCCCACTTCCACCACCACTCCCGCTCAGACCATGGTCTGCCCGGGGGGGGGTCCCGCTCCCGCAACCCCACCCTGGGGAGCAAGCCAGGGCCAGAGACCTGTGTTTCCTGGGGAGGGTGCATGCCCAGCAGCTTCCACCCGGGGTAAGCCTGGGGATGTGGGGGCGGCAAGTGGAACAGGGGACCAGAACCCCTGTGGGGGGGGAAAGAGTTCCCACAAAAAGGAAAAAAAAAAGAATATCCTTCATAAAGCTACACAACTCCATTTATGGACATCATGAATTATAGTGTATGGGGGTGCTGCCCTGGTTATGTAAGGCAACAACGAGAGGTGCAACATCATACATGAAGGCATCGCCATGGGTGGCCGTAGCTGTGGAAATGTTTCCCATGAGGTCCTGACTCTGTCGGCTTACAGTCCAATATGTGTGACTTCATAGAGGAGAGTTTCTCAAAGATCTCTCATTAGGACTGCTAACTTAGTGATAAGTGGAACCCCCAGACACCAGACTGGATTGTACACCCTGTCTGAGTGGGTCCAGTGTTCTGCTGAGTTGTTTTAAAAATTTAACCGAGCTTCTAGGGAACTGTCATCAACAGGATTTCTTAATGTCTGAAAGCCCCTAAAAAACTAATTTGATTGAGCCATTGTGTTTATCTGTGAGTCTTTGCAGTCCAGAGTTATTTAAGCAATAAGCCACAAGGAGGTGTGGGTTATCGGAGGATTTACTATGGCTGGAGGGAGTGGGTTAATCCTCGCCAGCCGTGGTAAATCCCACAATAACCCACATCCTCCGAGTGGCTTATTGCGATTATACCAATGTTAATTTTTTTTTACTATGATAAAATACAACTTTTAAAGAGGTGGCTTTGTGTTTTTATTTTTATTGTATTTATTCCTGGGCTGCAGAGGATGAGGATATGGATCACCAGCATCATCAGCAGCAGTGTTTTCTTATCAGCCAGTGGTTATCATAGGATTTACACCGGTGGTAAACTGCCAGTCTGATCATTTCATTGGCTGTTCACTTATGTCCATGGTATAATCATATGCAGATCACCCTGTAATTAAGGGCTGGTGGCAGCCATATGTTTTGGGCTCCTGACAGGAAATTATGTCACCGAGGGTCTAGGTCTTCCTTTGACTGTATTTAATCCAACAGGTTAAATAAGAAATCAGCTGTTTTATTAAGTGTGTTTCAAGGTGTTATTACAACACTTTCTACATCTATAATAATTGAGTTGTATGTGCATTGAAACTAGTGAACTATCACCATACCATTTCAAACTGTTGGTAAAAATAATCCATCTTCAGGATTGCTTTAACCTCTAGGCTATACTGCCAGCTGATCATCAAAAACCACACATCTCAAGGCTGACTCTGTGGTGCCAACAGGTATTGGGGCCCCATATCAGGATTTCTAAACTGTGGCTGTGTTCATGTCAGTACAGATTTCTGGGACTGCCACACCACCAACTTCTGTCTTTTTCTGTTCCCTCTCTTGCAGCCTTTTCTCTTACAATTTCAGGTGTGGACTCAGGTCTACAAGATGCAAATGTGGTTACATACCTACTGGCCTGGCATCATGGGGCCAGCTTTGAAATGTGTAGCTTTTGATTATCAGCTGGCAGTACAACTGTGAACAAGCTTCGTTCATCCAGCAGAATGGGTTTTGAGCATGTGTTAAGATTCTGAAAATATTAGCCTCTTTCTATTCAGATTTGACTTAAAAAAGATAAAAATAGGACACAATTGCTTGTTTATTAATGGCAAAAACACTTAGATGGACAACACTGTTTAAACATGCATAACCTGAAATGCATTATTAAAATATAGAATAATATATGAGTGGGTGTGTGTAACCAGAATTGTACACATACCTGAGGTGTGGGATGCAACATAAACCCCAAGGGGTGTATAAAAGCTAGCTAAAGTCCAGTGGCCTCTCTGAGCCCTCACCCTCAGCATCTCCCTCTTTTTTTGTTAATTAGTTATATCTGTTTTATACTCTGGCCTGCTGTCCCCCATTCAGTGCTGGCCATTTCACAGCCCCAGTATCCCTTTTGCCTTCGTCATGGAGATCTGATTGGGGCATGGGTCCGAGATGGCCAATGCCATCACGCTAACAGCTGCCACTTTCCAGCTTTGTGCTTCTATTAGTCCCTTTCACTGGCACTGCAATGTACCTGGAAGCTTTGCATTCACCCAGCAGACACCATATGGAGGAGCAAGCTCCCTGCCCACTGTAGGTGTCTCTGTGGTGGTGGAACACAGTGCCCAACCTCCCTGGGCTGTGATATGCTGCCAGTAGAAGCACTCTCCCTAACTCCAGCCACCTGTCATTTGACCCAAAATCCTCTCTCAAACTCAGATTGTCATCAGAGTAATGTGACATACTGCCACTGGGCAATTCGGGGGCCCCTTCCCCAGTGTGCACCTTTAAATTCATCATGTCCCATAGTGATCTTTTAGCTTACCACTGCCTCCATCTTTCCCCACTGTTTGCTCCGGCTGCATTTACTAGCAGGGAGATGACTGAACCCTACATGGACTTGAGGTAGAATACACTCCCCCAAATGCATTGTGAGCACTCTTCTGCATTTATTTAGCAGTGTAAAAATAGTATCCTACAATTGATTCGGAAACTGCTTATCAGTTCACTAAATAGCAGTTCTCCCAGTTTGACTAGCAAACTTAAAAAAAACACTCCAGGTGAATTGGAATTGATAAACAAACAAGGGGGAAACTTGAATCACTTTCACAGCCTACCAGAATGCATTAAATTTCGCCAAGAGATACTAGCTGTTTTCCACCTTTGTGGAGAAATATAACTGTTGATGCTATAAGCCCCCTCAGTGGTTCCAGTAAATGACAGTAAATCTATGCCTGGTATCCTTTGGAGGTGCTTGTTGTTTTGCAGCTGTGCTTTACAATACAGATATGTAGGATGACTACACAGCAGAGATTTGGGGTGTGGGGGTGGGGTTGGCAAGGTCCAGACTGGATTCTTGTCGTCTGCCCAGTTGAGAGACATTACCATTTGCATATCTGAGGACTTGTTAGTACCTTATCAGCATGGCCCCACAGGACCCAGGCAGCCGGTCCTCTGATAACACATACACTATATTTGTCCTTAATCCACTGTATTTTTTTGTGGCTGGTAGCCAACTGCCAGGGATCACTACTAGTTAAACTTGAGACTTGGTGAGTGTCTGCTGAGATTGTCAGCACAGTTCGATTTAATGAATAAATTGCTGGATGTTTAGTTGGAATTGTGTAAATTTCATGACTGAATAAGAGAAGTAGGGAAAGTTCAGCATGCAGCACAAAATGGTTTCTTCCAGAGCTGACCTGTTCATTCAGTGCTCAGGACCTGAAGTCTGTGATTAGTATGTTGTAGTAGTAGTACCGGCCGAACAGTATGTGTTCTGCAGCCAGCAGACACTTGTAAACCAGCTGCTTATTATTGCATCTGTGAGAATTTTACACACCCAGGGCTTGAAGTGGTTGGAAAAACGAGGAATAATACATTCCGATTCGAAAGGTTTATGTGGGTACATGAGTATTTAAACAAGCATTATTTTTTAAATCACAGGTATACCATACCCAAGCATAATACCCCCCAGTTCAACCCACCACCAAATCATTTCACACACCAAATCAGTATAATAGTTTGTACTTTTTTATTATTTATTTTTTTTATTTAAAGTTCCATTTTTAAGTGAATAAGCAACCAGTGATTAACTGAGGGACTAAACAAAGCCTGTAGACACATTGATAAAATGTTCTTCTTCAATCTTGCCAACCATCAGCAGCTTGGCACATTTGATCAGTTATAGGGTGCACCCAGATGAATGGTGTGTAGAAGAAAGGTGAGAAACACTTCTTGGTTCATTGTGTGAACATGTAAGGATTAATCTCAGACAGAGAGGGCTCTACTGGTGGATTAATGCCCGTGTGTGTGTGTGTGTGTGTGTGTGTGTGTGTGTGGTGGGGGAGGGTTGGTGCACAAGCTTCCAGCCACCCAACGGGCATTAATCCAGCAGTAGAGCCTGACTCTGGAGGGGTTTAATGCACTTGTAACATGGCAAGTTCAAGGCAAGTATTCTCACATTACAGTTTCAGTCACAAGCACATATACATTGACACCATCAGTAATTCTACTGGAGAAGCTATGGTGCAGGTTCCTGCTTTTGATACACTGAGGATGTATACCTGTGCACATTGCAAGCTTCACATTTATTAATGTGGTGTCGAGAAATTTACAAGAGATGCAAGATAACATTGCCGTCTCACAGAGACAGAACGTGATTTTTTTCTTTATTCTCAGCAATGCTTTTGATGTTTTCCTCCTCGTAGTTACACCGGCGAGATACATCACAGTGGTGCATTCTGGGACACATGTATTTCTTCTCTCGAGTCCGTACAAAATCTGCAAACAGTGTTCTATTTTCCTCTGTGACAACGATTTCATGCTGACTACTTCATTTCACCAAGTCTATTCGGTGCATGGGTGGGAAACAACGGTAGCAGCATTGATAGTCACGTACATCTCTGTCAGCTCCAAGGGATATCTTCGTACTGCAGGGCTCTTTCACTGCTGTACTCCTGCCTGTCACCATGCTTGTCTCCGAGGTGCTCCCAGCCAGTAGGTGAGTACATGGCATCCCGACAATGCTTCCATCCCTGTTCGATCAGCGGCGCCATCTACAGGCACAGACACATAGCAACACAAACTATGTCTCTCTGTGTTCTAGCCTTTCAGGCGCGCTACCGACATTTTGTTGTATTTCACTCATGGCAATCTAAAGGTGGCTTGCAGAGGTACTGCAACAGCGGGCTCTACAGCTGGATTAATACCTGCTAGATTTTCGTCACCTGTTCATTTGCAACCAATCCCAGGGCTCACTTTCACACAACTTTTTTTGCCATGTTACAACAATATTTAGTCCCCTTGAAGAAGACCAGTAAGCGGTCAGAGCACTGGGGATGTTTGTCCCTGCTCCGGACAATATTTCTTGTAACACTGTTGTTGGCAATAATTTATTAAATTTTGGTGCCTTCTGTACTTCAGCGTTTGTGTTTGTCTTCACTGACTTGGTCTCGAGTGAGTGCACATTGTATTTTTCAATATGTACAATATTTAGGCATCCTGTATGTTTCCTTTAAGGTACAAAGAACAGATTGGGAGGAGGGGGTCACAGTTTTTAAGGTGACCTGCTAAGTTTAGCTGCAGTCCTGTCCTGTTCCCTGTAAGCTCCAGCTACTGCTGTTACATTCACAGCAGTGATGGTATCTACATCTCTAAATGGGTTGGAATACCCATGAGGCCTTGCACACACTTGGTCGGGACCTGCATGGCGCTTCCGGGTTTGGTGGTATAGTTTGGCAGTGATAAAAATAGTTTTAGTTCAGAAAATTTTGGTCATAGCAGCCATTGTCTCCCACGGCAGCATGGCAAGGTATGTGGGAATGGGAGTGGGCTGCAGCTAAACTTAGCAGGTCACCTTTAAAAGAAGGCACTTGGGAAGTAAAAGTAACAAACTTGTAACTTGAGGAACATAGCTTCAGTATAGTCGTTGGGGAATGTTATCACACTGCTGAATTCTTTGAATTGCCTTACAGTAATGTCACTATAAACTATTATCAGGCATTTACTGCTTTGTCCAGGTTTCTTGTTATCTCCGCACCATAACCAGTACTTACAGTGTATGCTAATTGAATGTATGTTTGCCTTACTGTCTCCCTAGTGGCATCCTGTAATGGATTTGTTGTCTCAGTTCTGAATTCCAAACAGAAGAGTGTGTGTGTGTGTGTGTGTGTCTGTACAAAATATAGAGAATACTGATTGGGCAACCATGCACAACCAGCCTGTGTTGCCACAGAGGGGTTCTGATTACGTCGGACCTCCAAAGCAAAGCTCGAGAGGTCCAGTGTAATCAGAAGCCCAAGGTGGCAGCACAGGCTGGTTGGGCATGTGGTTGCCCAATCAGTATTTTTCGTAGTGTATAGTTTTTTTGTTTTAGTTTTTTATTTTGAAAACAAAAGTGTTTTCACAGTGCTCCATAGCAGCAGTGAACGTGCCAGCGGTTTCTGTTCAGAACTTGAACTGATTCCTGTGCATGCAGCAGCGCTGTGTGAAACATCAACCGCCATGAGAATTACTGATCAACTGGAAGGTTGTTGTAGCACAAAAGGGTACATCTGCTTTCCATGACCTTTGATATCTGGTACAACAACATTTCAGCTGGCATGGAAATCAATGCAGAACAAACCCTCCGTATACAGTACAAATATGTGTAATGCAGACTTTCCATCACCTCCTTCCCCAAACACATACTTGAAGTCCCCAAACAAGGTTGAGGATTCTGAAGCAGAGTATTGAAATTGTGCTCCATAACTGACCCTGTATTTTGAATGTGTTCTTTTTCTATTTTTAGTAATAAACATGTCGGATAATTTATGTAGTATAAGGATATTCGGAAGCACTCAGTTTTCTGGCATAACCAACTCCCATTAACATTAAAAAAAACATAAGAGCATTAGCCGGTCCAGTGGCATGGAGGGCTGAGGCACTAGCACCTTGCCAGATTTTGGGAATGCTTCGGGTCAGCTGGGAAGGATCAAGCGTCTGAAGTACAACAACAAACAAGTGTGTGCGATCGGCAGGAAGAAGCGAAGGAGGTGCTATATTTAGGGCTACCAACTCACAAACAATCAAGGTCCAAAGAAATAAGCACTCCAGCCTGGAATCAGAAAAAATGCAGGTCCAATCAGATGTTTAGATGCTATCAAAATATTAATTTAATAGTAATGCAATGCATAGTGACCAACAGGCTACCAAACACAAAGGTCACAAAACCCAGCGCTTCGAGGGGTCTTGTTTGAGTTGAAGCACTGGGTTTTTTGACCTTTGTGTTTGGTAGCCTGTTGGTCACTATGCATTTGCATTACTATTAAATTAATATTTTGATAGCATCTAAACATCTGATTGGACCTGCATTTTTTCTGATACCAGGCTGTAGTGCTTATTTCTTTGGACCTCAGGCGTCTGAAGGACTGGTCTCCTCTTCTTTGCCGGGAAGGGTGGGATGTCATGCTGGCCTTAGTCTGCCACCAGGTGGAGACCTGGTAGTAGTGCAGCATGGACCCACCCTGTCCTTCCTGAATGGACTGTAGCTTGGCTTGGCCATGTCCCGGTCATAGCTTTCGTGGAACCATGACTTCAGTAATGGGCACAGTATCCAGGTCAGCCTCTTTCATTGTGGCCCCTAGGTCTGGAATGTTACTTTTTGCATTATTTCTTTATACCTCCTCCGACGCGCCCACTGTTGTCCTCTCCTTCGGGCAGCCAAGTCCTGCCATTGCTTCCTCTGACCGATCCACCATCCAGCTGTTCTGATGCCCAGGTTGTCCCAGACGTATCCCTTCGCCGGGGAGGCTCTCCCATATCCACAGGGCCATCGAGGGAGACACCGAGTGCACATAGTGCCCTGCAGCTTTACTAGGACGAAATGCAGCCTGAGGTATCTCTCGGCTGGGAGATGCAGGGAGGTGGGCTGTCGTCATCCAGACGGCATGCGTGCATTTTCACGCTTTTCTGGTCCCTCTTGTGTGCCGCTTCTTGTTACCCCTTGGTCTCCACCAGGGGACACTTACAGAGCTGGGCTTACCACCCAACCCACCCCAGGAGTGGAGAGCAGTCCTCTGGATGCTCAATCCTCTCCTTCCCCTTCCAGTCCCCGGTGCCCCGAATCTGTTCCGTCGCATTTCCTAGATTTTTAGCATTTGCACACATGGCTTTCCAGGTTTTGTTACCACTCCATTTAGTAACCCCCTTTGCTTTCCCTTCTTCCCCTATTCTCTTTTTAATGAATGCCCTCCCATACCCTGTCATTTGTTTCACCCTGCTTCCTGTATGTATTTGCATCCCTGGGGATTCCACTCCTCTCCTCAGGTTCTCTCTACTTTTTTTTTTTTTGTACTTTCAATTTTTCCTCCTCTCTCCCCTCAGCTCTGGTCTCCTCGGGAGTACCTAGGACTCATCCCACTATGGTTCGTTCCTACCTGATCAGTCCTCCATCACCCACGTAGCCTTGGTTTACCCCCCCACCCCAGGCAGGGATGAGGTGGGCCCCAACACCCCGAAATTCTCTGGCGGTGGCGGTTGGGAGGATGCCAGGAGGGCGGCCGTAAATCATGGGCAAGTTCCGGTTCTCCATCTCCGCCGGAGCTGAAGGGTGTTTTTCCCTTTTTCTGGGGAGTGGCTAGCGCCCTGATGTCAAGGCCTTACCGACATCTGCCACTTCTGCCCCTTCGCTATGCCTAGCGCCTGCTGTATCTCCAGTTTCCACCAGAGGTCAGCCGAGCGCCGAACAGGGACCCCTGTCCTTCCTGGGAGAGGAGAGCTGTCCTCCAGATGCTCTAGCCTCTCCCTTCCCTGCCGACCCCCAGAAACCTGGCCTCGTTCCTGAACCCGGGTCGCCGGTGTGGTGCCCACCACCTCAGCGCTACCGGGCCGGCATCTCTACTTTCTGCTTCAGCCTGTGTGTGTGTGGGGGGGGGGGCAGTTTCTTCCACCTCGTTCTCTTCCATCACCACCACCCTTGGCTAGTTTAAATGTTCATCGAAGTAACATTTAAACCGTCCACTGAAGACTGTTGTTCCCCTCCCAGATGAATGCAGGCTATCACCCCTGTATAGGCCCTTATCCTCCCAAGTGAGTCCCCATTCCCCAGTGTAGCCGAACCCCTCCTTGCTGCAGCATTCCTTCAGTCATGAGCTGAAACTCCTGGTATGGAGTTCTTTCTCCTTCCCCCTGTCATAGACAGGCAGCACCTCAGTGAAAGCCACTGAGCGTACTAAGACCCCTCCCCAGCTCCCTAAACTCCACCTGCACTATCCCATCCTTGTCCCTAAGCAGGTCTTTAATTTCTGAGTGGAAAGTGACATCCAGCTCTCCCTCCTGTCCTGTTGCATAGTGATCCTTAAGATCCGCTTCCCATCCCTACGGGCTGTGGCGCCACGTAGGCACCTGACCTCCCTCTCCTCTCCTTTTCCTAGTCCCAGATCTATCCCCCTCACAATCGAGTCCCCCCACGAGGAATTGCTTCCTCCTCCTCCTTTGGGACCCTTTTCCACCCTCCTTGGCATCTCCACTACAGAGGACCCCCTCATCCTTTCTGGCCCCTATCACAAGTGCCTCTTCCTGGCAGTCCCACTTCACCAGAGCAGTATGGGAATTGCGTAGAAGTACTGGTTGAGGAATGTGCCATTGACCCATCACCACAGTCCAGTCGTTCCTCCTACCTGGTGTCCTCTGAGGGAATTGTGGCAACTTGGTGGCCCGTGGGTGGGGGGAGAGGTCACCCAAATCCCAGCCAACTCGGCCTGAAGTCTACTGACCTCCTACTCTAGCCCAGAGAGGTATGTGCAGATGGGGACGCATCGTAGTCTTCAGAAGGTCTCTTTGAAAACTGCTGCCCCACAGCCACTGTACTGCACTGCACCACTCCCAGCATTCTCAACTTCTATTCTCCCTGTGTTACCTGGGAATATTTTTGTACCCTTACCCCGATAAGGTGTTTCTAGTTTCCCCCTTTTGTTTTCTTGTGTCTATTTGTGTTCCCCCGTGCCTTGTTTAAATCTCTTTATACTCCTAATCTGTATAGGGTGTTTCCTCTATTCCCAGTTTTGGTCTACCTTTAACCATCCACCTTTCCAGCAGTGACTGTTACACAGTATTAAACAAGTGCTTTACTTTAGTTGACCGACAAAGCCCCCTGCTTCCTTCTGTGAATGTTTGCCGACGCCTAAGATGCCAGTTACCTGTTCTATTCACTCGCTGGGACACAAACATGCTGGACACATTAGAGTGGAAGTGCTTTTATAGTGCTCCTGTATGAAGGCACTAAGCCTCTGTCAGCTCCACCCCCCAGTTACACACCTGATTCACAGGGCTTCCTGAATCTACTAACCCCAGGATAATCTCTTAAACTAGTGTCCTCCCACACCACCTGTTACAGTTTAAAACTCAAGTTTTAAAGTGCCCCAAACACTGCCTACAGTTCTGTTATTTACTCCCTACTTACCCTGGAACTTTCAGTATGACAAGAACTATAAATACATACCAGTATACCTTTATAGTAAAGCTAGGTGCTTTCACTCCTCTCTGTCAGCAAAGTCTGGTCTTTCACGTTTTATTTGGTTACAGGTACCTTCTTTTGGGGGGAGGGATTTTAAGCTTTAATGGTTAGAATGAAGACTCTATTTACTAGCAGTGTTTTAGCTAGAACTGTGTTTATTTTTCTGGGATCTTCTCCTAAAACTCTCCCCCAAGAGTTATGGACAGAAATAAGTTTTTTTCCTTCATCTTTAAAAAACGTTGTGCCCGCTTGTGGTTCTTTGTATTTCTTAAACCCAAATTCTGTTTTGAATGCTAATATGTTTAATTAGCATAGCGCCTGGTTACATTATTTAGTGGTGAACTCATTTCTTTTATTATAAAGTAAATTGAATACTTGTACTGAACTGTTGGAAATATAATGACATATCTTATAACAGTTGATGGTCTTAACTAGTATAGTTCGAGGAGTGGCACTCTCTTGGTCTTATATTTATGTCATATCGACTGTTAGTGAATAACTGTATGTTGTGTACTATAACAATAGACACAAAGTTTAAAAAAAAAAAAAAAGGAAAAGAAAGACCGCATGGAACCCTGCACTTATGGGGTGCCTAAATTAAAAACATCAAATCCAGCATCCAAAGAACTAGGGCTCATCAATTGCAACTGCCAAAGGAACAATTCATGGGGGGACAAAGTTAGCAGTTCTTCACCCAGAGAATAGTGGCTGTCTGGAATAGATTCCTGGAGTCAGTAGTCAATAAGAGGAGGCAGTATAGTGCAGTGGTTTAAGGCTCTGAGCTGCAAACCCGGAGACCAGGGTTTGAATCCCACAGTCCCCACTTGCATACTGTGTGACCCTGAGCAAGTCACTTAACTTCCTTGTGCTTCCAGGCTGCACCTGTAAACAAGCGTCAGCTTAGTGTGTCTCTCTTGGTTAGAAACAATTCTCCAGTAAAATCATTCAAAGAAAATCTAGACAAGTATCTGAGATGTTAACCCCCAGGGATATTGCTTGTGATGGGGAATGATGGACTGGATGAGTTAAAAGACCTTCTTTCATCTACACTTCCTATGTTCTTATTTTTTAAATCACATTTTGCAGAATTGGTTTCCCATTTGTAGTAAGTTGACCAGTAAGTACATTCATTGTCTCATGTAGTTCTTCTCTAATGCTCAAGGTGACCTTTTTTGCTGGCCTCCTCTTACATATCAGGGGATATGAAAGTGTTAAGCCCATTTGTGCGTGCTTTGATGGGATGAGTAGTCAAGTGTAAACATAAGGATTTAATGTTTTATTGAAAGGTGGATTTGAATAATTTGGACCCTTATTAAAATGTTATGTGGTGCATCCTGTAACAGAAGAAGCATTCATACAGATCACACACATTTTACAATATGATACCATCACGGAAATAGTATGTGGAAGGGGGATTTGTATCAAAGGACACACACTATCTAAACAATATAAACATTAGTAGTCACTTGATGTCTTGGAAGATGCCTCATTCTGATCAAACAAGATACTAAGGTCAACTGAAAAGTTATAACAAATTGGTCTTTCTGTTTATTAATTGCACATCATGCCATACCATGAAATCAAATCCTCCAGCCAGTGACAGAAAACAGATTGCCATGTCAGGGGCTAGACTAAAAAATACCATGACATCATAATTTTTCACTTAGTTGGACAGCTTGAAAGGTAAGTGTGGACTAATAGATGGCCTTCAAGGTCAATTGCCCATTACAGACAGAATTTCAGCCCTCTCCTCCCCCACCAAAAAGTAGTGATTCACTTGTAGTGATATTAAGTTGCGGAGCATCCTACTACCACTTTGAAATACAAAGTGTGTATAAAACAGATGCTGTTCCGGTATGCTGAGAAGATAGTATCATCTCACACATCTTTCACATTTGTTAACCAGTTGTTTTATTCTTTTTATATGTATTTATTTGCCTTGTTTTCCACCACAATGCTCAGGAATGCCACAGCCTGGAGGGGAGGCAAGCATCTCTCTTCATAGCCCATGCCAGTGTGGCTCCTTTATCAACTGATGAAGGGTATGCAAATTCTAGGCATCCTTCACATCCCCCTAATCCACCTCTCCCCGGGAGTCAGACTCCTCACTTCCATGATGCACCCTGCCGCCAGCCAGCTCCAGCATGAGATTATGAGATTATGGGGCTCAAACATGAACCCCAGTCTTCTAGGAGACCAGGATCTCCTCCCTCCCCTGGAGCCAATCTTCTTACCTCCATGATGTGCCCTGCCCCCAGCATGGGATTATGGGGCTCAGACATGAACCCCAGTCTTCCAGGAGAACAGCACCTCCTCCCTCCCTCCCTCCCCTGGAACCAAGCTTCTCATCTCCATGATGCACCCTGCCCCCATCATGGGATTATGGGGCTCAAACACGAACCCCAGTCTTCCAGAAGACCAGCACCTCCTCCCTCCCTCCCTCCCCTGGAGCCAAGCTTCTCACCTCCACGATGCATCCTGCCCCCAGCATGGGATTATGGGGCTCAAACATGATCGCCAGATTCCCAGGAGGTCCACACCTCCTTCCTTCCCCTGGAACCAAGCTCCTCCCCTCCATGATGTGCCATGCCCCCAGCGTGGGATTATGGGGCTCTAGTGTGATCCCTAGATTTCTAGGAGGCCCACACATCCCTTCCCCGGAGCCAAACTCCTCCCCTCCCATGATGCACCCTGACCCCAGCATTGGATTATGGGGCTCAAACATGATCTCCAGATTCCCAGAGGACCCACACCTCCCTCCCCAAGTGTAAAGCTACCCACCTCTGCGATGTGTTCTGCTCCATGATGCCTTCTGCCCCAGCCAGCTCCAGCATGGGATCCCGGGGCTCAGAGCTCCATGATGCCGCCTGCCCCAGCCACTTCCAATATGGGATTCTGGGGTTCAAAGCTCAGTGATGCCCCCTGTCCTGAACTAGCTCCAGCATTGGATTCTGGAGCTCAAATAAGAACTCATTGTCACTACATTTAATTTTGCCATGGCTTGCTAGACGACTCACCCCTCTTCCCTCCTTCCAAGTACTTTGGGGTCTGGCTAGACCATCACCTTGCTTTCTCTGTTCATTTGGATTGTGATTGTAGTCCACAAGAAGCTCCATCCCAGACTTGGTGAGCTTTACATGAATAAGAGGAGCATCCTGCTTCCTGCCTGCAGAGAGAGATGATTCTCCCCATGTCAGGCTGTGAGGATGCCATTTACAGTGCTGCTTTCCAGTCCAATTTAGCCAGACTGGACCCCCTCTTTCACTCCTTTTGTCAATTTGCCCTTGACAAACCCCTGCACACTCACCACTATTCTTTGTACACCACCTTCTCTTTCCTGTATTGATGTCAGATGTTTTACCAATTGTGCCTCCTTTGTCTCCAAATTTTGGTTTGGCTTCCTCTCCTGGTATCTTGTTTCTCAACCCCCCAACATTCCCTTCATAATACTTTCTCTAGTTCACTCCCCAGTGAAATCCACTAATGAGCAAGTTGCCTTCTTACTCCACTTTCCTTAACTCTGGGGCTCTCTTCCCCTTTCCATTCTTTCTGCTCTGTCCTTTCAAACTCTGAAAACTTTCCTTCGTGATTTCTCTACTCACTCCTGCAGTTGCTGCTGATACTGAGGTGGACTTTTGTCCGTAACCCTCCGCCCTACACTGACAATAATACATCCCCCTTTTCCCCAGTTATTAGTCACTACTGCCTTCCCCTCATATTATTGTACTGTTGCTCACTGCTTATTGCTCTTTTGCACTTTCCTGTGAATGGCAGCAGCTGTTACTGTTATATTGCTGAGTGTGACTTGGTGAACCTCCCCATAAATGCTAAATGGTCTTACACTGTATGGTTCTGAGAGGTCTGCATGTCAGCTGGAATCTACATGGGGTGGAGCTGCATGAAATCCCTGCTACTTGTCTGCAGCAGGGAGTGGAGACAACATAAAGATAAATGGAAAACATGGGCAGTAATGTGAAGAGATTTATGTTTTTTTTTGGGGGGGGGGTAGTGCTTGATAAACTGGTAAATGCCATCTTGGTTAAGACAAATTTTTTTGTGTCTGTTGGGGACCTGGAGTATTTGTACTGGTATGCTGACTTTTAGTTCAGGTTTCAAGGTGTGTCATTACTGGGAGATGTGCTTATCCATATCGACCAATCAAATTGCACAATTCTTGTCAGCTGTTTTATAATTCCTTGGTATTCTCAGGCAGAGCATTCCAGGTGGTCGTTGCTATAGTGGCGAAGGCATTTAGCCAAAAAGGTTTGTTAGCTGTTGGTTGTGGTAGATTTTCAGAGTGTGAGCACTGGATCTGCTTCAGCTTGGTTAAGAGATTATTTAGATAGGTAGGGTAGAGGCCTTGCATGTAACTGAACATAAAGGAAGCCCATTTAAAGTTCTCCCCACTTGTTAGGAATAAAAAACTTAAGCTGCTATAAAGGAAGCAACAGCATGTTTTTCTGTCACAGACAAACAGAGACTCACACATGCCGTTGAAAGTGACAATGGCTGGCTCCATGGCGCCGGGCGAAGGGGTTCGCTCGGCACGCTGGCGACCCGGGTTCACGCCCCGAGCCCGGGTACCAGGAGCGGAGACCGGCAAGGGAGGGGTTCCATAGGCGTCCATTGGATGCTTCCCTCCCGGGGGTTTGCCTGGGGACCTGCGGGTGGATTGGTGGCAAGCTTGGGGATGTGCTGCCTCGACACGCCCATGGCACGCCCCTGCCCCAGGATTACCCTGCGTGCTTACGCAAGGTCGAGAACTGCGGTAGCCAGGGCACAGAAAATGGAAAAATTATGCCCCGGTCTGACTGTATGACGAGCACCTTGGCCCCTGCCACCCAAAATCCTGGATCCAGCCCCTCAGCACCTGGGATGCGATGTCAGCCATAAGGCCATTCCCCCCCCCCCCGGAAGAGAGGGACCCTCCCAGCATAGGGATACACTGGGCTACCCAAGGTAGGCTGCTATTGGGGCTGGGAGAAAGTGGCAGGAGGTCGGAGGGTGGCAGGAAGGTGCAGGCGCTCTGAAGGAGTGGCTGGTCGGGGTGTGGGAGGTGCATAAAAAAAAAAAAAAAAGTGACAATGATTTTTTTCCCTGTGCAGCACCAGTGGTGATAAATGTTCCCTGATAAATTTGCTTCTTACACTGTCTAACCTCCAGTTACACATTTGTGTAGATGTTAGATATGTCCTAATCACTTTCATTGACCTTTGCACAGAACAGCACCAGTCAGAGAGCAGCTCTCACAGTGTTGATGACGTCACAATAGGGCTGGGCTGTACTGAAGCCAGCAGTTCAAATAATGGAAAAGCAGTAGAATCTTCAAACAAAACAGCTAATTTAAAAATTCATAACTGTTAAACTGATGGTGTGTAAATCGAATATACAATAGCTTCACTTAAAATATGCAATTTATCTCTACTTGTGGGGGGGGGGGGCAAGACTTTCATACACTCCTGAGTTATGATCTTTCTACCATACTTGGAGATAAATTGCATGTTTTGAGTCAGGCCATTGTTTATCTGCTATATATTTTATTTGATGTTGTCAGATAAAAGCACTATCGTACTATAAGTAGGGAAATACTACATTCAAAAATAAAAATCAGTTACATCGGGATTTATACTCTTAAGTTTTGCCTTTTGTAACATGTGGGGTTTGTAAAGCCCCATTTGGGACTGATTGTGCCAGATTTTATTATGAAGAGATGTTGCAGCAATAGCGTTGACATTTTTAGAGATAGTCCAAATTCAGTTTGTTAGTGGCATACTGCATTCTAGGACTGGACATTTCTGACCAACAAGGATGACATCTGTACAGTGGTCCAGAGGAGTTTATAACACTAGCTATAGATATTCAGTCACAAACTTTTAAACGTAGCCTTCTAAACAGAGCAGAGAAAAATTACTGTAAGACGCCTGTAATTTTCATATGGCTGAATTAGCTGCACAGCTGCCTTCTGAAGAAGAGTCACATAATGTTTCCATAAATGGTGTCAAAACAGAGGATACATCTCCAGGAGGTAAGAGGGGGCAATGGGAGGAAGATGGCCAAGAGGCCATTTTGTACATATAAAAGTGCAGTGCATATTATTTTAACACTGTCTGAACTGTTGATTCCCCAACCCTTTTCCCCTTGTTAAAAAGGAAACACTGCCCAGACCAATTTCCAATGTACTGCAAGGATATAAGGAGGTAAATAATCCATATTGAGCAATTTGTAATAGCAGTTTGTCCCCAGAATACTGAAACCACAGTTATTTGCAGAGTCAAAGTTCGAATTATCTTTGTGCACCAGTTAAATCTTTTCAAGTGAGCTTCGCCACCTCTGTGGCATCTCTGACAAGGTACCAGTATACCTTTCCTTTGTGGGCCATCTGAAGCTTGACAGGGGCAAGAGGGCTGTGGAAACATTGTGGTTGTTGCAGCGGTGCAGTGCTCCATCGAATGCCTTCGGGCACTGTTGTGTAGTGTAGCTCCAGTCAGGATAGAGCTGCTCCTGAGCGGCAGCAATCATGAGAGCTCTGGCAGCAGTCTCACTCGCCAGTGCTAGTGGTAATTAGTTAAGTAACCCTCAGTAGTGGATTGGGTCCCAAGGTTCTCCATGGAGATATTGGATAAGCTGTTTCCAGTCACACCCTAGCCATTCCCTTGTAAAGATGCAAAGAAAGCCATTGCCATCCAGGTCTCTAGATATCCCAACAAATCATGCTTCTTGCAGTCTTTTGGGAAACCCATCAAATGAAGGTGAGTAGATCTGTTCAGATTTTCATTATGTTCAATTCGTAGAAGGTGATTTTCTTTGATGAGCTAGCTGCTGTCACTTGCATGCATGTGGCTGCCTCCGATGGTTCTTCTGCCACTGTTTGTGCCACCTGAGTTTCTGCTGTGCCTCCACCATTCTGGAATTGTAAGTGTCCAGATTTGTAATGGTATCTGCTACTGCTTTTGTCAAAACATTTAGGCTTTCTTATACAGTAGGGATTGAGTGTCCGAGGTCTGTGGTGTGTTCTGATGTCTTAGCATTCGTTCCAGATGACTGAATCTCCTTGGACTTGAAAAAAGTCTTTGTTAGTGGATTTTGTATTTACTTTGCTTATTCTTGGGCTCTGTCTGAAGCTCCAAATGTCTGTTATACTGGACTGTCACGTCCATGTCAAAATCTGATATAAAAATTCAGAGTTTGCAGGATTTTCTGGTTGAGTTGGTGAGAGCTCCTCTAAAACTCGCCTATCTGCTATGGCTGCTAGCTTAGCCCCCACAGTGATTTTTGATAATGCAGTGGGATTGTTTTTTTGTATACTGTAAATTTTGTGCCCGTTCTACAAAGCAGTCAGAGGGGTTTAGCAAAGAACTACTTTCTTGATGTTAACAGGAAATGTGTCACTTTGGGAAGACTTTGAAAAATAGAATTAATTATAGAGAAGGTCAAATTTAAGAGTAGAATAATTTTAGCGAGGAGTTTTGACGAGGTGATAAGCCATAAGTGTGCAGGACGAGTGACATTACCAACCTTGTTAAACCTTGAGCTGGAATTATTCTCCTGGTAAACCTGTCTTTCCCTATTGTTTGCTATATATAATATATAGGGTTAACCTGCTAAGTTGTTTCAAAACCAACAATGGCTTGATTTCTGTGGCTTTGGACTTGTGGGATTGTTAATTAGTTCTCAACAAGTAAGGTGTTTCCTTAGTGTTTAATTGAGCAATAAGGTATGACCAGGGGTTAGATTAACAGTCTGTTAATCACTCCCTAGGGGTGTAATGTGGCACAAGGCACAGACGAGTGCCATATTGCCCCAGGGGGTGATTAACTGGCTGTTAGTCTAACTCCTGAGAGTACCTTATTGCTATTATAAAAATGTTTTCCAGAAGAAAAGTGTTAAAAGTATCCTTTATGAATGTTTTCCTCATTTAGAGGGAGATTTTTAATAAAATAGTTCTTCCACCAGCAGTTTAAGAATACTGGTTCAAAATCAGAATGCATCATTCCACACATTCAGCTGTGCTAGAGAATGGAGTGCTGACAGGAAGAATCCATGTGCCATGTGATCAGGCTGTACTTGACAGTATAACATGGATTAATGTAAGGCTGTTGGAATCCTAACAGCCAATCAGATTGCAGCATTTCTGTGAGCCTTTTTATAATTGCAATTCATTGAGCCTGACGTTCAGTATATCAGCAGGCATATGACTGAGCAGCAGGACAAAAAGCATTCTCTGTGTCTGCAGTAGTTTTGAGCTGCTTTGCTAGTTCAGTTTTGAAGCATCTTTCTTCAGGTTAGTGTCTTTTTGTTTTATATGGCTTTTTTACACCAACAGGTAGCTCATCAGTCCTTTCGCCACCTCCACCTCCCTGGCATCTACCTGCAGCCCCCCACCCGTTGTATATCCAGAGGCTCCTGAGGTTCGTGTGGTGCTGTGAGTCAGGGGAGATATGCAGGGCATCATGTAGCCCACAGGTCCTCATTTTCATTTTTGTCCACAGACCCCTTGCCACAACAGTGTAAGCACGTGCATGTGGAGGCATGTACACGCTGCAGAACTGCGGACCATCCCACTGAGTCACTTCCAACCTGCACTACCAGTGGGCCTCCACCTGGTGGAAGTGAAAGGCGGAGATGGCTTGCCACTACTCCACGGGGAGAGGAGAGCAGACCCTGGAACACTTGATCTTTATTCCTGTTCGACCGACCCCCAGTGACCAGAGTCCATTTCCTGTATCAGGTCACCGGCGTGGCAGCATGTGATGCACCAACAACTCAGCTTGCCAAGCCACCGGGCCGGCCCTGCTTTTTTTCTGTGATTTTTATAGTGAAGCACATTTATTCTACCAAGTTCTGTTTTTTTTTTTAACTATGTATTTATTATTTTAACATAAGCAAGCATACAGTTAAAATTACATGCATATGACATACATATCTATATCCTCGGCAAGGGTACCACTTGTCTTGTTATACACCACGATATCCATCTTGTGCTTAGAGATATGTCCTTGGGGGGACTCTGTTGTCAGACTTGCCTTCAAATGTTGCTGTGAATTCTCTGTGTATTTATGTGAAGCTAAGTAGCTGTAATATGAAGTTTAGTCCGGGTCGTATCAAGCTACTTTGTTAGTTCAGTTTTCAAGCATCTGTCTTCAGGGTTGTGTGTTTCTTTTGTCAAACTGATGTTTTTTGTGGTTGATGCCATTATTTATACAGGGTTCTGTATGTGCTTTACAGATAGTTGCAAGATCAGTTACTCCAGCATGAAGTTTGGTCAAGAGGGGAAGAGTGGCAGTTGAATATGAAGCATTTGTAATACGTGCTGTTACACATTTTATACTGTTGTTTTTCTTAATTTAGGATAACCCAGCTGAATGTAAAATTTCTAGGCATGTGGATATGATGTACCTATCCACATTTTTGGCAGTGTTCCTTTCTCTTTAAGACTTGCTGGACGTCTTCAAGCTGGCTCCTCCCATCCACCTGGGTGGTAATTCCCTTGTCACTGCCCCATGACACCAGATCTTCCTTTCCACTGGAAGAAGATTCCCTCCTTAACGCTCTCTGCACTGAGTAGGCCATTTGCTCCAAATACTGCGTGAATTTTGCGAAAAACATCTCCGTTTTCAGGTGATCCTCAATCTCCACTATGGACGACTTGAAGTTGGCACCGGGATTTAAAAAGCGCAAATGAGGGCAGAAGAGATCCCGGACGGACCTGCTCACGTTGTGTGTTTACTCCCTGGGCCATGAACACGATCCCCAGGTGTGAGGCCTCTGTTGCACTTTGCATCTTACAAAGTTGGAAGACCGGCACACTCGGCTTCTCTTAGGGTGCCCAGATCAGCGGGATCCCCCGTTCACTCAAAGGACGTCCATCAGGCGGTCTTTGAAGAGGCTGCGACTCAGGACGTGAAGCATGCCTCTTTGGCTTCAGCCTTCGTGCTGCTCACTTTTGGCGCCACTTTTTCAGGTCCGTTTCATGATTTGTGGCAGATCCTTCCCACCCTTGGGCATGGCCCTTCTAAGGGCACAAAATCGAAATCTGCAAAGAAAGGAACTAAAAAAAAAAGTCTCACCTACAATCGTGGGATCGCAAATGCTCTCAGGCCTCATATTTCCATGCTTCTTTGGAGGCTTTGATTACAGACGATCCTTCAGCCCAGGCCGTTGGCTCCACGGTCTCCCTGTTTGGCCAGTTGGTTGAGACGCCGGTCGACCAACCTGCAAAGATTTTTCTTGACCCGGTTGATGCATTGTCACCAGATGAAGCTGACATCTCCCTCTCTGGGACTTCGGTCCTGCCTCTTACCTCACAGGGTGGGTCGGATCAGTCCGCTGATCCTGTCCCCCAACCCTCAGGATCCAATTTTCCAGGAGATTCCTCAGCACTCCCTCCAAGTCCTGTTGTTGGTGCCACCAACGGTCGAGGACGAGGTCTTGGATCCAAAGCGCAGAGTTGAGCAGCCCACGCTGGCATAGGCATTCCTGCTCTTGGTACTCGGGCAAGCCGCGCCACCGCTACTCCTCCTCCTCTGCTCTGTCACAGAATGTGTCGGCGCTATGAGGAGCTCATGTTGCATCAGCTCATGTTTATGAGGATTAAGCTGCTTCTGGTCCCCGCGCCAGCTCTTCCATGGATTCTGCCACCCAGGTCTCAGCCTACCACAGCTCACCCAGCTCCGCCTCTGCCTGTTCTGGCCTCTCCACCTATTCAGGTGGAGCCGCCACCCAAGCAGCCACCAGTGGGTCTGCCCCCTAAGTATGCCCGTACCGCTTCCAGTCTTCCTTGGCGGCTATCAGTCAATATGACTCCCGATAGACCCCGTAGGATCAGCGGGGACTCTGGTGGTTGACCACTTTTTGATGAATCCTCTGAGTCTGAGGGCTCCTTCCTACACTCCCATGTGCTGGACGCCGAATCGGGAGAGGATTTGTCAATGGGGCATTGTCCCACCTCTTTCTCGGGCCTTCTCCAGCTGATGTCTGTCCAGAAATGGGCTGAGTACCACTGACCGAGATTCTTGACTAGGTTGACTCCCCTGGGGAGGCTTTCCTGGTCACTGAGGCCATTCTTTGCCCCATTCTGAAGCTTTGGCAGCATCCTGCCTCTTGCCCTGCGCCATCAGCTCGGATGGTCCGCAAGTATGCAGTTCCTACCAGTTCCCTGTCGGGTTTCACCGAACACCCCTCGGCTGAGGGTCTGGTGGCTGACTCGTTCTTTTGGCGCTTGGGCTTGATGAAGTGCTTCCCCAGCAACCAGCTGACTTACAGACTACAGTCAAGCAGGTCCGGGACCAGGGCCGAGCTGTGACTAAGCAGCAGCTTCAAACGGCCATGGATAAGGACGACTCTTGCACCTGGTCCATGGCTGCTGCGGTCACCATGTGCCACAGGGCTTGGCTGAGGATCTCGACCTTTATGGTGGATAGCCAGTACAAGTTGGCAAATGTCCCCTTCTTGGGCACTAACCTGTTTGGGCTGAGGGTCGAAGGACACCTTACTCACATTGAGAAGTCCAGTGCCACCTTGGACTTGGTGACCTCCGTCTAGAGGGATCCCAGGGGCGCTAAGCCTCAACAGAAGAAGCCCTTTCGGGCCCTCTCTGCCCCTGCAGCAAAGCCGTCCCAGCCCCAGCTGGACAGTAGGCCCAAGCTTGGCGACCTTGACCAAAGTCGGTCACTTCAGTTGTCTGAAAGCCAGGTGGTCGAGGACCTGCTGTTTCCTCAGCCGGTCCTTCCTCTACCTCAAAGCCTGCCCAATTATGGGCTGGGAGTGCCTCCACCAGGCCCGTCCTGTTTCCCCTAGTCCTCCTGTGGGGGGCCAACTCCGCCACTTCCTTTCTGCCTGGTCCACTGTCACCACAGACAGGAGGGTCCTCAAGGTAGTCAGACAGGGCCTGCCTCTAGAGTTTGAGATCTACATGCTTTGCCGAGCCCGTGCCCCATGGGAGGACATGGTGTCCACCGACATGCTGTCAGCCCTTTGGGAAGACATCGGCCAACTTTTCCAGGAGGAGGTAGTGGCTTCTGTCTGGGACCCTCCAGTACATCCAGGGTTTGTCTCCAGGTACTTCCTTGTGCCAAAATGGATCGGGGGGCTGGCATCCCATCTTAGATCTGTATGACCTGAACAAGTTTCTTCGGTTGCACACTTTCAGGATGGCCACTCTGTCTCAGATCATACCATCTCTGGAGCAGAGCATGTGGTGTTGCTCTCTGGATCTTCAGGATGCCTTCTTCCACGTCCCAATCTGTCCGTCCCTCCGCAAGTTGCTCTGGTTCCACGGAGAGGGAATTCTCTGTGAGTTCCAGGCCATGGCCTTATGGCTATCCTCAGCTCCCAGGGTCTTCACCAAATGCATTGCAGTGGTGGCGGCCTACCTGAAGTGCCAAGGGGTCCAGGGGTACCCCTGCCTGGACAATTGGCTCATAGCAGATCACTCCAGGGAAGAGGTGTAGCAATCCAGGGACCTGGCCCATCCAGACCTGCTTATCCCTTGGCCTCCTGGTCAACCAGGCCAAGCCAGAACTCATTCCATCGCAGGTGATGCGTTGCATTGGGGCGGAGCTCAACTATTGCAGAGCCAGGGCTTGGCTTCTGGTGGACCGGATGGAGACTCTCTCCTCCTTTTCCCGATCATTTCAGGTTGGACATTTTCACCCTGCTTGGGACATCCTGTACCTCCTGGGATACATGGCGCCATGCACCAGCATGGTCCATTGGGCCCTCTGGAGAATGTGCTCTCTGCAGTGAGAGTTTGCCCACCAGTGGTCTCCGCGCCAGGGCCACTTCGACCAACCGGTCACTGTGACTCAGCTGATGTGGGACGCCCTCCAGTGGTGGCTAGTGCCAGAACATCTGCAGGAAGGAATCCCATTTGTCCGCATGGAGCCGATGGTCATCATCATCACAACCATTGCCTCCATGATGGGCTAGGGTCCCCACCTGGGGGTACTACAGAGTCCACGGACTCTGGACCCCCGAGGAGTCCCGATGCCATATCAGTCTGCTGGAGCAGCGGGCAGTTCGGCTGGCACTAACAGCCTTTGCTCTGCACATTCTGAGTCAGGTCGTTCAGGTCCAGATGGACAATACCATGACCATGTGCCACCTCAACAAACAGGGCGGGACACACTCCCATCCTTTGTGCAGGGAAGCTGTCCACACCTGAACCCTCGTGCTCAGCCTGGACGCCGATCTTCTGGCCATCCATGTGGCTGGCATCTCCAACCAGCTGGCCTACGCCCTCAGGCATGTGGGCAAGGTGTCTCACGAGTGGTCTCTTCATCCAGAGGTGGTACACAGCTTGGTCTCCCAATGGGGCACCCCTCTGGTGGACCTGTTTGCCTCCAGGGAGAATGCAAAGCTGAAGCTGTATGGTGCCACCCCCCTCCATAGGGAACACTGCAGGGGGATACCTTCTTGAAGCCCTGGACCTTGAGCCTCCTCTATGCCCCCCCCTTCTGCTGATCCACAAAGTGCTGATCAAAGCCAGGAGGGGCAAGGCATGGATGATCGTGGTGGCTCCGGAGTGGCTCTGCCATTTCTGGTACTCCAGTCTCATCAGCCTCAGAAGCAGGCTCCCATGGCATCATCCTCTCTGCCCGGACGTGCTCTCTTGCAATCAGGGGAAGGTACTCCATCTGGACCTTCAATCTCGGCACCTGACAGCTTGGTTCCTGAGCAGCTAGAGTTCCAGGCTTTGGGTCTCTCCAATGTCCTCACCGTGGTCGAGGCTTCTCGGAAGGAGTCCACCCAAAAATGCTATGCCTTCAAATGGAAGAGATTCTCCATTTGGTGCCAGGGCAAAGGGCTTGACCCCATACCTTGCCTGGTGGCTAGCATTCTCAACTACCTTTGTTCCCTCTCTCAGTCGGGCCTTCGGTCAGCGACCCTTAAAGTGCACCTGGCAGCCATCTCGGCATATCGAATGCAGGCTGGTATGCTGTCGGTGGCACAGGAAAAGATGGTCTGGTGCTTTTTCCAAGGCCTTGACCACATTTCCCCTCTGGTACATGACCCTCTACCACCTTGGGACTTGTTGCTGGTGTTGGCAAAGCAAATGGACAAGCCATTCGAACCAGTGCACAGGTGTGACATGTTTTACCTGTCATGGAAGACCGCCTTCCTGGTGGCTATCATGTCAGCCAGAAGGATCAGTGAGCTCCAGGCACTGTTGGTGGAGTCTCCTTACCTGGTCTTCGACAGGGACAAGGTTATCCCTTCGTCCCAACCCGAAGTTCCTCCTGAAAGTTGTGTCTGAGTTGCACCTTAACTAGATGATTGATGTATCTTCCGGTGTTCCTCACCAGTCATACCTCAGAGGCCGAGCACAAGCTCCATACCTTGGACCTGCGTTGAGCACTCACATACTATAAGGAGCACATGGCTGGAGTTCAGGGAGATGTTCACTATCTGTTTGTCACCTGTGCAGAAGCTGCACCTGGCAGACCAGCAGCTAAGCAGAAGATTGGCAGGTGGATTGTATTCTGCATCGATCTCTGCTCTAGGTTGGTGGGTAGAGAGCCTCCTGTAGGGCTAAGGACTCATTCCACCTGTCATACCGCTGCCTCGGGGGGCTGCTTCCAGGGATGTTCCTATCCAGGAAATCCACAAGGCTGTTACCTGGAAGTCAGCAAACACCTTCATTTCCCACTACCATATCGATCTTGAGTCACACTTGAGTCTCTCTTCCCTAAATAGGTGGTGTGTGCCTTGGCCCCTCCTCCCGGAGAACTGCTAGGAATCTGCCAGAAGTGTGGATAATACATCGTATCTACGTCCCTAGAAAGACAGGTTACTCACCTGTAACAGTAGTTCCAGGAGTGGTATATGATGTACATCCACACTGACCCACTCGACCTCCCCTGGCAAGTGGCACACTGCTCTTGTTTCCAGCGGGTAAGATCGGATGCCATGGGGTGGTGCCAAAGGGGTTACCACCCGGGTGGGTGGGAGGAGCCAGCTTGAAGAAGTCCAAGCAAGTCTTAAAGTGAAAGGAACACTGCCAGAAGTCTGGATGTACATCATATACCACTCCTAGAACTACTATTACAGGTGAGTAACCTGTTTTTTATTGTCATCAGGGTCCTTCTTGTTACCCGTTTCATCAGCTGGGTGAACTGGAGTACTGGGAGGTCAAGTGAGTTGTGAAAGTTCACAGTACAGTTTTAAAATGTCAGTTTGATTTGCAGAGTTTGATGGTACTTCAATAACTGTGATCGGATTTTTGATAAACCTATTACTTTGGGGGATTTTAATAAATGGCGTCATGATTAATCAATTTGCTTTGTTTTCGGGGTGTTAAACTTGCAGTTTCCCTATGGGGAATTCCACTACCATCTGTGTATGTGTCTATATCTATATTTATACCTATACTATCCTATAACAATAATATGTACACAGTTTAGTTTGTAACTTGTGGATTGTCTGTATTTTTATTAAACTGCTTATTTTTTTCACATAAAATTATGCAGTTTTATCTGTTCAGGGTTTTTTTTTGTTTTGTTTTGTTTTTTTCCCCACATAAAACCATGTGGTTTTATCTGTTTAGAGAACAGCCATATCAAATTATTCTAATATAAGGTAACACTCACCTCCTGTATATTTTGGTACAGCTTATGAGACTCCAACTCAACAGTTGCATACTGTACCTAATGTACTAAATAGTTATTTCCTGCATAAACGAGTCTATGTGCTGCATGACTAAAAAGCAAAGTTCAGCTTTTTGTAAAGATCCTGAAAGCCCGTATTTCCCGGGGGGAAATTGGTGTGTCATGCTTGGAACCTAAAAGAAAAGCATTGTGAATACTATTGGGCACTTAGCTGTTAACAAAACGACAAGCAATACTGAATACTGCCCTGAAGAAATCAAGGCAAAAGGATGAAACTAAAGTTCTTACTTCGAGAGGGCTCTTGCAGTAGGTAATCATTTGTAGGACTGTGCCCCCTGGCGTTGGGACCACACAGAAACTTTTTGCTAGCAATGTCTAACGGGGGACCGCCCACCCGACATCATGTGACTGACATCAGCATGACACTATATAGTGGGCGGTCCCCACGTCTGCCCTCCAGTTCTTTCTCGCCCTCAACCTTTGCACGTCTGACCAACTGAAGCTCGTCGCAGCAATTTGAACACCTATTCGGCTGAGTATCTGTTTTTTTTCTAGTTTCATAATTCCTAACGATCATTTGTCGTCCTCTTCTTCCACAGAATCTCATAAAAATAAGTGCAGTTCTTGTGGCGTCCAACTACCGCATAAGGACCAGCATACCCTCTGCCTCTTCTGCTTGGGACCTGATCACAATGTCGAGGAGTGTGAGGCCTGCACTCAGTTCAACCAAGCCACACGGAAAAGGTGCCAACAGTCTCTCTAAGCCCATCTCCTGAAATGAAAAATGGCCTCAATGGAAAAAGAACTTATGAGGCTTAAAAGTGCCTCCTCCTCTCCCAACTGATCCCCATAAGAAGAAAAAGAGAGACAAGGAAAAACATCGGGACCAGGAGCAGTGCCTTCCCCTAAGCCGCCCACATGCCCTTTGGCGGAGGCTTGGCCCCCTTCCTCCAGGAAGGCGAGCACTGTGGCCAAGCTTGTGCTCCCACCTACATGGCCGCAACTGGTAAGTGACGGCGGTACCTTGGATTTGTCCAAGGTCACGCCACACTTAGCCCCATCACTACCACAGGCTTTTAAGTCGCAGGCACAGCCAAAAGCCACCTGCCGACCTCCAGCGAGCACCTGACCAGCGTTGGTAAGTCGGGGTCTGACGAACGCATGACCCGTTTCATGTCCGTCAGGCTCTGATGACGTGCAGCCAGACGTCTGCTCCATCCTGGCTGGAGGGCAAAGGTTGCCCCAGGACTCCACCCATGGAGAGCTCCCGTCTCCCTCGGAGATTCCTCCACTGTCGCCGGACCTGACGTTGGGGCTCCAAAAGGCCGACGGTGGCTCTGCCGACCCCCCCCCAGTACAAGTGCCAGACCCTACCACTCCTCAACTTCCGCAGGGCCCTTTACCTCCTCTGTCAGGGCTGCCAGGGAGTTTTCCCTGTCGGGGCTCCCATCAGGTTTCCCATCTTCGGAACCTCCTTTGGGTCTTGCGCATTCAGGCCCTTCGCCGGGGTTCCCCCCAGCAGGACCACCAGTGGGCCTTCCTTCAGGCTATCCACCTTTGGGACAACCGTCAGGCTACCCTCCATCAGGACTGCCATCTGGCTTTCCTATATTGGGGGCACCATCAGGGTTTCCACCATCAGGCTACCCTCCGTCAGTCCTGACGCCGGACCCCTTTTCAATGGGCTTTTATTGCTCGAATTACCCTGATTATCAAGAGACCTTCCTCTATCCTGGCCATGGCTAGGAAAGCCGACCGGGTTTACAGGACCCCTGAAGACAAGGACCACCTCAGCATGCATCCTAAGGCTAATTCATGGTCATCATTGCTGCCCATGATCGGTCTGCGGGGTCTTGGGGGGGGGGTAGGAAGAAATAGGCTGTTGGTTAACTAGGATCTGCAGCTTATCCTGTAGGTAGGGAAATGGACAGACTAGGTGGGACAAGCGGTCCTTATCTGCCATCAAAGTCTATGTTTCTGCAAAGCCACAGCACCTTAGCACCTTTCCTCCTGACAAGGAATCCAGACAAATGGACTAGTTTGGGAGGAAATTCTGTTCTTCTTCTTCTACACTAGCCATTCGTGCTCTGAACTACATCTCGCACAGCTAGTGTACCAGAAGTCTTTTTTCCGCCAGCTCGAGCCTGTTGTCAAGGCCCTCCCAGACTCTGAAGCAAAAACCTCCTTGGTGAGCACCTTAAGATCAGCCAAGACGCCAGGACATCATTCCTTACAGGCCACCTACAATGCAGTGGATTCTTCCACTAGAGGTATGGCCACAGCTGTGAGCCTTCGCTGATGCTCCTTTTTTTTTGTAATTTTTATTTGATTTTGTAAACAAAACTTACAGCACAATAGTACATTGGAGGACAGCAATATAAAGTACAATTCCACCATTGTTCTCTTACAAAGTACTATTGAAGGACACTCCCTCTAGTGGTACATCATGGGGGGGATTCATCAAAATAATTAACTTTTAGACAATATATAGCTATGCATGCAGTCAGGAAGGCCAAAGGGGAATTCTAACAAGGATGGGTTTATACCAAATTACCCTATTACCATAGTGACTAGAAAAAAGTCTAATCGATTCCCCCATTGCTGTCGAGAATGTTTAAAGTAAATGTAAATTCCCAAACTCCCAGGAACAAAAGTCATAAGCAATGTTGCTCCCATATTATCTAAAGAACTGTATAGATATCATTTTTCAACTGAGACAAGTACAGAGCTTAGATTAGATCGAAATAAAATACAAGGAAGCTATTAGGACATTTTTATAAAACTGAGAAGCTGTTCGGCATAGTTCTAAGCACCCTGTCTGTTAAAGGAAATCCTACTGCTAAGATCCTCCATTAGCTAGAAGAATCAGTATTGGAAATGACATAGGTTATTTAAATAATAAAGAGTTCGGCAAATAGTCCAAAATGTCCTAAGCAGATAGTTCATTTGAAACCTGGATAGGCCGTGCCCGTGATTTTAAGTAAATTAAATTACACCACAAGTTTTACAAAAGAAAAGATCCTTTAGTCTCCACAGGACCAGAGTGTACATTACTGGCCCCTCATTCCAGTTCAGCCTTCATCAGAAGAGGAGCCATTGTCGACCCCAGCCAACTCCAGTTCCATGTGGCTAACCAACTTTTCCACCTCCTGTGCTTCATTGAATAGGTATTGTTGGCCTTTCCAGATAATGCAGAGTTAGCTGGTAGCAGGAGTAGATGAGGTATTTTCAGTAGTCTGGGCCATCCTCTGAGCCCGTCGTATGCTTTGTGTCGCTGGCGCGTGTTGTAGGAGAGGTCTGGGAACAACAGCAGGGTATCCTCACCATATTTTAAGGATCTGCGATGTCTGGCAACCATCAGGGCCTGATCTCGATCTCCATTGCTGGTGCAGGTGACCCCTTCACCAGTACTCCTGGCTACAAGTATCTGCCCTAGCCCCTGATGTTCAGTCAGCTTTCCAGGATACCCCTTTCAGAGGCTCTGTCCTGTTTGGGGGAGACACCTGGGACGTTATTACAAGTCTGCAAGATAAAGGCACAGCTCTTCAGTCAGTCTACACCTTGGACTGCCCGAATCAACAACAAAAACATCCTGTTCGTTGGCAAAACGATGCCAGATGAAAAACCATCAGACTCCTAAACATCAGTTTAAACGTAGGACTCCCAATACGGCCACCGCACCTCCAGCCAGAACCCAAAGGGCTCAAGGAGCGGTCCTTCCAAACCCCCCCATTCCTGACTCGCTGACCGCCCCCCCTTCCTCTTCGTCTGTCAGAGGAACAGGTGGATGGAAGATTTGCAAGGCATCTGGGAGACTGGGAGTCAATCACAACTGACACCTGGGTGCTTCAGGTAATCAGACTTGGTCACACTCTAGAATTTTGAGAAGAAAACCCAAACAATCCTCTGGGGTTTTCACACTACCCAAGGGAGCATATTCCTCATTTAAGGGAAGAGATCATGGCTGTTCTTCAAAAAGAAGCAATAGAGCCAGTGCCGGCAAAGCAGATCAGGAGGGGATTCTACTCCCACTTCTTTCTGGTACCCAACAAGACGGGGGGATCTATGCCCAATGCTAGATCTCAGAACCCTCAATCTCTTCATAGAGTTCAAGAGGTTTCAGTTGTTGACACTGCAAAGCCTGCTGCCTCTCCTTTCCAGAGGACAGTGGCTTTGTGCCCTGGACATGCAGGATGCGTACCTTCACATCCCAATATTCAGTCCACACCACAGATTCCTCAGGTTTTCTTTTCAAAGGGAGCATTATCGGTCTTTCCTCCACACTGTGGATGTTCACCAAATGCCTAGTGGTAGTGGCAGGTGCCTTGAGGAGTCAAGGGCACTACGTCTTCCCTTACCGCAACGATTGGCTTCTTACAGCTCCATCGAGGGAGGGATTGGAGGCTTCCATATCAGCTACCCTACACCTTTTCGTGTGTCTGAGTATTACTGTCAATTATCACAAATCCCAGTGTGCTCCTTCCCCACCTACAGTTTATTGGAGCGGTTCTGGACATGGTAGAGACCCTGGAGAGCCAAGCCAAGCTGGTATCCTCCGATCGACTCATTTCAGCCAGGACGGTTCTCCTGCTTCTCGGCCTTATGGCAGTGGCTATCCCTACAGTCCCTATGACCAGACTGCACATGCACATCTCACAGTGGACTCCCAGGTCCCAATGAGATCAGAGGGTGGACGACTTGGACAGTCATGTCCTAATTTCCAATCCAGTGCAGAAGGATCTGCAATGGTGGCAGAACTCCAGCAACCTGATTCGAGGAGTTATGTTCCAGGCACCTCCTTACTCCCAACTCCTGACCACAGACACGTCGAGCATGGGATCAGTCGTCCATCTGGGATTCCACAGGACCCAAGACCTGTGGTCACCTGTAGAACTACACTTGCACATAAATGTGCTAGAAATTAGAGCAGTGCTTTACGCTCTTCAGGCCTTCCAGCACATTCTTCAGAAAGATAAACTGTTGAGCCAGTTGGACAACATGTGTGTAGTGTGGTACATCAACAAGCAGGGGGGGTACCCGCTCATATTCTCTTTGCAGGGAAGAGATGAGGGTCTGGAATTGGACTGTTCTGCACAAGGTCTGTCTTCTCGCGGTCCACGTCCCAGGCATGCAAAACATTCTCGCAGACAGTCTCAGCCACACCAGGGTAAGAGCCCATGAGTGAGAGCTAAAACAAGAAGTTCTAGATCACATCTTCGACCTTTGAGGATCTGTTTGCATTCCCATCAAACGCAAAACTTCCCAAGTTTTGCTTGCTTGATCCCGGGCATGGTGCTTTTTGGTAAGACGCACTGTCGCTTTCTTGGACAGTGTAGTGTAACATTTATTTTTTCATAATGTGCGTTTACCTTATTAAAAAAATGCTTAGGCAATATATTAAATAACAGCATGTTTGGGCAATAAATTAGATGGCATACTTGGGCAATACATTTTCAAACAACATGAAAAGGCAAGCCTTAAGTTGGTATATGTTGCTATGGTGCAAGTGAAACTTATTGTTTTGCCTAGGTTATGTTGACCTACTGGCAAATGTATTAAGGAAAATGTAGTAAACACCTATGAGGTTGTGTAAAAAATAAACTAATACCTCTGTTGTAAAAAAAAAAAAAAAAGTACACCACACCATAAAATTAATGTGTTATGTTGTTATATAATTGGCTTATAATGGGGTATTGGCATTTTTCAAAATAACAATTCTTTATAAAAATTGTATAAACTAGCACCACAACAAAAAGCAAAAATACATGTATCTAAATTTGATAAACTCGCAAAAAAAAAAAAAAACAGTCACTCAGTGTGGCTTAAATTATTTAAAGATAGAAAACACAACGCAGCTATCTTTATCCTTAACCATTGGTGCCGTGACTGGTTGTTGATGACATCAAATGAACCGAGAAGGAAGCCACTGCTAGGAATGCCTCACTGAACCTGATCTGATCAATCAACTACAGAAGGGAGTCAAAAAAGGGACTCGAAGAAACAGACTGGTGTGAAGTCAGACGTGATTTGCCAGCTAGATAACTGACGTAAGTATGGACACCATATTATGTAAATTTTTAGAGACACACCTTAAAGAAGATCCGTATCGCTCTCCTGTAGAAGAAGATGCATACTTATGTTTATCCACTCAATGCCTAGAAAGAAATGAGAAGATAAAGGCAGAGAAAAGCAAATTAGCCAGTATTTGTCAGATGTATGTACAATATCAGTGTTAGATAGCAACTAGGACCTGTCTATTAAAGAAGCAGTTACTTGACAGTGAAGAAAAGTATTTTCTAGGTGTAGCTAAGTATGTTACTAAAGCTAAAAATGTTAAATATCTCTCAGGGAGAGGTATGTGGGCTAAAGATTAAGATTAACAAACAAAGTCAAGCCCAGATTAATGAACTATCTTGGCAGTTACAACAAGTTGTAAAAAGGTTAGACCATGCCAACCAGGAGCTTGCACAAGATTTAGCATATAAAGAGCAAACTTTGTACGAAGCCCCCACCTTCCAAATCCTGGGTCAATTACAAGAGGATTGGGAAGGGCGTCCAACAATATCAGCAATGGTCAGGGGCTGCCAGACTGTGATATTGTTTGATACTGGTGCTACTGTTAGTACAACAGATAGTGATATGCCTTTAACAACTCATGGGAAACAACAAATTAATTTGCAAGGTTTCTCGGGGTGTGTTAACAGCATATTTGACTAAACCAGTTTTGGTTCAGATAGGTGAACAACAATTAAAATATGTATTTTGGAAATGTAATATACATAAAGGTACCATCATGGGCATGAACATTCTAGCACAGCATGGTTTAGTAGTAGATCTTAGTAACACGATTTTATGGCAGGAAAGCACTACTAACCCAGGACCAAATGTAAATGACTCACATAGTGTAAAGACAGTAAAGTCATTAAAGATTTATCACATGAGTGCTTTATGGAAACGAGTGCCACAATGGATAAAATCTGTTGTACAAGGGCATGAATCAATTTGGGCTATAGAACATATTGTGGGGTTTAACATAATTATCCTGCAAATGTTTCACACTCCACTGAAATTTCTACTTAAAAGGGATGTAAGAGGTGTGTCTTCACAGCGATTGGTTAAATGGGCTTTAGCTCTACAAGGAAAAAATATCACAGTAGAAAAATGTTCCTCACCTACGTTAGTTGAATTAATGACATGGGTGGGAGAGGCACATGATTGTGGAACTGTAATGGGAATTGATTTTAAACCCTTATTTGCTGCAGAACCAAGTACTGAAGCACGAGATGTTTATGTAGATGGCTCTCACTTTTGAGATGATGGACATTTCAACACAGAATATGCCATATGGACACCGAGCACTAATCAAGAAATATTAGTGCAATACCCATCATCATTTTCTGCCCCTAGAGTGAAATTAGAGGCAGTCCGTGGAGCTATTATGGCTTACCCTCTGGAAGCTATTAATATCTTCTCAGACTATGCTTTTGTGGTAAATTCTTTATTAGACTTTTTGTCAGTTTGGACTAAACAAGGAATGCGGACAGCATCTGGAGAACCTGTCGCATTTGCTCCTATATTACAACATATATGGGATATAGGAGCTCAGACACCTTTGAGAATAGCAATCTGTAAAGTAAGAGCTCACCAAAAAAATCCAAAGGCTATCCATGAGTTAAACAATAACTTAGTGGATAATCTGACTCAAGTGGCCACCAAACAAGCAAACTTATGGGTAGACCCTTTAGGAAGTGACTCTACACAATTGTGGGAGATGGTTGAATTTGACAAACACCATATTAAATGAATAGCTGCTGTCTCACAAGTCCCCAGTTCAGGGTGTATCCAAGATACAGATGCTTAAATAGTGGGTTGTCGAAACCAATAAAAGACACTGGACAGTGTGCAACCAAGCATGTTACCGTATGGAAAAATATGGTAGTATAAAAACGACAACCTGGGTTTAGGGAGTGGATACCACCCACTTCATTTAAAAAAGATATTATCATGGATAATCATCGCATTAAAGGTCATTGTGGACTCCACAAAACTTGTAAAATGTTGACACAAAAATATTGGTGGCCAAAAATGGGAAAAGCTGTCAAACAATGCCTGGAGGCTTGTCTTATCTGAGCATAGATGAATCCTCCAGTGCCAGGTAAGAGGGTTCCGTTAGGACATATACCCCTGGCGGACGGTCCTTGGTCCAGCTTACAAATTGATTATGTGGGGCCCTTGCCTACTGCAAAAGGGGGGGGGGGTCTAATATTTACTAGTCATTGTTGACATATTTTCTAAATGGGTAAAAGCATTGCCCATACAAAATAATAGTGCTACAGCTACTGCAAAAGCGCTATAAAAACAGGTGTTCTCACAATGGGGTTTTCCCAGAATACTTGAAAGTGATAGAGAAACTCACTTTACAGCAAAAATAATAACAGCCTTGTGTGATATTTTAGGTATCACTCAATGTTTGCATTTACCCTATCATCCACAATCATCAGGGATGGTAAAAAGGTTAAATCGCGCTTTAAAAATGCACTGAAAAAGGCAGTGCTGATTACTGGTAAAGGGTTGGTAACGCACTTACCAAAAATCCTAATAGGTATTAGAGGTACTAAAAGCAAGAGTACTGGCTATAGCCCATACCAATTGATGACTGAACGGGATATGCGGATGTATTATCCTTCAGATCCAGATCTATCAACACCAGTGTTAGACCGCATCAAAACTGATGTGTTCTTGCAACAGCTACAAAAACAGTTAGCTCTGTATTTGCCCCATGCTGCCAAAAACATGGCACAGACTCACTGAAAAAACAAACAGAGACATAATAAAAAAGTGATAACGCCCATTAAAAGGGGTCGTCATGTCATGGTAAGAAATTTTGGTCAAAAGGGACCATGGGATGCTAATTAAATGGGGCCCTATACCGTCATTGATGTTTTGGGGGGGCCATGGGTCATTCAGGTCTGTCGAATCTGATAAGGGTCTACAGAGACCAAATGGGTCCATGTGGACCAATGTAAACTGTATCAGCCTTTAATTAATGACAACTGATACTGCTCTATTTTTCCCAATAGGTAAAAGACAGTGATGTATCCTGTGCTTATACTGAGCAGTACCTTACTGATCCTGGCAACTTCCGACCGATACAATGGATGCCCAGGGCACATATGAAACAGTTCATACAAGAAGAACTATGCCAGTCGTTCCGCAGGAGGTAGTCCAGTATTGTTGGGAGAACGACATGAACATACTGGATATCTTCTTATCAAATGGTACTTTATTTGTTACAAACAATGTCAAAATGCGACATGGGGATGCTCACCAAAAGCCTGGCCTGGCACGGCGATATGTGTAGTGAACACAACAGCCCCCAAAAATCCATATCCACTTCACTTTAGGGGATACTATAAATTTAACAAAAGAAGAAGAACAAAATTTATTTCAAATACAATTAAAAGACATGTTACTTTATCCATCTAATATTTTGTTGTTAAATGCATCTTATAAAGGTTCAAGACATAATATGTGACTTTTTTAATATAATCCTTCTAAAAGTAGCAACAGTAGAGTTACATCAGTTTTTTACAATATTGCCATTAACAAATAAATATTCATTGTTAACGTTTTTGCGTTATTTTATAGCTACACAATGGCCGGGTATGGCATGTAATGTTAATCAAACAGCATAGCACAATTTTGCTGCTTAAAACATAGTGTATCAAAAACAAGGTATATCAGGGCAAAAATTCCTGCCCCCCATCAAATGGTATTATTTTGACACAAAATATATATCCTCTATATTATCCATGTAAATTACAGTATTATAATGTTTTGCTACATTTGCCTTTTCCACGATTTCCACTTCAATGTAGGAATTGGGCTTCGGTAATAGTATAGCAACAATATTATAATAATACTTTAAATCGATACCATGATAGACACAAAATGTGGTAATTTCAAATTCCTGCAAAAGCAACACAAGGTTTATTCCGTCATAAAAGAGACGTGTGGGGCTGGTTAGGCTAAAAATTAGAAATTGCTAAAGGTATTGATTCTATGGTTTTAAAGGGTCATATTCGTTCTTTAGAAATGACTTTAAAAGATATGGCTACTGGACCATTATCAACTACTGTAAAACTAGCGGCTAATAAAAAAAATTAATTGGTTTGCATTTAGAGAAACCTTACAAAATTTTAAAATCATTGCTCAAATAGCAGTCCGTTTTTATAACTTTATAATATGTCTAGAGAGAGCTATATAGAATTGGCTTGCTCTCAATTAGCTGCTAAAGCGCATGCTTATTTAGTCAATAAGTTAAATAAAATTGAGACCAATTGGTTACCTTTAAAAATAGGTAAAACCAATGTGACTAAATTATAGGATTGTCCCACTGTATTCTTACCACCCCTAGCTATAATAAAAGTGGAACTCACCAAATCATTATGCACAAGGGCTGCAACATGTGATTCCCATACTAGTAATAATAACTGTATGTTTTGAACCACCAAAAATATCGTGACAAATCAGTAGTTTGGGAGTATTAATACATGACTAGATCATGAGACTCCAAATACCAGGTGACACTATTATCTCAGTACACAATAAATATGTTTTCTTACCTAAGCAACAGTGTGTACAAGAACATAAAACCTTAATATGTGGGAAAGAGACATCAACCGCCCCATGGTTTCCTGATCAATGTAAATTTACCCTAACGTCTGCAAATGAATACCACCAAGCTATGAGATGGAAACAATCATGGTGTGTAATCGCAGGTCAACCTTGGAATGTATAAAGGTGTAGTGACAAAACTTGGTGGGTTGCAAACTGGACCCTCTGAAAACGTAATGCATATAGTCAAACAAATGTTACCCATATTAATGGTTCCAGTCTGGCCTTAAAATTACTCACTGATTTGGCAATTCCACCTTATTTCAAATTACCCAAAATTGATAAAATGACACTTGGTGCCTTGTTGTATCGTCAACAAACAAAAGGACTTATTTTAACACAAAAGGCCTCTGCTAAAAAGTGATCGTTATATCCCTGTTATATCCTGGTGGGAATCAGGATTAAAAATCAACTGTTTTGAGTACTAGTCCAACCCTAATAGTGGTAGTATACGGTACTGCAGTAATCTGTGTTCTTGTTATTATCCAGTTATTACTGTATCATAAAATAAAACACATAATTCGACAAATACAAATGTTACAATGGCAACATCGTCTTATGTGATCTCCAATTAGAGAGTCACAAAGGGGGGATATTGTAGTGTAACATTTATTTATTTATTTTTTAAACTTTAATTTTATTGACAGTTTGCAGGAAACTTGAATACATTTGATGAGTCCATCAGTACAAACAGTGTGTGCCATTAAAATATATTATACAACCATTTCATGTATACAGTACTTAGACCAATCTAAACTGATAATTCCATCAAGCCTCTTTCACAGTGTTGAGCACAAAGTTAGGTCAAGAGGAGGAGGTTTTCTTTGTCCCACTACCCCATCTATGTCTCTTTTTCTGCTTGTTTCCAAATCTCCCACCTCGTCCACCTCTGTATATAAAGTGAGGTCCTGTGATTTATTTTAAATGTGAGTTCCTCGAGTTCAGCTAAACTCTGGACAACTGATATCCATTCCTGTTTCTTACGAGGTGAGGGATCGAGCTAGCCAAGTGCGGCTTTATGGGCTGCTGTAATTAAGATTGCCCATAGGTACAGTAAGTCATGTTCCCTAATGCCAGCCGGAGGGGTTCCCAGGATCACTTCCGTCCAGTCAAGTGTCTGGTCTAGCGTGAGGATCTCTCCAATAGCTGCTGTGACTTCGGCCCAAAACCCCTGCAGCTTTGGACATGCCCAAAATATATGGAGGTAGTCCGCCTCCCCCTACCCACATCTTCTCCAGCAGCTTGCTGAATATTTTGTGTTTCTTTTATTTAAGATCTTAGGAGTAAGGAAGAAGCGGACCCTTACCTTCCAGGCAAACTCCTGCCAGAGGGGGGACCTGGTCGTTTTTCTGACTACGTTAAAAATAGATCTCCAGTCAAGATTCAGGTAATCAGGATTGACTTCCTCTTGCCATTTATTCTTGATCCTAGTTAATGGGTCAATTTTCACTGTTCTAAGGGATCTACAAAGGTGAGAGATCAGTCCCTTTTGTGTAGTAGTGGACTGTATCTTTTGAATGGTTGCTATTAGGGAACAACCCTGGCAGGGTCCGCCTCTTTCTTTTGAAGAGATGCTATGTATGCTCTAACCTGAAGGAACCTGAAGTGGTCCGAGCTTTCGAGGCCGAACCTGTTTTTAAGGGAGACAAAATCTTGGATCGAGTCTCCCTCAATGAACTGACCCAGGCACTCCAGACCCAATTTACCCCACTGTTTATATGTAAGATCTAGGTGGTTAGGAGGGAAGTCCTCAGCCCATGCCAGGCTTTTTAGTGGCCATACCGAAGATTGTAATTTATATTTTTGCCAGAGCCTATGGACTGAACGGTTGGTGTCCCCCACAGAATGTAGTTTAGGTATAGGGTGACAATGGGACAAAGGGGGAATTACCATACGATCCCCCAGAGGTACCCTACCTCCCCCCTCCTTCTCGCCCCTCTCCATTTCTCTCCAACCGGAGGTGGAGCTGGGACCGACCCACTGTAGCGCATTTTTCAGTTGGACCACCAAGAAGTAATCCTCCAGTTCTGGAAGGGATCTACCTCTTCCATCCCGATGTGCCTGCAGAATTTTTAAATTTATTCGGGGCCTCTTATTGCCCCATATGAATCTAGAAATCATTTTGTGCCACATCAGGAAATTTGACTTATGTATGTGTAATGGTAGACATTGAAATAAGTACAAGAATTTGGGTAATACATTCCTTGTTATGGCATGGATTCTGGAATGCATGGGCATATTGGTCATGGACCATCTTTCCATATCTTTTTTGAGTGAAGCCGTCAGGGGAGAATAATTTGTTTTGAATAGTTTAGAGAAGTGTTTAGTGATGTTTACTCCCAAATATTTCATTCTATCAGCGGACCAGTTCAGGGGCAGGAGCCGGCGTATATCCTCATAAGGACAAAAGAAGAAGCTTAAGACTTCCGTTTTAGTTTTATTTAGTGAATATCCTGAATGTTTACCAAACTCTTCTAGTATGGGCCAAATCTGTCCTATGGACCTATGTGGTTGGGAAAGGTACAGCAGGACGTCATCTGCATACAACAGAATTTTTTTCTGAACACCACCCACCTCGATTCCCAAAACTTCCTCCGCCCTCCTCACAGCCTCCGCCAGAGGCTCAATATAGAGGACGAACAAAAGAGGGGATGGGGGCACCCCTGCCGGGTGCCTCTACTGAGCCTGAATCTATCTGAAAGCCCCCCGTTCACCCTTACATATGCCTGAGGGCCTGTATATAAGGACCTTATAATGTCTATAAATGATTTGGAGAACCCCCTCCACTCCAGTACCGTGAACAGGAAGTCCCATGAGACCTTATCAATGGCCTTTTCAACTTCTAGGCTCATAAGGCACGCCGAGGTGTGGGAACGTTGGATTTTATCTATCATATTCAAGGCAGAGCGCACTCCATCCGGCGCCTGTCGACCCATAACAAAACCAGATTGGTCTGTGTAAATCAGATCTGGTAGGATAGGATTCAACCGGGTGGCAATGATTGAAGTGAATATCTTGTAATCATGGTTAAGTAGTGAGATAGGGCAATATGATTCACACCTTGTAGGGTCCTTTCCCTCTTTGTGCAAGATGGTTATGGTAGCGTACTGGCAGGAGGGCAGGGGAGGTTCCCTCCCAGACCAGATGTCCGAGAAAACCTTAAGAAGCAGGGGGACTATCTCTGGGGCAAAGGTCTTATAAAATTCAGCTCCGTACCCATCCAGGCCTGGGCATTTGGCTGACTTAAGTTTCTTGATTGTGGAAACTATCTCTTGTTGTGTAATGGGTCTAGTCAGCATCCTTACTGAATCCGGTGAAAGTGAAGGAAGGGGAATGGATTTAAAGTATTTCTGCTTTTCTTGTATAGATGATTTTTCATCTGGGCCATATAAGTTTGAATAGTATTCAACAAATGCTTTTGCTATCTGTATGGCCTGTCTGACCGTTTGGCCTGACCTAAGGGATACTATTTTGGTTATTGTGGCTTTTGCTACATACTGACGTAGTCTAAGGGCCAATAACTTGGTACCTCTGGGACCTCCCTCGTAATATCTTTGTTTTGAATAAAACAGGGCCTTTTCTACCTCAGCTTTTTGGATTTTTTGTAACAGATTTTTACATTTTGTCAGCTCCCCATTCCGAGCTTCGTCCCACTTAATTTTTTGAGCGTCTTCCAGTTCTTTAATCTGTGTTAGTAATTCATGTTGTTTCTGCTTCATTTCTCATTTCTTATGGGAAGCTATAGATATCAGTTTGCCTCTAAGTGAGGCTTTAACTGTGTCCCACAAAATTTGTGGAGACGTCTCTTGCCTACTATTTTCTTGTAAGGTTATTTTCAGGTGTTTTTTAAGCTCCTCCATCACCCCTTTATCCTGGAGGAGAGAGGTGTTCAATCTCCAGTGTGTAATGCGCTTGGGCAGTCCCAGCTCCACCTCCAAATAGATCGGGCTATGATCGGAGAGAATGATCGTACCTACGCAAGTAGAAGGAAACCTGCTTAAATCCCCGGAGAATGTGAGAAACATATCTAGTCTGGAAAAGACCCGGAACCTTGGAGAGAAACAAGTGTACTCTTTCGCTCCAGGGTACTTCTCTCTCCAAATATCTACCAGACCCAGCTGTTCCAACAGCATTTTTATGGAGCGAGCTTTCGACGCATCCAATTTTGGGATCTGAGACGTTGAGTCAAGTGCTCTATTTAAAACTATGTTCCAATCCCCTCCCAGTATCAATATACCTTTAGCCTTTTCTGCCACCATCTGGAGGATGTTTGAGTAGACTCTGAACGGGAACCCTGGAGGGATGTAAACATTGACCATAGTGACCTGGATATCTTGAATAGTCCTTATAACTATGAGATACCTTGCCTCAGAATCCTCTGTCACCTCCTGCTGTTGAAAGTGAAGGTTTTCTGAGAGGAGAATCGCCACCCCCCTCTTTCTGTCAGCGTGGCTCAGTTGGTAGCACATCCGCCTCTGGACCAGAAGGTCGTGGGTTCTCGTCCCACACCAGGATGGACTTGCACCTAAAAATCGCTGGTATCCGAGTGCAGTATTGGGGGGTGCTGTGCTGCTGGGATGTGCCGTCCTTCGGATGAGACGTTAAACCACGGTCCCTTCTGCCCATCCTGGTGTTGCCCTGGTGGGTGTCCAGGTGAAAGTAAAAGAACCTAGGGTACTCTTCGTAAAGAGCAGGGAACATTCCCAGTGTCCTGGCCAACATTCCCCTTCCCATAAACCGGTTCATGCAATTATCCAGGCTGTGTGTGGGTGATGATGTGCGATGTGGCCGCCACCACACATTCAGTCACTTCACTACCAGTCTAGCATTGCTTGTAAAGCGCTTTGGGATACTGTGTATGAAAAGCGCTATATAAATGCTGATTCTTCTTCTTCTTTCTGCCCACCGGGAGGGACGAGTGGTAGACTAGAGGTAAAGACCTTGATTTAAGCTTTAGAGCTTCCAGGGTGGAGAGGTGGGTGTCCTGTAGGAACACTCCATCACACTTCTGAGATGCTATGAATTGTTGAATCCTCCTCCTCTTGATAGGGCTTGATGATCCATTTATGTTAAATGGCATACATTTCGTAACATAGTTAGCCATTTTCCAGCCAGCTAAAAGCATATACCTTTTTCTGGCACACTGACTTATTAGGCTTTAACGATTTAACCCAGTCATATTCCTGCAAAGCATCAAACTTTTTAGTATAAACATTAACAGTTTTTAAAAAAACATTCATTGTAACTATTGAACTACTGAACTGTTGCTCTGGCTTCATCCCACTTCGAGCCAGGAGCAGGTTTAAGTGTTGGTCAGCCACTGCTGAAACTACTCACGGCCGGGCCACCCATAATCTGCTGGGTAGACTTCCAAGGGAAAGCTGAACGATGGTTATCAGCTGAAGAGTGTCTGAGTATGCACACCAAAGCAGGGAGCTCAACAGTGCAATGAGTGTTCCCTGTGGGCCCAAGGAAAATCCATGGGAAACGCCCCCCTTCCTGTTGTCAGTACTCATCCGTATAGGCACCCAATTCCCATCCATTCCCCCCCTCTCCCCACCACCCAAAAAAAAACAAAAGAAAATTGTAACATCCAGTTAGCCCGCTATAATTTCATAGCCTCAGATTACATGGCCTCAGCATCCTGGGACCCCCTTCCCTCTATCTCTCAGGCGTGACCCCCCCCCAAAGAGTATTTTTAGATGCATGTGCCTTAAGTTTCATCGGGGAGGGTATCTCCTCTGCTCCAGACCTACAGCAGTGTCTAGCAATCTTCCCCGGGTGACCTCAGCCCCATAGCGATCCCAGTTGGAGACCCAAGAAGGCTCAGCGGGCCCCAGATCCAGGGTTCAAAGTTCAAACTTCCAGGGGGAGCAGACTCACCCAAAATGATTGCGTCACCTCAGCTGTTACTGGTTAGTGTTCCCGTTCAGGGTACACGGTTCTGTCTAGACGGCCCTCCTCTCGCTAGCCCAGACCATTATTATCCCCAAACGACACGAACCGAACCCTGGGGTCCCTCCCTCCCTGGAACCCACACGCCTAAGTAAGAGAAAGGTGCCGCCTGCACTATGGGGCCAAAACTTAGAACAATGAATCAAGCCATGGCCAAAACTATTTTGTAGTCCCAATTTGTCACGGTGTGCCCTCGAATAAATAGACGCCTCCTCCCATCCTCATAACAGACTTGGGGTTTGGGGGACCAGAGGAGAAAATCATTCCCCATCCAGTCACCTGTAGGTGCATATGGTCTCCTACTAGGCCGACAGTCAGCCGAGGGATCGTCTTATATAAGCCCAAAAACTTGGCCATGGCTAGCTGTAGGAAATTCTCTTGGGCGACTCCGCCCCATCCGGAGCCCTATTCTGGGCCGAGCTTCTCTCCACGACTCACCATCCAGGAGTCGTGTGATGTTGGACCCAGCCTGAGTCTCATCCCCACCCCCCAGCCCGCAGATCTCCATGGCCTCAGCTCTCCTTTCTACATGCATATTATCCGTGAGTACTAAAAGTAACATGGTTAATTAAATCATTCATTTACAGTTTGTGCTATGACATTTCAGGGAAATTCCCCCACCGTTCACTTCCTTGTCCCAGCATCCCCCCCCACCTTCTTCCCACTAGTTCTGATCCTGTCTAAAATGACTTTAAAGTAATTATTATTTATTTATTTTTTAAGATGAGGGGGGAATCAAATGAGAGGTTGGGCACAGGTGCAGTGAACAGAGAGCCAGTCATTCTCCGTTACGGGCAACATAACTGCAAGGGAGTGTCAAAAGTACTCACTGCGTCCCCATCATGTTTCGGTGGCCGAAGGGAGAAAAGAAAGCGTAGTCCCTGTGTAATGCTGAGTGGGGACTGAGGGGGACAACAGGGCCATTAACCCGAGAGGTCCAATACGGATGCAAGTCGCACATTTGGTACAAACATTATCTTCTTCTGCTGACCACTTCAAGTGTCCAGCTCTCTCGATGGGCCCATCTCGCTGTTTGGTCGTTCCCATTCGCTGTTTTTAGATGTGGGGCGCCTTTATTGATTAATGCAGGGTCCCCAAGTTTCTGAAGCACTGCGCTGATGTCTGCTGCATCCGTTGTGAGGTTCCTTTTTTGGTGATTCCCTTTTGTGCCACGGACCATGCGGATGCCAGAAGGTCTCGTTCCAGCCTTTCCTTCGCCAATGGAGGTGTGCTAATCCCCAGTTCTTCAAGGTAGGGTACAGCTGACAGGAGGTCCTTAAAAACTCTGACTTCCTGCTCAGTAGTTATCTTCAGTCTTGCTGGATGCAGCACCTGGGCTTTTATATTTTTGGCTTTCAGCTGCTTTACTATGGGCCAAATCATTTTCTGGGCCTCCTGTACCCCTGATGTGTGATCATTGTCGATTGCTATCCTGTGACCCTTGTATTCCAATGGGCCCTGTCGCCAAGCTCGCCGCAACACCTCCTCCTTATTTGAATACAGGGTAAACCGGGTTATAAAAGATCTAGGCCTGGCTTCAGGGTTGCTGGGCCTCGGAGCCAGAGATCGGTGTGCATGATCCAGCCTCAGGTCAAGATCCTCTGGCAAGTCGAGAACTTTTCTGAGGAGGTTTTGTGTGAACTCTGTGGTGTTTACAGCTCCATTCTCTAAGCCCTCGGGGACCCCATGTATCCTAATATTCTGTCTTCTGCTCCTTCCCTCGAGGTCATCGAGCCGATGGGTTAGCTCTCGGTCCCTCGCCAAAAGATAGAGTAACAGCCTGTCTTGTCTGTTCAGAGACAGTTGAGAGGCACAGTTCTATTTGGTCAGTTTTGTGGTCTATCCTGCTGAGATCCGCTTGTAGATCGGACAAAGTCCGGTTGATTTTTGTGACTCTGCGGGCCGTTCGGTGGATAGTTTCTACCAGGTCGTCGCTACGAAGACTGCCATGCTTCACGGCCTGTTGTGTCTCCCCAGTGCCTTCTCCCTCCTCGTTGCTTTCCGTATCTTCTTCCTGCAGCATCACCTTAAGCTTCTGGGCCGGGGTTAAGTGGAGTTTCCCCGGTTTGTTTTGCCGTTGTTTGACCGGGGATGCCATTGTTTATCGGGCGATTTACTTAGATTTTAATCGGTGGGGAGCGGAGCAAGCAAATCAGGCTGCCATATCGTGCCCTGACGTCACCGGAAGTCATTGTAACATTTATTAATATAAATTGTAGTGTAATATTTCACATTTTATGATATTTAGCTTTCACTTTTTATATTATTTTTGTAATATTATTATTTTACAAACATATAATACCAAATGGTCTGTGTATAATCTTCTCTAGGAAAGAGTGCTAGAATGTAAAAAAATATATTTTTAAAATAATGTGCCTTTACCTTATTGAAAACATGTTTAGGCAATATATTAAATAACAGCATGTTTGGGCAATATATTTTCAAACAACATGAAAAGGCAAGCCTTAAGTTGGTGTACGTTGCTATGGTGTAAGTGAAACTTATTGTTTTGCCTAGGTTATGTTGACCTACTGGCAAATGTGTTAAGGAAAATGTAGTAAACACCTATGAGGTTGTGTAAAAAATAAAGTAATACCTTTGTTTAAAAAAAAAAAAAAAAAAAAAAAACCACACCATACAATTAATGTTATTTTGTTATATAATTGGCTTATAATGGGATGTTGGCATTTTTCAAAATAACAGTTCTTTATATAAACCCTGTATAAAAATTGTATAAGCTAGCACCACAACAAAAAGCAAAAATACTTGTATCTAGATTTGATAAACTCACAAAAAAATAAACCAAAAAAAAAAACAATCACTCTGTGTGGCTTAAATTATTTAAAGATAGAAAACACAATGCAGCTATCTTTATCCTTACAGACAGGGATATTTCTGTACACATTCCCTCCCTTCCCAGTCTTACAGAGATTGCTTATCAAGCTACAGACAGAAGGAGCACAAATGATATTAATAGCTCCGTTTTGACCTCAACAAATTTGGTTCCAGCTGCTTCAGCAACTAGCAGCGGAACCTCCAGTTCCTCTACCACTTTCTTACGATTTCCTGACCCAGAAGGGGGGCACACTAGTACATCCGGGACTGAAATCTCTTCATCTTTTTGTGTGACTCCTCAAGTCATAGTCACTTCTAGGTATGGGGTTTCCTCAAGGGTAGCTCAGATTTTGATAGAGGCAAGAAAGCCATCTACCAGAACTACCTATGCCATGAAGTGGAAATACTTTTCCATCTGGGCCACCTCGAAGACTTTGGATCCTTTCTCGTGTCCCGGCCCCCAGGTGATGGAGTATCTTCTCCATCTGTCGGACCTGGGCTTGAGCAAAAAGGTGCATTTAGCGGCCATCTCTGCCTTCCATGATTTAGTAGGGGGCAAGACTCTGGGTTAGTTAGAGGTCTCAAAAACCTTCTTAAAAGATATTCTGTATCTGAAATCCCCAGTGCGTAACCCTGCTCCACTGTGGGACCTTAATTTTCTTTTAGAAAAATTTACGTGTTCCAGTGATGTCATGAGCAGCTAGACAGGTCTATTTGAGGATGCGAAGATCCAGACCCAAAGGGGAGGCAGTATAGCGCAGTGGTTTAAGGCTCTGAGCTGCAAATCTGGTGACATCCAGCAGACCAGACCTGGGTTTGAATCCCACAGCTTCCACTTGCATACTGTGTGACCCTGAGCAAGTCACTTAACTTCCCTGTGCTCCCAGGTTGCTCCTGTAAAAAAGCTTTCAGCTTAGTGTGCTATTCCTGGTTAAACAACTAAATAAAAAAAAAAAAAAAAAGATTAATAAATCCTTTCAAACTGCAATCTGTAGAGGTTCAAATGGTAGACCCAGTGAGTGGAACGTCAGGCAGATAGAACAAGAGTACTTTGACGACACTAGCTGGGAAGTTGAAGCAGCTTTTAATAGATGAAAAAATGAGCGGGAAAGCAGCAAGGCCAAGGGCATCCAGGTCACAGTCCCTGGCCTCAGTTTCATTGATGGACCAGGAGGATGAGATACAGTAAATGAGGAAGGAGAACCCTTGGCATTGAGAGATAGTACTTTTATTTTTTTTAAACTCATCTTTATTGTCAGGAAAGTAATATACATACATTTTTGTGAGTTCAATTCATCCATATACACTTTCAGTGTGATAGTCAGGTTGGAATGGATTTTCATATTCCTCCCTAGCTTAAACCATTTATTACATTTGTTTACATTATCCTTTTCCCTGTATGCACCTTTACATTTGTTTTCTTCATTTGCATAATTTTTCTTTCTTTGTTACCCTTAGCACTTCTATATTTTGGTTTTTTTCTATCTTCCTTCTTTGTCTTAAGTAAAAAGCTGAAACTAATTCAAAAATGAACTGTACCAAGGCAAACAAGTCGTAAAAATTACCAGCTGCTTAAAATCACGCTTGTATACTGCGTTGCAGGTGTAACCCCTAGATGGCGCTATCCCAGGGGCTACTACCCCTGCCTGATTTGCCACTAACAGGTTGAGGGGCCTGGATCCAATGGCGGGTGCCTCCACCCAGAGGTCAGGGTTTGCAATAGTTAAACTAACTTGGTCACAGCCCTCTGGGACACTGCAACCCCTTTTCTTCCCACTTAGTGGCCCACATAATATATCAGGAATTACCTTCACAGTATACACTTACCCCAGGTCTGGTTCCGCACTGGACCTCCTGTGAAATGAGATACAGTGCAACAATCACAGTACAGTACTTTAACATAGACAAATACCTCAGGCAGTATAACTTTGCTGAAACAAGCAGCTCTGATTTATTTAGGGGATATAACAAGGACAGGGGAAATCAGGTTAATTAGCTTATCACTCTAATAATTCATTTATGGCTCTGTGCACAGGCCTATCCCTTATCAGTTACTGTCCCTGGGTACCCAAGCCCTAGTGGCTAGTCCAAACTGTGGCAGCTGGTAGGGCCCTTTCACACAGAGAAAAGGAGAATTAAACAGTCAGCAGTACAGTAATTCCATTTGGATTTAATGTGGCAATTCAACAGGAGCGCACCTGAATTAGTACTCACGACCTCCAAATAAGATAGGGTCCTTCAATGTCAGCAGGGCTCACTTGAGGTACACAAAACCTCTTCACATCCATATAAAAGAACGACTATACCAGGCAGGCTGCATCTGTATCCCGATCGTAATTACTGCACAATACCGGGAGAACACACAGCAGATTCAGTTCCTGACAGACCGAGTGCAATTTTCAGCAATTCTTCCAGTCTTCTACAGGGTGAGCCTGGTTTTACTCTCAGAGATCCTTTGATTCTTTTCACAGGACGGATTCAGTCCTAACAAGCTGTTACACAAGCTGCAGACCGAACTCTGGGCCTATACACGTTTTTTGACTAAAACTGCACACTGAAAAGCACAGGGCTCCTTCCTTCTTCACTGCCAAAGCTCAACTGAAACTCCAACCGACAAAACTGGCACTTCCTTTGAGTTCCTCCCAGTTCTTGACTGGATTGGCTGTCACCACAATAGACTGCTGCTGTTGGTCCAAAAAGGCACTGAAGTCTAAACTACATCTCCAGAGTCACTGCCCATACAATCCTCTTGTGGCTGGCTCAGATTATGAGTCCAAGTTCTGATTCGTCCAAGGCACCATTTTAGAGCTAGCTTACCCCACACTGATTGGTCCAGTTCAGCAGTTCAAAACCAGAATGGGGAACTAGGCAGACACTGTTCTGACTGCAAAAGAAATCAGGTTAGACAAACTGTAATTTCATTATTACTCTAAATAATTTCTGGCAAACAGTTACATCTTTCAGATAGGTTCCCTTTGCACTCCTAGTGACTGCAAAAATGAAGTGAATTGGCAGCAGCTTGAGTGGTACTCAATCAAAGAAACACACAGTCCCTATACAACTAATTATGTCTGCAAGCAGACAGCTCTTAAAGAGACAGTACCAGAGGTTCTAAAAACACTCACTGATAAATGGCTTAAATGCCAAACACCATTCAGGCTTGGAGCATTCAAGCAAGCTCCTGGAAGTCTTTTGGGAACCCCCATTTGCAGGGGGGTTACACAGGTAATATCGTCATTGTCAAGACGTACTTTAGAATATTAAAGAAATATTGAGTATACCTTAAGAGACGAGGCAGGTTTTTGTGTTTATATATGTTTTGTTTTAGCTCAGGTGCATAACCTCTTGGTTTTGATTTGCTGTTCCCACCCTCGATACCCACCCTGCCCATATATCTGTGTGTTTTTTCCAGAGTCAGTCTCAGTCTGGCAGTGATTTCTTCCATTCATTGTGTTATTTACTCTAGTTATCCATGATTCGAAAGGAGGTGTGTTCAGGTTTAAGCCATTTTTGTGTAATTTCTTTTAGTACACAGCATCCCAATAAGATATTGCTGCAATTTACTCCTAATTGTATTAATTTTCATCCCAAGTATTATATGTCTGAAGTTACATTCAGTGTCCGCTCCACATATTATACCCAGTTCATGGTGGATTCTAGCCCAATAACCCACGAGCCCCGGACCGTCCCAAAAAATATGGAAATGTGTGCCTATTTGCCCACAGCCCCTCCAGCACAAGTTGGATTGACCCTCTGTAAAGTGAGAAGTGATTGTTGGTGTGTGGCAAAAACAAGTGAGGCATTTCACCTAAACTCTCTCCAAGTAGGTGACGCTGTGACCTTCCACCCCCTTTCCCATAGTCTGTACCGCTCTCTTTCGCTTATGGTGATGTTTGCCTCTTTCTCCCATTTATGTCTTAGAGCTGTAAACTCTGGGTGTGCACTTCCCTGCAATACTTTATAGGCCCGAGATATTGTTCCCTTTCTTCCCCTTAGCATAGCTGCCCAATAAAAAAACTTTCCAAGGGAGTAAGATCCCAGTCTATCTTTGCTAGTCGTCGCTCTGATTGTATGTAATGTCTCACTTGCAGGAATCTATGGAAGTCCGTGTGTGGCAGGTTATATTTTTCTTGAAAGTCCTGAAAAGTCATCACCATGTGATTCCTGATGAAGGACTGATATCTTGTCAGGCCCAACCTATTCCATCTTACAAACGCACTATGTGTTCACAAAGAGGGGAACTCTGGGTCTCCCAGGATAGTGGATAATGGTCCTACATCATTTGGGGAGCCAGTTAATCCCCTGGCTCTGAGTAATTACTGTATGTTTTGTCCATGGCTTGGGTATTCCGTTAAGGAGTTCTGGTGTTATTTTGGTATGGGAAAGTGTGAACAAGGGGGTGTCCTTGAGTTGCTGGTCCTCAATATCTCTCTCTGTCCCTCTCTCTCTCTCTCTCTATATATATATATATATATATATATATATATATATATAATCAGGACATTGTTTTAGCCAAGATATTATTGGGGCTATCTGTGCTGCCTCATAGTATAATTTAAGATCTGGCATTGCCAGGCCGCTCTGCTCTCTCGGCAGTGTTAAAACTCTCTCTTTTTTACTCTGTGTCTTCCGTTAGACCAGATAAAAGACATAATACTCTTTTGTGCCTGCATCCAGAAAGCCCCGGGAATCTTTATGGGCAAAGCTTGAAAGAAGAATAAAAATCTGGGTAGGATGTTCATTTTAAAGGTGGCCACTCTTCTACCGAGGGATAGAGGCAGTGTTGACCACCTCTTCAAGTCCTCTTTAATTTCTGTGAATAATTTTTCATAGTTTAACTTTAATAGGGTATTCAAGTTGGTCGATATATGCACCCCTAAGTATCGCACTGTATTTTGTGACGCCCATTTAAATGGGAAATCATGTATAAATTCTCTGGATCCACTTCCATTAATTTTTATTGCTTCAGATTTATCCAAGTTTATTTTATATCCTGATATTTCCCCTATCTCTTCTAGTTACCTTATTAAAGCAGGTATGGAAGTGTGTGGTGAAGTGATGAAAAACAGAGAGTCATCTGCATATAAAGATATTTAATGATCTCTTTCCCTTGTTTTAAATCCTTTATGTTACCATCGTTTCTGATTGCTATTGCCATGGGCTATATACATAAAGCAAACAGGAGAGGTGGGAGTGGGCAGCCCTGTCTAGTTTGCCTTGTTAGATGGAATCTCTCTGTTCTAGGAACGTGGTTATGTTGTTCAATCCACACTTCTTGGCAGGCACCTTGCCATTTTAAGATGTGCTGGAAAGTCTTCAAGCTGGCTTCTCCCACCCACCTGGGTGATATAACCCTTGGCTCCACCCCATGATGCCAGATCTTCCTTACCGCTGGAAGCTCAGGTTCCCTCCTTAGCGCTCTGCATGTTTCCAGGCCCTGGCTCTCGAATCTTCGGATTCTTTACCAAAACTTACTTTAAAACGTATTCAAGTTCGGTCTTCAACTTCCTCTCTCACGGGCCCGATGCAAGAAAAGTCCGTTCCCGGGTTCCGTTGGTGCCCCTGTGGGCAGAAGATGTCTCACACCAATCCTCATGCCACATGCGTTTACTGTCTTGGGCATGACCACGATCCGCAGGCTTGCGATCTCTGTCAGTCTTTCTCACCCTCGGTGCTTGAAGACCGCGCTGCCTGACTCCAGCTGGGGCGACCGGAGAAATGTTACCCGCTGGTCAAATTGAAGGAGGCCTGTTGGGTGGTGTCTGTGGCAGTGGGCTCTGTGGAACAGTTAGATCAGCTTGAACAGCTTATGGCCCTCAAGGAGGAGGTGGTTCAAGCCGCGACGAACTCCTCTTCAGCTTTGGCCTTTATTCCGCGCCAACTGGGTTCCTCCTACACGGCTTCCTTTCAGGAGTTGTGCCAGACCCTCTCCACTAAAGGGGAGGGTCCTTCCGGGTCTCACTCTTCTTGGTCCCAGAAGAAGGAACTGAAAAAAGAGGAGACCCATCGTCGATGCTCTTGGGAGCGGGAGAGGTCCCATTCTCAGGATGGTCGTCTTTCGACTTCGGTCAAAGTTGCGGTCCAGGCCACTGGTTTTGCGATGTCCCCATCAGACCAGTCGGCCGAGATGCCTGTTGATGCATCCGAGATTTTTCTCAAGCCCACTGACAGGCTGTCACCTAACGAGACCGACAGCTCCTTGTCTCAGACATCGGTGCTTCTGGTGCCCTCCGGGGATTTGAGCCAGCCCTTTGGGCCGAAGTCTCCAGTTAAGGACCCTAATGCGAAGCAACTGAGGGTTTCCCTGACTCCTTCGGTACACCACCGGCACCGCCGACTGTCGAGATCTCGGTCCACTTCCGCTTCGGGCAAATCCCACTAACATCGGTGCTCTCGGTCCCGACATCGCGGAAAGTGGCACTGCCGTGAGGAGAGGCTCCCACGCAAGTTGCGTCGGCGCTATGAGGACTTAATGTGACAAAAGCTCATTCTGTCCGGCTCTTAGCTGGCACCGACTTCCACACTGGCTATTAAATGGCTGTCACCTGAACGACGTCGACTCCTGCCGCCGTCTGCTTGGTCAAGGAGTCAGTTCTGGCCCACCCGGCTTGGTCGAATCTGGCCCCTCCGCCCATTGTGGTGGATGTCACCTCTGCAACCAATAGTTGGGGTGCCAACCAAGGATTTTCGGCTGGCTCAAAGTCTTCCCCACCGGTTGTCGGTCACTCTCGCCGCCGATCGCCCTCAACGAGCGAAGAATGATTCGGGTGGCTGCTGGCTGTATGGGGACTCTTCGGAGTCTGAAGACTCCTCGTTGCACTCCCGTCCAGTGGACATGGAGTCCTCGGTGGGGGGGGGTATCTCTGTGGATGAGAGCCCCACCTCGATCCTTGGCATTCTTCGGCTCCTCTCCAGGTCCACAGGGATGCAGCTCAAACCCATGCAGAAATGGGCCAGATGTTCCCTCATGGAGATTCTGGACAAGGGGGACTCTCCCACGGAGGCCTTTCCAGTGGCCGAGGTCATTGTTGGCCAAGCCTTAGAGTTGTGGCAGTGCCCAGCCTCTTGCCCTGCACCATCTGTCCAGATGGTCCACAGGTATGCGGTCCCCACAGGCTATCTTTCTGGGTTTACAGAGCACCCCTCCACTACGGGGTTGGTGGCGGACTCCATCTTTAGGTGCTCGGGCAACAGTGGGGATGTGGACAAGCCACCAGATAAGGAGTCAAAAAAGCTGGACCGTTTGGGAAAGAAGGTTTATGCTGCTACTTCTCGGGGCCTTCTCCAGGCCAGCTCGGCTGTTCTGATGGCACACTTCTCACATGCCCTGTTGGGCTCCCTGGATGAGGTGCTTCCTCATCTCCCAGCTGACCTTCAGACGGTGGTCAGGCAGTTCCAGGATCAGGCTAGGGCGGAGGCTAAGCAGCAACTCCAGACTGTTCTGGACATTGGCAACTCCTGTGCCCGTTCAGTTGCGGCCAAAGTGGCCATGCGCCGCAGGGCTTGGCTGAGGATCTCGACCTTCACGGTAAACACCCAGCACAAGCTAGCAGATATCCCTTTTCTGGGCACCGACCTGTTCGGGCCTGGTGTGAAGGATCACCTCCAGCGCATTGAGAAGTCCAGTGCCAGTTTGGACTCTGTGACCTCTGCTCAGAAGGACAAGGGTGCACTCTACCAGAAGCATAAGCCCTTTCGTCCCTCCGCTCCTGCGGCCAGACCAACCCAGCAGTACCAACAGCAGGGCCAGCAGGCTCAGTCATGGCATCCCAGAGCCAAGACCGTGGCCTTCTCTATCAGGAAGCCCAGAGGGAAGGGACCTGGCGGCCCCTCGGCTGGATCCTCCTCCTCCAAGCCTGCCCAGTGACGGTTGCGGGATGCTGCCTCCAGCGCTGTCACACCTCCCCTGGGTCCCCCCATGGGGGGTCTGCTCTGCTACTTCCTTTCCACCTGGTCCACTATCACCACGAACTGCTGGGTGTTGGACGTGGTCGGCCGGGGTCTGCCACTGAAATTTGAGCAGGCCCCTCCCTGCTGAGCCTCCGCCCCACGGGGGGGTTACGGGGTCCGTTGCCTCCCAGTCTGCTTTTCAATATGACATCATTCAGCTCCTCCGCAAGGAGGTTATATGCAGGGTGGCAGATCCTCCTCCGAACCCAGGGTTTGGTTCCAGGTACTTCCTGGTCCCAAAATGGATGGGGGGGCTGGTGCCCCATTCTAGATCTGCATGACCTAAGCAGATTTCTCAGTCCACGCACCTTTCGGATGGTAGCTCTGGCTCAGATAATACCATCTCTGGAGCAGGGCATGTAGTTCTGTTCCCTGGATCTGCAGGATGCGTTCTTTCATGTCCCAGTCCGTCCTTCTCACTGTCAGGTCCTCAGCTCACAGAGGGAACCCTCAACGAGTTCCGAGCCATGCTCTTTGGCCTATCATCAGCCGCCAGGGTCTTCACCAAATGCATCGCAGTGGTGGCAGCATTCCTGAGGTACCGAGGGGTCCGGGTCTACCCTTACCTGGACAACTGGCTGATCGCAGGGCCCCCTACAGGCAGGAGGTGGAGCGGTCCAGGGAATCTGGCTCTCCAGGCTTGCTCACAACTTGGTCTTCTAATAAACAAGGCCAAGTTGGAACTCGTACCTTCGCAGGTGATCCGGTTCATCGAGGCGGAGCTCGACTCTCTCCAAGCTAGAGCTCGTCTCCCGGTGGACAGGGCCAAGATTCTTTCCTCCTTTGCCCAATCATTTGAGGTTGGGCAACTGTGCCCTGCCCAGGACTTCCTGCACCTTCTGTGTTACATGGCAGCCTGCACCAGCGTGGTCCATTGGGCCTGCTGGCGTATGCTTCCCATTCAGTGGGGACTGGCCAGCCAGTGGTCTCAGCACTCAGGTCATCTCGACCAGCTGATCTCTGTAACCGAGAAGATCTGGGACGGCTTTCAGTGGTGGCTTGTCCCTACTCCTCTGCAGGGGGAATCCCATTTGTCCGCCGCCCCGAGCCAATGGTCATCCTGACGACCGACGCCTCTCTGATGGGTTGAGGTGCCTATCTGGGGGAGCACAGAGCCCATGGTCTCTGGTCCCCCAGGAGTCCCGATGTCACATCAACCTGCTGGAGCTCAGAGCTGTCCGGCTGGCCCTGACTGCCTTCGCTCCGTTTGTTTGCGGTCAAGTGGTCCAAGTCCAGACGGACAACACCACGACCATGTACTATCTCAACACGCTCCTTGCCTCTATGCAAGGAAGCTCTTTGCATTTGGTCCCTCATGGTCAGTCTGGATGCGGATCTTCTAGCCATTCATGTGGCAGGAGCCTTGAACAGTCTGGCTGATGCTCTCAGCCGGATGGGCGAAACATCTCGTGTGTGATCTCTCCTGCAGGAGGTAGTGCAAGATCTATTCTCCCACACACCACAGGTGGACCTGTTTGCCTTCAGGGAGAATGCGAAGCTGAAGCTGTACCATGCCCGCCCCCCTAAGCAGGGATTGCTGCAGGGGGATGCCTTCTTGAGACCATTGACCCCAGGCTCTTCTATGCCTTCCCTCCACTGCCCTTGATTCACAAGGTGCTCCTCAAGATCAGGAGGGACAAGGCACAGGTGATCCTGGTAGCCCCAGACTGGCCTCACCTGTTCTGGTATCCAGATCTCCTCAGCCTCATCTCCAGGTTCCCGAGGCGGCTTCCAGCACGCCTGGACCTGCTCTCAGTCAATCAGGGGAAGGTACTCCACCCAGACCTTCAATCCCTGCACCTGACAGCCTGGTTCCTGAGCGGCTAGAGTTCCAGGCCTTGGGTCTCTCCGACAAGGTTCTCAATGTTGTTGAGACATCCTATAGGGAACTGACCAGAAAATGCTATGCCTTCAAATGGAAGAGATTCTCCATTTGGTGTCAGGGCAAAGTGTTGGACACCCCGTCCTGTCCAGTGGCTAGCATTTTGGACTACCTGTGGTCCCTCTCCCAGCAGGGGCTTCGGTCGACGACCCTCAAGGTGCACCTGGCAGCCATCTCTGCTTACCGGGCGCGGGTCGGTTAGCAGTCGGTGGCACAGGAGAAGGTGGTCTGGCCCTTTTTCAAGGGCCTAGATCACATATTCCCTCTGGTGCATGAACCTCCTCCTCCGTGGGATCTGCTGCTGGTTTTGGCAAAGTTCATTGGCAAGCCATTCGAACCGATGCACAGGTGCAATATCTCCCCTGCGCCCCCACCCAAAATTTCTTCCGAAGGTGGTGTCGGAGTTTCTCCTGAACCAGGTGTTGACTTTGCCAGAGTTCTACCCCATTCACACCTCGGAGGCCGAGTACAAGCTTCATACTCTGGACCTGAGACGAGCACTCGCGTACTACAAGGAGCTTAGCTTCCTCTTTTTGATTTAGGTTGGTCTCTTGCAGGAAAGCTATCTCCACCCTTAATTTCCCCAATTCACCCAGCATCCTAGAGCGCTTTAATGGGCTATTAAGACCTCTGACATTGTAAGAAATTATTCTGCCTGACTACATTATATTTTACCTGGTTTGTTGTAGTCCAAATCTGCATGTTTTGATTTGAGCTCTGCCCCGTCTCTATGACCGTGAAATTACCTGGCATCTTCTGGTTTATTAGCTTAGCTGGTAATTTTAACATAAACATTAAACAGTGAAACTTTTATAACAAAACATTTAACTATTAAGTGCTTGACTTGGTTACTTTGTTCACCTTAGCTGCCTGCCTGTTGTAATTTAGCTGATAGGGTGCAGTTCCTTATCCATGAGTTGTGCGCTCAATTTTTGCACTTTCTCTGCTACCCTTAGATGTAGGTAACACTTTCTTGAATCTCACCCCCTTTAATCCCACTCAGTGGATGAAGGTACAAGTCAGTCCTATATGTTTCTCTGTCTACCCCCTTCCCGGGTTCTTGAGATCTGAACTCTTGAGTATGTAAATATTCCTCCCTCCCCTTATCAGTAGTTTGTATGTCTCTGTGACATTCTTGCTTCTAAACATTAGAATTCTAAACTAACACTATTGCCTTTTCTTCATCTCCAGTCTTCTTCACTCTTTCACTTATGATTGTCCTTCCTTTACCTGTTTAATCCTCCCTTTATCTAGCTCTACCCTAGTGTCAGCGTGGCTCAGTTGGTAGCACATCCGCCTCTGGACCTGAAGGTCGTGGGTTCTCTTCCCACACCGGGATTGGACTTGCACCTAAAAATCGCTGGCATCTGAGTGCAGTATTGGGGGGTGCTGTACTGCTGGGGTGTGCCGTCCTTCAGATTAGACGTTAAACCGAGGTCCCTTCTACCCATTCTGGTGTTGTCCTGGTAGGTGTCCAGGTGGAAGTAAAAGAACCCAGGACACTCTTTGCAAAGAGTAGGGAACATTCCCGGTGTCCTGGCCAACATATTCCTTCCCATAAACCGGTTCATGCAATTATCCAGGCTGTGGGGGTGATGATGTGCAATATGGCCGCCACCACACATTCAGTCACTTCACTACCAGTCTAGCATTGCTTGTAAAGCGCTTTGATGTATGAAAGCGCTATATAAATGCTGATTCTTCTTCTTCTACCCTTCGGTAGTTCCCCAAACTTGAACCCCTTTTTTTAAATAAAATTCTAATTTCTATACTCCCCTCCCTTCTTCTGACGCTCACCCCTTCATCAAAATGCCCTGTTTTTGTGTTGTGTTCAGTCAGGTCTACCCTCCTGCTAAAACTCCAAGGCACATGTTTAACAGAGTGCTTACCTGTGTCCTTCTATTGCGCTCCTAACGCGTACCTTCTCCATCCCATTTTCATGTTGAGGTGTTTTCCTCATCAGTGTCTTCATCTAGGAGGAGGAGGAGTGGAAGAACACAAAGTCATTAAATCAAAACCAAGACAGATAAAGTTAGCATGATCGTCTGTCCTCCCCCGCCCCTTGTCACTTCATTACCATCTCGCACCATTCAGTATAGGCTATTCTACCAAGTGCACCGTCCTGCCAAATTACCAAGGGATAGTTTTCAACAGGGGTGCTTACCTGCATGTGTTTGTAGAAACCCATGGTTCATATCCCCATTCTCCCATTGCTGGACATCGACTCGTCTTTAGGTCTGTCATAATCCTGAATTGGAGAGAAGAAGGCACATGTTGTCTTGGGATTGAGTTATATCTTAATTGGCTTTGGATTATGCCCGCAGCCTTGTCTGGACATCTGTAAGTATTCACATTACCCAACCTTTCTTTACCTTTCCAATTATAGCCTGCTGTTTCTTCATTTTATTTTCAGGATCCATTCATTTCTCTTCAGCACTCAATGCAGGCATTGTGTTTGTATTATTAATCACCTTCGTCCTTCCTTTTCCCCTCCAACCTCTTAGTAACAACAATCCAAAATTAAATAAATAAATAACCCCCCCATTATATTTATTAGTCCAGTCCTCCCCCCCTAACATCCTCATTATTTGCATTTTTCATGTATTATTTAACATTTGGCTCAAGTGTTATTATATTCTTCTGCGTGTATCCAGCTTTCCATTTTGGTTGTTCTACCTCCATTTACATTTCTCCCCAAATTCTCCAAGGATCTGTTTCGATTTCTTCTTTTAATGTATTTAACCCCTCCATTTTAATTCCAGGTGTGTAGTTTCACAATACAGTACTATCCCCTTCCCGCCATCTTATACCATAATACAAAAATTATAGGCTTTTGTTCCCCCTAACTCTCCTGTGAGACAACTCCCCTCCCTTTAGTAGCATTGATCGGACAGTCTTTCAATCAATTTTTCCCAAAATGCTCTTCTTGCATTTCGGGCCTGGATCCAGTCAAAGTGTGGGTCATCGCCAGCATTCAGAGGAACATGCTGCTCCAGCCTTCAGATAAGGCCTGATCATCCCTCGGTAAGTTCAGTATCCACTATTAAGGGGATCTGTTCAAGGGAAGATGGAGAAAAGCAAAGAAAGGTGTTATACAGCAGTCGCTAGATCAAGTATCTCTCTTTTGTGCCCGATCTTCTGTTTGCCTTAATTCTTGTGTCTTTGTCTCCAAGCGTGGTGTCGATAGCACAGTTGCAGGATTCTTGCTTGTGCGGTAGGCCCGGGACCATGTTGTCTGACTTGGAAGCAGTTCGGTTACAGGATCTGGGTTCCGATATAGCTCTGGCGAGACTCCAAGGTTCAACAATGTTGATTTTGCATCTATTAGCGTCCTGAAGAATTTCGGTCCCTCTGGTAAGAATATTTTAAATTGCACTGGGGCATACAAATGCATTTTTATGTTTTTGGCTGCAAGATGTTTGTGGATGCCTAGAAGCACCTTTCTCTTCTGATTCGTGATTGGGGTATAATTGTGGTCTAAGTATATTCTCCTGTCTCCAAACACTAACTCTTTCTTGGCCCACAATGTAGTGAGGCCCTTAATGTTTGTATGGTAGTCCAGAAATTTCATAACTATGGATCTTGAGTTTGCCTTGGGATTGGAGGGCTTTTTTGTAAGTGCCCTGTGTGCTCTAACAGTGTTCATGGGTTCCTGAGCAGGCAGACCAAGTATTTCTTTTAAGAGGGATTCCAAGAAGTCCTCCATTCTATCTTTATCTGTGTACTCAGGTAGGCCATAAAGCCTTAAATTATCCTGCCTGGAATGGAGCTTGATATCATCCATTTTCTCCATGAGCTCCTGTTCCTGTTGATGGATTATTTTTAGTAGCTGTTCATGTCTCTCCACAGCCTCCGAAGTCTCAGTGAGGCACCTGGTAGATCCTTTGTTCGTTGAGTTATTTCCATTATATTTTTTGTATGTTTGGTAACTGCTTTATCTATGCGTTCCAGTGTGTTTCCAATTTTATGTAGCTCAGTGAATAAACGTTTGGATGTTGTTGTAAAGTCCACCCCTTCCATGTCACTGCCTTCACTCGCTTGGGCCAATGCTGTGGAGCTGGAGCGGCTTCTGCTGGTCGGTCTCTTGTCTGACATTTCTGCTGTTTTTGTAAGCAGTCTAGCGGCAATTCTTTATTTTTAGCCGGCATACCTCTTCTATTCAGTGTTGTGTTGAAAAAGAGCAAATTCCGGTGGTAAAGGAAGTTATATTTTGATTTTATATTCCCCCGAGGTGAGAGCTGTTCTGTTTTACTGCCGCATGGGAAGGAAGCGGAACTGGAATGGGGATAGTACTTTAAAAAAAGTAATTACTACAGTCCACACCGAGTCCGCACTTGCTGACCTAAAGATGCATCTCAAAACGATGTACAAAAAGCTAACAAACACCCAGAAGCAGGTTGGAGAGCTCACAGATTGCCAAGGCACTCATAATCGCATATTGCTGTACCTGTTAAATAGAGACGGAGAAACACACTACCGCATGGAAGAGCCTGAAAATAGGGCACGGCATAACAACTTTCAGATCCATGCTGTACAGGAAGGAACAGAAGACACTTATGATAATATGATAATTTTTATCATGCATCTCCTTAAAAAGGTACTACAGTTGCCACAAGACCTACCTTTAGCTATAGAAAGGGCCCATAGATCACTGGGCCCTCGGCCAAAAGATGCCAGCATCAAACCCCGATCCATCATTATCAGGATGCTGCATTTTCAATGAAAGGAAATCATTTTTGCAACAGCTTGGAAACAGAAGAAGGTCAGTTTTGAGGGCAAGCAAATTTTCTTTGACCAGGACTTTTCACCCAGGTTGCAAGTGAAACGACAAGCAGACAGATATATTGTCAAGCAACTGCAGGAAAAAAAAACAGCAGAGCGCAAATGTTATACCCAGCCTGTTTGAAAATCTTCCAAGGAGAGAGCTTTCAAATATATGAAAAAATAGCAGCAGCAATGCTGACCCTGAAAAAAATGGAATACAGACTGCCCAGATACACAATTGGAAGACCTAGAGTTCGAGCTGAAACAAGCAGCGTGGCAGGCAGTGGGCCACGGTAAAAAACGACAATGTCCAGAGGAGGATTTGCCAAAAAATCTAGCACCGTACATCCGAAATGTCTTACGGAGGACCAAGGCTGAAAAATCAGAGGATAATCGCCTTAGGTCGCAGCCCCTGACCCACTGATGGATACTGACATAAAGTTAGTTAATTTCACGGACTTTGACAAAGCAGCAAACTATCAGAAACAGATTTTCTTTCTTAGAGACAGAGCAGATTGAAGAGAAAGATTGCAGTGGTATCTTGAAAAAAATTGTAATTCTAAGAAGCCAGTGCGAGACTTAATTGATCTCTTATGGGATCGGATCTTATTAAACAGACTTAATTACTCTGTTGTGAGATTGGATCTTAATTTAAAAGAAAAAAGGAAGGAAAAAAATGGTGCACTGGAGATAATAGCGAAACTTGAAAGGAAATAATTTTAGAGGGATGTGGAGGGGGATGAAGAAATGAAGGTCCTAGGTGTGATACAGCGGGGAGCAAACATGCTGTGTAAACTGTAGAGCGTCTAAAGTACAGATGCCCATGAGCTAGCGGGAGTGGGAGGAAGGGACATGGATCAAAAGCAGACAGAGACATTGTCTAGGGAAGAAGGAGTGTTATTTTAATGGGATGGGATCGGATGAGGGGGTGATGCAGCCTTAGAAGGATTATAGAAAGCCTGTGGGGAGAATGAGGCATATGGTGAATAGGAGGGTGAGGGAGGCAGCGAACAGAACAATGTATACTCAGTCCTTGAGTTTGTGTGCCATAACTTCAACTGGTTGCCTCGCTGCTTGCTTCTTCTCTCTGCGTTCTTTCACCTTTTCTTTTCTTTTTTCTTCTCTCTTCTTCTCCCCATCCAGTAGCTTGTGTCTCTGCGCTCACGGACGGCTGTAGGCTGCTACATCTCACCCTCAGATGCGGAGTAGAAGGGGAGATCTTCGGTTTCCGGTTATCAAGGAATACCCAGAGTCAGCGGCAGTTGACTGGACCGGAGGGCTGATTCCAAAAACAGTGGCCTTTGTGGAGGTAAGTGACACAACGGAGGGGAGACACAGCAGACAGGTTTGGCTTTGTTCTTCTGAGTTTCTGGGGAGCTGGTGGACTGAAATGTTTTCTGTGCGGTTTCAGATTTGAAGTTTGACAACATCATTGCTCTTGGGTGTGGTGGTCCATTAGCTACCTGGGAAATATTGGACCCAATCCTGTTGTTTTAACAGACAGCTGCCTGGTATTGCTACACTGTGTGCATCGGGTGGCTGTTTGCATTTGGGGAGGGGGGCAGTGTGGTGCTGGATTCAGCGTTTAGATGCTGTGGTGAGTGCAGCGGTGCAGGGCGTTCATGTTCCTGTTGGTTGTTATTAGATTGCATGTTGTGTGACCTCATTCTGGCCCCAATGGGGGTTCCGGATGCTGCTGCGCTCGCTGCGTTGTTTGGGGGGGCTGGATGGGGCTGCACAGCCACCTTGAGACATCAAAGAAGGGAGGGCTGACGGGATGGAATGCAGTCATTTTATTTTATTTTTTTTAACCTTGTTTTTAATTACAAAGCACGAGCACTATTGACAAAACATCTTTAATGTATTACTTTACTTTTACTCAAGGAGCTGCATAGTGGGGACAGTATTTAAGCACTGTATGCATGAGACACGGGGACGGCTGCCCTCCTCAGCATGCTCCTGGATAGATCCACCAGTGGCGCTGCTCAGCTTTGTGGCTTACCTCCAACAAATAATTACCGGAAAACATAAAAAGAGAAACTAACAAAAAATGTATCATGTTTTAGTGAAGAATTGCTATACATACCTCCTGGCCAGATGGCAAAAAACAATGAACTTGGAGGCCAGTGCAGACGGTCCACCAGCTCTTTGGGGGGGGGGGGAGACACTAGGGAAGTTAAACCTACAACGGGGGACTAGTCAAAGAACTTGAATTAGCTCCTATGGAACACTCTTAAAAACAGCATAGCACTGTGGGCAGGGGAACACCAAAGACGCTAACTTAGGACATGGAACAATATATAGCTCAACAGACGGGGAGAGGGGAGGATTACTGCGGAACAGTAGTAGTCAACAGATAACCTCACATCATGGTCTAAAAGAAATATGAAGGGGAAGGATGGGGAGGGGGGGAAGAGATCCACAACTTGGTTTGGGCCTTGCCCTTGCTTAACCCAGGGTGTCCCTGATCTGAATTCTAGACCTATCCCAAAGCAGCTCGTGGAAGAGAACTGACCACTAGGGGCAAATAGGATCAGGCTCACCATTACATCATGAAGCACTACCCAGACCAACCATATTGGTCAGGACTTCCAGGAACTAGGAGTGGGGGTGGAGGAGCACTCCTGGAATAAAACTTTGTAGTTACCTTGAAGTTAAAGGGGGAAAAAAAGACAAAAACAAAAAGGGGGAAGGAAACTACAGGAAGTACTTACTTAGCTACACTTAGTGGAAAGCCACTTAGTAGATGGGGAAGATGGTAGATATATTAAGAGATTGTCTGACACTAATTGTATATAGTTGTGAATTACAGTTAAAGAGCTACTGAAACCTCAAAGAAAACTTTAAAAATCAAAATAATTAGGTACAATTCTGCTTGCATTCCACATATATTTTATATATTTCTCCTCTCCGTTATTACTGAGGAAATTTGCATGAACACGTGATCTTTAGCCCGTAGAGTTTCTTTAGAGTTTATCTGCCTCTTTAGCTTACTCCTTACTTCATGTCATAATCCTCTGTTGTGACATCACAATCTGTTGCCATGGGAGTAACTGTGATGTCACAAACAGTGCATTATATCCTCAAGTAGGGAGAAAGCAACAGGAATAGATTAACTCTTCAGGAGCAGAGCTCCTGTTTTTAGGCAGATCACCTCAGTAATAAAGAATGGGAAGGAGAAATACAGAACTAATGTGAAATACAAGCTTGACTGTGTCTAAATATTATGTTTGGTTAAAGTTCTCCTGTAGGTGTCAGCTGCTCTTTAAAGTTCATCTAGTAAACTTGTATGCCTCAATACATATGCAGCTCCCTTTGTTAAAAAAAAACTCTTTGAGATGATACTTACTTTGGGAACAGAGACAGTATTAATCGGTGGTAACTTCAACTGTGTTATAGACTCACAAACTGACAGATCATCAGGCAATAAGAACACAAATAGAAGAACTAGCCAAACATTCAGGAAATATTTGAAAGAGTTAGGATTAATAGATGTATGGCGGGAACAACATAAGGAAGAGAGGGATTATACATTATTTTCTAACACTCATAAAGAATACTCAAGGATAGATATGTTCCTGGTCCATAAAGCAGAATTTTCTAAAATTGAACAAAGTAAGATCTATCAAACAGTTATAACCAATCATGCCCCCATAATAGTGGATATAAGGATAGGAAACACTAAAAAAACAACACAGTGGAGATTAAACACCTCTTTATTAAATGATAAAGCATTCCAAAATTAAACACTGACATCAAAGAGTACAGGCATTTCAATGCAGATGGAGAGGTAGATAACCAAGTAGTCTGGGATGCCATGAAAGTGGCCCTGAGGGGGGTCAGATAATCAGCTGGTTAGCTAGGAAAAAGAAACAGCAGCACGCAGCACGGGAACACCTAGAAAGTAAATCAAAAGAGTTAGAAATTATCCACAAAGCAGACCCTAAAAACATAGTACTTATAGAAATACTGAAGGTGAAAGCAGAATTACAAGACCTAATTAACAAGAAAACGGAGGGGCAGCTTAGGTATACTGCACATAAATAATATGAAAGGGGGGAGAAGTTGCCACATTCTTGGCTTACAACAGATTATGGAAGAAAGCAGCAGAGAGAATGGTCCTGAAAATAAAAACCCATACATCAAACACAAGGTTTGTCACACAACCAGATAAAACAGCCCAAAAATTTGCTGAATTCTATACTACATTATATGCAGAACACAAGTCAGTAGCGACAGTAACGCATAAGACCTGACAGTTTCTGCAAATATTGTGGCTTCCAAAAACTTTCTGAAGAGGAGGCAGCGCTATTAGACAGACCCATCTCAGATGCAGAAATAAACAATGCAATCATAAACCTACCCTCAAACAAGGCACCCGGACCTGGTGGATTTAATACACATTTTTATAAAACCTTTAGAACCCAGCTGACGCCCATATTGGGCTCCCGCTTCAGACATTGTGAGAAGGAGGGAACCACTTCAGGGACCTGGAAAGAAACGGTAATAACAGTGATACCTAAGTCGGGTAAGGACCCAGCGCTATGCAAGTCTTATAGACCCATATTCCTATTGAACTAAGACCTGAAGTTATACACCAAAATACTAGCTATGAGATTACAAACTGTAATAGAGAAGTTAATCCACCCAGACCGGACCGGATTTATTCCATGCAGACACCTCAAAGACAATGTAAGGAGAATGTTAAATATAATAGAAACAGGGAAATCAGCTAGAGAAGCCCACGTTGCCATTCTGATAGATGCAGAGAAAGCATTTGACAGGCTAAATCGGAGATTCCTGCAAATGACTATGGAATAGATGGGTTTTGGAGAAAACTATATGAAATCCATTCAGATGCTGTGCACAAACCCTGTGGCCAAAATTAGGGTAAACAGCACACTATCTCATTATTTCAATATACAGAGGGGCACAAGACAGGGATGCCCCCTATCACCCCTATTATTCGCTTTAAGTATTGAACCAATGAACAAAGCAGTTAGACAGGATAGGCAGATAGAAGATATAAGCAAAGGGAGCATACAAAACAAGATCTCACTATACGCGGACGATACAGTGATATACCTGAAGGACCCACAAACTAATGTACTGCATCTTCTGAACTTGATGGAGAAATATGGGCCGATATAAGGTTTTAAAATAAATGTGGACAAGACTGAAATCATACGTATTACTGGACATATCACGCAGGTAGTTGGAGATTGTCTACCAGGAACATGGAATGCAGGGAAGGTGCGATACTTAGGAATTCAAATTCCTAAAAATTTTAATTGTTTCTACAGAGTAAACTTTGGCATGCTCAAACAGGAAGTATACTTTGACTTAAAAAGATGGGCATTTCTACCCTTATCCTTTTCTAATAGAATAGTTACCATAAAAATGAATGTCCTTCCAAGATTCCTGTTTCTCTACCAATGCTTACCGATCCCAATACCAGGGAAGGCCTGGAAGGAGCTAAATAAAGCACTAAAAAAGTTCATCTGGCAAGAAAAGAAACCAAGAACCAGTTGGGCACTATTAATGAGAAATAAAAAAAATGCGGGGGTATAGTCTCCCCAACTTCAGAGATTACTACCTGGCCGCACAACTGGGAGACATGTTGGACCTGTTTAATGCACAAAAGGAAACCTCCTGGAAAGCAATGGAGAAAAATACAAATGGGGCATAAATATAGAAAAGGCAGGATGGGAGATAACAACAGGCCAAGAATTAAGAGCGGTAACTAATAGATGGATCAAACATGCCTTTAAGCAATGGATTTCTTTACAAATAAGATATCAGATAAAAGGTAAACAGCTACAGTGGATTCCTCTGTGGTAACAGAGAGGTTTCAGGCCAGCTAACTCAGACCTTACCTTTAAAAGATGGGCAGCACAAGGACTGGAGTATAGAACACAATTTTACGATGGAAGGACCCTGAAGTCCTTTCGACAACTCCAGAAGGAAGATCAACTCCCACACACAGATTTATTCAGGTTTTTCCAGATCAGAGCATACTTAACAACACTTGAGATGCAAGAGGCATTATGGACGGATCAACACCCCTTAATGAAACAGATTTACATGTTGTCGCAACAGCAAGACGTCAAACATACAGTTTCAAAGCTGTATACTATATTAAATACAGACATGGGTAAGATGGAGGTAGTGAGGATTCAATCACAATGGGAAACAGAGATGGATTGTAGACTGACCCAAAAGGAGTGTGGGACAGATATGGGAGGCAGTGCACAAAACTACCCTGTCTGGTAGCTGGAGAGAGTTCAAATGGAAAATAAACAGAGGATTCTTTTTAACACCAGACAGAACAGAGCATTTGGAAGCAAAGGCATCAGACCTTTGCTGGATGGGATGCAGGGAGAAAGGAACACCTGCACACATATATGGGAGGTGCAGGGGTACTGGACGAGGTTCAACACAGAATCACCAAAGTGTTGGAGATCTTAACTCCATTAGAGAACATTCATATTATCTGTGGCCTATACCCTAGGGGTCTGAGAGGTAAAGCAAAAAAGTATATGTTTTAACATTATGACTGCTGCAGCATTGAAAGCCGTAACTCAAAGATGGCTAAAGGCAGAGCCTCCCTCCTTAGTCTCCTGGATCCAAAATTGTAAAAAAATTAAAGACATGGAGGCAATTTCTAGCCAGATTGCACCTGCAAATTGGCCTCTTTAATACAAGATGGTTACCCTTTATACATTTAATAGAAGAATTAGAAGGCACGCCAGCATTAGAACAATTGCTACGTAATTAATATGAAGATTGGATTAGCAAAAAATGATTGCACTGCCAAGTAGATTGTTTTGTTTGGTTAGTAAATTATGTAAGATGCACATCGGTCAGTTTAGTGACCGATCACAAGTAGACAGAGGTTCAGAGGAATGAGGCGAAGCAACTGGAAAGTAGAACTAAGAATGTAAGTGTAAGATCAGAAATGGAATTTAAAATGTAAGAAACGTATTCTGACAAAACTATATACATGTACTGTATGCTTCATCTCAATATTTAATAAAAATAAGTTTAAAAAAAAAAAGAAAATGAAAAGTTGACCTGACCTCCTTTTGAACCGGCAGGGACATGTGACATGCGCTTTTTGTCCTGGAATGCACTCTTTTTAGTTGCAGTCACTTCTGCTCGAAGAATTCCCGAGCTTCAGGCCCTGATGTGTAAGGTGCCTTATTTGAATTTTCACAGAGATCAGGTGGCTCTGCGCACGAATCCTAAGTTTCTTCCAAAGGGTGTTTCAGAGATTACCCTGAATCAGTCTCTTCAATTGCCAGTGTAACCCCGAACATTCTATTCCGGGGAGGCCATTCTGCATATGTTAGATGTTCACAGAATTTTCTGTGTTTACATAAACAGGACCAAAGTTTGCCGAAAAACGGATCAGCTTTTTGTTTTTTTTGAACCAATGAGAGAAGGTGCAGCGGTTTCCAAACAATGTCTTTCCAAATGGTTGGCAAACTGCATTACTTTTTGTTACCAGAAGTATGGTAAAGTCCTTCCATGGCAGGTGAAAGGACATTCTACCAGGGGTATGGCTGCCTCTGCAGCCTGTTTCAGAAATGTGTCTGCCACAGAAATCTGCGTGGCTGCTACTTTGAGTTCCGTCCACACTTTCACGAAACACTACAGTTTGGATATCACCTCTAGGCACAGGGCTGGTTTCAGATCACAGTCCTCCAAAGATTCCTGTCCTAAGTATCCGGCTACCTACTAGCTTCCTGTTCCAGCTTCCCATGTTTTCCTGTCCCTTGGACTCTGATTTCTTACGACTCAGTCCTACAAGTGATTACCTACTGCAAGAGCCCTCTCGAAGTAAGAACTTACTGTAACAGTAGATCTTCGAGAGAGGCTGTTGCAGTAGGTAGACTTTTTCCCACCCACCTTCCCCCTGTTTAGTTTGTAGCTGTCTTTCCAGGAGCCTTTTCTTAGATTCAGGAGCCTCTTCCTATTCTCCTGTGATGACTCTTAGAGGTCTCCGGCTGGAGAACTGGAGGGCGAACATGGCGACTGCCCACTATATAGTGTCACACTGATGTCCATCACATAATGTCAGGTGGGCGGTCCCATCAGATACTGCTAGCAAAAGTTTCCATGTAGTCCTGATGCCAGGGGGCACAGTCCTACAAGTGATTGCCTACTGCAGGAGCCTCTCTTGAAGATCTACTGTTACGGTAAGTTCTTACGTAACTGTACTTTACCAGTGTACTAAAAATGTGATGTAAAAAAAAATGCAAACAGAAATACAACAAATGATGAGTGAGTGATGAAAGACCACTAACCAGATAGCCACATACAAGTGTAGGGATTATGGGCAGACTGGATGGGCCTAGCGGTCCTTATCTGCCGACGATTTCTGTGTTTCTATGTTTCATATGAACATACGGAAGAAGCCAGCAGAAGAAGGCCATTTGGTCTATTAAGTCTGCTCGTATTGCAGTGTCCACAGCTTGAGCTATTATCCCTGCCCTCACTCCCCACTCCTCCCATCCTCTACCCATGACCTTTACCTTCCCCCTATGCATATCCCAACCTCTCTTAAAGCTGCCCACTGTCTTCAACGAGAACATATCTTCTGGCAGCCAATTCCAAGTGTCCACCACTCTCTCTGTGAAGAAGTGCTTCCTAACCTCCCTCCTAAACCTCCCACCCTCCAGCTTAAGACTGTGCCCCCTCGGTTGCCACTCAGCTTAAAGAGACTCTCCTTATCAACCTTATTTATTCCTTTCAAATACTTGAAGGTCCCAATCATGTCCCCTCTCTCGCTCCTGTCTTCCAGGAAGTACATGTTCAGTGCCCTCAGTCTCTCCTCGTATGCCTTACCCTGCTGACCAGCTATCATTTTCGTAGCCCTCCTCTGGACCTTCTCCAGCAGGTTAATGTCCTTTTTGAGGTGTGGGCACCAGTACTGAACTCCATACTCTAGATGCAGCCTTACCAGTGACCTGTACAAGGGCAGTATAACCTTCTCTCTCCTACTACTGATCACCCTAGATATGTATCCCAGCATCTTGTTTGCCTTTGCTGCTGCTTTCTTGCACTGTGTGGAGTGCTTCAGGTTACTAGTGATCATCACTCCCAGATCCTTCTCCTCCTCCTCTGATGCAGATACCCGGACTCCACCCAGGTAGTACTCTGTCTTGGGATTCTTGACTCCAATATGCATGACTTTGCATTTCTTGACCTTGAAGCCAAGCTGCCAGATCCTGGACCACTTCACCAGCTTTTCCAGATCTTTCTGTAGGTCCTGTATCCCTTCAGGTGTGTCCACTCTCCCACAGAGCTTGGTGTCATCCGTGAATAGGCACATTTTGCCCTTAATGCCATTTCCAGTGTCATTGATGAAGATATTGAACAACACCGGCGCCAGCACCGAGCCCTGCGGAACCCCATTGGTTACCTCTCTGGTGCCAGATAACTTCCCCCCCAACAACCACCCTCTGGGTTCTGTCCCACAGCCAGTTTTCCACCCATCTGGTAATCTTTTCCCCAACCCCGATATCCACCAACTTCCTGATCAACCTTTTGTGGGGCAGAGTCAAAGGCCTTGCTGAAATCAAGATGGAGGATGTCTACTGCTTGGCCCCTGTCTGCTGTCTTAGTGACACAGTCAAGGAAGTCAGTCAGATTCGTTTGACATGATCCCCCCCCCATGAACCCATGCTGCCTCGCATCCTGAAGACCATGCTTCTCTAGATATTCCACCAGCCTTTCCTTTCGTATGGTCTCCATGAGCTTGCCCACAATGGAGGTAAGACTGATTGGTCTGTAATTCCCTGGGTCATCCTTGCGACCGCTTTTGTGTAGGGGCACTACATGTGCAGTTCTCCAGTACCACTCCTGACTCTAGTGAACTGTTAAATAGGTCTGCCAGTGGCCTTGCCAGCTCCTCAGCCAGTTCCTTTAGTACTCTTGGATGTACTCTGTCTGGGCCTGGTGATTTATCCACCTTCAATGCCAGCAGCTCCTCCCTCACTCTGTCCTCCTCTATCACTACATCTGTGCCCCCCCCCCCAACTCCTCTTTTCCCTCCTGAAGGCACTGGTCCATCCTTCTCCCTGGTGAAGACGAAACAGAAGTATTCATTTAGTATCTCTGCCTTTCCCCCATTATCCTCCACTCACTCCACCCCTTTTTTAAGCCTAACAGTCCCTTCCTTCTTATCCCTTTTCTCACTTATATATTGAAAGAAAACCTTCTCCCTCTTCTTAATTCCCTCAGCTGTCTGCAGCTTCTTTTGTGCCTTTGCTCTCCGGACTTTCTTACTTGACTCACTAGCCAACCTTTGGTAATTTTCCTTATCCACCTCTCTCTTGGTCTTCCTGAATGTTCTATAGGCCAACCTCTTTTCCTTTACTGCATGGGCAACCCCAGAACTGAACCAGCTGGGCACTTTGGCCCTTGTGTTCTTCCCCCTGAGCCTCACACACTCATTTGTGGCAACCAGTATTCCTTCCTTAATGATGGACCACCTTTGATCCACCCCATATCTGCTCTGATACACACCAGATGGCTGCTTAGCACTTCACCCATTTTTCTGAAGTCCGCCCTCCTGAAATCCAAGATTTTGGTCTTAGTCTGGATGCTTTCCTTGCCCATATTCAACTGGAACCCCACTGTGCAATGGTCACTTCCACCCAGTGGCTTCCTGACCATTATTTCCTGTACATGCTCCCCATTTGTGAGCACCAGATCAATAATTGCCTCAGCTCTTGTTGGTTCAGTGACACCCTGAGTCAGGAACTCACTTTGCAGTCCTTCCAGAATCACCTGACTCCTAGCACATGTTGTGGGTGGTATGCTTCAGTCCACCTTGGGCAGATTGAAGTCCCCTATAATTACCTTCTCTCCTTTCCCTGGAGCTTCCAATATTTGTGAGTTCAGTTCCCTGCCCATCTCCTGATCCTGACTGGGTGGTCTGTAAACCACCCCCAACCTCACCTTTCTCCCTCTATTGGACCTTAACTGAACCCATAATGCCTCCACCTCCCCTTCCTCCGACTCCTCCCTCGTGTAAGTTATTCCATCCCTGATGTAAACTGGACACCCCTCCCTCCTTCCCTGCTACCCTGTCCCTTCTGTATAGTTTATATTCCGGAATTGCAAGGTCCCAGTCATGATGTGATGTTGCCCAAGTCTCGGTTACTGCAGCTATGTCCACCCTCCTGTCTGCTAATAGTGCCTGCAGGTCGTCCATCTTGTTTCCAAGACTCCGCGCATTCTGAGACACCACCCTCCTTGAATCTGACCTTCCTTCTCTTCCATCTGTTCTTCTGTTCACATTTATCCCCTCTGTGTGCATCCCTCCACATACCTCTGTTATATGTTCCTCACCCCCTCCACCCTTTGCTAACCATGTTCTCGCCCCTTCCACCTTCTCCCTCCAGACCTGTTCCATCACTGTTGGGGGCAGGTTCACTGACCTCCTTCTCTCGGAGTCTGTGGGCCTGCACGCCCGCTGCCCCCTCCTCCAGTAGTTTAAATTGAGTATAGTGGTTATATATTCCCCCAGGTTGTCCCTGAGTACCCTCAAATACTCCCTACTGAGGTGTAGCCTGTCTGGTGAAAAGTGTTTGATTAGGTCTCCTCCCAGTCCCCAGTACAGATGAACATCTCCTTCCTGCACCATTTCCTCAGCCAGTCATTAAAATCCTCTAGTCTCCTTTTCCTGGCTGTGTTGGCCCTTGGTACTGGTATCACCTTTGAGAAGGCTAGCTAACTTCCTTCCTCCCAGCAGATCATCCCTAACTCCCTGAACCTGCTTTGCACTTCCTCAGCCTCCTCCCCAGTTAGGTTGTTGGTTCCCAGATGTATAAGTAAATTAGGTTTTCCTCCAACCACCCTTACTATTTCCCTTATTTTGGGCCGACCTTCCCTGCTGTTATCCCTGTCATACGAACCACCCTCCTGCTTGCATTTGGGTCCCCTTTCCTTCCCCAGTGAATACCCCTAATTATGGAGTCCCCTATGATTGCTACCCTTCCATCCCCTGCACCCGTGCTCCCCGTCCTTCCTTTCTTACCATCAGTACTAGCTGCTTCCCCACCTAACTGCTCCTCTGCACCCTGGTGAACTTATCTCCACATCCACATTTTATCCCCTTAACTGTTTTTCCGTCTCCCATTCTGCCCCTCCCCTTCTGTCTGTCTGTATCTGCTTTCAGTTTTCCTTCCCCTCTTCCGTTCCTTTTCTCTCCCTCCCCCCATCCTCCACTCCATTTTACCTGCCTCCTCTTCCCTGCTCACCTTGATTAGTTCCCTTCCCCCTCCCCAGTACTTCTACTCTCAGCCATGGCTCAACCTGACCTCCTACTTCACATTCTGCTGCCCCCCTCCTTCCAGACAGAGGTGCAAATCTGTTCAATAAAGGTACCCCTTTAGAATTTCCCTTCCCTGATGCTACTCTCTCATTCCCACCCCTTGCCCTTACCACTTGCCATTCCTCCATCCTGGGCTCCCTATTCATTTGAGGAAGAGATACTCCAATATACTGAGTGCTCCTCCCCACTCCCATCCCCTGCCTGATGCCGACGCTCCCCTGTTGCTATGAAGTCTGTACATCCCTCCAGTTGACCTGTTGCAAAACCCCTTTAAATCAGAAGTGCATACAGTACTACCTAAAGAAATCATGGTAAAAGGATGAAAATAACCTATAAATGTGATACAAATAAAAAAAAAAAATGGTAACCAGGAACGAAAAAAATTAATGTATAACCCTCTGGTGGACCCATTGTAAGCCTCTTTAAATCAGTTATAAAGACATTTCTGCCAACTTGGATTCAGTTCACATCCAACCTGTGGCAGTTCAGCTGGGTGTAACGTAGTCACTGGCTGTCTTCAGGCTTGGCTTCTCCCACCACCCATGGTGTTGTGCATTGCTTCTGCCCTGTCTGATGTCAAATCTTCTTCTCTGCTGGAAGGGACAGGTCTCCGTCGCAGCTACTGCAGCATGAGAGGGATACCAGTTTTCAAGTGCTAAAACATTGGCGGTATTTAGTTGTTTAAACAGGAGTAGCACACTAAGCTGAAAGCTTTTTTACAGGAGCGACCTGGGAGCATAGGGAAGTCAAGTGACTTGCTCATTTATTTTAATTAAGTCTTTGACTTGTTATCTTGTCTTCTGGTTCCCACTCAGTTGATGATCCCCAAATGGACTGTGGAAAAAAAAAAGAGAATTTAGAGATGCCTTTGGTGTTGGCAGAAAATTCCTGCTATGCATCTGCATGACACGTGCCTCCATAGCCTGGGGGTAAAACAAGACATTGGTGGGTGCCCATGGTGCCAGACAGTGCATCCTTTATCATTGGAAAAACTGAAGGCATGCTTTCTCCAAAGTAGACCTCAAGAGCAATGACAGGCCACAGGGTCAATAGCCCAGCTTGCAGCCATGTTGGGGAGCTGTGGTGGGGGCTTCTCTTCAGCTTTGACTGTGGTTCTCCTGGAGCCGGCCATGGGCATTCTTTTTGGGGATTGCTGGACGTTTTATGATACAAAAATGGCATTCCAGACCTTCAGGAATGCCCCCCCCTTTCCAAAAAGAAACATAGAAGTGCCATCATCAGTCGTGGGAGAGGGAACATGCCCACTCTCCACAGCCTCGCGACTCCCCCGACTTGCCTGCCTTGGTTAAGCTTTCCTCAGGTTGATGGGAATGTCAGTACTACCATGAAGCCTCCCGCTGGAGCCGTTGAGGTTGACTCCAGTTGAGCAGCCAGTTGACCATGAGTCAGAGGTAGAGGTGTATGAGGTTTTGTCAGTCTGAAAGACCCCAGTTCTGCCTATCCCCTCCCTGATTAGGGAGGATTCTTCTCGACCAGGGACCCCAGTCAAGCCACCCTGGTGCAGCCTCCGCCTACTTAAGCATATGATCTACCTGGCACAGCTGGTGGACACCTGTCAACCTCGAGAGGATCAAAATATTTTTTTTCCTTTACTTATTCATTTTCTGCACCCTGGAGCCTGGTGGGAGGCTATGGCCCTCCCTCGGAGGGACTCATCCTCTAGCCCTGCGTGTCTCCATTCAGCCAACCCTCAGTAGTTCCCCCGCGGTTTGCCCCCTGCGGCAGGGCCAGGGAGGTGATTGCCGGCTTTTCTTCCTCCCCCGTCCCCCAGTGCAGAAATCCAGAATCTGGGGGTGGCACAGGGGTGCGTGGCCATCATGGAGCCCACCAGCTCCCTTTTCCTCTCCCCCCCACCGACGTAAGGACATCAGCATGTGTCTCCCGACCCATGCTGCCTTCCAGCTACAACTAGAGGGCAGTCAACGAGCAGGACAACAAGGGCCCCCCTCCCCGAGAGGAGAGCAGTCTTCCGGACACTCAATCCTATCTTGTCCCTGCCAACCCCCGGCAGCCTGGGCTCATTCCCAAACCTGGGTCCCTGATGTGACGCGAGGTGTAGCGACCAGCGCCTCAACCTCCAGCGCTACCGGGCCAACTGAGAGGATCGACATTTGAGGTATCTTTCATGGTCCCAATCTTGATCCTGCTCTGGTCAATGCCTTCCTCGACGTCTGTCAGGCTCTTCATCTTCCCAACAAAACCGGTGGTGGGGTTAAATTAGGAGAAAATGTGAAGACCTCCTGCCACAGCAGTGGGCACTAACTGGCCCAGGATGGGTTTGGCCTGTGCTTCCAATCCTTTGGTCCCTCTTGGGTGCCGATGCCTCCTGAGCCTTGGCTGGAGGTTTCTCCCACTTGACATATTTTGGTGGAGCAATGTTGATGGCCCAATGTGATCATTCTCCCTTTGACCTCATCTCTGACCTTTTCCCTCTAGTCTCAGCTCCATGTTAGGCAAATACCTGAGTTATTTGGGTCCATCAGCTGCAGATTACCTTCACATGTGCAGCTTATGCAACTATAACATGGTCACATCAGTGTCCATGAGTCCTAAGGCCTGACTGCATCTCTCTACACTTACCCATGAGACCCAGCATAGGTTAGTGAATGTGCTATTTTTGGGCACTGATCTCTTCGGTCCTGGGGTGAAGGACTATTTCACATTAATGGAGAAGTCCAGCCCAGCATCACCCTGAACTTGGTGGCAACGTCCGGGCAGTCTACCCAGTCTCCCAAGGTAAAAAAAAAAAAGCTGCTTTCATGACTCTGGCTACCAGCCCCAACAGCAGTAGCAACCTCAGCAGCAGCAAATACAGTTCCAGCATTACTGTCAGATGCCCAGGTCCAGCAGTCAGGACAAGAAAAAGGGGGGGGGTGCAGCCAGCCTGCTGGAGCCCCCTTCAAGGATACCAAGTGATGGATTGCGAGGTGCCATTCCCTCTCATGCACAGTCTCTGCCGCAGCTCCTGTTTGGGAGTTGGCTCCTCCACTTCCTTCCACAGTGGTCTGCCATGACAGAAAAGAAGTGGGTGCTGGAAGTTGTGTTCTTGGGTCTGTTTCTCGAGTTCAGAATTCTACTGCCATACCAACCCTGTGTGCAGAGGGAGGCAGTAGTGCCCATGGGTGCGCTGTCCGCACTGCATAGAGAAAGTGCACAGCTCCTAGAGTGTAAAGCAATAGGTCCTGTTACAGATGCCCTGGCGTCTTATAGATATGTGTCCTGGTACTTTCTCATACCAAAACGGTGAAGGGTCTGGTGCGTCACACTGGACTCGCACAATCTGAACAAGTTCATCTGCAGGTGAAAATTTTATATGGTCAGTCTGAACTAGATCATACCGTTCTTGGAGGCCAGAGCATGGTTTTGCTTCCTATATTTTTGTGATGCCTTCTTTCTATTCCATTCCTTCCATCCCATTATGGGTACCTCTGGATCTTCTTCGGGAGTATCTCAGTCATCAGGTCACACCGTAGGAACTTCACCGTTGGTGAAGCAGGATCCACATGGAAGATTTTTCAGCAGTACAACTGGGGTCACCCACACTATTGACATCATCAACCCTATATAGGCGTGAGTGGCCTCGCTCCCTCCTCAGTTCTTTCTCACTGTCGACTTGTTCGTATGGATCTCTGCGGAAACTCCTATGTAGTTTCGTGCTATTTTCTCCTATGGATTTTTCTTACTAATTACTTTTATAATCTCTTTTTTTATAAGATATTCATTTATTTTATGTCAAGAATTGATCCTTTGACCTCTCTCTTCCGTCGCTGCCACTAGGGAAAGAAAATTGCCTCCACATATGAACACTGCCTGTGTGTCTGCTGTCTTGGGCCTGACACAAAGTCTCTTAACTGTGAGCTGTGCCAGAAGTTTAATCAAACAACCCTCAGGCGATGCAAAAAGGATTTAAAAAATGTCATGATGGAGCAACAGGTAGCCAGTTCCAGGCAAGGGCCCTCCAGGGTCCTGTCCTTTCAATCGCTGGCAGGGTCATCTAGCTCCCAGGCCTTCAAGGCCCAAGACAAGTCCTGGGGGGAGGGGAATGATAAAAAAAACACTGATATTGGGACTGCCCCCCCAGCAGCGGTCTCATTCCCTGACTGCCTCTCTTCCTTCGTCCAGGGTTCCTCATTGGCTGCGGCTGCACCGATGCACAAAGTTGCTGTCCTGATCTCTGTGCCATCTGGACCCATGCCGAGAACGCATCCATCCAATTCTCAGGGTGGCCGGTCATCGGCCCCATCCCGTTGATGATGGGTGCGTCGAGTCCTGATCTCCCTTCTTCCACTCGGGCTACAGACTCTTCGGGTTCCCAGGGTCCATCTGGTGTGGCGTTGCTTCCTGCACCGTTGACCCCCCCCGTTGATGCAACCATCGACGATTGTTGCCCTGAACGATATTTTAACCAAGTTTACCTTGGTGATTGTTCACCAGCTGGGCGCATGTAGGCTCACATCACTGGCGCTGTCAAGGCAGCTTCATCGTCGACTCCTCCTCATGGGCCGCAGGAAGCTCCCTGCAAGCTATCGTCAGTGCCTCCAATGTTGGACCTAGACTTAGAAGAGGTCAGCTTGGAGGAGGAGTTCCACCCTGACCTCATTTTTCCTGATGAGGAGGAGGAGGTCTTTACTTAAGACAGATCCACAGCCTGCTAAGGCCGGCCTGCCAGTGCAGCAGTAGCGCTACCACTCATGACGCCAGCGACCCCACTTTGGGAATGAGCCTGGGGAGCCAGAGGGCTGGCCGGGGGGGAGGAGGCTTGAGCGTCCCAGGACCGCCGCCTTCACCTGGGGGCTCGGGCTTGGTGCTCGGCTGACCTCAGGCAGAGGCCTGAGGTACAGCAAGCCCAGCCACACAGAAGGGGGCTGCATGACGGACATCAGCACTTGCACCTTGATGTCAGGGCGCACATCACGCAAAAGAACACAGGAAAATGGCTCGCTGTGCTCCCGGTAGACGGAGCGCCAGGTGCAGATCCCTAATGCCCCTGCCTGTCCTGGACTGGTGTCCCGACGACACAAAGGAACTCTAGGTGTATGGGCCCCACCTCGTCTCTGCCCGGGGGGGGGGGGGCAAACCAAGGCTACATGAGAGACCAACCACTCGGCTCCAGGTAAGAAGGAGGGACAGATGCCATAGGTGACTCCTGAAAGGTGTGGAGCACAGAGGGCGGGGAGGGAATAAACAGAAATTAAAAAAAAAAAGATCCACAGCCTCCTCTGTTAGTGAGGATTCTGTCAAGCACACCCCTAGGTCTCCTCCTGAAGACCCTACATTTTTCAGCGTGATGAAACAATTGTCCTCAGCCATGGATTTCCATACTGAGGAGGAAGATGTCACCAGAAAAGATCTGGTGAACTTTCTGGAGACCCCAGAGTCGCCCCCAAAAATCATTCCTCCTATTTTGCCTGCCTTAATAAATGCTGCTACTGCAGCCTGGCACAGGCCGGACGTGCCAGCTATGCCCCGCAGTGCAGATAAGCTTTACCATGCCCCCCCAGGGGTTTCCCTACTATGCTACCCAGCCAGAAACTGATTCAGTGGTCATTAAGGCAGCACATGACAGGTCTAAGGTGCTTAAGCACTTTCACTCTCTTCCCCTGACAAAGAGTCACATAGAATTGATCTTTGAGGCAAGAGAGTTTATGCCTCCTCTATACATGAGCTGAGGATTGCCAATTACTTGTCTGATATGGTAAAATACAAAAACTCCAACTGGAAGAAGGGCAAAGCTACCACTTAGACCCTCCCAGATGGCACACGGAAGCAGGAGGTTCTCAAGTGCTTGCAGACTGCTGAGGATATTACCAGGCACCTCCTTAAGGCCCTCTAGGATTTCTCAGACACTATTGCCAGGGCTGCTGCCACCGGCATCTGCCTACATAGGCACTCCTGACTGAGGGTCTCTGGCTTTGCTGCTGATGTTCAGCAGAAGGTGCTGCATGCCGCTTTCAACAGCACTAAGCTCTTTGGACCTGATGTCCAGGACATTATTAATGATTTGCAGGCATCCAGCAGGGCTATAAAATCTGTCCACTCCCTATACCATTCACAGCCTAAGAGTAGACAGCGCCCTCCTTTTTGCAAAGGTGTCCAATAAACCCAGTGCAGCCTCTCAGCCCCAAGGTAAATGAAGAGCCTCCACTGTCTTGCCCCCCCAATGCAAAAGCTGCAGCAAAGCATTGAAGAAGTGAGGGATCAGCCCCAGCGACTGGATCCGCCTTCGCTTCACTCCTTGCCAGACCCCCTCTTCCAGTCCCCGACCAAGTGGTGGTGGTTGGAGGTCGATTCTCCTTCCATTTCAATCAGTGGAGAACCATAACTTCTGAATGCCTGGATTCTGCAAATCATAGAAAGAGGTCACACACTGGTGCTCCTCAAGCAACCTCCAGAAAACCCTCTCCTGCCCTCCAGTTATCCCCTGGCTCACTTGTCTGTTCTCTGGGAGGCGGTACAGTCCCTTCTGCGCAGACAGGTCATTGAGCCAATACCCAGGCATTAGAGAAAGAAGGGGTTCTATTTCAGGTTCTTCCTGGTCTCCAAAAAGACTGGAGATCTGAGGCCCATTTTGTATCTAAAGGACCTCGGTCTGTATGTCCAGTACCGAAAGTTCCGAATGGTAACTTTGCCAGGGCTGATGTCCTTTCTCAAGACAGGCAACTGGCCCTGTTCACTGGACATGCAGAATGCCTACCTGCACATTTCAGTCTTTCCTCCTCACAGGAGATTTCTCTGTTTTCTGTTTCAGAACGAGCATTACCAATTCAAGGTGCTGCTCTTTGATTTGTCCTGTGCACTGTAGTTCTTTACCAAATGCTTAGCAGCAGTAGCTGCAGCTCACAAAAGGGAGGAGCTGTACGTTTTCCCTTACCTGGACGGTTGGCTCCTAAATGCCCCATCCAGAAAGCAGCTCCTGCGGATTCTGGAGAGAACTCTCCAGCTGTTCCTCTTCCTGGGCATTACTATCAGCCTTCCCAGGTCGGTCCGGGTACTGTCCCAAAGGTTGCAATACATAGGGGCGGTTCTAGAGTCTGTGCAGGGGAAGGCTTTCCTGCCACAGAACCGGATGGAGTGCCTTTATGGCCCAGGCTCAGGAGATGGTCTAGAGCCTTTTTATTCCTGTCAGTGTGTACCTGAGACTGTTGGGTCTGATGGCGGCTGCCATTCACACTGTTCCACTGGCAATACTCCATATGCTCATTCTCTAGTGGACTGTCTGAGTGCAGTGGAACTAGCGCATGGATGAGTTAGGTCAGTTGGTGCTGGTCTCCTCCCCAGTCCTCAAAGTAGACCAGTGGTGAATATACCCCTTGAACCTGCTGCAAGGAGTCCCATTCCAGATCTGTTCTCCACAGCAGATCCTCCCCACAGATGCTTCCAGTTCGAGCTGGGGAGCTCATGTGGGTCCTTTTCTAATCCAGGGCTCCTGGTCTCAGGTTGAGACCTCCCTGCATATCAGTGTCCTGGAGATGCGAGTGGTGCTGTATGTCATGCAGGCCTTTCAGAGCTACCTTGTTCCAGGTCAGCTGCCGATGCAGTCAGACAACCTCAGTGTAGTGTACTACATCAACAAGCAGAGGGGGACTCATTTGTACCTCCTATGCAGGGAGGCCATGAGAGTGTGATATTGGGCATTAGATCACGGCCTGACACTCTGCGGTTCATGTCCCAGGTGTGCTAGACACTCTGGCAGACCTCCTCAGCTGGAATCAGTCTAGCATGCATGAGTGGGAGCTCCTGTCATCCATCGCAGAAGAGTTGTTCGATAGATGGAGTCATCCAGAGTTGGACCTTTTTGTGTCACCACTTAATGCAAAACTGCCCAATTTTTGCTCACTCGATCCAGGGCCTGGAGCTTTCTGGTGAGATGCATTGTCCCTCTCCAGGAGCAGGAGGTTTCTTTATGCATTTCCTCCATTCCCTCTAATTCAGAGGGTGCTAATCAAATTGCAGATGGAGGGGTCCAGCATGATTCTGATAGCTCCATTCTGGCCCTGCCAGATCTGGTTTCCACTGCTATAGAAGCTGGTGGAGGAGCCTCCAGTCCCACTCGCCCTTTGCAGGAACCTGCTGACCCAGGATCAGGGGACCCTGGTCCATCCCATCCTCAGGTCCCTCCATCTGCATGCTTGGCTCCTGAGGACATAGCCATCCCCAGGTTTGGAGTCTCCAACAGAGTGGCAGACGTCCTTGTGGCTGCCCGTAAACCTTCCACGCAAGTCACGCATGCCATAAAGTGGAAGCGGTTTGCCATTTGGGCTGTCAAACATAATCTGGACCCTTTCACCTGTTCGGTGAGCCAGATTCTGGACTAGCTGATATCTCTGTCTGACTCGGGTCTCCAGTACTCCTCCCTCAAGGTGCACCGTTCAGCTATTTCAGCCTTTCATAAGCCCATGGGTAACCGTACTATAGCTCAGCTGGATGTCCCGTACCTTTTTAGGGGCATCCTGCACCTGAAACCTCCAATCTGTGCTCCTGTCCTGATTTGGTATTTGAATTTTGTTTTGGAAAAGTTGACCCTGTCTCCTTTTGAGCCAGTCGCATCTTGCGAGCTATGCTTTCTCTCTGGGAAAGCGTTATTTTTAGTTGCTATTACTTCTCGAAGAATTTCAGAGCTTCAGGCCCTCTGGTGCGAGGAGCCTTATTTGATTTTTCACGGAGACAGGGTGTCTTTGCACACAAATCCTAAGTTTCTCTCCAAGGTGGTGTCTTGAGTTTACACTCAACCAATCTAGCCACTTTCCTGTTTATTTTCCCGAGTGTGCCAGTCCAGGGGAAGCACTGTTCCATACATTAGATGTGTGCAGAACTTTGAAGTACTACCTGCTTCGCACCAAGGAACGTAAAAAGTTGAAGCAGTTTTTGTTTCCTTCGCCCCAGGTAGAGAGGGTGTTTCAGTTTCTAAGCAGTGTTTATCCAAATAGTTGGCAAATTGCATTGGTTTCTGCTACAATTACGGCAAAGATTTGCCTTGAGCAGTTAGTTTATTCCACAAGTGGCATGGCTACCTCTGTTTCTTGTTTCTAAGAGGTCTCAGTCGCTGACATTGAAACATAGACTTTGATGGCAGATAAGGACTGTTTGGCCCACTGCGACAGGGTAGAATAGGACCCTGTTGCAGTTGTTATGAAAAGAGTTTGAATGCAGGGATCTGTTCTGTTCTAGTCCTTTCCGGTATCTTGTCTGTCTGGTTGCTCAACCAAATTTTCCTGTGACATCTAGGATTTGATCACCCCGACAATCTCACAATTCTTTGCCTTTCACTGTCGCCCCTTGCTGTTTCTTCTTTGCATATCTGCTGATATAACAATATATGCAAATCATTATGTGGAAATGTAACTGATATTGGGATCCCTTTGTTTAGAAAATGTATAGTGTTAATTTTTGAAATGTATATAGTGGTGCTTTAAGATGATAGCAAAAATCTATTGCAAACTCGAGAGGGTACCTGAGTGCAAATTTTTTTTTTTTTTAAATTGCAGTTTTTCTGTCCCCCTACACCGGAGCCTCACTCAGTCAGGAGACGCCATGATTATTACCCCACTGCTGCCTTACTTTTACCTGCATCCCCAGTAGACCCCCATGGAACCGTGGCTGCATCCTCCAGGCAGGTACGAAGTGGGGCCCATACACCCTAAGTATTCATATTTTTCATCGGGTCCCTCCGGTGGTCAGGCAGGCAGCAGTCATTAGGGTCCATACGCTGCGCTTCTTCCCCTCGGCGCTCCGATGTCTTTTTCCCTGTTCTTAGGGAGAAGCTGCCGCCTGACGTCAGGGTGTTTCCACTGACGTCCTCCTCCTAACCTCTCTGTGTGTTCGCATTTTTCTGATGCCTCGGCTTCTGCCAGAGGCCAGTCTAGTGCCAAGTCAGAACCCCCCCCTTCCTCCCGGGAGAGGAGAGCTGTCCTCCAGACGTTCAATCCTCTCCCTCCCTGCTGACTCCCGATGGCCCAGGCTCGTTCCTGAAACTGGGTCACCGGTGTGGCGTGAGGTGTGGAGTTCAGCGCCTCAACCCTCAGCGCCATTGGGCCGGCCTGAGTTTAAATTTTTGAGCCTTTTGCACAACAGCTGTGGCATCGGTGGGCTTAGTGGGGTGTCTCTTTATTCGAAGGCCCCATTTCCAAGCTGTGCTGGGGCCAGTAATATTACTGCTAGTGTAAATAAATATGTTTTGCAAATTTTACTGCTGCTCCTGGTTTTTCCTATGCTTCCTGACTTGTGCCTCAACGACACCCACCTAGTCTGCCCATTTCACTACCTATTGGATAAGCTGTAGATCCTAGTTAACCAACAGCCTACTTCTTCCTACCCCCCACCAGAATTGGCTTATGTCTATCCCATGCATTCTTGACTTTCCCCACTGTTTTTTAACCCCACAACCTCCTCAGGAAGGCCGTTCCATGCGTCCATCACCCTCTCTGTAAAAAAAATACTTCCTCACATTGCCCCTGAGCCTTCCCCGCTATCTTCAGATTGTGTCCCCTTGTTCTTGCACATCTCTTTTTCTTTTGTTTGTATTATATTTTTATTAGCTTTTGCAAGAAACTAGCTTACATAAGCACATTACACAGTGGACTCCATAACCATGAAGAATTCCACCTACAGAGTAGTACAGATCACAAGATGAAATAAGGAAGTACCCCCCAAATACACTCTCCACATTGGGGGAAGTACACATTACAATTTCCTAGATTGTATCAGTTACATGCAGCTCAAGGAGTAACTCAGAGGATATTCCTGACTGGCTAGTAATCCAAACTAGCCAGTGCACAGGTCAAATGACCCGCTGTCCCCTGAGGATATTTAACCCCACCTTTTTCTCAGCTCCAATATAATGGCCAAAAACATTTTATAATAATATTAACCAGATGCAAACAGACGTTTCCAGGTATCCTGTTGCCACTAATAAAGCTAAGCCCCGTTATATATCAGGAGAAAATATATGCATTAACATTCAATATAACAACCTCTTGTGGCCATCTAGGGTACTCTGTGTAGTCCAGGTATAGCAAAGAGTCTCATAGGCCCTGGAGCCATCAATATAAAATGCAGATCATCATCCCCGGCCAAAACACATACAGAAAATCATTACAATATAAGGGATGACTAGGAGATGGTGAATATGTATCCCAAACATGGCCAGGATCCCTCGATGCTTTGGGCCCACATCAAATCTCCCACATGGTCTTTAATACAGTTGTTAATGGTACAGGAAAGCCTCCCTTAATTTTAACAGGCAATACGTAAAATATTGCATTCTAGGCAGAACACAGGATTAAAAAATATCAAACAGAGGCTTATTTATATTTTAGAGGAAAAACTAATAAAGTACTTTACAGTTCTGAAAGTTTTGACATTCAGTCTCCCTCGTCCTGGTTCTCAGTAACTTCTCGTTCCAGAATTGGAAGAATTTTTTTCAGCCTCACCCAGGGACCCAAACATATAAACTTTTTCCTGCCAAATAATCCTTAAACGGGCAGGAAACACAAGCTGATGATGAATCTTCAAACTACGAAGGCGACTCCTCAACCCATCATAAGCTTTCTGTCTCTGCCCCGTGCCGTGGGATAAATCCGGGAACACAGATATCTCCGCGTCTCCATACTGCAACTTGCATTTTCTCCGGGCTGCCTGCAATACTCTGTCCCGATCTCCAGCTCTGGAACACACCACTACCATGGTTTGTGGCGTGGCCTGGGATGCTGTACCTCTACGTTGGGTGATTCTGTATGCCCTCTCGAAAGACAGCGGCAGGGCCTCCTTGTCCAACCCCAGCAAGCCTGGCACAAATGTACACACAAACTCCAGTGGGTCATCTCCCTCAGCTTCCTCGGGTAAACCTAGAATCCATAAGTTATTTTCCCGGATCTGGTTCTCTACTGTTTCTAGTCTTTGCCGGAGCCAGGTAGTGTCTTTGACAAGCTTAGTAGATATGTCCATGGTCTTATTTAAAGTTATATCTAGCTTAGCGAGTTTTTGATCTGTTATGACCACTTGAGTCTCAAGTTCGGCTACCCGAGGTATTAACGTGTGAAACTTCTTATCCAGTTCCTGCACAGAGTGTACAAGTCTCATTAAAGTAGTGTTCACTGTAGCAAGGGTAATTTCCCCAGTATCCAGTGCAGCAGAGGCCCCTGCGTTTCCTACAGGCCCAGCATCCCATTTATTTCTCGGAGTGAAAAACTCTGCAGAGGCAGCTGCATTGCCCTTGGTTTTCGACCATGGGGGTGTAAAAACCTCGAAAAGTCACGGAAAAAGTAACTTTTATTTGTTGAGAATAAGGATTTTGTAGGAGCTCCAGAAATGTGCTGCCTCCTGTTGAGCTGCTCAGCAGCGCCCTCTCCATATCTCTCTTTCTGAAAGATGCTACCCTCTTAGACTTTGTTGATTCCCTTGAGGTATTTGAAAGTTTCTGTTATGTCCTCCCTCCTTTCCTGGAGGGTATACATATTAAGCTCTTTTAGTCTTTCTTCATATGGCTTCTGTTGCAGACCCTGCATCATTTTAGTTGCCCGTCTATGAACTGCCTCCATCCTGTGTGTGTCCTTCCAGAGATGGGGTCTCCAGAACCGCACGCTGTACTCCAAATGGGGTCTCACCAACTGTCTGTACAGAGGGATAACAACTTCCTGTTTTCTACTGGTGATGCCTCTCCCTAAACAGCCCAGTATCCCCTCCAGCCATCCTTACTGCCTTCTCACATTGCTTGCTTACATTTAGGTCATCTGATATGACTACCCCCAGGTCCCTTTCCATTTTTGTTGTTATTACACCCCCATTGTGTACTCTTCCCCCATCTGTGTGGCTGCCACCTGGAGTACTGTACATACTTTCACCAAGCACTACAGTCCAGACATTGCCTCTAGAGCCCATGCAGGATTTGGCAGGGCTGTGCTATTGGGCCTCCTGTCTTAGGTTTATGGTTGGTCTTCCTCCCAGACAATCTGTTTGCACGTGTAAATGCTTGGGACTCGTTCCTATGGTGTGATCTGATGACTGAGATATCCCCGAAGAAGATAGAACAGTTACATAAGGACTTACCATAACAGTAGATCTTTCAGGGGATCTCAGTCATCAGGTCTGCTTTCATTCCCCCCATACCCCTTCTTGGGGCTCCTTACTAGAACTGGCTATCTGGTGTATCCAGCCTTTCTTATAGGCCTGAGCACCTCTCCGTCTCTCTCTTCTCAGTCCCCCATTGCTAGAGCTATGCTGCCTTTATCTCCGGGGGGGGACTGAGGAGGAAGTGGGGCCACTCACACCTTTGTAGGGTTGATGACATTGATGGTGATGGTGTGGGTGGCCCCAGTTGTACCGCTGAAAATCTTCAGTGTGGATCCTACTTCACCAATGGTAAAGTTCCTATGGTGTGACATGGTAACTGAGATCCCCTCGAAGATCTACTGTTCCGGTAAGTTCTTGCATAACTGTTCATTCTATATGGATGGGGTCCTGTACCAGTTCAAGGACATGCTGTTCAGTCTATCCTTGGCACCTAGGGTATTCAGCAAGTGCCTGTCTTTTGTGGTGGCCTACCTCCAGCACAGGAGCGCCACAGTGTACCCATACCTTGTTGACTGTCTCATAGCAGGCGTCTCTAGGGATGGGATAGGGCAGCACAGGGACATGGCTCTCTGAACCTTTTATGATCTTGGCCTTCTGGTCAACACAGCCAAGTCCCAGAGTGGTTCTGAAGTGAGTGATCAAGTTCATTGGAGCAGAGTTGGATTCCCTCTAATCCACGGCTCACTTGCCTGCAGACAGGGTGGAGGATCTTACCTCCTTTGCCCGATCATTTCAGGTTGGGTAAGCATGCCAAGCCTGCGACTACCTCCAGCTGTTGGTATACATGGCAGCTTTGACCATTGTGGTCAGTTGGGCACGTTGCCTTATGCACCCCCTTCAGTGGGAGCTGTGGTGCCAATGGTCTCAGCGCCACAGTCAACTGGACCAGCTGGTCCTAATAACACCACTGATTCGTGACACCATTGAGTGGTGGCTATGTCCCCAGAACCTGGTGGAGGGAATTCCATTTAATGCCCAGAACCAACCCTTACCTTGACCATGGACGCGTCTCTGGTGGGCCAAGGAGGGCTCACTTGTCTGACCATAGAGCCCATAGATTCTGGTTGTCCAGCAAGACCTGCATGCATATCAGCCTGCTGGAGGTCCTTGCAGGGTGTCTGACACTGATGGAGTTTCTTCTGCTGATTAGGGGTCGGGCTGTGCAAGTCCAGACCAACAGCATGACTGCTATGTTATACCTGAACAAGCAGGGTAGAATGCACTCTCTTTCCCTATGTTAGGAGGTGCTGCACACCTGGTTCTTGGTACACTGTCTGCAGGCAAATATCCTGGCAGTATATGTAGCAGGGGATGACAGCCAGCTGGCAGATGCTCTCAGCGGAATCGAATAAATATCGCACGAGTGGTCCCTGCATCAGGAGGTCATTACACAGCTGTTTGCCTGGTGGTGTTCGCCACTGTTGGACCTGTCTGCCTGCTCAGAGAACCGAAACTAAGGCTCTTTTATGCCCTCCCCACTCAGATGTAAACACTAACAGGGAAGCTTTCTTTTGGCCCTGGACCCCAGGCATTATGTATGCTTTCCTCCCTTCCCCTTGATCCACAAGGTGATGCTCAAAGTGCATCAGGATAAAGCGAACCTGATCCTGATAGCTGCATTCTAACTCGTGCATTTCTGGTACCAGGATCTCCTCAGTCTCTGCAACGGGCCCCCTTGACAGCTTCCTCCCCTTCCGGACCTGCTGATGAGTGAAGGGGGAATGGTGCAGCATCCCTGATTTCTGCTGGCTCTGGACACTGAGTCTTATGTATGCCATTCCTCCCTTTCCCTTGATCAGCAAGGTTGTGCTCAAAGCACATTGGGACATGGCCAACCTAATCCTGATAGCTCCAATCTGGCCCAGGCAGTTCTGGTACCAGGATCTCCTCAGCCTCATCAGCGAGCCCGTGTGATGATTTCCTCTCCTCCAAGACCTACTGACGAGGCAAGGTGGAATGGTCCTGCCTATGGACCTTTAGTCCATGCACCTCTCGGCCTGGTTCCTGAGCAGCTAGAGTTCTGGACTTTGGGTTTTTCATAAGATGTTATCCAGAAGTTGATTTGCAAAATGTTATATTTAAGTGGAAGAGGTTCTCGCTGTAGTGCCAGGGCAAGAATATTGATCCCCCTTGCCTACCTAGTGGCACAGATCCTTGATTACCTTTGGTTTCTGTTTTAATTGGGGTTATGAGCCATGATCCCCTTAAGGTGCATGTGGCGGCCACTTCTGTCTACTGGGTGTGGGCTGGTATGCAGATTGTGGTGCAGAAGAAGGTGGTTGGGTGCTTTTTCAAAGACCTGGATCACATGTCCTCTCTGGTGCGTGAACCACCTTCTGCTTGGGACCAACTTCTGTTGCTTGCTGAGCTGATTGGTAAACCATTCATACCAATCCACAAGTGTGAGATGTCACACTTGACATGGAAGTCATCATGTTTGGTTGCTTTCAGCTCTGCCTGACATGAGAGTGAGCTCCTGGTGCTCTCTGTGAGTTTTCATTTCTTGTTTTCCACAAGGACAAGGTTGTCCTTCACCCCCATGTGAAGTTTCTACCCAGGGTGGTCTCGGAGTTTCCCCTTAATCAGGAGCTATATCTCCCAATCTACTTTAACATGCCTACTTTAGAGATCTATATATATATATATATATATATATATATATATATACACATATATATTTTTTGCTTCCCCCCCCGACCTGCCCCTTCTTCAGGCTGCACAGCATTGGCCCTCAAAGCCCTTCCAGATTTAACCTCCTGCTGCCATCTCATCCATCCCAGGCTTATGTTCATGCTCCTGGCAGTCTGGCTTATTCCTCATGGGGGGGGGGGCTCTCCCCTGTGGAGAGAAAGGAGGGGAGTAGCATTCTGTGGCCAGTCCGAGAGCTGGAGCGAGGGGGGGTCCCAGTGGTTCGTTGGTAGTTGTGTTTCACGGGGGTCACAGGGCAGCCGTCATCTGGCTGGTTGTTTTCCTATTTTCATGCCGGGACCCCACCCACCTCCCCACATGCAGTCGCTCACTGTGTCCTGGGGCGGGGACATTCGGCAGCGTCTGGTCACCCACGCTGCCTAGAACATACCACAAAGCCACCACCAGGAGCCACTGTAAAAGTGATCTGCCAAGGGAGGCTCTGACTCCCTCACCGCCATCCTCTGCTCCTGACATCCAGGCTTGGGGCTTGAATCCAGGTCGCCAGATTTTTATTTGGTTTTTGATTACTGGGTAAGTATACTAGACAGTCATATGTTTATTTTCAGATGTTGAGTGTCTGCTCCATATCTTGGATGTGTGTCAGACACTCCTTTATTACAAGGAACACACTGCAGTGTTTAGGTGAGGCTCACTAGCTGTTTGTTACCTTTGCTGATGCCACTTCAGACAGACCAGCAGCGGAGCAGATGATTGACTGGTGGCTCACGTCCTGCATCAATCTTTGTTACAGGTTGACTGATAGAGAGCCGCCCAAGGGGATGAAGGCTCATTCCCCCTACATAATGCTGCCTCCACAGCTACTGCCAGGTACATCCTAATTGAGAAGATCTGCTAAGCTGCTGTCTGGTCCAAACACACATGTTTATTACCACTACAGCACTGACGTGCTCAGTCATTGCAATGCTACATTTGGGGCCTCAGTCCTCTAGTCTCTGCTCACCAAATAAGAGTGCGCAACTTGCTTCCTCCTTCCAGAGAACTGCTATGAGTCTGCCGTAGTGTGGCTAGTGAACCAAATCAGAGTGGTTAGAAATAGAGGTTACTTACCTGTAACCATAGTTTTACTGTTGGTATTCAGTTTGCATCCACACATCCTACCCAACCTCCTCTGGCAAGTGAGACATTAATACCTGCTTCCAACATGCAAGATCAGATGTCAGAAAGGTCAGAGCTGGGGGATGACACCGCCAGTGGTGGGAGGAGCCAAGCTTGAAGACGTCCGGTGACTGAGCTACAACCAGCTGAACTGTTATAGTATGTATGTGAACCAAATAGCAATAGTCGAACTATGGTAACCTCAGTTTCAGAGCCCATTAGAGTTACTCTGCACCTTTAGTATGTGATTGCAGTGCAGTGAAACAACACATTCAAGGCAAAATTACCTTAAGCGTTCCTAGTTGCACCTATAACATTGAACTGCAGGGAGCAAATACGTACCATAGTTAACGAGTGAAAGTACTTAAGGGTCCTCTTCTACCTACAATTCGGAGTCCTCCCGGTGTGATCAATGTCTGCAGTCTGCTGCAAATTTAGCATCCCATATTCTCACATCTGAGGTATGGAGAACATATGCACCTGCCCATTGTGCATTCTGTGATAACCAGTTATACCGCAATGCTAAGAAAACCATCTCTATGACTTTTGACACTAGGCAGAGACTTGATAAGAGTCCCCTCCTTCCCTTCCTTCCTTCCCTTCCTCCCCTTGATGGTGCTACTATTGAAGATGTTTCCTCCTTCAGTACCTTGGGGTCTGACTTGATTGCCATTTAGATTTTTCTGTTCATGTGTATTCTATCCACAAGAAGCTCCATCACATGCTTGCTGTGCCATACAGCAATAAGAGAAGCATTCCACTTCCTTCACGCAGAGGAATCCTCACTAAAATGATTCTGCCTATTTTTGACTACGTAGACATTGTTTATAGTGCTGCTCCGGAGTCTATTTTAGCTAGACTGGACCCTCTCTTTCACTTTTTCTGTCCTTTATAAACCCTTATGTACACATCATTGCACCCTGTATTCTTTCCTCTCCCTTCACTCTCTTTATGCCAGGCACCTTACCCACTGTGTTTCCTTTATCTCAAAATTTTGGTTTTGCTCTCTCCCATCATACCAGGCCCTGTGTACTAAAGGGCAGGTAGTACGTGCCTGAGGCACGTACCCCTCCTATACCTCGCCCATGCAGGCACAGGGTGCGCGCAGTATGCACAACTGCTAGCACCTGTTCATGGCCATGCCCCCGGCATGCAGGGTCGCATAGGATGTCGGGGGTGGAGTCGCGGACCCGGGTGGGCATCCGGGTCCCAAAGTGGATCCCTTACACCCATGTGGCAGGCACACAGAGTAAGGGCCGGCTGCGTAATGTGGCACCAAATTAAATCTGCCAGGCACTTGTCCATGTCGCTGTCTCAGCCCTCCCCTGCAATCCAGTGGGCTGTGGCTTCATGGCTGTTCCTTTCCTGGTGCCGTCGTGCCTGGTGGCTGGAGAACACGGGGGCACGTACCGGGTTACATGTGGTCTCAGATGGCGTACCTGGCGCCTCCCTTTGCCTGGCACTATGTGGCTTAGTGAATGCCGTAGAGCGCAGGCACGCCCCCAGCATGGAGTCATCCATGGGGCTCGGGCAGCATGCGTGTAAGAGTCCTGTGCACCCTTAAGTGAATGCCACCGGGGGGCTGCTACGCTGCACGGCATTCCAATATAGGGTTGCTTACATGCCTCAGATATGTGGTATGTAGGCACCTCTCTCGGTTGTGCATAGAGCCCATTTTGCCTCTTTTCTCTTCCTTCCCCATTCATCCTCTTACTTTCTTCGTAGTTCTTGCTCTTGCTCTTTTGCTATCCCTCAAATAAAATCTAGTGCTGGCTAAACTGCCTTCTTGTTTTGGTTTCCCTAAATTATGGGGTTCCCTTCCCCCTTCTATCCGCGCTGCTGCTTCCTTTGCTGTTCATCTCTCCTCCATGATTTCTTTACCTACTAAATATGATACTGGTTTGGTCCCCTCTTACGTGAAACTCCCAATGATTGACTTCAGCATTTCCCACTTTTCTAGCATCAGCCATTCCCTATGTTTCTTATTTTGACATGTTGATTACTATTTAATTGATCTTTTGCCAGTTTTGCAATTTACTGTATGTAACTAGGCGGGTTACTAGTGGGGTACCGCAGGGTTCAGTATTAGGACCGGTCCTCTTCAATGTCTTTATAAGAGACATTGCAGAGGGACTGGAAGGAAAAGTATGTCTCTTTGCAGATGACACAAAGATCTGCAACAGAGTTGATGCACAAGGTGGGGTGGAAAGGATGAGAAGGGACTTGGCAAGGTTAGAGGAATGGTCAAATGTATGGCAGCTTAGATTCAGTGCTAAGAAGTGCAAGGTAATGCATCTGGGAAACAAAAACCCAGGGGAAGAGTACACAGTGGGGGTGGGGTGGGGGTGAGATACTAACAACAACAAAAATGGAAAGGAACCTGGGGGTAGTCTTATCAGATGACTTAAAGGTGGGCAAGCAATGTGAGAGGGCAGTAAGGAGGGCTGGGGGGATACTGGGATGCATAGGGAGAGGCACCACCAGTAGAAAACAGGAAGTTGTTATCCCTCTGTACAGACAGCTGGTGAGACCCCATCTGGAGTACTGCATGCAGTTTTGGAGACCCAATCTCCGCAAGGACATAGACAGGATGGAAGCTGTCCAGAGGAGGGCAACTAAAATGGTGCAGGGTCTGCACCAGAAGACATATGAAGAGTGACTAAAGGAGCTTAACATGTATAGCCTTGAGGAAAGGAGGGAGGGGGGACATGATGGAAACTTTCAAGTACCTCAAGGGAATCAACAAAGTCCAAGAGGATAGCATCTTTCAAAAAGAGGTGTGCAAGAACAAAGGGCACAGTTTGAAGATGGGGGCGGCTCAAGAAGTAATGTAAGAAGTATTTTTCACAGAGAGGGTTGTGGATGCATGGAACGGCCTTCCGGAGGAGGTTGTGGAGTCAAAAATAGTGGTTGAATTCAAGCATGCATGGGACAGTCATAAGGCAGTTCTAGGGGGTTGGGGTAGAAAGAAGTAGGCTGCTGGTTAACTAGGATCTGCAGCTTATCCATTAGGTAGGGAAATGGGTGGGCCAAGCGTTCCCTATCTGCCGTCAAATTCTATGTTTCTAACTTACTGTCGATTTCTTCTTGAGCATTATGGTCTTAATTATTTTGATAACTCATTTTTATTCAATGTATTATTTATCTGTATTCTGTATCTGTTCCCTCCTCCCCCCACCCCCTGCCCAGACACATCCGGAAATGAGCTGATACCAGCTCAGTATGTCTTTCCTGGTAAAACCCTTGAAAGGAATGAATGAATAAATAAATAGATAAACAAATTGTGCACAGTCCTCACTCTGGCAGGAAAAAAAAAATCATCCAGTGACTAATGGAAACATCACAAAGAATTTTTCTGAATCCATCAGAACATTTTTTTACTCTATCTAGTGGCATAACTGATGTCATGGAAAAAGTTGCTCTATTGGCTGTCCTGGATCAAGGGTCCTTTCTCGTGCCAAATTCAGGATCTTTCTCTGAATCAATCTTCACCATTGATTCATATATATATGGATCATAGGGCCAGATGCACTAGAACCCCGTGGAAGCTTTTTTCCTCTAGGGAGGGAGCCGAGGTAGAGTATCAGTGCAACCCCTGTGCAGCACATCCTACATGGTGCCATGCGCCAGCAAATAACAGTTGTTGACGCCCTCACACACCTGTTTTGTTCTTCCGACAGTGTGCACACCATGGTAACAGAGCCTCAGTTCCACTGTCGTTGAACATCAAATTGTGCTGCAACATTGCTGAGTATCTTCTGCTGTGTTGACTTTATTATTTTGTTCTTGATGTCTGATTCCAAGAAAAAATAAGGGGACAAAAAATTGCCAGTTGTGTATCTGTGTTCCTGTTGGAAAGCGATTGCCACAAAGGTTTGCTGGCCCTGAACATGATATGGAATCCTGTAATGCCGGTTTTTCAATGATTCTCCATACCATTGAATTCTATGCACTGAAGCTAGATCACGTGATCCCCACTTTCGGAGGCACACCAAGAACCCTTGTTGCCAAGTTCAGGACCCCTGTGCCTCTTCCCAGTGCTGCTGGTACTGCTGAAGTACTGGGTTCTCCCTGACCTCGCCTCACTGAGGCTTCAGAGACCCTGGGGGGTAGGTCTGGTGCACATCCATCTCCTTCTGGGCAGCCGGATAATCCTCAGCCCCAGTGGGGAGGCCAAAGCTATATGTTGGGTCTACACCCGAGGACACCTTGGTGTCGTGGCCTGGTGCCACCCCGGCTCCTGACAGCATTTGCTGTGTCAGTGAGCGGCATGGTGTCAGTCATGATGCTGGGCTCCCTCCAGGTACTGTTCATGGTGCTCGGAGAGGGACCATCACCGGAGTGGGTGGCGGCCCATTGCAGAGGTTGAGGCGTTGTTCTCTGACTCAAGTAGTCCTCGCAGCTCCGAGGAAGAGGGCGATGCTGGGCCTTGCAACAGCTACAGTGCCAGCTCTGGTGTCTGTCCTAGGCCCAGCTCTGGGCGTGATGCCAGTGCCCTCTCTACGTCTGTCACTGGTTCTGGTGCCGGACTACGAGCCACTTCAGACACCATTTGCAGTGTAAGAGGAGTGGATGGATGTGGAGTCAGCACTGAGACCAGCACCAGGGATGGCACCGGACACAAGGACAGGGGGTGTTTAGTGACTGTGGTGTTTTCTGACCCTCAGCTTGGTGATGAAGGTGGCATCCACATAGGGTCAGGCACCTACGGGGTTGCGGAACTTTCTCCTTGTCCTATGGCTGAGCCCATCTCTGGTGAGGACCAGAGCTGCCCCGAGTGGACTGAATAGCTCTGCTCCCCTCGTGTTGGGATTTTCCCCTAGAGCATCGTTGAGGTCATTCGTCTTCTGTAGGTCGACTCCCCTTTTGATTGTTCATCATGCCTTCTCATTGGGCAAGGTCTGTGGAATGATCCCACAGCCTGGGCATAGACCCTAGAGCTTCTCATTCTCCTTAACCTCTTGGGGCTATGCCATTCAAGCCTGAACTCCATGATATTATCTGTCTTCTTGGGCTCATCACCTGGGATCAGACTGGAAGCGTGGATGGTATGCTGGCTCATTACCATACCGGTGACAACTGTGCTCAGTTTCTGCACAGCCCCAGCTGCCACCTGCTTCAAACAACATGAAGTCTTGCTATATTATGACAATTGCAGTATGACCCAATCTTGGAACTGCCCCGGAGGTGAAATAGTTAACTTTTCCATGAAGCATGGAACTCTGAGCGCGAGCTCGGTTAGAAAGCTCTGTCTGTTGTGCTTCAAACATAAACTGTCAGATTCTTTACTCTGCCTCACTGAACAGTCGCTCCGGAGATTTCTCCTTCTGCTCGGTTCAATTGTCGGTTTAAAAAGTGTTATTTTATCGGTTTTCAGTAAAAATTAACCGAAATTAAACCGCAACCGGTCGGTTCAAGCTCTGTCTGTGGTAATGTAAGTAATAGGTTTTGCATTGAAATTTCTGTGTGGAACTTGTACACATTTATCGGTTCGGTTTGAACCGATCAGGTTGTTTGAAAAATTGCTAGTCCTTTTTTAGAGTGCAGTTCCCGGTTCTTATCGGTTCTAAAAAAAAACGGATTTCATTATGGTTTTTTCCACGACCCGTGACATGGTTGGGAACCGATAAGGGTGTCTTGCTTGGTGGATTGCCATAAACGGGCAAGTTTGGTTAGGCTGGCATTATGTCTGAGAAACCCAAAAGAAAACCGACCCACTGGGTTTCAGCACTGTAGTGTTTGTGGGAAGCTTTGCTAAGGCTGACCCACACACCACATGTGTCTATTGTCTGGGGTTTGACCACCTCAATTCAGATTGCCAGATTTGTAAGAATTTCCCTGCTGCCACCATAGAAAAGAGAGTTGGTAGGCTCAGGGAAAGGGAGGCCAAAAAGTCCTCTGACCCGGGATGGCCAGCCCGGTTCGGTACCAACTGAACCGGAGGGAGTGCCCTCTGACCAGGGCGATACTTCCTTGGGCAAACGAAGAGCCGGTTCTGAGGAGCCGTTTCCAGCTAAAAGGACTAGAAAGTCAGCTAGCGTAGAGCCAAAAGTTCTCTCCCCAACTGCTGAAGAAATAGCTAAAGCAATTCAAATTGTCCAGTCTCTTTCCCATCAGACCGAACCGTCACCATCAGGTAGGCGTTCGGTTCAGCCAGTTCCACCGGTTCAAGATTATGATTTTGAGGATTTTTATGAACCGGAGGAAGGGGAAGGGGGGAATATGAGGAGAGTGAATATGGTTTTGAAGATCTGGATGTGCCCATTGAACCGGACATCTCTCCAGATAGACCCTTAGGGGTTTCTCCTCCCAGGCTTTCTGAGTCCCCTTCTCATTTCATTTTTTATAAGAAAGTTGCTGATACTCTGCAGCTCCCTGTTGAGGAAGCTGTTGATGACCAAGAGGAGCCTGACTATGTAGAAATGATGGATATTCCAGAGTCTAGGAGACTGTCTATTCCTTTACACAAATCTTTTCGGAAACAGACAGTAAAAGTTTTAAAAACTCCTCACACTATACCTCCTGTGGATAAAAGGATGGACAAGAGGTATACCTTATCAGGTTCCGACACTGATTTCCTCACTCAGCAATGCAGCCATGTGGGAGTAGTGCAGGCTGCAGCCTGTGACAAGGCTAATATTCCCCTAGCTTCACACCCCCCCTGAGAAGGACTCCAGGAAGATTGATGCTATGGCAAAGAAACAGTACATGGCATCATCTTTGGGACTCAGACAGGCAAATTATATGGCTTATGCTGCTAGGTACCAGAAATCCAGATGGGATACTGTGCTGGCTCTAGCAAAGCAAGTCCCTGACCAGTTTGCCAGGGAACTGGAACAGGTGGCTATGGATGGTATTGAGGCATCCAAGGTGCAATTTCATGCTGCAGTGGACTCTAATGATGTTTCATCAAGAGTCATGGCTACATCTGTGGCTCTTCGCAGGATGGCCTGGCTCAGATGTACTGTCCTGTCTCAGGATACCCAGTCTAAGGCCATGGATTTTCCTGTTATGGGCAATTCTCTGTTTGGGGAGCAAACAGAGAATTACATGAAGAAAATGGATGAATATAGGACCACCTATAAGAGTACACAGGCCAAGGAAAGGCAGGCCACTCCTCAAAAGCAGCTTCCTAAAGGCAGGGGCAGGCCTTTTCATAGGCCTTTTTACCAAACCCAAGCTTCCTCTTCCGCCTATGCCCAGAGGGGATTCTTTAGAGGGAGAGGCAGACGGGGTACAAGCAGGCCTGCTCCCACCCCTCAGCCCAAAGCCCTGCCAAGCAGGCACCCTGATGGGGTTGCCAGGGCCGATTCTTCTCTACCTGCAGGGGGCAGGCTGGCTTACTTTGTCCAGGACTGGAAGTCTCTAACATCAGACAAGTGGGTCCTGGAAGTAGTAAGCCAGGGACTGGTTCTCAGCTTCAAAAAATTTCCAAAGCTGAGAACCAGATCTTTTCCACTTGCATCTCCATCAGAGGCACTCGCCTTAGAGGCAGAGGTCTCTACCCTCCTGGCTCTCAGAGCCGTGGAAACGGTTCCTCCCCTACACCAGGGCAAAGGTTTGTACTCCAGGTACTTCCTTACCCCAAAAAAGACAGGAGAATGGCGGCCCATCCTGGATCTCAGATACTTAAACAAGCACCTTTTAAAACCAAAGTTCAAAATGGTGACTCTGGGAATTATCCTACCCTCTTTATTTGTTTTATTTTATTTAGTTTTTGTTTACCGGGTAAGTGCACTAGCCAGCAAGTGACTGTTTTCAGGCACGACCCGGGAGGTACAATTACAATACAGACATAGTACAGCCAGGAATTATTTGAAACATCAGAACCATCAAAACAGAGAGAGATACAAATGCGTTGCAGTATATAGGAAACAATAATAATGCAGAAAATCAACAATACATATTAACCCTGTATCAAAGCAACATACTTAAATGTGAAAGGTGGAGGACGGTAAGGCAGGGGAGTAGAGGCAACATGAAAAACACCAGATAGGTAATAGAGATGAGGGAAAGAAAAGAGGGGGGCGCCAGATACGGCAACAGCGGGAGAGGTACTAACCTGCAGCCGGGCTTGTGGAGCCACAAGACGGCAGGAGAAGGGTGGCGGTGGGGGACAGCAGAAACAGCATTAGCGGAAGGAGGGAAGAGTGAAGCCGGGCGATGGAACCGGGAGACGGCAGGGCGAGGTGAGTAAGTCGGTGAGAGGAGGATAGAAGCGGAGGAGAACGGCAATGGCGGCAAAAGTGCCAAGGTCAGGCCGAGCCAGTGGAACCGAGACAGCAAGGCAGGAAGGAGGGTCGGTAGACGGCAACAGCGGCAAGAGAGGTGGAATGTACAGCCGGGCCGGTGGAGCCGAAGACGACTAGCCATGGTGAGAGAAGGTCGTAAGAGGGGAAAAGCAGAAGAGTTATGGCAAAGGCAGAAGTGTAAAAAGTGAAGCCGAGCCGTGGAACCGAGACGGGCTGGCGGGGCAAGGAGGGGTCGGTAGAAGGTGGAAGTAAAGTGGTGGTGTAAGGAGAAAGGTGACACAGTGTGGCAGAAAGAAGGGACTTGAGGGGGGCATGCAAGGTGGGAGCAGGTAGAGGGTATAGTGGGGAGAGGAAGACCGGGAAGAAGATAGAACAGAGAAGGGGGGGAGAAGGGAGAGATAGTGCAGTTAGAGAAAACCAGGAGTATGAAACAATATCAACAGGTAACATTAAACTTGAGAGACAAGCAGATTGAGACAGTATTAATAACTAGGCTAAAGTAAGACATCAATTATGATGAATAATATAAAATAGTATAAACTACACTACTCATATAAACAACAGTGCTATTAATGGAAATGTCAGTAAAAATGCAATGTATCAGGTGGGGTCAAAGCAGACACATTTGTCCATTGTAATGAGGAAAGTTCTCAGTCTCTTTTGAAAGACTCATGGGTGGAGATATCTCTCAGGTTCTCTGGTAGCCGGTTCCAAAGGTGGGGGGCAGCATAGTGGAAGGAGTTCACACCTTTTTAGTCCTGCAGAAGGGATGGAGAGTAATGACTGATCCCAGATCTGAGATTTCTTGTGGCAATGGCCGGTGTTAGTAGATCAGACAGGACAGCAGGTTTGGATGTCCGAGGATGGAGTCCACAAGGTTGTGCAAATAGTACTGTCTGATCGAGGAGGAGAGCCAGCCAAGGTCCTGATATAGAAGGCAGTGATGGTGTAACCGAGGTGCCTTGGCTGTAAATCTGCACACATTATTGTAGGTAGTATCCCAAAGATGAAGCGAGGATTTTGAGGCTAAAGACAAGATGGGACACCCATATGTGAGGGTTGGCAATAGAATGCCCCGGGCTATCGCCAGTTTAGCAGCAGGGGTGAGAAGGTGTTTGGCTCTATATGCAGCCCCCAATTTACAGTTTACTGTTTTGCAAGTTTCTTGAATATAGGTTTTTAGGTCCAGGGTTTGATCCAGGTGGATGCCAAGGTAGCGAAAGGCAGAGACAGCTTCAATAGGGTTCCTTCTGTGTCTGAGACTGAGATGGATAGGGACAGGATCTAAGTCTATGGTTAGAGCCAAACATCATTACTTTTGTCTTACTTTGTGTTTAGGACCAGACGTTGAGAGCTCAACCAGTGTTGTACAGCATGAAAATCAGTGGTGAGGAGTATTTAATTCAAGGACATTGTTGGAATGATAATATATTACTAGGTCATCTGCATATAGAAGTGAGTGTCCTGAGGTGACCAGCTCAGGAAGATTGTTTACAAATAGAGAAAATAGAAGAGGGCCAAGTATAGACCCTTGAGGGACCCCGATGTTAATAACAGCACTGTCCGACACAGATGAATTGAATTTAACTGCTTGCGTTCTGTTGGAGAGGTAACTTTTGAACCAGCTAGTAACTGAAGGGGAGAAACCCAGGTATTTAGAGCTGATAGAAGCAGAGAATGGTTGACCAGACCGAAAGCCTTAGTTAAGTCAATGAAAACCGCCCCTGTGAGCTTTCCTTGATCCATATTGTAAGCAATATAAGTAGTAAATTTCGCAAGTGCAGTCATAGTGCTATGATTCTTCCTAAAGCCATGTTGTGCTGAGCTTAGTAAGTTGAATTTCTCGAGGTGTTCGGTTATCTGTAGGGAAATTATTTTTTCCAGTACTTTGTTCAGAACAGATAGAATTGCAATGGGTCGGTAATTAGAAATGTCATTTTTGCTTCCTTTCTTAAATACAGGAGTAACTCTGGCTGCCTTCCAGATTTCAGGGACAACCCCATTGGAGAGAGATAGGGTGAAAATGTGTGCCAGTAGACCAGAGATGAGGTGGGAGGCCATCTTAAGTAGTCTGGGTTCCAGGCCATCAGAGCCAGTGCTGGTGTTGTCCGAGAGTGACCTGAGCAGTTTTAGGACCAGACGCCTAGGTACTTTCCTGAAGTAAAAGGGGTTGGTTAAGTTTGGGAGTAAACTAGATGCTGTAGGGTTAAGATGTGCATGAGAGGGTTGTGATGGGAGGGAGGCTGTGTAAGCAGATAAGTCAGAGAATTGTTGATTAAACGCATTAGCAATCGTAGTGGAATCAGTACAATGCACGCCATGGAGGACCATATCAGATGGAGTCACATCTTTGGCAGTACCCAGAAAGGACTTAATATGACCCCAAAACTTGCTGGGGTCATTAGAGGAATTTATCAGCAAATTTTGGCCTGCCTGATGCATTTTTTACAGTTGCTTCTATGTTGCTTGTACAGAACGACGTCCGACTGTAGCCCAGTTTTTTTGTACCTTTTCCATTGATTGTCTCTAATTTTCAATCTTTGGAGCAGATCTTTCGTAAGCCATCTCGAATGCTGACCCCTTACTCTCCTTCTGACTACGGGAGGTGTTTTTTGTAAGGTGCTAAATATTGTCAAAATGTATGGAGGGCATCATCCACACTGGTGGCGGAGTAAATGTTGGACCAGTCGACACAGGAGAGGTCAAGTGAAAGGCCTGTTGGTCAAGGGCTGCATAGTTTGAGAATCTTATCAGTCGTGGGGGGGAGGGAGGAGGTGGACAGGTCCTCCAGTGGCAAAGTGTAGGGAGTGGTCGGTGATAGAGTCAGAAAGCACTGCGGCATCCAGAACATGGTCAGGCCTGGAGGTGAGAATCCAGTCAAGCAGTGACCCAGAGTGCAGAGTGGTAGTTCTGGTGAAGTCTGTTATAGTTTGATATAGGTTGTGTTTTTGTAGTAGGGATTCAAGGATATTGTGTTGTGGTCCCAGGCAGTTGATGTTCAGGTCACCAAGGAGAAGAGCCTCATTCGATTTCACGTTTTGGGAGACATAATATAGCAAGTTCTGTAGACCACTCATCCCGCTTGTAGGTGGATTGTAGACACAGATGACGTGCAGCAGTTTTGAACCCAGTGCCAGAGTAGCATGAAGAGTTTCACAGGGTGTCAGGAATCAGTGCAGGGTTGGATGTTCAGGACCAGATGTGTTTTGTACATGATCGCAACCCCCCACCCTTTGACCCAGTGCAGTCTTTTCTAAGACTATTATAGCCAGGCACGAGACAGGCTGTATCAGGTACCGCAGGCTTCAGCCAAGTCTCGGATAGACAAAGTATGTCAGGGTTGATCAGTTTAGCCCAGGCTTCAAGCTCAGCCAAATTACTGTGAGACTACGGATGTTCATGGGCTATAACTAGACCCTTTTGCGTTGCAGTTGCAGAGGTGAGGCGAAGCTCTTAGGGGCCCGGGTTGCGTGCCATCACCGAAAGCATAAGGAGCCATCAGTGCAGGTGGAAGAGAGGGATAATGTTGGCAGAGATAGTGCATGGCCGGCGCTTGGGTCTGTGGTAGTGCAAGAGATATAAGCGGACAGACAGATAGAAAGAGCCTCTTTTTAGCAAGATAGAGTGAGCAGGAGTAGACGTCAAGTAATAGTTCAGCAGGATATTAGAAAACGTACAGTCCCTATCATTATTAGTGCAGGGAAGAGTAGCAAGAGGTGTGGAAATTGTTAGCCAGTTTAAACAAAGCAGGAAAGACATAATTACAAGTAAAGAAGCTTTAGGGGTGAGAGGATGACACATTAGTGGGAGGCTGGGGTGCTGCATCATGACTATCGCAGCTACTTACACAGCAGCAACAATGCTAATAATGAGAAAGAAGCAGGCTTCTAGAGGAGTGGCTCAATTTTAAGGATAGTTGTACACAAGACAGTCGGGAGATGGGATAACGCCCTAGTGGGAGAGAAATATACGAGCCAATGGAAAATAGACACTTAGTCATATGACAGACTAGCAGCTATAAAGCTAAGGGTTGACCAGGGTGGGTGGGTGAGGTGGGGGTGGGGAGCTGGCGCTGGCGCCGGCGGGGAAGTGTGCAAAGGAAGAGCTGTTTTACAAGGTCAGGAGGCAGCGCTTTGTTCACAGTCTCCAAGCCGGTAAAAATTCGAGCTATCTTTATGAAAGGAGCGATTACAGCTGCTTTCTGTGTGGAAGGTACAGAGTTAGTGCCCCGTCCCAACAGAAGCGAAGCCGGGCGGGTAGGAAGTGAAAATGACGTATTTTAAGGGCTTGCGCTTTACGGCAAAGGTACCAGGGAGCGGCCGTGTTCTGGTTCCTTCCTGGTCGCTTGCGATAAATCAGCGGCCCCTTCAACGGTGGATCCGGAGGAGCGCGGTCGGTAGCTTCTAAGGCGCCGCTTTCAGGCAGGCACCCCTGGGTCGGGATGGAACGATGTCCTGATGGTGTAGGTCCTGGGTGGAGGGGGATCTGCAGCCCCGGCGGGCCCGGGAGAGTCCTATGGAGTTAGGGAAAAGAAGACAGATTAAGTACGGTTTTGAACAATAGAGGAGGTGGAGGTGAGAAAGAGGAGGAGAGCGATTAAGGAGAAGGTAGGTTAGTAAGATAGGTAGAGGGTTTTGGAGAAGAGCAGTAACAGCAGCAGAAATTTAAGAAAAAAGGCGGGAAGCTCGAGCTGCCCAGTACAGAAACAGGATCAGGAGGTATAGAGGTTGGAAAAGGAAGCAAACAGGTATGAACTTACAGAAATAAAGTGAAAAATAAAGGACACTGGAGAAAACAGAAAATTTTGCAAGGAAGAGCTGTTTCACAAGGCCGCGGCGGCAGCGCTTGTTCACAGTCTCCAAGCGGGTAAAAATTCGAGCTATCCTTATGAAAAGGAGCGATTACAGCTGCTTTCTGTGTGGAAGGTACAGAGTTAGTGCCCCGTCCCAACAGAAGCGAGCCGGCGGCAGGGAAGTGAAAAGCGACGTACCTTAAGGGCTTGCGCCTTTGGCGGCACAAGGTACCAGGGAGCGGCCGTGCTCCTGGTTCCCTTCCTCGGTCGTTTGCAGTAAATCAGCGGCCCCTTCAACGGTGGATCCGGAGGAGCGCGTCGGTAGCTTCTAAGGTGCCGCCAGGCAGGCACCCTGGGTCGGATGGAACGACGCCCTGATGGTGTAGGTCCTGGGTGGAGGGGGATCCGCAGCCCCGGCGGGCCCGGGAGAGTCCTAAGGAGTTAGGGAAAAGAAGGCAGATTAAGTACGGTTTTGAACAATAGAGGAGGTGGAGGTGAGAAAGAGGAGGAGAGCGATTAAGGAGAAGGTAGGCTAGTGCTAGAGATAGGTAGAGGGGGTTTTTGGAGAAGAGCAGTAACAGCAGCAGAAATTAAAAAAAAAAAGGTGGAAAGCTCGCGCTGCCCAGTACAGAAACAGGATCAGGAGGTATAGAGGTTGGAAAAGGAAGCAAACAGGTATGAACTTACAGAAATAAAGTGAAAAAATAAAGGACACTGGAGAAAACAGAAAATTTTGCAAGGCCGCAGTGGCAGCACTTGTTCACAGTCTCCAAGCGGGTAAAAATTCGAGCTATCCTTATGAAAAGGAGCGATTACAGCTGCTTTCTGTGTGGAAGGTACAGAGTTAGTGCCCGTCCCAACAGAAGCGAGCTGGCAGCAGGAAGTGGCGGCCGTGCCTTAAGGGCTTGCGCCTTTGGCGGCACAAGGTACCAGGGGAGCGTGCCCTGGTTCCCTTCCTCTCGTTTGCGGTAAATCAGCGCCCTTCAACGGTGGATCCGGAGGAGCGGGTCGGTAGCTTCTAGGCGCGCTTGCCAGGCAGGCACCCCTGGGTCGGGATGGAACGACGTCCCTGATGGTGTAGGTCCTGGGTGAGGGGATCCGCAGCCCCGGTGGGCCCGGGAGAGTCCTTAAGGGCTTGCGCCTTTGGCGGCACAAGGTACCAGGGAGCGGCCGTGCTCCTGGTTCCCTTCCTCGGTCGTTTGCAGTAAATCAGCGGCCCCTTCAACGGTGGATCCGGAGGAGCACGGTCGGTAGCTTCTAAGGCGCCGCTTTCAGGCAGGCACCCCTGAGTCGGGATGGAACGACGTCCTGATGGTGTAGGTCCTGGGTGGAGGGGGATCCGCAGCCCCGGTGGGCCCGGGAGAGTCCTTAAGGGCTTGCGCCTTTGGCGGCACAAGGTACCAGGGAGCGGCCGTGCTTCTGGTTCCCTTCCTCGGTCGTTTGAGGTAAGGCCAGGGGACTGGCTAGCTTCCCTGGACCTCAAGGATGCCTACTTCCATATTTCCATCAGAAGCTCCCATCAAAAGTACCTCAGGTTCGAGCTGCCCTCAGGCCATTACCAGTTCAGAGCAATGCCCTTCTGCCTCACTTCTGCTCCAAGGGTATTCACCAAATGCCTGGCAGTAGCAGTTGCCTACCTAAGAAGGCAAAAGATTGCCATCTTTCCTTACCTGGACGATTGGCTCATAGTAGGCCAGTCCCCAAAACAGGTCACTTTACATCTTCAGATAACGCAGCAACTGCTTACCTCTCTAGGTTTCCTTCTGAATCTCTCAAGTCAGTTCTAGAGCCTGTCCAGCTTACCTTCATAGGCGCAGAACTGAACACACAGGAGGCCAGGGCCTTCCTTCCTCTGGACAGGCAAAGACCCTAGTCTCCTGGCCTCCTCATTCACCCTGCAGGTCTCTCGACCGGCAAGGCATTTCTGCAGCTCCTAGGACACATGGCTGCTTCCACAGCAGTTGTGCAGGGAGCAAGATTTCAGATGAGGGACATCCAGTTCCATTTGAGAGCTTTTTGGTCCCAAAGAAGGGATCCTCTGACCAAGTTGATCCCAGTAACTCGAACCCTGATCCAAGCCCTACAGTGGTGGCAGGATCAGAGCAACCTGAGACAAGGGGTTCCTTTTGTCACTCAGTCTCACTCCCTAATCCTTACTACAGATGCATCCCTCTTGGGTTGGGGAGCTCACATGGGCGACCTCACCACCCAGGGTCTGTGGTCTCCCCAGGAATCTCTGCTTCACATCAACCTGTTGGAGCTCAGGGCAGTTTTCTAGCATTTCAGTTTTTCCAAGTCTGTTCAGAACAAGATTGTACAGGTCAGAACAGACAACACCACTACAATGTGGTACATCAACAAGCAAGGGGTACTGGTTCACGGCCTTGTGCATCAAGCAATGAAGTTGTGGTCTCTGGCTTACTCCCTGAATACCCTCACGGCAGTCCACCTTCCAGGCAAGGACAATGTCCTGGCAGATGCCTCAGCAGGATTTCAGGCCATCAGTAATGGTCACTGGATCCCTGGTCTTGGGAGTAGATTGCCAGATGGGGCACCCCGAGATAGATCTTTTGCAGCCCCAGACAACGCCAACTTCTCTTTTGCTGCAGGCCCCAGTGTTGGGCTCTCTTCCCCAGGATGCCCTAGCCCTCAGTTGGGAAGGGAAGTTCCTCTATGCCTTCCCTCTCCTGTTCAAAGTGCTAGTCAAAATCAGATCCCAATCCTGCAAAGTCATTCTGATAGCTCCGGATTGGGCCAGACAACCCTGGTATCCACTCCTACTGTCCTTAGCAGTCCATCCTCCCCTGTGCCTTCACAGGAATCACAATCTGTTAACCTGTGCCCAGGGACGGGTTTGGTATCCGAATCTCAAATCTCTCAATCTCAAGGCTTGGTTCTTGAAGAGTTAGAGTTTGCTGATTTACACCTTTCCCAGGGTGTAATGGATATTTTGAAGGCCTCAAGGAAGCCTTCCACCAGGGCTACTTACAATTCCAAATGGAAAAGGTTTTACATATGGTGCTCGAAAAAGCATATTTCCCCAGACTCTGCTGATCTACCCGCAGTCCTGGATTATATGGACCATCTGAATTCTCTGGGGCTCAGACCAGCTACCCTGAAGGTGCATTTGGCAGCTGTGTCTGCTTTTATTTCAGCAGGTAAGCGCTCTTCTCTTTCAGCTCATCCTGTATTCTCCAAGTTTTTTAAGGGGTTGTTTCACACCAACACTCCATTCAGGGACCCTGCCCCTGCCTGGGATCTTAATGTTTGCATTGCTCAGCTTATGCAACCCCCCTTCGAGCCCTTGTCTTCAACTGAGCTTAAGTACTTGACTTGGAAGACTGTGTTTCTGGTAGCCATCACCTCTGCCAGATGCATAAGTGAATTACAAGCGTTGTCAGTGGAGCCGGATTTTATCTCCTTTCACAGAGATAAGGTGGTCCTCCGGACTAACAGGAAGTTCCTTCCTAAGGTGGTTTCAGATTTCCACCTTAATCAATCTATTTCTCTTCCAGTGTACTTCACTGACCACTCCTCCTCTGGTGAGAGGAGGTTGCACAGCTTAGATGTTAAGAGAACCCTTAGTTACTACATAGAGCGTACCAAGGGTCACAGGTTTGACTCCCTCCAACTGTTCCTCACTTACGGCGAGATTGGTAAAGAGAAGCCAGCCACTAAAAGATCCATTGCCAGGTGGATTGTCTCTTGTATCCAATTCTGCTACGAAAAGTTGGGTAAAGTTCCCCCCTCAGGCCTGAGGGCTCACTCTACCAGAGGTACAGCTGCTTCTCTGGCTGCTGCCAGGGACATTCCTATTCTAGAAATATGTCAAGCAGCTACCTGGAAAACAGTTCACACTTTTACTAAGCATTACTCCCTGGACATCCAGACTAGGAGTGATGCTCGGTTTGGCACAGCTGTTCTTCAGAGCCTATTCCCTAAGTAGGTTCTGTCCCTCCTCCATGGGGGTACTGCTGTGTAATCTGCAATTGTCATAATATAGCAAGACTTCATGTTGTTTGAAGAAAAAATTATTCACCTTAATAATGTTGTTTCTTCTAACGGAGTCTTGCTATATTATGGCCTCCCTTCCTCCCTGCCTGCCCCTCTCAGAACCTCTGTTTTGGGGTGTGGTTGGGCTTACAGGGTTGGCACCCGCTTATGCCTGTACCTTTGTTGTTCTTTACACCCTTGGGGTGAATTGGTGTTGTGTTTTTTCTAGGTCTCCTGACTTGAGTCTTTGTTTGAGACCAGGAAATGTGTTTTAGTTAGTAACCAGTTGGCTAGTGTAGGTTTACAGCTTCCACACAGAACCTTAGTGAGTTTTAGCTCGTAAAGATCTGACAGTTTATGTTTGAAGCACAACAGACAGAGCTTTCTAACCGAGCTCGCGCTCAGAGTTCCATGCTTCATGGAAAAGTTAACTATTTCACCTCCGGGGCAGTTCCAAGATTGGGTCATACTGCAATTGTCATAATATAGCAAGACTCCATTAGAAGAAACAACATTACTAAGGTGAGTAATTTTTTCTTCCAGTTCTAGGGCTGCCTCTCCATCAACATCCTCCTCAGAAGGTACGGAATTTTCCTTGCCCTTTGTCTCTGAGTATGCCTTGCATGAGAGATTCCTAATGGACATGATGCAGGCGCTTGACATTGGTACTATATGGACTTCTAGGAGCTTTCAGTGATGACCGCAATGGCGGCCCTCCCTGGTCAAGGGCCTTTGAGGAATGCTGCAGGACAGTATGGAGACATTCTTTTGCTTTGCCTCCAGACCCCAGAGACATCTACCAATGGTATTATGCACCTTTGGATCTGCTGGTATAGTACCTTACCCTACTTCAAGGATTCAAGTCTTGCAGACCCTTGACGGGCCTTACCACCCATTGCATGACCAACCGCCTGATGGGGATTCTGCACAGGCACATGAATTGGGGAGAAAGGTTTTCACCTTGACTCGCACTGTGGTGTGCATGTCAGCACATGAGGTACACTTGGCAGCTAGGACAGCTCTTAGCTGCCATGCCTCAAATGGAGTTAGTCGGGCAAGCCATCTGCCTTTCTAGCAAAGGCCTGGAGTTGGCGAGGATTCAGATAAGGGCATCTTATGGTGCTAGTGATGTGGTCTTCAGATTGGTAGGAACTGAAGTCTGCATAATGGTGCAGGGTCTGCAAGAGAAGCCATACAAGGAGAGACTAATGGAGCTTAATATGTTTACCCTTGAGGAAAGGAGGGAAAGGGGGGACATGATAGAAACATTTAAGTACCTCAGTGGAATCAACAAAGTCCAAGAGGGTAGCATCTTTCAGAAAAAGAGATGTGCCAGAACAAGAGGACACATTTTGAAGATAGAGGGGGGGTTTCAGGGGCAATGTGAGGAAGTATTTTTTCACAGAGAGGGTGTGGATGCATGGAACAGCCTTCCTGAGGAGGTTTTGGGGTCTAAAACTGTGGGAGAATTCAAGAATGCATGGGACAGACATAAGGCAATTTTTGTGTGGGTTAGGAAGAAATAGGCTGTTTAACTAGGGTCTGCAGCTTATCCTGTAGGTAGGGAAATGGGCAGACTAGGTGGGCCAAGCGGTCCTTATCTGCCGTCAAAGTCTATATTTCTATGTCTCCTGTCTGGCACAGAGTTGGTTGTTTTCCTTAACAACAGCTGCATCTGACAGTTTTTTTAATTCTCTGTCATTTCTTTTTTTTTTTATACTTTCTTCTTTATCCTCCTTCCTACCTCCGGAGCCCCCTCCTTCCGTCCGCTCATGTCTCCCTCGCCTACCTTAGGGATCTGCCTCTAGAGTGCCCATCCTCCTTTTCCTTGCACAGTGGGGTCTGTCCTGTAGGTGGTCCAGGTGGACTTAGGGCGGCCTTCATCTAGGGCTGCCGGAGGGGATTTTCCGTTTTTCTCCCCTTACGTCCTCTACCCTCTGGGACGCCGAACGCTTCAGGACGTGCGTCCCAAGTGATGTCTGCTGGCCTGCGCCAGAGCACTCATGCGTCAGCGGCGTCCCCCCTCCTGACTCCGTTAGGCGAGTCGCCTCCATCCTCTATTGTCGGGTGCTTCCACCGCCATGAGGGTGATGTGGAACGCTGGAAGCGTCTTGGTTCCCACCCCTGAGGGAGGAGAGCATCCGTTGGGACGCCTGATCCTCCCCCTGCCGACTCCCCGACCACCCGAGTCCGCTCCCCAACCTGGCCGCCGCGCAGCGCGAGGTGTGGCGTCTAGCGCCTCAACCCTCAGCGCCACCGGCCGGTCCAATTCTCTGTCATTTCTGAGGAATTGAGTCCACTGAAGTCTCAACCACTGTAAGCTGATCATTATAGGAATCAGATTTATCATTGTGACCTGCCACATGTGTAATAAACCACTGGAGCTTTTTGCCCAAAGACTGCAAGGTTTCATCCAGTTCCAAAGGAGGGATATCCCCTTTCAGGCCCATACCCAACACCGTGACAGCTGCTTCTCCTGCAGTTTTACTTTCTCTTCCATTGACCAGCACTCGCTCCTTCTAAGGCTTTACTACTGTGCAAAAAAAAGGTAGCCTGCAACGTTTCAGCAAGAAAACCACAGTTTTTGGGAAAAATATTACGTTTTTTTTTTGCCCAGTTTCACTCTTAACCAGCTCAGAAACTTCACGGTTACAGTATGTGACTATGTTGCTCATGCTTCACAGACACCCTCCCTCAAGTGTTAGTAAAACATGTTCTTGAAAACCACCCCCAGATTGCACCGGGAATGAGATGTCACAGCTCATTGTGCCTTATCTGGCCAAAAAGTACAAATAAATAAATTACAAATAACATTTCTACAGCAACAAACAGTGAAACTGCAAACAGTATTTCAACAAAGGATTAAGCAGCAGGAATTGATCAGCTGCAAGGAACAAGGAATCCATTCCATGCAAATTACCCTGGTAATGAAGAAGAATGGCAGACAGTATGCAACATGTGAGCTGAATTGCGTATATATTATGCTTTTTTAATTTGCTGTTTTATTCTCCTCCCCTCCCCTGTAGCTACACATCTTCAGTAGATACCTAGGCACTACCCCACCCTGCTCTTACCTGACTCCTGGGGTTCCCCATGGAGCCGGTGGATATACCCCCTGCCGGTATGTGGGGTGGGGCCCTTACACCCTAGTATCGTCAGAATTCCGTCAGGTCCCCCGGTGGTCAGGCAGGCAGTCGCAATCAGGGTCAGTGCCGGTGCTCCATGTTTTTCCTCCGTTTTTTCTTTTCCTGTGTGGTGTGCGCCCTGACATCAAGGCGCTGAATGCCGATGTCCACCACACAGCTCCCACAGGCCCCTTCTGCAGGCTGCAGGACTTGGCAAGCTGCGGACCGTGAACCCCTCCCTTCCCTGGAGAAGGTGAGCAGTTCCTGGGACGCTAAAGCCTTCTCCCCCAGCCAGCCTTCCAGCGACCCGAGTCCACTGCAGAACCCGGGTTGCCGGCGTCGCGAGTGGAAATCCAACTGCTGCACCGTGATATATTATGCTTTTCAAAGCTCTCTCAAGTGTAGGCAGTTTATACTCCTGTAAGGCAACCCCAGTTTTTGATGTGTGCACGTGACATGCATGAATACATTTTTATTAGGGTAGAGTTCCAGAAATCCTTCACCACATTGCTTCTAGTGAAAATTGTGAGCACCTTTCAGTAGAATACTAAGGTGCTAATTAATTGAAGTTGGCAGGAGGAAGATTTAAGAAAGATGTCCTCAAGCACTTTTTTCTCTGGAAGAGTGGTGGATAAGTGGAAAAGACTGCCAGAATATATTGTGCAGGTTAAAACAGTGGTGGGATGGTGGGGGTTAAGGTAGAGGGGAACAGGCACATGGCGATAGTATAAGGGAAGGGGCAGAAATAAGAGAGAGGGATGGCTATTTGGGCCTTCGTAGTGTACCTAGGTAGATTGGAATCACCACTGTTCTTTTCTAGGGATGTGGATATAATGCACAATTCCACACTTATGGCAGTGTTCCTTTCCCCTTTAAATTCTGCCGGAATGTCTTTAAGTGGGCTCCTTCCATCCATCCGGGTGGTAAGTCCCCTAGTGCCGCCCCGTGACATTAGATCTTCCTTTCCGCTGGAATAAGAAGGTTCCCTCCTTACCGCTTTCACACTAAGTAGGCCCTTTGCGTTCTAAAAAATTCAAATTGTGAATTCTTTATCTTCAGGCGATCTCCTTCGCCTCTCCCATGATGGATGACGCAAAGTCAACTCCCAGTTTCAAGAAGTGTGCGTGGGGACAGAAGATGTCCCAGACAGACCCACACACCATGTTTGTCTACTGTCTAGGCCATGAGAACAATCCCCAGGTGGCTTGTGTCGCACCTTGCATCCCTGTATGCTGGAGGACTGGAACGCTCAACTTCTAGGGCGCCCAATAAACGGGATCCTCCCGTCAAGTCTAAGGACACCAGAGGGGTCACCACTGCTGGGGTCCACTGAACAGCTTATGCATTTGAAGAAGCCTCGACCAGGCCATGGAGCATGCTTCTTTGGCTTTTGTCCTTTTGCTGCTCCCTGCTAGGTGCCTCCTTTTCCGGGGCGTAGGACTTGTGCCAGGCCCTTCCCACTTTTGGGCAGGGTCCCTCTTTGGACACGAAATCCAAATCAAAGAAAGAGGCTAAAAAGAAGTCTCGCTGTTGATTGTGGGATCGTGAGTGCTCTTGGGACTCAGATTCTCCAGCTTCCACGAAGGTTTCGACTATGGTTCATCCTTCGGCCCAGATCGCCAGCTCCACAGTCTCCCCTTCGGGCCAGTTGACTGAGATGCAGTCTGACCTTCCAGCTGAGATTTTTCTCGAGCCAGTCGGCCCGTTGTCGCAAGATGAGGCCTATACTTCCCTCTCTAGGACTCCGGTCTTGTCTGTTACTTCCCAGCGAGGATTGGACCAGCCTGCTGATTTGCCCCCCTCTCCCTCAGGAACCAGTGGACCCACAGGATCCTCAGCTTTCACCGGCTCCCTCCAAGACCTGCCTTCAGCGGCCCCAATCATCAAGGTCATGGTCCTGATCCCGAAGTCTCGGGTTGAGCAGCCTGCGTTGTTATTAGCGTTCCCACTCTCGACATTCGGGATCTGGCGCAAGATTAGTCGGCGCTATGAGGAGCTCATGTGACATCAGCTAATGTTCACTGGGGTGAAGCTGATTGCAACCTCTACCCCGGCCATCACTTGGCTCTCACCACAGAGGTCCTAGCCTACCCCGGCTTGACAGGAGCCAGCTTGCCTGGAGCTGGTTCGGCTTCCTCCGACTTGTCCACTGATTGTGGTGGAGCAGCCACCAAAATAGCCAAAATTCGGCCCTCCTCCTAAAGATCCCTGTATGGCATCGGGGCTTCCTCATCGGCTTTCAGTCAACATCACTCCCATCAGGTCCCATAGGGTCAGTGGGGACTCTGGCAGTCGGCCTTTATTTGATGAATCCTTGGTGTCTGAGGGCTGCTGTTTGTAATCCCATCCGGTGGACACAGAGTCGGTAGAGAATTTGTCTGAGGAGCACAGCCCCACCTCTTTTGTGGGCCTTCTCTGCCTTATCTCGGAATCAACCTGGTTGTCGATGAAACCTGTCCAGAAATGGGCTAGGTACCCACTCACTGAGATTCTCAACTGGGGTGACTCCCCTTGGGAAGCCTTCCTAGTCACAGAGGCCATTGTTGGCCCACTCTGGAGATTTGATAGTATCCAGCCTCTTGCACCGTGCCGTCGGGCTCAGATGGCTTACAGGTGTGCGGTGCCTACCGGTTCCCTTTCAGGTGTCACAGAGCACTCCTCGGCTTAGGGTCTGGTGGCTGACTCTGTGTTCCGGCACACTGGAAATGTCAGAGACATTGATAAACTTCCCGACAAGGAATCCAAGAAGTTGGATCACATGGCTGCTGCCTCCTCTCTCGGCATTCAGCAGGTGAGTTTGGCTCTTTTAATGACCCACTTCACCCATGCCCTTTCAGGCATGCTTGATGAGGTTCTTCCTCATCTCCCAGCTGACTTGCAGACTACGGTCAAGCAGGTTTGGGACCAGGGCTAAGCTGTGGCTAAACAGCAGCTCGAGACAACCATGCATATCGGCGACTCTTGCACCCGTTCTGTGGCAGCTGTGGTTGTCATGCACTGCAGGGTGTGGCTGAGGATCTTGACCTTCATGGCGAATACCCAGCACAAGTTGGCGGATGTCCCCTTCTTGGGCACTGACTTGTTCAGGTGGGGGTCGAAGGGCACCTCACTCAAACAGAGAAGTCCTATGCCACCCTGGACTTGGTGACCTCCGCCCAGAGGGATCCCAAGGGCTCTAAAGCTCAGAAAAAGAAGCCCTTTGGCCCCTATTTTCCCCTGCAGCTAAACCACCCCAGCCTTCGACTGGACAGCAGGCTCAGTCCCCGACCAAAGTCCGTTGCGTTGGTCGTCCGGAAGCCAGCAGGTCAAGGCCCCAGTGGCCCCTCAGCCGGTTGTTCTTCCACCTTCAAGCCAGCTCAGTGATGGGGTGGGGGAGTGCCTCTCCCATTCCCGTCCTGAGTCCCCTGGGTCCTCTCGTGGTAGGCCGGTTCCACTATTTCCTTTCCGTCTGGTCCGCTGTCACCACAGACACGTGGGTTCTCGAAGTGGTTGGTCAGGGTCTGCCTCTGGAGTTCAAGACTTGCCCGCTTTGCCGAGCCCATGTCCCATGGGAGGACATGGTGTCCACCAACATTCTGTTAGCTCTTAGGAACATTGCCCTGCTCCTCCACAAGGAGGTCGTGGTTCCTGCCTCAGACCCTCCATTACACCCAGGGTTTGTCTCCAGGTACTTACTGGTGCCAAAATGGATGGGGAGCTGGTGCTCTATCTTAGATCTGTACGACCTGAAAAATTTTCTTCGGTCGAGCACCTTCAGGATGGTCACTGTGCCTTAGATCATACCCTCTCTCAAGCAGAACATGTGGTTCTGCTCTCTGGATCTTCAGGATGCATTCTTCCATGTCCCAATCTGTCTGTCCTACCACCAGTTCCTTCAGTTCCATGCAGAGTGGCTCATCTACAAGTTCTAGACCATGCCATTTGGCCTATCCTTGGCCCCCAGGTCTTCACCAAGTGCATCGCAGTGGTGGCAGCTCACCTGAGGTGCCGGGGTGGTCCGGGTGTACCCCTACCTGGATGACTGGCTGATTGCAGGGCCCTCCAGGGAGGAGGTGGAGCTGTCCAGGGATCTGGCCCTCCAGACCTGTGTCTCCCTTGGCCTCCTGGTCAGCAAGGCCAAGTCGGAACTCATACCCTCGCAGGTGATATTTCATCGGGGTGGAGCTTGACTCTTGTAGAGCCAGGGCTCAGCTTCTGGCAGGCAGAGCTGAGGTTCTCTCCACCTCCTTTGCCTGATCATTTCGGATCAGGCAGTTGCACCCTGCTCGGGACTTCCTCTGCCTTTTGGGATACAGGCGGCATGCACCAGCGTGGTCCGTTGGGCCTAATGTAGAATGCGCTCTATACAGTGGGAGCTTGCCTGCCAGTGGTCTTGGCGCAAGGGCCACTTAGACCAACTGGTCACTGTGGCCCAGCTGATGTGAGACGCCCTCCAGTGGTGGCTATTCCCGGAGCATCTGCAGGAAGGGATCCCATTTGTCCGCCCAGAGCCAATGGTCATCCTGATGACCGATGCCTCCCTGATGGGCTAGAGTGCCCACCTAGGGGACCCCCGAGGAGTCCCAATGCCATATCAACCTGCTGGAGATTTGGATGGTTTGGCTGGTGCTGAGTGCCTTTGCTCCACACATTCAGGGTCAGGTCGTTCAGGTCCAGATGGACAACACCATGACCATGTACTACCTCGACAAGCAGGGTGGGACACACTCCTTTCGTTTGTGTAGGGAGGCTCTCCGCATCTGGACCCTTGTGCTCAGCTTGGACACTGATCTCCTGGCCATCCATGTGGCCGGCGTCTCCAACCAGCTGGTGGACAGGGCGTCTGGGTGAGCGAGGTGTCTCGTGAATGGTCACTCCATCCGGAGGTAGTGCACAGTCTGTTCTCCTAGTGGGGCACCTCTCTGGTGGCCCTGTTTGCCTCCAGGGAGAACGCAAAGCTGAGGCTGTACTGTGCCCGCCACCCTCAGCAGGGAATGCTGCAGTGGGATGTCTTCCCCAGGCCCTGGAACCCAGGCATTCTCTATGCCTTCCCTCCATTTTCCTTGATCCACTAGGTGTTGCTCAAGGCCAGGAGGGACAAGGTACAGAATATCCAGGTGGCTGAGTACTGGCCAAGCCAGTTTTGGTACCCCGATCTTCTCAGCCTCAGCTGTAGGCTCCCGAGGCATCTTCCTCTATGTCCGGACCTGCTTTCTTACAACCATGGGAAGGTGCTCCATCTGGACCTTCAATCCCTGCACTTAACAGCCTGATTCCTGAGTGGCTAGAGTTCCAGGCTCTGGGTCTCTCTGACGACATCCTCGCTGTGGTCAAGGCATCTCGAAAGGAGTTGACCAGAAAATGTCATACCTTCATGTGGAAAGGTTCTTCATTTGGTGCCAGGGCATGGGGCTGGACCCTTCATCTTGCCTGGTGGCTAACATTCTTGGCTACCTGTGGTTCCTTTCTGTCAGGCCTTCAGTCGATGACCCTTAAGGTGCACCTGGCAATCATTGCTGCTTACCAGGCACGGTGGTCTGGCACTTTTTGAAAGGCCTTCACCACATTTCCCCTCCGGTGCGTGAACCACCACCACCTTGGGACTTCTTGCTGGTGTTGGCAAAGCTCATGGGCAAGCCATTCGAACTGATGCACAGGTGTGACATGTCTCACCTGTCATGGAAAATCGCCTTCCTGGTGACTGTTATGTCAGCCAGAAGGATAAGTGAGCTCCAGATACTCTCGGTGGTGTCTCCTTACCTGGTCTTCCACATGGACAAGGTTGTCCTTCGCCCCAACCCGAAATTCCTCCCAAAGGTTGTGTCGGATTTTCACCTTAACCAGGTGATTAATCTCCTAGTGTACTTCAACCACACCTCAGAGGCCGCACACAGGCTCCATACCTTGGACCTGCGGTGAGTGCTAGTCTACTATAAGGAGCTCATGGCTGGAGTTCAAGGAGAGGTTTGGTAGCTATTTGTCACCTACTCTGAAGCCGCACCTGGCAGACAGGCAGCTGAGCGGGCGATTGGCAGGTGGATTGTATCCTGCATCGACCTCTGCTATAGGTTTGCGGGTAGGGAGCCTCCTGTAGGGCTAAGGGCTCATTCCACCTGTCATGCTGCTGCCTTGGCAGCTGCTTCCAGGGACGTCCCTATCCAGAAAATCCACGTCACTAGAAAAACAGGTTACTCCACCTGTAACAGTAGTTCTAGGAACATTCGTTCCTAGAACTACTGTTACAGGTGAGTAACCTTTTTTTCCTTCTTCCATCAATTTCTGGTTTTTATTCTAATCTTATTGCCCTCAGAGGCTATAGATTTGAATCCTGACTCTGCTGCTTGCTTTGGGAATTGAATCGTGGCACCAAATTGAGTTTCTGGATTTTATAAATGTGTTTTGGCCACCCTGTCCAGCACTGGGCCTCCCTATCTACAACAGTGCAGGAGATGTTACTGTTGTTTAATCACTTCAGCAGAGCCCGTCAAGTGGCCAGCCCAGTGGGGCCATGGATCCTGCACTAGGATGGTGGGTGGAGGGAGGCCTGGGGTGCTCCTCAGCAGTCCTTATATGAAAGGCCAGATCTTATCCTAGATCCTCAGCAGGACTGCTCCTTCATAAAGCTGAGTTGCCATACATCCTACCCTGTTGGCCACGGGAGCAATTGTACAGTACCAGCTTTTCGGAAGTCAGGGTGGCTGGCTCATAGGTTGACTACCAGGAAGTGCTCTAGCAGTGGGCAAATGCATCTCCCCCACCTTAGGTTACACTCAGATGAAAAATGTCTGTCTCATTGATGCTCTGCATACTGAGCTTTAGGATAGTAGGTTCCATTCATCCATCTTATAAATAGAACCCTATAACCAGAAACATTGTCATCATCTTGCAAGAATTTCTGTTTTTTTTTTTTGGTTAATGGCATAAAAAGCAGGACAATTTCCTGTTTCTAAGCAAGGTTGATATAGGGCTTGATGCTAGTAACAGAACAGCACCGCCTCTCTCAACTTATTGTGCAGACCTGCCACTTAACTCTTTAACAGGCCAAACTCTTGCTTTTGACAGAAGATAAGATACCTTCTATGGCAGAGAGAGTCACTGAAAAGGGACTTTGTTATAGTCACCAAGTGATAATGCCAGGCCAGAGTGACCTGAAACAGGCCTTTTCTTGTGTATACAGACCACAAATGTTCTTCAGAATCTCTTCTTTGGCAGACAGATTAAATTAGAAGCGAGGTGGATAAGAAGTCCTATAACACACGTCCCTTTAGCCAAGTTTGTCAGACATGATTCTGTGGAGTTTAGATAACATGAAGAAATGACAGTCATGTATGTCTGCATGTATTGGATATATGACTATGAATGGAGATAGTAAAGTAATAGTATGGGTAAACAGTTGGTGCACAGTAGAACTCAGGTTAGAATAAAGGATACATTATCAGATATGGGGAGTCACTAGTGGGGTGCCCCAGGGACAGTCTTGGGGCTGGCACTTTTTTCTCTATACATTGGTGACAGGAAAAACAAAATTGCTAATTGGATTAAGAAATCTGCAGACGATACTAAGTTGGGGAGTGAGGTGGTTACAGATAGCAAGAATGAATCTCTTAAAAGAGACTTAAAGACAGTTGAGCACTGGGCAGTCATAAAATGGTCTTTAATCCAGATTACCATGTTGTTTTACATCTGGGATGAAATAAACCAAGGAGGGATTACAGCATAGAGGGGAAGGTGCTGAAGAAGGTGGAAACTGAGAAGGATTTGGGTGTAATAACAAGTAGCAATTTGTCAAATGCAAAACAATGTAGGAAGGTGACTATAACAGCAAACAGAATATTAACATACTAACATACTATTTGCCAGCAGATTAGGCCTTATGGTCTATCAAGTCTGCTCGAACCTAGATCCTTAGTTGGGTGCCGAGACCCTCCCATCTCTTGTGCTCCAGAAACCCCTATCATCCATCCCCACCCCCCCGGGACAGGCCATCATCTGATACATCCACTTTCTGTTGTCTGTCCCACCTCTCTTAAAGCTCTCCACTGTGGATCTCTGAACCAGCTCACCAGGCAGAGCATTCCAAGGTCCACCACCCTCTCAGTGAAAACCTCCTCCTCTTTTCCCCTCACCCTTCCACCTTCCAACTTCAAACCATGCCCTCTGGTGATGCCTCCTGCTTTAGTCTAAAGATCCCTCCATGTTTACCCTATTTATTCCCTTGAGGTACTTGAAGACCTCAATCATGTCCCCTGTCTCCTCTCTCTCCAATGAAAACAGGCAGAGCTCCTCAAGTCTGTCCTCGTAAGTCAAATCCCTAGCCTCGTATCATCTTTGTTGCCCTCCTCTGTACCCCTCCAGGAGCTGTATGTCCCTCTTCAAGTGTGGTCTCCAGTACTGTACACAGTACTCAAGGTGTGGTCTAACCAGTCCATTGTACAGTGGCAGAATCACTTCTTGCTCCTAGAGGTGATCCTCATGTGCATCCCAACATCCTGTTTGCCTTGCTAGCTGCTCTCCTGCACTGCTCAGTGTTATTCATACATGTATCCACCATGACCCCTAGGTCTTTTCCTGTTGAGGCTTCCAGCACCTTCCCTCCCAGGGTGTACCTGTGTTTAGGGTTTCCACCAAGATGCAACACCTTGCACTTGGTGATATTGAAATTTAATTTCCATGTGTGAGCCCAGCTTCCAGGGTGTCCAGGTCCTTGCAGGGCCAACCTCCCTCTTCTCCCTCAACTACTGCTCCCATCTTGGAGTCATCCATGAAGAGACTCATTTCACACCTATACCATCCCTGATGTCTGATATGTATGCATTAAACAGGATTGGACCCAGGACCCGAGCCCTGTGGTACCCTACTACCAACCTCTGTAGGTTTGAGAGCTCCCCACAGACCACTATCTCTGAGTGGCCCAGCTATCCAGTTTTCAATCCATCTGACCATCAAAGGGGTCACCCTAACCCCATCAGTTTCTCCACCAGACCATTGTGGGGACAGAGTCAAACGCCTTGCTGAAGTCCAAGAATAATACATCCACAGGCTTACCTGTCCAGTTCTGATGTTACCCATTCATAGAACTCCACAGGTTGGTTTGACATGATCTACCTGGCACAAACCCATGCCTGCCATATCCAGACCTCCCACCTCCTCCAAGTAAACCCCAATCGTCCTTTAGTATACTCTCCATTAATTTTCCCACCACCGAGGTTAAACTGATGGGTCTATAGTTTCTGGTACTTCCTTGACCCCTTTATGGATTGGTACCACATGTGCCTCGCCAATCCCTAGGTACCTCCTGTCTCAAGTGACCTGTTGAAAGCTCCGCCAGGGTGCAGCTGTATGTCCGCCAATTCATAGTACTCTCGGATGAATGCCATCCGCCCAGGAGATTTGTCTTCTTTAGGGCCTTGAGGGCAAACCACACCCTTTTGGTGGGATGGCATCATCCGTCCCCGCCCACCTTACTGGTCTTTTTATCCTATCCAGATGTGACACCCTGGGGTACCTTTCCTCCCTTTGCTCCATTTCTGCTGCCCCTGATCCCACTCCCTGCTGCTTCTATCCCCTTTGTGCCTTGCTTTGTAGATATCCCATCCCCCTCCCTAGTGAACACAGAGGCAAAGTACTCGTTAAATACCTCTGCCTGGTCCCTCGCCTCTTCCACCCACCCTCCTTCTGATCTCAATCTGCTGAGATGGCCCTTAGTTTTTCTCTGCTCCCCAATGTACCGGAAGAACCCCTTTTCCCCTCCATGTATCCCCTGTGCCAGCCGCTGCTCTTTACTGGACTTTGCTCCCCTCACCGTCCGGGTGACTTTTCTAGATGCAAGCTGGTACATTTCCTTATCCCTATCCCCTCTTGTTGTTTTATATTTTTTGTAGGCCGCCTTCTTTTCTCTGACTGCTACCTGGACCTCACTGGACCACCAGCATGGTTTATGTGACCTTGCTCCTTACGCTTCAACTTAGCGCAGATCCTGACTGCCTCAGTGAAGTCCCGCTTTATGACCTCCCATCTCCTTTCCACACTTGTTGTTGAGGTAATCCCTCAAGTGATCCTTGAGAATATTTCCCATGCCCATAAAGTCTGCCCCCTGAAGTCCACTGCCAGTGTCCTAGATCTCACCCCCACTCCCCCCATGCTTATTTGAAACCAGACAGTATTGTGGTCACTCCCAGTCAGGGGGTCCTGTACAACCATGTCCCTTACCAGATCCCCATCTGCCAGAACCACATCCAGGACATGCCCCTCCCTTGTGGGCTCCATCACATGCTGTGTTAAGAACACATCCTGGAAGCCATCCAGCAGCCTCTGCTCCTTGGCCACCTTAGAGGATATGGTTCCCCAGTTAGTACCTGGCATATTAAGGTCCCCCATCAACACCACTCCTTCCCTTTGGACCACACTGGGCAATGATGTTGTCCAGCAAACCATCCTCTAGAACATCACTCATCCCGGGGCCTATATGCTACTCCCAGCTTGACCTTATCTCCTGCTGGGGATCGTAAGGTGACCCATAAGGCCTCCACGCTTCCTCTGCCTCTTCTACCATAGCAATTTCTATGTCATCTCTAATGAACATAGCCACTCCACCCCTCTGCCCTCCTTTCTATCCTTCCTAAGCATAGTGTACCCTGTACATTTAGGTCCCAGTCATGGTTTTGTTGGTACGTTTCCGTGACTGCCATACATCCACCCAGACAGCATGGCCTGGAACTCTGGCAACTTGTTTCCCAAGCCCTTTGGCATTTACTAACACTAACCCCACCCTTATCCCTGATCCTTTTTTCGAACCCCACCCAGATTCCTTATACTTCCATCCTCCCCTGCTCCTCCTGAAACCTCCACCTCCAGTCTGTTTCCCCCTCCCCTTGGGCTTGAAGGCTACTCCCTCATCTGGAGGGAGGGCTTCTGGTCAGCCCCTCCTTATCCTTCCCCTTACAAGTTTAAACCCCACCTTTCTTGTATGTAGTCAGCCATCCCTGTTTAAGGACTTCCTTCCCTAATGGGGCAAGATGAAACCTGTCCTTGGCATATAGTCCCTTATCCTCCCAAACTCCATTCCAGTTCCCTAACACCCCAACCCATTCTCTTCACCCTACTTCCTGAGCCATTCATTAACCTCTGTGAGCTTCATTTTTTCTCCACTGAGGCCTTTGGTACTGGCAATATTCTCGAAAGGAAATGTTGCATCCATTATCCCGACAGACTCTGGCAAGTTCTTGGAACCTTGCTTGGATTTCCATAATGCTATTCTCTAGATCATTAGTTCCCAAATGCACCAGGAAATCCAGTTTCCCTCCACAATCCCTAACCATTTCATACACCATGAACTTTGCTCTGTGCACTGTCAGCCCAGAGATACTCACTACCTTCACCTGGCTATGGCATCCATCCCCTGTCCCTCCCAATGGATACCCTTAATCATCGAGTCTCCCAGTAACAGAACCTTAACACCGCCATCATCCTTATGGTTACCTCCACTATGCCCTCTCAGCCCCCTCCCCCACTTTATTCATGATCGCAATTTCATGGGAGTCTTCCTGCCTTATTAGAGACCCCCTTGTCACCCTCCCCTTTCTGTCTCCCTTGCTATTTTGCCCACTTAACTCAAACCCCTCTGAATAGATGTCCCTTTAACCCTCTCTTATCTGAACCATTTATCCTGGCCCTGATGGTTTCCCTTCCCCGCACCCTCATCCCCCTTATTCAGCTGCATAAAGAAGTATTTTATCACTAGGGACGAGCATTGCATGATGAAGTTGTAGGAGACATATGTAAGGCCACATGTGGATAGTGGAACTCCTTTTTGGAGCTCTTATTTGAAGAGAGACAGGGAAATACTGGAGACAGTGCAGTGAAGGGCAACACGACTGATTCCAAATTTAAGAGGGATTACATATGAGCAAAGAGTGGCAAAATTGGATCTTTTTATAATGGAGGAGAGAAGGTTTAGAAGGGATGTGTTACGGAGGGATTAACCCACGACAGGGTATGGATTTACTGAGCAGTAATCCATGCCTGGGGGGGAGTTGGAGTCACAAGGCAAAGCCGAGTGACTTCAGTCACCCAGGCGTGGATTAATGCTCAGTAAACCCATCCCCTGGAGTGGGTTAATCCTCTTTTATAACATGGGGTAGGGAGAGTGAGAGAGGTGATTGGTGGAATGCCATCATGTGACAGTGCATTAATGCACCCTTATCAGCCAGTTAGGGTGAAGGGGTCTGAGGGAGATCTCTGGGCAGGCCTGCACTTGTTGTGTAGAGGAAAATAATTTTGCAAAGGCAGCCGTTTGCAGTCCTTGCTAACGGACTGTCAGTATTAATGCAGAAGGCAGATGTGCCTTTTCAAAATTATTGTCCTCAACACAAGAACTGCAGGGAGGCATTTGCACAAGAACTGTAGGTGTGGGTGTGTCTCTCTCTGTCTGTCAATCTCCTACCACTCCCATATATTGAGGCCCCCCCAGTGTGCGGAACCCACCCTTGTCTGTCCCGCTGCTGTGAAGAGTGGCCTGATTTCACTCCCCCCCCCCCCCAATGTAACAGCCTGTCCCGCGGTCCACTTCTACTCCTCTGCAGTGTGGGAGCACAGCGGCTTCGAGACCCCCCTCCCCTTGGGCTGAGGTCCACTCCTGCTTGCAGACTGCTTGGCTCACATGAGTGTCTCCCCCCCCGTATTCCCTCTGTCTGCTCCTTCTGTGCCATGGAGTGCAGGAGCACTGTGCACTGCTCATATGAGCATGTTCTCCTCTGTGGCCTCCTTGTGTGCCCGGGAGAGCAGGAGCGGCGGTCCGGAGTAGACAGAGCAAGGCAGCAGTAGTATACCAGGAACCGTGGTGTGGCAGAGAGAGTGACCGCGGGACAGTAGGAGCCATGGTGCAGCAGAGAGGGAGTGAGCGCGAGGCAACAGCGGGACAGTAGGAGCCATAGTGCAGCACAGAAAGAGAGAGTGGGAGGAAGCAGTGAGAGAGCAGGAGCTGCAGTGCGGCTGAGAGGCTGACCTCCCATGTGTGATACTGGGGACCCAGGGCTTATTCCAGTTCATTCGTCTACTTGCCTCCCTAGCCACCTCAACAAAGTAAAAGTAGCGGCTATGGTATTGCTGCTTTACTCCACCCATTCCCCATCATTGTACTTCACTCCCCTTTGTCTGGTAAATTGCTGGTATGTGCCGGAGCGGGGGAAGGGGATCACGGAGCGCAGCACCAGAGAGTCCGCTTGTGCTGTCCTGCTCGTTGCCAGTCATCGGGAATGCTGACAATTACTAGAGTATGAGAGAGAGTCACACAGTGTCAGACACAGGTAGTGTGTGTGTGTTTGGTGGGGGGGGGATTCTTTGTGATATGCAAGGTTAGGGAATAGAGCAGCATAGCAATCAAGAGAGCATGAGACAGAGATTAGCACAGGTACTAGCAATCCCTGATGTGCTCTGTGTGTATGTGTGTCTCTCTCTGTTATGCAAAGTTGGGGGACAGAGCAGCATAGTGATTGAGACAGCTTGACAGAGACAGAGGGAGTGGCACAGCTAATGACAATCCCTGCAATGTGCTGTGCATGTGTGGGTGTGTGTTTGGGGGAGGGCCTTTGTCCATGTAGTAGGACATGTAGGAGTGCATGTTATGCACAACAGATGTTGCAGATGATATCAATGATGTATGTGTCACATTTATATGTGCATAACAGTCATGCAGGATGCATTATTTCTTAGGGACTATTTTAACAGGTGGTAGGATACAGTCCCTTTTTTGTTTAGACAGCAAAAAGGCACCTTTATTGATATATTTTTGTTGTTTAAACATATTCCATGTTATGTAAGCAATAACACACAAAAGGGTGTGCTGTTATTTGGAATTAATCGCTACACCGAGGTGCTGTGAGGACACTTTGGCCCGCGGCCTGCAGGTCGCACAGCACACCCGAGTGTGTGTTAATTCCCAATAACGGCACACCCTGTCGTTTGTTATTACTTACATAACATGGGCAATGTTATGTTAGAGGTTTACCTAAAGAAACCGTAAAAGACTTCCAGTGACGTCACCAAACTTAATGGTCGACTTACACTATAGCTCTTCACATCCCACCAGCCAGACCTCCCTAAAAACGCATTGACTGCTTTCCAAAACTATCAAAATGGCATCCGGACTTAAGGGAGGAAGCAAACTAAACAAAGCTCGGGGCAAATCTCATCAGAAGCAAGATGATGGAGGAGGATCCCCACGACAGCGAGAACCAGGCCGAACTCCATCTCCACCTGGAGCTGGGGCCCAAAACAGTGACACAGACCAGGAAGCTGAACGTCTTACAAGAACTAGATATGAGATTTTACTAAACAAAATAAAAGCTTTTAGGGCGGAAAATAAGCTTGAATTAAGCAGCTTACGTGCCCGATTAACAGATGTAGAAATGAAGATTGAAACAGCTGAAACTAGGATATCTGAGGTAGAAGATGACATGGTTAAACTACACAAAGCAGTGGAGTTCCTAGCCACGGCTCAGGACACCATGCAGCAGAAATTATTAGACATGGAAGCGAGAGCTTGGAGGGATAATATTAGAATTTATGGCCTCCCAGAAGAATCTGAAACTGGGTTGATGGAAGACTTCTTAGAGGATTTACTCCATGATGTCCTGGCGCTCCCTCATGACTTCCAATTCAAGATTGAAAGAGCCCACAGGGCCCTAACGCCTAAACCCTCAGATCCCAGGGCCAGACCACACTCCGTGGTGCTCAAGCTTTCTAGCTATAAGGACAAGGAACGGTTACTGCGTTTCATTTGGTCTAAGCAAATAATAAAATATAATGCCTCCAGATTAATATTTGATAACGATTACCCTCCTGAGATTGCTAAAAAAAAGGGGGGCGTGTTCACCGATTTTCAAAATCCTGAAGCAACACAAGGTGCGATTTCAGACCCCCTATCCCGCACGTCTTAAGGTCTTCTGGGACACAGGAATTGCACTCTACAAGACACCACTTGAAATTTTCGAAGAACTACAGAAGAGAGGATGGAGTTCCGAATAGGACTGACCTAGGGAGCACTGCCAGCGCTTGCCATGCTCTGAGTAGTGCACAGCAAATAACCGACCGAACAGGAACTCAGCGGGACCAATAGCACCCAGGACAATGGCAGATGTTAAACTCCTTCTTGATCAACTAGGACATCAACGCTGAAGTCAAAATGCTGGCGATGAGTCAGAAAATACCTGAAGGATGGGTGAGCGGGACAACTACAATTTATAACTACCTGATGGTAGCTGGACACAGGCTAGCAGCCTGCAAGGCAATTCCCTTTGCTACACACTAGCTGCGTGGAGAGGGAATTCACATGCAAACCCCTTTTGGGAATTATTATTTAAACATCAGCAGCTTGATCTTTTTGCTCTTATTAAAAAGCTGAATGACACAGACTTCAAGCGCATTAAGACACATTTTATACTTTGACTTATGGTTTCCTTATCGGGTACTATAGAGGTAGGGGAAACTCTTGGAGGGAAACTCAGAATGCCCTCTTTAAAAACTATTATATAGGTTTTGTCTACCGAGTTATTAATTGTAGCCCTTTTTCTTTTTTTTTTTTTTTTTTAAGTTGATGGGAAAAGATGGCTGTGTACTTACTTTATATTTTAAACTGCAGCTAGTTCAGTTTGAAAGGGTGCTGTTAACCCTTATCTGCATTTTTGCTGGTCCGAATTCAAACCGGACTGGGGAGGGCCTGGCTCATTTTGTAGCCACCTCACCTCCCGCTCGAATGGATGCAGGCTCAACTTTCAACTTCTCCATTTGAGCTCTCAGGGGACGTATTATACTGATCCCCCATTATGGGAGTCAATTTGTACATAGTTATGTGTTGAGGGAGGGGGAGGGGGGAAATGTTGATGCATAGTTAATAAAATAGCACCAAGTTGGGGAAAGGAATGTTTAGATAACTGTCTTGCCGCTAAGTTGTTTTTCATATTTTGTTTATATTTTTGCAAGTTTTTTTAAAAATATATCTGGAGAGCTATTGAGAACTGTTCTGATGTTAAGGGAAATAGATTTGACTACAGCTGTCGTGAGGGTCTTCTAGATTATTATTCTCTGGTCACTAATGTGAAAGAAAGACTTGGGAAGTTACTGCCTTGGAAAGCTATTACAATCCTAATGTTTAACAGAAATAGCAATGGATAAAACACACAAAATTAAAATAATATCACAAAATGTTAATGGTCTAAATAACCATAAAGAGGTACAGGGTGATTACCCAAATAAAAAGCAAAAACCTGAGGTTATACTCCTCCAAGAAACGCACTTAAGCAGAAAAGAACATTTAAAACTAATTAAGTTCAGATTCCGGGAGGTGATTTCGTCATCTTATAAGGGAGGCAAAAGAAGAGGGGTGGCAATTTTATTACCGAAAACTTCTCAATTTAAAATATCTACCTCATATATCGATTCAGAGGGCAGACTGGCGGTGGTCAGTGGAGAGCTTGAAGGAAATCAGATTACATTGGCCTCCTTATATGTACCGCCTGGATCAAAAGCATCAGTGCTCCGGTCTCTCCTGCGTAAAATCACGGAATGTCAGAAGGGGATGCTTGTAGTGGGTGTGGACCACAATCAAACATACCACATAGAGGATACATCCAACCCTAAAACATACAAGAAAACGGCTGCCCAAAAGGCTGCCTCGAAATACTTCCAAACCCTTCAGTCGGTGGATGCATGGAAGTGCCTGCACCCTATTAAGAGGGAATACACACATTATTCAGCCCCCCACCATGTCTATACAAGAATAGACTACATGATGGTCTCAAAAGAACATATGCTCCTATTGGAACAATGCCAGCATTCTCCATCAGTGTTGTCGGACCACTCCCAACTTACTCTGTTATTTAAATGGCCTATCAAAAGAGGCCAGACTATCTGGAAATTTAATAACTGTCTTCTGAATTTAAAAGAATTCATGGAGATGGTGGAACTTAGAATACCCCAGATTTTGAGTGAGAATCGATCTCCAGAGATCTCACCTGCTATATTATGGGACACCCTGAAGGTAGTTCTAAGGGGAGATATCATAACATTTGCGGCTAAGTATAAAAGGCAGCAGAACCAGAAAGTTGAGAAATTACAACAGCAGTATAAGGTACTGCAGGAACAACATGCAGGAGGTGACGAGGCAATATACCCCCTACTACAAATCACAAAACAACAGATGTCCGCACAGAACAATCCCTGCAATATCTAAATCAAAGATATTATGAGACCGGACCCGAGTCGTCTTTTGGCACATAGATTACACCAGAAGAAAATCGGGGCAACAATTTTACAGATTCAAGACCCCACCACAAGACGAGTGGTTAGATCCCCCTTACATATTGCCCAAATATTAGAGCAATATTACCAAACACTTTATACCCCAGAGAGTTCACCCGAGTTAGGCACAATCTCAGCCTATCTGTCACAACTGGGTTTACCCATACTAACAGAAGAATCACGTCAGGCATTAAACCAATCTATTTTGGCTACTGAGATGCACTGTGCTATCTCAAGACTAAAAACTAATAAAAGTCCAGGGCCTGACGGACAGACGGGATAATTTTTTAAGAGGTGCAAGGATCTTCTGACCACTGACCTATTGGAGGTCTGTCACCAAATACAGGAAGGAGAACAAATACCACTTACCTGAAATTATGTCACTATAGCCAGTATTCCTAAGCCAGGGAAAGATGCTACTCACTGCACTGCCTACAGACCCATTTCCATTCTAAATATAGATTATAAACTATTTGCCACAGTAATGGCTAGAAGGTTGGAGACGGTTCTCCCCTCTTTGATTAATCTAGACCAAACAGGTTGTGTCCCAGGAAGACAGACCAGGACAATATTAACAGATCTCTCCACATCCTGCACCATTCAGCCCGGTTGGGGAGCCCTTTTCTAATGTTAAGTCTAGATGCCGAGAAGGCATTCGACCGGGTAGATTGGTCGTTTTTTATGCAGGTTCTTCACAAATTAAATTTTCCTGACCCATTTATTAAAGTTATTACCAATATTTACACACAGTCCAAAGCCTACATCAAGCTGAATGGCAGGACCTCTGCTCCTATTCCCTTGTATCGTGGCACGAGACAGGGTTGCCCTATGTCTCCACTGCTATTTGCTCTATACCTTGAGCCCTTGGCGCAGGCATTAAGGCAGCAAATGGAGATTCAGGGAATTCAACTAGGAGGGGACTCTCACAAACTAGCATTATATGCAGATGATCTTTTGATATATTTAGCGGCGCCGGAACGTTCCCTGGATCCACTATGGAGAACCCTGATGGAATTCGGCAGTTTGTCAGGATATAAAATTAATTCAACTAAAACAGAAGTGCTTCAACTGAATTACTATCCATCAGAAACAATCAAACATAAATATCCATTCAGATGGAACTTACAATCCCAAAAATATTTGGGAATTAAGTTAGGACTAGATTCCCAATCTATGTTTAATATAAATTATATTCCACTCCTTAATCATTTAATAAAAGACCTAGAGAAGTGAGCAATGATGCCAATCTCTATGACCCAGAGGGTTGAAGCAGTAAAAATGGTGCTGCTCCCTCAATTTCTTTATTTGGCACAAACGCTCCCGATAGAAATTCCTAAAGTATACTTTCGTAAACTGAACAGTAGGATTTCTGGTTTCTTGTGGGGCCCAGCCAGACCTCGGGTCAGATTTTCGCTTCTCCAACTTCCAAAAAATCAAGGCGGACTAGCCCTTCCACACTTGGAGGCATATTACCTAGCAGCCCAACTTAGAACAATAGTATATTGGGGAAGTCCTACATATGCTGCTAAATGGAAGACATTGGAGATGCAGGAAGAAGATTTGCATCATTTGCCCAAAATACTATTAGCTCAGACCAGATCTGACAGGAGACATGAATCCATGAACCTTTGCACTTAAACTACTTTAAAGTGCTGGTACAGTACATTGAGAGACAAAAGACTAGCCCCTTGTTGGGTAATTATGCAAGCCATTCCATACACACAGGATTTTATCCCAGCTTCCTTGGATTGGGGATGTTGCAGATGGGAAAAAATGGGTCTATATCTGGTCTCAATTTTTAAAAGAAGGGAGGCTACTGACACTGGAGGAGCTACATAAAATATATGGGATCCCTCTAAGAGATAGATTTAGATATCTACAGGTGACTAATTACATTAAGTCTGCCTCAGGGGACCTCTGGGCTTCTAACCCATCTCCACCAATAACTAACAAACTAATAGACATAGTGAGTAATAAAATCTCACAGTCCCACATAATTTCGCAGCTATATGGGGTTCTCCTTTCAGTTAGTACTGAATCTCTGAGTACAACCATGCGGGCATGGGAAAGGGATTCGGGAATAACAATTGGACAGGAACTTTGGGAAAAACAGGTAGCCAGAGTTCTGAAGGTAGACTAGATGGAATTTTTTGGTGACCTTTTTTATCATCAGATAAAGTATTTGATACCATTCAATACACTTCATTTAAAATGAGGACAGATATTATACAGTCACATATTTCTTTACGTGCATATAATAACTGGTCAGCAATTTCTCTCAGTGTACTGACCAGGTTGATATTTTATATAACAACTGGCTGGTTGTTGTGACATATGAGCCATGCCAGTCAAACTATGCTGCTGCCTCATTGGCCAACATTCTGTATGTGGGCGGGGGCCAAACAGTCTCACAAACTGCTGGAGAAACATTGCTGGTCTGTTATTATAAAAAATAAAAGATGGGGAGGGTGTTTCATATGAGAATTTAATGCACACCCTTGTTGTGGGATGCTTTGATAAACCCCTCGGTTATGTAGCATCCCACAACTCTGGTGTGCATTAAATTCTCATATCAAACCCTTCCCCATCCATTATTCTCTATATAATGTATGGGTAGCTCTTATTACCCACAGAAATCAAGCAGATTACAACCGTGTAATCCCACTGTTGTGATGTCAGAACCTTATAAACCTATCTCATCTATGTGATAGCAGTGGGTTTACAAAATGGAATGCCAGTGTAATTCAGTATTCTACACACCCAGAATGTGATGTTAACCTCAGTACAGTATTCAAATAACATTCCAGTTGTCTCAGTTTACTGTTACTGAGTCTATCAACTATGTCTGATAGAGATTTTAACTCTGGTGCTATTTTGGCCCGCTGCCATTCAGTCCGTGTATCCTAATAAATTGTTTTCCTGCACAATTATGTGGCTATAGTGCAGATTCATTAATAAGGTAAAGCTAAATTATTTGTGTTTGGGGGGGGGAGGTAACTTCTCATGTCGGGTCCCATACACTATAAATGACAATGCCTGATGTACAGGTGATAACCATGGTGTAATCATCTCTTGTGGTTGCTAGGACAATTGTAAACCTCTTGAGCTGCGCTCTCAAGGTTTACTGATGCCCTAGCAACCATTCGAGATGATTACACCATGGTTATCACCTGTACATCAGGCATTATCCTCTATATTTTAGATCTTCGTTTCCATTTTCCATTCACTATTGTTATTCCCTGCTCTACCTTTTCCTTAATACTTAAGATTACATAACCCACATATATGGAGTAGGGTGGTTCATGTCCTTGTCGTCGAGGCACAGGTCAGGAAGCATAGGGAAAACCCAGGAGCAGTTGTAAAATTCACCAAAACTTTATTTATAGCAACGGTAATTAAAAAAAAAAATAAACTTGTTCATAATAACTATGTACAGAAGCAAAATAAAATAAAATCTTTCTTGTAATCTCCCTTGTATAAGTCTTTTCAAACCCCCACCTTTGCAAACATCCTGTCCTTGTAAAATGTTCTGTTCTCATAAATACCAGGAGCTGCTAGAAGACAGTATGCTTTCTGAGGCCCCTACAGCCCTTGCAAAAGGCTCAACATTTGCACTCAAGTAACCTCTAGATCTTACAGTCATCTCTAATTATAAATATATATATTTCAACAGTAATACTACATATTTTCCAAACAAAAGTGATCCCATTATTGGTTACATTTTCATACAATGATTTCCACATTTTTTTTATATTAGCAGATATGCAAGGGAAGAAAAACAGACAGCAAGAGAAAACTGAGAAACAGTGAGAGGCAAATAATTACGAGACTGTTTGGGTCGATCAAGTCCGAGGTCTCAGAGGAAAATTTGGTTGTGCAACTAGATAGAAGAGACAGAAAAGGAAAAGAATACATCCTTGCATTTAAACACTTTCTCCAAATCAAATGGGACAGGGTCCTATTCTACCCTGTCACAGTCCTCTATCAACTTAAAAAGTTACACATAATTAACATCCAGCATATAACTTCCCAGTAATAGTGTATCATTGTACCTCTATCTACTCCACATTTTCCACAATTTGAGGACATCCCGGGGTAAAATTTATGTACCATACTGGGTGGGTAGTATAAGCGGTGCAGAAATTTATACGGCATTTCTTTATATTTGTTACATAGGAGCAGACCCATGTGCGAACCTAACACCAGTTCCCAGTAAGAGTCTGTTATTTCCAAATTGAGATCTTTCTTCCACCTTTGTTTGACTTTGTGGGTCTCCCCCTGAGAGAAGGCCCTATCCAGCTTCACCGCCCTGCCCACTAGTCCCTTTTCATTCGTATTTGCTCCGATAATTCTGGACCAAAACAATAAAGAGTACATACCACTTATTAATGAGACTGAGGTCAAAACTTTAATACAACAACTCAAAATTCATTCTTCTCCTGGACCTGATAACATACATCCTAGATTTTTAAAAGAAATAGAAAATGTTATATGTGGACCCTTGACAGTTTTGTTTAATGCATCACTTAACCAAGGAAAGACAATTCAGTCATGGAACGAAGCTATAGTCACTCCCATACATAAAGCTGGAAACAAACAACTAGTATCCAACTACAGACCAATTAGTCTTACATCTGTAATTGGTAAAATATTTGCAAGAACTTTATTAACAAGAATTGAAGCACATATTTTCAAAAACAACTTACAGGACTTAACTCAGCATGGATTTACTGAGGGTAAATCATGTATGACAAACTTGTTAAACTTTTATGAAAATGTAAGTGCATCTCTTGACTTAGGGTTTCCAGTGGATGTTGTACTGCTCGACTTTTCAAAGGCCTTTGATAAAGTTTCCCATCAAGTTATAATAAATTATATGTGTAAGTTTGGCTTTCATCCCATCATTAACCGGGTAAAAATTTGGCTACAGAATAGGTATCAAAGAATCACTGTTAGAGGACATTTATCACCATGGGTAAAGGTTGGTAGTGGAGTTCCACAGGGATCTGTCTTGGGCCCTATACTGTTTACTTTATTAATATCAACAATGCAACCATCCAACAAGGTATGGATGGCCAAGTAAGCAGACAATTGCAAACTTGGTTGTACTGTTAAAAACACATACGATGCAATCCTTTTTCAGGAAGAACTAAATGAAATCTGTAGATGTGCACTAGAGAACAAGATGTGTTTTAATGAACAAAAATGTAAGGTCATCCACTTTGGACACAACAATCAAAACTTTAATTATAAAATCAATAATGTTCCACTTGTTATAGCCACAACTGAAAAAGATTTAGGGATCTTGGTTGATAACAACCTTACATTTGATAATCACACCAAGGCTAAAGTTAAAAAGTGTGACAAAATTATGGGATGTATTTTTAAACATATTAAAAGTAGAGAAGAAAAAGTAATACCACCACTTTATACAAGTATGATTAGGACTAAACTCGAATATTGTTCTTTTTGTGGTCCAACTACTATAAAAGGAAAAAAATTAGTTGAAGGGGTGCAGAGGAAATTAACTAAAAAAATTAGAGGCCTAGGAAACCTCCAATATAAATCAAGGCTACAACATGTGGGTCTTTTTTCATTAGAATATAGACAAACACGAGGAGATCTATGCACAATATACAAAGCAATTAATGATCAATATCTGTTTGAAACTTTAGGCTTAACGAAGAATAATTCTGATAAATTGACAAGATGTCACAGTTATAAACTTAGAGGGGCAAACTGTAAAACTCAAAAAAGGATTAAATGGTTTTCACAAAGGGTTGTAACACAATGGAATGGCCTACCAAGGGAAGTAATGGAGAGTACTAATATTGAATCTTTTAAAAAACAGTTAGATATCTATATGAGTAACAAAAAACATCATATCCATAATAGAATTACTCCACCTGGTTGGTGGCAAGCTTATTAAGGGCATTTTTTTTTTTTTTGCCTCCCGAGTTCGAAACTTCCTATGATCCTAATATCTCTCCTTCCACTTCTACTAGAAACATAGAAACATAGAATTTGATGGCAGATAAGGACCGCTTGGCCCACCCAGTCTGCCCATTTCCCTGCCTACTGGATAAGCTGCAGATCCTAGTTAACCAGCAGTCTACTTCTTTCTACCCCCACCCCCTAGAATTGCCTTATGAATGTCCCATGCATGCTTGAATTCCACCACTGTTTTTGACTCCACGACCTCCTCCGGAAGGCCGTTCCATGCATCCACAACCCTCTCTGTGAAAAAATACTTCCTTAAATTACCTCTGAGCCCCCCTTCTATCTTCAAATTGTGCCCCCTTGTTCTTGCACACCTCTTTTTTGAAAGATGCTACCCTCTTGACTTTGTTGATTCCCTTGAGGTACTTGAAAGTCTATCATGTCTCCCCTCTCCTCCTTTCCTCGAGGCTATACATATTAAGCTCCTTAAGTCTCTCTTCATATGTCTTCCGGTGCAGACCCTGCACCATTTAGTTGCCTCCTGTGGACAGCTTCCATCCTGTCTATGTCTTTGCGAAGACTGGGTCTCCAGAACTGCACACAGTACTCCAGATGGGTCTGACCAGCTGTCTGTACAGAGGGATAATAACTTCCTGTTTTCTACTGGTGATGCCTCTCCTATGCATCCCAGTATCCCCCAACCTCCTTGCTGCCCTCTCACATTGCTTGCCCACCTTTAGGTCATCTGATATGACTACCCCAGGTCCTTTCCATTTTGTTGTTGTTAGTATCTGACCCCCATTGTGTACTCTTCCCTGGGTTTGTTTCCCAGGTACATTACCTTGCACTTCTTAGCATTGAATCTAAGCTGCCATACATTTGACCAATCCTCTAACCTTGCCAAGTCCCTTTTATCCTTTCCACCCACCTTGTGCATCAACTCTGTTGCAGATCTTTGTGTCATCTGCAAAGAGACATACTTTTCCTTCAGTCCCTCTGCAATGTCGCTATAAAGACATTGAAGAGGACCGATCCTAATACTGAACCCTGTGGTACCCACTAGTAACCCCCTTTCTTCAGAGTGGACTCCATTTACTATTACTCTTTGTGTCCTATTCTCCAGCCAGTTTTTACCCAGGCTGTCATCTTGGACCCACTCCCAGGCTAGCTAACTTGTATATTAATCTTTGTGTGGGACTGTGTCAAATGCCTTAAAGTCTAGGTAGGCCATGTCCACAGCCCCTCCTGATCTACTACTTTGGTCACCCAGTCAAGAAATCTATCAGATTTGTCTGGCATGACCTTCCGCTGTGAATCCATGCTGCCTTGGGTCCTGTGCCCTCTGGCCTCTAGATACTGACAGTTCTTTCCTTAGAAGTGATTCCATCATTTTCCTACCACTGAGGGTAAACTAACAGGTCTGTAGTTTCCTGCTTCTGCCTTGCTCCCACTTTTGTGAAGGGGAATCACATCTGCCCTCCTCCAGTCCTCGGGTACCACCGTCCTCCCATGATTTGTTAAACAGGGTAGTCAGTGGTGTCACTAATTCCACCCTTAGTTCTTTTAGAATTCTGGGATGAATCCATCAGGCCCCATTGCTTTGTCCACCTTCAGTTTTAAGAGTTCTTTCAGAACCCTTCTTCTGTAAATGGGCTGGTATCAACTTCTGTATCCAGAGTGTTTCTACTGTTTGTTTTAGGTACCTCCCCTCTTCCTTTGTAAATACAGAGCAAAAATATTTGTTTAGTATCTCTGCCTTTTCACAGTCACCTCTGCCCACCCCCTTTATTAAGCCTCACTATCCCTCCCTAGTCTTCCTTCACTCCTGATGTACCTATAAAAGGTTTTATCCCTTTCTTAACTGAGTTGGCTATCTTTTCCTCAGTTTGCGCCTTTGCTGTTCTGACTGCCTTCCCAGCTTCTTTTTGCTTTAACTGATACAGTTCTCTGTCCTGCTCCTTCTGTGATTCCTTGTACTTCCTGAAAGCTTTCTTTTTCTCTTGAACCTTCACTGCCACTTCCTTTGAGAACCATAGTGGTTTCTTACATCGTTTAGTTTTGTTTATTTGCTTCACACAAAGGCTAGTTACCTCTGTGATGGCAGTTTTTATTATTCCCCATTGTTCTTCCACCCCTCCTTCCTGCCCATTTGCTAGTGCATTCCTTAGGCACTCACCCATTTTGGCAAAGTCAGCCCTCCTGAAGTCCAGTACCTTTGCCTTTGTATGGCTTGACTCTATTGCTGTGTTTATTGTGAACCATACTGTTCGATGGTCGCTAGTGGTGACTCTCCCACCATTTCTCTATTTAGTTTCTTGCAATAGTTTCGGACTTGGAGATATCTAAGCAGATGTGAGGAGGGGATGCCCATACTCGTTTGAATGTCTTGAAAGGCATACATACTCATTCTAGTTAATAAATTTTCAATACAACGTATCCCCACTCCTGCCATAGTTTAAAAGCACCGTCTCCCAGTCCCGGTAGGAAGTCCAAATTACCCGTCACTGGCACAAATGTGGTGTTTATCTGGGTCAGCTTCTCTCCTTTTGATGGTAACCCAGGCCTCTAAGTGCGAAACCCCAGTGGGTTTGGGTTTCCTGTTCTCTTATATGCTTGTAACCCCCCAAAGTAGGCCAAGATCTATCCTGGGCATCCTTCTTCCTCTAGGTCCAGCCATAAGGCCGCATGCCCTCTATTTACCCAATTTTGGATGTATCTATATTGTGTTGGCAAAAAATATCCCTTTATATCTGGGAAGTTCAATCCACTATTCACTCCCGTAGCCCTTAGTCTTTTAAGACTTACCCTCGGTTTCTTCCCCTGCCATATAAAGTCTGTAAAACCCCTTTCCATTTTTTTGATATCTATCTTTGTGGGGCAGTATGGAATCATTTGCGTAATGTACAAAAGTCTGGGCAACACATTCATTTTAAGGATATTAATTATGCCCATCCACAATATGGGCAATGCTCTCCACCTATAAAGATCCTTCAGGATGGTTCCAAAAAGTGATGTATAATTTAAGCCATAGAGGCTACCCAAATCCTTTCCCACTTCTATTCCTAAATAAATTAATGCTTTATGTACCACCTTTTGGCCCCGTGTATTCCTTCTGCTCTCATTGTTTCTTCCCAGGAACATCAATTTGGACTTAAGCAAATTTAGTTTATATCCTGAAAACTTGGCAAACTGATCTGTAGCCTACAACAGAGCTGGCATTGACTGCTGTGGTTTGGTGAGAAAGAGCAGGATATCACCTGCATGCAGTGTAATAGTATGTTGTATGCCTCTCTTACTCTGAACCCCTGAAATCTGAGGATCTTCTCATATCCTGATAGCCAGTGGTTGTATTGCTATTGCAAACAAAAGGGAGGGGGGAAGGGGGGCACCCCTCCCAAGCTGGAATTCCTCCGATAGTTGGACATTCACCAGGACCCTCGCTGTTGGGGCCCGATAGAAGGATCACACCATTTGTATATACTTGCCCCCAGGCCAAATCGTGCCGGAACATCGAACGTGTATTTCCATTCTATTCTGTCGAATGCTTTCTTGGCATCCATGGACAGGACACAAGCCCACCCTGGATGCCAAGGTCTCCACCAGATTATGTTCAGCGGCCTCCTCATATTATGGTAAGACAGCCTACCCTGCACAAAGCCCGTTTGGTCTGAGTGGATTATTAGTGGTAGTATCTTCTCCAGCCGTAGGGCCAGTACCTTTGTCAGGATCTTACAGTTGCAATTTAATAAGGAGATTGGTCTGTAAGATGAGCACTCCACGGGGTCTTTACACGGCTAAGGGATAACACAAATACTTGTTTCACAGCAGGTCTTGGGTATCCCCCTCTCCCCCTCGCCTTCTCCATTAAATCTCTTGGGGTGTAGCCAGTTCTCTTCTCAATTCTTTATAATATTCTGCCACAAAACCATCTGGGCCCACTGCCTTACCCCTCTTAAGACATCCTATTGTCTTATGCACCTCTGCCACTGTAATCACTTCCCCAAGTGCTGTTCTATGCTCATTATTTAGCTTAGGGATATGGGCTGACTATCCCTAAGCTAAATCATAATACTCCAGTTGCCTGATCCGACCCCTGGCACTCTGCTTGATATAATTTCTCATAAACATCTCTAAAGCATTTCCGTATTTTGATGTCTTCTTTCACCAGTTGTCCTTTCTTGTCCCTAATAGTCACTACCGTTTTAGTTGTTTTACCCCCTTTCATAAGGTGCATCAGCAAGGGTCCCGGCTTGTTGCCCCACTCATACATTCTCTGCCTTGCATATAGTAATCTCAACTTGGCTTCCTCTGTTAGGTTGAGGTTCAGAGCTTCCCTAGCCACCTGGAGTTCCCCCAGTTTCTCCCTCGCTCCCCCTTGAATTGCCCCTCACTCTAATTCCCCAATCTTCTTCTCCAATTCCTTCTGCTTTCTCTGCCTATCTTTAGCTTAGCCGTGTAACCAATAATTATTCCCCCATATATACTTTGCTGGCTTCCCAAAAAATAACCCTCTGAGTCCACAGTCCCCTTATTAGTTTCCACATATATTTTCCAGTATTTCTTCAGTAGGTCCCGGAACTCCTCCTTGGTTATAGGTGTATGGGGAACCTCCCCCTCCCAATCTTCTGTGTCAGAAAGATTTCCATTTGAACCATAGCATGATCCGATAAAAATATAGAACTATGCGTCACCTGTTGTACCTTGGCGTTGAAATCTCTATGTACATAGAAGTAATCTAGTGTGGACCAAGTTGCTTGCGGGTGGGGGAAAAAAGTATATTCCTGGACTCCTGGGTTTGCTGTGCACCATGCATCTATTAGACTAAGGTCCATTAGGCCCAGGCGCCATTGTTGAACAGCCGCCAATCCCCGGGGCCGTGTACCTGAATAGTCCAGTTTGAGGTCTGCCACGCAGTTGAAGTCCCCTTCCATTATTAGATTAGGAAATTGTTCTCGTACTATGACATTAATAATTTTTTGATAGAAGGTGGGTTCCATTACAGATGGGGCATAAATACTTCCAAAAGTCATCATCCTCCCCTGCACTTCCCCTATTACAAATACAGATCAGCCCTCTGTAGGGTCTGTCACCATACGGTGGAGTACAAATGGAAAATTTTTGTGCATTAATATGGCAACCCGTCCTTTATGTGAGTTGTAAGAGGATGCATGTGTGGCAGGCCCCAGCTCATCCCACCACCAACTTGTCGTGTTTCCTGAGTGTTGAGTGGGTCTCTTGGAGCAAGGTGACATCAGCTCCTTTCCGCTTCAGTGCGGTCAATACTTTCGGCCTCTTAGCCGGCGATGTAAACCCCTTAACATTCCAGGAAATTACCGTGATACACTGACTTTCACCACAGTTATCATAGCTTAGTATCATTCCCATCTGTATTAATTTTCCCAAGCATATCAGGCTTTTCAGGAAGCCCCTCATTTGAGATCCATGAGCAGAGCAACCATGTGGCCAACAGTAACAATAACAAGGAATTGTAAACATTGAACAGATCGAACCCCTTTTCCCCCACCCACACTCCAAACCTTGTCTCTATCATCAGTAGCCAAACAGGTTGTCGCTGAATCACTTCCATGCTTCACTTTTGTATGTATATTCTCAGTTATATTTCTACCCTCTTAATATCCCTTACGCCTCCCTCTCTCTGCACCCTTCTTGATCCATTCTCATTTTCATTTGTGCATGATGCCTCTGCATCACCTCTCCTATCTCGCCCATATCTTCATTCCCATAAGTTTCCAGCACTTAAACCATGCAAATTACCCTCATAAGCCCATTGTGGAGGAGCTGCTCGCTCCACTGATATTAATGGACTATTAATGTTCCCTTTCCCTCAGCTTGCAGCGCGTCACTCCGCCCAGCCCCTTTAGTGTCACATACCGCTTAAAAGCCTTTAACCACAGCATGACTCCTATCTCCAACTGCTTTTCCCCCTTAAGTGTTGTCACGCTGTACCTTATACTTCCACCCCTGCAGGGATTTCCCATAAGGAGAGTCGAGGAGGCAGTGCCAAAGGCCTCACCCCGCGGCTCTCCCGTTCCTCATTCATGTATTTTCTACCCTTAATCTCAATATAACAAAGCATGGCCCACAAAGTATTAGCGAATTCAACGTTCTCTTTGATGCATGTAAAAGTTTAGTAACCCCCCTCCCCACTGAGACCTGTATAATGTTTGCCTTCCAGTTTTAATGACCATATCTCAGAAAAAAAGGGGTGGGGGAGAAAAAATAACACTTTCAAAGCGTCCACAAATCATGGAGAATCATTTGGGTAAGTCGAAGAGAGACCAAATAATGGCCTTCCACCAGAGAGTTCAGTGTCTCTAGTCCATGGATGGGTTCCGATGTAGAGTAGTGAGCAAGTTTTCCCGCCACTACTCAAGGCTCAGCCGCTCCCCATCTGCGTGTTGCAAAAGAGCTCGGGTACCAGGGTAATCAGAAAAAAGTAAGAAAGAAAAGTTTACAGTCAGCCTCAGATTACCAGTTCATCCCTTCTTGTTCCAATCGTCAATAAATCTTTGTAACTTCATTGGCTCCCCAAACGAATATGTGGCCCCTTGCAACCATACCTTTACAACCGCTGGGCACACCATGAAAAATTCCAGTCCTCTCTCCCTCAACCGATCCATCTGATATAAACTGTTGCCTTTTTTCCTGTATTCTCATCGACATGTCCTGATGTAGCGTGAGCTTATGTCCCTCATAGATGAGCTCCTTCTTATTTCTGAAGGCCGTCAGTATGGCCTGGCAGTCCGGGTAGTGATGCATCCGGAAGATCACTTGGCGGGCGCGGTGCCTTCGCCCTATGTGCTCATTCAAGTTTTAGCCTGCCATTTTTTGGTGTCATACCCAGCAGTTTGGGGAGCACTTTGGAGCAGAAATCCATAAGGTTTCCTTTTTCGGCACCCTCTGGGAGACCGTGAATTCTTAGATTATTTCTTCTGCTGTAGTTCTCTTGATAATCTAAAGCATCCTTCAGCTCCTCCATTTCTCTTTCAAGCTTTGCTATTTTATCAGAGGTTACTCTCGTTGCATCTTCCAAATCAGATTTCCTCTGCTCCATCTCGCTTCATCTCCTGGTATGCTGCTTAATTTCTGTGGTGAGACTCGAGATGGACTGTTCAGAGTGATCCCATCATGGTTCTAAGTCTGTTAGGACTTGTTCCGAGACCGCCTTGCTGATCAGAACTATTTCTGCGGCTGAAAGTGAAATTGGGCCTGCTACTCTTGCTGTCGCACCATCTTGCACAGCAGTTTTCTTTGCATTTTTTGCCGTTTGGGGTGATGGTTTGCCTGTGGATAAGAATTCATCCATCCCATAGTCATTCAGAAGTTATTTAGTTTGGAAATTAGTGGCTTATCATGCACAAATATAGTTTTATTTAGCTTTGTGGTGCGCCCTCCGGAGAGATGTGACCTATTCTTTCAGTTGTTCATTAGCGCCCCCCCTCTTTTTTTTTTTTAACACATTGTATTGAGTTTTACCATAATATGAGCAAGTAAACCTCATATTCCATTAGCTTTGTTCATAGCTGGATATACATCTGTCAAAATTTACATTTCGAGGATGGCCTGCCAGCACAGTGGAAAGATTTACCACTGTGACACGGGTGACCCGGGTTCAGGAATGGACTCGGGATGCCAGAGGGCTGGAATGGGGGATGGGGGTGAATTGACCATCCATAGCACGCTCGGGGGGAGGGTTGAGTGCCTCTGGTTCGATGCTCCTGAGTGACCAAGGGATGCACCATTACCGGAGCACCTGAGGAGTGTCGCTCATGGGGGGCATGTTGGACGTTTGATATGGTTGTGTTGCAGCGTCACCTTGACCGCCCCTCCCCCCACTGAACAAGAGAAATAGCCTCCAGCGTGCGCATGCCCCCCAGTCTGTTGCGGATCTGGTGGGCCCCCAGCACATCCGTGATATAATTCATCAGGGCTACTGCCGGGACTCTGGTGACTCCACCCTGGGGGGCAATCCAGGGGGCACTACGCTTGGGGAAGGTCCCCGGTCTGGCGGCGGTGGCAGGGTGGCTGAAGGGGAGCCGCTGGAAGATGGATAAAGCATAATAAGTTTAAAAAAAAAATTACATTTCAACGTAAATTCTGAAAATACTAAAAGCATTGTGCAGAGTTAAACAGATTAAAAAGGATGAAAACAAGTTTAGCAAAAATAAACCAGATGAATACACTCTCCAAGCCCTTTGACTAGTATAGGGTATTACAGATCTGACCATTCATAGCACAGCAGCTGGACTGGCTAGTATGTCGGGGAAACCAACCCTATGTTGGTCTGTCTGTATCTATTCCAGGGTATTAATCTCTTGAGTATTATTGTTTCTTGGTGTGAAGGATAGAAATTCCTCAAACGCCAGCCATTCCTTATCATACGTAGCTAAGTTAACTATAGTTTTGTATACCAACTTCTTTAAAGTGGCACATTCTCTTAACTGTTTCATCCATACTGAATGGGTAGGGGTCCTCATCTTTAGAGTGTGTGAGTATGCCTAGTCTGGCAACTATTAGGAATATGTATATAAACTTCCTAAACCCTTTTGGCATCTCTGACCATTTTTCTAAGTCATCAAGCAGAATTATTTAGGGTTCTAACTTAATCAGGTATTGCCCACCTGGGATGCTGTAGCCTTTATGGCTTGCCAATAGGAGCCCAGTTTTGGGCAAGAGAATAACATGTTTCAGATCTCCTAACTGATGTTTGCATCTGGAACATACACTAGAATATTGAGTAGAACATTTCGAGAGCATTTCTGGAGTGTAATAGGTTTGTCGAATGGAAAAGTGCTGGATCTGTTTAAATTTACACTGTATTGGTATCCTCTCCAGCCATCATTCAAAATATTTGTCTGTTTCTAAGGTGGTGTTTTTTTTTTGTTTTGTTTTTTGGTTTTTATGGTTGTAATTTATTTATCCCTCCCATGCAGTCATTTCCAGGATATACTCTGTTCAGGCAGATTTGCCTTCGTTTGGACAGTATGGTGAGGTGGTTACTTCCCATTTTCATCCCTTGATCCTTCCCTCTACCCTGGCGTGAGCAATGCCACTTTTGGCCTCGTATGCACACAGTGCACCAATGGGAAGAGCAAGCTCCCTGACCCAGTTACAAGGGTTGCTGCACTGCTGGCACCCATAGCTACCCCAGCTTGGCCATCCTCCCAGTGCGGCAACTGGACCTTACTCCAGAACTTGGGATCTTACTTCGAGGGGGCTCTAGCAGTAGGCAATACCATTAGGACTAAGCCACCAGGCGCCAGGACCACACGGAAAACTTCTAGCTAACAGTCTACAGTGGGGGACCACCCCCTGACGTCAGCATACTGACATCTGCCAGTGGTACAAGACTGGTCGTCCCCCACACCCACGTCAGTTCTTTTCCCGGCGTTGACCTACTGGTTGGACTTAGCAGAACGTTGCTTCAGTCGATTGCCATTTATGCGTATATCCTTTAGATTTTTGTTGTTTTTGATTGTACTTCATTCTTTTCTTAGTCAGCCGCATGTCTTTGCTGACCTCCTCTGTGGATTCCTGCAAATCTAAGAGTGCCTTTGGCAAGCAGATTCCAGAAAAGGATGGCCACTCTTCCTGCATCATCTGCTGAGGCCCAGATCACAATACTGAAGCCTGCCAGAAGTTTAACCAGGTCACACGGAGATTACACCAGAAGGTTTCGGAGGCCCATCTCCCTCAACAGAAATTGGCCACCATGGAGAAAGAGCTGCAGGCCCAGGGTGCTTCGTCAGGGATGTCTCCTGAGGTTGCCCCTTTGGTGAAGAAGAAGCACAAAACACATAAGGACCATGAATGGTTTGCTTCTGGACTGTGGTTGCCTCCGGGGGCCGCAGCTCCATGGCCACATGCCCCACCAGCCCTCCTTCCATCTGGGCTGCCTCTGGCCATGCCCCCCCCCAACCTTGATCACTGTGGCGAGCAGCGCTTCTGCGGGTTTTGGGGATTCTTCCTACGTCCTGCTGCCCTGTTGCTCAGGCCCTTTCACCCTCAAGGTTCTCAACCAGGTGGCATGGCCAGGTCTTCAGGCGCCATGGCCAGGTCTTCAGGCGCCAGTGTTCCTACTGACTACTGCCCGGCGTTTTTGCCAGATCCGAGTTTGAGGTCCAGTGATGGTCCTCCGGACCGACGCCACCTGTCACCCGCTCCTGCAGGGTCACAGCCCTCGTATGGGGGGAGTCCCCCTCACCGGCACCATAGGCTCCTTAGCTGCTGCCGGTGGTCCCTACTCTTAAGTCCCTCCCACCAGGTGCCGGCAGGGCTGCCATCAGCTGGCCCTCTTCTCACAGGCCCGGCATCGGACTGCCCACAGCCAGGATCGCCTGGTCCTCCTTCGGATCAGGCACCTCCAGCCAGATTGCCTCCAAACCTTTCTTTGGCCCAGGCACAGCCTGAGAACCAGGTTCTGCCAGGACCATCGCCTGACCTGCAGCCGCCGTTGGATTAGACTTTGGGCCCCATTTCGGGCTTGGCTGTGGGCCTCCTGGCAGGTCCATTTGGACCGATGTTGGGTTATTTATCCCCCCCCCTCCCGACACAATTCCTGGGATGTTCCTGTCTCCCAGCATTCTTTTACTGAACACTGACCGACTATGGTGCCTTTCTCACTTGCTGTGCATCTGCTTAATGCCTGATATCAGGCCAGGCAATGCTGATGTCAGTTCCTTTCCTGACATGATATCCTCCTTTGTGGGACAATTGCGGGACAAGGAAGATTCTTTGGAGGAGGAGGAGCACCTGCCCAGACACCGGGGCTGGTGCTAGCTCCAGCCTCTTGCCACTTTAGCAACCCTCTTTAGAATCTGAATGCTCAGTTCATGTGACTTCACACTCTTGGGAGCCTCCGGGTTCCCCTCCTCCCTTACCCCAGAGGAAGTGTGGGTTTGGGACACCCTTAAATCCCCTCCAGAGGATCCTTCCTTTTTGGAGGTGATGAAGGCTATCCAGTCCTCTCGAGATTGGCGTACAGAGGAGCAGGACCCCCAGTGTTGCCCTCTGACAGAACATTTACGACTCCCAGAGGTTGTATTGGTAGTCCTCCCATGACGATATTACCTCTGTAGTGTGGCAACAACCGGCATGGGTCCTCCCGTGCCCAAGAAGACAGATCAGTTATACCACACCCCCGATGGCTGCCCTCATTTCGATACTCACCCTAAGGCAGACCTCGCGCACACACACACACTTACTTCTCAGATGCCAGTGAAGTTCTCATGGAGTCTAGTCACCGAGGTGACTTTATTTTTAATTATTTATTGATTGATAGAATTACAAGTACCTTTGAACCAGAGGTTCATTTACAGAGGTTCCGTGTCAACAGAAGGTGTAAAAAAACAAAGTAAGATTAGAATACTAAGTGTAGTAATGGCACAGTAGTACAATAACAACAATATTTTATGAGGTGCAGTTAAGAAATACTGGTACCCACAGCCCAGTGGCACTGAGGGTTGAGACGCTGGACACCACACCTCTCGCCACGCCGGCAACCTGAGTTCGGGAACAAGCTCCGGGGTCGGCAGGGGAGGGAGAGGATAGAGCGTCTGATGACTGCTCTCCACTCCTCTCCCTGGGGAGGGATCCAGGGTATCTCCGCAGCTCTGTGGACCCCTGGTGGAGACTGGGGGCACTACTAGCATGGAGTAGCTTAAGGGGAGAAGCACGGCAGACGCCCATAGCTCCTCCATGCAGATGTCAGTGCACGTCCGGCTCCTGGGGGACTCAACGGAAAATCCCCACTCCTGGATAGACGACGGCTCCCTTCAGTGCCGTCCTGCCACATGCTCAACGCTGGACTTCGTTTCCACCCTTCTGTCCCTCCGTCTCTTCGACTGGGATATTAGATTGTAGATAGAGCACCGGAGTCATGGCGGCCCTGCCTCAGGGGGCTCAGAGCTGGGGGTCTCCCGGTTGTAGGTCAGTGGAGGACAGCTGACCCTCTAAGGGGACGAAGGACCAGGCGAATGGTAGAGCAGGTGGTGAGTAGGGACAGCCAGAGAGAGTTCCAGGCAAGTGGTGCATAAATAAAGTGTGAAGAGAAAAAAAAAAAGTACTGGTAAATACAAGGTAAAACATATAGAAAATAATTAGCAAACACTGAATAAGAAAGGGAAAAAAGGGAATCAGACAAGGGGTGAGGTGGGAGGAGTGAGGGAAGGGGAGGAAGGATGTGGGGGGTCATGCTGCCAAGGATATGGCGTTGTCTAATTGCTATGATATGATGAAGTGCAGGGGGCAGGTGTGGAGGAGAAGTAAAGGAGACGGGGTAAGGAAGGGGGGAACAGAAGTAGGTACAAGGGTTGGGCAAGTTGACGGGGAGAGAGAGAAAGATGAGAGGGAGTAAGAGAGGTGGCGGGGTAAGAGGAGAGTGGGGACAATGGAGGTCGGATGAGTAGGATTGAGGAGGAGGAGAGAGGTGAGGGGAGATGGTGGGGAGGGGGGAGGCAAAGAAAATGAGGTGAACGAAAGCAAACAAAAAACTTTAGAGCACTTTAGACCATCAGGCCTAAAGTAAACAATCACAGTTGCTGAGCTTACTGATGTATTGACAGAGTTTACGCTTGAATGGACCAAGCCTGTCCTCAGTAGCAATTCCAAGGGGAAGGCTATTTAAGAGCAGGGGGGCTCTAGAATAGAAGGCACGTTGGGCCTGGGTAGTACGTCAGAAAGGAACGACAAATTATGCTTTAAGGGAACTGCGTGTGAAGTGTGCATTGGCAGTGGGAATCATTAAGGCCTGCGCTGAGGGGGGAGTGAGGTTAAGGCAGATTTTCTTTGCCAAAATGCAGGACTGGTAGGTAAGTCTGCCATTAAGATTGTGCCAATTAGACTGCTTGTAGAGACCACATGTATGCATACGCTTCCCTGCAGTAGTGACAAGTCAACAGCACTTGTTTAGTGCCAGTTTGATTCGTTTTAGGGTGGTGTCTATGGCGGTATTTATGAAGACTAGCTCATAGTCAATGATGCTTAGACTAGTGTAGCTGCTCTCATGGCTTCAGTAGTCAGACAGCAGCAGTGGCGGTAGAGGACTCCAGTTCTTGAGTTAATTGATTTATTGACATGTCGAGCATGTGAGTTGCAAGACATCATGCTGTCGAGGGTAATGCCTAGGTGTTTAAACTGCTGCGCCTGTTCGAGTGGCTGATGTAGTTCATTGTGGATAGTAAAGTTAACAGTTTTGAATTTGCTGTGTGAGCTACAAAACATCATGGACTTTGTTTTTTTTTTATAATTCTTTAAAAGTTTATGTTGAGCAAGCCAAGATTCAGCTAGGCTGAAATTCATCTGTAAGCCCTGGGCGAGAAAGATGGGGTCAGTATGGGTAGAAAAGAGGACAGCATCATCTGCATAGAGTAGCATATTAGTGTTACATACTGCAGGAAGATTATTGATGAAGAGACTGAATAGCAGAAGGCCAAGGATAGAACTCTGGGAGACACCGGAGCGAACAGGGAGGCTACATGAGAGGGTGCTGGCAGTTTTGACTCTCTGTCTCTATTTGAGAGGTAGCATTCGATCCACTTGGTAACATCACTGGATTGGCAGTAGTAGTGAGAGAACGCAGCAGGAGCTGGTGGTTTACAGTGTCAAAGGCCTTGGTTAGATCAATGAACACCGCTCCCAGTAACTGGCCTGTGTCTAGAGCCTTGTGAATGTGTTAGTGAAGTCAAGCAGGGTGGTGGTAGTACTATGGGCTTTTCTAAATCCATGTTGATGCAGACAGAGCAGGTTATATTTGACGAGTTCCAACAGCTGGTCTGCAACAATTCGCTCAAGAGCCTTGTAGAGTAGAGGGAGGGTAGAGATGGTGCGGTAATTCGAGTGAAGGGATCTGTCACCAGTTTTTTAAACAGGAGTAACAACAGTTGATTTCCAGAGCTGAAGGAATTGTCTTAAGGAGAGTAAGAGAGTCAAAATTTTAGTGAGGGGGTTTAGGACAACCTCCAGGGAGAGAGAGAGGAGTTTCAGGTCAAGGGTGTCACTGCTGAAACTATTTTTACAGTATGTAGGGCCTTTTCAGGGTATTTCCTGGCTACAGCCATAGAAACCCTTTTAAATTAGAATAGAGGGGTGGGATTGTGGAGGATGGTTCTACCGTTGGTCTGGGGCAGGGCTGAGTCAACCAGGAAGTTAGGGGGGAGGCACTGCTAAGATCAGTAAAAGCATGATTAAAAAGTGTCAGCTATTACTTTGAGGTCTTGGATGATAGAGCCGTTAACATCAAGCATAGTGGGGGAGGATTTGTTGGGTTTCCCTGTGAGGCACTTGATGTTCGCCCAAAAGGATTTGCTGTTTCCCCAGGAGTTAGTAAGTTCTTGTTTGAAGTAAGCTTGCTTAGCTAAAAGTATTGCTGTAGTGCACTGGTTCCTAGTTGCTTTATAGCGCTGCAGGTCATGCGGTTGCCCCGAGTCCATTGCTTGGTGCCAGAGATTCTTGGTTCTGCATCATAGCAATGAATTTGGGGGTAATCCAGCGGTTAGTGGAGGATCTTATTTTCCTTTTTGTGAGGGGGCAGAAATGTTGCAAACTCCATTAAACTTGGAGATGAAGAAATTAAGTGCATGGTCAACGATGTTCATGGTGTCTATGGGTGCCCAGTCAATCATTGACAGTGTGGTAAGGAATTGGGGGAGCTTTCCTTTTATTAAAGCTCGTTTGTAAGAGAAATGGGTCTTCAATTTAGGTGCCTTGTTTGACCATTTGCAGACAACAGGGGAGTGATCGCTGAGAGCGTCCGGTTGAACTTCTGTATGTGGAGGGGCTGTGGGATAACAGATGGACCAGACCCTGAACTTCAAGTTCAACACACAATCTCGGTGTGACGTTTATTCAAAATGCAGGAGATAGCTGGCCCGGTGGTCCTGAGGGTTGAGGCGCTGGCGCCACACCGGCGACCTGGGTTCGGGAACGAGCCCGGGCCGTCAGGGGTCAGTGGGGCAGAGAGAGAATTCAGTGTCCAGAGGATAGCTCTCCTCTCTCGGGGATGGATCTGGGGGATCCTGGTACTGCAGTGGCCTCTTGCGGAAGTCAGAGTCACTGCCAAGCTATAGGGCCCAGAAAGGGGTTGGGCTGAGCCATGACAGACGTCGTCAGGACGTCATTGCACGTTCGGGTTCAGAGGGGAGGGTGGGAATGGGTGGAAGCAATGTCAAAAAAAACCTCCTCTCATGATAGGCTAAGGTGTCTCCTTCCCTCCAGTCGTCCACACTCCCAAAGTCGGGCTTCCCTCGCTGAGCCCCCCACCCCGGTCTAGAGCTCAGCACTGGAGATAGAGCGCCCTGGGTGGATAGGGCGGCCCTTCCCTGGAGGGTTCAGACCCAGGGGATGTGCCGGGCCGGGGGGGTGCAGAGAGAGGCCATGGCGGGAGGTAGAGATGATGGAGTAGGTCTGGGAGGTTGCCAGAGAGAGTTCACGGGGCTCAAGTAGGTGATAAAAAGAGTTTAAAAAAAAAATGCAGGAGATAACCTTAAGAAAAATGGCATATTCAGTACATCAGTTTGCAGCAATAGACTGTATGTTGTATCTTATCTGTGTCAATCTTCACCATTCATCACAGATGGGGTACTGGCCGGAGATCAGGACCCCGTGGGAGTTTGTTTTTTTTTAAAAAGGGTAGGCGGAGCCGACACAGCATCGGCGCCGCCCTCGAGGCCGACGTACTGCGTGGCGCTTGAGGGTTGGCCGTTAGGCTGAGTCGACTCCACCTGCCTACCAGTTCTTCATCTCCCGCTGTCGAGGTCACCACGTGGGAAGCTTCTCTGCAATTTTAGGCCTTCAGCCTGTTTGAAAAAAATCGACGTTCAGTCCGTAGGTCGTCTACCAGTTCTGGGTTCTGCCTCCACTCGACGTCGCCGGTAAGATCTTTCCTTTTATTTAAAATTCTGCGACGTCAAGTCTGTTTTGTGGTGTTTTTTTCTCTCCGTAGGTCATGTTTCGGAGGGAGGGCAAAAAGTCTTCTAAGACGGGTCGGCACCCCATGCTTCGGTGCCCGTGTGGCCGAAAATATTCCGTCACCGACCAGCACGACCGGTGTCTTGCTTGTCTTGGCCCGCTTCATGACATGGATTCGTGCGACGCCTGCTTCTCCATGGACTGCCGCGTCCTCGAACAGCGCGTGTTGAAAGTGGGGCGAGCTCACCGACCTTCGGGGTAAGGGTTCGCACTCGTCGGGCCAAGCTGCACTCTCTCGGCCCTTCCTCAGGGTCCCCTCCCGGTTCTATATGGACCGAGGAGGAGGGAGCCTCGGCTACTTGTAGCCTGGCCATTGCCGAGGCTCCTCCCGCGGCGCAGGAGGCCCGTCCCGCTTCCTCCTGGGAGCGGGCGGGAGGCGCCGCCACGGCAGTTGCCCCTTCGGGGGTGAAGGCTCCCCCGGTGTCGCTCCCGCGGCTCGGAAGGCCTGGGTCGGCACCGTCCTCGATGCCATCGGAGCCTTCGGCGCTGTTTGCGGCGCTAGGGCCCTTGTCGGCGCTGACTTGTCGCCAGCGCCAGGCCCTGTCGACGCTGTCCTTGCCGACGCTGCTTGCGGTGCTGTGGGACAAGATCCGCATCCTTCGCCATGTCTCGCCTCGTGCCGACTCGGGCGCCGAGTAGTGAGCAGCATGGCGCCATGCCTGCGCTGGCGCCGTAGGGGCCTTCGCCCCGCTGTCGGTGCCGACCTCGGTGTTGCCCATGCTCGGTGCGCCGCGCACCGAGGGGCCGTTGGTGCCGTTCGCTACCGAGTTCGACCTCAGGGCCGCTGCTGGCGCCGCTTGTCCTCGGTGCCGCGTGGCGCCGAACGGCCTGGCGGTGTTGTCTTCAGTGCCGAGGTTGCTGCTGGGGCTGCTGTCGGCGCCGTCTCTGTCCCTGGTACCGCCCCTGGTGCTGGTGGATTTGACAGCGCCATGTCTGGCCCTGGCTCTGGACCTTTGGCCCGAGCTGCCCTGGTGCCTTCTGCGGGTCCCACCTGCGGGGTTGCGGAGGGCACGGGTGCCATCTTGGACACAGCCCTGGCTGCCGGGCCCTCTGGCAAAGTTGGTTTCGCCTGCCCTCCTACTGTTTGGCTCAGAGCCTTGGACTCTACCTCTTCGGAGTCGGAGTCGAGTTCGGAGTCAGACGGGCAGTCACACCCTTCAGGGTTGTCTGCGGAGGAGGGCGCTCCCGTGGTCTCGTTGACAAGTCGAAGCCAGCCCCCTACTGAGGAGAGTCAGGTGGCCCCCGAGGCTAGGGTCAGTGGTGCTGACCAGCAGGCAGTGGTGCGTGCCACCGTTGCTCTGCAGCCTGGCCTTGGGGGTTTCATGGACCCCTCGGTGGTGGTACCCCCTCCAGTGGTGTGTGTCTTGATCACCCAACTTTGGGTCCATCGAGAAACCTACAGGAGGGGAGGGTGCTGTTCCCTGGGTCTCCCCTTCGGGGGCCGCCCAGAGATGCCAGCTACCTAGGCTGGCCCTCTCGAGGAGGAGGACTCTCTCGGACTCTGGGGGGTCAAGGGGTATGGGGTCGGCATGTCGGCCTTTCTCTGGGGTCCACCCGGGCCCTGGGCGAAGCCGAAGTGCGGATTTCCACCCTTCCCCCTCGGGTTCCTTGAGGGAGTCCCATTCTTTGAGGCAGGGGACCGCCCTTCTGACTTTAGCGCCCCGGCCGCCTCACTGGGGGGATTCTTCTGGGCGCAGCCAAGGCAGTACCAACGTGGTTGTACAGCTGTTGGCTGTGGAGTCTTCCGGGGTACCCTTCTCGGGTGCTCATGGTCCGCCTCCCAGCCCTGGAGGAGGTCAGCCGACTTCTTTTCCCGGCTCTGCCCCTATCCCTCTGCCACATTCTCCAGCGCTCCCAGGCATTCTTGGTCCTAGCGGCCCTCTCACCTGGGAGCAGTTCAGAGCGGTGGCCGCCCGGTTCCCTGCCTACGTTAGGGCTATGGACAGCCAGGTTTTTCAACCTCCCCCCATGCAGCCACCCGAACATATGGTGACCTCCAGCTCCTCATCCCTTCTTCTGGGGAGAGGAACCTCTGTCCACATCTCTCCGGCTGCTGATCTCTCGCAGTATCAGCGCCTCGTGAGGATGTTGGAGGACTTGCACCTTTCTCCCTTTTCTGTTAGCAATCCTGAGCATGCGGTGACGCCTTTCTAGGCGATTATGGCGAGGCCACCCTTGTGGTGCCGCCTGGCCTGCTCCCCTTCGGATGCGCCCTTATGCTTGGCAGAGGCCCTCTCCGAGTTCCTGCCCCTAGGACCTCAGCCAGAGGTATTGCACTCTCGGAGTCTCCAGGTTCTATGCCTCATCTGCAGTCCGCTTGATGCATCTGGACACCCTTGATGGGCTTCGCGCCCTCCACCGTGACCGGCCCCTGGATCAAGACTCCTCGGATTTTGATTTTTGGGGAAGGAGGACCTTCTACTCGGCACGGTTGCTCCTTTCTATTTCCGCTCACCAGGCCCACTATGCAGCCTACAGCAGGTTCTTGTGGTCCACGCTAGGTCAGGTCCTAGCTGCTTTGCCTGACTCTGAGCAAACCAGACAAGCCATCGCGCTCTCTGCACGTGGCCTGGAGCTAGCAAGGCACCAAGCGAGGGCATCTTACGACGCCAGCGAGGTAGCTACCAGGGTCGTAAGGACAGCGATACGCACCAGGAGATCGGCATGGCTACGTCTTTCCCAGTTGTCACCCTTGGCCCGGCGTAGGATGATTTGCTCCGCCCACCAGGGAACCTACCTTTTCTCCCGTAGAGCGAGACGGCGCTTGTCGGGCAACTCCTTCTCCAGGGGACCCCGCCTGTTCTCCTCCTCACTCGGCCTCCCCAGGCCCGGAAGGTTCCCTAGTGTGTCACCCACTGAGGGCTAAGGGACTCTGTCCCTTAGGATGTAAGAAACAACCCCTTCAGGGGCTTGGTACTCACCATCTGTAGATGAATGGTGAAGATTGACACAGATAAGATATGGAAATTACGCACTCTACTGTAATTCTGATCTTTCTGTGTATCTTCACCATTCATTACAATCCCACCCACCATCCCCTGGGGCCTCAGTCTCTGGGCCTCCTCCTTTAGGCTCCCCTCCTTTTTGGAGCGGGTAAAGTAGGGACACAGGGGTATTCTCCTTTAAAGGGTACAGCTCGAGCGGCACTCCTTCTCTACTACATGTCTCCACCCCGATGGTGTGGGAGTTGGTGGTTGCCCTCCTCCTGTTCTCCTTCTGGTTTCATCCAACTGTTTCAAAAAAAAAAAAAAATTTTTTTTTCACCAAGCATCTTTCCTGAAAGAGTATTAAGTCCCTGTACCCTGTCCTTCTTCCAGAATAGCCGACTCTGCTTCTGGGGTATTTGCCAGTTATTCTGTGCCTTGAATTCTGGCAGAGAGCTTTGCTACTCCTTGCAGTTCCTATACAATCTGGTGATGGACAAGGTCTTGGATACGTTTTCTCTCACTCTCTCCTAAATTTTCTCCCCTCCCTTCTTCCACTTCCAGAGATTGGGGCCCCTACCCAATCCCCTTAGTCTCATCTCTTCTTTGCTGTCCTCTCAGTCGTTATTTCTCCTTTTAGTTCAGTTTTCCTTTCCTTTTTCTGTCCCTTGGACTCTCTTGTCCCACCCTCCATCCCTTCCTCTTACCTCTCTGGCAACTCAGAACTGGTAGGCAGGCAGAGTCGACTCAGCCTAACGGCCAACCCTCAAGTGCCACGCAGTACGCCGGGCCCGAGGGCGGCGCGCCGATGTTGTGGTCGGCCCGCCACCCTTTAAAAAGTCTCTGCTGGGTCCTGGGTCTCCAGCCAGTACCCCATCTGTGATGAATGGTGAAGATGCACAGAAAGATCAGAATTATGGTAGGTACGTAATTTTCATTTCTCTGCACTTAACCAGCACTTACTGACTCTCTGATCTAACTTAACAGTTGAGATACAGCCTCCACCCCTATGTGGGCCTTGTTTTCTTGGGTAGTGGGGGCTGAAATAAAAAAAAAAAAAAAGCTAAAAACACAGAACCTCAGTGCAGAAGCACTGAAACAAGGGTTACCCCAAAGGGCATTGACAATAAGCTAAGTTTCAAAGAAACACATCATCACACATACTTCCCTGATGCAAAACGTCATGGGATATATGTAAATTAACACATTATTTCAAATTGTTCAACTTACAGCAATTTACATGCATTTTAAATAGCAGAACTAACTTAATTTCTGTAATAGTCACCTAGTACTTTTTACCATTATCAAAAACACCTAGTGCCATGGTATTTTCAACATTTACAGGTTTCATAAACATAAGGTGTATATATGTATCAAGATATTTTATGACATAGTAATGCTATTACATACTAAATCCAACAACGATAAACACAGCCTCTTTTACATATGCTTGAAGGTCACCACAATAACCTTTCTGTTCGAGGACCTGAGAGGGAAAATGAAAATTAAAGAGGACACTGTAGCATAGTCAAGAAAGGGAAGGGGGTGCCCACAGGTGGCCCACCTTATGAACTAAAAATTGCAAAGAATAGATAAGTCTAAGAAATAGAAGAACTGTTGCAACAGATTTAAGAAAAGGTTGGTCCTCAAGAGTGGCAGGAGCTCCCTGTCACACTGTGTTAGTGATTCTGTGAGGATGAGCGGTGTGGATCAGGTCAAGCAGAGAGCTACTACCCATTTTATAATTAATCCTAGTGGGGGTAGTGACCATTTGAGTAACATCTAATGCAGCAATGGCATCCTTGTAAGGGTCAGCTTCAAATGCCAGCCAGTTAACATTGAGGTCCCCTATTATTGTTGTCTCGCCACAATGGGTGCTGTTGTCAAGGAAGTCAGTGATCATTTGGAAACCTGTTACATGTTCACGTGGGGGAATGTATACAGATACTACTGTGATGGATTTACCTTGTTGGCCAAGAATAATTTTTACTGCCAGCATTTGAGAATTGTTACCTGTAGGGGATAGCGGGAGGACTGGACCTTTAAGTGTGTTTCTCAGGTAAATGGCACAGTTAGAGCAGCTTCTCGGTTCAGCCTCCAGCATGGGTTTTCATGCCTTCCGTGCCTCTTACACCATGGTGGATACCTCCGCTTGGTGCATCACTGCCGCCGTATGCCTCTGGCGTCACACCTGGCTACACCTGGCTGACTTTACACCGGATGTTCAGGACTCCATCCTGGACACCCCGTTCCAAGGCCCCTCTCTGTTCGGGGGTGATGTCCAGGTGTTACTCTCCACCCTTCAAAAATCGGGCAGAGCTATCCATGCCAAGTCTCACAGCTAGCAGAATAGGGCATACCACCCTGTTGTTAGTCACTCTAAGCGGCGATCCCATCACTCTATGCCTTAGAGCAAACACCGGGGCGCCTTCTGTGCTTACCGTCTCCTCTTGAATTTTGACGCGGCTTCCCTCCTCCAGGGGAAGACCGGAGGATTTGGGGAGTGGGGGCTGTTTTGCCTGTTCACTCTAGGAGTTTGTTTTCTGTTCCTTTGATTGAATATGACAGCACCATTTCAGACGTTCCTTTTGGGGGCCTACGGCCACGTTCCCGCCCTTTTGGCGAAGAACCTGTTCTCTTATATCGTCTATGGGCGCTGACTGTCGCCAGGGGGCCTCCAGGTGACCCGGGACCTATGCTCCTTGCTCCGGCACTAAGACACTAAGCATGATCCTTCTCCAGAGAGGGCTCCTTCTCCAGAGAAGGCTTCTGCTTAGCTCTCTTCAGAGGTCTGGATATGCTCACTCCCTTTTGTGGGATGATTACCTGTACCTACAGATCCTTCCTTCGCCTTCCTGGCCATTTTTCTCCAGGGCCCCTGCGGACCTTCCACTGGACAGCCCGGATGGTTATTGGGTCAAAAGTCCAGTCTCCCGGTATCACTGATGCCCACTTCTGGGCTGCCTTAGCTGGGCATTCTGTTTGGGTCCGTTTCACTCGCTGGCCCCTCTTCTGAGGTCCGACAACAGCCTTGCAATGCAGTATTACCAGAGCACGCTTCTCTGCCTTATGGACTGCTACAGAGGGCATATCAGTGCTCTTAGGTGGCCCAGACTTGACCTGCCTCCTAGTTAGGGTTCAGTTCCCTCAGGAAACCGGCTCCAGGCCTCCTGTCACCGGATTGTGGCCTAGTTTCTCTCATGGTAATTGCCCCCCCCCTTTTTTTTTTATAGGAGTGGTTTCTACAGCAGCCCTACCAGAGCGCTTCCATGCCCTCTCCACGCGCAGACCCTGGGGGTCCAGGACCTGGAGTTTTACTGGCCTCAGCCTTCTGGTTCAATTCTTGCTCTGGAGGAGAGGGCTTTTCCTCTGGAGACAGTAGTCCAGGAAGGAGCTTCCCCTGGCCATTGGGTACTCTTGTTAGCCGTGACATATGTTTTTCTTCCCTCCCGGCTCTCCAACCCATATCCCTCTGACGTACCGCTACCTGGCATTAGGTAGCCATACGTTTTGTAGCTCTTTCCCACTGGAAGAGTTCCCCGCTGCTGTCTTCTTTCCCTGGAGACCAGGTGGTCGGGATGGGGAGCCCAAAGGCCTCTGCCTTGGTCAGTCAAGCTTTGTGGTGCCTGGAGTCCCTAGTTGCCAAGCTGGCATTCTTGGTCGTGCTCAGGCTAGGTCTTATCGACTAGTTTCAGCATGCATTGGCTGGGTTCCAGCATTAGTTGCGAAGGGGACCAACCATTTCTAGGTCGCTCCACACTCCTTTTCAGCGTACTTCTTTCTGACCTCTGCCACTTCATCCCAGCATTGGGTCTTGGCTCAAGGAAAGGGTAAAAGAGGGAGGAGATTTACAGGTACCTGCTTTAGGGAATTCTCCCCCCTTTTTTCCTGGCAGTTGGTGGGAACAGGATGACTCCTAGGGGAGCACTGTGGTGTTCCAACTGCAGCAGTTCCCCTACCCCTCTGGCTTTCCATCTACACGGAGGCGTTAGCCCTTTGGCCTCAGCCCTCTCCCACGGTTGTTTTTGACTACCTCTTTGTGTGGCTTTCTTTCATTTGGGAACCTCTCCATAGTGGACTGAGTTTACTGCAGAGGCCAGTTACTGTTACCCAGAACCCCACCCTCCTCCCATTCCTTCTTGGGGGTCCTTTGATCGTTTTGGGACATTTCCAGAGGTTTACTCCAGAGCAGTGGTACCCCTTCTCGCTGCCTACTCTCAGGTTTCAGGGCACCTCTTGCCTCCTCTCACAACCAGGTATTTTACCCTTTTGTGGGTTCTACCCTTCACTTGCTGGTTCCAGGAGTGACTTGGGTCAGTGACAAGTCTCTCCCTCCTCTTCAAGGGGACACACTTTGCAAGGGTCCTCCTGCCATTGGCTGCGGTCTTTCCAGTTTGGAAGGATTCCAAAGCCTTTAGGCTCTAAGCTTCTTGGAGCCCTGCCTTCTTTTACATGATCTTGCTGACCTTGTATTCTTCCCTTAGCCCCTTTCAAGCTAGGATCTGTCCTGTCCCATATTCAGATTAAACCTATATGGGCAATCTCTTCAGAATTTGTTCCTCAGAGGGATGAACCTTTATGTATTTCTTTCGAGTCAGGCGCATCCTTTGACTTGTAGGTCCACAGGGTATGCCATTAGGCAGTCAGCTAGTCTTTTCTTCTTCCTCGCTCCCTGAAGAAAGATGATATGATTGTCTTGTCAGGCCAGGTGCATGGTTCTATACCCTGTCCCGCGTTCAGCCCTCTTTTCCTCATCTGCCCCCTCCTCAGGGTTGCTTCGGGGACTCCTTTGGGAAGTTTAGCCTCATCCTGGGCAAACTTTAAGGTCAGGTCTTTTGTGACCTTCCCATCTACAGTCTCTTGGGTGTTACCCTCCTTTGTTTTAGGTACAACAGTATGGAACTATCTTTTTCGACTTGGGGCTGACGCCGGACCAGGAACCTTCCCAAGGCTCCTGTTCTTTCTTTGCCTACTACACTTCTGTATCCTCCCCCGAGTGTTTCTCCTCCATTTCGGTAATGCTTGGGACTTAGTCCTAACGGTGTTGCTTGCTGCAAGAGCCCCCTCTAAGCAAGATAGTACAGTTACATAAGAACTTACCATAACAGGCCAGCCCAGTGGCGCTGAGGGGTTGAGGTGCTGAACACCACACCTTGCGCTACGCCGAGTTCAGGAACGAACTCGGGCCTTTGGGGGTCGGCAGGGGAGGAATGAGATTGAGCGTCCTGAGGACTGCTCTCTCTTCCCGGGGTGGCTCTAGGGGATGCGTCGCACGGGATGACCTCTGGTGGAGACAGGGGGAATGCCAAGTTTGCGTCACTACGCATTGGGGAGGTGCTGCGGCGGGCATCGGCATTCATGCCACTGACGCCACTGCATGACCGAGCATCGGGGGAAACAGAAAAACAGAAAAAAAAAACTCCGGAGGGTAGGCAAAGGCACTACCGCCAGCTCCACACTCCCAGTGCTGGGCTCCTCACTCTCCCTGGTTCCCGCACTCCAACTTCAAAGCTCACTATACTATGAGATAGAGTGCCCTGAGAGGATAGGCCTGCCCTTCCCCGTAGGGGCTTAGATCCGGGGGTGTAGCCTGGTCGGAGTGAGGGAGTAGGTGCAGTTGCCACAGCAGGGAGGTAGAGAGCTGGATGGGTAGATGCTGGAGAGAGAGTTCCTGTGGCTACGGGCGAAGAAATAAATGTATTAAAAAAAAAAAAAAGAACTTACCGTAACAATAGATCTTCGAGAAGAGCTCTTACAGTAGGCAGGATTTTCCCTCCATCCCCCTGCTGTCTCCATTTCAGCCTTTCTCTGGCCCCAGGAGTCCTCTCTCTCCTGTCGAAAATTCTCACAGGTCTCCGTCAGGGAGAACTGTGGTGGGTGTAGCGGACCTCCTTCTTATACCATTGGTGCAGGGGGCGGTCCCCTGTAGACTGCTAGCTAGAAGTTTTGCGTGTGGTCCTGGCGCCTGGCGGCTTAATCGTATTGGTGTTGCCTACTGCAAGAGCTCCTTTCAAAGATCTACTGTTATGGTAAGTTCTTAAGTAATTGTACTTTGCCTGCACGCCAGTTCCACCTCTGGGCCGTCCTCCAGACGCGGCGACCAGGGCTTGCTCCTGAACTCTGGTTGCCTGTATGGCAGTGCTGCCTCTGGACCATCCTCCCAACATAGCGACCAGAGTTTGTTCGTGAATTTTGGTTGCCTGCACAGCAGTGTTCCTATTGGACCATCAGGGTGGCCATGTCTTAAGACTTTTTATCTGTCGATATTGTTTACACATTCTGACATGTAATGGCACCTTCTTTCTCAGCTTCAGAATCTGGAGAGTTCTGAGACTGAGAGTCTGAATATATGGTATTGGTTCATGTTGTATGAAGTCTGAAGGCAAGTCACTTTGTATGAAGTGCCGCAGCACTTCCACTACCACCCTACCTCCTCCCAGGCACTGCCCCCCCATCCCCGTGCACTATCCTTCCTTTTTCTCACCCTGCCCTATAGGCACTGTCCCTGCAGCCATCCCTCTCGCTATGTATCCACTCCCTATTCTGTCTGTTTTTGATCTTGACGCAGGCATACATTGTACAATGCCTCAGCATACCTTACCCAGTGCTTTATGTTTGGAATTTTTGTACCTTCTATGTATATTGTCCACAGTCTGTATACCTTGGTGTCTTATGTAACTGACGTGGAACCTTTTAACGAGCATCCACTTACAGGTGTTATCCAAGATCTCAATAAATAAATAAAAAATTAAAATAAACTAATTCTGACTTAATCCTAAATGTAATAGTGAAGAACGGGAATAATCTTTCATTTCCTTCTGAATGAAACGTAGCATTTGTCAAAGGCAGTGAGGTCATATTTTTTGTTTACACATTCTGTCATTTGTTTGTGTTTATGATGAAAACAAAATGGTCAAATTAATTTTTCTTTTTCTTTTTTTAATATATCAACCACTAGCAATGCAACAGTCTAGTTTCCTTTATTACTAGGATAGCCTGAATTTCTTCCAGATGAATGGATTGTAATGTTCCTTTTTTTCTGGGTTTTTTTTTCCCCTTTCTTTTCAACATCTAAATGTGTAATTATTTTGGAAAAGGAATGATTTAAAAACTGAATAAAAAAAGCTTTCTTTTTTTTATTGCAGTAGCTCCTCTTGTAGACAAGTCTTTTGTGTGCCACCGGATCAAAGCCTTTCCAAAAATCTAGTCAAAGATGTCCATAGCTCTACCTTTGTGTATGTTTATAGTTATTTATATATTGAATTCTGGATCTGTTAAACATGTTTGCTGTATTTTACCAAATTATAACTTTGTAGATGATCTTCCATCCTGTCTGTGATCAGGGGTTCTGGTGTCTGCTCAGCATTCACAAAAGAGGAGGAGGAGGAGGGGAAGGTAGCTAATCCAGTCAATAGAAGCACTCTGGTTGAGGGGTCAATACCAGTCCTTTCACAGAAGAAAGGGTTCTGAAAAAACTCCTAAAACTGAAGGTGGACAAAGCAGTGGGGCTTGACGGGATTCACCCCAGAATCCTAAAAGAACTAAGGGTAGAACTAGTGACACCACTGACTACCCTTTTTAACAAATTATGGGAGGATGGGGTGGTACCTGAGGACTGGAGGAGGGCAGATGTGATTCCTCGTCACAAAAGTGAGAGCAAAGCGGAGGCAGGAAACTACAGACCTGTTAGCTTGACCTCAGTGGTAGGGAAAATGATGGAATCACTTCTGAAAGAAAGAATTGTTGAATACCTACAGGCCAGTGGGGCACAGGACCCAAGGCAGCATGGATTCACAGTGGGAAGGTTATGTCAGACAAATCTAATAGATTTATTTGACTGGGTGACCAAAGTAGTAGACCAGGGAAGGGCTGTGGACATGGCCTACCTAGACTTTAGCAAGGCATTTAACACAGTCTCACACAAAAGATTAATAGACAAATTAGCCAGCCTGGGAGTGGGTCCCAGGGTGGTAGCCTGGGTTAAAAAATTGGCTGGACAACAGGACACAGAGTGTAATAGTAAACGGAATCCACTCTGAAGAAAGGGGGGGTTACTAGTGAAGTACTGCAGGGTTCAGTACTGGGTCCGGTCCTTTTTAATGTCTTTATAAGTGACATTGCAGAGGGACTGGAAGGAAAAGTATGCCTCTTTGCAGATGACACAAAGATGTACATCAGGATTGATACACAAGAGGGGTGGAAAGGATGAGAAGGGACTTGGCAAGGTTGGAGGAATGGTCAAAAGTATGGCAGCTTAGATTCAATGCAAAGAAGTGCAAAGTAATGCACCTAGGAAACAAAAACCCAGGGGAAGAGTACACATGGGGGTATTAACTACAGAAATGGAAAGAGACCTGGGAGTAGTTATATCAGATTGCCTAAAGGTAAGCAAGCAATGTGAGAAGTCAGTAAGGATGGCTGGAGGGATACTGGCATGTATAGGGAGAGGCATCACTAGTAGAAAACAGGAAGTTGTTATCCCTCTATACAGACATTTGGTGGGACCCCATCTGGAATACTGTGTGCAGTTTTGGAGACCCCATCTCCGCAAGGACATAGACAGGATGGAGGCAGTCCAGAGGAGGGCAACTAAAATGGTGCAGGGTCTGTAACAGAAGCCATACAAAGAAAGACTAAAGGAGCTTAATATGTTTACCCTTGAGGAAAGAAGGGAGAGGGGGGACATGATAGAAACTTTAAAGTACAAAGAAATCAACAAAATCCAAGAATGTAGTATCTTTCAGAAAAAGAGATGTGCAAGAACAGAGGGACACAATTTGAAGATAGAGGGGGGACAGCTCAGGGGCAATGTGAGGAAGTATTTTTTCACAGAGAGGGTGGTGTACACATGGAATGGCCTTCCTGAGGAGGTCGTGGGGTCAGTGGGTGAATTCAAGAATGCATTGGACGGACATAAGGCAATTCTGGTGGTTGGTAGGAAGAAGTAGGCTGTTGGTTAACTAGACTCTGCAGCTTATCCAGTAGGTGGGGAAAAAGGCAGACTAGGTGGGCCAAGTGGTCCTTATCTACCGTCAAAGTCTATGTTTCCGTGTTTCTAACAACTGAAGTTAAGCACAGATGTCTGTGGTTTCCTTGCAGTTCTCTAGATACTTTTCTAAATATGAGAATTGTATTATACAATTTACTCTTTCCTTGACTCCCTCGCCCCCCCCCTTCCAAGTTTTCATTGAGATTTTAAAGATCTTCCCACTTCTTTAAGGCTTTTAAGATGAGTTTAGTTAGTTAGGTTTTATTTACCTGGAAAGTTCACTAGTAATTTTCAGGCTTGAACAGGGAGAGCACGGATGCAGTATTAAAGACTGTATTAGCACTGTATGATCAAAGAGTAAATACAGCCATTGTAAAAACATATAAAATCCCATCACTATATTAGTGGCAGGTATAACCCATTTAAAGGAACAAGAGTAGGAAGCATTTGATAAAAAATGCATAAAAGCAGACTTTAAATCAATAAGTAACATAACTTAGGAGACAGCAGCAACTTGACATTGACGCTACATCACCCAAACATAGACCCTGTAGCCTATGTACTGCATTAAGGGCTAGCAAATTCCATCCAGTCCAGGAGCTTTGTCTGCCCCAAACAATTTGAATCTGCTGATTAACTGGCCAGGCGTGATCCCAAGTCCCCATAGTAAATATATCCTTGTTTCTGGCATCCGCCCATCAGCTTCTCTTATAAATACTGCTGAAAAGTATACATTCTAGCTTTCAGCAATTCCTGCTTCGTCTGTCACTAACGTGTCACTACTGACTCATTTTAGTTGACCACTTCTTGTATACTAGGGGGAAAAAATATGTTTTTCTTTCTTTATGTACAAGCCTTAGTCATTTTTGAGTTTTTTATCACTTTTATACTCTTGAATTTTTCTGTAATTTTCCCATCTTCTTCTACATCTGCATTTGTATAGCTTGCATATACAGTCACTTTTTGGTTGCTTTGTTTATCTACCTGTGTTTCAGGATTGCTCGAATGTTGTAAAATACGATCCGAGCTAGGATAGTCAAATATTAGGATAATCCATATCCAAATCTGACATCAAATCCTGGCATCGGATGTCTGATATCTTAACATCCAACTACCTAGCCCTTAGCTTCTCTCCCTTCCTGCTCTGCTCACGCCATAAGTCCCAACCTTCTTCTTCCCCCCCAAGCCCTTGCTAGAAAACATAACCCAACACTTAGTTTTCCCACAGCAGTCTGTCCATAATAAAAAGTGAAAAAAATAAACCAAAAAAAAAACTGCCCACCCCAAAATCCTTGCTAAATCATGAGCCCTCCCCTGTCTGGTGCAAGACACCAACCTACACCCCCGCCTCCACCAAACACATCCACTAGCTTTCACCTCCCAACTGCCCTTCCCCTGTGGCATCCAAAAAAATGTTAACAGTACTACTGGGTATACTACCAGTATTTCCTTTCTTTAATTAAAAAAAAAAAAAAAGGCCCCTACCCATGCTAAATTAGGAGCCCTCCCCCACCCTGACATAGGACACCAACCCACACACCCAGTTCAATAGAGGATTCCCACCCAACACACCTACTGGCCCCCACTTCTCTGCTTCACCCCATAGCACCCAAAAATGTGTTAATAGTATTTATTAGGTATACTACCAGTATTTTGTTTCCTTAATAAAAAAAAAAAAAAAAAGACCTCCATCCATGATAAATCATGAGCCCTCCCCACCCTGACCCAAGGCACCGGCCCACAACCCGTTCAATAGAGAACCCCCACAACGACCTACTGACCCCCACTTCCCTGTTTTTCCCCCAACTCCATAACATCCCCCAGAATGTTAGTAGTAATGCTGGTATACTGTTTGTAATTCTTTTGTAATAATAACAAACAGACAAAAAACACCCCCACGCTAAATCAGGAGCCTCCCCCACCCTGGCACAAGACACTGACCCACACCTCTAGTTCAATAAAGAATCCCCCACCCAACACATCTACTGGCCCCCTCTTCTCACCACCAATCGCATCCCAAAAAAGGATGTTCTTTACTTACTACTGTATCACACTTCCTGAGCAAAAAAACGCAGAGATCGGTCCCACGATGGAGCAGCTTGCACTTGTCTTCTGTTCAGGTAGGTGAATGAATGGAGATGTCCTCTTACAGTAATATCTGATGCCTCCCACCACCCAGATGCAGTGCTTAGAGAGATGTCAGTGTGGCTCAATTGGTAGCACATCTGCCTCTGGGCCAGAAGGTTGTGGTTCTCGCCCACTCCACATTTGAGTGCTGTACTAAAGGTGCTTAAAATTGCCAGTGGTGCTGTCCTTCCATGGGACGGAGAACAGCGTTTCCACCTGCGGATCAGTGCCGTACTTACATCCAGTTTCTTGCCTCTATGGGAGAGACAGCTAAGGGACAATACTGGACATTTAAACATCAGACCCATTCATCTGTTACAACAGAGACTGATCCCTTGCTTGAACTGCAAGACGGCCAGTAATGGTAGATCTTCTTTGGGAGTATCTCATATTTTCTCGTCCCAGTGTTTACAACTTTTTTCAGTCTACGGCTGCCTTTTTCCATACAACCTTTACCTAAATCTCTTTTTAAATATTTTTTTTCCTTTTGTTTACGTCAAGAGTTAATCCTTCCTTTTTTCTGTGCTGTCACTGCCGCTGCGGAAAGAAGATTACCTCTACAGACAAACACTCTGTTTGTGTCTGCTATCTTGGGCCTGACCACGAAGTCTCCAACTGTGAGCTCTGCCAGAAGTTTAATCAAACCACCCTCAGGCGTCACAAGAAGGTTCTAAAGCAATTCATGGAATAACAGGTAGCCAGGGGTCTGCACCGTCGCCCACCGTACTCCTCGGTGTAACTGTCAGATTCTTTACTCCGCCTAACTAAGAAGCCGCTCCAGAGATCCTCTCCTTCACTTTGGTTCGGTTCAAGTAAAAATCGGTCGGTTTTATCAACCATTTATTTATTTTTCAGTGTTCAGATCTCTGTCTACAGTACGTAAGTGTAATTAGTGGGTAGTTTAGAGTTTTGTGGGTGGAAATTGTTTTTTGTTCAGTTTCTTTCTGGTCGGTCTGGTTGGGAACTGAAGCAAATTCTGTATTGGTTTTTCTTTGTAATTTTTTCTACCTTTAGTACTGTGGTTCCCAGTACCTATTGGATCTAAAAAAAAAAAAAAAAAACATTTTTTTTTTGACCGACCCGTGACACGGTTGGAACCGATAGGTTTGCAGTTGCCTGACTTAAACACTGGTAAGGGTAACTTATTATTTATAGGCATGTCTGAGAAACCCAAAAAGAAAATCAGTCCCACTGGGTTTCAACACTGCACTGAGTGTGGGGAGGCCTTTGCTAAGGCTGATCCCCACCTCGTCTGTGTTTATTGTCTGGGGTTTGTCCACCTCAGGGAAGACTGTCAAATATGCAGAAACTTTCCCAAAGCCACCTTAGATAAACGTTTAAGTCGGCTGAAGGAAAGGGAGGCCGAGAAATCTGCTGAACCAGATGGCCAGCCTGGTTCAGTTCCGACCGAACCTGAGGGGGTGCCCACTGACCTGGGCGATACCTCCTCGCGCAAAAGGAGAGCCGATTCTGTGGAATCTGTTCCGTCTAAGAGAAAGTGTAAGACAGCCAGTTCGGATCCCAGTTCCCATGTTTCGACTGCTGATGAAATAGCTAAAGCGATTGCTATTGTACAATCGCTTTGCCCGGTTCTGACCGAACTGACACCGACCCAAAAACGATCGGTTCAGTCGGAAGTTTCTGCTTCTGAATATGATCCTGAAGCTTTTTATGAGGGCGATTGGGAGGGAGAAGATGATTATGAAGGCCTAGATGAGCCAGTAGAGCCTGACATCTCTCCAGACAGGCCTTCCAATATGTCCTCCTCCCAGACTTTCTGAGACCCCCTCCCATTTCTTGTTCTATAAGAAAGTGGCTGATACTCTTCAGCTTCCTGTGGAAGAGGCTGAACAGGATCAGGAGGAACCTGACTATGTTGAGATGATGGATGTCCCAGAGTCCAAAAGGGTGTTTATCCCTCTGCATAAATCCCTGGGGAAACAGACACAAAAAATTATTCAGTTTCCAACATCCATACCCCCTGTGGATAAAAAGATGTACAGAAGGTATACCTTTGCAGGTCCTGGGACGGAATTCCTTACAAATCATTGCAGCCATGCTGGGGTATGCAAGCTGCAGCCTGTGACAAGGCTAACATTCCCTTGGCATCTTACCCCCAGATAAGGATTCCAGGAAAGTGGATGCCATGGCAAAGAAACAGTACTTGGCATCCTCTTTGGGGTTCAGACAAACTAATTACATGGCATATACAGCCAGATACCAGAAATCTATGTGGGATACGGTTCTGGAGATGGCTAAGAATGCCCCTCCCCAGCTGGCCAAGAAGCTGGAGCAGGTGGCTATGTATGGTATTGAGACATCAAAGGTTCAGTTTCATGCTGCTGTTGACTCAAATGATGTACATTCTAGGTTTATGGCTACATCTGTCTCCCTGAGGAGGTTTGCTTGGCTCAGGTGTACCAGTCTATCACAGGATACCCAGACCAAGGCCATGGATTTTCCTGTCACAGGTAATTCTCTGTTTGGGGAGCAAACAGAGGCTTACATGAAAAAGATGGATGAATACAGGACCACCTACAGGAGTGATGCAGCCAAGGAAAAGCAGGTCACTCCTCAGAGGCAGCAGTCTAGGGCTGGCAGGGGCAGGCCTTTTCAAAGTCCTTTTTACCAAACCCAGGCCTCCTCTTCTTTCCAGCAGAGGGGGTTCTTTAGGGGAAGAGGCAGAAGAGGGATGACCAGGACTCCATCCTCCACTCAGTCTAAGCTCCCTGCCAAACAGACACCCTGATATGTCAGTCAGGGTCACCTCCTCAGTTCCAGTAGGTGGCAGGCTGGCTCACTATTTCCAGGCCTGGTAGTCTATTACCTCAGACAAATGGGTCCTGGAAGTAGTGAGCCAGGGACTTGCTCTCAGTTTCAAAAGGTTCCCAAAAATGAGAGCAAAGTCTTTCAGTCCTCCCTCTCCCTTGAAGACAAAGGCCTTGGAGGCAGAAGTCTCCTCTCAACTACTTCTGCAAGCAGTGGAGAAGGTACCTTTATATCACAGGGGAAACGGACTGTATTCCAGATACTTCCTTACCCCAAGAAAGACAGCGGAGTGGCGAGCCATCCTAGATCTTAGATACCTAAACAAACATATACTAAAGCCAAAGTTCAAAATGGTGACTCTGGGAATAAGTCTTCTCTCTCTGAGACCAGGAGAATGGCTAGCCTCCCTGGATCTCAAGGATGCCTATTTCCACATACCTATCGGACATTCCCACAGAAAGTACCTCAGGTTCGAATTGCCCTCGGGTCACTACCAGTTCAGAGCAATGCCTTTCGGCCTAACATCTGCTCCAAGGGTGTTCACCAAGTGTCTGGCAGTAGTGCTGGCCTTTCTCAGGAGACAAGGCATCTTACTGTTCTCGTACCTGGATGACTGGCTCATAGTGGGTCAGTCATCAGACCAAGTCAAGTCAGATCTAGAGGTCACTCAAAAACTTCTGGATTCCTTAGGATCTAGAAAAGTCTGTTCTGGAACCAGCCCAGCTTCTCACATTTATTGGGGTGGAACTGGACACTGTCCAGTCAAAGGCCTTTCTTCCCCTTTCAGGGGTACAGTCCCTCATCACCCTGGCTTCCTCTTTTCATCCACTAGTGTCTCGGCCAGCCAGGCACTTCTTACAGTTACTAGGCCACATGGCAGCTTCCACTTCAGTGGTGCAAGGGGCAAGGTTTCAAATGAGAGATATTCAAGTTCATCTAAAATCCTTTTGGTCTCAGAAAAAAGACCCCATTTCCAAGTTAGTTCCAGTGTCTTAAACTCTAGTTTAGGCTCTCCAGTGGTGGCTGGAGGAGGACAATCTAAGGCAAGGTGTCCCCTTCCTCAGTCAGGCTCCAACAGTGATTCTCACCACAGATGCTTCCCTTCTGGGATGGGGAGCATACTACTCAGGAAATATGGTCTCATCAGGAGTCTCTCCTGCACATAAATCTTCTCGAACTCAGGGCTGTCTTTCAAGTACTTCAGACATTCTCGAACACAATTCAGGGGAACATGGTGCAGATCAGGACAGACACCACCACAACCATGTGGTACATCAACAAGCAAGGGGTACTCAGTTCTCGGCCTTGTGCACAGAAGCCATGAAAATATGGTCACTAGCTCATTCCCTTCAGGTTTCCCTGATAGCTGTACATCTCCCAGGGAAGGACAATGTACTGGCAGACGCTCTCAGCAGGATTTCTCAAGGTCACCACAAATGGGCCTTGAATCCTTTAATTCTTCAGGTCATTTTCAAGAGGTGGGGCACTCCAGAGATAGACCTCTTTGCAGCCCCGGACAATCATCAGCTTCCCCTGTTCTGCTGCAAACCCCCTCTTTTGGGGTCTGTTCCTCAAGATGCTGTCCTGTTGGATTGGACAAGCAGGTTTCTGTATGCTTTTCCTCCTTTTCCTCTGATATTCAGAGTTCTGGTCAAGATCAGATCTCAGCCTTGCACTGTGATTCTAGTGGCTTCAGACTGGGCCAGGCAGACTTGGTACCCCTTACTATTGTCAGTGTCAGTGACAATTCCACTTTGTCTTCCCAGACAGTACAATCTTCTCACCTCCTCGCAGCGGAGGATACTGTATCCCAACCTTCAGACTCAAAGCCTGGTTCTTGAGGAGCTAGAATATGGAAGCCTGCATCTTTCCCAATCAGTCTTGGACATTCTTAAGGTTAGTAGAAAACCTTCTACTCAAAAAACTTACAATTCCAAATGGAAGAGATTTGGTTTCTGGTGTTCTCAGAGGCATATTCAGCCTGATTCAGCTGACATTGCCACTGCTTTGGGCTATTTGGTGCATCTTAACAGTTTAGGCCTCAGGCCTACCACTCTCAAAGTGCATTTGGCAGCTATCTGTTCGACCCCGGAGATGCCGTCACCCGTCGGAATCATGGGCTGCAATTCAGGGCAGTTGCAATCAGCTGGAATTGCCCTGAGTTGCAGCCATAATTGAGTGGAGTTGTAATCTTTTTAAATTGATGACTCCTGTAGTAGAATTAGCTTTGGGATTCCTCACAGCTTATTCTCCCCTGGCTGAGCTACTGCACACCCTGAAAGTTCCCTCCCAAGGGCATAGTCAGTGATATGCCAGACACGCCGGAGCATAGCAAATATTTGTAGCAGGGGTAGTATACAAGCCAGACAGCATGGCTCCTGGTGTCTCAACAATAAACTTTTTTGTTTGGCTTTCGCGGGCTTTGTCTTTGTTTCGGCTGGCGGGGGGAGGGGGAAGTTGCAGCCCACAGCAGACATTTAGAGATCATTGGCTCCAGTTGGCTACAGCGTCAGGCAGGGGGTGTGGCCAAGACTCCAAGGTGGTATGTTTAAATTTTTGTTAAGAGCAACCTGCAGCCTAATACTTAGTTTCCAAATCTTAGGGAGCCAGAGGAGTTATACGGAACCAAGATTGAGAGCTGAGAAGATCCATCACCCAGTGACCCGACCAACCAACCAACAAAGCAACCACCAAGTGGAGTCAAAGCCGAGCAAGCCTGCCTGTCTGAAGGGAGAAGAAATTTCGATCATAGTCTGGATGTGGTGGTGTTTTGCACCTTGCGACAACGTAGAGTAGTGCACCGCACTGACTGCACAGCTCTGCTGGGACTGAAGTAAGCCTGGGAGTCGGGACTCATCTTAGGAGTCAAGAGAGAAAAGCAGACACTGACTGCAAGTCTGCAACTGAAGCACCTGGAGTGAGGGACAAACTGAAACACTTAAGCATGGAGGCACAGAGCAGAGTTCACTCCTGAGTCAGGACAGGGGCACGATGCAAGGTGTGTGGGCCGCGAGGCGCAGTGCGAGGGGCACGGGGCATGATGCGACATTGAAGCCTGGGGGAATAATACCTACCGAAGAGAAGGGCATTCGGTTTAACAGTCGTGACCGGATTGGCACCTTCTGTCGTCTGCATCAGTCTGAAGTGAAATGAACAAGTCAGGTATTTGCAAAAGTAACTTCCACTTTTTCTTTATTTCATCCACTGTGTACCAGTTTATAAAGTTTGGCTATGTTCTTCAATAGCATACTAGGCTTAAACAAAGTTCAAATAAAATCTGTATTAAAAAACTGTACATTATTACTGGCTCTGTTACATAAAACATTTCTATGCTGAAAACAAAAAAAAAAAAACCTTTTGTGCCTATCTCCATCTCTTTGTTCATTTCATAGGTCATTCCCTCCTCTGTAATGTGGTATAAATACCATGTATGTCTGTTGCCCTGACTGCTCCTATTATTCCGAGGGAGTGATATCCCCAAGACATTCAAGTGAGTAAAACTCTCACATAAGGGAACTGTCACTATATTGTAATACTGAGGACAAATAAACTTGGGTATTCTTTTATATTATTTTATTTATCAGAATGGTAGAATTAATCTAAAATGAACAGAGGAATGGGCATTCCAGCCTTGTAAGAGAACATGTGAACAGTGATACAGATCAATGGTTATAGGGATATTAGACACAAGTTTGTTTTTTTTCAGCATAGAACTGTATTACATGACAATTCAGTCATGATGTGTACTTTTAGTGCAGGTTTTATTTGAACTTTGTTAAAGCCTGATATGATATTGGAGAACATAGACTATGTTTGGAAACTGGTAAGGTACATTGTACATTTCATACTAGAATATAAAATTGCATTTAGCACTGTATTTGGTGACCAATGAAATGCAAAAAAGAGAACTGAAACAAAGTGTATTTTAAATGATTATGACTGCACATTCAGTCAATTCACTACCAGTCTGGTGTAACCCCCCTGCAAATGGGGGTTCCCAAAAGACTTCCAGGAGCTTGCTTGAATGCTCCAAGCCTGAATGGTGTTTGGCATTTAAGCCATTTATCAGTGAGTGTTTTTAGAACCTCTGGTACTGTCTCTTTAAGAGCTGTCTGCTTGCAGACATAATTAGTTTGTATGGGGGACTGTGTGTTTCTTTGATTGAGTACCACTCAAGCTGCTGCCAATTCACTTCATTTTGCAGTCACTAGGAGTGCAAAGGGAACCTATCTGAAAGATGTAACTGTTTGCCAGAAATTATTTAGAGTAATAATGAAATTACAGTTTGTCTAACCTGCTTTCTTTGCAGTCAGAACTGTGTCTGCTAGTTCCCCATTCTAGTTTTGAACTGCTGAACTGGACCAATCAGTGTGGGTAAGCTAGCTCTAAAATGGTGCCTTGGAATGATCAGAACTTGGACTCATAATCTGAGCCAGCCACAAGAGGATTGTATAGACAGTGACTCTGGGAGATGTAGTTTAGACTTCAGCACCTTTTGGACCAACAGCAGCAGTCTATTGTGAGTGACAGCAATCCAGTCAAGAACTGGGAGGAACTCAAAGGAAGTGCCAGTTTGTCGGTTGGAGTTTGAGTTGAGCTTTGGCAGTGAAGAAGGAAGGGCCTGTGCTTTTCAGTGTGCAGTTTTAGTCAAAAACGTGTGTAAGGCCCAGAGTTCGGTCTGCAGCTTGTGTAACAGCTTGTTAGGACTGAATCCGTCCTGTGAAAAGAATCAAAGGATCTCTGAAGAGTAGAAACCAGGCTCACCCTGTAGAAGACTGGAGAAATTGTTGGATGCACTCTGTCTGTCAGGAACTGAATCTGCTGTGTGTTCTCCGGGTATTGTGCAGTAATTGCGATCGGGATACAGATGCAGCCTGCCTGGTATAGTGCTTTCTTTTATATGGATGTGTGAAGAGGTTTGTGTACCTCAAGTGAGCCCTGCTGACATTGAAGGACCCTATCTTATTTGGAGGTCGTGAGTACTAATTCAGGTCGCCTCTGTTGAATTGCCACATTAAATTCAAATGGAATTACTGTACTGCTGACTGTTTAATTCTCCTTTTCTCTGTGTGAAAGGGCCCCTACCAGCTGCCACGGTTTGGACTAGCCACTAGGGCTTGGGTACCCAGGGACAGTAACTGATAGGGATAGGCCTGTGCACAGAGCCATAGGTAGATTATTAGAGTGATAAGCTAATTAACCTGATTTCCCCCTGTCCTTGTTATATCCCCCTAAATAAATCAGAGCTGCTTGTTTCAGTGAAGTTATACTGCCTGAGGTATTTGTCTATGTTAAAGTACTGTACTGTGATTGTTGCACTGTATCTCATTTCACAGGAGGTCCCAGTGCGGAACCAGACCTGGGGTAAGTGTATACTGTGAAGGTAATTCTGATATATTGTGTGGGCCACTAGTGGGAAGAAAGGGGTTGCAGTGTCCCAGAGGGCTGTGATCAGTTAGTTTAACTATTGCAAACCCTGACCTCTGGGTGGAGGCACCCGCCATTGGATCCAGGCCCCTCAACCTGTTGGTGGCAAATCAGGCAGGGGTAGTAGCCCCTGGGATAGCGCCATCTAGGGGTTACACTAGCATTGCTTGTAAAGTGCTTTTGGGATACGCTGTGTATGAAAAGCGCTATATAAATGATTCTTTTTCTTTTTCTTACAACAGTTAAATGTAAGTGTAGGTGGAGTTGTTAAAAATGATATATGCACATACTGTACATGCTACCTAAATGATACCACTGCCTCTATGTCCTGAGTTACATGCTGCAGTGGAAATGCTAATATGTGACTTCAATAGGATAACGTGCTCTATGAGGTATTATTGGATGCAGGAAGCACAATTAATGATTAGTGATGGTGGCACTGATTTTAATCTGTAATTTAACTTCTTGATAGTAATTTGTTGTGTTTTATTGTTTGTAACATAGCAAAACAGTTCGCTCCCATAGCCCTGAGAACAGAGAGTGGTGCTTGTCTGATGTGAGGTGGCGCGCTAGACCCTGTCGCAACTGTGGTTCCCTTGTGGGTACCTAGTCAATTGCAGGTGGTGGGTGTTATCACAACCTCACCATAGCTTTCCTTTCCCTAAATGGGCACTGATCCCCGAGCAGACTCGATAGACCATAGGCCGTACTCTGCTGGCTTCTTAGTATATCAGTATGTTAACACCATCCATACAGTCCCATCCTACATTCCCACCCTTAACCCCCCCAGCTAAACAAAGCTTTAGATCATGTTTGGTCCCCCCCAAAAAACCTTAATAAAACACATAGTTTGAAAGGTTAAAATAGACATTCCTGAGGTGCATAGATCATCCTATGTAGAAATAGTGGTAGTATAGCATCATGTCTGTGCATTGTTTTCTGTGGACGGATAAAAGGATGAAAGGACACTGTTAAAGAAAAATGTACTTTTGTTGGGGCAGAGCATAGTAAAATCTATGCTTTTAAATATAAAAATGCCACAGATTACTATTCTCAAACCCCTTAGGTTTGTGAAGCCCCCAACCAAAGAAATCTTAGATGTGCTCCTAGCTCACTGTACAAAAACTTCCAGAAGTGCATGTCTCCAGCTGACTATATGGTGGGGGCTGAGCGGCGTGGCTTTCTCTGCCAGGCTCTGTTCATTGCCCTGTGTATGGTGGTGAGAGTGTGGTAAGATTCATGATGGTGTTAGCTGGTGTGTGTGTGTGTGTGTGTGTGTGTGTGTGTATGTGTCTGCTTGACTGAACATTTGTTGCTGTGATGTCTATGAAAGGTAGAAGGCCATGGTACAAAACAATGTGGAGTTCACTGTATGTGATGGCATTGCAGCCTTTTTATTTATTTTTTTTTTTTTTGCGTTGCAGATGTGGCAGGAAGGAATAGGGAAACATGATAAATGTACAATAATCAGAGTATTTCTTAGCTTGAAGTATTTCCTGTATAACTGATCAAAATTTGCCATTTTAATTGTGGGCTACTGCAGTCATTTGCGGGCTACTGCAATTTTGATTCACCTTGCCCTGTTGGCTAGTGCAAAATAAGATTAAGGTTGACCCCCGTGAGTGGTTGTGAGGTGTGTACAGAATTGGATGTAAACCAAAGTGTAATTTATTAAGCAATGAGGCATGACTAGTGATTAACTATCTGTTAATTACTCCCTAGTGGTGTTATCTGGCACGATATATGAAGCTAAAAAAGTGGCAAACTACTACATAATAAAATGCAACAATGGTGAAAGTTGAAAAAAATTGGTTGGATTTTCTTTAGTTAGTTGAAGTCACAAATTTCAAACTAGTTGGAAAAGTCAGTCATAATGTGTGGTTAAGTCAGTCATAAGTGGTTTTTCAACTGTTTCCAGGGTCTGCTATCTCTGTCTTCCTTTCAGCTGGGAAGGGCTCTTCCCTAGCCTCACATCCAGTTTTCAAGAAATTTTTCAAAGGTCTGGTTCATATCAATCCTCCCCTTTAGGGACCCTACTCCTGTTTGGGATCTGAATATCCGTATTGCACAGCTTATGCAGCCCCCCTTTGAACCATTATATTCAGCTGAGCTGAAATACTTGACTTGGAAAACTGTGTTCCTGGTAGCCATTACCTCTGCTAGGAGAAGCAGTGAATTACAGGCCTTATCAGTGGAACCTAATTTCATTTAATTTCACAGGGATAAGGCGGTCCTTCGAACAAACAGAAAGTTTCTTCCCAAGGTGGTATCAGACTTTCATTTGAACTAGTTTGTGTCATCATCTGTATTTTTCACTGACCATTCTTCCTCTGGGGAGAGAAGATAACACAGTCTTGATGTAAAGAGGGCCTTTAGTTATTATATAGAACACACTAAGGCTCATAGAAATAACTGTTCACAGCTCTTTCTCACTTATGGAGAAGTGTGAAAAGGTAAACCTGCCACTAAGAGAACTATTGCCAGGTGGATTGTCTCCTGTATCCAGTTCTGCTATTCAAAACTGGGGAAAGAGCCACCCTCAGGCCTGAGGGCTCACTCCACCAGAGGTACAGCTGCTTTGGTCGCAGCAGCTAGAGACATACTCTAAGTGGAAATCTGTAAAGCAGCCACCTGGAAAACTGTTCACACATTTACCAAGCATTATTCTCTCTACATCCAGTCAAGACGTGATGCTAGGTTTGGCACAGTAGTGCTGCAGTGCTTGTTCCCAAAATAGGTTCTGTAACTCCTTCCTCCAAAGGGGGCACTGCTTGGTAGTCTGCATATAGTCAGAATACAGCAAGACTTCATGTTGTTTGAAGAAACATTTACTCACCATAGTAATGTTTCTTCTAATGGAGTCTTGCTGTATTCTGACTTTCCTGCCTCCCCTCCTAGAACCTAGTTGTTTGGAGATGTGGGTTGGCAGGCGCAGTGCAGCACCGCAGAGGTGTACCTGGGTCACCTCTTATTTTAGGACGGGGTTTTTGTTATGATTTTAAATATGTATTGTTAAGTTTTATTACCTGCTTGGATTCGTTTTGGGGTTCTCAACTTGAGTCTTTTGGACTCTAACAATCTGTATATTGCACTTTCGGCAAAAAAATTCTAAAAACAATTTCTGTTTAATAGTTAGTTAGCATAGTGCTCATAAGAATCTGACAGTTACACTGAGGAGTACCTGGGACAGAGGTTTGAAAACCGAGCTCAAGTTCAACGTTCTGTGCCCTGTCATAGAGTTAACCCTTTCCTTTCCGGAGCAGTTCAAGTGCTGGGGCTAACTGCGTAAAGTCAGAATACAGCAAGACTCCATTAGAAGAAACAACATTACTGTGGTGAGTAATTGTTTCTTTTGGTTGCAATTACTTCTGCTCGAAGAATTTCAGAGCTTCAGGCCCTCTGGTGCGAGGAGCCGTATTTGATTTTTCACAAAGACACGGGTATTTTTGCGCACAAATCCTGTGTTACCCAAGGTAATTTCTGAGTTTACCATTAATCAGTCTATCCACCTTCCTGTTTACTTTCCTGAGCGTGCCAATCCGGGGGAAGCACTGCTCCACACTTCAGATGTGCGCAGAACCTTGAAGTATTACAGTACTCTCTCACTATAATGAACCCCGCTATAATGAATTCCCGCATATAACGAATGCGGTGTGTGGCTCCCGACAATAACAATGGCTTGTCAACATACGCATACGTACCTTGCCAATGATGCTTGCGGAACTGTGATGACAGCAGAACTCCTCTCAGTGCTCCCTTAGTGCTCATTCATTGTTTTGTTCTCAGTGTTCACCATTACAGTCTAATTGACAATTGTATAACAGGTTGTCAATTAAATTTATGTAATGTTAATTACAGTCAGACCTGTTTTGCTTAGGTGTTATAGACAGTGCCTGAACTGCCGGTCCACATTGGTGTTTGTGCATCAGCTCCAGACTGAAGCATTCCGGATATACTGTTGAGCTGAAACTGACTGTGTTAGACCATCTACGGTCAGGTGAAAGCCTTGCCAGGATAACAGTGGAGACTGGTTATTCAAAATCTACCATGTGTACATGGAGGAAGGAGCACTGAGAGAGTTCGCCGATGAATATAATGAATCGAATGGCATGGCACGAAAAAGAAACTGTGGAGACCAGACGAGGGTGAGATTGACAGGGCTACACAACTGTGGTTTACACAGCAGCGGGCAAGCGGTGTGCCCTTGTCTGGTTCAATTGTTAAATCAAAAGCTGAACAATTTGCTAAGGACATTCACAGTGAGCATTCAGATTTCAAGTCCATCTCAGGGTGGCTCTGGAGGTTCCAACGCAGACACGGAATTCGCCGTGTCTGCATAACCGGGGAGCAAAGGTCCTACGACGATGCAGCAGCTGCTACATTTATACCAAAACTGCGGGATATTCTGAATGCTGGAGGATACACTCCAGAATAGGTGTATAACGCAGATGAAATGGGCCTGTTCTGGAGGTGCCTACTTGATGTGACTCTGGCTAACAAAACAAAAGAAAATGCATCGAAAGAATTCAAGGTTTCCAAGGATAGACTCACTTTTTTATTCTGTATGAATGCATCAGGCACACATAAAGTTAAACCGCTGTGCATCAGCAAATTTAAACAACCGAGGTGTACCCATCATGTCAGCAGGTCATCCCTCCCTGTCAGCTACTCAAGTAACCAAAACACATGGATGACTGCAGAAATTTATGCTTGGGTTCAGGAAAACTTTGTCCCATCAGTGAGGGCTCATCTCAGGAGATAAAAACTATGCTTGAAAGCACTGCTCTTGCTAGATCAGTGCCTAGCCCACCCTGAGTCAGAGTTAAAATCCCGAGATGGCCATATCAAAACCTTGTTCTTACCAAAAAACACAACATCCGTGATGCAGCCTTTAGATGGCCGGGGATTATTACAACTTTCAAAAAGCACTACCAGAAGAAGTAAGTGATCTGGTAGCCAAAGAAACACAAGTTGCTGAGTTCCTTAAGAAACTCAATTTGCGTGATCTACTGCATCTTGCTGGCGAAGCCTGATCAAGTGTGACACAAGCAACAGTTACCCATTGCTGGGAAGCAACAGTGGGTGCTGCATTTGACAGTCTTACTGGGACTGAGCTAGAGGAGGAGGAGGATGACACCCACCAAATCGCAACTATTGCCACTGACCATAAACTAATGGAAGCCACAGAATCCACCAGCCCTACTGCAGTAATTGAGGAATGGGTAGCGATTGATGATAAAATCCCGACTGAAGATACGCTCACAGAAACTGACATTATCAGCGCTGTACTGGGGAACGAGGAGAGTGCGCCAGATGATGAATCAAAGGACGAGATAGAAGAGAAGGAGGTCCCTACCTATCAATAGGCTATCCAAGGTCTCGAAAAAGGGCTTCAGTAGTTGCAGTTGCAAGACGCAGATCCGTTAAAAGTCCTACAGCTGCGACATCTGATTTCATACTCAGACATTGCCTCATGCACCACCAAACAGCAATCAGTGATTTTTTTCAGACCAGGTAGCAGTAAGTGAACGCTACTGTACTTAAACTGTACTGTACTCTTAAGCGAACTTGAATGAAGTTGCAAGATCAGCATCTATTCAAAAGTTTACTTGATTTTTAAAGAAATGGTTATGAATAAAGCTTTGAAATTATTTATAGTACATTGTGTACACTTTTTCAATGTCAGCTACTCAGTTATATTACGCTCTGGTAAATTTTCATGCTCTCTCGATATAACAAACGCGCCACTATAATGAATGGGCGTTTTGGTTCCCATTCCATTCATTATAGCGAGGGAGCGCTGTATCTGCTTTGGATCTGCAACAGAGTTGATGCACAAGGTGGAGTGGAAAGGATGAGAAGGGACTTGGCAAGGTTAGAGGAATGGTCAAATGTATGGCAGCTTAGATTCAATGCTAAGAAGTGCAAGGTAATGCACCTGGGAAACAAAAACCCAGGGGAAGAGTACACAATGGGGGGGTGAGATACTAACAGCAACAAAAATGGAAAGAGACTTGGGGTAGTCATATCAGATTACCTAAAGGTGGGCAAGCAATGTGAGAGGGCAGCAAGGAGGGCTGGGGGGATGCTGGGATACATAGGGAGAGGCATCACCAGTAGAAAACAGGAAGTTATTATCCTCTGTACAGACAGCTGGTGAGATCCCATCTGGAGTACTCATGTGCAGTTCTGGAGACCCAATCTCCGCAAAGACATAGACAAGATGGAAGCTGTCCAGAGGAGGGAACTAAATGGTGCAGGGTCTGCACCGAAGACATATGAAGAGACTTAAGGAGCTTAATATGTATAGCCTCGAGGAAAGGCGGGAGGGGGACATGATAGAAACTTTAAAGTACCTCAAGGGAATCAACAAAGTCCAAGAGGGTAGCATCTTTCAAAAAGAGTGTGCAAGAACAAGCGGGCACAATTTGAAGATGGAGGGCGGCTCAGGGTAATTTAGGAAGTATTTTTTCACAGAGTGGGTTGTGGATGCATGGAGCGGCCTTCGGGGAGGTTGTGAGTCAAAAACAGTGGTGGAATTCAAGCATGCATGGGACAGTCATAAGGCAATTCTAGGGGGTTGGGGTAGGAAGAAGTAGGCTGCTGGTCAACTAGGATCTGCAGCTTATCCATTAGGTAGGGAAATGAGCAGACTGGGTGGGCCAAGCGGTCCTTATCTGCTGTCAAATTCTATGTTTCTTTTGTTTCTATTAAAGAGGAGGGCTTCTGGGAGATTTTGATGGCTGAACGCTAGTTGCTGAGCTCCACTATCGAGTTGCGTTCAGCATTGAATTTTGAACTAATGGCCTCCGTTACGAGAGCTAAGACTGTGAAAGAAGTTGCCGAAGGCAAAGTAGCGCAATAGAGGAATTTCTTACCCCACAACAGGGGAAAGCAACTCCGACACATGGGGGTGTTGAAGCTCCCTTCTCAGGAGGAATGGCTTCTCCAGTAATCGGGCGTCCCGACCAGGGCGCAAAACCAAAGCAGCCTACAAAGCCCTCACTGTTATCAATTCAGAACACAATTCTTGAATTCCAACGAGAGAGATGCGAATACCCTTAGGTCAGGTGAATCTTATCTTGGGGAGCATTTCAAACCTCTGCCAACAAATTGAAGATAAAATATCTATGGTGGAGGAACGGATGGAAGCTGCAGAAAAATAACAGAAAAGCTTTCTGCTCAAGCCCTGACCTCAGAGAGTGCTCTGAATGTAGTGTTACATGAGCAACTTGCAGCAATGGCCAAGATAGAAAAAGTAGAAACTACTCTGCTTTTGAAAAATCTGCATATTATCGGCTTCTCAGCTGACATTGCCTTTCCAGATTTGAAGCTTTGTACTGAAAATTTGTTAAACACTGTGATGTCACTCGAACAGCCTCTGATGGTGGATTCAGTTTATCAGCCGCAATCAAGGATGGAGCAGCAGAGAACTGCTACAGCTGTGCGATATGTTATCTGTACATTTCTGTCACACTCTGACAGAAATAAAGTCCTTAGCTTCGCTAGACAGCAAAAAGGAATAATCTGCCAAGTAACTAAGTTGCATTTCTACCCTGACTTTTCAATGATTACCCGGCACCGGAGGAAGAGATTCTTGAATATAAAAGCAGTGTTTGTAGAGGCCGGAATACCAGGAGTTCTGCATGCACCTGCGAAACTGAAGGTAATTTTCTAGGGGAAAGCCTATTTTTCCTTGATGTGGATAAAGAATGTAGCACTCCCGACGGACATAGGTTCGGACTTGGAAGAAGAGGAGGCAGATGAAACCCAATATGTCAGTAGCTACATAAATGCTCTCAAAGGAGTGAATCGCTTTTTTCTTTGTGGACTTTTAAAATTGTTTTATTTCTGGCGTTCTGGGTCTGGTCCTTTGTTTTAACGGGTTTACTATATAAAATGTGCTTTGATTAGGGTGTTAAATCTTGGAGCTAACAACTGTTAAAACTATTTGATATAATGAAAACAGACTCCTGTGAAATTTAACTTAAGTCTGTTTGACCCCTCGAAAATAAGAGAAAATGTATGCTTTTATACTTTTATTTTGTTTAATATTTTGAGAAGTATTGGTATGTTTATTTTATGTTGTAAATGAAAGTAAATATGTCTCTGAATAAAAAATAAAGTATAAAAAAAAAAAAAAAGTCCAGAAAGTCTAAGCAACTGTTTATTTCTTTCACCCCAGCTAGAGGGCACTTCAGTTTCTAAGCAATGTTTATCCAAAGGGTTGGCAAATTGCCTTGTGTTCTGCTACAATAAGTACAGCAGAGAATTGATTGGTGCTGTCAAAGCTCATTCCTCCAGAGGTATGGCTACCTCAGTGGCTTGTTTCAAAGGGGTCTCAGCCGATGACATTTGTGCGGCTGCCACTTGGAGTACAGTACACACCTTCACCAAGCATTACAGTCTGGACATTGCTTCAAGAACCCATGCAGGTTTTGGCAGGGCTGTGTTACAAGAACTCCTGTCTTAAGTTTATGGAGATCCAATCTCCCAGACTGTCTATTTTACAGTTGTCACTGCTTGGTACTCGTTCCTACGATGTTACCTGATGATTGAGATACCCCTGAAGAAGATAGAATAGTTACATAAGAACTTACCTTAACAGTAGATCTTCAAGGGATCTCAGTCATCAGATCTGATTTCCCTCCCACCATCCCCCTTCTTGGAGCTCCTGTTCAGGACCTGGCTATCTGCTATTTCCATCTTTTCTATCGAAGCTGGGTCCCTCTGTCTCTCCTTGGTTCCCCATGGCATGAGCCTTGCTCCCTTAATCTCCAGAGGGAAAGCAGTGAGGAGGGAGCATGGCCGCTCACGCTTATAAAGGGTTGGTGACGTAGACGGCGTGGGTGGCCCCAGTTGCAGGCTAGGAAGAATCCTATTGTCTGGCAGCCCAGTACAATAGGATTCTTATGCATGCAACCTGAACAGCTTTCTTCCCTGCCTCCCCCTGGGCAACCGAAAATTAAAGTCCTGGTTTCGGCAGTCCGCGCACGCGTGAGTAATTCAGGCAGGAATGGTGCATGTGCAACTGCCGAAACCTCCCCCTCCCCAAGAAAGAACTTGCTTTGCATTCTTGTAGTGCTGCTGGCACTCAGTATACAGCGCTTTTGCACTGTGTCGACTCCGCCTCCTGGCTGGCTATAGCCCATCCTGTGCTTCATGCTGTGCTGCCATCTCGAGCTCGGGGGGGGAGGGGGGAGTCACGTAGCCTCCTTAAGATATTTCAATCAGTTGTCAGCTAACCATCAATAAGGAGACCATGTGACCCGTGTGCGGTTGGGGGGGGGAGCGCTCCAGCGCAGCGCGCGTCGGATTGCCGAACAGTCCCCTCTTCATGTCCTTACACTGAGGGATTGACGTGTCATGCACCCTGTCAGACAGAAGGAGGGGCATCTGGGTGGAGTGTGCAGAATAAATTTTTCAGGGACACAAATCCGATTGAGCAGCAGCCATCTCCCGCCTCTCCTAGGTGCTGCCTACAACCATCCACTCTCACTGAAGCCTGCCGTTCTCATTCAAGAGAGCAGAAAGAGTAGACAGACAGTGTGTGAACATTTCACTGAGGATTGGAGCGATCGTGACGACCACCGAACGGCACACAACTATTAAAGTTGCCTTAGCCAGCCCAGTCATATACTAATATATATATTATTTAAAAAAACAGCTCTTTTAAGAGCTACATTTCTTTGGGGTGGTTTTGTATCACTTGTTGACTTAGGAGACTAGGAGAGAGGAGCGTGCAGTGCCCTGTTGTTAGGACCGAGGCAGCAGTACGTTCCCAGAGTTCCGAGAGGACTACAAAATTAGATCAGCAAGGTAAATATTATTAAAAAAAAAAAAATATGAAACTTAAAAAGCTCTTTTAAGAGCTACATTTGTTTTTTGGGGGCAGTTCAGTTGATTTCTGTCAGCCAGCAGCACACGTAGTTAAGGAGGGAGTATTCAATCAGACAGGCTGAGGCTTGCTGATGGCGTAGCCTCATTAAAGACATCTCCTCTGTGTCAGTGTCTGAGGGGGTCAGACTTGTGTGTGTGAGCTAGCTTGAGGGCTTAAATGTTAAACTTAAGTTTTTCTTTTAAGAAAGAACCTATTATTACCAAATATCACCATTTGAAAATAAGTTACATATAAAAAAAAATGAATTGTCTTGTGTTAGTATTAACTAAAATTGTAGAAGAATAGTACCTTAACCTTACCTTACCACAACAAGCCAGGCAGACATCTTAAAAGTTGAGCACACAGCCACAGGCTACCCTAGGCTGACCAGGTGCTCTGGTCTGCAGACTGTCTGCTCTGCCTGTATTATAAAGGGGGGGGGAGGCATTGTGGAGTCAGGTCTGTGATGTGACAGACTCAATCAGGCTGAAGCACAAGTGAATAACACAGCAGAATATATATATTTTATTAAGTTTACCACACAGACCAAGTGCTCTGCATGTTGCTAACTGAGTCAGTGCGTGGATGTGGATGGACCTTTGATTGAATAAAAAAAATAGAGGAAAAAAAAGCATTGTGTGAGTGTGACAAACTCAGTCAGACAGACGCAAGTTGAAGTGGAATAAGACACAGCTAGCCCATACAAGTCTAGTGTACTATATATTACCATACCACACAGGCACAGAGGTGCTACGCTCTGCTGTCTTGTAGTAAATTGAGTTAGTGGAGTGGATAGACCTTTGATTAAATAAAAATTAAAAAGCACTGTGTTTGTGTGAGTGTGACAAACTTAGAGACAGAAGCTGAATAAAACACAGAGCTAGAACTAGTCTACTAATACTACTACTACTATATACTACTAAATACTGTACTATATAAATTAAAGTACCGCAGCGCAGACCAGGTGCTCTGCCACTGTAGTAAATTGAATTAAACATCAGTGGGTGGCTCTTTGATTGACTTAAAGAGGAAATAAAGCATTGCTGTGACTAAAAGTCAGACAGAGACAAAAGTTGAATATGACACAGCAGAACACAGCTAGCCTACTGCCTGCCCCCGGTAGGGGTACTAGTATGATATTTATTTATTGAAATGTTTCACCAGGAAGCCACAGTGAGCAACAAGTTGCTCGTCTCCCGGGGTGGGGTTACAATGAGGATAGGAAAAATAGAGATTATACAGATAATAAAAGGAAGAACAGTTACAATTAAGTTGGAGCATTTAGACAATATAAATTATGATTGATGAGCAGTACAGACATTGCAGTTTGTAAAATTGATACAGCCAATAGGTGGTCCAAGAACATGATACAATAAAGCAGACAGAACAATATGCGACAAAACGATCAAAGTTCAGTGCTGTTCCAAGTGCTAGGTTTATAGGCAATAAACAAGTGCTAGTGTGTGATTCAGGAGGGAGAAGGCGATACTGTTTATAGAGTAGGGAGGGAGTTAGCTAGGAAGTGCTGGAGAGGAGGAAGGAAGGAAGACAGCCAAAACCTAGTCCCCTTCAAGATGTGGAGAACCCTGCAAGGGGGCAAGGAGTCTGCGCTGTAGGGAAGCGTAAAGGCAAAAGTAGGATGCAGAGAGAAGCCAGCGACCTAATTCCCCTTCAGGATGCTGAGAACCCTGCAAGGGAGTTGAGGCATAGGCGAGTAGGAACAAGTTGAGAGGAGTTTGAGGGATTAACACAGGGCAGCTGGAAGAGAGGATGTGGAGAGCAGCCAGCAGCCTAATTCCCTTTTAGGATGCTGAGAACCCTGCCAGGGGGTCGAGGAACTGGCGAGTAGGAACAAGTAAAGAGGAATTAAGGAGGATTAAAGCAGGTACAGCTGGAATAGAGGAAATTGTGAAGTGCAGTAGCTATGGAATTGGTGGAGTAAGGGTGGTGTATTTGCAGGGGTAGTGCATTCCAGATTCGAGGGAAGCGATGAGAAAAATCAGACTGGCCAATAAGGGTAGAACGGCGAGGCACCAACAAGGTGTGCGTGTCGTTAGACCTCAGGGAATCGCGGAGGGGAGGGAAGAAAGAGGTAGACAGGTAAGGGGTAGTCTCACCAAGCCAGAATTTAGAGGTCAGCTTCTGCACAATGGGGAGTTATGTTAGACAATGGGGAAAAAGCTAAGGCGTGATTGAGGTCACAATGAGGGTCTGAGATGGGACGTCAAGGGTGAAGCAGCAGAAGGAGTTCGAGAGTGTCCAGTTTGGTCAGGGAAGATTTGGGAGCAGCACCATGGACTACATCAAAGTACATCAAAGTAGTCAAAAATGGGGAGTATGGGCCTGCCCGGTGGTGTTGAGGGCTGAGGCGCTGGACGCCTTACCTCAAGCCATGCCGGATACCCATGTTCGGGAGCGAGCACGGGCCGTCGGGGGTCGGCAGGGAGGAGAAGGATTGAGAGTCTGCGGGACTGCTCTCCTTCTCTGGGGTGGGGGGATTTCAGTTGTCTGCACTCCACTGCCCCCTAGCAGCTGCTGGGGGGCAGCGCACCGACGCTGCAGCTAAGGGGAAAAGATGGAGTTGACACTTGGAGAGAGCGCATGCGGAAGCGTGCGCGCTCTCTCTGCAGGCGTCTTTGCATGCCCCACTTCCACACACAATGGAGTAAAACGGAAAATAGCCCTGGATGAATGAAGCTGTCCTTGCGGCGCCGTCCCCGAGAAGGCACCTTCCTGGCAGTGGTCCGTTTGGGGTGGGTCGAGTCGCTCCCCACCACCCTACCACGAAGGGTAAGTCGTGGGTGCATGTGGGGGGTGGGTCTGTCCTTCGGGTGTTTGTGCTGGGGTGACAGCTGACGGCAGGCTTGCCGCCGGGAGCTCCAGAAGGAAATACCAGAATAAAAAAAAAGAAAATGGGGAGTATCATCTTCTGAACAAGTTCACGCCTCGCAGGAAGCAGGATGCAAGTACAGTTCCTGTACAGGGCACCAAGCTTGAGGCGCAGTTTATTCCGGATGGCGTTGAAGTTTTCAGAGAAATTGAGGTGTTGGTCCAGCCAGGCCACAAGATATCTAAATGAGGATGTGTCCTCAAGGATTGTCCCATCAAGGGTGTGGAACGAGGGCAGGGCAGTAAGCCTAGAGAGTCTCTGCCTGGTGCTGAAGGTCATAGAGATTCTTTTTGGCATTAAGGAACAACAGGTGTGAAGCAAACAAGAGCTGAACATGGTTGAAGTCATGCTGTAAGCTGGTCGCCACAGCAGCAGAGTTAATGCCAGAGCTGTACAAGACAGTATCAACGGCCTGCATGTGAATGGAGGAGGCGGAGCTGGCTGTAGGAAGGTCATTTATGAAGATGGAGAAAAGCAGGGGAACAAGCACTGAGCCCTGAGGGACTTCAGTGTTGATTGGGGGGGGGGGACTGAATCTGAGATTTTTAGTGAGTCCTTCCAGTGAGGTAGGATTTAAACCAGGTTAAGCTGGTCGAGGCTAGACCTGCTGTGAAGAGGGAATCAAGAAGCAGCATGTGAGAGACAGTGTCGAACACTTTGGCGAGGTCGACAAATATAGCTGAAGTGATCAGGCCATCGTCCATCCCAGTGAGGACGGAGTCGGTGAGCCTGAGGAAGGAGATGGTGGTAGAATGGGTCTTCCAAAAGCCAGATTGGAATGGGGTGAAAATGGAGGAATCTGAGAGAAAAGGGGGATAGTTGGGCGAGAACCTGGTGTTCTTGAAGTTTAGTAAGGGTGGGGAGGAGAGAGATGGGGCAGTAGTTGTCAGGAGCAGAGGAATCTCCACCCTTGGGGAGAGGGAGGACAACAGCATGTTTCCAGGAGGTGAGGACTGGAGCAGACGTAAAGGTGAAGTTTAGAATTAGGGAAATAGGGTAGGTGATGGCAGGAGCAGAGAGGTAGAGAGGTTTAGGATCGAGGTCGTCTGGTGAGGATATTACCACAGCAGGCACAGACCAGGTGCTCTGCTGTGCCTGAGTGAGTCAGTGGATGTGGATGGGCCTTTGATTGAATAAAAAAAATTAATACAACAAAAATACTATAGCCTGCCCTTGTCCTAGTTGTCTTTGTGTGACTATCTGAGAGTCAGAGACACAAGTCTAAGTCTGCTCTATAGTATAACTATTTTAGAGGCAGCAGAGAAAACAGGACACAGGAGACCGTATATTTGAATTGTTTTATTCAAGTGTCTATATAATACTTGAACTGAAGTAAATCACACAGACAGAAGAATGTTACAACAAGAAACTTGAAACATTATTGAGAAATGTCTGGAGCACATGCTCGTCAAACCACCCTGTTTGGGTTTCTTGGAATTAGTCAATCTGCGCAAAGCACAATAAATGAAAATGAATGTAATAACCCTCCTACCGCTAGTACATCTGGTAGCAGGACAACAGCAGCATCAGCTAATAAACATAGAGCTCATGGAAACGCAGAGAATGCCAAAGATTATGATAAATTCAAATGTAAGCACACTTTCCAGTATTCATGGAAAGAACAATACCCAGGGGTTACTTAGGAGGATGAAAAAAATGTTCTGTATTTGCCAAAAGCATGAGAAAGTAGCAGAAAAAGAAAGTCCCTTCCTGCTCGCTTGTACCACATTTGGGATGGATTCTCTTCATGTCCATGGCCGATCATCAGCTCACATAAAATGTACAGAAGCAGAGAAAGTGTCAACGCTGCTCTGGGAAGCTCACTTAACTAAACTGGTGAGGAAAATGCGTCATGGGGAGATTCAAAAATTCTGTGGTCTGTTTAACACTGCTTATACAGTGGCAAAACATGATCATAGTTTCACGGATTTCGAAACCATTGTCAAACTTAAGGCAAAAAATGGTCTTAATCTCAGTTCAAATTTTCTGAACACTCACCATAGGTGCCGGAAGGGGGGGCTTCTTCCCTACCACTTTTTTGTGCACCAAGAGATTGCCCCTACAAACATGCTGCACACTCAAAATGAAGTTATACTTTTACTTGTAACGTATTACAGTGCTTGCTTCGTTGCTCTTTGCCTTTGAATCTGATTCTGCTATGCCGCTGCCCCCCCACCCCACCACTAAAACAATAAGAAACTGACACCTGCTGCCTGTGTTAAGTTCCTTCTCAGCCAGCAGAGGCGAGTTGTAAAGGTAGAACTTAACACTTCTTTTTGTTTCTGTTCATTTACAGGGCAGAGCTCGGCAGCAGCTTTAACACCTCCGTAGTCGTCTCTCCACTCCTCTTTGTTTTAGTGCCTTGGAGTCAGGAGGGACGACAAATACACCACCTAGCCCGAATTTAGCCATTAGACAGCCCTAGCGCACCAGCTGCCAGCATTCCGTTTAAGGTAACCACTTACTGGCGCCTCTCGACAACAATGCTTTCATACACATTTAAATAATCAAAGAAGTGGCTTCAGCAGCTTTTTTTTTTTTAATGTCCTGGGCCACAGTCAGTCACAGTCTCGCAGAAGTTCCGAGAGCCGAGCCCTGTTCCCCCCTCCCCGCCCAAGAACTTGGAGAGTAAAGTTTTTAAAAAAAAAAAAAAAAAAGGGCACTAGAGCCATAGTGGGTATGAAAGTAACACATACATCCCCAAATTCCATTTGATTTCGGCTGACTCCTTCTTATCATCTGGGCCTGGCTTTTCCATTGGAGTTGCATGCTTGCAGCTGTCCAGAGGAGGGCAACTAAAATGGTGCAGGATCTGCACCAGAAGACATATGAAGAGAGACTAAAGGAGCTTAATATGTATAGCCTTGAGGAAAGGAGGGAGAGGGGGGACATGATAGAAACTTTCAAGTACCTCAAGGGAATCAACAAAGTCCAAGAGGGTAGCATCTTTCAAAAAAGAGGTGTGCAAGAACAAGGGGAACAATTTGAAGATTGGGGAGCTGCTCAGAGGTAATTTAAGGAAGTATTTTTTCACAGAGAGGGTTGTGGATGCTTGGAACGGCCTTACGGAGGAGGTTGTGGAGTCAAAAACAGTGGTTGAATTCAAGCATGCATGGGACAGTCATAAGGCAATTCTAGGGGGTGGGGTTAGAAAGAAGTAGGCTGCTGGTTAACTAGGATCTGCAGCGTATCCATTAGGTAGAAAAATGGGCAGACTGGGTGGGCCAAGCGGTCCTTACCTGCCATCAAATTCTATGTTTCTATGTAGATAGAGTTAGAGGTAGTAGATTTACTTAATCTTTTCCATGAAAGATAGAGTCCCCATCGCATATTCCTTTTATGCAATAGTTAATTACCTTATGGGTTGTTTGATGTTTTTGGTTTTAAGCATGCAGCTAATATGGTAGCAGTAGGTCTGATTGTAAGTGTTTTTTTGTCAATATATTTTTATTAGCCTTTAAATAAACATAACTCCAATAACAGTACAGATTAAAATAGCACATTAATAAGTACACTGAAATAAGCTGTGAAAAACTTATAAATTACTAAATTATTAAATGTAATAAATAATTTATAAATATCTAACATCATGAGTAGATAACAGCAAGTTATAATACATGTTTTGTGATGTAATCACTATAAAGTATCTCTTAGCAACTATAAGTACAAGGTAAGAAGAAAAGAAAGAAAAAACAAGGGAATAAGAATAGAAGGAAAGAATAAGAAATTTAAAAGGGAGAGGGGGTTAGGAAGAGTTAAAACTTAAAAGATAAAGATACATGTATATTTTTGTGTCTAACAACAAAGTCAGATAAAAGAACTGTCATGCTCTTTGATCTGATATAGGAACAAAAATATATCCCTTTGCTTCTCCCATCTCTATTGTTGCTGAAATTGCTGTATATTGTGGGAAGAGATGGGTAAGTGTGTCCGAGTCTGCGGAATTAAAGGGACGAGATATCGTGGTAGCTGTTTTGCAGATGGAGTGACTGATTAAATATATATATATATATATATATATATATATATATATGTATATGATTTGCTGATTTCGGAGGACAAAGCATTGGGTTTTTTCCCTTGAATTTGCGTTGAAAATGCACAGCAAAGGCAGCATAACCACTTGCTAAATCCCAGTAAACTCTACAACTGCAAGATTAATCCATGTAAGAGTGTCTTTGTTATCTGAAGATATCAGGCAGCATCAACCGTAGTGGAGCCAGATGTAGGTTGCTACATTCAGTTGCCCTGGCCAAATGCATTCTTCTTTGACACCTGGCAGTCAGAGATGTTTTAAAATGTGGATGTTTTTAATGTGTATTCAAGTTTTTGTTCATCAAGCCAGGAGCAGACGTCTTTACAACAGTTGCAGGGTTTCAAATATGTAGATGGAGTCAGTTCTAGGATAGTGTAGTGTGAATTGTCTCTCTGAAGGGACCACAAAGGCAGCCTTGTAACTTCACATCAGGTTGTTCCTTCTTTGAAATATTCTAAAAGTTTATGCAGAAGGGTGAAAACACTGCATTAAATGGCACTGTGAGTACTATCTTCCCAGAGAAAACTTAGCCTTGAGGAGAAAAGCTAACCTTAAGAACTATACTTTGTGTACAGAAGACTTCCATTCTGCCAGAGGTAGAAGCATCTGTGAATCTGCACAAACTAAGCATTTTGTTGTGTTTTGCTAAAGCAAAGGACCCCCATGTAAACTAGCTACTGTACCTCATGGGGCCAGCACACTGTCTGAGGGTGCAAACCCCAAATAGTTAAAACAAATGTTAAAATAAAAAAGGCATGGGAGCCTGAAATTGTTAATAACACTTTGAAAGAGGTGGTACAAAGTTTTTTCCTGTATTATGTATTGAAGTAAATGCATTCTTAGGAGAAACGTTAATCAAGCGGGTAGCAAAGCATGAGATAAAGTGTGTGTGTTTGGGGGGGGGGGGTGCTCATGTAAACCATTTGGTTTAACTGGGTCTTTTGGATACAGACAATTAGTGGCTTCCTTTTAAACATGTCACTTTTAAATGTATTTGCTTGTCTAAGAGAGTATTCTTCCCTTTTCCTCTTGAATGGTCCAGTTTCAGCACCACAGATGGACAGCTAATGATTTCCCAGGCAACATAGATACAGAGAATGTCATAAAATGGTCAAGAAGCAAAGGTTATCTCGATCAGCCACTGACAGTCTTACAGCATTGTTTGGGACAACACACACACACACACACACACACACACACACACCATAACTTCAGCTGAAGCCTGTAGTAAAGGTCTCCCCAAACTTTAAATGCACATCTATTCATGGTACATTTTCACAGTTCAAGTTTTTAAAATATTTATCCTAAAGTTACAAAAATGATTTTTTTTTTAGAGGAGGATATGCTCGCTGGTTTTTATCGTAACAGTTAACCTGCATGTCTGATGAAACAGTGTGTGCTTTTGAAACTGCTTCATTCTGAAATCAGTTTCAGTGCACTTTTGGAAACATAACTTCACTTACTGCTGCCTTATACTGGGCAACTGAACTCATATTCATTATGGGCTGCAGTGAGTAATATCAGTAACATTGTACTTTAAGCTTGAAAGGGACACTAAGTACAATACTACGTTTTTTTTTTTGTTGTTGTTGTTTTTTTAACTTTTTACCCTGACCCAGTTGGTTTCTGTTTGAATAAGTGCAGCATGCAGCAGCAAGTGTTTTTGTTTATTTTTAGTAGTGGGTCCCTTATCTTGTCCCTCCCGACTCCTGGTCATGTTGGTCGGTCCGGTCCCTGCAATGTTGCCTAGCCTAGTCTCCTTTTTTGCTTTCTGATGGCTTCTGAAAAAAAAAAAGCCTTTTAATTCCTGGCTCCTTTATTTTCTTTTCGGCTGCCAGAGTCCAGACGATCTGGTTTCTTTTCCTTTTGTATTGTTTGTATCCTCCCTTCTTGTTGGCAGGCTCAGGGCAGCAACAGCAAAATAAAACCAAAATATTTCTTTGGGGTGGCTGGTTGGGGACTTCTCTCTGTCCCCCCTATCCATTATCCACCAGAAGGAGTCAAGCGGGTTTCTTTTCATATTTTATATTGCGGAGTGGGTGAGCGGGCATTTGCATTTTTTTGGGGGCTAATTTTGTTATCTGTATTATAGGTTTTACTGATGCAATGTGCCAACTATTGTTTTCTTTTGGATTTACTTTTTATTGTTATTTGTAATTGTTTCCTGGTTTTATTATAATAAAATGATAAAAAATAAATTGGACCTGTGGGTTGATTTTGTGATTATTACCTGCAAGATTAGTGGCACCACAGTATTTGCTGTAAGTCAGTGGATGAGTATAGATACAGAGATTCCAGGTTCAGTTCTCTGCAGGGACTCAAACCTTTTTGCCCAAGAACATCTGAGATATTAGACACTTCTTTTTAACAAGCTACAATAATTTGAGAGAAGGGTAGAGCTAGAGAGAGACATAGCAAACAACGCAGTCTTATAGGCAAGGCAGTCAGATTGAAAGTACCACACAGTAGGTTTTTAAAGTTATTTCCTGCTAACAATTGTCTCCTAATTTAAGATTTATAGTATTTGTAATAGTGACTGTATAGTTTTAAGTATAGTTCTTGACAGATTTGTACCAAACATTGATTTAGACCTTGTGTAAATTTTCCTGGTGTGGCATTGCGACTGTTGTTGGTGCCAATTTACAAGCCTTAAAGACATCTGAGTAATAAATTGTAAGTGACAATAATACTGGTTTAACATAAAACTGTTAAGGTGCCACTGCACCTCTGTATTACATTGTGTGTGTGTGTGCATTTGTATGGGCAGTGGGTACACAGACAGTGGCAGAAAGACACAGACTTTTATTATTCTACATAGAGAGATGGGTATGTAGATAGAAAGACAGACAAATTCTATAACATTCATCCGGGCCCATACAAAAAATATATCTATATATAAATCCCAATGATGCCATCAGAAAATTGAATTGCCACTTTCTTAAAATGCAAATGCTTTCCTCCTGTCAATCCTCTTCTCACTATTAGCCATTTCCACTTTATATGGATAATGGGTTAGATGTCCTGACAAAATTGATTTTAATTTACATATTATTTACTTGAGCAGACTTAGACTAGGTGGTCTATTTCTGCTGGCACATTCGTATGTCTGTAATATAATGCATAAATATTCATATATGGGACTGCATTCTTAACTTTATGATCATCAAATGGGTACATTTATTGTATTTTTGTATGGCAAAAACTAGTGTAGAAAAAGTGCCCTTTTTACTGTCGTAAGTGCCTTTCTGAGCCTCCGCCCCCTCAGCTTTTACTATCTTCCGGCACCTATGACACTCACGGTGTAAAAGATTTTGTGCAGGCAGTTGCAAAATCCTTTAAACATGGCCATGTTAAGGAAATTCAGTGTGCTAGATTTCTGTGTGTGCTAGCTGCTGGATCCACTGACAGATCAGTAGCTGAGCAGGAATCAGTGTATGTCAAATTTGTTCAGGGTGGGAGGCCAGTGACCATTTCTGTGAATCTTGTGGACCTGGACTCTGCCACATCTGATGGTGTAACTGCTACAATACTGATTGCCTTACAAAGTGTGGGAATTGGCCCAGAGGAAGTAAAAGCCAAACTGGTGCATCAGTCAATATGGGGTGCACAAATGGTGGGCAGGCTAAATTTTGGCTTGAATCTCCTCGTAATAGTTGTCCACTGCATAAATCACAATCTGGAACTTGCTAGTCTCGATCTTAAAAAAGATAACTCCTATCTTCAAAAATCTGAGAAAATATTAAAAGACATTTTTAAATTCTGTCAACTTAGTCCAAAAAGACACCATCAAATGCAAAGTTTAGCAGATGCCTTTGAAACCACTGTAGCTCACTTTGGTGGAATACATCAGGTGCGCTGGGTTGCCAGTCAGTCACAAGCATTAAAGGCACTGATAAAAAATTACAAATTGACAGTCACATGGAGAATGTCTTGGCCACTGAGTTTGGGGTTGATGCAGCTAAGAGTAAAGGGCATTCTTAAAGAGCTTAAGACTGCCAAATTTGTTGGAACTTTACATTTTATGATGGATTTAGTAACTGTTGTCACAGAACTGTCTCACGATTTTCAGAGGGATGATCTGCTTTTATTTGAAGTACAGTAATCCAGAAACTAGAAGGAGCAGTTCTTGAACTTACGTCTATGAAAGAAAGTCCTGGCACATATGTCCGAAAGCTTGTACTGAGTGAAGAAGGATAATTCCTAGGGGTGAAACTTGCTGGGTCATTAGAGCCAAAACTTTTGGACCAGCACAAAGAAATGATTGATGCTGTTATCAAGCACATAGATACTAGATTCAGTAGGCTGCAGCAACCCCCATTTACATGGTTTCAGTGTCTTGACCCCAGTCAGTAGCCTACCGAAAAAAAATAACTGGCCCAATACGTAAATGAAAATTTTGAATGTCTCCTAAATCATTTTACGGCAGTAATTTTGGAAGAGGAAAAGGAGAGTGCCATATGCCAGTGACTGCCTCTCAAGTTACACCTTCATACCATCACGCAGTCAGACACCCCACAAAACTGTCTATCAAAGCTTTAAGCAAGTAGACCACCTACATTTAAAGATGCTTTACTTATGGTAGAGTTACTTTACACGCTGTCATGTAGCACTGCTGTTGTCGAACTGGGATTTTCGGCAATTAACCTGATTAAGTCCAGTCCAAGAACAAATCTGGAACAGGACACATTGCGGGATTTAATGTCAACGTGTCAATGGTCCTAGCGTGGATGATTCTGATTTTCAACCACATGAGGCTATTTTATGCTGGCTTGAAGATGGGCCTGGGACAAGGCACATTCATGGCCACTCTCTTTCAAACACCAGCGCTACCTGTTCTACTACTGCTGCTTCTTCACTAGTTTCAACTGAAGAGTTTATTCAACTCTAGTCTCTCTGATTATCTTAGTTTCATTTGTGATTTGTGATCTTCGGTCAGTTCTACTTGCAGCATGGCAGTCACGATACAGTTCTTTCTCATCATGCCTCACTTTCACTGTCAGGGACCTGTCTGTTTTTATCTTCTGTTCTGATGGTCATCTATTTATGAGTCGCGAAAACAGATATGTCCACTCCACTGGACTACTTTCTCCCGGATTTCTAACTTCAAAACTCTGCAGTGATGAAAATAAGAAATTACAGTGTAAGTGCCCACTTACGATATCTGTACTGTACGTATTGATATGATACTTATTATATATTACTATACTGTCTGAACCTACAGTAGTACAGGCCAGGAGGGAGCCCAATGAGCTGCTGTGACTGTCTGCTGAGCCTACAGGTTGCCCTGCTCAGTACCCTGTGATATATTTATATATGTTCCTTTTTTTCTCGACTACTAATCTATAGACTAGTACTATACTGTAGATGTTAAATTGTATTTTCTTCTATTTCTTTATCAAAAATCGAGCACATGGTATGTGCTGCTGGTGCTGCAGTGTGTGTTTTACCATAATCAAATTACTATTTCATTTTGCTGTCAGTAATGGGCCACTCATGATGAGCAAACTTGTCACCGTCTGTCGAGTCGCCAAGTAAATTAGCGTCTTAAATTCCTGCCAGCCAACCCCAGGACAACTGAAAACTTGCTCTGGGCAACCAAACTTTTGGTCAAGGTTGCCTGTGGGCAACCTCATTTTAAAATAAAATTTCTGAGCCTGCCCAGTTGTACAGCTGAAAATCTTCCATGTGGATTCCCATCCATCAATGGTGAAGGTTCCTACGGTGTTATCTGATGACTGAGATCCCCTGTGAAGATCTACCGTTACGGTAAGTTCATACGTAACTGTTCTTTGTGGGGGCTAGGTGGCAAGCTGTTGGCTGGAGGTGCAGTTTGGGGCAGGGCTGATTGCTTGAAAAGCCCATGCCGTCCTGGTGAGAGCAGAATGGCTTTTTTCCACATAAGGACTAGTGCTGCAGCTTACATCCAGCTTCTAGCCTCCAGGGAGAGACAGCTGAGGGATAATACTGGACATTTAAACATCAGTCCCATTCATCTGCTGCCACAGAGACTGATCCCTTGCTTGAACTGCATGGTTGATGGTAACAGTAGTTGAGGGGGGCTCGGAGTAGGCAGCGAGCCATTGACCGGAGGTGCAGTACGGGGCAGGGCTGATTGCTTGAAAATCCCATGCCGGCCTGTGGTGTGCGCGGAGTAGAAAATCCGAAAGGATAGTTTTACAGGTACTTGCTATTAGGAGTAATTTTATCTGTATGATTGAAGATGGATTATGGAATTATAGTTGCATTGTTATGCTTCATTACGTTTAGTGAATGCATGTTTTTTTTTAAATAGGTGGAGATGCTATATATGAAGGGGAGGGGGAGAGCACACTGACATAAATGAAATATGCAATAATATATATATTTTTTTTAAATGGTTAACAATCAGAAAGGTGCTGTACAGGTTCCAGTATGCTGTACTCTCATTGCCTTGATCCTGTTATCTTGGGTAATGGTTTCCAAAGGGAAGCCAAACATTGGGATAAGAAGGGGGGGTTATTAAACTAAAACAGTCTGAAATAAATACATTTTGTTTAATTTTGTTATTGTTCTTAGCTGGGGATGTGGAAATAAATCTAGGGCCACCTTGTTTTTCTGATAGTCGTGGAGGGGCAAAGAATCGAAAACTCAGAATAGCGTACTTAAATGTACAGAATCTCCTAGCTCATTTAGATGAAATAAAGGCCTGGGTCAAGGTTGGGGGGTATGACATAATAGGCTTTAGTGAAATGTGTCTGAAAGGGCACAGTTTGGATAATCAGATAGGACTGGATGGGTTCATTATGTATAGACATAATAGGATGGGGAAAAAAAGGAGGGGGGTAACGTTTTGTGTTAGGGACACAGTAGTAGCTTAGGAAATGGAAAAAGGATCCCTTAAGGCACAGATTGATTATCTCACAGTCAGGATCATGCTGGGTGTAACTAATTGTAAACACCTGTATTTAACATGTTTCTATTGTCCAGCAAAGTATAATATTAAGGGGATCAGCAAATATTTGAGTCCTGGACTAGTAACCACAAAAATAGAAGGGAACATATTATGATGGGAGATGCTAATATCGATTGGGGAAAGGGCCATGAATTAGGTAAAATAAACAAGACATGGATGTTTCTCATTTTTTACAGTTGATTGACCCACTGACTCATAATTATAAAACTAATAATCACACAACTATTGGCTGGCTTATTACAAATAGGCCAGACAATATTTTAAAATATTGTATATTGTCTGATTCTGTCTCAGATCACTGTCCTAGTCTGTATAAGAAAGATGAAAAAGGACCCAGCTCAACCTAGGATTATTAACAAGAGGAGTATTAACAGATTAAATGTATTTTTTTTTTTTTAAAGATTTTGACTTAATAAACTGGGAGCAGGATGGAAATAATGGGCCCTATGCACCAAGGGGCAGAGCAGCAACGCACTGCGTATCTGTGGCCCGTAGCCACTCCACCCCCTTTGGGTCCCTGCACTGCATTCACCAAACAGGGCGGCAGCCCCAAGGCACCCGATCCCCCGGCTGCATGGTCAGCAATGCATCGGGGGCAGGAAGGGGGCATGTCCGCACTACATGCCATGTACTAAGGCGCGTTGTGCGGCATGCAAGGGGTGCAGGTGTAGGAAGGATACACCAGGGGGGACCCTGCCATAATGACCGTATGCGGTCATTCCCGCACACCCACAGGGTCCCCCCCCGACATGGCATCCATACTTGAGCACCCGCACCCCAACACATGGAGCCCTCCTATCCCTGCTGCTCAGAGACCCCTCCCTGCAATTGTGTGCCCTGTCCCCAGTGCAGGTGGTGGGGGAAGTGTCCGTTGGTCATTGCTGCTGGCTGACCCATGCCCACGGCACCTCTTGCCAGACCCTGGGGTGGTGTGGTTGGTGTGGTGGGGGGGGTGTCATAGAAATGTGCAGTTGACGGTACTGCTGTCCTGGGCCCGGTGCCCCACTGTGTGCGGGTGGGGGTGGGTCACTGCTGGGGACGGGACTCCACTTTGTTCGTGGACAGCAGGCGGGCATCGGGGGTCTGGGTGGGTGCTGCCCTGCTGGGGTTGAGGAGTGGCAGTACTCCTGTCAGTGGAGGATGCCTGTGGGACAGGCTTTGGGGGCTGTACCACCACCATTGGCCACCTGGCAGACCCAAGGGTGCATCTGGCGCCTGCCTACAGATGATGCACAATCCTGGTACTGTGCCATCTCTGCACGGGGATCATTTCTGGGTCCTAGGCAGGCCATTCGATTGGCTGCCTGCCTGGGACCACAGCTCCGTCCCCTGTCCACCCCATCGAATCTGCGTGCGGAGGCATGGCAATGACAGGTGGTCGACGGTCTTGAATGCCGGTGCACACCTGTCCGCAGGTGCGGGGCTCCGGGGGCAGGATATGTGCCTACGGCATGTAATTCCCACCCCTATTTGCATAGGAGCCAATGTTAGTATAGATTTACTAGTGGAACAGTTAACTAGTCATCTGATTTGGGCATTTGAAAATAATAGTCATTACAAAGCAAAGAGTTAAAGATAAATATTCCCCTTGGTTAAATAAAATCATCAGAGAGCTAATAAAGAAACGCGATAAGCAGAGGAAATTGTATTTAGTTAGAAAAGATACAGACAGTTTGACACAATATAAAATACGGAGAAATAAAACTAAGGCAGAGATAGCAAAGGCAAAATCTGAATATTATCGTCAAGTTCAGATAAACAACTTAAGGGATTCAAAAAAATTTGGGGCCTCATTTAAGCAATTTTGTGGTCCTCAAAATAGAACTGGAATTAAATATATAAAAGAAGGGGATAATATAACCTAAGATGTAAAGGAGATGACAAATCAATTTAACAAGTGTTTTATTTCCAAAACTACTCAGGTACAGGAAGAAGGCTGCAACCAAGGCAACAAAGGTCACCAGCTAAATAACTGTGAGTCTGGAGCACAGTGTCCCACTTTTTACTTTTAATAAGACAGAGGACAATGAAGTTTTGGGCTTGGAAGCCAAATGGAAGGGAGGAGTGGAGGGACAGATGGGCTCCACCCTAGGTTATTCAAGTTGGCAGTGGCGAGGATTGTGGGACTCATAACAGCTATATTTAATCTATCATTGAAAAAGGGGCAGGTACCATAAAAATGGAAAGAATCTAGGGTAATCCCCATACGTAAGGGAGGGGATGAACGTAGTGTGTTGAATTATAGGTCTATTTCATTATTGACGGTCTTAAGTAAGTTGCTGGAGAGATGCGTTTGCTGCCAGCTGTTGGCACATCTGGAGGAACATGGTCTGTTAATACATCAGCAACATGGGTTTAGAAAAGGGCAATCCACTGCGACGGTGCTGGCCAGGTTCGCGGACGCTGTGCTTCGGGGCCTGTGAGAGGAGGTTGTCCACTGGTGTAATGTTCGTGGACCTGGCCTGTGCCTTCGATATGGTGGATCTTGGACTGTTGTTAAATAGGTTAGGAAAAATGGGGGTTCGAGGGATGGCCTTGCATTGGTGTAACAGTTATTTAAGGAACCGTGTACAAAGACTTGGGATGGGAGATAAGCTTTCTGAACCCATGATAGTAAAGGCTGGGGTGCCCCAGGGATCGGTGCTGGGCCCTTTATTATTTTCAATTTTTGTGAATGATCTGCCCATTATCAAGGGAAAAGAACCATCTACAGGTACATGGGAGAAATGGGTAGTGTCTCCCATTGGTATCGAACTTTAAATATTTGGGTGTCTTATTACACCCCCAGTGTAAGTTTGATCCCTCATATAGATTGGGTGAGTAAGAAAATGAATCAAAAATATGGGTTCAAACAACATGAAGTCTTGCTGTATTCTGACAGTAGCAGTGAGTCCCAACCTTCGAACTGCCCCGGAGATGAAAGAGTTAACTTTCCATGCCAGGCATGGAACGCTGAGATCGAGCTCGGTTGAGACTCTCTCTGTTGCTGTTTAAACTCAAACCTTCAGATTCTTTACTCCGCCTCACTGAACAGTCGCTCCGGAGATTTCTCCTTCTGCTCGGTTCAATTTGTCGGTTAAAGTACCGCTTTTCTCGGTTTTCGACCCAATTTAAACCGTAACCTGTCGGTTCAGTCTCTGTCTGTGGTATTTGTGAGTACTAGATAGGTTATATTTTATTCTATTCTGTGTGGAACTTGTAAACGGTTCATCGGTTCGGTTTGAACCGAACAAGTTGTTAGAAAATCTTAATTTGTACTTTTAGAGTGTGGTTACCGGTTCTTATCGGTTCTAAAAAAAACAGATTTTATTACGTTTTTTTCCATGACCCGTGACACGGTCAGGAACCGATAAGAGGGTCTTGCCTGGAGGATTGCCATTAAAAGGGTAAGTTTGGTTAGGACTGGCACAATGTCTGAGAAACCCAAAAGAAAAACCGGGCCCACTGGGTTTCAGCACTGTAGTGTGTTTGGGGAAGTCTTTGCTAAGGCTGACCCCCACACCACCTGTGTTTATTGTCTGGGGTTTGACCACCTCAATGCAGACTGCCAGATTTGTAAAAATTTTCCTGCAGCTACCCTAGAAAACAGAGTTGATAGGCTCAGGGAAAGGGAGACCAAAAAGTCCGCTGAACCGGATGGCCAGCCTGGTTCGATTCAAACTGAACTAGAAGGAGTGCCCTCTGACCAGGGCGAGACTTCTTCGGGCAAAAGGAGAGCCGATTCTGAGGAGTCGGTTTCGGCTAAGAGAACTAGAAAAGAAAAATCAGCTGGTGTGGAGCCAAAACTTTCCTCTCCAACCGCTGAAGAAATAGCCAAAGCGATCAAAATTGTGCAGTCGCTTTCCCCGGTGCCGACCGAACCGGCACCATCAGGCAGGCGCTCGGTTCAGCCGGTTCGCCCGGTTCAAGAGTATGATTTAGAGGAATTTTATGAACCGGAGGAAGAGGAGTATGAGGAAAGTGAATGTGGTTTTGAAAGTCTGGATGTGCCTATTGACCCGGACATCTCCCCAGACAGACCTTTAGGAGTTTCTCCTCCTAGGCTTTCTGAGTCCCCCTCCCATTTCATGTTTTATAAAAAAGTGGCTGAAACCCTCCAGCTTCCTATGGAAGAAGCTGTGGATGACCAGGAGGAGCCTGACTATGTGGAAATGATGGATATCCCGGAGTCTAGGAGGCTGTCTGTTCCCTTACACAAATCTTTTGGGAAACAGACATTTAAGATTTTAAAGACTCCTAACACTATACCTCCTGTGGATAAGAGAATGGACAAGAGGTATACATTGTCAGGCTCAGATAGGAGTTCCTTACACAACAATGCAGCCATGTTAGTAGTGCAGGCTGCAGCCTGTGATAAGGCAAATATTCCCTGGCTTCACACCCCCGGACAGGACTCCAGGAGGATTGATGCCATGGCAAAGAAACAGTACATGGCAGCATCCTTGGGACTCAGACAGGCCAATTATATGGCCTATACTGCTAGGTATCAAAATCCAGATGGGACACTGTTATGGCTTTAGCAAAACAGGTCCCTGGCCAGCTTGCCAAGGAGCTGGAGCAGGTGGCTGCTGATGGTATTGAGGCATCCAAGGTGCAATTTGCTGCAGTGGACTCCAATGACGGTCATCTAGAGTCATGGCTACATCTGTGGCACTTCAAGAATGGCTTGGCTCAGATGTACTAGCCTGTCACAGGATACCCAGACTAAGGCCATGGATTTTCCTGTTGGGGTAATTCTCTGTTTGAGCATACAGAGAATTACCATGAAGAAAATGGATGAATATATCACCACCTATAGGAGTGCACAGGCCAAGGAAAGGCAGGCCACTCCTCAGAGGCAGCATCCCAGGGGCAGGGGCAGGCCTTTCCATAGGCCTTTCTACCATGCCCAGGCCTCCTCTTTTGCTTATGCCCAGAGGGGGTTCTTTAGAGGGAGAGGCAGACGGGGTACAAGCAGGCCTGCTTCCACCCCTCAGCCCAAAGCCTCTGCCAAACAGGCACCCTGATGGGTTTGCCAGGGCCAATTCTCCACTACCTGTAGGGGGCAGGCTGGCTTACTTTGTCCAGGACTGGGAGTCTCTAACATCAGACAAATGGGTCCTGGAAGTAGTAAGCCAGGGACTGATTCTCAGCTTCAAAAAGTTTCCAAAGATAAGAACCAGATCCTTTCCACCTGCAAACCCCTCAGAGACACTTGCCCCAGAGGCAGAGGTCTCTTCCCTCCTAGCTCTCAGAGCTGTGGAAAGGGTTCCACCCCTACACCAGGGCAAAAGATTGTACTCCAGGTACTTCCTTACCCCAAAAAAGACAGGAGAATGGTGGCCCATCCTGGATCTCAGATACATAAACAAGCACCTTTTAAAACCAAAATTCAAAATGGTGACTCTGGGAATTATTCTACCCTCTCTCAGGCCAGGGGACTGGCTAGTGTCCGTGGACCTCAAGGATGCCTACTTCCATATTCTCATCAGAAGCTCCCATCGAAAGTACCTCAGGTTCGAGCTGCCCTCAGGCCATTACCAGTTCAGAGCAATGCCCTTTGGTCTGACCTCTGCTCCAAGGGTATTCACAAAATGCCTGGCAGTGGTAGTTGCTTCTCTAAGAAGGCAAAGGATTGCCATCTTCCCTTACCTGGACGACTGGCTCATAGTAGGCCAGACCCCAGACCAAGTCAAGTTACACTTACAGATAACTCAGCAACTGCTCACCCTTTGGGTTTCCTTCTGAATCTTTCAAAGTCAGTTCTAGAGCCTGTCCAGCTCCTCACCTTCATAGGCGAGAGCTAGACACAGGAAAGGCCAGAGCTTTTTCCCTGGACAGGGCAAGGACCCTTGTCTCTCTGGCCTCCTCATTCACCCTGCAGGTGTCTCGACCAGCAAGGCATTTTCACAGCTCCTGGGGCACATGGCTGCTTCCACAGCAGTAGTGCAGGAGCAAGATTTAGATGAGGGACATCCAGTTCCATTTGAGAGCCTTTTGTCTCAAAGGAAGGACCCTCTGACCAAATTGATCCCAGTGACTCAACCCTGATCCAGGTCCTACAGTGGTGGCAGGATCAGAACAATCTGAGAGGGGTTCCTTTGTCACTCAGTCTCACTCTTAATCCTTACTACAGATGCCTCCCTCTTGGGGTTGAGGGCTCACTTGGGCGACCTGACCACCCAGGGTTGTGGTCCCTCAGGAATCTCTGCTTCACATCAATCTGTTGGAACTCAGAGCAGTATTTCTAGCACTTCAAGCTTTTTCCAAATCTGTTCAGAACAAAGTTATCCAGGTCAGAACAGACAACACCACCACAATGTGGTACATCAACAAGCAAGGAGGCACTCGGTCTACGGCCTTGTGCACAGAAGCAATGAAGTTGTGGTCTCTGGCTTACTCCCTGAACACCTCCCTCACGGCAGTTCACCTCCCAGGCAAGGACAATGTCCTGGCAGATGCTCTCAGCAGGATATCCCAGGGCCATCACGAATGGTCACTGGATCCCCTGGTCTTGGAGGTGATATTTTCCAGATGGGGCACCCCACAGATAGATCTTTTTGCAGCCCCAGACAATCACCAACTTCCCTTTTTGCTGCAGGCCCCAGTGTTGGGCCCAGTCCCCTGGATGCCTTAGTTCTCAGTTGGGAAGGGAAGTTCCTGTATACTTTTCCCCCCTTCCCTCTCCTGTTCAAAGTGCTAGTCAAAATCAGATCTCAACCGTGCAAGATGATCCTGATTGCTCCAGACTGGGCCAGACAGCCCTGGTATCCACTCCTACTGTCCTTAGCAGTCCATTTTCCCCTGTGTCTTCCCAGGAATTACAACCTGTTAACCTGTACTCAGGGCAGGGTTTGGTACCCGAATCTCAAATCTCTCAATCTCAAGGCCTGGCTCTTGAAGAGTTAGAGTTTGCTGATTTACACCTCTCCCAAGGTGTAATGGATATTCTGAAGGCTTCTAGAAAACCTTGCACCAGGGCTACTTATAATTCCAAATGGAAAAGATTTTCCATATGGTGCTCTGGGAAGCATATTTGCCCAGAGTCTGCTGATCTGCCCACAGTCCTTGATTATATGGTCCATTTAAATAGCTTGAGCTAAGACCAGCTACACTGAAGGTGCATCTGGCAGCTGTTTCTGCTTTTATTTCAGCAGGTAAGCCCTCTTTCTTTCAGCTCACCCTGTATTCTCCAAGTTTTCAAGGGATTGCTTCACACCAACCCTCCATTCAGGGACCCTGCCCCTGCTTGGGACCTTAATGTTTGCATTGCTCAGCTTATGCAACCCCCTTTTGAGCCTTTGTCTTCAGCAGAGCTTAAGTACTTGACTTGGAAAACTGTGTTTCTGGTAGCCATCACTTCTGCCAGACGTATAAGTGAGTTACAAGCTTTGTCAGTGGAGCCTGATTTTATCTTCTTTCATAGAGATAAGGTGGTCCTCAGGACTAACAGGAAGTTCTTGCCTAAGGTGGCTTCAGATTTCCACCTTAATCAATCTGTGTGTCTTCCTGTGTACTTCATTGACCATTCCTCCTCTGGAGAGAGGAGGCTGCACAGTTTAGATGTGGAAAGAGCTCTTAGCTACTACTTAGAGCGTACCAAGGGTCACAGGTTTGACTTCCTCCAACTGTTCCTCACTTATGGTGAGGTTGGTAAAGGGAAACCTGCCACTAAAAGATCCATTGCCAGGTGGATTGTCTCTTGTATCCGATTTTGTTATGAACAACTGGGTAAGGTTCCACCCTCAGGCCTGAGGGCTCACTCTACCAGAGGTACAGCTGCTTCCCTGGCTGCTGCCAGGGACATCCTTATTCTAGAGATATGTCAAGCAGCTACCTGGAAAACAGTTCACACTTTTACCAAGCATTACTCTCTGGATATCCAGGCTAGGAGTGATGCTCGGTTTGGCACAGCTGTGCTTCAGAGCCTATTCCCTAAGTAGGTTCTGTCCCTCCTCCATGGAGATACTGCTTGGTAGTCTGCTATTGTCAGAATACAGCAAGACTTCATGTTGTTTGAAGAAAAAATTACTCACCTTAGTAATGTTGTTTCTTCTAATGGAGTCTTGCTGTATTCTGACCTCCCCACCCCCGCCTGCCCCTCTCAGAACCTCTGTTTTTGGGATGTGGGTGGGCAGTGGCAGTGTTGGCACTCAGTAGGTGCCCACCTTGTTGTTTTCACCCCCTTTTCTTGGGTGAGTGGGTGTTGTGTTTTTCATTTTTGGGTCTCCTGACTTGAGTCTTTGTTTTGGGACCAAAAAATGTGTTTTATGTTTAGTAGCCAGTTGGCTAGTATAGGTTTATGGCTTCCACACAGGACCTTAGTGAGTTTAGCTCGTAAAGATCTGACGGTTTGAGTTTAAACAGCAACAGACAGAGTCTCAACTGAGCTCGAGCTCAGCGTTCCATGCCTGGCATGGAAAGTTAACTCTTTCATCTCCGGGGCAGTTCGAAGGTTGGGACTCACTGCTACTGTCAGAATACAGCAAGACTCCATTAGAAGAAACAACATTACTAAGGTGATCCAGACGCAAATGATTTGATACCTTTTAATGGACCAACATAGATGTAACAAGAACAAAGTGCTCTAGCTTTCGGACCAACCAGTCCTTCTTCAGAAGCTCATGGCAGTTGTTTGGAAAATACAATACTTATAACAGCTAGATAATGCAGAGAAAAACAGAAAAAATCCCATTGGTTTAAAATACTCATTAAAAAAACAGATGATGTCAGACAAGTTTAACAGTACAATACTGCCCTCAGTCCGAATGAACCTTGGGTTCAGATGTTCCTGGTGCAAGGCACATATATGAATCCTACTGCACATAAATTTAATTGACATAAGATAACACTGCAGAAGCAGATAACTCCCAAATCAAGCCATGAGTGCCACAGTCAGTATAAGGATGTGATTACTGAAAGGCAACCCCACCCAGCTTAAAGACAGACTGAGATAGTTATAGGGCTCATGAAATTACAATGTATGCATTAAAGACAAGAATTACCAGTAAAGTTGTCTAAAAACATCAGTGCTCACTGTGTGATGGGTAAAACCTAGCTGGACTTGCACCCAGCTGTATTCTCAAGCTAAATAGAAGGCCCAAGAGATTACAAAACCCCAGGACTATATACATGATAATTAAAATATAAATAGATAATATTAGTGTTAAGCAAAAACTCTAGTCGAGGAACCTCAAGGAGTTCAGACCATGCAGCCTGATATGTACTGATGTCAATATATACTGAGAATGTAGCAACTTCATGTACCACAAGTGTCTAGGGAATCTGAAAAAGAGATAAACATGTAATTTATCTCCTCCTGTTCATACAAACAATACAACTTAACCCACCCCACATCACAATAATGTGGGTGAGGGAGATACATAGCTTAAACGAGATGTAGTCTCTCTCTCTCTATCCCCACCCTCCTTTTCTCTCTCTCTCTCTCTCTCCCACAAACAGACCCACACATACATACACACACACACACACTCTCAATCCCTCTCCTAGTGAACCTATATTAACTTCAGTCGCTGTAATTGTTCCCCAAAGGAATGCAACTTGTCATGAAATCCTGAGTAAAGTACTATAATATAAGCCTAATGTAAAAAGATATGTGCAGGACCCAAGGTTCATTCGGACTGAGGGCAGTATTGTACTGTTAAACTTGTCTGACATCATCTTTTTTTTTTAATGAGTATTTTAAACCAATGGGGATTTTTTTCTGTTTTTCTCTGCATTATCTAGCTGTTATAAGTATTGTATTTTCCAAACAACTGCCATGAGCTTCTGAAGAAGGACTGGTTGGTCCGAAAGCTAGAGCACTTTGTTCTTGTTACATCTATGTTGGTCCATTAAAAGGTATCAAATCATTTGCTTCTGGATCTATTCTTGCAAGGACCAATACGGCAACTACTAAATCTACAGTTCATTACTAAGGTGAGTAATTTTTTTATTCTCTAACAGACGAAGAACACTTACCACTTACTCATACTCAGTGCAAACTTAGAAACAAATGTCACTCACAGATCTTGGCCAAAAGGCGGCTTCTCAAAGTTCTGGGTTGGATCAGGGGATTGCCCCTGAAATCCACAGCAGTCCCCTTCATCCCACACTGGGATAAAGAACAGGAATCCCTGGAGACGGTTTCCACCGCTTCCTAAAGCTGGAAAAGCTGTCCTCCATTATGGTGAGAAAACTGGTACACTGCAGCTCACACTCTGAGCTGCTGCTGGCACACGCACCAGCACAAGACAGCTGCTCACACTGAACTCCTAGATGACACTACTTAGAATTTTAAGATCCCCACTCACAACAACTGCTGTGTGGCTTATACTGCTGCAAGTCTTCTATGGTGACATCACCTCTTCAGCTCTCAGCTGAGGCTAACAACAGAGAGGGACAGAGTGAGAATCCATTTACTGGATAATCACTAGCTGCCTTCCCTGCCTACCACTGACTCTAATGGGATTCTAGTAACCCCAGGGAACGGGGGGTTACACTGGGATGCATAGGGAGAGGCATCACCAGTAGAAAACAGAAAGTTGTTATCCCTCTGTACAGACAGCTGGTGAGACCCCATCTGGAGTACTGCGTGCAGTTCTGGAGACCCCATCTCCACAAGGACATAGACAGGATGGAGGCAGTCCAGAGAAGGGTAACTAAAATGGTGCAGGGTCTGTATCAGAAGCCATACGAAGAGGGACTAAAAGAGCTTAATATGTATACCCTCAAGGAAAGGAGGGAGAGGGGGGACATGATGGAAACTTTCAAGCGCCTCAGGGGAATCAACGAAGTCCAAGAGGATAGCATCTTTCAGAAAAAGAGATGTGCAAGAACAAGGGGGCACATTTTGAAGCTAGAGTGGGTGGCGGGGAACGACTCAAGGCAGTGTAAGAAAGTATTTTTTCACAGAGAGGGTGGTGGACACATGAAACGGCCTTCCTGAGGAGGTTGTGGGGTCAAAAACTGGGGGTGAATTTAAGAATGCATGGGACAGACATAAGGCAATTCTAGTGGGAGGTAGGAGGAAGTAGGTTGTTGGTAAAACTAGGATCTGCAGCTTATCCAATAGGTAGGGAAATGGGCAGACTGGGTGGGCCAAGCCGTCCTTATCTGCCGTCAAAGTCTATATTTCTATAGCTAAGCAAATACTTACTGTATACCAACATTAGATGATGATAATATTTTGTTTGTTAATCATAATGGTGTTTTGGGGAATAAATATATAGAGGATTGTGTATGAGCAGTCGTACATAACAAGGATATTCTTGTATTGAGAGGTTTCCTTGGTAACAGATGACCTTGAAAGCGCAGCTCGAGAGGTACTCTGTTCCCATGAGAACCTCAAGATACAAGAATTTCCTTGTTTGTGTATGATTGCTCATACGCAGTCTTTTATAGTGTATGGGCAGTCACAGCAATGAAAATCACACAAAACCAGCTGGTGGAGAAGACATCAGAGAATAGAAATTTTAACATTTTCTTTTTTTAACTGACACAGTGTGCTGCAGATGTTTCTGCAAGTTCAAGTTTAAAAAAAACCAGCAACTTCCAGCTTAACTGGGTTGAGAAAAGCAACTATATGGCAGCATTCCAAGTTGTTATGCTTCAGTAGTGACATAGGTAGTGCAGAATAACAACTGTGATGACATAGCTACTGCAGCATAACGACTCCATTCTAGTTATGGATTTCTATCCATAACAACATTCTACCATACACTATAAAATTATTTTCAATAACATGTTGATCTGCCCATAAAGCCCCCTACCGGACACATCACTGTATATTGTATTAAAAATTGGATATACTGCCCCCTTTGCTCAAGATTACACTTAATGCAGCTATCTTTGCTTATAGAGCGGTAACAAATTGGAGCCAGAATCACTTTTTGATGCACTTAAACCTTTGACAATGTGTCGAAAAACTAGAAATAGTGTAATGTCTGTATTTTTAACACCCTCGTGTAAATTAGATACGTACAGAAAGGCGTTTTCATGGTTTGGACCATCTGTTTTAAATGGGTTTGTAGGTCTTATCACTGAAGCTAACAATGTAACTAATTTTAAATGTTTGCTATTTAAATTTCTTAGCTCTGTTAGCAAGTGTCAATGCTTGTAAAAGGCATTGGTATATGTTGAATGTTATTTATTGTATTTGTAAAAGTATTGTAATATTTTGTGTCAGGCGTAGCTGAAAAAGGGCTGTGTCCAGACCACCTCCTGGTAAAAAAAAAAAATAAATGAATAAAAAAAAATTAAACTGAGGTCTCTTGTATCCATCTATGGTGCTGTCCTGATGGGTGTCCAGGTGGAAGTAAAAAACCCAAAGTCAGTTTTCGCAAGAGATGGGGAATATTTTATTCAAAAACCAAAACCATACAGTATACAAACAGCAGAATCAGACAAAATACAACAAGGAATGCATAATACAGAAAGAAAAGTAAATCAGGGTCAGTGGAAACAAAACAAAAAAACAGTCCCAATCACCCCACCCAATCAATACCCTGCCAGTATTGTTGACTTAAATGTGCCCTAAAATGTGAAAGTTCATACAAGTAAACCCGCTAATTCAGCCTATAATCTACAAAATAAAACATCGAAGGTCACAGCCTCCCTCTCAGAAATGTCTGGCATCGAACTTGCCAAATAACTAATTTTCTACATGCTAACAGGACATATACTGTACTTCTATGCCATGCCATCCATTGTGCTGATAACTGCCCATAAATCAAAACATCATACGTCATAGTAGCAAAACAGGTCGTATTCCAGTACTGATCTAACAGTTGACAAAAAGGCTGTATAAAACAGCATTCAAAAAAATAAACGTTGCATTACTTCCAGTACATCAACACATCCTGGCACTAAACACATTTGGTCCCCTAATGCCTTATGCTTATGATTAGCCTGCACATTTAGTTTCCCGTGACTACACATCCAAATGGTGTCCTTTACTTTCATTGGTATGCGTGCATCCAACATTGCATCAAGGAAAAATTTACACTGCACTTGTGGACTAACCACAAATATAGGGTCTTCATAGTAACATTTAACCAAAATCTCAGAATATAACTGTTTCCTAGAAACTCCCTGAAACCAGTGTAAATCTGTCTTCCACAACTGAACATACTTCAAACAGAGTTGTACATAGCTGGATTTCCCCCATCACTCCACCACCCCAGTCCCCAAGCAGAAAATAAGCCAGTTTGCCAGCGCTGCATAGCAGATGTCCACGTACCTGTGACCCCACTCAATAAAGGCCTTATTTTATTTAGCTTTTGTTAACCGAGTTAAGTGCACTAGCCATAAAATGACTATTTTCAGGCACGACCCAGGACAGTACAGACATGCAGAAACTTACAGGATAACAATTTATAAGTGCTTTACATACAAAGAGTTAAAGAGGATACAGTACATCAGAACATACAGAGTAGACCATTCATAAGTTCATAGGTGCCTAATTATGCAGTGAATAGAAAAGACCGTGGACAACAGATTATCAGGTGACATATCGACAGAACAAGGTGCACCAAAACCAAAACAAGTAATACAAAAGGAGAAATAAAAATTGAGAGCAGGGGTGTCATCAAGGAAAGGGTCGGTAAGTGAGGAAGAGGGGAGTGACAGCACTTCACAGGGTTAAGCCTGCTACCCCATAATAACTGAAAAAACAGGCCCAACATTTTGGTGTGCATCGTAAATGGCAAAGGAAATATATGGGAAACAGAAAAGAATGGGAACTATATATATTCTCAATAAAAATAGTCTCTTCTTCCGAGTCATCGTTCAGGACTTCCGTCTCAATACCTTGGTATATGCTAGAGCATATGTTACATCCCAGTTTGCCTGTGCTGCATTATTATACCCAAAGTATAAACCCAGTATCTTAACATTCCCCTTCATCACTGAAATAATAAAATCACTAGTCAAAGTGTTACCTAACGCCAAAACCTTACACTTCCTAGTATTAATAGTTATACCAGTAAAGGCCCCATTGTCCTCAAAGACAGCCAAAGCATGTGCTCCTGAGTCCAAATCTGCCACCATCAGAACGCAGTCATTCGCATACGCTGAAGTCATACAAAGAGGCAACCCAGTCTTAGAAGTCACAGGGGCAGTTTGTTGATTTAACTCCACTGTCCGTAATATAGGATCAAGACTAAAAACATACAAGAAAGGACTTAAGGGGCACCCCTGTCGTACTCCATTATGAATATACATAGGTGTTCCTAGGTAACAATTTACCATTGGCCATACTTGTGTGCCCCAACACAACAGCTGTATAAGAGAAAGAAACCCTTCCGGAATACCATATGTCCTTAAAATCCTCCACAAATAGTCATGCCTAACTGCATCAAAAGCAGATCTTCCCGGACATTGTCTCCACCACTCATTCACACTGATGGGATCTACGACGGAGGCGCTAGGACCCAGCAGGAGCAAACTTTTTGTAAGAGGGTTGACGCCAGAAATGGGGCTGTGAGGGAGGGCGCACGAGCCCTGCCTGTGCAGCAAAGACTATGTCGGCATCGACCCTCCAACTGCTCTCAGTTCTTTTTTCCCTGCCATAGTGCATCTTCAGTAACAACGCCGCGACGCCTCCGGTGGTTAAACTTCAAACTAGCAGCATAGATTTCAGTTTATTATTTTGTAATATATTTCAAAAATAAGTACCGCTTTAACTATACTTATTAAAGAAAAAGTCTTCAGCTACATTGACGGAGTCAACTATGAGCGGTCAGGTGACGGTAGGAGACTTCAGATGAAAGCTAGTCAGTCAGCGGGTTGGGTCCGCCCGCTCTCTTGTGGGGGTCTGACAACGGATGGTCCAGTGCTCGAGGATAGGGCGGTCCCCCGAAGCATAAAAGAAAATGGTCGCACTCTCGGCACCGTCGCCTTGAGCTCTTCTTCGGCCCACAGGTCAAAAAAGAGAAGGTATCACTCGAGGTCGCCTTCTGGTATGCCTGCGTGTCGACGGTTTTTGGGGTCACATGCCGGTCTCCTCCACCGGAGTCACCCGTTTCTGTCTCCGGTGACAGAATTCTTCAACATTGGAGCCCTTCCCTGCCTTTTGGAAGGGCTTCGGATGAGCAGTTTCATCAGTGGGCCGCTCTTATGGAGCAGTGGTCTTGGAGGTTGGTCCAGCTGCCTGACCCAGTCACTCTGAGGCCCCCGGGCTTTTCGATGGATTGGGCAGGTCTGTTGGACCTCCCTAGTCGCGTGGTGCCCTCTTCAGTGCCATCGACTCTGCGCTCAGGTGTTTTCCCCCCTCACATGGCTGCGGTGCAGGGGCCCACACTGATGCCTCTATCTCTTGGTATTCCTCCTACTTTTCCTTCAAATCGCAGTTTTCAGAGCCCCGGATTGCTTTTGGTGCCGTCGGCAGCATCGAGGATGCTCTCGGCGTCGATACAACTGTCGGCGCCGCCTTCAGCACTGCTGGGTTTGTCAGCACCATCCTTGGTGCCACTGGGTTTGTCGGTGCAGCAGGCCCTGTTGCCTCTGCCTGCGGCACCGCGGACTTCGGCGCCGTGGTCTCTGTCGGCGCCATGAGCTGGGCTGTTTCAGATGGCACCGACTTCCTTGCCTTCGGCGCCGTGTTCCTCTTCGGTGCCAAGGCTTGGTGCAGCATCATTCAGCCTTCAGGGATTCTGAACTCCGATTCATTTCTCTTCATTTCATACTGACTTTCACTCCTTTCATGTCCATACAGTCCCTCCGGGGCTGTTAGGAGATGATATTGAGCCTGACCCAGATCTTCGGCTGAGTGATGATGTTGAAGGAGCGGGAATTAATCCTGCCACAGAGCCTGTGGTTGAAGACCTGTCATTTAAGTCTCTGCTGAAAAATTTTAATTCTACTCTTTCTCTCCAGGCTACAGATATCAATCCTGGGAAGCTCTTAAGACTCCAATACCTTCATGTCCTGGAGATCCCTATGGATTTAACTCCCCCAGTACAACCATCCTTTGAGATGCTTTCTCAGATGGTATGGAATAATCGCACTCTTATCCCTTCTGTGGCTAAGTCCACAGATAGGAAATATGCTGCTCCCAAGGATCCACCCATTTTGGCCTCCCAGGCCTTTGCTGACCCTATTGTAGTCTTGGCAGAGAATGATAAGGCCATTCTCCCTCAGGCATCTACAGCCCGGCCTATAAACAAAGAATCTCGTAAGATAGAAACCTTAGGTAAGAGAGTATTTTCTGCCTCCACCCTGGGTATGCGTATTGCCAGCTACCAGGGCTATTTCTCTCAATGTGAGTATGTTCTTTGGCATTCGCTCAAACAGATGGTGGAAGTTCTGCTCAAGTCAGACACTAGTTCAGAGCTACTTCAGACCATAACAAGGGGTATCAAATCCAACAACCAGCAGGTTAAAGCAGCTATGGACGCTTTTGATACTGCTTCCAGAGTGGCGGTGGGCATTTGTACCCATTGTCACTCCTGGCTACGCACTTCGGCTTCACGAATGATGCCCAGCAGCAGGTCATGGCGTTACTCTTTGACGATATGTATTTGTTCGGACCGCAAGTAGAACAAACTCTAGAGGACACAGAAGACTAGGTCGGCCATTAAAACGGCTCGACTTGCTCCCATCCCTTCTCGAGGGGGTGTTAACAAGCATCAAATTCACAACCGTCAGTCCTTTCAGGGCAGGGGAGGTTTTAACAAAAGCCAAGCCCCCCAGCCTCAAAAGAAAATGCAACAGAAAGCACAAGGACCCAAAGCGCCCAATGCCACCTTCTGAGTTTCTGGCCCAGGTCCCACCTCAACTGCCTGAGGGGGACTCTTCCTCAGTGGTGGGAGGATGTCTGACTCAGTTCTACAACCAGTGGAAATCCATAACATCAGACAAATGGGGCCTCTGTATAATCCGCGAGGGGTACTCCTTCAATCTTTCGGAGGCCCCTCCGGATCATCCTCCCAAACGACAGCCCAGGCTGTCAACAATTCAGTCAGACCTTCTTGCCTCCGAGGGACAAGGCCTTCTGAACAACAGGGCAGTAGAAATAGTTCCACTGCATCAACAAAACACAGGTTTCTACTCCCATTACTTCCTGGTCCCGAAGAAGACCGATGGCATGCACCCCATTCTGGACCTCAGAAAGTTAAACAAGTTTCTTCTCAAGGAAAAGTTCAAGATGATATCGCTATGGACCCTGTTACCCTTGCTTCATCAGCATGATTGGCTAGCTTCCCTGGACGTGCAGGGTGCTTACCAACATATTCCTATGCACCCGAAGCACCACAAATGCCTACAGTTTGTGGCACAGAGCCAGCATTATCAGTTCAGAGTCCTGCCCTTTGGGCTATCCTTGGCGCCACGAGTTTTTACAAAGAGTTGTGCAATTCTCACAGCGCATCTCAGAAAAATCAGAATACAAGTGTTCCCATATCTGGACAACTGGCTTCTAGCAAGTCCTTCCAGACAAGAAACTCTGGACGATGTAGCCACAGCCTTAGACTTTCTCACGTCCATGGGAGTCCTGCTAAATCTCAAGAAATTGCAGTTGCAGCCCTCCCAGAAGCTCCTTTTTATAGGAACTCTTCTGGACACCTCCTGTGCAAAAGCTTTTCTTCCAGAGGACAGAAGGAGCGATATCCTACAGATGGTCCGGTACATCAGAGAGAACAGCTCAGTTTGAGCTATCTCGATGCAACGGATGCTGGGTCTCTTGGCATCCTCGGTGTTCACTGTACCCCTAGCACATCTCCACGTGAGAACCTCTCAATGGATGCTCAGTACTCAGTGGTCCCCAACCATTCACCCTCAGTCCTTTCTCATCAAGGTGACAGAACCTCTGAAGAGGTCACTGACATGGTGGTCGCAAGAGGACAACCTTCTGGAAGGGTATCCCTTTGCTCCTCTGGATCATCAGATTTCCATTACCACGGACATGTCCCTGATGGGGTGGGGAGCTCACTGTCAGAATCTCCACACCCAAGGCACGTGGACTGTGGTCGAGTCCCGGCTTCACATAAATGTCCTAGAAATGAGAGCTGTCCTCTGTGCAGTCCGGGCTTTGAAGGGCATTCTCTGTCACAAGAACATTCTCCTTCAGACAGACAACAGAGCAGTGATGTATTACATCAACAAGCAGGGCGGTGCACACTCTTACCCTTTATGCAGGGAAGCAATGAGAGTGTGGGAATGGTTCCTAGAGTACAAGGCTCTAATTCACGCAGTCTACCTGCCAGGAGTGCAGAACGAACTGGCAGACCGTCTCGGCAGAACAGAGACAGATCCTTATGAGTGGTCACTCAACTCAACCGTAGTTCAGTCACTATTCGCAGAGTGGGAAACCCCAGACCTGGACCTTTTTGCATCCCCAGTCAACACAAAATTGCCTCTCTTCTGCTCCAGAAATCCAGGGCCTGGCATTTTCTGTCAGGATGCGTTCAGGCTGCAATGGACAAAATGCTTTCTATACGCCTTTCCTCCTCTTCCACTACTTCAGAGGATGCTTCTCAAATTCAAGTTTCAGGGGAACAAAATGATCCTTATTGCTCCCTTCTGGCCTTGTCAGATATGGTTTCCGCTACTCAACAGTATGTCGGAAACCCCTCCGAAGGTGCTTCCCCTTCAGACGAACCTTCTGACCCAGGGTCCTGTGGTCCATCCCAATCTGAATTCGCTTCACCTTCGGCTCCTGAAGAGATAGAGGTGAACAGGTTCAGTGTCTCTCGGAGAGTTTCAGATATTCTTTTGGCTGCATGCAAGCCAGCCACAAGAAAAACTTACACAGCCAAATGGAAGCGTTTTTCTCTCTGGTGTGCAAAATCCTCTTTCCTGCCCACCAAATGAAGTTTTAGAGTACCTCTTAGACCTCTCAAATTCAGGTCTACAATACTCTACAGTCAAAGTTCACCTTTGTGCTGTTTCAGCTTATCATGAGCCGGTACTTTCCTTGTCACTGGCTTAGTTACCTGTAGTTAAGAGGCTTCTTAAGGGCATTCTGCATACCAGACCTCCTATCAGATGTCCAGTCTCAGCCTGGGACATTAATCTTGTGCTAGACATGAAAGCCTTTCGAGCCTCTAGCTACCTGTGAGCTGAAATTCCTCACTTGGAAAACGGCCTTCCTGGTGGCCATCACCTGGGTCCGCAGGGTTTCTGAATTACATGCTTTGGTCACAGACCCTCCGTACATTGTATTTTATAAGGACAGGGTAGTTCTTATGACCCATCCTAAGTTTCTCCCTAAGGTTGTCTCAGAATTCCATCTAAACCAACCTTTAGTCCTACCTACTTACTTTGCAAACTTCCAAAATGAAGGAGAGTGTACCCTTAATTCTTTAGATGTTAAAAGAGCACTGCATTTCTGTTTGGATAGAACAAAAGAGATTCGTGGAAGGAGGGTGGAAAGGATGAGAAGGGACTTGGTAAGGTTAGAGGAATGGTCAAATGTATGGCAGCTTAGATTCAATGCTAAGAAGTGCAAGGTAATGCACCTGGGAAACAGAAACCCAGGGGAAGAGTACACAATGGGGGGTGAGATACTAACAACAACAAAAATGGAAAGGGACCTGGGGGTAGTCGTATCAGATGACCTAAAGGTGGGCAAGCAATGAGAGGGCAGCAAGGAGGGTTGGGGGAAACTGGATGCACAGGAGAGGCATCACCAGTAGAAAACAGGAAGTTATTATCCCTCTGTACAGACAGCTGGTCAGACCCCATCTGGAGTACTGCGTGCAGTTCTGGAGACCCAGTCTCCGCAAGGACATAGACAGGATGGAAGCTGTCCAGAGGAGGCAACTAAAATGGTACAGGATCTGCCGGAAGACATATGAAGAGAGAGACTTAAGGAGCTTAATATGTATAGCCTCGAGGAAAGGAGGGAGAGGGGGACATGATAGAAACTTTCAAGTACCTCAAGGGAATCAAAGTCCAAGAGGGTAGCATCTTTCAAAAAAAGAGGTGTGCAAGAACAAGGGGCACAATTTGAAGATGGGGGGCGGCTCAGAGGTAATTTAAGGAAGTATTTTTTCACAGAGAGGGCTGTGGATGCATGGAACGGCCTTCCGGAGGAGGTTGTGGAGTCAAAAACAGTGGTGGAATTCAAGCATGCATGGGACAGTCATAAGGTAATTCTAGGGGGTTGGGGTAGGAAGAAGTAGGCTGCTGGTTAACTAGGATCTGCAGCTTATCCATTAGGTAGGGAAATGGGCAGACTGGGTGTGCCAAGCGGTCCTTATCTGCCATCAAATTCTGTGTTTCTATGTTTATGTTTCACAAGGCTCAACAACTGTTTGTGTCTTTCAGCGAGACCCGGCTGGGTCAGCCTGTCGCTATCAGATGCATTTCGGCATGGCTGGTGGCATGCCTTCACCGCAGTTATTCCATGGCGCAGGTTAAGCTGGAGGGAAGAGTGTACGCTCACTCTACTGCAGCAGTCACGGCATCCCTGGTGGAAATCCGCAACGTGCCCATTGCAGACTTTTGCAATGCGGCTATCTGGAGCTTAGTGCATACTTTTGTCAAGCACTATGTCCTGGATGTCCATGCCAGGCGACATCTTTCGTTTTGGCAGGACTATCCTTAACGGACTTCTGTCCTAAATTTGTGAGCTCTTGGTTTCTCCTGCCGTCCTCTCAGGGGATTATTAGCTCGGTACTCTCCCATCAGTGTGAATGAGTGGTGGAGACTTAATGTCTGGGAAGATATGGAAATTATGTACCTACCATAATTCTTGATCTTGTTGGACGAAGTCTCCACCACTCATTCACATGCCCACCCTCCATCCCCTGAGCTCACCTCTCTGTTATTGGTCTTCACTCCCTCAGTCTTTAGACTGTGAAGACTTCTTTGTTGACCCTTCTTCTGTGGGTTGTCCGGACTATCTTATGTCCAATTTTTGTTAGGCTAATCCTCTAGGTTAGTTACGCTGCACTTCCTCGGGGGGAGGGGGGTACTGAGGTGGTTGGGGGGTCGATGCTGAGATAGTCTTTGCCGTACGAGCCGAGGCTCATGGCACTGCTCCTCGTGGCTCCATCTCTGGCGCCAACCCTCTTGCAAAAAGTTTGCTCCTGCTGGGTCCTAGCACCTCCGGCATAGATCCCATCAGTGTGAATGAGTGGTGGAGACTTCGTCCAAGAAGATCAAGAATTACGGTAGGTACGTAATTTCCATTTTCCTGTCCACCATCGTCAAATATCCATCTAAAGACATAATGCCTTGGTACACTACCTCCCTAGTTAACATTCCTGCCAGGCACAGCACAAGTCTTTGTCTCCAGCAGCAACTGGTGCGCCACCACCGCCAATCTCTTGGTAACCAGTTTAGCCAACATTTTATAATCCATTGTTAACAAACTTAACGATCTCCAGTTTTTAATATCAGTCAAATCCCATTTTAAAAAGAAAAACCATGACTCCTTGCTGCATACTACAGTAGTACCTAAGCATACCAAGTTGGGAATAGCAATAAAAACATCCTGCAGCATAGGGATAAGCTGAGCCTCAAATGTTTTGTAAAATTCATTAGGAATTCTATCAATTCCTAGTGCAGTATTAGCGGATAAGGACTTAATAGCATCCCCAGTCTCCAAAACCTGAAAAGGTTCACACAGTAACCTTTTATCCAACTCAGAAACATGAGGGGGTATCTAATGTATCAAAAAAAGTGTCCTGAACTGGAACACTACAAGCCTGAAACTTACTTTTGACATATTGTTGCACAACCAGTTGCATAGCGTCTGTGTCCGAAACCATGATACCAGAACGATCCCGTAATTCAGTCATAATCCTACTTTTAAATCTGTCCATATAACTATAAAAGGGAGGGATTGACATGATAGCTGTTGCCCTAGGTTGCAAATTTCTGCTTCCTAAGTAAGGAATGTTCCCTATTGTACTGGAACTTAAACATATTCTGCTTTACCTTGCCCTGTGTCCCTCATTTCAATCAGGCGACGAAGATACCTGGCATGGAGATTCAAAAAGTGTTTATACTTCATCCCTGCCACACAATTAGAAACCTCAGACAGGTAGCAAGCATGGTTACCTTCTCAGAGGTGCTGCCAGTTTATGGCAGGGGTGAGGCTAGGGTTCTGCACACCATGCAGTTTAATGAATGGTTGCAAAACTGGTGCAGAGCACAGGGCTTTGGCTTCATTGGGGACTGGGGGTCCACCTGGAGAGATGAAGGTCTATACTGGCATGATGGTCTGCATCTGTCCAGGAAGGGAAACAAGCTCCTAGGTGACAGGTTTAAAGGCTTCCTTGGCAAGCTTTTAAACTAGCCACGGGGGGGGAGGTGCTGATAGGAAACAGGAAAGTTCAAGCCTCCCCCCACAAAACATGGCAGATAGTAGGGTAAACACTGAGGTACAGAGCTTGACAGAGGGCAGGACAGGGGTAAATGGAAAAATAGACAAGGGCAGTAAGAGCAGAGATAGGGTAAAAAAGGATAAAGCTAACATTAAATGGAGGGCAATGAGTACCAATGCCCATAGTCTGGGAAACAAGCTTCCAGATCTAGTAGCCCTGATGGAAGAGGAACACTTGGATATTGTGGCAGTCGCAGAAACATGGTACACGGAGAACCAGGACTGGGATGTCAACATACCAGGGTACACAATCTACAGAAGGGACAGGGAGGGTAAAAGAGGAGGTGGAGTAGCTCTCTACATAAGGGAAGGGATCAAAGCTACAGAACTAAAAAGTAAAGGGGGAGGACAAGAGGCACTGTGGGTCACCTTGGAGACAGGTAATGGCATCACAATCCGCACAGGGGTTGTATACAGACCCCGTCTCAAGGGGAGGAAATGGACAAGAAAATGATAGAGGACATTCTCAAAATGGCTGAAAAAGGGAAGCTACTGTTGGTGGGGGACCTGAATATGCCAGATGTTAACTGGACGACATGGACTGCAGCCACATCCAAGAACCGGGTCATTCTCGATGCCCTATAGGAGGCATGCCTTAGACAGCTAGTGGTGGAACCCACTCGGGAGGGAGCAATATTAGACCTGGTACTCTCAAATGGAGAGAGGATCACAAATTTAGAAGTCAAGTAGACATCTGGGAACAAGTGACCACTGCACAGTGTGCTTCACAATAAACACAACTATGGAGACAAGCCATACAAAGACAAGGATGCTGGACTTTAGAAGGGCTGACTTTGGCATAATGGGTGAATACCTGAGGAATGCATTAGCAAATGGCCAGAAAGGAGGGGTGGAAGAACAATGGAGAAAAATCAAAACTGCCATCATGGAGGCAGTAAGCCTTTGTGTGAAACAAATAAAGAAAACAAAGCGGAATAAAAACACTATGGTTCTCAAAAGAAGTATCGGGAAGGTTAAGGAAAAAAGGCTACATTCAAAAGTATAAGGAATCACAGAAGGAGCTAGCAGGAACTGTGTCAATTAAAGCAGAAAAAGTGGGAAGGCAGTCAGAAAAGCAAAGGCCCAAACCGAGGAAAGGATAGCCAACTCAGTTAAGAAGGGGGGATAAAACATTTTATAGGTACATTAGGGAGCATAGAAAGGTTAAGGGAGGGATAGTGAAGATTAATAAAGGAGAGGGAAGGTGGGCAGAGGGAGACAGTGAAAAGGCAGAGATACTGAATGAATACTTTTGCTCAGCATTCACAAAAGAAGAGGAGGAGTTACCTAAACCAAACAATAGAAGCACTCTGGGTAGTGAGGTTGACACCAGTCCATTTACAGAAGAAAGAGTCCTGAAAGAACTCCTAAAACTCAAGGTGGACAAAGCAATGGGGCCTGACGGGATTCACCCTAGAATGCTGAAAGAACTAAGGGAGGACCTAGTGACACCACTGACCACACTTTTTAACAAATTATTGGAGGATGGGGTGGTACCTGAGGACTGGAGGAGGGCAGATGTGATTCCCCTTCACAAAAGTGGGAGCAAAGCAGAAGCAGGAAACTACAGACCTGTTAGTTTGACCTCAGTTGTGGGGAAAATGATGGAATCACTTCTGAACGAAAGAATTGTTCAGTATCTAGAGGCCAGCGGGGCACAGGACCCAAAGCAGCATGGATTCACAGCAGGAAGGTCATGTCAGACGAATCTAATCGATTTCTTTGACTGGGTGACCAAAGTAATAGACCAGGAGGGGCTGTGGATATGGCCTACCTAGACTTTAGCAAGGCATTTGACACAGTCCCGCACAAAAGATTAATAATTAAGAAGTTAGCCTGGGAGGGTCCCAGGGTGGTAGCCTGGGTAGCAAACTGGCTGCACAACAGGACACAGAAGGTAATAGGAATGGAACACATTCTGAAGAAAGGGGTTACTAGTGGAGTACCTCAGGGCTCAGTACTGGGTCCAGTCCTCTTTAACGTCTTTATAGGTGACATTGCAGAGGGTCTGGAGGGAAAGGTATGCCTCTTTGCAGATGACACAAAGATCTGTAACAGAGTTGATACACAAGGGGGGGTAGAAAGGATGAGAAGGGACTTGGCAAGGTTGGAGGAATGGTCAGACATATGGCAACTTAGATTCAAAGCAAAGAAGTGCAAAGTAATGCACCTGGGAAATAAAAATCCAGGAGAAGAGTACACAATAGCAGGGGAGGTACTAACAACAGCAGTAATGGAAAGGGATCTGGGTATAGTCATGTCAGATGACCTAAAGGTGGGTAAGCAATGTGAGAAGTCAGTAAGGAGAGCCGGGGGATACTGGGATGCATAGGGAAGGGCCTCACAAGTAGAAAAAGGGAATTGGTTATCCCTCTGTACAGACATTTGGTGAGACCCCATCTGGAGTACTTTGTGCAGTTTTGGACACCTCATCTACGCAAGGACATAGACAAGATGGAAGCAGTCCAGAGGAGGGCAGCTAAAATGGTGCAGGGTCTACATCAGCAACCATATGAAGAGAGACTGAGAGAGCTTAATATGTGTACCCTTGATGAAAGGAGGGACGGGGGACATGATAGAAACTTTTAAGTACCTCAAGGGAGTCAACAAAGTCCAGGAGGGTAGCATCTTTCAGAAAAGGATGTGTAAGAACAAGGGGCACAATTTAAAGTTAGAGGGGGGATGGCTCAGGGGTAATGTGAGGAAATTCTTTTTCACGGAGAGAGTGGTGGATCGATGGAACCGCCTTCCTGGAGAGGTTGTGTGGTCTAAAACAGTGGGGGAATTCAAATGTGCATGGGACAGACATAAGGCAATTATAGTGGGGGGTTGCAGAAAGTAGGCTGTTGGTTAACTAGAATCTGCAGCTTATCCAATAGGTAGGGAAATGGGCAGACTGGGTGGGCCAAGTGGTCCTTATCTGCCGTCAGTCTATGTTTCTATGTTTCTGAACCATTAGTAGCTTAATATCCCTTTTTGTATCTTCCCAGCATTCCAAGGGATCCTAATACCGACACCTCACCGACTGTCTAGCATCTAACAGTTCCAAGATTTCCAACCATATGGACTCTTCCTGTAACAGGGAGGTATTCATCCTCCAATAACACCTCCCCATATGCAAATGCTGTGTCAAATCCAAAAACACCTGTACAGCAGCAGCATGGTCAGATGTTTCCATAGGATGCTTACCTGCACACCAGAGGAGGTTCCTCCATTTTCTTTTCGAGGGCGAGCATTACCAGTTCAAAGTGCTGCCCTTTGGCTTGTCCACTGCACTGCAGGTCTTTACCAAGTTCATAGCAGCAGTAACTGTGGCCTTCAGAAGAGAGGGAATGTATGATCTTATCTGTGTCAGTCTTCACCATTCATCACCTTTGGGTGCTTGGCGGAGGTCATGACCTCGTGGGAGCTTTATTTGCAGGGGATGGACGGAGTCGACGACTATTGGCGCCGCCCTCGAGGCCAACGCACTGCATGGTGCTCGCGGGTTGGGCGTTAGGTGTTATCAACTCCGCCTTCCTGCCAGTTCTTCGTCTCCCGCTATCAAGATCATCTTGTGGGATGTTTTGCTGAGAATAATTTAGGTCTACCTCTCTACGCAGTTGAATTGTTTCGCTTCTCGACTCCGTGCTGCAGTCCGTCGGCTCCCTGTCTCTTGCCAGTTCTGTTAGCCTACTGGACATTGCCTGGTGAGATTGTTCCATTATTTTATTTTATTTTTGCGACGTCGAGTCTAGTTTGGTGTTTCTTTCTCGTAGGTCATGTCTAGGTTGGAGGGCAAGCAGACTTCCAAGACGGGACGGCCCCCCATGCTACGCTGTCCTTGCGGCCATAAGTACTCAGTCACTGACCAGCATGACCGTTGCCTTGATTGTTTTGGTCTGCTTCAGGACATGGATTTGTGCGACGCCTGTTTCTCCATGGACCGCCGGGTCATCAAGCAATGCGCGTGGAAAGTGGGGTGAGCTCCGCTGACTTTCGGTGGTCAGGTGCGCACTTGTCGGGCCAAGCTGCGTTCTCTCGGCCTTTCCTCCAGGTACCTTCCCGATTCTATATGGACCGAGGAGGAGGAGGGGGCCTCTGCCTCTTGTTGCCTAGCTGTGGCGGAGGTCTCTTCTGCGGTGCAGGAGGCCTGGTCTGTCTCCCCGGGGACAGACGGGAGGCACCACCTTGGCAATCGCCCCTTTGGGGGCGAAGGCTCCCCCAGTGTTGTACCCGTGGCTCAGAAGGCCTGGGTTGACGCCATCTGTTGGCACTGTCTTGGGCCTTGGTGCTGTTTATGGTGTCATGGGCCCTGATGGCGCCGTCATCGCCGCTGGTCCATCGCTCAGCGCCGTTGCTGCTGTCAGCGCCATTCGCAGTGTCGATGCAGCTGTCAGCACCATAGAAGGCTCTACGGCGCTGTCCCTGTCTGTTTCTCGCCCATGGTTGAGCATGGCGCCGTGTCCAGTTCTGGAGCCGTTCGCGGCTCCAGACATGGGCATGGCGCCATGGGGGTTTTGGAGCTCGGCGCCAAGAGTGCTGTCAGGGCCGTCGTCGGCGCAGTCTCTGTCCATAGGGCAGGTCAGCACTGTGGGGGGCTCTGGCCTCGGCGCCGAGACCGCGGTCTGAGCTGTTGTCAGTGCTGATGCTGCTCTTGCGGCGCGAACCCGTGACATGCTTCGGCTCCGAGACTGCTGCCTTGGTTGGGGCCATGTCCTCTTCTGGCATCGTTCGCGGTGCGGGGGGGGGGGCGCAGGCATCGACTCTGGTGTAGTCTCTGGTTTTGTTGCCCTGTTCAGTAGGGATGGCGGCAGGCGTCCTTGCACTGTCTGACACAGGACTTCGATCGACACCTCTTTGGAGGAGGAGTCGGTCTCTGGGTCAGACATGCAGTCTGGCTTCTTGGAGTTGGCTGCTGGCATGGACACACTGGTAGTGTCCTCGACATGCCGGAGTCAGCCCCTCTCTCAGGAGCGAACAGTAACTGCCGGGGCCAGGGTCGGGGTTCTGACCATCAGGCGGTGGTGCAGGCCACCATTGCCCTGCAACCTGGCCTCGGAGGCTTCTCTGACCCCTCAGTGGTGGTACCCCTCAGGTGTTGTGCCTGGATCGCCCAACTTTGGGGCCGATCAGAGCATCCACAGGTGGGGAAGGGGCTGCTCCCTGGATAGCCCCTTCGGGGGCCGACCAGGGCTGTATGCTGCCTAGGCTGGCTCTCTCTCGAGGAGGAGGGTGCTCTCAAATTCCGAGGGGCATGGGGTCTGTGCGGTGGCCTTTTTCCGGAGCCCACCCGGGCTCTGGGAGAAGCTGTAGTGTGAATCTCCACCCTTCCCTTTCGGTTTCCTGGAGAGGGCCCCATTCTTTGGATATAGGAGGCTGTCCTTTTGGACCGACACGGCCCCGGTTGCCTCGCAGGGGGGATCCTTCAGGGCACAGCCTAGACAGTTTCAGTGTGGTTGATCAGCTATCGGCTGTGCAGTTTTCCGAAGCTCTTTCCTTTCCTAGGGCTCCTGGTACGCTCCCTAGCCCAGGCAGAGGTCAGCCGATTCCTGTTGTCGGCTCTGCCCCCGTTCCTCTGCCACATTCTCGGTCTTAGCAGGCCTCTCTCCTGGGAGCAGTTCAGAGCTCAGGCTGCTCAGTTTCCCTCTTATGTTAGGGCTATGAACAGACAGGTTTTTTCAACCTCCCCCTGAGCAGTCAGCTTCTGAACCTTTGAGGTCCTCTGACTCTTCATCCCCCTATTCTGGGGGAGAGGAACCATCTGTCCACATCTCTCCAGCTGCTGATCTCACTGAGTATCAGCGATTCCTCGTGAGGATGTTGGAGGACCTGCACATCACCCCGCCCACTGAACACGATCCAGAGCACAGGGCGCACGCATTTTTGGGTGATTTCAGTGAGGATACCCTCATGGTGCCCCCCTCGCCTGCTCCCTTTCGGGAGGCGTCATTGCGTTTCTGTCAGAGACCCTTTTCCGGAGTCGCTGCCCCTTGGTATCTCTGCCAGCAGTATTGTGCCCCCCCCCTCGGAGTCTCCAGGGTCCATGTCTCATCCTCAGTCAGGATTGATGCAACTGGACACTCCTGATGGGCTTTGCGCCCCTCACTGTGAACAGCCCCCAGATCAAGACTCCTTGGATTTTGACTTCCGGGTGAGGAGGACGTTCTACTCTGCATGGTTGCTGCTCTCTATTGCAGCACATCAGGCCCACTACGCAACCTGTGACAGGTTCCTGTGGTCTTGGCTGGGTCATCTCCTAGCCTCCATGCCTGACACGGAGCAAACCAGACAAGCCATTGCACTCTCTGCACGTGGTCTGGCGCTAACAAGGCACCAAGCAAGGGAATTGTATGATGCCAGTGAGGTAGCTACCAGGGTCGTAGGGACAATGATCTGCACTAGGCGGACGGCATGGCTGCGTCTTTCCCGGTTGTCACCCTTGGTACGGTGTACAGTGATTAACTCCGACCACCGGAGAACCTATCTCTTCTCCCTTAGAATGAGGCAGCGTCTGTCGGGGCAACTTCCTACCCCCTCCAGGGGTCCCCGTCTCACTCTCCCCATTCTCAGGCCTTTCCAGACCCGTGAAGTTTCTCCCTCTTAGTGTGTCACCCACTGAGAGCTAAAGGACTCATCCCGTTAGAGTTAAAACCCCCCTTCGGGGGGGCTCGGCACTCACTCAAAGGTGATGAATGGTGAAGATTGACACAGATATGGAAATTATGTACCTACCGTAATTCTGATCTTTCTGTGTATCTTCACTATTCATCACCATCCCACCCTCCATCCCCCTGGGGCCTCAGTCTCTGGGTCCCACTCCCTCTCTGTGCCCCCTCTCTTGCTCCCCTCCTTTCTGTTAGTCGGGGACAGGGTAAACTGGGGCACATAGGAGGATAGTTTTCTTTAGGGGAGAGTGGTCAGGATTGGGGGCACTCCTTCTTCAGTGCTTCGGCTCTACCCCTGTGTGGTGGGTGTTGGCAGTTGCCCCCTTTTCTTTCTTTCTCCCCATCAATCCTTGATTTTCTTGATTGATCTGTCCTGTGGACATAATCTCAATTTAAGAAACTGGGTTTCTTGCACCAAAATCTCCTTTGGGGGGGGGGGGGATATCCCTGTTTTCCTGTCTTTCTTCCAGACTAGCCGATTCTGCTTGTAGGAGTTTTTGCCAGTAATTCTGTGCCTGCAGTTCTGGCAGACAGCCTCTTGGCTACTCCGCAGTTCCTATATAAACTCGAGACAAGTTAAGGTTACAGGGTATGTTTCTCCTGTCTCCCCCACCCCCAATATTTTTCCTTACTTCTACAATCCTTAACCCTCCCTCCCTCCTCCTTTTCTACTTCCAGAGATTAGGGCCCCTACCCAATCCCCCTTAGTCTTCAAACTTCTTCTGTCCTCTCAGTCGTTTATTTCTCCTTTTAGTTTTATATCTTTTCCTTGGTCTGTCCCTTGGACTCCCTTGTCCCACCCTCCCAACCCTTTTTCTAACCTCTACGGCGACTCAGAACTGGCGGGCGGGCAGAGTCGACAACACCTAACAGCCAACCCGCGAGTGCCGCGAAGTGCGTCGGCCTCGAGGGCAGCGCTGATGGTGCGTCTACTCCATCCGTCCCCCCCAAAAAAAGCTCCTGCTGGGTCATGACCTCTGGCCAAGTACCCAAAGGTGATGAATGGTGAAGATACACAGAAAGATCAGAATTACGGTAGGTATGTAATTTCCATTTTTTCCCTTATCTGGATGATTGGCTCCTAAAGGCCCCTTCCAGGGAACAGCTCCTGGGGACTTTAGAGAGAACTCTTCAGTTCTTTCTCTCCCTGGGCATTGCCATCAACCTACCCATGTCTGTCCTGGTTCCGTGCCAAAGACTGCAATACATAGGGGTGGTTCTAGATTACGTGCAAGGGGAAGGCTTTCTTGCTTCAAAACAGGGTAGGGTGCCTTATTGTCCAGGCTCAGGAGGTAGTCCAGAGCCGTCATATTCCTGCCAGGGTGTACCTGAGGCTGTTGGGGCTGATGGCGGCTGCCATTCTCCCCTGTTCCACTAGCCAGGCTCTATATGCGCATCCTCCAGTGGACTTTCTGAGTACAATGCTACCAGCGCACAGACAAAGCTAGATCAGCAATTGCTGGTATTCTCTCCTGTCAGCAAGGTGCTCCAGTGGTGGATGGACCCTTCCAACCTGCTGCAAGGGGTGCCCTTCCAGATCTCCTCCCCACAGCAGATCCTCACCACAGATGCCCCTGGTTTGGGCTGGGGAGCTGATCACGGTCCCTTTCAAACTCAGGGCTCTTGGTCCCAGGTCAGAACCTCCCTGCATATCAATGTCCTGGAGATGCGGGCAGTTCTATATGCCATACAGGCTTTTCAGAACCATCTTCTTCCAGGTCAGTTGCTAATTCAGTCAGACAACCTCAGTGCAGTGTACTACATCAGCAAGCATAGGACAATGCATTTGTACCCCCTATGCAGGAGGGGCCATGAGAGTGTGGTATTGGGCGTTACACCATGGCCTGACCCTCTCTGCGGTTCATGCCCCGGGAGTGCTAAACACTCTGATGGACACCCTCAGCCAGACCCAGTCCAACATGCATGAGTGGTAACTTCTCTCATCCGTTGCAGAAGATCTTTTTGACAGATGGGGTCATCCAGAGATGGACCTTTTTGCGTCCCCACTCAGTGCAAAACTGCCCAGTTTCTGCTTACTAAATCCAGGGCCTGGAGTGTTCTGGTGAGACGCGTTGTCCCTTTCCTGCAGTGGGGAGGTTCCTTTATGCCTTCCATCCATTTCCACTGATTCAGAGGGTGCTAATCAAACTACAGATGGAGCGGGCCAGCATGATCCTGGTAGCTCCATTCTGGCCTCGCCAGATCTGGTTTCCAGTATTACAGCAGCTGGCGGAGGAACCTCCGGTCCCTCTCCCCTTTGCAGGAATCTGCTGACCCAGGCTCAGGGGACCCTGGTCCATCTCAACCTCAGGTCCCTCCATCTGCATGCTTGGCTTCTGAGGACATAGCCATCGACAGATTTGGGGTATCCAGTAGAGTAGCAGACGTCCTAGTGGCTGCTCGGAAGCCTTCCACTCGAGCCACTTATGCCATGAGGTGGAAGTGATTTGCCATATGGGCTGCCAAGTATAATCTGGACCCTTTCACCTGTCCGGTGAGCCAGATCCTGAACTACCTGATCTCTCTGTCTGACTCAGATCTCCAGTACGCCTCCCTCAAGTTGCACCTTTCGGCTGTCTCGGTCTTTCATGAGTCCGTGGGTGACTGTACCATAGCTCAGCTGGATGTTTCCTGTACCTTTTTGAGGGGCATCCTGCATCTGAAAGACCCAATCCGTTCTGTCCGGGCTTGGGATTTGAATTTTGTTTAGGAGAAGTTGACCCTGTTTCCCTCTGAGCCAGCCACAACTTGTGAGCTACGTTTTCTTTCCTGGAAAGCATTATTTTTAGTTGCTATTACTTCTGCTAGAAGAGTTTCAGAGCTTCAGGCCCTCTGGTGCGAGGAGACTTATTTGATTTTTGACATAGACAGGGTGTCTTTGCGCATGAATCTTATGTTTCTCCATAAGGTGGTGTTCAAGTTCACACTGAACCAGTGTATCCACCTTCCTGTTTATTTTCCAGAATGTACCAATGCAGGGGAAGCACTGCTTCATACGTTAGATGTGCGCAGAACTTTGAAGTATTACCTGCTCCGAACCAAGGAGTGTAGAAAGTCAAAGTAGTTGTTTGTTTCTTTCGCCCCAGTTAGAGAGGACTTTCAGGTTTCTAAACAGTGCTTATCTAAATGGTTGGATAATTGCATTGTGTTCTGCTACAACAAGTATGGCAAAGAATTGCCTGGAGCAGTCAAAGCTCATTCCACAAGAGGCATGGCTACCTCTGTAGCTTGTTTCCGAGGTGTCTCAGATGCTGATATTTGTGTGGCTGCTACCTGGAGTACCATCCACACCTTTACCAAGCACCACAGTCTGGACATTGCCTCTAGAGCCCATGCAGGATTTGGCAGGGCTGTGCTGCAGGGCCTCCTGTCTTAAGCTTAAGGTTGGCCTTCCTCCCAGACTGTCTGTTTGCACCTGTAACTGCTTGGGATTCCTGTGGTGTGATCTAATGACTGAGCTACGCTCCAAACAAGATAGAACAGTTACTTAAGAACTTACATAACAGTAGATCTTCGAGGGGATCTCAGTCATCAGGTCTGTCTTCCCTCCCACCATCCGCCTTTTTTTTTTTATTTTATATTTACTGGAACTGGCTATCTGGTGTATCCAGCCTTTCTTTTAGGCCTGGGCTCCTCACTGTATACTCAGTTCCCCATGGCTGGAGCTGTGCTCTTTTTGTCTCCGATGTAAAGAACTGAAGAGAGAACAGGGCCGCTCATGGCTTTATAGGGTTGATGACATCGGCAGATGAAGTTGGCGTGGGCGGCCCCAGTTGTACTGCTGAAAATCTTCCATGTGGATCCTACTTCACTGATGGTTAAGTTCCTATGGTGTGTCCTGATGACTAAGATCCCCTTGAAGATCTACTATTACAGTAAGTTCTTATGTAACTGTTCTTTCTAGGGATGTGGATATGTTGTTCTTATCCACACTTGTTGGCATGTTCCTTTCCCCTTTAAGTCTTGCTGGAAGGTCTTCTAGCTGGCTCCTCCCACCCACCCGGGCGGTATAACCCTCGGCTCCGCCCCATGATGCCAGGTCTTCCTTTCCACTGGAAGATGCAGGTTGCCTCCTCTCTGCTACCACGTATCGTAGGCCCTGGCTCAAAAAATTTCAGAACCGCTGAAGATTACGCTGCTTCGGGTTAGCGACTATAGTAGCTGCTTCTCGATAATGGAAGATAAATCTTCCCTGTTTTGCCGGTGCCCATGCAGACAGAAAATGTCATGCACAGACCCACACTCATGCAGTACTGCTTGGGTGTCGGCCATGACACCCAGGCTTATGAGTTTTGCCTTACAAGCCAACGAACGCCCTCGATGATCGCCTCACATGCTTGAAGCTGGGCAGGCCCGAAAATGGAATCCACCAGTGAAATCCAAAGAGGCTTGGTGGGTGGTCTCTGTGGCTGCGGGGTCTGCCAAGCAATTGGAACAGATGCAGGCCTTCGAAGAAGAGGTGGTGCGTGCCGCAGAGTGTTCTTCTCGGCCGATATTCATTCCACTCAACCTGGGCTCTACTTTCTTGGGCTTCTTCTGGGAGATGTGTCTTTCTCTCCCCAGTAAGGGCGAGGGACATGCAGGCTTGCATTCCTCCTGGTCCCATAAAAAGGACAAGGAACTGAGAGATTCTTCATCTCGGCAAAGATGCTCTTGGGATCGAGAGCGATCTCGGTCCTAGGAAACTCCACCCTTGACTGCAGTTGAGATTGTGGCTTTGGCAGCCGGCTTCTTGGTCCTGCCATCAGGCCAGCCGGCCGAAGTTTCGATCAAAGATGTAGTTGAGTTTATATCTTGACTCTGTCGATCGGTTGTCGGCCGAGGAGTTTGATGACTCTCTTAACAAGACTCCGGTCTTGTTTATCCCCGATGAGGAGACACAGCCTGCTGGGAATCCTATCGAGGATCTAGTCCCAAATCCAGGAAAATCGCCGGTTCCACCGGTGTCTCCCGGGTGACCCAGTCGGCCAGCCCAATTGAGGTCAAGATCTTGGACTCCCTCGACTGACAGGCCGAGGAAGGTGCATAGGTGTGCCAAAAACAGGAGATGTCACCGCTCATCTTTGTCCTTCTCGGACGAGGAGAGACTTTGGCGGAAACTCCGACGCTATGAAGATTTGATGTGGCAACGGCTCATTCTGTCCAGGCAGAAGCCTTCCTCGGTTTTTACCCCAGCCATTACTCGGCTGTCGCCTCCTAGGCCGAAGTCGACTCCTTTGGAACTGATAAAATTGGTCCCCCTGCCTGTGGAGCCAGTAAAATCTGCCCCGGTTCAGCCAAAACCGGTCTCTCCACCAATAGTGGTGGAGCTGCCACCAAAACAGCCCTCAGGAGGGGCTCCTATGAAGGATTCCCAAATGGTCCCGGGTCTTCCTCGTAGGATAACGGTCACTCTTACACCTGATCGTCCCAGGCACATCGAGGGGGATCTTGATGGTTAACCAATTTATCCGGATACCTCGGATTCTGATGATACTGACCTTCACTCTCACTCGCTGGATGATGAGTCTGTCGGCAGTCTATTGATGGAGGAGGGCCCTTCATCTTTTCAAGGGATTCTCCGCCTTATCTCTGAATCCACGGGGATGCCTCTGGAACCTGTCTGGAAATGGGCGGAGTACCCTCTTACTGATATTCTAAAAAGAGGAGATACTCTTACGGAAGCTTTTCCTGTGGCCGAAGGCATTGTTGGCCCGGCCTTGGAGCTTTGGCAGCATCCTGCCCAGCACCGTCTGCCCGGAAGGCCCGCAAGTATGCGGTGCCCATCGGGTCCCTCTCGGGGTTCACGGCACATCCCTCGGCTAAGGGGTAGTGACCGCCTCTGTGATCAGATGTACAGGCAGCTCTGGAGTCCAAAAAACTGGACCACTCTGCCAGGAGGGTCTATGCAGCCTCCTCTCTAGACCTCCGCCAGGCAAGCTCAGCCGCCATGGCTCACTTCTCCCATGCCCTTCAGGGTCGTTGGATGAAATTCCTCGCCCTCAGGACCTTCAGACTATGGTCAAGCAGGTCCGGGACCAGGGCTGTGCCATTGCCAAGCAGCAGCTTTAGATGGCTTTGGACCTTGGGGACTCTTGCACCCGTTCGGTGGCAGCTGCAGTTGCCTCACGCCGCAGGGCTTGGCTGAGACTTTCCACCTTTACGGCGGATACCCAGCACAAACTCTCTGATGTTCCTTTCCTGGGTACAGATCTCTTCGGCCCAGGTGTGGATTGTTACCATCAGCGAATCGAACAGTCCAATGCCACCTTGGACTGAGCCACTTCTGCTCAAAGCGCTTTTGGCACCAAGAAGCAGCAGAAAAAGGAAAAGCTTTTTCAGCACCCTTCTCCTGCAACCCAGCAGCCCTCTTTTCATGGTGGATAGCAACAGCAGGCACAGGCTTGGCGCCCTCGGCCTAAGTCCAGGCCTCCACCGGCCCACAAGCATGGAGGTCGGGGTTCAGGCCCTGGACCCTCTTCCTCCAAGCCTGCCCAGTGACGGGATAGGGGTTGCCACCCCATCCCGGCCATGCCAACTCTGGGTCCTCCTGTGGGGGGCCGGCTCTGCCACTTTCTTTCTGCCTGGTCCGCTATTACCATGGACAGGTGGGTCTTAGAAGTGGTCGGCTACGGTCTGCCTCTGCAATTCGAGCAGTACCCTCCCAGCTGAGCCCGCGCCCCACGGGAGGGGAGAGTATCAGCTTAGTCGGCTCTGAGAGACGACATGGCCCAGCTCCTCCTGAAGGAGGCAGTGGTTCAAGTGGCAGATCCGCCAGTCAACCCAGGGTTCATTTCCAGGTACTTCCTGGTCCTGAAGCAGATGGGGGGGCTGGTGCCCCATTCTAGATCTGCACGACCTGAATCAGTATCTCAGGCCACGCACCTTCAGGATGGTAATTTTGTCCCAGATCACACCATCCCTGGAGCAAAACATGTGGTTCTGCTCACTGGATCTCCAGGACGTGTTCTTTCACGTCCCAATCTGTCTGTCCCACCAGCAGTTCCTCCAGTTCAGGGCAGAGGGAACCCTATACGAGTTCCGAGCCATGCTATTAGGCCTGGCATTGGCCCTACGGGTCTTCTCCAAATGCATGGCAGTGGTGGCAGCCCATCTCAGGCATCGAGGAGTCAAAGTGTACCCTTACCTTGACGATTGACTCTTAGCAGGTTCCACCCAGCAAGAGGTGGAGAGGTCCAGTGTCCTGGCCCTCCAGACCTGGTCTCAGCTTGGCCTCCTGATCAATGAGGCCAAGTCGGAGCTCGTGCCATCTCAGGTGACATGCTTCATCGGGGCAGAGCTTGACTCTTGCTGAGCCACAGCATGGCTCCCAGGGGACAGGGCAGAGGTTCTCTCCTCCTTTGCCCAGTTATTTCTGGTTGGGCACTTGTGCCCTGCCCGGGACTTTCTGCGCCTTCTGGGTTGAATGGCAGCCTGCACCGTCATTGTCTGTTGGGCCTGGTGGCATATGTGCCCCCTCCAATGAGAGCTGGCCGCCCAGTGGACTCGGCACCTAGGTCATTTTGACCAGCTGGCTGTGGGATGCTCTCCAGTGGTGGACTGTCCTAGACTGGTTGCAGGAAGGGATCCACTTTGTCTGCCCCAAATTGATGGTCATCATCACGATCGATGCCTCTCTTACAGGCTGGAGAACCCACATGGGGAACAACAGGGCCCACGGTTCTGGACCCCTGAGGAATCCTGATGAGATATCAACCTGTGGGAGCTCAGAGTGGTCAGACTGGTGTTGTCAGCATTCGCTCAGCAGCTTCGGGGTCAGGTGGTTCAAGTCCAGATGAACAATACCACGACCATGTACTACCTCAGCAAGCAGGGCGGCACACACTCACGGCTGCTGTGCAGGGAAGCGCTCTGCATCTGGACACTTGTGAGCTGACTGGAGGCAGATCTCCTAGCCATCCATGTGGCAGGAGCCTCAAATCAACTGGCGGATGCCGACAGCCGCATAGGCGAGACATCCCACGAGTGGTCTCTCCATCCTGAGATAGCTCACAGTCTGTTCTCCCACTGGGGCAAACAGATGGTGGACCTGTTTGCCTCCAAGGAAAACACCAAGCTGAGGCTGCTTCACGCCCGCCCCCCCCAGCAGGGATCGTTGCAGTGGGATGCCTTATCGAGGCCGTGGACCCCAGGCCTCTTTTACACCTTCCTTCCATTTCCCTTGATCCACAGGGTGCTTCTCAAGGTGAGGAGGGACAAGGCACAGGTGATCCTGGTAGCCCCAAACTGGCCCCGCCAGTTCTGGTATCCAGATTTCCTCAGCCTCAGCAACAGGCTCCCGAGGCGTCTTCCAGCACGCCCGGACCTGATCTCAGTGAACCAGGGGAAGGTATTCCATCTGGACCTTCAGTTCCTGCACCTGACAGCCTGGTACCTGAGTGGCTAGAGTTCCAGGCTTTGGTTCTCTCTGAGGATGTACTCACAGTAATGGAAGCATCCAGAAAGGAGTCAGCCAGAAAGTGCTATGCCTTCAAATGGAAAACGTTTTCCATTTGGTGTCAGGGCAAGGGCCTGGACCCTCTGTCCTGTCCTGTGGCGAGATTTTAGACTACCTTTGGTCTCTGTCCAAATGGGGTCTTCGGTCTTCGACTCTTAAGGTGCACCTGGCAGCAATCTCTGCTTATCAGGTGTGGGCCGGTCAGCATACAGTGGCACAGGAGAAGGTGGTCTGGCACCTTTTCAAAGGCCTCAATCACATATCCCCTCCAGTGCGTGAACCTCCATCTCCATGGGATTTACTGCTGGTCTTGGCAACACTCATGGGCAAGCCATTTGATCCAGTGCACAAGTGTGCAGTGTCACACTTGTCATGGAAGACAGCCTTCCTGGTGGCTATCATGTTTGCCAGAAGGACTGGGGAGCTCCAGGTGCTTTCGGTGGAGTCTTCTTATCTGGTCTTCCACAGGGACAAGGTTGTTCTGTGTCCCCACCTGAAATTCCCCCCGAAGGTGATGTCAGAGTTTCACCTTAATCAGGTGTTGACTCTGCCTGTGTTCTACCCGAACTACACCTCGGATGCGGAGTACAGGCTCCATACTCTGGACCTGAGACGTGCGCTCTCCTACTATAAGGAGAGGACGGCGGACGTTCAGGGAGAGGTTCGTCAACTGTTTGTCACCTACACTGAAGCCGTACCTGGCAGGCCTGCAGCAAAGCAGATGATTGGCAGATGGATTACATCATGCATTGATCTCTGCTATAGATTGGCAGGCAAGGAGCCTCCCAGAGGGATAAGAGCTCATTCTGTCCACCATACCACTGCGTCGGTGGCTGCTTCCAGGGATATTCCTATCCCTATCCAGGAAATCTGCAGGGCTGCTACCTGGAAGACAGCAAACACCTTCATCACCCACTACCATATCGACCTTGAGTCACGCTGGGATGCTGGTTTTGGGGCCTCAGTTCTCCAGTCTCTGTTCCCTAAATAGGGGGTGTGTTCCTTGCTTCCCTCCTCCCAGAGAACTGCTAGGAGTCTGCCAACAAGTATGGATAAGAACAGCATATCCACATCCTTAGAAAAACAGGTTATTCGCCTTTAACAGTAGTTCTAGGAGTGGTATAAATTGTTCATCCACACTGACCCACCCGACCTCCCCATCTGCGACGCATAACCTGGCTTCCTACAGGCTAAAATCTGGCGTCATGGGGCACAGACGAGGGTTATACCACTCGGGTGGGAGGAGCCAGGTTGAAGACCTTCCAGCAAGATTTGAAGGGGAAAAGGGACTTGACAACAAGTGTGGTTGAACAACATATACCACTCCTAGAACTACAGTTACAGGTGAGTAACCTGTTTGTTCCTTCTATGGAATTCCCAGTTACTGGCCTCTTTGAAGTCGACAAACACATTTTAGGAAAATGTCCTCTTTGTTTTGATGTTCTAAATAGCTAAGGGATCCTGGTCTTACTACTGTATGTGTGACATCCAGAATTAATTAGTTGCCGTATTGGTCCTTGAAAGAACAGATCCAGAAACAAGTGGTTTGATAACTTTTATTGGACCAACATAGATATAACAAAAGAAAACAGTGCTTAAGCTTTCGGACCAACCGAGTCCTTCCTCGAAAGCTTATGACAGTTGTTTGGAAAATCTCATTCTATTAACACCCAGATCATACATAAAAAAAAAAAAACAGAAGGAATTCTCATTGGTTTAAATGCAAGGAACCGGTTTGTCAGCTGGCATCTGTAAGCACTCCAAGGTCAAATGCCAGCAGAAGCAGATAAGAGGAAGCCTTCGAGCGGCCAGATAGCTTCACTTACAAATAAGTGAGTGATTATATTATGAGAATACACTCTTAATTAAACGCAAGACCTTTAGACTTAATACCCACTTAAGTAAATGTTAAAAATCTGATAGTATTCCAAGTTAAAATATAAACTAGAAATTTTCTATCTATGGCAATAGGTGTGTAAAAGAAAAGTTTCCCTAGAGTGAACAAACTGTTTCACATATTCATACAGTGTTAAACCTATCTGGAGACAATTTATCAACTACATACTAAACCAGATAATAAATTCCATAAACATTAAAACCTTAAAAACCTGATGCCTCAAAGAAAACTTTGAAAAACATACAGTAATATTTAGGTGCATTTCTGCTGTATAGATTTCTCCTGCACATTATTTATTACTGAGGAAATTTGCATGAATACATGATCTTTATACCTCAGAATTCATCTGCCTCAATAGCTTACTTCCTACGTCATGTCATAATCCTCTGTTGTGACATCCAGGTCTGTTGCCATGGGAATAACTGTGATGTCATAAGCAGTGCATTATGACTTCAGGTAGGGAGAAAGAAACAGGAATTGATGAACTCTTCAGGAACAAAGATCCTGTTTTCATGTCAATTACACCAGTAATAAATAATGGGGAGGAGAAATACAGAACTAATGTGAAATATAAGCTGAACTGTGTCTGAATATTATGTTTTGTTAAAGTTATTCTGAAGACATCAGCTGCTCTTTAAGTGCTATAACAAGGTTTTTGTTTTTTTTTTGCAAGAAATATCCCTTGTCAGAATTAGAGCCCCCTCTCCAAAAAAACAAGTATTTGTCAGTGCTGAATTGCTGGTATTAGCATTGGTAGTGCAGGAGTTAGACAGATGCAGAATAGGGATGCAGTGAAGTATTGAACATCACATGAGCCCCACCCCCACCCTGCAGAGATGGACAGGCATTGGGCCATGCCTTTTGGTCGTCGCGCATAACGCTCACGCCATTTCACCTCGCCTTATTCTGCAGACACTGACAAGTGTTGAGGTGAGCCTTGGGGTGTTTGGCTTTACAGTCATCCCATTCCATAAGGACATATGCTGAAATGGGTGCAGTATAGGAGAACTGGGTGAACTCTGGGGCCTAAGAGTCCAAGGCACACCTCGATGCCTGTCACTGGCGGCAGGATGGGGGTGGACTGGCATGAGCATTACAGCCAGCAGTCCAAAGGCACACCCCTGACGCCTGTCAGTCTGTACAGGGTGGGATGTTATGGTTGGAAACCGTAACGCCCCGGGCATTTGTTGGTATTTGCACTACAGATTTTCAACATGGCCTTTTTGTGACCCCCCACCTCATGAAAGCATTTGGTACCTCTGCTCATGAACAGTGGCACTGTGATTTTGTTAATCTATCTCAAATGTTGATTTGCTACAGCGGCCGCGCCATTCTGGGCCAGATGCGCGAAAACACAGTTCGGGAGGATGTGAAAAATGACAGCTGTCCTGTTCATAAGGAGGTGTAAAAAAATGCCAATTTTGAAAATCTGGAGTGAAAATATTAAAAAGTCTCGAAGTTACGAGTGTGCGTGGGAACTGCACGATGCACGCTCGTAATACAGTCATTTTGTAAAATGTTTTCACCAAATTTTTACCATAGGCATTTTGGGACCTCCACTCATGAACAGTGTCACTGTGATTTTGTAAATGTGCCCCGAAGGCTGATTTCCCACAGCAACTGCGCTATTGTACGCCACATGTGCAAAACCACATTTCGGGCAGGATGTGAAACATGACATCAGTACTGTTCATAAGGAGGTGTGAAAAATGGCAATGCTGAAAATCTGGAGTGAAAATATTAAAAATTCTCGGAGTTACGAACGTTCATAGAAACTGTGCAACGCATGCTCATAATAACACAGTAATTTTTGGGAATTTTTTCACCAAATTTGCAATATAGGTTTTTAGCCCTACTTTCATGAACAGTAACATTGTCATTTTAGTTATTATCCTTTAAAGGTGATTACGCTGTAGACCGCAAAATCACCTTTCGGGACTGAATATTGACATGACAGTGACTGAATTCATGAGGTGGGGTCCCAAGATCCCCATGTTGAAAATTTGCTTCCAAAATTCGCAAAAGTGGACGAGATAGCCACCTAAGTTGAAAAACAAAACCATTTATGCCATTATAGAGCTTACCGGCATTTCTTCAGTTCGCAAACGTGTTCCCGGTGCACTGAAGATCATCACGTCAGGCTCTGGAGGTAAGTATGGGGTAAGGGGTGGTGTGGGGATGCAGGGTGCGCAGAGGGTGGGTGCAGGCTGGGGGAGGAGACCTGATGGTGAGGGATCGTTTCCTTTGTTTCAGTAAACAAAAATAAAAAAACATCATGGCGGACTGTTTTCTGTTTGTTTTTTTTTCAGGTTTTGGTGACACTGGGGTGGGCTCCCAGTGTGGCACATTTGGTTTGGGGGATTCATGTTAGCCACACTGGGGTGGGCCCCCAGTGTGGCACACAATCAGGGTGGGGTGGCACCAGGAAAATGCTGGCGTGATGGGGGAGGTTAACATGCCGACAGGGGGATTGGGCACCCCCGTCAGCAAGCATATCTGTGTTTGGAGGCATGATGCCGAGGGGGATTGGGCACCCCCTCAGCAGACCACAACAGTAAAGGGGGCACATATGCTGACAGGGGGATTGGGCACCCCTAAAGTCGGCGTCCTAGGGGCTGTGAGCGGTGGGCATGAGACACCGCTCACCATGTTTATTGAAATGTTACACCAGGCAAGGCACGCCCTGCAATTACTGGTCGTTCCCTCATTGCAGCGGCGAATTTGTTTCAAGTTGGTGGCACGCTTGCTGAACTAGTGTCAGCAGCAGCGTGCCACCACATTGGGGAAACACAGCCAAGCCTCAGAATGCAGTGGGGGCATTGGCCGCCACAGTGCCGCACCTCCAAAACCCCGATTCTCTCCTAAGCTGTCACATAATGTTTCTTGCACATGCACAAAAGCAAACAGTTTCAAAGAAGTCGAGGATTCACTCATCAATTTAGATACAACAAAAAGTGCCGGAGACGATGGCTTAGAACCATTTTTCTTAAAAGTCGACTACCGCTATCTTACTGCTCCCATTCTCCATATATTCAACCTCCCTATCTCTTCTGCTGTAGTTCCATTATGCTGGAAATCCGCTCATATCATACCCTTATTTAAATCCAGCGACCTATGCGACTTAAACAATTACAGACCAATCTCAATCTTGCCTATCCTTTCAAAAGTCCTTGAAAAATTGATTTATATACAATTGAAGAATCATCTGGAAACCTACTCTCTCCTCAATCCAGCCCAATCAGGCTTTCGCTGTAATCATAGCACCGTTACTGCACTAGCTAAAGTCACCTATGACTGGATCTCAGCCAAGGATGCTAAAAATATTACGGGTGCAGTATTCTTAGATTTGATAAAGCATTCAACACCGTTACCCATACTCTAATTGTGAACAGCCTCACCAATATTGGCGCTACCCTAGCTGCTACCAAATGGTTCTCCAGTTACCTGTCAGGTAGGATGCAGAAAGTCAAAGCTGGTGGGCTGTTCTCTGCCTCCTTACCAGTTACTAGGGGAGTCCCACAAGGTTCCATCTTAGGTCCTATACTCTTCTCTATATATCAACAACCTCGATTCTCAAATAACCAGGTCAACCTTGCATTTCTTTGCAGATGATACAGTTTTGTATACATCCGGCCATACAATATCGGAAGTCAGGGATATACTTAAGTCGATTTTGCACAGCTAGAAACAAATCTCATCAATACCAAACTCCTAAACGCTAAAAAATCTAAGGCCATGATTTCCCCCCTAATACTTCCTCCGTCACCCTCACTGTCCCACCTAAAGACTTCATCGTTACATCCCTAGGTGAACCACTGGAAGTTGTCTCTAAATTTAAATGCCTCCGTTTTTGGTTAGACAGCAAGCTGTCCTTCAACGAGCACATTGACGACCTGTCCAGAAGACTAAAAGCTAGACTAGGCTTCTTCTTCCGAAATAGGTCCCTCTTTCCCCTTGAAACCAGACTCAGGCTTATTCAGACCACCTCCTCCCTTCACTTAACTATGGGGACATATTATACACTTCTGCAGCAATTACTAACCTAAACAAATTGAACAGTCTCTATCACCGTGCCCTGCGCTTCATTACAAACTACCCATACCGAACCCACCATTGCAAACTATGTGCAGCTGTTGGTTGGACTTCATTTACCATTAGACGCACACTCCATGCTGGTATTTGGACCCTAAAACAACTTCTGAATAAATTACCAAGCTATTTAGTAGCACTTATCCGTATTGCCCACAGCTCTCATTTCCTTAGGAAATCAGATTTTATCCTACTCGACGCACCTAGGACTCGTACCTCCTTTGGCAGATGAGCCTTCTCAAGTGCCCTACCAACTATTTGGAACCAGCTACAATCCACTCTGAAACTATCTAGTGTAGTCTCAGTAAATTTCTTAAAAAAACTGGTGGCTTCAAAAATAAAGGACACCTGTAACTGTTTCTAAACTCCCTCCCTAGCTTTCTCCTTACTTCCTTCGTTTGTTCTCACTACACCACCTTCCTTAAAAAACTTGTACTAAATATTTTTTTGGTTTTTGGTTTTCACCCAGGACTGTTTACACATGTACCTTGTAGGACCTGGTCCGCCATTTATGTATTGTTATTTTATTTTATTGAAATCTAGGATTACAAATACCTTTGAGCAGGAACTGCTCATTTACAAAGGTTCTACGTCGAAGGAATGGGGGGGTGTATACATACATACAAAGGTCAACATAATAATACAGTTACACAATAAAAAGAAGTAAGAGACTGAGGCTTAGGAAATTCCAGTAATTCAAAATGTGCCAAATGTTAGGTAGCATGACATACCAGCCAAGGGCAATCTTAGAAATAAGCACTGCAGGTGAGAGGAAGGGGTATGCAGGCAGGAAGGCCATTGTCGAGGGTAGAGGTGAGGGTAAGGCACAAAAGGAGGGATAAAAGTCAGGAAATGCCCAGGGGAGGGAGAGGGGCAAGGGGTAGGGTTATGTTATTGCCTGCTAGTGTTGGAACCCACTCGGGAGGGAGCAATACTAGACCTGGTACTCTCAAATGGAGAGAGGATCACAAATTTAGAAGTCAGTAGACATCTGGGAACAAGCGACCACTGCACAGTGTGCTTCACAATGAGCACAACCATGGAGATAAGCCATACAAAAACAAGGATACTGGACTTTAGAAGGGCTGACTTTGGCAAAATGGGTGACTACTTGAAAAATGCACTAGCAAATGACCAAAAAGGAGGGGTGGAAGAACAATGGAGAAAAATCAAAACTGCCATCATAGAGGCAACAAGCCTTTGTGTGAAACAAATAAAGAAAACAAAGCGGAGTAAAAAACACTATGGTTCTCAAAAGAGGTGGCAGGGAAGGTTAAGGAGAAAAAGGCTGCATTCAAAAAGTATAAGGAATCAGAGAAGGAGCACGACAGGGAACTGTATCGATTAAAGCAGAAAGAAGTGGGGAAGGCAGTCAGACTAACAAAGGCCCAAACCGAGAAAAAATAGCCAACTCAGTTAAGAAGGGAGATAAAACCTTTTATAGGTACATTAGGGAGCATAGAAAGGTTAAGGGAGGGATAGTGAAGATTAATAAAGGAGAGGGGAGGTGGGCAGAGGGAGACAGTGAAAAGGCAGAGATACTGAATGAATACGTTTGCTCAGTATTTACAAAGGAAGATGAGGAGGAGTTACCTAAACCAGACAATAGAAGCACTCTGGGTACGGGGGTTGACACCAGTCCATTCACAGAAGAAAGAGGCCTGAAAGAACTTCTAAAACTCAAGATGGACAAAGCAATGGGGCCTGACGGGATTCACCCCAGAATCCTAAAAGAACTAAGGGAGGACCTAGTGACACCACTGACCACGCTTTTTAACAAATCATGGCAGGATGGGGCGGTACCTAAGGACTGGAGGAGGGCAGATGTGATACCCCTTCACAAAAGTGGGAGCAAGGCAGAAGCAGGAAACTACAGACCTGTAAGTTTGACCTTAGTGGTAGGGAAAATGATGGAATCACTTCTGAAAGAGGCCAGCGGGGCACAGGACCCAAAGCAGCATGGATTTACAGCAGGAAGGTCAGCCCAGATTAATCTAATTGATTTCTTTGTCTGGGTGACCAAAGTAATAGACCAGGGAGGGGCTGTGGATATGGCCTATCTAGACTTTAACAAGGCATTTGACACAGTCCCGCACAAAAGATTAATAATCAAGTTAGCCAGCCTGGGAGGGTACCAGGGTGGTAGCCTGGGTAGCAAACTAGCTGCACAACAGGACACAGAAGGTAATAGTGAATGGCACATTCCAAAGAAAGGGGTTACTAGTGGAGTACCTCAGGGTTTCAGCTGGGTCCAGTCCTCTTAACATCTTATAGGTGACATTGCAGAGGGTCTGGAGGGAAAGGTATGCCTCTTGCAGATGAACAAAGATCTGTAACAGAGTTGATACAAGGGGGGTAGAAAAGATGAGAAGGGACTTGGCAAGGTTGGAGGAATGGTCAGACATATGGCAACTTAGATTCAATGCAAAGAAGTGCAAGTAATGCACCTGGGAAACAAAACCCAGGAGAAGAGTACACAATAGCAGGGAGGTACTAACAACAACAAAATGGAAAGGACCTGTGGGTAGTCATATCAGATGACCTAAAGGTGGTAAGCAATGTAAAAAGTCAGTAAGGAGAGCCAGGGGGATACTGGGATGCATAGGAAGAGGCATCACAAGTAGAAAAAGCGAAGTGGTTATCTCTCTGTACAGACAGTTGGTGAGACCCCATCTGGAGTACTGTGTGCAGTTTTGGAGACCTTATCTACGCAAGGACATAGACAGGATGGAAGCAGTCCAGAGGAGGGCAACTAAAATGGTGCAGGGTCTGCAGCAGAAACCATATGAAGAGAGACTGAGAGAGCTTAATATGTATACTCTTGATGAAAGGAGGGACGGGGGGACATGATTGAAACATTCATGTACCTCAAGGGAATCAACAAAGTTCAGGAGGGTAGCATCTTTCAGAAAAAGAGATGCGTAAGAACAAGGGGGCGTAATTTAAAGATAGAGGGGGGACGGCTCAGGGGTAATGTGAGGAAATTGTTTTTTCACGGAGAGAGTGGTGGATACATGGAACAGCCTTCCTGAGGAGGTCGTTGGGTCTAAAACAGTGGGGGAATTCAAACATGCATGGGACAGACACAAGCCAGTTATAGTGGGGGGTTGCAGGAAGTAGGCTGTTGGTTAACTAGAATCTGCAGCTTATCCAGTAGGTAGGGAAATGGGCAGACTGGGTGGGCCAAGTGGTCCTTATCTGCCATCAAAGTCTATGTTTCTCTGTTTATATGTATATTTGTTGTAACCATGCACCCAGGACCTCCTTTTGAATGAGGTTGCTCAATGGAGCTTTTCTGCAATAAACTTGAACTTGAAAAAACTACCAAGGACCCCTTAGTAAATGAGGTGATGTATTCTAATATGTTTAGTGTTAAATAATGTGTCCATATATAGTCAATGTACTATATGTACAGTAACAGTCTTAGGAATCTGAATAAAAAACGAAAGAAATTAAACCCTCTCTACCCGGGTAACATCATAATATAGAAGACTAGTTGGAAGGAAATAAAAATTCACTATGTATGTGAACCAAGAGTCCTAACCCAATGTAACATCATGTCAGGTACCTGAATATAAGCCTTACCTCGTAAAACCCCAACCCCCCCACCACCACACACGCAACCTTCCCCCCAAAAAACTAACACACTACCCCCCCACACACACAAAAAGTTTATGGAGAGAAACCAACATATTGATAACCAGTTAAAAGGGACCCTTTACCCATACAATAATAAAACAAAAAAAACAAAAACCCACTGAAGTCCCATTATATGTTCATCCTATGTACTTAAGGTCTGTGTAAGTTCAATTAGGGTAATGTGTCATAAAACCCAAATCAGTGTTCATGCTATCTTCTACCATATTGAGAAATAAGCTGAGCGTTGCCTCAAAAGCCCGTTTCTGTTGTGTATTTTTGAAATGTCCTTTTAAGACCATTACCGACATATCTGAGGTGGAGTGATCAGTCTGAGAGAAGTGCTGCCCCACTGACTTTTCAGTCATCTTCATATTAATAGTATGTCTGTGCGAGTTCATTATAATGTGGAGAGGTTGCCCTGTCTATCCCATATACCCTGTTTGTGGATATCTCTTGCACTGAATGAAATAAACAACATTCCGTGATGCGCATGTATAATTCCCATGTATCCTGAATTGTCTGTTTTGTGAAGTAACTACGTAATCCTACATCTTGGGTGTAGGACATGTGAGCACATTTCCACTTTGGATGTGTCGTGAGAACAGACCGTAGGAGTGGTAAACCCTAGAGATCGTGGAGTGACAGTGCTGGGTGCCCCAAAGTCTGATAGAGGCCTCTTGGTGACAAGGAGCAGAAAAAAACTGTCATTGAAATAAAAAAAAAAAAAACACTATTACTGTTGCAGTCTCTATCTTTTTGTAAAGCAAATCCATGATCTGCAGCTCTGCAGAATGCGGCAGTGTGTCTCTTGAGCTCCACTAGAATATCTGAGCATTTAACTGCAGTGTGTTACACTGGATGCCAGTTAGGCGGCGAGTTCATTTTGAAGTTTGATATTATTATTGAAGACCCCGAACAGACAAGAACCTCTATACTGCTAACGCTAAGGATTTGCACCCTCTTGGGGCAATAGCTCTTAATCGTCACCAAATTAAGGTTAAAATCGGTGGCAGACAGAGCAGTAATTGTGGCTGCCCCAGGATTTGAAATAATCTCCCAGTGTTTGTTCTAACCAGTCAGTAGAATGCTTCAGCCACGTTTTTTTAGCCAGGAATGCCCAGATAAAATTAAAAAGAGACAGTGATGCTGTCATCAATTGGTATGGCCATCTCCTTGTTCTTTTTAGATTACTGTCATTATAGTTAGAGAAAGTTTTTTTTTAGAGTAATAGCCGACACTTGTAATTGTACAAGTAGCTTTATTTACTTTTAAGGGTTGACATTTTTGTGTTTTGTTCACTGTAGTTTCCTTTTTAATTTTGTACAGTGCCTTGAACCCTGGAGAGGTGTTTATGTAAATTAGTGTTCATTTAAATTTGTCTGTCTTATGTATGTACAGGTCAGTTGTCCTCCAGTGATCGCCTGCTCATCTGTAAAAACAAAAATTGCTATTTGAAATGTGCATCATACAAGTGGCCCCCCATGAAATATAGCAGCTTGTTTTCATGAGAATCCCTTGGTGTCTGTGAGTGCAAAATTGCAAGGGGTGAAATACAAGATCTTTCTTCGAGAGGGCTCTTCCAGTGGGTAATTACATATAGGACTGACGCCGGTAGGCGTCAGGACCCCACGGAAAAATTTCTAGCTAGCAGTCTGTGGCGGGGACCGTCCCTACGTTAGATAACTGACGCTACATGACGTCAGTATAAAGGGGCGGTCCCCCACGCCCGCCTTCCAGTTCTTTCCCGCCGTTAGCTCATGTCAGCACCTCACAGAAAAGTTCAACGTTCGTCAGCCTGTCATCGGTAGCTTTTACCAAGTTATTTTAGATTTTTCGAATTTTTGTCAGGTATTCGACGGTGTATGTCGTCCCCTACAACTTCCGAGCACAAGAACAAGTGCGACTTGTGTGGCACCCAACTCCCGCACAAGGACGGCCATTCCCAGTGCCTCTTCTGCCTAGGCCCAGATCAGCAGGTGGAGAAGTGCCAGCACTGCCTTAAATTCACCACGGCCAACCGCAGACGGCGGCAGCAGTCCCTGGAGGCTCATATTTTAAAGAAGAAAATGTCCTCCATGGAAAAGGAGTTAAAAAAGGTCCGTCAGGTGTCCACTTCCCCCGAAGGCCATTGCAAGAAAAAAGACGAGGAGAAGCACCGGGACAAGGGCTTCTCATCCACCGCATCTCCCTTGGGAGTCGCCGTGCTCCAGTTAATATAACCCCCGTGGGACCGATCCACGACGGCCGCCTCTGGGCTATTGGAGGCCTCCGCTCCCAGTAAAGCCACCACCATACGGCCTACTGGTTCGAGCGGCTCAGGTAAGCCGGATGTCAGCTCCTCCGACGCCCACATGGAGAAGGTTGATAAGTCACCTGACCCCTCGGGGTAGCGCACGGCCCCTTTGCTGCCCGACCAGGCTGCCCCTCCTTCGCGACCTGCCTTGGGTGATGGGTCCTCTAAGTTGGACGTCAGCCCCTCCAGCATCTGCCCGGACTCTGCTGATAAGTCGGACGTCTGCTAGCCCAATGTCCATACGGTGGCTGAGCTGACACCGGACCTTCCAACATCCACCATTTCCGGCTCCCCGCAGCCTTCACTGCCCTCCAGGGACCCTGGGTCTCCTCAACCTGACCCTGGGGATTTTTCCCCTCCATCCCTGGGCGATGCTGAGGTTTCTGCTGTGCCCCGTCAGACTGTCCGCCCACTGGGCTGACCGATCTGATGTCGGCTCCCCGGACGCCAGCCCCGATGCCAGTCTTGCCAACCCCGGGCAACATCCCACTTCCGGATGCCGCTCCAACGCTGGACCCTCCGCCCACCTGTCCTTCTGCTCCAGACCTGCCCGTGGGCCCTCCGGCCGGGCCATCTGCTCCAGCAGACCCCTTGGTTCCCGGGTATCCAGCGCCGTCTTACCTGGCTCCGCAGTATCCGACGCCCCAGTAACCGACGCCGGCCTGTCCGACACTGCAGTACTCAGGACCTCAATACCTGACGCTGGGCTTCCCATCGTCGGGTTATGGATACGCGCATTACGGGTGTAATCCTTACCCGTATCGCCCTCCTACTTCTCCACCGCCCCCTCAGCCGCCGGTGGACTTGAAGGAGACTCTGGCCTCCTGGTGGGCTGAGGCCAGGGCTCAGCTCACCAGGGAGGTGGAGGGTTGGTTCTGGTTCCTGTACGTCCGTGACGACAGACTCCCTCCGGACATCAGGGCCGAGCCCTCTGATTCCAGGGCGGGGCAGGACACGCTTCCCCGAGGGACTCCCAAGGGGTCCGTTCCTCCCCCACACCGGGAGAGGGCGTCTTCCTTTTCATCTTCTTCTTCCTCCTCGGACGACTCATACGGTTGTTCCGAGCCGGACGACGAGCCACACTCTCCATCTAAGCCCAGGCCAATGACTCCTCCAAAGTCCCGTCCGGAGGATCCTTCTTTTACAGAGTTGCTACGCAAAATCCAGGAGATTCATAAGTGGCGTTCCTTGGAGCCGGATCCCCAGCGTAAGAAAGTTGCTGAGCATCTGGATCTGCCCGTGACAGCTCCCACCTTGGTGCCACCCTGGATCGAGCCTCATGCCGATCTTGTTTCCACTATTTGAAAGTAACCGTCAGCTTTAGCCCCACTTCCTCGGACGTTGAACAGGCTATATCAGGCTCCCGATGGTGTTGACTTTTTAGATTCTCACCCTCGAGCTGATTCGGTCGTGATTAGCGCCGCTCTCGGCCAAACAGCTAATCCAGAACATTTGAGCTCGTCTCCACCTGACAAAGAATCCCGTCTTCTGGACCAGTACGGGAAGAAGAGAAGATCTATGCTTCTTCCACTCTGGGTATTAGGGCCCTAAATTATGTCGGTCACATGGAGGATTACCAAAAGGCGATTCTTAGTGAGGTGGAATCCAAATTGGACTCCCCTTCCGGACTCTCAAGTCAAACAGGAAGTGGCTGACCTCATCCGCTCTGCACGTTCAGCCAGTTGGCACATGCTCCATGCTACTTACGATGCAGTGGACACTGTTGGTAGGAGCTCCGCTTTCGCCATAGGCTTACGGTGTCATGCCTGGCTCCGTGTGTTAGGGTTGGTCCCGGAAGTGCAGTCTGCTTTTCAGGAAGCGCCCTTCCAGGATTCGGTGCTGTTCGGAGGTGATGTCAAGGACATTAACACCGATCTGCAGGAGAAGGGGACTGCACTGAAGTCTGTGGACGCCATGTACCATCCCCATCAAACGCAGCACCATCCCTTTCGCAGGCGGAATCGGCAAAAGGCGAAACCCCAGGAAAAGCGGGCCGCTAAATGTCGGGCCCCTCCAGCTGCCAAGCCCCCTCTGCCCAAAAAAGCAGCGGGTGCTTCAGCCACAGTGCTGCCCCACACCACCTGACTCCTTTCTTCTCCCACAGCCTCTGGGCCTTCCGGAGGAACCGGTAGGAGGGAGGTTCTCCCTCCACCTCCCAGGTTGGGAGAGGATAACTTCAGATTCCTGGGTGCTCCAGCTGATCGCAGAAGGACACTCAATAGAGTTTCTCAAGAAACCACCTCGTTACCCTCCCCCGAGGTTGTCGTACTCTCGGGAACACCTTCTTCTAGTCCAGGAAGAGATTTCAGCACTTTTGCTGAAGGAGGCGATAGAGCCCGTCCCCCCTTCCTCTTCAGGGAACGGGTTACTATTCCCACTTCTTCCTGGTTCTGAAGAAGACAGGAGATGTAAGGCCGATTCTCGACCTCAGTTCCCTGAACTTGTTCGAGGAGTACAAGAGGTTCAGGATGCTCTTCCTACAGGGCTTCCTGCCTCTCCTTGGGCCGGGACAGTGGTTGTGCACTCTGGATATGCAGGATGCTTACCTGCACATCACTATCCGCCCTTCTCACCTCAGATACCTCCGGTTTGCTTTCCAGGGGACCACTATCAGTTCAAGGCCCTCCCATTTGGTCTTTCCTCGGCACCCTGGGTGTTCACCAAATGCCTTTCGGTGGTAGCGGCCTACCTGCGTACCCAGGGGATGCAGGTTTTCCCATACTTGGACAATTGGCTCCTGGTGGCCCTGTCCAGGGAGGATCTCCTGTGCTTCCTTTCCCTTACCCAGGGGGTGTTTTTCTCCCTGGGCATCACCATCAACCACTCCAAGTCCCACTTGATCCCATCCCAGAGGCTCCAGTTTATTGGGGTGATCCTGGACACGACCTCTGGCAGGGTCTTTCTGCCCCCGGACAGGGCGGCCACACTCCAGGCTCAAGTCAGCCTGTTGTCCACCCGCAGGTGGGTCAGTGCCAAGTCGGTGCTTCGCCTCTTCGGGCTTATGGCAGCTGCAATCCCAACAGTCCCTCATGCTCGGCTCCACATCAGGATCTCTCAGTGGATGCTTCGGTCTCAGTGGGATCAGTTGGTGGACGACCTGGACCAGCTTGTCCTAATCTCCTCTCTCATGGTTTGGGACTTGCAGTGGTGGATGGTTCAAGAGAACCTTTGTCGGGGAGTTCCCCTCTGTCTTTCTCCCCCCTTCCAGACTCTGACCTCAGACTCCTCGGGCAAAGATTGGGGAGCCCATCTCGGACCTCACAGGACCTAGGGCTCCTGGTCCAAGCTCGAGAAAACGCTTCACATCAGTGTGCTTGAGCTTCGGGCAGTGCTTTATGCTCTTCAAGCCCTGCATCTGCACCTCCTTCCTGGCCACTTAGCTATACAGACGGACAATATGTGTGTGGTATGGTACATCAACAAACAGGGAGGGACTCGTTCCTACCCTCTTTGCAGGGAAGCGATGCGAGTTTGGGATTTGGCAGTTCAGCACAACCTCCACCTCATGGCAGTTCACGTCCTGGGTGTCGAGAACACCTTGGCAGACAAACTCAGTCGCTCGTCTGCTCAAGCTCACGAGTGGGAACTGGATCGGGGGGTCTTAGACAATATCTTCCTATGTTGGGTAACACCACAGGTGGACCTGTTCGCCTCTCCTGTAAACGCAAAGCTTCCCAACTTCTGCTCGCTCGCTCCAGAGCGTGGCATTTTTTGGAGAGACGCTCTGTCTCTAGATTGGAAGGACAGATTCATCTATGCTTTACCCCTGATCCCTTTGATTCCGAGAGTCTTGCAGAAACTCTGTTCAGAAGGAACTCGAATGATACTGATCGCTTCTTTCTGGCCCAGGCAAGTTTGGTTCTCTCTTCTGCAGCAATACTCAGAGGAACCTCCTCTTCCTCTTCCTCTGTCGTGACTTTTATTGACCCAGGATCAGGGGACCCTGGTCCATCCAGGTCTCAAGTCCCTTCAACTACACGCATGGATCCTGCAGACGTAGCTCAAGCCCGATTTGGGGTTTCACCCTGAGTGGCTGAGATTCTGGTGGAGGCTAGAAAACCCTCCACTAGGTCTGCCTATGCCATGAAATGGAAACAGTTCACAATCTACGCCACTTCAAAAGATTTCGAGCCTTTCTTGTGCTCTGTTGAGCGGCTGCTGGATTACCTGCGCCACCTCTTTGATCTGGGTATCAGTCATTCGTCCTTGAAGGTGTACATGGTGGCCATTTCGGCCTACCATGTCCCTTTTGCAGACAGGATGTTTTCCCAGCTGGAGGTCTCCAAGACTTTCCTTAGAGGGGTTCTCCACTTGAGACCCCCTATCCAGGTTCCTGTCCCTCCTTGGGATTTGAATTTCATCCTCGAGAAGCTTACTCTGCCTCCTTTCCAATCGGCAGCCTCAGCAGACATGAAGTTCCTCTCATAGAAGACTCTCTTCCTAGTGGCCATTACTTCTGCTTGAAGGATTTCCAAGCTCCAGGCCCTGATGTGTAAAATCCTGTATTTGATTTTTCACAAGGAACATGTGGCTCTGTGCACCAACCCTAAGTTTCTCACCAAGGTGGTAGCGGAATCTACACTGAACCAGTCCATAGAGTTATCTGCTTTCTTTACGCAACACTCCAATCAAGGGGAGTATCTCTTACACACTCTGGACGTTCACCGAATTCTGAGATACTACACTAAACAGAACAAAAGATCTCAGAAAGACTGATCAACTGTTTGTCTCTTTTGCCCACAAAAGAGAAGGCAGTGCTGTTTCTGAGCAATGCCTGTCCAAATGTGGTTGGCTTATTGCATCACTTTCTGTTATGACAAGTACAACAAGACCGTTCCAGGTCAAGTGAGAGGCCACTCCACCAGAGGAGTCGCTGCTTCAGCGGCTTGTTTCAGGAATGTGTCAGTGGCGGACATCTGTGCTGCCGCCACTTGGGCTTCCGTCCATACCTTTACAAAACATTACAGTTTGGATATTGCCTCTCACCACAGAGCAGGCTTCGGGCTTGCTGTTCTGCAAGGCCTCCTTTCTTAAGGCCTTCACAGCTAGAGGATCTACTTTGAGTAGCTTTCCTCCTCCTGTATGCTTCTTCTTGTTCCAGACTGCTTGGGACTCAGTCCTGTATTTAATTACCTACTGCAAGAGCCCTCTCGAAGTAAGATAGTACAGTTACATAAGAACTTACCGTAACAGTAGATCTTCGAGAGAGGCTCTTGCAGTAGGTAATGCCTTCCCGCCCTCCATCCCCCTAAGCTTTTTTAGCTCCTTTTCCAGGTTGCGAAATATCTGCTTCTTTCTCGTCTTGCCCTTTTGGGCCTTTGGCGGGAAAGAACTAGAAGGCGGGCGTGAGGGACCACTCCTTTATACTGTCATTGTATGATGTCGGTCACCTGACGTGGGGGCGGTCCCCCGCCAGAGACTGCTAGCTAGAAATTTTTCCGTGGGGTCCTGACGCCTACTGGCATCAGTCCTATATGTAATTACCTACTCCAAGAGCCTCTTTCGAAGATCTACTGTTACGGTAAGATCTTCCTGGACATAAGTCTCCACCACTCATTCACATTATTGGGATCTGCGCCGGAGGCACTAGGACCCATTGGGAGCAAACTTTTTGCTGGAGGGTCGGCGCCAGAGATGGAGCCACGAGGAATGGCACTGCGAGCCTCAGCTCGCGTGGTAATGACTATCTCAGCGTCGACCCTCCAACCGCCTCAGTTCCTTTTTTCCCGCCGTCGAGTGCACTTCAGTGACGACGTCGCTCGCCCACCGGGAGTCAAACTTCAAACTAGCAGCATAGTTTTCAGTTTTGTTATTTTGTAGTAATATCTCGATAAGTATCGCTTAAGTTTATTCTTATTTTAAAATAAGAGAAGTCTCAGCCTACTTTGACGGAGTCGACCATGAGCAGGTCAGGTGATGGCAGGGAGACTTCGTATGAAAGCTGTTCAGTCAGTCGGGCTGGGTCCGGTCCGCCGCCTTCTCCGGAAGGGGGGTCTGACAACGGTCAGTCCAATGCCCAAGGGGATGGGTGGTCCCCGAGGAAGCATAAAAATAAACGGTCGCATTCTCGGCACCGTTCGGCCTCGAGCTCTTCTTCGGCCCACAGGTCAAAAAAGAGAAGGCATCACTCGAGGTCGCCCTCTGATATGTCTGTGCGTAGAAGTTCGGTTATCGGGGCCAGTTGCCGGTCTCCTTCTTCGGAGTCACCAGCCTCTGCTGCTGGTAGCCAACGTCTTTGACATCGAAGCCCTACCCCGCCCACAGGTAGGTCTTCAGATGAGCAGTTTCGTCAGTGGGCAGCTCTTATGGAGCAATGGGCTCAGAGGTTGGTTCAATTACCTGGCTCGGTCACTCAGGGGCCTTCGGGCTTCTTGAGAGACCAGGTAGGGCGGTTGAACTTCCCTGGTTGCACGGCACCTTCTTCGGTGCCGACGACTCCGCGCTTAGGTGTGCCCCCCCTCACATGGCTACGGCGCAGGGGGCCACACCGATGCCCTTATCTCCTGCTCTTCTTCCTCCAAAACCTGTTTTTTGGAGTCTTGGGGTGTTTTTGGCCCCGTCGGTGTCAATGGCACGCTCGGCGCCGTCCTCAGCGCCGTGCGGCTTCTCGGCACCGTGTGGGTCCTCTGCACCATTTTCGGCGCCGTGTGGGTCCTCGGTGCCATTTTTGGTGCCGCGTGGTCCCTCGGCGTCGTTCTCAGTGCCATGCGCCTCCACGGCGCCGGGGGCCTTCAGGGCGTCTTCCGCTTTTCAGGACTCCTCCTTTCGCTCTTTTCCTTCTTCCCTCTCTTCTGACTTTCATTCCTTTCCTGTCCATACAGTCCCTCCTGGACTGTCAGGAGATGACATTGAGCCTGACCCAGACCTTCGGTTGGGTGATGAAGTGGACAAAGCAGGATCTATTACTGCTACAGAGCCTGTGGTCGAGGACCTATCCTTTATGTCTCTGCTGAAAAATTTGATTTCCATTCTTTCTCTCCAGACTACAGACATCGATCCTGGGAAATTGTTAAGACTCCAATACCTTCATGCCCTGGAGATCCCTACGGATTTGACTCTTCCGGTTCAGCCTTCCTTCGAGACGCTGTCTCAAATGGTATGGAATAATCCTGCTCTCACCCCTTCGGTGGCTAAATCCATAGATAGGAAATATTCAGCCCCCAAGGATCGTCTCATTTTGGCATCTCAAGCCTTTGCGGATCCTATTGTAGTCCTGGCAGAGAATGATAAGGTCATTCTTCCTCAAACTACTACAGCTCGACCTATTAACAAAGAGTCTCGTAAGATAGACACCTTAGGTAAGAGAGTCTTTGCTGCTTCTACCCTAAGTATGCGTATTGCCAGTTACCAGGGCTATTTCTCCCAGTATGAGTATATCCTGCGGCACTCTATACAGCAGATGGTTGAAGCTCTACCAGAATTGGATACAGAGCCAGAGCTTCTTCAAACCATTACCAGAGGTATCGAATCTAATAACCAGCAGGCTAAAGCAGCTATGGATGCTTTCGACACTGCTTCCCGTTCGGCGGCTGCTGGTATTTGTACCCGCTGTCATTCCTGGCTGCGCACTTCGGACTTCACGAATGACCCAGCAGCAGGTAATGACGCGTCCTTTGATGGTGCATATCTTTTTGTCCTCAGGTAGAACAAGCTCTAGAAGCTACACAAAAGACTAGGTCAGCCATTAAGTTGGCTCGACCCCCTCCTGTCCCCTCTCGAGGGAGTGTCAATAAACGTCAGTTTCATAATCGTCAGTCCTTTTGAGGCAGAGGAAGTTTCCATAAAAACCAACCTGCCCAACCTCAAAAGAAGACACAACAGAAAGCGCAAGGGCCCAAAGCACCCAGCGCCAACTTATGAGTTGCTGGCCCAAGTCCCATCTCAGCTGCCCGAGGTGGACTTTTCCTCTCCGGTGGGAGGTCGTCTGATGCACTTCTACAACCAATGGAAGTCCATAACCTCAGACAAATGGGTCCTTCGGATGATTCGCGAGGGGTATTCACTCAATCTTGTGGAGACCCCTCCGGATCGTCCTCCCAAATGACAGCCCAAGCTGTCAACCCTTCAGTCAGACCTTCTCGACGCCGAGATTCAGGGCCTTCTGAACAACAGGGCAGTAGAAGTAGTGCTGTTGCATCAACAGAACACAGGGTTCTACTCCCATTACTTTCTGATTCCAAAGAAGTCCGGGGGCATGCGCCCCATTTTGGATCTCAGAAAGCTAAACAAATTTCTCCCCAAGGAGAAATTCAAAATGATTTCTCTGGGAACCTTGTTACCTTTGCTTCATCAACACGACTAGCTAGCCTCCCTAGACATGCAGGGTGCTTACCAGCACATTTCTATTCACCCGAGGCATCACAAATTCCTGAGGTTTGTGGCTCTGGGACAACATTATCAGTTCACAGTCCTGCCCTTTGTGCTATCCTCGGTGCCGCGGGTTTTTACAAAGTGTTGTGCAGTTCTCGCGGCGCACCTCAGAAAGGTTGGAATACAGGTGTTCTCTTATCTGGACGATTGGCTTTTGGCAAGCCCTTCTAGGCAGGGAACTCTGGACGCCGTAGAGATGACCTCTCGCTTCCTTATGTCCATGGGAGTTCTGCTGAACCTCAAGAAATCGCAGTTGCAGCCCTCTTAGAGGCTCCTTTTTATAGGGACTCTTCTGGACACCTCCTGTGCAAAGGCTTTTCTTCCAGAAGACAGAAGGAACGATATCCTTCAAATGGCCCGTCACATCGGGGAAAACAACTCAGTCCCAGCTCTCTCGATGCAATGGATGCTAGGCCTCATGGCATCCTCAGTGTTCACTGTACCCCTAGCATGTCTGCACATGAGAACCACTCAGTGGATGCTCAGTACTCAGTAGTCCCCAACCACTCACCCGCAGTCCTATCCCATCAAAGTGACAGAACCTTTAAAGAGGTCACTCACCTGGTGGTCTCAAGAGAGCAATCTCCTGGAAGGGTATCCCTTTGCTCCTCTGGACCATCAGATCTCCATCACCACAGACGCGTCCCTAATGGGGTGGGGAGCTCACTGTCAGGCTCTCCACACTCAAGGTGCATGGACTCAGGTCGAGTCCCAGCTTCACATAAATGTCCTAGAGATGAGAGCCGTCCTTTATGCGGTCCGAGCGTTGAAGGACATTCTCTGTCACAAAAACATTCTCCTTCAAACGGACAACAAAGTAGTGATGTATTACATCAACCAGCAGGGCGGTGCTCATTCTTACCCCTTATGCAGGGAAGCGATGAAGGTATGGGAATGGTGCTTGGAGCACAAGGCTCTAATTCAAGCGGTCTACCTACCAGGAATACAAAACGAACTGGCAGACCGTCTCAGCAGAACAGAGACAGATCCTCACTAGTGGTCTCTCGACTCAACCATAGTTCAGTCACTATTCAAAGAGTGGGGAACTCCAGACCTGGACCTTTTTGCATCCCCACTCAACGCAAAACTGCCTCTCTTCTGCTCCAGAAATCCAGGGCCTGGCATTTTCTGTCAGGATGCGTTCAGGCTGTGGTGGACAAAACGCTTTCTTTACACCTTTCCACCTCTTCCTCTAATTCAGAGGGTACTCCTCAAGTTCGAATCCCAGGGGGACAAGATGATACTCATTGCTCCCTTCTGGCCTCGGCAGCTGTGGTTTCCACTACTCAACAATATGTTGGCAGTTCCTCCGAGACCACTTCCCCTGCAGATGAACCTTTTGACTCAGGGACTGGTGGTCCATCCCAACCTGAGATCGCTTCACCTCCACGCTTGGCTCCTGAAGAGGTAGAAGTAAACCGGTTCAATGTCTCTCGAAGGGTTTCAGATATTCTTCTGGCTGCGGAAGCCAGCCACTCGGAAAACTTACACAGCCAAGTGGAGGCGTTTTTCGCTCTGGTGTGCAAAGTCCTCTTTGAATCCCTTTTCCTGCCCACCAGATAAGGTTTTGGAGTACCTCTTGGACCTCTCAAATTCAGGTCTGCAGTACTCTACAGTCAAAGTTCACCTTAGTGCCATTTCAGCGTATCATGAGCCAGTTTTTTCCTTAACACTGGCTCAGTTACCTGTGGTTAAGAGATTTCTTAAAGGAATTCTGCATACCAGACCTCCTACAAAACGTCCAGTTGCAGCCTGGGACATTAATCTTGTGCTAGACATGCTCACTCGGGAACCTTTCGAACCTCTGGCTACCTGTGAGCCAAAATTACTCACCTGGAAGACTGCCTTCCTAGTGGCCATTACCTCAGCCCGCAGGGTCTCTGAGATACATGCCCTGGTCACAGACCCTCCGTATACTGTGTTCCATAGGGACAAAGTAGTCCTTCGTACTCATCCTAAGTTTCTTCCTAAGGTTGTGTCAGAATTTCATCTAAACCAACCTTTGGTCCTTCCCTCTTACTTTGCGGACTTCCAAAATGAAGGAGAACGATCTCTTCATTCTTTGGATGTTAAGAGAGCCTTGCGTTTCTATCTAGATAGAACCAAGGACTTTCGCAAAGCCCAGCAACTGTTTGTTTCCTTCAGCGAGACCCGGCTGGGTCAACCTGTCGCTATCAGATGTATCTCAGCATGGCTAGTGGCATGCCTTCGCCACTGCTATTCCATGGCGCAGGTTAAGTTGGAGGGTAGGGTTTACGCTCACTCTACTAGAGCGGTCGCGGCATCCCTAGCGGAAATTCGCAACGTGCCCATTGCAGATATTTGCAACGCGGCCACCTGGAGCTCAGTGCATACTTCCGTTAAACATTATGCACTGGATGTCCATGCCAGACGACATTCTTCCTTTGGCAGAGCCATCCTTAATGGACTTCTGTCTTAGAAACGTGAGCTCTTGGTCTCTCCTGCCACCCTCTCAGGGATTATTAGCTCGGTATTCTCCAATAGTGTGAATGAGTGGTGAGACTTATGTCCAGGAAGATATGAAAATTATGTACCTACCGTAATTCTTGATCTTCTTGGATGAGTCTCCACCACTCATTCACACGCCCACCCTCCGTCCCCCAAGCTCACCTCTGTTGTTGGTCTCCATTCCCTCAAATCTTTAGGCTGTGAAGACTTCTTTGTTGACCCTTCTTATACGGGTTGCCCGGACTATCTTATGTCCGGTTTTTAGGTTAGGCTACCCTTCTAGGTTAGTTACGCTGCACCTCCTTGGTAAAAAAGGTACTGAGGCAGTTGGAGGGTCAACGCCGAGATAGTCACGTGCAGCGAGCTGGAGGGTCGGTGCCGTTCCTCGCGGCTCCAACTCTGGCGCGGACTCTCCAGCAAAAAGTTTGCTCCCGATGGGTCCTAGTGCCTCTGGCGCAGATCCCAATAGTGTGAATGAGTGGTGGAGACTGTCCAAGAAGATCAAGAATTACGGTAGGTACGTAATTTTCATTTCTTGCGTAACTGTACTATAATAGCTTACAAAGGTATGAAAACACAAAGGATATACAAATACAAAATTACGCAGGCAATGATACCTGACAGCGTATGCAGTATTGTGCTAAACCCATCCACACAGGGGTTTAATGAGGCCTGACACTGCAGGTGGAGGGCCATATAGCTCCTGGAAGGGTGGGTATAGTCTAGACCACCCACCCCAGAGTGTATTATTGCACTTAGAAAATCGTATATGTAGAGCATTGTTTTTTAGAAACAAAAAGAAACTGTTAAAAGTTTAAAAACAAGAAGAAAATAGTTTCAGCAGGGTTTCTTGAAAAATAGTCCGTCTGCTGGTAGAATTACCGGTAGAGGGCACTGATGTTTATGACAACCTGTTTGATTTAAGTTGTTGCCCCCAAGTAGTACGATGTGTCACTTCACTTTTACCTAGAAGTATTTTTTTTTTAATTACTGGCAGTCGTATTTTGAGCATGATAGGGACAGAGCGACTGAGTGACCGTCATCTGGACAAGAACAGGCTCAGAACTGCATAATTAAGCAAGGAGGACTTTACTTATTTTCTTTTTTCCTTTTCACTTGTATCTGCTATCGGGACCCAGAGATAGTGAGATCGCTCACAGAGGAGCACGGTCAAGGATGGGTGTGTCAGGGAGAGATGAGAGTGCATGAAAGAAGTGGTCGTTTCTTTGTTTAGCCTCCAGCAGATAGAGATGCGCTGTAGGCTACTAGCACTACACAGAGCGGGCCATGGCCAGGTGGCTGGAGGACAGCAGCAATGGAGCGGGTGGCTTTTAGGTAGGTGGAGGAGAATATTGAGTACATTGCACCATTTAATAATAATAATAGTTTTATTTATATAGCGCCTTTCAGATTCCAAAGCGCTGTACAGCTTAAAACAGTACAAATCAAACATCAAACACAGATAAAAACAATAATAAAATCATCAAATTCAAAACAATCAGTTTTCTAAAAAGGCTATTTGCCAAAGATGGGTTTTCAAACCTCTCTTGAATTCCTCCACGGAAGTGTACTCCCGTAACCGGCGAGGTAGAGAATTCCAAAGAGTGGGCACAGCATAAGAAAATGCCCAACATCCAGATGATTTAAGATTCACTCTTGGAATCTCCAGCAACCCCTCGTCAGCCAAGCGGAGCGATCAGCCAGGGCAGTAAGGAACCAGAAGTTCTTTCAGATAGGTCAGACCCTGACTGTGAAGGGCTTTGAAAGTCAGCAAACTGACTTTAAAGGCGATCCGCCACCGTATAGGCAGCCAGTGCAGTTCGCGCAGCACCGGGGTAATATGACAGGACCTACTAGAACCAGTCAAAACCCGGGCCGCTGCATTCTGCACTAGCTACAGGTGGCGGATTTCAGCCCCTGAAAGCCCAAAGTAAAGGGAGCTGCAATAGTCCAGACACGAGGACACAAAGGCGTGGACCAACGTTGGCAGGTCATCAGACGGAACTAGGTGCCTAACTCTGGCGATATTCCTAAGATGGTAAAAGGAAATCTTGACGACTGCCGACACTTGTGACTGCAGTGTCAGCCTGTCATCCAAGACAACCCCCAGGTTACACACCCGTTCAGAGGTCGGGAGCAAGACGTCGCCAAGAAAAATTCCTGAGGGCGTACCAACAGACAACCCCTCTATCTGGCGATCTGGGTCCACAACCAATACCTCTGTCTTTTTTGAGTTCAACTTCAGCCAACTAGAATCCATCCACTCCTGGATTTCTTTCAGACAGTTGTTAAACACCCAGAGAGCTCCATCCTGGTCAGGTGCAAAAGACAGGTATAGCTGGTTATCATCTGCATAGCAGTGAAACTTCAGCCCATACCATCTTACAATGTCTCCGAGAGGCAGCATATATGCCGCAAATAGCATGGGAGACAGCACTGAACCCTGAGGCACCCTACATAACAAAGATGTTGGGCCCGAGGAAAAAACCCCGGACACAACTCTTTGTGATCTCCCAGTGAGGAAAGAGGTGAGCCATCGAAGGACGGTTCCCGATATTCCACAAATATGCCTCAGGCGTGCTATCAACAAAATGTGACCCACGGTGTCAGAGGCTGAAGAGAGATCAAGAACCAAGATGGAATGTCTCTTTTGATCCCTTGCCCTCAGAAGATCATTGAGCACCCGAACCAGCACTGTCTCCATGCTACGTCTTTTGCTAAAACGGGGGTTCATAGATGTCATGGATGGTTAAATGGTCCTCCAATTGGGCTGCCACTACCTTCTCAGTCACCTTCTGAATAAAGGGTAGGTTAGAGATAGGTCTATAGTTTGTGAAACAGTCTGGGTCCAAGGTAGCTTTCTTCAAGAGTGGTGTCACCACCTCCTCTTTCAGGTAGCTAGGGAACTCACCGGACTCCAAGGAGCACCAGACTGTTTTCACAAGGACTGAACCGATGATATCACTACAACCCAGAATTAGGGAGGTCAGTCCTGGATCCAAACTACAGCATGTAGGGTAGACACTATGGATAATCCCCATGACATCAACGAAATCAGGTCGACTGAAGGAACGCCAAGAAAACTGAGGTACTGTGAACTCGCACTGTTCAACAGCAGCCCCCTAGAGAGTGCTGGTTGCAGATCCGCCCTGATGTCAGCCACTTTAGTTGCAAAAAAGCAAGCTCCTCACACTCTAATTGCGAAAAGGCTTTCCAAACTTGCATACAGGCTGGGTTGCACAGTCTGCCTACAGTTTGAAAAAGCTGAGCTGGTCGATTCCGTGCAACCGCAATCTCCCTGGACAGGAATTCTGCCTTCTTACGGGAGATTGCAGATTGATAGACTAAATAATGGTCCATCAATCTAAGGTGGTTGGCTTCAAGGGCGGACCTGCGCCAGCACTGCTCTAACCTTTGCCCCTGTCTCCGCATCTCCCTCAATGTCCCATCAAACCAGGGGGACTTGGGGTGAAGGGGTAGGGGCGCACACTGACAGGAGCAATAGTGTCCAGAGCCTCCATAACAGCCGTATTATAGGCCAACACAAGGGTCTCTGGACTGCTACTCGCCAACACGTGAGACAAGAGGTTAAGGGCCGCCGCAAGGCCTTGGGGACTGATATCCCGTAAAGGGCGGTACCTAATCATCTCCACAGGGGTAGGCCTTCTCAGGGAGTGCAAAAACTGAACCTCACGGTGTAGTGATCTGACCAGGTGACTGGTTCCACTCGCAGGTTGGATGTTTCGATCCCTAGTAGGAAGACTAAGTCCCGAGAGTGTCCAGATTTATGGGTAGCAGTGGAAACCACCTGTGTAAGACCCAAAGAAGTCATTAATTGGAGGAAGTGATTACCAAATTGCGAGAGATCATCATCGACCCAGGCGTTAAAGTCACCCAGAACCATCAATCTGGGCGACTCAAACGCCATGTCAACGATGAAGTCCACTACTTCCTGTAAGAACTGCTTCCCATCCCGGGGTGGACAGTAGATGAGAACGATTCAAACGCCTACACCTGCTACCACTGTACACTCAAAGGACTCAGTCTCCCCAAGTACTACTTTTGTGAGGCCCAATTCAGTCTTGAAACAGACTGCAACCCCCCCCCCACCCCTGCAATCCAATCTCAGGCGGTGTATCACCGAGTACCCAGCTGGAGTCATAGCCTCCAAAAAGGGTCCTGGATTTTCATCCAGTCAGGTCTCGGTGATGCAAGCCTAGTCCACCGAACCAACAAGATCAGCAATAATGCCAGTCTTATTCCAGATGGACATGGCATTGCACAGCACTACCCAAGTTGGACAAACTTCGGAGGCTGTCGGCCCATCTGCCTACTAAACTCAGTAGTGCCCTTGGGTATGGGCACCAGACATGGTGAACCACGATCTGGATTCCATTTCACCCCAGGGCACCTTCTGGATCCAACTACCCTAGTACGGTGGCCCCCCTTGTCCATCCCCCCTTGCTCACAGTCCCCCCACCTCTTCCCTCTCCTACGAGTAATTCCCAGTGCTCTACAGAACTGATAAGTCTCATATTGGAGAAGGAGAGAATAAAAAGGGTGGAGGGCGCGAAGAGAGGAGGATGAATAGCGCGCTACCGTGAGGACTGAAGGCCAATACGTGCTGTTACAAAACAATTAAAATCAAATGATTAACCCACTTACAATAAATCTCCCAAAATAATTTCCAAAAACTTAAAAAAATAAATAAATAAAAAGCTACCCCAACCCTAACAAGAAATCTGAGCTGGGCCAGGCTAGAGGGCTACTAAGATCCTCCTTAGACTTAAAATAAATATAAAGGGTTCTCTCACCGCCCCAATTAAACAAAAGACAAATACATAAATATAAAATAAAATTGTCTACTGCCCCTAGGTCTCTCACAACCAGAGGAAGGAACTTTGGCACTCTCACTGCCAAAGTACAGATGTGTTCTGCAAATCAAATCACAAATGATATTTTAATTTGAAAACAAAAAAAAAACAATCAAAACTTCAGGAAATAAATGGACACAAGGTCCTCTCACCACCTTGTTATCTGTAAAAAATAAACGTAAAACAAGTCAAGGAGGAAAATAAGAAGTCCTCACTCCACAGGGCACAGAGTCAATTATATACACAGGCTATGGAGAACCAGAATCCATGGAAATCATAAGTTGAAAACACAGTCAGTCTACTCATCCACGCAAACTTGTTTAAGAAGGCAAACATTGGGAACATCCAGAGAACATCCAGGGTCCAAGTCAACCAACTCCACAAGGTTTCCATGATAAAATAGGGCCCCCTCACTCCCAACTGGGAAAACACCACAGGAGATAATGTAGCCCGTTAAAACGCCCAGGACAAGCCACATCAGAAGCCCAGCTTGGGAGTCTGGGGGCACGAAACTTCAGCCAACTCCTTGGCTAGAGAAATCTCAATACCCCCTTCAGACCACAGATAATGTGGAAAATTCCAGTGGGAGTCGGGCCTTAAACCAGTCCTGAAACCAAGCTCGGGATAACTTTGTATACACCATCAACGACCTGAAATTAACTTGGCAAGTCCCCCTCCGTCCTTCTTCACACTCGGAAAAAGGTATCCAGAGTCCGAGTCCCCGCCCCAGTCTCAAATCCACTTGAATTAAAATAATCTGGCAACTCTCCACTCCAACTTCAGTCGCCACCCAGAACGAAGGGTACAGAAGGCCCTCACAACAGCAGACTGAGGGAAAAGTTCGGGCGCTGGATAAAATCCTACGAGCCCAGTGAGCTCACAGATCCAACAGAGCGCAAATCCCAAATACAGCCCTGATCAGATGAAAACTCAGGTAAACACACAAAGCACCCCGGCCGAGTAGTCTCCGTGAGAACAGCGCCTCTTCCGCTCCAATGATACAGGGCTAGTTCACCCGTTCACTCCATGCCCGCGAAATCAGAGTCAGGCGGCAGAGGAGCAACGCCAAAAAGCCAAAACAAAAAATAAAATAAAAATAACCTAAAAAATAACTTAAAATAACTTGAAAACACAGTTCAAAACAACACATGAAGCAGCAGTACGAACACACGAAGCTGCAGCACGCTCAGCCCAGCGGCCATCTTAGAAAGGCTAACTAGAACTTAGTATGCAGTTAGTATTTTACTTCATATTTAATCGGTCAAAACTGCCTGCAGGGGGAGAGGGGGAGACTGGCCACCAGCTAAGGCTTACTTGGTAAGTGAGAAAAAAAAATGGCGGCCAGTCAGCATTTGAAAATTCTGATTGGCACTGTGATTTGAGTGGTTAGGTCGATTGGCACTTTTTTTTTAACCCGGGCTTTGTTGTCTGATAGATGCCCACATTGCCAAGGGCCTCAGTCAGTCAGAGCTTGGGAAAACTTAAGACAATGTTCTAAAATACAGTAAAGATCTTGGTAACAGTAATAAGATTCTTCTAGGTAGGTGATAATCACCACCGCATGCAAGAAGTTGATGCAAAATCAGGTAGGTGTGGCCTAGACAAGTAAATAACTACATGGGTATTAGCTAAAAATTGTCAGAAGCAGGACCCCACTGAAAACAAAATGTATTTTATCTCGGATGGGCTATCCTAGGCAACTGGTTTTATTAAAAAGTATAACTAGTTTTCTTTTCCCCTTGATCTGGTGATTGTCAAAATGTTTAAACTCTTGTGACACTGCAGAAGGAGCAAGGCATATAACCTTTCTGCCCTGGCTAACATCTTCTCCTTCAATAAAGCATGCTCTGTAGATCTTCTATGGAGGACATGATTTCCTAGATTCTGAGAGATAATGTCCTTCATAAAGCCCCACTCTTTTGTCTCTCATGCTAGCGGCACTGGGACCCTGCAAGAACCAACAGATTTTGGGGATGATGGTGCAGTTGCACATAAAAATGTGTGCTGCTGCATAAATAGCAGCACCGACCCCAGCCCTCTTCTGTTTTGTTTTTTTTTTTCTAACTTTTTATACATAGGTTTATACTGATGCAATACATATAAAATTCCATTTATCACCATCCAGAATTGCAGTCTTCATATTCAAAAAGGCTCTACGAGCATGATGCCTTGCAATACAAGATTTGTGGGAGAATCTCTATAATTAAACAAAAACATTAATGCTTAGTCTGGCTTCTTTTTTTTAAATGGTATTTGTATTGTATTTTGATGGTACAGGTAATAATGCAGCAAATCAAATGTATAAAAGCATCTATCTTCACAGCATATACATCAGTCAATATTCAGAGGAAGTATCCTTCTAACATTTTATATAATCTCTTCAGGGGAGACAGGGTGAGGTACATACAAAAAAAGAAAACCAATAATGGAGATGGCAAGCAATCTGATGGCCCGTAACGGCACTGTGTTCCATGTCAGGATTTCCAAGCTTGGGAAGTAAAAGAAATGGGCTGACCAGACAGTTAAGGATTATATGCCTTTTCCAGTGATCTATGGCACTAGGTCTGGTCTGCGTGAGACCATATGAGGAAACCACGTAGTCCATCTGTTCATAAGAGTAGGAGTTCTGTCTTGTAGTCTCGCCGTCATACTCTCCATTCTATATATGTCATATATTGTATCTTCCCAACTCCTAATCGTAGGGAAGTGGGCTGAGCCATAATCTTGTAATAACTTTTTTAGCTGCCGCAAGGAGAATACTGATTAAGTAAACCTGATGTGTCTGTTTGATCTCTTTAGGTAAATGTAACAATATGGATTAGTCTGGCTTCTGAAGCCAATGCTTATATCTGTGGTAATTTAGCATAATATATGTTAACAGGTAACATATCGGCCCTATAGGCCTTCATGCCTAGAACATCTTCTGAACAAGATCTTATGCTCCCTTGAGCTCCCAGTAGTCATTCGTTGACTAGAAAGGTATATATAGCATTGCAGGAATTACCTAAGACAGGGTATATATAATCACCTCTAGGCTGGGGCTCTAGAAGTGTGCCATGCTTACACCTCAGAGAACATATCCCATGTGTAACCCCCCTGCAAATGGGGGTTCCCAAAAGACTTCCAGGAGCTTGCTTGAATGCTCCAAGCCTGAATGGTGTTTGGCATTTAAGCCATTTATCAGTGAGTGTTTTTAGAGCCTCTGGTACTGTCTCTTTAAGAGCTGTCTGCTTGCAGACATAATTAGTTTGTATGGGGGACTGTGTGCTTCTGAGTACCACTCGAGCTGCTGCCAATTCACTTCATTTTGCAGTGACTAGGAGTGCAAAGGGAACCTATCTGAAAGATGTAACTGTTTGCCAGAAATTATTTAGAGTAATAATGAAATTACAGTTTGTCTAACCTGCTTTCTTTGCAGTCAGAACTGTGTCTGCTAGTTCCCATTCTAGTTTTGAACTGCTGAACTGGACCAATCAGTGTGGGGTAAGCTAGCTCTAAATGGTGCCTTGGACTAATCAGAACTTGGACTCATAATCTGAGCCAGCCACAAGAGGATTGTATGGGCAGTGACTCTGGGAGATGTAGTTTAGACTTCAGTGCCTTTTGGACCAACAGCAGCAGTCTATTGTGAGTGACAGCCAATCCAGTCAAGAACTGGGAGGAACTCAAAGGAAGTGCCGGTTTTGTCGGTTGGAGTTTCAGTTGAGCTTTGGCAGTGAAGAAGGAAGGACCTGTGCTTTTCAGTGTGCAGTTTTAGTCAAAAACGCGTGTAAGGCCCAGAGTTCCGTCTCCAGCTTGTGTAACAGCTTGTTAGGACTGAACCGTCCCTGTGAAAAGAATCAAAGGATCTCTGAAGAGTAGAAACCAGGCTCACCCTGTAGAAGACTGGAGGAATTGCTGAAAATTGCACTCGGTCTGTCAGGAACTGAATCTGCTGTGTGTTCTCCCAGGTATTGTGCAGTAGTCGATCGGGATACAGATGCAGCCTGCCTGGTATAGTGCTTTCTTTTATATGGATGTGTGAAGAGGTTTGTGTACCTCAAGTGAGCCCTGCTGACATTGAAGGACCCTATCTTATTTGGAGGTCGTGAGTACTAATTCAGGGTCGCTCCCTGTTGAATTGCCACATTAAATCCAAATGGAATTACTGTACTGCTGACTGTTTAATTCTCCTTTTCTATGTGAAAGGGCCCCACCAGCTGCCACGGTTTGGACTAGCCACTAGGGCTTGGGTACCCAGGGACAGTAACTGATAGGGATAGGCCTGTGCACAGAGCCATAGGTAGATTATTAGAGTGCTAAGCTAATTAACCTGATTTCTCTGTCCTTGTTATATCCCCTAAATAAATCAGAGCTGCTTGTTTCAGCAAAGTTATACTGCCTGAGGTATTTGTCTATGTTAAAGTACTGTACTGTGATTGTTGCACTGTATCTCATTTCACAGGAGGTCCCAGTGCCGGAACCAGACCTGGGGTAAGTGTATACTGTGAAGGTAATTCTGATATATTGTGTGGGCCACTAGTGGGAAGAAAGGGGTTGCAGTGTCCCAGAGGGCTGTGACCAAGTTAGTTTAACTATTGCAAACCCTGACCTCTGGGTGGAGGCACCGCCATTGGATCCAGGCCCCTCAACCTGTTAGTGGCAAATCAGGCAGGGTAGTAGCCCCTGGGATAGCGCCATCTAGGGGTTACATCTTGAGGCTCACCGCTGGGATTGTGTGTCCTCTAGTGGCCATATTTACGAACCACTGTTAAGAAAAATGGGTACCCGGACAGAAGTGGCTGTGCACCGCTGGTGGAGTGGTGTACTGGAGGAGATCGACCTCAAAATGCTATGCTTATCCTGGACATCCCCTGGTATCAATACGGACACTGTGCAGGGAGTACTTTCCAAGGTGGAAGGTTTACAAACCCTGTGGTGGTGGGTCGGCATGCTAATCTGCTCACCCACACTTTCCTGGCCCTAGTAGAGTTTAAGGATCCCATAGATAGCTCCAAAGTGCCACAGACCATTACCCCAGAGGGAGCCCTCACTGCTTGGAGAGTGATAACTAAGGACAGTAAAGACCGGGGAATCAGCCCCACCACTATCTGAAACTTTTGAGGAGAAATTTGCTGAATGGTTGCTGGAGAGGGAAAACTGTGGAGGACTTGAAGAAACTATTCTTCCACCTGGGGTGTTCCTCCCCAACACCCTCTCCTGCTCCAGTGCCTGTAATGGTGGCTGAACCAATGCAGACTCCTATTTCTGCACCTGCCATTAGTCACGACTCTTACCGAAGGTTGAGGATCTTCTCTGGCACCCTCCCCACTCCCCAAGAGGAGGATGACTGGGAGACCTGGATAGACTATGTTGCCCCCCAAGTGCTAGAATGGCAATGCTCGGAAGGCGAAAAGCGAAAGAGGGTTAGTGAGAGCCTCCGAGGTCCTGCCCTGGCTACCATCCGTGCTAAACGGGCCAGTAACCCTGAAGCGACTGCACGGCCTATCTTGAGGCCTTGGAGAATGTGTATGGAGCCCAGATTCTGATGAGGACCTATGGTGGAGAGTAAGAAATGCACAACAGTACCAAGGGAGTTGTTGTCTGTGTATGTCTCTCGCTGGAAAATTGTTGCAAGAATGCCTCAGAAAGGGTAGTTTGCCAGCGATTGAACTGGACCGAACCAGACTGGACAGAACTCTAAGTCTGCCCCTTCTCAGAACTGCTGTTGCTTCAGTTACGCCTGGCAAATCGACTGGAATCCCCACCCTCCTAAGATGAGTTAATGAGAGAAATTCGAGGAGTTGAGAAAAGGCGACCTCGGGAGGTACCTGCACCAACAGCTGTGGCTACGACCCGAGTGACTGAGGGTGACCCATCAAGTGAAGTTCAGGGGCAGAGGTTGACAGTCAATGAGTGCTCTGACAAGGAAAAAGATATGCCACAATGGGGCGAACTGTTGAGAGAGATCCGGGAATTCAAAAACAATCCCTTTATGAAGGCCACGCCTGCAAGTACGGGCACTGACCTATATCCGACTGCATCTGCTATGGGGGTGGGGGTACCCACCCATGTATCTCCTGCTGATAACAGCTCCAAACTCAATTCCTTGACCATGGAAGTGGAGAAACTGACGAGATGTCTCCAAATGCTTATCACGCACGAGACAGAGATGGCACCCAGGTTTCCAGTTAGTAATACCCCGCCCTGGCTCCCAGTGTGGCACCCGCCAGCTCAAACTCCAGAAAGTATGTTTTGCTATAATTGTGGGAAGATGGGCACATGAAAGGGAATGCCAGTCCCCAAAAGACACTGACAAAGTTGCATATAGGCTACAAGGAGAGCTTCGGAGAAGAAATCAGTGGTTAAGAGGTGCACGACATGATCCCAGTGAGGGCACCAAAAATGCTAATTCACGTCCTTTGTGGCAAGGTCAGTTGCCCAGGCCCCACTACCGCCTCCAGACTGGTCCAGAATAGTGGGTCCCTCCATGGAGACCACTGTAAAGGTGAATGGAGTGTCTACAAGAGCTGTATTAGACAGTGGCTCCCAAGTGACAATTATGTTCCAGGATTGGTATCAGAAGCATTTGTCAGACGTACCCTTACAACCATTAGAAGGACTGCATGTATGGGGGTTAAGGAAGCCTACCTCATTCGCGTATATCCGAATTTGGCTGTCTTTCCCCACCTCCGTGGCTGGAGTGGCCGAACAAGTAGAGACCCAGCCTTAGTGTGTCCCCCACTGGACTGTATGATGGTGTCCCTTGCTGACTGGAACAAATGCTCATATGTTCGGAAGGCTGGCACAGTTGTGTTATGAAAACAGGGTCAAAGACTAGTAGAGCTTTAAGAGTTCGGCTTTAATTAAGAAGGCCTATGAGGCACAGAGAGATGCTGAAAAACAGAACCAGAGGAACCGGTCGAATTGTATGGAAGAAGGATCCTGAGTCTCTGATCCTGGCGCCAAATGCCCAGTGTACCTTACAGGAGAGGTCCGTATCAGAAAGGATGTTAAGAATAAAATATTAATGTTGGATGCACCAGGCTATGGAAAATTGCCAGAGGGACTGCTGGTCAGGCCTAGTATTTTGCCCGCTAGAGCCCATGCTTATGCCAGAAGGGTAATGGTCCAAGTTCATAATGTGTCTGAAAGAGACATTCGAGTAAACAGAGGTTGCATCCTGGCTAATGTGCATTGTGCAGACACTGCAGTGCTACCCAGCAGCAAGAGTTCAAGGAAGAATGACAGAGTAACGCCTGACTTGTTTGATTTCGCACTCCCACTGCCAGCTGAATGGAAAGTGAGCATCAGTGAGAAGCTTGCCCAGAGAGACCAGGTGTTTCTTTAAAGGAATGGGATGTAGGATGCGTGCAAGGAGCTGAGCACAATATCCGGCTGCATGACGTAAAGACCATTTCGTGGAGAGGTCTCGACGCCTGGCACCTGCTGACATAGATGATGTGAGACGGCATCTGCAAGAGATGTTAGCTGCTGGTAATACAAGAATCCAGAAGCCCTTATGCTTCCCCATTGTGGTAGTGAGGAAAAGAATGGAACAGTAAGGATGTGTGTGGATTATCGCACCTTAAACCGCGGACTATCCCTGATCAGTACACAATGCCCCGCATTCAGGATGCTTTGGACTGCCTAATCGGGCGCGAGTGGTTCTCTGTGCTGGATCTCCGCAGTGGGTACTACCAGATCCCGATGGCCCCAGAGGACCGTGGAGAAGACGGCCTTTATCTGTCCGCTTTGGCTTCTGTGAATTCATGAGGATGCCTCAAGGGATTTCAGGTGCCCCAGCCACTTTTCAACGATTGATGGAGCGTGCAGTGGGGACATGAACTTACTAGAGTGCCTGGTATACCTAGATGATGTCATTGTGTTTGACAGCTCACTGGAGGAACATGAGAGCAGATTATTTAAGGTATTGGACCGACTGGAGGACTTTGGCCTTAAACTGTCCATTGATAAGTGTCAATTTTTCAAACATCAGTAAAGTATGTGGGACACATAGTATCCACCGAGGAATAGAGACCGACCCAAGTAAAGTTGAGGCCTTGACCACCTGGCCACAGCCCAAAAATCTAAAAGAACTGCAAAGATTCCTGGGATTCTGTGGTTATTATCGGCGCTCATCAAGGACTATTCAAGAGTGATCCGCCTTTACTTAACCTTACTCAAGGGTATCCCCCAACCCACAAAAATACCAAAAGTCAGCGCCCTCAAGACTGAAAGAGTGTATTTTCATCCGAGTGAAGTATTTGGGCCCGCTGGACTCCTGATTGTGAGACTGCTTTTCATGAGATCATATATCAACTTACCCATGCTCCAGTCCTGGCCTATGCCGATCCAAGAAAACTTCCACGCCTTGCACACTGATGCTACTTGCAAGGGTTGGGGGCTGTGTTGTACCAAGAGCACAGAATGGCCTGAGACCAGTGGCCTTTGCCAGTAGCCTGACCCCATCCAAAAGAACTATCCTGTACATAAGTTAGAGTTCCTAGCTTTGAAGTGGGCTATTGTTGACCAATTCCATGAGTACTTGTATGGGGCTAAAATACTAGTAAAACTGACAATAATCCTTTGAACTATGTGCAGACCTCAGCAAGTTGGATGCCACTGGCCATAGGTGGCTTTCTGCATTATCTACATATGACTATGCTCTCGAATACCGAGCAGGTCTGAACCACATAGATGCTGATGCTCTCTCCCGGAGGCCTGTTCCCCAGAATGATTGGGTCCGATTGGCAGAACCTGACATTCGGGCACTCTGCCGGAAGTTTGACAGGGCGGAACAAATGTCCACGGACGCAGTGGACTGCATGGTGGATTGCTTGGGACCCTCTGAGAATTGCATACCTGCTGCTTATTGCCACTTTTCTGCAATAGACATGTGCACTGCCTCAGCTGGACAATGACAGTATTCGAGGCTCAATCCCGCGATCCCATGATCAAAGCAGCTTTAGAAGCCCTCTATGCAGGAAAAGATGTGTCCAAATTACGCTCCACTGATTTGAGAACTGCACTGTTATACAAAGAAGGTCCTAAGTTGAAACTGATCAATAAACTGTTATACAGAGAAACAGTAGACAGAGGGGGACAAGTAGACAAACAACAACTAGTGCTGCCCACTGCCTTTCGAGACTCAGTACTGAGGTCCTTGCACAACCACATGGGGCACCTTGGTATAGACAGAACACTTGACTTGGTGAGATCCAGATTCTATTGGCCTAAGATGGGGGCTGATGTGGAGCAACACATTCGAACTTGTAGTCGCTGCTTACAGAGAAAGCTTTTGCCCCAGAGGGCTGCCCCTTGTTAACATCACCACCAGTGCACCCATGGAGCTGGTCTGTATTGATTTTCTGAGTTTGGAGTCAGATCAAAGAAATATCAGTAATGTGCTGGTGGTCACTGACCATTTCACGAGATATGCCCAAGCTTTCTCACCAAAGACCAGAAAGCATCCACTGTGGCCAAAGTACTTGTAGAAAACTTTTTGTTCACTATGGGCTCCACAAAGAATCCATTCTGATCAAGGGAGAGACTTTGAGAGTCGCCTGATCAAAGAGATGCTTCTCTGTGGGGAGTGCGAAGTCCAGAACCACTCCTTACCACCCCCAGGGGACCCACAGCCTGAACGCTTCAACCAAGACTTGTTAGATATGCTGCACCCTGCACCCAAAGGACAAGCTTAGATGGAGCCAACAAATTAGCACCCTGGTACATGCTTATAACTGCACCAAAAGTGATGCCACTGGATTCTCCCATACCGCCTGATGTTTGGAAGAGAAGTTCGACTACCAGTAGATGTGTGTTTTGGGGTCTCTCTGATGGGGTTCAAGCTGACAACTATTTACAGTATGTGCAAAAGTTAAAGGCCCAGCTAACTCATGCGTACTAACTGGCTCAAACCATGGCTGCCAAAAGAAATCTGGCCAACAAAGAAAGGTATGATAAAAGGTGAAAGCACAGGAACTCCAGGAGGGAGATCGGGTATTGCTAAGAAATCTGGGACTGCATGGCAAGCACAAGATTGCTGACAGATGGCACCATCTCCTCACATTGTAGTGGCAAACTAGATGATCTGCCAGTGTACAAAGTAAGGCCTGAGAATAATTCAAAAGATGTAAAACAATGCATAGAAATCATTTACTGCCCATTGGACAAATCTTAATTGAGTCTGAGCCCTAGAAGATGCCCCTCTGGACCAGTGACTAGAGCTGCTGCTAAGAAAAGATCAAGAAAGTCTGCACCTCACAGAAGCAAAGTGAAAGTGTTCTCTCCACAAGTCCCAGTTGAGCATGACTGTCAGTCCATATCGGAAGAAAGTGAGAGGACTTTGAATACTATCCTTCTTACGAACTGAGTCAATTGTTTCGGGCAATCCCTAGTCAATACTGGAGACAAAGCTGGGCCTTCTGGACTTTCTAAGCCCCCAGCTTCATCCCTGGAGCCAATGCTCCCAGAAAGTGAAGTGCAAAGCATCAGATCAGATGAAATGGAATCATTGTGCATGGTTGAACTGTTTGAGCTTTCAGGGAGGAAATGATAGATTGGGGCAGACTGGTGATACACTTAACAAGAAGAGTATTTTGAGTGCCCTGACAGTCCACTGCCAGTGTCCGAAAGCTTCCATGCGAGCCAAATGTTGTGGACTCAGAAACTGTAACTCCTGGAGCTGAAAGTGCCCCAAGTTCTAGCCTCTCTACCCCATGGAGACTCCCTGACAAGTGAGGACAATGCTGAAAATGAGGCTCAGAGTGCAGAGACTATAACAGTTCCCCCTAGAAAGACTGGTCGAGCTGTAAAGCCTGTGGTGCACCTCAGTTATGATTCACTTGGGAGGCCTGTGGACTTGCTTCTCAATGTTGTCCATAAAGGAGTGTATGTGTCCCCGAGCTCATTGCCCAAACTGAGCATCAGTGCTAACTCCAAGTTACTTGTGTTGCCCTCTAAGTATGGTGCCCTTGCCCCATCCAGCCCCAAGGTAACTGATAGGGAAGGGCCCCCTCTCTTCAGGTTTCATGTACAAGAGGTAATAACTTGAGTTATGGTACAATGTTTATGTAATACTGTGTAAAGAGTGACGTACTGCAATGTTTCAGAAATGTGTTCTTGGTAAAATGATATATTGACTGATGATTACATGTGCGAGCCTAATGCAAATGTATATGGTTGCAGTTGAAACTTATGGGGGTACTTGCTTGACGCAGACGTCAAGCTTTCCCAAGCCAGGAAGGGTGTAACCCCCCTGCAAATGGGGGTTCCCAAAAGACTTCCAGGAGCTTACTTGAATGCTCCAAGCCTGAATGGTGTTTGGCATTTAAGCCATTTATCAGTGAGTGTTTTTAGAGCCTCTGGTACTGTCTCTTTAAGAGCTGTCTGCTTGCAGACATAATTAGTTTGTATGGGGGGACTGTGTGCTTCTCTGAGTACCACTCGAGCTGCTGCCAATTCACTTCATTTTTGCAGTCACTAGGAGTGCAAAGGGAACCTATCTGAAAGATGTAACTGTTTGCCAGAAATTATTTAGAGTAATAATGAAATTACTGTTTGTCTAACCTGCTTTCTTTGCAGTCAGAACTGTGTCTGCTAGTTCCCCATTCTAGTTTTGAACTGCTGAACTGGACCAATCAGTGTGGGGTAAGCTAGCTCTAAAATGGTGCCTTGGACAAATCAGAACTTGGACTCATAATCTGAGCCAGCCACAAGAGGATTGTATGGGCAGTGACTCTGGGAGATGTAGTTTAGACTTCAGTGCCTTTTTGGACCAACAGCAGCAGTCTATTGTGAGTGACAGCCAATCCAGTCAAGAACTGGGAGGAACTCAAAGGAAGTGCCCGGTTTTGTCGGTTGGAGTTTCAGTTGAGCTTTGGCAGTGAAGAAGGAAGGAGCCCTGTGCTTTTTCAGTGTGCAGTTTTAGTGCAAAACGGTGTAAGGCCCAGAGTTCGGTCTGCAGCTTGTGTAACAGCTTGTTAGGACTGAATCCTGTCCTGTGAAAAGAATCAAAGGATCTCTGAAGAGTAGAAACCAGGCTCACCCTGTAGAAGACTGGAGGAATTGCTGAAAATTGCACTGGTCTGTCAGAACTGAATCTGCTGTGTGTTCTCCCAGGTATTGTGCAGTAATTGCGATCGGGATACAGATGCAGCCTGCCTGGTATAGTGCTTTTTTATATGGATGTGTGAAGAGGTTTGTGTACCTCAAGTGAGCCCTGCTGACATTGAAGGACCCTATCTTATTTGGAGGTCGTGAGTACTAATTCAGGTCGCTTCCTGTTGAATTGCCACATTAAATCCAAATGGAATTACTGTACTGCTGACTGTTTAATTCTCCTTTCTATGTGAAAGGGCCCCTACCAGCTGCCACGGTTTGACTAGCCACTAGGGCTTGGGTACCCAGGGACAGTAACTGATAGGGCTAGGCCTGTGCACAGAGCCATAGGTAGATTATTAGAGTGATAAGCTAATTAACCTGATTTCCCTGTCCTTGTTACATCCCCTAAATAAATCAGAGCTGCTTGTTTCAGCAAAGTTATACTGCCTGAGGTATTTGTCTATGTTAAAGTACTGTACTGTGATTGTTGCACTGTATCTCATTTCACAGGAGGTCCCAGTGCCGGAACCAGACCTGGGGGTAAGTGTATACTGTGAAGGTAATTCTGATATATTGTGTGGGTCACTAGTGGGAAGAAAGGGGGGTTGCAGTGTCCCAGAGGGCTATGACCAAGTTAGTTTAACTATTGCAAACCCTGACCTCTGGGTGGAGGCACCCGCCATTGGATCCAGGCCCCTCAACCTGTTAGTGGCAAATCAGGCAGGGGTAGTAGCCCCTTGGATAGCGCCATCTAGGGGTTACACATGGAAAAGGAAGACTGCTCCTTTTCCAGTTCCACAGAACCCACTCCCAAGGATTGCTCCTGGTCTCCTTTGATAATTATAGAATCCCCTTCAACCCTATCACCAGCCTTCTTGTAAACTTGTCAGTTATCCACCACTTGCATAAGACCACACATTGTTGTGGGTGGTCTGCCATGTCAGTCATACATTGCCTGGGGAGGTGTGCCAGATAGGGCCAGGGCATTTCCCCCCCCCCCACAGTGCTTGTGATGATGTGCACAGACGGGCATAGTGGGGCACGTGTGCCAGTGTCCCTTGTGGTGTGCTTACATACATTGCCAACTGGACTTCTCCTGGTGGCAGTCTCACAGCAATATGCAGAGTTTACCACCCCAAGAGAAGAGGAACTGTCCCTGGGATGTTCCATCCACCCTCCCTCCCCTGGCCAGGCCCCTGAGTACACAGGCTTGTTCCTATACTAGGGTTGCAGGTGTCGCGAACAGTAGCCCTGCCACTGCGCTGACAGGGTGGCTGCTAAAATCATTTTCATCAGGCCATCCCAGTGGCATGGAGAGCTGTGACGCTGGGTGCCTCACCTGCCACTACATCGGTGGCCTAGGATTGGGATCGGATCAGGGTCGATCGAGGGCTATCCGGGGGAAGGAGGATTGAGCCTCAATTGATGGCTGCCCTCCTTCGGCGGGGGGGAGTGCGAGTCACTTCTCTGCCACCATCTAGCGAAGGCTGGGTGCCAAAGCAGTGACAACCCTTCAATTGACTGGGCACGAAGCAAGTGCAGTGTCTTCCTGTTGCACACCCGCACCATTGCACGTGTGCCCACCTTAAAGAGGATCTTCCACCTGACTGCAAGCCAGTGCAGTTCACGCAGCACCGGGGTGATGAGGTAATACTTAGACTGCCCCATCAACAACCTGGCAGCTGCATTCTGCACTAGCTGAAGCCGGTGGAGGATACCTCCCAAGACCCTGAGGTAGAGCACATTACTGTAATTAAGCCTCATCGTCACAAAGGCATGCACTAAGATAGGGAGGTCTGGGGCGGAACTGAACTGGGGCCTAATCCTGGCGATATTCCTCAGATGGTAAAAACTGGTACGACCCACAGTCGACACCTGAGCCTTAAGTGTCAGGCCACTATCCAGAATAACACCCAGGTTACACACCCTGGAGGAGGCCTTCAAAGGCACAGAACCCAGGACAAGTCCTGTCTCTGCGCCCGAGATCTTCCTATCATGCCCTCTGTCGACTGTACTACCAGTACCTCCGTCTTATCGGGGTTCAGTCACAACCAGCTGGAGGTCATCCAGTCCTTGATTTCAGCAAGGCAGGTGTTAAGCACATCCACTGTGTTGGATGCCCCAGGTGCAAAAGAAAGATACAGCTGGGTATCATCAGCATAGCAGTGAAAACCCAAGCCGTATTTCCTAATGAGCCCTCCCGGGGCAGCACATACATGGCGAGCAACATTGGTGACAAGACCGAACCCTGAGGTACTCCACAAGACAGGAGACTAGGGGAGGAGGAGCAATTCCCCATCACTACCCTTTGCTTCCTGTTTGTGAGAAAGGACTCAAACCAGCAGATGACTGTGCTGGCAGGTCCACAAAATTCCCTCAGGTGGTCGAGCAACACACAATGGTTCATCATGTCAGATGCTAAAGAGAGATCGAGGAGAATGAAACTTACCTCCTCTCCTCGATCTCTCGCCCTGAAAAGGTCATTGTGCACCTGAATGAATGCAGTTTCTAGGGACATGGATATGTTGTTCATCCACACTGTCTGGCAGGCTCCTTGCCGCTTTAAATCTTGCCGGAAGGTCTTCAAGCTGGCTCCTCCCACCCACCCGGGTGGTAAAACTCTTGGCTCCGCCCCATGATGCCAGATCTTCCTTACCGCTTGGAAGCTCAGGTTCCCTCCTTAACGCTCTGCGTATAGACTGGATCCTAACTCTTCGGTTCACCCGAAAATAATTTTAAAGTTTTCAAGACTTCGGTCAAATTCTTCTATCGTTGCTGCGATGGACAAATCGACTCCCGGTTTTCGGCGGTGCCCATGCAGACAGAAGATGTCCAGGACGGATCCACACTCCACGTGCGTCTTACTGCCTCGGGCTTGACCACGACCCACAGGCCTGCGAGTTGTGCAGATCTTTCTCGGCCAATGTCCTTGAAGACTGCGCTGTCCGGCTACAACTTGGGCACCCCGAGAAACGTTATCCGCCGGTGAAGTCCAAGGAGGCCCGTTGGACGGAACCGCGGCTGGCTCGGCTGAGCAACTCGAGCAGATGATCGCCCTCGAGGAGGAGGCGGCCCAGGCCGCATCCTCATCTTCCTCGGTCGCGGCATTTATCCCGCTCTCTTTGGGATCCTCCTACATAGCTTCTTTTAAGGAGCTTTGCCAGTCCCTCTCCACGAAGGGTGAGGAGCCATTGGGACACTCTTCTCGGTCAAAAAAGAAGGACTCTAAGGGTAAGTCCCACCGTCGACGTTCGCGGGAGCGGGAGAGGTCCCCTTCCCCGGTCAGTCGACACTCTACTTTGGTCGAGGTTGTGGCTAAGGCTGCGGGCTTCACGGTGTCCCCGTCAGGTCAGTCGGCCGAGACACCCGTTGACGCGGTCGAGATTTTTCTCGACCCGTCAGATGGGCTGTTGACTGGTGAAGCTGATAACCCTTCATCACCGGTTCCCTCGGTGGAAACCGAGGACTTGCCTGCGCCTCCTGTGCCGGAGTCCCCGGTCAAGGCTTCCGAGCCGAGGGAGGAGCGGGTGTCCCCCACTCCTTCCCAGACCCACCCTCGGAAACACCGAAGTTCTAGGTCTCGGTCTCGGACCTCATCTCGGTCCAGCCAATCCCGCCGACACCGGTGGTCTCGGCACCGAGGAAAGTGGCGGCGCCGCTCGTCCTCGTCTTCCTCCTTGGAAAAGGAGAGGTTTCGGCGCAAATTGCATCGACGCTAGGAGGACTTAATGTGGCAGCAGCTCCTTTTGTCCGGGAATAAGCCGATGCCGTCGCCGTCCCTGGCCATTAAGTGGCTGTCACCCGAAAGGCCGAAATAACCCCTCGGTGGTCGAGGTGCCCAAGCATGGGTCGGTTGTTCGCCGACACCAGCTGCCCCACCAACTGTGGTGGAACCTCCGCCTCCACAACCGAAATCGGGGGCTGTGACCAAGGATTCTCGGTTGGTTCAGGGTCTGCCCCACCGGTTGTCGTTCACCCTCACTCCCGACCGTCCTCGGCAGGTGGAGAGTGGCTCAGGCCCCAGGCAGGTCTTCGCAGACACCTCGGAGTCTGACGATGACTCCTCCCTGTTTTCCAGGCCCCTTGACCTGGAGTCCTCTGGGGGGGCAGTCGATGGATGAGATCCCATCATCATTCATGGGTCTGCTTCGGCTCATCTTGGAGTCCACCAGGATGCAGCTCGAGCCCGTATCCAAGCGGGCCAAGTATCCCTTCATGGAGATTCTGAACCGAGGGGATTCTCCACGGTGTCTTTCTGGTGGCTGAAGCCATTGTTGGTCCAGCCTGAGCTTTGGCAGCGTCCGGCTTCCTGTCCTGCGCCTTGGGCCAGGATGGCCAGGAAGTATGCGGTCCCTACCAGCTCTTTGTCCGGTTTTTCAGAACACCCCTCTGCGGAGGGGTTGGTCACCGATAGCATTTTCCGGCGTTCTGGGAATGCTAGGGATATGGATAAGCCCCCCGACAAGGAGTCCAAAAAGCTGGACTATGCCGGGTGCAAGGTATATGCTGTGTCCTCCCTCGGCCTCCATCAGGCCAGCTCAGCTGTACTGATGGCGCACTTCTCCCACGCCCTCATGGGCTCCCTGGATGAGGTGATCCCTCATCTCCCGGCTGACCTGCAGACTACGGTCAAGCAGGTGCGGGATCAGGGAAGGGCAGTGGTGAAACAGCCACTCCAAACGGCTCTAGATATCGGAGACTCCTGTGCCCGGTCAGTAGCAGCAGCAGTGGCCATGTGCCACAGATCCTGGCTGAGGATATCCACCTTTACGGTGGATACCCAGCACAAATTGGCGGACGTCCCCTTCTTGGGAACCAACCTGTTCGGCCCTGGAGTGGAAGGCCACCTCCAGAGGATCGAAAAGTCCAACGCCACCTTGGACTCGGTCATGTCCGCTCAGAAGGACAAAGGCCATCGTCGCAACATAAGTCCTTTCGACCTTCTGCCCTCAAGTGCACGTCCGTCCAGCAACACAGCATCAGGGCCAGCAGGCTCGCTTGGCACCCCAACCAAGCCTGCAGCTTCCTCTAACAGGAAGCAGGAGGAAAGCCCAGAAGGTCCGCCGGCCGGTCCTTCCTCCAAGCCTGTCCAGTGATGGGTTGAGGGGTGTCGCCCAGCCGCAGCCCTGTCCCTCTGCGGGGGGGACAGCTCCGCTACTTCCTTTCCACCTGTCCGCTATCATCATGGGACCACAAGGTGCTGGAGGTGGTGGAAAGGGTCTGCCTCTGGAGTTCGAGCAGGCCCCACCCTTCTGAGCCGTCGCCCCACAGGGTGCTGCGGGGTCCACAGCCTCTCTGTTGGCTCGTCGAGCTGACATTACCCTGCTCCTCGAAAAAGAGGTGATCAGGAAGGTGGCGGATCCTCCACCAGACCCAGGGTTTATGTCCAGGTACTTCCTGGTCCCAAAACGGATGGGGGGGCTGGTGCCCCATTCTAGACCTGCACGACCTGAACAGATTCCTTAGGTCTCGAACCTTCAGGATGGTCACTCTGGCTCAGATCATTCCATCCCTGGAACGAGGCATGTGGTTCTGTTCTCTGGACCTCCAGGACGCGTTCTTTCATGTCTCAGTCCGTCCGTCCCACCAGCGATTCCTCCGCTTCAGAGCAGAGGGGTCCCTCTACGCGTTATGGGCCATGCCCTTCGGCCTTTCTCTAGCTCCCAGGGTCTTCATCAAATGCATGGCAGTGGTGACAGCATTCCTGTGGCGCCGAAGAGTCTAGGTGTACCCCTACCTGGATGACTGGCTGATTGCAGCCTCCTCCAGAATGGAGGTGGAGCAGTCCAGGGATCTGGTCCTCCAGGTTTGCTCTCAAGTTGGCCTCCTTATCAATGAGGCCAAGTCGGAACTCGTGACAAAGCAGGTGATCCAATTCATCGGGCAGAGCTCGACTGTCTGCGAGCCAGAGCACGGCTCCTGGCGGACAGGGCCGAGGTTCTTTCCTCCTTTGCCCAGTCATTTCAGGTTGGGCAATTCCGCCCTGCCCGAGACTTCCTGCGCCTCCTGGGCCTCATGGCGGCCTACACCAGCGTGGTCCAGTGGGCCCGTTGGCACATGCATCCCCTTCAATGGGGACTGGCCAGCCAATGGTCACAGCACTCTGGTCCTTTGGATCAGCCAGTGACAGTGACCCAGGAGATGTGAATACTCTCTGGTGGTGGATCGTTCCAGCTCATCTGCAGGAGGGCATCCCATTTGTTCGCCCCGAGCCGACGGTCTCTCTGTTGACCAATGCCTCTCTGATGGGTTGGGGTGCCCATCTGGGGGAGCACAGAGCGCACGGCCTCTAGTCCCCTCGGGAGTCCCGATGCCACATCAGCGTTCTGAAGCTTTGAGTGGTTTGTCTAGCCCTCACCGCCTTCGCTCCGTTTGTATGGGGTCAAGTGGTTCAGGTCCAGATGGACAATACCACAACCATGTACTACCTAAACCGCCAGGGCGGGACGCGCTCCATGCCTCTGTGCAGGGAAGCTCTCCGCATTTGGTCCCTCGTGTGCAGCTTGGAGGTGGATCTCCTTGCCATCCATGTGGCAGGAGCCTCCAACATTCTGGCCAATGCCCTAAGCCGGATAGGAGCTGCGTTCCATGAGTGGTCTCTCCTGCAGGAGGTAGTACAAGATCTGTTCTCCCACTGGGGCATGCCTCAGGTGGACCTGTTTGCCTCCAGGGAGAATGCGAAGCTGAGACTGTTTCATGCCCGCCCCCCTCAGCAGGGCTTGCTGCAGGGGGATGCCTTCTCAAGGCCATGGACACCTGGCCTCTTCTACGCCTTTCCCCCATTTCCCTTGATCCACAAGGTGCTTCTCAAGGTGAGGAGGGACAAGGCGCAGGTGATTCTGGTAGCCCCAGACTGGTCCCGCCAGTTCTGGTATCCAGATCTCCTCAGTCTCAGCTCCAGGCTCCTGAGGTGGCTTCCGGCCCGCCCGGACCTGATCTCAGTCAGTCAGGGGAAAGTATTCCATCCGGACCTTCAATCCCTGCACCTGACGGCCTGGTTCCTGAGCGGCTAGAATTCCAGGCCTTGGGTCTTTCCAACGAGGTCCTCAACGTCGTTGAGGCTTCCCATGAGGAGTCGACCAGAAAATGCTACGCCTTTAAATGGAAGAGATTCTCCCCTTTGGTGTCAGGGTAAGGGCCTGGACCCTTCCTCCTGCTCCTTGGCAAGCATCCTGGACTACCTGTGGTCCTTTCTCAGCAAGGGCTTTGGTCAGCGACCCTTAAGGTGCACCTGGCAGCCATCTCTGCTTACTGGGCGCGGGCCGGAAAGCAGTTGGTGGCGCAGGAGAAGGTGGTTGGGCGCTTTTTCAAATGCCTTGATCACATATCCCCTCCGGTGCGAGAACCTCCACCTCCGTGGGGATCTACTGCTGGTACTAGCTAAGCTCATGGGCAGGCCATTCGAACTGATGCACAGGTGTGACATCTCTCACCTGTCATGGAAGACCGCCTTCTTGGTGGCTATCACGTCACCCAGAAGGATGGGAGAACTCCAGGCACTTTCCATCAAGTCTCCTTATCTGGTCTTCCACAGGGACAAGGTTGTCCTGCGCCCCCATCCGAAATTCCTTCCGAAGGTGGTGTCGGAGTTGCACCTTAACCAGGTGTTGACTCTACCGGTGTTCTACCCCAATCACACCTAGGAGGTCGAATATAGGCTCCATACTCTGGACCCTAGAAGAGCGCTTGCTTATTATGAGGAGCGGATGGCTGAAGTTGGGGAGAGGTTCGCCAGCTGTTTGTCACCTACGCTGAAGCTGCACCTGGCAGACCTGCAGCCAAGTGGACGATAGGCAGGTGGGTCACCTCCTGCATAGATCTCTGCTATAGGTTGGTGGACATGGAGCCTCCCAGAGGGATAAGAGCTCATTCTACCCGCCATACCGCTGCATCGGTGGCTGCTTCCAGGGACATCTCTATCCAGGAAATCTGCAGGGCTGCTACCTGGAAGTCAGCACACACCTTCATTACCTATTACCACATCGACCTTGAGTCACGCCGGGATGCTGGTTTTGGGACCTCGGTTCTCCAGTCATTATTCCTTAAGTAGGGGGTGTGCGCCTTGCCTCCCTCCTCCCGGAGAACTGCTAGGAGTCTGCCAGACAGTGTGGATGAACAACATATCCATGTCCCTAGAAATACAGTATACTCACCTGCAACAGGAGTTCTTGGAATGGTATATGTTGTTCATCCACATGACCCACCCGACCTCCCCGGCTTCGACGCACAACCTGGCTTCCAGCGGGCTAGATCTGACGTCATGGGGCGGAGCCAAGAGTTTTACCACCCGGGTGGGTGGGAGGAGCCAGCTTGAAGACCTTCCGGCAAGATTTAAAGCAGCAAGGAACTTGTCAGGCAGTGTGTATGAACAACATATACCATTCCTAGAACTCCTGTTACAGTTGAGTAACCTGTATTTTCTGGGTACCAATCGGTTCCCTTTTCATTTTAGGAACTGATCCCTTTTTGAATAAAAACAAATAAGCTTGTTTTAATTGTGGTTCCCTTTAAACATAAGGAACCGACCGCTGTTGCTCTAAATTTAGTTCTGGTACATGTTTTCTCAGTCTTCTGACAGTTTGGCATGTCAGACCGACCGAAAAAGAGCACGCGGCCCACAGGTTTTAACAAGGTTTAAAGTGCTTTCAAATCTTTGCTACGGTTTATCGCCACGATTTGTTCATAGAGTGCTTGGGTCCCATCCGTATTTTCTCTAATTGTGAAGTTTGTAGTACTTTTTGTGCAAAAGATTAGAAAAAAAGGAGAGCCAAAAGATTAGAACAGATGGCTTCTATTCTCACCTCAGTGTCACCAAAGCAAAGTGAAGTCCTCCTTCTCTGTGGCAAAGGAGAGACCTTTTTTTTTCTGTATGTAATTTTATGGTGTTTTTTCCGTTTTCTCCCCGTAACCCAGCCCCCTACCTCGGACGCAAGCATGCACGTGGAGACGTACGTACACTGCATCTCGAGGTACCCATCCGCTATGTGTCGCCACCTGTGCTGACCACCAGGCCTCCACCCTGTGGCAGCAGGACTGCGGGGGGAGGGGCGCAACCACCCTCCGGAGACGAGAACTGCCTTCCGACTGCTCAATCCTGCTCCAACCCTCCCTCCCCGGCCGGGTTGCCGACGTGGCACGAGGTAAGGCGTCCAGCACCTCAGCCCTCAGCGGCACCGGGCCGGCATGGAGAGACTTTCTAAGGACACCTCAGACCCCAAAATTACTGGAAAGGGGTCTGAGCATACTAAGCAAACCAAAAAGTGAGCAGACACCTGAGACTGTGCCTCCTACAAAAAAAAAAAGAAAAGAAAGAAAAATGTTGCGCCTCCTGCTGAAGAAGCAAAGGAGCTCCCAACAGGCAAAGATAAAATTCCTTCTACGGAGGAAATTACTAGAGCCCTGCAAGTCTTCCAGGCTCTACAAAATGCAGGTTCTATACTGGGTTAACCGGTTCAGATCCCACCACCAGTTCCCAGTGACCAAGGGCCTGAAGTTTACACTGAAGAGGGGAGTTTGATTCCCCTCAATACGGGCATGATGATTTTTCATCCCACTTCTCTTTTGTAAGGCAGATGGCTGACACCCTGGGCCTCACCTCACAAAAATCAGTGGATGATGAGGAAGAGGCAGATTTTTGTGGATATGTTGAGTCTCACTCCCACAAAAAATGTGGTCCTTTCCTAACCATAATTCCCTTAGGAAGGCTATTTTTAAAATACTGCAGACACCTTCCTCTATCTCCGGAGTGGGCAAGAAGGTAGAAAAGAAATACCAACTAGATAGGGCTTCTGATGATTCTCTGTATACCCATCCAGATCCGGAAGGTGTTATACAGGCTTTAGCCTGTGATAAAGCAAAAGTGGCATCTCACCCACTGGACAAATATTCCAGAACAATTGGCACAATGAGGAAGAGAGGTTATCTGGGATCTTCCCTTCTCCTCCTATAAGCAGCTTATGTGGCAGATATTTCCAGGAGGGCTTTGGATGCCGCAAAGTATCAATTCATATGGCAGTGGCCAGAATGTTGGCCTTGTCAGTTTCATTAAGGTTTGCTTGGCTCAGAACAACCAGTCTTGCACCAGACACACTACTAAAGGCTATGGATTTTCCATGCAAAAATAATTCCCTACTTGGTGACAAACCTGAAGCATAGATGAAGAAGCTGGAGGAATACAAAACCACCCATCGGAGTAACTCCTCCTGTTATAGAGCCAGAGGAAGGGGAGGTAAGGGGTACTACCCCAGATCTTATGCTCCTTATGCCTGTAAGAGTACACACAGGTTAGAGGGCATGGCAGGGGCAGGAAGTCTGATAGGCGTGCCAGCTCAGCACCAGCTCCCAGACTCAAATCCGAACAGAATCCCTGACTGCGCCTGTAGGGTGTGCAGGTTGTCTCACTGTTTCAGGCATTGGGAAAACATTACCACAGACATCTGGGTACTGGAGATAATGAGTCAGGGTCTTTGCGTGCAGTTCAGATAATCTGCAAAACTCCAGGGCCACAGGGTTTTCTGGCCTCCATCAGACACCATTCTGCTGGAGTTGCAGATAAGGAAGCTCCTGCAAGCCAGAGCAGTAGAGTCGGTTCCCATTCCCTTTGATTGTACTCGAGATACATTCTGACCAAAAAGAAAAATGGTAACATTAGCAGTAGTTATCCCTGCTCTTAGAACAGGAAACTGGCTGTCATCCCTGGATCTGAAAGATGCTTACTTTCACATTCCAATTAGACCTTGCCACAGAAAGTACCGAAGGTTCTCTCTCCCCTCAGGTCATTACCAGTTTTCAGCTCTTCCATTCAGTCTCACTTCTGCTGCACGGGTATTCATAAAGTGTCTGTCAGTGGTGGCAGCTTACCTCAGAAGGCAGGGAATCAGTGTATTTCCCTACCTGGATGACTGGCTAGTCATGGGGAAGTCATACCAGCAGGTAAAGGATTCCATCAGGGTGAACCATAGTTCCCTAGAGTCACTAGGTTTCCTTATCACTGCTCAAATATCTCAGATGGAGTCAGTTCAGCCACTGGAATTCACTGGAGCAGAACAGGACACTATACAAGAAAATATTTTTCTTCCACAGGAGAGGGTGTCTAATCTACTGACCCTAGCAAACTCCTTTGCTTTAGGTCAGCCCAGAACTGCAAGATAGCTCCTAGCATTGTTGGGACACACTGTCTGAACTATAGCAGTAGTGTCAGGCTCCAGGTTTCAAATGAGGGATATCCATTATCACCTCCAATCACACTGGTCCCAAAGCGGGGACCCTATTTCACACTTGGTGCCAGTTACAAGAATTCTGTTACTGGCCCTGCAGTGGTGGAAGAAAAGGGAGAACCTTTTACATGGTGTCCCTTTTCTGCAACAGCACCACACAATGGTCCTAACAACAGACGCCTCCCTCCTAGGGTGGGGGGGGCACACATGAGCGACCTCAAATTCAGTGGAATTTGGTCACCTCAGGAGTTCAAACTGCACATCAACCTTTTGGAATTGAGAGCGGTCTTCTTTGCTTTAAAGGCCTTTGCCACTCAATTAAGGGGTCAGTCAGTCCAAGTTAGGGCAGACAACACAACCACCGTGTGGTACATCAACAAGCAGGGGGGTGCCATATCTTCAAGACTGTGCACAGGGGCCATGAAGATTTTGTCCCTAGTTTATTCCCTGGAGATTCATCTGTTTGCCATTCCGCTTCCAGGGAAGGACAATACACTGGCAGATTCAGCCAGGATTACTACGAATGGGCTCTAAACAGGCAAGGGTTGGATACAATTTTCAGTTGGTGGGGCACCCCAGAAAAAGATTTGTTTGCCTCAACAGATAGTCATCAGCTTCCAGTGTATTGCTGTAGGCCACCATCCTCGGGCACAGTGCCCAGGGATGTGCTAGCCCTGGATTGGACAGGGCAGTTCCTCTATTCCTTTTCTCTTGATTCCACTGGTGAGGAGAGTTCTTCGCATACTGAGGAGTCAGTCTGAAAGGGGAGGACAGGCACAGGGTCTTAATGTCACAGACAAAACCGCGCACATCAACAAATTTGCGTGCGACAAAATAAGGTCAGCACAAGACATCAACCAGGACAAATACGCACACAAAGGAGCAAAATCTTTGTTTTTGCCCCCCCCTTGCACCCCCTGACATGGGGGGGCATCACCCCCACACTTCCAAGATTTATTATAATCAACTCCGGGGGGTCGTGAACTTTGGGGTAAAAGGAATCCTCGGAGTGGGGAAACTTTTTTTTTTTTTTTAAAGCCGAAATACAGTGGGACCTGGGGAGAACCGAACCGCAGCCCCAGGTCCCCGATGCTGATGGAGGCAGGTGCTCTAGCCACTCTACCATAGGAGCGGCTTGGCCAGGCACTGCCCTGGCAGCATCCTTCACAGCATGGCACCACACAGCGACAGGGATAGCAGTTCTTACTGCACACTGTAAAAAAAAAAAAACTGTCGCTGTATAGCCATTTGCGCTATTTCATGCGTGGTCTTCCATGCGCGGTTTCATCCATGCTATAATGACCCAGTACTGGGAGGATATTGGTGTTAAGGGTGTTTAATTTTAATTAGTGACTAGCCTACTGTTTCATCTACAAAATCGAATCTGGCAGTTAAGGAGAAAGCACAGGCTCTGAGCTGCAAATCTGGTGACATCCAGCAGACCAGACCTGGGTTTGAATCACACAACTGCCATTTGCATACTGTGTGACCCTGAGCAAGTCACTTAACTTCCCTGTGCTCCCAGGTCGCTTCTGTAAAAAAGCTTTCAGCTTAGCGTGCTACTCCTGGTTAAACAACTAAAAAAAAAAAAAAAAATCTTCTCAAAGTTCTGGGGGCAGTCACCAGCTCTAGACTGACTGCAACAGAGTCTGATATTACTAGGAGATCCCTTGTAAAAAAACAAGATTACTGTGGTAATTTTTTCTTGCCACCCACCCCCAGGATGCACCAATAATAAATTAGTGTTCCTTTCCTGATCAACAATTATATATAGAGTAATACATGGGGTGGTGAGTGTAATGAGAATTTTACACACACCCTTGATGTTGGATGCTACAAAAACACAGAGAGAGAAGCTCGAGGGTGTTTAAGCATCCAACACCAAGGGTGTGCGCAAAATTTAAGTTTCCACACCACCCCATTTTTTATTTTATATAATTGCTGGGTTAGCATTTTTTCGCCGCAGTGCTCTCCCTGGTTAGACGTCACAATACGAGGGAGTGCAGGGGCAGAGCAGGCAGACCAGGATTGGAAAGGGATCGGCTGGCTGGCAGTTCAGCCAGAGTTATGATCGCTTCCCTCACATACAGGAGTGCAGTAACATTTATAATTTTAACGCAGAGTGACTGTCGCTGCCCCAGGGTAGTGGGCTATGAAGCCCAAAACATTATTAAAATATGTCACACCTGTACTTTAAACCCTGCTGCACTGCCAGAAAGAATATAGAGCGACTATTAAAATGGCTTATCCGGCTTTTATATATTATGTTCCTAAATTTTGGAACTCCCTTCCTGATTACTTGAGAAATGTTTCTTGTAATCAGTTTTGATCCAGTGTTTTGAAATACTGGAAAAATAACGCATGTACCTGTTATGTGTGAAATGTTTCATTTTTTTGAAGAATTATTATATTTTTGTGATTTAATGTATCTGTTATGTTTTATGTCTGGATGTGCCAGAAAATAGTCATTTATGTGTAGTGTACATACATAGCAAATAAAAATATGAATATAGTATAGTAAAAATATGAATAACAGTGTCAGTGGCTCAGTAAGGCAGCACACTCGCCTCTGAGGCCGGGAGATCAGAGGGCTGTGGGTTCAGTTCCCACATCTGTCACTTGGGTTAATATCCCAGTACTGATACTGTAGTGCAGCATGAGAGGGGTGCTGCACTTCTGAGGTGCTGTCTTTTGGAGGAGACCTTAAACGGAGGTCCCATCTGCCTGGATTGGTAGTTCAGGTGGATGTTAAAGATCCCATGGCACTTATCGAAAAAGAGTAGGGGACTTTCCCTGGTGTCCTGGCCAAAATTTCCCTCATTCACTAAAAATACCACCAACAGCTTAATCTGGTTCAAGGTCAGTTGGCATTCATCTGTATCCCCCCCCGGCTCGTGGCTGAAAATAGGCAAGAATTGTCTAGTGCACTTATTCGGTCAACAAAAACTAAATAAATAAAAATAAAATAAATAAAAACAGTTTATAGCCAAACTGCTTCCTTTAGCCTGGGATGTTGTATCCTTATCAGTCCTTGGATAGTCAGTTGTTACACAAAGTAGGAAGTCATTTTTTCTGGATTTTCTATGTACGTTGGTACTTAACAATCTGATCTCTTTTGTGTACAAGTCAAGCCTCAGATTTATTAAGAGGGGCGGTAGTGGTGTCCTTACCACTTCCGTGGTATTCCATACCGTTTCTAATACTGAACCCTCACTTTGGGAAGACTGCGGGACATTTTAAGAGGTATTTTAAAATATACTTTGTGCTTGGAAAGTACATGCATGTATCTAGTCCAACTTCGACATAAACATAATCAGAAAATGATTCAGAGGAAGCTAGCTGGCAATTGAGATGTAGAGGGTCACATGATTGAAAAACATTTTTTTTATTGTATTTCCCATTTGATATTTGCACAATGTTGTGCTGTCACATTGTATTTGTTTGAGTTGACCTGGTTCACCGATGCTTGTGGTCCGTAGTGTTCAAATCAAAACTTTAAGGACTTGTGCAACCATACCTGTAGCTGAACTTTCCGTTGCCCCACATTTTTTACAATGAAACCAACTCTATTTTAGTATTTGTCCTGCAAGGAAATGTACTTTTCCCATACAGGGCGCGTCAGGATTTGCACACCCATCCTTGCTTGTGGTTTTGAGTGTAATCCCTCCTCCGCCGAGTTGTACCTAGAAATGGGCTATGGCTCGGTGTGCCTTTACCGCTCAGTGATTTATAAATCAATCAATTAGTAAAATAAGGATGGTGGTAGAGGACATGGAAAGCGGAGTTTCCTATAATAAATTATTTTTCGTTGGAATTAATGTTTTGACTGTTAAGTCTTCTTCAGTAATAGTGGCTCAAAAAAAACTACAACTATGCCTTCATGTTACTTTTTTCTCTATAAATCATTCCAGAAGATGATATCATGGCTGATATTTAAATTCTAACTTTAGTTTCCATTTTCAATGTGCACATAATTTAATTTAACTATTTTGGTTTATTTGCAGATCAAATGCTGGAATGGCACCACTTATTTTGTTCTTCCAAAAATATTTAGAGTTGACAAAATTATGAGTTACAATATTTTCAGTGTGCTTGCCTTCATAAACTATGTTTATACAATGTACCAAGTACAGAAAAAAGCTAATATAGTTTTAGTGGATACATGATTATTTGGGGGTTAAATTATAATGTCCTTGCAGAAATGTTTGATAAATCATATTGCAGGAAGAAAGGAAGAACTTGTGAACAGATCTTGCATATTGGTAAGAATAGATTACTTTTGCTATTAATCAAAGAAGCTACAGTCCAGTTTCCTGTTTAAAAAGAAAACATCCAGCTTAATATCACAAGAATACAGATGCCAAGCATATTAATTATCCCCAGTGTCATAATTAGGAAGCAGCTTTCTTTGGCTTGTGACATCAAACAAATTCACTTGTCAGAGAGTAGACAAATAAATAGAGTAATCATTTTTCATATTGTTGCAACAGCCACCTGGTTGGAATCTAGGCAGGATCTATGGAACTTGTACGGTTTCCACTGACGTCTCCCTTTTCCTTATGCTGGCATGCCAATTATGACTCTAAACCTTGCTGTTTCAAACATCCTTGAAATAGAGAACAGCTGTAATTTTTTTTTTACCTAGCATGTTTCTTTACAGAAGCTTAGACCTTGTCCTTGGGCTGTAAAATGTTAAGGATAATGATGCATACAGTAGTAATCCAGAACATAAGAATTGTGTGTGTGTGTATCCCCCTTTTTGGAGACGTAGTTCCAGCGGCCTATGGGGCTGTATCTGTAGAATCATTAAAAAATAGTCCACAGGCCAGTCAGATGGCAATGGCCAAGCAACTCCTGTTGTACTCCCTTGTGGGTGACCTGCATTTATCTGATTCAGACCTGTCCATTTACTTCAGAACGGTGGAACCATAGAAGTGCTGCAAAGACTGTGCCCTCTGACTTCCGGGGGAAGGGTGGCTTTGCCTGCTGCACTAACATGTCATACGGGTCATGGGATGGCCATGACATCATAGATAACTGTGCAGTGTTGCCTTCCCTCTGTAGGCCAGGCGTGCAGCAGACAGATGGATTCAAGTGTACAGACACACAGCTTTGTCTTCAAACGTAACCTGTCCCCTGACCAAGAGGAGCATCTTCAGCCATGGTCCTCAGCCTCAGCCGTGTATGGTACAACAATGGGCAGCACAACTAAGGAATAGGATCTAGAGGTAATTGTGAATAGCAAACTGAAGCCAGGCAGAAAGGTGTGCTGCTGCAGTTAAGTAAGGAAATGTAATGCTGGGCTACATTAGGAGGGGAGTAAGGAGCCAGCCTGGGAAGGTGATCCTGCCCTGTACAAAGCCTTGGTTCCACCACACCTGGAGTACTATGTCCTGTTCTGGTCACCACAGTACAGAAAAGACAATGAAGAGATTGAGGGGGGTCCAGTTGTCATCGGGGCATAGGTCAGGAAGCATAGGCAAACCAGGAAAAGTCATACAATTGGCAAGTAGCATTTTATTACTATCAGTACTATAAAATAAAAAAAACATGTGCAAGATGGTTCTTTTACAGACAGTTCAAGCAAAGCAAAGTCCTTCAAACGAAGGGTTTCTGAATCTCAGTTTCTAACTCTCTAAACAAACATTGCTGTCTTGTTGTAAGATATTTTCACCTGGCAAGTAAATACTGTATCCTGTTCTGATTAACCTACATCTCCTGTTTGCACACAATGTACCAAACTTTGTCAGTTTCTTTCCTGGGACCAGTACATCCAGTCTTCTTAACAGGTGCCGCCAACTAAGACATTCTGGATAGTGCTGGTTTTCCTGCTGACAGCTCTGCAAACTTGTGGATGGTCAGAAGGCTTCTGAAGGTCAACCCCGTGTTCTAGCTTGCTGTTTTTTTCCCTGACAAACCTCAAATAGCTTTCTAAAATTAATTTCAGAAATATAATTACATATGTTTACAAACCAAGGGATCAGTTTCACATAAAGATTCACATATAGGTTTTAACCACAGAGAAGCAAAGGGAGAAAGAAAAAACCAAAACAGCAAGTAAAGGAAGGGATCTTGTCCGAGCTTCCACCAGGAAAATCTGATTGCACAATTAGACAGATAAGTGATAGACAATTGACAAAATAGGAGAGGACTGAAAAAAAGATCTAGCTCCTGTGACTGCCTCCATTAGCTGACCCTGTGAATATTTCCCTAACCTTACGCAGTTCTCTGTCCTATTAGCACTTGGTTACCCCTTAGCACGCACTTCCCCATGTTATGTCTACGACAATGCCTCTGGCTGCGCTCCTCCTGTATAGCTCTCCATCCCCCTCTACTCTTCCTTCCTCTTGTCCTCTATCCTCTCTGCACCTCATCCGCTGTCTCCTTATAACCTAGCCTCCAAAACTTGTTTTGTTTCTCAGATGCTTTGTAACTCTGTTTAGCTTTCACTGTTGTAACCTTGTCCTATGTATTGAATTTGTAATCTGACTTACATGTCTCATGTTTTGAATTGTAACCTAACGTGGAACCTTTGTAAAAGATTCCTGGCTCAAAGGTATTGTAATCCTAGACCTAATAAATAAAATAAAATTAATTAATTACAGAGAGAAATTGTGGGACCATCGGAATGGCTAGCTCCGAGATGCCACAAGGAAAATTTGATTGCATAATCAGACAGATAAACAATAGACAACTGACAGAATAGGAGATGATAGAAAAAAGATCCTTGCTTTTAACTCTGTCTGTATAACAAATGGGACAGAGTCTTATACAACCCTGTCGCACCAGCATGGGACCAACAAGTTGATACTGCAAGTGACTTAGGAGGCAAGAGCTAAGAGGAGAGACTGGACATTCTCAGAGTCTTCACTGTTTCAAGGCCGAATAATTAAGAGGTGTTTGAGCTGGTAAATGCAAGCAGAACTAAAGGGCATGTTCACAAACTCTGGAGGTAGGGCACATAAGAAAGCATTGCTTCACACGGAGGGTGTCTAACATGTGGAATAGCATACCCAGTAACATTGTGGAAGCTAGGAAAGGCAGTTTTATTTTTTTGGCACCCTATACCAATGAATCAGAGTAGCTTAGTGAAACAAATCGTACAGAAACACTTAAATATTAGAAAGATACACTACTAGAAAGCAGTTACAAGAAGTTGCTGAATGCTATTGCTAACTCAAATAAATAGGACTTTGGAACTTTCTTTACGGCTTCCAACAAGGGGGCACCATGAACATGGGATAGCAACGAACTCTGAACCAATGGGTAACCACCCCAAAGGCTCTGTCCCCACATAGTTTCAGAATGTGAGACAGTAAGCAAACGCACCACAGTGGAACGAACAGGGCAGATGGGCTTATGTGGGCAGTAGATCGTCCCTTGTCAATCTTCACCATCCATTACTTCCTGGGTGTAAGCGGGCGGCGCACCGATCCGCGAAACTTTTTTTTTTTAAAAGTTGCCCTATGACGGCCCATCTCGGGAAGCGGCGTCATGCGCGGCGGCCGTTAGCTCTTGACAACTCCTCCTCCAACTCAGTTCTGTTTCTCCCGCCGTCCGAGGCAGCACCTTTTTCGGGCGTCCATTGTCCACTGCGTCAGCGACTCTCTTTTCCACACACTCGGCGATCGGTAAGACCGCTTTTTCTTTCTAAAGCGCGCCGGTGTGTTTTCCTACTGTTTTTCTTGTTGATTTCGCTATGTCCGGGTCCGGAGCTAAACGTAGTTTCGAAAGGCAGACGCTTCTATGTCGGTGTTACTGTGGCCGGCATTTCTCCGTCTCGGACCGGCATGACGTTTGTCTTCGTTGCCTGGGACCCAACCATGACATGGATTCGTGCGACGCCTGTTTCTCCATGGACCGCCGTGTCCTCGAAGTCCGTGCGTTCAAGCTCGGCAAAGCCCCGCCGACCTTCGGGGGACGACGTCGCTCAAGGGATTCTCAGGTAAGGTCTCTAGGCCCTTCCCCCGGGTCCCCTTCCGGGCCTATACGGTCTGAGGAGGAGGGGGTCTCCTCGTCTTTTCTTGCCGAGGAGGAGGCCCCTTCTGCGGTGTCGGGGGAGCGTCGTAGTCCCTCCCGGGGCCGCGGCGCCGACACCGCCTCGGCAGTCACCTCTTCGGAGGTGCAGGCTCCCCCCGTGGCGAGGCCCTCGTCTTTTGGGCCTAGCTCGGGTGGACCCTCGACGCCGCCTTTCGGCGCCGTTTCGGATCCTGGCGCCGTTCGCGGTGCCGGTGATCGAGCAGCACCGTTTCTAGCGCCCGTTTTGAGTCGGCGCCATTCGCAGCACGGTGATCAGAGCGGCGCCGTTGGCGGCGCCGCTTTGAGATCGGCGCCGTTCAGCGGCACGCGTGATCGAAGCGGCGCCATTGTGATGCCGCTTTGGGCCTTGGCGCCGTTCGCAGCGTCGATGGACGAAGCGGCGCCGTCGGTAGTGCGCCTACGCCTTCCGGCAACGCCGCGGCGCCGTGGGCCTGGTCCTTCCTCCAGGCGGTGCCGGCCTCGCCCGGCGCCGTTGAGAGGTGAGCTAGGCCTGGCTGCTACGGCGTGAGGGAGGCGGGCGCCTCCGCGGTACCCGGGGCGTTTGCGGCCCGTAGCCTGGGACCCCTGGGGTGGCCAGCATTGAGGTCCTGCTGGTCTCGTCCTCCTCGGAGGGCGATGATTCAGACGTGGACCCATCCTGGCACCCCCACTCTTCGGAGTCTGGGTCCCCGGTGGCTAGAGGTGCCAGGCGGCGCAGCGGGCCCCTCCCTCTGTCCCCCCTCTCGTCGCCTCCTGAGGGTTCCCCGGCTGGGGGTGGCCGGGAGCCCCTGGGGGCAGGCGCGGGGGTGACGCAGGGGGAGGCTCCCCTCTCTGGAGGCCCGGTGACAGCTACCTTACAGGGTGCTGTCACTCTCTCTAGAGACAGGGGCGCTGTGGGAGAGGAGGGCCTCTCGGAGTCGAGGGTCGAGGGGCAGGGGTCTGCTGCTCGGTCTTCCTTGGCCACCTCAGGGGTGGCCAGGGGCGAGTGCAGAGCCTCGCCCCTCCCTCCAGGGTTCTAGGGTGTCCTCTGGTGGCGTTTGTGCGGACTGCCCTTCTGGATCCATGCAGTCCCGGCGTCGTCACAGGGAGTTCTCCCCCAGGGCTCTTCCAGGCTCCGCTTCCCCAGAGTTCCGTTCTGCGGCCTGGTCTGATATCGGGATCCCCTTTCCAGGGCTCCTTTCCCAGATTCCAGAGCCCTCGCAGAGAGCAGTTGCCTCCAGCGAGTGCCCCTCTCCCATCTCTCTGCCTTCCTACCCCTCCCAGGCCATGTCGGCCCTACGGGTCCGTTATCCTGGGAGCAGTTCAGGGGTTCTGCGGCGGCCTTCCCCTCATACGTTAGGTACATGCATGAGCGGGTCTTTCGACTCTCCCCACCGCCGCAGGAATCCTCTGGGCATTCCAGTTCCCCATCATCCTCGTCTCCCTCCTCCGAGGGAGAGGAACCCCCTGCTCATCTGTCCTCCGATGCTGATTTCACAGAATATCAGCGTTTCCTCTCGAGGATGGTGAGGGATCTCCGGATTTCCTACGTTCGAAGAGACAATACCGAACGGGAGACGCGTGAATTCCTTGGTGAATTCAGTGCCCAGCATCTGGTGGTACCTTCCTGGCCTATCCCCTTCCAGGAGGCGTCTATCCAGTCATGGCAGTCCCCTGCCGCTTCTTCCCCAGCCCCGGCGGACTGCCAGCGTAGGTATTGTGCCCCCTCTGAGTCTCTAGGTTCCCTTCCCAACCCGTCCTCAGGTTTGGTATACCTGGATACTCCTTCTGGGCGCCGTTGCCTGGCGCCACGACCTCCACGGTTCGGACTCTCTCCAGTTCGACCGCTGGAGGCTAAGAGTGTTCTCTTCTGTCAAGTGAGTGCATGTATTGCATCACATCAGGCTCACCACGCTGCCTACAACCGGCATCTGTGGTCGATGATGTCCCAGCTGCTGGCATCTATGCCTGATACGAACAAACCAGACAAGCCGCTGCCCTCTCCGCGGTAGGCCTGGAGCTGGAAAGACACCAAGCAAGGGCATCTTATGCGCCAATGAGGTGGCTTCAGGCTTGTGGGGACAGCGATCTGCATCAGGCAGGCGGCATGCCGTCTTTCCAGGTTGTCACCCTGGCCCGGCGTGAGGGTGATTCGCTCCGCCTTCGGGGACCCGTCTTTTCTTCAGAGCTAGGAGACTTTACAGGGGCTCCCTCCGTCTCCTCGTCCTCGGGAGGCACCTCCTAGCTCTTCTCCCTCTTAGGCTTTCTGAATAAGCCAGGGTCTTCTCCTTCTGTTTCTCACCAGCAGAAGGCTGGGGTCTTGTTCCCTCAGGGTATGGCCTCTTCCTCCTCCAAGGGAAGAGGAGCTTGGTACTCACCCAGGAAGTAATGAATGGTGAAGATTGACAAGGGAAGATAGGAAAATTACGTACCTACCGTAATTCTTGATCTTCTCTTGTATCTTCACCATTCATTACTTACACCCGCCCACCATCCCCTCAGTGCCTCTTCCTGTGGCTTCTCCACCTCCCGTCTCCTTCCTCTCTCTGCATTTATATAAAATATAGGGAAAATTCCTTAAATTTCCCAAAAAAAAAAAAAGACAAAAAGTAAAAAAAAAAGATCTTTCTTGAGGGGGGTTCTAAAATCCAGAAAAATTACTTACTCTAAGATTCATGGGCCGTCTAAGTGGATTGCATTGGCGATCAGACTGCACAACTATCTCTTGCTATTCTTATGGCAAGATAACGCTGAGGTTTTTGGCCTGGCTCAGGCTATTCAGTTTTGATCCTGCAATCCCGTGTTCAGATAGTTGCCCTGAAATCTGATTTCCCCCCTCTATTCTTACCTTGCAGAGCAGAGGAACGAGTACGTCTGTTCCTTTCTCTTTAAAAAAAAAAAAAAAAATGCTGAGGGAACTCTCTCCGACTGCTATAGGCATCTTGGTATCTGGGTTATGCATCTAGTTAAAAAAAAAAAATATATATATATTTTTTATCTGTAAAAAAAAAAAAAAAAAAAAATTGGAGAAATCAAACAAGAAGGCAAATGAGAAGGTAGGCTATCCTTCGCTGTTTTCTAGTGGTTTCTCCCTTTAAGTGTCCTCTGGACAATTTTACAGAGCTCGCTGACCATATCAATCTTAGCCAGCCTAAGCCTTGGCCGGCCTTAGCCAGTCAGTCTGAGTCCCATTTCTATCTTGAAACGCCTGAAAGGCTTACATTTTCTATTTCTAAACCCTGAGCAGGCTCTCATGCTGCTAGGGTTTTATTCTTCCCTCCTCGGCTGTCCTCCACTTAAAAGGCCCTCCAGCTGGAGCTGAGGTGGTGTCAAGAGCTAATGGCATGTTGAAGATGAGGACTATGCCTCCTGAGTCTGTCTAGCGGGTTCGGTGAACCTTCTCTTCAGCTCTATCTCCGAGGATTCTTGCTTCCTTTAGTCGAGCCTTCAGCTACAAGCTAACTATGCTCGTTGGGCCTTCTGGTCCCTTCAACATCCCATCTCTCTCTTCTCTTCTTCTTCTTCTTCTATTTCTCATTTCCTTACTCATCTCTCCTCCTAGAGTCGCCCAGGTAAGGAGGCCCTGCACTCCTAGGCTAGGGATGTTCTTATCTCCTCTGTCCTTCCTCCATGGCTTATTCCTTTTCAGTTCATTCTTCCTTGCTTTGCTATCCCCAGCTATCTTGCCTGCTATCTATATTTTCTGCTTTCACTTTTGCCTCTCCGGCTCACAGAACTGAGTTGGAGGAAGAGTCGAGTCGCATTAACGCCGCCCGCATGACGCATGACGCCGCTTCCCGAGGGCGGGGCCGCTAGGGAAACTTTAAAAAAAAAAAAAAAAAAAGTTTCTGATTTGGTGGCAAGGCCCTGCTTGTTCAGGAAGTAATGAATGGTGAAGATACAAGAGAAGATCAAGAATTACTGTAGGTACGTAATTTTCCTATCTTTCAGGTTACAAGGGCTTAAACCATGCAGAGTCTTGTAGCTCAGCAGGTCTGTCTTGAAACTGATGCACCACCAGATTGGAAGCCAGTGCAGATTACGCAGTGGGCAACCTGCTGTGCCCTGTCAGTGAGGTAGGACTGTTTTCTGTTCCTCTTTGCAGAGTGCCATCTATGAATAAAGGAGATTGCTTTCACCAATTTTGGACTGGACTCCTGTTATTTGGGGTATGTGAGTGCCATGACTTATACTGTTACATTGGTTTTGTCACTGAGTACCTGGTTCCCTGGATCGGCTCTTCACTTGTAATTTAATAGGATTCAAACTACCACAACACTGTATCCATGGGTTTGCAGCCTTGCTGAGTGGATGTGACTTTCTGCTGTACAGCTGCTGGAATCCTCTCAACAGTTTCCTTTGATGGAACTCTAGTTTCAGATTTCTGCTTTTATCCTGAGAGGTTGGGCATATGCATAGTGCATACTGGCCCCAAAAGTTTTAGCTTCCACAGGGTCCTCGAAACGCTGAAATTGATGGCAGAAAAAAGACCCAAGGTCCATTAAAGTCGGCCTAGTTTTCCTACCATATCCCTTCTTTTTTTTTTTTTTTACTATGTATTTATGCCCCTACTTGCCTCCCTTCTCCACTCTCTCTGGCATTATATTACCTGCAGGCCCCACTCCCCATTGAGATCTGCCCCTAGAGCACACGACACCACACTATCATACCCCCGGTATACCCCCTGGTAGGGATGAGGAGGGACACCCCCATGCTTACCTCCTCAAACCAACATACTTGAGTTTGTGGGGTCGGTGCAGCGGAGTCTGTCCGATGAGCCTGGAGACCTGCCAGTGAGGTGCCATCACCTAGGAGAAGCTGAGGTGGTTTTCCGGTTTTTTTCCTCCCTCCCCTGATGTTGGCATGCAGTGAAGGGCTATGAGCTAGGAGGCACGCTGAGACGTACCTCCTGCTCCACCCCTCTGCCAGCATCCACCCAATCCACTTGCTGTTGCTCCACCTACCGCGCTATCCACCTGGGCTCCCCTAGGTGGTAGCATTGCAGTGGGAGCCTGCTGTTACCCGAGAATGAGAAGGAGAGCTGCCGTGGTGTTCTATCCTTTCCACCCCTGCCGCACCCTTCGCCACCCGTGTCACTCCTGAACCTGGGTTGCTGCAAGTAGGTGTGGCGCCCAGCGCCAAACCTCAGCGCCACCGGACCGGCCCTACCATATCCCTTCTGATGTACTGGTGCAAAGGGTTTTTTTACACTGTGGTCTCCCCCTCCCCTCCCTCTTTCATCTCTCACCCACCCTTCCCTTTCTCTTGGTGCTACAAGTCCCCTGTATCTGTCCCACCTGCTGTTGAACCCATTTTTCCCTATATTCTGTTTTTGCTTCTAGGGGTGGTTTATCAGCCCAGTCCCTGCCAGCTTTCGATTCCCCTGATATTCACCTTGGTCAGAATCTTCCATTAATTATCTCTTGTGCCGGGGGAGGGAGGGCCCCCCCAGTGAATAATCCAAGGCTGGCCAACGATGGTGTTCAGGTGGTGATGTGGGCTTGGGGACCGGTGGGCTGTTTTTCTATTTTCTCCCCACCCTATGCTACAGAGCATTAGCCTTATGTGTGGAGGCACATCCAGCTGATGTATCTAAGAATGTCTCTAAGCTAACAAGATCCTCCTTTAGACCCCCAGTGGTGCAGCATCTCCTCCGCCGCCTCCCACCGTTGAAGACTGACTCTAAGCTAACAAGGTGTGGACTAATTCCTCGGCTTTCAAACACGGGTGCCAGAGGCCACTTCGCTTGCTACTGGTGGACTGTGTTCCACTGGAACCTGATTGGCTGTCGTGCGAGTTGTCTGACCAATCAGTTTCCAGTCCTTGGATCCAGGTCGAGCTGGCAGGTTTCCTCAGGAGCCCCGGCGTGCTGCCTGGCCTGAAACTCTGCAAGTGGGCCGTGGAGCAGCTTCTCTACCTGCTCTGCTATATCTGGGACAAATTGTGCCCTCTCCCACTCCCCCCCACCTTTATTAAATACAGCAAAACCACTCCCTGACCTCTTCTCACTGGATATAGAATTCTCTTGCCCATTGGCTACTGTGTCTGAGTCCTTGTCATTACGTCATTAGCTGGTGGTATAAGGAAGTTTTCTTCCTAAAGCACTGCACCGGTCGCTGTCACTTAACTTTTCCATACCTTTTCAGGTGCTGCCACAACTCGTTTGCTCACACCTTTCACTCTAAGTCTTATCCCTCAGCCCCAACCATTGCCCTTGTCACCAGGATTGTATTGTTGTCCTGTCTATCTGTCCTTTGCCTTGCCAGCCATTTTATTGCAGTAGCCCTATATGGCACCACCCTCGGGACAGCACAGCCCCTCCCCCATGTCACTTACAACTGGACCCCACTCGCACTCATATACTAATACTATGCTTACCCAAGACTTACTCCGCTCTCCTGGGGCTGTGGCTCCGTAAGCGCCTACGAATGTTGTATGACCTAGGGGGTCTCAACTGCCTTATACCCTATGTCTCCTCATCTCTTCGGATAACTACCCTACTCTTGCTGGTACTTGCTGGGGATATTGAGCTCAACCCTGGGCTGCCCAGCCCTACAGCTACTCCCTGCCTCTACGCTGCAAACATATAGCTCTGAAAAGGACTAATAATTAGCCATATGAACATTCAAAGCCTCAGTCCTAAAATGGCTGAACCGAGGCCTGGGTTACTCAAATTAACCCAATCTCTGTATCACTGAGTCCTGGCTCATGCCTGCTATCAGGCAGCATGAGGTTGCACTCACAGGTTATGATTCCTTTAGGAAGGACAGGCTGGGTAAGAGAGCCGATAGTGTCCTAGTATACACCCGTTCTGACCTCGCTGTTAGCGAGCTCCCTGACCCTGGACCATCCTCAGAGGAATCCCTCTTCCTCTCCCTAACTCTCAGCAATGTCAAAAAACTAATCATTGGTTGCGCCTACCTGCCCCCTGACAAGGCATCACACGACCTAACCCCTTTCCGTAACTCACTTTCCAACCTCCCTCAACATGATCTGGTGTTGTGTGGGGACTTCAACATGGACTGGCTTAGCCCCGCTGCCAGTAAACTACAGGCTACCCTAGCTGACTCCAACTTGGCTCAACTCATACCTGAACCTATCCGCCTCAGTGATGTCTGGTAAGCATACTTTGCTTGACTGGGTTGTCACCAACTGCCCCCTGAAGATCAAAACAGTAGCAGTCTTGCTTGACTGCATAAGCGATCACTCCCCCACTTTATGTGTATGGAGGAACAATTTCTCTAACCCTCCCCCAAAGATCACCTTAGTCTGTGATATGTCCAAACTTGATGTTGACAAATTCATCTCCTCGATCCAAGACTCTGACTGGAGCCCCATTACAACACTCCCTGATGTCAGCCAAGCCTTGGACTACTTCATCCGCACTTTTAATCAGACTGTTAACTGCCATGCTCCACGAAAAAAATATAGATTGAGCATCAAGGCCCCTTTGCGCAATAGGGATCTAAGGATGATTATGTCCTCCCAAGACCAGGCATGGTGATCTTGCAAGAAAAGTGGGCTGCCCTTCGACTGGCAGACGTATAGGCACCTTAGGAACCTTTGTAAGAGTACCCTTCATAAAGCTAAATGCTTCCACTACAAATCGCTACAAATGGATCATCTTTGTATCCATAGAGAATTCTGGAGGCAGGTTAACTCGCTGGTTAAGGGGAAGGTAACTGAAATCCCTAGCTCCCTTATTGCCCATGGCACTCCGCTCTCTGACTCTGCAGCGATCATCTCATCGTTCAATTAATTCTTCACAGATCTAAACAAATATACCTCTCTATTTCATAATATTCCTATCCACTCTGCTACGCCCACTCAAGAGGACAACTCTAGTTCCTGCCCAGGCTTCCATCTCAAGCTGGCCACCGGTGAAGAGGTCCTAAGGCTGCTAATGAACCTAAAAGCGGAGAGCTCTCCTGGCCATGATACACTCTAACCATGTTTTTTAAAGATATGAGCTCCTGCTCTAGCTCGCCCAGTATGGGACTTAATCAGTCGTTCCTTCTTATCTTGCACCATGCCTGACAAATGGAAGGTTGCTGTGGTCGTTCCAGTTCACAAAGAAGGACCAAACAACTGTAGGCCCATTTCCATCCTGTGTCCACTGGCCAAAATTCAGGAGCGTAGTGTCTATAATCACCTCCAGACCTACATTGACCACTTCAGTCTGCTTTCCCCTTTTCAACATGGCTTCCGAAAAAAACATAGCACCCTAACAGCATTACTAAAAGTAACCTATGGTATCTTTCAGTCCGTGGAACTAGGCTGTGTCACTGGAGCCATTTTTGTTGACCTCACAAAAGTGTTCAACTTAGTGGACCACGATCTCCTGCTTCAGCAACTCCAGGCTGCTGGTATGGACACCTCTGCCCTCTGTTGGATCCAGAGCTACCTCTAATGCCGCTCCCAAAGAGTTAAGCGGGTGGGCTCTCTCTCTCTGGCCTTAAGAGCATTACCCACAGGGTTCCTCAGGACTCTATCCTGAGCCCAATCCTGTTTTCACGCTTTGTTAATGACTTGCCCAGTCACTGTGGTGGAGCGACTGTATACCTCTATACGGATGACGCCATTATCTACCACTCCTCCCCTGACCTCTCCAGGATCAACAGTGATCTTGCTATGGACTTTGCCAATCTCAAGCACTGGTTCCGGTGCAATCGACTTGTCCTCAATACAAACAAAACTGAATGCGTGCTCTTCTCCCACCGGGCTCCTTTCTCTCTTCCCATCTCCACTCTATATATTAAGTCCCTCAGTGGTGACACTCTCGAATCTGTCCATGCCTTCAAGTACTTGGGTGTCACCCTAAACACCTCTCTCTCATTTAGCACCCATATCTCCACCCTAGTCAGGATGCTGAACCAAAAACTGGGTCTCCTGTACCGAATCAACCCCTATCTCACATCTGCTTCTCACCTAAAAATTACTGCCTCATCTCTTATTCCCTCTTCTTACCAATGGGGCTCCCTTGCTGCTTACTACCAATGCATCTAGCCAGTCACTCCTTACTCTTGCATACCATCGGGTGGGAAGGTTCGCCTTAAGGGGTCAGTGTACGTTACCACCACTGTGACGTCCTCTCCTCCTTGGGTTGGTTACCCTGTGTCTCCAAACTGAGATACTCTACCCTGTGTTTCATGCACAAGCTTGTCCACAAGTTTACCCCCCCTTGTTTCAACGACATTATCCGCCTAAAGCAAGCTCCAGGTGCACTCAGATCAGTGTACCGTCCTCTTCTCATAAGATACAGTCTTCGCCTAACTGTTGCCCATAGATCCTTCTCTTATGCAGTAGTGTCTGACTGGAATTCATTATCTCTCTATGCGCTCTCACTCTTCTCTCCCTCTGTTCCAACATGCTTTACATGCCTCTCTTACCCCTTCTGCTACTTGCTCCTGCTTCCTGTGAGGCCCCTTCTCTCTCCTCCTGTCCCCTTGCCTCTTATATTTAATGTGCCCTTGTATAAGTGTGCTATAATGCAACCTCTCTGTATTATTGAACTATTACTGTCAAACTGTTGTGTCCCAGAACATTGTATTCTGTACTTTTTTTATCATACTGCCATGTCTTTGCCTCCTGACTACCTCCATGTTTTAGTTGCTTATAATGCTATGTACTGCTTGCACTTGCTCATTGACTACTGTTTATCCTTGTGTATTGCTCTGTATCTTCTTGCACTGTGTTGTCCCGGGTCGACCCTGAAAAAGGGACTGTAATTGTCTCAGTGGTCTTACCCGATTACCAAAATTCAAAATAAAATAAGTAAAATAAATGTTCCCCAAAGTGTCCTTCTCCTATTGTCATCCATGTTGCACTACAACCAGCCCTCCACCTGGTGGCAGTCTGTGGCCGGGCTGACCAGTCTGTCTACCCTGGGAGCAGAGAGCTGTCGTTAGGATGCTCAGTCCTCTCCCACCCCAGCTGACCACCAAAAACAACCCAAGTCTGTTTCTGATCCCAGGTCACCTACGTGGCTGGAAGTAAGGCAAAGGTGTCTTAGCCCTTCACGTCACTGAGCTGTCTTGTGCTCTTGAACCCTTTTAAAGGCCCCACCCCAACCACTTCCATAGGCAGTCTGTTCCATGGTGCCACCACCCTCTTGGTGAAAAACTTCCTTATATACCACTTATATCTCTTACCAAGTCTCCACTCCTGCTTTTCAGCATTGTGTTTCAGTTTCTGGTGACCAGATCTTCACTGCTTTCTCCTGAGGAACATGTACTTTTCTTTCATGTTACCCCTCTCTCTCCTGGCCTCTGGTGTGTCCTTGTACCATGCTCTAGTGGGTCCTAGTGCCACAGGAGCAAACTGTTTTGCTAGGGCTGTAACAGAGGTGTCAGAATCGGCACATGTGTGACATAATGTGCCACAACCAGTAACCATTGTCGATATCCTGACTGCCTCTGTTCTGTTGGCAAGGAGGGTGGAAAGAACAAGAACCGTGCTTGCAGTAGGGTAAAGAAAAGAAAATGGATACAGACAGAGAAATGAAAAACTGAATGTAAATTGCTAACAGCATAACAAGGGGAAAGGGAAGAACGTCCCCCCCAGCATATTGCCTCCTCAAGGGCAGGCAGACTGCACTATTGAGGTCCTTGTGTTTTAAACCTGGATTCCTCCCCCTCCTATCCTCTGGTTCCCCCTTCCCCAGGGCACATCTGTAAATGAGAATGTTGTTCTCTGTATGGTTTTTCTGGTAAAACAATTTCAGATAAAATAAAAAATATATAGGAAGTCCTAAGCCAAGGCCATCACTTATAAAGCCAAGGTAAGGGAGAAGTAATAAGATAGTAACTCCACAAACCTGGCTTCTAAATGCTGTCAAGCAGGGTATCCTGTGCCTAAAGCACAGAGCAGTAGTCTAGGGATGTACAGCAGTGATGTACTTTTTAAAAATTGATTGTCAGAATATTCTTTTAATTTTGATATTTGAAATGTTAAGAACAACTAAGTTTTGTTGGTGGAGTCTTGACGTTATTTGTGGATGGGCAAGCCATGAGAAAGATTCACTTAAGCAATAATGCACGACAGGGTGTGGGTTGTGCTGGGATAACCTCACGCCCCGGGTGGTTTGGCACAAGGCCGCAGGCTGAGTGCATCCAACATCCCAGAAGTGAGGTTATCCCAGTACAACCCACACCCTGGAGTGCATTATTGGTATTATACAATGGCTCGTTGTTATACAAAATAAAAAAATGTTTTTAAGGAATCCAGATGCTCATCAGTGACAGCCAAATACTCATCAGTGACAAATCATCATCCAAGGCATCAAAAGCAATACAGTGAGGTTGTGCTGGGATAACCTCACTGTGCCAGGGACACACTGACCAATCAGAGTCCAGGAAATGTTCTTGCAATTGTATAATAAAGATTAAGAGGTTGAAAAGGCATGTGCCCATTAATTAGTTCCTGTGAATTATGAGTAATAATTCAGTTTGCTCTCGTTAACAGTGTATTTATCCAATTTATTCTTGAATTCACTTTTTGGTTCAACTTGTAATTATGTCTCCTGGTAATTTGTCCAATGGATTGATAACTTGCTGGGTAAAAAAAAATTTCTTCTGTCAGTGTTACATTTTCCTGCCTTGATTTGAAGCAGGTTGCCCCTTGTATTGTGATATTATCCTTGTATTCCATACCGAGTTCTGTGAATAAATATGGGTCTTGGACTATATCATATAATAAATCACCACGTTTTCTGCGGTCGTCTGATGTGAAGAGGTTCAGCTTTTTTTAATTCCTCAGCGCAAGCCATTTCTTTAAAATCTGTTATGATCTCTGTGGCTCTACATTTTGCTTTTTCCACCCTGGCTACATCCGTTGTCCTATATGGGCACCATATTTGGCTGCCATAATCTATCGATGGTTGCACGTATGATCTGTACAAGAGCAAGGAAAGTTCAACAGGTGAAGCCATAGACAGTGCACTGTCTGTATAGCCGAAGACAGGGAGCACCATTTTGGTAACAAGCTCTCTGCAGACATGTGAGATAAGCAGCCTTTGTTGCAGTGCAGGGCTCCAAGCTTGGGATGGTGTCTTGCAAGGATGGCATGGATGTAGGCTGAGAAGTCAAGCTTACTGTCTAGCTACAGTCTAGGGTCTTTGTAGGACTGAGCTGCATCAAGAGAAGAGATGCGCTGTCCAGAGTGGTGAAGACGGGGCAGTGAGTCTGGCCAGTTTCTGACTGGTACTAAAGGTTATGGTCCTTGTTTTTGTGTTGACTCTTGAGTTGGGTGGATTGGCATGGTCGTCGCTTTTTTGTGTGTGTTTACTCTGAGTTGACTGGATTGTAACCAGTGTAGAACATTGTTGAAGTTCCGCTAGAGCAAGTCTTCCAAAGCTGCAGTGGAGGGATCGAGATGAAAATGACTGTGCCATTTGCACACATGTGGCTATGACAGTTGGCACAGGTAGAGGGAAGTTGTTCAGTAGGATGCTGAAAATGATGGGACCCAGGATGGAGCCCTGTGGGAACCCAGCCTGGATAGGAAGGGGAGGTGACAGGGCACCTCCAAGCTGTACCAGTTGTCGGACCATTAAGCAGGAGCAGAACCAAGCAATGGTGTGAGCTGAGAGGCCAGCAGAACTCAGCTTCTCCACAAGGAGTGGATAGGACACATGATTTTATTATTTATTTATTTAGCTTTTGTTAACCAGGTAAGTACACTAGACAAAACATATGCCTATTTTCAAGTACGACCCGGGAGAGTACAGGAAATTAAAAGAACATGCAGAGTACAAGTTGAAACAAGTAAAGTAGATACACTGAAGTCAGGAGAAGCATAGCACAGATAGTAGGATAGCTGAGGCTATAACAGTGGACACCGTCAAATGTAAAAATGTACAGAGTTTCTAAAGCAATATTCCTAGCAATATATACAGATATATACAGGATTGACATGCTTTACACAGGGCCACACCCAGGCGGGCAGGCTACCACAGCAGGGCTGGAGCCAAGTACAGGAGGTGATGTGCTCAAGTACAGTGCAGGGACCAGGGTACTCAGGGAGGTCTGCGACAGTCACATACTGAGGAGAGCTTCAAGTGCTTCCACAGGGAGGTTCCTAGACTCGCCTGGGAAGGGGAGGACCTGACCTGGACAGAAAAGGAGTTCCATAATCTCGGGGCACAGGATGCAAAATCCCTGTCCCCCATTTGGGTACGCAGCACAGGAACCTTACGGATAGCAGGGCCCAGTGACCTTAGGGAGTAGGCAGTGGGGACAGCAGGCACAAGGAGCTCCGACAATCCAGGGGGGTGCCAGTGCCCAGAACCTTGCCCATGAAGCAACCCAGGACAGGGTTCATGTAGCTGGACAGGGAAAGCCAGTTTAGCTTGCTATACAGATCAGAGTGGTGAGTAAGAAGAGGAGCTGCAAGAGCAAAATGGCAGATGATGTTGTAAGCTACAGTCCACCTAGTGAGGTGGACCTTGGTAGTACGGTCAAACAAAAGGAGCCCATAACATAGAGATGGAAGAAACACACCTCTGGCCAATGCAAGGTGAGCAGCCGAGGTAAGATTATTCTTCACCCTATAAGCCAGACCCAATTTCCAGTTAACAGCTCGACACACATTTTAGATGTGGTGACCAAGGTCAAGCTGGGGGTCAAGTGTCACCCCAAGATGTTTGACAGAGTCAGTGCTGAGAAAGGGAACACTATCAGTACCTGAGATGCACAGAGGGACAGGGGAGGCCTTTAACTTAGCCTGGGATCCAAACAGCACTGTCTGGGTCTTTCTAAGATTAAGGACCAGCTTGTGGGATGATATCCAGGATTGGATACTCATGAAATCCTCACTCAATTGGTGGTTAATGACTCCAGTATCCCCGGACATGAGTGAGAATAACAAGGTCATCAGCATACAGGATGGCCTTGCAAGAGGCAGCTGAGGAGGGAAGGTCATTGACGAATATGGAGAAGAGCAGGGGTTCTAGCACTGACCCCTGGGGAACCCCTGAGGACACCACGGCGGAGTCCGAGAGCACCTTACTGTACTTGGTAAGTTGCTGCCTACCTTGAAGATAATTGTAGAACCAACTGAGTGCAGCCGGGGACAGGCCAATGTCTTAAGCTGAGTGCATAGCAAGGTATGGTCAACTAAGTCAAAGACCTTCGAGAGATCAATAAAGATGGCCCCAGAGAGTCTGCCCTGATCCATAGCAGCCCTTATCCCAGAAGTGACAGTGACTAGGGCAGAGATTGTACTATGCCCTTTGCAAAAGACATGCTGTGAGGGAGACAATAGCTCATGAGACTGGATATAATCCGTGAGTTGCCCTGCCACAACTTTCTCAAGAAGCTTACTGATAGCAGACAGGATGGCAATCAGCCGATAGTTATCAAGGATCCTAGTATGGGGACAAGCCTCGCCACCTTCCACAGGTCAGGGATAACCCCAGAGGCTAAGGATAGGTTGACGATATGGGCCACAGGGGAGGCAGTGAAGGTAGCCGCAAGGCAGAGAAGCTTTGGTTCCATCCCATCGTGACCAGCACTAGATGATCAAAGGCTTTGGCCAGATCGATGAATATAGTGGCGTAATGTGCCCCATATCCATCCCAGAGAAGATAGAGTCAGTGATATGCAGCAGAGATGAGACTTTGGAATGGTGCTTCCGGAAGAAACCAGACTGGAAAGGTGAGAGGAAGTTGGAGAATGAAAGGAAGTCAAGAAGTCTAGAATGGACCAATTTCTTTTGCAGCTAGAGAGGGAGGGGGAGAGGGAGGTGAGCTGAAAGCTGCCAGGGGAGAAGGAGTCACCCCCTTCATGGAGTGGAATAACTCTGGTCAGCTTCCGGGATTGAGGAATGGCACTGAGGGAGAAGGTGAGTAAGGAAATAGGCAATGGCAGGAGCTGAGAGGTGGAAGAGTTTCTTATTTGCACAGTTAAAGAAACCAGAGATGATATGAGGTGAGACTGCAGTGCTGAATGTTCATTTCCCTAGAAATGTTGAAACATAGAATTTGACGGCAGATGAGGACCGCTTGGCCCACCCAGTCTGCCCATTTCCCTACCTAATGGATATGCTGCAAATCCTAGTTAACCAACAGCCTACTTCTTCCTACCCCCAACCCCTATAATTGCCTTATGACTGTCCCATGCATTCTTGAATTCCACCACTGTTTTTGACTCCGTAGCCTCCTCCAGAAGGCCATTCCATGCATCCACAACCCTGTCTGTGAAAAAATACTTCCTTACATTACCTCTGAGCTGCCCCCTCAATCTTCAAATTGTGCCCCCTTGTTCTTGCACACCTCTTTTTTCTGCAAGATGCTACCCTCTTGGACTTTGTTTATTCCCTTGCGGTACTTGAAAGTTTCTATCATGTCCCCCCTCTCCATCCTTTCCTCAAGGCTATACACATGAAGCCCCTTAAGTCTCTCTTCATATGTCTTCTGGTGCAGACCCTGCACCATTTTAGTTGCCGTCCTCTGGACTACCTCCATCCTGTTTGTCTTTGCAGAGATTGGGTCTCCAGAACTGCACGCAGTACTCTAGATAGGGTCTCACCAGCTGTCTGTACAGAGGGATAACAACTTCCTGTTTTCTACTGGTGATGCCTCTCCCTATGCATCCCAGTATCCCCCCCAGCCCTCCTTACTGCCCTCACACATTACTTGCCCACCTTTAGGTCATCTGATATAACTACCCCAGGTCCCTTTCCATTTTAGTTGTCGCTAGTATCTCACCCCCCATTGTGTACTCTTCCCCTGGGTTTTTGTTTCCCAGGTGCATTACTTTGCACTTCTTAGCATTGAATCTAAGTTTCCATACATTTGACCATTCCTCCAACCTTGCCAAGTCCCTTCTCATCCTTTCCACTCCACCTTGTGTGTCAACTCTGTTGCAGATCTTTGTGTCGTCTGCAAAGAGACATACTTTTCCTTCCAGTCCCTCTGCAATGTCGCTTATAAAGACATTGAAGAGGACCGGTCCTAGTACTGAACCCTGTGGTATCCCACTAGTAACCCCACTTTCTTCAGAGTGGACTCCATTTATTATTACCCTCTGTGTCCTGTTCTCCAGCCAATTCTTTACCCAGGCTACCATCTTGGGATCCACTCCCAGGCTGGCTAACTTGTATGTTAATCTTTTGTGTGGGACTGTGTCAAATGCCTTGATAAAGTTAGGTAGGCCATGTCCACAGCCCCTCCCAAATCTACTACTTTGGTCACCCAGTCTAAGAAATCTATTAGATTCGTGTGACATGACCTTCCCACTGTGAATCCATGCTACCTTGGGTCCTGTGCCCCTCTGGCCGCTAGGTACTCGACAGCTCTTTCCTTCAGAAGTGATTCCATCATGTTCCCTATCACTGAGGTTAAACTAACAGGTCTGTAGTTTCCTGCTTCTGCCCTGCTCCCACTTTTGTGAAGTAGAATCACATCTGCCCTCCTCCAGTCCTCAGGTACCACCCCATCCTCCCATGATTTGTTGAAGAGATGTAGTCAGTGGTGTCACTAGTTCTACCCTTAGTTCTTTTAGAATTCTGGGATGAATCCCATCAGGCCCCATTGCTTTGTCCACCTTCAGTTTTTAGAGTTCTTTCAGAACCCTTTGTTCTGTAAATGCGCTGGTATCAACTCCTGTATCCAGAGTGTTTCTATTGTTTGGTTTAGGTACCTTCCCCTTCTTCATTTGTGAATACTGAGCAAAAATATTTGTTTAGTATCTGCCTTTTTACAGTCACCCTCTGCCCACCCCCTCCCTTTATTATATTTATTATTGTGTCAGCATGGCTCAGTTGGTAGCACATCCGCCTCTGGACCAGAAGGTCGTGGGTTCTCGTCCCACACCGGGATTAGACTTGCACCTAAAAATCGCTGGCATCCGAGTGCAGTATTGAGGGGTGCTGTACTGCTGGGGTGTGCCATCCTTCAGATGAGACGTTAAACCAAGGTCCCTTCTGCCCATCCTGGTGTTGTCCTGGTGGGTGTCCAGGTGGAAGTAAAAGAACCCAGGGCAGTCTTCGCAAAGAGCAGGGAACATTCCCAGTGTCCTGGCCAACATTCCCTTCCCATAAACCAGTTCATGCAATTACCCAGGCTGTGTGTGGTGATGATGTGCGATATGGCCGCCACCACACATTCAGTCACTTCACTACCAGTCTAGCATTGCTTGTAAAGTGCTTTGGGATACTGTGTATGAAAAGCGCTATATAAATACAGATTCTTCTTCTTCTTCTTCTTCTTCTTCTTCTATTAAGCCTCACTATCCCTCCCTTGGCCTTCCTTCGCTCCCTGATGTACCTATAAAAGGTTTTATCCCCCTTCTTAACTGAGTTGGCTATCTTCTCTTCTGTTTGGGCCTTTGCTGTTCTGACTACCTTCCCAGCTTCCTTTTGCTTTAACTGATACAGTTCTCTGTCCTGCTCCTTCTGTGATTCCTTCTACTTCCTGAATGCTTTCTTTTTCTCTTGAACCTTCCCTGCCACCTACTTTGAGAATCATAGTGGTTTCTTACATCGTTTTGTTTTGTTTATTTGCTTCACACAAAGGCTTGTTACCTCTGCGATGGCAGTCCTGATTATTCCCCATTGTTCTTCCACCCCTCCTTCCTGCCCATTTGCTATTGCATTCCTTAGGCACTCGCTCATTTTGGCAAAGTCAGCCCTCTAAGGTCCAGTACTTTTGCCTTTGTATGGCTTGACTCTATTGCTATGTTTATTGTGAGCCATACTGTTCGATGGTTGCTAGTTCACAGATGGCTACCCACTTCTACATCTGTAATCCTCTCTCCATCTCCATTTGAGAGTACCAGGTCTAAGATTGCTCCCTTTGGGAAAAGTTCTTGAAAAGAGACAAGCATAGTTATTTTCTGTTCATTAGATATCAGCTAAGTGTATTTCCATTATGTGTGCTACATACTGTAGATCCTTTTTCAGGTGACTTGTCAGGAGCAATTCTTCAGTAAGGAGCACTTTCAACTGGAAAAGTACACAATGGGGGTGAGATACTAACAACAACAAAAATGGAAAGAGACCTGGGGGTAGTCATATCAGGTGACTTAAAGGTGGGCAAGCAATGTGAGAGGGCAGTAAGGAGGGCTGGGGGGATACTGGGATGCATAGGGAGAGGCACCACCAGTAGAAAACGGGAAGTTGTTATCCCTCTCTACAGACAGCAGGAGACCCCATCTGGAGTACTGTGTGCAGTTCTGGAGACCCAATCTCCATAGGGACATAGACAAGATGGAAGCTGTCCAGAGGAGGGCAACTAAAATGGTGCAGGGTCTGCACCAGAAGATATGAAGAGAGACTAAAGGGCTTAATATGTATAGCCTCGAGGAAAGGAGGAGAGTGGGACATGATAGAAACTTTCAAGTACCTCAAGGGAATCAGCAAAGTCCAAGACGGTAGCATCTTTCAAAAAGAGGTGTGCAAGAACAAGGGGCACAATTTGAAGATGGGGGGCTCAGAGGTAATGTAAGGAAGTATTTTTTCACAGAGAGGGTTGTGGATGCATGGAACGGCCTTCCAGAGGAGGTTGTGGAGTCAAAAACAGTGGTTGAATTCAAGCATGTATGGGACAGCCATAAGGCAATTCTAGGGGGTGGGGGTAGAAAGAAGTAGGCTGCTGGTTAACTAGGATCTGCAGCTTATCCATTAGGTAGGGAAATGGGCAGACTGAGTGGGCCAGGCGGTCCTTATCTGCCATCAAATTCTATGATTCTATGTGGAACCTTATATTAACAGTGTTGTGAATCCATGCGTGGTTTCTGCACGTGGAGTTTGATGTATCACTGAAGCCATATGTGAGATGTAAGTGTTAACTACTAGACGGCTTAATTTTATATTGAATTCAAAGATGAAGCTCAAAACAAACTTTTGATGAATCACAATGAAATTAAAATTAAAATGAAAAGAACAAAACAAAAAACATTCTTCAAGTAAGAATTTGCTCTCGGGGGAATGATCACAGAAAGCTCTCGGAGGCTGTCATATTTAGACACTAGTAAAGGAACTGATTGTTTGAAATTGATAACCAGGATTTATTTATTTATTTGAAAAGTTTCACCAGGAAAGACATCATGAGCTTCAAAGAGCTCGTTTCCAGAAGCGTCCTGGGGAGTGGAGAATGGGATACATTATACATAGCAAGTATAGAATAACATGAATTAAAGTAGTGTAACAAAATTGCATAAGATGCCGTTGAACAACGAAAGGGTATAACAATATTAAATATAAATGAAACTATGCAATAAGCCAGAATGAACATGAAACATATATTCTTACAAATATCCATCTAAAAATATATATATGTGAAGTACATACACAATCGCATATGTAATAAAGAAGACATTGCACACACATAAACATGTACAACCACTTAAAACATTATTAGTGCAGGGATTGTAGGGGATTAAAAAATAAGAGAAGGAGGCAGAATAGGTAAGAAAATTAGGAAGGGGAGCAAGAAAAAGGGATAAAGTATTGAAGAAGGTGAGGGGAAGGAAGGGGGAATGAAAATGCAGAAGGAGGCAGGATAGGAAAGAGAAACAGGATGGATAGCAAGAAAAAAGGATAACGTATTGGAAGTAAGGAAGGGTCAGGAGCATTTGCAGAGAGGGGAAATATTTTTGTGGAGAAGACAAGACAATGAACTAGTGGATGTGGCAGAATGGATATCTAAGGGAAGCGAGTTCCAGAGATTAGGAAAATTATAGGAGAAAGCAGCCCTATCAGAAGAGGAATTATGGGCAGGGAGGGCTAAAGTCCTGTGGGTGGAGCTGCAGAGGGACTAGGAGATAGGAGGAGTGGAAAGGAGTGTATTTAGGTAGGACGGAAGGGAGCCAAGCCAGAACTTACCAACCAATGAGGCACAATGAGCAAGGCATCTGGCCTCGAGAGGTGGAAATGAGAGAGCAGTGTAGAGGTCGCAGTGGTGAGTACAGGTCAGGCCGGACAGTGGGGCGGCAGGCGGAGGTGAAAAGGGTGTCCAGTCTGGTGAGGGTGGACTTGGGGGCGACACTGTAGACTGTGTTTCCAAAGTCAAAAATCGTGAGAATCATCTTCTGGACGATTTCTCGACAAGCCTGAGGGGTACATCCATGGTGTCTGTAAAGAGCACCAAGTTTGGAATGAATTTTTTTTTTGAGTATCATCCACATGCCCAGAGAAGTCAAGGTTCCTATCGAGCCAGAGCCCAAGTTATTTAAAAGAGGAAACATCTTCCTATAGGGAACCATCAAGAGGGTGAAAAGAGGTGGAGCTTCCAACATGGCAGACGCTTTTCTTCCTAATGCAGTTGGAGTTCAGTAGAAACTATAAATATTACTGACTAAACATCTTCAAATCTCTCTAGGCTGGTCACTGTCATTGCTTTATGGTCAGAGAGATTTGCAATGGGCCCTAAATGTGATAAACACACAGCGCAGAACTTGGATGCCTACGTTTCATCGACATCGGGCTCCAGAGGTGCAGCATGTGGCCTGCTTACCTCCAGAGATGCTAGGCCCTGAGACACACCGAACCCTCAAATCATGGCGCTATTGGAAAAGACCCAGGCAACTGGGGAAGACACTAATCGCAGACTCGCTGCGGTGGAAGCCTGATTTACAGAGCTGGACAAGAGGGTGCAAACGAATGCCTCACAAATAGCTGAGCTCACCTCAGAAGGGATGCACCAGTGGGAGAGAAACGCTGCCTTTGTGTAGGACATTCAATTTCTCCAAGCTCGGGTGGAGGTTCTGGTGAATGCACAGAGACAGGTGAACGTTCACATTGTCAAATTTCCTCCCAGGCTGGTGGAAAAACGGAGCTCCTGTCGGCAGTAAAGCACCTTATTTCCACGGACCTAGGCTTGCTGCCTGAAGATTCTGGCATTTCTGTCTTAAAAGCCTTCGCTATCCCCGTCAGAACCAGACCTCGGAGTACTGCTGGAGAGCGTCTGATGACGGCCATTGTAACAATCTCAAGCCCAGAGGCATGTATTCCTTTGCTGCAAGCTGCTCGGCAACATGGGGATTTCATATGGGAGGGCAGCAGAATAGCCTTTTTCCCCAGGTATATCCTCTCAGACTGGGTGGGGGTGCTGCAGGTTACCAGGAAAACCCTTTTGGAGAATGGGATTTCTGCCCAACTCATATTCCCTGCACATTTGGAAATTTGTCATGCCAACAAAGCATATTTTGACAGACCTCGAAACTGCAGCTGCCTTTGCCTCAAAATTAATAACTGTTCAACATGTTCCCACAGATCATGATGAGGGCACAGAGCCAGATTTGGACCCTAGTGACTGAAGTTGCTCCGAAATGGTTTTAGACTTTTCTTTCTGCAATTTTTGCTATCTAAAGTCTCTAATGTTACTGTTCTGCTTGAATTTCCAATGTCTGCATTTTGCTGCACTGGGTCTGATTGTTTAAAGTTATTAGCCATGTTGGATCATACTCTGATGATATCCTTACTGTTTTATTTACAGTTTATCACCTTACCCATAATGTATACCTGTTCATGGTAGGAGCGTTACATGAAAAAAACAGAAGAACCAGCGCTAGAACAATATTTACAGGTCTGCTCAAACCAGAAAGTAGAGCCACAGCTTACTGGCCCTACAAATAATATGCTATATTTCTGTTTTGATACTGGGGAGCAAAATACATAAAAGTGTAAAATTACAAATTTCATTCACAGAACAACCTACGTTAGGAAGCCAGAGAGGCGAAGCACAGGGGTTAGTGGTGGTTTGGCGCAGTGGATCGGGTAGGTTGTTCTGTGAATGAAATTTGCAATTTTGTACTTTTATGAGTAGCGTAGTTAAAGCACTTTATCAAGCATTTTGCAAAAAGCGCTATTTGTAACTGATATGATGTTTTATATGTATGAACAAAATAAACTAGAAGGTTACAGTGCAATATAATGCTTTTGTTTCATTAAAAGAATTTTTGAACAGCTACTTTATAACCTACCCATTTGTATTTTGCTCACCAGTATCAAAACAGAAATATGGTAGGAGTCTGGCTGGCCCGTTGGCACAGCGGTTGGATTTCCGCTTGCGACGCTGACTACCCAGGTTCGGGAATGGATTTGGGTCGTCAGAGGGCCGGGGTGGGGGAGAAGGATTGAGCGTCCCTTGACTGCTCTCTTTCTCCAAGGGGGGAGGGTAGTGAAGTGCTAGGTGCAGGAGCGACACCCGGCGGAGGCTGGGCTTGTTACTGGCATTGACACCAGCAGATCTCTCAGGGCCGGGGCGGACGCTGGTCGTCATTGCATGTCCCCACCCCTGCCTATAGGGGGAAATAAAAACCTGCAGCCTGACCTACCTCCATGAAGCGTCGCCTCTGGCTTCAATCAGCCTCCTAGCCGGCTCTCCCAAGATAGTTTCTAAGATTGTGGCACCTATGGGAGAGGGTGCCACGACCCCACCCCCTGAGGGGCAAGCCAGGGGAGCTGGGGAGCCTGGAGGTCCGTGACCAAGGCGGATACCAGCGGTAAAAGGGCTGCAGCAAAAAGCATAAAATAAAAAATAAAAAAATAGAAATATGGTAGGGAGCGTTGGTCTGCTCCACTCAGTTTGTGAACTGCTATTATAATTCCTGTAAAGAACCTGTTTCTTTAATGGCCATCTGGTATGTGCTGTTGAGGTGGGGGTACTATTCAACGTAATTGAGTCCAGAACTTCTGCTAAGATTTCTTCTAAGGTTTCATTGCGTGTGTGTGTGTGGGGGGGTCAGTCTCCTAACATATATGATCTATCCTCGAGGCGGGAAATTGTGGCTATTATCCTATATGTTACAGAATAGGTGAGAGTGGACTCTTCTATACCATTATCTTGCTGAAATTTACTCCTAAGACACACCTGGCAGTTCCGGGGTAATAAGTGGACATATGTTTTGTATATAACCTGCTGAGTGATCTATAGCCTGCACATTGATGCCATGGTCTGTCTGTTCTTTACTTAGCTGTATTAAGTGAATATAGTATTTGCTGTATTTCATAAAATACTATAAATAAAAATAAAAAAAAAAAGTGTGTAAAGAGGGGGTAGCTGTAAGCCTGGCGAGCCTTTGCCTGGTGCCAGAAATCATAGAGACTGTTTTTTGGCTTTGAAGAATAGTTGGTTAGTTTGAAACCAGCGTTAAACATTAGCAGAAGCCAGTTGAAGGCTGGATGCCACATCAGCGGGGGAGGTACCAGAGCAATACAAGACAGTATCATCCATGCGCAAATAGAACCATATGTACATATGGATTACCGACATCTTAGTGAAAATTTTGCTCATTATGATCTTTGGACACCATTCTGCTTGTATTTCATGTATTTTGTATATTTCTCTTTCCCTCATTATTTGTTGCTAAAGATATTTGTATGAAAACTGGATCTGTGTGTGCCCTTTAGACTTCATCTGCTTCTGCTGCTTGCCTACCAGCGAAATCCTCCTCCATTTCTGATGTCACAGTCTTTTTTTATTTTCATTTTTTTTTAAACATACATAAGTATGTTTTGCCAGTACTTGGTGGATGCATGGAACAGCCTACCTCAGGAAGTGGTGGATATGAATATAGTGCAGGGCTTCAAACTAATATATTAGGTGGAGACAAAACAATAGTCTCAAGTCCACTGTATGCTTATAACATTACAAACATACTAACATGCCACCAGAAGAGGCCTAATGGTCTTTCGTGTCTGCTCGTTTGGTCAGCCCCCACCCTGGGAGCTGACCTTGCTGCCCCCCTTGTCCTCTCTGGCTTCTCCCTTCCCAGTCCCGGATATTCCCACTGTACAGGACTTTATATCCAGAACCCTTCCTCTGTGCCTGTCCCAACCCTTCTTGAACCCCATCACCGTCTCTGCCTCCACCAGCCCCTGGGCAGCGCATTCCATGGCTCCACCACCCTCTCAGTGATAGCACACGCCTTTATTCTGAATCTCCCCCTCAGCTTCCACCCATGCCTTCTAGTTGCCCCCCTTCCTTCGAGACACCTTGATTGCTTCTCCCTTATTTAATCCCTTCATGTACTTGAAGACCTCTGTCATGTGCCCCCGGTCCCTTCTCTCTTCCAGTGTGTACATATTTAGCTCTTTGAGCCTCTCCCCATAGGTCCTGTCCCCCAAGCCCCAGATCATTTTGGTTGCCCTCTTCTGGACCCTCTCCAGGAATTCAATGTCCCTCTTTAAGTGTGACCTCCAAAACTGCATGCAGTACTCGAGGTGCGGCCTCACCAAGCACTTATACAGGGGGAGTATCACTTGCCTCCTTCTGGAGGTGATCCACCTAGCGATGCATCCCAGCATCCTGTTGGCCTTGGCTGCTGCAGATATAGACATAAGGGAGCAATACAGATGAGTATAAATAAATAGGCCAGTGACAGAGTAAAGGCCTATGGCACATTCATAAGGTAGAAAAAATGGTCAGTCTGGATGGGCCTTGCGCTCCTTATCTGCTGTCAACTTTATTTCTGTGTTCCAGGCACCAGTATAAATATAAAAAAAATTACATTTTCTTTCGTTGTTACATCATTTGGAGGTGTATCTGCGAATGTTGAATTTGTCATATCCACATATCCCCTAAATTCAAGTTCTTGTAGCAGTGACCGCGGACTGATCTGCTAGTAGTGTATGAAAATTTAATAACTGTGACTTATGCACAAAAGTGCACCATCAAGTTGTAGCAATAAAAGTCTGTGTAAAAATCAAGATTTTATCAGGAGATAATTAAGTCAGGAGCTCGGTTAAATCTCCATCTGCAGCATTCAGCAAACCATAAATCTTGTTAGCTTGTCAAACATGTAACTCAGTCTTACTTTTAAACTGGACAATGTTGTGAAATTAGCATTTCCGTAACAGATTTTCACACACAGTATTAAGAGCTGCCTAATATATTAGGTGGGGACAAAACAATAGTCTCAAGTCCACTTTATGCTTATAACATTAGACATAAGGGAATTCTGGAGGTCAGGGGTAAGTGGAAACAGACTTCTAGAAAAACGTGAAGAGAACTTACAAGCTCAAGTGGGCAGACTGGATGGGCCATAGGCCCTTATCTGCCGACAGTGTCTATGTATCTGTGTATCCCTTAACCTTTGGTGGCACAGCTAAACAAAGCTGCGGTAGAGACCGCTACCCTTGCAGTGTTTAACATGCCAGATCCCTACCATGTGGTAGCAGCCATTTTAAAGGGAAAAATTCATGTACAACAGCAGACGTAGTTTGAAAGCCCATGAAGAGCTCTTTCAAATTAGATATTGGGCTCACCTGTAGCTAGACATACTACAAAGATATAGACGACCGAGTCTGTTCAATATTAATACTACATTGCAACCATTTGCAGAACATTGTGATATCATCGAAGAACAAGATCTGCTTGACTTAGTGTAGTCAGTCACAGCTTGTTCCTTGATGACATAACAGTGTTCTACAAATGGCCACAATCTAGTGTTAATGTTGAACAGACTGACTTGTCTATATGTTTCGGGTGTTTCCAGCAACAGATGATCCCAATACACTGATTTAGTTATTTATATTATTGAAAACTTCGGAGGTTACCTTTGAGCACAAGTGCTCATTTACAAAGGTTCCACATCAATTGCATAGTCACAAAAACATTACAATTACAGTAAACAGTTCCAGAGGAAATGCAGTCGAGTCTGGCTCAAAACACTGGACAGAACAATTACTTACAATTAAAGTCCATTAAGATAGAGATAAAGAACCTCTGTGTGTAAACACTAAGACAATGGTTACCCCAAAGGGCATTTGGCTGGGAAGCCAAGTTTCAAGGAAATACAAAATCACATATGCCCACACAATGCAAAGCATCATGGGCTGCATTTTCAAATCACCAGAGTATTATGCTGGTTCAACTTTAAGCAGGATTGCATGGTGCCGAAAGGCCTCTCACATAGTTTGCAAAGGGTGCTAACAGATGACATATACACGTGTTTCGTCCTACCAGGACTCATCAGTATGCCTCGCCTGTTTGACACCCCAGTGGAAAGAACCAGCATATTAGGCAGCTCTTAATACTGTGTGTGAATATCTGTTATGGAAATGCTAATTCTACAACGTTGTCCAGTTTAAAAGTAAGCCTGAGTTATATGTTTGACAAGCTAACAAGATTTATGGTTTGCTGAATGCTGCAGATGGAGATTCAGCCGAGTTCCTGACTTAATTATCTCCTGATAGAAAGAGATGCCTACCCAGTCAGAGTCCTCTGTCAAGCTGTGGAGGCTGAGACTGCATCTCTGTGCAGACTCTTAGAATGCTCCAAACGAGCCCTTTGATGTTTACTGTCCTTTGTCAGTTTACATGCAGTCTTGAAAAAATTTGTACCATCCAATATTTGAAAATTTTTCATGGGCTTTCAAACTATGATGGCCACTGGGCATAAATGTGTCCCTTTAACATTCCTGGTTCCCCGACACGATTAAATGCACCACCCAGGGGCACCCAATTATTATTGTATTCTTAATTTTTAGAGTAAGGTCTCTCCATCAGTTACAGAGCAATAAAAAAAAAAATTCTCCTTTTAATGCCACCCCAAATTGCATTTGTAACTAAGGATATTTCTCACAGTATTTTGTTACAGACTTGAGAGACATTTAGTCAAAGATATATTTAGTAACTCATGCCATAAGTTCAGTCTTCACCCTCAGAGACTGGATTCAGTCAGTTTCTAGTAAAATCTGTCTAATCAAATCAAATTACTTACCCACCTCTATGGGGTCAGTGTAAAGAAAGGATCTTCCAAGACTCAATCTTCACCATAGGTCTGTGCCGGAGGCGCTAGGACCCCTTGGGAGCTTTAAAAGTTTAGAGCTAGGGGTCCGACGTCAGTGATGGCGCTGCTCACGAGGCTGATGCATGACGTGGCACTCACGGACTGGCCAGTAACGGATGTTGGCCCCCAGCTTCTCTAAGTCCTGTTCTTACCGCTGTCGAGGCTGCACTCTGTGGGAGCTTTGCCATGTTTAGCTGCATCATTCAGTTCGCCACCACCAGCTCAACACTGTAACCTTCTTTTTCGCCTTTCTGGCATTGCTTCTCTCTCTGTCCATTATCACGGTGCCGGGCTCTATTAAAGGAATAATGCCTGACAGGGTGGGTGTTATGCTGGGAAACAATCAGCAGGGATGTTATGCCAGGATAACATCCCTGCTGTGACAGCCAACTGACCAATCAGAAGCCAGGATTCTTTCTTGCCATTGTATAATTTTGTTTTTGTTATTTTCCATTCTCGTAGTTATGTTAAGTTTCCAGGGGCCTAAGAAAAGCAAATCCAAGAAGAAGATGAATACTCCCTCAATGCATTGGTGCTCCTGTGGGAGGTCTGTGTCTGTCCGGGATGACGATGACTCCTGCTAAACCTGCCTCTGAGCCAACAGCAACATGGACCACTGTGACACTTGCTTTTCAGTGGACTACTGCACTCTATAAATCTGCGCGATGAGATAGAGTTGTTCACTCCCCACTTTCAGAGGTGGGTGTTGTTCTAGGGACTACAAGGTATGGTCCCTGGGCTTTTCCCCTGAGCCCCTCCCTAGTACTATACACACTGAGGAAGACCAGACCTCTTCCAGTTCTTGTCTTGCCAAGATGGTGAGCCTGGGGGAGGCATCTGTGGGACAGTCGACCCCCTCTGGGGGGTAAGTTGCACACCACTCCCAGGCTGTGGTCCTTTTTGGGGCAACAGAAGCCTCTGGCGTTGAGGTCGCAGATATATGCTGGGTCTACACCGGTGGGCTCCTTGGGATCACGGTCTAATGCCATTTCAGCTCCTGGCACCAAGGCCGGTGAGTGAGATGGTGCCGACTGCATGACCAGGTCCTCTCCTGTCACCACTTGCGGCATCAGGAGAGGAAAAACCCCTGGAGTCAGATGCCCTATGGAGATCTTCTGCATCTTGCTCCCTGAGTGGTCAGATGACCTGGGGGTTGAGAGATGGGCTGATCCCAACTGGTTACTGGGCTCTGATGAGGAAAGGGTTTTTTCTGGGCCCAGTTCGAGGACTCGGTTGGGCTTGAAGTTGTCATCATCAGCTGCTTCTCTGTCAGGCGCTGGTGTTGGTGCTGTCCACCCTTCGTCCTACAGCACCACTTGCACTGTCAGCAATGGCCCTGGTGCCAATTCTGATGCCGGGAAGGGGGATCATTGCTGGACGTGGCACTAAGCAAGGACCCAGTGCTGTTCTCGGTTCCAGGCAAAGTTCAGGTTCTGTTCGTGGTGCTGTGTGAGTTTTAGTGCCATCTGCAGCACTGTCTCTCCTTTACCTCTTTCGGTTGGTGTAGAGCCCATTGTTAAGCCTAGCCCAAGGGGCAGAGCCCTTTCAGGTGAGGATGGGGCTGGCAGAGCTCGTTCAGTGTCTCATTCCAAGTCCAGAGTATGTGGTGGCTCTGGCAGGAGTCATAGTACCGACTCGAATCCGCTGGCCTCACTGGAATGGTCTGGGACTGTCATAGGTGGGGATAGGGGCCATCCCATGGGACCTCTTCAGCTCCAGTTTCTCCTGTCTTGGGGTTTCCACTTCGATCATTTCTCCATGGTTGAGCATTCTTTTGTTTTTTCAACTTATTTTTTATTAGTTTAACTGTATATGATGCACAGTGCATAGATTACAGTGAATGATTACAGCAGTGTTACAGTAAGGAGTTGATATGCCCCTATATCTTGGTACTACATGGGGGGGACTTCTGACAAGCTGAAAAGAGAACATTTGCACAAACATACAAGCCATTAGTGCCATGAGTAGGGAAATCCTAAGCACAGATAGGTAAAAAAAGATTGTGCACCTTGTGATACAGGTATAGTTCCCCTTAAACCATTCTAGGGAATTAAGTAGGAAATTAATAAGGCAGCGGTCTCCAAGCTCCTACAGCTGTACTCTGACTTTCCACCCCCCACAGACATGAACTCAAGTAATTGGTGAACAACAACAGCTCTAAATTTATATTTGCAACACTGGAAAACAGTATTTTTTTTTTTTTTTTTTTTGTAGACAGAGTTTACATTATACTATAATACAGATGGTACCCAACTTAAGAGCTCAAAACTAACACAGCTTGACACGACTCATAGGGACAAAATACGAAATATAAAATAATAATGAGTCTTTGTTAAAGTCCAGCTACAGATGAATTTAGTACAGTCGGAGCACCGACTTGCAATTGCAGAGCCCAAATGCAGCCCAGGTTGAGCCGTGGATCAAAAGGACCCAGGCGCTCTTTCGCGCATTAGCAGTAGTGATGGCGTGAAACTAGAATACCACCACGGAGATGACAGCACCATTTACATCTCACATTGAGACATCAGCTCCAGCTATCATTTTGCCTGCACCCTCCTGAACCCCTGTTCTCCACAGTCAAAACCCAATAATAAAGGTCCAACATTACTGTACATATAAAATATGTTGCTGGCCATGAAGCAGGGAAAAACAAGGGAGGGCAAGGCACAGCAGGGTTATTAACAAAGTTTAAGTCCTTATCCCCTCACTGTGTCACTCACTGTTCGATTCCTCTTCTGGACCATCGTTCTTTGATTAAAACTCCTTCTCTAGTCGGGCAACCAGCTTGGCCACCTCTCCTGCATCCGTAAATTTGTAGGATTTGTCCCCATAGAGGATTTTCAGGCTGGCAGGCATCAGCACCACATGGTGTACTCTGAGCTGCCTCAGCCGCTGCCTAACCCCATCAAAACTCTTCCAACACTGCCGAGTAGTGTAACTGAGGTCCGGGAAGAAAAGCAGTTTGTGACCCTGCCACTCTGAAGTGCCGTTTCTCTTTGCTTGGACAAGAATGGCATCTCTGTCCACCACAGTGGCCAGTATCATGAGGAGCGTACGTGGTGGAATTTGGTTGGTCACTGTTCAGGTTCTCCCACCACGAGGGCTGATCCGATATGCTTTAATTACAGGTATTGAATCAGTGACCTGTAGAGTGTCTCTAAACAAGGTAGCAAGAAACTCTTTCAGGTTGTCCCCTTCAGTGCCTTCGGAGAGTTCTAATATGTGCACATTCATTGCTCTGGATGTAGTTTCCAAGTTCTCTAATCTCCTCCTGCGCACTTCATTCTCCTTCATTAGGCCTGTAGTTACTACAAGCGCTGACTCTGCCATTTTTGTTGTGAATTTTACTTCAGTGTCTAGGAGTCCCACTTTCCTATCCAGAATTTTAAATTGTCCAGAAAAGCCCTCCATATTTTTTATCTAAGCTTTGAATGGCTTTCAGAAGTGCAGCGTTTGTCAGTTGAAACTTGGCTTCTTCGACCACCGTTGAGGTAGAGTCTTTACTTGTGCCCGGCTTAACTGTTTTAGCCCATGCGTATCTCCTCCTGCTCCCATTTTATTAGTTTTGCCCATAACTCCAGCTTACTTTTACCTAGAAGTTCCATAGAGGTGGTATTCAAACCCATAAAGTCTCTGTTTTTATATAGAGCCTGTTTAGTTTGCGAAGATTGTAGTACAGCACCAAAAGTTCAATATCTTCAGTTGAAAGCCGCAGAGCTCAGTGGAAATGCTGCTTCTAGCTCGGCTGTTGGCCAAGCCCCCCCTCCACCCATTGAGCATTCTCTGATGGACGAGTTGGTCAGCCCTCCCCTCAGACAAGGTCCCTTGTACACACTCTTAGCCCTGGCACAGGACCCAACCTAATCCACCATGACCCTACTCCACCTTCTCCTCCTCTGCTGTCCTTGGCATTTCGGGTCCTTTGGGACCCCCTCACCTGGGACCAGTTCAGGGTGTCAGCGAGTGCTTTTCCAACCTCCCTCAGGGCACTAGTCCAGGCCATTTTCCGGCCTGAGACCCTAGCACCGCTGCCCCCTGAGTCCAGCTCCTCATCATCCTCATCTTCCACCTCTGAGGAAGAGGACACTTCCCTTTATATCTCCCCAGATGTTTAGTAGCCTTGCTACCAGCAGTTCCTTTTGGAGATGATGAAGAAGCTGCAAATCGACAATTGTTCAGGACACAGTCCTGCTCATCTGACGCTGTCCTTTCTTGGAGAGTACAGTCATGACTCTACAGTCCTACCTCCTTGGCCTGGGCCCTCTACGGAGGCATTTAGAGATGTCTGGTTCTGTCCCTCTGCCCCCTCTCCAGCCCCGAGGGAAGTCCAGGGCGGGTATTGCCACACCCTTCTTTTAGGGTCCAGCTCCTTGTGCCCAGTGCGTAACTGTCCCCCAGAGTCTGATTCTGCGGAGCTTGATGCCTTGGGTCATAGCGTTTTCTTAGCAGCACACACTCTGTTGTGCATCTCAGCACACTAGTTGATCCGTGGTCGACACTGGGACAACTCCTAGCATCTTTGCCAGATCGTGAGGCATCACACAGGCCATATGTCTTCTGTCCAGGGTCTGGAGTTGGCAAGGCACCAAGCTAGGGCATCTCATGACGCCAGCAAAGTAGCCTCCAGGCTGGTGGAGACAGCAGTCTACATTAGGTGGATGGCGTGGCTTTGTCTTTGCCGGTTGTCACCCTTGGTGCGGCATATTGTGACTGCCTCACAATTTCAGGGGAGCATTTCTTCTCCCGAAGGGCCAGGCATAAGCTTATGTGGCGTCTTGCTGCTTCCAGGCCACAGGAGCCTCCACCTGCCCCTGACCAGTCTCGGGCCTTGCCATGCCAGTAAGGGGCCCCTGCTTCTTTGTGGTTCTCCCCCACGGGAGGCTGAGGGAACAACTTTTTCCCCTTAGTTTGAGCCAACACTTCCCTCTGGTGATAAGCTTGACACTCTGACCCATACAGTAATGAATGCTGAAGATTGATTCTTGGAAGATATGAAAATTACTCACTGTAATTCTTGATCTTCCAGAGTTCGTTCATTCATTACTGCAACCTAGTCACCGTCTCCCACTGTAGCCAGACATCTAGGCAGCTCATCTGTCTCTTAAATCTTCGTTCTTTATCTCTTTCCTTCTATCTCTCTTCCTTACCGCCTTCAGGATAACTCAAGCGGGAGGGGGCATGGCTTTTTGGTAGGTGGCTCTTGTTCCGCTTAAAAAAAAAAAAGCAAAATAATGTCCATATTAAAATCAAAAAACAGTAGATAGTTTTCGTAGGTGGCCTTTGGTTTTGCCTCCTAGCCACAAAAAGGGGGGACGCTAAGAGTAATCAGCTGTGACTCTTTAGTGTAGTGTGTGTTTTTTTGCCTTCCTGTCCTCAGTGACAGGTCTTCTTTCTTTGCCCAATGATCAGCCTGCCCCACAGTTCTCCCTTATTCCCCTCTGTCGGGGTGGGGGGGTGGGAGGGAGTGGGAATGTTTAAAAAAAACGGGGGAAAGGAAAGCTCCAGAAATATATTTTAAACTCCGAGTTGTACCTTCCCTCTCTCAGCGGGGATCTAATCAGTGGTTAGTTTAGAAATGTTTTTCGCTTTTCTCTAGATTTATTAGAGGGCAACTGTCATTTCTAGATGGTGGAACTCTCCTATACTAGTCTGTGAAGGAGAATGACAGAGGTGATGGAACTGTTATATAGTCTGTTAAAGTGATTTATGCAAGTTTCCCAAATGCCTTTTTCACATAGTATACCAGTCCCATCCATGCTTCAGATGTTGAAGCTGCAATTTGTTTTGTAAAAAAATCTGTCATCACTTTTTTGTAATGTTTTATCAATGCTTTGTTTCTGCCCTCCCTCCAGGTTTCTGTGTGCAGCCACACACCCCAGAATGACATCATGCAAGGGAACTGTCAGTGTTTTACATACAACAATAAAGAATTCTGGGTAAATTATAAAGTTGAGTTAAATGTGCCTTACTCACAAGTGCAGTCTCTTATTTTGATAGTGGTGACTGCAGTATACCAGCGCTGTAGAGCACTTGGTATTGTGCGTAAGAGATGGAGGGGGATGGGGGTGGCAAACAGCGGAGGGTGAATGAGCGGGGTAATCCTGTTGGGGTGGTGGGAGCCAGGAGACGCCTTGGGGCGAAATGGAACTCAGAGTGTGGTCTGCCATGCCTGGTTTCCATACCCAAGGGCACGACTGAGTTAGGTCGGCAGGTGGTTCGGGAGGTACGAAGAGTTTGTCCAGTTTGGGCGGTGTTATGCAATGCCAGGTCGGTTAAAAACAAGGCTGCAATCATTGCTGATCTTGTTGAAATGGTAGACGTAGCTTGCATCACCAAGACCTGGCTGGATGAGAATTCTAGCCCCATTTTGGAGGCTTTAATTCCAGCTCGGTGATACACCGCCCAAGGTTGGACCATGGGGGGGGTGCAGTCTGTTTCAAGACTGAACTTAACCTCACGAGTGTGCTGGTTGAGGAGACTGAGTCATTCGAATGTGCCGTTCTAGCAGGTGTAGATTGTCGGATCATTGTCATCTATCATCCACCCGGTGATGAGAAACGATTCCTTCAGGAAGTGGCAGACTTTGTCGTCGACATGGCATTCGAGTCACCCAGACTGATGGTTCTGGGTGACTTTAATGCCTGGGTTGATGACGAACTCTCGCAATTTGGTCAGCACTTCCTCCAGTTGATGTCATCTCTGGGTCTGACACAGGTGGGTACCACTGCTACTCACGAACACAGTCATTCCCTTGACTTAGTCTTTCTCTTAGGGATCGAGACATCTGACTTGGAGGTGAAACCAGTCAGGTGGTCTGATCACTGCACCATGGGGTTTAGTTTTTATACCCCCCTTGGTAGGCCTACCCCTTCGGAGATTGTTAAATACCGCCCTTTGTGAGATATAAGTTCTCAGAGCCTAATGGCGGTGCTTGACCTGTTGTCCCCCTCGTTTACCAGCAATGATCCAGAGTCTTTCGTGACGGCCTATAACCTGGCCATCTCGACAGCTATGGATTCCATTGCCTCTGTCTGAGTTCGCCCTCTCCCTTTCGCCCTTGATCTCCCTGGTTTGATGGGACTTTGAAGGAGATGCGGAGATTAGGTCGAAGGTTAGAGCGTTCCTGGCGAAAGTCCACCCTTGATGCCAACTGCCTTAGATTGATGGACCATTATCAAGTCTCTCAAACTACAATCTCCCATAAGAAGGCAGAGTTCCTGTTCAGGGACATTACAGCTGCTCAGAATCGACCAGTTCAGCTTTTTTGTACTGTGGACAGACTGCAACCCAGCCTGTCTGCAGGTATGGAAAGCTTTTTCGTAAGTAGAGTGTGATGAAATTGCTTGATCCTTTGCTAATAAGGTGGCCGACATCAGGGCGGGACTCCATGATCAGTGTGAGGTCACTACACCTCAATTGTCTTGGAGTACCTTTAGCCATCTGGAGTTCATGGATGTCATGCGGATTATCCAGTGTGTGCACCCTGCATGCTGTAGTTTGGATCCTGGACCAACTTCCCTAATTTTGGGATGTATTGATGTTATCGGTCCGGTCCTAGCACGGATAGTCTGGTACTTCCTGGAGTCTGGAGAGTTTCCTAGCTCTCTGAAAGAGGCGGTGGTGACACCTCTCTTGAAGAAAGCTTCCCTGGACCCAGACTGCCATGCAAACTACAGACCTATCTCTAACCTTCCTTTTATAGGGAAGGTGATTGAGAAAGTAGTGGCAGCACAACTGGGAGACCATTTGACCATCCATGACATCTGTGAACCACTCTAATCCAGTTTTCGTAAGAGACACAGTACCGAGACAGCGCTGGTTCGGGTGCTCAGTGATCTGCTGATGGCTAGAGATTGGAAGAACCGGTCAATCTTGGTTCTTTTAGATCTCTCTTCAGCATTTGACACTGTGGACCATGAGGGCCATCTGAGGTTCATCTGTGGACTGTCAGGAACATTCCTTAGGTAGTTTACATCATTCCTCATGGGTAGAACACAGAGAGTAGTGTTGGGAGGTTTGTTCCTCAGGCCTTGCTTGTCTGTCGTGTGGGGTACCTCAGGGCTGTGTTCTTTCACCCATGTTGTTTGTGGTGTACATGCTGCCCCTCGGAGACATTGTAAGAAGGTATGGCTGAGGTTTCATTGCTATGCTGATGATACCCAGCTTTACCTTTCTTTCGCACCCGACCAGAATGGAGTTGTCTCGGTCTTTAATAACTGTCTGAAAGAAATCCAGGTTTGGATGGATTCCAGTTGGCTAAAGTTGAACTGTAATAGAACTGAGGTGTTGGTTGTGGATCCGGGTTGCGCTGGATAGTGGGGTTGGGGAAGGTTCGCCCTCGGAAATTTTCTCAGTGGCATTTCACTCTGACCTCTGAACAGGTCGTAACCTGGGGGTAATTTTGCGAAGGACTGACCTTGCGTTCGCAGGTGTCGGCTGTCATCAAAACTTCCTTTACCATTTTAGGAATATTGCCAGGATTAGGCATCTGGTTCCATCCGATGACCTTCCTACATCGATCCACGCCTTTGTCTCCTCGTGCTTAGATTATTGCAACTCCCTCTACCTTGGGCTTCCTGGGGTAGAAACCCACTGCTTGCAGCTGGTGCAGAACGCAGCGGCCCAGCTCTTGACAGGATCTTCACGATCCTGTCATATTTCACCGGTGCTGCGTGAACTGCACTGGCTGCCAGTACAGTGGCGGGTCACCTTTAAAGTCGGTCTGCTGACTTTCAAAGCCCTACATGGACTGGGCCTGGACTACCTGAAAGAGCTCATGGTTCCCTACTGCCCCGGATGATCACTCTGCTCAGCCGGCAAGGGGTTGCTAGAGATTCCAAGGGTATGTTTAAAATCTTTGGGGGCGAGAGCTTTTGAGTTTGTAGGCCCTACCCTTTGGAATTCTGTACCCTGTCGGATTCGGGAGTGCACAACTCTGGAGGGGATTCAAGCAATCATTAAAAACATATTTATGGAATCAAGCTTTTAACAACTGAGCCTCTTGTTTTAGTCTATGGATATCTGTATGATTTTATTGAAGTTTGTTATATTTTATATCGTCATTGTTATTTTAAAATGTGAGGAGCCTTGACTTTGGATAAGGTGCCATTCAAATAAATTTTATTATTATTATTATAGCACCTAATAAATAGATGTGCATTTTTTTATTTTATTTTATTTAAGAACATTCAGAATAACAACGCTTTGTGTCTTAGACTCCTTTACAAAGGCTCCACATCAGAAAACAATGAGGAACTTATAGACAATATAAGAAATACAGACTTCAGGTGGGTGGAGGGAGACAAGGAGTGGAATACATACGAGGGGTAGAAACAGTTGTCTTAGGGTAAGGAGGACCCAGTGTTATCCAAATAAAATTTAGATTAACACATGTTACATATTATACTATAGAGTATCAAAACATGTTACACAGTTATACCCAAAGATAGATATCATAGCACACATAGCAAGGCATTGTGATACAATAAGAAGTTGTTTTCCAGTTTCCTTACTGTGAGGTACAGTCTCATATTAATATAGCGGCTTCAACAATAAAAGCTCTCATATGTTTATTTTCAAAACAAGACACTGTGCACACAGTATCTAGCTGACAAGATTTCTTTACTGAGTGATGTACCCCTGCCCTCTTGAACTGTTCTGCTTCTCTGTTCAATCTGGATATGACTACCTGTTTTATTCTGAACTGTTAACAGGTTCTGCAACTTAACTTAAGTTGCATTTCTGCCTATGACTTGTGCCTATACCACTCCTGGTAATAGACTGAACCTTCATTTTAACTGTATTTATTTATTTGGATCACTGGTGACTGTATGTACATTGCATATAATACTTTACCATAATCACGATGTTAAAGCTTTTACGTTGCATAGCCACTCAATATACGTCACTACACCAGTGTGTACTGATTTCTCTGAAATATCTGTGCTATGTCATTTGACCTCATACCAAGTGTATTCGGCAATCCTGTTTTGTTCTAATTGTATCTCTGTATTGTATTGATCTTTGTTGTGTTTGCCACCCTGGTGGCCTGGGTCATGACTGAAAACTGTCCTCTGGATCAGTTTGCTCACCTGGTTATCAAAGACATAAATAAATAAATACTTACTGCTTGCCAGCAGAAACAGGCCACATGGACTATCAAGTCTGCGTGAGAGTGCAGCTAGCACCCCACTTGCAGCTGCCCCTCCCCCCTTGACCCCCCCCCACAGATGAGTGCCAACTGACCTTGAACCATATTAAGCTGTTGGTGGTATTTCCAGTGAATGGGGGAAATTTGGCCGGGACACCAGGGAAATTCCCCTACTCTCTGTTAGAGGGCGCTGCATATGCCTTGGACTCCACCGTGTGACTGCTGCTGGCAGAGAGAACAGATGTGCAGGAGGCTGAGGTTCTGATCACTTCCTTAGCCCCATCTTCTTATTCATGATCACTGTGGCTGACGACTGGATGGAAGAAATTGATCTGAATGTGGATGCTGTTTTGGAGAATACTGTCAAAGTTACGGACGATTTACCTGCTGTCGAAGCTGTGGAACCTGTATCAGAAGGAGTCAGCGATGCTGAGCTGATTCATCGGCAGCTTGCTGAGGAAGAGCGATGGTTTCAGGTTATTTGGAACTGTTTATTGCAAGAGCTTGGACAGACTTCGGATGACTAGATGGAAGTGCAGGAACCGGATGTTGCCCGGTCTCCTGCTGCGTTGAACTTGGTGGCTGTTGAGATTCCTGCTGCGAGCGATGAGACACTGATTTCTAAGATTTCTACTATGGATTCCCTGCATTGTACGGCGCTAACTAATAAGGACATGAGTTCTATGAGTGCGGGTAAGGTGGATTTACTGAAATCGTGCTGTAGTCAGGTGAATTTATCTCCTGGTGGTTCCAGTCGGGATGTTTTGACTGGGGAAGGCCTCGCTGTTTAGAGTGGCCTGGATCCTGGCCCTTCTGTAGCAGGCCAGTTCCATATTGGACTTTTTCCGAAGGGAAAGGGAAGTAGAAGTGGGGGTGTTGCTGGTTTGGGAAAGGAGAAGAAATGTCATACTTTGATGCAGTCTGTGGTGAGTTCCTCACCCGTCTCTACGATTCCTGTGGGGGTAGAACTTACTGACGGAGTTGCTGTGGCTCCTGCTGCATGGGTAGTGAAGGCTTTGGTAGCTGCAGGCTGGGTTCAAAATTTGGATGGTACAGGCTGGAGTGCTAACCTGGCTGGACTTCCTGGTTCTGTAGAGGCCCCTGGGGTTCATGTCGGCCCTGATGTAATTCATCCTGTTTCTCAGGCTGTTTCTGATTCCTTGCTGACCCTGGACAGAAATCCCCTTTGTCAGGGGTTCAACACTCTTCTGACCTGGCTCAAGATTTAATCCTGGACAATATTAAATGTTTGGAAGGAGACCTTCCTTCATCTGCTGTGCTTCCCCCTCCCCTCACTGATGGGTGTTCGACTGTTGATAATCAACAGTCAGCTTCCCTTTCTGCTGCTACTCCTGCAGGGCCTGCTCCTGTTCAGCAACCTCCCGCTACTGTCTGGCATGATAAAGTTAATGAGCAGTTGTTTCCTGCCACTTTTGGACTGCTCTCTGAGCCTGTGACTAGGCATAATGCTGTTCATTTAAAGTTCAGAGGGCCTCTTTCTGAGGTTCCTAATAGACACTTTGTTGGGCGAGAACTTCTTAAAGGTAGCATGAAGTTCTATGCTTATGAAAGATATGCCCTGATTCATATGCCAGGAGACTCTGTGTTTGATGTTAGTTTCAAACATCCAGTGGGCCTTGAAAGGTTTGGAAACAATTTCCGGCTCTTAAGCATACACCTTTTTGGAAATCCTTTATGGTTATCCCTCTAACTAAACCAGTATAAAAAAAATTAATGTGTTTTTTCGCAATGAGGGTGTTAATGTTGCTGATATCACCTACTGGTTACAACAACATTGTGCAGTGAAGGGTCAGCCTGAACCTATTCTGGATGATGAGCACCTCTGGACAGGGGGTTGGCAATATCTGGTTGATCTACATTTAGAACAAGGTCTTACAAAACATCTCCCTAATTGTTTTTTTGGGGGAGAGATAGAGGGGTAATATTTTACCCTGGTCAGCCAAGAGTCTGTTACAAAAGTGGAACTTTGGGTCATCTTAGTAATGTTTGTGACCAACAAAAATGTGGCCTTCGTGGTGACTTGGGTCACATCGGTGCACATTGTAGACGGCCTATGAAATGTAATCTTTGTGATGAACATGGACATACATTTTGTAATTGTTCCTGGGCTTCCCACAATAATGTTGACCCTACAATTCATGCTGAACATGACATACAGTATTTGTAGCTAATGCCCAAAAAGAAAAACAAAGGATGCACGATTTACTTATGCAGTTGCATCCCTCTGATCCAAAACCTCAGAGAGTGGCTCAATCACAATATGAGGAATCTGAGGTTCAGACAACATGAAGTCTTGCTGTATTCTGACTATTGCAGTTAGGTCCTGCCTTTCAACTGCCCCGGAGAACAAAGAGTTAAACTTTCCATGGCCAGCATGGAATGTTCACGTGAAACTCGATTTGAAGCTACATCTGCTGTTGTTTAAACTCCAACGTCAGATTCTTCTCCACCTCACTGAACAGTCGCTCCGAGATTTCTCCTTTGCTCGGTTCAAAAACGTCTGTTAAAGTGTTGTTTTTCGCTCGGTTTCTACCGAATTTCTGCTACCGAATCTGTCGGTTTAAGTCTCTGTCTGTGGTACCATGAGTACTAGATAGGTTTTGCATTTAGTTTCTGTGTGGAACTTGTAAATGTCGGATCGGTTCAGCTGAATCGATCAGTTTAGGCAAGAAAAGTTTGTGAATTTACTTAGTGTGGTAACCGGTCCGTATCGGTTCTAAAAAAAACAGATTTTATTACATTTTTTTTCCAAGACCCATAACGTGGTCAGGAACCAATAGGGGAGACTTGCCTGGCGGATTGCTGAAAAAAGGGTAAGCTTTGGATAGGATTGGCCATGTCTGAGAAACCCAAGAAAAAAAAACGGGCCCACTGGGTTTCAACACTGCAGTGTATGTGTGGGGAAGCCTTTGCTAATGCTGATCCCCACACCACCTGTGTTTATTGTCTGGGGTTTGACCACCTCGATTCAGACTGCCAAATTTGTAAGAATTTTCCCAAAGCTACCCTGGATAAGAGAGTAGGTAGACTGAGGGAAAGGGAGGCCAAGAAGTCCGCTGACCCGGATGGCCAGCCCGGTTCGGTTCCGACCGAACCAGAAGGAGTGTCCTCTGACCAGGGCGATACTTCTTCGGGCAAGAGGAGAGCCAATTCTGAGGAGTCGGTTCCGGTTAAAAGAAAAGATAAATTGTCCGGTTCGGATCCAGAAGTTCATACTCCGACCGCTGATGAGATAGCCAAGGCGATAAGAATAGTGCAATCGCTTACTTCGGTTCCAGCCGAACCGGCACCATCTGGCAGGGGTTCGGTTTGGTCGGTTCCCCCGGTTCCGGATTACACTTCAGAAGAATTTTATGAACTGGATGAGGAGGAGGGAGAGTATGAGGATGATGATGGTGATTATGAAAGTCTGGTTGTGCCTATTGACCCGGACATCTCCCCAGACAGATCTTCAGGTGTTTCTCCTCCTGAGCTTTCTGGTCCCTTCCCACTTTGCGTTTCAAAAGCGGCAAACCCTCCAGCTTCCAATGGAAGAAGCAGTAGAGGATCAGGATGAGCCTGATTTTGTTGAAATGGTGGACATCCCAGAGTCCAGGAGGCTGTCTATTCCTCTCCATAAATCTCTTGGGAAACAGACAAATAAAGTTCTTAAGACTCCTTACTCCATACCTCCTGTGGACAGACGAATGGACAAGAGGTACACTTTTTCAGGCTCAGACACAGAGTTCCTTTCTCAGCAATGCAGCCATGTTGGGGTAGTGCAGGCTGCTGCCTGTGATAAGGCAAATATCCCCTTGGCATCACACCCCCCAGATAAGGACTCCAGGAGGATTGATGCCATGGCAAAGAAGCAGTACATGGCAGCATCTTTGGGACTCAGGCAGGCTAACTATATGGCCTACACACCTAGATACCAGAAGTCCAGATGGGACACTGTGCTGGCTCTGGCTAAACAGACCCCTGACCAGCTTGCCAAGGAGCTGGATCAGGTGGCTGCAGATGGGATTGAGGCATCCAAGGTGCAATTTCATGCTGCTGTGGACTCCAGTGATGTTTCATCAAGAGTCATGGCTACATCTGTGGCCCTTCGGAGGATGGCTTGGCTCAGATGTACTAGCCTATCACAGGATACCCAGGCTAAGGCCATGGATTTCCCTGTTATTGGTAATTCTCTGTTCAAACAACATGAAGTTTTGCTGTATTCAGACAGTAGCAGTGAGTCCCAACCTTCAAACTGCCCCGGAGATGAAAGAGTTAACTTTCCATGCCAGGCATGGAACACTGAGCTCGAGCTCGGTTAAGACTCTGTCTGTTGCTGTTTAAACTCAAACCTTCAGATTCTTTACTCCGCCTCACTGAACAATCGCTCCGGAGATTTCTCCTTCTGCTCGGTTCAATTTGTCGGTTAAAGTACCGCTTTTCTGGGTTTTCGACCGAATTTAAACCGCAACCTGTCGGTTCAGTCTCTGTCTGTGGTATTCGTGAGTACTAGATAGGTTATATATTAATTCTATTCTGTGTGGAACTTGTAAACGGTTTATCGGTTCGGTTTGAACCGATCAAGTTGTTTAAAAATCTTAAATTGTACTTTTAGAGTGGGGTTACCGGTTCTTATCGGTTCTAAAGAATTTTATTACGTTTTTTTCCACGACCCGTGACACGGTCAGGAACCGATAAGAGGGTCTTGCCTGGCGGATTGCCATTAAAAGGGTAAGTTTGGTTAGGACTGGCACAATGTCTGAGAAAACCAAAAGAAAAACTGGGCCCACTGGGTTTCAACACTGTAGTGTGTGTGGGGAAGTCTTTGCTAAGGCTGACCCCCACACCACCTGTGTTTATTGTCTGGGGTTTGACCACCTCAGTGCAGACTGCCAGATTTGTAAAAATTTTCCTGCAGCTGCCCTAGAAAAGAGAGTTGGTAGGCTCCGGGAAAAGGAGGCCAAAAAGTCCGCTGAACCGGATGGCCAGCCCGGTTCGGTTCAAACCGAACCAGAAGAGTGCCCTCTGACCAGGCGATACTTCTTCGAAGCAGAGAGAGCCAATTCTGAGGAGTCAGTTCCGGTTAAAAGAAAAGATAAATTGTCCGGTTCGGATCCAGAAGTTCATACTCCGACCGCTGATGAGATAGCCAAGGCGATAAGAATAGTGCAATCGCTTACTTCGGTTCCAGCCGAACCGGCACCATCTGGCAGGGGTTCGGTTTGGTCGGTTCCCCCGGTTCCGGATTACACTTCAGAAGAATTTTATGAACTGGATGAGGAGGAGGAAGAGTATGAGGATGATGATGGTGATTATGAAAGTCTGGTTGTGCCTATTGACCCGGACATCTCCCCAGACAGATCTTCAGGTGTTTCTCCTCCTAGGCTTTCTGAGTCCCCTTCCCACTTTGTGTTTTACGAAAAAGCGGCTGAAACCCTCCAGCTTCCAATGGAAGAAGCAGTAGAGGATCAGGATGAGCCTGATTTTGTTGAAATGGTGGACATCCCAGAGTCCAGGAGGCTGTCTATTCCTCTCCATAAATCTCTTGGGAAACAGACAAATAAAGTTCTTAAGACTCCTTACTCCATACCTCCTGTGGACAGACGAATGGACAAGAGGTACACTTTTTCAGGCTCAGACACAGAGTTCCTTTCTCAGCAATGCAGCCATGTTGGGGTAGTGCAGGCTGCTGCCTGTGATAAGGCAAATATCCCTTGGCATCACACCCCCAGATAAGGACTCCAGGAGGATTGATGCCATGGCAAAGAAGCAGTACATGGCAGCATCTTTGGGACTCAGGCAGGCTAACTATGGCCTACACCTAGATACCAGAAGTCCAGATGGGACACTGTGCTGGCTCTGGCTAAACAGACCCTGACCAGCTTGCCAAGGAGCTGGAGCAGGTGGCTGCAGATGGGATGAGGCATCAAGGTGCAATTTCATGCTGCTGTGGACTCCAGTGATGTTTCATCAAGAGTCATGGCTACATCTGTGGCCCTTCGGAGGATGGCTTGGCTCAGATGTACTAGCCTATCATAGGATACCCAGGCTAAGGCCATGGATTTCCCTGTTATTGGTAATTCTCTGTTCAAACAACATGAAGTTTTGCTGTATTCAGACAGTAGCAGTGAGTCCCAACCTTCAAACTGCCCCGGAGATGAAAGAGTTAACTTTCCATGCCAGGCATGGAACACTGAGCTCGAGCTCGGTTGAGACTCTGTCTGTTGCTGTTTAAACTCAAACCTTCAGATTCTTTACTCCGCCTCACTGAACAGTCGCTCCAGAGATTTCTCCTTCTGCTCGGTTCAATTTGTCGGTTAAAGTACCGCTTTTCTCGGTTTTCGACCGAATTTAAACCGCAACCTGTCGGTTCAGTCTCTGTCTGTGGTATTCGTGAGTACTAGATAGGTTATATATTAATTCTATTCTGTGTGGAACTTGTAAACGGTTTATCGGTTCGGTTTGAACCGATCAAGTTGTTTAAAATCTTAAATTGTACTTTTAGAGTGGGGTTACGGTTCTTATTGGTTCTAAAAGCGGGTTTTATTCGTTTTTCCACGACCAGTGACACGGTCAGGAACCGATAAGAGGGTCTTCCACTAGCGGATTGCCATTAAAGGGTAAGTTTGGTTAGGACTGGCACAATGTCTGAGAAAACCAAAAGAAAAGGGCGCCACTGGGTTTCCAACACTATGTGTGTGTGTGGAAGTCTTTGCTGGGCTGACCCCCACACCACCTGTGTTGTGTCTGAGGTTTGACCACCTCAGTAGCAGACTGCCAGATTTGTAAAATTTTCCTGCAGCTGCCCTAGAAAAGAGAGTTGGTAGGCTCAGGGAAAGGGAGGCCAAAAAGTCTGCTGAACCGGATGGCCAGCCCGGTTCGGTTCAAACCGAACCAGAAGGAGTGCCCTCTGACCAGGGTGATACTTCTTCGGGCAAAAGGAGATCCGATTCTGAGGAGTCGGTTCCAGCAAAGAGAACTAGAAAAGAAAAATCAGCTGGTGTGGAGCCAAAACTTTCCTCTCCAACCGCTGAAGAAATAGCCAAAGCGATCAGAATTGTCCAGTTGCTTTCCCCGGTTCTGACCGAACCGGCACCATCAGGGAGGCGCTCAGTTCGGTCGGTTCCACCGGTTCAAGATTATGATTTAGAGGAGTATTATGAACCGGAGGAGGAGGAAGAGGAGTATGAGGAAAGTGAATGTCGATTTGAAAGTCTGGATGTGCCCATTGACCCGAACATCTCCCCAGACAGACTGTCAGGAGTGTCTCCTCCTAGGCTTTCTGAGTCCCCCTCTCATTTCATGTTTTATAAAAAAGTTGCTGAAACCCTCCAGCTTCCTATGGAAGAAGCTGTGGATGACCAAGAGGAGCCTGACTTTGTGGAAATGATGGATATCCCAGAGTCTAGGAGGCTGTCTATTCCCTTGCACAAATGTTTTGGGAAACAGACATTTAAGATTTTAAAGACTCTTAATACTATACCTCCTGTGGATAAGAGAATGGACAAGAGGTATGCATTGTCAGGCTCAGATACGGTTCTAAAAAAAACGGATTTTATTACGTTTTTTTCCAATACCCGTGACACGGTTAGGAACCGATAAGGGTGTCTTGCCTGGCACTGCTGTTTAAAGGGCAAGTTTTTCTGGTTAGGCTGGCATTATGTCTGAGAAACCCAAAAGAAAAACCGGGCCCACTGAGTTTCAACACTGTGATGTCTGTGGGGAAGTCTTTGCCAAGGCTGACCCACACACCACATGTGTCTATTGTCTGGGGTTTGACCACCTCCAGTCAGACTGCCAGATATAAAAATTTCCCTGCAGCCACCCTGGAAAAGAGATTGGGCAGGCTCAGGGAACGAGAGGCCAAAAGTCCGCTGACCGGATGGCCAGCCGGTTGGTGCCAACCGAACGGAGGAGTCCCTCTGACCAGGCGAGACTTCCTCTGGCAAAGAAAAGCTGGTTCTGAGGAACCAATTCCAGTAAAGAAAACATGAAAGTCAGCAGGTTTGGGTCCAAAACCCTTCTCCAACTGCTGCAGAGATAGCAAAAGCCATACAAATTGTCCAGTCACTGTCTCAGGTTCCGTCGACGCCACTATCTGGCAAAGGTCGGTTCGTCGGTTCAGTGGTTCAGAATATGATGTTGAGAATTTTATGAACCAGAGGAGGGAGGATGATTATGAACAGTATGAATGTGACTGGGAAGGTCTGGTGTGCCCATTGAACGGACATTCCCCAGACAGACCTCTAGAATCTCCCCTATGCTATCTGAGTCCCCATCTCATTTTATGTTTTACAAAAGTTGCTGAAACCCTCCAGCTTCCTTGGAAGAAGCTGTGGATGAGCAAGAGGAGCCTGATTTTGTAGAAATGATGGATATTCCAGAGTCTAGGAGATTGTCTATTCCTTTGCATAAGTCTTTTAGGAAGCAAACAATAAAAATTTTAAAAGCTAATTCTGTGCCTCCTGTAGATAAAAAGATGGACAGAAGGTACACATTGTCAGGTCCTGATACAGAATTCCTTTCTCAGCAATGTAGTCATGTTGGGGTAGTTCAGGCTGCAGCCTGTGATAAAGCTAATATCCCCTGGCTTCACATCCTCCTGACAAGGATTCCAGGAAGATTGATGCCATGATGAAAAAACAGTATATGGCAGCCTCCTTGGGACTCAGGCAAGCAAATTATATGACTATGTAGCTAGGTATCAGAAATCTAGATGGGATACTGTTATGGAATTAGCCAACAAGCCACAGGCCAGCTATCTAGCGAACTAGAACAGGTGGCTGCTGATGGCATTGAGGCTTCTAAGGTACAGTTTCATGCTGCTGTGGATGTTAATGATGTTTCCTCTAGGGTCATGGCCACATCTGTAGCTTTGTAGGTTGGCCTGGCTCAGGTGTACTAGTCTGTCACAGGATACCCAGACTAAGGCTATGGATTTTCCTGTGGTGGAAATTCTCTGTTTGGGGAGCAGACAGAGAATTACATGAAAAGATGGATGAATATAGGACTACTTACAAAGTGCCCAAGCTAAGGGCTGCAAGCCACTCCTCAGAGGCATACCCCAGGGTGAGGTAGGCCTTTCACCAGACTCAGGCCTCCTCTGCCTATGCTCAGAGGGGCTTCTTCAGAGAGCAGAGGCAGATGAGGGGTGGGCAGGCCTGCTCCACCCCTCAGCCTAAAGCACCTGCTAAGCAGGCACCCTGATGGGGTGCCCAGGGCTGATTCTCCTTACGGGGGAGGGGCAGGCTGGCTTACTTCAGTCAGAACTGGCTTTTAACCTCAGACAAGTGGGTTCTGGAAGTAGAAGCCAGGGTCTGATTCTCAGCTCAAAAGTTTCCCAAGTTGAGAATCAGATTTTCTACCTGCAAGTGCTTCAGAGACCCTTGCTCTGGAAGCAGAGGTCTCAACCCTGTTGGCTCTCAGAGCAGTGGAAAGGGTTCCTCCCTGCACCAGGGCGGGGTCTGTATTCAGATACTTCCTTACCCCAAGACAGGAGAATGGCGGCCCATATTAGACCTCAGATATTTGAACAAGCATCTTTTGAAACCAAAGTTCAAAATGGTAACTCTGTCAATGATTTTACCCTCCCTAAGGCCAGGGGACTGGTTAGCCTCCCTGGACCTCAAGGATGCCTATTTCACGTCCTAATCAGAAGCTCCCATCGAAAGTACCTCAGATTGAACTACCCTCAGGTCATTACCAGTTCAGAGCAATGCCCTTGGCCTTACCTCTGCCCCAAGGGTATTCACAAAGTGTCTAGCAGTGGCAGTGGCTCACTTAAGGAGGCAAAGGATTGCTGTTTTTCCCTATCTAGACGATTGGCTCATTGTAGGCCAGTCCCCAGAACAGGTAAAATCTAACCTGCAAGTTACCCACCAGCTTCTCACCTCCCTGGGCTTTCTGCTAAATCTACCAAAGTCGGTTCTGGAACCAGTCCAGGTACTCACCTTTATAGGGGCAGAGTTGGACACAAAGCTAGCCAGAGCTTTTCTTCCCTTAGAAAGGGTGACAATTTAGTGACTCTGGCCTCCTCCTTCACCCTGCAGGTCTCTCGACCAGCAAGACACTTCTGCAGCTCCTGGGACACATGGCTGCATCCACAGCTGTTGTGCAGGGAGCAAGATTTCAGATGAGAGACATTCAGTTTCACTTGAGAACCTATTGGTCTCAGAGAAGAGACCCTTTCCAAGTTGGTCCCAGTGACTAACCTTGATCCAGGCCTCCAGTGGTGGCAGGATCAGAGCAATTTAAGATTGGGGTCCCCTTCATTCCCCTGCTCACAATTTGACTCTCACTACAGATGCTTCCCTTCTGGGTTGGGAGCCCACATGGGCGACCTTTCCCACTCAGGAGTGTGGTCCCCGGAATCTCTGCTCCACATCAATTTGCTGGAATTCAGAGCTGTCTTTTAGCTCTTCAAGCATTTTCTGCATCTGTCCACAACAAGGTGATACAAGTCAGAACAGACAACACCACAACAATGTGGTACATCAACAAACAGGGGGCACTTGGTCTTGACCTTGTGCAGAGGCAATGAAGTTGTGGTCTCTGGCCTATTCCTGAACACTTCCCTCATAGCAGTTCATCTTCCAGGGAAGGACAATGTCCTAGCGGATGCTCTCAGCAGGATTTCCCAGGGCCATCACGAATGGTCCCTGGATCCTCAAGTGCTGGGGATAGTCTTTGCCAGATGGGGCACCCTCAGATAGAATCTTTTGCAGCCCCAGACAATCACAAACTTCCTCTGTTCTGTTGCAGGCCTCCAGTGTTGGGCTCAGTCCCCTGGATGCCCTTCTCCTGGATTGGGAGGGAAGTTTCTTTATGCTTTCCTCCCTTCCCTCTCTATTCAAAGTATTAGTCAAAATCAGATCTCAGCCTTGCAGGGTGATTCTGATTGCCCGGATTGGGCCAGGCAGCCCTGGTACCCCTCCTTCTGTCACTGACAATCCATCTTCCCTTTGCCTCCCAGGATTCACAACCTGTTAACTTGTGCCCAGGGAAGGGTTTGGTATCGGACCTCAAATCCCTCAACCTCAAGGCCTGGCTCTTGAGGAGTTAGAGTTGCTGATTTACACCTCTCTCAGGTGTTCTTGAAATCCTAAAGGCTTCCAGAAAGCCTTCCACTAGAACTTACTTATAGTTCTAAATGGAAAAGGTTTTCCATTTGGTGTGCTGGAAAAATATTCCCAGAATCTGCTGATTTGCCCATTGTATTAGATTACATGGTCCATCTTAATTCCTTGGGTCTCAGACCAGCTACCCTGAGAGTCCATTTGGCAGCTGTATCTGCTTTTGTGTCAGCAGGAAAGTCATCCCTCTTTCCACTCACCCTGTGTTTCCAAGTTTTTAAGGATTACTCCATACTAATCCACCCTTTTCAGAGAACGGCCCTGCCTGGACCTTAATGTTTGTATTGCCCAGTTAATGCAACCCCTTTGAAACCTCTGTTTCTGCAGAGCTTAAGTTCGAACCTGGAAAACTGTTTTTCTGGTGGCTATCACTTCTGCTAGGCGCATAAGTGAGTTGCAAGCCTTGTCAGTGGAAACTGACTTTATTTCTTTCCACAGGGATAAGGTAGTCCTTAGGACTAATAGGAAGTTTTTACCTAAGGTGGTTTCAGATTTCCATCTACAATCTATCTCCCTTCCAGTATTTTCACTGATCACTCCTCTTCTGGTGAGAGGAGGTTGCATAGCCTGGATGTTAAGAGAGCTCTTAGTTACTATATAGAGCGTACCAAAGGTCACAGGTTCGAATCCCTCCAACTTTTCCTTACCTATGGTGAAGTTGGGAAAGGCAAACCTGCCACTAAGAGATCAATTGCCAGGTGGATTGTCTCTTGTATCCAATGTTGTTATCAGAAACTGGGCAGAGATCCCCCCTCTGGCTTGAGGGCTCATTCTACCAGGGGTACAGCTGCGTCTCTAGCTGCTGCCAGAGACATCCCTATATTAGAGATATGCCAGGCTGCTACTTGGAAAATGGTACACTCTTACCAAGCATTACTCCCTGGATGTCCAGGCCAGGAGAGATGCTCGGTTTAACGTAGCCTGTTCTTCAGAGCCTATTCCTAAGTGGTTCTGCCCCTCCTCCATGGAGAATACTGCTGTGTAGTCTGCTACTGTCATAATATAGCAAGACTTCATGTTGTTTGAAGAAAAAATTACTCACCTTAGTAATGTTGTTTCTTCTAATGTAGTCTTGCTATATTATGACCCCCCCCCAGCCTGTCCCTCTCAGAACTTCTACTTGGGTGGGGTGCGGGCAACTTAGTGTGGGCACTGTTTTATGCCCTTTTGGGAGTTTGAGGTGTGTGTGTTTTATTATACTGTTGTTTTATTCTCATGTTGTTCGAATTGTGTTAGTAGTTCTGGTCCCCTGACTTGAGTCTTTGGTGTTGGGACCAGCAATGGTTGTTAATATTTAGGTAGCCATTTGGCTAGTGTAGGTTACAGCTTCCACATAGACCTTTGTGAGTTTTTGCTCGTAAAGATCTGACAGTTCAGGTTTGAAATTACACAGATAGAGCTGCTTCTTAGAGCTCGTGCTCAAAGTTCTATTTTGGAATGGTATTAACCATTTCACCTCCGGAGCAGTTCTAGTGGTGGGACAAACTGCTACTGTCATAATATAGCAAGACTCCATTAGAAGAAACAACATTACTAAGGTGAGTAATTTTTTTCTTTGGGGAGCAGACAGAGAACTACATGAAAAAGATGGACGAGTACAGGACCACCTACAGGAGTGCTCATGCCAAAGAAAGGCAAGCCACTCCTCAAAGGCAGCAGTCCAGGGGCAGGCCTTTTCAAAGGCCTTTTTACCAAGCCCAGGCCTCCTCCTCTTCTTATGCTCAGAGGGGTTCTTCAGAGGGAGAGGCAGATGGGGAATGAGCAGGCCTGCATCCACCCCTCAGCCTAAAGCTCCTGCCAAGCAGACACCCTGATGGGTCTGCCCGGGCCGATTCTCTAATACCTGCAGGGGGCAGGCTGGCTTACTTTGTCCAGGACTGGAAGTCTCTGACATCAGACCAGTGGGTCCTGAAAGTAGTAAGCCAGAGACTGGTTCTCAGCTTCAAAAAATTTCCCAAGATGAGAACCAGATCCTTTCCACCTGCAAATCCATCAGAGACCCTTGCCGTAGAGGCAGATATTTCTTCCCTCCTGGCTCTCAGAGCCATAGAGAGGGTTCCCACCCTGCACAAGGGCAAAGGATTGTACTCCAGGTACTTCCTAACCCCCAAAAAGACAGGAGAATGGCGGCCCATACTGGACCTAAGATATCTGAACAAGCACCTTTTAAAACCAAAGTTCAAAATGGTGACTCTGGGAATAATCCTGCTCTCTGTAAGGCCAGGGGACTGGCTAGTCTCCCTGGACCTCAAAGATGCCTATTTTCACATTCCTATCGGGTGATCCCACACAAAGTACCTCAGGTTCGAGTTGCCCTCAGGCCACTATCAATTCAGAACAATGCCCTAGGCCTAACATCAGCCCCAAGGGTTTTCACAAAGCGACTGGCAGTAGTGGTTGCTTTCCCTAAGGAGAAAAAAGATCTCCATCTTTCCATACTTGGACGCCTGGCGCATAGTGGATCAGTCTCCAGACCAAGTCAAGTCACATTTGCAAATAACTCAGCAAGTGCTCACTTACTTAGGATTCCTTCTCAACCTTCCAAAGTCAGTTCTCGAACCAGTACAGCTCCTCGCCTTCATAGGGGCGGAGCTGGATACAGTAAGGGCAAGAGCCTTCCTTCCCCTGGATAGGGCAAGGACCCTTATGGAACTGGCGTCTTCATTCACCCTACAGGTGTCTTGACTAGCAAGGCATTTCCTGCACCTTCTGGGCCACATGGCAGCCTCCACAGAAGTGGTCCGGGGAGCAAGATTCCAGATGAGGAACATTCAGTTCCACTTAAGAGCCTTCTGGTCCCAACGAAAGGATTTTCTTACCAAACTAGTCTCAGTGACTCGAACCCTGATCCAGGCTTTGCAATGGTGGCAGGATCAGGACAGTTTGAGACAAGGAGTTCCTTTTGTCACTCAGTCTCATTCAGTGATACTCACCACAGATGCCTCCCTGCTGGGCTGGGGAGCCCACCTGGGGGACCTTACCACCCAAGGGCTGTGGTCGCCTCAAGAATCTCTGCTTCACACCAGTCTCTTGGAACTCAAAGCACTGTTTCTGGCACTGCAAGCCTTTTCCAACTCTGTACAGAACAAGGTGGTCCAGATCAGAACAGACAACACCACCACAATGTGGTACATCAACAAGCAAGGAGGCACTTGGTCTATGGCCTTGTGCACAGAAGCAATGAAGTTGTGGTCCCTGGCCTATTCCCTGCAAACCTCTCTGATAGCAGTTCACCTCCCAGGGAAGGACAATGTCCTAGCAGATGCTCTCAGCAGGATATCCCAGGGCCATCACGAATGGACCCTAGATCCCCTAGTTTTGAAAGTGATTTTCTCGAGATGGGGCACTCCACAGATAGATCTTTTTGCAGCCCCATACAATCACCAACTTACTCTCTTTTGTTGCAGACCCCCAATCTTGGGCTCAGTCCCCCTGGATGCTCTGATTCTGAATTGGGAAGGGAACTTTCTGTATGCTTTCCCCCCCTTCCCTCTCCTGTTCAAGGTGTTAGTCAAGATAAGGTCACAACCATGCAAAGTGATTCTGATTGCTCCAGACTGGGCCAGACTGCCCTGGTACCCTCTGTTGCTGTCCTTAGCAGTCCACCTTCCCCTGTCTCTTCCCAGGAATTACAACCTGTTGACATCCTCTCAGGGGAGGATTTGGTACCCAAACCTCAGGTCTCTCAATCTCAAGGCGTGGCTCTTGAAGAGTAAGAGTTTGCTGATCTGCATCTTTCTCAAGGGGTTCTGGATATCCTTAAGGCTTCTCGAAAGCCTTCCACTAGAAAGATTTACAATTCCAAATGGAAAAAGTTCACTATTTGGTGTTCTAATAAGGATATTTCTCCAGAATCTGCTGAGTTGCTCTACGGTTCTGGACTATATGGTCCATCTCAATGGCCAGGCCCAGGGCCAGCTACACTTAGTGCATTTGGCAGCTGTTTCTGCCTTCTTGTCAGTAGGCAAGCCTCTCCTCTGTCAGCCCATCCTGTGTTTTGTAAGTTCTTCAAGGGATTGCTGCACACCAACCCCCTTTAGGGACCCTGCTCCTGCTTGGGACCTTAATGTTTGCATTGCTCAGCTTATGCAACCACCCTTTGAGCCTTTGTCCTCTGCAGAGCTTAAGTACTTGACTTGGAAACTGTGTTTTGGTAGCCATTACCTCTAGGCGATTGTGTGAATTGCAAGTTCTGTCAGTGGAGCCTGATTTCATCTTCTTTCCATAGAGATAAAGTGGCCCTAAGAACTAACAGGAAGTTTTTGCCTAAGGTGGTTTCAGATTTCCACCTTAACCCGTCTATGTCTCTCTGTTTTCTTCACTGACCATTCCTCCTCTGGAGAGAGGAGGCTGCACAGCTTGGATGTTAAAAGGGTCCTCAGCTACTACATAGAGCGGACCAAGGGTCACAGGTTTGAGTTCCTCCAGTTGTTCCTCACATATGGAGAGGTCGGTAAGGGCAAACCTGCCACTGAGAGATCTGTTGCCAGGTGGATTGTCTCTTGTATACAATGCTGCTATGAAAAATTGGGTAGAAGGCCTGAGGGCTCACTCTACTAGAGGTACAACTGCTTCCCTGGCTGCTGCCAGGGATATTCCTATCTTAGTAATTTGTCAAGCAGCCACCTGGAAAACAGTCCATACATTCACCAAGCATTACTCTCTGGATATCCAGGCTAGGAGTGATGCTCAGTTTGGCACAGCAGTACTTCAGAGCCTATTCCCAAATTAGGTTCTGTCCCTCCTCCATGGAGGTACTGCTTGGTAGTGTGCAATAGTCAGAATACAGCAATACTTCATGTTGTTTGAAGGAAAAATTACTCACCTTGGTAATGTTGTTTCTTCTAATGGAGTCTTGCTGTATTCTTACCTCCCCCCACCACCTCCCATCTCAGCACCTGGTTTTTGGGATGTGGGTGGGCAGGAGTGGTGTTGGCATCCTGGGGGTGCCCCTTTTTCACCCTCCTTTACTTTGGGTGTGTGTTGTGTTTTGTTTTTTGGGTTTCCTGACTTGTGTGTTTGCTTTGAAACCAAAAAACCCTTTTTAATAAATTTAGTTGCCAGTTGGCTAGTGTGAGTTTTACAGTTTCCACACAGAAATTCTAGTGAGTATTGCTTGTAAGGATCTGGCAGTTGGAGTTTAAACAACAGCAGTCAGGGGCTTCAACCGCACTCGCACTGAACGTTCCATGCTGGCCATGGAAAGTTAACTCTCTCTTCTCCTGGGCAGTTGAAAGGCAGGACCTAACTGCAATAGTCAGAATACAGCAAGACTCCATTAGAAGAAACAACATTACTAAGGTGAGTAATTTTTCCTTCCCTTGCATGATGTCACAGTTCGGGGTTACAGCACTGAGAAAAAAAGAGGCAGGGTTATGAAAATGAAGCAGAGCACAGAAATAAAATTATTTTGTTCGCTGAAAACAGCACTTTTTGGCAGTTTGAATGATAGGCGGCTGATTCACAACTTCTACAGGTTACTACTCCCATTTGTTATGGTAAACTTGCATAAATCACTTTAAAGGAGGTGCTCAACTGAGTTCCTATGGGCTCCTGCCCAGTTCAACACCTGGATTTTCTCCTCACTTATTTCCTTCCCTTGCAGGGTGTCACTTTTAGGCTTTAGGCACCTCTGATCTCCTGAGGCATATTTTGTTGGCAACTCAGCTACTACTGAAAACATGTTGATCCCTGCTACTCCTTTCACTTTCAGAAATTTCTTTTTTCCTGCCCAGATTGTTCTTGTCATCCTTTCAACCCACTACCTGACAACTGCCTCTCTTTCTCTGGTAGATAGGTTTTTATTATTTTGTTCCTTTTATATCCTGTATCTTTTGTGCTATCCCTTGGGCTACCTTGCCCTCTTTTTCTCTTTTCTGTTCCACTTGTTTCCTTTCCTGGTGAGCAGAACTTAGAGAAGCAGGGGGCTGGCGTTGGTTACTGGCCAGTCCATGAGCGCCACGTCATGTGTCAGCCTCATTGGCGGTGCCATAACTGACATTGTCCCCCCAGCTCTAAACTTTTAAAGCTCCCTCAGGGTCTTAGTGCCTCTGGCACAAACCCATACAGTAATGAATGGTGAAGATATTTATGACTTTGTCGGTAGGTGCACTGATCCCAGAGACCATTTTCAGGCACAACCCGGGCCACATAAGGCTGCACAGAGTAGAAACATCAAAATAACAAGAACAAAACAAGAGCAGGTAATACATAGTGAAAGGGTACAGTCGTCACATATGGCAGTAGTTGAGGGACAAGTAAGCAATAATACCTGACAGGGTGGGCGGTATTGTGCTATACCGGACCGTCCAGGGGCGTAATGAGGCCCGACGCCGCGGGCGGAGGGCCTTCTAGCCCCTGGAAGGTCTGGTATAGCACAATACCGCCCGCCCTGGAGGGTATTATTGCGCTTAGAAAATGGACATTGACGAATATTTTAATTAAGTAATAAAATGAGAGAGAAAATTAGTTTCAAAGTGAATAGAAATGCTAGAAAAAAATGTTTGAGGGGTAAAGTAGTCCTTCTCTTTCTGCGCTGTTCCATCTCTGTCCCCCACAGAGCCATTCTTTCCTACTTCAAACAACATGAAGTCTTGCTATATTATGACATATGCAGTGAGTCCCAACCTTCGAACTGCTCCGGAGGTGAAAGAGTTAACTTTCTATGCCAGGCATGGAACGTTGAGCTGGAGCTCGGTTGAAACTCTGTCTGTTGTTTTTCAAACTCAAACCGTCAGATTCTTCACTCCTCCTCACTGAACAGTCGCTCTGGAGATTTCTCCTTCTGCTCGGTTCATTTTGTCGGTTAAAGTTTTGTTTTCTCGGTTTTCGACCGAATTTAAACCACAACCAGTCGGTTCAGTCTCTGTTTGTGGTATTTGTGAGTACTAGATAGGTTTTACATTAATTTCTATTCTGTGTGGTACTTGTAAACGGTTTATCGGTTCGGTTTGAACCGATCAGGTTGTTTAAAATATATTAATCTGTCATTTAGAGTGTGGTTACCGGTTCTTATCGGTTCTGAAAAAAACGGATTTTATTATGGTTTTTTCCCCGACCCGTGACACGGTTGGGAACCGATAAGAGGGTCTTATCTGGCGGATTGCCATAAATGGGTAAGTTTGGTTAGGACTGGCACTATGTCTGAGAAACCCAAAAGAAAAACCGGGCCCACTGGGTTTCAACACTGCAGTGTGTGTGGGGAAGTCTTTGCCAAGGCTGACCCCCACACCACCTGTGTTTATTGTCTGGGGTTTGACCACCTCAATACAGACTGCCAGATTTGTAAAAATGTTCCTGCAGCTACCCTGGAAAAGAGAGTTGGTAGGCTCAGGGAAAGGGAGGCCAAAAGTCCGCTGAACCAGATGGCCAGCCTGGTTCGGTTCCAACCGAACCGGAGGGAGTGCCCTCTGACCAGGGTGAGACTTCCTCGGGCAAAAGGAGATCCGACTCTGAGGAGTCGGTTCCAGCAAAAAGGACTAGGAAATCAGCTGGTGTGGAGCCAAAACTTTCCTCTCCAACCGCTGAAGAAATAGCCAAAGCGATTCAAATTGTCCAGTCGCTTTCCCAGTTCCGACCGAACGGCACCATCAAGTAAGCGTCCAGTTCGGCGGTTCCACGGTTCAAATATGATTTAGAGGAATATATGAACCGGAGGAGGAAGGGAGTATGAGGAGAGTGAATGTGGATTTGAAAGTCTGGATGTGCCCATTGACCGGACATCTCCCAGACAGACCTTCAGAGTGTCTCCTCCTAGGCTTTCTGAGTCCCCTTCTCATTTTATGATTTATAAAAAGTGGCTGAAACCCTCCAGCTCCCTATGGAGAAACTGTGGATGATCAAGAGAGCCTGACTATGTGGAAATGATGGATATCCAGAGTCTAGGAGACTGTCTATTCCTTTGCATAAATCTTTTGGGAAACAGACAGTTAAAATTCTAAAACTCCTCACACTATACCTCCTGTGGATAAGAGAATGGACAAGAAGTACACATTGTCAGGCCCTGATACGGAGTTCCTTACACAACAATGCAGCCATGTTGGGGTAGTGCAGGCTGCAGCCTGTGACAAGGCAAATATTCCCTTGGCTTCACACCCCCTGACAAGGACTCCAGGAGGATTGATGCCATGGCAAAGAAACAGTACATGGCAGCATCCTTGGGACTCAGACAGGCAAATTATATGGCTTATGTTGCTAGATATCAGAAATCCAGATGGGATACTGTTATGGCTCTAGCAAAACAGGTCCCTGGCCAGCTTGCCAAGGAGCTGGAGCAGGTGGCTGCTGATGGTATTGAGGCATCAAGGTGCAATTCCATGCTGCAGTGGACTCTAATGATGTGTCATCAAGAGTGATGGCTACATCTGTGCGCTCATAGAATGGCTTGGCTCAGATGTACTAGCCTGTCACAGGATACCCAGACTAAGGCCATGGATTTTCCTGTTGTGGGTAATTTTCTCTGTTTGGGGAGCAGACAGAGAATTACATGAAGAAAATGGATGAGTATAGGACCACCTATAGGAGTGCACAGGCCAAGGAAAGGCAGGCCACTTCTCAAAGGCAGCTTCCCAGGGGCAGGGGCAGTCCTTTTCATAGGCCTTTTTACCAAGCCCAGGCCTCCTCTTCTGCTTATGCCCAGAGGGGGTTCTTTAGAGGGAGAGGCAGACAGGGTACAAGCAGGCCTGCTTCCACCCCTCAGCCCAAAGCCCCTGCCAAGCAGGCATCCTGATGGGGTTGCCAGGGCCGATTCTCAGCTACCTGTAGGGGGCAGACTGGCTTACCTCGTCCAGGACTGGAAGTCTTTGACATCAGACAAGTGGGTCCTGGAAGTAGTAAGCCAGGGACTGGTTCTCAGCTTCAAAAAATTTCCAGAGATGAGAACCAGATCCTTTCCATCTGCAAATCCACCAGAGGCACTTGCCCTAGAGGCAGAGGTCTCTTCCCTCCTGGCTCTCAGAGCTGTGGAAAGGGTTCCACCCCTACACCAGGGCACAGGGTTGTACTCCAGGTACTTCCTTACCCCAAAAAAGACAGGAGAATGGCGGCCCATCCTGGATCTCAGATATTTAAACAAGCACCTTTTAAAACCAAAATTCAAAATGGTGACTCTGGGAATTATTCTACCCTCTCTAAGGCCAGGGGACTGGCTAGCGTCCCTGGACCTCAAGGATGCCTACTTCCATATTCTCATCAGAATCTCCCATCGAAAGTACCTCAGGTTCGAGCTGCCCTCACGCCATTACCAGTTCAGAGCAATGCCCTTTGGACTCACCTCTGCTCCAAGGGTATTCAGAAAATGCCTTGCAGTAGCAGTTGCTGCCCTAAAAAGGCAAAAAATTGCCATCTTCCCTTACCTGGACGACTGGCTCATAGTAGGTCAGTCCCCAGACCAAGTCAGGTTACACCTACAGATAACTCAGCAACTGCTCACCTCTCTAGGTTTCCTTCTGAATCTTTCAAAGTCAGTTCTAGAGCCTGTCCAGCTCCTCACCTTCATAGGCGCAGAGCTGAACACAGAGGAAGCCAGAGCCTTCCTTCCTTTGGACAGGGCAAGGACCCTGGTCTCTCTGGCCTCCTCATTCACCCTGCCGGTCTCTCGATCAGCAAGGCACTTTCTACAGCTCTTGGGGCACATGGCTGCTTCTATAGCAGTAGTGCAGGGAGCAAGATTTCAGATGAGGGACATCCAGTTCCATTTGAGAGCCTTTTGGTCTCAAAGGAAGGACCCTCTAACCAAATTGATCCTAGTGACTCGAACCCTGATCCAGGCCCTACAGTGGTGGCAGGATCAGAGCAATCTGAGAAAAGGGGTTCCTTTTGTCACTCAGTCTCACTCCTTAATCCTTACTACAGATGCATCCCTCTTGGGGTGGGGGAGCTCACTTGGCGACCTCACTGCCAGGGATTGTGGTACCCTCAGGAATCTCTGCTCCACATCAATCTGTTGGAACTCAGAGCAGTTTTTCTAGCACTTCAAGTTTTTCCTAATCTGTTCAGAACAAGTGGTACAGGTCCAGAAAAAGACAAACCACCACAATGTGGTACATCAACAAGCAAGGGGGCACTCGGTCTACGGCCTTGTGCACCGAAGCAATGACGTTGTGGTCTCTGGCTTACTCCCTGAACACCTCCCTTACGGCAGTTCACCTCCCAGGCAAGGACAATGTCCTGGCAGATGCTCTCAGCAGGATTTCCCAGGGCCATCATGAATGGTCACTGGACCCCCTGGTCTTGGAGGTGATATTTGCCAGATGGGGCACCCCACAGATAGATCTTTTTGCAGCCCCAGACAATCACAAACTTCCCCTTTTTTGCTACAGGCCCCCAGTGTTGGGCTCAGTCCCTCTGGATGCCTTAGTTCTCAATTGGGAAGGGAAGTTTCTCTATGCTTTTCCTACCTTCCCTCTCCTTTTCAGAGTACTAGTCAAAATCAGATCTCAACCCTGCAAGATGATCCTGATTGCTCCAGATTGGGCCAGACAACCCTAGTATCCACTCCTACTGTCCTTAGCAGTCCATCTTCCCCTGTGTCTTCCCAGGAATCACAACCTGTTAACCTGTGCTCAGGGGAGGGTTTGGTACCCGAACCTCAAATCTCTCAATCTCAAGGCCTGGCTCTTGAAGAGTTAGAGTTTGCTGATCTACACCTCTCCCAAGGTGTAATGGATATACTGAAGGCTTCTAGGAAACCTTCCACCAGATCTACCTATAATTCCAAATGGAAGAGGTTTTCCATATGGTGCTCTGGGAAGCATATTTCCCCAGAATCTGCTGATTTACCCACAGTCCTGGATTATATGGTCCACTTAAATTCCTTGGGGCTGAGACCAGCTACCCTAAAAGTGCATTTGGCAGCTGTGTCTGCTTTTATTTCAGCAGGTAAACCCTCTTCTCTTTCAGCTCATCCTGTATTCTCCAAGTTTTTCAAGGGATTGCTTCACACCAACCCTCCATTCAGGGACCCTGCCCCTGCCTGGGATCTTAATGTTTGCATTGCTCAGCTTATGCAACCCCCCTTTGAGCCTTTGTCTTCAGCAGAGCTTAAGTACTTGACTTGGAAGACTGTGTTTCTGGTAGCCATCACTTCTGCCAGGCGCATAAGTGAATTACAAGCTTTGTCAGTGGAGCCTGATTTTATCTCCTTTCATAGAGATAAGGTGGTCCTCAGGACTAACAGGAAGTTCTTGCCTAAGGTGGTTTCAGATTTCCATGTAATCAATCTATATCTCTTCCAGTGTACTTCACTGACCATTCCTCCTCTGGCGAAGGAGGCTGCACAGCTTAGATGTGAAGAGCCCTTAGTTACTACATGGGCGTACCAAGGGTCACAGGTTTGACTCCCTCCAACTGTTCCTCACTTATGGTGAGGTTGGTAAAGGAAACCTGCCACTAAAAGATCCATTGCCAGGTGGATTGTTTCTTGTATCCAATTCTGTTATGAAAAACTGGGTAAGGTTCCTCCCTCAGGCCTGAGGGCTCACTCTACCAGAGGTACAGCTGTTTCCCTGGCTGCTGCCAGGGACATCCCTATTCTAGAGATATGTCAAGCAGCTACCTGGAAAACAATTCACACTTTTACCAAGCATTACTCCCTGGACATCCAGGCTAGGAGTGTTGCTCGGTTTGGCACAGCTGTGCTTCAGAGCCTATTTCCTAAGTAGGTTCTGTCCCTCCTCCATGGAGGTACTGCTTTGTAGTCTGCATATATCATAATATAGCAAGACTTCATGTTGTTTGAAGAAAAAATTACTCACCTTAGTAATGTTGTTTCTTCTAATGGAGTCTTGCTATATTATCGACCTCCATACTGCCCCTCTCAGAACCTCTGTTTTTGGGATGTGAGTGGGCAGTGCAGTGTTGGCACTTAGTAGATGCCCACCTTGTTGTTTTCACCCCTCCTTTATTGGGGTGACTGGGTGTTGTGTTTTTTATTTTTTGGGTCTCCTGACTTGAGTCTTTGTTTTGGGACCAAAAAATTTGTTCTTATGTTTAGTAGCCAGTTGGCTAGTGTAGGTTTACAGCTTCCACACAGGACCTCAGTGAGTTTAGCTCGTAAAGATCTGACGGTTTGAGTTTGAAGAACAACAGACAGAGTTTCAACCGAGCTCGAGCTCAGCGTTCTATGCCTGGCATGGAAAGTTAACTCTTTCACCTCCGGAGCAGTTCGAAGGTTGGGACTCACTGCATATGTCATAATATAGCAAGACTCCATTAGAAGAAACAACATTACTAAAGTGAGTAATTTTTTTCTTATGCTCCACCCCACATACCACCACCTCAGCAAGAAGAGATGGGAGTTTTTATACAGTTTTCCCCAACAGTTGCCATCATTTTGAGTTTATAAAAACAAACAAAAAAAGCAGGAGTCTTCTCGTCCTGCAAGAAGAAATGACTGTTGGGTGCGCGACCTTGCGTGACCCTCCCTCATAGAACCAGGAAGTGTGCAATTTGCGATGTCCATGTGAGCGCTCTAAATTATTTTCTGTCCATTTTTCAAGTTTAACCTGAAGCGCTTGTACTTTTCTAATTTAAGGTGAACAGTACTTGTGGCAGGTAGGTTGATGGAAAACCCAGATGTTAATCACAGAAGCTTTTTTATTTTCTAGCTCTTATTTTTATACTGCGATCGGGAAAGATGACAAGTGAATTTCATTTTAGGGAATGTGGAGGAGCTTCACAGTCAGCACGGTCCCAGGGTCTCTAGTGTGTAGCGCTGAAAGGTATGCTAGTGCTACGAGAGGGAGGGGACGTTACGAGTTACTCGCAACCTAGTTTTCTAACACAAAAAAGCCTCGCATTTGTAGTTCTGTTTGAGCGGACACCGAGCGAGGGAAGTTGGGGAGAAATTGCTCTGGAGCAGTAGTGCTGAGCACGCAACATGTTACTGGTGGTAATGTAAAATGAGAGAGCTGTTTTCTGTGTCTGGGGCAAAATGAAAAGATGCACGGACAGTTTTAACTTTTTAAGAAAATGTTACCGTTACTGTGATGTGCCGACACAATGTGTGCATGTGTGTGGGGGGGCGTTATCTCTCGCTAAGCGAGAGTTCAACATGGCGGCAATTTGAAATTAAAGGTTATATTTACACAAGGACTTTGGAACTAAATCAGGTCAGTTGAGACTGGCACTTTTTTTTTTTTACACGGGCTCTGTTGTGTGATAGATGCCCACCTTGCCAGGGGCATCAGCCAATCACAGCCTGGGGATTTCTTGGTCCATTTTCTAACAAAATAACAAAGCAAAGTAAGGCTCATGGTGGTACAGTTTCAGTAAATAAGAGAACCTTTTTGGCCCTACCTATGGGGGAGGGAGGAGATCAAGAATTACTGTGAGTACATAATTTTCATTTTTCTCTGCATAACTAATACAAAGTCAGGCAAGGAACTACATAACATGACGCACCCCAGTAGTTCTCAAACCAGCTCTAATGGAGTCAAAATTCTTGTGACGCTATCATATCTGGAAAGTAGTGAATATTTGTCCCATCTTCTACTTGTATTTAAAGCCTTTCTGTTTTGCTAACACCAGGAGATTGTCCTGAACATGTGGCCATATAGGCACTATCGGAGTAGTCTGTGATTGTTCTGGAGACGGTGGTTTCCTGTGAGGGGTGATTCTGTAGGCTTTTATTTCTAGACCAGCCATGCCCATGGTCAGCATTGTTTTAACAAGATCAGTTAGAAATCCCTGCAAATTGTTGCCTTCTGTTGTCCCCAGTACTCCTAGAATTCATACATTACACATTCTAGCACCATTTTCAAGCTGCTCGATCCAGGTTCTGAGGAGTTTCTTCTTAGCTATCACACCAGCACCAGTTCGCTGCCTTATTTGCTTTGTCCATTGCATCTTTTGATTCTACAGTAACTATGTCCATTTTAAGCTCTGTGGCAGAAAAATGGGTATTTAGTCCTTTGACCTTTGAGGTCTAGGCCCTGAATTGCTTTGAGCGGAGCGCTATTAGTCAGCTTGCCCTCCTACGCACTTTCTAGATTAGAGCCACTTAAAGTAGCTGCTTCAGGTGACCTTGTGGCTTTACCGTTCCCAGTGTCTTGAGAAGCTGCTCACAGAAATGTACAGTTTGACAGCAGATAAGGGCTGCTTGGCCCACCTAGTCTGCCCATTTTCCCTACCTGCTGTAATACCGCTGACGCTACTGATCTCCAGCTTTTGCCCTCCCTTTCCTACTCGCTACCCCCTCCAGCTTCAAAGCATAGCTTCACCATGTTGATTTGCAAAAGAAGTAGATCATTAGGTAGCTGTTTCCAAGATGAATGTAATGTAGTTTCTTTTAGTCTTTAAGTTTGTAATCTAATATTTTAGAAATAATTAGTCTTTGTAAAGTTTGTAGTCTAATATTTTATAAATAGGGCTGGCCTGCCGGTGCAGCAATAGCACTGCTGCTTTCAGTGCCGATGACCCATGTTCAGAAGCAAATCCAGGGTGTCGGAGGGCTGGCTGGGGGGGAGGGTAGAGCATTTGTAGGCCTGCTCTCCTCCTCCAGGGAGGACGGCGGGCTGAGCTTGATGCTTGTCTGGCCTCTAGCAGAAGCTGGGGGAAAGGCAGACCAAGCCTGGAAGGTCTGGAGATGTGACAGACATAAGTGCATGTCGTGTGGGAGTGTTTGGCATGCACCATGACGTCTTTGCTCACTACATCTCTGGGGGACAGAAAATGGAAAAGTCCAGCGGCAGGATGATGAAGAGTGCCTGCAGGCCCGCACTTCACCAGCTGGGCATGCTAGCCTAAACTGGATCCATCCTCCAATGGGGTTTGGGGAACCCCTGTAACCCTGCAGGGGGGAGGAGTAAGCTCTGGGGGAAGATGACTCGCTGGTAAGTCCTGGAGGACATTAGGGTGACGGGGCTGGGGTGCTCCTCAGAAGGTGGGCCAACCCGGATTAGTGGATAAAAAGAATAATATCATTTTATAAATAGTTTGCTGAGAAGCAGGAGCTCTTGTTCAGAGGGTCCTTTCTTGTCAGTTGTTGGCCATGTCATGTTCTTATGTCACAACCTGCAAAAGACAGGTGGCAGAACAGCAGTGGCCTTTTAGTTGGGGATGGATGCCAAGGAGGACTGTGCACTTATGTTAATCATTACAGGCTGGTGTTCCTAAGCAGAGAAACAATGGTATTAAACACAAGTGGCAAAGAGGAGGATCCTAGCACAGTCATAGGCCCCACACTACTGGTTGAGGCATGCACTCACCAAGTGGTTCAGGACTGTCAAGGCTGGGGGTGGCAAAAGGGGACACACCAAGGGGGCTAGGAAATGAACAGGATTGAAAAAAAAAATAGGGCTGGCCCAGTGGCGTAGAGGGTTGAGGCGCTGGACGACACACCTCATGCCATGCTGGCGACCCGGGTTCGGGAACAAACTCGGATTGCTGTGGGTCGGCAGGGGAGGAAGAGGATTGAGCCGTCCATAGAACTGCCTCCCTCTCCCTCTCCTTGCAGTACTGGGAGCCGCTGGGCTGCCTGCACCGGCCCCGGTGGAGACCAGGAGCACTGCAGGAGGACTGCAATAGATGTGGGGCCAACAAAACGGAAAAACACTTGGGGATCAGCCAGATGACGGCTTCCAGTCTGCCTTCACCTCCTCCAGACCTCCCGGCAAGCCATATCCGCCTCAGCAGCGTGGGTCCAATTGGGAGTGTGCTGGCTGCCCCCCTCTGGTGCCTTTCCCCTCGGAAGAAGGGGACCTGCCCAGCGAAGGGATACGCTGAGTTACCCCAGATGGCTGCAAATTTGAGATGAGGAGGCTTGAGGGGGCAGTCAGAGGGGTGTGGGGGTCCATAGCGGCCTGAAGGAGTGGCTGTGCCTGGAGCACATGGGGGGGGAGATAACACGCAAGAAAAAAAAATAGAGATGCCCTGGGTCATCCTGCTGTATGGCACAGAGTGTTAGGGAACTGGACAGCTGTGGCACGCTGGAGACCCGGGTTTGCATCCTGAACGTAAGGCAGCAGGAGGGGAGGTTGGCGAGGAGGGTGGAAGAGCAGGTGTCTCTTCCTAGGCTGGTGGATTGTGAAGTGCCGCTCTCTGAGAGACACTAGGGGCAACCAAGCTTAGGTGCCATCTGCAGCATGAGTGATCAGGTACTGCCAAGGCCCTCCTCCTCCTCCCTATGGCTGTCGGGAGCTTGTGCTGTTTCTGGAGGTGGGACTCTGGGAAGGGGGGTGGGGGATTCTGTGATTGGCCACAGCATCATGGCCTCTGCCAGTCATCACCCACGCTTAACTGGCATTCTAAAAAGGCCACCCCTAACACTGGTGCTCCTGCATAAATCCAGACTCGGCTCCCACTAAATAGGCAGCACCCAAGCTAAAAGAAGAAAGCACCTCACCCCTGGAGTAGACGGGGAGATGACCAATTACCAGACCTGTTGGGTCTGGATCTGTAGATGGCAGCTAGCCTGAACAGGAGGAAAACCACGAGTGAGCAAAGATGGAGTTCACTGGACTTTGCCTAACAGGTAGCAAAAATGGTACTAAAAAAAATGCCCTGGGCCAAAGTTTTATTGTGATTATAAATAAGTTCAAATAAGTTATATTTTACTGTTTTAATATCATTTGGTTTCTTCTTTCTGTGTTCTCATTCAGTGTTTGTTGAACTGGTCAACTGAGAGAGTATAGACCAGTTCAAATGCCAATCAGGTTTCTGCTTTTCGGTCTTTTGAGTCTCAGACTTTAAGCAGGTTTTTAATTTACTGTGGTGCAAAAAACAAAACTAATGATTTGTGGACTGTTTTATCTGGTAAGCAGGAGCCCTGTCCCAACCCTGAAGCTGAGAAGGTTTTGAAAGCAAAGGCGATTTTCTACAAATCATTTAAATGTACAGTCTCTGAAGAAGTCATAGAAGGGGGTGGTATGGCTATAAAAATGTAATCCGTTTCTGTGTTGTCAGCAGTGGTTAAGTGTTTTGGTCCCGGACATTCAACACCACTTACCCAAATGTAAACAGTCCTGCTGATTTTCAGAGCAGTGGAGAAATTCACTCCAGCGGCTGATTTATTACCCCTTGGGGCTTGAAACTGCAGACAGTGCAACCCAACCCACCTTGCGCAGCTCTGCTTATCTCATTTACAACACACTCCGGCACACAGGAAAACTTCAAGCCTACCGTATTTAGCTTGTACTGGGACAAGCCAAAACACTATATTAGCTTGGGATGGGACAGTACAATTTAGGCTTTTTCTATAACTGCCAAGACTAAAGGCTGATCATGAGGGGGATAAGAGGGTTTGAAAAAACAGATGAGAATCTGATGAACTTGTGATCTCATAATTTGAGGGATTTCCTTTTTCAATTTATGGCATCTCTCCTGAGTTTTTTTTCTTGTTTTATTGAAGTCTGTTTTTTCCTTCTCTTCTTATAACCCGCCAGACTCTCTCCGGCAGCCGCCCAGTCCTTGGGACTCTACCTTCCTGCGTGACCTGACTCGTCTCCCCGACACCCTGCATCCCACGGGTCTACCCTCCAGGGAAGGGCTGCCCCACCCAGGGCTCTTTCTTATAGGGTTGAGCACCAGGCTGGGAGGGAGGCGTCGAGAGAGAGCCGTGGCCTGACTTCTGGGAGTATGGTCCTGTTGGGTGGGAGGCGCCATTGCCTGTTGGTGGGAGGAGGGAGGTATCTTACTTGTTTAGATCCCTGTGGAGCCAGGCTGTCAAGGCAGCGTACTGCTGAGGCTCCATCCCCCAGACATACGCATAACGCTGCGTTAGACTACCTCCAGCCGCCACCAGAGGTTGCTCCTCGAGTGATCGCTCTCCCTGTCCCTCCCCAGGAAGAGAGAGCAGTCCTCTGGATGCTCATTCTTTCCCTCCCCTCCGAGCCCCGGCGCCCCGGGTTCGTTCCCAAACCTGGGTCGCCGGCGTGGCACGAGGTGTGGCGTCCAGCACCTCAAACCTCAGCGCCACTGGGCCGGTGGCATCTCTCCTGAGTGAAAGTGAGAGAGATTATCTTAACATTAAGGAGACTCCCTTCAGATGAGGGAGTCTAATCTGGCCCGAATTTGTTTGTTTTTTCACAACACTAAGGTGACCAAGATGCCTGTTGTAGTACAATTGATCTTCTAAGCATCAGTCTTCTCCATTAATTCCTACTTTTGGGTCTGGACCGGAGGCAGTAGGACACCACAGGTGCAAAGCTTTTGGCCAAGGACCTGGCAGTGGCTACTGGGCACGACGTCTGTGCATCCCCATGCAGTGCTGTGCACTAGCCAGTAACTGTTGCTGGCTCCCTCACCAACAAGAACAAAGCAAGAAAGTTTTTGCCCAAGGGAAATCGCCATTTTTTACTTTACTTTGTGGCTCCCTGACCAACGTCAGTTCTTTTCTTCCCATTGTCGAGAGCACTCTGTGGAAGCGCTCCTCAGTTTGACTCATTGCTGCCATTTTGCTGCTGCGTCACCATAGTTATTGTTTTCCTGTGCTGTTCCTCTTTGTTTTTCTTTCCACACAGTGCCGAAAGCTGAGTCAAACGTGGCCACACAAGAAGAAGAAAGTCCAACAGCTTCCCGTGATGCGTTGTTGCCTCTGGGGAGACAGATGACTAGTATAGACTGGCATCAAGTCTGTGCAAGAATGCCTTGGACCTCAGCATGACATGGATGCTTGCGGTGCCTGCTTCTCCATGGACTGCTATACTCTGGAAAACTGTATTGAAATGGGGTTGTCTGATCCCCATTTTTAGAGGCAGGCATTGCATGCATGTTTCCATGGTAAGGTCTTTAGTCCCCTACCCTGGGCCTCTTTCTGGGACCTCTGGTTCTGTAGAAGTATGGCGTTACATAGACAGTGTCGGCAGATAAGGGCCTATCGCCCACCCAGTCTGCCCATTTGAGCTTGTAAGTTCAGTTTATGTTTTCCAAGAAATCTGTTGCCCCTTACCCCTGACCTCCAGAATTCCTTTATGTCTATCCCATGCATTCTTAAATCCTGTGATTGTTTCAGCCCCCACCACTTCCTCTGGCAGGGTGTTCCACTTGTCCACCACCCGTTCTGTGAAGAAATTCTTCCTCATGTTTCCTCTGAATCATCCTCCCTCCAACTTCATCCCATGCCCTCCAGTCCTGGAACATCTTTTTTGCTTAAAAATAGTGTATTCCTGCACCCTGTTCCTCCCTGTAAGATACTTGTATGTCTCTATCATATCCCCTCTCTCCCTCCTCTCCTCCAGGGAGTACATTTTCAGTTCCTTCAACCTGTCCTCATAGGACTTGTGATGCAATCCATGCACCATCTTTGTTGCCCTCCTCTGAACCTTCTCTACCCTGTCTATGTCCTTACGTAGGTAAGGTCTCCAGAACTGTACAGTGTACTCTAGGTGGGGCCTCACTAGTGTCTTGTATAGTGGAATTATGACCTCCCTTTTCCTGCTGGTGATGCCCCTGCCTATGCATCCCAGCATCCTATTTGCTTTACCTGCTGCCTTGTCACACTGTTTCCCTGCCTTGAGGTCATCAGAGATGATAACCCCAAGATCCCTTTCCTGCTTGGTACATGCTATATCCTCACCCCCCAACTGATAAATTGTGCCAGGGTTTTTGTGCCCCATATGCATTATCTTGCACTTCCTTGCATTGAATTTCAACTGCCAAACCCCTGACAATTCTTCAAGTTTCTGCAGGTCCCTTCTCATTCTGTCTACACCCTCTGGTGTGTCTACTGTGTTACAGAGCTTTGTGTCATCAACGAACAGTGAAATTCTCCTTGATCTCACCACACTGAGGCATCAGGTTCCAATGGATGGGTCTGGTGGCCAGCTGACTCCTGGGCAGTCAGCCGTGAACCCTTCACAGTCTGCCTGCCCTAAACAGCAGACTTCCCCAGTGGCAAGGCTGAAGCTATACACTCTGTCTACACCAGTGGACACCTCAAAGTCGGTTTTCAGCTTTTATCATTGTGTGGAAGTCACCAGTGGACACCTTGGCATCAGCGTGGTTCAGTTGGTAGCACATCTGCCTCTGGGCGAGATGGCTTTGGGTTCTAGTCCAACACCAGGATTGGGCTCATACCTCAATGGTGGCACCCACGTGCAGTACTGGGGGGTGCCGTATTGTTGGGGGGTGCCATCCTTCGGATGAGACGTTAAACCAAGGTCCCTTCTTTCCATCCTGGTGCTGTCCTGGTGGGTTTCCAGGTGGAAGTAAAAAACCAAAGGCACTTTTCGCAAAAAGAATAGGGTACTTTCCCCGGTGTCCTGGCCAGTAATCCCCATTCTCCTAAAATTAGTTCATGCAATTATCCAAGGCAGTGCGTGGGTTTTGACATGCAAAATGGCTGCCACTGCATGTTCAGTCACTTGACTACCTGTTTAGCATTGCTTGTAAGGAGCTTTGGGATACAGTATGTAAGAAAAGTGCTATATAAATGCAGATTATGTTTCTTTTACTGGTGTTGCCCTTGCTGTTGTCTCTGCTCACAATGACAACAATGCAGACGACTGTAAGAACGATGCCAGGCCCCCCTCTGACAGTGTTCATGGTGTCAGAGGAAGGATTGACAATGAGGCTGTTGGTCACTCCAATATGGTGTAGTTAACAATGCTGAGAAGGGGGACAGCTCTGAGCATGGTGATGGTCATGGGTGGTGATCCTGGATCTGGCTCCAAGTGAAGTGCCAGCAAGGATGTCATCATGGAGATCATTCCCAGACTCTGGTGTTGCTTGCAACACTAAGGAGGGTGATGGCACCAAGTGAAGAGTCTAGGATGGTGTCCACCACAGTGGCGGAGAGAGGATTGTCTCCAAGGACGTGGTCAGTCCTTTTCTTTTTTTTGTTTATTATATATACCTCATTGAAAAATGTTATAAACATATACATACAAACATGCAACAGCAAACAGACATACACCCCAATACAGAGCAACTGAGCATGACAGTTAATTGTACCATAAAAATTGCTAGAAATTGATATTGCTGCCAAGTTTTTGCAGACATCTACTTCACAATCATTAGCATGATCTAACCACAGAATAGGTTAGCCTTTAAAGAAGTTTGCTCCACGAAACATCTTAATCGCCCCACAATTCAGTCCTTCATACTTGTAAATTAATTATTATTGTGGCAAGCATATGAGAGTATGCAGTTCTCCCATTTATTTTCATAACCCTTTAGTGTGTTGTGCTTGCTGGCTATAGTTTTTTTTAGTTTTTAATGCAAACATAAGTTCTGCATGCTAGTCTTGATATTTAGGGGTTTCTTAATCTTGGTGTAACTAGTGCCAAGAGATGACTTTCTTGGCGCATGGAGGTATTACTGCTATATGATATTTCTGTGCACCTATAAGCTGACCTTTACAGTCCCCCTATGATGCATATTGCCAGTTGAAAGGCATCTTCTAACCCCAACAGAGGGTCAAGTGTAGTTCTAATAGCTTGCCACAATGGCTGCACCATAGAGCAGTGCCATAAATTATAAAGCAGGGGAGCGGGAGCATTATTGCATCTAGTGCATATGTCACCTGGCAGTTTCCCCATTTTGCATAGCTTTACTGGGGTAAAATAGAGATTGTGCAGTATTTTAAGCTGCATTAGCTTGTAGCTGTCAAATGTAATGTATTTATATAGATCCTTCCAGATCTGAATCCATTCTTATTCTCCCATTGGTTTTGGGCAATTCAGCCTACCAATAGGGAGCAGCTCCAGCCACCTTATCAACTGTGAGGTCATACAAACACTGGTATAGGTTAGATATGGGATGCAGTAAAGTGGCCCAGTTTACTAGTGGGAGGATCGCTTCGCTATGTACTGAGTTCCATGGGTGTTCTCTAACGTGCTTAGCCAAAATATGAGATACTTGTAGGAAAGGGAACACTTCTTTACTGGAAACACCATCTCTCCGTTGAAGTGTTAAAGCTAATCAGCTTATTACCTGTTGAGAGCTGCTCCACCTGGTAATGTTTAGTGTTGTCTGGGGGGGTATTAATGGGTTTACCATTAATTAGAAAGTTGGGGTTATGGGTGAGGGGTTGTGCTCCATCTGTGGTAGCCTGGAGTTGCAGTAACTTACAGAGCTGGTTGTGAATTTGCACTGATGAGGCAGTTGGCGTGCCTTCATTTTATGAAGCAAGTTCTTACCATAAACATATATAAGTGCTTTGGGGTCTACATTTTCTTTTTTACACAATGCCAGCTCGATTTGTAGCCACAGTGCGACGTACATGTGCTGTTGGGGAGGGGGGTCTCTAAACCACTGCAGATACTTGCCACAACTGATTGCCAAATGGAACCGGTTCAGTAACTTCAGACCTCCTAATAATTTGGGGGAGGCCAGCTTCTTACATGCATGGTGGATGTCTTTTCCTGCCCAGATGAACCTGTTAATTAGACTATGGAGCAGGTCAAACCATTTCTTAGGGATACCCACGGTAAGTATGCTTAGGGGGTATAGTACTCTGGGCAAGAGGTTCATCTTTAGTAAATTAATTCTGCCCCATAAATTAAGGGGGAAGTGTGACCACCTGTCCAAGTCAAGCTTAAGTTGTTTTAATAGGAGATCAAGGTTCGGAGAAATCACCTCCTGAGGGCTCTTAACAACCATAATACCTAGATATTTAAGGTTGTCAGCTTGCCACTTGAGATCCATCACTAAAATTTCATGTTTGGTTACCCCAAGAAGTGGCATGACCTCAGTTTTGTCCGAGTTCAGTTTATAGTTGGACAGAGCACCAAACTCAGAGGTGACCCAAAGTGCCCAAGGCAGGGATACCGCAGGGTGGGTGTTGTGCAATAGGGTTTCATCTGCCTAAAAAAAATTATATTCCACTCCTGTGACAATTATACCTGTGATGTTTTGTGCTTGTTTCGGTTTGAGAATAAGGAGTTCTAAAAAGAGGTTACATAAAAGAGAGGACAGGGGGCAGCCCTGGCTCATGCCCTTGTATGGATTAAATGGCTTGGAAGAAACACCATTCTAGGGATGTGGATATGATGTTCAATCCACACTTCATGCAGTGTTCTTTTCCCCTTTAAATCAGCTGGAACGTCTTCAAGCTGGCTCCTCCAACCCACCCAGGAGGTAACTCCCCGAGCACTGCCCCATGACGTCAGATCTACTTTTCCGCTGGAAGAAGGTGGTTCCCTCCTTATCGCTCTCACACCGAGTAGGCCCTTTGCTTATTAAAACTTCAATTGTTTTTTTTTTTAAATGTCTTTAAGTGACTACGTCTCTCATCCGGTATGGACGACGCAAAGTTGTCGTGGGTTTTAAGAAGTGTGCCTGCAGACAGATGATGTCCCAGATAGATCCACATGCCATGTGCGTGTACTGCCTGGGGCACGAGCATGATCCCCAGGCTTGCATCCTGTGCTGCACCCTGCATCCGTCTACTCTGGCAGATCGGCACACCCACCTTCTTTTGGGTCATCCAGACGACCGGGATCCTCCCATTAAGTCCAAAGGCGCCCGTTGGGTGGTCTCCGCGGCTGCAGGGTCCACCAAACAACTTGCGGCTTTTGAGGAAGCTACGGCCCAGACTTCCTCGGCTACAGCCTTTTTGCTGCCCTCCTTGGGCACTTCCTCACAGGGGTGTTCCAGGATTGTGCCAGGCCCTTCTCACCCATGTAGAATAGGGCAAAAACAGCTCACAGGCACTGGAGAGGGTGCTGTATATACAATCACTTACTAGAGCAAAAAATACCAGCACTCCACGAGGAAACTCTTCGACTTTTCGGATGCTTGCTGCCTTTGGCACCCTTTGATTTTAATAGTACATTTTGACCCTTTTGTGTAAGTTTCCTCGAAGAGTGCTGGTATTTTTTGTTCTAGTAACCTTCCCACCCATTGGCAGGGTCCCTCCTCGGGCACCAAATCGAAATCAGAATCTAAGAATGAGACCAAGATATGGTCTCATCGGTTGACCCGGTGGCGCTGAGATTTGAGGTGCTGGACACCACAGTTCACGCTGCACTGGTGTCCCGGGTTGGGGAATGAGCCTGGGGTTGTTGGGGTCAGCTGGGGAGGGCAAGGAGTGAGATCAAGCCACCGCAAGGCAGCTCGCTCTGTCTGGGAGGGGTTGGAGGCTCCTCAGTCACTGTCCGCCACCTGGTGGAGGATGGATGGCGGCTCCAACCTGGGGAGCTGTGGCGTTAGCCATGGGGAGGGGCGGAAGGGGCTGAGCTGGCGTCACGGGGTGTGCGTGCACCTCCATACACGTAAGTTGCCCGTGTACTGGGACCCTGGGACCAGGGGAGAAAACAATGCAAAAAAAACCAAATAAAATATAAATAAATAAAAAAAAGATATGGTCTCGTCGTTGATCGTGGGATCGTGAGCGCTCTTGGGCCTCAGATTCCTGCACTTCTTCGGAGGTTCTGACTTTGGTCGATCCTTCAACCCAAGCCGTTGGCCCCACGGTCTCCTCGTCGGGCCAGTTGGTCGAGATGCAGATTGGTCTGCTGGCTGAGATTTTTCTCGAGCCAGTCGACCCATTGTTGCAAGACAAACTCCTTATCTAGGATTCTGGTCCTACTGCTGACCTCCGGTCCTACTGCTGACCTGATTTGCCTCCTCTTACCCAGGATCTTCCGGATCAGGAGGAAACGTGGCTCTTGCCAGCCCCCTCTGAGAGCCACCGTTGACGGCCCTGACTGTTGAGGTTGTGGTCCCAATCCCGTAGCCCCGAGTCAAGCAGCGCATGTTGGCATCGTCGCTTATACCTTCAATATTTGGGCAAGCAGCACTGGCACTATTCTTCTTTGTCTGTCTTGGGTGAGGAGAGGCTCAGGTGCAAGTTGCATTGGTGCTCCGAGGATCTGATGAGGCAGCAGCTCATGTTTACCGGGGTGAAGCCCATGCCGGCCTCGACCCTGGCCATCACATGGCTTTCACCACAGAGGCCGCAGCTTTCCCTGCCTCAGCAGTAGCTGACCCAACAGGTTCCGGCTCGGCCTCCTCTGGCCTCTCCACTGATTCTGGTGGAGGACCGTCGAAACAGCTGAAGTCCAGCCCTCCATCTAAGGAGACCCTCCCAGCATTGGGACTTCCTCATCGGCTGTTTGTCACTGTTACTCATGACCAACCCCAAAGGGTCAGCAGGGACTCTGGCAGTCGACCTTTATTTAAATAAATCCTCAGAGTCTGAGGGTTCCTCCTTGCACTCTCGTCTGGTGGACATGGAGTTGGTTGAGGATTTGTCGATGGAGCAAGGCTCTATTTCTTTCATGGGCCCCACTTTTTTTACCACCTCATCTCAAAGTCCACAGGTCTCCCGATGGAGCTTGTGCAGAAGTGGGATCAGTACCCACTCACAGAGATCCTCGACCAGGGCGACTCCCATGGGGAAGCTTTCCAGGTCACAGAGGCCATTCTTGGCCCTGCATTGGAGCTGTGGCAGGATCTGGCCTATTGTCTTGCGCCATCGGCCTGGATGGCTCACAAATATGCGGTCCCTACTAGTTCCCTTTCAGAATTCATGGAGCACCCCTTGGCCGAGGGTCTAGTGGCTAACTCAGTGTTTAAGTGCACAGGAAATGTGGGAGACGTTGATAAGCATCCTGACAAGGAGTCCAAGAAATTGGACTGTGTGGCCAAAGAGGTTTATGCTGCCTCCTCTCTTGGCCTTTGGCAAGCGAGTTTGGCCCTTTTAATGGCCCCGGGAGATGAGGTGCTTCCTCATCTCCCAGTGGACTTACAGACCACGGTCAAGCAAGTCCGGGATCAGTGCCGAGCGGTGGCTAAGCAGCAGCTCCACTCTGCGATGGACATCGGTGACTCTTGCGCTCAGTCTGTGGCAGCCACGGTTAGCATGCACCACAGTGCTTGGCTGAGGATCTTGACCTTTACGGCAGATACCCCACACAGGCTGGCAGATGTCCTCTTCTTGGGCACCGACTTGTTTGGGCGCGGGGTCGAGGGGCACCTCACCCTCATTGAAAAGTCCAGCGCTATCTTGGACTTGGTGACTTCTGCCCAGAGGGATCCCAAGGGCTCTAAGCAGAAGAAGAAGCCCATTTGGCCCCTTCTCTGTCCCTGTTGCCAAACTGGCCCAGCCTCAGCCTGGACCACTGGCACACGATTAGCATCCCAGGCCAAAGTCAGTGGCCACAGTCATCTGGAAGCCAGGAGGTCGGGGTCCCGGCTACTCCTACACCAGTTCTTCCTCTACGGACAAGCCTGTCTAGTACGGAATGGTGGATGCCTCCCACTTGCCCGTCTTGACTCCCCTGGGGCCTCTGGCTGTCACCACGGACTGGTGGGTCCTCGAAGTGGTCGATCAGGGTCTGTCTCTGGAATTCGAGGATTACCTGCCCTGCCGAGGCCATGCCCCATGGGAGGACACTGTTTCCATCTACATCCTGTCGGCCCTTCAGGATAATATCACCCAGCTCCTCCGCAAGGAGGTCATGGCTCCTGTCTCGGACCCTCCAGTACACCCAGGGTTTGTCTCCAGGTACTTCCTGGTGTCAAAACAGACAGGGGGCTGGCACCCAATCTTAGATCTGCATGATCTGAACAAGTTTCTCAGGGGCGTGCACCTTCAGGATGGTCAGTCTGTCTCAGATCATGCCATCTCTTGAGCAGGACATGAGGTTTTGCTCTCTGGATCTTCAGGACACGTTCTTCCACGTCCCAATCCATCTGTCCCACGCTGGTTCCGGGTAGAGGGGATCCTCTACACATTCCAGGCCATGCCATCCGGCTGGTCCTTGGCCCCCAGGGTCTTCACCAAATGCATAGCAGTGGTGGCAGCTTACCTACGGTGCCGAGGGGTCCAGGTATATTCCAACCTGGATGACTGGCTAATCACAAGTCCCTCCATGCAAGAGGTGGAAAGGTAAAGGGATCTGGCCATCCAGCCCGGTGTCGCTCTTGGCCTTCTGGTCAACGAGGCCATGTTGGAACTGGTGCCCTCACAGGTGATTCAGTTCATCTGGGCGGAGCTCAACTCTCGCAGAGCCAGGGCTCTGCTTTCAGCAGACAGCGCAGAGGCTCTCTGCTTCTTTGCCTGATCATTTCAGTTTGGGCAGTTGCGCCCTGCTCAGGACTTCCTGTGCCTTTTGGGATATATGGTGGCATGCACCACCGTGGTCTGGTGAGCCCGGTGGAGAATACGCTCTCTGCAATGGGAGCTGGCCCGCCAATGGTCTCAGCGCAAGGGCCACTTCAACCAGCCGGTCACTGTGACTCAGCTGATGTGGTACTCCTTCCAGTGGTGGTTAGTCCCAAAATGTCTGCAGGAAGGTATCCTGTTTGTCTGCCCAGAGCCAACTGTCATCCTGACGATCGATGCCTCCTTCATGGGCTGGGGTGCCCACCTGGGGGAACATACAGTCCATGGTATTCTCCAGTATTCATAACTCACCCACCCTGCCTCCCCTACTAGAACCAATGGCCTCTGCACTCCAAGCTGAATGAATAGATGCAAAGGTGCCACACACTGGCATACTTTATCTTTTTGGGCCTTGTTGGGCATTGTTTTTCCCCTTCAGGTTATTCTGACATTCAGGGGGGTTTGTTTTCCTCAGTTGGGGGTTTGTTTAGGTTAGTTTTGTTTTTATGTAGATGTTATCATTGGTTGGCCCTTTCCTTGCAGGCTCTCCACGAAATCTGAGGGTTTTTTAGAATGCAGCAGTTGATAAGAGTAGCATTTGAATAAGTGGCACGAGCCAATGATGTTTCCATCATTAGTATAACGTTCTGTCTCCGGGCAGTGCTACCTTAGAGGCTGACTGCAAGAGTTATGAATATTGGAGAATACCCTGTTGCCTGTTAAGCCCAACAGGCTCAAGAATAGGTGGGGAGATGGACACGTCTCGATGACTTTGGTCTGAGTAGCCCTGCAGTCGATGCAACAGATGTTTTTCCCCTTGTCCCACTCCTCCTGGGAAGGAGTAAATGACTTAAAAAAAAATAAAGTTCTTCTGATGTCATACAGTTTGCTTATTAGGAATCATTTGTAGCCTTTTCTGTTGCTTGGCACATTTGTGCCATCTCATTTGCTAGAGGGTCCCTGCTTGTGTCTTGCCCCTCTTGACTTACCCACCAGAACCACAGGTTTGCAGGGCTGCTGCCTTAATGTCACTAGTATTCTCTGCTATTTGGGTAGTGGTGCTGAGGCTCTGTCTCCATACCCACTACCCCCTTGTCACATAGTATTTCATTTCTCTCTGTCTAGAACTTGGTAATCGGATTTTATTTTGTTGCTCATTTATTTTTCCTATAGCCTTTCCTTTTCCTTTGGGCTAGGAAAATTCTTAAGCCCTCTGTCTTATTTTCAGCACTGTTTCTCTCTCTCCTAGCAAATGGAAGTGAGGTTGTTGGGGGAACCGGCTACAGTTATTGGCTAGTGTGCAGCACCATGTGTGGGGTGGGGGTGCACAGGTCCAATGCCCAGTAGCCACTGCCCACCCCCTGGCCAAAAGTTTTGCTCCCGTGGAGTCCTAATGCCTCTGGCCCAAAACCATAAGTGGTAATCAGTGGTGAAGATGCTCTAGAAGATCTGCAGTTATGCTAAGTATGTAACTTTCTTTTCTAGGCAGACATTTTGCACTTGACTTACATCCCACCCTGATATAATGGTTAGATATTGGTTTACTAAGAAGTCAAACTCCAGACATAACATTGAATCTGCATGTTTAAACATTCACGAGGAGAAGTAGTTGTTGTACATGGGGCCCATTTTCAGTGTGCCCCACAGAAGTATGAGAACATGTATATCTCCTGGAACTTTAACATCAGCATGTGGTTCTTTCATTGGCAAACTGTGTTGGTGTATTTGAGACACAGAAAAGGAACTAGTATGCTAATTCCCATTTGAGAAGAACGTAGTTACAGTTTTTATACCACGACAGAGAATGTTAGAACAATGTTTGAATTTCTTTTCTAAAGCATTGACTGACGTGGCATTTGACCTGTGATTTTTGTGCCCTTTGCCCTGGTATTAATGAGGGACAGATGTGTGATAAACTGCTTGTACTTTCAATGTGTTAGTAAGGCGGAGCAACCAGTCAAAAGTTTATTTTCATATAAACCACAGATGGACATTGTGTATGTTATATTTATTTAGAGACGCAGGGTCTTTGCTTAGTGTATAAGACAGGCTGAGCAAGGCATTTGTTTAGTAGTAGTGAGCTGCAGTGCGTTACAAAACGTTGTTTGCCTTTGTCGTTTGTTCAAACAACCTGGAACAAGCTCAGGAATGATACTGGTGAAACAGACCTCCAGAGAATACTGTGGGATCCATGAGTATACAGAATTTTAAGTTAATTTGAAACTGGATGTTTGTTTTCTTAAAGAACGTAACATTACAGGTTAAGAGGTTGCACAGTGCAACAAGGCAGTGGAAGAAAGCAGACGGGACACTGGGGTACATAGGGAGACGAATCGGCAGCAGAAGCTAGGTGGTGATCCTTCTGCTATACAGATCACTGGCGAGATCACATGGGGAGTACTGTGCAAGGCTCTGGAGATCTGTCTGTTTAAGGGCTGTGAGAGGGTGGAAGTGGTACAGCATAGGGCAACTCACATGATCCAGGATATGAGGTAAAAGATGTGTGAGGAGCGGCTGCAGTGTCCTGACATCTACATCATAGAGACTGGGAGGGTGGGGGGCATGATCAAAAATGTATAAATGCCTGCATAGAGTAAACAGGATGGATTGTAATATAGGTAAGTCGGGGAATTAACAGAAGCTAGCAGGGAACAGATTCAGGAGAAATGTCCGCAAGTACCTTTACTCCAGAAGAGTGGTGGACAAATGGAACAGACTGCCTGAAGACTTTGTGAAGGCCAAGGGGGCTTCAGGGAATGGTGGGACAGGCATATGGCCATAATAAGAGGGTGGAGGACAAAGATAAGGGCGAGGAATTGCCACTAGGGCCTATGTTAGGTGGGAAGATTGGATGGGCTGCTGGGCCTTTATCTGCTGTCATTTTCTAAGAGAACTAACTGAGCAACTACAACTAAGACGTTATAATTTTTATCAACTCAGTGAACAACAAATAGAATAATAGATAGATGAGTATGTATTACAAGGCAGTTAGACCATTGAGATGTTTGGGGGACTTGGAACTGCAAATGTAAGGTTAGTCAGATAGTCCATTAAACTGTTTGTTTGAAAAAAACCAAAAATTAAAAACACGAAGTTCACAAATTTCTCTCGCTAAGCGAGAGGAAACCGCCGCAATGTTTTTTAGTTTGTTCAGCCCGGTCTCATAGAAAGGCTACCAATGGGGATGCACGCCATCACTATGGGTATGCAGGAAGGGACATGGCTCCATGGCAGCTGGGTTTCTTGCCAGGCAGAGTTGCACATGCGCTGTGGCATTTTGGTGATAATACTATCGCTTCTTGCAACAGTAGCATTATTGGCAGTGAAGTGTGGTATTATTGGGAGTGGAGTGTTCTGTGGTATGAATTACGAGGATGTTTTTGAATCGTTTTCAGTACTATTATTTTGATGATCCATATATTACAATACAGTATGTCTGGGAGGAGCGGATATCTCCACTGAGCTTTGATTTCCCAGAGGTTTCAGCTGCAGGCTTTTTTCTTCTCCCTAGAGCCAGCATCATAATGAAAATAAAATATTATTGGATACATAAGCACATTTCAGCTATAGCAGATCATATGACAGGTGCTTCTGCCAAGGTGGCAGAGAGGGACAGACTAGATCAGGCCATCACTTTCTGCCTCTTATTAGTATTTTGTAGTCCCCATATCAGTTTTTTTTCAGTAATGTTTTTGCGGCAAAAACATCAACATATACTCATTTGTCTTCTTGTTTTCTTTCATTCCTGCAGAAAATTCTGATGATATGTGAAATCTCATTTTCTTAGGGGCCCTAGGCTAGCAGTAGACAGCAGAACATTGCTTCATAGAAAAAACATCCACGACATAAATGTGTGAAAGTAAAGCTAGTGTCAGACTGGTTACAGAATGCATGGTGCACCCAGTTTACTTCTTTGTTTTATGACGAGATAACCCAGGATAGCCCAGCTGAGAAACAACACAGATGTATATTTTGCCTACATGCATATGAAAATAGGAAGGAAAGAAGACCTTTGATCCATTTCCATCCTTCACCACCTTGGTATTCATAAACATTTATTCCTTTTTCCTCTAGACACATGGGGCTGAACCAAAAGTGCAGTGCAGGGGGGTAAGTGACTTGCGCAGGGATGTACAGAATGAGTATTAGTGATTGTGGTGGGGGGTTGGAACCCGACATCTGATTCACAAGTCTTTGTTCTAACCTCTCTACTACAAAAATAGGGAAACTCTGATTGATGGCTAGCAAGTATTTCAGTCAGCATGTATGACGGTTGATAAGCTGTAATTGTTTCTACACGGTTTATATGCATTGCTGAGTTCAGCACAGCGGCCTCATTGTGCTTAATTGAAGTGCACAATAAAGAAAATCTCCATATTGCACTTATAGTGTCAGGTTGCCGCATCAAAGTGCTTGTCTAGTTCACAAAGACAGAATCAGAAGCATCACAACCAAGTGGAACAAAATGTAGTTGCCCATCAGACCACTTGCTTCATTACATTGTGTATAGCTTTTGCACTCTACTTTGTTTAATGCACGTGTTAAAATATTTTTTTCGTTAGTGTCTATTCCCCTTTGAGCCCTGAAATCCATCTGTTTTCTCCTTCTGGCCACCGCTCAGCCCAATCAGTTATCCCAAATCCTGGAGACTGGCTTACCTGGTACCATCTTTGGGAGTAGTGCTCCTGTCAAGTGTTCTGGTCTGTCACGCTGGGCACACAGCTACTGCAGGGCCCAGGTGTGCCAGCGAGGCGAGGGGGGATCATCCTGTTGGGCTAGCTGTTTTTCCTGTGTTCCCCTAGCCCACAAGATGCTGGCATCAACTCACTGCATAAATATGCGATGGGCATGCATGCATCTATGGTCAAAATGTCCCCCACCCAACATGGTTTTGCCCCTTGAATTACTCCAGGAGGTGCTATAGCAGCGAAAGATGGCAGTGCACCACCTCGAGAGGTGAGCATCATGTGGGATCCTCAGATCTCTTCCCTTGCTGGCCCTCTGGTGATCTGGGCTGACTCCCAAACCCTGATCACCAGCGATGCAGGCGTTAGTACTACCATTGTGATGTTCGGCTGGCCTACATGTATTAAAACATAGTTTTTAAGAACCTTGAAAGTGTATCAAGATAACCCACAGAATATAAGCAACATAATAAGCAAAAAGGATTAAGGTTTTGTCTATTTATAAAGCAAGAATAACGCAAAATTTATTATACTGTTGGTATATAATGAACTTATGATGTTTAGTTAAAGATATATAAAGAATCCCAGTCCTTATGAAGGTTATCTTTTTTCATTTTTGAGTCTACATGCATTTTTGCTAATTATTGCTACTGGTTAAACTGCTGGGAGATTATACATTGTGTATCTCTGATTTCAGCCTGCCTTATATTCCTAGAGATAGTCTTCTCCATTGAACATCGCTCTTTGGTCTGAGTACCGTAGTTGCTAGGACCCATGCGAGTAAAACTTTTGGCGAGACTACGCTTGTAGATTGTGCAGGAGTGTGGTATACAGTCACACCAGTATTATTACCTGTGCTGTTGGACCCAGCTGCCTCAGTTTCTTCTCCACCTGTCATCGAAGCAAACATCAGTGGGGGGGGGGGTGAACACTGGTTTCAATCACATAGGCCTCAGCATTATTCTTTATTATTTTCAGTTATCGAAGTTAATAATGGCATCGGGTGTGTTTTGCTGCTTACTTATTTTTCGGTGTTGTATATTATTACCTTTGAAGATCAGTGTAATTTATTGCTGAAACCTGAAGATTTCTTCTGATGGCATCACAAACGATGGAAACGGGGGAACTGACTCTATCGACCGTCTCCATTTTACTTACCCCTTCAGAGTCTGGACCACTAATCAAATTTTCAACTCGACCCTCTCTGAGCGGTCATCGCTTTTGGTGCTGTCATATTAGGACAGGATCCACACATGTTCTCAGGTCTGGTCCTGGGGCAGATCTTGGTACTAGGCAATCAGGGTCGACCTTCTTGGAGTGTAACTGTAACTAACATTTCACTCTCTCACCCTCTCTGATCCAAATTCTCTGACAAAGTCCATTATGGATTGCAATCTACGTCAATAATACCAAACCCATGAATAGGACTGACTACTCTGTTTAGACGCTTTCTCAAGCTAGTAATATCTCTCTGCTGTGATGATGTAAATATATTCATCCAAATATTGTAAATAAAGTCTGAAAATATCCACATCCTGTACTTTCTGTAAATACCGTAAATGTCAGTGGCAAATGTCTGTAACACGTGCTCTATGTAACTGTTCTTATACCCTGTCTGTATTAGCTTCTGTCTTACATGTGACAAGGTACCTTTGGAAATGAGCCTTTGGCTAAAAGGTTGTAAACCGATATATCAAATAAATAAATTTCCCCTGCCGGAACCCGTTTGTGCGGGCTTGACTGCCTGGGTGATCACTCCTGCCAGGTCTGACCTGTGTGAGTCTCAGTCTGTCTGTCCCCTCAGACCTTCTGGTAGGAGACAGGATCACCCACTTTATCCCCAGCTGGCTTTCCATCTCCACAGACATGCGGGGACTGGATATTATCAGAGAAGGTCTGGAATGTATTTCACCCCCTCCTTTCAACCATATGGTTCAGTACAGGAGCCTTTATGACCTAGACTTCCGGTTCCGCCATGGCTCAGGATAGCAGCTAGAGAGCGAGCTCCCTCGACCGCCTGCTAAAAACAACCCCGGAAAATAACAACTCGAACAATAACAGTCAGCAAAATGTCCGGAGGGGGTACACAAAAGGATAAAAATCCCAGATCTCGATCGCAGCAATCTAAAGGAGACAAGGAGGCTGCGGGACACCGCGGAGGCTCCCCCACCTGCATGACAATGCAAAATCGAGAGGCTGAATCTGCAGTGGCCTACGATAAAGACGAGGAGGCAGATAGGCTTTCCCGGCGCCGGTTTGACCTGATCTTAAAAGAATTGAAGGAAATGCAGACTGAGAACAAAACGGAATTCGGAAACCTGACCCAAAAACTAAATCATATGGAGCGCCGAGTACAAGAGACAGAGGACCAAATATCTTAGACCATTAGTTCTCAAACTTTGTTATGGTGAGCCTCCCCAAAGCCATGGAAAACATCTTGAGCCTCCCCCAAACACTGAAATAGTCTTGGGCCTCCCCATAAAAAAATTACATCTTAGCACAGTACCTCAGTAATAAAGTGAAACTCCTTTGAGTAGTTACCTCTCATTTTATACAGCTTATTGTACCCCTCCTTGTAACTCTCCCTCCCCAGGATAGCCTACTTGCTCCACTGTTTTGACTCTAAAACCATTGTTACCCCTTGCTGCAGTGCCTTCATTGGTCAGACTGCTTTCTCTGTCTGTTTCCCCACTATCTGGAATAACATTCCTACCAGCTGTCTCCCTCTTCCCTGCTCTTAAACATCCTACAGAGATCCTTTTGCTTCCTCCTGCTCTTACTCCTACAGTGTCTCTGCTTAAGCCCTGTATTTTGGGTTGTTCTGCCACCAGTCTAAATGGTCAATTGTTACCTCTCATTATTTGTTCATTGTTCCTATTTGTTTGCACTATTATTCATTTTGTATTGCATTGTTTTGTAGTTGCCTTTTGAATTTTCTTCCTCTACACTTCCCAAGTACACTTAAAATGAGCCTTGGCTCAGAGTGTCTTCCTGGTCACCAATTTGTAAATAAATACATAAATTCACCTACTATTATCCTTTTTCAGATTGCCTCATTGCTTCACACAAAATACCTAAAACTCAAAATTTAAATATAGTTCTTTTTCAGACATGGCTGAGCCTCCCCTGGAACAGGATGGGGCCTCCCCAGGGAGGCTGGCCTCATCATTTGAGAAACCCTGTCTTAGACGGAAGATGGTTTGCTGCATTTGGGAAGAATGGTGCAGGCCCTTTGCTATCATACAGTGGACTTGGAGGAAAAATATGTAGATTTAAATCGAGCCACGCCCGCAACAGTCTGCGGATATACGGCCTAAAAGAGGGAGCTGAATCAGGAGCAATGGTAGAATTTATGGCTAACTTACTTAAAGATGTCCTTGGTCTTCCCCCCCACTTATACGAACTGAGGATAGAGAGGGCGCATAGGGTTGCCAAAGCCGAAAGAGGAGACAGCCAGGCCCCATTCCATTATTATTAAATTCAGCAGCTATCGCACTAAAGAGGATATTTTAAGACAGGCGTGGCAGAAAAAAGAAGTTAAATATTTGGATTCACGTCTATTTTTCGACCAGGATTACCTGACAATGATTCAACAGCAGCGGCTGATGTATGGCCTCCTAATAAGAGCTTTAAAAGAAAAACGCCTTAAAATTCAAACGCCTTACCCCACCCGCCTCAGGGTACATTGGGAAGAGGGCCCAGAAGTACATGACTCCCCACAGGAAGCTAGAGAGGCCATGCTGAAGCGTGGCCCACTGCATGGAAAGGCCTCGTGCAGGCACCGTTGAGAAGGAGAGGCGAGGTTCGGAATGACAGCTCAGTGCATCAAGGAGAACCAGACGATAGTTACATCAAGGTGTATCGCGATCAGCATCCTTACTACAAGATCTGGCCAAGAAGCTACCAGGAGTAGAAGAAGGCGATATTGAAGATCTGGGAGAGGACTGAAAAATTTGTGAAATTTGAGGTAATTCCCCTTGGAGCCAGGTGTACTTCCTGTCACTACGGGGGGAACGGACAATATGCAAGACACCTCCATGTAACTGATGGCACCATTTTTATAACGGATTGTGGGTCCTCTTGACACTTCTTTTCCTACCAGATGGATAAGGACTAGATTGTTTCCCAGTACTGTTCTGTAACAACTTCTGATTTGAACAGTGTCAAAGGGAAAGCAGCAGAGAGGGAGGGGGCCCGATTCCTTCGGCCCTCCGAAAATTAGGAATGCAAGTTTAATGGTGAAGATGTGCTGGGGGGGGGCAACTGCTCACTTTGTAATACGCAGAAATATTGAAACCCGCCCAAAGCTGGGTGAGAACGCTGGGGAAAAATAAGAAGTATTGCATCAGTTTAATGGAATTCTCCCAGTGGATCGACTAAGGTTTGGCTTTGGGTGGGGGGCAGAATATATCCATTAAAGTTGTGGGATTAATATAGACTCCCTGGAGCTATGGTACTTGAGAGAGGAAACATTCTCATTACTGTAGTGAGCTCCTAAGGGAAGTCTGGCTATAAAATTAAAGTAGGTGGGAGAGGGAGTACAGGGCGAACGCTACAGACCAGTACTTAATACTTTGGACTGCCGTGGTCCATTGGCGCTTTTACATCGAGCTCCACAATACAGGTGAGAACTCGAGAAGGGGGTCCCTCTAGAGAGGGAAGTCTTTTCCTACTCCTTTCTGCCCACTCCCAATAGGGAAGGGCAAAGAGGCCTATAGTGACTAGGCCTTCTACCTTGGAAGTCAGTTTTTGAGTGGGTGGTGATGTTCCCACCATCTCCAAAAAAAGGATGTTGGTTTATTGTTCATGTAAAGTTCATGTTAAGGTAGTTAAATGTTCTATATTTATTATGTTTATTTTTGCTGCCTATCTTATTGCCACTGCCCTCCCTATTTTAGGGCCACTCTCTGCAGATGGTGAGTCAGGAGAAGCAGGGTAAAAAATTACAAGAAAGCAAATATAATATATAAAAATGGCTAAGATATGTACGAATTTCCTCTCTTTTAATGTTATTGGGTTAACGAACCCTGTAAAACGTAGTAAAATGATCTCCTATATTAAAAGGAAGGTGGACTTCTGTATGCTTCAAGAGATGCACCTTTCACAAGAGCATGAAAAAATGAACAAATTTGGTTTCTCAAAGGTGGTAGCGTCCCCATACAGAAGGGTCCGTTGCAGGGGCGTGATGGTCATGGTGGGAACAGGGGTTGCCTTTGAAGCCAGAGATACCCTGATAGACTCGGAGAGATGTTTGGCTGCCCTGAAGGGCTATTATAATGGAGAACTTCTCACGATAGCGTCGATCTATGCCCCTCCTGGTTCAGACTGTAACTTATACTGCTGGTTATATATGAGACTCGCAGAATGGGCAGAGGGGTCATTGATTATGGGAGGGGACCTGAACCTCACTCTAAATGACCATCTTGACTCCTCTTCTAGAGTTGAGAGGTTGGACAGGAGAGTGGCCCTAAAAGTTAATAAACTGTTATCCGAAGTAGGCTACATAGATGCTTGGAGTGCTTATCATGGACAGAAATGGGACTATACTTTCTTTTCCCAGATACACAAGGTACATACTAGAGTAGATTATTTCTTTGTATCTAAAGAGATAGTATATCAAATGCAAAATGTAGGAATAGGGGAAATCTCTCTTTCTGATCACGCTCCCATGTAGTTGCAGCTGCATCTGGGGCAAAGTAAGAAAAAGACCATATGGCGTCTTCACTTATCCCTTATTCAGGAAAAAAAAAATCAAGAACAGGTCCGAGAGATGATTAAGGAAGCACTTAGCACGAATGATATCCCAGATATCTCCCCATCCATCCTTTGGGATACAGTAAAAGCAGTAGTACGGAGCAAATTGACAGCGAAAGCTGCTAAACATAAAGGAATAGAGAGGCCCAAGAGGCAATTTTACAACAGAAGATACGGGAACTGGAACAATCTTTAAAAGATTAATATGACACCACCAAGGAAAGAGAAGTCCAGAAACATCTGTGTGCCCTTATTAATGCCATCCTGGACTATAGTGTGGAGCAAAACATGTTGTACTTGAGGCAGAAATATTATGAGGTGGGACCCAGGGCCACTAGGCTGTTAGCTAGCAGACTAAGGCAAAGAAAGGCTAGAGCCACCGTCAGTAGGATTACACATCCATTTACTAAGCAGCAGTTGGTAAACACAGTAGATATGGTGGAAGCCTTCACAGACTACAGTAGGGAGTTATACAAGGCGGAGACTACGCCTGAAACAGATAAGCTAGAAAGTTTTTTAGAGAAGCTACAACTGTGTCAAATTGGAGAATCTGATGCTGCCTCCCTGGTGGCTCCAATAAGGGACTCTGAAATCATAGCCAAAATAACCAGAATTAAAACAGGGAAATGCCCTGGTATGGATGGATATCCAGCAGAATTTTATAAGCTTTTTAAGAGCCAGGTTTCACCAGTCCTAAACAGAGTTTACAACTTCCTGATGTCTCAGGGAGGTGTAGTTCCTCCATCATGGAGCTATGTGGTGGTTGCGGTGTTGCCCAAGCCCACCAGGGACCCTCTATTGTGCGCCTCATATAGGCCTATTTCCATTCTAAATACTGACTATAAAATAATGATGGGAATCATGACAACACGACTTCAGGATATCATTCCCCAAATTATACACTCAGATCAGACGGGTTTTGTCCTGGGCCGACAGGCACAGGCTGGTATCCGTCAAGCTGTAAATATCCTAGAGCATGTAAGGGAGGCAGGAGAAGCATCACTGGTCATGAGCCTGGACACAGAAAAAGCATTTGACAAAGTGCAGTGGTAATTTTTACAGGCATCCTTGGCGGGCTTTGGCTTCCTGGAAGCTTTCTGCAAACTAATAGGTAGACTCTGTGATTCCCCTCGGGGTGGGGGGTTAGGGTGAATGGCCATATAGGGAGGTCATTTGACTTGGAGAGGGGAACGACGCAGGGTTGTCCCCTATCTCCTCTTCTCTTTGCCATTTTCATGGAGCCATTGGCACAGGCGATCTGCCTAAACCCAGCCAGGTGGGAGGAAGAGATTGGAGAAATAATAGAGGAAGACAAATGGGAGAAGAGTTGCGGTCTAAGACGGAACTCTAGTTCTAGGGACATGGATATGTTGTTCATCCACACTGTCTGGCAGGTATCCTTGCCGCTTTAATTCTTGCCGGAAGGTCTTCAAGCTGGCTCCTCCCACCCAGGCATAGAGATAGGGGGCTATGAACATAGACTGGGCCTCTATGCGGATGATATTCTGTTGTTTCTGGGTGACCCGGATTTTTCCCTCCCAGAAGTTTTTAAACAGATAGAACAGTTTACTGAAATATCTGGTTACTCCCTAAACACAGCCATGACCGAGGTCCTAGTTTGCTCCTACCAGGTTCCCGTGGACATTCAGCAGAGATATCTGATGAGATGGGGGTTAAATAAATTGAAATACTTGGCAGCATTCCTGGGGACGAACCCACTAACCCTTTTTCAAGATAATTACCCCAGCCTAATACATGAAATATCACAAGATTATAAGAGGTGGGCCCTCCTGCCCCTACCAATGCATCCCCGAGTCGAGACCACCAAAATGAATATTCTACCCCGCTTGCTGTATTTGTTTCAGAGCGTACCCTGTGTTGTCCCACAACAGACCATTTTAGGTTGGCAGAGACAACTAATAAAACTTTATTTGGGGTACAGCCAAACCAAGGGTGTCCAGGAACATGTTATACTTTCCCAGAAAAGCAGGAGGCCTAGCAGTCTCGTTCCTAGCAGGATACTGGACTGCTTCACAGATGAAAATTGCACTGATGTGGCAGCACCCCCACTATACCTCCCACTGGAAAACGATGGAACTACAACAAACTCGGGGTCCGCCCCTGCAGGCCATACTTTAAAATCGACGCTTGCAACAACTAGCTACCATGCAGCTCTCTACGGGAGTTATTACGGTTCTGGAGGGTTGGAGAAGGGGTACTAGTAAGGGGGGAACCGCGCAGCATCTGTGGAAATACAGGCGGTGGGCTTGGGAGGAACAATTTACCCCGGCAACCCTGGACCGCTGGTTTAGGGATCAAACACATAGAGGCTTCCACTCACCATGGCAGGTCGTAAATGGAGGTGCCCCCATTTCATTCGAGGCAGCTGTGCTCCTGTTTGATTTAAAACCAAATGATAGATTTAAATACTATCAGATCAGTAACTGGGCTCATGACATCCGAAACAACCCAAAAGTAATACGGGGACAACACTTGCACTCTCTGCCATTCAAAAAATATGGTCATCCCCCTCTGGGAGAGGAGTGATCACTGAATTATACACTCATTTTATATTGATCAGGGCCACAACTCGCTTAGTACTAAAGCAAGGTGGGAGGAAGAGATTGGAGAAATAATAGAGGAAGACAAATGGGAGAAGAGTTGCGGTCTAATACGGAACACTAGTTCTAGGGACATGGATATGTTGTTCATCCACACTGTCTGGCAGGTATCCTTGCCGCTTTAATTCTTGCCGGAAGGTCTTCAAGCTGGCTCCTCCCACCCACCCGGGTGGTAAAACTCTCGGCTCCGCCCCATTACGCCAGATCTTCCTTACCGCTTGGAAGCTCAGGTTCCCTCCTTAGCGCTCTGCGTTTGAAACTGGATCCTAATTCTTCGGTTCGCCTGAAATTGATTTTGAAGTTTTTCCAAACTTCGGTCTTCTTTTTCCCTCAAGCTACGTATGGACAAATCTATTCCTAGCTTTCAGAAATTGCCCCTGTAGAAAATGTCCAGGACGGATCCGCACTCCATGTGCGTCTACTGCTTAGGCCTAGATCATGACCCGCAGGCTTGCGAGTTGTGCCGTTCCTTTTCGGCCAGTGTTCTGGATGATCGTGCTGCCTGTTTGAAGCTCGGGTGCCCCGAGAAACGTTTCCTGCCGGTGAAATCCAATGAGGCTCGTTGGGCGGTGTCCGCGGTGGCTGGCTCGGCTGAGCAGCTCGATCAGATGATCGCCCTCGAGGAGGAAGCGGCCCAGGCCACATCTTCGTCTTCCTCGGCCGCGGCATTTATCCCGCTCTCTCTGAGTTCCTCGTACACAGCTTCATTCAAGGAGCTTTGCCAGTCTCTTTCCATGAAGGGAGAGGGGCCTTTGGGACATTCTTCTCGGCCCAAGAAAAGGGAGTCGAAAGGTAAGTCCCACCGTCGGCGTTCCTGGGAGTGGAGAGGTCCCCCTCCGGGCAGCCGACCGTCGACTTCGAGTTGTGGCTGAGGCGCTGGCTTCACGGTGCCCCGTCAGGCCAGCCTGCGAGACTCCCATCGATGAAGTCGAGATTTTTCTCGATCCATTAGGCGGGCTGTCGACTGGAGAAGCCAACAACCCTACTTCACGGTTCCCCGGTGGATACCGAATCTGCCTGCTCCTCGGGACGCGGTCCCAGTTAAAGTTCCCGAGCCGAGGGAAGAGCGGGTATCCCCTGCCCCTTCCCAGACCCACCCTCGGTCCCCCCAAGGGTCTCGGTCTCGGACCGCTTCTCGGTCCAGCCGTTCCCGCCGACATCGGCGGTCCCGGTCTCGTTACTGGAGTAAGCGGTGACGCCGTTCTTCCTCGTCCTCCTCCTCGGGTGAGGAGAGGCTTCGACGCAAGTTGTGCCGACGCTATGAGGATTTGATGTGGCAGCAGTTGCTGTTATCGGGCCTAAGCAGAGCCCGGCTAAGACCTTGGCATCAAGTGGCTGTCGCGGAGCGGCGAGCAACCACTCCGTTCCAGTCGGTTGCCGCCCCAGGGCGGTTGCTAAACCGAAACCAGCTGGTCCACCGATTGTGGTGGAACCTCCGCCTCCTCAACCTAAGTCGGGGGCCCCGACCAAGAGTTCTCGGTCGGGTCATGTCCTGCCCCACAGGTTGTTGGTCACCCTCACTCCTGACCGTCCTCGGCAGGTGGAGGGTGGCTCAGGGCCGAGGCAGCTTTTCACAGACTCTTCGGAATCCGACGACGATTCCTCCCTGTTCTCCAGGCAGTGCGATCTGGAGTCCTCCGGGGGCCAGTCAGTGGATGATAGCCCATCGTCCTTCTTGGGTCTGCTTCGGCTCATCTCGGAATCCACCGGGATGCAGCTCGAGCCCATGTCCAAAGCAGGCCGTATCCCTAGCAATTCTGGACCGGCGGATTCTCCTACGGAGGCCTTTCCAGTGGCTGAGGCCATTGTCGGCCCAGCCTTGGAGCTTTGGCAGCGGCCTGCTTCCTGTCCAGCGCCTTCGGCCAGGATGGCCAGGAAGTATGTGGTCCCTACTGGCTCTTTGCCCGGTTTCTCGGAACACCCTCTGCGGAGGGGTTAGTCACCGACAGCGTTTTCCGGCGCTCCAGTAACGCTCGGGATGTGGACAAGCCCCCCGACAAAGAATCCAAAAAGTTGGACTTTGCTGGGCGCAAGGGGACGCTGCGTCCTCCCTCGGCCTCCGACAGGCCAGCTCGGCCGTGCAGATGGCACACTTCTCCCATGCCCTCATGGGCTCCCTGGATGAGGTTGTTCCTCATCTCCCACCTGACCTGCAGACCACGGTCCGCCAGGTGCGGGACCAGGGCAGGGCGGTGGCGAAGCAGCAGCTCCAGACTGCTCTGGACATAGGTGATTCCTGTGCCAGGTCACTAGTGGCCGCAGTGGCCATGCGACGCAGGGCGTGGCTGAGGATATCCACTTTCACGGCGGATACCCAGCATAAGTTGGCAGACGTCCCCTTCTTGGGGACTGACCTCTTCGGCCCTGGAGTGGAGGGACACCTCCAGCGGATCGAAAAGTCCAATGCCACTGTGGACTCGGTCACCTCTGCCTAGAGGGACAAAGGCCGCCGTCAGCAGCAGAAGTCCTTTCGTCCTTCAGTCCTTGCTCCTCGACCGGCCCAGCAGCACCAGCAACAGGGCCAGCAGGCTCGCGCTTGGCGTCCCAAACCCAAGCCAAAGGCTTCCTCCAACAGGAAGCAAGGAGGTAAAGGCCCGGGAGGTCCCTTGGCCGGTTCTTTCTCCAAGCCTGCCCAGTGACGGATTGAGGGATGCCGCCCCCAACCTCGTCCTTCCCCGGGCTCCCCGTGGAGATGGCTCCGCCACTTCCTTTCCGCCTGGTCCGCTATCACCATGGACTGCTGGGTGTTGGAGGTGGTAGGAAAAGGCCTGCCTCTGGAGTTGAGCAGGTTCCGCCTTTTCGGACAGTCGCCCCTCGGGGGGCCACGGGGTCCGCAGCCTCACTGTTGGCCGCCCGGGCTGACATTGCCCTGCTCTCGAAAAGAGGTAATCAGGAAGGTGGCGGATCCTCCTTCAGACCGGGGTTTGTGTCCAGGTACTTCCTGGTCCCAAAGCGGATGGGGGGCTGGCGCCCCATTCTCGACCTGCACGACCTGAACAAGTTCCTAAGGTCTCGAACCTTAAGGATGGTCACTCTGGCTCAGATAATCCCATCCTTGGAATGAGGCGTGTGGTTCTGCTCCATGGATCTCCAGGACGCGTTCTTTCACGTCCCAATCCGTCCGTCCCATCAGAGATTCCTCCGCTTCAGAGCAGATGGATCCCTTTACGAGTTCCGAGCCATGCCCTTCGGCCTCTCCCTAGCTCCCAGGGTCTTCACCAAATGCATGGCAGTGGTGACAGCATTTCTGCGGCGCCGAGGGTTCTGGGTGTACCCTTACCTGGACGATTGGGTGATAGCAGCCCCCTCCAGACAGGAGGTGGAGCGGTCCAGAGATCTGGCCCTCCAGGTTTGCTCTCAGGTTGGTCTGCTCATCAACGAGACCAAGTCGGAACTCGTGCCAAAGCAGGTGATTCTGTTCATCGGGGCAGAGCTCGACTCTCTGCGAGCCAGAGCACGACTCCCAGTGGACAGGGCCAAGGTTCTTTCCTCCTTTGCCCAGTCATTTCTGGTTGGGCAATTGCACCCTGCCCAGGACTTCCTGCGCCTCCTGGGCCTCCTGGTGGCCTGCACCAGCATGGTCCGTTGGGCCCGTTGGTACATGCGTCCCCTTCAATGGGGACTGGCCAGCCAGTGGTCACAACGCCACGATCCGTTGGACCGGCCCGTGACAGTGACCCAGGAGATGTGGAATGCTCTCCAGTGGTGGATCGTTCCAGCTTATCTGCAGGAGGGTATCCCGTTCGTCCGCGCCGAGCCGACGGTCTCTCTCTCTCTCTCGACCGACACATCTCTGATGGGTTGGGGTGCCCATCTGGGGAACACCGGCGCCACGGCCTCTAGTCCCTCGGGAGTCCGATGCCACATCCAACCTGCTGGAGCTCCAGCGGTCCATCTAGCTCTCACCGCCTTCGCTCCATTTCTGTAGGGTCAAGTGGTTTCAGGTCAGATGGACAACACCACGACCATGTACTATCTGAACACGCCAGAGGGGGCGTGCTCCTTGCTGTTATGCAAGGAAGCTCTCGCATTTGGTCCCTAGTCGCAGCCTGGAGGCGGATCTCCTAGCCATTCACGTGGCAGGGCCTCTAACACCCTGGCCGATGCCCTAAGCTGGATGGGGCTGTGTCTCACAGTGGTCTCTCCTGCGGAGGTGGTACAGATCTCTTCTCCCACTGGGGCATACCTCAGGTGGACCTGTTTGCCTCCAGGAGAATCCGAGCTGAGTCTGTTCCATGCCCCCCCCTCAGCAGGGCTCGCTGCAGGGGATGCCTTCTTGAGGCCCGTGGACCCCGGGCCTCTTCTCGCCTTTTCCCCATTTCCCTTGATCCACAAGGTGCTTCTCAAGCGAGGAGGACAAGGCGCAGGTGATTCTGGTAGCCCCAGACTGGCCCGCCAGTTCTGGTATCAGAATCGCCTCAGCTCCAAGCTCGAGGCGGCTTCCAGCCCGCCGGACCTGATCTCAGTCAATCAGGGAAGGTATTCCATCCAGACCTTCCAATCCCTGCACCTGCGGCCTGGTTCCTGGCTAGAGTTCCAGGCATTGGGTCTTTCCGGCCAGGTCCTCAACGTCGTTGAGGTGTCCCGTAGAGTCGACCAGAAAATGCTATGCCTTCAAATGGAAGAGGTTTTCCATTTGGTGTCAGGAAGGCTTGGACCCTTCCGACTGCCCTTGGCAAGCATTCTGGACTACCTGTGTTCCCTTTCTCAGCAAGGGCTTGATCGCAGCGACCCTTAAGGTGCACCCTGGCAGCCATCTCTGCTTACCGGGCGGGCGGCAAGCAGTCGGTGGCACAGGAGAAGGTGGTCGGGCGCTTTTTCAAAGGCCTTGACCACATTTCCCCTCCGGTGCGAGAACCTCCACCTCCGTGGGATCTACTGCTGGTATTGGCCAAGCTGATGGGCAAGCCATTCAAACCAATGCACAGGTGTGATCTTTCACACCTGTCGTGGAAGACCGCCTTCTTGGTGGCTATCATGTCAGCCAGAAGGATGGGAGAGCTCCAGGCGCTTTCCATCGAGCCTCCCTACCTGGTCTTCCACAGGGACAAGGTTGTCCTGCGCCCCCACCCGAAGTTCTTCCCGAAGGTGGTGTCGGACTTTCACCTTAACCAGGTGTTGACTCTGCCGGTGTTCTACCCCAATCACACCTCGGAGGCCGAGTATAGGCTCCATACTTTGGACCCTAGACGAGCGCTCGCTTACTATAAGGAGCGGACGGCTGAAGTTCAGGGAGTGGTTTGCCAGCTGTTTGTCACCTACGCTGAAGCCGCACCTGGCAGACCTGCAGCAAAGCAGACGATAGGCAGGTGGATCACCTCCTGCATAGAGCTTTGCTACAGGTTGGTGGGCATGGAGCCTCCCAGAGGGATAAGAGCTCATTCTACCCACCATACCGCTGCATCGGGAGCTGCTTCCAGGGACGTCCCTATCCAGGATATCTGTAGGGCTGCTACCTGGAAGTCGGCACATACCTTCATTACCCACTACCACATCGACCTCGAGTCACGCCGGGATGCTGGTTTTGGGGCCTCAGTTCTCAATCTCTCTTTCCCAAGTAAGTATTGGGGTGTGCCTTGCCTCCCTCCTCCCGGAGAACTGCTAGGAGTCTGCCAGACAGTGTAGATGAACAACATATCCATGTCCCTAGAAATACAGGTTACTCACCTGTAACAGGAGTTCTAGGAATGGTATATATTGTTCATCATAATCCACCCGACCTCCCGCCCGGCCTTTAACCTGAGCTTCCAGCAGGCAGATCTGGCATCATGGGGCGGAGCCGAGAGTTTTACTACCCGGGTGGGTGGGAGGAGCCAGCTTGAAGACCTTCTGGCAAGAATTAAAGCGGCAAGGATACCTGCCAGACAGTGTGGATGAACAACATATACCATTCCTAGAACTCCTGTTACAGGTGAGTAACCTGTATTTCTTCCTCATTCTGGAGGGAATTTGTCTGGAAGGCTAGGAGTCGGTACTTCCTGGTCCTCAGAACCCAGGCTAAGTTCAGGGAGGGGGGGTGACTCAAGTTGTTGGAGGGGATGTGGGGAGACCATGGCAGGACACTTCCACATGTTATGGCAGTGCCCTAAAATAAGTGCTTACTGGGAAGAGATTCAAGAGCATCTGAGGGCCATTTTTGGTGGTGAAGAAGGGTTGTACCCCATACGTATGATACTGGGTGTTGATGCAGTTCATTTAAAGGGTAAGGATGGTAAATACAGTACCTCTGGCACATCCTCCCAGCAGCAGCTTTAAAGGCACTCACAAAGTGCTGGCTACAGAAAGACAGTCCTACAGTAAAAGACTGGGTCAAAATAATCATAACAATGCAGGAGATGGAGAGACTGACCTTTGCAATTCAACACAGGCAGGATCAGTTTGTTAACAGGTGGACCAGATGGGAACTTTATGTTACTAACATAGAAGTAGGATGAAAACAACAGATCCTTACTCTCCAGGCCAATGAATTACCTAAAGGTACCTAAGGTGAGACTTAGAGATAAATTAATAACTTAGAAAGTTAAATGAGTAAGCATTAAGCCACTATGAAGGTGGCATCTAATGCTGGATTGATGCATGGTTGGGAGGGTTGTGGCCCAAGGCCAGAGGCCGAGGACGAACAACCGCCCAACCATGCATCAATCGCAATAGATGCCACCGACGGAGTGGCTTAATGCGCTTGTAACATGGGCCGCGTAACAAGAGAGTTGCCAGGAGCCTGTTCCGTGTTGGTAGAACTAGATAAGACGGGGAGTCGGTGTGCTGAGCAAACTTTTACACTGCACTTACAAATGGTGTAACAAGACGGCATTACGATGCTGTTATGGTGAAAAAGGTCTGTACCTCTAATGATAGCAACCAGTGTGCCTCACATGCTCGTCCAGAACCTGTCCCGATGTACGCAGCTGTTTCTGTTATACCACCTGTTGGAGGTCTCCGGTGGACGCCTCCCTCGCTGCGGTGTGCGTGCGCTCACAAATTAACATGCGGGCTCGGTCACTTCCCATTGCCTCTCGCAGACTCCTCCGACCATACACCACTTGCCTGCATGCTGTCTCTGTATTGGGCTGTCTTATCTATCCCTCCTGTACGTGCCTGCTATTCCCACCCCCCCACCGTCTGCCTGTAGATCGTCTCAGTCTTCGTCTGCCATGCTTCCCTCTCTAATACTCGCTCCCCACCTGTGCCCAGTGCTGCTAAGCTGGGGGTCTGGCTGCTGTCAGTACTACCTCGGCGGGCACGGCATATACCCTGGGTTAATACCCGCTCCGAATCGGGTCCCGTGGTGCCGTTCCGCCTATCGCTGCTACCGATTTCCACTGTGTGATTTATGCCATGTTACAAGTGAACTTAAAGTAGGGCAGAGAGTTGGACATAGAATTCTGCATCATGAAAGTAATGGTAAAACCTAGGGGTGGGGCGAGGGCAAGGAAGGGCGGCTATATTCTTTTTAATTTACAGTTTATATTACAAATTTTTAAGCTTCTTGTAATCTCTTTAATTTTAATAGTATTTTATTGTCAGGTTAAAGTTTTTTATTTAACAAAATGAGAAAAATCTTTAGACTGTAACAATCTGTCATGTCTAAGTTCAAATGTTTGGATGTTGGCATAATGAAGTGTAACAATTTCTAATGTTGAAATAATCCAAAGTGAAAATAAAATAAAGTTTAACCAAAAAAAAAAGAAGGAGCCTTTATGACCTAGAGCCAGCCTGCTTGAGGGAGGGAGTTCAGAGTCTTCCGTTTATGGAGGCTTTAGAGGAGGTTCAAGAGGCTGAAAGGAATTTGTTTTCCAATAATTCCTGGTTCTAAAAAGCTCAATATGGGGGTGGCCCATCTTGGATCTCAAGAGGCCTGAACAAATATCAGAGATATACAAAGTTCAAGATGGTATTTTCAAGGGAGATAATCCTATCCCTCCAAGAGGGAGATTTGTTCTGCTCCCTGGCTCTCGAGATTTGTTCTGCTCCCTGGATCGGAAGGATGCATATTTTAACTTATCCATCAGATTCACCAGAAGCTTCTGTGATACAGCCTGGAAAGCAGAATGTGCCGGTACAGAGTCTTGCCATTCTGTCTTTACTCCCAGTGTTTTCACTGAATGCCTAGTGATGGTTGCAGCCAACTGTACCTGCACAGACAGGTGTTTCGGTGAATCCTTATCTGTACAACAGGTTGATCAAAGCCAGCTCCCCAGGGTCAGGTGTGGAGACTTTAGGTCCCACAGTGGATTTATTTATTTGAATTTTGATAACCGGGTAAGCACACTGAGACAAGACAGTCCCTTTTTCAGTGGTGACCTGGGGAACCAAAGCATTCCTAAAAAGTGAATATTCATTTAAAGAAAAAAAACAGAATTGTGACATTCGTGGCAACACATAGATAATAATATATGTAGGAATATACAGTAATAGGTTAAGTTTGCATGTACAAATAGTTGGGGAAGACGTATATTCCATAGGGATTAAATGCATCAATAAAAACCTATGTCATGCAGACATTCAAAATTATACATACTTACATAGTATACAATCAAGTAAAAACAGATCGTGGGGAACTGAGGCCAGAGAGAGGTTGAAAGGAACTGGCAGGGGTAATTAGGGACAAGTGCAAGAGGCAGGGGCGAAGAAAAGGTTCTTATACCATTTTTTAAACTGGGGGAGGGACGAGCAGGAGAGGAGATCAGGAGGAATGTTGTTCCATTTGTGGGAGGCAGCAAATGAGATGGATCTCCTCCCAGTTGCCAGTCGTGGTTTGGGAATATTTAGTAGTGGCTGGTGAGAGGATCGAAAGGACCCGGTGACTGGTTTGCGGGACAGCAGATTGGCGAGGCTGGGTGGGGAGGGGAGGTATAGTGCAGTGGTTTAAGGCTCTGAGCTGCAAACCTTGAGACTTGGGTTTGAATTCCACAGCCCCCACTTATATACCGTGTGACCCTGAGCAAGTCCCTTCACTTCCTTGTGGTCCCAGGTCACAACTGGAAACAAGCTTTGGCTTAGTGTGCCTTTCCTGGTTAAACAATTTCCCCTTTCCCGAATGTAGAAAAGTATGTATTTACCCCAATTCAGAATGCCATTTTCGTTGGGGTGGAACTAAACTGTACTCTAGCCAAGGCTCTCCGGTCCCTAGATCCTGCCTCAGACCTGATGACCTTTGCCTGGTCCTTTCAGGTAAGTCAGGAGTATGCTGCCAGGGAATTCTCTTGACTTGACTTCTGAGTCTTTTGACTTCTAAGCCTGATGACTTCAAACACAGTAGTCCCTTGAGCTCATCTTCCCATTAGGCCAATACAGTGATACCTCAAAGAATGGCAGTCTTAAAGGAAGGATCATGTAGACAGCAAGGTGGAGGTACCCCCCTGCTAGTGGAAGGCCTACCTTGGTGGCAGGTGCTCCCAGGTTACTCCTGAAAACAGGCACTTGTGCCTAGTGGGCCTTTCCCGGTTACCAAAGACTAAAATAAATAAATAAAAAAATGAAAAAACAGAACCTCAGAGTGGAGATCCTCTTTCAACCCCCTTGTCCTACAGTCCACCAGACAATAGACTCCTCACTAACAGTATAAGGAACCCATCTTGGTTAGGAGGTTGTGCATCGGACTTGTTCCGAAAGGGATTTGCCCTTTCACATAAATGTTCTGTGGGACTTCCTGTGATTCGCTTGGCCCATCGTGAATGTAGCCTACTAGTAGCAGGCCAAACAGTTGAGGCGAACAAAGAAAACACTACTGCAGTATTTCACCTGAAAGATCAAGAGGATCCGAGGTTATCCAGATTATTTCAGGAAGCTTGGAGCCTGTGGGGACTTGCTTTCTCCACTCATACTTACCCCCTTGCAGTACGTCTAGTCTCAGATGCTTAGAGATCATCACTTATGATTGGTTTCTGAACCAGGAGACCCTGGGCTGCATCTTCAAGGAGTGGAATTCCTAAGAGTGATCTGTTCACCACCTGAAAAAATGGAAAACTTCCTCTAATTTGCACAAGGCCACAAGAAAGGAACCATACAGGCAGAAGCTGTGGTCCTGAATTGGGGAGGAAGGTTCCTGTACAGTCCCCCCACCTCCCTGATTCAAAGGGTCATCCCCAAAGATCTTATCTGTGTCAGTCTTCACCATTCATCATTAGTGTGTATAGCACCGGAGCTAGGACCCAGCGAGACTTTTTTTTCCAAGGGTGGAGTTGATGCAGGGCGGCGCGCACCCCGAGGCTGGCGTTCTACGTGGCGCATGAGGTTGGCCGTTATCTGTGACTCCATCCCAGCCCCAGTTCTTTGCTTCTCCCGCCATTGAGTGTAGACCTCATGTCTTGATAATTTCAATTATGACTTTCTTTGTGTCTCGGTTCTGTATGCGCCTGCACAGCGTCGCTTCTGCTGATAAGACCGTTTCATTACTTTTAGGCGGTGTCGAGTACTGTTTTTGTTTATTGTTTGCCATACGGTCATGTCTCGTCCCGGGGGCAAAAAATTGTTGAAGGCAGGGTGGCCACCTATGCATCAGTGCCCCTGTGGCTGCCTTTATTCCATGATGGATCAGCATGACCGTTGCCTCTCCTGCCTCAGCCCGGCACACGACATGGACAACTGCGTTGCCTGCTTCTCTATGGACCGTCGAGTTCTTGTGATCCGCGCATTTAAAGTCGGATGTGTGCCGCTGACTTTCAGTGGGGCAGGTTCACAGTCGGCAAGCCAAGACTAGGATTCTCGGCCCTTCCTCCGGGTCCCCTTCCTGTCCTATACAGTCTGTGGAGGAGGGGGCCTCCGCCTCTCTCAGCCTTGCCACGGCGGGGGCTCCTTCCGCTGTGCAGGAGGCCCAGTCTGCCCCTCTCGTGGGGGGGGGGCAGACAGGACGCACCGCTATGGCAGTCGCCTCTTCAGAGGTGAAGGCTTCCTCAGTGTCGTGTTCTGGGCCCTCCGGGCCTGGACCAGCACCGTTCTTGATGTCGACTGGCGGCGCTGCCCTTGGTCCTGGTGCCATTTGTTGCATCGCAGGCTTGTAGGATGGTGTTGTGGTCTGTGCCGGGCTGTCCCTTGGTACCGCTGTCACTCCTGGCGCCGTTTGCAGCACCGGAGATGTCAGCAGCACCATGGGAAGTGCTGCTGCAGTTTCTGGACCTATTTCTAGTTCTGGCACCATGCGTGGCACTGGGACTGGAGTCAGCGCCACTCCTGACTCTGGGGCCATCTCCGGGGGGGGGCGCAATGCCATGTTCAGTGTCGCACGCAACTCCGGTGCCATTCGCAGCGCCAGGGAGGGTGGTGGCATCAGGCACGGTGCCGTGCTTGGCTCCGGTGCCACCTGCGGTGCTGGGTTTGAAGATGGTCTGGCTCATGGTCACAAGACTGATGGGGATCGGGGATGATCTGGCATCAGACCTGGGATCTACTCCTCCTCGGAGGAGGACTCAGGTCTGATCCGGATTGGTCCTGGATTTTCGGAATCCTCCGATCCCTCTGTGTCCAGCACCTTGGTTCCCACTCAGCCTTCCTGTGGGGGTCAGTTTTTGTCGGTAGGTTCTGGGGTCAGTGGTACTGACCAGCCAGCAGTGGTCCTCATGGCCACTCCCGGGCAACCTGGGGTCAATGGCATGTCTGCTCCTCCCGGCTGGAGCACACTCTTCCCTGGTGTGTTTGGACAGTCCACGTGTGGGACAGCCCAGGGCACGCCAGGAAGGGGAGGGTACTGTTCCCTGGGTGGACTCTACGGAGTCTACCCAGAGTTGTCAGCTGCCTAGGCTGGTGACTATGAGAACGAGGTCCCTCTCGGACTCTGAAGGGTTGAGGAGTTGGGTGTGGTGCAGCACGCAAGGAGCTGCAGTGCGGACCCTCACTCTTCCCTGGATCTGTCCTCGATTAGGACTTCAACTTTGGAGGTCAGAGGCCATCTGTCTGGACTCGCACAGTCCCGGTCACGTCACAGGGGGATTTCTTCCCATGGGCACAGCTCTGACCGTTCCGATCCAGTTGAATAGCTGTTAGCTGCTGGGACCTTTGGGTCTCCCTCCTTGCGGGGTGTTTCCCCTTGGCCCACCTGCCCTGACAGAGGCTGTTCTCCTGCTGCTAGGAGCTTGTCCCCCATGCCTCTGTCTCCATCCCCGGCTATCCCAAGCATTCCCGATCCTAGGGGACTTCGCACCTGGGAAGAGTTCAGAGGTTCCGCTGCACATTTCCCTACCCATCTCCATGCCCTGGACCAGCAGGACCACCATGGTTCTATGCAGCCGGACCCTGAACCTCAGAGCTCGCCTGCATCTTCTTCCTTCTCCTCCTCCTCTGAGGGAGAGGAATTATCTGTCTACATCTCCCCAGCGTCTGATCTTTGTTCCTATCAGCGTTTCCTCGCTTCATCTTACCCCGGTCCCTGTCAGCAGTCCCAAGCATGTAACCCGCACCTTCTTAGGCGAGTTCAGTGCGGCCAACCTGGTGGTTCCTGCCTGGCCTGTTCCTTTCCAGGAAGCATCACATCGGCTTTGGCTATGTCCCTTCTCTACTGTTCCAGCCCCAAGGGACCTACACCAGTGGTATTGCCACCCCCCACCGGCTCTCCAAGTTCTCTTCCTCATCCCTATTCAGGCTTGACCTCCCTGGACATCCCCTCTGGGCCTTGCGCCCCCCCCCCACCGTGACCGACCCCCAGACTCGGACTCTGCAGACTTCGGTTTTTGGAGGAGAAGGGTTTTCTATTTGGGACGGATCCTTCTTTCTATTGCTTCTCATCAGGCCTACTTTGCTTCCTACAATAGGTTCTTGTGGTCCAGGCTAGGACAACTCCTTGCCTCAGTGCCTGATATGGAGGAAACCAGGTAAGCCCATTGCCCTTTCTGCTCAGGGTCTGGAGCTAGCAAGGCACCAAGCAAGGGCATCTTATGACACCAATGCGATAGCCTCCAGAGCTATAGGGACAGTGATCTGCATTAGGTGGACAGCATGACTGCGCTTATCTCAGTTGTTACTCCTGACCCGGCGTAGGGTGATCTCCTCCGCATACCGGAGAACCCACCTCTTCTCCCACAGGGTAAGACTATGACTTTCGGGGCACCTTCCCTTCCCCACCGGGGGCTCCCTGTCTCACCCGGACCAGTCTCAGGCCTCCCCAGGCCTGTGAGGGTTCTCTCTTCCAGTGTCTCACCCACTGAAGGATAATGGACTTAGTCCCTTAGGGAAGTTCAGGGCCCCCTTTGGGGGCTCGGTACTCAACCACTAGTGATCAATAGTGAAGATTGACACAGATAAGATATGAAAATTACATACCTATCGTAATTGTTGATCTTTCTGTGTATCTTCACCGTTCATCAGTAAATCCCACCCTCCTTCCCCCTAGGGCCTCAGTCTCTGGGCTCCCCCCTCCCTCCTGTTTGTCTCCCTGCTGTTTTTGTCCTCACTCTCCTCTCCCTTGTGGTCAGGAGGAAAGGGACCCTGGAGACACACAGGGAGGAGTTTTTTCCTGTAGGAGGTATTATTTAGGGGTGGGGGGTTCTCTCCCCCTTCATTGATCTTATCTCCCTTCACTTCTATCTGGAGTGAGGTAAGGGATTGGGACCACCCCTCCTCCCCCCTCCCATTTTTCCCTTGACCTCAAACCCTTGATTTTAATTTCCTTAAGTTGGATGTCCTTTGATGTCCTCCCTGGCATTTAAGTTTTTGCCTTATTTTTTTGGGGGGGGTACGAGACACACCCCTTTATTGACCCCCACTCTGTAGGTTGGCCCTCCCAAGCAATTGCTGCTTAGTAATTTCAGGCTAGCCTCCTGGCAGCTCTTAAACTTGATAGTCCAGATTCTGGTCTTTCGTTGTTGTCAAAACCCTAGGGTTCAGGATTGCCTCTGGGGGTGTGGCCCTCTCCTCTTCTGCCCCCCCCCATCCCTCTCTTTCTTTCTGCTCCTTTTCTAAGATTGGGGCCCCTCCCCTTTTTTCCCATATCTAGTTTCTCCTCCTGTCTCCTCTGTTGTTTATTTCTCCGTTTAGTTTATATACATCCTTTCCTTTTGTATATCCCTTGGGCTCCCTTGTCCCACCCACCCACCTCCCTTTCCTTACACTCTCCAGCATCTCAGAACTGGGGCTGGGCGGAATAAATGACAGAGAGCAGCCAACCCGTGAGCACACCATGTGAGAATAATAGTCCTCACAGTGGTGGCCGGCCGGCGTTGACTCCGCCCATAGGAGAAAAAAAAGTCTCCCACTGGGTCCTAGCTCCAGCGCTATATCCATTAGTGATGAATGGTGAAGATACACAGAAAGGTCAACAGTTATGGTATGTACGTAATTTTCATTTCTCCAAAAGCAACCCCAGATAATCCTGATGGCTTCGGATTGAGCCCAGCAGGTCTAGTATTGGGACCTCCTTCTCTCCTGAGTCCTCAAGCCCATACCCTTCCCCTCAGGCAGGACTTTCTCACCAGGACCAAGGGGAGAGTACCCCATCTGGACAATCCACTTCTGCAGCAGAAACACTGCTTCAGAAATGTAAGAATACCAGTGAGCGTCTCTGATGAGATTCTGGACAGTAGTGTTTGCTTCGAGAAAACCAGCCACCAGAAAAGGCTATGCCTGCAAATGGGAAATATTTTCCATTTAGTATAGCAAGTGTGCCATGTCCCCTGCCACTTGCCCAGTTGTCATGGTACTTGACTAAAAGCTGCCTTCCTGAAGGTTCACTTTTCCTATATTTCAGCATCTAGTTCCAGAGTAGGTGTGCCTTCTGTAATCTTTTTCCTGTTTTCAGAAAGTTCTTGAAGGGGTTAAATAATGTATGCCCTCCTTGTCAGCACGCTGTCCCTGCCTGGGAATCGGGACCTAAATTTAGTTTTATCTGTGTTGACAAGTACTCTTTCTGAACTGTTGGACTCTTGTTATTTAAAGTTCTTGTGTTGGAAACAGCCTTTCTAGTGGTGATCACTTCAGCCAGGAGAGTAAGTGAGCTGCAGGCTCTTTGCATTGCCTGGATTTAATTTTTCACAAGGATAAAATCATCCTTCAAACTCACCTGAGGTTTTTGTCTAAGGTTGTCTCAGAGTTATATATTAATAATTATACAGTGGTGCCCAAAAAAGAAGAGACCTGATTGGCTAACTGGGTATTTGGTCCGTGAGTAAACCCCAGCATAACTCACAGAAAAAGACCCAGTAAGCCTCTTCACAAAATCAAAACTAAAACTGACAGGTGAAATCACTCCGATCAGCAAAAATTGTAAACAAAAAAAAGTCACCTTTAAACTCGCTTCTCTGCTCCTGCTAAACACCATGAAGCAGCTATCATGCTCACACAAGAAAACAAGTGACTGCAGAAAAAAAAATAAATAAATAAAGACAGACCTTAAAGAGCTGGCAACACATTCAGGAGAACTTTAACAAAACCTAATATTTAGACACAGTCCAGCTTGTATTTCCCATTAGTGCTGTATTCCTCCTCCCTCATTATGTATTACTGGGGTCATTTGTATGAAAACAGGATCTTTGCTCGTCAAGAGGTTATCTATTCCTGCTGCTGTCTCTTTACCTGAAGTCACAGAGCACAGCTTGTGATAGATATCACAGTTACGCCCATGGCAACAGATTGTGATGTCACAACAGAGGATTATAGCCCTTGAAGTAGAGAGTAAGATATAGAGGCAAATGAACTCTAAGGGATAAAGATCCTATATTTATGCAAATTTCCTTAGTAATAAATAATGGGGAGGAGAAATATATACAACGCCAATGGAATTCAGGCAGAATTGTACCTAATTATTATGCTTTTTAAAGTTTACTTTGAGGCGTCAGTAGATCTTTAACAGAAGCTTTGAGATCAAGGAGGAGCCGCTTTCTACACGCTGTTTCACCCATTCAATGCTAGCAGTTACTCAGAGCTCCACTTACACCACGCTGTCTCAGTCACTCAACACTGGCAGCCGCTCCCAGCTCGCGCCACTCTCTGTCATTCAGAAATAGTTTACTTAGCAACACAGGACTATTTAATGATGGGAGGAAGGATACAGCAATAAAAATAAATAAAAAGTATTTAAACTTAATACGTGTAAACTTTTTAATATTTTTTTTAATTCTTCATTTAGAAGACATTGTATAATCGCGATAATCCATTCCAAGATGTGGGTTTTGCTGGGATTTACTCATGCCTGGTGTGGATTTGGTCCTTCAGCCTGTGAGTAAATCGCAGCATAACTCACATCCTGTCATGGATTATTGCTTAAATTATGGGATAGGTGTTCATGGATTGAGGGTGCTACTAGACACCAAGGAGATTGTCTGCATTCATATTGGGGGATGGTGGTGCCACTAGACACCAGGGAGTTATTCTACAATTGCTGGATGAGTGTTCGGGGGGTGGAGGGTGCCACTAGACACCTGTGAGATATTCTGCATTTATGGAACGAGTGATCAGGGGGTGTCACTGGACATCAGGGAGATATTCTACACTCACGAGATGGGCATGTGGGGGGTGCTGGTAGACACCAGGGATGACGTGTCAGGTGCCTACAGGATAGGCGCTAAAGGGCCACTATACACCATGCAAATGAGCCCATAATGGACATGCAAATGGCCCCTTAGCACCTTGCACGCCCAGTGGGCTCATTTGCATGGTGTGGCTGCATATAGCCAACATGATTCCCAGCGCTATCTGGTCCGGGAGCGCTTTTCCCTATGGGCCGGACAAAGCCCCGGTCTGTGTCAGGGCAGTGCAGTTTGACTTAGCACTGTGCCGGCACAGATTGATATTCAGTCAGATAGCACCGGTCGGCTATGCGACTGAATATATCAGCCACTGCGTCAGGCACTAGCACAAATGCAGTGCAAACATTTGTACTGCTCTTGTGCTCGTTTTTGAATATCTGGGCCCAGATGTTTAATTTTGCTTGGAGAATCGCCTGATTTGGGGGTGATTTTGAATGGGACAGCGGATGGGTTTGTTGTTCCATTTTAAAAAATTCTCAAAAACTCAAATTCAAATCCAGGATGCCCTCTTCCTTTACAGAAAAGCTCATCACTTGGTCTTGGAGATGCCCCTGTCAACAGTCTTCAAAATGCAGTGGATTGGGCTCAGTCTACTGAGTTGATTTTTTTAAATATTTTATTCTAGAGAAGATACACTACAGACAATTTTGGCAACATTTTGTGACCAGTTCACCACTTTGTCAGGCCCTTATCTCAGTGTTCCTGAATTAAATTCAACACATTAATGTTCCATTTAGAAGTGATCTTTCTAGCATTCTTGAAACGCTGAGGGAAACGAGTTTCACAACTTGTTCTTTCCCAGTTCTCCTAAGATTTCTTATGGAATGCACATGTTAAGGGCATACAACTCAATAAACGGGGCCCTTAGGTTTTAGAAAGCTTCACAGTTTGTCAGTAACACGCTTGAAGGACTTATCAACCAAAATGCCCTTTTCAGTTGTTTTTCTTTCTCCTCCATCTATATTGCAACACTTGGTTCTTCGGCACTGCAAATCTGTGCAGTTAGTGTATGTTGTTGAGTACTTATCCTTTAAGCCTTTCTTAAGACCTCATTTTAACCTAAGAACCACACACATGGCGAGGAGCCAGTTTCCAAAACATGCTGGACAGGAAGCTGCAGACGCATCTAATTAAGCCAATAGTTGGAAACACTGTATACAGGGAGTGAGTGAAAGAAGTCCTGCACAGATCGCCTGACCTCGTGCAGGTTTCTGAGATCCAATTTGAGAATTAATTGATGATTTATTTGCTGCAGGCTTTTTTTTAACCTTGACAAGTGTGTTTCTATGTATAATTGAGACACAAAAGAGCAGTTGCACGATTGAGTCTGTAATACTTTCTTGCTCTTGGAAACCATGACATCTAACCGTTGTTTTGACTTCCCTCTTTTTGCTAACCCAAGTGGTAGCATGGCTGGAGAGTGCTCTGCAGTGAACCTTGGAATGGGCTTCATTCCCTCAGATGTGGGCCAGTGGGTAACCACGGAATGCGAACATACGAAATTGCCAGCAGAAAAAGGCTCATAGGTCTGTCAAGTTTGCCCAACTGTGCAGCTCGCAGTTTACTTCTCCTCCAGCTGCCCTCCATTCCCTTTCCATCACCCCTACCCCCCGGACTCCCCTCTTTTGCTATTGTCTCTGCTTACCCTCCCTTTGACTCTACCCCAACCCCACTTAAAACTGTCCACTGTCTTCAGTGCGATCAACTCCTCTGGCATTGGGTTCCACCCATGCTGCACGTGTGGGTGGAACACAGCCTTCCTGGAGGGTGTGTTGTTTTTATGCTGTGCTGACTTGCCAGCTTTCCCAGATGAAAAATCTGTGCTCTGCAGGGTCCATGGGCAGGATTGAATGGCTGTCCAGTGATTATGCCCCAGTGCTCTACATGGCAACCATTTTAGTCACCATAGTGACCTGGAATTTATTTTGGCCATTGGGGATATTGTCAGGTCACCACAGGCGACTCCCCACTGTTCCCTAAACTGCTAAACAGTTTTCGCTATTTAACTTAAATAGCAGGACATTTTTCGACGGTGTAGGATCTTCAACTCAATTGTGGAACAATGTTCCCACAATTTGAGGATTTTGACTACTGCATCATACAGACACAGATATTTTGGCTACCTGAGATTTCAGTTTGGCTAGTAAGATTTTTGGATTGGTGGCTGAAGTAACCACCTAGGAAAAAAACTTAACATAGGCACTGCTGTGTCTTAACCTGGTCTCCATAAGAGGGTGATGGGTGGTCCTTCATATATGTATGTATGTGTGTGTTGGGGGTGGGGGGGGATAGAGGAAAGAATTGGTAATAGAAGTGCTTCTGTTTGTGTATTCTGCCACCTGTCCCTCGCTGAGGGAAGGCATCTCAACTGTACAGATTTTCTGTGATGTCCATGTTGTTGCCTCAAAAATGTCCTTGTCCCTCTGTGTTTGGTATTGCTGTTTGAAGCATTAAATATTGCCAAATATTAATATTACAGTTTATTGCCATCTTTTTTCTTCTGATTTTGGTCATTTGTCCCTGATTTGTGAAGCAGCTTGTTAAGAGCTAAGAATTGAGTCATCTCTAAACACCATCACAAAGTTGTCTAATAATAGTTCTGTCTGGGAGTATGTCACAGTCTCCAGCAAAGCACTGTTACTGTGAGCCATTACGAAGCTGAGCCAGAGTAGTGTGCTACTGGCATTTTTTTTTAATTTGCGTTTTCATAATTTTTGGCCAGGAAATGCACTGAACCAAACTATTTTCCAGATGCATCCCTGTGTAAAGCTTGTGAGTTTTAATTGGGATGTTTTTGGTCTGTGGTACCACAGCAAATGGCCACCGGTACTAACAGATTAACTGTACAGAGATTTCTATATGAGGTAAAGCTGTGTTTGAAGGCAGTATTGTCCAGTGGCTAGAAGACTAAACTGCGATCTAGAAGCACCCAGATTCCAGCCCCACCACAGCCATCAGCTCTCTCTGGCCTTAAGCAAGTTACCTGACCTCCCTGTGCTTCAGTCATCATTTATTCATTTATTTAGACTTTGGTAACCGGGTGAGGCCCACCGGAACAGAGTCCATTTATGGTGGTGACCAGGACATCACACAAGACAAGACTGTGGTACAAATAGGGATCAGTAAGCGAACAGTTACATTGCAGTTCAAGTAAAACCAAAGTTGACTGCTGTAAAACTTAGAAGCAGGGCCCCTCTGAAAATTAGATGTTAACACCGCAGTTGGACTATCCTGGGTAACAAAAGTTCTTACTTTTTCCGTAAACATTGTAACCATTTGTGTTTTTGGACTTGGAACTAGATGAAGATGACCTTAGTTCACGTCTCAGTTATCGGATTCTTTGCATTTAGGTATTCCTGGAATTACTGAAACTTTAGTTAACAGGCTGTCTGGGTAGTCAAGTACACTTCTAGAGCAAACGGATGGGGGGAGCTTGAAGCTGCAGATGTAATCACGGAAAATAAAATAAGCTGTTTTTGCAAATCTCCATTTAGCACAAATTCAGATTTTAGGTTCAGACAATGCAATGGAGAAGCAAGATTTTAATATGGAAATATCTCCAAGAGGAATGGTAATTAGGTTAGGTGCCAGGAGTTGTGTACTTTTGCTTTGCTTAAAAAAGCCTCCAATGACAGTACATAAACTTCATAAATGAAAGATATGCTTACATGACATGTATTGTAAATGCTATTTTTGATTATCACATGTACTTTACCTTGAGAAAATACAAGGTTTCAGGGCATAGTAAGAAGAAAAATTATACATAGAATCTAATACTTAGCACCCACCAAAACTGTGTACTGTGTTTTAAGTTTTTTTTTTTTTTAGCCCTCTGTCGTCATGCCGCACCCCTTCCCGCCCCATGACAGACGGAATCACCGCAACCAGGAAGGTGAGTGAGTGGTTCTCTTCACATCCAACACCAGTGAGTGCTGCTCTTGGTTAGATAAGGGAGGGGTGGGTGGATAAATTTATTTATTTTATTTATTTAGTTTTTGTTGACTGGGAAAGAGGACTAGACAATTGTTTTGCCTATTTTCAGCCTCGTCTACAGATGAATGCTAACTGAAATTGAACCAGATTTTTTTTAAGCTGTTGGCGGTATATTTAGTTAATGTTAGACAGCATGACCCCTCTTGTTGCAGGAGCTGAGCTCCTTACCACTGTGATGTGCTTGTATCCCAGCCATCCTGAAGTGTGGGATTCAGAGGTTCACACACGAATCCCAGCACAGTTTGCTGGTTGAAGTGTGGGTCTCGGTTGGGGGGGTGATTTACACATGAATCTTGGTGTCTAGGGTAGTAGTGCAGCTTGCTAGCTAAAGTGTGGGTCTTGGGAGCTCACACATGATTCCCTGTCTCTGAGTTGGCAGGCCAGCTTGCTAGCTGAAGTATGGGTCTTGGGTGCTCACACATGATTCCCTGTCTCTGAGATGGCAGTGCAGATTGCAAGCTGAAGTATGGGTCTTGGGGGGCTCACACATGATTCCTGTCTCTGAGATGGCAATGCAGATTGCTAGCTGAAGTATGGGTATTTGAGCCTGCTCGGTGGCGCTGAGGATTGAGGCGCTGGACACTCCGCCGTGCACCACGTTGGCAACCCAGGTTCGGGAGTGGACTCGGGTGTCAGGGGTCGGCAGTGGGAGGCGAGGATTAAGTGTCTGGAGGACTGCTCTCCTCTCCTGGGGTGGGTAGCAGGGGATTTCCCGCTTGACAACGTCTCCCAGTAGAGACCGGGAGCATTGCGCATGAGAGGGGGCATGCATGGGGGTGAGGCAGTGGCGGACATCTGCAGGAGGAGGCAGAAGCGCATCCTCCGCACACTGATGTCACTGCACGTCCGTGCCTTGGGGGAAACAGAAGGTGGAAAGCCCCGGCTGCTGGGGATGTGATGGTGACTCCAGGGACCGAACCCACATACCCGTTGCCGGCCCTGAACCTGACTTGACTCTCCGTGGTCCCCACCTCTTCGCGTAAGGGCCGGCAGGAGAGGGGAGACCCAACACCTGATTCCTAGGTCGGGGGATGGGTTCAGGCAGGGCGATAGAGGCGAGATCGAGTGGGTCCACCTGAGAGCTGTCTCGGTTGCTGGAGAACCGGAGGGGAAAAGAATTCACACATGATACCCTGTCTCTGAGGTGGCAGTGCAGCTTGCTGGACGAAGTGTAGGATTCAAGGGCTCGCACACAAATCCTGGTCTTTCCGGTAGCAGCACAGTTTGTTTGACAAAGTATGGGATTCAGGGGCTCACACATCAATTCCCAGTCTCTCGGATGTTATCACAGCTTGCTAGGTGAAATGTGGGGTGCAGAGGCTTACACAGGAATCCCAGTTTGTCAGGTTACAGTATGGCTTACTTCCACCATGCCACATGGCCTGTCCTGGAGATGCTAGTTAATTAGGAGATTTGGGTGCTCAACTGTTGTGAGTCCCCCCCAAACACCAGAACTGAGCACTTCTGGGCCGCAGATTTTCTTTTTTCAAAAAAGGCCAGTTCCAGTATTTTTTTCATATACATTTTTGCTCCTCTGTAGCCACCCTCTCCTACTGTGAGGCTCTGACTTGGCAACATCCCAGGCCCATCTGCCACTCAGTCCCCCCCACCAATCGTCAAACCAGATGGGGATGGATACACACAGTATGGGCCCCAAGATTACTGGTGGCTGTCATGCTTGGCAGCAGGGAGGCTGGTTTTTCTCCTGGTTTTCTCCCTACCCTCTCCCCTGATGCCAGGGACAGCATGTATATCCCCACGCACGAGCCCTCACATGCATGGAACGACATCCTGTGTTTGGGGGGGAAATAAGATCTCTTGTCCCACTGCAATAGGGTCACTATGTCGATGGAACCTGGGCACCTCCCTCCCCTGGCCTGGAGCACTGCTATATGGCAACACTATCCCAGCACCTGGCCGCCCAACCCAACTCCTCGAGTCGCTCCCAACCTTAGGTCGCCTACAATTCTGATGGGTCATCCTGCGGCCCACCCAGCTAATTCCATTTTGACTAAATCTTAAAATACACAAACTGAATGTAAATCATGATGGTTTGCACAAAAATATGATGCATAAGTTTTTTTTTTGGGGAGGGGGGAAATTGAGACCAGGTGGGTTTTTTTTTTCCTTTTTTTTTTTGCACAATAATGTAGCACACGACGAGGTGGTTTTGTGTGACAAATTGGCACCATTGTATAGGGGGTTTATGCAAAAAACTGAAAGTTGGGAAGGGGGAGTTTGTGATATAAATGGGTCAAAATGCTAAATATAGTGTTAAAATTGCCCAATTCAGATGTAAGTATGGCAGTTTGGGGGTATTTTCATTGTTTTTCCTTTTTTCTTGGAAAATCCTGGGCCCGTCCTCACTGTGGCGCTGCTGCTGGGGTGATTCTTTGTGCTGAGGCCTGCCCCCCTTCAGCCCCCTTCCCGTGGCTCTGTGGCAAGAAGCTTGGCTTTTGAGGTGCTTGAATGTTGTGAGGCCAGTGCCCTCTCCCTGGCTTTTGACGTCCCAAGGGTAAGAAACCAGAGTCCAGATGTGAAATTGAATCTTTGAAGTGGCAGTGGAGAATAATGCTGTCATGCCACTTCACCGGTCTTATCAATCAGCTTTTGAAAAGGGACACTTTTACTGCTTTACAGATGAACTGAAAAAAGATCTTTTTAGTAAATGGCTGCTATGATCTAATTTGTATCACAGAAAACAAAAGGGGGAAGTACTGTGATCGAACTGCATTTACAGTGCCAGATTACATGATGATTTGGAGAAGCAGAGGCAGATTGTCTAGGCTTCTATAAAGGAACCAGGTTTTACAGAATGATTGACAACAGTTTGCTGACTTGAGGCTTTACCTGCAGCCCAAGGGTGTATGATTCCTCTTCAGGCAGAACCTCTTGTTTGTCTTGTATTAAGTGGCAAGGAGCAGTGAGGAGCAATGTGTAGCCGCTGACCCAACTGCAGGGAGGATGTGAATGTTCCTGACTTTTTGTTATTCTGTAGGCATTGACAGGACACTAAAAGCCGTGGGGCTGTACTGACAGCAGGTTAGGGTTCTCAGATTGTGCTGCGCTTTCACTGTAGGAGTACTATGTGCAGTCATTTTAGTAAATTAAAATATAAACGAATAATAAAAATATGCCATTTCATTCATGAAATCATTCTGTTACAATAACAGATCACATCTGTGGTCATAGACATTTTGTAAGCAGGGTTAGTTGGGAGGCCATGACAAGGGAATTAGTGCAGATTTATGGAAGAATGCGGAAGAGAAAACAGAGGAGCTGGTGGACGAGAATAAAATGCAATGCTTTTTTTTTTTTTTACTCACATTTACTTTATTAAGTGGAAGGGTTATCAAAACATTTAAATTTTTTTCTCAAAGTAGTGAGGTAATTAGCCACTAGTATAAGATATTCTTCTGAATACAATAGAAATTGCAACATTTCAACTGTTGCTTTACTTAATTTCTCCTCAGTTCGTCCCAGCCAATATTTTCTCATTTTTGTATATTGAAGATAAACCAGGATCTGGGGCCCGATATTCAAAACTTTGCCCAGCGCACATCTGAGTTTTCCCATGCAAACCGGATTTTGTGCAGGTGTGCAATTTTGAAAAGCCCGGTTAGCATGGGCAAACAGGGTGTGCGCCCAGGCAGTATTCTGTGGGGGGCGCAGTGTAAATGAAAGGGGCAGGGGCCTGAATATTGGCGCAGTCCAGTATTCAAAGAATTTGTACCACACAAGGCCGTTTCACGCAATCCCCTTGTGTGGCGCAAATACCGCCGACCGAAACCCAACTTACTCCAGCACAACCCCAGTGGTTGGCAGAGGAAGTTCGTCACCTCCCCAACACAGTAGTCCCTGGTGTTTAGTGGTTCCCTTCTGCCAATCGCCTGCCCCATACAAAGAGTACATTTTCACTGGTGTCTAGTGGTCCCCCCCCACAGATTGCTGACCCGAGCTACGTAATATGATTTCCCATCTCCCCCCTCCGATTGCCGACCCAAGATAAAGAATATGATTTCCTTGGTGTCTTGTGTCCCCGGGACGATTGCAGGCCCTATATACAAACTATGATTACCCTGGTGTCTAGTGGTCCTTTCCCCACTGATCGCTGTACCAATGTAAAAACCTTAACTGTTCCCTGTGTATAGTGGCCCCTCCTCCTGCCCACATCCATGCCCAATGGTGACAGTATGTTACCCTTGTGTCCAGTGGTCCCTCCCCCCACTTGATCACCTGCCCATGAAACATATACCATGTCCCTGGTGTCCAGTGAAGCCCCTCCTCCCTCCATCCCAATCCCCTGTATATTTTATTTATTTTGTTTTTGGTAACTGGGTAAGTGCACTAGACATAGAAATGCCTATTTTCAGGCGTGACCCAGGAGGGTACAAGTTGGAATACAAAACATCAACAGTGGATACAGTACAACAATGGCTAGCAGAAAGTACAATTCAAATATAGGTCATCAGTGGACAGTAATACAAGGTGTAACAGAGAAGTACAAATAAGTGCAAATTCACACTGATCATTTATAGCAATCAGCTGAGAATAGTATTGCATACATAAATGGAGAAAAATACAGTGAATGGACAATAAGAATACGAGAATTCAGTTAGGGAAAAAACAGTGCTACAAGGTGGGAATGCAGAAGTTGAGTAACAGATAAAAGAATTCAGTAGTCGATAACTATTAGAAGGTAGGACATGCAGTATAACCAGATAAATATCAGGTTGGTAGGTATATAACGTTTAGGTCTATGTTGAGGAGAGGAGGGTGAAGTGGTAGTGCCTCGAACTGGGCAAGGGAGAGCAGTGGGCCAGGGGAGCTAAGGAAGTAGGAAAGAGGCCTAGGCAGAGAAAAGGGTGTGGATGAGCAGAGAAGTGCTGGAGGGGGCAGTAAGTGAGGAAGCCTAAAGGTGACAATGATGTCATATGTGTGAGGGTGGAGGATTTAAGGTGGATGAAAGCATATGCAGGGAAGGGGCTGAATCAGGTGATTTGGTGTAGCCTAATGAAGCGGGCATGACTTGGAGCCAGTCGGATGGCTAAGGGAAGAGATCAATCATTCCCTGGTGTCTAGCGGACCCCCCTCCCTGTCCCCACTCCCCTGCATCCCACAGCAGTACTGTTCCCTGGTGTCTAGCAGATCCCTGCCCCCTACCCTGGCAGGTATTGCCCTGCCACCCTCCCCCTTTCTTGACTCCGAGCCAGTGACCAGCACAGCCCTTGGTTTCTCCACCACGGCTGGCTGTCAGTGAGCGCATACTTTACAGTACATGCTCATTGACAGCTCAGTCGGTGGCTGACCATGGTAAGCGGAGGTCCCATGATAGCGTTATATAATTGGCAGCTCGTTTGAGGGAATCTGTTTTTGGTTTAACAACAAATTTCTGAGGTGTACAGAGCCTGGGCCTTTAACTTGCTATTGCAGGCTTGAAGTATGGGTGTGTCACCATTGTTCTTTTTGTTAAACTAATATGACCTTTGTATTGTTTTTATCACTGTTTGTGATGCATGAGTGTTCAGTTGTAATTTGTAGTCTAAAGTTACACCCAAGTCAGTAAAAGTTTGAACTGCTTCCAATTTGAAAGTGTACTCCAACTGAATTTAAAGTTATGCGAACCAAATATCAAGATTTGATATTTCTTTATATTTATTACTAACTTTGAATCAATAAAGAGCTGAGCTAATTGCAAGTTTATGAAACTGATGCAGTAATCCTAGAGGGGAAAGGGGAATTAAAGCAATGTCATCAATGTAAGTTAAAATTGAGCAAGGTTTACGTAGAATGTTAAGTGGGTGAAGGGCATCATCCACTAGATTCTGCAGCATATCATTAATATATAAGCTGGACAACAAATGCCCCAAAACACACTAGCTCTTATTGGTGTAGATTTTTCTGTTAACTTTACTTCCGTTCCGTACCTATCTGTGTCCATGTGTTGGGATATAGTCTGATCACACTATCCAGAATGTTATGTGTACATTTTTTAGTTTTTGTCACACACAGTATAACTCTTGAAAGGAAGTGAAAGGCTTGCTAAAGATCAATAAAAGCCACTCATGGGCATTACTTACAGATATATTTATTTATTGTTTTTTGGTGACCTTGACCAGGTAGTCACATAGATATGTGTGTTTTTCAGCCTGAGACAAAACAATTTATACGTCCTAGAAAACTCCTGCCTAAAGCCAGTTTCATAGTCTGAAAGAATCTGGTTATCATTAAGTCAAACTTACAATTTACTACTTAGGATTTTTGTAAAAATATTTACAGTGGATTCAGTTCGGCTCATTGGCTTATACATGGCCAGATGTTGCCTATTTCCCTGCTCATAAATAGGGGCTATATGATTGTCTTGCCAGCTTTCTAGTATATATCTTTGGGTGGCACACTGATAAGGTGGGTTACCAGGGGATCCACCAGTCTAAGTCATACTGATAAATGTCTACCAGAATTTTATTGTATGGGCCTTTGGAGGTCTGAATGACGTAGTAGCCTCAGTTACTTCCTGCTTTGTTATCTCTAAATGTATTCTTTTATTCTAGCAACAAGAGTGTATTTGTGATGTCATACAGTTAGCAGCATCTCAGCCCAGAGGTGTTGCTTTGGAAGTAGAACTTTAGAATACTAAAGTTTAAAGGGGACAGGAAATTTGTGCTAATGGGCAGCTGTTTATAAAGTTCTTATTATCAGAAAGGATATGCATTCACATATATTATCAGTATTTAACTGTATCTGAATAAAAAGTTATTCAAAAAACTGCATTTTGCATTTTTTTTTTTTTTTTATGGGCATCATTCTGTTGCAGTTCTCTTCATGGAACCAATAATTTGGGATCTTTACTAAGTCACAGTTTGTGTACAGAATGATTATGAGCTGTTGACCTATAAGAACTATGCTTAGAGTTCTGTGCACAGATCGTGACATACTCTATCCCTGCCCAGACCCCATCTGACCTCTCCACCAATTACAGGAACCCCCCCCCATACCCTATAGCACCCTCCCTCAATGCACAATATCTCTGTCTTGCTGTATCTCTCACTGCTCTAAACGGGCCCACCTACAGCACTTATCCCATGCATTTCTCTGTTACTTCTGCTTTTGGTGGTAGTCCGACTGAATCGTATGTTTAGCGACAGCGTATCATGCTGGTTAGTGCCTTCATATGTATTGTGAGTTCATACTCGTACTATGCTGTTCCTCATTGTGCTGTTTTTCTATCTGCTATGTACCTGTGCTACCCAATCTGTTTGCATAATTTTTATTGCTGTCTTTGTATCATCAATGTCATCAGGACCTCCTTGTGAATGAGCTTGCTTGATGGACTATTTCCTGTAATGTACTTGAACGTAGTTAAAACTCCAAATAACTGGTTCCACGAAGAGAACTGTAATAGAATGTACTCCATAAAAAAAAAAAAAAAAAAACAATACAAAATGCACTTTTTCTTATCACTTTTAGTTAGGTGCAATTAAATACGGATAATTTAGGGGAATACATGTCATTTCTGAGAATAAGAACTTTACAAAAAGCTTCCACTTAGAAAGTTTCAGTCCTCTTTAAACTCTGCAGTGTGGTCACATATGCCACCCCAAAAAAAAAAAAAACACACACACACATTCCGGCTGCAGATTTAAAATTCTCCACTGCAGAGATCAAGTCATCCTGGAGTCCAGTTCCAGTCCCTATGACTAAGTGTTCTTAGTTTTCACTACCCTTTTATTATTTTGCAAAATATTATTCAATACTCTGCGTTAGTTTAAAGAGCTGCTGACGCCTCTGCAAAAACTTTGAAAATCATAATACTTAGAAACAATTATGCATATATGTTATTTACCTTCTACAGATTTTGCCTCCCTCATATTTATTACTGAGGAAGTGCCCACAAAAACAGGATCTTTATCCCTTAGAGTTCATCTGCCCTATCAGCAAACTCCTTAACTAAAATCATAATGCTTTGTTGTGATACCACAGTTGATTGCCATGGGAATAACTGTGATGTCACAAGCAGAGTAGTATGACATCAGGTTGGGAATAAGCAATAGGAGCTGATGAACACTCAAGGACAGAGATCCTGTTTTCATGCATAAAACCTCAGTAATAAATAATGGCAAGAAAAAATACAGGGCTCATGAGAAATATAAACTGTTATGTGTCCAAATATTATGTTATTCAAAGTTCTTCTGGAGCTGTTGGTGGCTCTTCAACCTTAACGTAGAAACATAGACTTTGATGGCAGATAAGGACCACTTGGCTCACCCAGTCTGCCCATTTCCCTACCTACTGGATAAGCTGCAGATTCTAGTTAACTAACAGCCTACTTCCTGCCACCCCCCACTACAATTGCCTTGTGTCTGTCCCATGCATGTTTGAATTCCCCCACTGTTTTAGCCCCAACAACCTCCCCAGGAAGGCAGTTCCACGCATCCACCACTCTCTCCGTGAAAAAAGATTTCCTCACAGTACCCCTGAGCCGTCCCCCCTCTATCTTTAAATTGTGTCCCCTTTGTTCTTACACATCTCTTTTTCTGAAAGATGCTACCCTCCTGGACTTTGTTGATTCCCTTGAGGTACTTGAACATTTCTATCATGTCCCCACGTCCCTCCTTTCATCAAGGGTATACATATTAAGCTCTCTCAGTCTCTCTTCATATGATTTCTGATGCAGACCCTGCACCATTTTAGTTGCCCTCCTCTGGACTGCTTCCATCCTGTCTATGTCCTTGCGTAGATGAGGTCTCCAAAACTGCACACAGTACTCCAGATGGGGTCTCACCAACTGTCTGTACAGAGGGATAACCACTTCCCTTTTTCTACTTGTGATGCCCCTTCCTATGCATCCCAGTATCCCCCTGGCTCTCCTCACTGACTTCTCACATTGCTTACCCACCTTTAGATCATCCGATATGACTACCCCCAAGTCCTGTTCCATTTTTGTTGTTGTTAGTACCTCCCCTGCTAGTGTGTACTCTTCTCCTGGGTTTTTGTTTCCCAGGTGCATTACTTTGCACTTCTTTGCATTGAATCTAAGTTGCCATATGTCTGACCATTCCTCCAACCTTGCCAAGTCCCTTCTCATCCTTTCACCCCCTTGTGTATCAACTCTGTTACAGATCTTTGTATCATCTGCAAAGAGGCATACCTTTCCCTCCAGTCCCTCTGCAATGTCACCTATAAAGATGTTAAAGAGGACTGGACTCAGTACTGAGCCCTGAGGTACTCCACTAGTGACCCCTTTCTTCTGAATGTGTGCCACTCACTTATTACCTTCTGTGTCCTGTTGTGCAGCCAGTTTGCAACCCAGGCTACCACCCTGGGACCCACTCCCAAGCTGGCTAACTTGATTATTAATCTTTTGTGCGGGACTGTGTCAAATGCCTTGCTAAAGTCTAGGTAGGCCATATCCACAGCCCCTCCCTGGTCTATTACTTTGGTCACCCAGTCAAAGAAATCTTTTAGATTCGTCTGACATGACCTTTGTTTTTTTTATTTATATTTTATTGTTTTTAAAATACAATGCAATACAAGCATCATGCCTTCTACTATATATAGTGAATAGGTACAACAACATGCAATGATAGGATTGTATACATCACAGATTTAAGTTACTACATAATTGAGGGGGGGTACCCTGAAATATATATGTGTTAGAGAATTTCGAAGAGCAAATACTGCCAGGAATGAGAACCTTTTCCAACTAGTAAAACCTTACAGGATATGAATATCTTCCTTGCTAGAGGGAGTTCAGGGTCTCAATTACAGCATATATTTGTAAGGAGAAAGAAAATGGACCGCACTGCAAATGAACTGATCTCCCTCCAGCCACAAACCACATCCACCATTTTAGAAGCAGTTATAATATATAAAAAGCCTTTAGACAGAATAACCATCACAACATTGAATATCTGTAAATTGTTAGTGGAAACTAACACAAGTTTATAGAAACATTTAGAACTCTGGGTGGTAATTCCACTAAAAAACATTGATGAAAAGATACAGTCTGTGGAGTCCTTTCAATCGCGCGGTTGCATGAAGAAATTGTCAGCCACGTAGTAGTTGCCATTTTTACCCAAACGTGGGTACTCTGAATAGTGTCAGTGCATAGTCCAGGTAAATAAGCAAGCAATAATACCCAACAGGGTGGGCGGTATTGGGCAATACTGGACCGCTGCGGCGTCGGGCCTTATAGCCCCTGGAAGGTCCGGTATTGCCCATACCGCCCACCCTGTCAGGTATTATTGCGCTTAGAAAATGGGCTGTGTGGCATTTTTTATATGGGAATTAAAAAAAAATTAAGAAAAACATAAAAAAAAAATAGGAATGCAGTTTATTTATTTATTTACAGTATTTATTTAGCTTTTGTTAACCAGGTAAGTTCACTAGACAACCACATGCCTATTTTCAGGTACGACCTGGGAGAGTACAGGAAATCAAAGAACATACGGGGCCAGATATTCAAAAGGGTTGCGCCTGCGCAAGTCCGAACTTGCTCCATTCTGCGATATTCAGCAGGAGGCAGTTGTGCCACAGAAAACATGCTGAGCCACAGCGCAATGCAAATGAATGCATGCTGAACTGGAGGGGGAGGAACCATGCATAAACTGCACAGCCCGGTATTCAGCCGGGCTGTGCAGAGTTGTGCAGGCGCAACCCCAACCTGCGCCTGCACAACTTTGAGCCAAAAAAAAGGATTGAAAGTCGAGGGCCACCCACAGGTGAGCTGCTGCATTGCAGGGCGCAACACAGCAGCTGCCACCTGTGGCTGGCCCTCAACCCTCCCCTGTGCCCCCTGCAGCCCGATCGCGGGCAAAGAGCGTAAAATCCCCACCACCACCCCACTGGCCCGATCGCAGGCATAAGCTAAATCCCCCACCAGCCCGATCCACGGGCAGCAATGTCTCCCCAACACATCCCTGGTGGTCCAGTGGACCGATAATCGATCGCGGGATGGGTTATAACCCCACCTCCGAATATATCCCTGGTGGTCCAGTGGACGATAAGCCCGATCGCAGGCTGAAGTAATTAAACACACCCCTCCCCAGACACTATCCCTGGTGGTCCAGTGGACCGATAATCCGATCGCGGGCTGAAGTCATTAAACACACACCCCTCCCCGAGACATATCCCTGGTGGTCCAGTGGACGATAAGCCGATCGCGAGCTGAAGTAATTAAACAAACCTCCCCAGACATATCCCTGGTGACCTAGTGTCCCCCACCCCACCCACCCACCCACAAAGCCACCACCCGTTCCCCCTGGCAGCTGGCGGGCGTCAGCATCCCCGCCTGCCGCCCGCCAACTGACTGCCCAGTAGGACTGCATGCCCATTGGTGCAGAGCAGAGCCAATGGGCGTACAGCCACACCGTACAAGACAGTCCAGATTTGTGAATGAATACATTCATTCACAAAACTGGACTGTCTTCAAACTGACTGTCTTTGATGTCGGCTGCACGCCCATTGGCTTTTGCTCTGCACCAATGGTGGGCGCAGTTTCACCGGGCAGTCAGTCGGGCGGGCGGCAGGCAGGTGGGATGCCGGGAGCGGTGGTGGGGCTTTGTGGGTGGGTGGTGGGGACACTCAGGTCACCAGGGATATGTTCTGGGGCTGTTTATTCATTTCAGCCCGCGATCGGGCTTTATCGTCCACTGGACCACCAGGGATATATTCGGAGATGGGGGTGTTGATAACCCATCCCGCCGATCGGGATTATAGGTCCACCGACCACCAGGGATGTGTTGGGAGGACACTGCCGCCCGCCATCAGCTGGTGGGGGTATTTCAGCTATGCCCGCTGATTGGGCCGCGGGTGAAAAGGGGATTTTATACTCTTTGCTCAAGGATGGCTGTAGGGTCGCCGTCCTCATCGGCTGCTGCCTGGCAGGGCGCCAGGCGCAAGTCCTCGGGGATCGGCGCACCTGCATGCAAATGGGGTCATAATCTGATGCAAATGGCCCCCCTGCACCTTGCATGAATTATGACCCCATTTGCATGTCACCTTTTGAATATCGGGATTTTGTGCATGGCGCAATGGTACTTGCACCACCGCAAGTTGAATGCTGCACTCTGACCACTTGAGGTGGCGCAAGTTCCACTGCACCATGCACAGTGGCTGTGGCCGGGGGGGTGATATTCAAAGGAGTTGCTCAAGGGCGCAACTCTTTTGACTATCGCTCTGGCTACACCCCTGCGTAACTATTTTGTGCAGCGCAAGGGCTTGCTCCACAAAATAGTGCAGTTTGAATATCTGGCCCCCAGAGTACAATTTGAAGCAAGTAGGGCAGATACACAGATGTCAGGAGAAGCATAACATACATAGTAAGACATCTCAGGTCACGACAGTATTCATAGTCAATATGCTAAGGTACAGCGTCACTGACACAACATCACCAGCAATATATGTACAGATATAAACAAAATTTACACATTTGCAAGATACATGGAATGAATACACTCAAGTATACTGTGCAGAGGACCAGGCTAATCAGGGAGGGTTAATACAGTCACATACTGACGAGAGCTTCAAGTGGTTCCACTGGGAGGTGTGTAGGCCTGACTGGGGGGAGGTCCGGACACCTGGACAGGAAAGGAGTTCCACAGTCTAGGGGCACATGACACAAAGTCCCTGTCCCCCATTTTGGTACGAGTAGGAGGGACCTTAAGGATAGCAGGGCCCAGTGACCTTAGGGGATAGGTAGCGGGGGGCTGCTGGCACAAGGAGCTCCGCCAGTCCAGGGGGGGTGCCAGTACCCAGTACCTTACCCGTAAAACTGCCCACAACAAAATTCAAATAATTGGCGGGGAGAGCCAGTTGAGCTTACTGTACAGATCACAGTGGTGAGTGAGACGAGGGACTCCAAGAGCAAAATGGCAGATGTTATTATAGGCAACGGTCCATCTAGAAAGGTGGATCTTGGAGGTATTGGCAAACAAAAGGAGCCCATAACAGAGGGATGGTAGAAACACCCCTCTAGACAGTGCTAGGCGAGCAGCCGGAGTGAGGTTATTCTTTGCCCTGTAAGCCAGACCCAGTTTCCAGTTAACAGCTCTACACGCATTTTGGATATGCTGACCAAGATCGAGCTGTGGGTCAAGTGTCACCCCAAGGTATTTGACGGAATCGGTGGTGAGAACAGGAGTGCCATCAATACCCAAGATGCACATAGGAACAGAGGAGGCCTTTAACTTGGCCAGGGAATGTATGGGATGTTATCCAGGAATGGACACTCCTGAAATCCTCACTCAGTTGGTGGTTAATGACCCCAATATCCTTTGAATGAGTGAGGATAATAAGGTCATCAGAATACAGGACAGCTCTGCAGGAGGCCGCCGAGGAGGGGAAGGTCGTTGATGAAAATGGAAAAAAGCAGGGGCCCAAGGACTGACCCTTGGGGGACCCCTGAGGACACAGGGGTTGCATCTGAGAGCACTTTACTATATTTGGTCAGTTGCTGCCTTCCATGAAGGTAGTTGGAGAACCAGCTCGGGGCCGGAGGGGATAAGCCCAAAGACCCAAGTTGAGAGCATAGCAAGGCATGGTCAACAAGGTCAAAGGCTTTAGAGAGATCAATAAAGATGGCCCCAGAGAGTCTGCCCTGGTCAATAGCAGCCCTTATCCCTGAAGTGACAGAGACCAGCACAGAAGTGGTGCTGTGCCCTTTTTCGAAAGCCATGCTGCGAGGGAGACAGAAGCTCATGAGCCTGGATATAATCCAAGAGTTGTCCCGCCACAACTTTCTCAAGGAGCTTGCTGATGGCAGGCAGAATGGCAATCGGACAGTAGTTGTCAAGGATCCTGGGGTTGCCGTGTTTGAGCACAGGGACAACCCGTGCCACCTTCCACAGGTCTGGGATAACCCCAGAGGCTAAGGATAGGTTGACGATATGGGTCACAGGGGAGGCAATTTAGGCAGCGGCAAGGCAGAGAAGCTTTGGGTTCCATGCCATCAAGGCCAACACTAGAAAAGGGTGAGAGACCAGTTAGCAATCTCTGCATTTCTTTTACCGTCACAGCCTTGAGATAGAATGGAGGATGGGTGAGAAGGTGCCATTTGAGGCAGAGGGACTTGGATAAGACTATCATGACCAGTGGAGGAGAATAGTGAAGTGAATGCAGACAGGTCCAAGAAGTGAGCATTGAATGCATTTGCGATGGTTAGTGGATTATTACAGCTAGCACCATCAATGAGCATGTCCGGAGCCTCACAGGAGGAAGAGCCACTCACTATGTTTTTAATATTCCTCCAGACGTTCCTATGGTCCTTAGCTGAGGTCTGCAAGGCAGCTTTACAGAAGTTGCTTTTTGCACTCATTCCTGAGCCTCCTGTAACGTTGGAATATGGTCTGATCCATTGAGACCTTGAAACTGGCCCAACATTTATCTCTAGCCCTCAAGAGAGCAAGGAGGCTCCCATGCAACCATTTTGTGACAGCCCCCCCCCTTACCCTCCATCTGACAAGGGGGGCATGCTTATCCTGTAACGTCCCGAAGATACTATTGAAGTGACAGACTGCCGAGGAAGCATTCTGGGCATCCATCACTGAAGACCAGTCAAGGAACATGAGATCCTCCTGGAAAGTCCCCAGGTCAAACCTGGAGAAGTCCCTGACCTGGATGATTTTGGGAGGGATCTTGGGGGCGGAGATCTTCCATATGCTGTACACCAGGGCATGGTCAGAGATGGAGTCCGGGAGGGTACCTGAGGAGCTAATCCGCTCAGGCCTGTTGGTCAGGACCCAGTCCAGGAGAGAGCTGTTACCACCTATGGACGACCATCTGGTGGGCTCCTGAATGAGTTGGGACATTGAGAAGCCAGTTAGCAGAGTTTCATACTGCTTGACATTGCCTCCAAGCCAGTTTAGGTTGAGATCCCCTAGGATTATTACCTCATTGTTTCCTGTCCTGGAACCAACAGATTCAAGAAGGGAGGATAAGCCCAGTACACCACCCATGGGGGGATTATAGGTACATATAATGTGCAGTTTCTTTGCATTCCCAAGTAGCAGAACAGTGTGCAACAGCTCACAGGAAGACTGCTCTGGCTGAGGGCAGGTCAGCACCGACAAGTTAAGGTGGCTCCTGTAGTAAACCAGAATACCACCCCCTTTTTTCCTGGATGATCCTGCCTGCGGAAGTCAAAGCCGGGAAGCACACAAGCAGAGTCTGGGATCGAGGGTTTAAGCCAAGATTCGGTTATCCCTAGGATGTCAAGCTTGTAGTGGGTGACCCAGGCATGGAGTTCAGCCATGTTGGGCAGAAGGCTACGGACATTAAGATGAGCTATTTTCAGCCCATTCTCTGACTGCCAGCCCACAGGAGAGGAGAGAGCTTGACATGTAGGACCTGGGTTCAGCTCCACATCCCCTGCCAGGATGAGCGTCACCGGTAGGAGCCAGAGGAAATGCCTCAGAGGGGGAGTGCCCGCCTTAGTGGACGTCCTGCGGCCGATGCGCCTGACCACTTTGATAGGGTACAGGAAGTACCGCAGGTTAAGGCAGCAGATGGGCCAGGGAGTCTGTCTGTCCCTGATGGCTATTAGGTTAGAAAAAATAAAGTCCCACTTATCAAGTAATCCTGGTGAGAACCCGAGTTGCCCCATGTGGGGAGCACAGTCCAGAGTGATAATAGGGAGGAACAATACCATGAGCAGCCCTATGGCGAGGGCGTTAGAGATGGGGACTGGCGCAGCCCCTCTCCTGGAATGCTTCAGGGCCTCCATAGCTCTAAGTGCACACCGGAGTCAGACTTAAATACAACCGGGGCCCAGGAGAAATGAGGGAGATAGGGGGTGACCAGACTCCCCTAGGCTACCTGGAGGGCACTAAGGGGCAGTCAAAAAGGACAGTTAGACCTCCAGCCATCACTCCACCAGGAGCAGAATACCGCTGGGTAGCCTATTTCACACTTGTAGCCCAGCACAGTAATTTTCAAGCAAGCAGACCATGGTAAAGCAGCGAGACAAGGGCAGACAGTAAGATAAACACACGTCACCAATGGCTAGTGACTACAATTGACTACAACTTTATAGACCACAGCTGACTGCAGAGAAATGTCAGCTATAAAGATATGTACCATCCAGAGGATTAGACAACACCCCCACAATAGGTATGGAAGAGAAGTGGGAAAAAGGCAGCAGCGTAATACAAGTAGTCCCCTAGAGTTGTGAGGACAGAATTAATCCCTCCCAAATTCGATCCCCACAGGGGACAGACAGTAGGACCAGCCAATCACATACTCTAAGCATAGTACAACCCCCAGGTGGGAGTGGCTTAGGCCCATTTCATGGGAGGAGGGAACGGATGGGTGGTGGAAATTTTCAATCCCCAGGCAGCGAGCAAAGCCAGTGAGTCCTTTGTGCCGAACGTCCCACTTCGCCTTTTTCCTTACAGCGAATCTCCTGCTGTGCAGCAGGGGTACAGTCCAGCTTACAATCTCCACGCCAGCAGCAAGGTAATCGCAGGGGGGGCCTCACCAGGCAAAGACCGCCCTCGCTACCCCACACACACACACGTAACACAGGGTAAACAAGTTGCCTGAGAGGAGCAACAGCAGCAGTATTAGATGTTTTAAAAGGGGTTTAAAGTTGCTTCTGTGGGGCAGCAAGGTCCCTTTTTTTTTTTTTTTTTAACAGGTTCATTTCCATAAGGATGATGCATGAGGTAGTGGCCAGTTAGTAATAGCAAGGAGCTGTGAGGGCACAGTTGCAGTGGTTTTGAGAACAGGCCAAAAGTTTCATTTGTTCTTCAAAATGGTTGTTGGCTAGATAGCCCTTAGAGACAAGTACATTAAGAGTTGATTTAAATTGAAAATGTTTAGCTCTGGGTAGTAAAGTAGTCCCCTGTTTTGTGCTGTTCTTTATCCTGTCCCCCCTTCCCAAATTGAGCCATTCTGTTTTATTATGCCCCCCCGAAGAATCTCCACAAAAACAAAAGACATGGAGTTTTATTACACCATCCAGCAGCAGTCTTTTGCCATCGTTTTTAAATTTATAACAGTTGTTGGCCTTTCTTGCAAGAAGTTTTTTTTTTTTTTTTTTTTTGTGGTTGGGAGATGCGGCAGTTAGGCATGTGATCTTGAAAATGCAGGAAGTAGATAAATGTGACATGCCAGCGGTTTAAATGTTTTTTTTTTTTTTAAAGTTTAAGACATAACTGGTGTCAAGTGTTACATTTTGTGATCAGATTTCTGAGGGAGAGATGTACACATTGGTTGTGCAGGGAACAGCTTTGTAGATATCGTGGCTGACACCGCCGGTATTGAGAATAATGCTGCATGCCTTTCGGAACTGGAGCGCTACTGTGCAATCAGGAGTAAAAGGTACTTGGATTAAAAGGGCAGACTGGTCAGACATGGAGCCGATCGAACTGTCACTAGTAGCTGCTACTGTTGAACAGGGAGGGAGGGCTACACTTTTGGGTTAATGGATTAGACAGGTGCGCGGCTGCCTTATGAAAAAAACACTGCCGGTAACAATTTACGTGAAGCCATTCGCACAGATGGTTTCCCGGAGGGATTTCTTTTAGAAAGGGGGAATGTTTACAAAAAAAAACCTGTTAAATGATGCTACACTTGGGAGGAAGGGTGAGGCATTGACAAAATGGGCGAATGAGTTACCCTTCCACAGTCTGTTACTACCGATGGGGAGCTAGCATCTCTCAGTAAGTGAAAGAAAACATGGTGGCAATTCAAGATGGAAATTATGTGTGTTAGCCAATTAGGAAGCAGGGTGGGCAGCAGGAGAAGTGAGTGAGTGAAAGGGCACTATAGGATGGTCCTTTTTATTTCCTGGGCATCTATTGAAAGTTAATGTACCCCGTAAGGGTACTAGCCAATCAGAATGCCAGGAAATAAAAAGCCCATTTTCTAAGATTTACAACAAACCGGGTCAGGAAATACACATTCTGGACATAGTCTTTATTGTGGTAATTCTCCACCGGCTCAACCATTCATCTCTCCCCCATAGAAAAGAGACCATTATTAGAACAGTACCTTTAGCCCTCCTCTGAATCAGACGCTTCCATACGAGAGGCAAATTTGGTAGCGATCTTGGCTGCCAGTTTCCCTGCTTCAGTCAAATCATTATGAACATAGGTTATGCCTCCGTAGACAATTTTAAGGCAGGCTGGCATCATTGACACATGCTGTATGCCCAGTTCCAGATGCCTACCACGCACCCCATCAAAGGACTTTCTTTTAGTGCAAGTAGCGAAGCTGAGGCCTGGAAATAATCTAAGTTGTGCCCTGTGCCAAGTCAGACTTGCAGCACACCTTGCGGCCTGAAGTGCTTCATCCCGTTCCAATGAATCAGCCAGCACTATCATTATTGTATTTGGGGGGGGGGGGTAATCAATACTCCTGGCATGATGGGGTGACTTTCTGTACTTTTTAACTTGAATCCCTACGAGTTGCAGTTGTTCACGGAGCCACCTCTGTAGCCAAGTTTTAAGATCTCCCTCCTCTGTGCCTTCCGGCAAGCCGGTCAGTCTAATATTTGAGGACCGTGTTTGGTTTTCCAAATGTTCTAGCCGCATCCGAAGCACTGCATTCTCTTTAGTTACACCCGCAGCCGCGGTGAGCACTATAAGGCTGTATCAGTAGCTGCCTTAACTTCTTCTTGAACACCCGACACTTTGGCATCTAAGACTGTCACTTTCCCGACCAAGGATTCCAGTTTGGCATCCATTGCCTGGAAGGCTTTTATTAAGGCCTAATTCGATGGCTGGGCCGGGTCACTAGTGCCTGGCAGAGACTGCTGTTCACTGTTTCCCACTTCTGAAGTCATCTTTGGATGGGCGCCTTCTCCAGACTTCCTACCGCATGTAGTGCGACCCATCCTGAAACAAAAGATACCATTCTGTTTGGAAATTTCTATAGAGTCCTAATTTATTGGGCTGACTGCTCTTTTTAAGGGTAAAATATCAATTTTTGTCATTTGAAGGGCTAGAGTTTACGAGTTTTCATTGCAGCCATCTGTTCCAGTCGGCTGCTAGCTCGCCTTCCATAACTTTGTTTTATATAGCTTTATTGTTTTTTAACCAATTCCATTGTGGTTCCCAGAATAAGGAAGACTAGGGTTTTCATTGGTTCCTGGTTTGGGTTGCCACTCCCAAATCAAACAAAAAAAACAACAACCTGTATTTTGTTGACATTGGACTTCATTTATAAAATACTATAAACAACAGCAGAAAAAGACCAAAGGTCCGTCCACTCTGCCAGAGTTCCCTATTAGCCCTGGGGCCTACTGCTCTCCAGGGTCCAAGCCCTCCCCACACCCTGCATTTTCCTCCCCGATTCTGATGCCCTGATCAACCACTATACCCTTCATTCTGTCCCAGCCATGGTTAAAATCACTAAAGGGTTTTGCACACCCCACCTCAGCTGGCAGCCTGTTACATGGCTCTACCATCCTTTCTATAAAATAGTATTTCCTCACATCCCTCATGAACCTCCCTCCTGTTAGCTTCCACTCATGCCCACATGTCTGCAAGCTGGTATTCAAGTTAAATAGTTCCCCACAGTCCACTCTGTTAATTCCTTTTAGGAATTTGAAGGTCTCTATCAAATCTCCCCTCTCCCTTCTGGTGTGCAGCTAGTACCTGTTCAGTTCCTTGAGGCACTCCTCATAGGACATGCACTGCTGACCTTATGTAATTTTTGATCTTACTTCGGGCGGAAGCTCTTGCCGCAAGTACCACAATTAGGACTGACACCACCTGGTGGCAGTTCCCGGCATTTTTTTTTCTTCCAGTAGTACCGACGTGGGAATGCCCCCCGCTGACATTGGCTCCACCTCCGACGTCACCTTATATAAGGGAGGAGTTCCCCACGTGCTCCAGTTCTTTCCTGCCACACGGTCAGGGTTCGTTCGCCTTGGTTACAGCTCGCAGTACCAATCGCTCTCCTTTCTTCTCCACTGTTCTCTCAGTATTTTTCGCTACATCTATGTCCTCTTCCTCCAAAGGGCACGTTAACAAGTGCTCCTGTGAGCAACAGGAACCCTCAAAGGACGGCCACTTGGCATGCCTCTTTTGCCACGGGCCCGACCACGACACCTGCCCCCATTGTCAGGCCTTCAACTCCCGTGCACGTATCAGGCATCAGAAGTCTCTTTCTGCCTTCTTAGCGAGTCAAAATTGGCTGTGATGGAACATGCCTCGTCCTTGGGGGGTGGGGGGAGATCTGACCACCCTCCCGTCCACAAACATGGGAGCACAAGGAAAAAGAGAGGTTCCACTCCAGGCCCAGATCCTTGGGCTCGAAGTCTGGGTCATTGGGGCATGATTCCTACCTCACAATCTTCAAGTTGTCTATGGGATCTTCTGTTGCCAAGTCTTCAGGGACCACCCTGCAACCTCTGGAGGTGCATCCACCTGATGAGAAGGCTTTCTCGCTGGACGCAGATAAGACCTTCTCCCACTTGGCCTCCTCTTCCAAGGCCAATTCCTGGGAGTCGAGCAAGGCCTCCGGGTCTTCAGGCAGCAGGACCTCCTCCTTGCCACCGAAATCCAAGGACTCAGACTGGCGCCTGCCTGCGGCGACTGGCTGACACTCGGTCGAGAAGTCCATAAAACACAAGGCCGACTGTCCTAAGGCTCACGCCTCTGAGAGATGCCTGTCTGCCTCATAGGACAAGCGGATGCTGGACTGACATCCACCCGCGGCCCCTCCGGCCACCACTCTGGCGAAGGCCATCCCGCCACCGGTCACTGTCCTCCGGACGCCGGTCACCCCAGCGCCTCTCCGTCTGTTCTGAAACCCCATCGCCACAGTCGCCAGTCCATCTGACGTCGGGAGCTGATGCCCCTCCGATCCCACACTTTAGACCTATGCCGGTGCCTATCGACACAGGTGACAAAGGTTCATACCCGACGCCGGTACCCCCTGATGACGGGGCCAGCACCGGCACAGGCTGGGGTGCTCCTCCGCCCCCTGTGCCTGGTTCTCCCACATTAAACTTCTCACAGGTTAAGGAGCTATTCTTCCACTGGTGGGACACTGTGAAGCATGATCTCCTAGCGAGGGCACCTCCTCCCATGCCCAACCCGGTTCCAGTGACTGATGTCCCGGAACCGTTGGACCTAGAGGCAGGTAAGGAGCCAGCACCCAAAAAAACACAAGGATAAGAAGCGCAGGAGGACCAGGTCCAGTAGTTCCTCCCACTCTTCCTCTCCGGATGAGAGGCGTAATAGGAAATGACAGATCCCCTTCCTCTTCATCCTCGGCCTCGTACATGGACTCCGACATGTCGTGTTTGGACTCTGACGTCGATCCGGATCTAGGGGATGTGGAGGAACACCCAAAATCCCCTCCAGATGACCATAGCTTTATGGAGGTGATGAGGCACCTGCAGGCCAACATGGGCTGGGACACTGAGGCCCTGGACCCCGAGCGACTGTGGTGGGCTAAATACCTCCACCAAAAACACCCTAAGCCAGTGGTCATCCCTGCCATGATCGACACTTTCGAGGATGTCATGTTCGCGACCCGGAAGCACCCTCACTTCTCCTCTGCCGTGCCCTAGAAGGCTCATCGGCTCTACCGGGCCCCTAAGGACCATCCCTTCTTGGCCAAACCACCCGCAGTGGACTCAGTGGTGATTTCGGCAGCTCATGACCGTTCACAGAGGCCAAAACACCTGAGCACCCAGCCACCTGACAGAGAGTCAAAGCAGCTGGAATCCATGGGACGCAAGGTGTACTCTGCTGCCACTTGCAGTATCAGGAGTCTCAACTTCCTGGCACACATGGTCCAATTCCAAAACACCCTTTGGGAACAAGGATTAGACATTGTGCAAAGCATGCCTGATTGCCCTCAGTGGGCAGAACTTGTGAAACTGCTTCAGACTGGCTCAGACGTGGGTACCCACGTTCTGAGGTCAGCCTATGACTTTGCGGACACCTCTTCAAGGGCGGCCACCACTGGCATTTGCCTCTGATGCCATGCTTGGCTTCGGGTTTCTGGGTTCGATCCAGATGTTCAGACAAACATTCTGGATGCTCTCTTCAAGGGCTTCATGCTCTTTGGCGAAGACACGGAGAAGATCATCACCAGGCTGCAAGACTCCATCAAGGCAGTCTGAACCGTGTAGTCCATGTACGGCCCGAAACAGGGGCGAGCTTGTAAGCCTCGTTTTCATGGCCATGGAGGACATCAGTCTCAGCAGCCTGGCTTCCAGCCCCACTCGCAGCGAGGCGGCTTCAGTCGAAGGGGCAGAGCCAGAGAATCCTCTGCCTCCTCCTCTAGACAGGCCAAGACAACCACTGCCACCCTCCCTCCTCCTCCCACCGCCTGACTGTCCAGGCCACCCTCCTCCTCTAGACGCCCCGTCGGGGGAGTCGATCAGAGGCCGCTTTTCCTCTACGCAGATGCATGGAGTCAAGTGACCTCCAACCAGTGGGTCCTCGAGCTCGTGGAGTTCGGGCACTCCATAGAGTTCGAATCTCTTCCACCAGACAGACCACCGCCCCCATCCCGTTATACAAGGGAACACCGAGCACTGGCCAGAAGGGAGACATTCTCCCTTTTGGACAAAAATGCCATCGAGCCGGTACCTCCGGCTGAGCGAGAGAGAGAGAGAGAGAGGTTTCTTCTCCCACTTCTTCCTAGTCCCGAAGAAGTCGGGAGACTTCAGGCCCATTCTGGACCTCAGCGATCTGAAACGGTGGGTCTCCTACCAGAGATTACAGATGGTCTCCCTTCCCACTCTCCTGCCCCTCATTTCGGTGGGAGACTGGCTGGCATCCCTAGACATGCAGGACGCCTACTTGCATATCCCTATCACCAAGGGTCAATGAAGATTTCTGAGGTTCAGGTTCGAAGGCAAGGACTATCAGTTCCGAGTCCTTCCCTTCAGTCTCTCTTCAGCCCCCAGAGTCTTCACCAAGTGCCTGACAGTGGTTGCCGCAGCACTGCGGAGACTGGGTCACTTCATGTTTCCTTATCTAGACAACTGGCTCCTTCCAGGTCCCACCTGTTGGATACCATCAGGGACTCCATTTAACTTTTTCAGAGCTTGGGGATCACCGTCAACAGGGACAAGTCTCATCTTCTCCCATCCCAGAGCCTCCAGTTCATTGGAGCTCTTCTGGATACCACTCTCGGGAAGGTGTTTTTTCCATCCGACAGAGCGGGTTGCATTCAAGTCTTGGCGTACCAGATCTCTTCAGCCTCAAGAGTTCTGGCAAGGTTACTCCTCAGGCTGCTAGGGTATATGGCAGCCACCATAGTTTCGGTCCCTCTGGCGCGACTACGCATGAGAACCATCCAGTGGTCGTTAAGAGTTCAGTGGGATCAAACACTAGACAGCTTGGACACCTCGATCTGGATCTCGGAGCCAGTCCATTGGGAATTACGCTGGTGGATGTCATCCAAAAATTTGCTGGCAGGCATCCCCTTCCACATAGTGGCACCGTCTTCTGACCACGGATGCGTCGTCCGCGGGATGGGGCGCCCACTTGAGGACACACTGCACTCAAGGCTCCTGGTTCCCAATAGAGGAAGATCTGCATATCAACGTTCTGGAGCTGAGAGCGGTCCTTTATGCCCTTCAAGCCCTGGTCTCTGTCCTAGTGCCGGGCCACCTCTTGGTACAAATGGACAACACTTCGGTGATGTTCTACATCAACAAACAGGGTGGCACACATTCGTATCCCCTCTGCCGGGAAGCCATGAGAGTGTAAGACTGGGCTCTGGAGCATCAGCTCATGTTAACGGTGGTACATGTTCCAGGGGAACAAAACGTGCTAGCCGACACACTCAGCAGGACAATGTTGCAGGTTCACTAATGGGAGCTGCTACAAGAAGTCGCAGATCACATCTTCTGTGGGTGAGGGACACCAGAGCTGGATCTCTTCATGTCACAATTCAACGCAAAACTGCCCAGTTTCTGCTTGCTAGGTCCACAGCCTGGAGCTTTTTGACAAGACATGTTGTCCCTCTCCTAGAAAGGGAGGTTTCTCTACATGTTTCTTTTTTTTTCCACTGTTGCAGAAGGTTCTCCCCAAGGCGCAGTCAGAACCTTCCACCCTCATTCTGATCGCTCCTTTATGGCCTCATCAGATTTGTTTTCCCTTGCTTCAGCACTTAACGGCAGAGCCTCCGCAGCCTCTTCCACTCTCCCGTCATATTCTGTCACAGGACAGAGGGTCCCTGATCCATCCGAATCTGCGCTCTCTTCACCTGCATGCCTGGCTCCTCAGGACCTAGCTAAAGCCAGATTTGGGGTGTCCGATCAGGTAGCGGCAAGTTCTGGTTGAGGCACATCAACCTGCCACCGGGGCCACTTATGCCATGAAGTGGAAACATTTCTGTATCTCGGTCACAGCCAAGATTGTGGACCCTCTGGTCTGTATGGTTAATTCTGGTTTGGAACACCTGCTTTCTCTCTCTGAGGCATGCCTCAGTTATTCCTCCATCAAAGTACACCTGGCCGCCATCTCCACTTATCACTTGCTAGTGTCTGATAAAGCGGTGGCTCAGATGGAGGTTTCCAAAGCCTTCCTGTGAGGTATTCTGATATCAGACCTCCCATCCAGGATCCTGTACCCCCTTGGGATCTTCTTTTTGTTCTGGAGAAGCTTACGCTTCCTCCCTTTGAACCGGCTGTGGAGGCTGAGTTCCGTTTCCTGTCCTGGAAGACTCTGCTTTTGGTAGCCATTACTTCGGCAAGGCGTATTTCAGGACTTCAAGCCCTCTCATGTAAAGAACCCTATCTTGTTTTTCACAAGGATTGGGTTGATCTTCGTAGTAACCCAAAGTTTCTACCGAAGGTAGTGTCAGAGCTCACTCTGAACCAATCCGTTCAGCTTCCGGTGTACTACCTGGAGCACTCTAATGGGGGAAGCCCTGCTTCACTCCTTGGATGTCCACAGGGCTCTCTGATGTTACCTGGCCAGGACAAAAGGGGACAGGAAATCTGATCAACTGTATCCTTTGCTCAAAGATCCTTAGGTCGCCCGGTCACCAAACAGACGCTTTTGCGCTGGTTGGTCCATTGCAGTACTTTTTGTTATGAGAAGCATAACAGGTCTACCCTGGGGCTGGTTAGAGCTCACTCTACCAGAGCTGTCGCTGCTTCCTTTGCGGCACTGAAGCGGGTACCAGCAGCTGATATTTGTGCTGCCGCTACCTGGAGTTCTGTTTATACCTTCATCAAGCATTACAGCCTTGACATCATCTCTAGACGCAGAGCAGGGTTTGGCCTCGCAGTTCTACAGGGCCTGGTTTCCTGAGGGACCTTCCCTATTCCTGCTGTTCCTTCTCATACTTCCTCCTCCCAGGGGTTGTTATATGTTTATACTGCTTGGGAATCCGTCCTAATTGCGTTACCTGCTGCAAGATCTTCCTCTCGAAGTAAGATAGTACAGCTACATAAGAATTTACCGTAACAGTAGATCTTCGAGAGACACTTTTGCAGCAGGTGTATTTCCCACCCTCCTTCCCCCAGGGATCAGGCCTTTTCCAGGCTGGTCTTCCCCCTTTTGAGGGAATAATTTTAGCTCATGCTTCTGACTATTGCCTGTTACCATTTCTCTGCCTGATGAAGGGCGTGCAAGAACTGGAGCACGTGGGTAACTCCTGCCTTATATAGGGTGACTTCGGGGGTGGGGCCAACATCAGTGGGGGGCATTCTCATGTCGGTACTGCTGAAAGAAAAAAAATGCCGGGAACCGCCGCCAGGTGGCGTCAGTCCTAATTGTGGTTCCTGCTGCAAGAACTTCTCTCGAAGATCTACTGTTACGGTAAGTTCTTACTTAACTGTACTTTACACTGCGCTGCACCGTCTCGAGCCTGTCCCTATCCTTCCTGATGTGAAGACCCCAGAACAGGCTGCAGTAGACCAGGTGTAGCCTCATCAAGGATCTGTACAGGGGGAACCCTTTTTCTGCTCTCAGTACCCCTCCCGATACATTCAAGCATCCTATTTACCTTGCTGTAAACCTTTTTGCACTGACTTTGCTTTAGGGAGTTGCTGATGATAACTTCAAGGTCTCATTCCTCAGCCATGGTACTGAGTCTCACACCTCCCATCCAGCACTCCATCCTGGGGTTCTCGTTCCCTAGGTGCATCACCTTGCACTTTTTGGTATTGAATTTCAACTGTCAAACCCTTAACCACGCCTCCATTTTTGCAAGTCTCTGCATTTCCTTTATTTCCTCATCACTGTCCACCCTCCTGCAGAGCTTAGTGTCATTTGCAAAGAAACACAGCCTGCCCTGAAACCCCTCACCAGTGTTGCTGATGAACATGTTGAAGAGGTTGAGTTCTAGTACAGATCCCTGTAGAACCCTGCTGGGGACCTCCCTCTCTTCTGATTTAAATCCATTGACCACTACCCTCTGCTGGCTCCCCTTTGGCCAGTTACCTACCCAGTTTACTGTGACCTTAGCTGCACTAAGATCCTTCATCTTCTTCAGCAAGCATCTATGGGGCACCGAGTTAACAGCTGTGCTGATGTCGAGGTAGAGCAAGCCTACAGGGTGGTCTCTGTCCAGTTCCCTTGTTATCCAGTCAAAGAAAACTATCAGGTTAGTCTGACAAGATGTCCTTGCCATGAATCTGTGCTGCTTACTATTGCTCTCCAAGTAGTCCATAAGATCCTCTTCTCACCAGTGACTCCATCAGTTTTCCTACAATAGAGGTAAGACTCCAACAGGTTTGTAGTTCCCCGCTTGTTCCTTGTCCCCCCCCACAGAGCATAACTGCATCTGCCACCCTCCAGTCCTTTGGAATCACCCCTGTTCTTAGAGAACTGTTGAATAGACCTGGAAGGGTGTCAACCAGTTCTTCTGCCAATTCCCTGAGTATTCTCGGATGCAACACATCTGGTCCTGGGGCCTTATCAATCATTAAGGCTGCCAGCCCTTTTAACACCCTTTCGCTAGTAAATACTGTGTTGACAGCCTCATCTCCGAGACCCCCTTAGTGGCCACTTTAATGCCACTCTGGCAAGGACCCACTGTCCTCCTGGTGAAACTGATAAATGTTGTTGCTATGGCAGCCTTTTGCCCACTTACATCAATCACTCTATCCCCTTCTTTTAACCTCTCAATTTCCCCCTTCTTCCTTTTTTAATAATATACTTGAAGAACTGTTTTCTTCACTCTTGATCCCCTCCACAATACACAGCTCTGTGTCTGCTTTTGCCTCCCTAACTGCCTTCTTATCAGCAAATATTCTTCCCATTCTTCCTCCCCCACTTTAAATTTGTAGAAGTCCATTTTCTTTATTTAGTTTTCTTTATGCCACATGGGCACATGTGAGGATATACTCCCATATCAGCACCTGGACCTGGCACCAGGCTGCCCTAACTGGGAGCCCCACAGCTTGCTCCCTTCAGTGGGGCTCCCTGAGGGGAGAAAACGAGATCCACCTAAGGCCCCAGGGGTGTCAAAATGCAGCCGGACCCTGGGATTTTTCTTTAGATTCCCCTGGGAGGTACAGACATGCAGTGACTTCAGAGCAGGACGTGCAAGCTTCCGCACACATCCTGCAGAAGTCCACTGACCTCTCTGCCCAACTAACATGCAGTCACAACTGGTGTACACCCAATCTCCACTGGGTATCACTCTTATGACGGGAAGCTACAACTCCCCAGGAGGAGAGCAGTCTGTGGGACGCTCATCTTACCTCCCCCAGGCGACCCTCTGCTGCACCGTGCTCAGTTCTGAACACAGGTTGGCAACGCTGCAAGCGGAGACACTACCACTGCAGCAGCGGGCCAGCTTGGAAGTCCTTTTTCCTGGCCCTCACCATTTCCCTGACTCTTGCCAAGAACCACAATAGTCTCTTAAGCCTGATTTTTTTGGTTACTGTTCTTATGCATACTTTAGATGCTCCGATAATGGCCTCCTTAATTGCCCCTCTCTCTCTTCCATCCCGTCTGTGTTGTCCACCCCTACTCACTTATCCATGACCAGCTCCTTTAGTCTACTGAAGTCTGCCTTTCTGAAGTCAAGGACTTCAGCTCTTGATTAGGGTTTACCAGACCCGAGGGCCAGTTCAAACCAAACAGAGTAATGGTCACTATTCCCTAATGACTTCTCTACTCCCACAGCTCCTACCACCTCCAAGTTGGTGAGTACCACATTGAGAATTGCAGTCTTCCTGGTGGGCTCCTTTACTTAACTGTACCAGCAGGCAGTCCTGGAACGCATCTAGTAAGACTTGTCTTCATGTGCTTCTGACCGCTGGAACATCCCTGTTGATACCTGGCAGATTCAGATCACCAACCACCACCACTTCCCCCTTCACTATTCCTCTTTCCAGTTCTTCTCTGAGCTGTATGTCCCTCTCTGTCTTCCGCTTGCCCTGGTAGTCTGTAGATAACTGCAAAGCACAGTTTCTTGCCTGAGGTTGCCATGAGTTGCACTCACAGCCAGTCAGTCTCCCTAGTATTACCACTGATGCACCTATCTCCCATCACCTCTGTGCCCTCCTTAACATAAAGAGCTATTCCTTCCACTCTATGTGTTCCTCTGTCCTTCCTGAGCATCGAGTACCCAGGGATTTTCAGTTTTAGTAGCTATTTTCCGAAGCCCATGTTTTTGTCATGGCCACAATGTCCACCTTAGTGTCTGCTATCATCACCTGGAACTCACTGATTTTATTACTGTGGCTCCTGGCATTAAGGCATACCTCCTTTCATGTGAACCCTGATCCTGCTTTGCTATTACCTTTGTGCTTCTCATGTTCTCTCATCCCATTGTTTTTCTTGGTGCTTGCACCCTTTGTATTCCCCTTCTCCAAAGTCATTTCACCTAGTCCACAATGGGCCTCAGCTTTCTTTGTACCTGCTATGTTGATACAAGCCCCCAGATGTGAGGGAGGAGTACTAGCTGGGATCCCCTTCCTCTCCCCTGCCATTGAGGTTCCCCTAGACCCTGTCTCCTCCGCAGTAAGTTTAAATGTCTGATATAGACATCAGACTTCTATCCCAGCGAGCAGGCCCTCTCTCTCTCATCAGGTGAAGTCTTTCACTCTTGAAGTCACACCCAAGTCCCCTGCAGAGTGGTACGCCTCAGCTTATACCATCCCTTAAGCCATACATTAAAGTCCTGTATTAGCTTCATCTTTATCATAGCCTACTTCCCCTCCCTGCCCCACACAGGGAGGATTTCAGAAAAGGCCAGGGAGACTGAGTGCGCTGCAGTCTGTCCCCGAGTCTATGAAAGTTCCGCTTCACTATCTCCACCGACTGGTTAGCCAGATCATTGGTACCCAGCTGTACCAGCACCCCTAGCTCCCCCTGCTCCCTCTCCGTCACCCTCCCACTCCTGTCTAAATCCCAGATGCCAGATGCCCCACAAAGGCACTGGACCATCCCCTTCTTGTTCATCACCCCTCCACAACCCTCTCTACCTGCTCATCGAGTCCCCCATCTCCAAGACTTTCCTGGCAGACCTGGTCCCCTTGGGTGTCAACATGTTGCCTTTCCCTTTTCCATTGACTGTCACAAAGCGCCACCCCCAGCAAAGTCAAGTGTCTGAACCTCCTCGGGGGGTGCAAAGCTATTCGCCATCTGGACGGTGAGGGGCTGGACAACCTCCTTGTGGCTAACCCTGCCTCCCTTCCCTGTCCTTCTGCCCACCACTCTCCACTTCTTGAACCAGTGGGTCTCTGGGAGAGTGGGAGTGGGTAGGTGGGTGGGGGTGGGCTTCTGTTGAGATCACGCAGCTGAGATATTTCTACTCTTGCTGACACCATCTGAGCCTGTAGCTCCGCCAAGGTCCTACATATGAGGCAGTGCCCCTCCAGAGAATATCCCTAGAGAAGAGTGCCCCACAGCTGGCACGACTGACTGTCTCATCTCTAAACCCCATCCACATAAAGGCCTATACTAAGCTGATGTCTAATTTAAGTATAGAGCTTGTCCAAATGGAGTGTAACTGTAAGGCTCAGCAATACTGTAGCACATAAAAACAGGGATAAAAGAAAACTACCTTGTAGTGCTCACCCAGATAGGGTGTAGCTGCAGACTTTGTTATAGCACAAAATAACAGGAGTTAAAACAACTTTCGTAGTGCACACCCAGATAGGGTGTAGCTGTAGGTTTAAGTATAGCACAGAAAACTAGAATAAACTATCTTGTGTTTATCCAGGTAGGGTGTAGCTGTATGATTTAACTATAGCACAAAACCACTCTGCAAATTAAATGTTCATTAGCTGTAGCACAAACACTCTTCTGCAAATAAACTTTACAATATCTTGTAGTGCACTCCTCAATATACTACAGCCAGGACCCCACACAATACTCCAACAAACTGCGCAGTTAACCGTGCATCTACAGTTTTACCTGGGATGCGACGCGCAGAGCTCCTGGGCAGACTTGTGTGATGTCCTTTGAACTCTGTCCTTTGTGTGGAGAGGCCACTTGTGATAAGTGCCTTTTAAGGACTAGTAATGGCCATTCAGATGATTGATTAGCTGTTGGCGGAGCCCCTGCAGTTGTTGTCCATGACCAAAATAGGTAGACACTTTTTCATATTACAACCCCTAAATTTTTCATATTACAACCTTTAAATCACATTTTTTTTTTCTTCATGTTGAATTGGCAGGACATGAGGGCCTAAAAAGGAAAACAAGGGCTGCAGGGTTAAAAAAGTGTATATCTTGTAAACATTGGTTAACATAAACAGGTGGTCACAAACTTTGCTTTGATTGTTTGGGCCTAGATTATGATGTTGAAAGATCTTCCTGGACATAAAGTCTCCACCACTCATTCACACTAATGGGATCTATGCCGGAGGTGCTAGGACCCAGCGGGAGCAAACTTTTTTGCAGGAGGGCCGGTGCCAGAGATGGAGCCATGAGGAGCGGCGCCGCGAGCCTCTGCTCATGCGGCAATGACTATCGCGGCGTCGACCCTCCAACCGCCTCAGTTCCTTTTTTCCCACCGTCGAGTGCTCTTCAGTGACGACGTTGCTTGCCTGCCGGGAGTCAAATATCAAACTTGCAGCATAGTTTTCAGTTTATTATTTTGTAGCATTTTTCGAATAAAGTGCCTCTTACGATAATTTATTCTCATCAAAGAAAGAAGTCTCAGCCTACATTGACAGAGTCGACCATGAGCGGGTCAGGTGATGGTAGGGAGACTTCATATGAAAGCTGTTCAGTCAGCTGGGCTGGGTCCGGTCCGCTGCCTTCTCCGGAAGGGGGATCTGACAACGGACAATCCAGTGCCCGAGGGGATGGGTGGTCCCCCCGGAAGCATAAAAGTAAACGGTCCCATTCTCGGCACCATTCGACCTCAAGCTCTTCTTTGACCCGTGGGTCAAAAAAGAGAAGGCATCACTCGAGGTTGCCCTCTGATATGTCTGCACGTCGACGATCAGTCATTGGGGTCAGTTGCCGGTCTCCTCGTTCGGAGTCGCCGGTTTCTGGTTCTGGTCTCCAACCTCTTCGACATCGGAGCCCTTCCCCGCCTTCTGGTAGGGCTTCCAATGAGCAGTTTCATCAGTGGGCCGCTCTTATGGAACAATGGGCTCGGAGGCTGTTCCAGCTGCCTGGCCCAGTCACTCAGGGGCCCTCGGGCTCTTCGGTGGATCGGGCAGGGCGATTGGGCCTCCAGTCGGCACAGCGCCTGGGTGCTGTCGATCACGCCAGGTGTTTTCCCCTCACATGGCTGCAGCAGAGGGGCCACACCGATGCCTCTATCTCCTGGTATTCTTCCTTCTTTCCCTCAAATTCTAATTTTGGGGCCCTGGGTTGATTTGGCACCATCGGGCGTCTGTGGGTTGTCCGGGCGCGTTGCACCAGTCACCACTGTCTTTGGCGCGCTCTCGGCACCATATGGCTTTTCAACGCCGTTGAGTTTCGATGCTGTGTGGCCTTTCAAGCGCCGTCTTGGCGATCATGCAGCCTTTGACACCGTGTTCTTCTTGACGCGAGGCGCGTCTTTTTCTGCCAATCTTCAGGCATCTCTTCTCGATTTCTTTTCCTTCCTCTTTTCTGCTGATTTTCAATCCTTTCCTGTCCATGCAGTCCCTCCTGGACTGTCAGGAGATGATATTGAGCCTGACCCAGATCTTAGACTGGGTGATGATGTGGAATGAGCAGGATCTAATCCCGTTACAGAGCCTGTGGTCGAGGACCTGTCATTTAAGTCTCTGCTGAAAAATTTGAATTCCACTCTTTCTCTCCAGACTATGGACATCGATCCTGGGAAGCTTTTAAGACTACAATACCTTCCTGTTCCGGACATCCCTATGGATTTAACTCCCCTGGTACAACCCTCCTTTGAGACGCTTTCTCAGATGGTATGGAATAATCCTGCTCTTATTCTTTCTGTGGCTAAGTCCATAGATAGGAAGTATGCTGCTCCCAAGGATTGACCCATTTTGGCCTCCCAAGCCTTTGCAGATCCTGTTGTAGTCTTGGCAGAGAATGATAAGGTCGTCCTTCCTCAGACTACCACAGCTCGACCTATAAACAAAGAATCTCATAAGATAGATACTTTAGGTAAGAGAGCCTTTGCTGCATCCACCCTGGGTATGTGTATCGCCAGCTACCAGGGCTGTTTCTCTCAATATGTGTATATTCTTTGGCATTCGCTCAAACAAATGGTTGAAGCTCTACCGGAGTCGGACACTAATTCAGTGCTTCTTCAAACCATAACCAGGGGCATCGAGTCCAGCAACCAACAGGTTAAAGCAGCTATGGATGCCTTCGATACTGCCTCCTGAGCGGCGGCGGGCATTTTTACCCACCGTCATTCCTGGCTGAGCACTTCAAGTTTCACAAATGATGCCCAGCAACAGGTCATGGCGTTGCCCTTCGATGGGGTGTATCTCTTCGGCCCTCAAGTAGAACAAGCTCTGGAGGCCACACAAAAGACTAGGTCAGCCATTAAATTAGCTCGACCTCCTCCCGCCCCCTCTTGATGGGGTGTTAACAAACGCCAGTTTCATAACCGTCAGTCCTTTCGAGGCAAAGGCAGGGGAGATTTTAATAAAAATCAAGCCCCTCAGCCTCAAAAGTAAACACAACAGAAGGCGCAAGGACCCAAAGCGCCCAGTGCGCCTTATGAGTTTCTGGCCCAAGTCCCACCTCAGCTGCCCGAGGGGGACTCTTTAGTGGTGGGAGGTCATCTGACTCAATTCTACAACCAGTGGAAGTCCATAACTTCGGACAAATGGGTTCTTAGGATAATCCGCGAGGGATATTCCCTCAATTTTTCGGAGGACCCTCCGGATTGTCTCCCCAAGCGGCTGCCAAAGCTGTCAATTCTTCAGTAAGAGCTTCTCGCCTCCGAAATACAAGGCCTTCTGAACAACAGGGCAGTGGAAGTAGTTCCGCTGGGTCAACGGAATACAGGGTTCTACTCCCATTACTTTCTAGTTCCAAAGAAAACAGGGGGCATGCGCCCCATTTTGCACCTCAGAAAATTAAACAAGTTTCTTCCCAAAGAGAAATTAAACTGGGTCAGGAGTACCATCACCCCTATCCAGGGACCACCCAGTCCAATGCAGCTGCCTCAAAGGATGCCGAGAACGAGGAGCACTTGGATGACAGTGGGCTCAGGGAGGGTTAGAGCAGTCAGGCAGAGGCACATCCCAGATCCTATTCCTCTCAAGAACTCATATGCCACACTGGCAAATGAGGACAACCAAATAAGGTACCCAGGGAAGTGGAAGGAAAGGATGTGGAGGTTAGGCAGGAGGTGACCTCAGTGGGGAAAGCAGTGGACCGCAGAGGAGGAGAGCGAATCCTGGTGGGGACTCCATCATAAGAGGATCAGCTAGGAACACAGGAGGGGAGGACAGGGAGGTGAGGTGCCTACCAGGTGCCACGGCATGGAGGGATGGAAGGAAGATACTGGGGATCACTGGGAAGGCAAGACGGGAGGGTGAGCTGGATGTCATTATCCACCTAGGTACTAATGACTTGGCAAATGGGGAGCCAAGGAAGTTCAGGAAGAGTTTAGGAAACTGGGAGGGTCTCAAGCAAGTAGCTACTTCTGTCACTTTCTCAAGTACTACCTGTGAGAGGCAAGGAGAGCATAGGAGTGCATGCACCAGAACTTTAACTCATGGTTGAAGAACTGGTGCTGTGAGGAAGGGTTTGGATTCATTGGTGACTGGGGACCCACCTGGAGGGATGGAGGTTTGTTCAAGCCTGATGGCCTGCATCCGTCCTGGAGGGGAATCCAAGCACTCAATGATAAGTTTAAATGCTACATTGACAAGCATTTAAACTAGCAAAGGGGTGGCAGCCAGCAAGGACGGTACTACTTGCTCACCCCCACAGCTAGTAGTGGAACCAGTGAACCAGAGGATGGCTATCTCTGCAAAGCAGTGTGCAAAAGATGGAGATTAGTGTCCAAAAGGTGGATAAGCAGAAAGGGCAAATTCAGCAGAAGGGCAAACAGCAAGGAGAACCAGGGATAAATGACAACCAAGGAAGGGCTGGAGTAGAACAGTGAAGCAGTCTAGGAGGTCAAATCATGGAAAGCCATGTGTGCAAATGCCAGGAGCCTTAGCAACAAGATGGAAGATCTGGAGGCTGTCATGGTACAGTCAGACCTGGACATTGTGGCCATCACTGAAACCTGGTGTAATGATAACCATGACTGGGAGATGGCCATACCTGGCTACAACATATTCAGAAGAGACAGAGCAGGCAGGAAGGAGGAGGTGGCACTGTATGTAAAAATGACATAAGGGCCACACAGATCCAGGAGGAACAAAATGGGGAGAGATACTGTGGGTTAAGCTGGAAAGGAAAATGGGGCCAGCCATCCGCACAGGTGTGGTCTATAGACCACCAGCCCAGGAGGAAGAAACAGATAGGGAGCTGATGCTAGCCATCAAGGATAGCAGACAAGGGTGAGGTAGTACTGGTTGGAGACTTCAATATACCAGACGTGGACTGGAGCATCCAGCAGCAGCATCAACAAGGAGCAGATTTATCCTGGACTCCTTCAGGTGCCTTCCTCAAGCAACTGGTCATGGATCCAACTCGGCAGAAGGCAATACTGGACCTTGTGCTCACAAACAGGGACAGTGTGATGGGGTAACAGTGGGGAGCACCTGGTAACAGTGACCACCAGTCATTGTGGTTTGAAATCACAGAAAGAGCAGAACCAAACCACACAAAACACGTATCCTGGATTGTAGGGGCAGACTTTGGGAAAATGGGAGATACTTGAAAGAGGCATTAAGGGAATGGGACAGGAATCAGGGTTGAGGAACAGTGGGCAGTATTTAAAATGGGGATTATAAGAACAACAGAATTATGCATTAAGGGTTAGCAAGAGGAAAAGGAAGAGGAGACCATTATGGTTTTCCAAAGAGGTAGCAAAGAAAGTGAAAGCCAAAAAGATTGCATCAGGCAATACAAAAGACACAGGCAGAAGGGATGAGGGGAAGTACCAGGAGAAACAAAGGGAGGCAGGAAGGTCAGTAAGGAAGCCAAAGCTCAGACAGAAGAACACATTGCAAAATCAGTGGGTAAGGGACAAACCTTTACAGGTACATAAGTGAAAAGAAAGACAAAGGGAGGGATAGGAGACTGAATGGGGAGGATGGGAGCCAAGGTGAGGATGACAACAATAAAGCTGACATATTGAACAGGTATTTCTGCTCAGTCTTTACTAAGGAAGAGGGGTAATGGGTCTGAAGGAGTACAAGGGTGAGAATGGTGCAGAAATGGACACAAGTCCCTTTACACGAGAAAGGGTCCTGAAGGAACTGGAAGTAATAGAGCTGATAAAGCAATGGGGCCAGATGGGGTGCACCCAGGGTCCTTAAAGAACTAGAGAGGTGGTGGCTGAACCTCTGGTTATCCTGTTCAGCCAATCACTGGAAACAGGGAGGTACCCAAAGACTGGGGACAGCAGATGTAGTCCCCTTATACAAAAGTGGGAACAAAGAGGAAGCAGGGAACTACAGACCAGTCAGCCTCACCTCGGTAGTGGGAAAGATCATGGAAGCACTACTGAAGAGAGATTGGTGGAACATCTGGTTGTCAATGGACTACAGGACCCAAGGCAGCATGGTTTCACCAGGGGAGGTCATGTCAGACCAACCTCATTGAATTTTTGACTGGGTGACTAGGGAGGTGGATCAGGGAGGGCAGTGGACATGGCCTATCTGGACTTCAGCAAGGCCTTTGACACTGTGCCACATAGAAGACTATTACACAAACTGGGGAATATGGGTGTGGGCAGGACAGTAGTGTGGTGGGTAGGTAACTGGCTGGGTGGCAGGACACAGAGGGTGGTGGTAAATGGCTGTCACTCCACAGAGGGAAGAGTAACCAGTGGGGTACCACAGGGATCAGTGCTGGGACCGGTCCTATTCAACATCTTCATCAGTGACATTGCACAGGATCTAGAAGGCAGAATTTCACTGTTCGCTGATGACACAAAGCTCTGTAACAGAGTAGACACACCAGAGGGTGTAGACAGAATGAGAAGGACCTGCAGAAACTTGAAGAATGGTCAAGGGTTTGGCAGTTGAAATTCAATGCAAAAGAAGTGCAAGATAATGCATATGAGGCACAAAAACCCTGGCACAATATATCAGTTGGGGGTGAGGATATAGCATGCACCAAGCAGGAAAGGGATCTTGGGTTGTCATCTCTGATGACCTCAAGGATAGGAAACAGTGTGACAAGGCATCAGGTAAAGCAAATAGGATGCTGGGATGTATAGGCAGGGCATCACCAGCAGGAAAAGGAGGTCATAATTCCGCTATACAAGACACTAGTGAGGCCCCACCTGGAGTACAGTGTGCAGTTCTGGAGACCATACCTACATAAGGACATAGACAGGGTAGAGAAGGTTCAGAGGAGGGCAACAAAGATGGTGCATGGGTTGCATCACAAGTCCTATGAAGACAGGTTGAAGGAACTGAACATGTACTCCCTGGAGGAGAGGAGGAGAGAGGGATATGATAGAGACATACAAGTATCTTACAGGGAGGAACAGGGTGCAGGAAAACACTATTTTTAGCGAAAAAGATGTTTCAGGACTAGAGGGCATGGGATGAAGTTGGCGGAGGACGATTCAGAGGAAACATGAGAAAGAATTTCTTCACAGAGCGGGTGGTGGACAAGTGGAACACCCTGCAGAGGAAGTGGTGGGGGCTGAAACAATCACGGGATTTAAGAATGCATGGGATAGACATAAAGGAATTCTAGAGGGCAGGGGTAAGGGGAAACAGACTTCTAGGAAAACAAACTGAACTTACAAGCTCAAATGGGCAGACTAGGTGGGCCATAGGCCCTTATCTGCTGACACTGTCTATGTATCTATGTATCTATGTATGATATCGCTAGGGACCCTGTTACCCTTGCTTCATCAATGTGACTGGTTAGCCTCCCTGGACATGCAGGATGCTTACCAACATATTCCTATTCATCCAAAGCATCGTAGGTACCTAAGGTTTGTGGCTTTGGGACAGCATTTTCAGTTCAGAGTCCTGCCCTTTGGGCTATCCTCGGTGCCGCAAGTTTTTACAAAGTGTTGTGCAATTCTTGCAGCGTATCTCAGAAAAGTCGGAATACAAGTGTTCCCATATCTGGACGACTGGCTTCTAGTGAGCCCTAACAGGCAAGGAACTCTCAACGCCGTGGCCACGGCCTCAGACTTTCTCACATCCATGGGAGTCCTGCTAAACCTCAAGAAATCACAGTTGCAGCCCTCCCAGAGGCTCCATTTCATAGGAACTCTTCTGGACACCTCCTGTGCGAAAGCATTTCTACCAGAGGACAGAAGGAGTGATATCCTACAGATGGCCTGATACATCAGACAGAACAGCTCGGTTCGAGCTATCTCGATGCAACGGATGCTAGGTCTCATGGCATCCTCGGTGTTCATTGTACCCCTAGCATGCCTTCACATGAGAACCTCTCAATGGATGCTCAGTACTCAGTGGTCCCCAACCACTCACCCTCAGTCCTTTTTCATCAAGGTGACAGAACCTCTGAAGAAGTCACTTACCTGGTGGTCGTAAGAGGACAATCTTCTGGAAGGGCATCCCTTTGCTTCTCTGGTTCATCAGATTTCCATTACCATGGATGCGTCCCTGATGGGGTGGGGAGCTCACTGTCAGACTCTCCACACTCAAGGTACTGGGACTCAGGACGAGTCCCAGCTTCACATAAATGTCTTAGAAATGAGAGCCATCCTTTATGCAGTCTGGGCTTTGAAGGACATTTTCTGTCACAAGAACATTCTCCTTCAAATGGACAACCAAGCAGTGATGTATTACATCAACAAGCAAGGCGGGGCTCACTCTTACCCCTTATGCAGGGAAGCAATGAGAGTGTGGGAAAGGTGCTTGGAGCACAAGGCTCTAGTTCGAGCGGCCTACCTGCTGGGAGTGCAGAACAAACTGGCAGGCCGTATCAGCAGAACAGAGACAGATCCTCACGAATGGTCTCTCGACTCGACTGTAGTTCAGTCACTATTCACAGAGTGGGGAACTCCAGACCTGGACCTTTTTGCATCCCCACTCAACAGAAAACTGCCTCTCTTCTGCTCCAGAAATCCAGGGCCTGGCATCTTCTGTCAGGATGCGTTCAGGCTGCAGTGGACAAAACGCTTTCTATACACCTTTCCGCCTCTTCCTCTAATTCAGAGGGTACTTCTCAAGTTCGAGTCCCAGGGGGACAAAATGATCCTCATTGCTCCCTTCTGGCCTTGACAAATATGGTTTCCGTTACTCAACAGTATGTTGGTAACCCCTCCGAAAGCGCTTCCAATTCAAACGAACCTTCTGACTCAGGGGCCTGTGGTCCATCCCAATCTGAGATCGCTTCACCTTCACGCTTGGCTCCTGAAGAGATGGGCATTGAACCTGTTCACTTCTCTCGCAGAGTTTCAGATATCCTTCTGGCAGCGCGCAAGCCTGCCACTAGGAAAACTTACACAGCCAAATGGAAGCGTTTTTCGCTCTGGTGTGCAAAATCCTCTCTGAATCCCTTTTCCTGCCCACCAAATAAGGTTCTAGAGTACCTTTTAGACCTCTCAAATTCAGGTCTGCAATACTCTATAGTCAAAATTCACCTTTGTGTCGTTTCAGCTTATCATGAGCCAGTACTTTTCTTGTCACTGGTTCAGTTACCTGTGGTTAAGAGGTTTCTTAAGGGTATTCTGCATACCAGACCTCCTGTCAGATGTCCGGTCATGGCCTGGGACATTAATCTTGTGCTAGACATGCTCACTCAAACCTTTCAAGCCTCTAGCTACCTGTGAGTTGAAATTTTTCACTTGGAAAACGGCCTTCCTGGTGGCCATTACCTCAGCCCGCAGGGTCTCTGAGATGCATGCCTTGGTCACAGACCCCCGTATACTGTGTTTCATAAAGACAAAGTAGTTCTTAGGACCCATCCTAAGTTTCTCCCTAAGATTGTTTCAGAATTCCATCTAAACCAACCTTTGGTCCTTCCTACTTACTTTGCAAACTTCCAAAATGAAGGAGAGTGTGCCCTTCCTTCTTTGGACGTCAAAAGAGCTCTGCGTTTCTATTTAGATAGAACAGAAGAATTTTGCAAAGCTCAACAGCTGTTTGTTTTCTTCAGCGAGACCCGGTTGGGTCAACCTTTCACTATCAGATACATTTCAGCATGGCTGGTGGCATGCCTTCGCCAGTGTTATTCCATGGTGCAGGTTAAGCTGGAAGGCAGAGTGTACGCTCACTCTACTAGAGCGGTCACGGCATCCCTGGTGGAAATCCACAATGTGCCCATTGCAGATATTTCCAATGCGGTCACCTGGAGCTCAGAGTATACTTTCGTCAAACACTGTGCCCTGGATGTCCATGCCAGACGACATGTTTCGTTTGGCAGAACCATCCTTAATGGACATCTGTCCTAAATCTGTGAGCTCTTGGTCTCTCTTGCCGCCCTCTTGGCAGATTATTAGCTCGATACTCTCCCATTAGTGTGAATGAGTGGTGGAGACTTTATGTCCAGGAAGATATGGAAGTACGTACCTACCATAATTCTTGATCTTCTTGGGCTGAAGTCTCCCTTATTCATCCTCTCATCCCGGGCTCACCTCTGTTGTTGGTCTTCACCCTCAATCTTTAGGCTGTGAAGACTTCTTTCTTGACCCTTCTTATCCGGGTCTTCTGGACTATCTTATGTCCGGTTTTGGTTAGGCTAGCCTTCTAGGTTGTACGCTGCCTCCTCGGGAGAAAAAGGTACTGAGGTGGTTGGAGGGTCGGCCTTGAGATAGTCATTGCCGCACATGCAGCAGAGGCTCACAGCGCCACCCTCACGGCTCCATCTCTGGCGCCGGCCCTCCTGCAAAAAAGTTTGCTCCCGCTGGGTCCTAGCGCCTCCGGTGTAGATCCCATTAGTGTGAATGAGTGGTGGAGACTTTGTTCAAGAAGATCAAGAATTACGGTAGGTACGTAATTTCCATTTTTCTACCCTAAAACAAAGAAAACTGGGCAGCTGGAAAAGCACCATGAGGTTCCTCTTTCTGAAAAACAAATCAAGGAACTGGGGTCAGAGAAAAACAGACCTACCTTGGGTGATATGAAGCAAATGTGGTAATTTTTCATAATAGAGACTTAAAAAACTGCCTCAGGTTTGCCTCCTAGTCTCTCTCATTGGAGGTATTTGTGGAGAAAGAGGAGGAGGGAAACAATTTTCTCAGAGGATACTGCTGAGGAGGACTTGGGTCCCCCCCCCAAGGAACCCACTGTATTTTTTGAGGTGGATGCCTGATATGCTGAATCTACTTGCCACCGAGTCAAAAGTTCATATGGGAGGCTGATTTCTTGAGTATTGTGGGTTTGTCCTCAACGGAAAGTGTCCATACCCATGCTTCAGGCTTTTAAAAATGATACTAAAAAGATTATTGCTGTGCCTTCAACCTTCATGGCTACAGACAAGAAAACTGAGCCAAGCTGTGTAGTACCCATGGAAGGCTCCGAGTTCCAAATCTTTATCCGAACGTGGATCTCCATCTGTTTATGGACATTATGCAAATTGAGTAAACACAGAGTATGCCGAGTTTGCAAGAGACTTCCATTCCAGATATGCAATAAGAAAAGTATTGGCTCCTAGTGATGACACTTTTTAAAACTGAAAGAGGATCCATCTGAATCACAACAGCTGGCAACTAGTAAAACTGTTTTGGTGACTCCAGGTCTTATGGATGCTTCAGAGATTTTACAAACAGAGCTGGATTTCTTTAACACTAAATTGGTTAAATAATTTTGTTTTCAATGCATGGCTCTGTAAATTTCAGATAATTTTTTTGTTTTGTTTCTTTTTTCTCGGAAAGTCCTGGGAGAGATGATCACTAATGACCTGAAGCACTCCACACACAAGAAAGCAGCAGCAAGGGCAAACAAGATGCTGGGATGCATAGCTAGGGGGATCAGTAGTTGGAGAGAGGAGGTTATACTACCCTTGTACAGGTCACTGGTGAGGCCACATCTAGAATATGGAGTTCAAACAACATGAAGTCTTGCTGTATTCTGACATATTGCAGTGATCCCCAACCTTTAAACTGCCCCGGAGAACAAAGAGTTAATTTTCCATGCAGAGCATAGAATGCTGAGCTCGAGCACGGTTGGAGTCTCTGTCTGGAATGATTCAAACTCAAACCGTCAGATTCTTTACTCCGCCTCACTGAACGGTCGCTCCGGAGATTTTTAACTGTTTTATTGCAGCTCCTGGTAAAAGGAGCCATATTTTCTTTTATTTCTGCCAAATTTCTCTCAGAATCTTCTTTTTTATACCTCAGGTTCTGGGCACTTAAATTATGTTATTTTGGGAGGAACTGACAGTGGGTTTTCTGTGCTTGGCATGCCAAGAAAATGAGACTAACCGGCTTTAAAAACTGTAAAAACTGTACAGTACTGGTGCCCACACCTCAAAAAGGACATTAACCTGCTGGAAAAGGTCCAGAAGAAGACTACAAAGACGACAGTGGGTCAGCAGGGTAAGGTATATGAGGAGACATTGAAGGCACTGAACATGTACTCCCTGGGGGACAGGAGAGAGAGGGGGACATGATTGAGACCTTCAAGTACTTGAAAGGGATAAATAAGGTGGGTAAGGATGGTCTCTTTGAGCTAAGTGGCAGCCATAACACGAGGGGGCACAGTCTTAAAGAGCATCTGACGCCTTTGGGAAAACTTAGGAAAACATAATATTTAGACACAATTCAGCTTGTATTTTGTATGTCTTCTATATATTTCTCCTGTCCATTATTTAGTGCAGAAGAAATCCTCATAAAAACAAACTGCTTATCGCTTACAGTTCATCTGCCTCTATAACTTATTCCCTACTTGGAACTACAATGCCCTATTGTGACATCACAGTATGTTGACATGGGAATAACTGATGCTACAAGCAGAATATTATGATATCAGGTTGGAAAGAAGCAATAGGAGCTGATGAACCCGCAAATAACAACTATGCTGTTTTGTGCAAAAAATGCCCTCAGCAATAAATAATGGGGATAAGAAATACAGAGCTAATTAGAAATATAAGCTGCTTTGTGATAAACTATTTTCTCTTAAAGTACTTCTCGAGGTGTCGGTGGCTCTTTAAGCTGGGGGAAGTTTAGGAGGGAGGTCAGGAAGCACTTCTTCACAGAGAGGGTGGTGGTCGCTAGGAATGCGCTGCCGGAAGAGGTGATCTCATTGAAGACGGTGGGAAGCTTCAAGAGGGGCAGGGATAGGCATAGAGGAAGGTAAGGATCAGGGGAAGGGAGGATGGAAAGAATGGGAGAGGAGGGGGGCAGGGTCAGTAGCTCAAACTGTGGACCCTGCAATATGAGCAGACTAGAAGACCAAACGGCCTTCTTCTGCTGGCTTCTTCGTATGTTCGTATGTATGAAAGTCCTAAAATGCTTAGAACTATAGAATATTGCTTTTTAAAAATATTTTATACATATTCTACATATATCTCTTCATCTCATAAATGGCATCTGTTTATAAGTAGTTTTTTATTAATTTATAGTGAAGTAACTGATAATTTTACTGCCCCTAAGGGAAATTATGTTAAATATTCCTGGAAATAATGAGTAGAATTTTGCAGGGTATTCCTCGGAATAAGTATTTAGTTCTATTAATATTCGAACTTAGAACTCCCACAGTCTATTCTTTTATGTGATAATTCGTTCCCCAAAGCCACTTGTTGCTGAAAACGAGTGGTTTCACGTGCCTTCAGCTGAGCGAGACAGCAAAGCTGAGCTGTTCTGGCTCAAGCTGAAGGCAATGAAACCACCTGCTTTCAGCAACGAGTGACTTATGGGGGACGGATATATTATTGATCTTGGTGATCAATGATATATATATTTTTTAAACTTCCCAGAGCGTGTCTACTTCCAGGGCATCTCTGGCGTGGACTCTCTTTACAGAATAAGAGTACCTCACGTGCAGGGGAAAGGAGTGCTCCGATTGGTCAGGCGCACTCCCTTGATCTACAATGGACTTAACTGGCACATATGCTTTTATTAAATTAATTATATATATTCTGTTAGTCTGTATTCACTTGTGAAGCAGTTGCTCTATGATAGTATGTTATATCTTGCTTATTGTGCTGTTGGGTATATTAGATGCGTTATCTGTATATAAATGTAAAATCTAATAAATAAATATTAACAAAAACCAAAAACTGAGTCAAGATATGCGGTACCCAGGGAAGGCTTTGAGTTCCATTTTACTTCCCTGTGTTTTCTGGGCTTATTCAGGCAGCTGCTTACGAGAAAACAAATGTCAGTTTCTCAGTAGCACCTTCTGGTAAAGCCTAATGGCTAAAAATACGTACGCTACCTCCACTTTGTTGTTAAGACAGGCAGCCTAGCCGGCCTGAGTTATTCTGCACACCAACAGCAAGCTGTGTGGAATACAGCCCTATGACTACGTGAGAGCTTGCCTTATGAAGAAAGGCTTCACTTAGCACATACAGTAAAGGCTGGGCTGGAAGCTGCTTAATACCAGTATCAAATGGCAGTTGATGTGAATGACGCTGCAGCTAGGGCTCTAGCCTTGGTTCCTAACTGTCCCCGATTGTGAGGATCTCAATTTAGATGGGCAGAGGATCTTTGCAGAATGGGAATTTACACCTGAAATGTTGGCTCATCAGAAAAAAGTACTTACAGTAATTAAGTACCTGAGAGATAAAGTTATCAGAGCTCAGATAAGATGTCAAGTGAAACAGATTGTGCATACTGAAAAGGAGCCATGAATATATAATTCTCTTTGGGGAGCATCTGAATACCTTTTCAGCAAAGGAATCAAGATTCCCGACTTGCAGCAAGATGCTATTGAAAAAGAACTAGCAGATGTGGTTTGGGACATGGCAGGTGCGCAAGAGAACTCACAGCACTGCACGGGAGACTTACTGGTGCCCTTACGAATGGACATTAAAAGGATATGTTAGGTCGGCTGGTGGCGCTGAGGGTTGAGGCGCTGGATGCCACACCTTGTGCCATGCCAGCAACCTGGTTCGGTAACTGATCTGGGCTGCGGTGGTTCGGCAGGGGAGGGAAGGGATCGAGCATCTGGAGGACTGCCCTCCCTTCCCAGGGAGGGATTCGGGGACACGCCAGCCCCAACATCGAAAATGCGTGCACTAGTGGATGCTGGGGATAGAGCGTTAAAAGGCGTCAGCATTAGAGCCACAGATACCATTGCACATCTGCACTCCAAGGGGCACAACACCGAGAAAATCCCCAAAGGACTGAGGAGGCATTGAGGGCCTCAGGAACCAGGCCGCACATCTCCAATGCCAGATGGCTGCACCAGTGGTCCCTGCCTGCAGGAATGGAACCTCTAATTGCAGAAAAACGCTGCCAAGGTAGGAATGATGGGCCCTTCCCAGGGGTGATCCAGAGGGCTGGGAAGTCCCTGTAGGGGGGGAACCACTGGGAGAGTAGCCGGCCTGTGTCGAGAAGGCACCTCTGAGAGATGCCTCAGCCGAAGGAGTATAAACAGAGTTTGAAAAAAAAAAAAAAAAGATACACGTCAGGCTAGTACAAGAGGCAGCAGATAGACTGAATGATCTGTTACCATATTATATAAAATGCTTTGAACTCTACAGGTGGCTAAGATCTCTGGTGACTCACAGCTCTCTCATGGCTGCCTCAGAGGGACACCATTACTCCTGATTGTACTGCCTTCTTGCCTCTGGCTTTTTACACAGAAACATAGACAGTGGCAGCAGGAAAAGACCAAAGGTCCATCCAGTCTACCCAAGCTCCCTACTTCCCTGGAACCTTTCTGGGGATCTCATGCTCTGGAAGGGTACTAATTATAACTAACTTTTGACTTTCCCCTCGCAAGCAGTAATCACCCCCACCATAGTTTTGGTGTCGCACAGCTACAGGAAAAAGCTCTGTTCACAGGCCGTGGTTTACAGGCCTGAAGTGTGCTCTGATAATGGTAGTCCCCGGTGAACACTTTGGGGTGGTGGTGCAGTTGCTGCCGGCCCTTGTGAATGAAAGACCAGAAATAGCACTTCCAACATGGCAACCTCCCTGAAAGCACCACAGATCTCATCAAGGTGGCATTATGGGGTCATTTAAGAGAGTATCTGTTAAAATCAGTGAATGATCTGAACTGTGACCTTACTCATTTCTAAGTGCAAACCTCCTGAGTACCAGGGATCGACAAATTTCAAATTCATGTGCTAGTGCAGGACAACTGGCCTAGCCAAAAATGGTAGTCCTAGTGTTGCAAGTGGTAGTCCATGGTCGGAAGATTATATTTTAAGGAACATTTAAAAAAAAATTACATAGCAACAAAGTAAATGATTTTGGGGGCTGTATTATTAATACTATGTAGATGCAAACTATTGAAAACAGTAAAAATGATGTATTTGTAAATATTACTGTTAAATTAGTATAGGTTGGGAGAGTTAAAGTCTGAGTGAACTGCAAGACCCGGAACAAATCAGAGAATAATTAGAAGGACAGTGAGAATGACAACTCAGAAAAATTATCAACATCAAGTCTAGGATAGGGAACGTCGGTCAGGTTAGGGTACAAGGCAGCGTGGGTGGCTTATATTTTTTGGTAAATATTTATTGGTTTACAGAGGGACACTGGGACTACGCTTCAGTTTGTACTGTAGTGTACACTAGGGATTTTTCTTTAATATGGTTTCTGCTTTAGTCTATACAGTAAGCCCTAACCTGACAGTCCCCCTTCTGGCCCCACACCCCTTTGCTGTATGTATTTACAAAAGTACAAAAAACAGCCCACAGCACAACAGTGTGTACAAGTGGTCACCTGGCCCCTCCCCTCTGTGTGTCAGTCAGCTAGGGTGGTGTGTTTTTTTAAGAGTAACTTTTTATTATGTTACACTTTAGTTTAAGTATTCTTTTTTTCTCCCCTTAGTCTTCTTTTTCTCTGACTTAAGGTAACACAACACTCCTTACTCCTCTCCCCAATTGCCCAAGACAAAAAGAGTCCCACACTAGACCCACACACAAGTCCAGTTGTTTACTGTGCTGTTGTTTCTATCCTCTCTACTAAAATTAGATACAGCACTCCTGTGTCACACTGAACTGCCCAACTCTACTCCCCTCACACTACAAAACCCAGTCCCACTTCCTGCTGAACCGTCGTATTCCTTTTTGGCTGCCTACCTGGTTGTTGACTTGAGGTCCTCAGTCAGTGACTGTATATTTTCATCGCACCCCTTTTTTCATTTAAATGCCAGAAAAAAAAATGTTGTTAGTGTCCCGATTTGTTGATCGTGTTAGCTCAGTTGATGACTCACTACAGAGACAGTCATCATTGGTCACAGACTGGCCTAAGCCTCCCCCACCTCCTCCCTTCTCGATTTTAGTCACCGATTTTATTTTGCACAGAAATTCATTCTTGAGCTGCACCCCCAAAAACACCACACAGCACAGTAGGAGTTGAAGGTAACTACACTGAAGACATCCCGCTCCAGATTCCGACACAGACAATCTGCTTCACTCTCAAGCTTGCAGCTCAAATGGTGCTTCCTCATAACATCCTCCTTGGCCTACACAAACCCACCCTACTCCGTTATTCCAGGACTGGCACACTCAAATTAAATTACCTGTCAATCCTGTGGATCGCACACTTGGCAGTGGGTGCAGATGTTCCGATGGCTGGGTGGGCGGGTTGCGAGGAGGTCCCCATTGATGCACGCGCGCTGGTACACCTCAAGTGGGACAGACTCACGGTCATGTGACCGGCACGATGCAACGCTGCCCCTCCCCCCAAAACCTGTGCGAGGGACATCTAGCGGTGGAAACAATGAAGAACAGACAAAAAAATAAAGCATGATGTGGTTGTCCATGGACAACTGAGTGCTATGAAACTGCTTGTCCGGCGGCTGAAAGTTATAGCCCGGGACGTCGTGCTATGGGATTTGTCGATCCCTGCTGAGTACAGTGAGTACCATCTGTACAGTAAATCTAGAGACTGGGAAATGGGAGTGCAATTGTTAGCCGTGGTTGCTGACTGAAGTGGGATCGCCTGTGGAGTTAACTGGGAGGTTAGACCGGGTCAGTGATTCGGCATGGGACATATATCCAGTGTAGGCTTTGACCGTAAGATGGTGCAGCGAATACAGAGAAAGGAGCTTTAGCTCCCACAGTTGGACTCCAGCACTGGTATTGAAGGACAAACTTAGACTTGGCCAGAAAGGCCTAAAGAGCTGGTCTCACATGACATTTATTTTTTTGAATGTTGATAACCGGGTAGGCCCACTGAGACAGAGTTGTCCCTTTTTCAGGGGCGACCCGGGGAATACAAGCCTTCCATTCACAGTCAATAAAATACATAGTATTACAGAGGTAGAACTATTTACAATTAAGTAGACAATTCATGGACATTTATATTAAGGCATTGTTTGATATATGTTACAGAACAGAGGAGCATTCATAAAATTATTGATATTTGATAGCAGTTAGATGTAGTTCAAAATACAGGCAGAGTGACTCGATCATAACAGGTACTTCAGAGTTGAACTACCTATGCAGATTAAAACAGAATGTCATGGTTAAGAAGAGGATCATATAGGTGAGAAGTTAGGGGGATAACAACTGCTAGGTTAGGGAAAGGGAGGTGTAAGGTGGGGGTAGGGGGAAGATCCGAGGAAGACGATATGAGGATGAAAGGAGAGGTCATTTACAGGTACAGATAGGGTGAAAGAATATTTCTTTGTAGAGTTTTTTCAGCTGAGGAAGAGATGTGCAGGAGAGTAAACCCGTTGGAAGGCTGTTCCATTTGTGTGGGGCTATAAAAGAAAAGGATCTGCTGCCAATAGCTAAGCGAGTCTTTGGAAGACTTATCATTGGATATAGGGAGGAACGGAGGGATCTGGTGAAAGGTTTCTTGTCTCTCTCTTTCTGCAGATTGATTGAATAGAAATACAAAGGGGAGGTGGCACAGTTTGCAGTGGTGTACAATAGGGGAGGGGACCTCTCCTAATAAACAGTATGCAAGAAACTGGATAGTAGGCCAGAGTTAATAGATATATACCAGAGGGTGAGTTGGGTAGGTTTTTGTAGCCCCACTCATGTTGGGGAATCAGATGTAACACACAGTGTTAGTCTGGGGTCATGAGGGTAATCTGAATGGTCACCTGTTGGAGAAGTAGAGAATCTCTCTGGTCCATAAACACATACTGCTGTATAAAGAAGCTCTCTGGTGGGGATTGGGAGGGAACTGTAGGCCATGGATTTAATAAGTATTCATGTCACAAAGAAAGAAGCAAGAGGCACATGCACTTGGGGATAGGATGGTGTGGTTCAAGTGGACGTTAAAGATCCCATGGCACTTCTTGAGAAGAGTAGGGGGAAGTTTATTGAAAGCAAAAATCAGTATACATCACAATACAAGGAATCATAAGAGAACTCAAAATAGTACATCAAAAGAAAAAGAGAAAAATTAAATTTTACAGGAGAAAATTCCTTTTTATACATGAACTCTAATCCCCATCCGGGTCCTTCAAGTGATTGCAAAATCAGAATCAGTAATCCATGGTAATCCTTTTCATAATTCCAAGATCTCATGTCTTGCTTCCTGTTTACATTCAGATACATAAATGACTTGTATATCTTTAACAATCTTTCCAACTAACTCGGGGTAAGTACTATTTTTCTGTTATAAAGTAAATAAACATCCAGCCATCCATATGTTCCATTTGATAACTGACAAAATAAGGCACAAAGTATTTAAATTCCATTTTTCCCATTGTTGTGAAAAATGTCCATACATAATATTCTGGTAAATAGTTGCTTTAAAGAGGGGTTCCTGCCAGATTGATGCTAGATATGGCCAAAAACCGTTAATAAAGGAGCATTGAAAAAACAAATGCTGTATTGTTTCTATAGTTTGGATGCAGTGAGGACAACTGCATGACCTTTCTTGTAACTGTTTGTGGTTGGATTTGACGTTCAATTTTTCATGACAGGATAGAAACATAGAAGTTGACAGCAGATAAGGATCGCAAGACCCATCCAGTCTACCCATTTTTTCTACCGTATGAATGTGCCATAGGCCTTTATTGTCTCAATGGCCTATCTAGTCATACTAGCCAGTGTACATCCCACATATGTGCTGGTATTCTGTTGTTCTGTATTAGTTGTTTCAAAGACTGTAGATATGGAGATGGACATTTTTCAAATGGTTCAGATACTACACATCGGGTACTAAGTACATGTTTGTACAGCTGTTTGTGTGATAGAGTCATAAGTAAGCATTAATCACCGACAGAGGAGGGCTCTGCCAGTGGATTAATGCCCGCTGGGGTTGGTCCGAGGGTCCAACCACCCAGCGAGCATTAATCACCGACAAAATCCGGCGCTGGAGGTGATTCGCCATTCTTTAAATACAGGCTCGCTGCGGCGGCGACGAGCCTATGTTACCGGTTTGTGTCCCTCGGTGCCAGAGACCCTACGGAGAGTCGGAGACAGACAGTTTGCTGAGCGGCAAGGGTTTTGCAGTGCCGTGTTACAAATTAAATTGAAGCACTCTTGCACTCGAGTAGCACTCTACAAGGCTCAGAGCTCAAAGGCCCAAGAGCCCAGGGATCTAGCAAAGAGCTAGAATTCTCTGTAGGTACAGCAGGTACAACTAAGGGTATGGTAAATTGGGGAAAGACGCCGAGTCTATGCTCAACAGCAGATTGCTCACGCGGTTCCTAGGCAGCTCCTTAAGTGCTTTAAACAATGAACACCTCCAGCTAGTGAGCGCCGCAGGTGGCGTGCGGGGGTGGTGACGGAGCGGGCGGGTTCCCTCTACTGCCGCGGTGGCCACAGGTGGTACTCAACCGAGCGATGCTACCTGTGGGTTAATCACCGCTTGGTTGGTGTCACCTGGCCCCTTTCAGCCAATGCCGTTCCTCAATTTCGCTGGTCTCTGCAGTGCTGCAGTGCCATGTTACAGTTATCTGTAGTGACTTTCCATTGTTTTAGCCTAGAAAAAGTGTCTCTAATATACGAAGGTGTTAATACCATGTGGGGTAGTGTCTTTAGGGTGTTATTTTCCCATTGATTGGCCAAACCATGTCTTGCAGCTGTTATACAGCCAGGGTTCCCCCCCTATTTGTCTATGAACTAGCAAAGGTTTGGAACTGGTAGCAAAAGAAATACTGTTAAAGAGTAAAATAGTATTTACCATCTGTAAACCACATTCCTTCACAGGCAGGTATGTGACATTTCCTTTGAGTGGGTTGAGTCAACTACCCCATAATGCTTGAAAAATATGCTAAGTATCATAGTTTCCAGTTTTTTTGGTACTGGAAAGATATAGCTGGTATATAAAAAGATTGGGATTAAAAATGTTTTTGTCAAACAAATGTGTTTTTCCCCCAGTTTCCATTTATTCCATGTAGCAACTTTTTGTCTCCCTATTACAATTTTCTTTTCCTAATTTACTACGTCCATGTCTGTGGAGCCGTACTGGATCCCCAGAATAGGTAGAAGGTCTTCTTGTATTTTAATGGGCCCTGTTGTAGACTGTCTCTGCGTGGAGTGTCCAAGCTGGTGTCCAACACATTTTTCAAGGTTTAAGTGCTGCACCAGATAGAGAACCACCAGAATGTAGTACTGATGACTCATCTGCCATCAACAAGCACATGTCATCTACATACACAATTGTTTTATAGGATGTCCTATTCTCACTGTTGTGTATAGGGGTAATGGATTGAGTGTAATTAATTTTCCGCAATAAGGGATCTATAAAAAACTCATAAAGGAGGGGGTTAAGGGGCAGCCTTGCCTGCCTCCTCTTCTAATGGGAACCATGGGTCCCCTCCATCAGTTAACAACGGGAATGACTGTGGCTGTTTTGCAGAGAGATTGTATCCATGTAATTAGTGTATTAGGGACCTTATATGAAACCTAATGCAGCCCAGAGGAAGTCGTGATTTATGGAATTGAAGGCCTTTCTTTGGTCTAGGGAAACTATATATCCTTGTAAGGAGTCCGTATTCCCTTGTTCCATTATTTCCCTTAATAATATTAAGTGGTCTGAAATTCTTCTATTTGGGATGGAACATGATTGTGCCCCAGATATCACTATTTCAGCAATTAGTAATAATCTTTTTGTCAGAATCTTTGTAAGAATTTAAAAATTTATATTCAGCATACATATGGGTCTCCAGTTCTGTAAAGCACTTTTATCACCTTTTTTATGTAAGTATATTGGAGTCCCCTTGTTGAATTCTAAGGGGACTTTACCTTCCTGTAAAATGAAATTATATATGGCCATCAATTCTGTAGCAAGATGTTCACTTAAAAATCTTGTATAATTCATTTGGTAGTCCATCTGGGCCTGGTGTAGTGTTTTTGTTTAAAGAAGAAATGGCTTCCACGACTTCTAAGGATGATATAGGTCGACATGCCCTAAAGGTAATGTCTGTGGATATGTCTGGAAGGTGAATATCTGAGAAGTATTCAGCACATTTTCCAGGATCAGTCAGCAGGGAGGAGAACAAGTCAATAGAATAGTCTGTAACTAATCGGGAGATGTCTTCTTGTGCTGTATATTTAATGCCTGTGGGACCTACCAGACTTGTCATCTCCTTCTTCCCACTCTGTTGTAGTTATGGTCAAAGGTGCAGACAGAGTCTGACGGTCCCAGAGTGCCAAATTTGTGCTGGTAATACAATTGTGTGGATTTCTGTCCATGAAATTGCATCATGTCCTTCTTTATCGGGCTGATTTGTTGTGTAAGGACTTGTCCTGTCGTGCATGCTTTTGTCATTAAATTCTGTAAATGGTGACGTTGCTGTGAATAAGCTAAGTATGTAGTGCAGCTTTTAGTTTAACTATACTGTTTGAGGAATATTGCCAGGTCTCATTTAGTATCTTCCAACCATGTCAGTGGGTCCTCGAAACAGATCAATAATGACTTTCTGAGCAAGATAAAATAATTCAGAGATGTGAGAGAGTGTGTATCCTCCACCGAGTTTGTATTAAACTTCCATAGACCTGGTCCTTTTGATAGGGATGGGTTGGTGCCCAGCGTTATCGAGACCATATTGTGGTCAGAAAATTCTAAGGGGCACACATTAGCTTCTTTATTAGGAAGGCCTTGAGAAATGAATATAAAATCAGTTCTAGTCAATAGGGCTCCCTTTTGGAAGGTTGGAGAATGTGTGTGATTATTTTTTCTAAAAATGCATCCCTAAGACACGCAGTACGAATGATTTGGAGTAGGGTAAAGCCGTCAAAAAATGGAGAGCAATGAGTACCAATGCCTGTAGTCTGGGTAACAAGCTTCCTGAATTAGTGGCCTTGATGGAGGAGTAACATCTGGATATCATGGCAGTCACAGAAACATGGTACACACAGAACCATGACTGGGACGTAAACATACCAGGATACACTATCTACAGGAGGGACAGGGAGGGTAAAAGAGGAGGAGGAGTATCTCTCTACATAAGAGAAGGAATCAAAGCAACAGAACAAAAGAGTAAACAGAGAGGAGAAGAAGCACTGTGGGTCAATTTGGAGGCAGGCAATGGCACCACAATCGGCACAGGGGTTGTATACAGACCCCCCCTCAGGGGAGGAAATGGACAAGGAAATGATAGAAAGTATACTTAGAATGGCAGATAAAGGGGAGATATTGCTGATGGGTGATCTGAATATGCCAGATGTTAACTGGAGTGCAGTTGCAGCAGCCACTTCTAAGAGTGGGGTTATTCTAGATGCCCTACAGGGGGCATGCCTTAGACAACTAGTATTGGAACCCACTCGAGAGGGAGCAATCTTAGACCTGGTCCTCTCAAATGGAGATGTAGAGAGGATCACAGATGTAGAAGTGGGTAGCCATCTGGGAACTAGCGACCATCGAACAGTATGGTTCACAAACACAGCAATAGAGTCAAGCCATACAAAGGCAAAAGTACTGGACTTCAGGAGGGCTGACTTTGCCAAAATGGGTGAGTGCCTAAGGAATGCACTAGCAAATGGGCAGGAAGGAGGGTGGAAGAACAATGGGAAATAAAACTGCCATCACAGAGATAACAAGCCTTTGTGTGAAGCAAATAAACAAAACAAAATGATGTAAGAAACCACTATGGTTCTCAAAGGAGTGGCAGTGAAGGTTCAAGAGAAAAGAAAGCATTCAGAAAGTACAAGGAATCACAGAAGGAGCAGGACAGAAAATTGTATCAGTTAAAGAAAAGGAAGCTGGGAAGGCAATCAGAACAGCAAAGGCCCAAACTGAGGAAAAGATAGCCAACTCAGTTAAGAAGGGAGATAAAACCTTTTTAGGTACATCAGGAGCCGGAGAAGACTAAGGGAGGGATAGTGAGGCTTAATAAAGGGAGGGGGGCAGAGGGTGACTGTGAAAAGGCAGAGATACTAAACAAATATTTTTGCTCAGTATTTACAAATGAAGAGGGAGGTACCTAAAACAAACAATAGAAACACTCTGGATACAGAAGTTGATACCAGCCCATTTACAGAAGAAAGGGTTCTGAAAGAACTCTTAAAACTGAAGGTGGACAAAGTAATGGGGTCCGGGGGATTCATCCCAGAATTCTAAAAGAACTAAGGGTAGAACTAGGGACACCACTGACTACCCTCTTTAACAAATCATGGGAGGATGGGGTGGTACCTGAGGACTGGAGGAGGGCTGATGTGATTCCCCTTCACAAAAGTGGGAGCAGGGCAGAAGGGAAACTACAGACCTGTTAGTTTAACCTCAGTGATAGGGAAAATGATGGAATCACTTCTGAAGGATAGAATTGTCGAGTACCTAGAGGCCAGAGGGGCACAGGACCCAAGGCAGCGTGGATTCACAGCAGGAAGGTCATGCCAGACGAATCTAATAGATTTCTTTGACTGGGTGACCAAAGTAGTAGATCAGGGAAGGGCTGTGGACATGGCCTACCTAGACTTTAGCAAGGTATTTCACTCAGTCCCACACAAAAGATTAATATACAAGTTAGCCAGCCTGGGAGTGGGTCCCAAGATGATAGCCTGGGTAAAGAATTGGCTGGAGAATAGGACACAGAGGTTAATAGTAAATGGAGTCCACTCTGAAGAAAGGGGGGTTACTAGTGGGGTGCCACAGGGTTCAGTATTAGGATCGGTCCTCTTCAATGTCTTTGTAAGCGACATTGCAGAGGGACTGGAAGTAAAAGTATGTCTCTTTGCAGATGACACAAAGATCTGCAACAGAGTTGATGCACAAGGTGGGGTGGAAAGGATGAGAAGGGACTTGGCAAGGTTAGAGGAATGGTCAAATGTATGGCAGCTTAGATTTAATGCTAAGAAGTGCAAGGTAATGCACCTGGGAAAAAAAACAAAACCCAGGGAAGAGTCACAATGGGGGTGAGATACTAACAACAACAAAAATGGAAAGGGACCTGGGGTAGTCATATCAGATGACTTAAAGGTGGGCAAGCAATGTGAGAGGGCAGTAAGGAGGGCTAGGTGATACTGGGATGCATAGGGAGAGGCATCACCAGTAGAAAACAGGAAGTTGTTATCCTCTGTACAGACAGCTGGTGAGACCCCATCTGAGTACTTGTGCAGTCTGGAGACCCAATCTCCGCAAGGACATAGACAAGATGGAAGCTGTCCAGAGGAGGGCACTTAAAATGGTGCAGGGTCTGCACCGAAGACATATGAAGAGACTGAAGAGCTTAATATGTATAGCCTCGAGTGAAAGGAGGAGAGGGGGGGACATGATAGAAACGCTCAAGTACCTCAAGGGAATCAACAAAGTCCAAGAGGGTAGCATCTTTCAAAAAAGAGGTGTCCAAGAACAAGGGGCACAATTTGAAGATGGGGCGTCTCAAGGTAATGTAAAGAAGTATTTTTCACAGAGAGGTTGTGGATGCATGGAACGGCCTTCCGAGCAGGTTGTGGAGTCAAAACAGTGATTGAATTCAAGCATGCATGGGACAGCCATAAGGCAATTCTAGGGGGTGGGGGTAGAAAGAAGTAGGCTGCTGGTTAACTAGGATCTGCAGCTTATCCATTAGGTAGGGAAATGGGCAGACTGGGTGGGCCAAGCGGTTCTTATCTGCCATCAAATTCTATGTTTCTAAGTAGGGAGTGTGTGTTGCAGTATAGTTTTTGTGTTTTTCAGTGCTTAGTTTTATCATGCAAGCTAAGGCCACAGTTAAAATCCGCTGCTAAGATAATGTGTCTTGAAGTGTGGAGATAAGGCTGCATAAGCTTGAGAAGCTCTATCCGGGTGGTTTTCGTCTTGGGGGGGCATATTGGTTAATCAGCCTATATGGTTCGTTTTGGATAAATTCATCTAATACGAGAGCTCTTCCTGGTGCCAGGTCATACAGTTTAATTAATTTAAATTCCGGCATCCTAATAAGGAAACCGACTCCTGAGCAGGTATCCTGGCCCATTGACCAGAGGGAGGGGCCCAAGAGCCAATCCCTCTGTTCTTGTGTTGTATGAAATCGTACATCCTGTAAAAAAAGCAATCCCAGTTTCAAGTAGCACAGGAAAGAAAATACAGTGTGTCTTTTGTTAGATCGCTTAATACTATTCACATTGATAGCGTAACAAGAAAAAAAAATCACACATCGGGGAAGAAAAAAAAAAACACCACAATTTCCCATCAGATACATTTCTGCCTACCTTTCCTACTACCCAGTTCTTTCCCTTTCATTTTTGTGTTTGCTTTTCATTTCTGAGGGCCCAACCCCTCTGTCTGTGTTTCTGTGTCTATGGTCCCTTCCGGATGTGAGGAAGCAATTGAGGAGGAATCAGTGTCCCCACCCGAGTCTTCCAAAGGGTCTTGTAACATTTAATATTTATTGGCGAGTGTAGTATCAATTGTTTTGGTAGTTTTTTTGTAGCGGTCTGATTTTTGTCTGTTCCGAACTGACCGTCTAGAGGTGCTTGGTGTAGGATTCTTGTGGGGGGTGGGGCATGTCAGCCTTCCAAGAGGGGTCACTCGTAGAGGGATCAGGAGACTTGGCTGGGGTGGAGGGGGTTGCACCACTGGATCCAAGAGTTTGGTTAGGGAGGGAAGGGTTTCAGTTTCAGCTGGGGGGGGCAACTGTAGGTGGGGCCTCCAGAGTTACAGCTGGGTGAAGTTTGTCTTTTGTTGGGGGAGGGAGGTCTCTCATGTATTTTAGCTTTTTGTGCTTGAGTAATCAGAAACATTTGTTCTACTCCCTCATCATGGTAAATCTGATTATGTGCTGCCCATACACAATTTTGGAGAGTATGTCCCATTTCTTCACACAGATTATGTTGACATTTGTTTATGCAGTCAGTACTGGCATGCCCCAGTTCCCCACAAATCGCACATTTGATCTCATCAGAGGCACTACTGAGGTGCGTTGGGTCCCCACATTTGTAGCAGGTCTTTGGTTGGCCGGGGTAGAATAAGACTCCTCTATCCCTCCCTAAAAAAGGAATTGGGGAGATACAAAACCCCAGAGTCATTAGATTTAAGCATGACCTTTACTTTTCACCCCAGTCCATATATTCTCTGAGTCCAGAATAACCTCTGGATCCCCTAAAATGGTACAGCACAGTTTTAGCCAGTATACTACATCAGACATATTGACACCTTTATTTCTGAATAAAATAGTTATAGTCTTGTATGCAGGTTTAGTGAGCGGTACAGCAAGAAAAGGCGTCCATAAAAGTTTTTTCAGAGTATGATATTTTGCCCAGAACCTCTCTAGGCCTCGAATGGTCTTAAAACCCACATCAAATGTGGTTTCTCCGGCAACATGACTAAGCACATAAATTTCATGTGAGACAAATTTCATTGAGTCCTTCAACAAAGTTTTTGCCACAAATAATCGGTACGGGGGGTCAGGCATACCACCAACATAAGACATCCTGACCGCATTATGTCTCTTAGCTGGGAGGATAGGTGTTTTGAACAGTGATGCAAAAGTTTTTTTGAATATTTCCTTTCTGAGATTCAGAGGGCTGAAACAGGCTGCGTGCTTGTATTAGAAGCCGACTGCAGGTTTTGGGCTACAGTTTGTTTCTGCATTGAGGTGCTAGGAAAGTTCAAAACTGGGTGTTGCATAAGGGCCAAATCGTCCGGGAGCTGTAGGACATCCTCATTGTCAGGGCTAGCACCTTGTTTGTGGGCCTGCGACAAGGGGAGCCTCCTTGTATGGGTTTGGGGAAAGTCTAATGCAGTCGGCATATGTATTGGGGAGGCTCCTGATTGCCATTGTCCCGTTTCAACATTGCATTCCCATCCTGCACCCTGCAAGGCCATTTCAACCGACCAATCCTTAACATGTTAAATGTTTTCAAACAACATGAAGTCTTGCTGTATTCTAACTATTGCAGTTAGGTCCTGCCTTTCAACTGCCCCGGAGAACAAAGAGTTAATTTTCCATGGCCAGCATGGAACGTTCAGCGCGAGCTCGGTTGAAGCCCCTGTCTGCTGTTGTTTATTTCCAACCGTCAGATTCTTTACTCCGTCTGGAGATTTCTCCTTTGCTCGGTTAAAAAAAGTCGGTTTAAGCGTCGTTTTTTCGCTCGGTTTCTACCGAATTTCTGCTGCCGAATCTGTCGGTATAAGTCTCTGTCTGTGGTACTGTGAGTACTAGCTAGGTTTTACATTTAGTTTCTGTGTGGAACTTGTAAATTTGGGATCGGTTCGGTTTGAACCGATCAGATTGGTCTTAAAAAGTTTTGAATTTATTAGAGTGTGGTAACCGGTCCGTATCGGTTCTAAGAAAAACGGATTTAATTACGTTTTTTTTTCCAAGACCCGTAACACGGTCAGGAACTGATAGGGGTGTCTTGCCTGGTGGATTGCCGAAAAAAGGGTAAGTTTTGGATAGGATTAGCCATGTCTGAGAAACCCAAGAAAAAACCGGCCCACTGGGTTTCAACACTATAGTGTGTGTGGGGAAGCCTTTGCTAAGGCTGATCCCCACACCTCCTGTGTTTATTGTCTGGGGTTTGACCACCTCGACTCAGACTGCCAAATTTGTAAAAGTTTTCCCAAAGCTACCCTGGATAAGAGAGTAGGTAGACTGAGGGAAAGGGAGGCCGAGAAGTCCGCTGACCCGGATGGCCAGCCCGGTTTGGTTCCGACTGAACCAGAAGGAGTGCCCTCTGACCAGGGCGGAACTTCTTCGGGCAAAAGGAGAGCCGATTCTGAGGTGTCAGTTCTGTTTAAAAGAAAGAGAAGAGAAAAATCATCCAGTTCGGATCCACAAATTCTTTCTCCGACTGCTGATGAAATAGCCAAAGCGATAAGGATAGTTCAATCGTTAACTTTGGTTCTGGCCGAACCGGCACCATCTGGCAGGGGCACGGTTCGGTCTGTTCCCCCGGTTCCGGATTATACTTTAGAAGAATTTTATGAACCGGAGGAGGAGGAAGGAGGGTATGAGGATAATGATGATGATGGTGATTATGAAAGTCTGGATGTGCCTATAGACCCGGACATCTCCCCAGACAGACCTTCAGGTGTTTCTCCTCCTAGGCTTTCTGAGTCCCCTTCCCACTTTATGTTTTACAAGAAAGTGGGTGAAACCCTCCAGCTTCCAATGGAAGAAGCAGTAGAGGATCAGGAGGAGCCTGATTTTGTTGAAATGATGGCCATCCCAGAGTCCAGGAGATTGTCTATTCCCCTCCATAAATCTTTTGGGAAACAGACACTTAAAATTCTAAAGACTCCTAACTCCATACCTCCTGTGGACAGACGACTGGACAAGAGGTATACCCTTTCAGGCTCGGACACGGAGTTCCTTTCTCAGCAATGCAGCCATGTTGGGGTAGTGCAGGCTGCTGCCTGTGATAAGGCAAATATTCCCTTGGCATCACACCCCCCAGATAAGGACTCCAGGAGGATTGATGCCATGACAGCATCTTTGGGACTCAGGCAGGCTAACTTTATGGCCTACACAGCTAGATACCAGAAGTCCAGGCCCCTGACCAGCTTGCCAAGGAGCTGGAGCAGGTGGCTGCGGATGGGATTGAGGCATCCAAGGTGCAATTTCATGCTGCTTTGGACTCCAATGATGTTTCATCTAGAGTCATGGCTACATCTGTGGCCCTTTTCGGAGGATGGCTTGGCTCAGATGTACTAGCCTATCACAGGATACCCAGGCTAAGGCCATGGATTTCCCTGTCATTGGTAATTCTCTGTTTGGGGAGCAGACAGAGAATTACATGAAAAAGATGGACGAGTACAGGACCACCTACAGGAGTGCTCAGGCCAAAGAAAGGCAAGCCACCCTCAGAGACAGCATTCCAGGGCAGGGTAGGCCTTTTCAAATGCCTTTTACCAAGCCCAGGCCTCCTCTTCTGCTTATGCTCAGAGGGGGTTCTTCAGAGGGAGAGGCAGACGGGGAATGAGCAGGCCTGCTTCCACCCCTCAGCCTAAAGCCCCTGCCAAGCAGACACCCTGATGGGTCTGCCCGGGCCAATTCTCCAATACCTGTAGGGGGCAGGCTGGCTTACTTTGTCCAGGACTGGAAGTCTTTGACAACAGATAAGTGGGTCCTGGAAATAGTAAGCCAGGGACTGGTTCTCAGCTTCAAAAAATTTCCCAAATGAGAACCGGATCCTTTCCACCTGCAAATCCATCAGAGACCCTTGCCCTAGAGGCAGAGGTTTCTTCCCTCCTGGCTCTCAGAGCCATAGAAAGGGTTCCTACCCTACACAAGGGCAAAGGATTGTACTCCAGGTACTTCCTAACCCCCAAAACAGGAGAATGGCAGCCCATCCTGGATCTAAGATATCTGAACAAGCATCTTTTAAAACAAAGTTCAAAATGGTGACTCTGGGAATAATTCTGCCCTTTCTAAGGCCAGGGGACTGGCTAGCCTCCCTGGACCTCAAAGATGCCTATTTTCACATTCCCATCAGGTGCTCCCACAGAAAGTACCTCAGGTTCGAGTTGCTCTCAGGCCACTATCAATTCAGAGCAATGCCCTTTGGCCTAACATCAGCCCCAAGGGTGTTCATAGAGTGCCTGGCAGTAGTCGTTGCTTTCCTAAGGAGAAAAAAGATCTCCATCTTTCCATACTTGGACGACTGCCTTATAGTGGGTCAGTCTCCAGACCAAGTCAAGTCACATCTGCAAATAACTCAGCAAGTGCTCACTTCCTTAGGATTCCTCCTCAACCTTCCAAAGTCAGTTCTCGAGCCAGTACAGCTCCTCACCTTTATAGGGGCAGAGCTGGATACAATAAAGGCAAGAGCCTTCCTTCCCCTGGACAGGGCAAGGACCATTATGGAACTGGCCTCTTCATTCACCCTTCAGGTGTCTCGACCAGCAAGGCATTTCCTGCAGCTCCTGGGCCACATGGCAGCCTCTACAGCAGTGGTCCAGGGGGCAAGATTTCAGATGAGGGATATTCAGTTCCATTTAAGAGCCTTCTGGTCCCAAAGAAAGGATTCCCTTACCAAACTAGTCCCAGTGACTCGAACCCTGATCCAGGCTTTGCAATGGTGGCAGGATCAGGACAATTTGAGACAGGGAGTTCTTTGTCACTCAGTCTCATTCAGTGATACTCACCACAGATGCCTCCCTGCTGGGCTGGGAGCCCACCCTGGGGATCTTACCACCCAAGGGCTGTGGTCACCTCAAGAATCTCTGCTTCACATCAATCTCTTTGGAACTCAGAGCAGTGTTTCTGGCACTGCAAGCCTTTTCCAAATCTGTACAGAACAAGGTGGTCCAGATCAGAACAGACAATACTACTACAATGTGGTACATCAACAAGCAAGGAGTCACTGGTCTACGGCCTTGTGCCCAGAAGCAATGAAGTTGTGGTCCCTGGCCTATTCCCTGCAAACCTCTCTGATAGCAGTTCACCTCCCAGGGAAGGACAATGTCCTAGCAGATGCTCTCAGCAGGATATCCCAGGGCCATCACGAATGGACCCTAGGTCCCCTAGTTTTGAAAGTGATTTTCTCGAGATGGGGCACTCCACAGATAGATCTTTTTGCAGCCCCAGACAATCACCAACTTCCTCTCTTTTGTTGCAGACCCCCAGTCTTGGGCTTGGTCCCCCTGGATGCTCTGATTCTGAATTGGGAAGGGACATTTCTGTATGCTTTCCCCCCTTCCCTCTCCTGTTCAAAGTGTTGGTCAAGATCAGGTCTCAACCATGCAAAGTGATTCTGATTGCTCCAGACTGGGCCAGACAGCCCTGGTGCCCACTGTTGCTGTCCTTAGCAGTCCACCTTCCCCTGTCTCTTCCCAGGAATTACAACCTGTTGACATCCTCTCAGGGGAGGATTTGGTATCCGAACCTCAAATCTCTCAATCTCAAGGCATGGCTCTTGAAGAGTAGAGTTTGCTGACCTGCACCTTTCTCAAGGGGTTCTGGATATCCTTAAGGCTTCTCGAAAGCCTTCCACCAGAAAGACTTACAACTCCAAATGGAAAAGGTTCACTATTTGGTGCTCTAATAAGCATATTTCTCCAAAATCTGCTGGGTTGCCTACAGTCCTGGACTATATGGTTCATCTTAAAGGCTTAGGACTTAGGCCAGCTACACTTAAAGTGCATCTGGCTGTTTCTGCCTTCTTGTCAGTAGGCAAGCCCTCTCCTCTGTCAGCCCATCCTGTGTTTTGTAAGTTCTTCAAGGGATTGCTTCACACCAATCCCCCCTTTAGGGATCCTGCTCCTGCTTGGGACCTTAATGTTTGCATTGCTCAGCTTATGCAACCACCCTTTGAGCCTTTGTCCTCAGCAGAGTTTAAGTACTTGACTTGGAAACCTGTGTTTTTGGTAGCCATTACCTCTGCCAGGCGTATCAGTGAATTGCAAGCCCTGTCAGTGGAGCCTGATTTCATCTCTTTCCATAGAGATAAAGTGGTCCTAAGAACTAACAGGATGTTTTTGCCTAAGGTGGCTTCAGATTTCCACCTTAATCAGTCTATGTCTCTTCCTGTTTTCTTCACTGACCATTCCTCCTCTGGAGAGAGGAGGCTGCACAGCTTGGATGTTAAAAGGGTCCTCAGCTACTACATAGAGCTCACCAAGAGTCACAGGTTTGAGTTCCTCCAGTTGTTCCTCACATATGGAGAGGTCGGTAAGGGCAAACCTGCCACTAAGAGATCTATTGCCAGGTGGATTGTCTCTTGTATACAATTCTGCTATGAAAAACTGTGTAGAACCCCACCCTCAGGCCTGAGGGCTCACTCTACTAGAGGTACAGCTGCTTCCCTGGCTGCTGCCAGGGATATTCCTATCTTAGAAATTTGTCAAGCAGCCACCTGGAAAACAGTCCATACATTCACCAAGCATTACTCTCTGAATATCCAGGCTAGGAGTGATGCTCGGTTTGGCACAGCAGTATTCAGAGCATATTCCCAAAGTAGGTTCTGTCCTCCTCCATGGAGGTACTGCTTGAAATCAGTAATCGTCAGAATACAGCAAGACTTAATGTTGTTTGAAGAAAAAATTACTCACCTTAGTAATGTTGTTTCTTCTAATGGAGTCTTGCTGTATTCTGACCGCCTCCCCTCTCAGAACCTGGTTTTTGGGATGTGGGTGGGCAGGAGCAGTGTTGGCACCCTAGAGGTGCCCCTTTTTCACCCTCCTTTATTTTGGGTGTATGTTGTGTTTTGTTTTTTGGGTTTCCTGACTTGAGTCTTTGCTTTGAAACCAAAAAACCCCTTTTTAATAAATTTAGTTGCCAGTCGGCTAGTGTGAGTTTTACAGTTTCCATACAGAACTTCTAGTGAGTATTGCTCGTAAAGATCTGACGGTTGGAGTTTAAACAGCAGACGGGCTTCAACCAAGCTTGCACTGAACATTCCATGCTGGCCATGGAAAGTTAACTCTTTGTTCTCCGGGGCAGTTGAAAGGCAGGACCTAACTGCAATAGTCAGAATACAACAAGACTCCATTAGAAGAAACAACATTACTAAGGTGAGTAATTTTTTCTTCTCTTGCGTTGTTTCCCACAGTTTCAGGAAATAAAATAGTACTTATAGGAGTTGCTGGTACATTGTGCTGTTGTTGACCATGGGAGTCTGAGGTATCAGCATCTAATTGTGCTGTTTCTGTTGCTTCGGGCGGCAGTCCTTTTGAAGTTCTGATGACAGCGCTCAGTTGGGTAGTTTTGACAGACTGAGTCGTACTGTCAGAACAATGCTGCCAAATTTTTTGTTGCAAGGTCATTTTTCTAAACAGGAACTTACTCTCCTTAGTCTCCAGTAGCTTTAGAAGCTGTATTGACTCTGCTGTGTCTTGTCCCCGAAAATGACTGTGGGTCGTCTAGATCCTCTGGTGAGTCCTCTTCGTTTTCTGTATCCATCGGGAGTGTGGGTCCATAATGGGTTGGTTTACTATCCGAAGTAGCTCCAATTTTAGCAGTTGTCTGCAGAGTTTCTCGATTTTCTGCATCATGTGCAGAAACTGTAACAGTCTCTATGTTACTTGAGATGGGAGAGGAGACCTGCTCTCCCACCTCCATGTCCTCTAGCCATTCCTCCATTCTAACGTCCGCCATCTTGAGAGACTGCCAAGACAACTGAGGGTCCCCCTACAGGAAAAGTAGGAGAATTTTTATTAGGACAAAATAAAGTTGTACGATACTTTTTAGACATATGGGCCCGGATATTCAAACTGCGCCAGGCTGTAGTGCAAGCCTGGGCGCAGCTCAATTTTGTTGCGCAGGGGTGTGGCCTGGTGAGACATCAATGGAGCTGGCTACAAGAAAGCAGCTTTGAATATCGCACTTGCCACCCCCACTGTGCATGGCGCAGGTGGCAGTCGCTAGCGCCAAGTGGCCATAGTGGAGCATGGAGATGCGTAGCACAAGTGCCATTGCGCCATGCACAGCACCTGCGATATTCAAAAGGGACATGCAAATGGGGCCATAATTTATGCAAGGCGCGCATGGGGCCATTTGCATGTCATTATAGCCCCTATTTGCATGCCATTAGCATGCAGGTGCGCCGATCCCGGCGACTTGCGCTGGCGCCTGCCAGGCAGCAGCCATTGGGGACCGACGCCGCCTCGCAGCCCAATCGGCACTGGGCTCAAGAAACTCCCCCAATATCTGTGGTGGTCCAGTGGACCCCGCTATGTGTCTGATCGCAGGCATTTGTCTCCAAGAATAAGCCCCATCCTATATCCCTGGTGGTCCAGTGGACCGCACTCTGCTCGATCGCGGGCATCGGTATAGTAACATCCCCCCATGTCCAATATCCCTGGTGGTCCAGTGGACCGATCGCTGCCCAATCGTGGGCATCTGTAAATCATAATATACTCCTATCACCCTGGTGGTCTAGTGTACCCCCCTCCGCACCCGCACACTGAGCCCCACCACCCTGCTCCCCCCGTCAGCCGGCGGGCGGCAGCTCACCACCACCGCTGTCCGCCACCGACAGCCGTAGCGCGATCGCCTATTGGTTCGGCCAGCGTGAGCCATCGGTTGTGCAGCCCATACCGCACTACCTGCAAACCATCACATGTCTTGATCGAGTAGTAATGGGGCTGCACGCCCATTGGCTTACACCGCGAATCATCGGGCGGCAGCCCCACCGAGCTGTCATGATGGCGGGGCGGCAGGCGGTGGGTGCTGCCGGCTGACGGGGGAAGGGCGGGGCCCAGTGGGCGGTGGGGGTACACTAGACCGCCTGGGTGATAGGAGTATGTTATGATTTACAGATGCCCGTGATCAGGCAGCAATCGGTCCACTGGACCACCAGGGATATTGGACGTGGAGGGGGGGTGTTACTATACCGATGACTGCGATCGGGCAGAGTGCGGTCCACTGGACCACCAGGGATATTGGACGTGGGGGGTGTGTTACTATACAGATGCCTGCGATCGGGCAGAGTGCAGTCCACTGGACCACCAGGGATATAGGACGGGGGCTTATTCTTGGAGACAAATGCCCGCGATCGAGCACATAGCGGTCCACTGGACCAGCAGGGATATAGGAGGGGGGATTTAGCTGCACGGATGCACGTGATGGGCATGGGGCACCGCCAGGTGCGGCAGGAACGTGGGTGGCCACCCACAGGTGGCAGCTGCCGTGTTGCACCCTGCAATGTGGCAGCTCACCTGTGGGTGGCCGTCCACTTGTTCCTTTTTTGGTTTATCTTTGTGCAGGCGCAGGTAGGTTGCGTGATGAGACTCTGCACATCCCGGCTGAATATCGGGCTGTGCAGGTTATGCATGGGCAGGCCTCCTACCTGTGTTCAGATACATTACTGATGCGCTCCCAGCGCATCGGGATTTGTGCGGCGCACTTTTCCCTTTTGAATATCGCTCCGGGGCGCATCAGTGGATTGTGCATGGCGCAACTCTTTTGAATATCTGGGCCATGGTATATGAATAGGACAAAGAAAACAATTAGTTCGTTCCATTAAAAAAATACTTTCTACATATCTCAGATCATACTTTGTTGATTCATATTAAGGAAAACAAGAATTTTACGCTTCAAGGTGGATGATACCACCAATTTTCAGTTTTTCCAGAGAACAGTCACTTGTTTGCTTGTCAAATTTGCCATGTCCTTCGCATAAAGGGATTCAATCCTTGCTTGTGCTTTCAGGAACACTTCCATTTGTGTCCAGTAAGTTTGCTGCGATACGCATTTACAGCATGCTAGCCATAGGTAGTATTTTAATACACTTGTTATGATGCGTAGGGTTCTAGGGTGATATTTTAACCAAGGACCTTTATAGATACCTAGTACCAATGTGAGATAATCTATTAGTTGGTATTCTGGTTTATGAAGTACTTTACTCAATAACTTCCAAAAGGATTGTGCAAAGCAGCATTCAAAAAAAAGGTGTGATTGTGTTTCGAAAATATTAATGCAAGTGTCCCTTGGACAAAATCTTTCCGAGATCTGCTTATGTTTATGGTTGTCTTGGACTCCTAACCTCCCATAACATGATAGCCAAGTATTTTCCCAGAGGTATTCTGGTATTCTAGGGTCGTTAAGCATGCATAAGGTTAATTCTACATATACCTGAGTCCCATTTGGGAAAATTAATTGATCAGAAAAATTTTCATCAATTATTTGTTGATAGATTACCTTTCTAGGGACATGGATATGTTGTTCATCCACACTGTCTGGCAGGTATCCTTGACGCTTTAAATCTTGCCGGAAGGTCTTCAAGCTGGCTCCTCCCACCCACCCGGGTGGTAAAACTCTTGGCTCCGACCCATGACGCTAGATCTTCCTTATCACTTGGAAGCTCAGGTTCCCTTCATAGCGCTCTGCGTATAAGACTGGTTCCTAATTCTTGAATTTTGAAATTAAAAGTTTTTGCTAAAGACTTGGTCTTCTCTCCTCATGGCTGCGATGGACAATCGACTCGGTTTCGGAGATGCCCTTATGGGCAGAAGATGTCTCGGACGGATCCGCACTCCACGTGCGTCTACTGCTTAGGCCTTGAGCACGACCCGCGGGCCCTCGACCTGTGCTTCTTTCCCGCGCGTCCCGAAGACGTGCTGCCTGCTTACAACTGGGGCATCCCGAGAAGCGATTTCTCCGTGAAGTCAAAAGAGGCCGTCGGCGGTGTCTCGGCGGGCGGCGGCTCGGGGCGGATCAGCTCGAGCAGATGATCGCCTCGAAGAGGAGGCGCGCTGCCGCCTTACCTCGGCTGCGCATTTGTCCCGCCTCTCTGGTGCCTCTTATTCAGCTTCTTTAAGGAGCTTTGTCTTACCCTCTCTACTAAAGGTGAGGAACCAACTTCTTCTGGACCGTTTCTCGGTCCAAAAGAGACAAGGGTAAGTCTCACATCGGACGCTCTTGGGGCGGGAAAGATCCCTCTCCCGAGTTGTCGGCGTCGACTTCGGGTCGACTTGCTCGCCACTGGTCTCACGGGTGTCCCCTCAGGCCAGTTGATCGAGACTACGCCGACGCTGTCGAGATTTTTCTCGACCTGTTGGACGGTTGTCGGCTGGAGAAGCCGAGAATCCCTCCCGGTTCCACCGTGGAGTTGAGGACCCGCTGGCTCGCCTGTGCCTCCGGTTCCGAGCCTTCGGTTGAATCTTCCAACCGAGGGGAGTGCCGGTTCCCCACGACACCTCCCTCAAGACCGCCCCGGCAAAGCCGAGGTTCTCGGTCTCGGACTTCTTCGGTGGTCCAGCCGATCCCGCCGGTCATAGGAGGTCTCGTCTGCACCGCTGCCCCCTCTTCCTCCTCGGAGGAGGAGGGAAGCCGCCGCAAGTTGCGTCAAGATATGAGGAACTCATGTGGCAACAGCTCCTTCTGACTGGGAATAAGCCGACGCCGTCGTCTTCCCCGGCCATTAAGTGGCTGTCACCGGAGCGGCCGAAACAACCCCTCGTTTTATCCGAGGAGCCTGTTCCCAGGCCGGTTGTTCGGCCAAAACCAGCTGCCCCACCGATTCCGGTGGAACCTCCGCCTCCACAGCCGTTAGTTGGGGCTCCGACCAAAAATTCTCAGTCGGCTCAGGGACTGCCCCATAGGCTGTCTATCACCCTCACTCCCGATCGACCTCGGCAGGTGGAGGGTGGCTCAGGCCCGAGGCAGCTCTTTGAGGACTCTTCCGAGTCCGAAGGCGATTCCTCCCCTTTCTCCAAGCGAATGGACTTGGAGTCCTCAGGAGGACAGTCGGTGGACGATAGCCCTTCATCCTTCCTGGGATTGCTTCGGCTCACCTCGGAGTCCACCGGGATGAAGCTCGAACCCGTTTCTAAGCGGGCCAGGTATCCCCTCATGGAGATTCTGGACCGAGGGATTCCCTACGGAGGTTTTTCCAGTGGCGAGGCCATAGGGCCCGCCTTGAGCTCTGGCAGCGCCTGCTTCCTGTCCTGCGCCTTCGGCCAGGAAGTATGCGGTCCCTACCGGTTCCCTGTCCGGTTTTTTGGAATACCCCTCGGCCGAGGGGTTAGTTACCAACTGTTTTCCGGGGTGCCGGGAACGCTAGGGATGTGGACAAACCTCCCGACAAGGAGTCCAAGAAACTAGACTATGCCGGGCAAAAAGTCTATGCTGCGTCCTCCCTCGGTCTTCGCCAGGCCAGTTCAGCCGTCCTCATGGCACATTTCTCTCATGCCCTGTTGGGCTCCCTGGATGAGGTCGTCCCTCATCTTCCCGCGGATCTGCAGACCACGGTCAGGCAGGTGCGGGACCAGGGCAGTGGCCAAACAGCAGCTCCAGACTGCTTTAGACATTGGGGACTCATGTGCCAGGTCTGTGGCGGCCGCAGTGGCTATGCGTTGTCGGGCTTGGCTGAGGATATCCACCTTTACACTGGATACCCAGCACAAGTTGGCGGATGTTCCCTTTTTGGGGACCGACATCTTCGGCCCTGGGGTGGAAGGTCACCTGCAAAGGATCGAGAAGTCCAATGCTACCTTGGACTCGGTCTCTTCCGCTCAGAAGGACAAAGGCCGCAAACCACAGCCTAAGCCCTTTCGTCCTTCTGCGCCCGCGGCGCGTCCGGCCCAGCAACGTCAGGGCCAGCAGGCTCGGGCTTGGCATCCCAAACCCAAGCCCGGGCTTCCTCCAACAGGAAGCAGGGAGGTAGAGCCCAGGAGGTCCCTCGGCCGGTCCCTCCTCCAAGCCTGCCCAGTGACGGGCTGAGGGGTGTCGCCCCCAACCCCGTCACCTCACCCCAGGTTCCCCCCGTGTGGGGACAGCTCCGGCACTTCCTTTCCGCCTGGTCCGTTATTACCACGGACAGGTGGGTGCTGGAGGTGGTGGGAAAAGGCCTGCCTCTAGAATTCGAGCAGGCCCTGCCCTTCAGAGCCGTCGCACCCGGGGCCTCGGGGTCCGCAGCCTCACTGTCGGCTTGTCGGGCCGACATCGCTCTCCTCCTCCAAAAGGAGGTGATCAGGGAGGTGGCGGACCCTCCCTCAGACCCGGGGTTTGTGTCCAGGTACTTCCTGGTTCCGAAACGGACGGGGGGCTGGCGCCCCATTCTCGACCTACACGACCTGAACAAGTTCCTAAGGTCTCGAACCTTCAGGATGGTCACTCTGGCTCAAATAATACCATCCCTGGGACACGGTGTGGTTCTGCTTCTGGACCTGCAGGACGCGTTCTTTCACGTCCCTATCCGTCCGTCACATCGGAGATTCCTTCGCTTTCGAGCGGAGGGATCCCTTTTCGAGTTCCGAGCCATGCCCTTCGGCCTGTCTCCAGCTCCCAGGATCTTCACCAAATGCATAGTAGTGGTGACAGCTTTCCTGCGGCGCCGAGGGGTCCGGGTGTACCCTTACCTGGATGATTGGCTGATAGCAGCCCCCTCCAGACAGGAGGTGGAGCGGTCCAGAGATCTGGCCCTCCAGGTTTGCTCTCAAATTGGCCTTCTCATCAACGAGGCCAAGTCGGAACTCGAGCCGAAGCAGGTGTTTCTGTTTATCGGGGCCGAGCTCTACTCTCTTCGAGCCAGAGCACGGCTCCCGGTGGACAGGGCCGAGGTTCTTACCTCCTTTGCCCAGTCATTTCTGGTTGGGCAATCGCGCCCTGCCTGGGACTTCCTGCGCCTCCTGGGTCTCATGGCGGCCTGTACCAGCGTGGTCTGTTGGGCACGCTGGCACATGCGCCCCCTTCAGTGGGGACTGGCCAGCCAGTGGTCACAATGCTGCGATCCATTGGACCAGCTAGTGACGGTGATCCAGGAGATGTGGAACGCTCTCCGGTGGTGGACCGTTCCAACTCATCTGCAGGAGGGCATCCCGTTTGTCCGCCCCGAGCCGACGGTCTCTCTGTCGATGGATGCCTCTCTGATGGGTTGGGGTGCCCATCTGGGGGAACACCGGGCGCATGGCCTCTGGTCCCCGTGGGAGTCCCGATGCCACATCAACCTGCTGGAGCTCCGAGCGGTCTGCCTAGCTCTCACCGCCTTTGCTCCGTTTCTCCGGGGTCAAGTGGTCCGAGTCCAGACAGACAATACCACGACCATGTACTACCTAAACCGCCAGGGCGGGACGCGTTCCATGCTTCTATGCAAGGAAGCTCTCCGCATTTGGTCACTCGTGCGCAGCTTGGAGGCGGATCTCCTAGCCATTCATGTGGCAGGAGCCTCCAACACCCTGGCCGATGCCCTGAGCCGGATAGGGGCTGCATCTCACGAGTGGTCTCTCCTGCCGGAGGTAGTACAAGATCTGTTCTTTCATTGGGGCACACCTCAGATGGACCTGTTTGCCTCCAGGGAGAACGCGAAGCTGAGGCTGTTCCATGGCCGCCCCCCTCAGCAGGGCTCGCTGCAGGGGGGATGCCTTCTCGAGGCCACGGACCCCGGGCCTTTTCTACGCCTTCCCCCCATTTCTCTTGATTCACAAGGTGCTTCTCAAAGCAAGGAGGGACAAGGCGCAGGTGATTCTGATAGCCCCAGACTGGCCCCGCCAATTCTGGTACTCAGATCTCCTCAGCCTCAGCTCCAGGCTCCCGAGGCAGCTTCAGCTCGCCCGGACCTGCTCTCAGTCAATCAGGGAAAGGTGTTCCATCCGGACCTTCAATCCCTGCATCTACGGCCTGGTTCCTGAGTGGCTAGAGTTCCAGGCCTTGGGTCTTTCCAACGAGGTCCTCAATGTTGTTGAGGCGTCCCGTAAGGAGTCGACCAGGAAATGCTATGCCTTCAGATGGAAGAGATTTTCCATTTGGTGTCAGGGCAAGGGCCTGGACCCTTCCTCCTGTCCTTTGGCAAGCATCTTGGACTATTTATCGTCCCTTTCTCGTCAAGGGCTTAGGTCGACGACCCTAAGGATGCACCTGGCAGCCATCTCTGCTTACCGGGCGCGGGCCAGGGAGCAGTCGATGGCGCAGGAGAAGGTGGTCTGGCGCTTTTTCAAAGGCCTTGATCACATTTCCCCTCCGGTGTGAGAACCTCCACCTCCGTGGGATTTACTGCTGGTACTGGCAAAGCTCATGGGCAAGCCATTCGGAACCAATGCACAGGTGTGAACTCTCTCACCTGTCATGGAAGACCGCCTTCTTGGTGGCTATCACGTCAGCCAGAAGGATGGGAGAACTCCAGGCGCTCTGCATTGAGTCTCCTTACCTGGTCTTCCACAGGGACAAGGTTGTCCTGCGTCCCCACCCGAAATTCCTTCCGAAGGTGGTGTCGGAGTTTCACCTTAACCAGGTGTTGACTCTGCGGTGTTCTACCCAATCACACCTCGGAGGCGAATACAGGCTCCATACTTGGACCCTGAGAGGAGCCGCTTATTATAAGGGCGCCTGGCTGAAATTGAGGAGAGGTTACGCCAGCTGTTTGTCACCTCGCTGAAGCCGCACCTGGCAGACCTGCAGCCAAGCGGACTGATAGGCAGGTGGGTCACCTCCTGCATAGATCTCTGCTACAAGTTGGCGGGCATGGAGCCTCCCAGAGGGATAAGAGCTCATTCTACCCGCCATACTGCTGCATCGGTGGCTGCTTCCAGGGACGTCCCTATCCAGGATATCTGCAGGGCTGCTACCTGGAAGTCAGCACACACCTTCATCACCCATTACCACATCGACCTTGAGTCAAGCCGGGATGCTGGTTTTGGGGCCTCGGTTCTCCAGTCTTTATTCCTTAACTAGGGGGTGTGCGCCTTGCCTCCCTCCTCCCGGAGAACTGCTAGGAGTCTGCCAGACAGTGTGGATGAACAACATATCCATGTCCCTAGAAATACAGGTTACTCACCTGTAACAGGAGTTCTAGGAATGGTATATGTTGTTCATCCACACGACCCACCCGACCTCCCCGGCTTCGACGCACAACCTGAGCTTCCAGCGGGCCAGATCTGGCGTCATGGGGCGGAGCCGAGAGTTTTACCACCCGGGTGGGTGGGAGGAGCCAGCTTGAAGACCTTCCGGCAAGATTTAAAGCGGCAAGGATACCTGCCAGACAGTGTGGATGAACAACATATACCATTCCTAGAACTCCTGTTACAGGTGAGTAACCTGTATTTTTGGGGCGTGCTGTGACAATTTCAGTGGTGAGTTTCCATTGTTTTATTTTTTTAAAGCAAGACATAAAATATGAAGGTGTCTGTGTCTTCCTTCAAATTTGATGGAAGTACGTTTTGCCATTTTTCCATAGATCAATAATACCATTAAGATCCCTTTTTATCTAGTCCTGCCAGTCCTTCCCATTTGGTAATAAAATAGGCCTTATGTTGTAATAGAAGACATGTGTATAAAATAAAACTATTGGGTTTATCATACCCAAACCTCCCCTTTTTTTAGATAGATATGTGTAGTTCCTTTTAATTGGATTGAGCCTGCTGCCCCATAGTCCTTGAAAGAAAAGGCTATATATTCTGGTGTCGAGATCTTCTGGGGGTGGAAAAATGGCAGAAATGTATAAAAAAAAAAAAATAGGAAGTAATAATGTTTTGATTAATAGTTCCCTTTTTTTGTTTGGAAATTTGCATATTTCTCCACTTATTTATTAAAACTGTCCCTTCAGTAATTTTTTGCTCCCAGTTTATTTTCCCTGTATTTGGCACCCCAAATGTTATTACCAGTATTTTTAGGCCTCCAGATACAATAGGAATACCTGCTGTGGCCTGCATGTTCTCTCCCCTTTGGACTAACAGGATAGTTTTGCTTTTTTGTAAATTAATTTTTACATTTGATACATTTGAAAAATTCTCTAGTGATTGACTTGCTGCAAGTCCTGATGTTTGTTTCATTCTGTAAAAACAAACAAATATCATCAGCATATGCTAAAACCTTTATAGGCTGTGCTCCTTCTTTAATGTGAATGCCCCTAATGTCTGCAGGTGTGTTTATTTTTTGTAATAGTATGTCTACAGCCAGAATGTACAGTATAAGGTTAAGAGGGCAACCCTGTCATACCTCTCAGCACTGCTTGATTTCCTTCCCTATAAACCCACTTATTACCAATCTGAAAGTGGCTTTCTGATGGATCATTTTGATCCAGCCAATACATTTTTCCTGTATACCATGGAACTGTAATGCCCTATACAGGAAGTTATGAGATATTTAGGGGGTGGGGGTAGGAAGAAGTAGGCTGCTGGTTAACTAGGATCTGCAGCTTATCCAATAGGTAGGGAAATAGGCAGACTGGGTGGGCCAAGCGGTCCTTATCTGCTGTCAAAATCTATGTTTCTATCCTGTCAAAGGCTTTTTCTTGATCGATGGAAAGTAAAAAGCCTTTTACTTGGTCCTGCATAACTTTCTCCACAAATTCCCTTATTTGAATGAATACAATATTTCTACCAGGAATGTCACAAATCTGTGTCTTTGATACAAGATTTGGGGTGATTAAAGTAATAACGTTTTGTTAGGATTTTTGTAAGGATTTTTTGGTCAGTATTGAACAATGATATTGGCCTCCATTTTTTTAAATTCTGTATTATCATTTTTTTTGTATCATAATATCACCATGGCCTGTAACCATTCACTGGAAACTGTTTGTTTCCAACAGTTCTGAATATAATTCCTTAAGTATGAGTTTCAGAATGTCAATGAATTTCTTATAAAATTCTGAACTCAGTCCATCTGTAGGGAGAGATTTAATAGCATCCTCTGTTTCTGAAAGGAGTATGGGCTGAGTCAGATGTTTGCATTCTTTTTTTGTTAACTTCTGAGGGCTTAGTGTATGAAAGTATGCCTCAAGGTCTGGGGCTTAGTCTGACATAAATATTTCATAACAGTCCTGTACATATTTTAAGATTTCCTGACTTTGGGTGAGTTGAATTCCTCCTTCTGTTTTTATGTCATGGATGATTTTATTTTTATTCCGCTCCTGATTACTTTTAAAAACATCGACTGAACCTTTTTTTAAATGTGTACCAAGTTGTTCTAGGGACAGTGTTTTCACTCTATCACATTAAAATTTCCTCATTACTGTTTTATCTGTTCTATTTGTGGTTTATACGAGCACTTCTCTATTGCCTGTAAGGATATTAATTTGAAAAGTTGCACTCTCAGTTGTAAATATTTGAAATAATTTACTGTGGTTTTCTTTTTCCCTTTTTGCTGAAAGAATATTTTTAATTCTTGCTTTGTTTCATTCCACCACTCTAGGATGGAATCATAAAAACAGAGAGAGACAATCTGGCCTTTAAAAAACTTTGGCAGTCTCTGTGAATGTCTCCTTCATTCAGGAGGCAGGTATTCAATTTCTAGATACCTTGTCCTAATTTTGTTGAATTGAAAAGGTTAATGTAAATATGTAATTCCTTGTGATCAGAAATTCCATTGGCTTGGGTATTTGCCCTGGTGATATGACCCAGCTGAGAAACGAAGATATAATCTATTCTGGTCGAAATGGCATTTCTAACATGTGTGGCCTCCTTTTTTATGGAGGCTTCTGTAGGTGTCTTTCATGTTTGCTGTAGTAAGTATATTTTGTAAGGCGTTCATGTCGCAAAATAATTTTTTGGTATTTCCCGTTTTATCTTTTAATTCTAGAGGGCAATTGAAATCCCCTCCTAAAATGACAATTCTTGCAGTTTGTAAGTATGGCTGCATTTTCCTAAAAAGTGCTACTCTCTCCATTTTTGTTTGCGGTCCGTATGCTACTCCAAGACTTATAGTTATGTTACTAAGCACAATATCCAAAAAAAGCAATATTCCTGGTTCTATGTCAGTAATTCTTTGAATGTGCACCTGAGATGTAAATAAAATACCCACCCCTGAACAAACATCCTCCCCCAAGGACCATATTGATGGTCCCCATGGCCATAACTTCTGGGTTTTAATTATATCATTATTTGTTTTTAATCTTGTATCCTGTAAAAAAATGACGTCAGCTTTGGTTAAGTTTAAAGATGAAAAAAGCATTTGCCTACGGAAAAAAATCCTAATGCTGTTTACATTCAGTGAAATAATGTGCAGATTAGACATCATTCAAAATAATTTACAAGACAATTGCAAAACAAAGTTACTACTTCAGGTTTTTTTCTTTCTTGTTCTTTTGAATGTTTTTTTCCTTTTTGGCAAGTTTGCCTTCCGTGTCTGAGGCCTCCCTCTGGAAAGATGTTATAGAGGAGATATCTGAGTCTTCATCCTCATCTCTGATGGTATTGGCCAGTGCAGAATAACTGTTTCTAGTTACCACCGAGCTACGTCTGGACGCCTTTGGTTTAGGGGGCTGGTGCTCAGATTTTCTTTTCCCAGCTACTACTGTGAAATCCTCTTGTGGAGTGGGGGGCATTTCTTGTAGATCTGGTTGAGGCGGAGGCGTGGATTGTTTTTCTGTTATGGTGTTCTCCCCCAGGTCTGCATCCTTTTCTCTTTCAGCATTTCTTCCCATGTTTTCCTGGGGACTTTCATATATGCTGGCCCCAGATGTTGGTCTAGATTGTTCCTCAGCTTCTTTCTTTTTCTGAGCTTCCAAAACAATATCTTCTTGATCATAGTAAGACCCATGATTATGGGCGGACCAAGGGCACTGTTGGTATGACTGCCTGTATTCATTGCACAGATTACATCTTACAGGATTGGGGCAGAAATTGTTTGAATGGCCCACACCTAAGCAAAAGTCACAGACAACTGTATCACAGGCATTACTCAGATCCAGAAGCATTACTGGTGGGAAAGAGATCCACATCTGTGGCATGCCTTTGGCTGCAGGCATAAAACAGAATCCTGTACCTTCCTATATAAAAATTGCTGGGAGGTGTTGCAAGCCAGTTGTATTATTCTTTAGTTTTACCATGATGCGCCAGCCCCCCTGTCCATATATTTTCGGAGTCCAGAATTGGTTGCGGGCATTCAGTTGCCCAATCCCTTTGTTTTACCCAGTGTAAAATGTCTGAAAGGTCCACACCTTCATTCTTGAAAGTAACTGTTTTCCATGTAGGCTTAGTGAGGGGGATAACTAGGAACGGCATCCAGACGGGAGTATGTTTTAGGTTCTGGTATTTAAGCCAAAATCTGTCCAATAGTACAAGTGTCCGAAAGTTGATGTCAGAGTGTGTGTCTCTTGAAGTGTGAATGAGGGCAAAGATTTCTGTAGCCATGAAATGCATGGTGTCCTTTAATAGCCTCCTCGCTATGTAGGCCCGATCAGGTTGCTCCTCCAAACCTCCCCTATATTTTATTCGAACGGCATTCTTTCTTTTTGCTGGTTCTCCCAGATTAGAAAAAAGTCTGATAGTTTAAATGCTCATGGTGGGGGACCTTTTCTTTATGATTACTTGATGTGGGGTCCGAGAGTCATTTTGTTTGGGGGCGTTATCCTGCTTGCTAATAGATGATTGTGGGTTTAACTGCTTGACAAATCTGTCTGTAATATAGGCATTTGCTTATCCATAGTTTCTGCCCAAGATCAATTTTGAGTAGCTGGATTAACTGTGCTGTAGGTTATTTTTTGTTCAGAAGTATGTTCAACTATTGGTTTCAATTTGTGCTGGGTTTTCTACTCGCTTTAACTATTGACTACTTTTTCTGCCTGTGCTTGGGAGCATGTTTGAGTCTGGGTTCTCTTAACTGTGTTTGCTGGTTTGCATGTTTTCAGGAGTGATCGCTCTGGATCTGCCATTTTGTGTTGCCATGGAAATATCAACTTCAGTGGAATCATAACAAACAGGTTGAAAAAGTTTATGCACTGTACCTGTAGAATGTTCCGATGTGTTAGGTAGATTAAGGAGTTCCACAGCAGTGGGGATTGAGTCAGAAACCCATCCTGACCCGTTCGTGGCTTTTTTCCAGCCTGCAACAAGGAGAACCTTTTCTGGCGATCATATCGACTGAGCTGTATCTGGCAAATCACTCTTTTTTTTTTTTTTTCCTTCTTTATCCTGGCTGGTCCACTGTCACCATCAGCCCTGGTCATGGCCCCTGGGACGTCCACTGCCATCTACTGCGGCCATCCCCAGTTATCCCCGGCTTACTCCCTGGAGAGCGGGGCTGTGGCATCGGTCCCCTTCATCCGTGCCGCAAAACTGGTATCTGGTCAGTGATGCGGTGATGGCAGCTAATTGAAGCCCCAGGGAGGGCTTCACATAGACAGCGGACCTGCCCGCCATCTTCTTCCTGGTTTTCTCGGAGGCGGGGATGTGCAATGACGCCAGTGTCCACCCCGCCTCCCTGATGCTGAGCGCCAGTAGCGTGAGTGACTCTAGCCTCTGCCAGGAGTCCTCATTGCGCCGGACACTGCCCCACCCTCCCCCCGGAGAAGGAGAACCGCCCAAGGGACGCTCCATCCGTCTCCCCCGGCCGGCTCTCTGACGACCCAGGTCCATTCCAACCAAGTCGCTTGCGCCGCAAGCAGAATTCCAACCGCTGCACCAGCGGGCCGGCTTTGACAAATCACTCTGACCTGGAGATGTATTCGGTGCTTTATTTTCTTTCTTGGCTTCCAGTTTTAGCAATGGAACATCACCTTCACCAGTTTCCAAGTGTTGTAGTACTTTTCTTCTTCTGCTAACAGTTTCAGTAGCTTATCTCTCCTTTGTTTAGCTTCCAAAATGTTCATGATGGGTCTAGCCTCCTGCTGCCTATTAGTGGCCCTTAAGATTTCTCCTTTAGGTTGCCTTTTAGAAGGCTCTTCTGGTCTGGTGTAAGGCATTGAAAGTCCCTTATTTCAGATGTTTTATCATTTTTAACTGTGGTACACTGTTGAGTGTTTGTTAGAGGTGTTACCTCAGTGGTTCTTACTTCCACAATTTCCATGGCAATTTCTGGCCCAGACTCGTTATTGTCTTCAGTAATCTCCATAGTTTCACAATGAGTTCCATTTGTAGTTCCAACATCAACTCCAACTTCTAAACCTTCTGCTGCCTGAGCAGCCATTTTGCCAGTATCTGAAGGAACTGCCATCTTGGAAACAGATGGCCAAGGGTTCCCCCTACCTACAGAGTAGGGGAATTTCCTGGGTGACGTGGCCACATTTACACCATTCACTAAAATACCAACAACAGGTTAATCTGGTTCAATTTTAGTTGGTTACCAGCTGTCCGCCCCCCCCCCCAAAAAAAGGGGGTTTCTAGTCTCAGTGGGTCAATGAAATTTAATAAATATATAAGAAGGGAAAACGTCCCATAGAACGTAGGAGATGCACCCTAAATCATTGAGTGAAATCATTTTCTAGGAGGTGAGGCATTCTGGAATTTACATACCCAGAGGTTTCACCTTGAGCCCTTTGCCAGCACGGGCAGAGAGGGCCAAGTGTGAGCTCCAGCGGTACTGTACTTCAGTTAGAAGGGCTTTGTCCTTGGTAATTAGCATGATCATACCTACTTGTGCACCCAGGTGCTGATCTCTGTTGAGATCGCTGAAGTCATTGTTAACTGTTATTGTTCACAATGTTGTTTTTTTTCTGTATCCTGTTTTCCTGTTTGCTCTGTCCTTGTTATACTGGGCAAGAGAGTTCTGGGGGACTGGCACCTATGCAAAGGGAATACTGTGTGTTTGCTTCAAAAAAGGCAAGTGGGGTACTGTACACTCACAGTGCATTACTTTAATAAAGTGCAGAATTCAAGCTTGTTATACTGGGTACATAAATGTGATTTTGATGAGACGGTCTTACAGCAGTATTACTTGTTACTCAGCAAAAATGTTCATCATAGTTTTTTTTAGTAAACCTGTATTTCTGGCATCCTTAGATTTAGCATTAGTATACTTTTAATTTGCACGGATATTTTTAAAACCCCTTTTATAGCTGATTATCTATTCAATGGCTCACATCATTAAATAAGGCCGCCACTCACAATTTAAAAAATAAAATCTCTCCTGTTCTGTTTACCTATTAAATGCCCATACTAGATTCTTACTGTGGAGGTATGAGGATGGTGTTACCACTTGTTTGTGATGGTAAACAGCACAGCAGTGTACCAAGATGGTTAATTTTTTCATGACTGACATGTCACGGGAGAGGGAAATTTTAGAAACTTCAAAATTCCATATCTTAGTCCAGTAATGAAAGAAAACAAAAGTAAAAATTGGTGTATTGATGTTTTTACCGTAAAATTGTTATTGCTAAAAAAATATACAGTGATTAACAAATACTGCTGCATTAAGGGGCTCTATATAACTTCTGTAGGCAAGGGCACAGAGTAGACTACACATTTGGTAATGGGGTCACTTAAGGTTGTCTCCATTAATGTCAACAGAATAAACAATGTGGTGAAAAGAGCAAGGATACTTTTAAGAGTTAAGGAGGAGAAAATATGGTATCAGTACACTCAAAGAGACCCATCTGTCAGAGTTGGAGCACCTTAAATTAAGAAGGGGCTGGGTGGGAAAGGTTATTGCAGATGCCCACCCAACAGAGAAAAAAGTGAGAGCGGTCATCTTACTTCATAGGGGATTGCCTTTAAACTGCAGCATACTGTATGTACTCTGACAGAGTTGATCAACTTTGTTCATAGCATTGGGGCTAGTGGGCGAAAGAATGTTGCACCTTTTCCTTTAAAAATCAGCTTTATTGAGATTTGATTTAATGTAGCATTACAAGTCTGTATAGTACTGTAACACTGGAATAGCAGTTTTATTCATGTAGATCATATTAGTTATGCTGCATTACAAATGTGATGCTGCTGTCCATATTGTTGAACAGTAGAGTTCCATAACCTGTAAACAAGTCTCTGGTGATTGCCTTCAGTTCTTGGTGACTTCCCTCAAAGCTTAACAATGGTTTAAACCAGAAGAGAACAACTGTGCCAATGGTGGTTCAACAGAATTACATAGAAACCTAGAAACTGACAGCAGATAAGGACTGCTAGGCCCATACAGTCCGCCCATTTTCCCTGCCGACTGTAAAAGCTGCAGACCCTGCTTGATCTCTGGCTTTACCTCCTTTTTCCTATTGCTAGGGTTCCCCTATGCCTGTCCCATACATGTTTGAATTCCCCTACTACCTCCACTGGGAGTCTATTGCATGCATCCACCACCCTTTCCGTAAAGTAATATTTCTAGGATTGTGGATATGTTGTTCATCTACACTTCTTGGCATGTCCCTTTCCCCTTTAAATCTTGCCGGAAGGTCTTCAGGCCGGCTCCTCCCACCCATCCGAGTGGTATAACCCTCAGCCCCGCCCCATGATGCCAGATCTTCCTTTCTGCTGGAAGATTCAGGTTGCCTTCTCTTTGCTCACGCTTTTAGTAGGCCCTGGCTTCTAAACCTTTGGTTCTTCCGAAACTACAACTCGTTCGAGTTAGCGATGGTGACTCATCTCACCTTATCATGGAAGATGAATCTTTCCCCAGTGCCTGTGCGGCCAAAAAATGTTGTGCACTGATCAGCATTCCATATGCGTTTACTGTCTGGGTGTCGACCATGACATCACGATTTGCGAGATGCGTCTTGCTTTCCAACCAAACGTCCTCGATGATTGCCTCACATGTCTCAGATTGGGCAGGCCCGAAAAACGGAATCCTCTGGTGAAATCAAAAGGGGCCCGGTGGGCAGTTTCCGTGGCTGTGGGATCCGCCGAGCAGCTGGAGCGAATGTAGGCCTTCGAAGAAGAAGTGGCGCGGGCCGCAGAGTCTTCCTCTTGGTCATTGTTCATTCCTCTGAACTTGGGCTCTACTTTTTCGGGCTCCTTCCCGAGAGCTGTGTCAATCTCTCCCTACTGAGGGTGAGGGACCTGTGGGCTTACACTCCTCTCGGTCCCGTAAAAGGGAGAAGGACCCGAATCAGTCTTCATCTTGGCAAAGACGCTCTTGGAATCATGAGCGATCTTGGTCCCAGGAGCGGGCAGTTTCTACTTCGGTCGAGATTACCTCCTCGGCCGCTGACTTCTTGGTCCTGCCATCTGGCCAGTCGACCGAGGTCTCGCTCGACAAGGCTGAGATCATTCTCGATCCCATCGATCCGTTGTTGCCTGATCCGGATGACGACTCTCTTAATAGGACTCTGGTCCTGTTTCTCCCCAATGAGGAGACCCAGCCAGCTGGGAAGCCCGTCGAGGAACCAGTCCCTGATTCCGGAAAGTCACCGGTCCTACCGGCGTCTCCTGAGTGACCAACTTGGCCAGTTCAGTCGCGGTCGAGATCTCGGACCTCCTCGACCGACAGGCCAAGGAAGGCGCACACGCATTCCAAAAAGTGGCGACGCCATCAGTCACCCCAGTCCTCCTCAGATGAGGAGAGGCTTCGGCAGGAAACTCCGTCAACGCTATGAGGAACTCATGTGGCAACAGCTGATCCTATCTGGACAGAAACCAACCCCGGTCTGTACCCTGACCCTTACTTGGCTCTTGCCTCCCAGGCCAAAGCCGACTCCCTTGGAGCCGGTGAAATCGGTTCCCCCGCCCACGGAGCCAGCTAAACCCACTTCGGTTCAGCCAGAAATGGTCTCTCCACCAATAGTGGTGGAGCCACCGCCTAAACAGCCTTTGGGAGGGGTTTCTATGAAGGAAGCTCAGACAGCCCCGGGTCTTCCTCCTAGGATCTTGGTCACCTCATGCCTGATCGCCCCAGACGTGAGGAGGACACCTTTGACGGTCGACCGTTGTACCTGGATTCTTAGGATTCCGAGGACACCGACCTATACTCTCATCCACGGGATGATGAGTTGGCCGGTGATCTGTCGACGGAGGAAGGCTCATCATCGTTTCAAGGGATTGTCTGCCTTATCTCTGAATCCACTGGGGTGCTCCCTGGAACCTATCCAGAAATGAGCGGAGTACCCTCTCACTGATGTACTCAAAAGAGTCCTAGGTCATTTCAACCAGCTGATCACTGTGACCCAGAAGATGTGGGACGTTCTCCAGTGGTGGACCATCCTAGACCGGTTGCAGGAAGGGATCCGGTTTGTCCGCCCCGAGCCGACGGTCGTTCTTATGACCGATGTCTCTCTCATGGGCTGGGAAGCCCACATGGGGGGACAACAGGGCCCATGGGTTCTGGACCCCCAAGGAGTCCCATTACCATATCAACTTGTTGTATCAACCTGTTGGAGCTCACAGCGGTCAGACTGGCACTGACAGCATTCACTCAGCAGCTTCAGGGTCAAGTGGTTCAAGTCCAGACAGACAATACCATGACCATGTACTACCTCAACAAACAGGGTGGCATGAACTCCCGGCTGCTGTGCAGGGAAGCGTTCCACATCTGGACACTAGTGAGCGGACTGGAGGCAGATCTTCTAGCCATTCATGTGGCAGGAGCCTCAAATCAACTAGCGGATGCTCTCAGCCGCGTAGGTGAGACATCCCACAAGTGGTCTCTCCACCCAGAGGTAGCTTACAGCCTGTTCTCCCAGTGGAGCAAACCGATGGTGCAACAGGCTCCCGAGGGATCTTCCAGCATGCCCAGACCTGATCTCAGTCAATCAGGGGAAGGTTCTCCACCCGGACCCTCAATCCCTGCACCTGACAGCCTGGTACCTGAGCGGTTAAGAGTTCCAGGCTTTAGTGGAAGCGTCCAGGAAGGAGTCGACCAGAAAGTGCTATGCTTTCAAATGGAAAAGATTTTCCATTTGGTTTCAGGGCAAGGGCCTGGAACCTCTGTCCTGTCCTGTGGCGAGCGTTTTAGACTGCCTTTGGTCTCTCTTCAAAGGGGATCTTCGGTCTTCGACCCTTAAGGTGCACCTGGCAGCCATCTTTGATTACTGGGCGCAGGCCTGTCATCAGACGGTGGCTCAGGAGAAGGTGGTCTGGCACTTTTTCATAGGCCTTGATCACATATCCCCTCAGGTGTGTGAACTCCACCTCCATGGGATTTACTGCTGGACTTGGCAAAGCTTATGGGCAAGCCATTTGAACCAATGCACAAGTGTGAATTGTCACATTTGTCGTGGAAGATGGCCTTCCTGGTGGCTATCACGTCTGCCAGAAGGACAGGAGAGCTCCAGGTGCTCTTGGTGGACTCCCCTTATCTGGTCTTCCACAGGGACAAGGTTGGCCTGTGCCCCCACCCAAAATTCCTCCCGAAGGTGGTGTCAGAGTTTCACCTTAACCAGATGTTGACTCTGCCTGTGTTCTACCCAAACTACACCTCAGATGCCGAGTACAGGCTCCATACTGTGGACCCAATATCTCTCCTATTATAAGGAGAGGATGGCGGAAATTCAGGGAGAGGTTTGCCAGCTGTTTGTCACCTACGCTGAAGCTGCTTCTGGCAGACCTGCAGCAAAGCGGATGATCGCAAGATGGATTACATCTTGCATTGATCTCTGCTACAAGCTGGCGGGCAAGGAGCCTCCCAAAGGGATAAGAGCTCATTCTAGCCGCCATACCGCTGCATCGGTGGTGGCTTCCAGGGACATCCCTATCCAGGAAATCTGCTGGGCTGCCACCTGGAAGACAGCAAACACCTTCATCACCCACTATCACATCGACCTTGAGTCATGCCGGGATGCTGGTTTTGGGGCCTCAGTTCTCCAGTCTCTGTTCCCAAAGTAGGGGGTGTGCGCCTTGCCTCCCTCCTCCCTGAGAACTGCTAGGAGTCTGCCAAGAAGTGTGGATGAACAACATATCCACGACCCTAGAAAAACAGGTTACTCACCTGTAACAGTAGTTCTAAGAGTGGTATATGTTGTTCATCCACATGGACCTACCCAACCTCCCCGGCTGCGACGCACAAACCTGGCTTCCAGCGGGCTAAGATCTGGCATCATGGGGTGGAGCCAAGTGTTATACCACCCAGGTGGGTGGGTGGGAGGAGCCAGCTTGAAGACATTCCGTCAAGATTTAAAGGGGGAAGGGACATGCCAAGAAGTGTGGATGAATAATATATATCACTCCTAGAACTGCTGTTACAGGTGAGTAACCTGTTTTTCCTGATGCTACCCCTTTACAACCTCATATCATGCCTCCTTGTTCCTGGACATCTCCTTTTCTGAAAGATGCTAGCCTCTAGTACTCTATTTATGCCATTTAGATATTTGTAGTTTTCTGTCATATCTCCCCTGTCTCTCCTTTCCTTCATGGTATACATATCAAGGTTTTCCATTCTCTCCTCATATGACCTTTGGTGCAGGCCCTGCACCATCTTTGTTGCCATTCTTTGAACTGACTCCACCCTGTCTATGTCCTTATGGAGATGCGGCCTCTAGAACTGGACACAGTATTCCAAATGAGGCCTCACCAATGATCTGTACAGTGGCAACACCACCTCCTTTCTTCTACTGGTGATACCTGTCCCTATGCACCCCAGCATCCCACTGGCTCTACCCATAGCCTTGTCATATTGTTTGGCCACCTTTAGATCATCAGATATGATTACCCCCAAATTCCTTTCCTGTTTGGTGACCATCAGTATTCTCCCTCCCATCATGTAATCTTCCCTTGAGTTCTTGTACCCCAAATGCATGATTTTGCACTTTTTCGCATTGAATCTCAGTCGCCACACTCTAGACCATTCTTCTAGTTTACCTAATTCCCTCCTCATTTTTTCCACCCCTCCTGGCGTGTACACCCTGTTGCAGAGCTTAGTGTCATCTGCAAAGAGTCACACCATCCCTTCCAGCCCCTCCGCAGTGTCACCTATGAAGACATTAAAGAGGATTGACCCGAGGACTGATCCCTGTGGCACCCCGCTGGTCACCTTCCTTTCCTCAGATTGAGTTATAATTGTGTACGGTTGACACTGTTAACAAAATGTTGGGTACAAACAGTTATGCGAGAGTTGTATGATCACGAAAGGTAGCCAGCAAGTGTGACCTGCTTTTGCAAGGCATCAAGGGTTAATGATCCAGTTCCTTCTCCTGAGACTTGATATGTCTAATGTGCCAGGCTAGTCTCCATCCAGCCTAGAGTTCCAACTAGCCCATAGTTCTCTGTGCTTCTCTAAAGTTAGCCTTAGCTTGGCTGTTATTTCCTCCATTCTCTTTATTCCCTCCACTCTATGCACCCATGATTCAAAAGAAGATAGTGTTTCCTTCAGTCAGTTTACTGTAATTTTTTTCTGGGCTGCTGTGCAGCGAATTGTCAGAAGGCATTGCTATTTGTGGTTCCCTAGATCTTACTTCGAGAGGGCTCTTGCAGTAGGTAGTTACATGTAGGACTGACGCCGGCAGGTGTCATGACCCCAAGGAAAAATTTCTAGCTAGCAGTCTCTGGCGGGGGACCGCCCCCACATCAGGTGACCAATGTCATGCGATGTCAGTATAAAGGGGCGGTCTCTCTCGCCCATCTTCCAGTTCTTTCCTGCCGTTAGCTCATGTCAGCGCCTCGCGGTAAAGTTCAACGCTCGTCAGCCTCAGTCGCTGGTAGTTTTTACAGAGTTATTTTCGAATTTTTGTCAGGTATTCGTATGTCGTCCCCTACACCCTCTGAGCACAAGAACAAGTGCGACTCGTGCGGCGCCCAACTTCCGCACAAGGACGTCCATTCCCAGTGCCTCTTCTGCCTAGGCCCAGATCATCAGGTGGAGAAGTGCCAGCACTGCCTTAAATTCAACGTGGCCACCTGCAGACGGCAGCAGCAGTCCCTGGAGGCCCATATTTTAAAGGAGAAAATGTCCTCCATGGAAAAGGAGTTAAAAAAGCTCCGGCAGGCGTCCACTTCCCCCGAAGGCCATCGCAAGAAAAAAGACAAGGAGAAGCACTGGGACAAGGGCTCCTCATCCACCACGTCTTCTTTGGGAGTTGCCGTGCTTCAGGTAACGTCCCCGCCTGGGGAACCGATCCACGACGGCCGCCTTGGAGGTTTCCAAGGCGGCGTCGGCCCACTTGTCTGGCTCGTGCTCAGGCCCTTCGGGCGCCTCTGGGCTATTGGAGGCTTCTGGGCCCGGTAAAGCCGCCACTGTGCGGCCTACTGGTTCGAGCGGCTCCGGTAAGCCGGATGTCAGCTCCTCCGACTCCCGCATGGAGATGGTCGATAAGTCGCCTGACCCCTCGGGGCGGCGCATGGCCCCTCTTCCGCCCGACCAGGCCGCCCCTCCTTCGTGACCTGCCTCGGGCAATGGGTCTGCTAAGTCGGACGTCGGTCCTCCGACGTCCACCCGGACCTCGCTGATAAGTCGGACGTTGGCTTGCCTGACGTCCGCACGGCGGCTGAGCTGACGGTGGACCCTCCCATGTCCGCCGCTCCAGGCTCCCTGCAGCCTTCGCTGCCCTCCAGGGACCCTGGATCTCCTCAGCCTGACCCCGGGGATTTTTCCTCTCCATCCCCGGGCGATGCCGAGATTCCTGCTGTGCCCCCATCAAACTGTCCGCCCGCTGGGCTGACTGACCTGCCGCCGGTCCCCCGGTAGCAGGCCCCGACACCGGTTCTCCGGCCACCGGCCCCGATGCTGGTCTTGCTGACCCCTGGTGACATCCCGCTCCCGGATGCTGCTCCAACGCCGGGCCCTCCGCCCACCGGGCCTTCTGCTCCAGACCCGGCCGTGGGCCCTCTGGCCGGGCTGTCTGCTCCGGCAGACCCCTTGGTTCCCAGGTATCCGACCCCGTCACATCCGACGCTGCCTTACCTGGCTCTGCAGTATCAGACGCCCCAGTACCCAACACCGGCCTATCCGACGCCGCAGTACCCAGTACCTCAATACCCGACGCCGGGCTTCCCACCATTGGGTTATGGATACGTGCCTTACAGGTATAATCCATACCTGTATCCCCCTACTCCTCCACCTCCACCACCTCTTCAGCCGCTGGTAGACTTGAAGGAGACTCTGGCCTCCTGGTGAAGGCTCAGCTCACAGAGAGGTGGAGAGTCATCTCCCGATGATGGTTCCGGTTCCCATACGACCATGACAACAGACTCCCTCCCCACCTCTGGACACCAGGGCCGAACCATGTGGTTCCAGGGCGGGGCAGGACACGCTTCCCCGAGGGCTTCCCAAGGGGTCCGTTCCTCGCCCACGCCGGGGGAGAGGGAGTCTTCCTCATCATCATCTTCTTCCTCCTCGGACACCTCGGACGACTCTGATGGTTGTTCCGAGCCAGACAACGAGCCACACTCTCCGTCCAAGCCCATGCCAAGGAGTCCTCCGAAGTCCCCTTCAGAGAATCCTTCTTTTATGTAGTTGCTGCGCAAAATCCAGGAGGTTCATAGGTGGCATTCCTTGGAGCTGGATCCCCAGCGTAAGAAACTTGCTGAGCATCTGGATCTGCCCATGACTGCTCCCACCTTGGTGCCACCCTGGATTGAGCCTCATGCTGATCTTGTTTCCACTATTTGGAAGCAGCCGTCGGCTTTAGCCCCACTTCCTCGAAAGTCGAACAGGCTATATCAGGCTCTCGCGGGTGTTGACTTTTTAGATTCTCACCCTTGAGCTGATTCAGTCGTGATTAGCACCGCCCATGGCCGGTCAGCTAACCTGAAACATGTGAGCTCGTCTCTACCTGACAAAGAATCCCGTCTTCTGGACCAGTACGGGAAGAAGATCTATGCTTCTTCCACACTGGGTATTAGGGCCCTAAATTATGTCGGTCACATGGGGGATTACCAGAAGGCGATTCTTAGTGAGGTGGAATCCAAATTGGACTCCCTTCCGGACTCTCAAGTCAAACAGGAAGTGGCTGACCTCGTCTGCTCTGCACGTTCAGCCAGTCGGCACGTGCTTCGTGCTACTTACGATGCAGTGGACACTGCTGGTAGGAACTCCGCTTTTGCCGTAGGCTTACGGCATCACGCCTGGCTCCATGTGTCAGGGTTGGTCCCGGAAGTGCAGTCCGCTATTCAGGAAGCGCCCTTCCGGGGTTCGGTGCTGTTCGGTGGTGATGTCAAGGACATTATCACCGATCTGCAGGAGAAGGGGACTGCACTGAAGTCTGTGGACTCCGTGCATCGTCCCCATCAAACGCAGCATCATCCCTTTCGCATACGGAATCGGCAAAAGGCGAAACCCCAGGGAAAGCGGGCCGCTAAACGCCGGGCCCCATCGGCTGCTAAGCCCCCACCTCCCAAAAAAGCAGCGGGTGCTTCAGCTGCGATGCTGCCCCACACCACCTGACTCCTTTCCTCTCCCACAGCCTCTGAGCCTTCCGGAGGAATCGGTAGGAGGGAGGTTTTCCCTCCACCTCCCGCGTTGGGAGAGGATAACTTCAGATTCCTGGGTGCTCCAGCTGATTGCAGAAGGACACTCAATAGAGTTTCTCCAGAAACCACCTTGTCACCCTCCCCCAAGGTCGTCGTACTCTCGAGAACACCTTCTTCTGGTCCAGGAAGAGATTTCAGCACTTTTGCTGAAGGAGGTGATAGAGCCCGTCCCCGTTTCTCTTCAGGGAACGGGTTACTATTCCCACTTCTTCCTGGTCCCGAAGAAGACAAGAGATGTAAGGCTTTTTCTCGACCTCAGTTCCCTGAACTTATTCGTGGAGTACAAGAGGTTCAGGATGCTCTCCCTGCGGGCCTCCTGCCCCTCCTTCGGCCGGGACAGTGGCTGTGCACTCTGGATATGCAGGATACTTACCTGCACATCTCTATCTGCCCTTCTCACTGCAAATACCTCTGTTGTGCTTTCCAGGGGGACCACTACCAGTTCAAGGCCCTCCTATTTGGTCTTTTCTCGGCACCCCGGGTGTTCACCAAATGCCCACAGGAGGGTGGCATGAGACCCCACAGGGGAAGGAAACAACTTTTGGTGGGGTACTCGATCATTAGGAAGGTAGAAGTGGGGGAGCAAGGGGATAGGGAGGTAAGGTACCTGCCAGGTGTCACGCCTCGGAGGAACAGGAAGCAAATCCTCAGGATTGCTGGAGCAGCTGCAAGGGGGAAGGAACTGGATGTCATTGTCCACCTAGGGGCAAATGACCTAGCTGTGAATGGGATCAGAGCAGTGCAAGAGGAGTTTGTAGAGTTGGGGAGGGGCCTTAGACAAGTAGCATGTAAGGTAACCTTCTCAGAGGTGCTGCGTGTCTATGGCAAGGATGATACTAGGGTATTCCGCACCATGGGATTCAATGAATGGTTGAAAAACTGGTGTGGAGCTCAGGGTTTTGGCTTCATTTGAGACTGCGGAGCCACCTGGAGGGATGCAGGCTTGTACTGGTGCAATGGTTTGCATCTGTCCAGGGGGGCGAACCAGGATCCTAGGTGACAGGTTTAAATGCTTCATTGGCAAGCAACTAAACTAGCCAAGGGGGGAGGCACTGAAAAGGAGAAGGGAAATCCCAGCCTCACCCCCACAAAATACAGTAGTTAGAGAGGTAAACACCAAGGTAGAGAAGTCAGTAGGGAGCAGGACAGGGGTAAATGCAGAAAAAGGCAGTAAGGACAGGGATGGGGCTAAAAGGGGTAAGGCCAAAAAAAAAAAAAAAAAAAAAAAATGGAAGGTGATGAGTACTAATGCCCGCAGTCTGTGCAACAAGCTCCCTGAACTAGTGGCCTTGATGGAAGAGGGATGCCTGGATATTGTGGCAGTCACTGAAATATGGTACACAGAGAACCATGACTGGGATGTCAAAATACCAGGATACATAATCTACAGGAGGGACAGGGTGGGTAAAAGAGGAGGAGGAGTAGCTCTCTATATAAGGGAAGGGATTAAAGCAACAGAACTAAAGAGTAAACAGGAAGTTGATGAGTCACTATGGGTCACCCTGGAGACAGGAAATGGCACCACAATCTGCATGGGGGTTTTGTACAGACCCCCATCTCAGGGGGAGGAAATGGACAAGGAAATGATAGAAGGCATCCTTAAAGTGGCAGAAAAAGGGGAGATGTTGTTGATGGGGGACCTGAATATGCCAGATGTTAACTGGAGTACCTTTGCTGCAGGCACATCCAAGAGCAGGGTCATTCTTGATGCCCTACAGGGGCCATGCCTCAGACAGCTAGTGTTGCAACCCACTCGGGAAGGGGCAGTTTTAGACCTGGTACTCTCAAATGGGGAAGGAGAAAGGATCTCAGATTTAGAAGTGGGTAGCCATCTGGGAACAGGTGACCACCAAACAGTGTGGTTCACAATAAACACAGCCATAGAGTCAAGCCATACAAAAACACGAGTATTGGACTTTAGGAAGGCTGACTTTGGGAAAATGAGAGAGTGCCTCAAAAAAGCACTAGTAAACGGGCAAGAAGGAGGTGCGGAGGAACAATGGGAAATAATCAGAACAGCCATCACAGAGGCAACAAGCCTTTGTGTGAAGCAAATCAACAAAACAAAATGAAGGAAAAAAACACTATGGTTCTCAAAAGAGGTGGCAGGGACGGTTAAGGAGAAAAGGATAGCATTCAGGAAATATAAGGAAACACAGAAGGAGCAGGACAGAGAAATTTATCCGTTAAAGCAGAAGGAGGCAGAGAAGGCAGTCAAAATAGCAAAGGCACAAACTGAGGAAAAGATAGCCAACTCTGTTAAGAAGGGGGATAAAACCTTTTATAGGTACATTTGGGAACAAAGAAAGACAAAGGGAAGGATGCAGAGATTTAATAAAGGGGAGGGAATGTGGGCAGAGGGTGGCAGTTAAAAAGCAGGGATACTGAACAAATATTTCTGCTCAGTATTCACAATGGAGGGGGAGGTGCCTAAACCAAACAAGAGAGAAACTCTGAATAGGGGGGTCGATACCAGTCCATTCACAGAAGAAAGGGTTTTGAAAGAACTCTTGAAACTGAGGGTGGACAAAGCAATGGGGCCTGATGGGATTCACCCAAAAATTCTAAAAGAACTAAGGGTAGAACTAGTAACACCACTGACTACTCTCTTTAACAAATCATGGGAGGATGGGGTGGTACCTGAGGACTGGAGGAGGGCAAATGTGATTCCACTTCACAAAAGTGGGAGCAGGGCACAGGCAGGGAACTACAGACCAGTTAGTTTGACTTCAGTGGTAGGAAAAATGATAGAATCACTTCTAAAAGAAAGAATTGTTGAGTACCTAGAGGCCAGTGGGGCACAGGACCCAAGGCAGCATGGTTTCACAGCAGGAAGGTCATGTCAGACGAACCTAATAGATTTCTTTGACTGGGTGACTAAAGTAGTAGACCAGGGAGGGGCTGTGGACATGGCCTACCTAGACTTTAGCAAGGCATTTGACACAGTCTCGCGCAAAATATTAATATACAAGTTAGCCAGCCTTGGAGTGAGTCCCAAGGTGGTAGCCTGGATAAAAAACTGGCTGGACAACAGGACGCAAATGGTAATAGTAAACGGAGTCCACAGTGAAGAAAGGAGGGTAACTAGTGGGGTACTGCAGGGTTCGGTACTGGGACCGGTCCTCTTTAATGTCTTTATAAGTGACATTGGAGAGCACCTGGAAGGAAAGATATGTCTCTTTGCAGATGACACAAAGATGTGCAACAGGGTTGATACACAAGGTAGGGTGGAAAGAATGAAAAGGGACTTGGCAATGTTGGAGGAATGGTCAGATATGTGGCAGCTCAGATTCAATGCAAAGAAGTGCAAGGTAATGCATCTGGGAAACAAAAACCCAGGGGAAGAGTACACAGTGGGGGGTGAGTTAATAACAACAACAAAAATTGAAAGAAACCTAGGAGTAATTATATCAGATGACCTAAAGGTGGGCAAACAATGTGAGAAGGCAGCAAGGAGGGCTGGGGGGATACTGGGATGCATAGGGAGAGGCATCAACAGTAGAAAACAGGAAGTTGTTATCCCTCTGTACAGACAGTTAGTGAGACCCTATCTGGAATACTGCGTGCAATTCTGGAGACCCCATTTCCGCAAAGACATAGAGTGGAGGCTGTTCAGAGGAGGGCAACCAAAATGGTGCAAGGTCTGCACCAGAAGACATATGAGGAGAGACTAAAGCAGCTTAATATGTATACCCTTGAGGAAAGGAGGAAGAGGGGAGACATGATAGAAACTTTCAAGTATCTCAAGGGAATTAACAAAGTACAAGAGGGTAGCATCTTTCAGAAGAAGAGATGTGCAAGAACAAGGGGGCACAATTTGAAGATAGAGAGGGGATGGCTCAGAGGTAATGTTAGAAAGTATTTTTTCACAGAGAGGGTTGTGGATGCATGGAACAGCCTTCCTGAGGAGATTGTGGAGTTAGGAACAGTGGGAGAATTCAAGAATGCATGGGACAGGCATAAGGCAATTCTAGTGGGGGGGTAGGAGGAAGTAAGCTGATAATTAACTAGAATCTGTAGCTTATCCATCAGGTAGGGAAATGGGCAGACTAGGTGGGCCAGGCAGTCCTCATCTGCTGTTAAATTCTGTGTTTCTGTGTTTCTATGTAGGCTGAGATGGTAGCACCCAGATCAGAGCAGTCAGTTCAGATTAAGTCTGTTAAGGTGCTGGAGCAGCTTCCAGCTAGCGTAGCACATTCGATGCTGGGGAACCAACTCGCGACCCACACAGCACATTCAGCACAATTATAAGCAAAGCAACAAGATACCACAGTTCAGATGAAGTCCAGTTGCAAATAGGCAGGGTTTCTGTGCAAACTGTTCGCTCTGCGGATCTCTCCGAGTTCCTGACAGGCCGATCACTCCAGGAGTAAGTCTTCGGTCCACACCAGGTGAAATTCACACTCTGCCTCACTTCAGGTCTCAAGAAACAGATTTGAATATTGTCCGATTTAACTTGCAGGCTTCTTCACACTGGAAGATGGTAGCAGGCAGGCCAGACACAGCCTTCCTGCTAAATCTCCACGGTACCACGCAGGAGCAGTTGCTCGAATTGCTTGAGCTGTTCACTCTCCAAACTCCAACTCTCGCTCATGCAGCAGGCAGCTCTAGGATTTCCCAGTGATCCAAAAGGTTTGGTTGGTTGATCCATCTGTCTGTCACAGAAAAAGGCTTCTCCTCCAGGTCCGTTTAGGTGCCAAACACTGAAAACTACAATTCTTACAGAAATTCACTCCCACAAGGCCTCTGGGGACTGTCTCCATTTTAGGGTCCTCTGAGATACCGATTGTTCCAAACTGGCAGTCCAGAACCAGAATGGTGGCTTTAAGTAAACAGCCCATGCTGCAAAAAGGAAGGCAGGTTAGACAAACTTCTATATTATCACTACTAAAGCAGATAATCAGTGAACAATCCTATAGATCCTATAAATGCTTCCTCTGCGCATTTAGCGATGGCAGAATGAAGCAGCTGTGCCACAGCCCGGGTGGGACTCAAGCCTGAAACCACTCGGCCCCCACCCAGATTAATTATATCCTACGAAGTAGATAGCTCTTAAAGAGACAGGCACGGAGGCTAACAGGGCACTCTCATGCAGGCATATTCAAAACTGTTCAGACACAGAACACCAGCCTGGCAGTGGGCATTAGGTAAGTCCCAGGAAGACATTTTAAGAACCCCTATTTGTATGGGTGTTACACATAGTTTGAAGCAGTTTGTAAGCTTGTTTTAATTACTTGAACTTGTACGTTACCGTTTTCATGCAGAAGCCACCCAGCCTAAACCAGTGGTTAAAGCACTGGGCTGTTACCCTGAAGATCCAGGTTTGAATCCCGCAACTGCCACTTAATATGTGACCTTGAGGACATTGCTTAACCTCTCTCTGATATATTTTTTTTTTTATCTATCTCTGTGCCGTTTGAATCTCTCCGTGTGCCTGAAATGGCAGCAACACTGTCTCCCCTTCCTCTGCTGGATTGTAAAGTGCTTTGCAGTACAGTTTTTGTAATACCAAATTATTTTCCTTAACATTTCTGAACAGTAGTTATTTTAACCAGCCCTGTTCTCTGTTGGCTCAGTGTTTCTTTGCATTAGAAATGGAAGCTACTAATGACAGGGGTACATTAATTCATAGGGAAAGCAATCCCCAGTATGACTGTTCACCTGTCTGTCAGTGTATCTGCCTTTGTGGCCATTCACAGCACCAGCTCCTTCCTTGTTTAAAATGTATTCTTATACTCAGTAAGCTACGGTAGTTAAGCTGTGACACGTGTTTACGAAAAGTGACTCTCCCATATGGATTATTTTGACATATAGCTGTTGTCAGGCTTTCAGTGGAGATGGCAGAAGTTTCCATTAGTTTGCGGGAGGCCCCTCGGAGTTGAAGATTTAGTTGTCAAACATTGGAAATGACCCCAGCAGGATGTGGGGCAGCTTGCACGTGGCAGAGAGGATTAAGGACAACTGCTGATAAGCAATGCAATGGCAGATTTAGCAGGCAGAAATTAGCATGTTTTTTGTACTAGGTTAAATCATTCAGTGCCTGAATACAGTAACTATAGCTTTGCATCCAAGGACTGTTTATGTATCCTTTACAGAATACTAAAAGAAGGTGAAAAAAGTACCTACATTTTGCACGTTAGAGTGATTTATACTAATGACTTTTGATTGTCTGGTCTAGGCTGACATGATTTTTCTGCCTATTACGAAACTGTGCAAGCTTTGAATTGGCCACTTTCTTAGCTGTAAGGGAAAGGCAGGTAGCTGGAGTATGTTAATGCATGCAGTGTATTTGGCAGACTATGGTACTTGGAACGGTACTGCATCTTTTATTGAGTAGCATAGAGAGATTCGAGAATGCAGACTTTTGGATCACACAGAATCTCTCTTTCAGGTGTTCAGGCAGTATAGACTGAAAAACACCTGAACTGCTGCATAACCTTAAAGCTTGTGCTCTGTAAATTGTTGTTCCTGTGGAAGGTACCCTGCTATTCACCAGGCTTTAATTAGCAGAAGTAAAGACTTGTAAAAGCCCTATCTTCCAACAGTCAGTCTTTTCCCTAGAGCCCCAGTGATTTGTTTTTAAAGGCACTAGGACCCAACAGGATCCAGAACAGTTGCGGCCAGCAAGTACTTTTCACATGTCCGTGGGACCAAGCATGGTGCCATGCACGCCAGTAGTATAAAACGTATGAGCTGGCCCAAACCACCCAGGTTCTTTTTTCCCCACCATTGAGAGCACACCTAATCGGAAGTCTAACAGAACTTCGGGTTCTGCCAGCGTAGGCCTGTTAGCTTCTAGTTTGTATTTATTTTTACAGTATGTCATTATTTTTTTCTCAGCTGAGTACATGATTTATGTAACTGTTCTTGGGGCTGCCTCCATTTTTGTCACAGATCTGCATGTTCCTCACAGCCCTACATCGTTTGACGTCCAGGTTGTTTGCCAACCATTATGTCAGGTGCAGTAGTTTGCCTGTAGAAACCAGTCTGTTTTGGACCACCACTCCTCTCTGGCCGAGTGTCTCCATACCAAACAGCCTCACACCCAGTAGAGGATAGGTAGTCCTCCCAAAGTCATAAATAGTAATGGTGTTGGCTCTGGTCAAGCTCAGTGTTCGATTCCAGAGACTTCATGACCTCAGCCTCACCCTCGCAAAAGAAAAGAATGCAAGGCCACAGGACCCTGTCTGGTTCGTACCACTCTTCCTCAAGGCCAGTGGCTATGTTTTGTGTTAGACTGGTGCTAGCGTCCCCTTCCCCCATCTTCCTCAAGGGGAAGGACCCGATACTGTTCTGCCTTCCTGCTCTGTGCCATCTCATCAGGTGGTCAAGATGAAAGGGAGTCCTCCTGACTCTGCCACTTTATCTTGCAGCCAGGATCAAAGGGAGCCCTTTGTGCAAACCCTGAACTGAAGAGCCAACATCTGCAAAGCAGAGGTAAAGTTCTGTAAGTTGTTTGTTTATTAATTTAAATTTTGGTGAGCAGGATAGGCACACTGAGCTGGAGCTGATTTCTAGGTGCGTCCCAGTGGAGTGGATAAAGTATGGAGTGAAACAGCATAACAGATATAGTGACAATAACGAGTGCATGTACATGAATAATAAGTGCCATATTACAAATAATACATTCCAGAAACAAAAATAAAAATAATGTAGGAAGTGTGCAAAATACATAGGTTGGGGGTAGAAGGATGTGAGCTTGGGGAGTGTACAGCCAACTTATGGCAAGATATTTGTAACCAA